>WHVB01000003.1:0-2757052 GCA_015178965.1 Russula ochroleuca | reverse complement strand
CGCTACCTCACTTTGGAGGAACGCGAAATCGAGTACGACCACGTGAACGCAGGCTGCGACGACCTCTGCAAAGGGGAACTCAGCAGCGCAGGGATCGCCATGCGCCAGGCGATCACTCAAGTCGTACTAGATGAGTTCGAGAACGCGGGCCCCTCTTACGCCCCTCGCTCCCCTTCGCCTCCCTATGACTATGTCCCCGGTGACAACGAAGGGTCGGACTAAGCGCGTGGAAGCGCTCCTTTGAGGGGAGGGTGGTGATAAGCTCCGCCTCTGGTACGGCGAGAGGTGAGGTGTTTTACGGACCGACGGACTGGCTGGGATCACGTGATCCCATGACTCACATACGATACACGCGTGGCTCCTCGACTGGACTGGCTGACTGAGGCTCTTACTGTACCGATGACTGATGACTGACTGATGGATGACTCACAAAGCGCATCATGCTTACTGTACGATAGGATGGATGACTGATCCCTTACAAACCGGCTTAGCAACCGGTTCTAAAGACTATTAGTCATACTAGGTTCGACTCTGTATATATACGACCCAGTACGAACAGTTGAGCCTTAAGCTCGACTTTGCTTTGCAATCGCAGCCTCTTGTACACTCCTGTCTACTGCGCGGCCCCTTTCTACTCTTCCATCTACCTTTGAAGGTCCTTAAAGGCGGACCTTTGCCTTCGAAGCTTAGTGATTGGGCTATACCAATCAACGCGCATCTCAGGAGTCTGAACACGTGCTCCGGCACGCTTTGGGCCGCACACTTTCCTAAACCGTCAGGTGTGCACGAAGCCCCGCTGCGGGCTTAACAACCTCCAATGCAAAGGCATCGAAGATCTCGGAGTCCCCGTCGATGGCACGGAGTAGCCACTTGGGTACCGGCGGATTGGCGACACCGACGTTAGAACTGGGCTGGGCGTAGACCTCTGTAGTAAAGACAGGGTCGTCAGGGCCTCCCAAGGTACCAGCGGCGCGGGGAACGGGGCCGTCGAGAAGTTGGATGTAGGGGGCGATGCGGCGGTCGTTGCTGCCGCCTTGGAGGGGGATGGAGAAGTAGTGGAGTTGGCCGTTATTCTCGATAAAGCCGGCAGGGGGTTCAGACTGAATACCCTGCGGAGTGTCCGCCCTTGCGGGTTGGCTGGCCAGGCGGCGGATGGTGAGGTCGGCGAGGCGGAGGGCTTCGGTCTTGGCCTCGCAGTCGAGCTGGAGGGTCCTGGCGCCGAGGGCGAGGACGTCGCGTTGGTCCCGGCTCTGTTCGAGCGCTGCGGCTTGCTCTTCGGCCGTAAACCTAACGGCTTCCATCCGGTCCTCGGTGCGCTTGGCGGTGAGGATGAGACCGCGGACCATGCGGAGGAGAACTGGAGCCGTGAGGGCGTCGGCTTGTCCCTCGACGATAGCGCTAACGGCTCGGGGTGATAGGGGTATGGCTGGCTGCGTAGCGCCGACGGCGAGGTCCACTGCAAGGACCCGTGCTGAGTTAGTGGGCGCGGGGTCCTCAACAAGAGGAAGGGCTCCATTGGAACCGGTCGTCTGGTAGGGGGTTCCTGGGGCAGGGATGAAGAGGGCCTCGGTGGAGGCATAGGAGTCGGTGGGCGAGGCGGGGACGTAGCTGGCATCTTCGACGGGGGAGATATGGATGGTCTGGTGGGACATAGTGGTTTGGAGTGTGGGGAGAGGATGTTGCTTCGAGCTCTCAGACCCGTCCTTTTATGCGGTTGCTCGAGCGGGCGCCTCTGGTGGTACTCTTCGATCAGTGCGGGGGCGTGTACTTGGGGGGCCGGTTCCCATGTGTTGTCCGCGTCTGGGTATCCCTTCCATTTGAGGAGGTATTGCAGGGCCTTCCGCCTCCCGTAGAGACGGTGATTAACGATGGCCTCGACTTCGTACTCGTGTTCACCCTCGATCAGTTCGGGGGGTGGTTTGATGTAGTTGGGGCCATGTTGTGGGGTCTCGCGATAAGGGGTGAGGAGGCTGGCGTGGAACACGTTATGGATCTTCCAGGCGTCGGGTAGTCGAAGCTGATACGCCACCGGCGACACCTGTTTGCTGATGCGGAAGGGGCCGTGTCGCTTGGGGGCTAGTTTGGGGGTCTGGTAGGGTAGTCGGAGGTTTTTTGCCTCGAGCCAGACCTCTTGATCCACGTTGAACTGGGGTGGTGGCGTTTGATGGGCGGTGCGGTTAATAGCTTCGATCGCTTGTGCACGCCTTTCAAGTGCGGTCTGTTTCCTATCCTCCACGTGTTGGTTTAGCGATGGAGGGGGGTCTGTAGGGTGTAGGCGAGGCGTGTAGCCGAGGAGTGCTTCTGATGGGGCGATGTTGATGGTGGCGTTTTTGTGATTGTTGTGCACCGTGGTGGCTATTCCCAGCCAATCGCTCCAGTCGGTTTGGGCGCTGTTGGTGGTCAGGCGGAGGTATTGTTCTACCCACTGATTTGTTCGTTCTGATAGTCCGTCTGTTTGGGGGTGGAACGCTGAGGACACGTTTTGTTTGATCCCCAGTTGTTGGGCGAGTGCCTTTGCGAAGAAGGATGTAAATCGGGGGTCTCTGTCGGATATGACCTTATCGGGCAGGCCGAACCATCGGTAGACATTGTCGTAGTATAGTTTGGCCACCTCTTGTCCGGTGATGGTTGTCTTGCAGGGGAGGAATACGGCCGCTCTCGTGCATCCGTGGTCTACTATCGTGAGAATGGCGTCGTACCCTTTGCTGGTCGGGAGTTGGGTGATCAGGTCCATTGCTACGATCTGGAACGGGAGTGCGTTGGTCGGTGTGGGGATGCGGTAGAGGGGTACTTTTGCCCTCTTTGTCAGATTCTTGCCTTGTTGGCATTTGGCGCACCCTCTTATGTACTGTGCGATCCATTCGTTCATGTCTGGCCACCAGAAGTGTCGGCGGATGATGGTGATGGTGGGGTCTCGCCCTGGGTGTCCTCTGATTTCAAGGTCGTGGAATCGGTGGAGGATTTCCTTTTTCAGGGTGTCGTTTGGTGGGACGGCGATTCTGCCTTGTACGCGCCAGTGCTTTAGGTTATTGTCATTGTGTGAGTGGGTCATGGTTGCCTTGTGGCGTTTGATCCACCCTGCGATCTCGGCGGGGTACTTTCGTTGCATCGTCCCTATTCGTCGTTCTAGTTCCCACCATTCGTCTTTGGGGTCTTCGGTGGTGGATAGTCTGATAAAGGTGTCTGGTTGGAGGAGGGTTAGGTCTTGGTTATCTGCTTCACCTCTGTCCACTCCTGGAGGTCGGGAGAGGAGGTCTGCCGAGGTATGGAGTTTCCCTGGCACGTGTTGGATCTTTAGGTGGTACTCCTGGAGCTCTGCGAACCATCGTGCCACTCGGCGGTTTACCTTACGTGGGGATTTCCAGAAGGTTAGGTTTGCGTGGTCGGTGAGGACTGTGACTGGGATCGTCGATCCTGCCAGGTGGGGTCGCCAGTGGGCTAGGGCTTTCATTAGTGCCAGGAGTTCTCTTTCGTAGATGTCGTAGTTGCGTTCGGTTGGGGTGAATGTTGCGGAGTAGTAAGCTATGGGGTGTTTGGTTGGTGAGGTTTTCCTGGGGTGTTTGTCTCCCTCCTGTAAGAGTACGGCTCCCACGCCGTACGCGGACGCATCTGTGGCTAGGAAGAATGGTTTGGTGTAGTCGGGTTGGCGTAGGATTGGGTTTTGACACATGTGTTTCTTGAGGGTCTCGAAGGCTTTAACTTGGGCTTCTCCCCATGCAAATGGTGTCGCTTTCTTGGTGAGGTGGATTAGTGGTCTTGCGATCTTCGAGTAGTCTTTGATGAAGTATCGGTAGTATCCTGTGAATCCCAGGAAGGCTCTAACGTCTCGGACCGTTCGTGGGGGTTTCCAGTCCGCTACTCCTTGTACCTTGGCTGGGTCCATCCGTATGGTGTTGTGGCCCAGGATGACGCCTAGGAATTCGACTTCCTTTTTCTCGAAGACGCACTTCTCTGGTTTGAGGAAGAGGTCGTGTTTGCGCAGCTTGTCAAGGATTTGGTGGACTCTTGTTCGGTGGTATGGGAGGTCTGATCGGGTGTGTATGAGGATGTCGTCCATATAGATCGAGAGCCAATCTTGTCGAAGTTCTTCTCTGAATAGCGCGTTCATCATGGTCTGGAAGGTGGCTGGGGAGTTGGTCATCCCGAAGAACATCACCTGTGGTTCGAAGAGGCCGTGGTTCGTGACAAACGCTGCTTTCCATTGGTCTCCATCGCGTATTCGTACGTTGTTGTAACCCCAGCGAATGTCGAATTTGGTGAACAGGCTGGCTCCTCTGACTCTTGCGATAAGCTCGGGGATGAGTGGGAGTGGTGTGGCATTTCGGCGGGTCCATTCGTTGAGTTTCCGGTAGTCCTGTACTGGTCGGAGTTTCCCGTCTTTCTTTTTGACGAAGAAGAATGGGGCCGCGAATTGGCTCTTGGACTCGGTGATGTATCCCTTATCGAGGTGTTCTTTGAGGAACGTTGCGAGTGCTTCTTGTTCTGGTTGGGTCAGGGCGTAGACTTTCCCTGGCATGTGTTCTGGGTGGCCTGGCTTTAGCTCTATGGCGTGGTCCCATTCTCGTGGTGGCGGGAATCGCTTCGATTCTGCTTCGCTGAACACGAATGAGTGTCGGTGGTACTCCTTCGGAATCGGTGAGGGTTGGGCCGCGTGTTTCTTGGCTAGCTTTGAAGCTAGTGTTTGCCGGTCTGTCGCTGTGGCGGTATGGATTTTTGTCGTCGTTCGCTTGGTTCTGGCTTTGATGACGACGGGTAGTTGTTCGTAGGCGATCCATCCTTTTGCCCAGTCGATGATTGGTTGGACTGCGGCGAACCATGGATAGCCTAGGATTACTTTCTGCTCGCCTAGGTTGGTGAGGAAAAAGCGCATTGTGCGCGTTTGGTCGCCCGTTCGTACGTCTAAGTCGGTGTAATGGGTGATTTGTCCATGGCGGTTCTGTGTCCCATCTACGTTGAACACCTTGCGGGGTTCTGCCAGTTCCTCGATTGGTAGTTCGAGTTCTCTTGCGTAGTTGGGGTTGATGAAGTTCTCCGTGGTGCCGGAGTCTAGTAGTGCAGAGGTTTCGGCCCTCTTGGACAAGGAGTTTAAATATACGCGAATTGTCATTGATCGACGGTTCGATAGATACACGCTCCTTGTACTTAATGCCCTAACCAAGGCCGAACTGGTTAGGCGTCCTGAAAACCCTCTTCCTCGGCTGCTACTACCCCTCTCCCGAAGTGCGCTGCTACTTGGTCTCGTTGGTCAGTGGACATGGCTGCCAATCTGGTGGCTATTTCGTCTACTGGGTTCTCGTTAGTGGTTGTGGTGTCCGACATCCAGTCGACCAGTTGTGCCGTGGCTACGCGCGGTTTCTTCTTCCGGTTGGGGCAGTTGCGCGCGAAGTGTCCGACTTGGTTGCATTCATAGCAGGCGCCGCGGGGGGCTCGGTCAGCGCCACGGGGGTTTCTGTCGGTCGGTTGGGTTTGGGTGACGTTCACTTGGTAGACGTTCCCTTGTTCGTCTTGCATTTGGACCGTCCTCCCTTGAGGGTTTCGATTCCTCCAGTTGTTGTTTCGATTGGCGCGTGCTCGGTCTGCATCGACGTCCATCGGGACGGGGGCGTTGTTTAGGTGGCGGGGGGCGTTGGTGGAATTATACCCTCTGATGTTGGGGCGGCTGGTCTGTTGGTTGGTGGGGTTAGGCTGTGCGAATCGATTCCACCTCGATGATGGTGGTCGGCTCGTGGTGCCTTTGTCCTGCTTGAACATCTCGTAGATGAGGAGCTGGGACGCTACGCTGTCGATTGCTCGCTGCTTGATTTCTGCATAGGTATTGACTTTGGGAGGTTTAACTATGTCGTTGACAATAGACTTGGTTAGCCCTTTCAGGAAGTACCTGGCGGTTGCGGGTGCCGTGAGCGGGTATTCGGCCTTTCGGGCGACTCTTTCGAAGTCTTGGATGTATTGGTCGACTTCGGGCCATTTCATCTTCATATTTTCGATCTGAAGGCGTGCTCGCTCTTCGGCTTGGGTGTCCTGGAATTGGTTCCGGAACTCGTTCAGGAAATGTATCCAAACGTCAGGGACGTCTTCAATGAGCGGGTCCAATCGGTCCACCCAGTCTCCTTGGTTGAGGGCCCATTCGTCCACGGTTGGGCCTTTAATGAATGTCAGCGCTATTGCTACGCGGCGGATCCAGGATTGGAGTCCGGGGACCGTGGCGTTTACGCGGAAATAGTGTCGTAGTTCGTTTATGAACTGGTCCGCTTTCGCTCGGTCTCCGTCAAACTCCGTGGGGGCGCTTCCCATGAGGCGGGCGTCTTGGTTTGCTGGGGGCATCGGTGGTGCGGCCGGAGGGTTGGGGGGTCCGGGGTTTCCTCCGGGGTTGCCTCCTCCTCCTCCGGGGTTTCCTCCTCCTCCTCCGGGGTTGCTTCCTCCTCCTCCGGGGTTGCTTCCTCCTCCGGGGTTGTTACTTGGCTGTCGCTTCATTGCCGTGTCTAGCTTCTTTTGCACGGAGGCTACTATCTTGGGTTTGGTGGTTGTGGTGGCGGTAGTGGTGGTTGTTGTGGCGGTTGCCATGGCGTACTCGTGTATCAATGAAGCGAATGGTCGGGTGTCGATGAGTGGGGAGTTTCTGATGATAGTGTTGGTGTGGTCCTCTGTGGGTTCTTCGTCAGTGGTAGGTGAGTTGGGTTGTTGGTCTGTGGAGACAGGGGACGGGGGTCGAGTGTTGTCTTCGGCGTCGTCGTCGGAGTCAAGGGGGATGGGTAGGAATGTTCCTCCCTCGTTTCTGCGTCTGCGTCTTTCCTGTGCGTTTAGCTCGTTGTGGGCCTCGATGTCAGGTCTTCTGGGTCCTCGCACTAGTTTGAATTTGTCTCCGTCTTCCTCGAGGTAGACTTGGGTGAGGACTCCTTTCTCATTGTGTATCCAGACGTGGGTTCCGTCTATGCAGTCCTGTGCCTTCTTGGTCGTATCAGGGTGGTATAGTATTGCTATCCCGTCGTATCCGGGGATGACTCCTTTGTCGATTCTGCGTAGGTGTGCGTTCTTTGGTGGTTTGTCGTCGTCCCCAAAGTCCGTGAGGTATTCCTTAGGTGGGGCCTCCGTGATGATAAGAAAGTTGAGTCTAATGTCACCGCTGCTTACGCGACGATAACGAGTAGACTCGGAGTGATAGTGATAAGGCTCTCGGCGGCCGCCTTCTGACTAGGAGTGGGGAATAGATGCTATTGCCGTCGTAAGACGGACAGGAGACTCAACTTAGCGACCTAGAGTCACTAGGGAGTCGTACTTATACTGTTACAGGTACAGGGTACGGGGTACTGGGCACAGGGCGCGGGGCATGAGGATACGGGGCTGCGAGTCACGTACATAGGGGCTGAGTCACAAGGCGACTCATGTAGTCCATCCACATCAGGTGAGGCGTATACTAATAACACTAGTCCGATCTTACCGTTACTCAGGGTCATCCAACTCCATTGGGTCGTCCGCGTGGCTGATATCCCCGTCGATCGAAGGGGGGAAGTCCCAGGGTCGAGGGGACGGTAACAACGGGGCTGCGAGTCACGTACATAGGGGCTGAGTCACGAGGCGACTCGTGTAGTCCATCCACATCAGGTGAGGCGTACACTAATAACACTAGTCCGATCTTACCGTTACTCAGGGTCATCCAACTCCATCGGGTCATCTGCGCGGCTGATATCCCCGTCGATCGAGGGGGGGAAGTCCCAGGGTCGAGGGGACGGTAACAATAATGATCCTTTTCTCCGAGCTGTCCTTTTTATTGATAAAATAGACAGGTGCAGTGTATGGCGAGGGGCCCTCGTAGATCCGTCCTAGTTCCTCCTCTTCAAGGATCCATTTTTGTAGGAGGTCTCGTTCTTCTTTTGACAGTGGGTACACCTTGCAGTTTAACTCTTTTGGTGCGTCTGGGGTCAGCTTGATGGTCATGTCTTCCGATCTTGCGGGAGGGAAGGATTGTGCTTCTTCTTCCGAGAATACTTTTTGGTGTCTTCGGTATTCTTTCGGGATGGTGTCGATGGTGAGGTGGATTTTGTCTTTATCCGCCTTCTGGGCCCATTCCTGTGCGATGTTGGTTCGTCTTACGTAGATGGCTTCGTCTTCTTTGGGTGTCCCTAGTTGTTTGATCGCCTCTCGTTGCATAAAGAAGATGCGTTTGGCGCTATACATGTATCGGCTGCTCTGGAGTTGTACTGGTTCTCCCGAAACCTTCCCCGTCTTCCAGTTGATCTTCGGATTGAAGTCATATAGGAAGGGGTATCCCAAGATGATACGATCTTTTCCTAGGCTTGTGATATAGAACCGTTGGAGCATATGCTTTTCTCCTTTGACGATGCGGAGCCAACAGTAATGGGTGATCTTCCCTTGTTTGTTTTCTGTGCCATCGACGTTGTGGACGGTGACCGGTCTAGCCAGTTCTTTGCGTCCTATTCCGAGTCTTTTCCAGGTATCTTCATCGATGAAGTTGTCGGTTGCACCACTATCTATGAGGGCGGATTCGTCGGCCTTGGATTGCGAAGTGCGAAAAGAAACATTCATATTCAGATTCGAGAGTTTCCTAATGTACATCGTATTTTGCAATCCTGTTGCTCTAAGCCAGACCGTCGGCTTTGAGCTTCCTAAAAATCCGCTTTGGCCGATAGTTCCTTGTAGAGGTTTTCTCGGTCTTCAATAGTCATTCCCCTAATGTACTGGAGGACGTCTTTTTTGGTGTAAGAGGGAGGTGCGGTGGTCGAGGTCTCCGCTTTGCTATGCTGTTCTTCTTCCTCATCTTCATTGATTACTGCGGCTCGCACCTTGGGCTTTTCTTTGGTGTCTTGCCCTTGGGAGCTGCGGGGTCGATCGGGGGTTTTTCCTTTGCCTTTGTCGGGGCAGGCTCGGGACATGTGTCCCAACTTGCGACAGCGGAAGCATCTTCCTTCCTTCATTAGTTTGGTGCGTTCTTCATCCGTTAATTTTCCAGTGGTGTGGATGGCGTCGATGTCCATTGCATTAGGATCCTTCGATCGCTTTGGCGGGGAAGGTTTTTGATAGCTGTGCATCCTATTGGCTCGGGTTGAAATATGGCCGGGTCCTCCTTTAGGTCCAATGTTGTCATTCAGGTCTTGCCACCTTTGGACCGTCTTTCGGGTTGCGTCATACCATTCTTCCATGGTTGCTGGTAGAGTTTCTCATTGGCGGATGACGCGATGGAGTCCGACCGGCAGGATATCTTGGAACAGTTTAATTGTTCCTTCTGCGTCTGGTCCCCATCCCGCTTCTCTGATAAGGCGTTTGAAGAGAGTAATGGAGGAGTCGACTTTGTCTACGTCCAATTCCATTTTTGTAAGACGGGAGTACGCGTCTTGCTTCTTGGTAGAGTCGGTGAAGGCGTCTCTGAACGCCCTGGCGAACCATTCCCAGAGGGCTGGATCGTTTTCTGCATGCGTCGGAGGATCTCCCGTAGTTGGGTTTCCTTCTACTTTGATGGACAGTTGGTCTGCCATGTCGTATGCCCAATCGTCGACCAGTGGACCTTTAACAAAGGTGATGGCATACGCTACTTGTTCTGCTTTGTTTGTGAAGGTGGAATTGTGTCGGTTAAGGAAGCGATATGCTCCGAATTGCTGCATGAAGCGTTCTGCGTCTTTTCTGTCTCCTTGGAAGATCTGAGGGATCATTCCTTTGAGAGCTTCACTGCGGGGTGGTGCGGCTGCTGCCTGTCCTGCTGCTGCTTGACCAGCTGCTGGTTGGCCTCCGCCGCCACCTCCTCCGCCTCCTCCACCTCCGGGTTGTCCTCCAGCTGGTGGTTGCCCTCCGGCTGGTGGTTGCCCTCTGGCTGGCGGTTGTTGGGGTTGTCCTCCAGCGGGTTGCTGGGCTTGTGCTGGTCCGGCTACCTGTGCCGGTTGTACGTGGGCTACGGCGATTGCTGCCATTGCTTCTGTAAGTTGTTCGATGACTGGTGCGTGGGCTTGGTCTGTCGTGGGAATATCCGGGTCTGAGGCTGGTGAAGTAGTTTTCTCTTCGGGTACCTCGTCACTTCCTTGTGTGACTTCTGTGTGGATTCGTTCGAGATCAGGGGCGAGTAGGAACGGTCGGCTTTTGGTTCCTAGTCCCTTTTCTTGAAGATCGGTGATTTTGTCTTCCTTGCTAACTTCGTAGCACTCGTCAATGGTCCAGCTGATTCTGTACCAGGTTCCGTTGATATATTCCACAGGGTATGTGTATAACCCTTCTCTGAGGTGATATGCTGATCGCCCTTCAGTCCGCGATTCTAGCCAGTAGGCCTTTCCCTGTATCTCTGTAGGGAGGTCGTTGGTGGTTCTATTTCTGAACCGGATGTCGGGGCTCCTTGAGAGCTTTCGTTTTCTTCCGAGGTCGAGTAGTATGTCAGCCAGGTTGGCTTTAGGAGAAGCTCGACTTGTGTTAAGCCCGCAGCGGGGCTTCGTGCACACTTGACCGAAGGGGAAGGTGTGCGGTCCGAAGCGTGCCGTGACACACGATCAGACTTCCTGAGGTGTGCGTTGATTGTTATAGCACAATCACTAAGCTCCGAAGGTGAGATCCGCCTTTAAGGACCTCGAAGGGTAAATGGAAGAGCTGAGAGGGCCGCGCAGTGAATCAGGAGATTACAAGGAGCTGCGATTGCAAAGCAAAGTCGAGCTTAAAGCTCAACTGTTTGTACGGGGTCGTATATATACAGAGTCGAACCTAGTATGACTAATAGTCTCAGAACCGGTTGCTAAGCCGGTTTGTAAGGGATCAGTCATCTATCCTATCGTACAGTAAGCATGATGTGCTTGTGAGTCATCCATCAGTCAGTCATCAGTCAGCGGTACAGTAAGAGCCTCAGTCAGTCAGTCCAGTCGAGGAGCCATGCGTGTATTGTATGTGAGTCATGGGATCACATGATCCCAGCCAGTCCGTCGGTCCGTAAAACACCTCACCTCTCTCCGTACTAGAGATGGAGCTTATCACCCGATGGTTCGGAGAACTCCAGGAATACAACCTAGTAATCCAACACGTACCAGGCAAACTGCACACGGCAGCTGACATGCTCTCCCAACCCCCAGTAGAGGACAAGGGTGAAGGCGACAACAACAACCTCACGCTCCTCTCTGAAGAAATGTTCATTAGACTTCAAACCAGCAAAGACACAGACCCAACAGACCAAACCCTCGAACACAGAATCACACAAGCACAAAGGCTACAATCAGAAGAAATGAAAGCGTGGACAAAGAAACATAAACTCACCTATTGCCCACAACCGAGGTCCTTGGCAAAACCCCAATGGCTCAAAGGCACCACCCCAGTGATCCCCGACGACCCAGAGACACGCAAAGACCTCATGGACCACCTCCACAATGCCCCAACAGCAGGACACCCAGGAAGGGACAAAACAATCCAAGCAATCAAAAGGCAATACTGGTGGCCGAACATGAACGCCTGGATCAAAGAATACATGAAAGGATGCACTCCCTGCCAACAAAACAAGAACCTAACTCACCGAAAGAACACCCCACTGTATTGCATCGCCCCGCACCCGAAAGCAAACCCATTCGAAGAAGTAGCGATGGATCTAATCACCCAAGTCCCCAAGAACGGTCCCTACGATGCCATACTAACCATAGTCGACCACGGATGCACAAGAGCAGCCCTCTTCCTCCCCTGTGCAACCACCATCACGGGTGAAGGCATCGCCGAACTATACCTCTGCAACATCTATCAGTGGTTCGGAATCCCCAAAAAGATAATCACAGACGAAGACCCCCGATTCACCTCACATTTTGCCACGGCCCTGTGCCAAAAGCTGAAGACCAAGCAGAACATATCAACAGCCTACCACCCACAAACTGACAGATTATCAGAGAGGAAGAATCAGTGGGTAGAACAATACCTTCAATTTGTCACAACGGCCCAACAAGACGACTGGAGCGACTGGCTCCCAATTGCCTCCCTCATGCACAACACCCGGATCAACGCCACCATCAAAATCGCCCCAATCCAAGTGTTGATCAGCTACCTCCCCGAGACGACACCGAGTCACACACCCTTATCAACCAATCAAAGGGTCGAAGAATGGGGAGAAGAGATAGGCAGACGAAGGGAACAAGTACAAACAGCATTAGCCCAAGCCGCCCAGAGTATGCCGATTGAACAATACAAGACTGGAGACCAAGTCTGGCTGGAAGCAAAGCATCTAGCCCTCCCTTATCAGGCGCCCAAGCTAGCCCCTAAACATCATGGACCGTTCACTATCACAAAGCAGGTGTCACCCGTCGCATACAAGCTCCAACTCCCCATGGCCTGGACCATCCATGACGTCTTCCACGCCTCCCTGCTGACCCCTTATCGCGAAACCACGACACACAGACCAAACTACACGAGGCCACTGCCTGACCTTATTGCGGGAGAAAAGGAGTACGAGGTCGAGAATGTTGTTAATCACCGATATCACGGGAAGAAACACAACCTCCAATACCTCATCCATTGGAAAGGGTATCCCGATTGTTAAGCCCGCAGCAGGGCTTCATGCACACCTGACGGTTTAGGAAAGTGTGCGGTCCGAAGTGTGCCAGGGCACGTGTTCAGACTCCTGAGATGTGCGTTGATTGGTATAGCCCAATCACTAAGCTTCGAAGGCAAAGGTCCGCCTTTAAGGACCTTCGGAGTGTAGATGAAAGAGTAGAGAGGGGCCGCGCAGTAGACAGGAGGATACAAGAGGCTGCGATTGCAAAGCAAAGTCGAGCTTAAGGCTCCACTGTTCGTACAAGGTCGTATAAATACAGGTTCGAATCATGTATGACTAATAGTCTTATAACCGATTGGTAAGTCGGTTTGTCAGTCCATCAGTCATGCTCAGTCATCGTATAGTACACTGTCAGCATGATGCACGTATCAGTCAGCCTAATCAGTCATCGCCAGTCATTGGTACAGTAAGAGCCTCAGTCAACCAGTCCAAACGAGGAGTCATGTGTGTGTCGTATGTGAGTCATGGGATCACGTGATCCCAGCCAGTCTGTCGGTCCGTAAAACACCTCACCTCTCTCCGTACCAGAGGCGGAGCTTATCACCCAGGGGGTTCCTCCGATGGTACATTGCAATAAGTCTCGGGGCATGGACTTGTCCTGCTGGTTCCCATCAGTTGTCTGCATCGGTGATAAGCTCCGCCTCTGGTACGGAGAGAGGTGAGGTGTTTTACGGACCGACAGACTGGCTGGGATCACGTGATCCCATGACTCACATACGACACACACATGACTCCTCGTTTGGACTGGTTGACTGAGGCTCTTACTGTACCAATGACTGGCGATGACTGATTAGGCTGACTGATACGCGCATCATGCTGACAGTGTACTATACGATGACTGAGCATGACTGATGGACTGACAAACCGACTTACCAATCGGTTATAAGACTATTAGTCATACATGATTCAAACCTGTATTTATACAACCTTGTATGAACAGTGGAGCCTTAAGCTCGACTTTGCTTTGCAATCGCAGCCTCTTGTATCCTCCTGTCTACTGTGCAGCCCCTCTCTACTCTTTCATCTACACTCCGAAGGTCCTTAAAGGCAGACCTTTGCCTTCGAAGCTTAGTGATTGGGCTATACCAATCAACGCGCATCTCAGGAGTCTGAACACGTGCCCCGGCACGCTTCGGACCGCACACTTTCCTAAACCATCAGGTGTGCACGAAGCCCCACTGCGGGCTTAACACTGGGCAGCCCTCAAACACATAAAAACCCCCAGAAGCGATGGAAAACGACCATCCGCACCACTCTCCTCCCCACTCAGCAATGTCCACTACCCCCATCGATAGCTCCATCGTCTCTCTCGTCCAAGCCCACCAAACCCTCCTCGAAAGGCCCGACCTCGCCCCAGAAGCTAGGGAAGCCCTCCAGGAGCTTCAAATCTAGGATGCCCTCATCTCGGATGAGATCGTGGACCAGATCGCAGCCCAGCAACTCCCGACACTCACAGCCCTCCCGGACGACGTGGTCATCGTCGAAGACCAAGACTTCGACATCAACACCCCCGAGCCCGACACCAGTGAAGAACCGGCCGATGCCCCGGAACCGTACCATGTCATATGTTAAGCCCGCAGCGGGGCTTTGTGCACACCTGACGGTTTATGATAAGCTCCGCCTCTGGTACGGAGAGAGGTGAGGTGTTTTACGGACCGACGGACTGGCTGGGATCACGTGATCCCATGACTCACATATGATACACGCGTGGTTCCTCGACTGGACTGGCTGACTGAGGCTCTTACTGTACCGCTGACTGACGACTGACTGATGGATGACTCACAAGCGCATCATGCTTACTGTACAATAGGAAGAATGACTGATCTCTTACAAACCGGCTTAGCAACCAGTGCTGAGACTATTAGTCATACTAGGTTCAACTCTGTATATATACGGCCCAGTACGAACAGTTGAGCCTTAAGCTCGACTTTGCTTTGCAATCGCAGCCTCTTGTACACTCCTGTCTACTGTGCGGCCCCTCTCTACTCTTCCATCTACTCTTCAAAGGTCCTTAAAGGCGGACCTTTGCCTTCGAAGCTTAGTGATTGGGCTATACCAATCAACACGCATCTCAGGAGTCTGAACACGTGTTCCAGCACGCTTCGGACCGCACACTTTCCTAAATCGTCAGGTGTGCACGAAGCCCCGCTGCAGGCTTAACACAAGTCGAGCTTCTCTTAAGCCAACCTGGCTGACATACTACTCGACCTTGGAAGGAAATGAAAGCTCTCAAAGAGCCCCAATATCCGGTTCAGAAATAGAACCACCGACGATCTCCCTACAGAGATACAGGGAAAAGCCTTCTGGCTGGAATCACGGACCGAGGGACGATCCGCATATCACCTCAAAGAAGGGTTATACACATACCCTGTTGAATACATCAACGGAACCTGGTACCGAATCAGTTGGACCATTGACGAGTGCTACGAAGTTAGCAGAGAAGACGAGATCAAAGATCCTCACGAATCAGGACTAGGAACTAAAAGCCAACTGTTCCTACTTGCCCCGGATCTCGAACGAATCCACACAGAGATCACACAAGGAAGCGACGAAGCACCCGAAGCAAGGACCACTTCGCCAACCTCAGATCCAGACATCCCTACGACCGACCAAGCTCACGCACCGGTCATTGAACAACTTACAGCAGCAATGGCAGCGATCGCCGTAGCTCATGTACAACCGGCACAGGTAGCCAGACCAGCACAAGCTCCACAACCAGCAGGAGGACAACCCCAACAACCACCGGCTGGAGGACAACCACCGGCCGGAGGACAACCACCGGCCGGAGGACAACCACCGGCCGGAGGACAACCAGGCGGCGGAGGAGGCGGTGGCGGAGGCGGCGGCGGAGGAGGCGGTGGCGGAGGCGGCGGCGGAGGAGGCGGTGGCGGAGGCGGCGGCGGAGGAGGCGGCGGTGGAGGCCAACCAGCAGCTGGACAAGCAGCAGCAGGACAGGCAGCAGCCGCACCACCCCGCAGCGAAGCTCTCAAAGGAATGATCCCTCAAATCTTCCAAGGAGACAGGAAAGACGCGGAACAATTCATGCAACAATTCGGAGCATATCGCTTCCTTAACCGACATAACTCCACCTTCACCAACAAAGCAGAACAAGTGGCTTATGCCATCACCTTCATCAAAGGACCATTGGTCGACGATTGGGCATATGACATGGCGGACCAACTATCTATCAAGGTAGAAGGAAACCCCACTACAGGAGATCCCCCGACACATGCAGAGAACGACCCCGCCCTCTGGGAATGGTTCGCAAGGGCATTCAGAGACGCCTTCACTGATTCCACCAAGAAACAAGATGCGTACTCTCGTCTTACAAAAATGGAGTTAGACGTGGACAAAGTCGACTCCTCAATCACACTCTTCAAATGCCTCATCAGGGAAGCAGGATGGGGACCGGATGCAGAAGGAACAATTAAACTGTTCCAAGACATTCTGCCGGTTGGACTCCATCGCGTTATCCGCCAACGAGAAACCCTACCAGCAACCATGGAAGAGTGGTACGATGTGACCCGAAAGACGGTCCAAAGGTGGCAAGACCTGAACGATAATATCGGGCCAAAAGGAGGACCAGGTCACATCTCGACCAGAGCCAACAGGATGCGGAGCTATCAGAAACCCTCTCCGCCCAAACGACAAAAAGATCCGAACGCAATGGACATCGATGCCATCCGTACTGTGGGAAAGCTAACAGATGAAGAGCGCACCAAGCTAATGAAGGAAGGAAGGTGCTTCCGCTGTCGCAAATTGGGACACATGTCCCGAGCCTGCCCTGACAAAGGCAAAGGAAAAACCCCCGATCGACCCCGCAGCTCCCAAGGGCAATACACCAAAGAAAAGCCCAAGGTCAGAGCTGCGGTAATCAATGAAGACGAGGAAGAGGAACAACACAGCGAAGCTGAAACCTCGACCACCGCACCTCCTTCCTACACCAAAAAGGATGTCCTCCAGTACATAAGGGGGATGACTATTGAAGACCGAGAGAACCTCTATGAGGAGCTATCGGCCAAAGCAGATTTTTAGGAAGCTCAAAGCCGACGGTCTGGCTTAGAGCAACGGGATTGCAAGATACGATGTACATTAGGAAACTCTCGACTCTGAATATGAATGTTTCTTTCCGCACCTCGCAATCCAAGGCCGACGAATCCGCCCTCATAGACAGTGGCGCAACCGACAACTTCATCGATGAAGACACCTGGAAACGACTTGGGATAGGACATAAAGAACTGGCTAGACCGGTTACCGTCCACAATGTCGACAGCACAGAAAACAAACAAGGAAAAATCACCCACTACTGCTGGCTATGCATCGTCAAGGGAGACAAACATATGCTCCAGAGATTCTACATCACAAGCCTAGGGAAAGATCGTATCATCCTAGGATATCCTTTCCTCTACGATTTTAACCCAAAAATCAACTGGAAAACAGGAAAGGTCTCAGGAGACCCGGTACAGCTTCAAAGCAGCCGATACATGCATGTCGCCAAAAACATCTTCTTTATGCAAAGAGAGGCGATCAAACAACTAGGGAAACCCAAGGAAGATGAAGCCATCTACGTGCGACGGACCAACATCGCACAAGAATGGGCCCAAAAGGCGGATAAAGATAAGATCCACCTCACCATTGACACCATCCCAAAGGAATACCGAAGACATCAAAAAGTCTTCTCCGAAGAAGAAGCACGACACTTCCCACCTGCACGATCCGAAGATATGACCATCAAATTAACCCCCGACGCACCAAAGGAGCTAAACTGCAAGGTATACCCCTTATCCAAAGACGAGCGAGAGCTCTTGGAAAAATGGATCCTTGAGGAAGAAGAACTCGGACGAATCTACGAAGGACCTTCCCCTTACACGGCACCTGTCTACTTCATTAACAAAAAGGACAGTGTGGAGAAGAGGATTATCATGGACTACTGACAACTAAACAAGTATACGGTCCGAGATAACAATCCTCTACCCAACATCCAGTCTGCGCTAGAAAGACTCCACGGCAAACTGCTGTTCTCCAAGTTTGACATTCGCTGGGGATACAATAACATACGTATTGCTGAAGAAGACCAAACCAAAGCAGCATTCAAAACTCCCCAAGGCACTTATGTTCCCCGAGTCATGTACTTCGGGCTCACAAACGCACCTCCCTTCTTCCAACGGACTATGCACCGAGACTTCCGCCCCTTACTCCAAAAGTACCCTGAACATCTGGGAAACTACATGGACGATTGGTGGGTGGCCACAGCCAATGACGAAGAAGGCCGCCAACTACACAAACAAATTGTCCATGACTTTCTTGACAAAATGGAAGAATGCTCCTACTTCCTAAAACCAAAGAAATGTCAATTCGAAAAGGACGAAATGGAAATCCTCGGATGGCTCGTGGGAGGAGGACAAGTACATATCGACCCGGCCAAGGTAAAAGGGATATCAGAATGGCCCAAAACCCTCAAATCAGTAGAAGAAGTCAGGAAAACCCTGGGAGTGCTCGGCTACCAATGACCTTTCATCCAAGGATTCGCAGCAATAGCCCGACCGCTACATGACCTCACCAAGAAAGGAACCACGTTTATCTGGACCGAAAAATGCACAGAGGCGTTAAATGAACTCATCACACGAGTTACCACTGAACCAGTCCTCTGGCACCCAAATCCCGCCAAACAATACGAACTTGAGGTCGATGCCTCTGCTTTCGCACTCGGGAGCATCCTCTACCAAAGAGATGACGACAACAAACGACGAGCAGTAGCCTATCATTCAAAGGCACTAAACGCAGCCGAAAGGAACTACTCCATCGGTGACAGAGAATTCCTGGCCATCATAGAAGGCCTGAAATGAGTACGACACCTAGTGATGGGATCACCCCACAAATTGATCATTTACACGGATCACGACAACCTCCGCTACTACCGACACCCACAAAAATTGAACCGACGCGTCGCTCGATACATTGCATTCTTGGCTGACTTCGACTTTGAGTTAGTCCACCTTCCTGGCAAGCGAAACCAGGCAGATCCCCTATCCCGACGCCCAGACCACGACGACGGATCAGCGGATAATGAAGAGACCACAGCTCTACCAAACGAACTCTTTGCTAGAGCGATTGAAATCTCTATCCTGGAACAACAGGTCCATCAACTGCAGAAAACAAACAGCGAACTATGCCAAAAGTGGAAGAAGAAGCACGGCATCTATCAAGATGAATGGAAGGTCTGGTGGAAGGCAGGATCCTTAGTGATCCCTGAGGATGTACAACTCCGACGCACGTTCCTCCAAGAGTACCACGATACTCCGACATCGGGACACCCCGGAGTCTGGAAGACCTACCTAATGATAAAACGAGATTACTGGTGGCCCACAATCCATAAGGATGTCGAAGATTACGTCAGAGGGTGCGCCACCTGCCAAGCGGTAAAAACAATCACCCACCGCAACGTGCCCCCCATTGCGCCGATCGGTCCTGGTGAAGACACAACACCCTTCGCCACTATCACAGTGGATTTCATTACGAAATTACCCGACTCACGTGGCTGTGACACAATTCTCACCATCACCGATCACGACTGTACGAAGGCCGTAATCCTGATTCCGTGTCGAGAGGATATGGGAAGCGAGGAAGTAGCGAGGCTCTTCAGGGACCACGCATTCCCCTATACTGGAATCCCTAAAAGAATCATCTCGGACAGGGACACGCGGTTCACGTCGCAATTCTTCAAGGAACTCTGCGCCCAATTGGACATCAAACAAAACATGAGCTCCGCGTACCACCCTCAAACAGACGGACAATCGGAACGAACGAACCAGACAGTGGAAACAATACTGAGAATCTTCTGCAATCACCAGCAGGATAACTGGGCGGATTGGCTCAAAATCGCCCAGTACATGATAAACTCTCGTCCCTCCTCGACCACAAAGAAACCCCCATACGAACTATGGATGGGATTCATTCCCCACACTCATCAACCCACGCGTGTCGGAAATGTACCGGCGATAGAAGAACAAAAGGCCCAACTCCTAGAAGCCAGGAAGAGTGCCCAAGAAGCCATCAGCAAGGCGCAATCCCTCTGGACAAAAGACCCCCATTTCCAACGATATCGTGTGGATCAGAAGGTCTGGCTCGAAGGGACCCATCTATGAACAACACACCCCACAATGAAATTAAGGGCCAAACGCTTTGGACCCTTCAAGGTTACGGAAGTACTGAGCGCCGTAACGTACAGGCTGGACCTCCCAGCCGTGTGGAAAATCCACAACGCTTTCCACGCGGCTGTCCTTCACCCATATAAGGAAACAGAGCTCCACGGACCTAACTTTCCTGAGGCACCTCCTGACCTGATCGAAGGACATGAGGAGTGGGAAGTAGACAACGTGTTAGCCTCGAGGCGAACAGGAAAAGGAAAGACGCTACAATATCTCGTCCGGTGGAAAGGATTCTCCGAAGCACATGATTCCTGGGAACCAAAAAAGAATCTAGGCAACGCCTCGGCAAGAGTAAAGGAATTCCATGATAAGAACCCCAAGGCCATTCGAAGAATGGTTATAAACCCCCGGGAATCAATCATGAGTTCTTCACCGCTCCCCGACATCTCCCTCCTCTGTAACCAGTTCGAAAACTTATCCCTCATGTCCTCGAACTACAGCTCACCGTCACCCGCCACTCGCAACGCTATGTTAGCAGTGGACACGGAGGAAGTAGCCATCCTAGAGGCCGAACTCCATCCCACCAATGAACCACCTCCACCTTTCCCTCCAGAACCCGACTACGCACCGCCGACCGATACACCTCCCAGCTTCGGGCTGGAAGAATATTTGCGACTATCACCGTCGCTCTACAGTGTCCACGGACCCAGCTGCGTCCCCAGTCCCGAACCACTCCCCATTCCCCCTCGCACAGACCCATTGCCCCAAAACGACCCTAACAACCCACGTAATCAGGTCCGAGGTCTGAGCAGCTTCGCTCGAGAGAGACTCTTCTACTCGGCTACAGGGCTAGCAGCGGCCCAGCTAATGTTAGAAAGGCAGGAGGAGGCCGATCACCCCTTGGTACGAGACCCTGAAACCAATCTCATACACCGCGTAGCCACTCCACTGTCGTCCGTCTCGAGCACAAACTCGGGCTCCTCCCCTGCAACTTCCATGCACAGCTTCCCATCGCATTACACCCTCGAAATTGACGTCGATGATCTCGTACAGACGCACCCCGGCAACGACTGGATTAGATTCCAGTTGGAAATCCACCGGACCTCTATTAAAATTCCAGCGACAGAGGCAGAACCCACTGTCAAAGTGGACGCGAGGTACATACGCTTCCGGGTCGACAACATCACGGGGGAACCCACTATCTACAGGACGATGGGAAACGGAAGATCTATCTATGCCGAGGCCTTAGAGGCTGCTCCGGCATCTTGGGCAGCACCCGCCAATTACCAAGACGACAGACATTTCACGCTGCTAACAGAAGAGAGGATGATAGGAGGCCCGATGGAGAGGGCAATCGAAGACTTAGGGGACTACGGGGTCAAGGCGGATATCATCCGTCTTCGCAACCTTGAGGCTGACAAACGCAAGTTGGCCCTCTGTCTCTGTGAGGTCCAAGCCTTGGAAGCTCACGCCCAAAGGAGGAGAGCTGAGTTCGCCATGTATCAACTTGCTCACGTAGGTCGAACGAAGGCGGTTCGCCAGCGGCTCATCCGGGCCAACGCACGGGAACGGCTCTTGGAATTGGTGGATGAGGACGACCAGAGAGGCGAACTGGCATGGCGACATCGACGCGTCCAACGAAACGTCGCCCCCTACCATACTAACATCGTGACACGACCCGATTCGCGATTAAGAGGAGGAGCGGGCAGCAGGATCTCGTGGAATAGCGAGAACGCCACCGACGACGCCCTGGCCCAAGACAAGTTCGAGGAGCGCAAGCGCTGCTCTTATTGCCCATGGTACGACCATCTCTCTACGCACTGCGAGACACCCCATCATCTTTGCTCGACCATGACGACCGGCTGGTGCCGAGTTCCCTGCCATCACCGCTTCTTCCGGAATCAAATGCCGGAAACCTGTCCCTACGGGGGCCACCGCCGCCACGCCAACGGCCATTATCTCACATGCCAACGCCACGCTCGCTACCTCACTCAGGAGGAACGCGAGATCGAATATGATCACAACAACGCGGGATGCGATGACCTCTGTAAAGGGGAACTTAGCAGTGCCGGGATCGCCATGCGTCAAGCCATCACTCAAGTCGTCTTAGACGAGTTTGAGAACGCGGGCCCTTCCTATGCCCCTCGCTCCCCCTCTCCCAACTATGATTATGTCCCCGGCGATAACGAGGGATCAGACTAAGCGCGTGGAAGCACTCCTTTGAGGGGAGGGTGGTGATAAGCTCCGCCTCTGGTACGGAGAGAGGTGAGGTGTTTTACGGACCGATGGACTGGCTGGGATCACGTGATCCCATGACTCACATATGATACACGCGTGGTTCCTCGACTGGACTGGCTGACTGAGGCTCTTACTGTACCGCTGACTGACGACTGACTGATGGATGACTCACAAGCGCATCATGCTTACTGTACAATAGGAAGAATGACTGATCTCTTACAAACCGGCTTAGCAACCGGTGCTGAGACTATTAGTCATACTAGGTTCAACTCTGTATATATACGGCCCAGTACGAACAGTTGAGCCTTAAGCTCGACTTTGCTTTGCAATCACAGCCTCTTGTACACTCCTGTCTACTGCGCGGCCCCTCTCTACTCTTCCATCTACTCTTCAAAGGTCCTTAAAGGCAGACCTTTGCCTTCGAAGCTTAGTGATTGGGCTATACCAATCAACGCGCATCTCAGGAGTCTGAACACGTGTTCTGGCACACTTCGGACTGCACACTTTCCTAAATCGTCAGGTGTGCACGAAGCCCCACTGCAGGCTTAACAGTTTAGGAAGGTGTGCGGTCCGAGGCGTGCCGAGACACGTGATTCAGACTCCTGAGATGTGTGTTGATTGTTATAGCACAATCACTAAGCTTCGAAGGCAAGGTCTGCCTTTAAGGACCTTAGAATATAGATGGAAGAGTAGAGGAGGGCTGCACAGTGAACAGGAGTGAACAAGAGGCTGCGATTGCAAAGCAAAGTCGAGCTTAAGGCTCAACTGTTTGTACAGAGTCATATATATACAGGTTCGAATCCAGTATGACTAATAGTCCTAAAACCGGTTATTAAGCCAGTTTGTAAGTAATCAGTCATCTACTTATTGTACACTGTCAGCATGATGTGCATATCAGTAATCAACCAGGGTCATCAGTCAGTGTTACAGTAAGAGTCTCCGTCATCCAGTCCGAGTCAATGAGCCGCGCATGTATCGTAAAGAGTCATGGGATCACGTGATCCCAGCCAGTCTGTCGGTCTGTAGGAAACACCTCGCCTCCCTCTGTGCCAGAGGTGGAGCTTATCACCACCCTCCCCTCAAAGGAGCGCTTCCACGTGCTAATCCGATCCCTCATTGTTGCCAGGGACATAGTCATAGTTGGGAGACAGTGAGCGAGGAGCATAAGAGGGGCCTGCACCGTCGAGTTCGTCTTGCACGACCTGCTCGATGGCTTGCCTCAGGATGATGCCGGCACGACTCAGTTCTCCTTTGCAGAAGTCGTCACATCCGGCTTCAAGGTGGTCATACTCGACTTGCCGGTCTTCGAGGGTGAGCTGCCAGGCTGTACGCTGGTGGGTGAGATAGTGGCCATTGGCGTGTTTGCATCGTCCCCCATAGGGACAGGTGTTCGGCATTTGGTTGTTGAAATATCGGTGGTGGTGGGGCACGTGGCACCACCCGGAAGTTCGGGTTGAGCAGAGATGATGGGGGGTTTCACATTGCGTGGAGAGGTGGTCGAACCACGGGCAGTAGGAGCAACAGCAACACTCCTCGTATTCTTCCTGCGCGAGAGCGTCGTCCTGGGCGTTGTTGCTGGTCCAGGAAACGGCGCTTCGCGCCCCTCCTCTCAGACGCAGAGTCCCATGCTCGTGGTAGGGGCGCACTTGTCTGTGGTGGGTTCGGTGTCGCCATGCCAGCTCCCCTCTCTCATTGTCTTCATCTACCAACTGCAGGAGGCATTCTCGAGCGTTTGCTCGTATCAGGCGTTGGCACACTGCTTTGGTATGCCTGATGTGTGCCAATTGATACATGCCGAACTCCGCTCTCCTCTTCTGGGTGTAGGCTTCGAGGGCTTGTACTTCTTGGAGGCGGAGGGCGAGCTTGTGTCGGTCTGACTCTAAACTGCAGAGGCACATGATGTCGGCCTTGACCCTGTAATCCCCCAGATCCTCTATCGCTCTTTCGAGGGGTCCGCCGATCATTCTCTCCTCTGTCATGAGTTTGAAGTGGTCATCATCTCGATAATCAGCCGGTGAGGCCCAGCTGGCTGGTGCCGCCTCCAAGCTCTCGGCGTAGATTGGTCAACCTACCCCCATAGTTCCATAGATGGTGGGTTCGCCGGTGATCGGCTCTACCCTAAAACGGATGAAGCAGGCTGGTACTCTATCGAGGGGTTCGGCTTCCGTGGCCGGGATTTGGATCGTTGTGCGATGCAAATCCGGATCGAACCGGACCCAGTCTTCTAAAGGGTGGTCTTGTATCACGTCGTCAGCATCGACTTCGATGGTGTAGTGGGAGGGAAGGCTATTAACTGATGTAGCGGGGGTAGAATGGGTGTCAGTATTGGAAGGTGTGGAGAGCGGGGTGGCGACCCTGTGGACTACATGGGTCTTGGGGTCTATGATGAGAGGGTGTTCTGCCTCCTCTTGTCTGGCCAGCATCAGTTGTGCGGCGGCCAGTCCCATTTCGGAGTAGAAAAGTTGCTCTCTTGCGAATTTGCTCAGTCCGTGGACACGGTTACGGGGGTTGTCAGGGTTGTCCTGAGGGATTGGGTGGATGCAAGGGGGAGGAATAGGAATTGGTTCGGGACTGGGGTGGCGACTGGATAGGTGGAGGCTGTATCCAGAGGGCAAGATGTGCAGGTATGCGCCTCCATCGATGTTCGGGGGTTCTTCCCTTGGTGGGGCGTACTCCGGTTCTTCCGGGAAGGCTGGGGGTGCTTCTGTTGTGGGGTGGAGCAATGCTTCTAACACTGCTACTTCCTCTGTGTCGACCGCTAGCATAGTGTTGTGAGTGGCCAGGGATGGTGAGCTATAGTGAGAAGACATGAGGGACAAGTTTTCGAATTGGGTGCAAAGGGAAGAGATGTCCGGGAGTGGTGAGGACTCCATTGCGACTTCTTGGGGGTTTATAACGATTCGGCGAATGGCTTTTGGGTTCTTATCGTGGAATTCCTTCATTTTGAGGGAGGCATTACCCAGATTCCTTTTCGGTTCCCAAGAGTCGTGTGCTTCCGAGAATCCTTTCCACCTGACCAGGTATTGCAGCGCTTTCTTCTGGCCAGTGCACCTCAAGGCCAACACGTTGTCTACTTCCCATTCTTCATGTCCTTCCACTAGATCAGGTGGTGTCTCAATGAAGTTAGGTCCATGGAGTTCCATTTCCTTATAGGGGTGGAGGACAGCCGCGTGGAACACATTGTGGATTTTCCATGCGGGTGGGAGATCCAGCCTGTACATCACGGTGCTGAGTACTTCCGTAATTTTGAAGGGTCCAAAGTGTTTGGCCCTTAATTTGGTGGTTGGGTGTGTCGTGCGGAGGTGGGTTCCTTCCAACCAGACCTTCTGATCCACACGGTATCGTTGGAAATGGGGGTCTTTTGTCCAGAGGGATTGTGCTCTGCTGATGGCTTCTTGAGTGCTCTTCCTGGCTTCTAGAAGCTGGGACTTCCTTTCCTCTATTGCTGGCACATTTCTGACATGTGTGGGTTGATGAGTGTGAGGGATGAACCCCATCCATAATTCGTAAGGGGGTTTCTTCGTGGTCGAGGAGGGGCGAGAGTTGATCATGTACTGGGCCACTTTGAGCCAGTCTGCCCAGTTGTCTTGTTGGTGGTTGCAGAAGATTCGTAAGATTGTTTCCACTGTTTGGTTCATTTGTTCGGATTGCCCATCGGTTTGGGGGTGGTACGCCAAACTCATGTTTTGTTTGATTTCTAACTGAGCACAGAATTCCTTGAAGAATTGTGATGTGAACTGTGTGTCTCTGTCAGAGATGATTCTTTTGGGAATTCCCGTGTAGGGAAAGGCATGATCTCTGAAGAGCCTTGCAACTTCCTCGCTTCCCATATTTTCTCGGCATGGGATCAGAATCACCGCTTTGGAGCTGTCATGATCGGTGATGGTGAGAATCATATCACAGCTGCGTGACTCTGGTAGTTTTGTGATGAAATCGACCGTGATGGTGGCGAAGGGGGTTGTGTCTTCCCCCGGTCCGATTGGCGCAATAGGGGGCACGTTGCGGTGTGTGATGGTCTTCACCGCTTGGCAGGTTGCACATCCTTTTACATAGTCTTCTATGTCCTTGTGTAAGTTAGGCCACCAGTAATCACGTCTCAGTGCTTGGTAAGTTTTCCAGACTCCCGGGTGCCCAGAAGTGGGTGCATCATGGTATTCCTGGAGGAAGGTGCGTCGCAGTTGTCTGTTGTCCAGGACAACTAGGGATCCCACTTTCCACCAGACCTTCCATTTGTCTTGGTAGATCCCATATTTCCTTTTCCATGCTAGGCAGAGTTCGTGGTTTTCCTTTTGCAACTGGTGGACCTGGCGTTCCAGGATGGTGATCTCGATTGCTCTCGCGAACAACTCATTTGGGAGGGCTGTGGTTTCCTCATTATCCATTGAGCCATCATCATGATCGGGGCATCTAGATAGTGGATCTGCTTGGTTTCTTTTTCCTGGGAGGTGCACTAGTTCGAAGTTGAAGTCTGCCAGGAACGCAATGTAGCGAGCCACGTGTCTGTTCAACTTTTGGGGATGCCGATAGTAACAGAGATTGTCATGGTCTGTATAGATTGTGAGTTTATGGGGCGTTCCCATAACTAGGTGTCGGACACGTTTAAGGCCTTCGATGATGGCCAGGAACTCTCGATCTCCGATGGAGTAGTTCCTTTCAGCTTGATTTAGTGCCTTTGAATGGTAGGTGACCGCTCGTCTTTTGTTATTGTCGTCTCTTTGATAGAGGATGCTTCCCAAGGCGAAGGCCGAGGCATCTACTTCAAGTTCGTATGGTTTGGCAGGGTCTGGGTGCCAAAGGACTGGTTCTGTGGTTACTCGTTTGATTAGTTCGTCTAGGGCATCTGTGCACTTTTGGGTCCAGTTGAACTGGGTTCCCTTTTTGGTGAGGTCGTGCAAGGGCTTCACAATGGACACAAAGCCTTGAATGAATGGTCTTTGGTACCCTAGTACTCCCAGTGTCTTTCTGATTTCTTCCACCGAATGAAGAGTTCTGGGCCATCCTGAAATGCCTTGTACCTTGGCCAGGTCAATGCATACTCGTCCTCCACCCACTAGCCATCCTAGGATCTCCATTTCTTCCTTCTCGAATTGACACTTTTTTGGCTTTAGGAAGTACAAACATTCTTCCATTTTGTCAAGGAATTCGTGGACGATCTGTTTGTGGAGTTTTCTTCCTTCTTTGTCGTTAGCTGTAGCAATCCACCAGTCGTCCATGTAATTTCCCAAGTTCTCTGGGTACTTTTGAATTAGGGGGCGGAAATCTCTGTGCATGGTTCGCTGGAAGAAAGGTGGGGCATTGGTGAGGCCGAAGTACATAACACGTGGGACGTAGGTGCCTTGTGGGGTTTTGAACGCAGCTTTGTGTTGGTCTTCTTCTGCGATGCGGATGTTGTTGTAGCCCCAGCGGATATCAAACTTTGAGAAGAGTAGTTTCCCGTGTAATCTTTCCAATGCCGATTGGATGTTTGGCAGGGGGTTATTGTCGTGCACGGTATGTTTGTTGAGCTGTCGATAGTCCATAATGATCCGCTTTTCTGAGCTGTCTTTTTTATTGATGAAGTAGACAGGTGCAGTGTATGGTGAGGGACCTTCGTAGATTCGTCCTAGCTCTTCTTCTTCGAGAATCCATTTCTGGAGGAGTTTGCATTCGTCTTTTGATAGAGGGTATACCTTGCAGTTTAATTCCCTTGGTGCATCGGGGTTTAGTTTGATTGTCATGTCTTCCGATCATGCAGGTGGGAAGCGGTGTGCCTCTTCTTCTGAGAACACCTTTTGGTGCCTGCAATACTCCCGGGGAATGGTGTCGAGGGTAAGGTGGATTTTGTTTTGGTCCGCCTTCTGGGCCCATTCTTGTGCGATGTTGGTGCGTTGTACATAAATGGCCTCTCCTTCTTTTGGTTTTCCTACTTGTTTAACTGCTTCTCGTTGCATGAAGAAGATTCTTTTGGCGACGTGCATGTAGCGGCTGCTCTGGAGTTGTACTGGTTCTCCCAGCACTTTCCCGGTCTTCCAATTGATTTTGGGGTTGAAGTCGTAGAGGAAGGGGTATCCTAGAATAATGCGGTCCTTTCCCAGGGCTGTGATATAGAACCGTTGGAGCATGTGTTTTTCTCCTTTGACAATGCAGAGCCAGCAGTAGTGCGTGATCTTTCCTTGTTTGTTTTCGGTCCCGTCAACGTTATGGACCGTGACCGGTTGGGTCAGTTCCTTTTTCCCGATTCCCAGTCTTTTCCATGTTTCCTCGTCGATAAAGTTATCTGTTGCTCCACTATCAATGAGAGCAGATTCATCGGCCTTGGATTGCGCAGTTCGGAAAGAAACATTCATTTTCAGAGTCGAGAGTTTCCTAATGTACATGGTGTTCTGCAATCCAATCGCTCTAAGCCAGGCCATCGGCTTTGAGCTGCCTGAAAATCTGCTTGGGCGGACATTTCCTCATAGAGGGTTTCACGGTCTTCGATGGACATCCCTCTAATGTATTGAAGGACGTCCTTTTTTGTGTAGGAGGGTGGTGCCGTGGTCGTGGTTTCGGCTTCGCTGGGTGGTCCTTCCTCCTCGTCTTCGTTGATTACCGCTGCTCTGACTTTGGGTTTGTCTTTGGTGTATTGTCCTTGGGAGCTGCGGTGTCGGTCGGCATTCTTTCCTTTGTCCTTGCCTTTTTCGGGGCATGCTCGTGACATGTGCCCTAGTTTGCAGCAGCGGAAACATCTTCCTTCCTTCATGAGGCGGGTGTGTTCCTCGTCGGATAACTTTCCCATTGTGCGGATTGTGTCGACATCCATAGCGTCGGGGTCTCTCTGTTTTTTGGGCGGGGGTGCCTTTTGGTACCCTCGCATTCTGTTGGCCCTAGTGGAGATGTGGCCTGGTCCCCCTTTTGGTCCTATGTTGTCGTTGAGGTCCTGCCATCTCTGGACCATTTTTCTGGTGGCGTCGTACCATTCATCGAGAGTGGCGGGCAATGTCTCTTGTTGTCGTATGGTGCGATGAAGTCTGACAGGTAGGATGTCTTGGAACAATTTGATTGTTCCTTCTGCATCGGGTCCCCATCCTGCTTCTCTGATAAGGCGTTTGAAGAGGGTGATGGACATGTCGACTTTATCCATGTTTAATTCCATTTTAGTGAGGCAGGAGTAGGCATCTTGCTTTCTAGTTGAATCCGTGAAAGCGTCTCTGAAGGATTGTGCGAACCAATCCCAGAGGGCTTGGTCTCCTTCGGCGTGTGTTGGGGGGTCTTCCATGACTGGGTTCCCTTCCACTTTGATGGATAATTGGTCTGCCATGTCGTAAGCCCAGTCGTCGACTTGTGGTCCTCTGATAAAGGTGAGGGCATAAGCCACCATTTCGGCTTTATTCATGAAGGTGGAGTTGTGCCAATTGAGGAATCGGTAGGCTCCGAACTGCTGCATGAATCGTTTGGCGTCCTTTCAGTTGCCTGCGAAGATTTGGGGTATCATCCCTTTTAGAGGTTCTGAACGGGGTGGGGCTGCGGCGGCTTGTCCTGCAGCTTGTTGTCCGGCTGCTGGTTGGCCTCCGCCTCCTCCACCTCCTCCACCTCCTCCACCGCCTGGTTGTCCTCCAGCGGGAGGTTGTGCTGGTTGTGCTGGTCCTGCCGCTGGCACGGGTTGTATGTGAGCTACGGCAATTGCTGCTTGTGCCATAGCTTGTGTGAGCTGTTCAATGACCGGTGTGTGAGCTTGGTCTGTTGTGGGGATGTCTGGATCTGATGCTGGTGAAGTGATTTCTACTTCGGGGGTTTTGTCACTTCCTTGGGTGATTTCTGTGTGGATTCGTTCGAGATCCGGGGCGAGTAGGAATGGTTGATTTTTGATTCCTAATCCTAGTTTTTGAGGATCTTCGATCTTGTCTTCTCTGCTAACTTCGTAGCACTGATCGATGGTCCAGCTGATTTTGTACCAGGTTCTGTTGATGTATTCTATGGGGTATGTGTAGAGCCCATCTTTGAGGTGATATGCCGATCGTCCCTCAGTCCGTGATTCTAGCCAGAAGGCTTTCCCTTGTATTTCCAAAGGGAGGTCGTCTGTGGTTCTATTTCGGAACCTGATGTCAGGGCTCTTTGAGAGCTTCTGTTTTCTTCTGAGGTCGAGTAGTATGTCAGCCAGGTTGGCTTAAGAGAAGCTCGACTTGTGTTAAGCCCGCAGCGGGGCTTCGTGCACACCTGACGGTTTAGGAAGGTGTGCGGTCCGAGGCATGCCGAGACACGTGATTCAGACTCCTGAGATGTGCGTTGATTGTTATAGCACAATCACTAAGCTTCGAAGGCAAGGTCTGCCTTTAAGGACCTTAGAATATAGATGGAAGAGTAGAGGAGGGCTGCACAGTGAACAGGAGTGAACAAGAGGCTGCGATTGCAAAGCAAAGTCGAGCTTAAGGCTCAACTGTTCGTACAGAGTCGTATATACGGGTTCGAATCCAGTATGACTAATAGTCCTAAAACCGGTTATTAAGCCGGTTTGTAAGTGATCAGTCATCTACTTATCATACACTGTCAGCATGATGCGTGTATCAGTAATCAACCAGGGTCATCAGTCAGCGTTACAGTAAGAGTCTCCGTCATCCAGTCCGAGTCGATGAGCCGTGTGTGTATTGTAAAGAGTCATGGGATCACGTGATCCCAGCCAGTCCGTCGGTCTGTAGAAAACACCTCGCCTCCCTCTGTGCCAGAGGCGAGCTTATCATCACGGAACCCATTCACCAGCCACTTCCCAACATCCTCTTGCCACGCACCACCCTCTTTACTCTCTCCAACCCCCACATCTCGACGACTCAGGTCTTTGAGATCGCAGTTGCCCTCACCAACACTGCTCACCAAAACAGGAAGGACTTCACCCACCAAACCGAGTTATACGAGGAAGCAGTCGCCCACCTCGAACGAGAAGCATGCCGCCCTGCCCCTGCTGACAACCCCCCCTATGGCTACATCCCCAACGACGACATCGCCCCCTACTTCACCATTCCAGACAGGGGAGGACACCTCCTCATGGCCCCCTTCCTCCGAAGATGCCCCGGCGACCCGACTCACATCATCGGAACCATGGGGACCCCCAACAACGATGAAGAGCACCTGTGCCCCATCTACACTGCCCCTCGCCACTCCAACAGCCGCTCCCTCGCCGCACTTCCCCCCTGGTTCCTCGACCTCCTCCACAACCAGTCCCCCCACGCCGAATCCATCGTCGACTCCGCCATCAACATGGGAGACTGGGGACTGGGCGCCGACATCCACCACTACACCGAGAAGAGCAAGACACTCGCCGACCTCTACAGGGAGAAGGACCGCATCACCGCTAACATCCAGTAGGCCTATGAGGACCAGGAGTATGTCCGTCACCACCTCGAACGTGCCCAGGCCCCCTCTAGGCTCAACCACTTCTGTTCCCTCTCCAGCCACGACTCCGGTGCCCCCTTCAGGTCTGACAGTGATGGCAACAATGGCTGGCACCGCCCAATCCCTATCCCCCAGCGTAAGACAAAGCATAGCCGAGGTCGGCTCCATGGCTGAATGGAGGGTGATGTTACCACCGGCAGCTGCACTTGGCCAGTGGGAGGTCAAGGGGCAGCATAAGCAGAGGGTGAACCGGCCCCAGGTGAGTTACCACTTCTGCCAGGAGTTGAACCCGGAGTTGCGGCATGACAGAGGACCCTGTGATTGTATGTCTCGACCCAACCCCTTCCTGTAGCACGTTCTGGATGCTACCTACCCCCCCCATGACTCATAGTATCTCTGACATGTTGATGATCTCATTGTCCCGACCTTCCCCTTGTGTACAGACTAATTGCAGGCACTGTAGTGAGGATGACGTCTTTATGATGTTGATCCTAGTATCGTCGTAGTAGGATGACGCGCCCCGACGTCATCCCTGTACCTCTAGCAGTTGGTGACTCGTTCTAGGCTTCGTAGCTGTACTTGTATAAGTAGGACTTGTCTTAGGTCTCTAGGACTCTAAGTCGAGTCTCCTCGTCTCACAATCTAGCCTGCTATTCCCTATTCCTTCGAATGGAGTGAACACATCACTGTCCTCTTCCTTGCCCATCAAAACAGTATCCTCAGGAGTCTAAGTGTCGCACCCTACACCGGTGACATCACCTCTCCATACCAGAGGCGGAGCTTATCATATACTGTAGGCCTGTAGCTTGTTAGCTTTATACTTTATGAACTTTTACTGTAAGGCTTATACAAGTACTAAAAAGTTGGATGTAGGAATAAGGTCAAGAGTTTTGCTAAGTACAGACACAGGTACAGAAAAAACCCAAGCCCCAAGGGTTACCCTGGCCATTCATTAACATTGATTACAGTAAAAACAGTAAGTGCAGTGACAAGTACAAAATAGTGATGAACTTTATGAATCATAATCACATGTTACTGCTATACACTAACTTGAATGCACTCATAACCTATCATAGTACATGTCAAGTGTGGGTATGTCAGGCTACAAAGTGAGAACAGTCAGTGTTGCACTATTGAACAAGAGAATGACAATAGTACCTTGAGACCTTTGCGAGAACGGATGGCCTTGACCATCTCCTCAAGCTTGCCACCCTTCTCGAGTGGTGAGCCATTCATGAGTTCCCAGTGGTCGAACATAGACTGAGGGAATGCCTGTCCACTAGTTGCCCGGCGGAGATCACCGTTGAAGCCAAACGACTCCACAACAGGGAGATACGCCTTCACAGTGAATATCGGTGTGCCGATACGCCGCTCTTCAGAGAATATCTGTCCTCGCCGCTTGTTCAATACTGAATAAATCCCGCCAATGGCGCTCTCTGGGGATTGGATCTCAACGAGGAACATGGGTTCCTGGATACCAGGCATTGCGAGCAAACATGCGGCATATGTCACACGACGACACGTCGGGATGATCTGTCCTCCTCCACGGTGAACGGCGTCGGCATGTAGCTACGGACACACGTTTAGCATACAATGCGGTCGCAATACTGGCAGATATCAGAGAAGAACGCACCGTAACGTCGAGAATGTTTACCCGCACGCCACGCATGTTTTCCTCTGCGCATACACCGTCCTTGGTCGCCCACTGGAATGCAGCCACGCAGGAATCCTTGATCTCATTCACGTACTGTACACCCTTTGTCACATCAACGAGTAAGTTAGGACCAGTGGTATCGGGGCCGAAACACCAGATCTTGCGCGCGTCAGTGACATCCCATGAAAATTCGTCTGCGAGCACACGAGCGCGTAGTTTGAAATCATCACACGTGGTAACCTTACCGCCCTCAATAGCGAGCGTGAGATCTTCTTCCAGTGGCATTGCCTTAGCGTACAAACGGTTGTGCTTATTCTGGGACTTCGAGAGCGCCACGATAGACGACTCTGTTTTGACTGTCTCACGGTAACCAACAACAGGATTCGAAAACTTGAGTGGCACGCCAGCATGATCCTCTTGAAGGTCCTGGTTCATGGAGTAAATGTTGAGACAGAGAGCATCAATCACAGAGCAAGGTCACCCACCTTCAGACAAATTTCTAGGTGCAGCTCACCAGCCCCAGCGACAATATGCTCGCCCGTTTCTGCGGTCCACGCTTGCACGCACGGGTCAGATTTTGACAAACGCTTGAGACCCTCTACTAGTTTCGGGAGGTCGGCAGCATTCTTGACCTCAACAGCAACCTGTACGACAGGCGACACGGAAAATTTCATGCCCTTTATGTTATGCGCAGTCTCAGACGTCGTCAGCGTACCGGTCTTGAGCAAGAATTGGTCAATGCCAACAAGACCGACAATGCTACCAGCAGGGCAATCCTCGATCGGTTCAACGTAGCGACCCATCATCAGCACAGTACGTTGTACTGACTTGACAAACAGCTCGTCTTTCTTCCCAGGAACATAGTTTGGGCCTTGGATACGGATCCTTGGGCCAGACCGTACGGTGCCAGAGAAGACGCGACCGAAGGCGTAGAAGCGACCCTTATCGGACGTCGGTACCATCTTAGAGACGTAGAGCACTAGGGGACCCTTGGGATCGCAGTCACGAATACCGATTGCCGACTCGTCGTCCATAGGACCCTCGTAAAGGGTCTCAACACGGTACCGCTGGGCGGTGGCAGGTGACGGAAGATTGATGACAACCATTTCCAAGAGGGAGTCACCAAGAGGGAGGAACTTGCGCATGACGGCTTTGAGAAGGTCTTTCCCTCCGAGCTCGCGCTCGTCCTGTGCGAGTTTGACGTTGAGTTTGTCAAGCAATGGACCGATATTGTCCTTCTGAGAGTTCATAACAGATTTGAAAATCAGGAAAATCGGGTCGAGAACGAAATGATTGAAGGCACGCTCAAGAGGCTTGCCATCGGTGTCGGTGGGCCTTGTGGACCATTTCTTTGTGGCGGGGTTAAAAAAGTTGTCACCCCATAGCTTTGTCATCAATTTGTCTTTGTCGACACCAAACTTCTTGGCGTAGCGGGAAGCAAATTGGCGAAGGGTAAAGCCCCAGCCCTGGAGACCAGATCCGAAGGCGACGGTACCCTTGTCAGGGTAAACTTGGACATCACCCAGGGCAGCATCATGGTAGGTAGAGATAATGACGTTCACGGACTCGATGGTACGACGAAAGGACTGGTAAAGGTCCTCTTTGGAAACCTGAAGCTCGAGAAGGGCGCGGTCAACCTTGTTGATAATGACAACAGGCTTGATACGCTCGCCAAGAGCTTGCCGGAGGACGGTCTCGGTTTGCACGCAGACACCCTCAACGCAGTCTACGACTACAAGGGCACCGTCTGTCACACGAAGGGCAGCGGTGACTTCTGACGAGAAGTCGACGTGCCCAGGAGAATCGATGAGATTGACCAAAAACTCATCGCCTGAGTTGACAAGAGAATGCGTAGCGTCAAGCGGGATGGTGAGAGTGCGTGATTATGCGTCGTACCTTCTGTTTTTTGCTTGACAGAGCCAAGTTCCTCCTTGCCGATTTTGAAGTATATAGATACGGCTGTAGATTTGATGGTAATACCTCGCTCCTTTTCGTCAGGTCTTGTTTCCGTATACTTCACTTCACCGGCCTTGGCACTGGCAATGATACCGACTTTCGAGACGAGCGAGTCAGCGAGGGTCGACTTTCCGTGGTCGACTGAAACAGAGCGTCTTGGGTTTATGCGTAAACTAAGTGCGCAAAACGACGTACCGTGAGCGATAACACTCATGTTACGGATGTTTGCGGGTTTGTCCATGAGGGCCCGAATCTGATCTAACAAGTAGCAGGGGTGTTAGACTGGGAAGGCATCCGCATAGACCACTACCGACCGACGGTGAAGTTACTAGGAGGTGTGAATAGGGGATAGAATGCGTGCAGGACATGAGACGTACACCATGATAACAAAGATTTTACAGTATTACTGTAACAAAACAATAGAGCAGAAACCTGCTGGGGGATGATCGATGATGATGGGAAGGTGAAAGTTGACGAGACGATCTTCGTTTTATGGATGACTGTGATGAGTTACATGAATGAGTCATGCAATGTTCGACCTCGGTTCCGCTTACAGTAACCAAACTGGGTGAGCCGAGCCTGCAGTTCAAAATCAGTTGCTTCAGTGGTACCCTTCAGAGGAGATGATGAGGCTCCTTCAAGGCAATTGTTGTGGATGCGGAATTACTGTAAATAGGTCGGACTCATGGGAGTCAAGTTGGTTCAGACTCGGAGGATAGAGTATCCCAGAGATACTCACCGAGACAACGAATACCCCTGATCTCTACAGGCACAGACGTGCGTGAAAAAGCTGTCCTAATTTACAGTAATTGATTGAAGTGAGTCGCCAGTGGGGTTCGAATGTATTCCTGGTCCAATCGATTGCAATTTTGGACAAGATATTGGAGAAGACTGGGAGACATATGTGAGCTCTCATCTGAACTCGGCGAAAGTACTGTAGTGCTGTAAAACTTGACAAGCTTGACGCGTTGGAAAGCATGGCCCTCAGTTTGCACGGGCGCCAATTTCATAAATTATCACTATCCTTTCGTCCAGTGACCTCAACTTTACTCTTGCCGGAAGTGTGTCATTTCCAGGGGGCGTTTCGCTTTGCGTGGTGATGATGAATTGCGTGTGATGCGACTTTAGAGTTATAAGCTCGAGCATGGCGTCTTTATTCCGCACTTTCAAGTGAGGCTCCAGACCAATATACTTACTGTACATCACATTTACGACTCCTACGTAGTAAACTACTCCTCAAGAGGCCATTAGCAACTCAATGCGTGACCTCAGCCATTCTTTTCGCCTCCGGTGATATCATCGCCCAGCAAGCTATTGAGCGTAAGCGGGCAAAACACGATGTACGTGTCACTACATCTGGTCCATTCGCATCTCACTACACCTATGTTCAATCTAGTTTTCGCGCACCGCACGTCTCACTTTTTATGGAGGTGACTCTTGACACGCCTATCTCCCACTCTACCCCGTCTCATTATGCTGTGTCATCACCATCACGATTTACAAGGCTGCCTGCTCGGGCCTCCGGCCTCGAAATGGATCGCGTTTCTCAATCAGTTGCGCTTCGCGACCCCTATTAAGGCCGTGATCTACCGTGTTCGCTTATCCATCTTCGCATCCCCCAGTCACTGACCTCCAGTCATCGCCAGACGTGGTTGGATCAGACGCTCATGGCTCCCCGTTCGTTCTTCCTGCGCTGTGACATCCACGACATTGGTATTTAATCTGAGAGTATGACTTGCAGTTGTCGTGGGTTGGTTTTTCGCATCAATGTCCCTCATGGAAGGCAAGGGCGTATCTGGTGTTATGGATGGTCTGAGCACCGTGCGTCTTCTTTCTCGCTAAAATATCTGGCACGTCGTGTAGACTTCACTCTAGATGTATGCGCCGACCCTGATGCGAGGCTGGTGAGCAATGTTTACTTCTTTCAATTGACTTCCTCATCCGATTTGCAACCCTTCATTCGTAGGGCGGTGTATACCCCCACGCAGATCATCAATTTTACACTTGTGCCTCCGCAATTTCGCTTCGTGTTCGTCAGCCTTGTCAGCCTCGTTTGGAGTATGTCTTCTGTACCCCTTTGGAAATGCAGAACTGACTTGTTAATTACAGACACGTATTTGAGCATTGTCAATGCGCAGTTAGGCAGAGATATCACAGAACCTGTAGGCTACTAGATGAACGCCAGATCCTTCAATAGATTTAACCGCGTGTAGACATGCATTCCATTTTCCTTTGTCAGTCATCGTACCTACTTGGAGTCTATCAGTCGTTACCACAAATTTTCATCACCTTGATGGATATGCGGATGCATTTCTGTACCGTAAGCGCTCAGTACTCAGTGCTCTCAGACCTCTGTCGCGGCGAAACCTGTTCTCGCTCTGCGTCAACCACATCTCATCCTACCAATTGCCAGCTAGGATGTCCCCCACACTTGCCGTCAAAGGAAAAGAATCCGGCACTGCACGCATCCTCGGATCTGGCGCCTCCGGTACGTGTTACGTTGCAAACCTTACCCCGTCAAACAAAGTATAGTGCGTTTGCTGACCAGCAATTGTACTCGGGCAAGCCCAGGCGTCGCTGAGCTACTTATCTTCCACCCTGTTGATACGATTGCCAAACGTCTTATGATCAACAAAGCCAAGGTATGTTCATCTTTACTGTTTCATACAAATGTCCATGACTCGACCTTGGTAGGTCTCGCTCCCAACGCTCTCATCGATTATCTTCCGTGAGTACTCCACGGCTCCCTTGGGGCTCAAGCTACTCTCACTCCTTCCTGGTCTCGGATATGCCGCATGCTACAATGTCTCACAACGGATCTACAAGTTTGGTAGCCAACCGTGGATCAATGACGTGCTTGCGCGGAACTACAAGACGAACTTCACAAACATGTTTGGCGAACGGAAGGGAAAGATGATGATGCAGGCGAGTGCAGGCAGCTTGACGGGTATTGGCGAAGTGGTCCTTGTTCTTCTCTTCAGGGAGGAGGGCACGACGCTGTATCGGGGCTGGGGCTGGACGCTCGCTCGCAACGCTCCAGGCTCCTTCGCGGTATGTTGTTTCCCCCAACAACTCTCTTCGCTTACGAGTGGGGACGGCGCAGCTGTTCGGTGCCAGCGCGGTTACAAAGGATTATATCTTCGGCGTATCGGACTATGGCAAGGCCACGTGGATGCAGAACTTTATCGCCTCTGTAGCGGGCGCTGTTGCGTCTATAGCCGTCGCAGCGCCCCTCGACACGATCAAAACGCGTATCCATAATGCCAATTTTGAGCAAAAGACGTGCGGGGTGACGATCGTGCGTGACTTGCTTCGTGACGAAGGTGCCATGGCACTCTTTAAGGGACTCGTGCCAAAGGTATGTCGGAGTTATTGTGCTATTTGCTTCGGTGCTGACACCGTCATTGAGATCTTGATCGTAGGGCCGAAGCTCGTGTTCATTTATACCATTGCTCAAACTCTGATTCCATGGTTTGCGAGATATGTCTCAGTCTCCGCTCTGACGCTGCCGAATGCCAGTGAGAGGTGGCGTGCGAGACAGAACGCAGCGATTTTGAGCACATGGGCGCGTACGAAGTCGTGCATTCAAAATGTCGGTGAGCTTGTAGGGAGCAAGTGGGTGTTTCGGATCAAACAAGGCCCCCACGGGGCGAGATACAAAGCTCGGGTAGTCGCAGGGCTCCGCACAAATTGAAGCTCAGCATTCCAGGTGCATTGTGACAACTAGTGAATCCAATTCGTACAGTACTCATTTGAACCATGAAAGGATGGCTCAGATTAGTGTCTGTCTTTTACATCGACCTACCGTGATACTCCTGGTCTTGGTTGAGGAGAAAGCCTTATCCAACAGAACTGATGTAGAGTCGCAAGTGGTCGCAGAAGGCATAGCAGCAACTCAATTCAAGACCACAACGTGAGGGCGGCCGCGGCTGAGCTCGCTCCATGTGAATCTATGACAATTCCGTGCATTACTACTATGTCTGGAACGCGCCCTACCTTCTATTATCTTGTACTTGTTTCACAGCGCTGTTATGACAGGTCAACATGCTCCCAGGCTGAGGTTTGCAAATGTGTCACCTTTATCAGGCACGTTGCGAGGGTATGGAGGATACAGAATACAGAAAACTTGCTTTACAACGCTTCCTCGTTTTCAAGACACTAGCATATCATCATTTGGGGTCAATCCTGCGGTATGTTGACGTCTACTAAGTGAGTGACTACCACCTAGCCTTTGGGTTGGTTGTTGAATCAAACTAGGAGAATATGGTAGGAATGAGTTATGATGCAGTTCCCAATCCGTCGAGCATCCTCTGATGCTTTTTTCATTTTTTTTCGTTTATCACCTCATCATTTCCGTGTATCTAATTCCCTTCTCTCCTCTTTTCTGCACCTCACTTCCCCCCCATAACTGCCGCTCTCATGCTACTTGTTTTTATATTACTTCAAGTGAGAGGGAATGCCTATTGATAGTGTGCTTAGGTCTCCTCGAAAATGAGCCATATATCAAGAGATCTCTAAGTTACGTTTGCCGCTCCAAGAGACGAATATTCCTGATTACCACGTATCGTACAGTACATCCGGGGGAATTAGCTCATCTCACGTCCGAACATCCCCTACGTCAGCCAGCGAGGTCATCGCACAGGTGACCGACTCCTGCGCTTCGTCAACGCTTGTTCTTCGTCCATTAAGCCCACGACAGAAATATCGTGAAACTGCTCCCCCAAGTCTTCCCCATCCTGGACCCCAACCCCCCAACTCGGCCACGTGCCATCGTTGTCTTTCCGCTCTCCGGCGTCCACTGGGTCTGACGATGGCGTTGATACCGATACGGAAACACCATCGTCGCGCGAAGATGTAACACCATCTCCACTGTAAGATAATACAAAGTCTTCATCCTCCTCGCCGAACTCCAATGGCACTTCGGCAGTCACGTCGTGCTGAGCACTAAGTCGAGGACTCCGAACTCTGCCAATCTCACGGCGAACACGTGCAAAGCCCTCGGTCATGCCGTCGCTGAGACCAGCAGCGACTCGCTGGATTGGAATCGAGTTCTTGAAAGAGCCTGGCGTCCCATTAGGGAACATGGGGATCACTGGCGGTGAAGAGGGATACCCAAGGCCGCTACTCATAGCAGATGACAACGGCTCGTCAAAAGAAGATGAAGTATGTCCGGTGTCGTGCGATCCTTGTATGAACACCTCGCCCGCACCAGCCGCATACGCACTTATCTCAACCTCCTTCCGCACGTCGATCCTTGGCCCAAGTGAGTCGAGCTGGAATCGGCGAAGTCGGCCATGGTAATCATCGCGGAGAGCGTGGAAAGAGAATTGATGAGAAAGATAGAGCGATCGTGGAAGAACTTGAGGGGATTGGGAACTCGTTCTAAGTTCGGCAAATGATAACCAGCTGCAGAAAAGGGATGAGTGAATTTACTTCTTCAATGCTACGAAAACCCACTTGGGAGCTGAGGTAGAATTTGGCGCCTCCAATATATGCCGTTCTAGTCGCACGGACCCTTTCACAACAGGCCAGCCTCGACCCCTCCTGAGATTCCACGTCGCGACTTGGCTCTCATGTCCCACAATAGCCATGGGCTTATCTATCACCGGCGCAATTCCAGAAGATCTGGAGCGCAAGGCAATCGCAGGTGCGGGGAACGGTGCGTTGACACGACCAAGTGACGAACGAGAAGGTAGAGATATACTAGTACCCCCTATACCAGGAACAGAGCTTGGAACCGAAAGGGTCTGTTCGACTGGAAGTAGGCTGACAGTACAACGCCGTAAGGAGAGGGAACCATCTGCAGGGTCAAACATCAAAATGTCCTGGAAATCAGCTCGTCTACGCCGGTGCGGCGGAGAGAAGGGTTCCCGTGAAGGCGACGATTGAACAGAACTGGGGGTAGATGATGGCGGAGAAACAACGTAAGGAGGCGGGAGTAAGCGTTTTGGAAGCGAATGGGCATTAGATTGGATGAAAATAAAGGTGAGCGGAGCGGGATGTCGACTGGCTGGAGGTTGGACATTGCGCAAACGGACGAGCGGGGGAAGACTCGTAGACAGCGACTGGGAAGATAAGATAAACTCAGCCTTATTTTTGGTGACGGCCTACTTACCAATTGGGGAGAGTTGCAAACCCTCCCTTTAACATGACTCTGTCCATCGGGCTGGCCGCCATAAGGGTTCGTCGCAAAAACGTGTACCGTGCGCTTTTGCGTGGCTACCGCGATCCAACGACCATCAGAGGCCCAATCGAGATTCTCAATGACAGCAGATGTCCTCCCACGGCGGAGATCATACATATGCCAAGGGGCACTCTCCTTCTGAAGAGTAAACACCAGTGCCCCCACGGCTAAAAAAGCACTTACTGGTACCGTAAAAGCATTTTGTCCTTCATCAGGCTGCTCCACCGTACTTCCCACAAAACGTAAGGTACGTGGTAGTGGCCGCACTTGGAACACTTTAACGGTTTGCCCATCACCTGGGACAACCATGAGTGCGCTACCGTCAGCGGAGAACCGCAGAGCCGAAATAGGTTGATTTTCTGACGCAAGAAACTCAACAATAGGTTCGGGCAAGCGAGGGGACGGGCTGGTAAGCGATTCCAAATCAAGCACCATCACGTGACACCCAGTCGGTGGCCCTCGCTCAGACTCCTTCAGGAGGGTCTCTTGCTCTGGGGCACTACGCGAGAGGGGCTTGGAAGGGACTGTAGATAGCGTGTCCGAGATACGCGCACGTGCAGCGGTAAGAGCACGACCACCTAAAGCGCGCATTCCACTGAGCACGGTCCCGCCCACACGCATCGCCATGCCCCCCAGGTCAGGTTGTATACCAACTCCCTCCGCACGAACAGGCGTTTTCGTTTGCTGCTGTCCTGAGGCTACATTGTGGCGGTTCCTACAAGCATAAGCAAGAAAGCGGTGGGACAGTGCAAATACGGGGTGAGGCCAAGCTGAAACGCCATTTGTACCAATATTGGTCAATGATGGTAATGTGGTATCGGAATTTGCGGGAGCTGATGATGCTTGAGGCTGTATAAAAGTAGAGAGCCCAGAAGAAATAATAGATAAGGACATGAAAGTGCAAGATGAAAGGATTCGGAGTGAAGTTGGGCTTGACGTGCTCTGAGACAGAAACTAAGAAGGTGGAAAACAAGACGAAGGCGAGCACCTTACGATGACAATAACGTTTGGGTTTGCCGAAAATGATACAATGCCTGGAATTGAGAGTTTCTTGACAACTTTGTGGGTTGAAAGGGAATATGCAAGGAAATCCGGCCCCTGATGCTGATGTTTGGCACTGCGAAGGCATATTAGTACAGAGGCAAAGAAGAAATTCCAAATCCGTACATCATGCCTAGCAGTGGCCGCGAGTTCAGGAATTCGTCGCCTGCGGATGCAGGAGGATTTGGCAAAACCTCTGCATGCAAGACACGACCCCACTCTGGGCTGGAAACGTTCAACATCTCTGCAATGGAATCTAGATTGGTGCAGTCCCAAATCTGCAGGCCGGACGAATAAGCAAGGATCAGGAGTCGCCTGTGGAATATCATGAAAACTAGAACGATCTGAAAAGGGCGGAAAGTAGATCGTTACATGGTTGAACCACCTCCAATTGGGACGAGTGCATCCCACCGAGCCCAAGTTATACATTCTGAGTCATCGCTTCCAGGATAGCGTGGAAGGTCCGAGCGTTGGGCGCTGGTTTGACCGGTTTGATGATCAAGTGCAAGTACTTCATCCAACGACTTTGCGCCGGTTTCCATTCCCCAACTTTGACGACGGTCAGTCCCCGTGCCATCCGAGGGAGCAGATGGGTGGGTGGGTGACATAAAGCGACCGAAAGATATTGGAAGTGAAACTCTTGGAGGTGACGGCGAGGCAGATGGGATGGCAATAGATATGGAGGTTGGTACGTAATTCCGCACAGTTCGTGAAAGTCCTTCGAGGCGGGAAGGCTGCCTGATCGGATAGGGATTGATTTAGCGGGCACGAGAAAGTTAAGGGGAGGAATGATAAACAAGGAACATCGAGTCATGGTCAGTCTCAAGCACGTGGCGAAACATTCGCTTGCCCGTATAGTAGAGCCCTGATAGCCGGAAAGTGATTATAAAGCGCAAACAGTCCTAATTGCTTCCATAGACACCACGCAACGCAGTTCCGATGGATGTGGCGTCAGCTGGTCCATATGGACACAGGCACCCCCCAGCTGAAGGCTACGAGAAGGTAGGTAGAGAACGACTCTGTGGGCTCGACAGTGGCTTGAACAGATAGGGTACGTAGTACAAGCACCAGGAGACTGTCAATAGAGATAACGTGGAAATAACGGTTGGGGCACCTTATGCAGCCATGAAAGGGAGACCATGACGTGCAAAGGAGTTATACAACAACCGGCTCTGAATGGAAAGAATACAACTCTGAAAGAAAGGGGAAAAGGCTCACTTGGAGAGAATAGGCGAACGGATATGTCCTGGTGGTTCCTGATACATGGGCGTCTCGGGAACATGTGCGGCAAGCGGTTCGGCGGTCTCGTTGAATGCTTCCAAAGGAGACAGACAATCTTCGATATATGCTGAGGCTTCGTAAATGCCTAATTCGTTGACCGGAACCTCGGGGTTTCTTATTGGTCCATGCTGCTGGGTGGTTTCCTGTTGCTGGTCTCCAACAGGATCGGGGTGGGCAACGAAAGCCTCCGAATGTTCGAATTGCGCGAGAATGGAATGCGAGTCGAATGTAGGATGGACAGAGCTAGGCGATGCATTAAGACTCTTGGCTGGCATTAAACAAAGCTGATAAGAAGGCGAATAGAGTGAGCGGAGAGGAGAGCGAAGGATGGTCCCTTTGAATAAATAATGAAGAGGAGGATCCTTGGATGACAAAAAAAATCAAAGCAATGAGATGGATCCCTGAGAGCGATAAGAACAATACGTTGTGGACAACAGCAAGCTGGTTTGGCACGAGCCTCTGGCGTGCCCTGGACAAGCGCGGAGGCAGTTGCCACTCAGTTGACTCCTAGCAGCGCCACTCAACGATGACTCAGACGAGTGCCTTCTAATTTCGGACTCCTCTGCCCTAACTCGCCCGAGGCTCCGCTGCCCCTCGCAAAATGTGGATCCGATATATGGAGTCGTACGCCACTCAGGGCTTGTATGTACTAGAACACCAGGACGGCGACGTCCTAACATCTCATTTCGGGCATGTGTCACGCTGTATCGGAATACTCCCACTTCGCCCCATCACCTTTGACAACCTTAGCATCTGGATTCCCATCAAGCAAATCGACCCCGACGCTCCGCAGGGCATTAATGCACCACTCAGGGTAACCAGCATCGCCGAAGTAGTCCGCGAAAAAGCGGCGGAGGTATGCGGGGAATGTGCCGTCCATGATTGAATCGCGTGCTTGACCCATGACCCGCGCTTGGAAGGCGAGGTTGTGTAGCGTGATAGCTAATATTGTTGTGAGTGTTGCAACAAGCGACAGACTAGTTTGCAGACTTACCGTGTGCCGCAGCCGTTTCGTGGGTTGCTGTATGATGTAAAGTGGCCCTCGACACACCATCTTTACAGGTTGGACATGGACACGTAGAATCAATGGGATTGAAGTCTTTCGCATGCTTCCCTAACTCTGATTCGAGTAAAGGTCAAGGGGGTCCATGCAATAGACTGGGTGCATACTAAGATTGAGTGGCCCATTGAAGGTCAACGCCACACCAAACCGAGCCGTTCTCGTCGGAAAAACGCAGTCGGCCTAGGGGAAAGATTAGGCCTTCTCTGAAACTGGGGTCTTGGGGATATACCATATCGACTCCCAATGCGACGCAAACGAGTAGATCTGGGGACGCTCAATAACTAGTCTACATTTCAGCAATGGTTTACCTTCAGCGAAACCTATCCCCATGGAATACCTGGGTTCTATTCAGTATCAGCAGTTGTTGCACTGAAACGGGACAACGATCTCACTGTCTGCAGGGAGCTTCTCAGCACATTGACGAATTCTACGTTAAGGTGAATATATGAAACGACAGAAATAGGCAAGGAGCCCACATCCGCCAGAAGATATCTGACATACAATTAAAAATCCCTTAATCCAAAGACACAGGTGGCAGAGTTGGTGACATACCTTTCTCCTCCCCACCGCTGAGACCTCCGATAGCATAACCAGCAACTTTGTCATGCCGCTTAATCATTTCGTTCAAGCACTCGTCCCGTAAAACTGGGTCGAGCCCTCCCTGGACGATGGCGAATAGGTTTTGGGTGTCCCTCTTTCCTGATTTCTCGTGAAATTCGATGCACCGATCAAGCCAGCGGATAGATCGCTGCATCGCCTCGGCGACTCTTGGGCCCACTGTCAAACTTGATACTTTGACGATCAGCGGGGACCCACGGCGTCATTGAGAAAGGATAACTAAAGGACTAACCGACGTCATCAAGTTGCATGATAATATCGGCACCAATAGCATGCTGTATGGAGATACTCTCCTCAGGCTACTCCAGTTAAGGATAGAAGAACCTAGGCGGAACGGGGAGCACACACCGTCAGCATAGTCGGCTCTCCCGTGAATGGACTCGCAAAGAAAGCACCCTGTTCGGTGATCGTCGTGAATTTGTTGAGAGATACTAACTGAAAACCACCACTGTCCTACATCCCAAATGAGAGGCACATATTTCGAAAGAGTATGTCGCTCACCGTAAGAAGATTATGGTTCCAACCCTGAAGCCTATGCGCCCCCCCAGCTTCTCGTAACACCCCGATCCCAGGACGGAGATTCAAGTGATACGTATTGTTGAGGATCAAGGTGATGCCAAGTCCTTCTACTTGCTGTGGGGTTACACCCTTGATGGCGGCCTGTGTGGCAACAGGCATGAAAGTAGGGAGGGACGTGACACCATCTAAGAAATGGTCTAAGAATGACTGAACTTTTATAACGATCAGCACTGCAAACCCACGGGAAAGTGTCATCCGAGATGCGCGTGCACGCGTTGTGTGGCAAGTGGCAAGAACCTCAAACTGCATGGTTAGATGTTCAAAGGAAAAGCAAGATGAGGTTTCTGAAGAGGATGTTATCATGCCATCGGCGTTCATTTTTCTGGCTCATGGCAGTTCCCGAGGTCACGGACATTCCTGCCCAGGCACGCTTCCAGGGGGGTTGCCGTCGCAAGATGCTTCCTGGTCCAGATTGTCTGTTGTACAGTAACTTAGTACACTGGCAGCACCGTAGGATGATGTCACGCTATGAGCTTCCTCGGCCAACATCACTGGCAGCGCCCAGGATTCTGCTTCAAGCTGCTTCATGTATTACTTGATTACACCCACTACCCGCGGATGCCAAGTCAGAAAGTGATCAATCCTGTCTTTATTTCGTGGACCATCTCGTAGTCCTGGGTGTGCTGCCCAACCTTTGTCCCCCAAAGTGCGCGGCTTTCCTTACGTTGCCACTACGAACCGCTCTATTGTCGTCGTTCACGCTCACTGGCCCACTCCTCCTGAAGTCCGCTTGTTTATGTTGTTGTCGGAGATTAAACGGCCCACAAATGCAAAGCAACCAGGTTCTGTTTTAGCGCAAGGCGTCGGCGCCTTGAACGTCGTTTGCTGCTTCTATAATCGCCGTTGTGACTGCTAATGTCAGACATATTGCGCCTTTAAGGGGGGTGCGGCATTGTATGGGTACTGGTGTAAGAGTGGGCCTCCTACATTCGCCTAACCCGTGAATATCGGGCTTCGCTGGACCTGGGTCCTCGACCCACAGCAATGCGTCTGCCTCAAGCCACCAACGCCATGGCCTCGCTTCCAGGGTATCTGACACTCGTCGTTTAGCACACTTCTGTTCATAGTGTCCGAGAAAGTTCATCGTGCTGAATTCGGTGGACGCGACTGGGCTCTGACCGAAAACCTCGACCTGCCGCTCGGCCATTGCCCTCGGAGTTGAGTTGTCTCCATCAGTGATACAATGTTGCAGTGGGTGGTTATACCATGTGTTTCGAAATTATAGTACTTTCCGGAAATCTCCGATACCATTTATCCATATCGGCAATTATCCCCTCCCAGCCTTTCTTGCTTTTATTATGCAAGTGTAACATGTCCTCCCTTTACCCTGAAAGAATACCACTTGCGTATTGAAGGAACAGAGGGTGTTGTGAAGGGGTGCGTCCACAAAACTGCAAGGACGTCAAGGGCCATTAGTGTGCGTGTTCCTCGCCATGCGCAAAAAACGGATCGGTGGCGTTCTGATCTAACCCATCAGTTGCGACGAGGGAGTATACACACGCCGTGCGAAACTCGTAGCTCCGAATTGTACAGGGTTCCAATATTCGAGGCTTGGCGCGCTGGGGGAGTTCCAAGGACGCACGACTGCCTCGAGCGTGCTGTGCAGACGGAGCGCGCTGTGCAGACGTGGCGCGCATGCAATCCGAGAAGGGAGCGGAGATGACGCAGACACGCTGCGGAAACAACCTCCAGGCGTTTGGCGGGCGTTGTTTTGCACCAAGTCAGACGGGCCATCGTCGCGCCATCATTGGTCGTCATCAGCGCGTGAGTGGCGGGAAGACCGCGCACGAGGGCAACGCACCGCAGAGCTATCGATAGGCACAACCACCTGGACTGTCCGCACCGCGGACGCGAGGCAGGTAGTTCCCGATCAGTGGCTTTCCCCCCAACTAGGGAGAAAGAAGGAACAAAGAACTCCCGTTGCCTACTAAGTTACATGAGTCACAGAAACGTTGTTTGTCGGGTGCGCTGAGGGTGCGGTGATGCGGCGTTTCCATTGTGACGTGGCACAGGCCAGCCACGTACGGGTGCCTGCGGAGAGGCGCATATAATCGGCTGACTAATTGGGGAACCGACGAGGGCCGGTCGATTGACACGCAGGGACTGGTGTGGTCACCGTTCTGTTCCGTGAGAACCTAGGATGCGGGATCAGGCCACGTTCAAGGGGCGGCAATGTACCAGCATGGAAGCGACGCTCGTGGCGCGATGAGGCGCGCACGTATGACGTGACGCCAGATGACTGCCCGAGATGCAGAGGGGTGGTCGCCAGGACATCAGATGATCAGGTGATGAAGCGCGCTACCGCGGGGATGAGTGGCGGCGGGGCGGGCCGCGGCCGCGGTGGCTGAATTAGGGAAAGAAGGGGAAGGAGCCGTACAAGGAAAGGCGCTACGCGTGGATGGCGCACGATGCGCCTTGCGGATGCGGCGTGGATACGCCACTGTTTCGGTTCGACAGGACACGCGTTTTGTCGATGTCCAGCAGACGCGCGTCGCAAAAAACGCAAGGTGCCGGATTCCTCGGATGGCGAGCCGCCTCTCCGAGGGTGGTAAAGCATCATAACTGATGCCGTTGCGCCCGTGCCAAACATCCCCGGCTGGAAATTGGGTGCGCAGTGAAGTTGCGAGGACCCCAAACTCCGCGACACTGCCGCAAAGTACATGCTGCAAGGTGCCGGAGGCTGAAATTGCCCAGATACTGAAAAGATCGGGGCCGAAGTGAGAAGCGCAGCTTTGGGCAAACGCCGGCTGGGCCTAACGTACTGTATAGCTTGGAGGCAGGTTAGTGGCTGGCTTTGCGGCAGGTGGCGCGAGCACATGGACGCCTGGTGGCATACAGTGGGAACGAGAATCGTATTGGGTTAAAAGGCGCTCGCGATGAGAGTGAGTTCACGATTCCATATATGAAACAGGTGCTCTGTTGTAGAAGGCGCGAATGCAAAGCGTGATTGTAGCCGGTGCTTGGGAGATTAGAAGACCATGCTGGTCACCGTGGGCATGTAAGTCGTGTTATCCATATGTCGAGCGATGGACGTGGGAAGATGGTATCGGCATGTGGTGATCTCGGCGAAGGTGGAGCGGGTCGGCGGCGGGGGAAAACAAATGCATGATCATACAGGGCCGTACACGCGCAAGAGGTCGAGAAGAGCGCCATAGACAGCGACAGGGCGCCCTGAGCGCGGTTTTCCCTGACAGCGACTGATGGTATTGTGTGAAGGATACGATTGTGGGCGCGTAACTGGGAATAAACGTGTTTTGTTCTTGTTGTCGTACACGCGTACTGCCCGAAATGCAAGTTATAGAAAGATCCGAGGAGCGACATTTGGAACCTGGGAGACAAAAAAAATTAAAATGGGAAAATTCTTTTGGTTCGCTGTGAACGTGGCTGGGGACTCAGATGCGCTTGGTTGCTTTTGTCTGCTGTGGCCCTCGGCGAGGTCGGCTGGCATCTCCGTCGGGGGGTGTCAGGGGACTCAAATGAGACCGAGGGTGAAAGAAAGCAAAAGCGAGGGGTGAGCGTCGGATGGGGCCCGATGAACCCCCCAGGACCCCCCCGTCGGAGCGATGTAGGAAATTCCGGGGGACCGGGACCGGGGAGTCTAGCGAGAATTGAGGTAAATGACCCGAAAAGGCAAAGGCTAGCGCTCCTCGGGGGGCAAACACGCGCGCGCATCGAGCGTTTTTTGCATCGCCGCGCCGCAACAGCCGCCGCGCCCGCCGCACCGGAACCTCGAATACTTATATCCTTCAGACGTACCCCACCCGTCATGCACTTACGCTTCGCCCCCTCGCCCCAATGTCCCACTCCCCAGTTCCCCCTCCCCAGATTAGTAATAATTCCAACAATAGTAGCAATACCCACTCCAACACTTCCCCCGCCCAGCTAGCCCACATACTCTCAACAGTCCTCGCGGATAACGAGACCCTATCCAAAGATTTGGCCGTTGTCAGAGCCCGCTATGAGCGCGCCGAGCAGACTCTCGCTCTCCTCAAACCTCCACATACTTCCGTGACCGCTACCAGTGACGCTCCTTCTACGCCCTCTGCGTCGGAACAGGCAGTCAGGACTATTATGGAACTCCAGTCACACTTGGAGGCTGAGAAGGCGGCGCGTGAAGCAGCCGAGTCTCGTCTGCGTACTATATCCGAGACTTGGCTAGACCTCGACCGTTACCTCCAGGTCTCTGAGGTCCACCTCTCGGACGCTCGCGCCCATTTCTCCCAACTGCTCCGCGATCCTTCTACCAAACCGTCTTTCAATCCCCTCCCAGCGTATCAACCCCACCGCTCTCACCACTCAGCCCTGCGTGCTCCCGTTGCCGCTTCGCAGACCTTCCCCACTTTTTCACAGCCATCCGCCACCGCCAACCTTCCCGCTCGAGTTCGTCATCGCGACGACAGTACCGAGGATGTCCCCCCTCCCAAGCGCATTCGGACAGACCGCGGCCCCCGACACTCCATCGAGGTACGTATCTGCCACACACATCGCGTGCGGCGTGCTGATCCCAGCGTCGTAGTCCTCGCGCATACATGCCCATGCACCGCCTTCATATAGCACGCCCGAAATGAATCATCACCTCCACCCTGCTTACCCCGTGCAGCAACCTCCCTCACGCGGCCGCCGCCATGAACGCCGGGATCAGTCCCCATCCCTCTCTCTTTCTCCAACACGCAGCCGAAGTTCGTCCATGTCGCTGGATGAGCTGCTTCTTGAAGCCACAGACAATAAACGTGGATCTCCATCGTCTCCTCAACCTGCCCATGCATACGTTGGGCCCCCCTCCTATTACCGACCGGTGTCCTCTACTCGACATTCGCGCTCGCCTGACTATCGTTCCTCTCACACCGCTCGCCGCGATGCAATACCCAATGTTGTCAGTCCCGCAATAACATCTACGGCCCAGCCACTGCCCCAGCCACCCCCTCAGCCCCAGCCCCACGGTCAGTATCAGACTTTACAAACTCACATTTTTGCCCCTCCCGTAACTGGTCCACCCGGTAAAAAGTCCAAGGCCAGTGGTAGGAAACGTCCATTTTCTATAAATTGTCGGAGCTCATGGTCCTATCTAGAAGGCACCCCGGTGTCTGCAGCCCCCTCAGCTCGTTCTGTTGCAGGAACGGCTAGTCTTCCGTCTCTTCCCCCTGGCGGCTTCCCAGCTATCAATGACAAGGGACAACGCATTTGCCGGCAATGCGGCCAGCCAGGGCGATATAAAGAAGGAAAGTGCGTTGAGAAGTGGGGTCCTGGGCCCGAGGGTCCAGGGACTGTTTGTGACCGTTGTCGTAAGAAAATGAAGCGAGTCGAGCGTCGCGGCACGCTGGACCCACATTCTCAGACTTCGGCCTTCGTACATTCCCGCCCGCACGCACCCGTTCAAGAGCGCGACTACGTTCACGGGGCGGCCGCCCCTCAAGGGACGGACCGGTCAATCGGCCGCACAGACACAGTGGTTGTCTCGCACCCACCATTACCGCAACAACTTCCACAAACGTTCGGAGGCCCCCCAGAAGGTCGCGAACGGGAGGTTGTCTCCCCGCGCAGCAACGCATCTTCCATTACCGTTGCCCGACCCAAGGGCGATGCCGCGCACTCTGGCCCGTCCTCCCGTTCGCACAGCCGTTCCCCTCTTTCCGTTCCAGCTCATCCCCAGCGGAACGGCTCGCAGGTACAGGTAGCGCCGCCCAAGCCGGCCCTCCCCCTCTCTAGCGGGGAAGGGGAGAGCGATGCAGAGGGTGAACCAGAAGCAGAAGAAGTGGACGACCCTGAAGCAGACTTGCTCGCAGCCGTCGACGCTGCTGAAGCCAGTAGTGGCAAAGGCACGATAACGCCGTGGGTAAAGCGTGAAATTGAGGCTACATAAAGTATAAACCATCTATATTTATCACTGAGTTGCTCGCTTTCCGGGATACCCTCATCATGATGCTGTGCGTATGTGTTGTCCTGCCAGTGTGCAATGCCCGCCCTCGGTCCTGTATCTTAGCGATTTATTGTCTCTACCTGTACGAATGGCTGATGCTTAATCAAGGAGTGGAGTTTGAGGTGACTGCGGCGGCTGCCTTGTGCACTACTGAGCAAGACACCCCGGTACAGGTACAGCGAACTTTTCAGGAAATATTCGCTCGGGGTGTGCGGCTCAGTGAGCCAGCACCGCAGCAGACGCGGTAAAGGCTGTAAGCTAGAGTCGGAGACGCCGCCCAGAGATCACGACAATGGCTCACTAAGACACACTGCTGATCACATCTTCGATCACAGGCGACACGCCGCATGTCGCCGATGCGGCAAGCGCCGCGGTTCGATTAACCCGTCGATGCTCGTTACACCGACGACAAATGGGTAATAGTGATTCATATCGGAGAGACGTTCCCGAACGAAGTGATACTCCGCAATCGGCCGATTTATTCCTCACGGTAACGATGCCTGAATTAGCCCATGCTTGCATGCATGGTCCATTCACGCAAGTGGTTTATCGGAGGCGCTGGCGCATCGGACGCGAGTGGGAAGGTTTGATTGGTTGTATCTTCCTTGATGCGCTCGACACTGTCCTGACGTACATCCCCGGAGCAATGCCGCTTTGCCTTTCCATTCCAGGAGCCTTCCGTGCACCGGCAGGGCTGCCGCAACCATCGGATCTTTGTGTTACCAACATCGTAGAGGGATAGATTGTTTGCCGTGATACGTCGTAGATACTGTACGTCACGGTGTGCAGCCCACACGCCGATCAGGCTCGCATGAAAGTGTGGGAACATGATCGATGATTACATCATACCCTACTGATTTCAAGCCACGCCACGTCGTGTCGTGCTGTAACTTACTCTACTGTGTACCTTGCATGCATCGCGCTTCAAGCCCTCGTGTACGCATATCGTCGGTGCCATGCACATCCAGGCTGGCCTCGCTCAGGTTACGATCCACCTACACCCCCACGCGTAAGCCAAAAGAAGAGGGCTCAATCGCCTCTGTCTTTTCATCACTATCTGGAACCGCCCCTGCATTGCCCACACGTTTTTCGGATCTCAAGAAAGAGATATGGAAGGAAGCTCTCATGCAAAGCTGGCGTGAAGTTCTGGGTGAACTGGAGAGATCGATTGAGAAAGTTGTCACAAGAGGCGCCGATGTACTCAACTTCTCTATCCCGTCTGCCGTGGATCGAGCTGACATGCTTCGTTAGATAATACCCACCGTGCGATTCTTGGACTTGCAGAGAGGACTATCGATGGATCAAATCTCAGAAATTCGGGCTGCAGGTGTCCTGATTGTGCGGGCTGGCGTACCAAGTGAGGTCTGTGCTCTGATGCGGTTCATCCTACAAACTAGCAACTACCCACTTACAAATTTCCCGCCCTCTTTTTCAGGAAGCTCTGGGCTGGAAGCGATCGTTGAAAGATTATATTTCTTTGAACAGTGACAAGGTCAAAGGTCTGTCGTGTAATGGTTGCCAGCGCAGCAAATGCTCAACTGATGTTCTATTTTCGTGCGACAGGTTTCCCCGAGGGCAACATCCAAGCGTTTGAGATCTACAACTCAGGTGCGCAGACTCGCGCACGGACGCACCCTGCCATTCTCCAAACGCAACGCGCCATCCTGCAACTGTGGCACTGCTCCGAACCGGAGGCAAAGCTGAGTCTGGGGACCCCAATCAGTTATTTTGATCGTTTCCGGATACGCCTACCTGGTGACCACACTTTCGTACTCGGACCCCATATCGACGGCGGTTCTCTGGAGCGTTGGGAGGACCCTGGCTACCGCGCATGCTTTCGAGCCGTCCTCAGTGGGGACTGGCAGAAACATGATCCGTTCGACGCAGCGCCTCGTCTACATGCCCGTCAGGACCTTTACCATGCTGCGTGAGCTTCAATGTTACCCTTGATTTTGTACCCCTGTTCCCTCACGCGCATGCATATCAACAGAAATCAATGTTCAATTTTCCGCCCCTGGCAAGGTTGGACTTCAATGTCGACGACCGGCCCTGGCGAGGGCACACTGCGCGTCGCACCATTGCTCAAATTGGCCACTGCCTATCTGATCCTACGGCCTTTCTTCAGGCCACGGACGTCATCTTCGGGGCTCGACGACTGGGTCGTTGACCTCGAGAGTGCGGCTTTCCCGGGTTCGCAGATGGGCAAGACACAGGAGCTAAATGAGACAACGCACCCACACTTACAGCTCTCCCGTACAATGGTGTCTGTTCCCCACGTCGAACCTGGGGATCAGATCTATTGTGAGTGTCACTCCTATCACCCTATCATATGTGGTCTGGGAACGATGGCGCACACTAGGGCATTGTGATCTCATACATGCAGTGGAAGGATTGCACGGTGGACAAAGCGATTCCTCGGTATTATACATCCCAGCCGTTCCATTAACAATTCGAAAGCGAGTATCTTCTTTCCCCGTGCCCTCCCTCGAGGTGATCTAAGATTCCATGCCTACACAGTGCAGAATATCTTCGGGATCAACGAGAGCACTTCAATCTTGGTCTTCCTGCACCGTGAGTATACTGGTGAATCTATTCTGTTTACATTTTTTCATTAAACAATTGCACCTCGCACCTTGCCACAGCGATTTTCCAGGTGGGGAGGGCGAATCCCGCTTCCTGAACCGAGGGGGACAGGAGCATATTCAAGGCGAAACTGGCCTTCGCGCGCTTGGATTCAAGAAGTTTGATATTGCGGAAGGCGCGAGTATTGGAGAAACGCAAGCTGTCTTCGAGGCAAATAAGATGTTATTTTCAGAGATTTAGGAGTATAAAGAAGGCGCGTCGTCATGATGTAGTATTCCACGATCTTCCATGCGCCCTCGAAGAGATAGAGGGCGTCTCATGATGATCTGAGTGTATGGTAGTGTTGTAGTCGAGACTGGATCTCTAGCAAGTGTTGGGAACAAGATTGCCATGATAACAAGCCGACGACCAAGGGAAGGAAGGAAGAGGCGGATCCCTGGGCTTCAAAGCTTCAATCCCAATAGTGTACCCATCATAGATTATCCTGGGCCTGCGGCTCCGGCAAAAGAAGTATTCACATCCTGCACCGATGTCCGAGACAATGCCGTTTCAAAGTTCTTACAGCATCCAAGTTACCGATTCACCCATAAATCTGTAATGCCTTACTGTAATGGCAACCCACGGACGGAAGAAATAAGACGTGCGTGTCATCATATGAGATAGATCCTGATCATTAGGAACTCGTTTACAACCTCGACATTCCCCAGGTGGCCGGAACGGTTCTATGTTATTTCACGCAAGCGCCGCGGTGCCAGACATGCAAGATGCGTAAAAGAGGACTTGGTGCTTACTCTCTTCAGCGGCATGACAAGAGTCGCGCGAGCACGACACCTTGCCTAGAACTCAAGGATTTGAATACGTATTTATATGCAGTACTGTATTGTACGAGGCTATGACAATTCTGATTCATTCGTGACATTAGTCATGCCGGACGTGATGAGCATCACTTGCTACCAGAAGCATCAGCTGATCCAAACACATAACAGCCAACGCGAAACTTGGGGTGAAGCAGACAGAAACCACCGGCGCAACCCACTGGACAGCGTTCACATCATCCTATCGATAGAACCTGGGCGGTTGTAAAAACATTAGGACACAGTCATTTGCTTCGGTGTAAGATGAATGAGCCTCTCAAAACATACAGTAAGTAATAATCCAGTGAATAGCAAATACACAGCCATGACAATGTCGTAATACCAAGAGCGCGAACCCCGACTCTGTAAATGGGGCTCAACGGCGACCGCCTGGGAAGTTGAATGAGAAGCCTCCAGGCCCGCCGCCGCCGCCACCACCACCTGCACGGAACTGGAATCCGCCGCTGCCAGCAGCTTGTTGAAAGAAATGGGCAAATGGATGTTGTCCTCCAGGGGAGGGACCACCTTGGCCTTGCATGGGGTCATTCGGGTCATCGCCATTGTCAAAGCGTTGCCGCAGCTCCGGCTTGGACAATACCTCGTACGCTTCATTCACAACGGCCATCTTAGCTTCACTGCCACCCTTATCCGGGTGTGCTGCAAGTGCAGCCTTGCGACTACAAAGGGCATTAAGCAAGGAAGCAAACAAGGGCACGTGAATCAAGTACGCACTACGCCTTCTTAATCGTCTTTTCGTCGGCGTCTCGTGAAACGCCGAGCACCTTGTAATAATCTTTATGCCTCGATTGCTTCAACAGGCGTTGCGCCTTGGACAGCCGGGCGTGGATCTAATTTCCTCTCCAGAGTCAACTCTCGGCTCCACCGGAAGGGAAGAACACAAACCTCGCGGTTTCCACCTCCGCTTGCTTCCCATGCGCGCTCGAAAGCACGTACGGCTTCCTCCCACTCCTCACGCGCAAGCAACGCCTCTCCCTTACCTAGCAGAGCATCGATGTCCTTCTCATTCCCCACCATTCGCAACAGCTCATCGCACCACAACTCGCCTGCCCGCGCCTGGCGAAGTTGAACATGCGCACGGCACAGCGCACGCAAAATTGCGGCCCTTCTGGGACTGGCCTTCTTCGGAGGTGGGATGGAGACGGTCACGCTTGGGACCGCATCTGGCTCGACTGCGCCTTCAAAAGTTGCCAAAAACCCGCTCCCTGGCGCACTCAGGGTTGCCTCTTTGGCCGCAGGGCCAAGGATGAAAGTGATTATTCCGCGCCAGTCTTCGGCAGCCATCAACTCATCGAGTTTCTGAAACTGCTTGTTGAGGGACTTGACTAGGCGATGTGCTAAGAGACAAGGCTTGGAGTCGGGGTCATAGTGCAAACACTGCTTAAGGTTCGACATGGCAGTGTTTGATGCAGAAGAGCCCATGTAGAAGTATGATATGCGGAAAATGTTCATATACGCATCAGTCGACGGCGAGGTGATCTGGGTGAGCCGGCTATGAATCCAGTTAGCATGAGCTCCAAGCAGAAGCCACGAATGCGAACCTCAAGTCTGCCACTGCTTCGTCAAAGTCACCCGCTGCAAGTGCGCAATTTGCCCGCTGTTGCCTCAAGGCGACAGAATGAGACGCGACACGAAGACCTTGGGTTGCGCTCTCTTCGCAAGCTGTCCAAAGCTTGGCCTTCTGGGCCTGCATTGCCTTGCGCGCCGCAGCCTCCCCATCTGCCACGTCGAGGAGAAGCTCACGTGCGATAGGATCATTCTTCGCCTGATAATGCTTGAGGGCTTCTCGTGCATCTGCCCATCTACCCTCTTTGGCGTGAATTTTCGCTTTCATTAAATGCGCTTTATCAAAAGAGTCGGAAGTAAGGGTGAGAACTTGGTCAAAGTCGGCGAGCGCGTTGGTGTGTCTGCCAAGAGAGAAATACGCAGTGGCGCGTTTATAATAAAGGGTGGGATCCACTGGGGATTGTTCTGCAAAAGATGTGAGGAAAAAATGGCCGATTGGGCTGATTGGTTCTACGTACCTATTGCGTCTGAATACGCCTTTGCAGCATCATGGAAAGTTCCAGCAGAGAGTAATGCATTGGCACGGTTGATAAGAGGCTGCAGACCCGGGGGGTATAAAGCACCAGGATCGGCGAGTACAGAAAGGGAGGAAAGGAGAATTGAGAGACAGTAGAGGAGTAATGGTGGAGGCATAGGGACAACTTGAGGCGCGTCACCCAAAGTTGAACTTACACGTTGCATATAACGTAACAAGTTCCCACGGTCTTCCTTGTCGCTCTGGCATGATCTTGACTGTCATCACCCAGCACGTGGATTCATGAGTCCCTATCGGTGAGTTCGCGCTTGTTGCTCCACTTCCCCCACAATCACCTTTCCTCTCGACATGCATGAGCCCCAGGCAAACCAACCACAAGCCGTCCATTTTGGCGCGGGAAATATCGGGCGGGGCTTCATTGGAGCCCTCCTTGCCGAATCAGGATACTTTGTCGTTTTCGCCGATGTCGACAAGAATCTCCTCAAGGAGCTAAACTCCCATGATTCATACGAGGTCCACCTCCTCACCGAGAAGGAACAAACAGAGGAAGTCCACTCGTTCGCTGGCGCGTCGTCGCAGAAAGAAGAGGTCCCCCATTTCATCGCGAGTCCCCACACGCGGCTGATCACGACCGCCGTCGGTCCCGCCATACTCGAGAAGATCGCGCCTGCCATCGCCAAGGGTCTAAAGGAGCGGCGCTTGGCTGGCGGCGGCGTCCTCAACGTCATAGCCTGCGAGAACATGGTGCACCAGACGGAAACGCTCAAGAAGTACGTCCAAAGCCATCTCTCGGACGAGGAGAACGCGTGGCTGTCGGACCAAATCGGCTTTGCCAACTGCTCCGTCGACCGCATCGTACCCGCACCGACGTCCAGGTATGCCAAAAACCCTCTCGACGTTGGCGTCGAAGAATTCTCCGAATGGGTCGTCGACAAGACGTTGCTACGCGGGCCGATCGATCCTCCTGTGCAAGGGATGACACTCACGGATTCGCTCCAAGCGTACATCGAGCGCAAGCTCTTCACCCTCAACTGCGGGCACGCTATCACCGCCTACCTCGGTTTCGTATACGGCCTAGAGCGGGTCGACCAAGCTCTGGCGAACGAGGAAATCATGGAGGACGTCCGCGGTGCCCTCAGGGAAGGTGGTGCCGCGCTGGTGAAGAGACACGGTTTCGATGCAGAGGAACACGAGCGGTACGTGGAACACGTGTTCGCTCGCTTCGCGAATCCCAAGCTGCACGACGATGTGGAACGCGTCGGTCGTCAGCCCCTGCGCAAGCTTTCGAAGGGCGACCGACTCCTCGGGCCGACGGTGATCGCGAGGGAGTATGGCCTTCCCATCGATCATCTCGCGCGCGGTATCGCAGCTGCGTTCTTATTTGATGTCAAAAGTGACCCGCAGAGCGTCCAAATGATAGGAAGGATCAACGAAGTCGGCATCGAACGCGCAGTCGCAGAGTATACTGGAATCGAGGGGGGTAGCGAAGAGCACGACAAGATCATCGGAGCATACAATAAATTCAAGTTGAAGGGTAACCTCGTGGGACACCGGTGATATCGTTCATGGAATGGCAAGTCTTTCCATCCTTCTTAGTCACAATGAATTGTATGAAACCACCAACGGACATGGTGCGTATGTATGTAGAATATATGTCATAACAATTGGGCGTCATCAAGTCGTAAAGAGATCGTGAGATCGCGTGAAATGTCATAAAAGTTGAGCATAACAGTCCAGTCTGTAAAGTCTGCACCCTAATATCCGTCAGCGAAACAGGGGTCACAGAAGCGAAACGCCGAAGATAATCAGCGACACGGCGCCAGCGACGACAGTCGACACAGTCGCCAAACCGGGGATATTCCAAAGCGGAACAGCGGAGGATGCACTTGTGCTGCTACTAGCAGCGCTCCCAGTCGGGGACGGCGTCGTCTCCCCATCCGAGTTGGACACGTTACCAAGGATTGAGCTCTCCGAGGCGCATAATTCGCGTATGTTCTTTACCAGCGAGGGCAAATCGGGCGTATCCAACACAGCCGTCTGATTCGTCTTTTCGAAACTGGACAAATAAAAACGGTGATTAATATGAGGGAGAGAAAGGCTGAACGTAGAATCGCGCACCAATCAGCACATTGCGGGAAAGTGGACTGGAAAGTGTCGGTGCAGGCGCACTTGATCACACTGATGAACGCCCCAGGGTTGAAAATGACCTTTTACAGTAATATCGGGTAGTGGTGGTGCGACATGGCAAATTTTCCATGAGTGGTGACACCCGTAGGTATTAGTGAAACACATACAGTGGTGAGATTAGCCAGTACGGGGGCCGCCTGGGCGCAGCTGTTAATACCCGAGTATCCCTTTGCGCAGATCGGGCACGATGCGGGGGTATCTGGGAAGTAAGGCTGCACCGTCGCCTGGCGGGCTACAACTGGCAACCGATAGCGGGACTCGGAAGATAACGGGCTTGCCCAAACCAACGACGTCGCAGAAAGGGTGGTCAAGAAGAGACAGACGTGAGCAGTAATGAAAAAAGAGCGAGAAATCATGTCTTGTCGTTTATGTGGTTGGGGACGAGCGACGCCGTCGTTCACGATGATCAATGAACGGCCTACAGTCGGCTCCTTCCCTTTCCCCACATCCGTAATTGGGTGATAAGATTAGATAAGATTGGGGTCTGTTGGGATATCTCTGCGTGGGTTCGACCAGCGTAGTAGTTCAGGAAAGTGATCTCTAACGACCAATGCGGAGAGATAGTCAAACAGGATAGCAACACAACAAATGGGTAGACAAAAACCCCTCCAAAGTGGCGGTGATTAAATCCCTTTGTACACACACACAAGTACACCCACCCCGATACATATTCGTAGGATCATTGAACCGCTAGATTGGTTGACGGTCCATGGGCGATTCGAGGAGCGTTTGGAGCTATAAAAGAGCATGTGCGCATCCGTAAAGGTAAGAGGTGTGAAAGGGATCGAGCCCCACTCACCTGTTCTAACATGCGGGAGTGGGGCAGGCCATCCACGTTAGCACGGTCTCCGCCTTCGAGAATAATGGGGTCTCCCTGTGCCTCACCCTGTGCATCTTGTTCCGCCTGTTTTTTTGTCCGGGGATGTAAACTCACAGCTCGTCCGGCAAACAAGAAAGGGCACCCACCACACGCACGGAATCCCTCTTCCCGCTAGCCGAGCCCGAAATAGATTTCTTCGAGGAATTTTTTCCGGGGCCGGACACGCCGGGGACGAAAGGTTCGTCGCGCGGGACGATGTCGATGAGAAAGTCGAACTGATCGGATTTGCTCAGTGCCTTGGCGATGTCGGCACGCGATAGGGTGCGACGTTTGTTGGAGTCGGCGACGATGAACGCCCGGGCAGTGATCTCTGCAATAAAGACTTTTTTGAGGATGAGTGGAATGAACTGACGGGGGAAACCGGAGAGCAGCGCACTTTCACAGGCCTTGCAGAATAGAATTGGGGCTGTACAAAGGATATGAGGGATAGAAAGCTATACGGTGTGGACAAACCGTCTGCTGCGATCATCTGGGTAGGGTCATATGTCACGCTGGGTAGTCGGGAAGGAAAGGGGAAAGGAGAGCACCTTTACGTCGGGGTCGCTCTTCATAACCTTCTTTATCCTGGCCAAAGGAAGGGGCGGGTGACGATAGTCGGGAGTCTCTTGCTCTGCCGCATCGACTTGTCTCTGCCAGAAGGAGTGGAGGAACTCGTGAAGGGGCTCTCCTGATTGGACGTAGGGCTTGGTCATTGTCACTGAGGATCGTGAACTGTGGTTGGCTGCACATTTATTTTCATTTTCCAAGATCAGATCTCCCGTATTTTAACCCACTTATCCCCTGTTTAACTCACGGACAGTTCGTGACCATCATTCAAGGCACGAGGCTTAAGGTTTGGGGTGCCAGTTCCCCTGTGGTGCGGATGAGCACGCCATTCCAAAAGTCACTCGGCGCGCCCGAACTGTAGTGTCTATTGCAAGTTTCTGGAAGCCCACAGGTACTAGTGACATGAGTGACAAGCGGGGAAGGGTGATGGCATCATTAACAACGAAGATGCAGGCGTCCATCAAGGTACAAAACAACACACTTCCTACATACGTCCAAGGGTCCAGTGAAAATAATGTTGATACATGATTTTGACAATTAATGACGCGGATAACGTAGACCTGTCGGACAATGTACGAAATACAACGATGTTGTAAAGCATTTTACAAGTTGTTTTGGGCTATGTGGCGCATGATCGTCAATGATGCAAGAAGTTCTGTCGCAACCAACAATTTTTAATTCAGAACGGGGGCCGAGTACGAAGCCAAAACCTACCAATCGATAGGTGTGCGAAGGGTTCATATATGGTAAGCACATTGCCCGATGTCCCGTAAGCGGGACGGTCTTCTGGCTTGAGATTGTAGTGAGCGACAAGGAAATTATCGGCGTCCAGACACTAGGAACAAGGATGATCAAAGACATGAGCATTATAGGGCGTCATCAAACATTGTGAGAGTATCTTACCGTCCACTCGTGCTCTGCGACCATGTGATAGCCCCACTTGTACTCTTTTCCATCGGAAGCCGTGAACTTCCGGAACAGTGACCTGCGCATACATAGCGGTTAGAAGAAGAAAAGGGCTAAGGACGTCATGATGTGTGGCACTCAGGCTGGCTGGTCGGCGAAAACAACTCACCCGGAGAATAGCGAAACTTTCCGCAAGTATTGTTGCATGGGTATTGATACTGAGCCCTTGGTAAAGCGAACGGTTCCCAGGGCGCCTTTGGGCCCAAAGTCGAGGACGATCACGGGTTCGCGGTAAAAGTGTCGGCCGTCGCGATCGCCGAGGCTCGTAGAACGTTGTCCCATGTCGTAGATCATGAGCCCCGCGTTGCGCGTGCGTTGTGGTGTAGAGGAGACTCGGAGGAACAAGCGGTGGTAAACTTCATCAAAGTCGGAGCCCGAGAGGACGCCAGTGCGATCCTCGAAGAAATATGCAGCTGGTGGCCCGGCAATCGTCATGATTTTGGGTGGGAGACGTCGAGGTTGCCGTACAAAGGAGGGGAGGAAGGCGACACGAGCGTGGAAGGCGACGAGGAAGAAGATTTGCTAGCACAAAAGCGTGCCGAGTGAATACTAGGACCTTTATACTAGGCGCGGAACCGATTTGGAGTTGGGGAAAAGGAGGGCGTCTAGAAGGGCACCCGGAACGACCGTTCCTCGGCGTGGCAGGCGTGGACAAAGTAAGAACCATCATCATCTAATACAACTTCCCGGAAGACAAGTCATCTGGAACGGGGTTGATCTAGCGCGGCGCTTCGGGCGAGTGGAGCAGTAACTGCGGCTAGCCCTCAAAGAGGCTGTGCCAATTTCTAAGATTAATGCTAGGCGCGCCGAGAGTTTCATGAACTACAGCTGGTGAGTGCAATCAAAATGGGGTTAGACGGGAAGCTGCCAGGAGAATCAGCTCACGTGGATCCCTGTGAAAGTGTGGCGCGGCATTGAAGTCACAGTAATTTCACATCCCATGGAAGCGGTGGTAATAAAATGTGAAGTATTGGGCCATTCGGGAGGTATAGTTATACGATCGTACAGCAACGACGGAGCATTGAGAGGATGGGTGTCGGTCTGGATGCTCGGCTTGACATCTAGCAAGTCAGTTAGGAAGCCACTTCACGTCAGCTTGCACGTACTGTACCTCCGCGGTCAAGATAAAGCGGTCATACGGCCCTTCTGCGTTGGGCGAATGGATTTGCAGTTGGGCGGCAACTTGAAGCACAAGTCAATCAGATCTTTAATTTCGGTAATCGATCTTGCATTTCCACCCGTTCCTGGTTCCTTTAATAAGGTCTTTCTCGAATGACTCTTCGAAACAGATGCATCTGGAACTTGGCTCGACCCGGACTGTGGAATCAGACCCGGGTGGCGGAGGGCCGAGTGGACTTGCTGCGTAACTAGAACAGTTAGTACAATGGCTGCTGAGAAAAGTGGAGACCCAGCGTGCGCCGTGTTCCCCCCTTTGAGCCTTCCGATGACATACATATGATGAGTCCAACACACGTTTCGCATCCTCCAGCTTCGAAGCAAGTCATTGGGCGCGTCACGAGGCATGGAAGGCGGTCATGGAAATGTTTTGCCAACTGGTTTCCTCTTCCGTGGAGAGACCCCCCTTTGCTAAGCTTCAACATGTCAATCAAATACGTTCCAAAATGTCTTGCGCTTCTTCCCAGTGATCGGTGCCGCGCCGGTGCAGCGTGAACCCGTGTGTCGGCGCTTCCCGTTCGAGTTATCTCATCTTGGGCTTCTGGAACGGTAAACCCCATAGACTGTACTATTACCTGCCAGTGCTAGTACACCGTGCGACTCCTTTTCGTTCTCTATCGAACAGGGGGTCCTTCGACCCGGACGCACATGCGTGGACGACGTTCCCTCCTACCTACGGCCGCGGGTGGCCACTCCTGGGCGTGGAACCAACAGGTACGTCAGGCTTCTGAAGTTCTGGAACTCATGTGGCGCTTATAAGTCGAAGAGGCGGCAAATGCTAAAAAAGTAATCTATGCGGAATAGAAACCTGCGATCGTCCTTGGCGGGGTTGCGCACGAACTGAAGTACTGAAGTCTTGTTTGTACAGTGTCGACGTGCAAAGTGGTGGCAGTATAAAAACTTCATGAGACAGTGAAAATGATGCGAGTGAGACGGGAAGAGGGTAGACTCTGCCGTGCCAAGCCGACACCCAGAGGTGGTGGTAGGGCGCGACGCGAATAGCCCCCGCATCTAGTGTATATTCCCACGGATTGAGGCTCTCAACCCAACGGATCCAATTTCGCCTTGATTCGAAGGTCGGCCAAGTGATCACGATGGCCATTACACCGACCGCGGTGTGACTGCGGCCCTTCCCCTTTAGTTGAGCGCTCTACCCGTGAAGGGCGCTCTAGCTCCACGGCAATCTGATGACTTTTTCCTTCGCTAAAAAGAACTGATGCGGTTCTCTTCTTTTTGCGGCCACCTGGTCCCGGCCGTGTCCCCTTCAGCGATCAGAGGACGTTGGGGCAAATCAGTAGCCCCTTTAGTACGACGTGCCTTGAACGTGGGTCGGCCATGCACACGTCAGGACTCGAGCACATTGGAAGCTGCGGAGATCGTTCTGGCCGCCTTACAAGTGTCTTGTCGGGTTCACTCCTCGGGTCAACTCCTGCTTTGTGAGTACTGAGGCCTCCATGCAGACTAGCTCTGCAGAGCACATCCGCTGGTGGTAGACCGTAACCGCACCGATTTTATCTTCCCACTCCCATTTGCCGGAACTATCACTGTACACCTTTGGCGGCCGGTGTCAGCGCCGCCCAACAGCTATCACCTGACTGATGCGCCAGTCATCATATCGTCCCGCCGCTCCGTTGAGTCCGTTCCTGAAGACGCAAGAAAGAGTAGCATCAAAAGGCAATACAGTAAGGCAGGAACAAGATCCGAGCGGGTTCCCAGAGCCTTGGGAGGGACGAGTCAGTGGCATTCCTCGCCGCAGTCCCAGTCCCCGCCCACGTACCAAATCGCAGACCCTTGATGATGGGATCTTCACTTCGGCCAAAACCCTACCGACTCAGCTTCAGGATTTGCCGGTGGTAGGGTTTCGCGGCTGAGATTGCCTCCTTTCGTCAGACTTGCGTCATATGCTCAATGGCTCGCGTTATCCTCTTGAACTGTTTTTCTTTCTTCGTCTACAGAGACTTACAGTTTTAGCCGGCGAAGCAGCTCGCCGATACGTCTAGATCTGGTCAAGTTTCCTTTGCTGACTATAATCATAGATGTATTGCGCGCATAACTCCGGGCTTTCCGAGTAGGAAGGCATCCATATGGCCTTGTCTGAAACAACTCGGGTAGGGTAACACAAGCATCCTCCTCATACCGGATCATCGGGCCAAGGCGTGTTGGTTTGATCAACGAGATAGGGCAAGGGCGTACTGAGCTTGGTCAGAGTCCCGAAAGTAGACCCACGATCAAGAACTCTCCACATCAAACTAGTCATTGTCTTGGTGAGGCGCAAGGGGTAAACATGGCAGTGTCGATCATAGTATGGAAGCATTGACGAGAGGTTAGGCTTGGTAGAGGAAACAATACCATATCCGAAAACGTACACCATATGCGATGGCTGTTAATTTTACGAAAGTACAGCTACAAGTCCATCAACCCGGTGGTTGGTAGCCTTTGAGGGATAATACACGATCCTCCCTGCCCACATCAAAATCTGCTCCCCACGTTATTCTGTCCATTCTTGAAAACTCATTGAGATCGAGCAGTCAATAAGGTGCGGTCTATCCTTGATCACGCTGGCTCTCCCTTAGAAAAGGTTTGGATGATAGAATTGGCAGTGCCGGTTCACTGTTGACATGTTGACACTTAATCCTATTATCCCATTCACACCGTCGTCACTCATAAAACTAATCATGGTGCCTTCTCCACTTGCTTCTTAATTGTGAGGATAAGCTTGTTATCCTCACATTCAAGAATGAAGCTGGTGCGAAGCAAGGTCAACCACAGATTCACATGGACTCACGAAAATGTTTGCAAAGTACCAGCGTCGTCATGCTATCCAACGACAACGACGTCATACAGGTCCCAGCACTGATTGATTCAATTGGGCACATTCAAGGTAGTAGGGTCATATTGGAATTTGGGATAGGTGGAAGAGTTTGACAGGAGAAAGGTGACACTGGCAGCAAGATGAGGATGAGGAGAAACCGACCTATATGGGAGTGTCGGCTGGCCATACAAAGGAACGGTTCGTCGCATATTAGTGATCCAAGCGAAAGACCTACTAACACCACCCTTCAACACGACTAGTTTACACCACAAGCCTTGAGACAGATGCTCCCTTCGCCCAAAAGCATTCATAGCAGTTCCGACCTCGGGTATAGTTATTGAGTAAGTACCCAAGCGTTCGGGCGTGTTCACTATAACCCTTCTCAGCGGGGACATGGATAAGGGACTGAGAGGGCAGAGGTCACCGGACAAGGCGATCAGCCACCGAAATGGAAGTTGTCGACGACCAATTCAAAGTAATTTGGACATCGATCAGGAGGCACATTATTTCAGTCCTCCCTCTCCGGCAAATGTATTGCATCGAAGTGTCTGGTCGAAACAGCGGTGACGTGAGGGGTAAATTTGCTGACTAAGCTATAGAAATCTTATCAAAACACATCCGTTTTTAGCTTTCTGCGCTCAAGTCACCACGTCGGACGCGATGTCCTCGAATACGGATGAAGATGGTAATTCGAGCGCTCTTGTATCATTCATTCGAAATGACTGACGTTGGATTAGCAGTGCTTGTTGGCGTGATTGGTGGCAGCGGTCTATACCACCTCGACAATCTCACTTTCGTGTGCGTATCGGGATCCAACCGTTCCAGAGAGACTTACTGACATACCATTGATATTCGCGTAGAAGAAGCGTAAATCCAGAGACAGTAAGTTTCTCAGTTCGATGTCTCGCGATTAGCTTGCCTGATGAGCCTTTAATTTCACCTAGCCCTGGGGATTTCCCTCCTCACCAATCACTATCGCCGCTCTTCCCTCAGGCACCCAAGTCGCTTTCCTCGCCCGACACGGACAAGGGCACACCTTCAGCCCGTCGGCAGTCCCCGCCCGCGCGAACATAGCTGCGCTCAAATTGCTAGGCGTGCGCGTCCTCCTCGGATTCAGCGCAGTCGGCTCCTTGCGCGAAGATATCCCGCCGGGCACGTTCGCGCTGCCGACGCAGATCATCGATCGCACGAAGGGCGTGCGCCCCGCGAGCTTCTTCGAAGACACGACCGTCGTCGCGCACGCCGCTTTCGGCGATCCGTTCAGCCGTCGGCTCGTGCGGTGGCTTGAGGGCCCCATCACACAGGCGCTCGCGGAGGAGGGCCGCGGCGTGAAGCTCGTCACGGAAAAGTGCATCGTGTGCATGGAAGGTCCACAGTTCTCCACGCGGGCCGAGAGTCACATGTATCGTCAATGGGGTGGAGACCTGATCAACATGAGCGTGTTGCCAGAAGCGAAGCTCGCGCGTGAGGCCGAGATCAGGTATGATGCTGTATGGTGTTTCCTGCTGCTGTGATTGCTGATAGGAAGTTTATTTTGTCTGATGATGATGTAGCTATGCCCTCATCGCGACGGTGACGGATTACGACTCGTGGCGGCCAAACACGGATGCCGTTACTGCCGCTGAAGTTTTCAAAACTCTTCGAGCGAACGCGGAGACCTCGCGTCATGTAGCGGGGACAATACTTCAGGAGTTATATGCAGCGGCACTGCACGGTGACATCCTTTCAGAAGAGGCTGGATCAATGCAATCCTCGATCATGCCCCGCTCTGCACAGCAGAAACAAGCAGATAGGGACAAGTTGCGCTACGTGCTTCCAGCGTACTTTTCAGATTAGGACTACGGCACAGGAGAAGAACGGGTCAGTGTGCGGCCCATACCTTATCAGAGGCTTAGTGAGGCCCCAAAGAGTGTTGCTGTGGCTGGTCCATAACTGGGTATGCCTATGGAGAATCCAATTGACGTTGACTCGATGTCATTTACTCGGCGCTGTGGGGAGTGCGGCAAATGTATTCTTGCCTCAAGACAACGTTGGGATGTTTTTTGAAAACAAGCATCAGTTGATCTGCCTGGGTGTGCCGAAAGGATGCCCTGGGTAACTCCGGCTCCGTATACATCTCGTCCATGTTCTGTTGGGAAATATCAGATTCTCAGCTTCTCAGGCTGTCAGGTCACCTGCGCTGGTATTCGGCGCCTTTTCAATTGCGGTCTGAGGCTTCCGCGTGCAACCAAACGGATTTTTAAATGGAGGCATGTCAGAGTCGAAGTGGTTCGTCTTTCCAATATGTGGTGCAAGGTCAGGCGCATTTGCATTTTCTCCACGTCGAACCTCCGTTGAGGCGGCGGGGCAACGGAAAAGATGTCTCAAGCTGGATTCACGTGGTGCAGTACGCTAGTGCGGGAACGCCGTCGTCGCAATTTCCGAAAGGAGCTGGCATAAAGTAGAGAAGGTTACAAGATTAACAGACACAAGGTACTTACTCTCCCGTGTAATTCCTGCAGTCCACGCATTGCATTCTGCCTGCAAATTACCATGGCGTGCTCATACACGTCCTCGACTTGTACCCTTCATCAGCGTGGCAGCCGAACAGACAGAGCACGATTGCGGGACGTCAAGATTCGGGATGAGATCGACGTGTCCGATGTGCCCCGAGATGTATCTCTGGTGCTCATGAACCTGCCAGGCAAGCGTTACGATAGGCACAAAGGGACAGCGAGGTTACGGGATGCAGCTGAATGGCGAAAGGGATAGGGGAGAGCAAGTAACATTTCTGCTACGCCGTCTTTGAAGGGATCAAAGGAGCACGACGGGGCGATGATGGCAGCACAATTGAAAGATGTCCTGTACTGTGAATTGCTGTATGAATGCAAGTACTGTAGTGGAGCAAGGAGTCGGAAGTCCCAGGTCAACTTGAATATAGATCGCATGAAAGCTCGTTAGCACGTACGTCTCCGCTCCGCGTTGCTTTAAACGCGGTCCTCCAGTCCCTGTCTCGCGCCGCCTCACAGACAATCAAGTGGCATTTCAGCAGGAAAGACCTCTTCCTTAGCATCAAGCATTGTCCTCCTCAAGGAATCGAGAGGCTCGAAGAGGGATATTTGGGCCCGGGAGAGGGCTACATGACACCTGCATAGAAAGATTCGATCAGTAGTCAGGTGTTGTAAGTCGTAAGCACGATTATGCGTTCACGGTCCGTGAAGAAACACGCACGCATATACACCCACACATTGTTTGAAGCAAGAAATACAGTACTCAAACAGACAGAGTAGAAAAGTGAAAACAAGAGAAAAGAGTACAAAAATGTTGTGAGCTTCATCAAGTTCATCAACAAACTCATCCGTCTTCCTCTCCCACCTGCTCCGAGTCCCGATCTAAGCTGACGAGCTCGAGGTAGCCCTCAGGCACAAGCGCATGGCCTTCATCACCATCACGCGCAACGATAGCCCATCCAACACCCCCTCCGCGTCCAATAACACGCACAATCTGGTCCTCTTCCAGCGCCATCTCTGCCGTCCCTTCCGGCTCGAACACGTACAACGCGCGATACAATCCGGGGATTAACGGGCGCTGCTCTCCGTTTCCCCCCGCTCCACCAAAACGATCATCGTCCACGTCGTCGTCATCGTCATCGTCGTCCAGTGATTCGTATGGGTCATCGGCCTCGTATTCCGGACTCATCGCATCCGTAAAGTTTCTCGCAAAGTCGCGTTGACTCGGCCCACTGCCCGTAGAAGCAGCATAATCATCGGGGGTGCCCGTGACAGTGCCAGCACTGGCACTGGTGCTACTGCGCGCACCGAACCAACCGAGTCGACCGAGCCCCCAACCCGTGAATCCATACGGGCCTCCCCCGCCCGCCGACGAAGGATCATCATGCTCGCTACTGCCAGCGCTCGAGGCGCTCGAAGCGGACCACGTCGAGAGCGGGCGCTGCAATCTGCGATTAGGTCGGGGCGTCAGCGGGCCCGTACCCGCATGCCGCGCGTCTTCGTCCGGGAAGGCAAAGTCACGGATTTTGACGGGGGCCATTGAGGCAGCAGCCTGGGCAGGGGCAGCCACCGCAGAGGAGCTCGAGGCCCTGCGAGCTGCCTGCTGCTGCTGCTCTTGCTCTTGTTGTTGTTGTTGTTGTTGTTGTTGTTGTTGTGATTGGGTAGGGGTCGGCGTTGTTGGACTCGCCTCTACTGCGTCGTGGTTATTTGCCGGTGTGATGGAGGGAATCGAGCCCGGACGGGAGCGCGTGGAAGAATGGCGGGAAAGTGCGGCAGACGTGCGACGCGAGCCTGCGGGAGAGGGGGGAGCGGGGCGAGACGAAGTAAGCGAGTCGCGTGACGAACGTAACGAGTTACGGCTGGGGGATTTAAGGTTGCTCTGATTATTATCCAATGGCGATTTGGCGCTCTCTATCAGCGAGGCGGGGAAAGAGGATGGAGGCGGGGTGGTGGGAGTGGCCGTTGATGGGCTTTGGGAGCTCGAGAGCGGAGTTAAGGGCGAGGGCGAGATGGACGTGCCACCTGCATCGTCATCATCTTCGTCATCATGATCGTCATCCGGTGATAATAGCGTGGCGTTAAGAGTCGTACCTTTGGAAGTCGATATGCCCCCTGCTTCTGTGCTGTGTGGTGATTTGGCGGTCGGCTTCGTCGCTTGGCCGTTCACGGTCGGCTTTGAGTCAGGCTGCTTCTCGAGCACACCGGCGAGCGAGCCGTCCACGAGACCATTACCGATGCCACCGCCGGTGATGCTCGTACCCTCCTCCCGCTTATCTAGCGTCGATTGTGGCTCCGTCACTGCGCCGGACATCTTCCCAGCAGCAGTCGGTGACGCAACCGAAGAGGCATCGACGAGGGGATCGGCCGACGCTGCGGACTCGTGGTCTGTCTTGTTGCTTCCCACGTTCATCATTCTAGATTCTGTCGACCTTCGCTTGGAGGATGGAAGCGGTATGGGAGCGTATTCATGCGCCGATGGGATGGGCGGCGGGAAGAACGGGGATCCTGGGGATGGAAAGGGGGACGAAGAGGATAGTTTGCTGATGGTCACCGTGAGCGAAGGGGTATCTGAAAGGGGGAGGTGGGTGAAAGGCGTAAGTGCGATGGATGGATGGACACATTGGGCACAGACCTTTTGTCTCAGGGGTGATGACGGCTGAAGTCATCTAGGGAATTTTTGGAACCGAAGAGGGAGAAAATTGAAGGGTGGGCGGCTACTTTATGGATAGAGGAGGCTGGTGCAGACAATGGGGCTCTGATAATCCATAGGCACACGCCTTGCCCAGATCCCTGGCGCTAATTCTCCCGTCGTTAGGGTCTCTTCCTTGACAACCGGCCACGCCCCCACGCCTCCAGGCCAGCCTTTTCGAGAAACGACACTGCTTCGTTCCTTATCATCCTTATCAGATCCCAGCGACAGTGTACGCTACGGTACGGGTACTGTCTTTAATACCTCCACGCCGGTCTCTGACACGAGCCTCCGGACGAGTCAGACGACCGCGACTCGTCCTCATCATCCCTTTCCACAATGCACACCCGTCTCCCCCGCCGTATGCTCGCAGCGGTTGGCAGTCCGTATGACAACCGGCTGCGCTTCTTGCACGGAGTGCTCATTGCGTTGGGACCTTGCGCAGCAACGTCGAATACGTCCTCGTCCACGAGGTCCTTCTCGACCGTGACCGGAAACGGTGCCGCCGCTTCCAACGCCTCCGGACTCGTAAACGTATTGTATATCTCTTCGAGCAGGATGCGGGAGGGTACTCCGAGGTCTTCTTCCTCTACTACCGTATCGGGTTCAGTCATGCGGGACGAGACGAGCCCAAGCCCGTCCAGCTGGCGCGATCTATCACCGTCATACAATATTTGAATGCCGAGACCGACGAGCTTGCCACTACCCCCCGCGGAGCCTTTGCGTCTCGGTTGACGGGTCGGCGTGATCGGCGTTCCAGGACTCCAGCTGGGCAAGACGGGAGTTGAGACCATAGACGAGCGTGAAGAAACAGACATCGAAGTGCACGAGCCGGGAGGTAGTTCGCTGTTCAGCAGCATGGGCAAGTCACAAGGCGGCTGGCAGAGTGCAAAGGATAAGGACGGCTCGATGTGATGGTGATGATGATGATGCATCGTCTCCTCTTCCATCGCGCGCATCAGCCTGTCGCCCAGTATATACGGTTCTGGTTTGGACAGCTGTTGGTGGTGTGCTTTGGCGTTCCGAGTCGGGGTATGACAAACATATTCATATTGTGGCTTGAAGTTCGATGGCAGGGCGGCAGCTGGCGCGTGATTTGGAGCGATATTAAACCTGTGGCTAGCACTCGAGGGAAGTACAGTTGTCGACGGTTCCGATTCATGGGAAATGGTGTTCTGGACCGGTACCATCTCCACAGCGGACGGCGAGAATCGTCCAAGGAGTGGACCCTGAGAAGATTCGTCGTCGAGGAGGGCGAGCAAAAGCTGGAGAAAGTGACGTAGGCAGGCAGTGGCGATGTAGAAGAGACCCATTTATGATGAGGGGAGAAACTTGAAGGAGTGCGTTGCGAAATAGGCTGTTGAGATGTGTATAGTGTGAGTTGAACGTTGACCACTGGCACTTGAGAACTGGCACAAGCCATCTGTTTATATTCCACCCTGGCCTCTCACGTGCATTCGAGTCCATATAGCGCACGTGCCTCTGTCCCTCTGTATCGCTTTTGATTTCACCAGAATGAGCGCGCGGATCGACCACGATTTCGATTGAAAGCGTGGTTTTTCTTGAACGGCCTGCAACAACAATGGACAGAGCAAAGGGACAAAATAATTAATGGAAAGAAGTCGGGAACCTATACGGCAGTCGAACCAAAGGCATGAGAGAGCAGTGGTGTTCCCCAGAAACGGACTTACCCACCACGTCTGAAGAGAATGAAAGATGTCAGGAAGGGCGGAGGGCAGAAGCCGAAGAAAAAATCCGACGAGTTTGCATCATCGGCCACGCATGTGGGATACGTATGAGAAACTAGTCGAGAGGACGGTGGAACTCGGGTACAGCTGAATAATGATTGCGCACGACTTCATCCAGTACTGTACCACCACCTCTGTTTCTTTTACTAGATAATTGAAACTTCATCGATGAGCTCACCGTGGTTAGTGAAGTTCCACAACGCCTACGCAGGCTGCTATGGTTACTCATTGGGGCACTTGAGCACGACGATTGTGATGGCAATGCTGGTGCCATTCCCGGCACGGACCTCGATTGCTGAGAGATGAATCGGCGTTGGTTCTTGGGTGGATTCGCCCCATGCGGGTACTTTTCTCCCGAGTGGCCGAGTCATCTCGGGTAGGGAAAGCCGATGTCCGATGTCCACTCCGCCAACGCACTGCAGTTCATTGGCATCGGCGAATATGTGGAATCATGGCCCGGATCAATACCACCTGACTACCTGTATATAACCTTCTCATACTTAAGGTACACGACGTGTCAAGCGACGTGTGGTACTCACTTCCAGTCTTGCATGGCTGATAAGGCATTTTATTAACGGCAGTTCGGCCGGCGACTGATCCGGACCAGGACGATGATAATACAAAATGGAAAAGGAAATTTAAGGACCTTCTGGCAAAGTTGCCCAGCACGCTCACTCCTCGCCTCGCTTATATGGCCCCAGTCTCTCTCTCATTCCTCGACCCATCCAAGGCGTTCGATGAGCTTAAGAAATATCCCTCCTCGGATGGCTTGTCTGTCGACCAGCTCATGAACTCAACCCTCCATGGCGGCCTTACATATAACGATTTCCTAATGCTTCCAGGGAAGATCGACTTCTCACCCCACCAAGTCGTCACCGAAAGTCGCATTACTAGAAACGTTGTCCTCAAGACGCCGTTTATTAGTAGCCCTATGGATACCGTCACGGGGGATGAAATGGCTATTTCTATGGCGGTACGCCTCCCCGGCGAGCTTGACCGTGACGTTCCTCACGTACACCTTCGCCACGTGTAGTTGTTGGGCGGCATCGGCGTTATACATCACAACCAGTCAGCTGCAGCGCAAGCTGCTATGGTCCGTGCCGTGAAGCGCCACGAAAACGGCTTTATTACCGATCCCGTCGTCCTTTCGCCGGACCATTACGTTGAGGACGTGTTGGATGTGAAGGCCCGCCTGGGATTCTGCGGAATTCCTATCACTGGTAAGTCTAGAGTTCTTTATAATATGAATTCCTTTTATTCCACCAACACGTATATATGCGTGAGATGGAGAGACACGACTTCAATCTATCACATTCAAAAATATATCCCTGACACTATGGAACAGATACTGGTGCATTGGGAGGGAGGCTCGTTGGAATTGTCACCTCCCGCGACGTCCAATTCCAGCCTCGATCCGTCCGTCTCACCGATGTTATGACCACCAACCTCGTCACAGCTTCTGAGGGTGTCACTCTCTCCGATGCCAATGACATTCTTCGTGACTCCAAAAAGGGAAAGCTGCCTATTGTCGATGAGCAGGGTTGTCTCGTCTCCCTTCTAGCACGATCTGATCTCCTCAAAAATCAGACTTACCCCCTTGCTTCCAAACGTCCCGAAAGCAAACAACTCTACTCCGCTGCGGCGATTGGTACGCGTCCTGCCGACCGAGATCGTCTTGCCCTCCTGGTGGAAGCTGGCCTTGACATCGTCATCATTGACTCTTCCCAAGGAAACTCGAGCTTTCAAGTAGAAATGATTCAATGGATCAAAGAGACATATCCGGCGCTTGAGGTCATCGCAGGTAACGTCGTAACCCGCGAGCAAGCAGCCACACTGATCGCTGCTGGCGCCGACGGTCTGCGCGTCGGCATGGGGTCTGGATCCATTTGCATCACGCAGGAGGTGATGGCTGTAGGACGTCCTCAAGCCTCAGCCGTCTACGCGGTTTCCGAGTTTGCCTCCCGCTTCGGTGTACCTGTTATCGCGGATGGCGGCATCTCAAATGTTGGCCACATTGTCAAGGCTCTTGCTCTTGGTGCGGGGGCGGTGATGATGGGTGGACTGCTCGCCGGCACGACCGAGGCCCCCGGGGAGTACTTCTATCACGAGGGGAAGCGTGTCAAGGCTTATCGCGGCATGGGCTCCATCGAAGCGATGGAACAGGGCAGACCTGGCATGAAGCCGATTCCAAGCTCAAAGGTGAACGGGAAGCCCGGCAAGTATCCCACGCCGCTGAGCAAGGCGCAAGCGGTGAACCACGTGCACGAGAACGCTGCCACCACTCGGTACTTCTCCGAGTTGTCGACGGTCAAGGTCGCGCAGGGCGTTTCGGGAGATGTGCAGGATAAGGGAAGCGTGAAGGACTTTTTGCCTTACTTGCATGTCGGGTTGCAGCACTCGCTGCAGGATATTGGCATGCAAAGCGTGCAGGAGCTACATAGCGGTGTGGGCGACGGTCGGGTCCGCTTTGAGTTGCGCACGGCGAGCGCACAGGTCGAGGGTGGAGTCCATGGGCTGAACTCGTGAGTTCCTCCTGCCGCCCCGTAGTCCTGTACTGTGCCTGACGTTTTTTTTACCCATTCTCAATCAGATATACGAAGCGTCTTTTCGCTTGATGGCTTTGCGTACAGTAGTTGTCGATCACCAAACTTATTGATCATCGACAATTGCCGTCGAACTGCCTGTGCGGCACCCAGATGGTGTATGACCGTGACGGGGCTAGTCATTGTAGTTCACACACTTTGTAACGGACGCCTTCGAATCCTGAACGCATTATTATTTCACTTGTTGAGTCGAGGACTACGGTATGTCGCTGGGGTTGAGGCCGTTGAGGCCTTGAAGCTTGAGGCCTTGAGGGTCAAGCTTAAGTGTAAATTTGTAAGCGCCACCACCAGCATGCACTGGCATTGCCCTAGTCAATTAAACTGCGTGTTATCCTCGAAACTCGTCCCCAAAAAGACACCTTAGACTCGAGAATGGACGAAGCGGAGCTTGGTGAGGGAGGTGTGTGGTTATTATTATTGGTATGACTACGAAGTACTGGCTAATTCCCTTACTACAGCCCGCCTCGGACGAGGGGCATCCAAGGGCAGCGACACGTCGGGCAAGGTCTGGTCCGTTTATCTCTCCGAAGCAGATAGACAGGACAGGGCACTGGCGGAGAATTGGAAGGGAGACACGGAAGGCATCCTCATCTTCGTATGTACCGTATAATGCACTCTGACCCCCCCTCTGACTTTTGTCGACGCAAGACTGGTCTCTTTGCTGCTACCGTGGCAGCGTTCATCATCGAGAGCTACAAGCAACTGTCTTCCGATTCCGGCGCCACAACCGTCCTCCTCTTGAACCAGATATCCCAGCAGCTTTCCTCGCTCTCGGCGATTACTATCCCCCAGGGTTCGTCTTCTCCTGCGCCAACTTACAACGGCTCGTCCTTTCGTCCGACCTCGTCCGCCATTCGCATCAACATCCTCTGGTTCCTCAGCCTGACTCTTAGTTTGATATGCGTCCTGGCAGCAACGCTGATGCAGCAATGGGCTCGGCGGTACCTGCAACAAGCCCAAGCCCAAACCACGTTGTACAGTACAAGCGTGCTCGCACACGGGAGTACCTCTTCCAAGGCGTGCAAGCGTTTCGTCTCTCCCAGGCCGTCGAGGCAGTACCGGCCTTGCTTCACGTCGCCGTCTTCCTCTTCTTCGCCGGTCTCGTCGATTTCCTCTTTTCCATCGACAGCACGGTCGGACGCGTCATTTTCGGTGTGATGTGCTTCTTTGGCGGCATCTACGTTCTCCTCACCTTTCTCCCAAACTTCCGACCCAACTGTCCATATCGGACGCCGTTTAGCCGAGACTCGCTCAAGTGGCTCCTCCTCATCCCCACGGCGTCGGCTTTCCTCGGTATCTACTGTTTGCGATGTTTCGTACGCAGCGAGACGTTCGAGAGAATCCTCGGGCGCTCTCTATTCTTCGCGCAGTCATTATTGTGGACGATGTCCGACGCGATGAGATGGTTACAGGAGGGCATCGACAAGAAGGCACTGCAGTGGACCGTGGTGACCGTCGACGACGACGACGACATCGAGACGCTTCTTGAGGGCATCCCTGGGTACCTTACGAGTGGAAGAAACGCACTTTCTATCGTGGAGGGCCTACTTGATCTTCAGCAACCCAAACCGCTAGGATACCATATCAATCGACTCATCCAAACGTGCACCCGAGAGGGCGATCGCGCCGCTGCCGAGAACGTGCGCAGGCACCGGGCCCTCATTTGTCTCGACACCACACGATTCTTGACAGGGGTCTACTACTTTTCTTTCTCCTACGGGATGTTCGGATACCAGACGTGGCCTTCGGTCAATTCACTGAAACGGGACGATGAGCCCGTCATCGCCATCAACGCCATATCCACGGGCGCCTTGGCAGCGCGCGCCTATCTGCGCTCCGTCGTCTTTATAGAGGGTGCACAACAAGCGCCGGCAGCGCTTGGCGACCACGCGCAAAAACTGTTCGAGTTCGTCAACGCGCCCTGGCCCAAAGACAGGCTTTACTCCTACGCAGGATGCCACCTCCTCGTTCTGCATGGCTTCATCTCCGCCCTGCTCCCACATCTAAGCTCGGAAGAAGCGGTACCTTCGACGAGCTTCCGAGCCGTCTGGGAGACGCTACCGCGGATTCTGAACAAGTACCCGCGAGGCAGCAATGCGGGCGATTTGGAGCCCCATGTCAAAAAGTCGTTCTTGGACCTCTGGGCTGAACTGGGGACCCTCGCCGGAACCGAGCCCCCACCTGCGATGCCGTGGGGTTCGGTCATGATCAGCGGGAGCGAGCCTATACGGTTCAAGAAACGGGTCATGGACGCTGATGGTGTATCGCCTGTCGTTCAGCTGATGAGCATGCTTCGTGAAACGGTCGAAAGATTACGAATGCAGGATGCCCAAACGGATAATGGTGGTGTTCAGGAAACCCAGGGACAGGCCCGGGCTCGGGATGCCGCTCTGGTGGAGGAAGCAGTGCCTCCTCCAGCGGCAGCAGCAACAGAGCAAGTTGGCCAGTCAGTAGTAGGGCATGTTGACCTGCCACCATCAAGTGTCCCGCCCGCACCAAATTCGGTATCTACAAGTAGGCTACAACAACCTGAAGCGCAACCTGACGATGTCGGCCCCTAAGTGGGTAAGGGAGTTAGTTGAACCGCTTGGTGCCAATGAAAATTTATCTGGAACGGAATTCCTCAAACGAAGAGTATCATTATATTTCATCAATGGATTCAATATTGCATGAAGTAAAGCCATATCGCTACCATTTTTTGTAACATTTGCCCCATTATATATGGGAAGGATTCTTTGACCCTCGGGTACGACGCACCGGAAAACCTTGTCTATCGTTTACTGTAAACGCTCATCTCATCGGCGCACTTGTGAGTCTCTTTCATTGCGGCACTAAAGTGTCTAGTGTCGTGGTTGTTTTGCTGCAACAACTATCAAAGGAGCTCTCCGATGAACGTGATATACTGCCAGTGACTGTACGCCCTGCCTGAGCCCACAAAGCAGGCCACAAACCCGGCCACAAAAATCAAGAACCAAACGTACACTTTACTGTAACGTACAAATAGCCATGGCAGCTACTACTGCTTCCCAGGATCACTAACACAGTCGGTGTGGAATTCGAGCCGCAACGGGTCATGAGAAGCCCTCGGTTCCTACGTACTGAGGGTAATATGATAGTACGCTGCAGCAGGGACATCGAGGAAATAACAGTCTTCCTCATGTCTTGGTGAGTGTATTTGATGTGGGGAGTTAATTTGACTGGGGAAATCGGTTCAGATAAAGTCGTGATTCTGTCGGCTAGGACTCGTAGGAGGTTGCAGCTTCGAATACTCGAATCTGCCAGTGGGTTTGTCGAGGTAGTTGCTGTCGTTGTGGGTGTCCAGGCGGATCACGAGAGCCGAGGAGCGCGACGATTCCTGATTGTGCATAGGTGCGTCACGGTGCCGCCTCTGCCCGCTTCCGTCAGGAGTCACTCTCGTTCAAAATGTACCACATTCTGAAGGGAAGGGGAGGGCTTCACGGAAGCAGCGTCGATCGAACGTATGCTGGCAGTAAGAATCGGAGTGGGTCGCCTGTGGAGTCTGTATGCTGGTCCATTGCTTTTCGGAGAGGGCTGCTGATTCAGTGCTGAGACGCTCGCTGGAGTCACGATTCACGAAGAGTTCATGAGCCCGCTCCCAGGTTTCGCGGTCTTTGTTCCGTGTAGAGTGGGCGGCGAATGGCTTGTAGTACCAAACACCGCCAAACACTTTCTGGTACCTTCACGGCTACGTTTTTGTGCTCAAGATCTGCTCTGAAATCTGAAGATGGACCAAGAAGACGTCGAGCTTGGTGGGGGAGGTCCGTGCTTATGATTGGGTATCACTACTACAAAGTCAAGGCCGAGCCCTACTTACACTCTTGCTTTAGGTGTATCCAAAGGCAGTTCACGCAGGGATGTTTCAGGCAAGGTCTGGTCCATTTACCTTTCCGAAGCAGAAAGAAAGGACAAAGCACTCGCGGAGAATTTGAAGGGAGACGCCGAGGGCATCCTCGTCTTTGTATGTCTTCGAATTCGCCTCGACCGTTTATATCTTCCTGATTGTTGTTAAAAAAGACTGGTCTTTTCGCTGTCACAGTGGCAGCATTCATTATCGAGAGCTACAAGCGGCTGTCCTCTGATTCCGGTGCAACCACAGTCCTGCTGTTGAACCAGATATCCCAGCAACTTTCCGCGCTGTCAAACGGCACCCAGGATTCGTCTCCCCCTCCCCCACCTTACACCGACTCTTCCTTTCGTCCAGCCCCGTCAGCCATTCGCATTAACATTCTTTGGTTCCTCAGCTTCACTCTTAGTTTGATATGCGCTCTCGCTGCAACCCTGATACAACAATGGTCACGCCAATACCGACAACTGCCTCAAGCCGAGAAAACGCTATACAAGCGCGCTCGTATGCGGGCATACCTCTTCGAGGGCGTGGATAACTTTGGCCTCCCTCAAGCTGTCGGTGCTGTAACGGCCTTGCTTCACGTGGCTGTCTTCCTCTTCTTCGCCGGTCTCATCGACTTCCTCTTTTCCATCGACACCACGGTCGGACGCGTCATTTTGGGTGTCATGTGCTCCTTTGGTGGCATCTACATCTTTCTCACATTTCTCCCAAACGTCCAGCCTAACTGTCCGTATCGGACGCCGTTGAGTCGAGACTTCCTCAAGTGGGTCCTCGTTGTCTCCTCAGCACCGGCGATTCTCGTTACCTGGTGTTTGCGTTATTCCATACCTGGTGACAAGTTCGGGGTGGTTCGCAAGCGCTTGCTGCTCTTCGTGCAGTCATTAAAGTTAACGATGTCCGAGGCGATGAAATCACTACAGGAGGAAATCGACAAGAAGGCACTGCAGTGGACCGTGGAGACCATCGATGACGAGGATGACATTGAGACGCTCGTTGAGGGCATTCCTGAGTTCCTTAGGGATGAAAATAACACAAATGCCCATCACATCATGAAAGAACTACTTGATCATAAGCGACCCAAACCCCTGGGACAGCATATCAATCGACTCATTCAAACCTGCACAGCTGACGGCTATCATGGGGCCAACGAAAAACTGCGCAGACGTCGGGCCCTCATCTGCTTGGACACCGTGCGGATTTTGACTGTGGTACACTCCAGTGACTTCAAGTCATTTTCTGAAATTTTTGGGGACGAGTCCTTGTCTTCTGTATACTCATTGGAGCAAGACGAAGACCCGGTCATTGCAATCAATGCAATTTCCACAGGCGCCTTGGTAGCGTGTACATATCTGCGCTTGGTCTTCGAATCGAGTGGGCAAGGACCCAACCAAGCATCCAATCAAATGCCCCCCGACATTGGGATTCTCCGCCAGTTAGTCAACGCACCTTGGCACAAGGCTGACCTTGGCTCGTTCCCCGGATGTCACCTCCTTGTTCTCCAGGGCTTCATCTCCAGCCTACTTCCCCGTCTGAGCTCAGCCTCGACGAGCTTGAGCGTGGTGTGGGAGACCTTACCACGGATTCTGAGCATGGTTCCATTGGGCTATCCAAATTGCCAATCCAGGGAGTCATTTTTGGCGCTTTGGGCAAAGCTGGAGGACGACCATGTGATTGACACCGATGATGGACTGCCCATCGTTCAATTGATGAGCATGCTGCGCCCAACTGTCGAAAGTATACGAGTAAGCCCGATCCAAGATGTTCAAGACCAGGGCTGTCACGAGGCTGTTGCCGGGGCCTCCTAGGCTCCTCCCCGAGTTGGGCAGTCGGTCTCATATCAAGTGCACCTGCGCCACCTGCGTTACCTACAACTTGAACGTGAAAACGGATTCAGATCCTATCAGTCCTGACGTTGGTCGGCCCAAGGATATCTCCAGGTGGGGGGTTGGAGCGAGGCAAAGATAATTGTAATATATTTGTACCGCGCGGATTTGGCAGGGTGGTTTATTTTTTGTTCATATAATAGCAGTGTAGCGTCACTAGAGTGACGGTCAGATACACCTTCTTGACTGGCAGCTGCCTCCTGCCCATTCCTTGTTGCCCCGCTGTCACCACCGCGTATCCTTCAGGTTCCTATCAGGGTGTGGAGTAAGGAAAGATAGAGCACCTCCCACATGCCCCATCGTCGGGACTACTAACAACCAGCGCAGATGGTGATTCTGAGTCTTCGTTCGACAGCTCCGATTCTGAACATGATACATCGGATGCTGAAATAGAGACAACAAACTCTGATATGACTAACAGGCTCAAGATAGCACCTCAGAGGCAGAGTCCGGTATCACTGGGGGCGAATATTCTCGGCCCGACGACGGCCCCATCTCTTAATACTGTTACAGGCTTGACTACCCCAGTACCCCTCCGCGGAGAAGTGTTGGGTTCAAACAGCGGACTGTGACTGAGTACTGTCATGGACTACGTCGCCTCAATACAACTAAGAACCTTTCTCCTCAACCTCGCCATATCGAGGAGGATGGTGTGCGAGAACCGCCCCAGCCCAAAGAGGAAAATCGATTCGTCATCAAGATGTGCTCAGAGATTCAAGAATTTTATTTACAGTATTGAACGACTGAAAGTGCAAAGGAATGCCGGGACCACAAACAGGGAGTAAGGTCAATCGGACTTAATCCACTGAACTCTCAAGATCTCAACCCTTGTATTTTCGTTGGACGTCCTCCAACAAACAACCATTGAGTTGCCTGAAACGAGCAGTTCTCGCCGACTCACATTCATTCAAGTCAATAAGTATAGTGACGATATTCCTCCGCATCTTGTTGTCTCATCCAAGGTCTCATCGTTGCGAACTCGGCGTGCCCGCGTCCGAAAAAAGGGTTGAACATGAGTGGCCGGACACTCTCCTGGAAGACATGCTGTAGTATCGTCGATTACCGCTCGGAAAGCAGCTCGTCGGCAAGCTTGAGTATCGTATCTGGGACTCGAGACAAGATGTCAGGAGAGGCTTAGTATCCCTGTCCAGTGCTGGACAGCGAGAAGCAGCGCAGGACTGTTGGAAGGGCGGGAGGACAAAAGGACTTGGATCACGAGGCCAGTAACAGCTGTAGCCGGGCGTGATGAGCTTGCGCTTATCCGAGGCAAAAAAAGAGATGCACCTGTTGCCGAGGTTTTGCAGGCCTGTCGGGTCGGGACCAAAAACAGGCCCGAAGACATTTCCTGCCTCATCCGTGAGCTTTCGGAAAGGTCAAGGTTGAGTTTATGCTCGATTTTCTGCTCACAGTCGTCTGGGCTCAGCTTCCGTCGTTCGAGAGACATAAACACACCAGTTCGGTCATAGTCTTTTCCGTCTTTTTCAGCGTCTGAACGTTGACGCCGAAATTGGTGAGACGTAGGACGAGCTCAGGGTCGATCTGCGAGACATTGCACGCGTAACAATATGTGTCTGGTCCACCTGTCATCAGCTTGTGATGGTATTATGTATACAGGAATGCATTATGTGGCTCACCAGCGTTGCCCTCGGGCGTGATAGTCCCACAGACCTGATTCCGTCTCTCTTCAAATGCGCGAGCGCATGGCCGTTCCAACTTCCAACCTGCGCATGCGCCCGCAGCAGAGCGCGCCGCAGATGAGGCAGAGCCAAAGGTTTTCCTTGAGGTCGCATGTCGAGCAATGCGGCCGACCCGTGCGGCGTGCGCCCACTGAACATCCCTAGCCCGCAGATTCCATCCAAATTGCGGAAATAGGAAGAGAAGTGCGCACGCACCAGATGAGGGAATGTGAGTTGGAGGAGCGTCCTGGGGGGTAGCCCCAACTGGAGAGGAAGACGTCGTTGACGTTGACACCGCGGAGACACGGCGAGGAAGTTGCATGGCAGAGGTACGGCAACGTCATGTCGGGTGCCGATGCGCGTCCACCCGTATACAGAATACCTATTGAAGTGATGCGGACACCTCGAGGAGGCGGGCTCAGAAGGTGGAAGAGGTGTAGTGCGAGCACGTCGGTTGTGCGCAGCGCGGCACCGGTGAGTAGTGTGGCTACTGCCCAGGCTACATATCCGCACTCTCGAGAATCAACCGCTCAGGTGCTTACTTCTAGGTGAAAACTAAACTACAAATGTAACATACAACGAGATTCTTTTACAAAAGCTACCTAACCCTCTTGCCTTTCATCGTTCTATTCCGTCACGGCCCACCCGCCGTGTGTTTTAAACCTTACACCTTAGTCTGTCCAGGTAATTGGCGAATGTTGACCAGCTGTGATTTGACCCATCCAAACCTGCATTATATATGAGGGACGACCGTCAATTCTCAAAAGGTCAATCCCTTACCTCCCATCAGCTTGTTCTACGAGATTCATAATGACCCGTTCCTTGTCGTTTGCTTCCAATCCTTGCATCGTTGGATCCGTGTTAACAACGAACTTGATATAGTTGGTGATGTCATCCTTATGTCCTCTCTCGTCATGTAATGAAATGGAACGGAAAGCCAAAGGAGCGAGGACATGGATGTCCACCTCTAGTCGGCTAGTGACGCATATGTGCAGATGCGGAAATTGTGACTCGATAAGATCCCGCAGAAGCTCCATGACGCCCTCGCGGGGGGACGGCAAAGCAGATGTGGAACATACGTCCAGGGCGTCCAGAATCAGGTAAACTGGGGCTTGTCCTGGGACTCGGAGTAGGTCCATTAAACATCCGACAAGTGCGTCGTTGCTCGGATGTTGTTGAACACCATCGGAGTGTTCCTCGTAGAAGTGGAAAAGAACGCTACGGTAAGAGTCGGATTGATGGCAAAGTTGGACCAGCAAGGATGAAAGCAGTCCCCGCAGGTCCTTCTTTTGATCATCCTTAGAGTCAAAATAAAAGATCGCCAGAGACGCGAGCCCAGCCTTCCGCATGGCGTCAATGTCCTGGATAATCGCGGAACTGGCCAACATGATAAGTTCCCATGATGGAGATATCGAGAGCTCAACGTACCAAAGGATTCCCTTCCCTGCACCCGCTATAAGAAGGAAACAGATCAGCCTCTGCAAAAGTATAAATGCTGGCACAACAACGAACGTTTCCCATGAATCCATAAGTGGGAACCCGGACTAGATACTCTCCATTCTGAGAACGTACTGCCACGAGTGAACCACGCAGCAGTCCCTTTGTGGCGCAATTCGCCGGCGATGCGGTAATCCTTCCAAGGATCTGCGGGGCAGAGCCAACTTTGAACATCTTTCAACAACCGGTCACCTATCAGAAAATGTCAGTGATTTCAATCAGCAACGGCACGATGAAAAAAAATGACGAACGTTTCGACTTGTCCGCATCGCTCGCGACTTCCTGTATGATCTCTAATGTCTAGTCAGACACGAAGTTGCGTCATTGTGACTCACAAAACGTACCAAGGGCACCTCGGACATTGTCCACCAATGCCTTACCATCTATAGGGAAGAATACTCAACAGCCGACAGGAAATCAGCGTAATGCATTTGCTCACCATCCATGACCACCCTCATATTCTGGACAAGACTGTAGAGGACCTCGAGGGTCTGCGCTGTGGCAATCCGAGACTCCTCCTCAGTGAGTCGATCCAGCCTTTGGACCACTACAGTGACCTCATGGTCAACGTCTCCTTCCAAAAGCTTCTTAATAAATTTCTCTGCGTTGCATTGAGTCAGGCAATACCATTGGCAATACCTAAGCAAAAACCGACTCACTATATCTTCCCTGCTTCATTTTTTTGGTCGTCAATGCGAGGACGGAGAGTAGCTCCACGAGTATCTTGACAACTACCTCAGTCATAGCGGCTGTAGAAGGGATCTTGGAATAGATGTCGAGGCGATTCAGAAAGTATTCAATCGACTGGAAAATATCAAAGAGTGCTTCGTAACCGGCATCACGATTGGCCTCCTTGGCCGCCTGATACACTTGAATGTCACAAGGATGCATGCTTTGGAACTAACGAAAAACACATACAGAGAGTAGGACAGCGAAGCCTGTGGTTATTGCTGTCATAGGTGGGAAAGCCTAAGTCATAGAATAAGGTCAGGGACGTTGAACATTCAGTCAGCGCCTACGGACGCACCAGACCCAAATCGGCAGCAGCAGAGAATGCAAACAGTCTTGATACGATACCATTGATCGGCTGTAGCACTTTCTCCTTTCCCCTAAAGGCTTGTGCTTGGTTACGAAGAACTGCGTAAACGGCCTCGACAGAGTTACAATTCATGAGATACTCGGCGAGTGGGTGGTTGGCCAAAGCTATGCCCGTCTGCTGTTCATATTCCTTGAGGGCGGTATTGAGGACTGCCTGTAAATAAGCACTCATATCACAAGTCGTGGAGAAATGTGACCTATGAAAGAAGAATTGGTCCACTGAGCGGAACACGGAAAGTGTTTGGCAGTGTTTGGCAGTACTGGAGTGTCGCGGCTAATTCCGACAGCGCATTCCTTTTGCGGCCGGTACAGTACAGTACAGTACTACTACTGTACTGTAAGTACTGTAACGTACACTTACAGGGCTTGTAAGCCAAAATTGGGTTGGAGCTGAGGGAGTTCCTTAAACATTCTAGGCAATGCACAATCTACTGGAGTCCGCCCGTCCTTGTCTCTGGCTTTCATATCCGCACCGTAACCGAGAAGCACACCAGCGACTTTCACATCCCCCATCGACAATGCCCGATGTAGTGGAGTCCACCAGAGCTTGTCCTTGGCTTTTACATCCGCACCCTTCTGGAGGAGAATGCGAGCAACTTCCGCATGTCCCCTCCCAGATGCTTGATGCAAAGGTGTCCACCCTTGCTTGTCCTGGGCCTTCGCATCCGCGCCAGCGCCAAGAAGCTCGCGGGCGAGATCCACATGTCCCCCAAACGATGCCGCATGCAATGGGGTATACCCGAGCTTATCCTGAGCCATCGCAAGCGCACCGTGCTTGAGAAGAACGCGAGCAACTTCTACTTGTCCCTTCCCACATGAGTGGTGCAATGGAGTCCACGAAAGTTTATCTTGGGCTGTCGCGTCTGCACCGTGCTTGAGAAGGGTGCAAGTAACCTCCACGTGTCCTCTCCCAGATGCCTGGTGTAGTGGAGTCAACCCCAGCTTGTCCTGGGCTGTCGCGTCTGCACGGTATTTGAGAAGGATGGAAACGACTTTCACGTGTCCTCCCTCTGACGCCTTATGTAATGGAGTTGACCTGTGCTCGTCCTGGGCTTTCGCATCCATGCCGTGCTCGAGAAGGATGCGAGTAACTTCCACGTGTCCTCTTGCAGATGCTTGGTGTAATGGACTCAATCCCAGCTCGTCCTGGGCTGTCGCGTCTGCACGGTCTTCGAGAAGTATGGAAACGACTTCCGCGTGTCCTTCCTCCGACGCTTTATGTAATGGAGTTGACCTGTGCTCGTCCTGGGCTTTCGCGTTCGCACCATGCTTGAGAAGGGTGCGAGTAACTTCCACATGTCCTCTCCTACATGCCTGGTGTAATGGAGTCAACCCCAGCTTGTCCTGGGCTGTCGCGTCTGCATGGTGTTCGAGAAGGAGGAAAACGATTTCCTCGTGTCCTCCCTCCGACGCTTTATGTAATGGAGTTGACTCGTGCTCGTCCTGGGCTTTCGCATCCGCGCCGCGCTCGAGAAGGAAGCGTGCGAAGTCCACATATCCCTCATCTGATGCCTCATGCAATGACAAGGGTCTTCCCTGGACTTCCGCATCCGCGCCGTACTCCAGAAGCATGTGTGCGAGTTCCAAATATCCCCCAGACCATGCCACACGATATGGAGTCCACCCATGCCCGTCTTGGGTGTTCACATCCGCGCCGTGCTCGAGAAGCGTATGAACGAGTTCCATATGTCCCCTAGACGACGCATCATGTAATGGGGTCCAACCGTGCTTGCCTCGGGCTGTCGCATCGGCGCCGCGCTCGAGAAGGATGCGAGCAACTTGCAAATGTCCCATCCTACAGGCCCGATGCAGTGGTGTAGATCCGAGTTTGTCCTCGCCTTTCGGATCCGCGCCATGGTCAAGAAGGATGCGAGCGACTTCCACATACCCCCGGGACGACGCCACATGCAATGGAGTTGATCCGCCGTCGAAGCCCCGCGAGTGAACGTCCTGTGAGTATTTGGCGATAAGGTACTCGACAATACCGTGCAGGCCATAAAGAGCGGCGTAATGCAAGTGCGTTCCACTGGGCGGTGATGGCCTTTCGGCTCGTTCGGTTCGCCTCCAGGAGGGCATCGCGGGGTCGTGTATCCAAATCGACACCGCAAGATATGGTTTGCTCGGGTCAAATAGGCATTTTAGCCCTTCTTTCACGTTTTTCTGAACATACTCAAATCGGGCATGGTCAATCCAATGCTCTGCCGCATATTCAGCAAGAGGATATTCTTGGAGGCTTTCTTGGGTGACGTCGTTATCCAGGTGTAGCAAAATGGCCAGACAGGCTTGTGCGGCGCAAGTATGAGCGGGCGTTTTAAAAATGGGGGAAGTAGTGTCACTGGCGTCGGAAAAGTCGGGAGACGTCAAGTACTCTTTCACAGAAGGGTCCAAAAATTGGATAAGGGAGGAACCATCGGCCGAGAGCAAATGAGAGCACATAGACAGTACCGCATCTACTTTCCAGCGCCAATCCTCATGGAATTTCGGAATCGGTCGAACTGTGAAATCGAAGGCGAGAAAATCTGCGAATTCCTCAACATGGAGCGGGCGGGAAGCCACAGCGACACATTGAAACATCCAATGGGCCAATTCCCGGTCTGACTCCTTGATTTCTCCCAAAGTGCGGCGATACATCTCGCTGGGATGCTCCGATAAGTTGGCTAGTAGACCCGGAATACGTCCAGGGAATTGACAAATGTTGACAAGATGAGAATTGACCCATCTGAACCTACATAACATATGAGTTAATCTTTAAAGAGTTCATCGAACGTTCATCGGCCTTACCTCCCATCAGCATGTTCCATGAGAACCTTATTAGCCCATTTCTTGTCGTATAGTTTCCATCTTCGCATCATTGGATCCGTGTTGATAACAAACTTGATATAGTTGTCGATGTCACCCATATGTCCACTTTCGTCGTGTAATGAAATGGAACGAAAAACCAGAGGAGTAAGGACAGCCCGGATGTCCTCCTCCGGTCGGCTAGTGACGCAAACGTGCAGATACGGAAATTGTGAGTTGATAAGATCCTCCAGAAGCTGTAGGACTTCGCGGGGGGACGGCAAAGGAGACGCGCTTGAACATTCTTCCAGAGCGTCGAGAATCAGGTAAACCGGTGCTTGTCCTGCTCTGAGTAGGTCCTTTAAACATCCGACAAGTGCATTGTTACTCGGATGTTGAACACCATTGGAGTGTTCCAGGTAGAAATCGGAAATGATGTCACAGTGAGTATCAGATTGATGACAAAGCTGGACTAGCAAGGACGAGAGCAGCCCCCGCAGGTCCTTCTTTTGATCATCCTTAGAGTCAAAATAAAAGATCGCCAGGGACGCGAGCCCAGCTTTCCTCATGGTGTCGATATCCTGGATAATTGCGGAACTGGCCAACATGATAAGTTCCCAAGATGGAAATATCGAGTGTTTAACGTACCAAAGGACTCCCTTTCCTGCGCCCGCTATAAGAAGGAAACCTATCAATCTCTGCAAAAGCATAAATGCTGGCGCAACAACGGACGTTTTCCATGAATCCATAGGAGGTGGCCCGGGCTAGATGCCTTCCATTCTGAAAATGTACTGCCCAGAGTGAACCACTCCGCAGTCCCTTTATGGCGCAATTCACAGGCGATGCGGTGATCCTTCCAAGGATCTGCGGGGCAGAGCCAACTTTGAACGTCTCTCACCAACCGGTCACCTACCAGAGATGTCAGTGATTCCGACCAGTAATGGCAAGATGAAAAAAATGACTGACGTTTCGACTTATTCGCATCGCTCGCAACTTTCTGCATGGTCTCTGATGCTCAGTCAGACACGGAATTTCTTCATTGTGACCCGCAGAACATACCGAGGGCATATCGGATACCATCCACCGATGCCTTGCGTTCTGTAGGGAAGAATACTCAACAGCCGGCAGGAGATAAGCGTAGTGCATTTGCTCACCATCCATGACTACCATCATATTCTGGACAAGACCGGAGACGACCTCGAGGGTTTGCGCTGTAGCCATCCGAGCCTCCTCCTTGGTGAATCGATCGAGCCTTTGGAACACCGCATGGACATCGTCTTCTCCCAAAAGCTTCTTAGTAAATTTCTCTGCGTTGTGTTAAGTCAGGCAAAACCTAAACGAAAAAAGGACTCACTGAATCTTCCCTGCTTAAATTGTTTGGTCGCCAATGAGAGGATGGAGAGAAGCTCCACGAGTATCTTGAAAACCATCTTAGTCATAGCGGCTGTAGGAGGTATCTTGGTATAGACGTCGAGGCGATTTAGGAAGTGATCGATCGACTCGAGAATATCAACCAGTGCATTGTAACTGGCATTGGCATCCTTGGTCGACTGACACACTTGAATGTCAGAAGGATCCGTGATTTGTAATTGAAAAGACACATACAATAAGCAGGATAACGAAGCCCGCGTATATGGCTGTCATAGGCACTATGTCAGGCAGGAAATGCTATGGGATGCGGGTCAGGGTCATTGAATATCAATCCAGCGACGGACGTACCAGGCCGATAGCCTGACCACAATTGGCGGCGGCAGAAAGCTTATACAGAAGTGATACGATACGTTTCAGCGGCTTCATAACTTTCTCCTTTTCCCGGGATTCACTGAAGGTTTGTGTTTGTTCACGAAGAACGTCGATAATAGACTCGATGGAGTTACACTCCTTGAGCAGCTCGACAAGCGGATGCTTGGCCAATGCTATGCCTGTCTGCTGTTCGTAGTCCTGCAAAGAAGACTCGAAGAGCATCTGTAAATGCGACGATCCTGGCTGGTCACTCATATCACGAGTCGTGGCCTAAGAAAGAAGACGGGAATGTGTTTGGCGGTGTTAGGCAGTAATCATCCACCGTCAGACGTCTTTGGCGGCATCTATTTTCTCACCTTTCCCCAGAACTTCCGGCCCAACTGTCCACTGCGAATCGGACACCGTTCAGCCCAGACTCCCTCAAATGGCTCCTCGTCATCCCCACGGCATCCGTGCGCCTCGCTATCTACTATTTGCGATGTGTCGTATGCAACGAGATGATTGGGATAACCTGCAGGCGCTTTCTGATCTTTGTGCAGTCATTGTTGTGGATGATGTCCGACGCGATGCGATCATTACAGGAGGGCATCGACAAGAAGGCGCTGCAGTGGACCGTAGCGACCGTTGACGGCGGCGGCGACATCGAGACGCTTCTCGAGGGCATCCTTACGAGTAGAAGAATCACACTTTCTATCGTAGAAGACCCGCTTGATCTTCAACAACCTAAACCGCTAGGACACAATATCAACCGACTCATCCAAACGTACACCCGCGAAGGCGACCGCGCCGCCGCCGAGAACGTGCGCAGGCACCGGACTCTCATCTGTCTCGACACCGCACGATTCTTGACGGGGGTCTAATACGGTTTGTTCTCCTACGGGACGTTCGGATACCAGACGCGGCCTTAGGTCAATTCACTGAAACGGGACGATGAGCCCGTCATCGCCATCAACGTGATATCCGCCGGCGCCTATCTGCGTCCCGTCGACTTTGTGGATGGTGTACTGTACAACAAGTGCCGGAAGCGCTTAGCGCTTAGCGACCACACACAAAAAACTGTTCGAGTTCGTCAACGCACCGCGGACAAAAGACAATCTTTACTCCCACGTGGGATGCCGCCTCGTTCTGCAGGTCTTCATCTCCGCCCTGCTCCCAATCTAAGCTGAGAAGAAGCGGTACCTTCGACGAGCTTCCGCAAAAGTAAGTGTCATTATTTTCGCTTCGCGCCATGCTTTATTTAGCTGGACCATCAATCGATTCCATATTGTACAAAGTGACGCCCTATCGCTACTCTTTTTTGTACCATTTGCCCTTTTAGAGTGAAGATATGTGATTTTGAACGAGAAGGATCTCTCTGGCCCGTCTGGCTCAGTTTCATGATGTCTTCGGCGCCCAGTTGAGCCTCTTCCAGTGCGAAAGGACGCAGGGCAACGCATCCGTACCGCACTAACGTGTCTCATGTTTTTCTGTAACGATCATCAAACGTGCTCCCCGACGAACGTGATAGTATATGCCGTGCTGGGCGCAAAAGAACAGGCCACAAAGTACCCGGCGACAAAAATCGAGTGAATGAAAGTAGTAAGCAGACGTACAATAGCCATAGTAGAAATCAGCTACTGTCAGTGCCATTGCTTTCCAGGATCGCCAACACAGTCGATGTGGAATTCAAGTGCAACAGCCTACAGGTCATCCGAACCTTTGATTCCCAGCTTCCCACGTACTGAGGGCAGACCTACGATAACGCCGCAGCAGGGACATCAAGGAAATTGCCGTGTTCCTCTGGCTTGGCAAGTGTATTTGGCAATTTAATTTGACTAGGGTGGTTCTGTTTGGGTACTAGGGGGGAGGAAGGCTTGAGAAGTTGTTCTCAAGGCTAACGGCATCGAAGAAGGTGCAATCCGAGCCCATCTGTCACGAATTTGCAGATCCGAATACCTGAGGGCCAAGGCTGGGATTGTCGGGCTTGTTGCTGTTGTTGTGGGACGTCCGAGCTAATCACGAGAGCCGGGGCCTGGAAGGAGGTCCGACTAGGGAGTAGGGGACAAAGTGGCGCGACGCTTGCGCTTGACTCGGAGGGTTCGCGCACTTCCTGATCGTGCCTGTGTGCGTGCCGCATACACTCACTTCCGCCGGGGCCCGGGGTCACTCTCGTTCTTGTTGTTCATCTTCTTCTACTTCCTCCTGAACCGGTACAGTAGCGACTTGTCATGCCATGGGTTCGGGTCTTAGGCAACTGCGTGGGAGTAAGGTTAGCCGCTGATGTGGGCGTTAAGTGCAGTTCGGTCATAAATACATGAAGGGAAACGGGAGATCTCCACGGAAGGGCGGTGGCCTGCGCCGATCAAAGTTTCGTGGTCGGCGTACTAAGTATTGAGGGGAGTCTGTACGCCTGACTCAAAATTTCGGAGTGGGCTGCGGAGTGGGCACTGGGCATCGCTGAAGGTGGATCACTCTTCACAGTACCGCGACGAGGAGTTCCTGACCCAGGTTTCGCGATCTTTGTCCATGTAGGCGGCGTTGTAATGCAATAGGGCCACCAGTTGGCTCGCAATCTCACCACTACGAACGCGTTAGAGGGTATTCATAGTGGAAAGAAGTGGGCTCGAATTGCGTAGACTCGGATCTCGGAACAGAGCCCGAATTTTCACCCCCGGGATGTCACTCCTGTCCCAAGACTCCCAAAGAATGAGCTTGACGAAACTCTGCGATAAGGCCCAGAGTCATTTGGAAATATTCCGAAAACAGGAAGTGGGGCAGAACGTGAGCGCGTGAGCCGTAGCAAATTTGGTTTGCCTGGTGCTTGACCTAGACCAAATACCATCAAACACTTTCCTATTTCGAGGGCCACATTTCTCGTTATACAGTAGGCCCTTTGGCGCCTTCTATTTTCATTTTCATACATTACACGCGTGTCAACGCGTTATCTGAACATTCTCCTCGAAGTCGAACAACACACGTGTTGCGTCATAATGATGTGCAGGATCTTTACTTCAGCATTCTATCATGAGCCCCTAATGTAACTGCTTTCTCCCCTTTCCGTCACGAAAGTCTTCACTTGCGATATGAATCACCACCTTCAAGTGATCTTTGAGGCTGTCATGCAGGACTATGAAAAGCAGACAGGCATAACATTGGCAAAACACCCACTCGCATCTCCGCTCCAGAATTGCGACTCTGTCGACTCTGTTGCTGCCGCCCTTGATGAGTCAATTTAGAGGGGGCTGTAAGCTACTTACTGGTACTTACCCCACGTCACTTGACGTCATAGCCCTTTAGGGGCTTCTACGTACTGAGGTTTCCGGCTGGGTTCTAATGCCCGGCCAGTAGTATATAAAGCCCTCAACCTGTGCTGAGGTTGGGGCATCGTTCTTCTCTTACATTTATCTCTCTTGCTCTCTCTGTCCTGTATAAGCACTACCTGGCTCTCAATACTAGTCCCCGGTCTACTTCTGTCCCGCCTGACTCTAGCCGCCTTAGTGTTGCCCTTGACCAGTGGGCTTCCACTTTTTTTTGAAGTTCGACCGCAGGCTCTGCTCTCTTGCTGCCCCTGACTGCGCCACCCCAACCGACACCCTCGGACTACAGAACCCTAGCAAGCCGCCACTCAAAACACATACAAAGACGTCCTCCCTCTCCATTAACACCGCCCTCCGCCAGTGATAAGCTCCGCTTCTGGTACGGAGGGAGGCGAGGTGTTCTGTGGACCGACGGACTGGCTGGGGTCACACGACCCCATGACTCATTACGCATCTGACTCATCGACTCGGAACTGGATGACTGAGACTCTTACTGTACCGCGGACTGATGGCTCTGGTCTGACTGATACGCGCATCATGCTGACAGTGTATGATAGGTAGATGACTGATCACTTACAAACCGGCTTAGCAACCGGTTTTAGGACTATTAGTCATACTGGGTTCGAACTTGTATATATAGGACTCGATACAAATAGTTGAGCCTTAAGCTCGACTTTGCTTTGCAATTGCAGCCTCTTGTTCACTCCTGTTCACTGTGCGGCTCCCCTCTATTCATTCCATCTACACTCCAAAGTCCTTAAAGGCAGACTTTGCCTTCGAAGCTTAGTGATTGTGCTAAACAATCAACACACATCTCAGGAGTCTGAATCACGTGTCTCGGCACGCCTCGGACCGCACACCTTCAAGTGTGCACGAAGCCCCGCTGCGGGCTTAACACAAGTCGAGCTTCTCTTAAGCCAACCTGGCTGACATACTCCTCGACCTCGGAAGAAAACAAAAGCTCTCAAAGAGCCCTGACATCAGGTTCCGAAATAGAACCACAGACGACCTCCCTTTGGAAATACAAGGGAAAGCCTTCTGGCTAGAATCACGAACTGAAGGACGATCAGCATATCACCTCAGAGACGGGCTATACACATACCCCGTAGAATACATCAATGGGACCTGGTACAGAATCAGCTGGACCATCGACCAGTGCTACGAAGTTAGTAAGGAAGATGAGATCAAAGATCCTCAAAAACTAGGACTAGGAATCAAGAATCAACCATTCCTACTCGCCCCGGATCTCGAACGAATCCACACAGAGATCACTCAAGGAAGTGACGAAACCCCTGAAGTAGAAATCACTTCACCAGCATCAGACCCAGACATCCCCACAACAGACCAAGCTCACGCACCGGTCATCGAACAACTCACACAAGCAATGGCACAAGCAGCAATCACGGTAGCCCATGTCCTACCTGCACAACCGGCAGGACCAGCACAACCGGCACAACCTCCCGCCGGAGGACAACCAGGCGGTGGAGGAGGACAACCACAACAACCTCCAGCTGGAGGACCACCAGGCGGTGGAGGAGGCAGAGGTGGTGGAGGTGGTGGCAGAGGCCAACCAGCAGCCGGACAACAAGCTGCAGGACAAGCCGCCGCAGCCCCACCTTGTTCAGAACCCTTGAAAGGAATGATACCACAAATCTTCGCAGGCGATCGAAAGGATGCTGAACGATTCATGCAACAGTTTGGAGCTTACCGATTCCTCAACCGACACAACTCCACTTTCACGAATAAAGCAGAAATGGTGGCTTACGCCCTCACCTTCATCAAAGGATCGCAAGTTGATGACTGGGCTTATGATATGGCAGACCAACTATCCATCAAGGTAGAAGGAAACCCAATCACAGGAGACCCCCCAACCCATGCCGAAGGAGACCAAGCCCTCTGGGATTGGTTTGCACGATCCTTCAGAGATGCTTTTACGGATTCCACCAGAAAGCAAGACGCCTACTCCCATCTTACAAAAATGGAACTAAACATGGATAAAGTTGACACATCCATCACCCTCTTCAAATGCCTTATCAGAGAGGCAGGATGGGGACCCGATGCAGAAGGAACAATCAAACTGTTCCAAGACATCCTGCCTGTCAGACTTCATCGTACCATACGACAATGAGAGACATTGCCCGCCACTCTCGATGAATGGTACGATGCCACCAGAAAAACGGTCCAAAGATGGCAGGACCTTAACGACAATATAGGACCAAAAGGGGGACCGGGACACATCTCCACTAGGGCCAACAGAATGCGCAGATACCAAAAAATGCCCCCGCCCAAAAGGCAAAAAGACCCCGACGCCATGGACGTCGATGCCATCCGCACAACGGGGAAACTATCCGATGAAGAACGCACCCGCCTCATGAAGGAAGGAAGATGCTTCCACTGCCGCAAGCTAGGACACATGTCGCGAATGTGCCCCGAAAAGGGCAAAGACAAAGGAAAGAACCCCGAACGACCCCGCAGCTCCCAAGGACAATATGTCAAGGACAAACCGAAGGTCAGAGCAGCGGTGATCAACAAAGATGAAGAAGATCAGCACAGCGAGGCTGAAACCACCAATACCACTACCACGGCACCACCTTCATACACCAAAAAAGACGTCCTTCAGTACATCAGAGGGATGTCCATCGAAGACCGCGAGACCCTCTACGAAGAAATGTCTGCTCAGGCGGATTTTTAGGAAGCTCGAAGCCGACAGCCTGGCTAAGAGCGATTGGATTGCAAGATACCATGTACATTAGGAAACTCTCGACTCTGAATATGAATGTTTCCTTTCGCACCTCGCAATCCAAGGCCGACAAATCAGCTCTCATTGACAGTGGAGCAACAGACAACTTCATCGACGAAGAAATGTGGAAACGACTGGGAATCGGCAGAAAAGAACTATCCCGACTGGTCACAGTTCACAACATTGATGGAACCGAAAACAAACAGGGAAAAATCACGCACTACTGCTGGCTCCGCATTGTAAAGGGAGAAAAACACACGCTTCAAAGATTCTACATCACGGCACTAGGAAAAGACCGCATCATCTGGGCTACCCCTTTCTCTACGACTTCAACCCTAGAATTAACTGGAAGTCAGGAAAGATCCAAGGAGAACCCGTACAACTCCAAAGCAGCCGCTACATGCACGTAGCTAAAAGAATCTTCTTTATGCAACGAGAAGCCGTCAAACAAGTGGGAAAGCCAAAAGAAGGAGAAGCCATCTACGTGCGCCGTACCAACATCGCACAAGAATGGGCCCAAAAGGCAGATCAAAACAAGATCCACCTCACCCTTGACACCATTCCCAAAGAGTACCGGAGACACCAAAAGGTATTCTCAGAAGAAGAAGCACGCCGATTCCCGCCTGCACGATCAGAAGACATGACGATCAAACTCACTCCCGATGCACCCCGAGAATTAAATTGCAAGGTATACCCTCTATCAAAGGACGAACGCAAACTCCTCCAGAAGTGGATTCTTGAAGAAGAAGAGTTAGGATGAATCTATGAAGGCCCCTCCCTGTACACCGCACCTGTCTACTTCATCAATAAGAAAGACAGCTTGGAAAAGCGAATCATCATGGACTACCGACAACTCAATAAACACACCGTGCGAGATAATAACCCATTGCCAAACATCCAATCAGCATTGGAAAGGTTACATGGGAAATTACTCTTCTCAAAGTTCGATATTCGCTGGGGCTATAACAATATCCGTATTGCAGAGGAAGACCAACATAAAGCAGCGTTTAAGACCCCACAAGGCACCTACATTCCTCGTGTCATATACTTCGGCCTTACCAATGCACCACCCTTCTTCCAACGAACCATGCACAGAGATTTCCGCCCCTTACTCCAGAAGTACCCGGAAAACCTAGGGAACTACATGGACGATTGGTGGATAGCCACGGCCAATGACAAAGAAGGAAAAGAACTCCACAAACAAATCGTCCACGAATTCCTCGATAAAATGGAAGAATGCTCTTACTTCCTAAAACCAAAGAAATGCCAGTTCGAGAAGGACAAAATGGAAATCCTAGGATGGCTAGTAGGAGGCGGTCGAGTACGCATCAACCCGACCAAGGTAAAAGGAATATCAGAATGGCCCAGAAACCTCAAATCGGTCGAAGAAGTCAGAAGGACATTGGGCGTGCTAGGCTACCAACGTCCTTTCATCCAAGGCTTCGTGTCCATTGCAAGACCCTTGCACGACCTCACAAAAAAGGGAACTCAATTTGTCTGGACCCAAAGATGCACGGACGCATTAGACAAGTTAATCAAACGAGTCACCACAGAACCCGTCCTCTGGCACCCGGACCCCTCTAAACCGTACGAACTCGAAGTAGACGCTTCTGCCTTCGCCCTAGGAAGCATACTATACCAGTGAGATGACAACAACAAACGACGTGCTATCGCCTATCACTCAAAGGCATTGAACCAAGCAGAAAGGAACTACTCTATTGGAGATCGAGAGTTCTTGGCAATCATTGAAGGCCTCAAACGCGTGCGACACCTCGTCATGGGATCACCTCACAAACTCACGATCTACACGGATCATGACAACCTCTGCTACTATCGGCACCCCCAAAAATTGAACCGCCGTGTAGCTCGCTATATTGCGTTCCTGGCAGACTTCAATTTTGAACTCGTACACCTCCCCGGAAAAAGAAATCAAGCAGACCCATTATCTAGATGCCCCGATCATGACAACGGCGCGACAGATAACGAAGAAACCACGGCGCTCCCAAACGAGTTGTTTGCAAGAGCAATCGAGATCACCATCCTAGAACGCCAAGTCCACCAACTACAAAGGGAGAATAGCGAACTCTGCCTAGCATGGAAGAAGAAATACGGAATCTACCAAGACGAATGGAAGGTCTGGTGGAAGGCGGGATCCCTAGCCGTCTTAGACAACAGACAACTACGACACACCTTCCTCCAAGAATACCACGATGCACCTACATCCAGACACCCCGGAGTCTGGAAGACTTACCAAGCCCTAAGACGTGATTATTGGTGGCCGAACTTACACAAAGACGTAGAAGACTACGTAAAAGGGTGCACAACGTGTCAAGCAGTGAAGACCATCACCCACCGCAACGTACCCCCTATTGCACCAATCGGACCAGGGGAAGACACAACCCCATTTGCCACAATTACAGTCGACTTTATTACAAAGCTGCCTGAATCACGTGGCTGTGATACAATTCTCACCATCACCAATCACGATAGCACCAAAGCAGTGATCCTAATCCCATGCCGAGAAGATATGGGAAGCGAGGAAGTCACGAGGCTCTTCAGGGACCACGCCTTCCCCTACACTGGGATTCCCAAAAGAATCATCTCCGACAGGGACACGCAGTTCACATCACGGTTCTTCAAAGAACTCTGCGCCCAACTAGAAATCAAACAAAACATGAGTTTGGCATACCACCCCCAAACTGACAGACAATCCGAGCGAACAAACCAGACGGTAGAAACAATCCTATGGATATTTTGCAACCACCAACAAGACAACTGGGCAGATTGGCTGAAAATCGCCCAGTACATGATCAACTCTTGTCCCTCTTCAACCACAAAGAAACCCCCCTATGAATTGTGGATGGGATTCATTCCCCGAACCCATCAACCCACGCGTGTCGGAAACGTACCGGCAATTGAAGAATGAAAATCCCAACTTCTAGAAGCTAGAAAAAGCACCCAAGAAGCCATCAGCAAGGCACAATCCCTCTGGACAAAAGACCCGCATTTCCAACAGTACTGCGTGGATCAGAAGGTCTGGCTAGAAGGAACCCACCTCCGTACAACACATCCAACCACCAAGTTAAGGGCCAAACACTTTGGACCCTTCAAAATTACGGAAGTACTCAGTGCCGTAACATACAGACTGGATCTCCCACATGCGTGGAAAATCCACAATGCGTTCCATGTGGCCGTCCTCCACCCTTATAAGGAAACGGAACTCCACGGACCTAACTTCGTCGAGACACCACCTGATCTAGTGGAAGGACATGAGGAATGGGAAGTAAATAATGTATTGGCCTCAAGGCACACTGGCCAGAAGAAAACGTTACAATACCTGGTCAGGTGGAAGGGATTCTCGGAAGCACACGACTCTTGGGAACCAAAAAGGAATTTGGGTAACGCCTCCCTCAAAGTGAAGGAATTCCACAATAAGAACCCAAAAGCCATTCGTCAAATGGTTATAAACCCCCAGGAAGTCACGATGGGATCCACACCACTCCCAGACATCTCTTCCCTTTGTACCCAATTCGACAACCTGTCCCTCATGTCTTCTCACTACAGCTCACCATCCCCGGCCACCCGCAATGCCATGTTGGCGGTTGACACCGAAGAAGTAGCAGTATTAGAAGCATCGCTCCACCCTACAACAGAAGCACCCCCCGCCTTCCCGGAGGAACCCAAGTACACCCTGCCAAGGGAAGAACCCCCAAATGTCGAAGAGGGCGTGTATCTATGCCTCTCGCCCTCGGGCTACAGTCTCCACCTATCTAGCCGTCATCCCAGTCCCGAACCCCTTCCCGTTCCTCCCCCTTGCGTCCACCCTCTTCCCCAAGACAACCCTGATGACCCCCGCAACCGCATCCGCGGGCTGAGCGAGTTCGCAAGGGAGCGACTCTTCTACTCCATGACGGGATTGGCGGCAGCACAGTTAATGTTGGCCCAACAAGAAGAGGCAGAACACCCCCTCGTCATAGACCCTGAAACCCACGTAGTCCACAAGGTGGCCACCCCGCTTTCCATGCCCTCCAACACCGACACTCAGTCCACCCCCGCTACCTCCGTCGACAGCCTCCCGTCGCATTACACCATTGAAGTTGACGCCGACGATGTGATACAGGAGCATCCCCTAGAAGACTGGATCTGGTTTGACCCAGACTTACACCACACCTCCATCCAGATCCTGGCCACCGAAGCAGACCCTTCCATAAGGGTACCTGCCCGCTTCATCCGTTTCAGGGTAGAACCTATAACGGGCGAACCCACCATTTACGGAACCATGGGAGTGGGACGGCCGATCTATGCTGAAAATCTGGAGGCCGCCCCAGCTAGTTGGGCAGTGCCCGCTGACTACCGGGATGACAAGTATTTCAAAATGTTGGCCGAAGAAAGGATGATAGGCGGACTGTCACCGCTGCTTACGCGATGATAACGAGTAGACTCGGAGTGGTAATGACAAGGCTCTTAGCGGCCGCCTTCTGGCTAGGAGTGGGGAGAATAGCTGATATTGCCGTCGTAAGACGGACAGGAGACTCAACTTAGCGACTTAGGGTCACGGTTGAGTCGTACTTATACTACTACAGGGGGGTAGGGCACAGGGTACGGGAACACGATGATACGGGGCTGCAAACACGTACATAGGGGCTGAGTCACAAGGCGACTCATGTAGTCCATCCACATCAGGTGAGGCGTACACTAATAACACTAGTCCGATCTTACCGCTACTCGGGGTCATCTAACTCCATCGGGTCGTCCGCACGACTGATATCTCCGTCGATCGAGGGGGGGAAGTCCCAGGGCCGAGGGGACGGTAACATCACCCTCCGGTTAGATGCGAGCACGACCACACATCGCGTAGCGGATGATCCCCGCCCCATGACGTTGGTCGTGGCGGTCGGCATCGTTGCCGGCGAGGTGGGCGAGGGTCTCCCCGGCGTTGGCGGTGCGGAGGCGGCAGCGGCAGTTGGCGAGGGTGTTGCAGGTCTCGGCTTCTTCAGCTTCGAGGGCGCGGATGCGGGAGGCGATGTTGGTGAGCTCGACGTCGGTGTGGTGGTAGCGGCAGATGTCGGTGTAGAGACCCCAGTCCTGGGTCGTATCCTGGACCTCCAATGCGAAGGCATCGAAGATCTCGGAGTCTCCGTCGATGGCACGGAGTAGCCATTTGGGTACCGGCGGATTGGCGACACCGACATTGGAGCTGGGTTGGGCGTAGACCTCTGTAGTAAAGACAGAGTCATCAGGGCCTCCCAGGGTACCAGTGGCGCAGGGAACGGGGCCATCGAGAAGTTGGATGTAGGGGGCGATGCGGTGGTCGTTGCTGCCGCCTTGGAGGGGGATGGAGAAGTAGTGGAGTTGGCCGTTGTTCTCGATAAAGCCCGTAGGGGGTTCAGACTGGATACCCTGGTGAATATCCGCCCTCGCGGGTTGGTTGGCCAGGTTGCGGATGGTGAGGTCGGCGATGCGGAGGGCTTCGGTCTTGGCGTCACATTCGAGCTGGAGGGTCCTGGCGCCGAGGGCGAGGACGTCGCGCTGGTCCTGACTCTGTTCGAGTTCTGCGGCTTGCTCTTCGGCCGTGATCCTAACGGCTTCCATCCGGTCCTCGGTGCGCTTGGCGGTGATGATGAGACCGCGGACCATGCAGAGGAGAATTGGAGTCGTGAGGGCGTTGGTTTGTCCCTCGATGACAGCGCTAACGGCTCGGGGTGATAGGGGTATGGCTGGCTGCGTAGCGCCGATGGCGAGGTCCACTGCAAGGATCCATGCTGTGTCAGTGGGCGCGGGGTCCTCAACAAGAGGAAGGGTTCCATTGGAACCAGTCGTCTGGTAGGGGGTTCCTGGGGCGGGGATGTAGAGGGCCTCAGTGGAGGCATAGGAGTTGGTGGGCGAGGCGGGGGCATACTCGTAGTTATCTTCCGCAGGAGAGATATGGATGGTCTGGTGGGACATAGTGGTCTGGAGTGTGGGGAGAGGATGGTGCTTCGAGTCCTCAGCCCTCTCCTTTTATGCGGTTGCTCGAGCGGGCGCCTTTGGTGATATGACTCGATCAACGCAGGGGCGTGTACTTGGGCGGCCGGTTCCCATGTGTTGTCAGTGTGTGGGTATCCCTTCCATTTGAGGAGGTATTGTAGGGTCCTCCGCTTCCCGTAGAGATGGTGATTAACGATGGCCTCGACTTCGTACTCGTGTTCACCCTCGATCAGTTCGGGGGGTGGTTTGATGTAATTGGGGCCGTGTTGTGGGGTCTCGCGATAAGGCGTGAGGAGGCTGGCGTGGAACACGTTGTGGATCTTCCAGGTGTCGGGTAGTTGGAGCTGATACGCCACCGGTGATACTTGCTTGCTGATACGGAAGGGGCTGTGTCATTTAGGGGCTAGTTTGGGGGTCTGGTAGGGTAGTTGGAGGTTCTTGGCCTCGAGCCAGACCTCTTGATCCACCTTGAATTGGGGCGGTGGCGTTTGATGGGCTGTGCGGTTGATGGCCTCGACCGCCTGGGCCCATCTTTCAAGGGCAATTTGTTTCCTGTCCTCCACGTGTTGGTTAAGCGATGGAGGGGGGTCCACGGGGTGCAGGCGAGGGGTGTAGCCGAGGAGTGCTTCCGAGGGGGCGAGGTTGATGGTGGCGTTCTTGTGATTGTTGTGCGCCGTGGTGGCTATCCCTAGCCAGTCGCTCCAGTCGGTCTGGGCGCTGTTGGTGGTCAGGCGGAGGTATTGCTCCACCCATTGATTTGTCCATTCCGATAGTCCGTCCGTTTGGGGGTGGAATGCTGAGGACACGTTTTGTTTGATCCCCAATTGTTGGGCGAGTGCCTTCGCGAAGAAGGACGTAAACCGGGGGTCTCTGTCGGATATGACTTTGTTGGGTAGGCTGAACCATCGGTAGACGTTGTCATAGTATAGTTTGGCCACTTCTTGTCCAGTGATTGTTGTTTTACAGGGGAGGAATACGGCCGCTCTCGTGCATCCGTGGTCTACTATCGTGAGGATGGCATCGTATCCATTGCTGGTTGGGAGTTGGGTGATCAGGTCCATTGCTACGATCTGGAATGGGAGTGCGTTGGTTGGTGTGGGGATGCGGTAGAGGGGTATTTTTGCCTGTCTCGTGAGGTTCTTGCTCTGTTGGCATTTGGCGCATCCTCTTACGTATTGCGCAATCCATTCGTTCATGTCTGGCCACCAGAAGTGTCAGCAGATGGTTGTGATGGTGGGGTCTCGTCCTGGGTGTCCTCTGATTTCCAGATCGTGGAATCGGTGGAGGATTTCCTTTTTCAGGGTATCGTCTGGTGGGACGGCGATTCTCCCTTGTACGCGCCAATGCTTCAGGTTGTCGTCGTTGTGTGAGTGGGTCATGGTTGCTTTGTGGCGTTTGATCCACCCTGCGATTTCGGCGGGGTACTTTTGTTGCATTGTCCCTATTCGCCGTTCTAATTCCCACCATTCGTCCTTGGGGTCTTCGGTGGTGGATAGTCTGATAAAGCTGTCGGGGTGGAGTAAGGTTATGTCTTGATTGTCTGTCTCGCCTTTGTCTACCCCTGGCGGTCTGGAGAGGAGGTCTGCCGAGGTGTGGAGTTTCCCTGGCACGTGTTGGATCTTTAGGTGGTATTCCTGGAGTTCTGCGAACCAACGTGCTACGCGGCGGTTTACCTTGCGTGGGGATTTCCAGAAGGTCAGGTTCGCGTGGTCGGTGAGGACCGTGATTGGGATTGTTGATCCTGCTAGGTGGGGTCGCCAGTGAGCTAGGGCTTTCATCAGTGCCAGGAGTTCTCTCTCGTAGATGTCGTAGTTGCGTTCAGTTGGGGTGAATGTCACGGAGTAGTAGGCTATGGGGTGTTTGGTTGGTGAGGTTTTTCTGGGGTGTTTGTCTCCCTCTTGTAAGAGTACGGCTCCCACGCCGTATGCGGATGCGTCCGTGGCTAGGAAGAACAGTTTTGTGTAGTCGGGTTGGCGCAGGATTGGGTTCTGGCACATATGTTTCTTGAGGGTTTCGAAGGCTTTGACTTGGGCTTCTTCCCATGTGAATGGCGTTGCCTTCTTGGTTAGGTGGATCAGTGGTCTTGCAATCTTCGAGTAGTCTTTGATGAAGTATCGGTAATACCCTGTAAAGCCCAGGAAGGCTCTGACGTCTCGGACCGTTCGTGGGGGTTTCCAATCTGCTACTCCTTGCACTTTAGCTGGGTCCATCCGGATGGTGTTGTGGCCCAAGATAACGCCTAAGAATTCGACCTCCTTTTGTTCGAAGACGCACTTTTCTGGTTTGAGGAAGAGGTCGTGCTTGCGTAGTTTGTCGAGGATTTGGTGGACTCTTGTTCGGTGGTATGGGATGTCTGATCGGGTGTGTATGAGGATGTCGTCCATGTAGATCGACAGCCAGTCTTGTCGGAGTTCCTCTCTGAACAGTGCATTCATCATGGTCTGGAAGGTGGCTGGGGAGTTGGTCATCCCGAAGAACATTACCTGTGGCTCGAAGAGGCCGTGGTTCGTAATAAATGCCGCCTTCCATTGGTCTCCGTCGCGTATCCGTATATTGTTGTATCCCCAGCGAATGTCGAATTTGGTGAATAAGCTGGCTCCTCGGACTCTTGTGATGAGTTCGGGAATAAGTGGGAGTGGCGTGGCGTTTCGGCGAGTCCATTCGTTGAGCTTCCGGTAGTCTTGCACGGGTCGGAGCTTCCCGTCCTTTTTTTTGACGAAGAAGAATGGGGCTGCAAATTGGCTTTTGAACTCGGTGATGTATCCCTTGTCAAGGTGTTCTTGGAGGAATGTTGCGAGTGCTTCCTGTTCTGGTTGGGTTAGGGCGTACACTTTCCCTGGCATGTTCTCTGGGTGGCTGATAAGCTCCATCTCTAGTACGGAGAGAGGTGAGGTGTTTTACGGACCGACGGACTGGCTGGGATCACGTGATCCCATGACTCACATACGATACACGCGTGGCTCCTCGACTGGACTGGCTGACTGAGACTCTTACTGTACCGCTGACTGATGACTGACTGATGGATGACTCATAAAGCGCATCATGCTTACTGTACGATAGGATGGATGACTGATCCTTTACAAACCGGCTTAGCAACCAGTTTTGAGACTATTAGTCATACTAGGTTCGACCCTGTATATATACGACCCCGTACGAACAGTTGAGCCTTAAGCTCGACTCTGCTTTGCAATCGCAGCTCCTTACACCCTCCTGTCTATTGCGCGGATCCTCTCATCTCTTCCATTTCTCCTTTGAGGTCCTTAAAGGCGGATCTCACCTTCGGAGCTTAGTGATTGTGCTATAACAATCAACGCACACCTCAGGAGTCTGATCGCGTGTCACGGCACGCTTCGGACCGCACACCTTCCTCTTTAGTCAAGTGTGCACGAAGCCCCGCTGCGGGCCTAACACAAGTCGAGCTTCCCTTAAGCCAACCTGGCTGACATACTACTCGACCTTGGAAGGAAATGAAAGCTCTCAAGGAGCCCCGACATCCGGTTCAGAAATAGAACCACCGACGACCTCCCTACAGAAATACAGGGAAAGGCCTACTGGCAAGAATCACGGACTGAAGGGCGATCAGCATATCACCTCAGAGAAGGGTTATACACATACCCTGTGGAATATATCAACGGGACCTGGTACAGAATCAGCTGGACCATTGACGAGTGCTACGAAGTTAGCAGGGAAGACGAAATCATCGATCTTCAAGAAAAAGGATTAGGAACCAAAAGCCGACCGTTCCTACTCGCCCCTGACCTCGAACGAATCCACACAGAAGTCACACAAGGAAGTGACGAAGCACCCGAAGAGAAAACTACTTCACCAACCTCAGATCCAGACATCCCTACGACCGACCAAGCTCACGCACCGGTCATCGAACAACTCACAGCAGCAATGGCAGCAATCGCTGTAGCTCATGTACAACCGGCACAAGTAGCCGGACCAGCACAAGCTCCACAACCAGCAGGAGGACAACCCCAACAACCACCAGCCGGAGGACAACCACCGGCCGGAGGACAACCAGGCGGCGGAGGAGGTGGTGGCGGAGGCGGCGGAGGCCAACCAGCGGCTGGACAGGCAGCAGCAGGACAGGCAGCAGCCGCACCACCCCGTAGCGAAGCTCTCAAAGGAATGATCCCCCAGATCTTCCAAGGAGACAGGAAGGACGCGGAACGCTTCATGCAACAATTCGGAGCATATCGCTTCCTTAACCGACATAACTCCACCTTCACCAACAAAGCAGAACAAGTGGCTTACGCCATCACCTTCATCAAAGGACCACTGGTCGACGATTGGGCATATGATATGGCGGACCAACTATCTATCAAGGTAGAAGGAAACCCCACCACAGGAGATCCCCCGACACATGCAGAAAACGACCCCGCCCTCTGGGAATGGTTCGCAAGGGCATTCAGAGACGCCTTCACGGATTCCACTAAGAAACAAGATGCATACTCTCGTCTTACAAAAATGGAGTTAGACGTGGACAAAGTCGACTCCTCCATCACACTCTTCAAACGTCTCATCAGGGAAGCGGGGTGGGGACCAGACGCGGAAGGAACAATTAAGCTGTTCCAGGACATTCTACCAGTCGGACTCCACCGCATCATCCGCCAACGAGAAACCCTACCAGCAACAATGGAAGAGTGGTACGACGCAACCCGAAAGACGGTCCAAAGGTGGCAAGACCTGAACGATAACATTGGACCTAAAGGAGGACCTGGCCATATCTCAACCCGAGCCAATAGGATGCGCAGCTATCAAAAGCCTTCCCCGCCAAAGCGATCGAAGGATCCTAATGCAATGGACATCGACGCCATCCATACCACTGGAAAATTAACGGATGAAGAACGCACCAAACTAATGAAGGAAGGAAGATGCTTCTGCTGTCGCAAGTTGGGACACATGTCCCGAGCCTGCCCCGACAAAGGCAAAGGAAAAACCCCCGATCGACCCTGCAGCTCCCAAGGGCAATACACCAAAGAAAAACCCAAGGTGCGAGCCGCAGTAATCAATGAAGACGAGGAAGAAGAACAGCACAGCGAAGCGGAAACCTCGACCACCGCACCTCCCTCTTACACCAAAAAGGACGTCCTCCAGTACATTAGGGGGATGACCATTGAAGACCGAGAGAACCTCTACGAGGAACTATCGGCCAAAGCGGATTTTTAGGAAGCTCGAAGCCGACGGTCTGGCTTAGAGCAACTGGATTGCAAGATACGATGTACATTAGGAAACTATCGACTCTGAATATGAATGTTTCTTTTCGCACCTCGCAATCCAAGGCCGACAAATCCGCTCTCATAGATAGCGGTGCTACCGACAACTTCATTGATGAAGATACCTGGAAATGACTAGGGATAGGACGCAAGGAATTGGCCAGACCAGTCACTGTCCACAATGTAGATGGCACAGAAAACAAACAAGGAAAAATTACCCACTACTGCTGGCTCCGCATCGTCAAAGGAGAGAAGCACATGCTCCAACGATTCTATATCACGAGCCTAGGAAAAGATCGCATCATTCTGGGATACCCCTTCCTATACGACTTCAATCCAAAAATCAACTGGAAAACAGGAAAGGTCTCGGGAGAACCAGTACAACTCCAAAGCAGCAGATACATGCATAGCGCCAAACGCATCTTCTTTATGCAAAGAGAAGCGATCAAGCAACTAGGGAAACCCAAGGAAGACGAAGCCATCTATGTACGACGAACCAACATAGCACAAGAATGGGCCCAAAAGGCGGATAAAGATAAAATCCACCTTACCATCGACACCATTCCCAAGGAATATCGAAGACATCAAAAAGTCTTCTCTGAAGAAGAAGCACGACGCTTCCCCCCTGCAAGATCGGAAGATATGACTATCAAACTAACTCCAGACACACCGAAGGAGTTAAATTGCAAGGTGTACCCCCTGTCCAACGACGAACGAGAACTCCTGCAAAAGTGGATTCTTGAAGAAGAAGAACTAGGGCGAATCTATGAAGGACCATCACCCTACACGGCACCAGTCTACTTCATCAACAAAAAAGACAGCTCGGAGAAAAGAATCATCATGGATTACAGGCAGTTGAACAAGTACACAGTCAGAGATAACAATCCTCTGCCCAATATACAATCCGCACTGGAAAGACTGCACGGCAAATTACTGTTCTCCAAGTTCGACATTCGCTGGGGATACAACAACATACGTATCACCGAAGAAGACCAAACCAAAGCAGCATTCAAAACTCCCCAAGGCACTTATGTTCCCCGAGTCATGTACTTCGGACTCACAAATGCACCTCCTTTCTTCCAACGAACTATGCACCGAGACTTCCGCCCCTTACTCCAAAAGTACCCCGAGAACCTGGGAAACTATATGGATGATTGGTGGGTGGCCACAGCCAACGACGAAGAAGGCCGCCAACTGCATAAACAAATCGTCCACGACTTTCTAGACAAAATGGAAGAGTGCTCTTACTTCCTGAAACCAAAGAAATGTCAATTCGAAAAAGACGAAATGGAAATACTAGGATGGCTCGTGGGAGGAGGACGAGTACGTATCGACCCGGCAAAAGTAAAAGGGATATCAGAATGGCCCAGGACCCTCAAATCAGTAGAAGAGGTCAGAAAGACCCTAGGGGTGCTCGGCTACCAGCGACCCTTCATCCAAGGATTTGCAGCAATACCCCGACCGCTACACGACCTTACCAAAAAGGAAACCCCTTTCATCTGGACCGAAAAATGCACAGAGGCGTTAAATGAACTCATCACGCAAGTCACCACTGAACCAGTCCTCTGGCACCCAAATCCCGCCAAACAATACGAACTTGAGGTCGATGCTTCTGCTTTCGCACTCGGGAGCATCCTCTACCAAAGAGATGATGACAACAAACGACGAGCAGTAGCCTATCATTCAAAGGCACTAAACGCAGCCGAAAGGAACTACTCCATCGGCGACAGAGAATTCCTGGCCATCATAGAAGGCCTGAAATGCATACGACACCTAGTGATGGGATCACCCCACAAATTGATCATCTACACGGATCACGACAACCTCCGCTACTACCGACACCCACAAAAATTGAACCGACGCGTCGCGCGATACATTGCATTCTTGGCTGACTTCGACTTCGAGTTAGTCCACCTTCCTGGCAAGCGAAACCAAGCAGATCCCCTATCCCGACGCCCAGACCACGACGACGGATCAGCGGATAATGAAGAGACCACAGCTCTACCAAATGAACTCTTCGCTAGAGCAATTGAAATCTCTATCTTGGAACAACAGGTCCATCAACTGCAGAAGGCAAACAGCGAACTATGCCAAAAATGGAAGAAGAAGCACGGCATCTATCAAGATGAATGGAAGGTCTGGTGGAAGGCAGGATCCTTAGTGATCCCTGAAGACGTACAACTCCGACGCACGTTCCTCCAGGAGTACCACGATACTCCGACATCGGGACATCCCGGAATCTGGAAGACCTACCTGATGATAAAACGAGATTACTGGTGGCCCACAATCCATAAAGATGTCGAAGATTACGTCAGAGGGTGCGCCACCTGCCAAGCGGTAAAAACAATCACCCACCGCAACGTGCCCCCCATTGCGCCGATCGGTCCTGGTGAAGACACAACACCCTTCGCCACTATCACAGTTGATTTCATTACGAAATTACCCGACTCACGCGGCTGTGATACAATTCTCACCATCACCGATCACGACTGCACGAAGGCCGTAATCCTGATTCCGTGTCGGGAAGATATGGGAAGCGAGGAAGTAGCGAGGCTCTTCAGAGACCACGCATTCCCCTACACTGGAATTCCTAAAAGAATCATCTCGGACAGGGACACGCGGTTCACGTCGCAATTCTTCAAGGAACTCTGCGCCCAGTTGGACATCAAACAAAACATGAGCTCCGCGTACCACCCTCAAACAGATGGACAGTCGGAACGAACAAACCAGACAGTGGAGACAATACTGAGAATCTTCTGCAATCACCAGCAGGATAACTGGGCGGATTGGCTCAAAATCGCCCAGTACATGATAAACTCCCGTCCTTCGTCAACCACAAAGAAACCCCCGTACGAATTATGGATGGGATTCATCCCCCGCACTCACCAACCCACGCATGTCGGGAATGTACCGGCAATCGAAGAAAGGAAATCCCAACTTCTAGAAGCCAGGAAAAGCGCCCAAGAAGCCATCAGCAAGGCGCAATCCCTTTGGACCAAGAACCCACACTTCCAAAGATATCGAGTGGATCAGAAGGTCTGGTTGGAAGGGACCCATCTACAAACAACACACCCCACAATGAAATTAAGGGCCAAACGTTTTGGACCCTTCAAAGTGACGGAAGTACTCAGCGCCGTAACGTACAGGCTAGACCTCCCAGCTGCGTGGAGGATCCATAATGCATTTCACGCGGCCGTCCTCCACCCATATAAGGAAACGGAACTACATGGACCTAACTTCCCCGAGGCACCTCCTGACCTGATCGAAGGACACGAGGAATGGGAAGTGGACAACGTGCTAGCCTCGAGGCGAACAGGAAGAGCAAAAATATTACAGTATCTCGTCCGGTGGAAAGGATTCTCCGAAGCCCACGACTCCTGGGAACCAAAAAGGAATCTGAGCAACGCCTCCGCTAAGGTGAAGGAGTTCCACGATAAGAACCCCAAGGCCATCCGGAGAATGGTTATAAACCCCCAAGGGTCGACCATGGAGTCCTCACCACTCCCCGACATCACTACATTGTGTTCTCAATTCGAAAATCTATCTCTGATGTCCTCACGGTACAGCTCTCCCTCCCCCGCTACTCGCAACGCCATGCTAGCGGTCGATACGGAAGAGGTAGCCATATTGGAAGCCTCCCTCCATCCCACCACGGAACCACCACCGGCCTTCCCTGAAGAGCCAGAATATGCTCCACCGACGGACGCACCCCCCAGCTTTGGACTCGAAGAATACCTACGCCTCTCGCCCTCACTATACAGCGTACACGGACCAAGCCGGGTCCCCAGCCCCGAGCCACTTCCCATTCCCCCTCGTACCGACCCATTACCCCAAGACAACCCTGACGACCCACGTAACCAGGTCCGGGGTCTGAGTAGCTTCGCACGAGAAAGACTATTCTACTCAGCCACAGGGCTGGCAGCGGCTCAGCTAATGTTAGAAAGACAGGAAGAAGCCGACCACCCCCTAGTGCGAGACCCCGAGACCAACCTCATACACCGCGTAGCCACTCCACTGTCATCTGTCTCAAGCACAAACTCAGGTTCCTCCCCCGCAACCTCCATGCATAGCTTCCCGTCACACTACACCCTCGAGATCGACGTCGACGACCTCGTACAGACGCATCCCGGCGACGACTGGATTAGATTCCAGTCAGAAATCCACCGGACCTCCATCAAAATCCCAGCAACTGAGGCGGAACCTACTGTCAAGGTGGACACGAGGTACATACGTTTCCGGGTCGACAATATCACGGGGGAACCCACCATTTATGGGACTATGGGAAACGGAAGACCCATCTATGCCGAGGTCTTGGAAGCTGCTCCAGCATCTTGGGCGGCACCCGCCAACTACCAGGACGACAGACACTTTACGCTGTTAACGGAAGAGAGGATGATAGGAGGCCCAATGGAAAGGGCAATCGAAGACTTAGGGGACTACGGGGTCAAGGCGGACATCATCCGTCTTCGAAACCTCGAAGCCGACAAACGCAAGTTAGCCCTTTGTCTCCGCGAAGTCCAAGCCTTGGAGGCCTACGCACAGAAGAGGAGAGCCGAGTTTGGCATATACCAACTTGCTCACGTAGGCCGAACTAAAGCGGTTCGTCAACGGCTCATCCGGGCCAACGCACGAGAGCGGCTCTTGGAGTTAGTGGATGAAGATGATCAGAGAGGCGAACTGGCATGGCGACACCGACGCGTCCAACGCAACGTCGCCCCTTACCACACCAACGTTGTGACACGACCCGATTCTCGGTTGAGAGGAGGAGCGGGCAGTAGAGTTTCTTGGAACAGCGAGAATGCCACCGATGATGCCCTGGCCCAAGAGGAGTTCAAAGAGCGCAAACGTTGCTCTTACTGTCCTTGGTACGATCACCTCTCCACTCATTGCGAGACACCCCATCACCTCTGCTCGATCATGGCGTCTGGCTGGTGCCGGGTCCCCCGCCACCACCGCTTCTTCCGGAACCAAATGCCGGACACCTGTCCTTACGGAGGCCGCCGCCGCCACGCCAACGGCCACTATCTCACACGCCAACGCCACGCTCGCTACCTCACTCAGGAAGAACGCGAGATTGAGTAAGACCACAATAACGCGGGATGCGATGACCTCTGTAAAGGGGAACTTAGCAGCGCGGGGATTGCCATGCACCAGGCAATCACTCAAGTCGTCCTGGACGAGTTTGAGAACGCGGGCCCTTCCTATGCCCCTCGCTCCCCTTCACCGCCCTACGACTACATCCCCGGCGACAACGAGGGATCCGATTAGCGCGTGGAAGCGCTCCTTTGAGGGGAGGGTGGTGATAAGCTCCATCTCTAGTACGGAGAGAGGTGAGGTGTTTTACGGACCGACGGACTGGCTGGGATCACGTGATCCCATGACTCACATACGATACACGCGTGGCTCCTCGACTGGACTGGCTGACTGAGACTCTTACTGTACCGCTGACTGATGACTGACTGATGGATGACTCATAAAGCGCATCATGCTTACTGTACGATAGGATGGATGACTGATCCTTTACAAACCGGCTTAGCAACCGGTTTTGAGACTATTAGTCATACTAGGTTTGACTCTGTATATATACGACCCCGTACGAACAGTTGAGCCTTAAGCTCGACTCTGCTTTGCAATCGCAGCTCCTTACACCCTCCTGTCTATTGCGCGGATCCTCTCATCTCTTCCATTTCTCCTTTGAGGTCCTTAAAGGCGGATCTCACCTTCGGAGCTTAGTGATTGTGCTATAACAATCAACGCGCACCTCAGGAGTCTGATCGCGTGTCACAGCACGCTTCGGACCGCACACCTTCCTCTTTAGTCAAGTGTGCACGAAGCCCCGCTGCGGGCTTAACAGTGGCCTGGTTTTAGTTCAATGGCATGGTCCCATTCTCGTGGTGGTGGAAATCGCTTCGATTCTGCTTCGCTGAATACGAAGGAGTGCCGGTGGTATTCCTTTGGGATTGGTAGGGATTGGGTTGCGTGTTTTTCGGCCAGCTTTGAAGCTAGCGTTTGTCTGTCAGACGCTGTGGCAGTGTGGATCTTCGCTGTTGTTCGTCTGATCCTAGCTTTAATAACTACAGGTAGTTGTTCGTAGGCGATCCATCCTTTTGCCCAGTTGATGACTGGTTGGACTGCGGCGAACCATGGGTAGCCTAGGATTATCTTTTGCTCGCCTAGATTGGTGAGGAAGAAGCGCATTGTGCGCGTTTGGTCGCCCATTCGTACGTCTAAGTCAGTGTAATGGGTGATTTGGCCGTGGCGGTTCTGTGTTCCGTCCACATTGAACACCTTGCGTGGTTCTGCCAGTTCTTCGATTGGCAGCTTGAGTTCTCTTGCATAGGCGGGATTGATGAAGTTCTCTGTAGCGCCGGAGTCTAGTAGTGCGGAGGTTTCGGCCCTCTTAAACAGGGAGTTTAGATATACACGAATTGTCATTGATCGACGGTTCGATAGATACACGCTCCTTGTACTTAATGCCCTAACCAAGGCCGAACTGGTTAGGCGTCCTGAAAACCCTCTTCCTCGGCTGCTACTATTCCTCCTCCGAAGTGTGCTGCTATGATAAGCTCCGCCTCTGGTACGGCGAGAGGTGAGGTGTTTTGACGGACTGACGGACTGGCTGGGATCACGTGATCCCATGACCCCTATACGATACACGCGTGGCTCACCGATTGGACTGGATGACTGAGACTCCTTACTGTACCGCTGACTGATGACCCTGACCTGGCTGACTGATACGCGCATCATGCTGACAGTGTACGATACGATGACTGAGCATGACTGATGGACTGACAAACCGACTTACCAATCGGTTGTAGGACTATTAGTCATACACGACTCGAACCTGTATATATACGACTCTGTACGAACAGTTGAGCCTTAAGCTCGACTTTGCTTTGCAATCGCAGCTCCTTGTACACTCCTGTCCACTGCGCGGCCCCTTTCTACTCTTCCATTTACTCTTCAAAGGTCCTTAAAGGCGGACCTTTGCCTTCGAAGCTTAGTGATTGGGCTATACCAATCAACGCGCACCTCAGGAGTCTGAACACGTGCTCCGGCACGCTTCGGACCGCACACTTTCCTAAACCGTCAAGTGTGCACGAAGCCCCGCTGCGGGCTTAACATGCTACTTGGTCTCGCTGGTCAGTAGACATGGCCGCCAGTCTGGTGGCTATTTCGTCCACTGGGTTCTCGTTAGTGGTCGTGGTGTCTGACATCCAGTCGACCAGTTGTGCCGTGGCTACGCGCGGTTTCTTCTTCCGGTTGGGGCAGTTGCGCACGAAGTGTCCGACTTGGTTGCATTTGTAGCAGGCACCGCGGGGGGGTCGGTCAGCGCCGCGGGGGTTCCTATCTGTCAGTTGGGTTTGGGCGACGTTTACTTGGTAGACGTTCCCTTGTTCGTCTTGCATTTGGACCGTCCTTCCTTGGGGGTTTCGGTTCCTCCAGTTGTTATTTCAGTTAGCGCGTGCTCGGTCTGCATCGACGTCCATTGGGACGGGGGCGTTGTTCAAGTGGCGAGGGGCGTTGGTAGAATTATACCCTCGTATATTGGGGCAACTAGGCTGTTGGCTGGTAGGGTTGGGCTGTGCGAACCGATTCCATCGTGACGACGGTGGTCGGTTCGTGGTTCCCTTGTCCTGTTTGAACATCTCGTAGATGAGGAGTTGGGACGCTACGCTGTCGATCGCTCGTTGTTTGATTTCTGCGTAGGTGTTGACCTTAGGGGGTTTGACTATGTCGTTGACGATGGATTTGGTTAGACCTTTCAGGAAGTATCTGACGGTCGCGGGTGCTGTGAGCGGGTATTCGGCCTTCCGGGCGACTCTTTCGAAGTCTTGGATGTATTGGTCGACGTCGGGCCATTTCATCTTCATGCTTTCTATCTGAAGGCGTGCTCGTTCTTCGGCTTGCGTGTCTTGGAATTGGTTTCGGAATTCGTTTAGGAAGTGTACCCAAACGTCGGGAACGTCTTCAAGGAGTGGGTCCAATCGGTCCACCCAGTCTCCTTGGTTGAGGGCCCATTCGTCTACTGTCGGGCCTTTGATGAAAGTTAGTGCTATTGCTACGCGGCGGATCCAGGATTGGAGGCCGGGGACCGTGGCGTTTACGCGGAAGTAGTGTCGTAGTTCGTTTATGAACTGGTCCGCTTTCGCTCGGTCTCCGTCGAACTCCGTGGGGGCGCTCCCCATGAGGCGGGCGTCTTGGTTTGCCGGGGGCATGGGTGGTGCTGCCGGGGGGTTGGGGGCTCCGGGGTTTCCTCCCGGGTTGCCTCCCCCTCCTCCGGGGTTGCTTCCCCCTGCGGGGTTGCCTCCTCCTCCTCCGGGGTTGTTGCTTGGCTGTTGCTTCATTGCCGTGTCTAGCTTCTTCTGCATGGAGGCCGCTATCTTAGGTTTAGTGGTTGTGGTAGTGGTGGTGGTTGCTGTGGTGGTCGCCATGGTGTGTTCGTGTATGAGTGAGGCGAATGGTCGGGTGTCAGTAAGTGGAGAGTTTCTGATGGTGATATTGGTGTGATCCTCTGTGGGTTCCTCGTCCGTGGTGGGCGAGTTGGGTTGTTGGTCTGTGGAGACGGGGGACGGGGGTTGGCTGTTGTCTTTGTCGTCGTCGGAGTCAGGTGGGATGGGTAGGAATGTCCCTCCTTCGTGTCTGCGGCGGAGTCTCTCTCGTGTGTTTAGCTCGTTGTGAGCCTCGATGTCTGGTCTTCTGGGTCCTTGTACTAGCTTGAACTTGTCTCCGTCTTCCTCTAAGTAGACTTGGGTGAGGAATCCTTTCTCGTTGTGTATCCAGACGTGAGTTCCATCTATGCAGTCCTGTGCCTTCTTGGTCGTATCAGGGTGGTATAGTATTGCTATCCCGTCGTATCCGGGGATGACTCCTTTGTCGATTCTACGCAGGTGTGCGTTCTCTGGTGGCTTGTCGTCGTCTCCAAAGTCCGTGAGGTATTCCTTGGGTGGGGCCTCTGTGATGATTAAGAAAGTTGAGTCTAATGTCACCGCTGCTTACACGACAATAACGAGTAGACTCGGAGTGGTAATGACAAGGCTCTTAGCGGCCGCCTTCTGGCTAGGAGTGGGGAGAATAGCTGATATTGCTGTTGTAAGATGGACAGGAGACTCAACTTAGCGACTTAGGGTCACGGTTGAGTCGTACTTATACTACTACAGGGGGGTAGGGCACAGGGTATGGGAACACGACGATACGGGGCTGCAAACACGTACATAGGGGCTGAGTCACAAGGCGACTCATGTAGTCCATCCACATCAGGTGAGGCGTACACTAATAACACTAGTCCGATCTTACCGCTACTCGGGGTCGTCTAACTCCATCGGGTCGTCCGCACGACTGATATCTCTGTCGATCGAGGGGGGGAAGTCCCAGGGCCGAGGGGACGGTAACACGGACCCCTGGAGAGGGCTATCGAAGATCTGGGAGATTACGGGGTTAAAGCCGACATAATGCGCCTCCACAACTTAGAGTCAGACTGACGAAAGCTCGCCCTCTGCTTACAGGAGGTACAGGCCCTCGAGGCCTATACTCAGAAGAGGCGAGCCGAGTTTGGGATGTATCAGTTGGCGCACGTCGGACGTACTAAGGCGGTACGACGACGCCTCATACAAGCAAATGCCCGAGAACGCCTCTTACAGTTGGTCGATGAAGATAGCAAGAGAGGGGAACTGGCTTGGCGACACCGCACCCATCATAGACAGGCACGCCCCTACCACGAGCATGGGACCCTTCGCTTGAGGGGAGGGGCTCATAGTGCCATCTCGTGGAACAGCGAAAATGCGCAAAACGACAAATTGGCACAGGACGAGTACGAAGAACGCCGCTGCTTTTCTTACTGCCCCTGGTTCAACCACCTCTCCACCCATTGCGAGACCCCTCATCACCTCTGTTCGACTCGCACTTCCGGATGGTGCCGCGTACCCCGCCACCACCGATACTTCAGCATGCAGATGCCGAACACTTGCCCCTATGGAGGACGACGCAAGCATGCCAATGGCCATTACCTTACGCGGCAACGAACGGCTTGGCAGCTCTCTCTCGAAGATCGACAGATCGAGTACGATCACCTTGAAGCAGGGTGCGACGATCTCTGCAAGGGAGAACTGAGTCGGGCTGGCGTTGCCATGAGGCAGGCCATTGAACAGGTTGTCTTGGAAGAGTTCAATAACAGTGGCCCCTCCTATGCTCCTCGATCTCCGTCACCCAATTACGATTACGTCCCCAGCAATAACGAGGGATCGGACTAGCGCGTGGAAGCGCTACTTTGAGGGGAGGGTGGTGATAAGCTCTGCTTCTGGTACGGAGGGAGGCGAGGTGTTCTGTGGACCGACGGACTGGCTGGGGTCATGCAACCCCATGACTCATTACGCATCTGACTCATCGACTTGGAACTGGATGACTGAGACTCTTACTGTACCGTGGACTGATGGCTCTGGTCTGACTGATATGCACATCATGCTGACAGTGTATGATAGGTAGATGACTGATCACTTACAAACCGGCTTAGCAACCGGTTTTAGGACTATTAGTCATACTGGGTTCGAACTTGTATATATAGGACTCGATACAAATAGTTGAGCCTTAAGCTCGACTTTGCTTTGCAATTGCAGCCTCTTGTTCACTCCTGTTCACTGCACAGCTCCCCTCTATTCATTCCATCTACACTCCAAAGTCCTTAAAGGCAGACTTTGCCTTCGAAGCTTAGTGATTGTGCTAAACAATCAACGCACATCTCAGGAGTCTGAATCACGTGTCTTGGCACGCCTCGGACCGCACACCTTCAAGTGTGCACGAAGCCCCGCTGCGGGCTTAACAGCCAGCCCCCAATGTCCTCCGTCTCCTTCAACACCACCACCCACCACCAGCTCCCAACGTCCTCCTTCTCCAGCAACACCACCACCCACCACCAACCCCCAGGACAATTCCCCCTGCAGGACACCTGAACACCCTCCCTCGCCAAACACCCCCGAACACCACCCCCTGCCTATCACCCCTGAACGTCCACCCTCGCCGCTCACACCCGACCACCACTCCCCTCCTAATATCCCTACACACCCAACACCTCCACCTGTCCTTGACACTGATACCTCTTACTCCTCCGACAAACTAGACGATGTACCCCAACACCAACAAGCCCCACCCATGGCCAACCAAAGAGCAACCGTTACACACCCAAATATGGCCTGCCCCCCCGTGGTATCGGAGGGCGAGATCACACCCGAGGTAATCTGCGAGTTTGAATACCATGCTAAAGTTTTCTTCCTAAACGTCAAGGGTGAACTCGAAGACAGCCTTAAAGTATCAAGGATTCTTGGGTGCTTCCATGATTCGCTAGTCTGCGACTGGGTAACATGTGAGGAGGCAACACTTAAAGTGCTTTCATTTCCAGACTTCCTCACCGCTCTTCGCAACCGCTGGTTGGACTCGGACTGGGAGCACACCCTCGTCTCGCAAATCCTGGGCAGCCGCCTCAATCCGACCAAAGAAAAGTTTGAGACGTGGGCACTACACATACAAAAACTCAATGTCACCCTGCAAGGGACTACCTCCCATCTTGGCGATGCCCAACTGCACTCCCAACTAGAGGCTGCTTTGGACGAAGACCTCCGAATCCTGGCCACGGAGGAGAAAGCCAACAAAACTGAGGGCCTCCTCCCATGGATTGAAAAGGTCTGCAATATCGATCGCAAACGACAGACAGACCGCAAGCGGCGACGTGAAGAAATCGAACAAGTCCTATGCAATCAGAAACGGCTGTTCAACCCAACACACACCCAAAATGCCCCATCACTTTCCACGGCAACAGAAACTACCAGTGAAAACCCATACCCGCCCCATCTCACTCAGGAGGAACGGCGCCTTCTCCAAGACAATGACGGTTGTTTCAAGTGCCGGTGCTTCTTTGCTGGTCACCGCTCGGACACCTGCACAACAGTCCTAACAGGAAAGGGCTACAAGCCCCTCACTGCACGAGATGCTGTACGGGCAAAAGCCGCAAAGCAAAACACCCACACACACACCGTAGCTGCAGTGACCAGCACGAGTCAGACTGTTGAGGATGAACCCTCCCGAGACCTGATCGCTGCTGTCTTCCCAAACGCACGTCCCCCTAGCAACGACAAAGACAACGAAGACATGCTTAATGACAGCCTTGTGTCGGTAAGTGGGCCACCACCCCTTACCTGTGAACATTTTCTCTGGAAATGCTCACTGATCGATTCACCAGTACTGACACCGATCACCGCCCTCATCGACAGTGGGGCCCACACAGTTCTGATCCGTTTGTCCCTTGTCAAACGCCTAGGGTTACAGCCAACACCACTCCCTACCCCGCTACGTGTTAATGTTGCCATCGCCAACTCCCCTCGGGCACTCACACACTTTGTCACCATCAAACCAGCATCGCTAGATAGAATGTTCCGGTCTAAACCCCTACATGCAGTAGTGACCGATGACCTTACCATGCCATTAATTCTTGGACTACCCTTCTTAGTAACGAATCGAATCACTTGTAATTACGCAGACCGTGAATGTAATGTACCCTTTGGAAACGATGTCCTAAACCTGCTGGCCCGTCCCAAGAGTACCTTGAAAATTAAAAAGACTGACATCCTTGCCGCAATCTTGCAAAAAGTGAGAACACCTGCACCAGAACATACCCTCCTAGAAAACGAAACCGAGCTACGGGAACGTTTCCACAGTGTTTTTGAAACACTCCCACACGTGGATGAGCTACCTAGAGATCCAGTGGCCCAAATCTGACTAAAAGACCCTGAAAAAACGATCCGCACAAGAAATTATGCCTGCCCCCGAAAATGGAAAGATGCCTGGCACGCCTTGCTGCAACAACATTTGGAGACGGGCAGAATACACCCCTCCGATGCGCCGGCCAGCTCCGGAGCCTTCATCATCCCAAAGGCAGACACTACAGTCTTACCCCGATGGGTTAACGACTACCGACAACTGAACACAAACACAGTTACTGACAGCTTCCCACTCCCGTGAATCGCGGACATTTTGGCCAACTGTGGCACAGGGAAGATTTTCAGCTCCATCGACATGACAAACAGCTTCTTCCAAACCTGCATGCACCTCGACGACATAAAGCTTACAGCAGTGAATACACCCTGGGGGCTCTATGAATGGACGGTAATGCCGATGGGCATTAGAACCCAGCCGGAAACCTCAGTACGTAGAAGCCCCTGTGCAGCAGGGCTGGCTTACATTAACTGAGAAGTTTCGGTCACTGGTTCAATCCAGGCTCATGGCAAATTATTGTACTGGCCTAAAACCTGGGTTGTTCCTGTGGTTGCAGGGGGTCGTGCCCTTGGGGTGGTGTATATAGCTCTCCACTGGAAACCCAGGGGCTCCATGACTGAGGGATTGGGACCTAGTCTGTCGGAGGGGACAAAGTTCCAGAGCAAGGGAGGGTGTAAGCACATCGCTTACTACATTTCCCATAATGTATATATATACTGCACAGTGACTGAGAATATAACTTCTCAGTTACACTGCCTTTTGGTGTAACTGCTTTGATGTGCAGCAGGGCTGGCTTACAGGGGCCCTAAAATCTTGAAGCTGCTCAAACATTAGGCCCTCAGTACATAACTCGAACGTGGGTCGGAGTTCGTTCCAATACCCGTGGGAATACATCTGCCATTGCTACGATGGGACTCGACTCACCACCAAGCTCACCACCCATCAAAGCGAGCACGCATGCGTCATGTTAGTAGCAGTGCACACCCAATCATTGACTCGGAGAGTCTGCTTTTTTTTTTGACTTTGTATTAGTTAAACTCCGGTTCAGGATCTGGACAGATGTCACTAAACCCTGAACTGGACCCTTTGCTTTAAACCTGTTCATCAATAATTTACGAGTTTTTATGCCGGAGCGAAGCGAGGCTGATCTTGTAATTTATGAACCAAGCCTGTGGGTTCGGTTCAAAGTATTATTACTAGGCACACGGACGCGGCGGAGTCCAAATCAGACCGGTGCACATCTGACAACGTACAAGTATTTGCCTTTGCCGTACTATTCGGACCACATCCATATCTAAAAACAGGGGCTCAACCGAGCTCAACAAGCCCCTAATGTAACCGCTTTCTCCCCTTTCCTCCTTCACGCGCCTCAGTCTTCATTTGTGATATGAGTCACCAGTCCCAATCGTCTCGCCTTCAAGTGCTCTTTGAGGCTGCCCTGCAGGACTATGAAAAGCAGACAGGCATGACTAGTAAACATCCACTTGCCGAGCAGCTCAAATTTTTGGGAGAGAATGACATCAAAGCAGTGCTCCAAAGGCTGGACCAACTCGCTCAGGATGAGGCTCAAATAACCGCAGGGCAGACTCTTGAGGTCGTCTACAGTCTTGTCCAGAAAACAAGGATGGTCATGGATGGTAAGCAAATGCACTATGCTTATCTCTTGCCACCTGGTCTACGTTCTCCAAAACTTTGGACTTACCCAGGGTCTACCAGGCAACTTATCGGAGACTCCCGACGAGATTTATCACCGCATTTTGGGAGAGATCAACAAAGCGGACCAGGGATTGGCCCACTGCATGTTTCAATGCGTCGCTGTGGCTTCTAGACCACTCCATGTTAAGGAATTGGCAGAGTTTCTCGCAATCGACTTCACAGCTCGACCGATTCCGAAATTTTATGAGCATCGGCGCCGGAAAGTAGATGCGGTACTGTCTATGTGCTCTAATCTGCTCTCAGTCGATTGTTCCTCCGTCGTCCAATTTTCGGACCCATCTGTGGAAGAGTACTTGACATCTCCCCACCTTTCCTACGCCAGTGACGACACTACATCTCCCCTTTATCATGTTTTTAAAACACCCGCTCATACCCGCGCTGCACAAGCCTGTCTGGCCATTCTGCTACACCTGGGTAACGACATCACCGAAGACAGCCTCCAGAAGTATCCTCTTGCTAGATATGCTGCAGAACATTGGATTGACCATGCCCAATTTGAGTATGTTCAGCAAGATGTGGAAGAAGGGCTAAGATGCCTATTTGACCCGAGCAAACGACATTTTGCAGTCTCGATTTGGATTCACGACCCAGTGATACCTGCCTGGAGGCGAACCGACCGAGGCGAAAGGCCATCACAGCCCTGTGGTACGCACTTGTATTACGCCGCTCATTACGGCCTACACGATATTGTCAAGTACCTCATCATCGAACACTCACTGGACGTTCACTCGCGGGGCTTCGACGAGTCAACTCCATTACATGTGGCGTCGTCCCGGGGACACATGGAAGTCACCCGCATACTTCTTTATTATGACGGGGATACGACAGCCCAAGATGAGCTCGGGCGAACACCACTGTATGAGGCGTCATATGGGGGACATGTGCAAGTTGCCCGAATCCTTCTCAAGTACGGCGCGGATGCAATGGCCCAGGACGAGTTCAGGGTGACGCCACTGCATCTGGCGTGCCGGAGGGGACATGTGCAAGTTGCTCGCATCCTCCTCGAACACGGCGCCGATGCGAAAGCCAAAGGCAAGCGCGGGTGGACCCCATTACATGAGGCGTCGTCTACGGGACATATGGAACTCGTCCGCATCCTTCTCGAGCACGGCGCAGATATGAAAACCCAAGACGGGGATGGGCGGTCTCCAAATCGTGAGGCACCGTCTGGAGGACATGTGGGAGCTGTTCGCATGCTTCTCGAACACGGCGCGGATGTGAATGCCCAGGACGAGAACGGGTCAACCTTATTACATATGGCGTCGACGGAAGGACGCGCGGACGTCGTTCTCCTTCTACTTGAACATGGTGCACGGACGACAATCCAGAACAACATGTGGTACACTCCATTACACCTTGCATGTGAGAGGGGACATGTGGAAGTTAGTCGCGCCCTTCTCAAACACGGTGCAGACGCGGCAGCCCAAAACGGGGGTTCGTCCACCCCATTGCATGCAGCCTCATGGGGGGGGGTATGTGTGCATCGTCCGCATGCTTCTTGAGCACGGCGCGGATGCCAAGGCCCAGGACACGCTAGGCCGTTCACCATTGTATGAAGCATCTGAGACGGGACATGCGGAAGTTGTTCACATTCTCCTCGAGTATGGCGCAAATCTCAAAGCTAAGGACAAGCTTGGGTGGACTCCACTACATGAGGCGTTGGCCAAAGGTCATGTGGAAATCGCTCGTGTGCTTCTTGATCAAGGCGCGGACAGGGAAGCCCGAGACCAGTACGGGAAGACTCCAGTGGATCGTGCAGCGCGTACGATATTCGAGGAATGCCCTGAGCTCCTTTCTATTCCTCCTCCTCCTCCTCCTCCTCCTCCTCCTCCTCCTCCTCCTCCTCCTCCTCCTCCTCCTCCTCCTCCTCCTCCTCCTCCTCCTCCTCCTCCTCCTCCTCTAGAAACACCAGGAGCAGGACATTGTTGTATTATACAGTAGTAATCCAAGCCGAGAAGCTAAAGGGTAGTTGTGGCGGGCGGGAAAGTTGGTTGTATCTATACAAAGTTTATTACAAACGTACGGTACTTTTTATGTAGGCCAGTCTTGGTAAGCGACCGTGGATGTCGATGACGGCGTTGTGACTCTCATTGGGTCATGCTCGGGTTCCTCATGAAATTCCTCAAGGCTGAACCTAGCAGAAATGCGCACGAGCGGTGTGGGAGACCCTATCGCGTATTCCCAGCTTGGCACCATCGGCGACGGCTGTTTCGTTCGAATCACCAGTCTGAGTCCAGGGAGTCCTTTGGGGCGCTCTGTGCAAAACCCAGAGAATCTCCCTGGGTATGTTCGATGCCGATAACGTGCCGCCTATCGGTCAATTGATGGGCATGCTGAACCCACCTGTCAAAAGCATACGAGTGCACTGAGAGTCTGAGCCCGATCCAAGACTCAGATGTTCAAGGCGATAGTCAGGACGAGTGTTCCCGGCGGGCACGGGGGCCAAGCAGTCAGCTTCACATCAAGTGCACCGGCGCCAAGTGCATTACCTACAACGTGAAAGCGGATTCGGGTCACGAAGTTGGTCGCCCCAAGGACATCTAGGGATTGGTGCGAGTCTGCAGGGATGATTATCCCATAGTTTTTTGCGCCATGCTCGAGCAGGGTATCAATATAAGGCTAGATCACTCATCGATACTCATCCCTAATCGGTGTGTAAAGTGATGAAGGCATGCGATGTATTATTAACGTGTCTGATATGGTTTCTGCTGTTGCCGTGACAATGATCAAAGGCGCTCTCTGGTGAATCGATATGTACGTCGTGGTGGACCAAAAGAGGCACAGTACCCAGCCACGAAAATCAAGTGAATGCAAGTATGCAAATGTACAAACAGTCCGATAGCAGGTACTACCGTACTGCTGCAGAAGCCGGTAGTAAGTAAGAGTACATTCGTGAAGGTCATCCTCGACACCCAATTGAATGAGTGTAGAAATAGTATATCCGCCAGCACGCAAAAATGAAAAAAAGGGGAAAAAATATAGTTATAGCGCTGTCTCAACAAGGTTGCCAACGACGCCAACGCCGAGCACCTGTTTGAGAAGCAGCTGAACTTTTTCCTTGTCCTCGTCAAGCCTATGCTTCTCCTCGATCCAGCGCATCTCCCGTTGTTCATAGAGACCTCCAAGAGCGCGCAAACTCCCGATAGCGGTGTCCAGCGCACGGCGGAGATCGCCTTCGCGCGCGTCACTGCTACTCGAGGGCGACCCGTCCCGCGGAGATGACGATGCGCGCGAGAGTTGCTCAAGTAGCGACGACGACCGCAAGGCGCGGCGGCGTGCGGCCACTTCGGCAAAGGCAGAACGGATGTTCACCATGTCGGGCGAGTCGAGGAGCTCGACGTCCCGGCGGATCGCACGGGACGCAACGGAATGGAGCTTGCCTGAGTGAGATGGCGCAGCAAGCAACACGAGGGTAGTGTCTGTTTCGCGATCGAGTGCATGGAACTATGATGTGGCATCAGCGGCCCAGCAACGGGGTCAGACCTGCCTAAAAGATCTCAGGCGACGGTAACCAGGGTACTTACAGAGCGAAGAAGGGCTTCCCAGCGAACCTTCCACCTTCGGCGTCGCTTCTCAAGATTGCCAACATAGTCGGTATGGAATTCGAGCTGCAACAGGTCATCTGTGACACCTTCGATCCCTATGTCCTCATCAATCCACTCTCCATCGTCTGCATCTTCCTCGTCCTCGTCATCCGCACTAGCATCCCAGCGTGCGGGCCGAGGCGCATAATGCTGTCGCTCAGGTCGATGCTCGCCCACCTTTGATTCTCCGGCGGTTTCTTCACCTGACGACAGCTCGGGGCTCGTATCTCGAGGCTGCGTACTCTCAACGCGCGGGGGCGGACGAACCTTCGCTCGGTGGCGCAAGTCCTGTGAACGCTCACGGCGGCGTAATCCGCGAACTGGACGAGCAAGTGGTGGCAGCGAAACGGGTTGATGACTGGGGCTCGAACGCATGCTCGCCGAAGAGTCTGGTATGCCACCACGTCTCCCACCAAACACATCGCTTGTCTGTAGAAATGCCCAGGGATTGTACTGGGGCCCTGGAAATGGTGTTGACGAAGGGGAGAGCGTTGAATCAGAAACCATGCCACCATTGTTGAGCGCATAGATCTGCATCTGTAGCGCGAGTTGCTCACGGACAACGTTGGGATCCATCTGGGAAAAGTCCATCGTGCCATTGTACGAGCCAGAATAGCTCTGTCCGCGGCGAATGTGTCCAAAAGGGTACGGGTACGGTGAACCAACAGGCGGGGCAGGGCTGTAAGGAGGAAGAACGGGCTTGACTCCATTCGCACGGCCCATTCCGGAGATTAGAGGCGATGGCGATGGCGCAGCTGTGTGGCTATGAGGGGTGGGGGGGATAGGTGCACCCGGGCGAGAATGAGTGGCCATTGGAGATTGAGGATAGCCATGATAGTACGCCGCAGCCGGGTCATCGAGGAAATGGTCATGTTCCTCGTGGCTCGGAGAGTGGATCTGATGCGGTGAGTGGATTTGACGGGAAGGATTAAATTGAGGAACCGGATAAGGTCGGTGGTTCTGTTCAGGTTGAGGAGATTTGAGCTGTTCGATCGTGTTTTCGAAGCTAGTTGCATCAAATGATCGCAGGCCGAGCGCATCTGTCACACCGTTACGGCTTCGTATACGTGGGGGCTGAGCTTGGGCCTGTTGGGGATGTTGTCGCTGCTGTGTGTGTCCGGGTGAATCACGGAGGCCGCGTTCAGGAGGTAGTGTCGCGGACGGAGACCGCGGAGTGTAACTCTCCTCGTCTTGAGATTGCGTTCGACCGGAATGCTGTACCTCCTCATCCTCATCACCGTCGTGCCTTTGCTTTGCATCTTCCGAGATCCTTCGCTGATTTTGGACAAGATTTTCGCGCCCATTGCGCCCATCGTAGCGAGCATCAAACCCTTCAGGAAGGAGGTCCGACGAAGGAGTAGGGGACGAAGTAGTGTGGTGCTGGCGCTCGACGTCACGCACTTCCGGATCGTGTCTGTTGGCATGCCGCCCATAGTCGCTTCCACCAGGTGTCCACCGGTCGCGCTCTGGTTCTTGCTTGGCGTGTGGCTCATAAGCGCCGTCTTCGTCGAATTCCTCCTGAACTGGTAGCGACTTGTCAGGGGTTCGGGCCTTGACAGACTGGCCCGTAGGTGACTGTGTGTTAAGTTTAGCTACCGAGGGGGGCGTTGAACGCATTGGTTCCGAAAACGGCACGTTCTGACGGGGAGCGGGAGGGCTCGGCGGGAGGGCAGCAGCCTGGGCCGATCGAAGTTCGCGGTCGTGTTGGCCGTATGAAGTAGGATGGTCGCTTGATGTACTGAGCGCAGAAAAGTACTGCGGAGAGTCGGTACGCTCGAGTTCAAGTTTCGGAGAGGGTTGCTGAGTGGGCATCGCCGGAGGGTGGTCGCGCTTCACACTACCTCGGCGACCACGATCCCGCTCCCAGGTTTCGCGGTCCTTGTCACGGGCGGTATCGCGGCGTTGTAATGCAGCAGGGCCACCAGTTGGCTCACGCGGGCTCGGACGCTCACCACTACGAACGTGTTCGAGATTGGATTCTTTAGGGACAGAACCGGGATCGAATTGCGCAGACCTCGAAACGGGGCCCGTAGTTGCGCCCCCGGCATATGCCACTCCTGACATCCCCGCGCCCAAAGAATGGGCTTGGTCGATCTCTGCGATAAGTTCCGGAGTCATTTGGAAAGATTCCAGAGACAGGAACTGAGGCGGAGCCGCACGCGGTACAGGTCTCGCAAAACCCAAGGAAGGGGTCATCTGACTAGGGCTGAGTTGTAGTAGATTTGTTTGACTATGGTTGTGAGGAGGTTGAAGGATGGTATTTTGCTGACTCGTGGAATGAATTGGAGCAGGAGGCGGAGTCACTTGATCCGGGCTACCATCTCTACTAGTGCTGATGTACAAAGGGGAGGTTGCGCGGCGGATCTGACCTGGGACGGTTTGGGCAGCTAATGGAGGGGAGGAGCGCCTCTGGTGAAACGAGGTAGTAGAGGCTGTGGGACTCGCTTGGCCATTATACGAGCCTTGGTAGGTAGAAATTGATTGGCCGCGGGAATTCCTTTGACGTTCACGGACCGATGGCGAAGGAGAATTTTCGCGTGGTGAAGAACTCAGCCCTGGATAACGAGGAATAAGAAATTAAACATCAGGATTTAATCAACAGGAGAATCAAGGAAAGGCTGAATAGAGAAGGACGATGCGATTGAGTAGCGTGGAACACAGTCCTGAGTCAATTCACGAGATATAATACGACAAAAAGGTGTTCGAAAAAAGATGTGGTTAAGGGCGCATACAAGCCTGATCGTACCCCAAAAAAACTAGGAAGACGAAGGGGGTGAAATTTAAGCCACCGACTCGGGGGATACAAACGTTCCCGTGCGCGCCATCGGTCCATTTGAACTGATAGAGAAGAGAACAAGTACACACCTTGTGAAGGGCCAGTTGTAGATTTCCTGCTAAGAGGGGGCGATTGCGTCGACATGGGGAAGAGACTGCGTAAGTTGGGTTGAGAGGGAAGGGAAGGCTACGGGAGGGGAAGTCGAGAGCAAAAGATAGAACGAAAGAAGCGGAGTCGGGTGCGAATTGAAGTACACACGAGAATGGCAAACTCGCGTTTCCAACGTGGCTTGCGTCACACAAGACGAGACGAGATGGACGAAGACAACGAGGTTGTCGACCAGGTAAGGAAATTTGCCTCGAGGCAGATCACAGCATAATATCATAAAACTAGCGCCACGGATTGGTCGGCACCAGCGCGTGAAAAGTAAGAGAAAGCACAGGGATGACAGTTGCGAAGGGAAAAAAAATTAGGCCGAGAGGACAATGGCGAGGACATTGTGAGGAAGTACAAAAGAAAAGAAAGACGGCCAGCACGACAATTCATCGACCACCTCCCATTGAACCCGTTCAGGCTTAGTCAGCCAGGGGCCACGTTTTTTGTTTCCTTGCCGCGTGCTCCTTTAATATTAAAATCTGCCGGGTGGCCGAAGCGCAGTCATACAGTGCTCTCTCCCTAGAATTCCATCACCGGGGCCCTGCACGGTTTCTTCACCCGCCGTGCTAGCCGCAGCAGGTACATTTCTCCGCGCCTTCTTACCTCGGACGGCGGACGCCTGGCTTCGACACCTGCCACTATGGCACTCAGTGCCTCAGCCTGGCATTTGACCTCGCTGTGCCCCTTGGAGCACGCATTAAACCCTTGATATAACTTATGCTTCCTTAGCACGAGTATCTGTCAATTCGACGTGATACGCCGCCTGGCACAGCCAATTTCACCACTTACTCTCCTGTTCATGAAATAAATGAATTCTGTGCGCCTCACAGCCTGTGACCACTACAGTAGGCGACAGCTAGCTGAAGCACACACTGGCACAACCCCTCTGGTTTCTTCTCATTTACACTATCGATAATGAAAATTTCTCCTGATCATGCGAATTCAAGAAGCCCCCAGAATTCCCGCTCCGCACCATGTCCATTAGGACGTGTGGATAATCGATCCCCAATGAACTGACGCGCTTAACTCTTTGCAACGCATATAATGTGTGGGCCATTGCCTCCAACCATCCCCTAGGGTGCTCCATGAGGCTTTCGTTCGGTCCTGGACGGCAAGTCCCATGTCTATCACAAGCTAGGAGTCTTCACTGAGAAAACTTCGATCCAGGAGAATTCGAAGAACGCATGCTGAATGCACCAGTTTTATTGTTGTTGACCAGGTTGATTGTGTGGCGTCGGTAAGGGGTAAATCTACTCACCCAGGGAACCGTAGTCAATAATATTCGCTGACCCAAAATACGGACCAATATCACAGCTCATGCTTGGGAATTGTGCGGCCAGCATTCCCTCACTCATAAAGTGGTAAAGCCTTTCAGCGCAAATTCATGGGACGCACTTATCAGTGCCGATCAATTCCGCACCGCTTGCTACTTGGACACGCTACATTTACCCCCAGAAACACTTGTGACAATGTCACTCATGCGCTCCATTGCATGTCCGCACGTTGCCGTGGTTACTTTTTGGGGCAGCCAACGGAGTTAGAGATGCCGCACCATTCTCCACCTTTGGCACTGAACGCAGATCCACAGCCACAGTAGTCCCACCATCAAGGAATTTCGCACAGTACAGTGCACCACTTATTCATGACCTCTAACCCTCCTTGACCACCATTCGACGTCATGGCTGTCGTGTCACGTGACACAGGCCCGTGTAGAGAGCACACCTCGCGGTATGGAACGCGTGCAGGTAGTGTGCAATGTGACGAGGTTTGACTGGTAGTTCACATCGAGAACAATCTTTCTTCCCCTTAAACAACACGCATCAGCTATGCCAACATGCGAAGGACGCGAAAGGCCGCTGCCAGCCAATCGGGCATCGTTTTCCCACATAGCGGCTTGCAGAGGGGACGCGTTGAACGCCCCCTCGGTCGGTATGTGCGGGTGTAGCGAGGTGCATCACGCACCCGCAGCCTCGAGGTATGTGCATGATGTTGTAACTTGTGGTGGAGTTGATCAAGATCAACCTTTACGGTGCGGCGGGGGTATTAAGCCACCAAATGAGTGGCGTCGGTGAGGCTTGTCTTCTTACACCGAAACGTGCGGCATGTCGTCCACTTGCGCGCTTAGATGTGTGGTGTTACTTGCGCAGATAGTGATATTTTCCTAAGACACGGTGTCCGAGCCGGGATGTGGGGGAACGGTTCTCCAGGACGTGACTGCTTTTGGAGAGTCACGATGTTGGAAGAGCACAACGAGGAGACACGGTTTGTACGCACGTAAACCCGTCTGGGCGTCAAGTCAGCCACTGAGAAAGAACCGGAACACGGAAAAGAAGAAAAATGGCTCCTCTGGTACCGTAGTATGTGTCCGCGGGAAAATGTCGTGTAGGTATTTTTGGGCACACATCTCGAAGTATGCGTATAATGCACCGTGAGTATTAGTACTATATTCGGGGCCATCATGATCTGCGTCGCTCGAAGGTGGTTGCTAGTGAGTCGCGTGGCCTACCGCATGGCGGACGTCGGTGGATCCAGGCATTTGCCCATCTGACAGCTTTATGGATGCCACTCCGAGTCGGAGTCGGACGTTATCTGCGCGGCAGGGGGTGGCGCACTCGATATGTACGGCATCGGCATCTCGACCCACACCCGCAATCCACGTTGCCCACCCCATGATTAAATCTACGTACTGTAGCCAATTGGCACTCCATTTACGTACTGTACTGTATAAAAGGCTATTTGCAAATCGACCTTCGCATCTGAGGGTCCATCATGGTTATTTCCAGCTGTCGATGCTGTTGCCCCAAAGAGCAACTGCAGAGCGTGACACTTTTTTTTTAGGTTTGTGTGAAAATCTTTCAAGTGCTTCGCGCTCGTAGACCAAATATGATGTCTGAATTATGATGAATGTTGCACGGCACAAGCCTCTTGCCAACTACGGCACCTTATCTTAACACTGGCTGACAACTACTAGGCCCACACAGTATCATGTCCCCGTCTCTCGCACTTTGCAGCTGGGCAACCTGTGTGTAATATATCTGACTTCCTCCGGGACGATGATGGCGCCGACCCGGAAAGTACGCTGGGCCGGAGGTGTCCCTGAATCACAAATCCAAGGGACGAACAGTGAAAATGATGTGGGGTACTTACAAGTTCTGCCGAGGCCCCCCAAAAAAGATTGGACCCCTTGGCGCTAGAAGTGTATGGTACCGAATGCAGATACAGTAATCCGTTTTCCGTTTTCCGTTTACTGCGTCCTCTTTCTTCTCGTTTCTAGCTAGTGTGCCACCTCGTACAGTACTAATGAACGGCATTGTTCTCGGATCATACTGCATTTCCGCCTTACTTCCACCTGGTTCAACATAAAGCTACTCAGGAGAGTACAGTATATTAACTTATCTTATGGAATTTCCCGCACAGCAGGAGGACAAGCATAAATACAGTGAACTACAGAACGTACAGGTTTTATGTTACACACGACAAAGACAGTGAGGATGACGATGAGGATTGGAGGGGAGGTAATATATGTGCCGAAATGTTCTATCAATGGAATCGTCCAATCTGGGAATCATAGTCGTGAAGGGTATTCACTTGAGCCATCATTACGCATTATAAGTATTAGTGTCCTAGTTCGTCGTCTGAAGGGGATGCATGAGGAACACCAGTCCCAGGAGAGTGCCAAAAAGACATTTCTCACCTTGTGACGGATTTGGTATGGACACTTCACATCCCCAAAGAAGAGAACGAATCGCTAACCGGCGGTATGTCTCCATTCCCACTCACCACGATTTCCTGTTTGCGGTCCATGCCTGACAATCCGAGTTCATTAGCCTTGTCGTTAGCCAACGCCTTTTCCCTCCGGCGTCTCCCACTACCGCCACTACCTCTGCTCTGCCTCCCCCGATCCCCGGCACCATCCATGGCCAGTTCCTCAGGCTCGCTCTCCCTAGCTGGCATCCTACCAGCACCAGTGGCGCCCAGGCCCCTCTCCCTCTCCCACTCTCTCGCCTCCAGCTCAATTTGCACATCCGCCAATCGCCGCACGACGCGCGCTTTACGTCCACTCTCGCCATAGCTCCTGAACGTCCGTATGACAAGGGCAGAGTAGATGAGCCCGAGCAATAACTGGCACGTGATCCCTATGCGCGGACCAAACTCCTGTGTACGCGGCAAGGCCTGTTGCGACTCGCCTCTGGCGCCCGAACGCCAGACGAACGACATGATCGCGACGACGAATGCAAGCACGGACCACGCAAGCCAGACTCCCGGCAGAGAGAGCAAGACCCAGACGTTCCAAAAGATGGCTGTTTCCGTCTTTTGAGCCTCCTATCATATGCGGTTGGAAAGCGAGAGACAGATAAGAGAAATCGCAGTCAAAAAAACGGCTAGCCAGACGAGAGAGAGGATATTTACCTCGGCCCAGCGGGATGCACGGTACATACTACGCATGTTTCCGAACTGTATGATATACATAATCCCGTATGCGAGGCTCATCAATGCGCTGACTAGAGAGCAGAGCGCAGCTGTACGTGTCAATGGATCGTCTGCAGCATCAGGTATTTGAAACAGCGTCAAAATAGCTCTGTGTGGGGAAAGCAAAAGGTCAGCGGGCTTATCTGGGCACGAAAGACATATACGCACGAGAGTAGCAAGGCAGACAACACGTTGAGCGTCTTCCATTCCCTCACAAGCGACTCAACAAAGCTTTCCCACGATCGCTTGAACCTAGCCAAGGCTGGTGAGACATTTGGCGGGACCCACTCTTCGGGGAAAGGCAACATGACGGTCCGAGCTCGACCCTGCACAGTCTCCGTCTCCACACCTTCGCACGTGTCGATGATCCGCTGGATCTCAGGCCGTGACACCGCCGCGTCCTCAAAAATGCGCGCAACCCGCGAAAAGTAGAGCGAAGGGAGCCGCAGCTGCGTATGCAGGTACAGCTGACGAGGAAACGTGTCGAATGCGAGAATGTGCACATTGTGGAAGCGTGCGGATCCCAAGAGTGATACGCACGTACACGTACCACACGGCGCCAGGTCCAAGGAAGACCCTGCCGGCCTGGACGACCCCGCCTCTTCGTCCGCGGGCCGCCGACGCGCTCCGAAGCAGCAAGCAAACGGGTTGAGAGATAGGGGACCATGCAGCCGGAACGGGTCAATAGGAATGAAGGGGTCTTCGCGAGATTGGGCGCGGCCTAGAGGAGAGAAACGGCCGAGGAACGAACGCAAAGGTAAGACTCCGCGCGAAGGAGAAGGAGAGCGCTGCGGAGAGCCCGTGCGCGAACGCGTATGTGACTCTGCGCTGTTCCTGCGCGCCTGAGAGGCTTTGCGCGAATGTCCCGATTTGTATTTGTAAAAAGAGTCGCGGGTTAGACGCCCGTGCACGCTATCGTGGGCCCGGGCTACGAAAGAACTAAGAGTGGTCCCGTGGGTGCTGGGGAGGACCGGCTCGCTGGCTGTGGGTAGCGGACGATCATCTGTAGGTTGTTGAGTTGGAACATCCAAGAGCACGTGACCGGGGATAGGGCTATATGCATGATGGCAAGATGTTAAGGTACTCACTCGGTCGGGGACTAGTGGATGATCCTCTATCACTGTCGAACGAGATGCGCTGTCGCTGAAGGGTGCCAAACTCTGCGGCGCTATCAGAAAAGCTGTGGGAGATCTGCACTGCACTGCGCGACAGAGTGGGTGGCTGTGCAAAGCGCGCTTCCGGCGTATTCGTCGAAGAAGGAAGTTCAGGTGGGGTGCCCTCCGCGCTGCCACTATTACTTTTATTAGGACGGATACCGGCGGCGGCGGGACGACCAGCAGGTGGAGAGCGGAGGCGAGAGGGCAGTGCGGAGAGCTTGTCAGAACTCGTAAGTTGAGAAACAGTGGGCTCGGTACTAGCTGTTTTTTCAGTAAAAACAAACAAACAAACCAGTGTCACAGTTATGTCAAGACAAACTGTAGAATAATGACAATGCTAACCAGGTGATATCTTTTTATCTTCATTTTTATTTTTATTGTCATCCTGTTCTCCAGAGGGCGTCGGCGGCGCGTCGATGGCAATGGTTAAGCGCGGCTCGTGCTCAGCCAGCTCAGGCTCGGGCTCGGGTTCGGAGACCTCGGAGAGCTGACGGAGACCTGGTAGCGGGAGTAGGGTCGGGGTCGAAAGCCGTGATGAGTTCGGGGGAGGGGGAGAGTCAGCCATGGGAAGAAAACGAAAGGAAGGAAGAGCGAGAGTGAGAATTGGCGGAGCGCACAGGCGCTCCAGAGGAAGCGAGATGAGTTTCCATATTCGTGCAGCCACCACCACTCTACCAGTTGTCTTGTTAGCACAGTACAGTACCTCTCCGCAGCTCGCTTCTTGAGTACCTCTGTGATCACAGACTGGCGAGTCCCTTACCCCCAGATAGCGACGAGCAAGCACACGCAGATTGACAGCAAAGATATGATACCGTAATGAACAACTGTTCTATCTATGGAGCACTGGTCCCATGGACCTCGGACGTCCACGCCCGTGACGCACACATCTTCGGAATCGGACGCTCAACCACTCCGCATGCATGGCCGAAAGCCATAATAAACCTGAATATAAAATAGGTACCAAACATATCTAGCCAAGAGGATTAAAGGTTAAAAGCGAAGTAGTGTTTCAAAGACGTGTGATACTGATAGGAACTAGAAATCATCTATCAACGTAATGTGTGTAGGCGCGAAACGTCGCATATAATAAAAAGAAAGCGCATTAAAGAGACCCACACAGCTCCACGTTCAGGTTTGAGAAACTTTTTGGGGGGCACTCTCGCCGCGCCGTCTGCATGCGCTGCTGCATCTCCGCGATATCACTAGGTGTCATACAAGCGAGCGCATCCAGCGCCGCTTCATGTTCCTGCTCGCAATGTCCAACTAGTTCGTCGTATGTCGCGCTGGCCGAGTACGTCGCTACCGGCGTGCCTTCATCTACTTCACGTTTCCGGAGTCTGAGCAACCCACGTCAGTTATTGTCAGTCACGGTGGACAAGGAAGGCGCCGTACAAGCACATCCGACATTGTAACGTCTCCCCAACAGTCTCATATACGAGCAGGATATGCTGAATTCCGATCTTGCGGGAAGAAGAAACGACGTCGTCATCATCAGTCGCGGCCGCTAACAGCAGGTCTGGATTTTCAGTCTCTTCCTCTTGAGCCGGCTTGGGTTTTGGATCGATTTTGGGTGGATTGGCTTCGGATTCAGGTGCTGGCGCTGACTGGTGTGATTGATGACTTGACGCAGACACAGCCACAGATGCACCGTCTGTGTTCGCGGATACGACCACGCCCGTCTCCGACTCCTTGGCTGTCACTTGAACGACTTCAGCAACCTCGGGTGTAGGTACGGCCTCTGATACTGGCGCAGGCACAGTCGCGGGCGAGGGAGGTGTTGACGGAGGTGCCGACACCAAAGGAGTTATCTTACGTCGCTTCGGGGCACTTTCGCCTTCGCCGCCTACCGTCTCTTCTTCCCTCCCACGCCTTAGTTCACGGGGTTTGTCCGTCGTCGTTGGAACGACGACGGGAGGACTTGGTGCAGCAGCGCGATCCTCGCCGTCGACGATGGGCGGTGTTGTCGCTGCCACGGCTGGGGAGGACGGTGATGGGGAGTCCATGGTTGAAGACGGTAAAGGAGGAGGCTGTCGTGCCGGTCGTGGAGACTGAGGGGACGTCCCGAGTTCCTTAACTGTCACCGCACCGCACGTGCACTTCTCGAGAAGCAGCGCACAATAACACACACACACACACGTCAGCCTTTACGAGCACTAGCATAGAAAGCAACCTACAAACCTGCGACGACATCTCTATGAAAGCTCGTTCCGACTGCAAGCGTGCTCTCCGTTCCATTTGAGCGGCAGTAAGATCTGCGCAGTTCAGTAAGACAATTAACAAAAATCACCCATAGATGAAAGAAAGCAATTACATTCTCTCAGCTGTGCCCTCGTGTCGTGAAGCGCACGAAGCGCATGCGCTCGCTCGACCTGGCAGCGCTGCAGCAGGTCAGCAAGGCGCTGTTGCTCGCGCGCGGACCGTAAATTCTCAGCGTTGAGCCTGGCGATCTCCCGTTGAACAGCGTCCATAGTGGTCGCCCACGTCTTCTCAAGGAGAGCCTTTGCCGGTTGGAGCACTCTGAAAGCGGAAATAGTAGGTGGGGGCATGGCAGCGTCCTGTTGTTGTTGCTGTTGTTGTTGCTGCTGCTGCTGCTGCTGCTGCTGCCGCTGTCGTTGCTGCAGCTGCAGCTGCTGAAGCTGTGCCTGCGATTGCGCCGAGAGAGATGACGACGGAGCAGGTACCGACGGCGAAAGTTTCTGTATTCGGTCTGGCGCCTGGGTGTGGGGTTGCATTACGCGCTGCGGCTTCGTCTGCATTCCTAGTGCGCTAGGGACCGCGCTAGCAACGGCTGGCTGTACCGGCTGCTTGCCCCATGTTGACGCCTGTGCCTGTACCGGATACGGTTCCGGACGTACCTGCACCAAGGCGGAGCCCAACTTGGTGTTGGTGGTGGTAGTGGTGGTCGAATGAGTCATTGTCTGCCGCTGGTGCTGGTGCTGCTGGTGCTGGTGCTCTGAAGGAAGGGTTGCAGGTCGCAATTTAGGTGTTGCAGCTGTTAGTTCCGTAACTACTTGAGGTGGGGGTGGGGCCCATGGGAGTGGTGCGAATTGAGCGTGTACGGCGCCATTTTCCTGGTTCGACACCACCTGCTGTTGCTGCTGTGGGTAATTGCTGGACGACACGTGTAGGGGGTTCAGCAAACGCATGGCCGGCTGTATCGACGCGTTGACGCCGTGCGTAAGCACCACTGGCACATGGTTTGGTGGTGGTGGCGTCCGAGTCGACGACGATGACGACGCCGCAGGCGGGTGGCGTTGACAAAAGAATGACGGAGATAATGATTCAGGGTGAGCCGTCGGTGGTGGCGTTAGAATTGACGAGCCTCTGGGCGGAACGGTAGCATTAGGTTGAACGGCGAGCGGGCGTTGTCTAGATGGGGGACGTGAAAATGGGTTCGGCGGCGGCGGGAAGCCCAATGGAGAGGGGGATGTGGGTTGAACGGACGCGTTGGTGTGAACGTGAAGTTGTGGGGGATACATGGCGGGTGAAGGAATCAACGCATAGATTGTTGAGTCATTTATGGGATTATCAGAATCATAAATATGCGTCAAATATCATCAATTACGTCAGAAATACAGATCCATATAAACGGTCGAAATAACGAAGGGAAAGCTGATCGATGGACGATATGCATGTATGAGCCTGAGAGATGCAGCGGGTGCAAAGAAAAGCGTAGCAACGAAAACTGAAAACTGAACAACTCCGAGTCTCGTAAAAAGTGCGCTATCATAATTGGTCATGAAAAGATAAAAAGTCTATACTTGCCTACGCCTTGGCGCTCTTCTCCTTTCTCTCCTTCTTCTCCTTATCGCTGAAGATCTCCTTCAGCTTGCCCAACAGACTATGTCGCTTCTCCCGTTTTTGCAGACTCGAGAACCGCGACGAACTGGTCGGCGAACTGTTCGCGCTTTTGTCCCGTCCGGGAAACGAAAACTTGCGTGACGCCTTCCGCGCTGGTGTCGTCGGTAACGTCGGCGCTGCAGTGGAGGTGCTGGCTGTGCTCGCAGACTTGGTGTGACCATTAACGGCCGGAGCCGTGGGTAACGGCGATGAAGGGGTCTCAGATGACTGCACGTCAGGCTTAGGCTCGGGAGCAGCTGCGGTAGGTTCGGCCGCAGGGGTGGGGTCGGTGCTCTTGGCAGGTTCAGAATCTTGCTCCACGGCGGGCGCAGGCACAGACGGCTCAGGCTCGGGTACGGCAGCCACCTCCTCACGGACGGGAGCAACAGGCACCTCTCGCACCGGGGCAGTTTCGGATTCTGCAGCATTGGGGGTGGCCTCAGGTTTGGTAGCGGGAACAGGTTTGACGACATCAGAGGTAGCCGGCTCTGGCTCGGGTACGGGTACGAGTACGGGCTCCGGCCCCGCAACAACCTTACTCTCAGCCTTCGAGGTGGAGGAAGCCGCCTTTTCTATTGGTACCGGCCCCTCGACTCGAGCAGCATCCACGTCAGGCGTCGCCTTTGGCTCCGGTTCGGGCACGGACGCAGGAGCTGGTTCTTCAACTTCAACGACAGCAGTGGCATCCGTATCAAGATGTACTGGCACGTGCGTCGAGTGCTCCTGCTCAGGATTGGATTGGGCAGGAGAAGTGACAGTAGTATGGACGGGTTCCTTGGGAACTTGATTTGGCGCGACCTGTGCATTGCATCGTAAACATTAGCACTTCCTCTAGCATGGGGTTTAAACGAACCTCGTCTGAAGCCCTCTCTACCTCCTGTGAGCCTGGAACAACCTGGGCAATTGCCGTATGTGCCACATCAACAGCTGAAGTTTCAAGCGCTTTGACCTCGTCGGGAAGAGTAAGTGACTTTTCGGGTGCGGGCTCAGCTGTAGGTATAGGGGCCTCGTGTGGCTCTCCGAGTGCGGATCCGTTCTCGACCGGCTTATCAGTGCGCCCTGGGACCTTTTCCACGTGCTCTGGCTCCACCACTGACTCATGGTGGTACGATGACGGAGCAATGGCAGGTTGGGGTTCCGGCGATGGGGGCTTTGGGGGCGCAGTGTACAGATTGTTGACGAAGCCATGATCGATCACTTTGGGCTCGGCATCGTTGGTCATCCAGCGACCATCAACGATGAACTTGTACTGGATCGTGTCTTTCCATGGAATAAAGACAGGGGCTTCAAAACCATCGGGCTTGCGGGAGAGGCGAACCGAGGAAGACCACTGTATGCAGAGATGTGGTGCAGAGGGAAAGATGAAGGAGGGAAGACGAAGTGAAAACCCAGTGGATATCGCAGGCATAAGCGAAGCAGAAGAAAAAAGGAAAAAAAAGGGGGGATAGGACAAACTTGCCTGGTCAAAAGTCCCGGTGACTATAACTTCATTGGCGTCCGTGCGTGGCCTGTTTTTAAGTAGGGGAGGCGTTCAATAGAGCGGAAATGCGAAAAACACGACTATACGGCATGGCGCACCATCGTAGAATGACTTGATGGAGGTCTTGAGAGGACATGGTGGCAGGCCGGGTCTAAAAAATGCGCTGAAACTTGAGGGAGAGACGGAAACGTGTGAGGGGCAGTCAGAGTCCGCGAACCGCGTGTGAGCGAGACGGCAAAGGCGGAGGATATCGGCGAGGAGAAGTCAACCTCGGGTGAAAGGTGTCGCTCTCTGGGGACGATGGAGATTGGATTGCCTTTGCAGGGGATGTGACGGAGTTGAGAGACGTCTAGAACAAGTGGGACATTCCCCTAGCTATCTCTTGGCCCTTGACGTAATTTCCTTTTTTTTTGGTTCCGGTTAACGCTCCGGTCCAGGGCGGCCTAATCAGCCAATCAATTGCACATCTCGCCTGCACGAGTTGGACGATCCCGCTACCACCTCGAGGCAACCGATATCACATGTATCCTATCCGAACATGCTTGTGGGCTGCTCTTGGTCTAGTGTATACTCGTCTGATTGTCGTCCTTTTCCTTGGTCTAGATCTCTGTATGGCAATCACTTGCCAGCTCAAGCTCAGGCCTCGTGGCCTCGTCGATAACGCATCTTGATGCCACGTGCCATTGCTCCCTTGCGGTGGTCTAGGGACATGAAATGCCAGTCAATTTTTGGCCTGGAGGAGGAAGTGTGAGCAACTTGAAGGCAGATGGAAAGTTGTGTGACTGGTGTCTGTACATGTTAGTCTCCGTCCCAAATCACGGAGGAAGGCGTGTCAACTGTGACATGACTGACCGCACAAACGATGGGGTCGATGGGGGCCCTGGGGGTACACGTAGTTGAAAACTTCGGGGAGGGGTTTAGTCAGGCTCGTAAACTCGTCTTGACCGTAACACCTTTATGTAATAATGAGTTTTTCGATCCTCTAATATCAACTGCTTGATCGTTTTCAAGTGGTCTCACTCGGTGTCTGCATTTCCCTGATGGGCGCGACTCGGAGCTAACGCAGTGTACTGGGAATCGTATCCCTCACGCCTGCCATAATCCATTATGTATCCTGCGATCAACCAGGATCACTTTTCGCCGTTAAAGGGTCGTCATTGATGTACAGTAAGCAGTCTGACTGATCCATCGATCTCATGTAGTCACTAAACGACCAAGGCAGCCTTGCTTCTACATCTGGATCACCCCGGCCATGGTGACCATTTCGCTATATATACTCTCATCATGCATCTGGCCCCAATACACGCTGTTTTATCTTCTTGTCTATCAACACTATGGCTGAGAGATTCCTGAGGTCGGTCCACGACGCGGTGAGCCGCGAATATGACTATATCATCGTTGGTACGTATATGTTCCGTTCGCACCCGACGTTTCTTATCGAACCTAACGCGTACAATAGGTGGTGGAGTAAGTGTCCCACCCCCTCCTGCTCACGGCGCTGGCTCACATGGGCAGACTGCAGGGCTTGTAGTTGCCACACGTTTATCAGAGGATCCCACCGTCTCCGTGCTCGTTCTCGAAGCCGGACGTGCGAATCTCAACGATGATTCTATCAGTACGTGTCCCTTCTGCTGTTCCTCCCCTTGCCCCACTCCTTACGATGCGCGTAGCTATGCCCGGCACGTTTGGCAAGAACTTCTTCCAGCCAGATTACGAGTGGGGATTTATGACCGTGAGTACACGAAATGCGCTCCTAACGCTGTTCCCTGATCTCCTGTTTCAGGTCCCTCAAAAACACAGCAGTGATACAGCATTCTATTGGCCACGGTGAGCACCCCTTTTAGATACATCTCCTCTCGCTCGTCGTACTATGGGTAACTGATTGTTGTCTTAGTGGCAAGGGTCTTGGTGGTTCATCCTGTATCAATTTCTATGTCTTCGCGCAACCGCCTGCTTCGGATATCGACGGTACCCTATATCCTAGGCAGTGCCCACCGTTACTGATTGTGTTTTGTGTTAGCGATCGAAAAGCTCGGAAACCCGGGGTGGAATTGGGAGACCTACATGCGGTACTCGAGAAAGAGTGAGCGGTGCGTCACATTTCAAAGGCTCGGTTTTCCGCTATATTCGTTGTTAATTGTGCGATCCAGCTTCACCCCGCCTAGTGCACAAGAGGCGGCAGCAGAGCGTCTGCATTTCAATCCTGCGCACCATGGAACAGATGGTGAGCATAACCTGATACATCGTCCGAGTTTTGGATAGCAGCTGGACATGGATGCAGGCCCTATTTCTAGTTGTTACGCACCGCTGCGTGCTGGCTGGGATTATCTGTACCAAGACGTATGTCGCCTGAACGCTCTTGCATGCGCGACTCTGTGGGGTACTGATATCGCACAACCAGACTCTCGGAAACCTGGGTCTTCCCCCCACGAAAGACTCGGTGAGATCTGAACTCACCTACCTTAGGATCCGGTTTGCTCACCCTCTTGCCTTTTCAGGTGTTAGGAGATGTATGTATAGTTGCGTGGCCATACGCAGGGGAGTTGATTGTTGTCACAGGGAAACGGAGCTTGGATGGCAACTTGCTCAGTCAACCCCGACACCAAAAGACGTTCAACCTCGGTGGTATGTATTCCCCACCTAGCGCTGGCTTGTGAAAGCTCCTAAGATTCCCACTACGATCCTCTCAGGAATACCTGCACCAAGCAAGCGCGCGCGAGAACCTCCACGTGGTTGTTTCCTCTCCCGTAACGAGGGTTTTGTTCAAGGATGAAAAGAGCGCGGCGGGTGATGTGGTTGCGTCGGGCGTCGAGTTTGTGCATGAGGGCAAGACGTATACCGCCCGCGCGAACCGAGAAGTCATCCTTAGTTCTGGGTGAGATAGCGTGCTTTTCAAATATCGAAGTTCAGCGCATGGCTCAAATGTTGTACTGATGACAGTACGCTAAAATCGCCTCAGGTACAGTGTCGCGTCGCGTCTCTATTGACGATGCATTAATGATGGCCTATCGACCTATAGATTCTCGAGTTTTCTGGCATCGGTAATCCCGAAGTACTCGCTGAGATCGGTGTCAAACCCAAATTTGACCTACCCGGCGTCGGCGAAAATGTGCAAGAACACATTTTCACCAATCTTGCCTTTGGTACGATTTATTCCCTTTCCCTTTTGCGTTGTTAACCTACCTTGACCACCACATCAAGAACTCAAAAATCCAGAGAAGTACAACACCCAGGAGCCCATGGCAGACGAAGCAGTTCTGAAAGAACAGCTCGGACTCTACAAGTAAGCCTTCAGGTGCCCAGGGAAGGATCGGAATTCATTAACCGACGCTATCTTTTTTTACTCTTGATGAACTAAAAAAAACAGCTCGGGGAACAAGAGCCTATTTCTTCTCTCCTTCCTCGGCCTGGGCTCCGGCTCCGTCGACCGTCTCTCGCCCCAGGGCGCGGCGCTCATCTCCTCGCACGTGGCGCGTATCCGCGCCACGTCCGCCGATACCTGGAAGCCTGGGGTTGCTGAGCAGTATGCCCTGCAGGTTGACAAGCTCAATGCGGGCACGGCAAGCACGGCAATCGTCAGCATGCCGATTTATACTTCTCGTCCGAGTGCGTCGATCTCTCCTCTATCCATCCCTCTATCCCGTTTTCCCCGGCATCGCGTGCTGAAACCGAAGATGAACAGACGTACCTGAACCGGGAAAGAAATACATCTCGATCGTGGCGATGTTGAACCATCCCTGGTCACGTGGTACCGTTGTACGTTCAAAATGTTTCTTTTAGTTCGATGAATCCTCTCTTTCCACAACGTCGCACCGTGTCTTATTCCTTTCACACCTCTTATAGCACGCGGTGACCCCAGATCCTCTCGCACCACCCGCGTTAGACCCACACTACTATCAAGACGACTTTGGTCAGTGCGCTGGGCACCTACCTGAAGACGGAAGAAGAGATGTGCTCATAATAACGTCACATTTACTATAGATATGCAAACTATGATCGAACTGACCAAGTTTGTCCGCCGACTCGGCAAGACAGCGCCCCTCGGCGATATCATTGGTGCGGCGCCAGATCAACCGTACATAACCGTAGCTGATCAGTGTCTGGCCGCGCTTTCCTTTTCAGCACGGGAGCATAACCCAGGTCCGGAAGTACAGACGGATGAAGAACTTATTGCGTGGATCAAGCAGTACACAAACTCTATTGCCCGTATGTGTTCCATTCAATTTTCTCTAATTCCCTGTATATTCGGGGTTCGTTGACTGACTTTTTGGTTTTACGTCACGTACACAGATACGTCGGGGACCTGCTCGATGCTCCCGCGTGACAAGGGCGGGGTCGTCGATCCACGACTGAAGGTCAGTAACAGAATAAAATTGCCTGCACATGTCGACAGTCGCATGGCTAACTTCACCCCACCCCCTTATACCTTTTCTCGTAGGTATATGGAACGCACAACTTGCGCGTCGTCGATCTTTCTATCCTCCCATTGCACATTGGTGCTCCCACGCAGGGTAGGTCTCGTTACTTTGTCCCGTGAAGTCTTGCTGATTTGGTGTCGTCCTCTTCAAGTGTATGTTTATGGCATGGCCGAACAAGGTAAGGGAGACAGGGAGCTTTTTTTCTCTTACAAAATGAAGATTCCTTCTTTAATTGCTGACCTGTGTTTCCCCGCGGGCCTTTTTGACGTTGCGTAGCATCCGATATTATCAAGGGCGTCATTTAAAGTGCGATTGGAATCTGGCGGTCTGCCTGAGTTACAGTACTGGTGCGTTTCTTCTATTTTTATTACTCCCGAGCGACACCCAGCTGAGCGCGAATCAGAGTGGCGGGCTTATAGTGTGGTAGTTAGAAGAATCGTTAAATCGATGAGCAAAGGTATACAGTAGGCAAATCATTGCTTTGTTGACTTTTATTGGCTCTTGAACGTCGGACGTTTGAGCATTCAAACTTCTCACCGTGATCATGGAGCACAGTAGTACGGTATCACAGTTCTTCATCTCGATACAGCTTTTGATCTTTCATCGTCTTCGTATTGGCTTATCATGTCGTGCTAAGTACGCATGACTAATTACTGCGGTTGGCATGCCGACTGCGGATATAAAGGAACACCCAAGTCCGAGTTCTCCCTTGTCAACATTATCACCCGTGTCGGCTTCCGTGTCAGGTTTATCACCATGTCAGCCATAACACCCGTGTCAGCTATACTGTATCAGCTGTGTCAACTTTATCAGCCATTTCAGCTACATTACCCGTGTCGGCTGCCGTACCTGTCCGACCCAATTGTGAGTGCGTGGAGCATTTACTAGCATTCTCTGGTTCCCTTCACATGCGGCCATATGCGCCAGCCGTGAAGGGAAATATTCTCCTAGACTGTAGCTTCGCTGATGCAGTGCAATAGCTATGTTCATAAAACTTGAGCCACGGGGTGTTTACGAGGGTAACTTACTATGATCCGAGTCCCGGCTCGGACTCGGACTCGGACCGCCGCTGATGGCAATGGGCAGTATACTTTCGGAGATCATCAATGTCTGCAGCAGTCTTCTCTTCCTTCTCTGGAGGCCTTGAAATCTGCGACGCTGACAAACTTTTGGATGATGGCTTTGATCAAACTGACGGACGCCTGTGTTTTGGGGTATTCTTTTATGCTGCATTGCATGGACCCTCTTTCGCCATGCGACCTTTGCGCGTCTCAACTTTGGTCTCAACGCCGAGTTCGACAAAAACGTCTCATGATGGGTTCGACCGGTGCTAACAGCGCATTAGATAAGTGCACGTGACGCACATCGTTCTTCCCCTCACACCCTTGCTCACTCCACTGAGTTTAGCAAAATCGGAAACCAATTGGACTGAACTAGGAGCATTTATGGGTAGGCAATCGATAGCAAAGATGCTCCTCGCGGATATTGTACGTAGAGAATCTTACAACGTCGAGCACTGTCTTCTATCGGTCATTCACCACCGAAGCAATAATTGGTGAGCGAACATCCCTCGCTGCTCTGACCGGGTTGACTTAAGATATAAGGTATTGACTAACTTCGAGTTTACTTACACGTCCTTCATGGGCGGAAGACAGATCTACGGATCTACATGTGTCTTTGTGTCTGCGCACCTGGACTAGGAACCGCTGTTTCATCAACCTGTTTGGCAGAGAATTGTCGAAAGAACACTTCGCAATGGTCGTAGGATGCCCGTCTCTCGTCCATACACCACTTCTCCTTATTACCAATATTTTCTCTTTTATCATTCCTTAGCACCCCATATCTACGCAAAACCATCTGGTCATCTTGACAGTGTCCCTTTGTGCCAAGCAATCATCGATCGCTGCGTCGGCAGAGAAGAGCCCCCTGAATAAATAAGTCCGCAAAATCTTTGCCTTCGCTTCACATGTCCTGTCTCCGGTCTCTCCCACGGGTATGCTGCCGATTTCGCGACGAGTACAGTGGGAAAATCTTTGACTGGACTGCTGTCTCGACAATCACTGTACAGTTCTGGCAATCAACCCAGAGTGAGTTAATTTGCGGTACACGTAGTACAGACAACCTGGATGCCTCTGAATATCAATGGTGAGCAACACTGCAAACTGCTGGCTGCCAAATCCCTGCATATGTGCAGCACGGTGCGCTGGAGTGTCACCTCGGGGTCGAGGTTCCTCAACGGGCTCATACTTGACCCACTGATCAACGTGGATAACTACTTTCCCAAGGCTATATTACAGTTGCAGCCTTACCTTGGATTTCGGTAAAGGCATAATTTCGATGGCTTCGCAGTTGGTAGCCGCAGAGTAGCAACCCTCCAGGGGCCTGTGGATCTTTCGATCTTTGTTTCACAATGCCATCGTGGCCTGGCCCACACTATGATTCACCGCCTGGATGGACGAAGGCATGGGTATTTTTTATATTGATTTCAGATGAGCCCAGCTAGGCGTGCTGTGCTTGGAAGGCGAAAGAACTTTATGTTATCGATGCCCTATGCCCAATTCGAAAGTCCCCTGATCGAGATCCACAATGGCCTCGCCATTCCTCTGAAATCTGGAATCAATCAGTTTTGCGAGCAACATGTGGGCCAGCCCTATGCAATGTGCAGGAAATCGTGCGTGTAAAATGTAGGATTTGCAAGATATTTACCTGGCAGACGATCTGAATCGAGGATGCCGTACACTAAGCTTCCCTCCCCTTCCCCTTGGAACGCCACTGCCTGATCAGGAATGTGGGTCACTCTGTGCCATGGCAATTACTATCACGCGAAATAAATGAATTGCTTGAAAGAGAACTAGCTGCTAGACCAGGATTGTGTTGTGTCTGACAGAAGCTTCTACTCTGTGGTAATCGCTTTCCGTACAGTGGGCACGTTGGCAACTCGGACACAGCTGTCACCACCGCCTTTTTGCATAATCACCCGGACCCAAGCCCAGGCCAGTGTCACCACTGGCGGGCGACAGCTCCCCTAGATCCATCTATATGTCATCGACTTCATTGCCCACTAAAAAGGCGACTAGTCCTAGCTGGAGACGAAAATCAATATACTTCCACCTCGGGGACTAGACTCGTTGCCCGACGTTGCCCAGCCACAAGCCATTAAGACACAATCCACCACGTGCTGCGTCGGGTACGACAGGCTGTAAGCGGGGCCCGTGTGTCGCGTGTTACGGACAATGGTAATGAATTCCTAAAAAAATAAAATGACGATACATTTCGGCGCGACGGTCGGACGCATCCCTCCCAAGAAAGTTAAAATGTATCGTAAAAAGGAAATGGGCATGCAAGCGCTCTGCGGTCAGGCATCGTCAAAAATCGCCCATTTATTGGCTATTTTCCCTCCCTCGATCATTGGCCAATAATAAATAATTAACACTCCCCAGCTTCTTTTTGAACTTTTTCAGACTAGCATATCACTCGAGATGTCCTAAAGGCCGACGTGTGCGCCGTGCGAACTCAGCGGACGTTCCTTTCTCTCCTCTTCTCTCTTCGATATATAATCAACTCTTCGACTTGGCTTCGGTCATTGCGCATTGATGTCGTGCCCAATCCACGACCGTTGTACTTGCTATGCTACCTCCCTCCACTACACGGCGTCTTTGACTTCCTCGACGGGCTCTTCGCAGCTCGCTCCCCAGGCCAACAATATCTTCGTCGGTTATGAATGGGCTGCGCCTTTGGTCCCGTCTTCCACTGCCTGGTATCCTTTTGAGTCGGTATTATTACAACCCCCGACGTCGCACTCGGCAGGAAATACGTCTGGAACTATGTCGATTCACAGCTCGTATTATCCAGAACCCCATGTCTATGAGCGTGAGCAGAAGACGGCTCCTCCTCACGATCAAGTATGTTTTCGTTTTCTTACGCACCGCCCCGGGCTTACCCCAAGCTAGTTTGCAGCCCAACACCCGTACCCTTCGCCGTACATCCAGGGTGTTTCTCGAATGACCATCCCCAGTAATCACCCTGAGATGCTGGTTCAGGCTCGTCGAAGTAGCACGTCTCGCTATGGGAACTATAATGCGCCCTCCGTTATCAATCCTGACCGATCTCTATCATTCGATGAGCCACCCCCTCCTTACCCGAATAATTCTCTGCCTGTCAGCTCTTTGAGCGATGTTTTCTCACACTCTGCTCTTCTGCATACCGATCGCTTTACGAGTGCTGGTCCAATCACGCAGTCACCCCTGACGCCCGTGCCTCTGCGCCACAGCTCTCTTTACCAGGTATTGAAGCAGGAGTCTCCGGCTTCACCGACGCAGGGCACGTTGCAGTCCGGGGAGTCGTCAATCGCGCACGCTCTGGAGCTGCAGGAACCACAGGCACGGCGTGTGCATCCGTCATGCACGCCTATCCTAGGGAATGCACGCCTGCGGGGCTCCACGATCGGCGCCTCCGAGTTGGCGTTGAGTGCCGGTAAGATAACAACGGACAACTCTTACGGTTGTAGCGGCTGACCTATGCCCCCCCTTGCCTCAAGGTCTTACCTTGGCGACGTCTGCTCAAGCCAACCCCCCTGTTTCATCCGTAACGCCGCCCTGTGAATCGGTGCCGGCGCAAGATGGGTCTGTCGTAACCCCCCTGCAAGCTCACACACTAGTGCCCTCTCTAACTGAAGACACCACCCAAGATTACGACACTTTCCCGCGCCTCCGTAAGGTAAGCCCCCCTGCCCCTCCTAAGCAAAATGCCGTATCCATACGTTTACGAAAGAGCTCTCGCCTCATTCAACTCCAGCCCGCGTTGCCAGGATCTGCCAAGGAAGACCAATCTGCTGTATCAAGCCCGCTCTCACCAGTGCCATCGCGCCCGTCATCTTCGATGGGCGCTCCGGCATCGCCATCCCTCGATAGTAGTACCCTAGAATCGGCCTTCGCTCTGCCCCTATCGGGACGCAAGCGCCCCGTGTTGCGGGCTAAGCTGGCTTGTCTCTTTTGTCGCCGGCGGAAGATACAGTGCCGCCCCTTGCCCGGTGACAATCTGGGCAATACTTGCCAGTGAGTTTATTTCTTTATTTTTTGAATTTCTGGCGCTGATCATTATCGCCCGTGCTGTGTAGGCAGTGTGCGAAGCGCTGCCGCGAATGCGAGTACCCGGAAATGACGTGGCGCGGGAGGACGACAAAGAAACGCTCGCGCGACGATTTCGACGAAAGCGACGACGATGAAGACGGTGAATATGAAGAGGAGCCGCCGCCGCCACCGCCACCGCGATCCAAGTCAAGGCGGCATGCATAGGTTCATTCCAGTCGTTCTGTCCGTGTCTGTCCCACTCGTTATTGCAGATCTTGCTTTCGGTCTTGTTTTCGTTTCCTGCTTGTTCGTCGTCATGCTTCTTACCTTCTTTTGTTCGTCCATCCATCATCCGCCCTGGGCATCAGAAAAATCTGATGCGGATGCTTTCTTATCCCGTCCACCCGTAATCGCTCTCTCTCTTTCTTGCGAGCGCCGTGTAGCATATATAGGTAGCGTTGGTACAGCAGTTTATTCACTCATTGTACTCGTAGATATTCACATGAAACCCCCATTTACAGTAGCTTTCAGCCAGTTGCTCTCTGATTTTTGAACAGCACAGAATAATAGAAGTTGAAGGTTGACCCCTTGAGGTTGCCTTAGAATAGTCGCACCGATTTTGCTCCGGGTCTTTCCTCAGGAGGTCATTGGGTTGGCCAGACGCAGGCTCGTAGCCGTGGGCCTGAGGCCTGAATCCCTGATCGAATCGCAAGTTATTCGCAAGTGACCCGAGCAGGTGATCGGTAAGTTACCTACCCCTGACAATACTCTTTTGCAATCACAATCCGAGTCTGCGGTTGAAGCTAGAGACTACTGCACCCGCAAGTGTGGATCACTAGTAGGAACGGTCCTGTCAATGGTACAGGACAGTACAGGACAGTACAGGACACCACATGTCTCGAAAATTTTGCGTGGAGACGCCAAATCTCAGTCTAAAAATCTCGATGCAGCTCCAAACGCCGTTCAGGCCAAGCACACGCTGCACAACCCACAGTCGCCGGGTTTCACCATCGGTTTCGAAGTCAGCGGGAGGTCTCTGGGGGACAAAAGTGTGGTGGCACGGAGACACTTACTGTATTGACCAGACGAATTTATTACTCTAACGGAAACGCTAATATACTCAGAGCCGAGACTTGATATCATAAGTCATCTTGACCTGTGACAGAGGCCTCTGGTCGCTATTCTACTGTACGAAGATGGGAGGGACCTTTTACAGTAAATTACCAGGTTAGGCCAGCTAGCTAAGTCTTCGGTCTTTGCGGAAGGTAGCAAAGCATAAGTCAGTATGACTGCTTCCTTCCCCTAAATAAATGTGACCCAATTCCCCGCTAGACCCATTGGCCAGACTGGCTTCATCTTCATTCTTCCCCGGCGGCCGATGCGGAGCCTCAGGGTTGGTGTGGACCCATAAGCGTGTGATATATATATGTATGTTACAGTTACAGTGCTTTATAAATATTATACAGTACAGTGCAGTGCGGTCCTGTGCACTTTGAATGTCGCGTGAAGATCAAAAGAAGCCATACAGTACGTCGGTTGCTTTCTTAAGCTTGTCGGATAGAGACGGCGATACAACCGTGACAAGACGAAAAAATTTCGCGCGGGCGGACCTTCTTGAAGAGTCATCACGCTGTACTTCTGCGATGCAGAATTGGTTGCTCGCCCCGCTCTGCACGGGAGAGCTACAATAAGCGCGCTCACCTCTCAAGACTAAATTGTTTTTTCCCTTTCCCTTTCTTATCCCCCCTTCTTGGGCGGGGCGCGGGGCGGTGTTACTGTAACGGCGACTGCGGTCTCTTGAATAGTCGCTGTCATACTGTAAAAATAAACCATGCGGTAAAGTCGATTTATTGGACGGCCGTACCGCTGGGAGAAGGAGAGACAGACAACACCGTTGAGGGTACTGGCAGAGATCTAGAACGATTTACTGTACCTTTGGGGGGTGGTAGAGTTTAAAGCCCCGAGGAATGGAGACGGACACGACAGACAAAAGGACGCCGTTTTCGGAACTGCTGTCAGCGCATTGGCAAGAAGGCGCCTTTAGAGGGTTGTGCACAAGTCGGGGGGGTTCACCACTTCCAGCCCCCTTCGACCATTGATTCCATCCATTATTTTGTCCAGGATGATCCACGGAGCAGAGTCATTTTTAGAACACTGTTCTCCCTTGTGATGACGCGCCCATCAGTTGGTCGGGTCTCGTGGGCGCGCCCACTGGCAAGTCGCCGCATTTGACACAGACCCTGCCTCGCTTCGCCTACTTACCCACTGGTTTAAGTCACGCCCCGATGGCTTGTCATCTTACGCTTAGATCTTTAGGACTTCTTCGCCTTCGTAGGTGCTCATTTCCTGATAGTAGAATACGCACTACTGGAGACGCCGTTGTGCTGTATCAGGGGGGCACGAGGTTCTTGTGGGGCAGGGAGGGAGCAATCCGGGAGCAGTCGCACCCACCGATGTGGTGAGGGTTCCCTCGAGCATCACGAGGGACTTGTGAAATTCCAAAGGGTCTCGCCTACATTCACAACTGGTGATACGCGACTAAGCGCTGGTTCGCTAGGCGCCAGATGTGAGAGACACGATCGGTGACGGCATCTATGATACCATATATTTCATCCTTTATGTGGAAAAATCTCCAAGGAGATGCCATTGCTGTGAGCACCATTTAGCAAACCCAAGGTACCATCATGATTCTGTCGAGCATGCTCAAGGGCAGAGTAAACCATACTGTACAGTACCTCCGAGGACGTAAACTCGACAGGGTCGCTGTGAAATCTGATAACGGCCATTCCAGGACAAACAGGGGATGGATGTTTTCTGGTCGGAAAACAACAGCCTTAGGGTTCACGACGTATTGAGTAGGTGTTTCAAGCTTTGCGCCGACGGGCAATCGTTGCCACTGAGCAGGCAGAGGGTGTGAGAGAGCACAATTCTTTCGAAGGATCGTCAAGAGAATTCGCAAAATCCCATTGTGGCCTAGTACAAAGCATGAACCTTTTATCTGATGGGATACGCATAGACCCTGGGCTTACTTGAGACGACCCTATTTAATTCATAGGTGGTCTGTTTGAGTTTGAGCACGTCGATGAGAGGTGTACAAGACTGGGACAGAAGGTTGTTCGGAATAAGCCGGAGACGTAAGATGGCGTGAGAAAGCATCTCGGCAACAAACGAAACTCGCGAGAGAGCTGGCCACCACGACAAACACCGATTCTGCTTGTTTTTTTACCAGAAATGCCTAAACCTATACGCAATTCTTTCATGAGGAACTGGTGGGCCGTTGAGGTACGCATATTCTCTCTTCAGAAAGAGAAAAAAAGGGTGATCCACGGAACTTACCATCTATCTCGTCAGGCCATTCCGATGTGAGCTCTGTCATCGTACCCATCCACTGCTGGAAACATGACTCTGTCCTGCAGCTACTGCGTCGTTGGTGTCACCGTACTTGGCTGTGGATGGTACCTCACCCGCCTCGCGCGTGGCCCGCATGGTGAGCCTCCATTCACTACACATCACATCATCACATTCCTCGATTATGATTATTTTTCTGAATTTCCGCGCCGTATAGTCGTTTGGACCAAGTCCAATCCCACCCCTTGGAACGAAGTGAAGCAGGACGAGAACGTCAAGATGATGGCCGTCAATCAGAAATTCGATAAGAGGTACGTATACGTTCCGTTGCTGCTTGCTTGATTAGCACCTCATCGTTGACATGTCATCGGTTTTACTTTATAACCCCGGTGTGTTACACAGCTGGACGCGCGATAGGCTTTGAAATTGGGGGGCCCAATCGTGGTTAAAGTCACTTAATGACCTTGTCCACTTCGGCAGTACTCTCTGAGTTTGCATAAATGTCTATCCTACTTTCGTTTGAGTATCACAGGCTCTGTGTGACGAGATATTGTGGACTCGCATCGGCGTCGACATCGAACATTAACAGTAGGATTGGTGATTGACGTCACAAGATCAAGTCCATATGGGGTAGCGTGATTTGATCTGCAGTGCTATACCTCAAGAGGATAGGTATGCTTTACCGTAATGGTGGCAGGGGTGGTCCTTTCAGCCACCCACAGTAAGCTCAAGCTCTGCTGCGCAGACGGCGATGTCAGCGGGGAACTGGTTTCGGTTTCGGAAGTCCGCGGTCACCGCGGCATCGGCCATGGTCTATTTACCAGTTCTGTCCGCTGCGATCTAATGCAGCAGCAATGTTACCGCACACAGGACATGTACAGTGCCTGCACTCGTGCGACACACCGTCTGCAAGGGTAACCCTGAGACGCTCCTAGGGCTCTAGGCAGACACTGCCAGACAGGCAACGAATATGATATCAATACTGACGACACGTCGGGTAGGTACGGACTGGTAGACCTATAGTAAGGTTCACGAATTTGAATGACAAAGGTCCCCTTGGTTGTCCTGTGCATGCACCGGATGTGGCGGCAGGCAGCTGAGCTGCGCGAGAGATCCGACTTGCCTCGGGGGGGCCACTTGCTAGCAAAGTGGTTTGTGGCATGGGTGGCCCCAACGAGGCCATCTTCGCATCGGGGAATTCCATTCTCGGGCTCATGGGGGTATGTGGCCGGCCACTTGCCTCTGCGGGAGGGGGGGACACACGATGGAAACTACGCACGATCCCTGAATTCGAATCGTGAGAGATCCGTCAGTAGGATTACGAACCTCCCTGGACCCTGACGTAGTCATGGAGTCTAGCTTGTGCAGTGAGCCAGACTGGGGTGCGTACATGACGTGGGAGTGAGGCCAATGGCGTTTCTCATTGCGACGGGTGTCAAGGATGAATCTGGGGCATATGTAAAGAATTCTGCAGTGTCGTTCCTCTTGTTCAAGAATTTCGATGAGATGATCTAAACGCATAGGGTGACCCGTAACTCGACAGATCGACAATATGACAGATCTCGCAGATAAGCAAGTTCGAAGTCTCTAACAGGTGACAGTGAAGAACCTGGAACCATTCGCGTTAAGCCAACTTCTTGATCTTGGATCCCAAGCCAGACATCCTGAAGAGCACAGTTGTCGATGGCCAAGTTCCGAGGGCTTCGAAAAAATAAGTCTTCCCTGGAGGATTCGCTGATCTTGGGTGTTTGATTGTCTCGAGACGTGGTTAGGCTGTGTGAGATCGGCCAGGATGCAGACATAAGCATGGGATGGACGAAGCCTTGCTGGAGGCGGAAGAGAAGACCCAAAATAAACTGTACGGGGATTTCGTGACGCGACGCGAAACGCCATCATCCAGGCCAGGCAAATGATTATAATCTGCAGGCGGAGATTTTATGGGGTTGTGTGTATGCTGCATGGTCGGTTGCAGTGGCCATGTACGATCATGATGGGATCAAAAGAAACGATGGCGGGTTATCTGTGATCCGTCAATGTCTAGTGTCCCTTGACTGGAGTGAAAAGTGCCACAAAAAAGGTCGCCACACGCCACAGAAGTCGACGTCTTTCGAGCCTGGGCAGATGGAACAAACCGTCGTGGTAGTCTTCATCTTGAATAGCTCACGGTTAGCACTGGCCATCGTAAGGTGTTCAAGTCGGGTACTAGATGCAAGGAAGCCTCTATGGACCAAGGCGTTGGAAGAAATGCGTGTGGAAGATAGAGCGACTGATGCCAGCGAGTCCATGATGGCGACGTGGCACGCCGCTTACAACTTGCAACTGTCTCTTGTGCATGTGGCTCAACCTACAAAGACTGCTGCTCTCAATATTGGACGATTTCTTATAAAACTTGCTTGCTGTACATCATTCTTTTCACCATTGCTTCATCAACGTCCCTCGGTCCTAAAGTCTTGTCCTGCCCACCACCTCTCCCTGTTCTTCCCAAGCTGAACTCGCGCGCGTTTGCCCCAGTGAATCTCCACCCAGACCCTTAAAACCATGGGGATACGACTCGATTCTCTCGAAGAGGTCGTCACCTTCCCTCCGATGGAATCGATACCTGATGGTCCAGAGGACAAGCCTACTCCAGGCCCACTTCTAGTATGCACCTCTTCTCAATTATCACCTTGGGTTTGAAACTTGGATATGATGCTCATCTATTCAATTTTTATTTCTCCGTGATTTTGTAGGAAGAAAATATCGGTCCATCCGATCTACCTGAGCTAATTTCGGGAGCTGCGACGTGGTCCCACTTTTACAACGAGAAGGACAAATTCTCCACCGATGTGCCGCTACGCACCATCCGACTCGCTCTACGGTAAGTACTCACACCCCACCGCCCCGCTTCCACCTCCCAAAAAGAGAGAAAGGGAAACGTAACGTTCGATCAGAGTCCACATACACACAGATACGGTATCCGCGCCTTCGACACCTCGCCTTACTACGACAACTCCGAGATCGTACTCGGCACGGCCCTAAAAGCTCTCGAGAACGAATTCCCCCGTGACACCTACAGACTTCTCACCAAGGTGGGGCGTTACGGCCCCAGTCCCGGCTCTGATCCCAGTGCCACCGACTTTGACTACTCCCCCGCCACCATACGACGCAGCGTGTGCCGCTCGCTGCGGCGCCTGCATACGCATTACCTAGACGTCGTTTACCTCCACGACATCGAGTTTGTCGCTCCGTGCGTCTCGCCGCGCGCAGAGGGTAACCATCTGTCTGCGCTAGGCGCAGAAGCAGCTGATTATGGCCTCCCTCCTCCCGAGCGAGACTTCTTCCCTAACGGCGAAGGAGAAGAGGGCACAGGAAGCATCGGAGCATTTCCTACAGCGGGCGACGACGACTCAGACGAGCGGATTCTCAAAGCCGTCTCGGAACTACGCGCTCTCCAAGCAGAAGGGCTAATCCGGCAAGTCGGGATATGTGGTCCGTCCTTCTCCCACTCACTCACTCACTCACCTACTCACCCCATCCCTACCAAAATAATAAAAATTAAGGTTTACCCCTACCGACCCTCCTCCGCACTGCGCTCCTCGTCCTAAACCGCACAGGCCTTCCCATAGACGCAGTCCAAACCTACGCGCACCTAACGCTCCAAAACGCCACATTGCCTCCCTTCGCCCAAGCCCTCCGCACGCGCGCGCGCGTAGGGCACGTCCTAGCTGCATCTCCCCTGGGCATGGGTCTGCTCCTGCCCCCACCAGCCGGGCCACCCGCGTGGCACCCAGCGCCCGAATCATTGCGTGCGGCCGTTCGCGAGGCCGTGTGCGCTCTCGGGTCCGAGTCTTCTGGATCTGGGCGGCAGGTGGAGCAGGTGGTAGCCGTTGCCATCGCTTGGTCTGTGCGTTTGGCGGCTGTTGCTGCTACTGCAGGGCCTAACAATGCGGCGGGGGCAAGAAGAAGGATGCCCGTTGTGGTTGGGTTGAGTAATCTTCGGGAGGTGCATGAGACCGTCGCTGCGTGGCGGTGGGCCAATGTCCAAGACGAAGGGAGGCGGGAGGAGCTCGAGCGCAAGGCTGCACTCGCGCGGGCTGTGTTTGAACGCACGGGTACGGCAGGATGGACGTGGCCCTCAGGCAAGTAGGTCTGAGGGGTGAACATGAAAAGTTATTCTCTTTTTGCATCTGAAATAAAATGGGTGTCGTAGAAATGATGGTACAGTACTACAAAAGTAATAGAAAAACAGAACATGTAAAGCCCGTTGATTGATTGTTAAAAGCAAAGCACATCTTTCCTTACAGCTAAATTGACAAGCCCCCCACTCTTTTCTCTTTGTCCGTCACGAGCTTTCATATTTTCTCCCCAAATGACAAGGTCCCGGACACACCACACCATGCACGCCACGCCGCACCGTCCTCACCGCGTCTTGATAATGCCCGCGTTGATGAGCTTCACAATCTTGTTCCGCACCGTCGGGTTCTTCATGTGGTCCTGCAGCGCTTGAGGATTGCTCTGCGCCTGCTGCAAAATACTCTGCATCACCGGATCGGTCATGATTTCCTATCATTCACCCACATCGTCAGCACCACCCAACCAACAAATGAAAAAGAAGAGGACGCACCGCAACTTCAGGGTCCCGCATTGCGCGTTCCAACGTCTCCTGCTCAGTCTCGTTCGCGCGCTGCGCACTGATACCGCTCTGTATCTTATACGAGAGCTCCTGTATCTCCCTCGTACTCTTCAACCCCGTAGCCTCGTCATGCTCCCTCGCCACCTCGAGCGCATCCAGCGCCTTCGTATACTCGCGCAGCGCAAACAGCACGCTCGCTTTCCGGATATGCGCCTTGACTTAATATACATATAAATTATATCGAAAATCAGCGTGTCTTTCCTTTCGTCACCACTGCTACAGTATCACTCACCAAAAGCAGGATCCACGCGTATCGCCTCCTCCGCGTCTTTGAGCGCCTCGGGCAGCGCGACGAGCTTGGTGTATGCAAGCGCGCGATTATTGTATCCGCGTGCGTCGTTGGGGTCTCGCTTGATGCTCTCAGTGTAGCTCTTCACCGCACCCGCAAAGTCTCCCTCTTTAAACAGTCGATTGCCCTCCTCGCGCGCCACGGCCGACAGCGCCGGGTCAATATACGCAGCGCGGTCCGCGGCTGCCTTGGAGCGCTCGATTTCCTTAAGCTTGTTCAAGATGTCTGGCGTACGGTGTTCGGTGAGGGATTTTTCGAAGAACCGGATCGCGTTGGCCAAGTCGTCCTTTTTGGCGTATGCAGAGCCAATGCGGCCATATGCTTTTGCCACGAGCTTGTAATCCGCGCGGAGCTAGGACGATATAAAAAAAGAATACCCCCACATGAGCGAGCATCGTCACCAAGAGTTAGGATAGAAAGGTAAAATTACCTCACGGCCCTCGTCCACGGCCTTTTGACACGCTTCGATCGACTTGTCGTAGTCGCCTTGCTCGAAGTAGGCCGCTGCGCAGGTAAACCATACACGCACGCACGTCAGACGCCGCATGCACGAACGAGAACCAACATGGCCTACCGGCCAGATTCGTTAGGAATGCAATATCTTTGGGCCACGTCTCCCAAGCCTTGCTGAAATGTGTGATGGCCGTTGCAAAGTCGCGCTTCTTGTACGCGTCTGCACCGAGCTTCTTCTCTGCCTCAGCTGCCGTCTTGATAGCAGCATCCTCATCTGCCTCCGCTTCCTCAGCCTCGGTCATCTTGACGTCCTCCGGTTCATGAATCTTAGAAGAGGACGCCGATGCTGGTGCCCCTGACGGAGTGGGCCTCGCAGACGGCGGAGGAGAGGAAGGTGGTGACGCAGCAAACCCGGGTACGCCAGGCGGGACTTCATCTGAATCTTCGGGCCGACTGAAGCCCTGCATGTCGATACCCATGAGTGCTCCAAGAACATCAATCATGCGCGGATCGCTGCCGAGCATGGCCTGTGCCAGTTGCGGGTTCTGCTGTATGAGTTGAAGCTGGAAGGAGAGACTGTAAGCTGCGGGGGGACCTTCTCAGGACACAATACACACACACTTTTTGCATAAAGCTGACGTCGGCGAGGTGCTTGGCGGTACGTGGATTGGAGGCGAGTTTGGCAAACATGGCCGGGTCACTGAACATTTTTCCGATGCCCATTGCCTCTGCTCCATCGCCGCGCTCGTCTGCATCTGTATAACCGTAAAAGCGCGTGAACGAGCGTTCGAGGAGAAATGCACAGGGAGAACAAGCAAAAGCCTAACCAACACGCACCCTTAGCAGCCTTGACTTCATCCAGTCCCTTGCGTAACGCGGGGCTGTCCTCAATCTTGAGGCCCAGTTCGTACGCGTCGATGGCTTCCACATAGCGTCGCTGACCGTGCAACGCAGCGCCTTTGCGCGCGTAGCCCTTAGCCCAAGTTGGATTCACCTTGATACACTGCGAGCCCGGCGCACGGGGAGGACAACAATATTTAAGCACAGTTATAGGCCACAGGGGAGGCTACGTACCTCGTCTGCATCGGCGAGTGCGCCATCATAGTCGCGCTTGCCTGCCTTGGCTGCGCTACGGTTTGACCAGATGACGAAGTTGGATTGGTCTAGATCGAGAGCCTGTGAGAAGAGATCGATAGCACGGTCATAGTCCTTTGCAGAGAACGCCTTGTTTCCTTCTGCTTTGAGAGCATCTGCCATGGTGGGGAAGATGAGGATGGCAGTGGTAGAATCCCGCACTCGTCACTCCTTCGAGAACATTCCCGAATACCCCTAACCTTATGGTCTGGTTACTGGACCCTCTCCTCTCGCTACTACGTAGTGACAAGGCAATCCAATCATATTCTCTCCGACGTTGGCGCTTCAACCCGATCACCCATACATTTTTCCATGACAAGCGCAGCAGCTCCAACGAAAAAAATGAGTCAGATGGGGGTGAGTCATGCCACGTATCACAATTCGAGTCAAGACGCGCGCGGACAGACGAATATTTTGTACTCGGAGCTGAAAAATGTAAAACGACAGCAGAGACCGCGGCCGTGCTCCAACTGGCGCGCAGTGGCCATCAAGGCAACGAGAATAAAAAAGACCCTTCGCACGTGTGACCCCTTCTCGGCAAGAAATCTTGAAGAGTGCATTTATACAGTAAGGCGCAACCATACGACAGTGCCCCCGATTGGTTGGAGGGGACCGAGTAAGTTACGGTACCGAATGAAATGTAGTGAGTTGCGTTGCGAAAACACGCTGGAGATGTGCGGAACAAAACGGAAAGAAAAAAAAAAAGAACGTAAAGGCTGTCTCCATCCCTCGTCAAACGCGCGAAATTCGGAATTGAGATCCGTCGGTCGGGAGATGAGACTACTACTACCGGGCGAGAGCTGGGCGCTGAGCGTTGACTCGCTGAACACTGAGCGCTGAGCGTCTGGAGAAGATGCATGCACGCACGCACAGGACGCATGGGACGCACGAGGTTGATGTGATTGTGAATGTTGATAGAGGGCGCAAGAAGGCGGGGCCGAGGCGGATCATAAACTGCTTTTTCAAGTCCTGTTCTGCGCTCCCTGCTCATCATCATCATCATAGGTGTACTGCATGCACTGCTTGGGGTAACGTAAAACTACTAAACTGTCCTGCCCTGCCAAGCGAATCGCACCGTAATTAAACATAGCAGGCGGCTGGATACCCACCCTACACGCCTTTTCCTCAATGTGCATCATACAGCCGCGAGGGAATCATCATGGAATACTGACTTTTTGGGTCCTGGAAGAAGGAATGAGTTCCGGCCTTTTCTTTCTAGACACCGAGAAAACGGATGAAGAGAAATGACTTGCATCTCCCGGCTCTCCGGCCCGGTCCGACTCGATAGCTGGTGCCAATGGGCGCACCTCTACGTTGTGCATATGACAAGGTACGAAACACCACGATCAGGTCGTAAACAAACGCTGTTTGTACTAAAGTGGAGTACCGAGTACTCTCGGGCACCGTACCGGTACCCTGCGCGGGTTGGATATCCTTAAATGGGTAATATTGGGTATAGTTGGGCCTGTGGCTATTGGGGTTAGAGCCAGGTTTGTTTTTTTGGTTGTGCGAGCGCGGCCGCCCGTGCTTGAATGTATGACAGATCGTCCGAGTCGAACAAGGTACCGCACTTCGGTACTTCGGTCCGAGATACACTATGAAGGTGCTATATCATCGGCACGGGGAGCTTGATGGAAAAAAAATTGAAATGAAATGAAACGAAACGAAACGACAACTTGAACGACACCACGACACCGTCTGGTCGGGTCGAGTTGCGAATCGGAACAAAATGAAATACAGTGTGGTAGGGTACCACTAAATCAACTCGTGGGCCCACAAAACATCTCTTATTACTGTAATTCGAATCAAGTACTGTATCCGATAATATATATTTACTAGTACCGTCTCAAGGTACACTACTACAGTACTACACTGTGAGGAAACAACCCCCCTGCAATGTCTGACTATACCTTTGTCGTACTAGTTGTACTATACCGATTACAGTATCCGTTATCTCCGCGGCGACGCGTTGGATCGTAACAGTAGCCAGGCGGACTGTTTTTTTTGTCTCTATACTGTACTGTACTAGTGTTATAACTAGACTGCACCGCTCCAGCCGGCTGTCTCTTACACTGAATCTGTCAGTGAGGATAAAGCTTGAGGCGGCGGAGCCAAAGGCCCACGGTTGTTGGCGGCACTGCCGAAATACGGTGCCGTGTGGAGCACTCGCGAGATTCAGATAGCAAGTGGCTCAACTGTAATCTGTGGCGCGTGTCAGCCTACTAGTACTCTTCGGGGTATGGTGGGATAAGAGATGCTTACTGTACAGCACAGTACAGTAGTCACGCGCTGTATGTCAGGATGCTTTAGCTTTCGGAGCACGAGCGCAGTTGTGGCGGATCAGAATCAGAGTGCCAATTGTGGTGCTGCCCGTGGGGTCTAACTAGATCTAACTCCCCCTTCTCCCCCCCGAATTTGATGTTTTGCTTCTGGCAAACAGAGAGAATACTTGATTGTAAGTCTCCGTTCTTACAGCAGGTACAGCCACGAACGAATCACGAACCACCGTCTTATTCAGTGATGGGAGAAATTGGGTAATCTTCTTGATGTAAAGCTCTTCTGTGATTATATCAAACCCTTCGTCAAAACCTGCGACTTGCATCAAAATTGTAGGAATTCCTGATAATCAAAAAAGTGCGCCGAATGATGAAGCAGCAATGACAACCCGAGTTGCTACGATCCAGGCTACCCTGAGTAATCGGCATGCCCACTCGAAGGGAGAAGCAACGAGAGAGGACACATGTGATCTCATCAACATCGCCATGAGTTGACTTGGTGTAATATAAAAAATAATATCACCTACCGCATCCATCCATCAGTGGCGTTAACGAAAACGAAAAACACCTGTGCCTTCCCTTCCCTTTCTTGAGCTTGAACTTATGCCATAGAGGGCGAAGTGGAGCTCGTGGAGGACAAACTCGGCCCAGGACGTCCGAATTGGAGCCGTCAAAGCCGGGGTGTTTCACTGCCTTGGCAATTTCACGTCCCGCACTAGCAAGTCGCACCACGTACTCCGCCACCCATACAGTACGGGCACTATACAGTTATGTTTGCGATCACCGATATTGATGCACTGATGGGTTTGATTCTTTTGTTGAATTATCGGTCCACGCTCCAGGAAGCATAGTAGTACAGTAATAACAGTAACAATTTCCCCTCCTCCGGTGCCAGGATGCCAAAAGTAGGATGTGAGGGCCGTGGCAGTGGCTTCTCATAATTGCGTAGGGGCTTACGGAGTGCGTACCGTAGGAGGGACGAATGAGGGATCCACTTGCCCTTGGTTGTTACAGTAATTCCGCGCGGCTCGGCTATCATTCAAAAAATTTCAGTCTTTTATTCGTGAACGTATCGTGCTTTTACAGGTGTACCATCATGGTACCGCATATCCCCAAAGCTCGAAACGAAACGAGAAGGATTATAGGTCCGATGTCATCGTGATATAGATTGATCCACCATTCCCACCATTACCCGATCGGGATATACCTGTTACATAGGTCGATCAGATCATAGCACGCAGTCATCGCAATTCCACACGACGACCCCGACCATCCTTTACACTGCATACACCGCACCAACAGTGCCTCTCGATGAGAGTCGCATTCGAGACTGCGCACTGTCATACCTTCTACGACGTGGCAGCATCTTGCCCCACTAGGCAGGTCTCCAAGCTTCCCTGTCTTTCTCTCGGTACCGTCTGCTTTTTTTTTTCGTGAATAATGAATGGCCGCGGCATTGGTCATGGACAAACTTAGTACTTTTGACAAGATTGGTTATAGTAGGGATTCGCAGCCCGAATTTAGATCGCACAGTAGTCACGCACGCGAGAGAGAAGGATACCGTACCGATGAAGGCAACACAATTTCAACGCTGGAATCAGACTAAGGCAAGATGCTTAAAGTGTCGATCCAATTCCCTCCCGCCGGTGTTGCTGGAAAGGGAGGTACAGGCCCCGATCTCCGGTATGCCAGGAGTTTGGGATCGACTGAGTAGAGGGCGAGGAGGGATGGGAAAATGGAAAATGAAATGGGAGGGCACGGGTGACGGGCCGCACGGCAAGCCCAAATGCAGGCAAGCGCATGCCATATCCGGAAGCCAGCGTGCGCCGCCGGAGAAGGAAGAAGAACGTTGTTGTTGTTTTGGAGATTTGAATTAGTCCCTGCGACAGTCGCCGCCGCTAGGGTCGGGCAGATAGTGAGGCAGGAGGCAGGCACGACACGAACTAATACACAAAGGAAAAAAATAGAACAATGAAACAAGGTCGGGCGCCTCGTGGGAGGGGGCGACCCTGGCGGTATTGGGCGTCGGGGATTTGCCTGGCGAGAGCTGCTAGTGCTTGCTTACCGGTGGATTCTGATGACACGAAGAACGACGACAGCGTGCTGTACCGTACTGCACTTTGTAACATTTGACCGGGTGAAACCGAGCCCCTTTGACGGGAAATCCAACTGCCCCCCCTGGGACTGCATTGGACCCAAGCCACGTTCCTGTCGCTTTTGTCCATGGAGCAAGGTTGGGAGTTCTTGGCAAAGGGCGCGAGAAGTGGGAATCCCCCAGTTGAAGTGTATGCACAAGCGAGATCGGCACGAGCGAGATTAATTAAACACGAGGCGGATACCGAAGAGAGAGTAAAAAAAGAGGAAGTGATCGTCGGGTGAGGGAAGGGGTGGATGGGGTCCCATGTGCGAGGGGTTAGGGTTTTGAAGTAGCAACGGACTGGTAACACAAAGAGGGACACTCATCTCATCAAACAGCGCCTCCTCCCTCCCCCGACGTCTTCTCCCTCTCCTTCCTCTCTCTCTCCGTCTCTCTCATAGAACGATGCAAGAAGATGTCCCTCCCCAGGCCTCCTCCTCACACATGATGAAGACTACAAAGCGTGGTCGTCCTTTCCTAAAAGCACGTTTTCCTTTTCCTTCCCCCTGCCTATTCTTACACCTCGCACTTAGGACACCCTCGACCTTTTCGCAACTCTCATTGTTTCTCTACAACTTACAACACACAAGCAATTCTTTCGATCTTTCCCAAATTCCTTCTCCACGTGCGTCTCCTGATTTCCTCTCCACGAATTTCTCCGTCGTTTACCCTGTCCCTCCCTCGCTAGTGATGAAGCTGCCGCAAACCTCGCTTCCCTCAAGTTCTCGCAATCCAATCGTGGGCCAGACCCTAGAGAACCCTCACGAGTGATCACAACGACAACGACAACGACCTTCTCGATGACCCGCGATATGGCGAAAGCCATGTCACAACATTTCATGGACGCTCGTCTCATCGAAAACGCAGCTGACCCCTCTTCCAATCTTTTCAAGGACCGTGGCGTCTACGTTCTGACGCCCAAGGGTCTCCATGTCCTCGAACGCTTCATCAGTCGCAATGGCATCAACGGCGACCATCTGGCCCATGTCTTCGCGACACAGCCCATATGCATGAAGCTCCTTCATCTCGAACGTCGCTCCGTGGATGACGAGATTATCGTCTCCCAATCCGTCATCACCGCCCTCTTCCGTCGCTTCGTCGGCCGCCAAGCCAACTATCCCCCACAAACGGCACAGACACTCGATCCCACAGCCGCTTACCACGAACGGGCCAAGGGTATCCAGGTCATGGAAATGACAGATCGCCAGCCTTCGGGTATGGGAAAGTCTCAATTAGTGACCCAGCGCCACTGCTTTGCCGCCCTCGCCGCCCTTGAGTGGCTCTGCGATTTTTCCTCCGTCGTCGGTCGTGAAGAAGCCGCGGAGATGGCTGCGCAGTTTGTTCGTTTTGGCCTCATTGCCCTTGTCAGCGACAAGCGCAAGAACAATGATTCCGCCATTATCTTCACCGTTCGTGGGTCGGCGCCTGGTGGAAATTCTCCCGTTAGTGTACGTGGCGTTCATCTGTGATCCTCTTCCATTCAGGATCAACCTTGTGACATTCCTCCTTTACTTTAGCAAACGGGTGAATTCCGATGCACGGCCAAAGCGTTGTACAGGATCACGGATGAAGGCGTACGAACGGCTCGATGGGACTCTCGAGCAGGCAGCAAGGACTCGCCCACAAGCTCAACGGCGAACCTCAGCACAACCGAGCGGTCTTCCTTTGACAAGGATGGCATCACGTCTAAGGCCTTGGCCTCCTCTGATGCCAAGATTCATAGACGGATATCACTTGCCGAGAAGCTCAACGCCGCTTACACAGGTGACGCCGCAGCAGACAGGCGGACTAAGGAGAGCAACACGGAGCGGCTACAGTTCGTCATCGACAATCCGACGCTGTGTAATCTCTTTCGTGAATTCTTACGGGACAACTTTTGTGAGGAGAACCTTGCGTTTTGGCTGGAGGTTCAAGACTTCAAGCGCAAATTCAATATCACTTCCACCGCCAGCAGCGCTGCTTTCCAGCGGCCGCCACCAGACCGACCTACAGGCAGTAAGGTCAACACACCAGGCCAACAGGCGATGGAACAGCACCACGAGTCACTCATTCAACAAGCGTATGAAATCTACACGACGTACCTTGCCCCAAGCAGCCAGGCCGAGTTAAACATTGACCACGGACTGCGCAACGAACTATCGGCGTACCTGAGTGAGGTCATGCAGGGTCTGACGGGCACTCCATTCCAGGGTCGTCTCGAGGCAGATCAGCTGAGTTCATTCAACGCGACACAGTTGTCGATGATGATCCGGTTGTATGAGCGCATACAAACGCATGTCTTCCGGCTCATGGCGACCGATTCTGTACCCAAGGTGTGTTACCGTTTCACATACATGCGCTTATACTTACTGTCCGTCATTCGTAGTTCACCAAGACGCCGCGATTCTTGACCCTCCGTAGTCAAAACGATGACCTAGACTTTTTGGACAGCGACGTGCAGTACTTGAGCAGTTCTGGTCCCACGGTGCCGCCGGGTCTGGAAAGTAGAGAGGGTCAGGAGATCGGAGGCGCATATGTGACGGTGTCACAGAAGGGTGTCGTGGCAGCACACGAATCGCGGCCGCGTGCGGTCGGCGGGGACCGAGAAGCAGGACGACGCGCATGGAATGATTCGTGAGGAGCAATCACTCGCATCATCGTTGCCCCGTTTTCCGTTTCCCCCGCTCCGTTTGGTATCCGGTCTTCTTATCTTCGAACCCACATTTCATTCATCGCAACAAGTCGCATGTCACGCTTCAAAATAATGGAACCGCACTCACCGCAAAGCACGCTCTTCTGCCAGCTGTAAACCCGCTCACTCTTTTCGTTTTCTTCGCTCGGGCTTAGTCGCCTCGGCAACGCCCGCTGGACTGTGCCATGCCCAATCTCCCCTCTGTTTGGTTCTTTTCTTCTCTAGTTCAGTGAACACCTGCCTACCGTGGTGATATTCAACCCATCTCCGTCTGCCTTATTTCACGTCTTTTTTCGCTGTCTTTTAATTGCTTCACTCGGTATTACTACTACTCAGGGGCGTGTATTCTTTTTCTTCTCTGTCTTCCTTTTGTCCATGTTTCTCTTCGAAGCAAGAACTGAGACTTTACTCTTTTCACCCCTCGAGTCTTTCCTTATGTCTGTGTATCATCTATCCGTAACCTCTAGTAGCTTATCCACCCATCGCTCGCCTCTCGGAGGGGGAGGGGCAAGGGAAGGGGTCTATTCACCTAATATTCAGATGCTCCATTTTTTGGCCTGTAATTAATTGTTTAAAAGCCACTTTGGCAGCGTGAACTAAGAAATACATTAGCAGACTGTCTTTTTAGGCTTTTTTAAGACGCGCACGTGGACCTTTGCTTACACAACAACTACCATGTCTTGGATCTCAAACATGGAGGGCAAGCCCGATCCTAACTTCAAGGATGATGGGCCCAAAGTCCCAGACCCTGCCATCCCAGATCGCATGGTCTCCACCAAGCGCGCGAACCAACCATTCCTTGCGTGAGTCAGTGACATATCTTGGCAACAGACACATGTTCATGTAAAAAAATTGTGCCACACGTTTTTTTGGTGTGTCTATGTTTTTTTTTTCAAGGTACAAAGCCTATCGCGACGAACAAGCAAGACTGCACGCCGCCTGGCTCGAGCGCGAAAACGCGCGCCAAGCAGCCATCGCGCGCGGCGATCCGAATCCGCCCCCTGCAGAACCGGACCCGTCTGACGAGGCGGTGGTGCGCGAGATTGGCTTGCTGGGGCTGTGCAAGTTCTTGGTTTATGTGCTTTTGGCTGTGTTGCTGGCGGGGAAGTTCGTGGCGGGGGAGTGGCTTTGGGGGTGGGATGGTGCGGGGGATGTTAGGAGGACTGTGGGGCGGTTGTGGCCTGGGGAGATGAGGCTTTTTTCGGAGAGTTTGTTGGGAGAGTTTGATGGGAGCGACCCTCATAAACCCATTTATCTCGCGGTGCGTTTGCGTTCCAGTTCCGGTTCCCCCATGCGCGTGTCACATCTTTTCTTCCTTCCGCCTTTTTATTGTTTCGCCGCGTAGCAGCGGGTCGACAGACTGACTAAATTGTTTTATTGTTGTAGATTGATGGAGACGTTTATGACGTGTCAAGTAATCGTCGCATCTATGGTCCAGGAGGGTCCTATGCACTCATGTGCGTTGCTATGTTCCCTGGTCTCCGAACGGGTGTATATTGATGTGGTGTGTCCTACGTCACGATGGTAATTAGGGCAGGGGTGGATGCCGCCCGCGCATTTGGAACTGGGTGCTTCAAGGACCACCGCACGCACGATCTGCGGGGGCTCTCCGAGAGTGAGATTCACGTAAGTACTCTCTAATCATCCCAAAAGAACCTGTATTGGGGAAGAGGGAGATGCCACATCGTTGGTGGTGTGTCTCGACGTGGTCTGACGACGGTTTTCTTGACAGAGCGTAGAACACTGGAAAAAGTTCTTCCGTGACCACAAGTCGTACTTTAAAGTCGGCCGAGTGAGCCACAGGCCTGTTGATCCGACGAGCCCGTTGCCAGCGCACTGCGATCCGAAAAAGGACGCGGAGCAAAAAGTACGCTGGGGCTTGGGCGATCCTGGTGCTGCACAAGGGAAGCAGCCTGAGGCGAAAGCGGTCGAGGTCGAGCCACAGAGAGACGTGCAATCTGGCGACGAAAGGACAAAAGATGAACTTTGAGCCCTCCATCCACTTCAGCTCCCTGTCATCCGAGTTTCTCTTTGACCCTCGGTAATTTGATGTACAGCAAGCACCCCGCGCCCCGCCCCTCCATCCGTTGTATGTATCTATTACAATAACTAACTAGCCTTGGCTTTTCCCTCTACACCCTTATCAACTCCGTTTGATCTATCATCTGAAACCGTGCCTTGCGTGAAATTATGACACCCCTTGTTGGCCTTCAGTCCTGACGCGGGCTGCGTGTGTGTTCATCTGATCACCTCACCGGTACCCGAAGCTGATGTACATATCACTTGCAAGCTTGCAAGCGCGCTAGCCCAGTCGCCTGATACTCACACACACAGCACACGCGCTTGCGCCCCGCGCCCCGCGCGCCAAGTAGGTGATTAACAACAATCGACCAATGAAAAAAAATCGGAGCCTCGCGCAAGTGTTGTAGATCCGACGGCACGCGCGCTGCCTTTTTTTTTCTGGCTTGCCGTGTTCTTCTGCATGACTTCTAAAAGTTGCGTGATCTCACAAGTTCGGCGGTGGAGCGTTGCTATACGAAAGCGGTGTCTTTTTTACTGTTATTTTCGCAGTAGTTAGGGCCATTTACTACAGTACACCCTGGAAGGGAGAGGCCCCATTCGCACCCGTGGATCATTGCCTGTTCTGAGCAGGCAGGAGTCAGATCGTGTGTTTTAAATCTGCGCCTCTGCGAGTTGAACAGCAGGTTCGTCAGGTGGGCACCATTTTGTATTGCACGGCCACCGACGCCCGGACACGCGTTGACTATACACCGCCCCCAAGAAAGGTCATATGAACAACCCGGGTACTAGATAAGTTATGATACAGATCATCATGTGTGATACGATAACAAGACGGTCTGTCTGATTATAAACTATTACTTTTTACTCCTCTCCTTCCCTCCACCGCGCGCCAGCCCCATTGGCTGGTCACGAGGAATGTGAGTATGGTCCGTGAGATCCGAGTATGTACAAAGGTACATGTGTAGCATAAACGTGCAGAAGAATGTCCAGTATGAATCGAGTTCCGGTCGTTATCTTTCAAACACAAGCAAGCGTAAGGAGTCGGATAAGAATAAACACACAAAGCGAAAGCGAGGAACAGAGACACACATATGTCATTATAGAATGTTTGCACGTGCTAGAGGCGAATAGGCGAATAGGGAAGGGGTTAAGCGACAGGGCCAGGGCGGGGACTATCGGAAATGAACTCACCATGGATGGGGGGTGGGTGAGTAGCTGGTAGAAAAGAAGAATAAGGGGAGGGGGTGAGAGGAACCGGTTAGAGTTCCATTGGCGGCTGTTGATGGTAGTGATGTTCGGCATTTCCAGTTCTGGGCTCGCGGGGGCGGGGAAGCATCATAGTCATGGGGACGCCGTGTGCGTGAGCAGACGCATCGTAGTCATACCCCTGGTGAATTGCGCCGGAAGGCTCAGCATACTGCATTTGTCGGGCGATGGCGCCCGGTAGGCCAGCGGGGTGATGAGGAGATGGGAGCGGGGCCATAGGGAGGGAATGCGGGGAGGAGTGCGTTGTGGTCGGGGTAGGGTGCTGCTGCGCTGGGAGGGCGCTAGTACTGGCGCTGCTACCCGGAGAAGCATGAGTTCCGAGGAAGTTCTTGAGAATGGGGAAATCGGCCATGGATGCGTCCATCATCTGTGTGAACCGGTCGTCGGCGAACTTGGCGGCGACGAGGTTCCCACGCCAGAGCTGGTCCTCGCGTAGTCGTCGGCCTTTGTTCACTTCCTCTTGGATGTCTCGCACGGTCCGGTTCACGGGGAAGGGCATGCCGTCCCGCGAGACGACGGGGTAGTAGATTATGTACGGGTTGGCGAACTTTTTGTTCATCATGTCGAGCGCCTCGACGAACTAAGTGGAGGAGTAAACGCCGTCCAGTGTGGGGTGTGAGTGTGTTTGTTTTTGGGTGGGTTGGTTGGGTGGGTGAAGAAGAAAGTCATCAGTGAGCACGGTGACCAAGGGCGGTTATAAAAAAAGAATATATACCTGATAGTGCCAAGCTCGTAGATTGGGGTCTTCGGCGATGTATTCCATGTGGACTTCGGGATGTGGGACGCGCGCCGTGCTCGTCTGCGCCGGCGCATGGGGGTTGTTGAAAGACGCCGGGCTTGTCATAAGCGAGACGACGTGAGGCGGGCGCCCGTCTGCCGGGAACAGGATAGCGTCAAATGACTGCATCAAATCCATAGCGGAACCTGAACACCCAAAAGCTATCAGTCAGCGACGGCGATCTTGTTGGTTGGAGCCACCGATAATGCGCGCACTGACTGAAGTAAGCACGAGCTAAGTCCGCCTTTTGTCGCTTCTTTTCCTTTTTGTCCTCGGGAGTGCAAAACTTTTCAAAGGCGCGGGTTTCTCGAGTCGAGTCGAGTGATGAGTGTTGTCGAGGTTGGACGGTCGTACCTAGAAGAACTGATTTGAAGACTGGAGATGCGACGTCCTGCATCTTATATAGATGCGAACAACAAGGAATGGACTCCTACAACGCGGACTAGGTGATGGTCCCAGCACGATCATCGAGACACAGTCAGACCAAATGTGAAGTGAAATTCCAATTTGCTGGCGAGGGACCAGTAACGTTACCAGATCGTCAACCGTTTAGCGCATCCTCTATCGAGAACTTATTATCTGAGGCCACGCTGTTGATGGATTTGGGAACGCAGATCGTGAACCCTGGACACACATGTTGTGGCAGATTGCGTCCTGGATGTTGGCACCAGGACCACTCCCACGGGTACTGAAAATCGCCCGGCTGAGCAACACGCATATGTACGGCAAATTGGGCCAAGGCGACGTTAGCGCGAGCTAATGACGAGAAAACATACCTCTCATTTTTACCTTATTGCGCGAGAGGCGTGGCTTTGGGTTGTTGACAGCCAGCTCAGGTAGTAAGTCGACGTGTCGTTCAACAGTCCAGTAATCGAACAATTATGTGAGAGGTTCATAAGGTCTGATCCGGTTCCCTCCAGCCATAACAAGCAGTAACACAATAGGTAAGAATGCTCCTGCGCCGCCTTCCTGCACCTTTTTCCTCATCAACGCCCTCCGCAACCTACCACATTTGTTATTCGTGCTGGGCCAGCTCGTAGCGCAGCTGGGCGATCTGTCGCCTCAACTTCGAGGGTCCTGCACCTCCCCCTACTGGATAAGGGCACTTCTCCCAGTCTCGATTCTCCTGGAAATTGGGTGTGCGTGGGGGGTCGTTGTTCCGGAACTCACATGACATCCGCAGTAAATTGGCTATTGGGATTAGAGTACAACAGCCATTCTCAAGACTTGATCGGCTTCGAATTCCTCAGGCTGGCTTGCCGCTGTCTACCTTCCATTTATCGTATGCTCACCCTTGATTTCCACTTGCCTCCCCCCCCAAAATATTCCCCATCACTGCGACGGCGCACCGTTTTTTCTCCTCCAGTCAGTTTCCTGCACCCCCGTTCCTTGCACCAAAGGGGGTGCAGCACACAACCAATCCCCTCAGGGCCTAGATCGTGCTTCGTCCCCGATCGAGAAGCTTTTATGCAAATATCTGTCTTCGTTCATGTTAGGGTGGTTGCACGCCGATCCGGGTTTCATAGATAAGGGCTACATTTATCACCTCTCCCCCCCTTCTTTCTCTTTCTGATGTCGTGGCTTGCACGGTGAGAACAGGTTGTCACCCCACTTTATACCTGCATCAGGGTCTCGGGCTGCATGCAGGGCTCACTATCCTTGATTGGATGCCTTTCTCCTGCAAGACTCCCCTGCCCCCCCAATCCGGTGTCCCCTTGTCACCGTACTGGAAGCCCAAATTCCGTATCGCTACCTCATGTCCGCTTGATGTAGTCTCCTGTGTGAAGGCCTGGCCCTTCCCGTTTCCGGGCCGTCTCAACGTTCGCTACATGCGTTCAAGTTCACTCGACCCCGATTAAGACCTGGCTATCTCACTTTATTTATCCCGGGTTCTCGATCATGGGTCTTTTCCTCGGCTGTTCCTCATGTACCTCTAGATCATCCCGGACTTGTAATCAGCGAACATGCGGATAAAATATTCGGTCCGTTTGTGCGGGTTTCCTTTACCTTACTTGATGCTCCAGGCCTCGTCTTTTATTTTTTCCCCCGGGGTGTGCCGTATCCCAGGTGCCACCTCCGTCTCCCGCATGGAGTAAAATATTTCCGCTGTGGCTTACAGCCGGCTCGGGAAAAATGAGTAGCACTACCGCCAGCGTAATCGCCTCCCAAGCCGCGGACGGCTCGGAGTTACCACAAAATTTTCTACTGTAACACGGGTGATAAAGCTGGAGAGATGATTCATGCCACCACTCATATCTATATCGGGCCCTCTTCACGCACCATCTTGCTTGTGGCTCTTGATGTTCCGTTTGTCAGTCATGATGAATTACAGTTTTGCATCGTGATCGCCCTTCTGATGCGTGCACAATCCTCCTGTGCAAGTATTACAGCACCATTGGGCATCTTGTGAAAAAATCGAAGGCTTTGATTAGACTGTCTGAGTACTAGAGCGCCCGTGAGTCAGCCGGCGTTTCAAAGGCCACGAGGTCGAGGCATGCAATGTCCCGTGAGGGGACCTTGTCCGTAGTTGTATACACGGAGTGTTGCCCACTGAATACTGTACATGACTTTACGAAGAACCTACCTGTTCAGATAAGGCTTCAGTGCGGGGGATTTGAAGAAAAAGAAGGCCATAAAAATTCTCGAAGAGTGGCGTCAGAAACTGTGACGTGGTGTGCACAGCCTGGTGGAACGTGCAGACTCACGACCCTGCAGCTAGTTGGCGAGGGTACAACGCCAATCAGAGACGAACTAGCAGTTACAGGACAACATGTTCCGAGAACCTACAAACGTGTAGTGCAACATGAAAAGACTGGTTGGGAACAACGACAGAGACGCTGGGGACGCAATAGGTACACATTCATCTGCCGCTCTTCTTCTCTACCTTCCATTCCTTGAAAATGCCGTCCAAGCTCTTATACAGTAGGTGTGAAGGTAAGCACCTGATGATCTCTCCCAGGCGCCCTTCTGCCTCTGCACGACCCTTCTCCTCGAGTGCCTTCAGTGCGTATTCTATTGTCATACGCCACACAGCGAGCACTGCAAGAGATACGTGGGTCTGCTGCGGACCGTGTGCTGAGTCGGAAGACAGGGCACCGCGAAGGGGGCCAGCAACGGTCTGCGGTGAGATTGCAGATGCCTGCGTGAAGGGGGTAGCACGTTCTCCACGCACAAGACGCAGGAGAATCTCGAGGATGTTATCTGTTTCTGCCATGTGCGTACGTACGAATCGCTGGCGCTCCGTCTGTTGCCCAACTGTAGAATTCGCCGCCCAACTGTCTAGTACAGTCCAGATCGTGGGCGCCTGCATAAAGTTTCGTCAGAAGACCAAGCTTTCCTGAAACGACAACAGAGGTAAAAGCTTACTGGATCTGGATCAACAACCTCAACCTTCTTTTCCCAGCCACCAGCCACGTCTCCAGGCAGCCAAATCATCCGTCCGAACATGCTTTTTAGCCACTCTTGCACATCGCCTGACTTGACCCATTTCGGCTCGGACAAGGGGCGTGCTCTATCCAAGTGCACAAGCAATGTCACCTCGGAGGGGACATTTGCCTTTGAGAAAGGGGGAACCGTCGGGTCCAATTCAACTGTGGGTGAAAGAATGTCGAGTGAAGAGTACGACTTGGTTGCTTCGGATAAGCCCTCGATCTGCCTAGAAGTCAGCTTACAGGGGGTCTGTGAAGTAAAAGAACCAACGATGATGCCGTTCAATTCATTCACTTCGTCTTTCTCGATACGCAATGTAATCTCTACTCGCCCGTCGCTCCTGTGTATCTTTAGCTTCTCTACAATTTCGGCGTTGATGACAAGGCGCCTTGTGCCAGCGGCATAGGAGATGGAGAGACGGTTGGCAGAGGGAGTACAAATGCTTGATTGGGATTCAGCTTTCGCGGGCAGCCGACGACTTGCTTCGCTATATATAGAGGCAGAAGATGTCGAGACGAGCGTGCTCGTATCCGAGGACGCAGGGCCATTAAAATGAACTTCGGGTTGCGTTGCTGAGTCATCTTGAATGTCATCCACCCCTGTGGCACGTGGATCACCGCGGTCGCGTTGAGTAGGCGAGCACTCGATGACAGAGGCCGAGGAAGTCGTGCTTCCCTCCGGTGCATTTGGCGCCGGCACGTCGGGGCTGTGAGTGTTATCAGCTGGCTGTTCTTCATCGGGGGCAGCCGACTCCGTTGGCGGAGCAGCGACAGACGTGTCAGAGGAAGACGATGAAGCAATGACAGAACTGTCAGGCATGGCAGGGGCAGAGGACGAAGGAGAAACAACAAACGGCCCCTCCTCGGAGGGAGGTGCCGAAACGGTCAGCTCATTCTGCCCCACGGTGGGACCCGGAATCTCGAATGGGCCTGATAATGGGCCATCCACCTGCTCCGGATGAGGGGAGACTGCTAGCTGTTCAGCCACGGCTACATCAGAGCCACCGCTCGTGTCGAGCAACGACCCCGAATCCTGACCCTCGGGAATGTCCACAGCTTGTGTGGTGGTAAACGAAGTAACAGGAGATGTCTCGCGAACACTATCCAGCGTCTGTCCATCCGCGAGGCTGGAGGGCTCATCTGCCAAATCACGGACGCTCTCGCTGTCATCAACCTGGGTAGCGACACCATCATCGAAACTGCCTTAACAACGTAACCCAAGTCAGTGACATGGCGCACGCAGACGCCGCCGGGATGCCTGTGCTCACGGGCGTGCGGCACGTAGGGCTACCCAGCGCGCCGCTGCCAACGCCTACACAAACTCCAACGGTAGAAAGCGGAGATTTGAACTCACCATAATCACCTTCGGCAATATAGGTGCTCCCATCTCGGCTGTTGGGATCATTTCCAGACAACTGGAGCTCATCTCCGTCATCTTCCCCATCGCCCTCATCTTCCCCAATAGCGGCCATAAGCCAGTCGCCTTCACTCGCCGTCTCAGCAACGCTTGGCTCAGCACTCGCCGCCGTGCTCGCCCGTTCGAACCTATCAATACTCATCGAACGCTCGGGACGGGACCCACCAGGTGGCGGGGGCGGCGCGCGCCCCTCTTCTAGATCCCCGTCATCATCCTCCGATTTCTTTCGCTTCCCTCTGCGTGAACCGGCCTCATCAGAACCGGCCATCGAGAAAGACGTGCCACTAGGCACCAGGCAAGAGTCGTCAGGAGTCACTGGTGAGTTGAAGTAGATTCGCATTCGCGAAGGTGGGGGAGGAATGACTGCCGGGGCAGGCATTTCAGGTAGGGATGGCGTCTCTTCGGGCACTGCATGACCGTCAGAAGCAGTTGAAGTAGCCTTCAGATCTGATGCAGGCTGATCCTTCACCGGCGTGGGGTCTGGGTCTTCCCGTGCTTTGGCGGATGACGTAGGATGATCTGTGGATTCCTCTTTTATTGGCAGGGAGTCCACTTGACCCACGGTATCTCCAGAGGAGGCAGAGGAAGAGAGCCCCTCGGGGATGGACTCAGATTTTATCTGACATCTTGACGTTGGAATTGCGCCCCAAGTCCAGGTGAGATCCGAAATCTCGAGACCAACAATCTTAAAGTCAGTAAAGTTCCTCCGATTGTCATCCTTCTTTCCGCTACCCGAGGAGCTGGCCAGAAAGCTCGAGGAAGCCATAGGGCCCTCTCGAGAACCAAAACTCCCGCCACCACCATCGAGTCGCCCACCACGCGAAAAGTGGGGATATGCGTGGCCTTGCCCACGACCGCGGAAAGACGCGCCTCCGGCGCCCTGACGGTGACCACCACCGCCAACGAAAGAACCGCCACGCCGATTGCCATGATCACGATTTCCGTAATCACGACCCCCACCAAAGTTGCCGCGTGAACCGTGGCTCTTGAGTTGATTGCCCGTCTGGGAACCGCCACGACCGCCACCATACATGCTGCCACCGCGTCCTCGTCCAGCTCCTCCACGGTTGTTTATCATGTTCCCTCCGCGACCGCGGTTCCCACCACGATTGCTCGGCCCACCGCCACGGCCCATACCGCCACCACCGGGGTTACTCCCACGGCCAGAAGAGAAGCTGCCCGCATTCATCGACTGCTGGTGGTGCTGTTGCTGCATCATCGAGCCGGAAACGGAAGTTGAGGGCTGTGGAGGCGGTTGGAACTGCGGTGGAGGTGGGAGCGACTGAGGCCCACGATTATGCGCGCCTGGCCCATCGAATTTTTGCCTCTTCGCGGGGGGGAGGTGCTGAGGGGGTGTGTGGTGCAGTTGTTGTGGCGGTGGCGGGTGGTTGAATGGTTGGCTGGGACGCTGTTGCTGCTGCTGTTGCGGAAAAAACTGCCGTCCTGGCTGTTGGGGTTGTTGGCCATACAGATTTTGAACAACAGGAGCCGGTTGCGGTGGAATCGGCGCTGATTGTGGAACGTATGGTTGCACATATCCTGCAACAGCCTGGGGCTGATAAGGGGTGTACTGTTGGATCGCAGGGGGTTGCGGTTGCGGTTGTGGTGGCTGAAACAGTGCCTGCTGTGCGCGTTGCTGTTGCTGCTGCTGCTGCTGCTGTTGTTGTTGTTGTTGCCATTGGAAGCTTTGTGAGCCACCATAACCATAATTTGCATACAGGGCAGATTGCTCCGGTGGAGGGCGCGGTGGTAAGGGCGCTGGCGCTGGGGCAGGCGCAGATGGCCACTGTGGGTTGTACCCTTGCTGCGCTTGAGGGTGACCTACTGCTGATGCTGTAGCCGCCGCCCAATATGCCGAGTAGTCTGGCTGGCTGTTTTGAGGAGGTGGCGGACCTGGGGGCAGCGGTGGTTGAGGAGGGTTGTAAGGAGGTGGTTGTGGCACAAAAGGATTTTTATGCATCTTGGATTAGAAGAGAGTAGCAAGAATAAGGCTTTTAAGATTCAGCGCATGAAGTGAGTGAAGTGTCGGTGTTTCTGTTGTCGACGTGGACGGCGGCGGCAGGAGTCACTTGGGCCGTCTCTGCTTACGGCATCTCCGCCGCTGTGGCTGCGCATCCACTGCTGCTCTCAAAAATACACTTTTCCTGGAAGCCCACTAAGAGGGTGAGCTATGGAAACCTATGAAACCGGTAAAAACCTGAGAAACTATGACGACAAATAGATAACATTTGTATGACCCTACTACACAAGAGGTAGCGGACCCACCCATGTGTCTTCCCCCCCTTTTTCGTGTTCTCTAGTTCACACCCGACATTATTCCCGATGCCCTATGAAAGATAATGTGTTGCACAGAAGAACTGTAAGGCAGATCTAAATGTCCGAGGGGTTAACACAAGAGTGTTATTACAGTGTGTTACAGTATGCTGTATGTCGAACAACCGCGACATCTCATACAGACAGGCACCCGAGACCGCCCCCAGTTCAATGCTTGGTGGGGATGGGATTTTATTTATGGAAGTCTGCAGTGGTGGCAATGCGGGACAGTGCGGATGGCGCACACCGCCAGCATTACTTGTACTTATGTGAGTCGGGAATGTCTTGGTGAATGATCGGCACTCTGAGGACATTAGTCAGTCTTTTTGGCAGCTCGGAGAACCAGCCAGGTCCTCTCAAGGCAAACGGAGTGCGTGTGTGTAGGCAGTGGATAACGGGGTCAGCGTGGGTCGAAACTCGACATACGTCGCAAGTGTGTCACGCACTGGCCCGCCAGGCGTTCGACGAGCGAGGTACCATTGAATACTTCCGCGAGCGCTTCCTTGACGTCTTCGACATACACAAGGCGAATGCTCGTTTGACGCTCTCCGGCACGTCCTCCTCAATGTCCGCGCGATTCGCCGCAGGCGCGAGGATCGTCTTGATGCTCGCTCGATAGAATCTTCTCCTTGAGCTTGCAAACGGGGAGGACCTGCCATATGAGAGAGATCTCACTAGTCATGGCGATGTCTGGACTGATCGATATCTTCGTGAAGAGCGAGACAAATGCGGAGAGCAGCCTCGTGCCCTCCTCGCCGACGCTGCCCTCAGGCATGTGAACGTGCACATCGCGGTTGTTCAGGATCATGGCCAAAGGGTCTGATGTCATGCAGAGCGTGTGCGTGCGTGCCCTGATCCAGTTCAGCGCGATTTGGGCGTTCCCGCAGATGACTTCGCCCAGCTTGCTCGTCAGCCGCAAACCGCCCTTGCCTGGCATTATCTACAGCGCATTCATGTTCGTGGATGTGGAAAACAACACGAGAGGCAGAAAAACTCACAGTTTCTTCGGTGAGCATGACGGCACCAGAGCCCTCCCTGAGATTGCCTAGACCTATGCTGAACGTCTGTATCCTTAAGTTCGGAAGCATCATTTGCTCAAGAGCTGAGATACCTCTCTGCAATCATTAACTTCTCTTCCGAGACGTAGCCGGAGATTTCGATCACTTCCGTTAGGTCGAGGAGTGGCGCCGAGTATACAGGCTAGGGAACTACAAGCATCGAACCGACGATAAAGGGCACGAAGGTATACCTGTACAGACGAAGAGGACGCGCAAGGGGTCGAAAGGAACATCCATACTGAGCACATAGACGAGTGTGAGTCCCCGTACAGAAATTCGACACGAACTAGTGATCTAAAAATGTGCTATTCTGTTCCGGGTCAAGCATCTCCAAGAGTGCGCTTGCAGGGTCACCGTTGATGCCACATCTGACCTTGTCAATTAGAAAAAGCGGGTTCTCAGTACCGACGCGCTTGAGGGCCTGAATGATTTTACCAGGGAGGGCGCTATGCCAGCATCGGTGTGGGCTAAAATTTGGTGGGCTGGTGGACACACCCTTGATCTCTGTAACTTGAACATTGGTCAATCCGCCACAGAGGATCAAAAACCTAAGGTATCGAGGCCCAAGCAATAAACTCGTTGATAGACGTCTTGCCGACACCCGGTGGACCAACCAAGCAAAATGATCTTCCGCTCTACACTCCTACGTAACGACAGCCAAAAACTCCAGCATGCGATCCTTGACGTCTTTCAACTCGTAATGATCCTCATCCAAAACTTTCTTGGCTTGTGCCATCGAACAGTTCGTGCTGACCCCAGGGAATCTTCGTGAGCCAGTTGAGGTAGGTTTGCATGATATTCACTTCGGACGCTAGAATGTCCTGAAATTCACCAAATTCACTGGGGGAGACTGCGGCAGCAAAATCTGCGAGCTTGTCAGGACTCATCAGACACATCGGACGCGACCTGGTTAATGGAAACCTTGACAATTTGATCACAGAAGAGCAGATTAAGCCGGGCAATGTCTTTTAAGACAGAAACGATCTTGGACAGTAGGTCGTCCTTAATGAAATGAAGCGTGATCTGCCGATTATATAAGCGCGTGACTTAATACACGTCGTGCAAGCTAACAGTTTCTGACTGAAATGTTACTGTATGGATGAAACTACTGATACAACTTGCTGTAAATACCGTGAAGAGAAGTGAAAATAAATTTCTAAAACGAGAGTGTGGAGCTGGCAACGGTAGCCGTGAACCACCCCTAGAGACGGCGACCTCGTGCCAGAAGTCAAGGAATTTGAAATTGAAAGCAACTTTACTAGGCAGGAACGGCGGCAAATCGCGAAGACATGCGGCAAACACTTCTGCAAGTCAATCAACATGCTAGGTTTCATAGGGCTCACCACCAGAATCGTTGCAGGGGTGCAGATGAAAAGAAGGTGAAGCGTGCCTTAACCTCATGGGTAGAATTGCAATTTCATTCTGCGTTGACTCGGACGCTCTTATGATATACTAGAATCGTTCAAGCCAGTGGGATAGCTCAAAGCTGGGCTTCGAAACTCCGGTTTGACGACTACCTCGGGTGCAAGGTGCTATGCCCCATGTAGGAAAGACCAAGCCACGGGCGCAAGGGGCAAATTTCGAAGGTCATGACAGGAGACACTTGTGACAAAAATAATTACACTCGGGGAACTCATTCACAATGCGCCCTGGGGCTTTAATGATTATGAGAAAAAGGGGGGCAAAGCTACAGATTTCAGGGGCCAGGGCCAAACCGTTTGCACTTCGCAACAAGTGTCTGAATCTGGTAAATTTCATAGATAATGATTACAGTAAAGATTATTTAGCACGTTGGTTGTGCGCTCGGTTTTTCATAGGCTACATGTTGTTGGATTCAGTCTGAGCGGCCCCGCTGGCCGTACCACGCTGAGCTTGGCGCAAGCGTTCCGCGCGAGCCACCTAGTACGAGTCAACATTCCGGGGGTCGAACTGGAGAGTAATAAACCTACATCTCCGGAGTCCTTCTTGCGCTGAACTTGCTCAAGCTCGGTACGCCGGCCCTCAACCGTTTGATGGGCTTCCTGAAGGAGCCTCTGACACATCTGCAGAAGCCAGCGACACCGTGACGACGCAAGAATACGGTTTATAGGTGGTGACTGGTGAGTACGACTTGGGCGGCAGGTAGTACGACTATTACACACCGAAAGGTCATTCGCTGCCTTCTTTTCGTCTGCCACAGCGAGGTCATGCTTATGTTGGGCGTCGGTGAGTGCCTGCGCACTCCTATGCTCCTGCTTGACCGCCTTCTCACGCGCCCGCTGTGCTTTTTGCGTCGCCTGGTCAACTGTGTCAATATATTTATATGGATGTTCCAGGCACTGAGTTTGTAGACCCACCTTCTCCGCCTTACCCTCATCTTTCTCTGCAGATTTGAGTGTTTTGCCGACTTGCGCGACCTGTTTCTCAGCAACCGTGGCTTCCTTTGCAATAGACCGTTCGACCTTCTTTTCTTCGCGTGACGTTAAGACATGCGGGGCATTCGATGGGTTCACGTTGGTTGCGCCGTCCATGTTATCACTGTGCGATGTCGCTCTTCTCGAGTTGTTCGCCGTTCCACTTGCTAATGACCTCCTATCTCATAAGACCTCCTATCATAAGTTGCGATGCCGTAATGACGTCACAGCTGTCAAGATTGACAGTTTTTAATTCCAAAAATATTATTATTACTTTGTACTGACATTCGACGTGTGGCTCGGTATACCGTATGAGTTCTTTCTCGTTCAAACGCCGTTTTGAATGAGGAACAACCACCTTGCAACGACAAGATGTTCCTGTCGACGGGTTGTTATGGTCTACTTTGCCCGATATACATGTCTGGTGGCTTACACATCGATCCCTGGCCCACATGGGCCACATCTTAGCTATACTGACAATTTCAAGCCTTTCTTCTCCCCTCGCCGCCAAAAATACGGGGGTTTCTGGCACCAAATATTCAAAGGTTATTCCCCTTCTTCCGAGAGTCATCATCGTTCTCATATGAATTCCCTTCTAATGGATTGAAGATATGAACACTGGCAGGTGTAAGGGTGTTGTCGGTGACCAGTGACATATCTAGAGCCTGAGTCCCTCACCCGGAATCGCTCCGTAGACCGCTGATTCGTGTTCTGAAAAGGGGGCTATGAGCCTATGGCTGGCAATGAGTATGACAAAACTGAAGTTCTGAGCAATGGAAGAGTCAGGAGACCGACGTCACGGTGCGCTTGTGCACCATGAACTTCCATCGCTTGCTCCGCCAAACGGCGCCAGTCCTGATTTCGAACACCCTCCTGGGCTCTACGCCTGTTTGTCCCGAGCACGAATAGTTACACGATCGTAAGCTGAGTCATCGAATTTAGCACACTGATATTAACTCCCTACCAGCTTGTCAGAGCCGCGGTGAGCGTCGTTCAAGGCAGCTTACTTTGTTCAAGTTTGTTGTGTGGGATGCCGCTCACCCCGGGCCATCAAGATCATCTCCGGTGCCATCGCTGCCGCCTGGGATCAAGATGCACGGTTGGGCCGTCTAGCCGAGGGGAACATCAGCCCATTCTATACTTATCCCACCGCGCGTAGTGCGCTTACAGGACAATTCTCCGTCTCTGGCTGGACGGCGAGTACATCGATCAAGGTTCGACCCTCTCAGGCCATCCAGCCTCGCCTCAACCCCCACGGATCTATTCAGCAGACACACCTTAGCCCGTATGCCCATTCATCGAACTCTTTCTCTGTTGCGAATCCTTGCGATCTCATGTTCACGTTTGCTGAATGTGCCCGTCGACGACCCACGCAGCCTGAGGGTGTATCGCAGGGTCAAACACCCCCTCGCCCTGGTCAAATTCCCAAGATCATCAGGGTTGTCCGCCGCGATCATGCAATCGCGCGGAGCCCGTTCGTCGGCATGTGCATGGCCAAGACCGCCTCCAAGGCGATCACATCCTCAGTCGACTCGGAGCAAGACGGTACGGAGGAACCCCTCGTGGCTGTAGCTTGAGCAAGTAAAAGGGGTCAAAATGCGCAAAGGGGGAAAGCGGAAAAGAAGGTTCTGTGGCCAAGTAAAGTTATTCCCAAGCGCCTCAGCTTCTCTTCTTGGTCACGTCTTTTATTTCTCCATTTCTGCTCAGTTTCAATTGACCTTGTCCGCCCACTGGAGTAATGCAGCGCCTCGCCCATCAGTACTTCGTACCCCGCGCGTCCGGCGCCAGAGGAATTATTCCTCACGGCATCTGACTGGGCGGAGGGACTGCGGAGGGTTAGAGGTTCCAGACTTCCAGCGCAACGTGCAGAGAGGCGCTCAACGAAGACGATCAAGTTAGTAGGCCCGCGCGCCAAGATCGAAGTGGAGATGCTAGGAACGACGCGCCCAATCTACGCTGCTAAGCACACGCCGGACGTCTCATTGGTTATTCTCCGCGGTCGCTTGATAACGTTACCTGGTGCTAAGGAGTAAGGACAGGCACTCGGAACCGGCTCAGAACTCATACCCGATCAATGTTAGCGCGGTCGAACAACATCAAATTTTTTTGGCCGTGCCCTGATAAACCCCTTCTTTCTTGAACGATTCTTCACATTTCATTCAAGTTCGATCACTGTTGAGGAATCCTTCCTAGACGTCTTGTCGTATTAAATTATGTGAAAGGTTAATCATGAAGAAAACGGTATTAATATTGGCGGTGTGCACAATATTAATGCCATGATAGACAACCCGATCAACCACTGAGGTGCACATCATTGCAGACTGTATGCTTACGCCGACGCAAGGGAAATATCACCGAACCAGTTTGCTGCTGCGGAAGTTGAACGGAACTCACGTATGTATTTTCTTGCCTGTCGATCATCTACTTCGTGTCCTTGGCTCACTGTGCCACGAGTGGTCGGCGAGGTGGATGTTGTCCGAGTCACTTGAGTCTTGTACAGCAATCATGGGAAGCTTTCGGCACACGAGAATTCGGACACAGTACACATGACTTAGATGACGTCCTTCTCCCGAGGTCCGAGGCGAGATTCTGTGAACCGCTGGCATGTTCACGGGTTCAGGGTGTGTAGCATTGTAGCCCACCAATCCGGTCCAGTCGGGAAGTGAGAGCCATTCGGTGGGGTGGGGGTGTTCCCTTGATCGCCTCTGATTGAACACCAGTCTCCCCCCCCCCCCCCCCCCCCAATGAGCCCCGTATCCCCCATGATGCATGATGACCCATCCCACACTCACCAAAATGAGCAAGAACGCCCGGATTTTGAATTCAATCTCCTACAGCACCCCAAATCTCATCAATATGCCGACACACACACTAATCCACTGCCGAGATACAGTTACCTACCGTTCCTCTGGCATCATCACAGTACCACAGAACTTACAACAAGGCGTAATCACCACAGCCGCCGCCACCACCCCACGCTTTCGATTAGTGGTCTTGCATGCGGCAGATTGGCTCGGGCATGCCCGGGTTTCAGCGCTGGGATTTACGAAGTCCAAGCATTGGCACGACAGCGGGGCCCCTTGGCGGCGTCTCCTGCCAGTGTCCCACTGCGCTTGCCCCCCCCGTTCCTTCCTTCCTTCCCTCCTTGGGCTTGGGCCGTGTTTCTCGGAGTCTGGGTTCCCGCTTTCAATGCTTCAGTTTAGTACGTATTTTACCTTTGCTGCCGGCGGGGTTGCATCTCGCCAAGGAGCCAACAGGTATGTAATAAGCCGAACGTGGTCACGGTAGTCAGCCATCCTCGGAGCTGGTGAAAGCACCTTTTGATTGACGGCCCAGGTTGCAGATAAATCGGACCCGTTTCTTCACCCAAACTGTTGTCATTGCATCGTAGTACTGCACTCTAGAGGACCGCCAAAAAATCGCAACAAACGATGCCTACGGCCCTACGCTACCAAGGGGATCAGAGGAAGCACGATATGATTTCCTATACCTCACTCGTGAGTCAATAAAGTCAGGCCTATCAGCAGTCACAGAAAACCTCCTGATTCTTTTCTCCCTTCCTCACAACGGTTAATATTCTTCTTATTCACCTCCGGGCGTCTCAGCAGCTTCACTGCTGGGACTGCCGTTATTGTTCGCACCCGTGAGGTCTCCCGACGTCTGGAACTGGGCCTGCTGTTGTTGCTGTTGTTCCCCGAGACGCAGCACGTGGTCCGCAACACCAGTAAAGCTACTCTTGAAGCGCGTGCCTTTGGGGGGTGTCATACCCCCGGTATGAGGGGTGGTCGGGCGCCGAGCGCGAAGAAGTGCCTCAGAAAGCGACGGCCCAGTCGAGGCGCTGCGGGAGATGGCACTAACCCCTTGGCGCACGCGCGCAGCGTCGTCGATCAGACCACCACCCGGCATGGGTACGGCAACTGGAAGGGGCAAGTATGCCGGTGCGGGCGTTGCGGGTCCATCCACGAGTGGAGCGATCACGATTTCCGGTGGTTTCTCATCAGGATAAACGTCGGCGGAAATAGTGCGCTTTTCCTTCTTATCGCCTGCTTCTGGGACAGCCGGGCGCACAAATGGAGGTTTGCCATCCCGCGGGGTAGGAGGCGTGGAACGACTGCGGCCTGTGAGGAATGAAAGGCCCTTGAACGCTGGAATAGCCATAGGACGTAACACGGGTGTGGCACTGGCACCTCCTGAGCGATGAGTGGGTTGAGTGGACGAATGTACCACACTGGAGGTGTCTGAGAGTGTGGACAGTTCGGGGGCAGAGCCTTTGCGCATTAGCGACGGTGCGAGGGGAAGGTCCGTTGAGTTGGACTGTGGGGGGACATATGACGTAACTTCTCCTTGACGAGCGCCTTCTGTATCGAATTCGTCATAGATCTCTTCACCTATTAGTTCTGGGTCGAGTTGTTACACTGGCCAGTGAGAATGTAAGAGAATACACACCTTCAAGAACGTCTTCTAGCGTAATGATACCAAGTGGATTGACGTTTGGATCAAACCCGAGAAGAAACTACAGGACGAGCCATTACTGGGTGATTTCAACCCACGATACATCTCACTCACTTCTTTGGCACCTTCCTCAGCGAGAACAGCATCTGCAGGCATGCTCTGTTCCCGACCAGGCATCAAGGCAAACTGGACGAGACTTGCTCTCTTCGACTGTGGCTGGCCGTCTTCCGGCCTAAGCTCAGACTCAGGTTGTAGTCGAGGCTTGACAACTCCCATCTCAACATCCTCTTGGCGCGCTCGCTTCTTGCTCCGTTTTCGCTTCCTTCGAAATGAGAACGAACGACCCCCCTCCTTATCGGATGTACCTTCGCTTGGGGATGTACCATCACGGTCGGTCATTCTAATGGTGCTATCCTCAGTGTTCGGGGGTTCCAAGATTCTCAGAGTCTTCCGAGGCTTATGGCGAGATGTCTGAGCAGGTTCTTCATCGGAGGAACTATCAGAGGATGAGTCGGAGATCCCAACGCGATTCTTAATGCGCTGTGTGATGCTTTTCTTAACAGCTTTCTTCAACGACGAGGCCTTTTCTACCGATGTACGCGTAACAATGGCCATGTGTGAACGACCTTCCTGGAATTTATCGAGAATACCGAGAAGAGGTTCATTCTGTGCGACGAATGGCACCTTGTGTAGCGGAAGGCTGCGCACAGGAACTGCGTCGCCGGGATCAAGTAGAAGGCACTGGGCAGACGATAACGTATCAGTGACGCTCTTCGATGGACTAAATGCGAAGTAGGACACACCTGTTTGACAAGGAGTACGCCTACGATCTTCTTCGCTTTGACACTCTGGCCATTGGGAACGGGTAACTCGATCTCTTCGTAGACAGGGACCCGACTGTGGCCCGTGAAACAAACCTCTCGAAGAGTTTCATAGCCCAGTCTAGCGTTGATCGACAACATAAAGACTTTCTCAATCGGGGTCATAGCCTATAAATTACTTGGGTGGTTAAAGTCCGATAAGTTAAAAGATACTACGCGCGTACTTGGCTTGTAGTCTTTTCTTGGAGATCAAGGGTTGCTCCGATGATTGTGACAGTGTCGGAACGTAAGTCCCCACCATACTCACCGACTGACGAATGCAACGCAATTAGCTCCTTCAGCTCTACAGATGTCTTTAGAACACAAAAGGGAAAGAAGAATGAATGTAAATACCAGCGCGACGGTAGATGATGCCATGGTGTGGGCCGAGTATGAGTTCAAGGATCTTCGCGATAGGCCACGCAATAATTCCCTGCGGTTCTGTATTTAACGACATGGAGCAATCTTCCACAATTGATAGACGCACCAGGGTCCATAAGAGAACTCGCACGAAGAAAACCATCTTCGCGCCAATGTAAAGTCCATGCCGAGTACAGACCGATTGGGGGATGATTTCCGCGAAGCTGCCAAGAGAACAGGTATCAGATGAATTGATACGTGTGAGGACAATCCTCCTTGGCAAAACTCATTCCAGCGACAAGGCTGACGTCACCGGCCACAAAGATATACGGAGCGCCGAAGGCGCTTCAGGTAACAATACTCACATGACGATAAGCACCGTGCTAACGATGACACTCTGTACACCCCCACCGAGAATAGGATCCGAAATAACCGGAAGCGACTCGTTGACGATCATATTCGCGAGAAGGAGTGTGACGAGAAGCAAGTGTCCATTCTGACGGATGGGCTTAATTTGGTTCGCATATTTGCGTTGCAGACTGTTCGCCACCAAAGGCCGAGATTAGCATATAGTCACAGTAAGCCACTGTTAGTAAGCGACGAACGGAGTACCGCTTATGCTCAATACGTGGAGCTGGGTTTCGTCAAGCGACATATAGCCCAATGTTAGGCCGGCAAAGATGCCCGAGAGTATAACAAGGATGGGCATGAGAATGACACCAGCGATGAAACCAGCATCATGTTTGATGTGGCCACTACGTTTGGCGAGTTGGCGAGTGTCGGAGACGTCAGGTAAGTTGGGAACATGTTGTGAGATAGTTGCGGCTAGAGATAAGAAGAAAGAAGGGGAGGATATGGATATGGACGATATCAATGGCGGGGATACCATAAGTTGTTGAAAGCGGACTTGGGTGATTTCGGGGGGGACGACGCTTTATATAAGCAGATTATGACCCCTCCCCGCTTCACGTAATCACAATCGTTTGAGTCTATCTCTGGATCTAATGAGACAAGTATGACTTACCGTACCTTCCACTCACTCCAGCAGCAGACACGTGGCGGGAAATGAAATGACATCTAGTGCCATCGGTGTTTGTTTTCTGATGAGGGAGGCAAATCCCCCCAGCCAAGCCCCCAACGAAGGTGACGAACGCTCTCGGCGGTGCCACCAAGCCGAATCTTGGCAGGGGACACATCGAACGGATGATGAGTCAGCTCTCCTATCCAAATCGACGTGACGCCGCGAGACCATGGTCCACGGACCGGAACCGTCCTTGCCAAACTTGCTGGATCAGATCGTCCTCACCGCATCGAGCCTTGTTGACGGCCGCGTCCGTCGTCTGAGATGACAACACAAAGTAGTAAGTCCGATGGTACTCTCTCATGGAGGGTTTTGTGGTGTGTCCGTGTGTAGTTCAACCTTTCAGTGCAGAGTGTGTGCAGAGCTGTTCAAAGTCGGCGTCCACTTCCAGAGGGCACCACTCCGTTTCCGTCTCCTTATGCTGTCAATATGCACCAGTTATGCACCTCATCTGAACTGCATTCGTACCCTCGCGTTTAGAACCGACCTCCGTCGAAAAACCAGAGACGGGAGTTGAACACCGGCAACATGGAAGAGATCCGTGTAAGTCTAGACTCAACCTTTGCGGCAGGTTTGGAAATGTAGGCGTGGGAGGAACACACGGTGCGCAATGCTCGCGGAAATACAGATATACTGCCTGGCCAGAGAAGGGCATGACTGTTATCAGCATTACTCCAAGGCCCGTCAGACGTTTTTGGTCAGGTAGCCGCAGATCGTTTCCGCCTCTGGCTCTGGCTCGCGCGTCAGGATTTCAGCTCGTGAACAAAGATAGCGCACAGAAGGGGAGATCAGGGTCCAGAACAATGTCCCGGTGGTCCCGTTAGGCCACAGGCCACACAAGATCATGCAAAAGTACTGTGAGGGGTCACTGGGGGTCAAACTAAGAAGCAGAACATCAGATCAAACTGCCCTGAGCATGATCACGAGTGGGGGTGGGGATCCTGGGCCGCCTGGGCGTCTCGTTGCACCCAGCCCAAATATAGCTCACTGAGATTTCGTCGCGCTGCGGCTAGACGCCAGTCAACCTTGTATAGGTACGCGTCGCTACAACAGCTGCAATACCACGGAAAAGGATGGATCAAGCCTCGTGAGTGACCTCTTGCATTCTCTGCCTGTTGGATCCCGACCCGTGGTACCCTGATTGGTGTCCGCGGATAGCCCGATCTCGGCGAAGAGCTGCATAGTCCTCAGATTTGCAGATCACGAACTGACGGTTAGGCTCTAATGTAGTACCCCGGTCAGTCATCACGCACGTGGTCCACCATCCAAGCCAGCAACCGCAATGATGAGGAAGGCGACTTCATCCGGCTCACACCAGGGAAACGTGCATAACAGTCGTTCAGCCCCGCATGTGACACAGCACACCCCGGACGCTGGTCACGATACGGGCTGTAAATGCACTGTGATGTAGGAGTGTATGATTCACCGATCTTGCCGCTGTCCCCCGTGTGTCCCCTAGCACGGGTCGGTAGCTGAGGAAATATATCTTGAACATGTACTGCAGATTTATTACGACAAAATCTATTTCTTCTGTGACACATACTATGTTTCCCCTGCCTCGTTCTAACTTAGCAAGAGCTGCTAGGAATGATGATTTTCCTTTTCTTGGCCACCTCCGGATTCTTATTCCACCATTGACGTCAAAACGGGCACGTGCCATGGATTGTGATGACTCAAATTTCTCAGGCTCGTGAGTGTGAGTAATACAGTTCCCATGTTATAATCGCTCCGAACAAGACTACATTGTTACATTGTATGACCGTCCTGTGGCACCAATGTGATCACCATGGTAACTTTGTCCCTTGGGTACTAGTTCGTTGCCAGACTGGTGACTGGTGACCGGTGACCCCTCGAACTCGAACCCAATGGCGCCAATTACTATAGTATCGGGACATCTTCTGTGAGGCGCGCGCAGTTCCCCCCGCCACGTCCCTTTTACCAAATGAACACAAAAAATGGCCCTTCGTCGCGGGTGGGATACTGTGCGGCCGTTCACAGAACCTGGCAACTCAACCCACTCAACTCGGATATCATCATGTCGCTGACAACACGAGAGCTGCCACGCGTTCTGCGCAGCCCAAATGGCATTGCATCCATGCATGGACGATGGGAGCATCCTAAGCTGGACAATAAATAAGTCGGAAAGCAAAATCTTGAAGCCATTCCTCGAGGTAGGTCGAGGAGATATGCCTCTGCGTCCAGCCCTGCGCACCAAGACCATATGCGGTAAAGCTATTGACCCCTCTTCTACGCGAGGAGCGCTCAAGAGGACCCACATGTATTGCAGCCCACGCTGCGGAAGCGAGAACAAAGATCATACGGATAATTGGCCGGGCATAGGTGCCTTTTTGAGTCGAACGTCTGAATGGTGTATGGGTCCATCCCTCAAAGAGGGAGTGGTGTGTGTCTATGCCGAAGGTCTTGTCATTTTGATCCGGATGAGTATCGCCGACGATTCGCCGTCATCTTGTCGCGGGGGAGTAAGCAACCCGAATGAACAATGAGAAGGACAATGCCAACCCCAAGCTGATTAGGTTATTGGCACAAGCTATCATGGCGCCGCGCGTAACGAACCTCTAAGGGTATTCCACGTTGATCAAGTCGGTATTTCGGACCATTACGACGTGGTTGAACCACATACGGCATCCTTGAACGCTTCTTTGAATTTCTGCTGGCCCCCCAATCAACTTTTTCATCAAATCGATAACCCCCATCCATCTTTTGTGTCGTCTTACCCAAACTGTCTCGCATGATGAGCAGAGCCTTATTGCGCTATCGGGCATGACCTGAGTGGCGGGTTCGGCGAGTAATGGTTCTGAACTAACTGTGGTGGACAGTAATTCAAATTTACTGTAGACAGCAGTTCAAAGCCGCATATCCCCCTGAATATAAGTGGAAGGGTGCCATCGTGTCTCCGGGGAGAGGCTTGCCCCCGCCGTCGAGCTTGCCGTCGAGAGAAGATTTCAGTGAGATTCCGCAAGGGTATGGGGTAATGACAATGACTCAGAACGGCCTCATCATACCGTTTTGCGCAGTGGATAGGGGACCTCGCGTTGATCTACAGAACGCTCCAACATTTAACATACACAGCCTGCCAAAGCGAATCCTAAGGGATTGTACGTAAAAAAGACGGCAAAAAATAAACATGAAAACTCACCTTTTAGGCTAAAGCAATGACCGCCTGAAAGAACAATCTATGGTAGTCATTCACCTCACTAAATTGTTGATTTTCTGTCATGCAGACCCCGCTAGCACCCTCTTGACGTTCATGAACGGTTTCAGATTATGGGTCTACCTCGCTGGCAATCCGCGCTGTTAACACTTGGATATCTGCAAGACTGCCACACCGTTAGGGCGTGGTTTCCGGGGTGACTACAAGGTGCATCACCATCTGTGACAACTTTTGGGGGATATCTCTGAAGAGAGAGCAACCAGTCACAGCTCTTTATCAGGGGGTTGAAACCCTACAGGGACTTTGAATCAGCGGGGTCTGTGTGAGAGAATGACGGGGCCCGGAAATCTTACCTCTCGATCCTGCTTTGCGCAGACACATGGGTATTGTAATGTTTTTCTCCGCGAGCTCGTCTATCATACGAGACTTCCCGGTTCCGAATGAATTCCCAATGCAGGCATTCGTGCATATACGAACGACATATAGAGAACCTGTCTTGAGGAGTACCTATGCTGTCTTCCGTTGAAATTTCGTCTTCCACGATTTTAGGGTTACAACGGAGGCGCTCGGCAACGTAACGGACGTTGAGAACTGGAACTTACCAGAGCCTGAAAACCTAGGTTCTTCCAGTGGAAAAGCAGGACGTGACGTAGGCCATAGAACCTATAAATTAAAAAGACAGGGTTTCGACATGTGAAGTTGATCACGCGGGAGGTACACAAGACACTCACTTCGGCAACGTATTGTGCGATATGACCCAACTTCCCACCATCTATCTGGCAAGGGTGGGAGCCGGTTCTGTTTAAATAGGTTTGACATTTCGCTCTCATATTTGTTGTCCGGCTCAGGACTGGATACTCCGAAATGACTGCTTTGAGAAGAGGACTCGGATGGTGCACGTAAACAGCACGAGTTGCTCGCTGGCATAGATCCTTGAGCCAGCTCATCAAACCTTTCGAGGAAAGAGTGTCCGGCGGAGCTTCGCTGTCAGGGCGTAAGGATCGCCAAGATGGCAAGATCGACGCGACTAGCGGGGAATTACATGGGTGGAGGCTCCTCCGAGCCTCCTCGATGGTTGGAGTGGTAACTTCCACATCAGTCACCAGCTCAACTCGGTCCTCCATCAACCCCGAGTTCCGCTGTCTCACCGTCACCTTGGAGGTGTCACTTACAGGAGGTTTGAGTCGATTGGTCAGAAGGTTAACATAAACATGGCTTTACTCGGAAGACGTGACCATCATACATCATGGCCCGTCACCCGACGACTGAATTACCCGAGGTCGTTACTCACTTCCACATCATTGAGGCCATACTGTAAAGATGTTGCCCTGTGGTAGTGCCTTACTATCCCTCATCATCGTGCTCGCCGCTACAGGCAGCGGCAGTGTGCTCGACTCTCACCCACCGTTCCTCGACAACCGTGACGCTCAGGGTGTCAACTTCTGGAAGCTGCACCGCACTGCCAGCACTTCCAAGCAGCAGCACGCAACACAAGTTCGGACTGGTGTGTCCCAAATTCCGCTCGCTGCTGCTGCGGCCGTGCCGGAGTTCCACGTGGAGACCTTCACGCAGCCGCTCGATCACTTTTACAACTCCACCGACGCGACGTTCCCACAGCGCTTTTGGGTCAACTCGCGCCACTACAAGCCGCGTCCTGGTGCGCCGGTCATCGTAATCGATGGGGGAGAGACAAGCGGGGAAGACCGCTTGCCCTTCCTGAACACGGGCATCGCTGACATCCTGGCACGCGCAACTGGCGGCGTTGGAGTCGTACTTGAGCACAGATATTATGGTGCGTTTTCTCTGGGTATTTATAACGCATTGATACTTACGGGGCTGCTTCAGGCGAGTCCATTGGTGTTCAGAACTTCTCAACGGATGCATTAAGGTGCGTACTACGTGCCTACAGCTTCTCGGAACATCATGTTGGCGCTGCTTGCGCGTTCAGGTTTGTTGTACCGCTGACACATATATGTGCCGTAGGTGGTTAAACAACGAACAAGCGCTTGAGGACTCGGCGAATTTCATGCGTAATGTCAAGTTCCAGGACATCGATGAGGATCTCACAGCGCCAAACACGCCTTGGATATACTATGGTGTTCGTGTACCTTCTCGATAGCGTTCTAAGACGGTGCTCAACTGATTGTTCGTACGCGTCCGTCGTAGGGCTCGTATGCTGGGGCGCGCGCGGCACACATGCGTGTTCTCTACCCCGACCTCGTGTTCGGTGCTATTGCGTCAAGTGGTACGCTCTCCCGTCTACTCCTCCTTCACAGTTAGATGCCGAACTGAACGGAACACTCTTGGTTCCCAGCGGTGACGCATGCCGTGCTTACGAATTGGGAATACATGGACGTGATCCGGCTCGCTGCGGACCCAAAATGCTCCTCAAACCTGGTGAACTCGATCACCACTATCGACAGGCTACTCAAATTCCGCCGCCTGCGAGGGCCACTAAAGAAACTGTTCGGCCTCGGCGGACTGGAGTCTGATCAGGACTTCGTCTCGGTACTCACGGTGTGTCGTCTATACATTGTTTCAGATGATAGTGGTGTGACGATGCTCATGTGCTGGTGAAAAATCAGTATCCGCTGGCTTCGTGGCAAGATCGGAATTGGGACCCCGCTGTCGGCTCGACGACATTCGATCATTTCTGTGCGACCCTAAACGGCGACACCCCGACTTTGGAAGACCCAGCACGTACGGTGCTACTTCCAGGGTCGCTGAGGACTAATGTTGCTTTGCTCAATTACGCTAAGTGGATTCGTGAGGTATTTGATCCTTAGTTTGGTGCTTGTCGCGTCGTTAAGTTGTCAAACCCCACACGCAGAACGTTGTCGACAAGTTCTGTCCGCAGGACGCGAGTTTGACCTTGGAAGACTGTTTCGGGACGAATGACGACGCGAAGTATCAGGCCACGGACCTCAGCCAAGACTGGCGTCTCTGGGTCTTCCAGTTCTGCACACAATGGGGCTACCTGACTGTACGTCTCATCCATCCATCCTCCCCTTTCTGACGTAAATATTATCTATGTTAGACCGCGCCGCCGCGTGGCATCCCCACGATCATCTCGCGCCTTTTGGATATTGACTACGAGCACAAGATTTGCACCCAAGCCTTCCCGCCGGGAAAGCACTACCGAGTGCCGCCACTGCCGAACGTCTCCGCGGTGAACGCACTGGGCGATTACCATATAGCTGCCGATAGGTTGGCGTTTATTGACGGCGAAGGTATGTTAAGAGGCTCTTCTACTGTATTTTCCCATACCCATCCGGTAAAACGCTAACTGGGCGTGGGCCTGCAGTTGATCCATGGCGACCATATACGCCACATGGCAACTACGGGGGTGCATTGGAACGTGATGACACACTGTTGAGGCCATTCAAGGTGATTCCCGGTACGTCGACACGTCGAAAGGGGTGGTTTCCACCTGAAACATTTCTTTCAGGTGGTGTCCACCACTGGGACGAAAATGGGCTCAGAGAGGGTGAGCCGGAGCCCAAGGAAATTCGCGAGATTCACGAGGAAATGATCGAGTTTGTCAAAGTATGGTTGAAGGACTGGGAAGGGCCCGTTACAAAAGCATCATACGATCAGCCAGCTATTGTATAGTTCTTCGTCTATATTGTCCCACGTAGCGCAATGTGTTATTGAAAACATCTTTGATGAGGGTAATGCTAAAAGCCATACAGACTGAGGCTTACAGAAAACGTGACACTACTTTCCTAAATAGCTGGCATTCCACCCGCGTCTCCAACGAAATGCAAACTTACACTTGTGGGGTCTTATCGCGCACAAAGACTATTGCTCCCTTCGGGGATGCATACGAAAAAATTGGAACGATACAGAGAAGATTAGCATGGCCCCTGCACAAGGATGACACGCTGTTTCAGAGTGGTAGACCTACGGGTCTCAATATTTATTTTGTTTTCAATTTATTTTTTCTTTTCGTTCTGTTCAGTCGTCTTTAGGCGAATCACTCTATGCAAAAAGTTCTCAATCCCTCTTTTTCTTTACATTTTGCAAATTACACTACTCTTATACCCACTGGCACAGTAATTTTCATTGTTGGTATTCGTCATCTGTCTGCACCAAGGTTTGCACTACCGCGTCATTCACGCATCCGCATCGGATGTTGTTATATTACTAGTTGGCATGTCTTTTCAATCAGGATAGTTACTTGTACACGTTGCGGTACCACATACACCTTATATCATCGTTGCTCCATCAGTCATCTGCCTGTTCTGAATGAGCACCCACGACACCACATATACCCCTGCAAAGAAGGGTCGCTCTGCTTCGGCGATGAAGTTAAGAGAAGTCAAGTGCTTACCAGGACGGGCAAGATTATCGATTTTCCAGACAATAACACTGTCATGTGCACAAAGACGTGTCAATAAACCTCCATCGGTAGGTAGAGGCCATTGGTGGAATAAGGAGGACTCCTGGTTCGGTTTACGACTGCGTTAACAATTTACAAAATGGTGCTGGTGCTCACTTACGATGCAAGTGCAGGCGTTTGCGGGCCGAGCGTCGAACCTCAGACACGCATTGTGCGCGTACTCGCGCAACTCAAGTACGCATTTCTATACGTCCCATTGATTGTACGAGTGTCTTAAATAGGTCCGCTGTTGCTCAAATGTATCCTTATCAAGTTGTTGTCGAAATCCCCCTCGTGCTCTCGCGGCTGCCCACACGTAGCTTTGCTCTTTGTCGTGTCACTCCTGTCTATGCTACCAGCGCGATCATCATCGTTCTGGAAAGCGCCAATAGGGGAAACTCAAGAGAGCGCTGTTGATGCTAGAGACAACTTGAAGGGGAGCAGGGCGAATATCCCAAGTCGAAGGTTCGAGGACAGGATAAGGATCGATCGATCAGGCCGTGCGCTACACAGCAGAGGCTCGCATCGCCCAGACTGTGGCGACAGAAAGCGAATTGCATTCCTTGGGGTAGGTCGTCGCAAATGAGGAGAAATGCCTCTGCGTCCGGCCCTGCGCACCAAACTATATGCGGTGAAGCTGCTGGCCTCTCTTCTACGCGATGAGTGCTCAGGAGGATCCGCATGTAATGCAGCCCACGTTGCGGGGGCGAGGACAAAGATCATACGGCTAATTGGGAATACGTGTCTTTTGAGTAGAACGCCCAGATCAGGTACGGGTCCATGCCATCGAAGAGGGTATGGTGATGTCTATGACAAACGTCTTGTCATTTGGATAAGCATCGCGGCCTGTCGCGGGGAAGTAAGCAACCCGAATGAACAATGGGAAGGACAACGCTAACCCCACGCCAGTCAGGCTATTGGCGCAAACTATTATGGCGCAGAGCATAACGAACCTCCAAATGTATATCAAATCGGTGTTTCGGACCATTACGACGTGGTTGAACCACATACGAGCATCCTTGAACGCTTCTTTGAATTACTGCTGGGCTCCCGACCAACTTTTTCATAACCTCGATGACGCCCATCCCTTTTGTGTCGTCTTTCACAGACCGTCTCGTATGACGAGCAGACCCTTATAGCGCCATCGGCCACGACCCGAGTGACGGTTTCTGCCAGTAATGGCTCTGAAACCAATCGTAGTGAACAGTAATTCGAATCCACTGTTGACAGCCGCAGAGCCGCAGACCAGTAGGTGCGTGCATTCTAGTCTCCGAGATTGAACTCCAGGGGGAACCGCACAGAAAACAAGCAAAGGTCCGGTCCAGGAGGCGTGAGGGAAAGCTTTTCGCATCCACTTCAAGTTTGATGGGATCAGTAACTTCCGCGTAGCAAACTCCGAATGAATCCTTGCCCCGCATCGGCATCGTAACGTAGACCAACCTACACAAGTCAGCCACAACCCTCGCGCGCCAATGCATGTGCCGGAAGACATACAGTTATTGTGAGCTGATCAAAGTAAGTCTCAGCAATAGGAGGCAAATCCAATTATCGTACCCTGAGCCCTAGTGGAAAGAGTCCAATCGTGTCTTTGGGGAGAGGCTGCGAAACGTGTCCGCCGTGGAGAGGGAGATAAAAAAAAATGGAAGGTCTCAAACAGTGGCGTAGCACCATGTATATGGACCAGGTTTCATTTCCGTGAGATTCCGTGAGGTCATGGGCCTTGTCAAAGGCAAAGACAATGAACGGCCTCATCATGCCGTTACGCGCAAGGCGTTTCCAACATTTAAACTATTCGTCACGACCTGCCAATAGAGCGAGTCCCAAGGGATTGAATGTAAAAGAGATGACGGAAAATAACCACCGAAACCCACCTTGTCGGCTTAAGCAATGACAGCCTGAAAGAACCTACGGTAGTCACTAACTTGTTGATATTCTGGCATGCAGTCACAAAAGTAGTCGCTAGCAACCTGACGTTCATGGACGGTTTCAGAATATGGGTTTGCTTTGCTAGCGATCTGTTCCATTACAGCTGATTTCGAAAGCCTTGGCAGAGCAAAAGTTTGAACTTTTTTTTGTTCGGCGTCTTTGAGAGCCGTACCGAGAAGTCTGATCCTGGGCAAATCCATCACGTGCCGCTGTGTGCGGCCTTGGCTCAACTCAAGGATCAACTCGTCGGGAAGTCTCGGACGTTACCATCATGGCCTACTCATGGTCTACTGGACTGATGAATTTTACCCGAGGTCGCCACTCACTTCGACCAGCTCTTCCACCTCATTGGGGCCATAACAATGTTGCCCCGTGACGGTGCTTTACTACCCCTCATCGTGCTCGCCGCTACAAGCAGCAGCAGTGCGTTCGACTTTCACTCGCCAGGCTTCCTCCACAACCGTGATGCCCAGGCGGTCAACTTCTGGAAGCTGCACCGCGCCGCCAGCATGGCCCGCACTTCCAAGCAGCAGCAGCAGTACGCGACACAGGTGGGGACTGGTGTGTCCCAAATTCAGCTCGCTGCTGCTGCTGCGGTGCCCGAGTTCCATGTGGAGACATTCACACAGCCGCTCGACCACTTTTACAACTCCACCGACGCCACATTCCCACAACGCTTTTGGGTCAACTCGCGTCACTACAAGCCACGTCCTGGCGCGCCGGTCATCGTAATCGATGGGGGAGAAACAAATGGGGAAGACCGCTTGCCCTTCCTAGACACGGGCATCGCTGACATCCTGGCACGCGCAACTGGCGGCGTTGGAGTCGTGCTTGAGCACAGATATTATGGTGCGTTTTCTCCGCGTGTTTACAACGCATTGATACTTACGGAGTTGTTTCAGGCGAGTCCATTGGTGTTCAGAATTTCTCAACGGATGCATTAAGGTATGCGCCTGCTGCTTCTCATAACGTCATATTGGCGCTGCTTGCGCGTTCAGGTTTGTTGTGCCGCTGACACAGATATGTGCTGTAGGTGGTTAAACAACGAACAAGCGCTTGAGGACTCGGCGAATTTCATGCGCAACGTCAAGTTCCAGGACATTGATGAGGATCTCACAGCGCCAAACACGCCTTGGATATACTATGGTGTTCGTGTACCCTCTCGCTAGCGTTCTAAAGCCGTGGTCATCTAATTGTCCGGGTGCGTCCGTCGCAGGACTCGTATGCTGGGGCGCGGGCGGCCCACATGCGTGTACTCTACCCCGACCTCGTCTTCGGTGCTATTGCGTTGAGTGGTACGCCGCCCCGTTTTCTCGTCCTTCACAGTTAGATGTCGAACTGAACGGAACACTCTTGGTTCCCAGCGGTGACGCATGCCGTGCTTACGAATTGGGAATACATGGACGTGATCCGGCTCGCTGCGGACCCAAAATGCTCCTCAAACCTGGTGAACTCGATCACCACTATCGACAGGCTACTCAAATTCCACCACCTGCGAGGGCCACTAAAGAAACTGTTCGGCCTCGGCGGACTGGAGTCTGATCAGGACTTTGTCTCGGTACTCACGGTGTGTCGCCTCTGCTGTGTTTCAGATGCTGGAGTAGAGTGATGGTGCTAATGTATGCTGGGGACAAATTAGTATCCGCTGGCTTCGTGGCAGGATCGGAATTGGGACCCCGCTGTCGGCTCGACGACATTCGATCATTTCTGTGCGACCCTAAACGGCCACACCCCGACTCTGAAAGACACAGCACGTACGGTGGTGCTTCCAGGGCCACTAAGGGCCAATGTTGCTTTGCTCAATTACGCCAAGTGGATTCGTGAGGTATTTGATCCTTAGTTTGGTGTTTGTCGAATTGCTGAGTTGTAAAAACCAACGCGCAGAACGTTGTCAACAACTTCTGTCAGGATCCGAGCTTGACCTTGGAAGACTGTTTCGGGACGAATGATGACGTGAAGTATCAGGCCACGGACCTCAGCCAAGACTGGCGCCTCTGGGTCTTCCAGTTCTGCACACAATGGGGCTATCTGACTGTGCGTCTTTCGCTCATCCATCCTCTCCTTTCTGACGTAAATATTATCTATGTTAGACCGCGCCGCCGCATGGCACCCCCGCGGTCATCTCGCGCCTTTTGGATATCAATTACGAACACAAGATTTGCGCCCAAGCCTTCCCGCCAGGAGAGCACTACCGAGTGCCGTCATTGCCGAACGTCTCCGCGGCGAATGCACTGGGCGATTACCATATAGCTGCCGATAGGTTGGCGTTTATTGACGGCGAAGGTATGTTGAGAAGTTCTTCTACTGTGTTTTCCTATACCCATCCAGTAAAACGCGAACGGCGCGTGGGCCTGCAGTTGATCCATGGCGACCATACACACCACATAGCAACTATGGTGCATTGGAACGTGATGACACACTGTTGAGGCCATTCAAGGTGATTCCCGGTACGTCGACACGCAGAAAGGGGTGGTTTCCACCTGAAACATTTCTTTCAGGTGGTGTCCACCACTGGGACGAAAATGGGCTCAGAGAGGGTGAGCGGGAGCTCAAGGAAATTCGCGAGATTCACGAGGAAATGATTGAGTTTGTCAAAGTATGGTTGAAGGACTGGGAAGGGCCCGTTACAGAAGCATAATTAATCTGCCAGCTATAGACTATAGTATGCTCTACGTAGTGCAAATGTATTTTTGAAAGCATCTTTGACGAGGGTAACGCGGTATACTGCTGTGGTAACGAGAACGTGACGTCCTATGTTCCTAAATAGGTGGGATTCCACCCGCGTCTCCAACAAAATGCAAACTTACGCTTGTGGGGTCTTATCGCGCACAAAGACTATTGCTCCCTTCGGGGATGCATACGAAAAAATTGGAACGATACAGAGAAGATTAGCATGGCCCCTGCACAAGGATGACACGCTGTTTCAGAGTGGTAGACCTACGGGTCTCAATATTTATTTTGTTTTCAGCTTCTTTTCTCATTTCGTTTTCGTTATGTTCAGTAGTCGCCTAGGCGAATCACTCTATGAAGTTCTCAATTCCTCCTTATGCAATTTTCTTTGAGCTATACAATTTACAAACATTCTCATACTGTACCCCGGTGATTTTCATTGTCGGTGTTCTTCGTCTGTCTGCACTACCGCGTCTTTCACGCATCCGCATTGGATACATAGTAATGTTGTCATATTACTAGTTAGGCATGTCTTTTCAATTAGGACAGTTACTTGTACACGTTGCGGTACCGCATGCATCCTTATCATCGTTGCACCATCTGTCATCCATGTTTGCTAGTAACGATAGCACAGTGGAGTCAGGGTGGTCTCACTGCGTTACTGGTATCCTTCTTCTTGCATCTCACTTATCAGAGCAGTATAATCACGTATTCTCACAAGCGGTCGAGGCATCCTGTGGAATGGAACTCTGCTGGCCATGAGAATGGTCGTTGATGCGGGCCTGCATATTTATCAGCGGATGCTGTCTCTGGGCTGAACGCAGAGATAACATACGCTGATGAATATGCCACAGCCCCCGGGGATGTTCCTCAATGAAAATGCGTTTCTGACTGCGACGCAGTACCCCCACGGACGATGGGTGGAGACTTTGGAAGTTTGGAGACTTGGCACTCGATGAGTTGACGACAGCCCTGAGCAACTCCCCTACAAAGAAGGGTCATTGCAAATATAGTAGGGGACTCGGTTTGGAAACTCGGAGGTTGCTATGATCATGAAGACAAGATCAGCCTCGCTCTACGACGATGATCGTCGAAGTGAAGAGAAGTCACGTGCTTACCAAAGATTATCGATTTTCCAATTAATGTTGACATAATACAGTAATATGCACAAATATGTGTCAATAAAGCTCAGCAAAGGCCAGTGGTGGAATGTGGACTCCTGGTTCGGTTCTTGACTGCGCTGACAATTAACAATACAGTAGTGTGCAATGTGCTGGCACTCACTTACGATGCAAGTGCGCGCGTTTGCAGGATGAGCACCAAACCGCCCGAACCTCAGAAACCCATGTGTCATAGTGCGCAAGTATGCGCACCTCAAGTACGCATTTCTTTACGTCTCATTGACGACACGAGTGTCTTCAATAGGTTCTCTGTTGCTCAACTGCGTCCCATCCAGTTTTTGTCGAAATCCCTCTCGTACTCTCGCGCCTGCCCACACCTAGCCTTTCTCCTTGTCGCGTGACTCGTGTTTAGTCTACCAGCGCGCTCTTCATCGTTCTGGCAAGCACCCACAGGAGGCACTTGAGAGAGCGCTGTTGATGCTAGAGACAACTTGAAGGAGGATATGCCAAGTCGAAGGTACGGACAAGGTTCGAGGATGAGGTAAGGATCAAGCCGTGCGCTGCACAGCCGAGCCTTGCATCGCCCAGCCTGTGGTAACAGAACCCGAGTGGCGAAACCGATCGTGGTGGATGTAAGCCGCGTGTTGTGGCAACACGATTTCTCTAGAGATAAGAGAAATTCTGAGGGAAGAGGTGAAGCACAAGTAAGTGACGGAAATTGCGATGATTATACTGATAGCCTCGCAGGAAAAAAAAAACTCCGAGAATTTCTGAACCGAAGTTCCATAGATCCGGTCATTCAGAGGGTTGAATGCGACTTTCACTCTGTTCACGAGGCAGAGCATGTACACTGCAGTAAGGTGCGTTGACTCGGGGTCTTTATAAAACTGAAACATTCCGTACAATGTTCCTAGCCATGTTCCAGGGTGTGTCAGTCATGTGAACATCTGCAAGGTAACCGGTTGCCTCGCGGCATTGCGGGGTGCACGTACCTTGTATGCCCATACCGTATGGTGCTCCAGCTACTGCATGATACAGTCTGCATTCAGGGGTTGTCAAAATTTGCGAGCGTCAATCTGCTCAATCAGCGCGCGCGCAGCTGCTAATCCGAATCCATAGAATTGAACGGCGTTTTCACAGTATACAGTACAGTACCGCATGTGTAACATCACCACGAGGCACATCAGACACCTGTCAACCGCATTGAACACCCAGACCATACACAGGCAAAGGGAGAGAATTACCGACCCAAGGAACGTATTGATTCACGCTTCTCGTCCAACGGCACCCCTGACCCCTCATCCTCGGAAAAACAGTAGGTAGTTGGACTTTCGGCCTGCCCGTGAGCAAACCAATCACGGACCGAGGTGCCTGTTCCTCCATTTGCTTCCCCAGAGTATGCAACGGTAGCGACGGCGTCGGTGTGGCGTTGTTCAGTGACGACCACCATGTTAGCGACTCGTGGTTTATGCGGGAGTAGATAAGGACGCGTAAGGGAGAAAAGGATGACGTTGAGCAAGCCATTGGAAAGATAGATGGAGTCGACAATAATTGTAACCCTAAAGGGGACTTCATGGTGCGCGAAAGTGCGATAGCGAGCAATTGACAAGGGCAGGACCTATGGATCATGCTTTTAAACACTTGGAAGCTCGGCAGCTGAATCGGAATGCTCACGGTTACGGTATAGGCGATTGGATAGCTGGGAGGGATGATGCAGTCAGAAGGAGGCGACTGGAAAGTAGAAGGATGTCCCACAAGAGTAAGCCATACACCTGTTTGACGGACATAAGTGGGTGGAATAGCCCGGCGGATTCAGAGAACAGGCGTATGTGCCACCCATCTGTCGTGATATAACCCTTGAAGTAGAGAAAAAGTATTCCATATACCACGATATTGCAAAAAGCAGTTATCCACATAAATCCAAAATCGGTGGCAGTACGCTGGATAGAATAGTGGGCCTGAATCCAGCACCCTATGCTGTGTCAAATTCAATCCTTCTAGAAGGCGTAGATGAGCTTACAATACCCAGTCGGACCATAGAAACGCTGCACGCCATCAGTGGCTACGTTGATGGCTACCAGGAGGCCCAGAGAAAACCAAAGGCAAGCAACGATAACGAGACTGTGAATCAAGTTCCTCCTGCGGTCCCACATATTCGCTCTCGTAGGTTCTGTTTGTCTATCATTATCGCCGATTCTCCAGAAACAAACGACTCGGAGGGTGTAAAGTGAGATGATCTTGACGATTGGCCCCTCGTGAGTCAGAACGTGCAAATAGGAGATAGAAATGGTCAACCGACCAACGTCCTGTCATCATATACGCGAGTCAAGGTCTTCAATTTACGGTCACCCACATAATCATTACTCACGACACTGCAGAACCAACGTCAGACATTTGCTTAATGGCACCTAACCGCCATGTCATTACCGTTCTTCGTCACCAGTGTCAAGAAATCACACCTTGAGCGGAGCAGTAAGGACCCGTTGCAACATCCTATGACATAATAACGTGAACATCGGCAATGATGACCAACATCATCAATACGTACCTTGTCTACCCCCCACTTAATATTCATGAGACCTCCTGGAGCAAAAAAAACCCGATTAGAAGACAACATCGTCACCGTCGTCCCGTGACTCGCCGGTAGCTTGAACAAGATCCCACCCCAGCTGGTTAAGGAAATAAACCCCAGTGGGGCCACCAATTCTCCATCTTCGGGATGAACCTGGAAGTATGCAGACGGCACTATACTGTGGGGAAACAGTCCTGTCTTCGATAGACACTCTGAGAGCCGGGGGTGTGCAACTCACTGCAATATAAGACAGAAGACCGATGATAGCAGTTGCTGATATCGCCGACATTCCAGCCAGCAGAAACAGGCCTACATTCTCGCCAGACGTAAAATAAGGGCCAGAGGATGCCATCAGACGGTTCTGGGAGGGGATCACTATCATCGAAAGCACGACAGTCATCCCTTAAGACTCCGAGTGGAGAAAGCCCGGCCATTTCTTGTAAAGGGGGAAATACTGGGCGAATAGTTACATATGCCAACAACGGTTTGACCGTGATCTGTGTCATGTGTATTGTTAGGATCATTGGACAGCCATAGAGAACTTGGATGACCTTATGCTGTGTATCGAATCAAATCTCCCTGATCAAATTAAAAAAGCAACCCAGAGGAAAGTTCCATGCTTCGGATGGGTTCTGTGTCAAAGGGTAGGCAGGGGGAAAATCGGAGAGAGGCCGCGACGGAACTCCCAGTTGGACTATTGCCCGTCTATATCGACTGAGCGACTGCCTCACACCAAGCAACATTTGCCGGTTCTGGTTCCCCACATACACAGCTCCCCAGCGCTCCGTGCTCCCTTTGCGCCTTCCGGCATTATTGTGGTTTAATAATGGATCTGCGCCGCATACCATGCTTGGTGCATGTGGCCGTACAAGGAACATTACGGTATGAGGAGATTCGCTTATGTAATGTCTTTTCTGTCTTCACGCACGTGCCATCGTATGACCCCACCATGCAGCAAGGGCAGCGTTGATAGTACCGGGGGTAATAATAACTTTCGGGCAGGGAAAGAAGCATATTTTTTTTTATCAGCGCACGCAATCCCAGGATCGGGCGTTCCAATAGGTGTGCCAAAAGTGTCGCGAAATAGCCCCTCAATTCGAGAAGTATACGATAGTTAGTACGTACATCGGATGGTAGCGTCGGTACTGGCGGTAACTGGGCTAAATATTCGACCCGACTCTCAGACCAGAATTCGAGCAAATATCGATGGGGCTCACAAACTAGGATATGTCAACCAAGTCCATCACAGTGGTGATGCATCACACCAACACAATCTTTGATGGAAGTCGGCGAGCGGCTGCCAGTGTGATGCAGAGCGACGACGACGAGACTGCGAAATTAAAGCCGACTCGGACTTCTTCCCCTGTCCATAACAGAGGCCTGAAACCACGCACTCGGTGTATCTAGCCTGAGTATCTAGTAATACTATAAACTTGAACTTTGCGAATCGGTCCTCACGAATGAGAACGCGCAAGGTGTGAACAGACACAATTAGCGTCCCATCTCTCGTGTTTCCGAGCAAGGCGATCTGAGTCCTTCCGATGAGTCAGATGAGCTGACACCAGTCCGATTCTTACGGACGGTACTAAGCCAGCGTCATTACCTACCTCCGAGACCAACTTCATGACAGCCAAATGACTTAACTTATGATCGGGGTCGGTGGAGCATGGGTAACGGATCGGGCAAAAATAAAAATAAAAGAATTATTATGGGAGGGACGGGTTGTGAGGTGCTGCCGGATTGCGGGTGCAGCTTTTGGTGCACCTAGACGCTGTCTGGACTGAAGCCCAGAATTGCGGGGCAACGTGGTGAAGAATTGAGGCGAATTTGCGAAAGGTTCAAACCTTAGTTGCACTATGGGGACAATATGATAACCTCGTGTATTGGTCTATTAAGCCGACAGAGTGAGCACTTCCACACAGGCTATGTTTAAGTAGATACGTACTTCCCCGTCTCCCGCCTGGGGAAACCATGATCCCCTCACCAACAACTGCCACGGTGCTGCAAGGCCATCACTATCTTTCTGCTTATGGTTTATCAAAGAGTTTAAGATTAACATCAGATGACGGCGCGCTGAGCACATGCGACAGCATAAGGTGTGGTTTCTCACCGATCCACGGATCATTACTAGTTTCCCATCTCCAGCATCGACAAGATTTGAAGGAGCTTCAACTCCTTTAAGACCCCCCACACTGTGAATGTGAACTCGGAGTCCCACTGTCGATCGAATACCGAGAAACACCCCACTGTTCATGAAAGGGTAAACCCGTAAAGGGCAAAGGGGTTACTCCGAAGAACAGTCAAACCCTTTATGACCCATACGTGGAAAACTCATCGTTATATCGTGTATTGCTCGAATTGGCAAGCAGGGACTTGAACCCGTGCCACCGTGACATAGGTTCGTTGTGAGTCATAGCCCAAACCTACATCACCTGTACTTGGGAGACTCGGAGAATGTGGGTCATGGAAGGTCATGGAAGGTTTAACTGTATAGGGAAAATAGCGTCAAGCAGGTCCCCACGTAGTGTCTTGCCGTAAGATCCTTCCCAGAACCGCACAAATACCTCGCTGTTCATAATTTCCCGGTTGGATACCGAGGCGGACGTTTAAGCGAACCCGCGGAAAACCATGCACATGCTCTTTGCACGATGCAGCAGCCCTAAACGAAGCAGGCTACTATGGCGGTTGAGTGGATAGCACCGGAATACGTCAATACCTAGTATGTCGACAAGAACTGTGGGAGTTAGATGGCAAGTCCGAGTGTCAGGCCCACGAGCCTAGTAGAGGCACTGATATCACTTGGCGGCGTGAACCTCGGGCCTCGAGTAGTACGCGTTCAGGGTTCAAACGTTCGAGTCATATCACTACAGGTAGACTTGAGGAATACAACAGGTCCACGAGGCACGAGGCGAGCTGGGGCCATCTTTACGAGATGGAAAAAAACGTCTTCAGCCTCGTCGATAACGCGAATGGCACTAAGGTTCACTCACTGTACGTACAACCACAACCACATAGTCAGGCTTCGGCTGTGCGCCGCCTGGGCCCCTGGGCCTGTCGATGCATCCTTGGCAGCGCCCCTGTCAGCTTCATAGAGCTTGTCCACTCCCAGTTTCAGCCAATGGGGACCAACGCAAGGCCAAACTGAATGTTGTTCTGTAATTGTGTAATTGCTGTACAGTATGGGCGTAACTTGGGCTGTACTGGCGTTGTGACAAATCGAGAAATCGATCCGACGCTCCGGGCCGCGGGGTTCCGAAAGCAGTTCCGAGGTGACATCCCCCGGCCGCACCGCCACTTGCGCAGTGCAACACAGACCCAGCTCCGAACGGTGGCGCTCATTTGGCCTTTGAACCACCTTTTCTATGCCCTGATGCTACGCCCGGATACGTGAAGAAGTGGTCATGAACTATGCGGTGACTCGGATAGTCGTTTCACACAGCTTGCTCCTAAATTCGCTGCTGCGCGATCATTTTTTGACACTGTGTCACTGCCATGATTGCTATCTGCGACGCAAATTCCTCCGAGTCTGGAAGACAAACGTACTACAGCAGACGAGACCGCTAGCTTGATGGGACGTACTCGGATACCGTAACTGAGTAGACCTCTATTCGCACTTTGCTATCAGCCTTCCTTCGCTTGCCTTATTCCCTTTTTTTGGACCTATCTGTGTCGACGGCTTACATCAGGTTTACAACGCTCCCCCGTCAAGTCTGACTTAGACCGGAAGTCGCATTGTGAATTTACACTGCCTAACCCGGTGTATCATCGGGTAGAATATGCACAGGGCCGAAAGCACTCATACAAACACGGAACACCGCTCAGAGGGCTCGACCGCACACCGGACCACTACTGTAGGCCGATGGGAAATTAAGAATGGGCCATCCATACCATTGGTGTTCGAGACAGGCTGTTCACCCATGAACTGTAGGGTATATACAAGCAAGCCACTCAGCAAGCCACGCAGCAAGTCCCTTACTTCACTCGCAGTTCCCTCGAGCATTCTATAACAACCAATGATTCTTAACTTGGTGAGGAAATTGACCCTGGATACGTTTTCCAGATTTTTACCCTCAATGTAGACCCTTCTCATTGACGGGTACATATCGCAATGTTTCAGCAGTCGTACAGCCGAGGATTACTTTCTTCGTCTACTGAAGCGCGACTCCATCCCGATGCACAAGGTCTTATCCTTCACGGGGATAGAAAGCCATTACTTTGTCGTCGATTCTGTCCCCTCACATATCCCGGTTAGGCCTCCTTCTGTGACTGAGCTGAACTTGAATGGCGTGCTTGATCGCAGCCTGGTTGCTATGGGCACTGCGGTACCCCAGACGATGTGGACCCCATCCTTCGTCGAGGACAAAACGCAGCTTATAGGGGCGGAGTTGCAGATGCCCATATTTTTCGAGGGTGTGGATGGACAACTTGGTCTTTCTCTTGAACTTGCCGCTACCGGCCGATGCCATGGTCTCATTAACGCACAGCGATTTGCGCCACTTGGCCCGAGCCAGAAATCACTAACAGACATCCGTATCATGGTCAGTGCCATTTATTGTCTTTATGGAATCTATTCTAACCATTTTTTACTATGTAGTGGCTGGGCTACAGGGAGTTCAGGTGCCAAATTCAAATTCGAGACGAAACGAGGGAGCGTAATCCTATTACTATTGCGAAGTTGGCACATCACGTTGGGCGATCTGTAGATGCCTTTCTCAAGGTCAAGCCTCCTGAGCTACTACTATCATGTACTGAGACTCGTTTTCTCCCACTAGATTTGCCAACCGGACCCCGAGTGTCTCGACGCTCGATGTAACCGATGGAGGATTGGGCCAGGTGGAATCGAGGGCAGCGATATAATGATTATTGGGGTGATCCAGGTCTCTGCAGGGTGCTGGATGCCGATTATACAGCTTAGCCGATATATTCTTTGATAATTGTTTGTTTGGTAGTTGCAGTGCAGTACACTAGGGGGCCTGTACGGTATACATGCGGGTAATACAGTAGGCTGTGCCACGCGTCTCTTGGACGCGCGGCCCGTTTTGAGTTGCTTTCCTTCCTCTGCATAGCCCTTAGTTCCCTATGGTCTGAACACTCCCTCGCCATTATTAAATGAACATTATGCTCACCGCGAGACTAGTTCCGTAACACCTACGACTCCGACAACACCGTTTTCTCCCCTCAGGGCCGATTACACCAAGTAGAGTACGCGCTCGAGGCCGTCAAGCAGGGCTCAGCAGCGGTCGGCCTACGCTCCAAAACTCATGCTATTCTCCTCGCCCTCAAGGTGCGTTGAATACGCGTGTACAGTGCCCCTCCCTCCCCGCAGTAGCAGTGGTAACAGCAGTGAAAATGCTATTCTCTCGGGATAGGTTATCTCTTGCGCGTTTCTTTTCTCTCTCTCTCTCGCTTTTTTTCCACCCTCGCTCACTGTCTCGCGTATGATGCGATGCGCCATCTTTGTCTGTCGGGATTCAGCGCTCGAGCGGAGAGCTGGCCTCGTACCAGCAAAAGATGTTTCGTATCGATGATCATGTTGGCATCGCAATCGCAGGCCTCACCTCGGATGCACGTGTCCTCAGGTCTGTCATACACGGTTTCTCTCTTATTAACTGGCCGGAGAACTCAGACATGAACCTTTCTCTCTGTGTATGCGTGCCCGCAGCAACTTTATGCGCCAGCAGGCCATGGCATCCAAGATGGTCTTCAACCGGCCTGTCCCTGTAAACCGCCTCGTGTCTACCATCGCAGACAGTGCGTCGTTTCCCTTTCTCTCTCTACGTGCTTCCTTTAGGGGGAAGGGAGGGAGGTTCATTTACCAGCAGCTGACGCGCAAATCTCACTTCAGAGGCCCAGGTAAACACGCAGGAATACGGCCGGCGCCCATACGGTGTGGGCTTCCTCGTCGTCGGTCTGGACCACACCGGCCCACACCTATACGAGTTCTCCCCGAGCGGCACCTCGTTCGAGTACTTTGCTGTTTCGATCGGTGCGCGCAGCCAAAGCGCCAAGACGTACCTTGAGAAGCACTTTGAGTCCTTTGCCGATTGTACCGTACCAGTTATTTTCGCAACCAGTCCCGTTTTGGCTCACCAATATGTGCATGCGTGTCTGTGAACCGCTGGTAACAGGCAGTCTAGAAGACCTTATTCGCCACGGCTTGCATGCGCTCCGCGAAACGTTGCAGCAGGACAAGGAACTCACGACGAACAACACCTCGATTGGCATCCTGGGCCCGGGTAGCGTGCACGAGCCCGCTAGCACAGCCGTAGACTTTCGTATCCTCGAGGGTACACCCATCGAGGTGTACCTCCAGACGATGCAGCCCAAAGAGGTTCCTCCACCTGCCTCTACCTCAGCCACTGCATCGAGTTCGACCCAGCCTCCGGCCGGTGGTGATGACGACGTACAGATGTCGGAACAGTAGATACTTTGTTTTGTCTAGCAAATCGAAGCAGGGGATGAGTTGTGTATTGTATTATGCGTGGGCGGAGCGCCGCGTGAGTGGTGATCTACGTGTAAAATGACGAAAGTGTGTGCCCTTTGTTCTCCTCTCCATGTCTCCATGCGTAAGAAAATAGATCATACTACATTAATTTTGGGCTTTCCCTGGCTGTTGTTGCTGTCGCTCCTGCTCTTCGCGCCAAATTGGCTTGTCGCCACGCCAGCGCAGCGGCACCAGGCCGGCGCAGCGCGAGGAGGACATGGATGGCAGCAGTGAGCAGCATGACGCTGCCCGCTTGGTGCGCCGCGGCCAGGGGCACAGGCACGAGGTATAGTAGCGTGGAAATACCGAGTGCAACCTGCACATTGGCCATCAAGAACAAAGCTGTGGTGGTGCGGAGCGCGAGCGGGGGCAACGCCGCGCGTATAGCAGCACGCCGACTGGACGCGAATAGCAGTGCCGTCGCGAAGTACGTCGTCGTCGCTAGCACGCGGTGGTCGAACTGTACCGTTGTGGGGTTTTCGAAGAAATTGCGCCAGAGGCCTGTACTGCTGTTGTTGTCGGTCGTGGTGGCGGCGGCAGTGGCGTAGTGTGGTGAGAGAAGCTCGCTCAGCGGGGGAGCGAGACGGCCGTTCATAAGCGGGAACTCGTTATACATGAGTCCGGCGTCGAGGCCAGCGACGAATGCGCCTTAGGATAGATCCCACAAAAACATAACGTTCAACAATGCAGAGTTAGATAGAGTGAGGGAAAGGCGTGTTATTTCGCGTACCAGAGAGCGCGGTGAGCAGGACGAGTCCAGTTACGACCGCAGCATGGACCTTGAAGCGCCTCACGACCGGATTGCGCAGCACCTCCTCCCACGAGCGACCATCGACAAGCCGGCCCCAAGTGCCCTGCCTCGCAAAGCGCCAATCATCCTTAACGGCGAATGCGGCGGCGAACATCCCCGCGTAGAGCACGAGGGCAGCACCGAGGTGCGCAGCGAGGCGGTACTGCGATACCCGCGGCACCGCTCCGTCCGCGGTGAAGTTTGCCGGCTCCAGCCCTGACTGCACCATGTACCATCCGAGCACCCCCTGTGCGCCTAGTAAGGTGGCTAGGCCGAGGAGCGGAGTGCGGAGGGAGCGCGCGAGGCGCCGTCGGAGGGCGAAGTAGCCTAGGGGGAGGACGAAGGCGAGGCCGATGGTGCGCCCGAGCATGCGGTGGCCCCATTCCATGTAGTAGATCGACTTGAAGTCGTCGAGTGACATGCGCGAGTTAAGCCTAAACGAAGGGAACACGGTGGAGGGGTCGTCGAGTGAGAGTGAGTGGAAGGCGGCGTGAGACACGTGTGTTAGTCGGAGAAACGGAAACGGAAAGGCAACGCAGCACGCACAGACGGAACTCAGGCGTGGCCTTGTACTTCTCAAACTCGTCCTCCCATTCCGTGAGCGAGAGCGGCGGGAGGACGCCCGTGATGGGCCGCCACTCGGTAATGCTCAGCCCGGACTCGGTGAGTCGCGTGACGCCTCCGACGACGATGACCGCGATGACGAGGGTGGAGGAAAGCAAGAGCCAGTTACCAACTGCGGGCGGGGAAAGCACGGGGAGCTGTTGTGCTGCCGTCTGCTGCCCATACGCGCCGCCGTTGTTGGAGGAAAAGAAACGCGGCGAATGCTGCTGCTGCTGCTTAGGCGCAGACTTGGCAGTGAGCGACGGGGTCGGCCTTGATGGGGAGAACCCGGAAAAGTAGGAAGGGCACAGCCTCGGACGCGAAAGAGTCGAAATCGGTGTGCAATTTGGTGTTGTCTGTCTCAAACATGGAAGAGGAACACGGCTGGAGATGGACAGCAGGCCTGTTGTGCTCCTTGGGGAGAGGCGCAGAGCGCGCACGAGTAGTCCAGACAACATCCCGAACGCGAACACGCCCCACTGGAGGAAGCCTGAGGCCCGGGGGTAGCTGCTACACTACTGTAATTGCACAGCGGCGGATGTTACGCGACGCGTCGCAAGCGCGGCACCGGCACTTGGCAGACAGACCGTGCCGTACTTCTCGACGCTCAGCTGATCAAACCATTACGGTCATGTTCTCGACCGCCATTCGAAGGGTAACGCCATCACTTCGTCAGCAACTTCGCCCACGTATTGCTACTGCTGCCGCTGCGCACACGCAAGCTGCGGCGTCGGCGGCGGGGGCAGCGACAGTAGCATCAGCACCCTCAAAGCTTGATGAGGGTGAACAAGCAATCTATGACAAGCTGTCGGAACGTTTTCAACCCTCCGAGTTGCTCGTACAGGACGTCTCTGGTGCGCCACTCAACTACTAGCTGCCCGCATCCTCGGAGCGCAGTCTCGTGCTTGTTATATTCACTCTCGAAATAGGTGGCTGTGGGACGTTCTATGCGATTACTATTGCGAGCAAGGCATTTAAGGGTATCCCAGTGGTGAAGCAACACCGTCTTGTGAATGAGGTCCTCAAGAAAGAAATTGAGGGTATACACGGCCTTCAGGTACAGTTCACCCTCTTCCTCTCCTACCCCCTTCCATATCTCCATATTGATGCTTTACTTAGGTCAAAACCGTTCCATTATAAAAAAAAACTCACACGTATTGATCTTTGATGCACTATCTCGTTCATAGATGCAATGTTTATGAATACAACCACTAGAGCATATCTCGCACTTAAGCCTGATAAAGATTGCAAGCTCGAATCCACATGCTACAAGTAATACAAGTGTGGGATACAGTAGGACCTGGCTATCAGTTACCATTCCCTTGGCATCGATTTTCCCATACTTCTGCTCTCGTCGTCCGGCTTTGATGGCAATGCTCGGGATCCAGATCCTTGCGTTCATCACAGATGCTGCCAAAAATTGGCACACCCCACAACGGATATGAAGAGAGACGCGCCGCTGTCAGCTTCCTGGAAGATATGTAAGAGTGGTATCCCCAGGCGTCCAGATACAGATAGAGACGACTCTGCTGAGTCACGCGACGGGGACGTATCGAAGAACCGAAACCCGCCCAACCGGCATAGTATACTTGGTTCACCGCTTTACCATTCTTCCGAAGGTTCTTCTGCGGAAAATTTGACCACCAAATTGGGCCTTCTTCGTACTGTACTTGTCACCGACGTAAGAGCAGCCGAGCCCGTTCGAAAGCCCATTCTGCGTTCTTGATTCCATCAGACCTTTCCGTATCGTTTGTCGTCAGGACGATGGGGGCAAAAGTCTTCACGACGACAGATGAGCCAGTTCTCGGGAATACAGCGAGTGGCAGACAGCAGTCAAACTGAGGGCTGACATAATTGATGGCAGCGCTCCGTGTGGCAGTCACGGGGTTCAAGTTTCTCAGTGCCTTCTATGACGGCGCAAACACTTTCGAGTCTAAATGCGAATTGTTCTGAATATCTGCATATATGGCGTGTGTCTCTGAGCATGTGGTCCTCCGTTCTCCCCGGGGATGCGAGCCCAGGCATCTGGTTAGTGAGCGTTCAATATGCTGTGAAAATGCTGCACTCAGTGTCTTTGCAACCCCACATCCCGATATGTAACGCGGGGAGCGCCCTACTGTACGGGTACGTATCTGTCCCACGGGCCATGTGGTATGTGATAAATTAAATCCAGTTTTAGAATACGGCGACTTTTGCTAGACCCGGGCCTAAGCTACTACGACAGACGCAAAACCACTTTTCTGATTGGTATTGTAGTGCTCACTACACGTGCTCCAGGGTTGCGCAGATTTTTCCCAGGGCACAACTGACATTACAGTGTACGAACGTTACAGTATAGATAAGTAACGATCGCGATAAAACGCATCAGCAAGTTACATCATTTGATAAATCACTGGCATGGTGTGACCTGATCTATCTAGGAGCTACAATGTCGCCATCCTTGGTACATTGTGTATAATAAACTGAGTGCAGTATCGTGAGTGGCCGCGAGTCAAAGTCTCTGTTCGCAACTCACAGTATCTTGACGATTACTTGTCATAAGGGGCCCATTAAAGCGTTGTTTCTCTTCTGAGACGTGGTCGTCCGAGCCATGTAAAGGCGCCCACGGAGGCCCGGATTTCCATATCCCATATCACAAGTAGGGTCATTTCGCCTTGATCCTTTAATCTAACACAGATCTCGACAGTAAGCGTATGGCGGAAATCAGAAATCAATACTTTGTTTGTCAATTGCGTTTTCACCGACTCACGGCTCCGTTCCCGACCCTGCACGCTCAGGCTAGTACTAGAATGCACAGATAGACCTTGGTTAACCTGGCAACGGTCAACTCGCGGCCTGGGCGTAATACTCTACTCCACTGTCAGGTATCGTCTATCAGACAAAGTACGGCATTGATCCAAACCCTCAGTAGAATGCCGATTGCGAATGCTGTGCACAGCTTTGATCGACGGTGACATGTTTGAATCTGGCACCAGAGTTGTTTTTTTGGATCTAAAAGCAAAGGTTTCAACTCGAATGTGTGTTGATGAACGTCGTATGGCCATGTCCTAATGTGCGAAATGGCAAACAAGTCGGCATAGTAAAACGCTACCATTCACCGTTTCGAAAGTAACACCCATGCAGCCCTTCTGGGCCCAGCAGGAGAAAATATCTCACGCAAACATATGTCAACTGTCCGCCATCAATGATTTCGAATTATCACCCGGGCGCAATCAGGGCCCCACGGTCCTCATCTTATCGTAGAGGTAGCGAGCCAAACGACGCTCCGTGATCTCCCAAACATGGGATATACGATTGGAGTGCCCGTCTACTGTATAGTATGATGCGATTGATAAGGAGGGAATGGGCCTGAGGGGGATAAAAGTATATGGAGCGCGCGCTGCCGTCTGACTGACAAGTGACCTATCGTAGGGATCCCGCAGGCACGACTACCATTTGCGGTTGTGCTCTTAGGTCCCTATCACGATCATTCTGCAGGGTCGATGAAGAACGCCCAAATGCACTATGAGACGAAGCGCCATGCCAGAACTTGAACTCGGCGCGTGTACAAGATGGATTGTCATGCCAGCCAACGATGAGGTTATTCATGACTCTCGGGGATGACCGGTGACCTTTTACAGCAGAGTGCAGCGGGCTCGGACCTGGACGAGAGACCCCATTTCTGCAATCGCTTGTGTCATTGACCGTGCTAGTGGCGTCAAATCCAATGGCTTGTTGCTACTGGATACTCGGAAGCCACGTGGCTCCCGTAGCTTTTCCGTCCAGTGACAGGCAGTTGGAGTAGCAAATGAGACAAGTGCTCAAATGACGAAACAGTAGCACTTAAGCCATGTCAGCGCTGAAACATTTGTGATAACTTACCTTTCGTCTGTTACGTTACCAGAGCGACTCTAAAACCAGGAAAACAAGTCTAAGCAGATAATCGGCCATTGACAACTCTAGTACTGACCGTGGGTATGTGCAAATTGGTAATGAATATCGTATTGTGTGACTTTGTGTTGTGCTAGAAATTTCCATGCAGTATTTACTGTAAAGTTGCCCGAGGACGAGCGAAGGGGAACAAATTCCGGAGAACGCTTGAAGCTTGAAAGATCTTATCGCAAAAATCGCGAGATCCGTCTCCATTCAACCGATCCGTACTTCTGGGTCTCCAGCGTGGTCTCCCAGCCACTTCAGGAAACGATCTACAAGGCCACCGCCACCTACCCGTCAAGCCTATAGCCACGACCCAAAAGTCTACCTTCAAGCTTGTTGTTTTTCCGTCCTTCGTGTCAAGTCCTTATCGAAAGCCTTATCCCCCGATAGTGGGCAGCTTTATGGTCTCGACGCATTAGAATACGATCAACGCTCGAAATGATGTAGAGAAGCCATCATCTATCTATGCGACTGTAGCTGTATGGCGGTGTTTCAAAAGTAGGTTTGGCGTCAGAGTCAGTACAAAACATGGAGGACTTGTTCAGTCGTGTACAATGCATCCCCGAGAGACGAACAGGAACAGAAGTCAGCTGTGACTTACGGAAAATCACTTGTGCCAACCAAGGTGCCAACACGTATCAAAGCAATCGCTGTTTCGGTTCGGGCTGAAACCAGACGAGCCAAACCATGAAACGAAAATAGAAATAAGGCACAAAGAGTGGTCCGGAAATCGCCATCCCTTTGACAGTCCACCTCAGGCCGCCGCCGCACAGCAATCCAAGAAATCGCCAGAAAGGGCATTTCCTTTATGGTAAAATAAAAAACTCACTACCTCGGACTCGGGGTCCCACATACATCACCATTGGTAGTATCTCGGGCAAATGTCAGGAAGGGGAAAAAGGGAGTAACCAAAGCCAGCGAATTGAACGTACGAGTCGTGAAACGTGCTAGCAAGTGGGCGGATGGAGAGAAGTCGCCTGAGAGTGCCAAAAAAAAATATCCGCGGCTCGGCCCTTACAGTACCTGCCCCTGTGTGCCCACCCACCAAGTGCCCATGGACCATCTTCGTCTTGTCCCGGCGGATCGCTCGCATCATCCGACAACAAATTGCGCGCCCCGCTAGCGTCGGTTCTTCCTGCGTGCTTGGGAACGTACTGTACATGTATAGCACAGTACATGTGCTTTGTCGCCATTACTGCGGCTGGCTGATTCAGAAAAGTTACAGAATAATTACGTCACCACCTCCCCGCTGAGTGCCCCGGCGGTCGTGATGCGCTGATGGATGGATCATGGATGGCCCACAAACACTGACTGAGCACTACATTGCTCGGTGTTTACGGGGAGTGCACTGGCACCGCGAGATAATCAAAAAAGTTAGTCAGCTGGCAGTATCCTGCTTTTCCATGATGATAACCTCATTGCGTCCATTGATAATCGCGTGGGCATTACTCCGGAGTTAGTTGTGCACGTTTCGGGTTCTACTACATGGTGCCCATTCCCAGGGTAGCTTCGCTAAAGGAACCTGGCACTTCTACGGGGAATTTTTTGGTGCCTAACTGCGACAAATGCGACATTCTTCGTAGCCTCATGCTTCGCATTCGCAGAAAGAATATCATGACTCGGTGATACTGATGTGATGGCGGATCTCTTCGACCCCCCGACGCATTCATCATGTGATAATAATTGATCAAAATACGTTTGTGCGTGCGCATAATGACGCAAAATGACCTGACCAGTCATACGGCAAACATTGGGGAACAGTGGGGGGCGATGCGATTGCGATGCGAGATTTTAGCCATCCGAAGCCGCGATCCCTCTCGCTTACGGGCGGCGAAATAGACGCAGCAGCGTGATTCCACCTCGGTCGTGTCTCTCTTGAGCACGGTCGTCGACATCGTCATCGACCTGCTAAAAAGTTCTTTAATTTTAGTAGCGCACGTTTCTCGTCACACACAGAGTTCTTTTTTTTCTTTCTTTTTCCTGATTGTCGAAATCGCATACCAGAGATGACCATGTGAAATGTGTTTTGAGCAAAGCGAAGAAGCGCTTGTCGGCTTTTCTGCGTTTCTTATAGCTGAGCAGCACCTCGGGCGCCCGTCCTGGGGGTTGTGGGACGAGCGCGACCAAGGTCGAGACGAGGAGCGGGAACGTAGCTTCCAAGTATATGCAGTCAGCTGCAAGGACAATGTCCGGAAGTTGCAGAAGTTCAGGAAGGGGCTTTGCCCTGACGATTATGAGATAAAATTGGAACAGAGCCCGTGTAAAGCGAGGAGCAATGACTTTAGGATAAGGTACTGTAGCAGACGCACCAATCGAGTTCTGTCGCAGTGACATGTGATTGCAATCCGTTGAGCGAGATATTGCGTTCCATGATCGGGATGAGAGGGCTTTTGGTGTCCGCGGTGAAGAAGAAACAGGTTGCGAGGATGACAATTAGCTATACCATGCAACGACGATCCAAGAATGAGATAACATACGCCTGGTCAGTGATGCATACGCGTGCACCAAGGTAGCCAGCTACGAGGCCGACAAGGCCCGTACCACTTCCAAGCTCAAGCACATTCAGACCCTCGAGAGTGGACCCACGCCGGGAAATATAGCTCGCTAAGACCTACACGTTAACGAAGACCGGCCGCGACACAAAATATAAACGATGATGATGAAAAGAACGCAAAAAGATTGGCAAGTAAGCGATATCAGGAATGCATAGCGAGAGTGGGCATACTTCGCCCGCCGGCCACGCGATGCCGCCGCACCCAGGACCCGCGTCCACAGAAAGAGAGAGGGCGATCGTTTGATGCGTCTGAGTTTCGAAATCGATGCGGATGATCTCGGCATGGATGGGCGGGGCTGGAGCAGGCAGGAGCAGATCAGAGTCGTCGTGATTGTCGGACGCAACAGGAAAGAAGTGTCCAAGCGGGAACTCGACGCCATCATCTTCCAGGGTGTTCATCTCCTCCGTTGATAGAAACAGTTGGCGAGGGTGGTTCGTTGGAGGGAAGATGATGGAGACGGTAGATCAATTCGATATGGACGTGGGTTGAGAGAGCGCGGACCCAAACGGAGGAAGAAATTCCGCTCGATCGCGTCGTCGCGTCAGTTGGGCAATCACCAATTTGATTAGACTTGAGTGAATGTCGATCCCTCCAAGACGGTGACGCGTACCTTCCTTTTATGAAACAATGGCATATCGTCGCCGTCGCCGTCGTCGAGGGAGACAGAAAGAGAGAGAGAGAAGAGTTGAGCAAGCGGGATACGTTGCGAGGACGGTTTTTTTTTCGTTACAGTAACTCAGGTGCCGTGGCGGCACCCTGCATTTTACGAGTTTGACCGAACGAATGGCGAGCCTGATGGAAGGGGAGAAGTTGTGTTTGTCCCTGGAGAGAGGGAAAATGAATTGGGTGCCCATTTGAAAGCCGATGCGATCTAGACGCAATAGACGGGGGGCGCCGCCTTATAACCATCTGTTCTCTGACGGCTCTTCGCTGACTCCCCACTTGGCCTCCCATTCAATCCTCTATCTCTTTATTAGACTTGTCCTTTCTCGTGCAACCCTCCTCGTCCCCCAGCCTCATCTTCCCCTGCCCCCTTATCTGTGCGAACTCATAATCCACCTGACCCCCGGCCTGTCAATAACTCCCACCATGAAGCGACAGACCGTCACTCTTCTTCCCTTCGCCCCTCACCAGCAGACCAACTCTCCACCGTGGTCCCCACATCGCGACAGCCATTCACGACTACCAGGCCTGCTCAACTCCTCTGTGCCGTGTATCATGTCTGGCACAACCCCAAAACGCCATCTTGTCTTCTCACGCCGTCCAAACCCATTGCGAATCAGGCCTTCGATAATTTCCGAGGCATCGTGCGACACCACTGCCTCTTCCTCTTCCTCGTCTTCCTCGTCGTCGTCGTCTTCCTCTTCCTCCTTCCCAAATACATCATCTCCCACATCATTCTCCACACCACCGACATCGTCACCCCCGTCTCCATCGCCTCCACCACCGTACGTCTTGATCACTCCATCCTTGCAATCCCGGCAATCTGACTGTCATGCGTGTGGCTGCGACGCCCTGATCGCGATCGCTCCCCATGCTCGTTTCTTCCTCATTAGTCCATCTAATCACTTGCCCGGCAAATCGCGGCCACTCCCCCAGCCACCAGCGCCCACCGAACGGCCGCTGGTCCCTTACGATGCTGCCCATGATGGCCAGCCACGACCTAGATCACCACCGCCAGCGTGGTCCCCTCCAGAGACATCACCAACCAACGTGCGTCCGACGCTCCCGGGCTTGATTCTTCCGCTTGGACCCTCACAACCACAACGGGGATCTTCCGGCTCTCCCGAAGTCCGGGTAACACCCAATTCACCTCGGGCACACCTAACCGCACTAGACGGGTCCGTTTCATCGCCAGGCCAGCTGCGGGTCCGTCCGCTCCCAATGCGACCAGTGCCTCCTGGACCACCGAGCGAAGATAATACTCCGATTGCGCCGTTCCGGGTACCACGTTGGCATGCTGACCCAACGGCGATCCCCCAAGATGAGATCTCATCCCCGTATGACGACCACGGTGCAATCGATTGGGATTTGATCGATGAAGTCATGAAAAATGCAGGCTGAAAGATCCCCACTTGTCTTTTTTTCGCTTTCATGTGTGATTCTTTACCGCCCTTCATTCACCCTCTCCGCCCACCACGGACTAACCCCAGCCCTGGCGGTACTACGCTTTCGTCTTGCATTGTAATCATATGTAGTGAGCATAATTACCCTATATCTTTATCTCTCTCGTCTATCTCAACGAAATGTCGTCCACGCTGCTTGCTTGTCACTCATCTTGATGATGCTTCACCCAATCCAATCAAGTGCAGTACGATAGCAGAACTCGCTGTTTGTGTGTGGGAATGAGGCACCACTCGGCATACTGCGTAAAAGTTTGCGGCGCCGCATTACTCCACCACCTTTCGGGGAAAATTCGTTCTCCCTTCGTCCGGAAGTGTCCGCGCCCGACCCACAAAAGTAGAGCGGTCATTAATTGACTCCCCGGAGGCCCGACCGTCGCGGACGCTTCCTGGGCACTCACACTGCGCCCTGCTCTGTAAGCAGTACAGTGCACTTACACATACCATGTACCAGGCTGCCCACATACCTTCTTCGATTAAAAATCCTGTACACTATGTGACAAACTGACGATTACTTTAGGTGGGCGGACTTCCTCGCCTGCCGCAGTTAACCGAAATGACTCTTTACGCGCTGAATATAGACATTGACATTGGTGCCTCATCCATTTGCATATATGCCAGCTTGACTGGCCTGAGGGACTGGTATAGTCTGAAACGATAAAAAAACTTGACAGTACAGTACATGTACGCATAGAATGTGGGGACCTCAGCATGTGGTCAGGCACAACCAACGCAAACAGCCGACTCCGAGACCGCCGACCAGGATGAGAAAGGTAAAAGTACTGTTGGTTTTTTCGCGATGCAAGCGGAGCAGAGGAGTGGCGCTGTGGCTACTGTACATACGATAACGCCCGGTGCGGGAGTCATCCTTCTCCACTGGCAGTCGGACTCTCGGAGCTTATCGCACGCGCCGCCTTCTCTTCCTTCTCGTGGTTCGCGACGAGACTGCCACCGGATTATTCACACGTCTTGCGCTGGGCATAGGGGTATTAGCAGGAGGGGAGAGAAGGGACCACACTCCTTTTAGTAGATTCTGCATCTGTTTCGCTATCCCCATCCGGTTCTAGATCGACGCGGGGATACCAGTTAGTAAGTGCCGGTGAATCACCACTACATCACCTCAACCATGGTCGTCCGATCGGAATTGACGCACCTCTGCCCCGCGCTATGATGTCAGCCGAGCTGCGTACAAACAAACACATGAATGAAGGAACACGGGTACAATTTGGCATAACTTACACATGACGGCGGCGCCAGCCCGAAAATGCTTATAACAGTCGTGATCGCAGTCCCCCGTTGCTGCGCGCCGAGAAATTTGAGTCAGTTTCATTTTTCGCGCGCCGTGTAAGTATATAGCAAGACTGGCAAGCGACGTTGTAACGACTTCAGTATGGATACCATAGTAACTGTGTTCAATGGACATACATAACTTTGAATGAACCGGGGGTTTCGAAAAGGGGGAGCATCCGTTGTAACGAATAGTGACGTTCGTGTTGGCCGCGAAATGAGGAGTAAAATCATGCAAGATGAGATCGCGAGGTCGCGACAAGATTCAAGTTGAAGGCGTACCGTAACCACGACGTCTCCGAAGCAGCTAAAGCACACGCACGCATGCACGCACGCACGTCATCAGCACGGCCATTAGTAGCTGCTGGTCTCCGTTCCGCATAGGTCACGCCGTCCGCACCATAAGGGGATGAGTGTGTGTATAGACGCGCGACAGATCACTACCCTCGACGCGGAAGAACGGGTCGAGTCTCCTAAATGACAACAATCGCCATAGTGGAGCGCATCGGCACCGGCGCACTTGAGCTGGCTATGACAGGAATACACATCGATTTTTGTGTCGTCAGCGAACGCCGCAAAGGAGAAAAAAGAAGCGAGAGATAGGAAATTCGTACGTACTGTACTGTACAATGCAGTACGGTAGTTGATAACTGCCAACTCACTCGACGTTGCGTTTGAAAAAAAGAAAAGCTCGGGCCGATCCAGCGTAACTCCGTCACGCGGTGCAGTTTATCATTCGCTATGCGCTTGGCTATGCGCGACATGTTCGGCAAACATGATGGTGAACTTTGAAAGGCTAAGTCATAAGTGTTTTTCGAGAAAACTTGAGAGGAAGGGGTGTATAGAACGACGAAACTCAAAGCAAACAGCAGCGCTCCGGCGGTGTCCCAAACCGACGGCCAAGTGCTTTTGTTCCTTTGCCCTCGAATTCGATCGGGGTAAGGAGGGATATTTTTAGACATGATACTAATCGGCCACGTGGATATGAACCCAATCCCCTTGGAGACATCAAACGTGGACATGTAGCAACCAAGACTGAATTATTTGGCTTTTAGGAAGTGCCCGTCGGATCGCCGAGGGTTGAGGACGCCGTTGAGATCTTCGGAGACCGAGATAGTTTCGCGGACTCGAGCTTTTTCTAGAACTGACGTTCAAAAGGGCGCGGTCGGAATTATTTTTCTCGCCTGCAAAGGTCAGGCCCGGAGCCCGAGTTTGAACCTGAGATGCAGCCGGACTTGAACTGTTCCGGGCATTCTTGCGGAGAGGCTCTCTGAGGAAGGAAAAAGAGGGTTCGCCTCCGAGTCGCCTTGCTGATAGGAGGGCCGCGTAGAGGGGTGAAGGCGGCGACATGCCAGTATCCCCATTACCATATTAACGTTAACAACCTGTGTCCCCCCTCAGAAAGGTGGAATACGCATCCGCGTATTCAGCGACGTCCTTGAAGTTGAAGCGTGTGCATTTGTGAATTTACATTAAAGTTGGTTTGAACTTCAAGCTTCAATTCCCACAAGGCGACTCGCAAAGAGGAAATACAGCTATCGTTGTCTAGTCGCTCATCTCCATTGTCGCTTGGCATGGTGGAGCTGTATGGGCTATTACAATATGGTGTAAAACCACGGGGATAATGTGTAACACATCTTGAAAGCCAAAATAACACTTTATTGACATGTTTGTGAACGAGTAAGGAGGGCCGCGTGTAAATGCGCGCAACTCTTCGTTGGAGGTTGATGCACGTTGATGCATCGTTGATGCATTGATGCATTGAGAGCGCAGTGATAAGATAATGGATGCTTAAATTATAATAATGTTATAACATGTTATACAGTAAGGGGGTAATAATTGGCTTAAAAATTCAAATTATGAGGCAAATTGTTATAAGGCCAATTTTTTGTGACGGGTGCCATATCTTACGAACCAAATCTATGGGAAGTGCCATTTGAAGGGGACTTCTGTTACAGTACTCATGTTATGTCTCACTGCTAACTTTGCAGTGTCCGTGCGCAGGCTGCAGGGAAGCTCGGAGCCTTTCGGAGGCAATGCGCCTGTCCTGATGGACTCCCTACCATACCCCCAGGAAGTATCCTTTAAGGTTCAAACGTTCAATCTGTGGAGCCCCGCAGCCGCCAGGTATTGATTTACCTTACCAAAATCCATCGTTTTCTGGACCAACTCGTCTTTGTCACGACAGCGACGGCGCCCGTACTGCCGTAACTGCGCAGCATGCCGCTTTCTTTGGTGGACGGGTTCAGTAATATCGTTGATTCTTTCTCTTTCCTATTGGTTCCAGATGGCCTTCACAGTGCACGTATATCTTGGGACATGGCTCTATCAAATTAACTCAACTATCAATGCCCCTGTGATAGAACACGACTGCGGACCTACTACAGGGTTTGGGGCATCCGGACATGCTTTGTTGCAAAATGATGATTTATAGGGCATCGAGCCTCCAAACCACATCATCTCTCTCAATCGGCGCCATGAGACTACTCTGGTTCCTCCTCTCCGTCCTTGTTGCACCTCACAGCGCGGTTGGTGCGACCGTAGGTAAAGAGCGACGATCGTCTTTAAACGAAGTGTCTGCCACTATCCTCACACCCGACTTCGTGGAAACTGTGCAAAAGATCATTGACGAAGGGGGAGTCCCGGGCTTGACCTTGGCCGTTGTCAATAAGACCGGGCCAGCAGAGCTTGGCGCATGGGGTATCAAGTCCGAGAATGGTACCAACATGACCACAGACGTACGATAAACTACTTGGAGGCTTCAAATGTACTGATAGGATCACAATGTGCCTTGTAGACACTCTTCAGTATCGCCTCTTGCTCAAAGGCCTTCCTCTCCGCTTCTCTAGGGATCGTGATAGATGATTTTGCAAATGGACGCAATACAACTCCCTTACCCGTAGGCTTATCAACCCTGACTTGGAAGACGAAGGTGACCGATATCCTGCGAAACGACTGGAAGCTTATGGATACTTGGGCAAGCTAAAAGGCCAACCTGATAGATATCCTTACACATCTATCTGGTGTAGGAAGGTGAAATTTTTGTGTCGACTGCTCCGCGCACTTACAGCACTTATTACTGTTATTGCTCTCAGTAACGACTTTTCGTCCAAGAAAAATGACAGTACGAGTGACATAGCGAGAAACCTCCGCAATTTTCGCCCGACATTCGAGCTTCGCGAACAATATCTATATAATAGCCAGGTATGGCTCTCCTGCTCCCCTGCTCTGACAGCGGCTTGATGTGAAAAGTAGATGTACATGGTTGGTGCATATGTCGTTTCTACGTTAACCGGCATACGCTTGGCGGACTTTGTCAACTATCGTATATTCAAGCCGTTGGGCATGAATTCCTCGACCTACTCCATCGACGAGGCTCTCCAGACGGGTAAATTCACCGATACGTGGACATCCTTTGGCCGATTGATACCCCCTTGGATCCAGGAGGAATATGTGGATCTTATAGCTGGATCTGGTGGGGTCATCTCCAGTGTCGAAGATTTGGCACGTCGCTATATGGCGTACCTGATATTTGGTTGACGTCTTTAGCAGGCCCCTTGGATCAGAATGGTTCTAAATGGTGGTGTCGACCCCGTTTCAAATGTAACGATTATTCCGTCCGCAGGGTTTGAGGTGATCACAGGGGCGCACAGTATCGTGAGCCCCAACGTCAGTGCGGAAATTTCAACCGCACTATACGGACTAGGATGGGGTAGGGTATCCTATCTAGGTCATGATGTAAGTGAGAGCTGACACCCTCTAACACGCACATGAAATAATGATTCGTTACTAGATCATTTCGCACGACGGAGGTGCACCGGGGGTGTCAACAGTCATTATTGCTGCCCTCGAGGATGGAGTCGGGATCATCGTCCTCGCAAATGCCGACTCTGAGGGAAATCCTATATCAGATATCATCCTCGCGGTTACCGAGAAAGCTTTTGGCTCTGCAAATTCCTCTTCCCCCCTCCCGCTAACTAACCAGTCCGATGTTTTACGTCGTTCCAACCTGCCACGCCATGACGGTGTTATGGCTCGCGCAGATGACGACGGCACAGCGGTGCCGTCTGATGTTGACCTGCTGACGGGGATTTATTACAACGCAGGATATGGTACAGGGCAGTTGTGCAGCGTGCGGAGCTCATCTCCTACATGTGGGAGCGTTCTGGACGCCTTCCGCTCCATCGATCCAACTCTCTCGTCAAACTCATCCTCAAATGACCTATTCGTCTCTTGGGACACGGTGTATAGCACACACATCCGTTTCACCTACACAAACGACAGCCAGTACTTGATTTATGTCGGGTCGATCTACGCGGAAGGCTATGGGAAAAATAGCACGCCTTTTTCGACGCTGGCTCCCGGTGCAAGAGCAGAATTCGTGGTGGAGAATGAGAGTGTTGTTGGCTTTGGTTGGAATGATATAAGTGATGGTGTGAAGCGGGAAGGATCAGTAGAGGAGACATCTGACGTTTGGTTTGTAAAGCAGGAATAGGGAACAGAGAGTTAACTGCATCGGCAACTTCCTTCAGCATGCCTCCTCAGGGACGCCACCGCCTTACGCCGCCCGGCACCGGCGTCGATCCTATCACTGATCTATTATCCCAGCTTCTCTGAACGAACAATCTGTTGTCTTCATGTCCTCGACTGAACAAGCGACATCCTCCCCTTCTAACTTTCAACTGATCATCGATGCGTTGGCCGACTATGCCGATCAAACTGGAATAGACCTCTCAAAGAGCCCTTTCGCGGAGAGGCTCGAACATTCAAATTCTCCTCAGGCCATCCTTGAACTACTTGAAGAGCGAGAGAAATCTTTTAAAGAGTATCGCGATCGGAACCGGAGATTGATAAGCTGCATCAGCCCGGCGGTGGAGGTCCTCCATGCATTTTCTGGGACACTCGGCGAGGCGGTCAGCTTGGTGAGTAACACCCGCTACAACGTTAGTTTCGCATCGTGACCCTCCTCAGGTCCCCTTCCCACCAGCAAAGGCCGTCTTTGTCGGGATTGATGCTCTCCTCGCTGTATGTTCCTCAGACACTTTCTTCAACCACTTCCTCTGTGACGCGTGAGTATTCCAGGCTGCCAGCGGAATCACATCAAGCTATGACGCTCTTCTGGATCTTTTCGAATGCTTGGGCAATTTCCTGAAACGTCTTGAGATCTATACGACAATCCCACCCGCTCCCACGATGACAAATATTATTGTCAAAATAATGGTGGAACTACTCTTAGTGCTAGCCCTGGCGACAAAACAAATCAAACAGGGACGATTCAGTAAGTGCACCGTCATATGTTTTGTACATTACCCGCGACTCAGTGTGTCATAGAGAAGTTCACTAAAAAACTGTTGGGGGAGAGTGATGTTGAGGCCGTGCTGACGAGATTGGATCGATTGACCCAAGAGGAGGCTCGGATGACTGCGGCCCAGACATTGGGTGTTGTTCATGGCCTCGTGGGTAATGTGAGGGTGGTTATGGAAGGTGAGCAATTCTTGCAAGATTGGTTGCTGATATCTTACTGGATACTTGTTCGATTAGATGGCAAGGCATCGACGGATGATATCCGACGAGATCTGGGTATGTGTCTTACAAATAGACATACCTCTGCTGATATGGGATCGTAGTCGCTCTTCATCAAATGCTAAACGAAATGAACAAGATGAAACGTTCGTCGTTCCTTTACTTCACCTTTCGTTGCCAATCCCGACGGTACATTTCAGGACATCAGTTGCAAAGGGATGTCCAACATTGGCTCTCCCCTCCGGACCCGTCGACGAACCACGACTTTGTTTGGAGCGCACACCATGAAGGAACAGCGGCATGGTTTTTGGAAAGTGATGTATTTAAAGAATGGAAAGCAAAAGGGTCTCTGTTATGGGTCCATGGGAAACGTATGTCTCCGCAACTGCCAGCGTACCTCTTGCATTGACATCATTGGACGACTGCTGATTCTACAGCGGGCTCAGGCAAAAGCACACTTCTGTACGTAGTACTTCAGCTTTCAATGGATGTGCTCACAGTTATTGATATTTCCAACTAGCTCGGCGATCATTCAGGACATCCAGGACATGCATATGGCTGGATTGGCCACGATGGCGTACTATTATTTCGATTTTCGTGATGTCAAGAAACAAGATCGCTATGGCCTCCTATCCTCCCTCCTTTCCCAACTTTCCGCAGAATCGGATTCGTGCTACGAGATTCTCTCCCAGTTATACGTAGATAACGCGGGCGGCACAAGAAAGCCCACTCGTAGCGCGCTTTCGAAGTGTTTGAAGGACATGCTCAGTCTTCCAGGGAAAGGCGAGATTTTTCTGATTGTCGACGCCCTGGATGAGTGTCCGAACTTCTCTGGGACGCCATCTGCCCGCGAGGAGGTCCTGGAGCTGATCGAAGAACTCGTTGATTTGGAACTCCCGAATGTACACGTCTGTGTGACGAGCCGTCCGGAAATAGATATTCGAACGGTGCTCGAGCCGTTGACGTCACTGAAGATTTCTCTTCATGAGGAGATCGGGCAAAAGGAAGATATACTGGAATATATCAAGTCTGTTGTCCATTCTGACAGGAGGATGCGGAAATGGATAGAAGAAGACAGACAACTGGTGATCGATACTCTATCTGACAAAGCGGATGGCATGTGAGTCGTACTATCTCGTGCCTCACATTTGGCGTGGCAATGGACGCTCACATCAGGTTGTAGGTTTCGGTGGGTCGTCTGCCAGGTGGACACACTACGCCGCAGTTTCCCTGCGAGTATCCGGAGTGCTTTGAATGATTTACCAAAGACTTTGGATGAAACATATGGCCGTACGCTGCTGGGAATCGACGAGGAGAAACGAGAATTCGCGCAACGACTCCTTCGTTGTCTCTTGGTCTCTATTCGCCCTCTCCAAGTCAAAGAACTCGCCGAGATTCTTGCATTTCGGTTCCACGAGGCAGCGCCCCCTACATTTAACGCAGCTTGGCGTCCTGTAGATGCGGAAGAAGCAGTGATGTCTGCCTGTTCTAGCCTCGTCGCCATTGTGTATAGGAAAGGCCGGAAAGTTGTGCAATTCTCTCATTTCTCCGTCAAGGAGTTCTTGACATCGGAGCGACTCGCGGCGGCAGAGGAACGACTGTCATACTACCACATCCTGCTGGAACCTGCACATACGATCCTGGCACTCGCTAGCCTCGGTGTCCTACTCCAATTGGATCACAAAATCGACAGAGATTCAATATCTCGCTTTCCTCTCGCTTTGTACGCCGCTCGACACTGGATAGATCATGCCCAGTTTAGGGAGGTGTCAACGCAGATTCAGTTTGTGACGGAGCGTCTATTTGATGAGGCAAGACCCTATTTTGCGGCATGGGTCTGGCTATACGATACTGACCGTCAATGGGTGGAACCGATGTCTGAAATACACCCGGGGCAACCTGAGGCTGTTCCTCTATATTATGCATCTCTATGCGGATTCCGTGGCCTCGTGGAACACCTGATCGTTGTCCATTCACCGGACGTCAATAACAGAGGTGGCTCTCACGCGACCGCGTTGCATGCAGCCTCAGTGAAGGGACATCCGGAGGTGGCATCGCTGCTCCTTAGAAACGGTGCAGATCCGAACTCTCATGACGATAGTGGCCATGTTCCGCTTCACAGGGTATCACAAGGTGGATACCTTGTTATGAAGGAATCATCAATCGAAGTTGCGCGGATCCTTATCAATTCTGGTGCAAATGTGGATGTCACGGACCATGAAGGCTGGACTCCACTACACACGGCAGCTCGCAATGGATATCGCGACATTGCACAGCTATTACTTGAATCTGGCGCAAGTCTCGATTCTCGGAGTAAGTTGCAACAGACACCATTGCACCTGGCCTGTGATAGCGGGATGCTTGAAGTTTCGCGCTTCCTTTTAGACCGCGGCTCGGACCTGAGTTCCCAGGACGAGTACGGTCACACTCCTTTACACACCGCATCAAATTGTGGACATGTTGACGTCGCACGGTCATTGTTAGACCGTGGCGCCGATGTGAACGTACAGTCGACAGACGTCACAAACTGCTGGACTCCGTTACATGTCGCTTCACGGTATGGTTACCTCGACCTCGCGCGGCTATTGATAGGAAATGGCGCCGATGTGAATGCAGAAGAAGCAGATCGCTGGACCTCACTGCATCTCGCGTCGAGCAACGGGCATCTTGACATCACGAGTTTGCTCATCCGACATGGTGCGAATCTTGACAGCCGGAACGACGAAGGGGAGACTCCCTTGGACAAGGCATCAGCATTCGGGAATCTAGAGATCGCACGTCTGTTAATCGAGCGTGGCGCGGCAGTATCTTCCCGGGATGACAAGGGCTGGACTCCGTTCCACACTGCATCGAGCAGTGGACATCTCCACGTCGCAAAGTTCTTGTTGGAATGTGGTATCGATGTCGACATTCGGAATGGAAATGAAGAGACATCATTGGATCTGGCATCTGCCAGCGGGAAGCTCGACGTCGTACGCTTCCTAATCGAGCATGGCGCGGATATCGACGTCCGAGACTACAATGATTGGAATCCACTCCATATCGCATCACAGAATGGGCATCTCGACGTCATCCGAGTGTTGCTTGACTCTGGCATCCCCATCGATATTCGGAACGAGAACCAAAGAACCCCATTTGCCTTGGCGTCGGGAGAGGGGGAAATTGAAGTCGGGCGCTTTCTCATTGAGCAAGGGGCCGACATAAATGCGCGGAACAAGGAGGGCTGGGCTCCATTACACTTTGCCTCACGATTCGGACATCTCGACATGGTACGGCTGTTGCTAGACCGTGGCGTTGATGCCAATGTCCAGGAAGACGACCTTTGGGGTCCATTGCATTTAGCATCGGCCAACGGTCACCTCAAGGTTGCCCAGTTGCTGATTCAACGAGGCGCAAGAGTTGACGTGTTCAATGACAAGCACAAGACTCCACTTGATGAAGCAGCAGACGAAGGGCAAGTAGAGATTACCCGCCTTCTAATTGACAACAGCGCAAATCTGCATACCACCGACAACAATGGCTGGACTCCACTACACTCGGCATCGCACAGTGGACACCTGGGTGTTGTAATTATGTTGCTCCGACGGGGCGCTGATGTCGACGTGGTCAACAAGGCTGATAAAACCGCCACAGAATTGGCATTGGAGAACGGAAAAGCCGAGGTCGCTAGCTTCCTAGCGGAGTACAAGGCGGACGTAAATGTCCGATACAATACACGTTCGACCTCATTGAACACAGCTCATTATGGCGCCGATGAAGGCGGGAAGGACGAGGAAAATATTTCATTGCACACTGCCTCGGAAGAGGGAAAACTCGACATAGTAAAGTCGTTACTCGAGCAAGGAGCAGATATCAACTCCCGAAACGAAGAATTCCGGACCCCATTAGGTCAAGCAGCGGCCGAGGGACACCTTGATGTCGTGCGCTTGCTTATCGAATGGGCCGCGGAGGTGGATTCACGTGATGCGTGGGGGTGGACTCCGCTGCTGCACGTTGCATCACGGCACGATCACGTCGAAGTCGCGCAGGTGCTCATTGACCATGGCGCAAACGTGGACGCAAGGGAGTGGGAGAATTGGACAGCATTACATCTCTCAGCATGCAATGGACACATCGGGGTTGTGAAACTGTTACTGGAACGTGGCGCGGACGTGCATGCGTTGAGTGACCAGGGTCAAACTCCTCTGGAACTATCGCTACAAAGAGGAAACCGAGAGACTACGGATTTACTCCGGAAGCATGGCGCGGGCGGAGCAAGGTCCGATGAATCATTTTTGACTCTAATATTATCTCTAACTGGGGTTAGGATCTAGTCAGGAAGCCTCTTGGATATGACTATCATGCCACGACGAAGTCACCAGTTTTTTATGTGTAGTCTGGGTTTCTGTATTGCATAGATTTGTTCGTGCAGGAGAATTTGCCGCAGGCCGTGTGCATTGAATAATTGGAAAGAAAAGTGCCAGGGAGATGGTCCCTGTCAATCTTGGGATTATTGGCGATGGTAGGGTGGATTACAGTATCCGCACGGATCACGGGTTCCGTGGCAGGACATGGACGGACTTACCCTGATCACCCGTTATTCTTGTCTAGGTCAATCTGAGTTGCGGCGAGCAACATCCTGATCCCAATCTTTTCCCGGAGGAGAGAAAAGGAAGAGATTTCGCTCAATACGGGGCTAGGCGAACGTCCGATCATGAAGGCAAATCGTGACGCCGGCCGTACAGCATAAGCGCCTCAGCAGTCTATAAGTTAGGATACGACTAGGTGCCACGCAGACGCGGCAAAGGTCCGATCAGTATAACTTACAGTGACTTACTATAATGAGATTGGCGCCAGCAAGTATGTTCCCCGAGGATCTTTGGTCGATCTTTACCTGGAACAATGGATGCCGTTCGCTCGCGTCCTCTTGGTGGGTTTCCGCCCGGACAACTTCGTGTTTGGCCAGAGCATGCGGATAACAACCGTGCGAGGGGACGTGAGTGAACATATTCTACCAGCACTCGTCCATTTTTCAAACATGTGTTTTCTGACACATACCTGTAGACTACACGGAGGATGCTGAACCCGTTAATACTGTTTTTGATGTCGTTCGGAAGGAGGCTGAGAATACAAATGCTCTTCAGCGTGACTCGAGACATGTTGTGTGAAGCAGGAAGAAGGCACCAACGCGCTCGACGTCATCGCTCTATATGATACGGTATTAAACTCCCCGAATCGACCACCGGGCGTAGTTGGATAGCATGTGCCTAGGGTTGCAACCCTGTAACACACGAGATTTCACTTTCTATAAGACGTTTCTAGCAAGGTTCTAGTACCTAAGGGGCGGGTGAGTGAGCAAACGAATCACCTTAATGAAGTCCTAACTCCGTTTAATATGTCCTTCATACTGCTTTAAGACATTACTGGAAGAAAATCTCCGAGGGCTTGTACAAGGACTTACATTTTCAGGCCCATGTGACAGTAGATTTCGCAAGTTGCCGATGACTTTAAGCTCAGGCAGGTGAACTGCTGGAGAGTTCTGGAGACGCGTTGGAACGCCTTCTTTGAACTGCGTACGAGAACTCTGCTCATTTATCCTTTATTGTGGAGAGTTTCGCAGCGCCTGGACCACGGCCTGGGTTTACTTCGTCAAATTCTGGACTAACACGTCTTCTTTACCACGGCATTCTCACCGCAGTGACAGCGCCGAGTCGCCGACACTGCCCCACGATTCAGCTATATCCTCCTCTGGGCTATAAGTTTAGTGATATCGCTGTTTCTCTTTCCTATTGCTTCTGATGGCCTGTCACAGTGCTTGGAACACGCGGTGCTATCCATATCCCGGCGATGGAACATGACTGCGGAACCACTACTCTTGTGCGGGAGAATTGCCACAGGCCGCGTGCATTGATAATTGGAAAGAAAAACTCTTCAACCTTGGCGAGGGCGTCAGATGACAGCATCGTATTTGCACAGGGATCCGGCCACCATCGTCGTTCATCCGTTGTTCCCTGTCCGGGTCAATCTGAGTGGCGGCGAGAATAACTGTGATCCCGACTTATCCCGGCGCACAGAAAAGGTCTCGCTCACTACCGGGACTAGGCGAACGTCTAATCATGAAGATAAATCGTTCACGCGTACATGAATAGTGATGCCGGCGGTACAGCATAAGCGGGGGTATAGTAATCTGCCAGTGCTTTCTGACAAGACAGCCTCCCATCGCAGGTCACCACCATGATGTCGTCCCTCAGCACTCTGTAGGACAAGTCCACCACGCCGGAAAGATTTTGATTGAAGTGCAGCAGCCACACGTAACGATCGCGGGTGGCCAGTGTTAGAGGACGTCTGTTATTTGTCATGTGCGACGATCAAAGCTCTGCACTCTGCATTACAGTGGCCGGAAAGAGGAAAGCACGTGATAGCAGTGTTATGTAATCTCTGCAGCACTGTACGGACTCGAGCCGCGAGAGATGTGTTGGACGGCGAATGCCTTTCCTGATTGACTGAATGTGATACCTCCAGGAAGACGCCGATTTCTCCTTTCGTTTTAAATTTGTCGAGCTATTTAGCGCTGGGTTTGGTTTACTTTACGAGACTTGATCAATTCCGCCGGTCTGACAGCCTGCCTCGTCTTCTTTATCTCGGCGTCGCACCCGGCCGCCCTGACCGCGCTGCCACTCTCCCCACGATTCAGCTTTATCCTCCTCTGGTTTACAGGTTTAGTGATACCGCAGTTTCTCTCTTCTATCGGTTCCAGATGCCTGTCACAGTGCTTGGCACACACGGTGCTATCCAAATCCCGGTGATGGAGGATGCCCGTGGCCGCAGACCCACTACTCGCCGCTTTCGGGTTCAAGTTTCCGGACCTGGATTGCGATAGGTCGATAAATACGGCTTCGAACCTTCAACCCACACCATCTCTGTCAATCAGTGCCATGAGACTACTCTTGTTCCTCCTCTCTACCATTGTTGCGCTTCACGGCGCGGTTGGTGCCACCACAGGTAAAGAGCGACGATCCACACCTAACGGAGACTCTGCCACCGTCCTCACACCCAAATTCGTGGAAACTGTGCAAGGGATTGTTGACGCAGGGGAAATCCCGGGCTTGACCTTGGCCTTCGTCAGTCTAACCGGGCCAGCCGAGCTTGGTGCATGGGGTATCAGGTCCGAGAATGGTACCAACATGACCACAGACGTACACTGAGCCACTCGGATGCTTTAAATGTAGACTGATGGGACCATGATGTGCCTTGTAGACACTGTTCAATATCGCCGACTCGTCAAAGGCCTTCCTCTCCGCTTCTCTGGGAATCGTGATCGACGACTTTGCACATGGACGTAATAAAACTTGTCTGCCCGCAGGCTTATCAACCCTGACTTGGAAGACCAAGGTGGCCGATATCCTACCAAACGACTGGAAGCTTATGGATCCTTGGGCAAGCGAAAAGGCCAATCTGATAGATATCCTTACGCATCTGTCTGGTGTAGCAAGGTGGGTGTTCTAGTTACCACTGTTCCGCGCATATTCAGTACTTATTTCTGTTATTGCTTTTAGTCATGACTATTCGTACAAGAAAAATGACAGTGTGAGCGACATAACGAGAAATCTCCGCAATTTTCGCCCAACATTCGAGCTTCGCGAACAATGGCTATATAATAACCAGGTATGGCTCTTCTGCTACCCAGTTCTGGCAATGACTCAAGTTGAAAGGTAGATGTACATGGTTGGTGCATATATCGTGTCTACGTTGACAGGCATGCGGTACACGGACTTTGTGAACAATCGTATATTCAAGCCGTTGGGCATGAGTTCCTCGACCTACTCCATCGATGAGGCTCTCCATACGGGTAAATTTACGGATACGTGGACCTCCTTTGACCGGTTGATACCCCCTTGGATCCAGGAGGAATATGTGGATCTCGTGGCTGGAACCGCTGGGGTCATTTCTTGTGTCGAAGATTTGGCGCGTCACGCTATCTGGGATACCTAATATTTTGACTGACGTCTTTAGCAGGTGCTTTGGCTCAGAATGATTCTGAATGGTGGTGTCGACCCCATTTCAAACGTAACTATCATACCGCCCGCAGAGTTTGAAATCATCACAGAGGCACACAGTATCGTGAGCCCCAACACCGATGCGCAAGACTCAACTTATGTGTACGGACTAGGATGGGACAGGGAATCTTATCTAGGCCATGACGTGAGTGAGAGCTGCAACCCCTTTAACTTGTACGTGATATAATGCGTCTCTATCAGCTCATTGAGCATTACGGAGATGCACCGGGGTTGTCAACATACATCGGTGCTGCCCTCGAGGATCGCATCGGGATCGTCGTACTCGTGAATGCAGAGTCGAAGTACACAGTCATACAAAATATCACCACCGCGGCTGCCGCGATAGCTTTCGGCTCTGCCGACTCTTCCTCCCCCCAAACTAACCAGTCTACTGCTTCACGTCGTTCCAAACAGTCACGCCACGCCAGTCTGACAGCTCGCGCACATGACGGCGACGCCCCTGCGCCGTCTGATGTTGACCTACTGACAGGGACTTATTTCAACGCAGGATATGGTTCAGGGGAGTTGTGCAGTGTGCGCAGCTCATCTCCTTCGTGTAAGAGTGTTCTTGACGCCTTCCACGCCATCGATCCATCGCTCTCGGCAAATTCACCTGATCTATTCGCCTCTTGGATCACCCTTCTGAGCACACACGTCCGTTTCACTGCCAATGACAGTCAGTACTTGATTGATATCGGATCAATCTACCCGGAAGGGTATGGGAAAAATACGACGCCTTTTTCGACGCTGGCTCCCGGTGCAACAGCAGAATTTGTGGTGGAAAATGAGAATGTTGTTGGGTTTGGTTGGAATGATATAAGTGATGGTGTGAAGCGGGCAGGATCGGTTGAAGAGACATCTGACGTTTGGTTTGTCTTTGTCAAGCAGGCATAAATCGAAATTGATATTAGTTACTACAGTAGCCAACTCGGCAACTTCCATCAGCATCCGTCTGGGCACGGGTCGTTCCGTTCCCATGATGCTCGCCCTGCAGGCTGCACCAGTCTATAGAACAGGAAGAGTCGCCGACCACACAACCACACCGCCGGCGTCATGGAAAGACTTGATTGAAGTTCACGCGGGTGGCTGGTGTTGGAGGGTGTGCAATGGGCGCCGGGCGGTGACACCAGGCGGCGACCTCACGTTCATGCTCCTCAACACAGGCATCGATCGATCAAAGCTCGGCTACAAAATTACAGAGACCAGAAAGAAATTTTATTATAAGAAACACATCCAAACAGTATCAAAATAGATTTCGGTCATTCAACATGGCAATGTCCCGCCGCCTGACAGCCTTGCACGGCTGTGACGGACTGTCTTCTTTACACTACAGTACAGTACAGTATCACACTTCTTCTTTATCACAGTACCGCCCTGACCGCACTGCCATCTTCCCCACTTTCCTGCTCTATCCTCCTCTGGTCTACAGGCACAGCGATACTGCTGTTTCTCTCTTCTACTGGTACCGGATGGCCCGTCACTCTGCTTGGAACACACGGTGCTATCCAGATCTCCGGTGATGGAAGATGTCAGTGGCTGCGGAGTCAGTGCGGACCCAGTACACGCTTTTGGGTTTCCGGATCTGGGTTGCGGAAAGCTGGTGAGCACGGCCTCGAACCTTCAAACCACACCATATCTATTATAGTAATCAGTACGATGCGACTACACTGGTTTCTCTCTGCCGTTGTTGCGCTTCACAGCGCGGTTGGTGCCTCCACAGGTAAACAGCGACTATCCGCACTAACGGAGCCCCTGTCACTGTCCTGGAAACTGTGCAAGAGATTGTTGACGCAAGGGAAATCCTGGGCTTGACCTTGGCCATCGCCGATCTAACCGGGCCAGCGGAGCTCGGTTCATGGGGTATCAAGCTATATCAAGTCCGAGAAGTCCGAGAATGGTACCAACATGACCACAGACGTACGCTAAACTACTTGGAGGCTTCAAATGCGCTGATGGAGCAACGATATGCCTTATAGACATTGTTTAATATCGCAGACATGTCAAAGGCCTTCCTCTCCGCTTCTCTGGGGATCGTGATCGACGACTTTGTGCATGGACGTAATACAACTTGTCTGCCCTCAGGCTTTCAACCCTGACCTTGGAAGACCAAGGTGGTCGATATCCTACCAAACGAGTGGAAGCTTAAGGATCCCTGGGCGAGCGAAAAGTCCAATTTGATAGAAATCCTTACCCATCTGTCCAGTGTCGCAAGGTGGGCGATCATTTCGTTTCCACTGCTCCGTGTATCTACAGTACTCATTACTGTTATTGCTCTCAGTCACGACTATTTGTACAGAAATGACAGCGTGAGCGACATAACGAGAAATCTCCGTAATTTTCGCCCTACTGTACATTCGAGCTTTGCGAACAATGGCTATGTAATAACCAGTTATGGCTCTTCTGCTCCCGGTCCGTAGTGACTTAAGGCGAAAAGTACATATCCATTGTTGGTGCATACGTCGTGTCTACGTTGACCGGCATGCGGTTCGCGGCCTTTATGAACCACCGTATAATCAAGCCGTTGGGGGTGAGTTCCTCGACCTACGCCATCAACGAGGCTCTCCAGACGGGTAGATTTACTGATACCTGGACCTCCTTTGCGCGGTTGATACCCCCTTGGATCCAGGAGGAATATGTTGATCGCGTGGCTGGAACCGCTGGGGTCATTTCTAGTGCGAAGATTTGGCACGTCATACTATCTGGGATACCTAATATTTTGACTGATGTCTTTAGCAGGTGCTTTGGCTCAGAATGATTCTAAATGGTGGTACCGACCCCATTTCATATGTAACGATCATCCCGTCCGCAGAGTTTAACGTCATCACAGATGCACACAGTATCGTGAGCCTCAGCGTCGTCAGTGCACAAGAGTCAACTGATCTATACGGACTAGGATGGCATAGGAATTCCTACCAAGGCCGTGATGTGAGCGAGAGATGCAGCCCCCTTTAAACCCGTATGTGACATAATGCGTCGCTAACAGATCATTTCGCACCCCGGTGATGCACCGGGAGTGTCGACATATATTGCTGCTGCCCTCGAGGATCGCATCGGGATCGTTGTGTTTGCGAATGCAGACTCGAAGGACATAGCGATATTAAATATCACCTTCGCGGCTGCCGCGATAGCTTTCGGCTCTGCAGACTCTTCCTCCCCTCCAGCCAACCAGTCCGCTGCTTCACGTCGTTCCAAACTGCCACGCCGCACCAGTGTGATGGCCCGCGCAGATGACTGCGGCGCCTGATGTCGACATGCTGACAGGGAATTATTACAACATGGTGCAGGGGAGTTGTGCAGCGTGCGCAGCTCTTCTCCCTCATGTAAGAGCGTTCTGGACGCCTTCCACGCTGTTGATTTATCTCTCTCGCTAAACTCACCTGATCTATTCGCCTCTTGGATCACGCTGCTGAGCACACACGTCCGGTTCACGTATACAAATGACAGCCAGTACTTGATTTACATTGGGTCTATTTACCCGGAAGGCTATGGGGCAAATACCAACTCCTTTTCGAATTTCGACGCTAGCTCTCGGTGCAACAGCAGAATTCGTGAAGGAACATGGGAAAGTTGTTGGGTTTGGCTAGAATGATATAAGGGATGATGTGAAGCGAGCAGGATCAGTAGAACTTGAAGAGATATGATGTTTGGTATGTCAAGCAGGCATAACTCGAATTTGATATTCTAGTTTGGCATGGTAACCACCTCGGCAACGTCCTACAGCACGACATGTCAGCTCTGTCAACTACGGCCTTGGCAAAGGTCAATTCTTACTGTATGACCGATAGCCATCTATTTCCACCACCTGTTCTCCTTTCCCACAGCGCAACTCCTCTGAACGAACGAATAATCCGTGGTCTTCATGTCCTCGTCTGCACAAGCAACATCCTCCCATTCTAACTTCCAATTGATCATCGATGCGCTGGCTGACTATGCCAAACTAACTGGAATAGACCTCTCTAAGAGCCCTTCCGCTGAGAAGCTCAAACTCTCAAATTCTCCTCAGGCCATCCTTATACTACTTGAAGAACGAGAGAAGGCTTTCAAAGAGTATCGCGATCGGAACCGGAGATTGATAAACTGCATCAGTCCGGTGGTGGAGGTCATCCATGCATTTTCTGGGACACTCGGCGAGGCGGTCAGCTTGGTGAGTAACACCCGATACCATGTTAATCTTCCATTGTGACCCCCCTCAGGTCCCCTTCCCGCCAGCAAAGGCTGTCTTTGTCGGGATTGATGCTCTCCTCGTTGTATGTGTCCCAAACACTCTCTTCAACCGATTCCCCCGTGACGCGTGAGCATTCCAGGCCGCCAGTGGAATCACATCAAGCTATGACGCTCTTATGGACCTGTTTGAATGTTTGGGCTGTTTCCTGAAACGTCTTGAGATCTATACGGCAATCCCACCCGCTCCCATGATGACAAATATTATTGTCAAAATAATGGTGGAACTACTTTCAGTGCTAGCCCTGGCGACAAATCAAATCAAGCAGGGACTATTCAGTAAGTGAACAGTCGTGTGTTTTGTACATTCCCTGCGACTCAGTGTACTATAGAGAAATTTGCCAAAAAGCTGTTGGGGGAGAGTGAGGTTGAGGCTGTGTTGACGAGATTGGACCGATTGACCCAGGAGGAGGCTCGGATGACTGCCGCACAGACGTTGGGTGTTGTCCATGGCCTCGTGGGCAACGTGAGGGTAGTTATGGACGGTGAGGAAGGCTTGCATGATTGGCTCCTCAGCCGCTGCTGATATTTTACTGGATACTTGTTCGACTAGATGGCAAGACATCGACGGATAGTATTCGACGAGATCTGGGTATGTGTCTCACAAAATAGACATACCTTTGCTGATATGGGATCGTAGTCTCTCTTCATCAAATGCTAAACGAAATGAACAAGATGAAACGTTTGTCGTTTCTTTACTCCACTATTCGTTTCCAAAATTACGGCACGTTTCAGGTGTTCAATTACAAAAGGACGTCCAACATTGGCTCTCCCCTCCGGACCCGTCGACAACCACGACTTCGTTTGGAGCGCACACCATGAAGGAACGGCGGCATGGTTTTTGGAGAGTGATATATTCAAAGAATGGAAGGCAAAAGGGTCCTTGTTGTGGGTCCATGGGAAACGTATGTCTCTACCATTGCCGGCGTGCCTCCTGTATTGACGACTGCTGATCTTACAGCGGGCTCAGGCAAAAGCACGCTTCTGTACGTAGTACCTCAGTTCTCAATGAATGTGCTAAAGGATGTTGATATTTCCAACTAGCTCGGCAATCATTCATGACATCCAGGACATGCATGCGGCTGGATTGGCCACGATGGCGTACTACTATTTCGATTTTCGTGATGTCAAGAAACAAGATCGCTATGGCCTCCTATCCTCCCTTCTTTCCCAACTTTCCGCAGAATCGGACTCATGCTACGAGGTTCTCTCCCGGTTATATTTAGACAACGCGGGCGGCACAAGAAAACCTACTCGTAGCGCGCTTTCAAAGTGTTTGAAGGACATGCTCAGTCTTCCAGGCAAAGGTCAAATTTTTCTGATTGTCGATGCTCTCGATGAGTGTCCGAACTTCTCTGGGACTCCATCTGCCCGCGAGGAAGTCCTGGAGCTCATCGAAGACCTAACTGATTTGGAACTCCCGAATGTACACATATGTGTGACGAGCCGTCCGGAAATAGATATCCGAACGGTGCTCGAGCCGTTGGCGTCATTGAAGATTTCTCTTCATGAGGAGATCGGGCAAAAGGAAGACATACTGGAATACATCAAGTCTGTTGTCCGTTCTGACAGGAGGATGCGGAAATGGATAGAAGAAGACAAGCAACTTGTGATCGATACCCTATCTGAGAAAGCGGATGGCATGTAAGTCGTACTATCTCGGGCCTGGCCTTTGGCGTTTCAACTTGCAATGGATGCTCACATCAGGTTGTAGGTTCCGGTGGGTCGTCTGCCAGGTGGACACGCTGCGTCGCAGTTTTCCTGCAAGTATTCGGAGTGCTTTGAACGACCTGCCGAAGACTTTGGACGAAACATATGGTCGTACCCTACTGGGCATCGACGAGGAGAAGCGAGAATTCACGCAACGGCTGTTAGGATGCCTCATGGTCTCTATTCGCCCTCTCCGGGTCGAAGAACTCGCCGACATTCTTGCATTTCGGTTCCACGAGGCAGCACCCCCTACATTTAACGCGGCTTGGCGTCCTGTAGATGCTGAAGAAGCAGTGATGTCCGCCTGTTCTAGTCTTATTGCCATCGTCCATAGGAAGGGCCGGAACGTTGTCCAATTCTCTCATTTCTCCGTCAAGGAGTTCTTGACATCGTTGCGACTCGCGACAGCAGAGGAACGACTATCATACTACCACATCCTCCCCGAACCTGCGCATACGATCCTGGCACTCGCCAGCCTCGGTGTCCTACTCCAACTGGATGACAAAATCGACCGAGATGCTATATCTCACTTTCCTCTCGCTTTGTACGCCGCTCGACACTGGATTGTTCATGCCCAGTTTAGGAACGTGTCAACGCAGATACAGAATATGATGGAGCGTCTATTTGACGAGGCAAGACCCCATTTTGCGGTGTGGCTATGGCTATATGATATCGACCGACATTGGATGGAACCGATGTCGGAAATACACCCAAGGCAACCCGAGGCTGTGCCTCTATATTATGCGTCTCTATGCGGATTCCATGGTCTCGTGGATTACTTAATCGATGCCCATTCACCGGACGTCGACAGCAAAGGGGGATTTCACGCGACCGCGTTGCATGCAGCCTCAGTAAAAGGACATTCGGAGGTGGCATCGTTACTCCTTAGAAACGGTGCAGATCCTAACTCTCGTGACGACGACGGCCGTGTTCCGCTTCACAGGGTATCACAGTGTGGACCCCTGGTCATGGCGCAATCATCAATCGAGGTTGCGTGGCTCCTTGTCAATTCCGGTGCAAACGTGAATGTCACGGACTATGAAGGCAGTACTCCACTACACGCGGCAGCGTGCAATGGGTATCGTGACATTGCACGATTGTTACTTGAATCTGATGCGAGTCTCGATACTCAGAATGATCTTCAAGAGACACCATTTCACCTGGCCTGTAGTAGCGGGAAGCTTGAAGCTTCGCACTTCCTTATAGAGAGTGGCGCAGACCTGAATTCCCGGGACAAAGCAGGCCTTACTCCATTACATGCCGCATCAGAGAATGGACACGATGATGTCGCACGGCTTTTATTAGACCGCGGCGTTGATGTGAATGAAAAGGATACAGACGGCTGGACTCCGCTACATTTTGCTTCACAACATGGATACTTTGACCTCGCCCGGCAATTGCTAGACCACGGCGCTGATGTGAACGTGCACGCGGCACAAGACTGGACTCCGCTTCATCTCGCATCAAAGAATGGGCATCTCGACATCACAAGATTACTGATCCAGCATGGTGCAAATCTGGATAGCCGAATCGACGAAGGGGAGACCCCCTTGGACATGGCGTCATGCAATGGGTACCTAGATGTCGCACGCCTGTTAATCGAGCGTGGCGCGGCACTGTCTTCCCGGGATGGCAATGGCTGGACTCCGTTCCACACTGCATTGAGGAGTGGACATCTCCACGTCGCGAAGTTCCTGCTGGAGTGTGGCATCGATGTCGACATTCGGACTGGAAGTGAAGAGACATCATTGGATCTGGCATCCGGCAGCGGCAGTCTCGACGTCGTACGCTTCCTAATCGAGCATGGTGCAGATATCGACGTTAAAGATGACAAAGGCTGGAATCCAATACATTCCGCCTCACAGAATGGGCATCTCGACGTCATCCGACTATTGCTCGACTCTGGCATCCCCATCGATATTCGAGACGGAAATAAACGTACCCCATTGGCTTTGGCGTCGAGTGAGGGGGAAGTCGAAGTCGGGCGTTTCCTCGTCGAGCGAGGGGCCAACATGAACGCACGGGACAACGAGAGCTGGGTTCCACTACACTTCGCTTCACGATACGGACATCTGGAAATCGTACGACTGTTGCTAGACCGTGGCGTCGATGCCAACGTCCAGGAAGACGACCTTTGGAGTCCATTACACCTAGCGTCGGCCAATGACCACCTCAAGGTTGCTCAGCTGTTAATTGAGCGTGGTGCAATATTGGACGCGTTCGATGACGAGCACGAGACTCCACTTCACCGAGCAGCACGCAACGGGAAAATCGAGATTACCCGCCTGCTAATCGACAATGGCGCGAATCTGCATACTACCGACAGCAAAGGCTGGACTCCACTACACTCAGCATCGCACAGTGGACGCATGGGGGTTGTAAAGCTGTTGCTTCGACGGGGCGCTGATGTCGATCTGGTCAACGGGGCTGATAAAACTGCCGCGGAATTGGCATTGAAGAACGGCAAAGCCGAGGTGGCAAGATTTCTAGCGGAGTACAAGGCAGACGCAAATATCCGATACAATACACGTTCGAACACACTAGGTACAGCCGAGTATGTCGCTGATGACGAGGAAAAGATTTCATTGCACGCTGCCTCGGAAGAGGGGAAGCTTGACATGGTGAAGTCGTTACTCGAGCGGGGAGCAGATATCAACTCTCGAAACGCAAAACACGAGACTCCGTTAAACCGTGTAGCGGCCGAGGGACACCTTGATATCGTGCGCTTGCTTATCGAGCGGGGCGCGGAGGTGGATTCATGTGATGACTGCAGGTGGACTCCGCTCCACGAAGCATCAAGGTTCGGACATGTCGAAGTCGCGCAGTTACTCGTTGACCACGGAGCAAACGTGGACGCAAGGGAGGCGGATCATTGGACTCCGTTGCATCTCTCGATGTACGATGGACACATCGGGGTGGTGAAACTATTGCTGGAACGTGGCGCGGACGTGCATGCGATGAATAACAAGGGTCAAACTGCACTCGAACTATCGATACGAAAAGGATATAGAGAGCTTACGGATTTACTCCGGAAGCATGGCGCGGGCGGAATAAGGTTCGATAAATCGGTTTTGACTCTAATATTATCTCTAATTGGCGTTCGAATTTAGTCAGGAAGCTTCCTGGATATGATTACCATCACGACGAAGTCAGACCTATTTTTCATGTGTAGTCTGGGTTTCTGAATTACATAGATTTGTTGTGCGGGCGGATTTGTTGCTGGCCGCATGCATTGATAATTAGAAAGAGAAGTGCGAGGGAGGTGGTCCCTATTACTGTAAACCTGGCGAGAAAATCAGTTACTGTAACAGTATCTGCACAGGATTCCGTGGGTGGATGCGGACCATCGTCATCCACCCTGATCACCCCGTTGTTTGGGCCGTCACTTGCTCCCTCTCCAGGTCAAACTGAGTGGTGGCGAGCAATATCTTGAACCTGACCTATCCCTGCGCATGGAAAACGAACAGGGTCTCGCTCGCTACCGGAGCTACATGAACGTCCGATCATAAAGACAAATCGTTCACGTAGGTCATGAATAGTAGCGCTGGCGATCTTTCGATCTTTATTGGTAGCATATCTTCAATCTTTCAAATGGGACTGAATCCCATCCGAAAGAATCATATCAAATTACAGTGTACATACTAATAATACATAGGCACATTATAAATTACCTGGCCAGCTTCCGACTCGGACCCGTGCAGGCGCACCCCGCTCACTCTTTTCCCGTTTCTTGTTTACACGGCAACAACGAAATGGACGCGCCAGGAGTCGCGTCACAGCCACAAGCCAAGGCTTGGCGCTAACACGAGTCAGAGATTCACAAAGAGAACAGAGACCCCCAAGCTGAAGCCAAGCCAAGAACGTCCCAGTCAAACGGACTCAAACCAAGCCACCAAGTCAAGCACAAGCCAAGCGCCCGTAGGCAGAGAACCCCTCCAGATCGTGTTGGTCTTGAGCGCACGCTACGTTGTCCCAGAAGTTGCTTGGTGCAAAGACGTGTGTCCATGTCAATGCCGGGACAAAATCTGAACCAATATAGCAGATAAGTGGAGGGAAATCATTGAAGATGACGGAACGCCAAGCCAGAGGAAAATGTTGATCAGTGATCACTAGACAACGCAGTAGACATCTGCAAGCTCCCAGGAGAATGTTTAAGACAAGTGACAAAACGTACATCAAACCGACCGAGACATGCTGAGGTCGGAAGTTGGGATGCGTTGGGTGGTGCCGTGGTGGCCGTGGTGCTGTTGGAAGTGTCAGAACTTGGGACGCATAGGCAGGGGTGCTGTCCCCAGGACTGTCGGCTCAACCCTGTCCATGCAATCATCGGAATAAGATGAATCATGGCGTCGGTCCGCCATCAGACTTCAGTGGTTCGAATTGAAGATGTCTGAGCCGCATAAACGCCAGGTTAGCATCAGAAAATGATGGCTTAAATGAGGAAAAGAGAACCTACACCCTGCCCTGAGAGCAGTGCAGGTCCGCCAGCGTACACGTGGGTCCAATAGCGAGCGCAAGGTTGCCCCATGGGATGTGTGTAACAAAGGTGGCTTTTTGGGTTAGTATCGGACCTATCGGTGGGGCAAGGCACTGGCAAGAGGCCGGCGCAGGATGTCAGTGGTCGGACCACCTGTTTTCCCCACAGAAAATTGCTGACGAAATGGGAGTGATGACAATCGTATCATTAGAAGCTATCTAATCAACACATGTACAAATAACTAGGGGGCGCCACGCGCACGTGGCGGGGTCCGACCGACGCAGAATGATTGAATGCGATTACATCACAGGTACAGTTACAGGGGCGGGAGAACTCAAGATGAAGATTACGAAACGGATTCGATCTTCTCGGATTCGAATTACGCGACTCCGATTTGACCTGAGTTGACTCATTCTGCGGGTTTTTCGGTGGGTCCGGCCTGTCAGTCTTGAATGTGATACCTCCAGTAAGTCCGGCATTTATCCTTTCCTGTTCGTGGGGCGCCGTTACTTTACGAGAGTAGATCAATTTCCGCATTGATAGTCCAACGTCTTCTTTCTTTCTTACGGCTTTGTATTGCCTGATCGCGCAGCTACTTTCACACCGTATACACGGTGCCATTCATATCCGGGCGATGGAAGACGCCGATGGCTTCGGAGTCAGTGTGGACCCAGTACTCCCCTTCGGGCTTCCGGTCCTGATGGGTTGCGAGAAGTTGATAAATACGGCTTCGAACCTTCGAACTCACCACACCATCCTCGTCAATCAGCGCCATGAGACTTCTCTGGTTTCTCTCTGCCTCTCTTGCGCTTCACAGTGCGGTTGGTGCCACCATAGCTAAAGAGCGACGAGCCGGAACCTCTCCCACTGTCCTCACACCTCAATTCGTGCAAACTGTGCAAGGGATTATTGACGCAGGGGCAATCCCGGGCTTAACCGTCGGCATCGTCAGTCTAGCTGGCGGGCCACCGGAGCTTGGTGCATGGGGTATCAACTCCGAGAATGGTACCAACATGACCACAGACGTACGCTAAACTACTACTTGTATGCTTCAAATGTACTGATGCGACCGTGATATGCCTTGTAGACATTGTTCAATGTTGCCGACTTGTCAAAGGCCTTCCTCACCGCTTCTCTGGGGATCGTGATCGATGACTTTGCACATGGACGTAATACAACTGCCCTGCCCGCAGGCTTGTCAAACCTGACTTGGACGACCAAGATGGCCGATATCCTACCAAACGAGTGGAAGCTTTTGGATGAATGGGCAAGCGAAAAGGCCAACCTGATAGATGTCCTTACCCAAGTGACCGGTGTCGCAAGGTGAGGATTTCGTTTCCACTGCTCCGCGCAATTACAGTACTTATTACTGTTATTGCTCTCAGTAACGACTATTCGTACAAGCAAAATGACACCGTGAGCTACATAACGGGAAATCTCCGCAACTTTCGCCCTTCATACGAGCTTCGCGAACAATGGCTAAATAATAACCAGGTATGGCCACTCTGCTCCCCAATCTAGCTGTGACTCAAGGTGAAATGTAGATGTACATGGCTGGTGCATACGTCGTGTCCAAGTTGACGGGCCAGCAGTACACGGACTTTGTGACCAATCGTATATTCAAGCCTTTGGGGATGAATTCCTCGACCTACTCTATCAACGAGGCTCTTCAGACGGGTAGATTTTCCGATACATGGACACCCTTGGGAGAAAATACCGCCCATAGTGTGGGCATTCCCCGGTTGGTTCCCCCTTGGATTCAGGAGGAATTTGTAGATCTCGTGGCCGGAACCGCTGGGGTCATTTCCTGTGCCGAAGATATGGCGCGTCACGTTATCTCGAGTACCCAATATTTCGACTGACGTCTTTAGCAGACCCTTTGGCTCGGAATGATTCTGAACGGTGGTGTAGACCCCGTTTCAAATGTTACGATCATCCCATCCGCACAGTTCAAGGTCATCACACAGGCACACAGTATCGTGAACTCCAGCGACGTCAGCGCGCAAGAGTCAACTAATCTTTACGGACTGGGATGGCATAGGGATTCTTATGAAGGCCATGATGTGAGCGAGATCTGCAGCCCCCTTTTAACCCACACGTGACATAATGCGTCGCTAACAGGTCCTTGTGCACAACGGAGATGCACCGGGGGTGACAACATTCATCGCTGCTGCCCTCGAGGATGGCGTTGGGTTTATCGTGCTCGCAAATGCTGACACGAAGGATGCAGCCTTAGTAAATATTACCTTGACGGCCGCTGCGATAGCTTTCGGCTCTGAAGGCTCTTCCTCCTCCCCATCTGCTGCTTCACGTCGTTCCAAATTGCCACGCCACGCCAGTCTGACGGCTCGCGCAGATGGCAGCGGCGAAACCCTTGCGCCGCCGAATGTCAACTCGCAAGTCGGGACTTATTACAATCCAGGATATGGTTCGATGGAACTGTGCAGTGTGAACAGCACTTCCACTTTTTGCACTGGCATCGTGGCCGACTTCTTCACCATCGATAAAACCATCAACTCAACTACACCCGATCTATTCGCCGCCTGGCCCGCGCTGCTGAGCACCCACCTCCGTTTCGTCTACCATGGCAACGACTCGTACATCATGTACATTGGATTTGTCTACCCGGAAGGCTATGGGAAAAATACTTCCTCCTTTGGGACGCCAATCTTCTACGCAACAACAGAATTCGTGGAGGAAAATGGGAAAGTTGTTGGGTTCGGCTGGAACACTTTCGCTAATGCAGTGGAGCGGACAGGATCACTGGAGGAGACGTTTGACGTTTATTTTAACAAGGTGGCATAACTCGAAGTCGAGATTCTGGATCATAGCTATTGATTCAAGCGTTGCCTGATATCGTACTAATTCACCATAGCTAGCAAGATAGCTAGGCCCATCTACCAATTTTCTGTTGTAGACCTTTTCACACGTTGACGTAGCTTTGAATTTCTTCAGACCCCTACTGTACGCTACTGACTCTTATTGAACGTTGGACCCTTATCGACCTTGTCCTTCATGATCGTTGTTCTCTGCAACTGTGGGGTTAGTAGTAATGCAAAAAATGGTCATTTATTTTCTGTGGCTTCAACAGCCCATCGTAGCCACTTCAAATTGTACATACTGACAGAAGAACGAATCTCCCATAACACGACGATTTTATCTTTATTTTTTTTCCCCTCCCTGAATGCGCTGTGTTCATCACCCCCTTCAGCAAGTCTGTCACACATTGTTGAGCCACCGGTAGCTCGAGTTGCCGGTAATGCCGGATACATAGCCTGAAATCATCACGCTCTTGTCACCCTCAGAATGAGATTATGTTCTGCTTTTTGATCGTGTGCGTTTCATCCCCTAAAATTGACCATGGGTATCCTCAGTGATGTATTCTAACACCCCAGTCCAACAGATGGGCGCGGCTCCATCAACATCGTTCAGATCTGGGGGTCAGGGACCTTACAATTTCCTGCCCCTTCGTGTTTTTTGTCGCACTGTGGTTGTATTTTTGAGTAGATCGTCTCTTTTTCTTAGCGATCTCATATACATAGATGCTACTCTATCTACTGGAATTTTTGGGGCTGAAAATGTCATGGGAATGTGGCGATCTACGATCTTTAAAGTTTGCAAGTGTGTGAACATTTGCATTACCACTACCGCGAAAGATAACATGCAAACGGACAACGGACAACTTGCCCCAACCAAAAGAAAAATTGAAAGCGCATAAATGAATTTCATAGAACAAGGGGGTGCATACATACGAGGGCTAACCCGAAGCAGAAACGGTGAAGGTATCAAAAGAAAATAAATACGAACCCTGCAATTGCTGCAATGTCCATGGATGGGAGTTGAGTGGTATTTGACATCGTACTTTTCAAACATACTCGTTTAAAAAAATGTAACTGGGTACTAGTGGAGGCCGAGAGGGGTCTGCTCCAACCGAAGAGAAGAGGAATCAAGGGTGCATTGTAGGGGGAGGGGCGGGATAAATATAGATAAGATGATCATGAAGGTACTCTTCTGTGCGCGAAAAAGAGTTATGTAGATATGTAAGGGGTGAGGCGTAGAATCATGGGTAAGGGTAACAGGGTGGGGCACTGGGAGATATGAGAGGGGAATAAAGACTTGTTACAGACAAGAAATAATGATATCGAAAAGACTCGTCAACATCTTTGTCCGATAACTCAAGAAAGTAGATTTCGGGGAGGGCGGTGGATATAAATGAGCCAAAGTCAAGAAAAAAAAGTGCCATCAACCTACAACATCGGAGAAGCGGAAAAACAAAAATACTTTCATTTACACCTCAGGGAGCTACGACGCGGTCCACACATCGCCTGCACGGCAACAGCGACACGGATTCTTGCTGCTTCACAACACGAGTCTGTGATTCAGTCAAAACAGTGTTCTCCTCAGCAGCCATGCGCTCGCGCAACCGCGCGAGCTGGCGTTCCTTCGACACAAACCCCTTCTTCTGCTCCTCGGCTTTACTACGATCATTGTTGTGTTCCCCAGTTGACGGGCTTTCGGATGAGATGCTGCGCATGCCAGACCACGAAAATGGCGATGAGAGAGGTACGAGACTCGCGAGGTTCTGCAGCGCAGCGAACGGGCGAACGCTTGCAACCGGATTTGCGTCGGCCGATGATAACCTTACTGCGGTCTGGCCGGATGGAGGCTGCGACCGCGACTGGGCCGAGGACCTAATCGTACGTATGATTTATGAGTTCAACAACGTGCGCGCCCTCCCTGTGCACTTACATACTGGAAGATACAGATGCCCTTGCAGCAGGTTGAGGAATAAAAGTCGGCGCTAAAACTGGCTTCGTAATTCGTTGTGGAAGGCATGAGGGGCGAGCGCCTTCGTACTTATTTGACGGCGATTTATGCTGTGATGCCGGCGGCTGTAACGGTGAGAAACGTGAGAGTGAATACTTGGCATCCTTGTCAGGGCTCTCAAAGCGCTTCAGCGCAGTCGCGCGGGGGATGGCAGAGGGCGATGGCGGCGAGGCACGCTTGCGGCAGACATGAGACGTAACGGAGAAGGGAAATGGGGTATCGTCATCATCCTCGATCGCAGGTTCGTGAAACGGCACAGGCTCGCGCCCCACGGGCGTGAGTAAAGGTGTCTCTGAAGACTCGGGCGAGGCGAAACCAGGAGGGATATTGAACGTAAACCTGATCCCACCTTCGTCTACCTCACCTGAGAACTCATCTTCCGCGCTCACGTCCATGGTATCCTGAGGCTCCTCCTCTTCGAGAACGACGCCGAGCCCTGGCCCGGCATAAAATAAAGAATCCTCCGTAGGCGGAGACTCAACTTCGGTCCCCACATCTGCGGGAAGCACAAAGGGAGGCAATTCGTTCCCGTTATCTTCAACTCCACCGAAGAAGCCTCTAGAGAAAGGATTCGTAGACTCCGGAGCGGCGGCAGGAGTTGGTGGTGAATCACCGAGGTCCTCAAGACATCCAAAAAACCGGTCAACTTCCTCTGGTACATGTTGTGGGGAAGCCACATGAGAGGTACCCTTCGAGGGGAAGGACCACCCGCGTGAGAGCGAGGAACGTCGAGCGTGCGCTGGAAGAGATGCAGGTGAAGGTGTCCGAGAGGGTGAGGATGCGGAGGAGGGCACTAAATGGGCTGTCGAGCGTGGGATATCCTCCAATGAGCTGAAAGACGATCCATCGTGCGAGGTGAAGCTTTCATCGCCTTCTTCCTGATCTTCGTACCCAATGAGGTTGTCCTCCTGATCCGAGTAGGGCTCCTCATCTTCGTCAACCTCCTGCACAGCCTTGAGCTCGTGGCCAGTTAACATGTGTCCATCAAGCGACTCGACGTCCGTTGCTGAGCTCAATGAGTCGATGGACATCACGCGGCGTGCTGGGATATTCGGAGTGGGCGCATTGAAACTCAACTCTTCTAGCATTTTCTCGAGTTCCACACGCCGGTGATGTTCTTCTGCCAACTCGCCCTTAACACGTTCGAGCTCAAGGGCCATCATCTCTTTGCTGCGTGCTGCCTCGTCCAGCATGGTTTGAAATTCCGCTTCGATGTTCGCAAGCTCAGCTTTCAGACCTGACACGGCGGTAGCTCTCTCTTCAGCGGTGCGAACAGCGGCTCGCTTCTCGATCTCTAATAAGCCTAGGCGCTCGCGGGCAATCCATGCCTCGCGGCGCTCGGCATCGACGCGGTGCGTTAGCGCGCCGGTCTGTTTCTCGAGAGCGGCCACTCGTGTGCGCCACCCATCGACATCACATTTCAGCTCATCTCGCTCGGCCTGGAGGTCAGTCACAAGGCTCCGCATCTCGTCCGCCGGCGCTGGACCAACCAAGGAGATGTCGGAAGAGGCGAGGGAAGCCGGGCGAGACTGGGTACGAAATGCGAGGGCACGCTCGAGTTCCGATATCCGTACTATTAGAGCAGCTTGGGACTGGTAGAGAAAGTGTTGCTCGTTGCTAACGGAAGAAGGTCGGCTACAGTCGCTGTCAGAGCCGGTCGAGGCGCGAAAATCGGTTGTGGGGGTGAGCTCTGGAGTCGGGAGGCCATGAAATGACGACTTGTAAGAGATGCTGCTACGTCTTCGGGGTGCCTCGAATGGGTCCGAGGATCCTGTGGAAATATTGTCCGTCGAGAGCCGACGACACAGCGGAGCGGACAGGGAGGCAAGAGTCGGGGGTGCAATACCAGAGCGGCGATGTAAGGCAGTGGCACTGGAAAGAACACCGTCCGAAGTAGGTGGGGATGAGATTAAGGTGGGAGGAGACGCAGTAAGGGTGAGTGACTTGAGGCCAGATAGCTTAGAAGGGTTGGCCGCTGGAGTGGGAAGTTCACCGTTGGCAGTCGATAAGAGCTTCTCCGGACTAAGCGAGAGGGGGCGGAGGCTAAGACCTGCGGGGCGGTGACGCGCACGAGAAGGGGTCGGAGATGTAGGAACATTAGGAGGCAAGGTAGCTGGCGAAGCAGAGGGCGACGAAGGTGCCTGAAGTTCTTCTTCCTCTTCTTCTTCCTCGACAAGAGTATGAAGCTGATCCTTAATAGATGAAGTTGGGCGATTACCGAAAGAGTCGCGCATATTCATATTAGCAAGGCCACTCAAGCCTGAACTGAAGCTTCCCATAGGAGGAGGAAAAGAGGGCTTGCTCGCTGTATTGGGAATGAGTGGAAACGAAACAAGGGAAAATGGAGGAAGATATCCATACGGAGTTCTGAGATTCTCCGTTCGATCTCGGGAGTGCTCAGCTCTGGGATCTCAACCGGTGAAAAGCCATCTGGGCTTGGCTTGCCCTCAAGGGCCCACAGAGCCCGGCGACGAATAGAGTCCTTGTCGCCAAGGCTGATGTTGTCCTCACTGCTGGAGGTGGATAGGGCAGGGAGGGAAACGCCCATGACTTCTGCCGAGTCACGACGGGTGGAGAGGGATGAACAGCGGCGGTGGTGGGATCCGCGCTTTGCCGTGGTGGCAGGAGTGGAAGTGGAACTTAGCTGTGACAGCGACGAAATGGAACAGGAAGAAGACGAAAGTGAGACATCGTGAGAAGGAATGGATAAGGGAAGAGAGGGCGAGGGTGAAATAGATACGGAAACATTGCGAGAATGGGAGCGTGAATGAGAGTGTCTCTTGAATTGAGAAGACAATCCAGCGGGCGGAGCTTTGCCGAGTTTGAACGATTCAAACTGGGTGGCGTACGTTAGCGGCGTCGTCAGATTGAATAAAACCAAAAAAAAGGACGTTACCCTCTTCTTGTCGGCAAGAAACTCATCATCTTTGATCCTGTCAGCGGCGGAATCGATACGGTCAACCACGGCGGTCATAATTTTTACTTTTAGTTTTTTCGAATTAGAAGGAGTGGAAAGAGCTGAGCGGAGCCTGTGGGTATAGAAAAGAAGGGAAGGTGACCGTCGAGGGCGCGAGGGAAAAAGAGAGAGAGAAAGAGAGGAAGAGGAGATGGACGTTGCAATTCAAAAGGAGATCCACAGTTGCAAATAATAAATCAACTCAAACTAATTAATTTCCCCCTTCTGGGGTGACACTCCAACATGGCCTGCGTCGTCAAGCTCATCCCCTCTAGAACCGCCTTTCTCCTCTGCGATCTCCAGACTAAATTTCGTACGCTTTCTCCCTCATACTGCATCCACTCTTTTACATCTTCCCACCAGGTCCCGCCATTCATGGGTTCGACTCTCTCGTCACCACCGCGAATAAGCTACTCAAAGTGGCCAAGGTCTGGCGTGATATCACCACAGACGCCAGCCTCGCTTACAGACGAACATAATATAGATACATGATGTCCCTGTGATCGTCACCGAACAAAATCCGAGAGGTTCGGCCGCGCAAATCTTGTGATTGTTTGTCACTCTGCTCAGGCACTTGCCCTTTCTTTCTCAACTGTAGCCCTTGGGAAGACCGACGATCGTCTCAACCTTGCCTCGCTGGGTCCGCTGCACCTCGGTACCGTCGAAAAGACGCTCTTCTCAATGGCCACGCCCGAGTTCCTCTCCGTGCTCAAGAACCGGGATTTTAAGTCCCTGGTCCTCATGGGCATCGAGGTACGTCCCACTCTCTCCGTGTACTTCCATATGTTACCACGGGATGATTGATCGATTGTCTGAAAATATCACCAGTCGCACGTATGCGTACTGCAGTCTACCTTAGACCTGCTCGAGCACGGGTATGACGTGCACGTACTTGCCGATGGGGTATCGAGCTGCAACAAAGAGGAGGTGCCTTGGGCACTCGAGCGAATGCGCCAGGCTGGTGCGCAGATCACGACCAGCGAGAGCGTGCTGTTCCAGTTGCAGGGTAATGCCTTTCCCCCCAGCGTTGTGAGTGCTGTCTGTTAACCGCGCGTTGGCATAGTCGACGCATCGAGCCCGAACTTCAAGGCATTTTCCAACGTAATAAAGGAGGAGAAGGAGGCTACCTCGCAAACGCTGCAAACACTCCTGCCCTCTCGCCACGCCCATTTGTAGCTATATGGTGTAGAAATTTATAAAACAAGATGTATCAAGGTCTACGAGTTATGAGATGAGTAGTGTTAGACTATTGTGAATCTACAGTGTTTGGTGTAAACGGCGTCTCGCTTGGAATCAGCCAAGGGAAAAAGTTGTCCCACGCGGCATGGTGCAAGTGCGTAGCCCTGCCAAAAAAAGGGTCTGACTCTTTTCGCTTTCCGTGCTACAGTACTGTATTCGGAATCATGATTTACGTGATGGAATATTGGCCAAGTCCTGGCCCAAAATCGCAGGAGCCACCAGCGGCGAACGGTTGCAATTGCGGGGCCCAGATTTCGGCGTAACCTAGTGAACCGAAATGCATCACATGGACGCAAATTGCATTACAGGACTTATCGCGCCGTGTAGGCCCTGACCGGGCCTGAGTACTGAGTACTGAGCACTAAGTGCTGAGTGGCAGCTTTGGCGAGTAATAGTTCTAAAGAGTCTGAACCGACTCCAGTGAAAATAAATTGAATTCATTGTTATAGAACCGCATATAACGCTCGATGAGGTCTCCCACTAGGGTGCGTGCATCTCGGTCTGCAGAATTGAACTCCAGGGGAGACCGCAGAGAAAAAACAAGCAAAGGCTGGTCCAGGTGGCGAGCAGTCCCTTTGCATCCGCTTCAAGTCTGGCGCAGCCAGTCACTGGCGCGAGTAACTTCTGTTGAGCAAACCCCAAAATACTACCTTGAATGTACAGTTACTTTGCTCCGCAGTGATGAGTTCTCCGCCAAAATCCACAAGAAGACGTACAACAGACGAGTGGATATGTCACATAGGTTTCGACATGCAAACACTACAGGACTGGATGCCGTAGGATGATATGACCCATCTTTATCTAGCGAGTGGGGGCTAAGTCTTCAGCGGAAAAGGGTGTCCCTCACAAGCTCACTGCCAGGGGTAGAGGGATCTCCAAGCATGCAGTTGTGCAGAGGAGTAAGTTTCTATAAGGTAAGAGGAGCTAGACATGTGACGAAAGAGTGTCTATCACGTGGCCAGCAGCCTCACCGTCTCTTGCAATCGACCTCTCACAACCATTTCTGTAACTCAACCATCAACGTGTGTGCAACCCAGAAATGTTCGGAAAACTCGTACACCTCGGTTTCGATGCCATCCTTATCAGCGCTGTCCTTGCCGGCATCAAGCGCTCCACCGGCCTGACGTGCGTCTCCCTCCTTTTTCCCAGCCACGATGCCCGTATCGGACTAAACCCATTTGTCTTGTCTTGTGTTGCACGATCGCATACAGGCCTGCATTGACCCAGGTGCCGAACAAGGACGTTCGTCGTGAGTGGACAATTCTAAGGATATATGCTATCATTCTCCAATAATTGACATATCGTTGTTTTGGGGAACTTGCGTGTGGCAGAACTGCTGCACACATATCTCGAATTCGGTACGCTTTCCTAGTCTCTTTCGTACTCATACCTTTGGGATGCCTTCTCAACACATGGGGCGCATCTCACTCCCGGCAGGTGAATACGTGTTTGATTTTGCCGTCGTGATCTTCGGGGTGAGCTTGCTGTTGCCTCATGGTTTTCACGCGCGAACTAACATTACTACTCTAGCGCTCTAGCTCCTTTGAGCGGAGGCGCTAGGTATGACGACGCATGTACATCGCAGCCATTTGTCGCTTTTGCATCGTGTAATGTGTGTTATTCATATTCTCGGCTTGTACCTACCTGCATAATTCCTGACAGATTGAATGTACACACAGATACTCAGTACTCATCGCTTATGGATTTTCTGTCGCTTCCTCAGTTTCGTTTTGTCTCAGCATGTTATATTTGATCACCAGTAGAGAGCTCGCTTCCCTAAATGCCGATCCGATTGAGAATATTTTACTGGTAATGGGCAATGGAGAGGACTCGCAACGACAAAAGGGGTGTAATGAACATCAACCGAGGAAGTTGAACACGAAGAAATGAAGCACGACTGAGCCCACGACAAAGTCCGCGAATGCTCTGCAGGAACCTAAGTACCCAGACCTACATTAGGCCGTAGTCAGAACACTCACCTTTCGGGTGACACATCTTTGAACAAAGTCCGGTTTGCTGCATTGACTTGCGAACGTAACGATGCAGTGAGCACGAATTGACCAACGGTGCTCGCGAATCTATCCCATCCATAACCGACAACCAGCCAACCAATTAAAAAAAGTCATCAGTCACAATGATGAGAGGAACGCACCCAGCAAGAAAGGCGTTAAAAGGGAAGCTCGTCACGAGCACGCAGTACACGAACTGGATGACGCCAGACAGCACGAGGAAGACGAGAAAAGCATCGACGGTTTTTAAGCGGGAGGGTGTCGTGTTGAGGTATGCGCCCCAGAGGGTATCCAGCGCCGCCTTCGATGCCGACGCAGCCGCGGGCGAGGAGGAGGTTGTCGATGAAGCAACGGTTTGAGTGTTTGCACGCTTGGACGCGCCCGCAGTAGTTGGGGTCGCATGGGCATGCTTTGCGGCAGAGCTTGGTGTTTTAGGCCCGGCCATTACTTTTTTTTCTTGTGTTGTTGAGTTAGAGTAATTCGGTGGAAGCAAATACAGATGTATGGTTGTGGGTCAAGTCGACGTGTCCAAAACGCAGTCAGGCAGGGGGGTGCCGGGGTGCCAAGGGTCCCCGAATTTATGCCCTCCCTTTTGGGTTTGGGAAACGCGTGCGTCTATTCAGAACTTTTTCCGACCGTGTTTTCATCCGTCATGCACTGTCTCGCACGCAGCCTCGCCACAGCAGCGGGTTGCTCGAAAACGGCAAGTGCGGCGACGCGGCTAGCTGCCAACTGGCAGCGCAGCGCCGTCGTGAGGTCGACGCTCCTTCCGTGGTCAACGTCGCGCAGGACGATCCACGTCCGAGTCCCGCTCTCATATAAAGTCGAGGATGGCATGGGCGATTTTCTCCCGCCTGCGGGGCTCAAGGTTATCGCGGAGGATTATCAGCAGGGCCTGCTTGACCGTCTTAACGAGCAGGTAAAAGGTACAGTTACGCCGCCGCGTTTTTCTTTTCATACGAACCCACACACTGACGGGGTGGGTGCTGGCGTGGGCAGGTACCAACCTTGAAAATATGAGCGTCGCTCAGATCGTCATCTCCACTGCCCCACACGAGAGCCAAACGCTCGCATTCACCTATTCGAGTCTCGCCCTCAACAACAGTTTCTTCCTGCACCATCTCGTGAGTCCATGCCCTCGCACTCCTCCCCCATCAACAATAAATTAAACATCCACAACTTCTCGTGTGGGGGGAAGTAGAAACCACCAACAAAGACATCGCCGAACCACGAAGCGGCGTTGTCCCTCAAATGGGTGAATGCCGAACAAACCCAGAGTCTAGGCGGCGTGATCGATGCGCAGATGGGTTCCCTGCAAGATCTCAAGACGTACATGATGGCCGCAGCGACAGGCATGCTCTCCTCGAACGGTTTCATCTGGCTCGTCACCGACGCCCTCGGTCGTCTCGGCGTCATCGCGACCTATGGAGCTGGCACGCTCCTCGTCAACGAGCGACGACAATCTCTCTCGCCGGATGGTAGCACCGAGTTTGGTGGTGTATACGTCCCTGCGGAAACACCTGCTCCCCGACAAACACAAACACACCCAGCAACGTCCCCTGCTTCTGGACTCACTCCCCCGCCCACGTCCACGTCCCCGCCCACTCCCCCTGGCGCTCGCCCGCTGTCGACGAGCACGTTCGTGCGTGGTCCCGCGGATGGCGTCGCGCGCCCAGCAAACGTATGGCTCCCCATGTCGTCCTCCGGTTTCGCTGGCACGGGCGGGAACGGAACTACCCTCGGTGTGTCCTTACCCGATGGACCACCAGCACCGACTTCACTCGACACGCTCGGACAGACGCTGTACCCTTTGTTCTGTGTGAGTGTGTATGAGCACACGTGGATGGCGGGTGGGTACGGCGTGTGGGGCAGGGAAACGTATTTGGAGCGTTTCTGGTCGTGTTTGGATTGGGCGGCGGTAAAGGAAGCGTATACTTTGTATGCGCTGCGAGGCGCTAAGCGCTATCTCTAGCTCCCATCGACCGACCGGCTGGGTGACTGCGCAACTGTACCGTCACGGTGACCTTTAACTGGAGGTTGAAGCCTGGTCGTCGATAGATTTATTTGATTAATGTGGTACCACTCTGCTTATAGGGTAACAACGACAATAATTGACTGCCCAACAAACCCGCATGATGTTACCGTGAACATGGAATCATCTGCACCGCCCGTCCCTGCATCAGCATGGACTGAATCGCCTGCTTTCCGAGTGCTCGTAAAAGTTTCGACTGAGCCCAAACCTTCACTTCTTCTCCAGAATGGCGATACTCCATGGCTACCGGGTTTCTTTGAAAAATCTCAAAGTTACGTTACCCTTGAACATTGGCACAGTGCCTTGGCCAAAGTCCGCGATGAGAATGTCGATTGAAAGGCACGGATGAACGCAACGACTTGTAGACTTGTAGTGGGATGGTTTATATGTAGCACATGGTCGTTATGGGCGCATATACACGTAGTGACATCCCGGAATAGAGACGTGGAGAGTGGACGAGACGAGGCAAATTTTCGCTCCTTTTTCGGGAATCAACTCCTGTTCGGCGGCGTCTGTTTTCCTTTTTAGACCGTCCTGCACTATTATATGGAGCCTCGTCCGCTATATAGTAGACAAGCTTACGTCCCTCTCCCCCTCACTCGCTAACCATGCCCATCACCACGGCAATATACAACGCACACCCCCACAAGATCAACTCCTTGCTTGCCGACATCGAGCAACAGTTCGCGCTCGACGAAGATGCGCTCATTTCAATCACGTCCCATTTTCACAAGCTCTTCAATCTCGGATTGAGCGACTACGGCCACCAAATGGCTATGATGTACGCGCCTGGTTTCTTTGATTCGTTCTAGTACCGTGTGGCCAATCACCCCTCTTCCCCTCACGTTTCAATTCCTCCAGCCCCACATTCGTCACCGGCGTGCCAGACGGTACTGAAACTGGGTAACGCATCGCCTCCAACTGTTGCCATGTTCATTTTAAAGTGTTCACGCACCGAATGACAGCACGTTCCTCGCACTTGATCTTGGCGGAACCAATCTGTAAATTTTGCGTTTCATCGTCACCCTATTTTTTCCGCGTTACTCACTTGATCGTAGGCGCGTGTGCCAAGTAGAGCTGCATGGAAACAAAGCCTTTACTTTGAAGCAGCAGAAGTACCGCGTCTCCGAGGCCCTAAAGACGGGGGAAGCAACAGTGTTATTTGGTGCGTGCCCGTTATCGCACTTTACTGTCTAAGATCTAATCGCGTGTTATTCAAATACTCCCATCACCACCATCCCGTGATTTTGGAAAACGCCACGACACGTCCACCAACTTGCCTCCAAATGGACTGCGCAAAATATGTCTTATTTCGTATAACGCCCTGATCTACATACACACAATTCCCATAACGCCCACGTCAGATTACCTCGCGGACTCTGTCGATGCTTTTCTTACCTCAAATATGGAATCGCCACAGTCCCTGGACAATCCAAACACCATCAATACCGATTCGCCTGCAATCCCTCTTGGTCTTACCTTCTCCTTCCCCGTTGAACAAACGGCGCTAGACAAGGGCTTTCTCCTCACATGGACAAAGGGTTTCTCTGCAAAGAATGCTATTAACAAGGATGTAGTCAAGCTGCTCCAAGACGCGTTCGATCGCAAGCATCTACACGTCAAGTGCGTCGCCCTTGTAAACGACGTAAGTTTGTTTTTCCCTATTTGCACGAGAGGCATTGATGCTGATTGGGATCCAGACAGTAGGCACTGCCCTTTCTCGCGCATATACTGCTGGCGGATGCGTCCTTGGTGCGATATTCGGTACAGGCACGAACGGTGCGTACCTCGAACAAGTAGCCAACATCACCAAGCTCAGGAATGGCCCCGCGGCTGCGGCGGGCGGCGTGATGATGGTAAATACCGAATGGGGCGCATTCGACAACGCGCGTGAGGTGCTGCCCATCACGCCATTCGACAACAAGGTGGACCGCGAGTCGATCAACCCTCGCTTCCAGGCATACGAGAAGTTTATATCGGGGATGTACCTAGGCGAGATCACGCGCAATCTCCTCCTCGCCCTCGTCGACGCTGCGCCCAAACCCATCCTATTCAATGGGAAAGCGACGGAGCGCCTGAACAAGCACTACGGGCTCGACACGGAGATGCTCAGTCTCGTCGAGAGCGCGTGGCGGACCGATGCGCCGAGAGAAGGGGACTCGGAGGAGAACGCCGTTTTGCGCGATTTTTCTGCGCCACTTGCTGAGGAGCGGATTGCGCCAGCTACGCTGCGGCGCTTGAATAGGGTCCGGGAGATCGTGCAGGAACACCTCGGTTATGCGCCTGGAGAGGTGTCGCTGCGCGATGCGGCGCTCGTACAATGGGCAGCGGCTCTCGTTGTACGTCGCGCTGCGAGGCTTAGCGCGTGCGCCGTCGCCACCGTTGCTCTGCAGATGGGATATGTCACTGGCCTCGGGAAGGACGCTCGGGCAGCGGCTCCGTCGGCTGACAGGAAACCGTATTCGATCGGTATCGATGGGAGGTAGGTCTTAGGACTTGTCTTGGTCGTTCGTGGGCTGGCGAGACTGATGTATGCATGCACGTGGCGTGGCGTGGCGTGGCGTCATGGATAGCCTGTATCAACATTACCCTGGATTCGAGGACCGCATGCGCGAGGCGCTGCGGCTGCTGCTCGGCGAAGAGGTCGAGAAGCTGGTGATAATGGGCCTTGCGAAGGACGGTAGTGAAGTTGGCGGTGCGCACAGCTAAATCTTTGTTTCGGTGGACCTCCCAAATCGCTGACTTTTTGTCTCTCTGTCCGCCTTTGTACTTGCGTGTTCAGCCGCGCTCGGTGCATTGCAAGCGACGAAACACACCAAAACTGTAACTTGAGAACCGAGATGGGAAGACATGCGTGCGACAGTTTGGACAACCCTGTACTGTATAAAACATCTTTGGAGAGGAAGAGGCGGGCGTATCGTTATGGATATATTCCTGCCAATGTATTTAAATAATAACAAAGTAAAATGATGGAAGCATCCGGGGACCAGGATCATAAACAGTATCACGCTCCGATTTTGGTCATGCGAGGGTGTTTTGTTTTTTGAGTTGTGGCGCATTCATACACACTATTGGCGGCTATGATATAAACTCGTGGCGCGTAAATATCATTCCCAAGGGCAGACGCACTTGTGCCATGCATGTGAACATAATATCTTCTTGTACTTTGTCTAGCCCATGCCATCTTACTGTAAATGTGTTTGAATCATTTGTGGAATTGTGGGTTCCAACTTGAAGCCATCATCACAATAGATCAATCCAAGTTTGCTGTAGAGACGCCTTAACCAGCAACTTGAAGCGCCTTCAATTGCGCAGCCTCAGATAATCAGATACTCTGCTTCCATTGATTAATGCCCATGAGTTCGCTGTCAGCAATTTGGACGTTGTACCATATATAGTGAAGTGTTTGTAATTGGGTTTAGATAGGAGCGCGCGTACAGGAGAACGTTCCCACGGATGGACTTCATGGGTTCCCACAGGTGGGACGGATTTGGGCACCTCCGAGGTCGGCGGCTCTAGGCCACTCACCTGGCCTAGGGGACTGCATTTGCTTGTGGGCGGTACTACAATAGTTGCGCAAAAAGAAGGACCGAGAGTGACGCCACTTCTCGCCCGGCGCCAAAAGATTCCCCCGCCCCCACACACATACTGCATACGTCCATCCCATCCCACAACACGGCAGCTAGCCACAAAAGAAGAAATATAGAAGCATACGCATTACGAATTCCGAACAGTCATCACAACGTGATTCATAAATTCCATCACACTTCTTCTGCTTCGGCGTCATCAGCGTCATCTATCAGTACATCACCCATCACTGCATCACTCTTCCATACTATCGGAAGTTCTTGGCCCTTACGAAATATGTCTTCCGACGTAACATTTGTGCACTTCGTGCCCACCGCCGCATTCACGTTGCAAATGTCTGCGGCGTCGACGTTCCTCGCCACCACCCCTAAACAGCAGACCGTACGCGCCTCCGGGTCCACAACAAGATGTGGCGCGTCAATGCCACCCATGCGGCGACTGCTCCCCGTCCAGCACGACCTGACAACGCCCCGTGCACGAGCGCGCGCAGCGCGCCTGCGTGCGAACGAAGCTGCGGAGCGCCTTGAGGATCTGGCCGCACTTGTAACAACGCCGGTGAGCCCACGCGTGCATCATCGCATCACCTTCTTCTATTTGTCATGTGTCGACAGACCTTACACCCCCCACCCCCTGTTCACGCCTCGTTACTCGTATAACTCAATCCTATATGACTGACGTGGGACCACTCTTGCCTGTTCTAGGCACAATGGGCGCTGCTGCGCCGCTCGTTCGCAGGCGTAAAAACGGAATTCGCGGACCTCGATGGGATGTCGTGGAATGCACCCGGCGTGTCCGTATCGGCTCCAGTAGTCGTCGTAGGGCCTGGGCTGGGCGGACGACGACACTCGGTGCGGCGTCCTTCTGCTAGCGCGCCTGCGTTGGCGCTAGATGACAGGACTGTGCGCCCGAGGTTAAAGAGGAAACGGAGGCTGTCAGTATCGGAGCCAGGGTGGGGACAGGGTGTTACAGCCAAGTTGCGCCCGTGAGTCTTAAAAGGATACGGCTGGTTTGTTTGTTTTAGCATACCTCTCGTGCTCTACTGTACTGTACTGTATTACTCGTTCTCGAACACCTATTTGGCAAGATTGAGATGGAGATCGTCCTTCCTAGAACCAAAATCGGTCTGACAAGGAGGCGTTGTCTCGGTTGCGATGATGGACGTGCCAAGTCACAAACGGTTTGACAGTTTCGACTCGGAACTGACAAAAATTATATAAATATATAAATATGTATGTGGAGTTGAGTTACCGTATTCCGACCCAAGTTATTAGAGGCGTTCGAAGAGAATCCGTTTCTCAATTTCAAAAGTCCGTGGCGTGGTGGTGTCCTTACCACTTCCTTACCCCATGGGCTTGAAAAAATGGGACCGCACAACCCGGGCTCAGTTCGCTAAGAGCCAGCGGCGCAATTCGATGTGCTGTCAATTGAACAATAAAATTATATCGAAGTACTGGACAAATAACATTATGATCGACTTTATTTCCATAAAATTACTGCGTGTTTACAGACAGGATTCACAAGTTCACCAAGTTGAAGTACAGTACAGTGTGTACTGTACCGTAACAGACTGTATAGAGATGAGGTAAAGAAGATTGCCTTTACACGTACCTGATCGACGTTGGCCGCCAGCTCATGGGAAGCCTACTGGAAGCCTCGAGGCGGTAAGCGAATTCCAAAGCCCCAAAAGGGGCATGAGACAACCCTCCAGCATGAACCAGTTTTGCGTCCAAAAACCGGGAAAATCTGACTTAAATATTTTTTCCTGGTAATAAATGTTGTATTGTCTCCAAGGAAAAACTTTTTTGCCCGGAATTGGTAGGGAAATGCCAGCGGACAACCCCCCAATAAGCGTGAGAACGGCATAGGCATCGCTTATCGTCCGCAGTTTCTGTTTGGTTCGAGCATCAGTCACCCCTACCTGTGGAAACGGGAGAGGGGGTGATCGAGGTCGGGGGTGATGATGCTGATGTACAAGACCGGCGCCCATAGAAGGTTTGCCCGTTTGAGCAGGCTGCATTTCATGCCAAGTACAAGTCAATGAGCTGCCGCGTGGGTGGAACCCCGTAACCCCATAAATCAACCCTTTCCTTTTCTCCTATTGTCTCCGTTCATCTCCCTCTCCTTCCTTCCGCCCATACTCCCACAACAACATGCCTGATGTCATTCTCGTCACCGGTGGCCATGGCCTCGTCGGAAAGGCTATCCAACACGTTCTTGCGACAGAGGCCCCAAACTCACGCTACGGACGCCGCGATGGTGAAACGTGGATTTTTGCACGGTCGGGTGACGGCGACCTTCGGTATGAATTCCCATCTCCACTACCACGTTTTTTTCCAGCAACTCACCCTATTAATCTGCAAATCGCCATTTTCAGCGATGCGGAGGCGACAAGGGCTCTTTTTGAAAAATACAAACCTACCCACGTCATTCACTTGGCTGCTCTCGGTGCGTTATTGGTCATACATGCCAAAGATAGAGCGTACTGATTCGTGGTTTCGTTGCCCCCTAGTCGGCGGGTTGTTCATGCATTTGAAGTACAAGGTGTCGATGCTGCGTGATAACATCCTCATCAATGACAACGTGTTACATACCTCGTACCTTACGGGCGTGCAGAAGGTCATCTCGTGCCTTTCGACGTGTGTGTTCCCGGACGGTATCGAGCCGCCACTGCGCGAAGACAAGATCCACCTTGGTCCCCCGCATCATAGCAACTTTGGGTACGCGCACGCAAAGCGGCTCGTTGATGTTGCGAATCGCGCATACAAAGAGCAATATGGCCTCAACTATACCGCTGCGATCCCCACGAACATTTACGGGCCGAATGATAATTAGTGCGTGTTCCCCCTATATGCACCCCTCATCGAACCCCTCTTATTTCTTAGTACCCCCGAGGACTCGCACGTTATCCCTGGCCTCCTGCACAAATGCTATCTCGCTAAGAGTGCGTCATCACCCCCTTTTATTCTATGTCATTCTCTTAGACTCCTTTTTTACCAATCATTTGATTTTTGATGCTCTTGATTTAGAGAATGGCACGCCATTTGTTGTTGCGGGTTCGGGCAAGCCGTTGCGCCAATTTGTGTTCTCGCATGACCTCGCAAAGATGTTTATATGGCAGTTGCGCGAGTACGATGACGTGGAGCCAATCATTTTCTCAGTTGGTGAGGACGACGATGTGAGCATACGCTACGTCGCAGAGCAGATCGTCAAGGCTTTCGACTTCCAGGGCGAAGTTAGGGTGTGTCCACTTTCCCTTGATGTTTCTGTAACCCTGGTATTGACGAATGGCTTCACCTCAGTTCGACACGAGCAAGTCTGATGGCCAGTACCGCAAGCCAGCTTCGAACGAGAAGCTACTTCGGCTCATGCGCGAGACGAGCAAGGATAACGAGGAGTTCAAGTTCACGCCATTCGAACAGGGACTCAAGGAGTCTGTCGACTGGTTCATCGAAAACTATCACCAGGCACGCACTGGCCAGGTCGCAGTCAATGGGGCGACGACGACAGGCAAGGACCATGTTGCAACCAAGTTGGTGACACGAGAAATTGCCAATGGTACCGCTTCTTTGTGACCACGGATCCTTTGGAAAGGGGTTGCACCTTTTTTGTTTCGATTGCATTACGATTCGTAGTGGCGCGCATGGACCAGAGACGATTTACAGTAATTCTGTGGACACTCTCACGTATACGAATGGACGAGTCTGAGATGTGAAAGCACAGGGTGTGCCGTGAACATCGTCGAAAGTTCTTCCATCACTATACGTTCGAAGTACGAAGGCGCACACGAGTGCCTGTTATATACCTTGTAGTTCATGGACAAACTTGTTTTACTCGAAATTTCCTTATTATTTGCTTTTGTTCCATGGAATTGTTGTGCTTCCTTTCCTGCATGTGTAAACATCCCGTGGTGTAGATCTATAGATCTATCAACATAGTTCTTTTTTCATTGGGCATATCTTGGTCACGTGTACAAGTCGACCTATGCGCAGGCAGCGTGGCCCCACATGCACATTCATTAGAAAGAATCACCCATAAATGGACGGACTGTCTGGAGTGAAAGAACCAGTGAAGATCGAGCAATCTCCTGTTTTTCACCACCACTCCGCAGGACGATTGGAGCGGTTGGCTGTCGATCGCCACCGTGCCCATACAGTAATACTGGGCCCTACCTGACCACGAAGGTAGCCCCGACGCAGGCACTACTCGGGTACGTTCCTTGCCTCTTTTCTAAATATCACCTACCTCAGCCAACCCGCGAGCGCGTCGACGAGACCAACGCTCGCTAAAGAAACCCTTAACCAGATGGCGCGATGCCCCCGCGGCAATATCAGGAACTTCTATGCCAATGATAGTGAAAGTACCCGGTGCGGTCCACTTGCCCTTCTTGATCATGTACTCGACCGTCGCGAGGATGCGTGGGTGTGCTTGACCGATCCGGCTTCCTCGACCTGTGCATACAATAAGTCGTGAGTGGTTCGTAAACCCATCCAATCTCCAAGGCGCGGCAGTTTGCGGGTCTCAGGTACACTCCATGAAGGCAACTGGCGGGCTGTGGGCTGAAAAATCCGTACCGTTAGACCCTCGAAGGGACGCGTATCGGGAATATTGGAAAGCGTTGCTCGGAGATCTTTTAACTTGACATCGATCTGCTCCGGGAAATCTAATGGGGACGGGTGCAGCGAGCACATTGACCTGTGAAACGAGTCGAGAAGGTCAGCAACCGAAGGAAGGAAGAGAGAGCATAAGAACAAGAGAGGAGCGGGAACATACTGTTTTGGCCTTGAAATGTGCGCCGATGTCATACGTGACAGGTTTAATTCGCGTAGGATCTTCTCCGCTTCGTCGACGATGCCTCTGTTCCTCACAACGGAGCGGTAGGTGCGCTAGGTCTAAAGTCGTCGGCGGGCATTTAGTTGGCCTGTGATGCGCTAGTCGTCCCAGTGCCGCCTGCAGAATGCCTGTAGGGCGGCGCAGTCTCTAGGGAGTAGTAAATAAGAGTGGATGGATAGGTGTTCCTTTGGCATTGATTTTTAAATGGGAAAAGGAAAGTGGTATCTTTTCCGAGACCGAGGGTAGAATGTATGCGAGTAAAGTCCTGTGCCGTGGCTACAGCTTGGAGTTTGACAGCACGCAACACCGCGGCCGTTGCAGCTTTCGAGGCCGTTATGGTGCTGATGAGACATGAGCAATTATCGCAGACCAGGAGAAGCGTGTAGAACAGAAGGAAAGCAAGCATGAGGTCAAGCTGGGTCATCATCGTCGTTGTGGGTGTGAAGGCTCTTCATCAGGAAAACGTTCGAACTTGAGGGCTAACAGTCGTGGAGCCAGTGTCATAGTGGCCTGGAAACAAGCTGGAGGTCTCTTCGTGCGGCTCTTCTAACCATACAGACCAAGTATGATGAACGGTCCGCCATGGGCGAGCTGAGGGCAAAATTGGATAATAGAATTGATGAACAATCAATTCCATCATCCATTTTTGCCAGAGTCGGTCCACACCTGAAAATCTGACGTACACCATGAGCAAGCACAAGTTGCACAACTACAAGTCGCGAATAATAGCATGGGTCGCACTTTATGCTCATAATGGATTTGCTTCAGCTTGGTTTTGCATCACAGAGGCATCAATCAGATTCAAACTGGCTAGTAAGAACCAAGGAAATTTGTGCACACTTCTTACCAACCAGTTTGATGCTTCTGTGATGCAAAACCAAGCCAAAGACACCGGACATAAAGGCAAACATAAAGGACGGTTTGAGCCGGATTCTCGGACCGGTCTGCGGCGGTGCTCCGCGGAATTGAAATTGCGGAATTGAAATTGCACCTATCATAGGAGTACAGTAAGGATCCTATTCGCCCATTTGTTCAATTGATCCACGGTAGCACCTGGCTATCCAGTAACGCATAGTGCATGAGAATATCGGTGGGGGATGAAAACCGGCCGAGGATAGGCGGCAAGTGACTGATGAACAGCTCGGGGATAAAGGCCGGAAAGGTGTGCGGGTAGTAGCAGTCCGAGTGGTAGCGGAACGGCCCCATCAATCTCATATGTGAGTCTGGCTCTAAGATGGAGGTCACGGCAAACCGGCCCACTCGCTGCACTGGCTCCACGACTGTTTAATTCACTGTTGACCCTCAAGTTCGAACGTGCCGCTCTTCTACCCATGCCATGGCCCAGAAATTATTTATTTTCTTACTTCTCGTAGTCGGGGTTGCAACGATCGATAGGCAAGGTCAATTTCGACTCGGTTTGAGGGTGATGTGACGGATGCTGGAACGTCGACTGTGTAAGGATCTTCGGGATTGACGGTAAGAGATACTTCACTTGCTGATATGCAGCAATAGGTGGAGGGTTGGTGTAAACCCAGGTGATACAAAATTGATCGCGGTGTGAAGACATTGGAATCGTCCGTGGGAGGACTTGGGCTCAGTATCGGCGTCAAATCCTCACTTTCTTGACCATCGGCATCATCGGAGCTGAGCCTCTTTGTTTTCTGGTCCGTGTGTCTGTAATACATGACACATACCTAGGATTATGTGACGCTAGGAGGATTACAGACTTAGTACGTACTGAGACAAGGCTCAGGAAAGAACGCTTGATGAGTGCATTGTAGGTCTCCATGAAATCGTCATCGAGCTGAGAATGTAGACTTTGATATGCATAGTGCCAGTCGCATTGGTCATCTCGCAGGAGGACGTGAGGTTGACGAAGAATGGCTGGCCTGGTATTCTACCTGTGGGGTGAACTCCGAGTCTTTGATCTAGCATGATGCAACGCACCTTAATCCTTTCCCAGTCAGCGGTATTAAGAAACGAGGGCAGATGGGTCAGATGTGAGGGGCGTCGCCATTCGGCTGTTGCGGATGAAGGCCGCATACCACAGCTTAACATCCCTGGCTGTGTCTGCGTCCTCAGCACCACATGCCTGCCAGAACTCTGCAGCAAGGGTTCCCTTGCTCTCCTCAATAGCGCGGTGCAAATCGTCGTCGCATCCTGCCCTCTTGTCCGGCGAAGACTATTTTCATCCCCTTGTGGTGGTACTGGTTCATCGTCGCGATCATTGTACCCAGCCTGGCCCAACATCTGGTCACGTATAGTCACCCACGAGCAGCACTCTTGGCGGAGGCTTGCTTCGTCCATTAGGAGGCTTGTAATATCCTTTCCTTTGACGGACATTCGCACCCTGATCCTTACCGTACTCATTAGACGTATCGGACCTCTTTGAGCATTTTGATGATATAGATCCTATCTCGGAAGTAGACGACTCAGAAGACGTTATCTGCGAGCATGAAGAAGTAGTCAAGAAATAGTGAAACACTAGTCATCTTGCTAGTCATGGATAGCGAAGCATAGGTAGGTGCTGCACACGATTTAGAAGGGACACGCACTTTGAAGATGTGGCGTCAAATTTTGCCCATGTCACTGAATCGCTTATTGAGAATCTGTCGTTTTTGTGGATGTAGTATTGGCGGAGTTACGGAGTAGTAGGGGTTATGGCTCACAAGAACGGACTGGTTTTTTACTGTGGAGCCTAGTAAAAGCGGATCCTCAGATGACTGATGACAGTCTGACAGACAAACTGCATCAATGTACCTAAAAGTAGATCCAGATACGAGATGTGGTTACACTAATGATACAGAGATTTGCTTACCCTCAGATGATAACAGATAAACTGAGGAAAAGGAACAACGTAGTTCAACACACGAACACGCGCGGGTATATCGCGGGTATATCGACGTCACGTGCACCCGATGCCAAGTGTCGTGACTTCCCCGTGGCACGGCTAAGACCTTCTAACATACGTGGCGGTCACACTTGGTGTTTCACCCATCACCTGGGGCAACGAGTGCGCTACCATCAGTGGAACTGCAGCGCCGAAATAGGTTGATGTTTTGACGCAAGAAACTCAACAATAAGTGGTTGACAGAGATGGCGAGGATACTACTGATATTGCGGTCAAGATTGCAGGGGGGAAAGAACTTCTGAATCGAATTTTATAGGGCCTGCCATTCACAACTTCCACCTTGCTCACTGACACTAGGTAGAGAATGTACACTACAAGGCATAACACAGTCTGTATTCAAGGGTTGGCAATTCCGCGAGCGTCAATCACGTTCGTAACACCTACTTAAGTTACTAGGGGCCTACGATGACGTTGATAATGAGTTGATTTGATCGAATGAATGTGGCTCCTGGTTCTGATTCTTTCTCCGCCTTGAGTTTGTGAGTGCCCGCGCGAGGGAACGCGATGGACACCTGACCTTGAGCATCGGTCTTGTGTCCGTCGACAGTCGCGTTCTGAACAGGAGCCCCCGTCCCGCCATCCGTTACCGTCAGGACGACAGGTCGATTGATAATTGCGTGGTTCGGCCCAGAGAGTTTCAGAAAATGCGTCGTTATTCCCTGGGTCTGAGTGGTGTACGCGAAGAGGACCTGGTCGTCCTTCTTTACTTTTTGTTGGCATCCGCCTACGGTAAGGGGCACGAAGTTGAGGCATATAGCCCAGTAATAGGTGTCCGTCATATTCTCGTCGTTGATGGACGTGATGAGGAAATCATCATATTGCTCGTCGAAAGTTCTGAGCGATTTGATTAGTTTCGCTTTCGTTGGGGAGGGGGCGCTCATCACTTACCCATCGAAGCCGAACTTGGCAACTTTGTTGGCGTCGTCTAGTGCCGTGGTGCACGTCGGCCCCGCGCAGGGGTTCTTATCGTTGTTGGTTCCGTTGCAATGATGAGTTCCGCCGGAGTGGGTGGTGACCCTATGGCCGCACGTAGAGACGGTGTCTTCGAAAATTGTCTTGTCCTTGCCTTCGATGCGCAGATTGACGGTTGTCTCTTTAAATTCAGCAGTTGGGTCAGCCCACGATACTGGCCCAGAGTGACGAGAGAGATGGAGAACATGGAATACTTACTTTCGTCTTGGCACATCCTGATAGTTCCGTCTACAGGTAGATGTTAAGGGCAGAGGTCCACAGTTGAAACCGGGACTTTAAATCCTTCCCTTCAACGTCTAGAACGAACTGGCCTCCTGGAATGAAAGGCGTATTTCCGTGCGCCGCCCGAGAGGGATAAAATCATTCGACGTCCGTCTGTCTGCCATCGTAATTTGATACGCATATACGTAGAGCGCCGAAGAACATGGTGGCAGGAAGTTGGCAGGATGGTCGAGATGCGACAGTAGGTGCCTGCGAGGTGCCTGATCAACGGAGCGCTCGCAGCTCAAGCTCAAGGCTGAGCCAATATGAATATCGAAACAAAGTAGCTAACGAGAGCAAAAGCAACCAGGGCGATGTGCAAATGGAAGTCGTGGAACGTGAGGTGGTCACGAAAGCATTTGTTTTGTCTCTGTGTGTGTAGGGATCATGGGCGCATGGGCAACTAAGATACGGCCACAAGTATGATTTGGATGGGCCACACAACTTGAGTATGAGTCCTGGAGGTTTGGAGTAGACAGTGAAGTTGTCACTTGGAGGCGCCGTATCCCACAGATAAGGAGGCATCATGGTGATGGCGTGAACCTGACGAGTTTTCAGTATTCGTCGGTCATCGGTCATTCCACGCGGCCACATAGTACAGAGATACCGTGTGGAATGGGCGGGTCTAAGACAGAGCCCAGGTTTGGCGACCAAAACCACGCAGTAGCAAAGCAGCTAAATTACGGGCGGTCGAAGGGGAGAGAAAGTCGCGGTGTGTGCCGTAGGAAGCCCACCAGGCACCCAATATGGCATCATCCAACAGACAAAAAGGCATGTTCCGAGACTCGGAGCCTATGACCGGCCCCGTTCTGTTCTGCTGTGGTGCTGCCAGCGGTGCTGCGGTGGCGGCTTCGCGCAGTGGCGGTGGCGGTGGAGGTGGAGTTCGCCCCTCTGTGGAGAAGTTTGGACATGATGATGCGAGACGGAAGAAGCGGCGGCGCATAGTAGATGATACTGTACTGTAATTCGATAACTAACTTGCAGTGTGAGCATCGCTAAACCGAGTCACCCAGGATGGCGTCTGCGGCAATAGTCGAGGTTGCACCCGTCGCGGTCATCCATCGCGAGTTGCCAGGAAGTTAACAGCAAATCATGCGCCGTGCGGTACCGAGCGAGGATTGGATATTGGACGGGCCCCAGGCCCTTCTCTACTTTATTGCCTAGCCTACCGACAAAAACATCCGCGCCGCCCGTTGCCAGTTATGAGTATGTGATTCTCGTCGTGCAGAATGCCAGTTAGGCTGGACATGGCACCTTTGCATGGCACACCGACTCGGAGCGACCGAGTCGGGTTACAGTCCAGATGGCTCTTGGCAGTCAGCAGACAACATGAGCGACATCCGCGGAGCCTTCTTCTCCCAGCCCAGCCTCCCCAAAGGCACTCGGATGATGGCTCTGCTCTATTCCAGCCCCTCGCGACGCGCGCGCGCGCACGCTCCCGTCGCGCTTCTCGTTCTTCCGCTCTTCTTCCGTTCCTCCGAGTCGCGTTACAGCACCCGACAGCATCTCGGCCAGCCGGTCCATAACTAACGTTGTTCATCAAAACAAAAGTTTTTTTCCCTTCCTCTCGAAGCACCTCCCAGTCTTATCATCAATCAAACATCACATCACACGTACTTCTCGGGGGATCACCACACACTCATTATCGCCCACTCACGTTTTTTTCACTACTTTTAGCTCGACCTCTTTGACCCCATTTTTTACTTTCTATCCATACAGTATAGTAGATCGCACCTGTCATGTTCGCCTACTCAACGAATTTTATTTTCATTCGACTTTATTTTCTTGGCTTTTTCTTTCCCGATATCCAATAACAAGACAGGAATACCCTAAAACCTAGCCTGGAATTGCCCGAATTCGGCCAGGCCACTTGGCAGAACCCTCACTTTCCCTTTGGGTATCCCCTTTCCCTAAAGTCACTTGTGCAGAGGGATGGTTCGGAGGATGGAGGAGCGCCGCGTGGGACCACCGTGGGTGAATCCGTTCGTGAAAAAAGGGTTTAAAAAAAACACGCGCGCACACATTTTGTACAGTAACCATCAAGCCCAACGAGTTTGCGTTGCGCCCATCGTCTCGTCGGTCCGACACCGAAAGGGATCTACCTAGCAGAGGAGGGGTCTAGAGTTTCAAGGAACGCCGATTGACGTCATATGCCTTTCCCTTTCGAGGTGTCCATGTAAAATGAATGACTGCGCGCCGCCCCCTTGCTTCTATTTTTTTTTCTTTCTTCTTCGAACTTCTGTTGGCCGAAAGCGTGGCTTGGCTGGCGTGGCATGCTTGACACGGCATGACACGGCATGTTTCCCCTCTGTCGTGTAATAGTTCGAGAAATAGAATTCCCGGGCTTGTTTTATGTTTCTATTTCCCATGCACCTCTACAAAAGGTTATCTCTCAGGACAGAGAACCGTTTTTGTGTTTTGGAATGAGAGTTGTTCGAATTAGTGATCGATAGAGAGAGACTCGGATGCCCAACGGGGTTCATTACAGTACTGTACTTAGAAAACCGAAGGCGATGGCATCTGCCGGGAAACTTCTAAATCAATGATCCGGATTGGACTCGGGAAGAGGAGGATGTGTGCGCTGTATGTCGTCAAACGTTCGTCGGTAGCATTTCGCGGTTTGTCGTGTAGGAAGGAACTCTATCTATCTGCATAACAGTGAAAAAAAGGACGAGACGCAAAGTTTGATAGTGCCAATTCAGAACAGTCTGGAACACTGTTGACGCTCTCGTAGTCCTACCTCCATCACCATTCACAAACGCAAACTGGAAGTTACAAGTGTGACGGCGCTGCAGGACATTACACCCACCATCAATCCCGTCCGCAAAAAGGTGCAGGATTTTTGGGGTTACAGCTTGCAGTAGTACAACCGCATAACGACCGCCGGCTCGCGTTCCAGCGACTTTTCCGCTCCACAACATGAGGCCTGGGCGTGTACCTTTTTTCTCTCATCTCCCCAGTCAAGCTAGTCAAGGCCCAGCCCCGCCTCCCTTCCGTCCATAATGCCCGAGTTCCAGACTGTGTCCAGGGCCAACCGTGGAACTCCGCTCCGCTGCACGAGGAACGACTGCGTGAGCCATGAGACCAACGGTCTTTCCCTCCTGATATCCCAATTATGGCAACGCATTTCGTAGAGTTGTACAACTGCTTCTGATGTGATGTGAGTGATTCATGACATGACGGCGACACTGCGCGTAGGATAAGAGTGACTACTACTGAACACTATTTTATGGCGACTGGGAGGAGGTTTGGATTTGTGACAAAGCATACAACTACCGACTATAGTGCGACGACGAGACGTGTACGGAGTGAAGATGAATGAAAGTAATAAAGAAACAAACCGATCCAAAACACTAGCGAAAAACGCCGGCCCAGAGAGATGTCCAAGTCCAAGATGGCGAGGTGGCCTAGTAGCCGTACCCACGCGCACTAACAACAGCCTTCGCGCTCGCTGAGGGCGGTAAACTGACGTTCACACTGACTGGATGTGCGTTTGGTGGTGCATTGGTTGCAATGCCAACAGGAATCATGGGTGCCCCCGCAGCAAGTCGAGCGAGCTCCTCCCGCGTGCTCACGAGAGCCTCTTGTAACCTCTGGTTCTCCTGGGTCAAGTACTCGTTCTTCGCCTGCAGTTGGGCCAACCACGCCTTTTTCCGTTGACGGCATTTCAGCGCCGCTAAAAGTCAAATGAGTTTGAGAAACGATAAAGAGCGCGGTAATGCAAATTTAGTAGACATACCTTGTCGGTTGCGCTCGAGGAAATTCTTCCGCTTTTCCTCTTCTGTCTCAGGTTTTTTCTGTCCCCCCTTCTTCCCATTCACCTGAGTCGTAGATGCTTCTGGAGGGGATCCCGGGACATCTTCCTCTTCCTCTTCTTCCTCGTCCTCTTCAACCGAGATCGAGTCACTACGTCTTGGCTTTCCATTCGACATCCCCCGTGCACGCTTGGGAGGAGCCGGTTTGGGATGATGAGGAGGTGGTGATGCAGACACCTCGTAAGACTTGCGCTTCGTGCCTCGCTTGCTGATGGCATTCGAAGGGGGGCCATCATCATCACCATCTGAGCGGCTGGCACGTTGGGCCTCCTCACGTTTCGTGAGCTCCTGGTGGGCCTGTGAGAGGAGGAAAAGCCCGTTGGCGGCGGCGCTGGCAGCGGCGGGATTGGAGTACCGTGAGTCAGAGTTCTGTGTTGAAGTGCCATTGGGGTAATTCTGTAGTCGTTGCTCATAACTTGAGGATGGGAGATGTGAGACAGATAGCGGATGTGGCTGGGACGAGTTAGCGCCGTTCGCCGCGGCGGCGCCCGAGGCGAGAACGCCAGTGATAGCATTGAGTGTGTTTGGAGTGATCGTCGCGCCCGACGCAGACGAACTCATCATGTTAAGGAAAGCCGCAGTATTAGGGGACGGGGGTGGGAAGGACACGGGTCCACCGATTAGAGGCGTGAGGCCGGTGCCGGGTGTTAGCCCTGTGCGTGGGGTGAGACCAGTCCGGAAGTTGGATGGGTCAAATGAGAGTGGGGCATCGCCGTTGTGCTGTTGTGGACCTGCAAGCATGGCGGGAGAAAGGGGCCCGGCCCTTAATGAGTTGGAAATGGAGGACGTGGAGAAGCCCCCCCATGGGTATTGATCTGAGGGAGAGGCAATAGATTCAATCGGCGGGAGGATGGGTTTCGGTGGGGAGGGAGGGCTACCATCGCGAGTGCGGCCTGAGGAAGACGAGGGAGTGCGAGGGGGACCACTGGTAGCGCTGCTGTCCGACGACTTAGAAACAGAGGCGGTCGAATTTCTGCGGATGGGAGAGCTGACAGAGGAGCGATGCGAAGACGGGTGGCCGCTGGGAGCAAAGGACTGCTCGAAAGGATTTGGCTCCAGATCCAAGTTTGATCTAGCTTTGTTGTGAGGCTGCGGGCGTGGAATAGAGTCTTTGGAATCAGAAGTGGCGGCAGCGTCAGGGGGGGGTGGTTGCTTTTGTCGATGATGATGGTGTTTGACGTCAGAGGGACGATGTTGGGGGGACTGACTTCGAGACATGACGAGGGAAGGAATTGTTGCGTCAGTAATCTGGGGGGGAGGAGAGGATAGAGAGGAGGAGGGACAGTCGGGGGTCGATGACGGAGTGTCCGCTTGGGCTAGTCGAATGACGACGTCTGACGTAGGGACATCTACCATTAGTATTATATCCCTGGCGGACTTCTAAATTCCATTTTCCCCTTTCATGCGCTCCACCTCCGGACGGCCGGGCTCCACTCCTTCCTCCGGCCGCACTCCATCCTCTTTCCTTGCCCCTCCCTCGCCTCGTTGTCCCCGCCTGACCTTCCATGGAATCCGTTAGCATTAGCAATCTCGCCCCCGTACTTTTCATATCTTTGAAACTCACTAACCCCAAATTCAAGAGCCGAGGCGAGCCCATCTCCCGCTATCTCTGTTTTCTCGGCCATTTCCTTGCCCCCACCCCGCCTTTTCGCCGTGCATATCTTCATTTACCTTTTCTGGCACAGGCGAGTCTAGGTCTGCGATCGAGATCGTCGTTTGATCTCGCGGCCCCTTTGGATTGCGTCTAACCTCCGATGCGTCTTTACCCTCTGACCTCCCGTTCCCAAGGCCGTATGGGGGAGAGGGAAAAAAATTGCAACACGCTCGCGCAGACCAACCCTCCCGCGGGACGTCAGTGTAGTTCCATCCGGCTCTCGTCATGATATGCCCATGCCCTAAGGAATTGCAGATGCATTCCACACATGGAATGCATGCCCAAAAATGGTTCCTCTTTCTACCAGACTGTTCCGTGATGGAACAAAAACATGAATGATTGGCGCGCGGCGCGCACGCAACAAACCCCTCTCGGACTTGTCATCAAGTTAGGCTCTAAATGTAATCTCGGCAATTCTTCCATCTTGACTGCACTGTATCATACCGCCACATCTGTCCTCAATCCCTCCAACTTCGTGCCGACCCATCCGATGTTTGCCAGCAAAAAGCGCAGCTAGCAACGAAAACTCTATAGCATCGGAACAAATCTGAAGATAGGTCAACGTCCATAAACATCGGACCATTGTATCCGCGGTGAGCTTCCTCCACTATCTCATTTTCGGTTGTGCCAACAAATCCACACCGGGTTGAATACGGTTCAGTCCTTTTTTCTCGGCTCACCCACGCCAGAATTCCGTGCGTCCCGCTTGCTTGGTGGTTGGAGGAAACTGGCTTCGCTGCCTATCTATCATTTGTTCGTTCTCTGTTGGACGCCCAACCTCGCCTGGCGCTTTTTTGTTTACTCTGCTCTTCTCCGTGCCTACACCACGGCCTAGTACGTGCTTGGATGATAGGGGTAGGGGTAATGAGAAAATGAAAAAGTTGTATGAGCCCTCAGCTATTCCCCCAAAAATGACTTATCGCTTTCCACTGGGCTCTTTCACCCATCACGTGGCGTCGACCACACGCCATCTCCACGCACCGAGAAACGTCGAGGGAAACGCGTGCCCAGGTACGTCCTTCCTCGACTTTTCCATCGAGCTATCAGAGCGTCTAGTCACTATCTCAGGTAAACCATCACCTCTTCATATCTTTCCTTCCATTCTTTACATCCTCGAGCATACAATAATAGCGCCCTAATATTCCCTTGCGAAGAAACATGATCGGCATCCGCACACGCACACGTCTCCGTTGTCACGATAAGTGGCCTGTCACGTATGACAGTTCACTTCAAGTGGGGGATCATCGCCGTACGGAACGCAAGGCCGGCATCGGACATTTTGTGGTGCATAACTGCCATGCGCATCACAGTTCGCGACTCGTCCGATAGCTCTGACATCTTGCGTTGTCCTTATATGTTTGTAAGCCCTCGGAGGTCGCGCGCTGCAGGGATCTGGGCCTTGAACGGAAAACAAGGGGATACCGGACCGGACCGATGAAACATCGAGCGGCGTCCGTCCCCGAAGTCATCACCGGCAAGGATGCACCCCGCCGCCCCTCGTTTCTGATCCTTTCCTATTCTCCTTTTTCAGTTTTTTGTGCGTTATATTCGGCGAGGGAACAGGAATACCCCGGTGAGCCCCGGGAAGGAAATTTGAACGGCGGTGGTTGGTAAGCACGACATATCGGTCCAAAAATGAATAACACGTTTCTATTTATTTTTTCGAAAGTGGTGAATACATATGATGGATGGCTGGCATCTGAATAGGAAGGGTGGGAGTTTTCCAGAAAGTAAGAACCCACAAGGAGAATTTAAAAAGGGAGAAGGGAGCGAGAACATAGCCCGGGGTTTACTGAAACAAATACTGTCATCCCGCGCGCATACGCCCCAAGCATAGAGTTTTGCTTATATGGGTTAGTGCTGGGCTTGTTAGATTAGGTTGGGTATAACTTCCGGCCGATTGATACTGTACTCCCGTGGGACCGTGCCAGCACAGCAGGGCATGTACATTTCTGTAGTGAGAAGGACCGAGCGGTGGAAGTATCTATCATGCCAAGAGCACACACAAACCACGGACCGTCGACGTGGCTCACATGAGATCAAGGCGGTTGTTGATGGTAGCACAATTGATCACAAACGTGGAGATCAACGATCAGACTCGTACCGTACCTTCATCACTAGCGTTCAGACAGACAGAGGTGTAAGAGGCGATGACTAACTCGCAAGGGATGACCAACTAATGAACTGTCTGGCTGACTGGCAAGAAAAAAATAATGAAAATATGGGTAGTATTAGAACATTCTCGATCGAAGAGGATCGAAGAAAAGGGAAGAAAAGTTCTCCCGGAGTAAGGGAAGGGAAGGGGAAGGCACGATACGATGAAACCCGTTGCCGTCATCACGCATCTCACGCACGCAATACAACACGCATCCCACCTTATCTAACTATATCTTGTTCTTTTCTTTTTGACTCTCGATCCGCGGCCAACCCGTCCTCCTCTCCTCAAGTACAGTACTCCCAGCCAAGCAGATGCTGCAGATCGGGTCGGTGGCGGCAGTTATTCGCGCATCGTGTTTGCCATGCTAGACCCAACAAGTATGTGTTTTGTTTTCGTTTTCTTTTTTTGGAGTCGGTGCTCGCAAATTTATAATGCTTCCGGGGACTGAGGAGGAAAGGTGAGTGAGGACTGTGAGGTGAGAGGGGAGAGTGCCTCGAAATACCGGATCGGTATGTCCGAGTGCATACATCAAACAGGGCCGCGATAGCCCGCGATGGAGCTTGATTGGCACGGTGTCACACTAGTGCTGTCCACGTACGTTTTACTACTTGCTCATGACCCAAGTCACAAACCTGTCAGAAGCGCTCTGCTGCCAGCCTATCCAAAGAGCCCATCTGCAGAAGCTGGGACCACCACGCGACATTGTTACATCCACCATAGTACAAAAAAGCCTCCGAAAGGAAGCCCAAGAAGTTTATCGTGGGCGCTATCAACCTTTGCGGCGCTCGTAAAACTTATGGAAAATATATCACGTATTTCTTTACACAGCAGTGTCGCGCCGGATCGGACGAGAAGAAAGACGGATGCGGATGGATGGATGCTGTTGTTGATCATATCAAGCAAAAAAAGACGGACGGACGGGCGGGCATCAGGGGCTCGGAGCGCGGAGCGCGGAAACGCACGCATATGTTTGGGAAAGGAGTGAGATATTCGGAGCGCACAACTTCATCGTACATGGGATAGGTAGGTAGTTCCAGCCCCCAATCGTTTTACGCGCTGGTCGGGTGCCTGTGTCCTTCAGTTTGTCTACGGTGCCCTAGCAAAACCCCGATGCAATAGGATTACAAACCGCGCGGCGACTCAACAACACCCTACCCCATCACCTCCCCACAGGGACGGAAATTGGGCCCAGCCCTGTCCGAGTCTTGTGATAAGGATGGATGGCGCTCAGGTTCACAGGTGAGGTAAGAATCTGGAATACAGAAATGACACGCCACGTATTTCGGACATGTACGCCACCCTAAAGTGGCTAAAGCACATGCCATGCAATCTCATCGGCGGCAGTGGGGATTCGTTTCTCTATCGAAAGGTGATGCTGAGACAGATAGACAGGACGAAAGTAGAAGTGTGGAGCAGTGGCACGGGTGCACACTAGTCCTTGTACGTACATACCCGCGAAATGAATGAAGTACGTGTGCTGCAAGGGTAAAGGGGGCCAGGGAATATTGCTCTCAATTATACATGGCGCAATCGTATTGCATCTCGGCAGAGTGGGGCCACACAACGGACAGTATTGCATCTAGTTTGAGGGCACTCACCTTGGGGGCGGAACCGCGCCCGACAGCGCTCGAGCTCCGAGTATTGACAGGGTGCCAGACATGGTAAAACTGTTGCCAAAATACTCGGTTCCTTACCGCGATCGATCACTCAAAACAATGCGGAGGTCATACGGGCTAAAATTCCTCCTACCATGCAGTTTGTCCCTTGGATGAGGGTAAGGCCCAGCAATGTGATCGCATGCGTACCTTGCGATGTGATCTCTATACGCGAGAAATCGCCGACACCGCACCGCACATGACCCAAACGAAAACGTATGGAGCTGTAGAGGAGAACGTTCGTATCGATGAACCTCACGGGGCTCACATGAGCGAGATCTTGCACACTAGCACCAAACGGATACACTTGAAAAGGGGGAATGGAGCCACGCAGGGCGGAAGTGGTGCAGGACGGGGCGGAGCCAGAAGTAAGCGAGAATTATCGATCTAGTGTCGTGGCGCATGAGAGGGCCAATGGCGCCTCACAGCTGCGGCGAGGTTAATCATGTGCCATATGGCCACCACTATAGGGGCCAGCCTCAGTTGTTGACGATAATGGGGAGTGAGAAGTGAGCTCCGCATAGACAGCTGCGCCTGTACAAAATATATAGTACCCAAACCGAGAAGTTAGGAAATTGTTGGTACTACACCAAGGCAAGCACAACTAGGTCTGAGTGTGGATCTCCCTCTTGGCGAAGTGGACTTGACGATCGGGACTGCGGAAACAGCAAGTGATTAATAGTAGGCCGGAAGACGTCGCAGCACACAGTTATGACTGGATGGATCGTGGCAGATGACGAAAACGGTTCTGTAGGCGGATCGGGCAGGCCGTGAGTGCCATTAACACACGACTTTCACCGCCACACAAATTAAGGTGACGGAATACGTGGAGCCTGCTTGGCTAGTTGGAGGTTTGCCGAACGGAAGAGAAATGGGTGGTGGAGTCGAGCATACCTTTTTGATCCAAGAGACCCTACTTTGCAATGTCTTCGCTGTTACATGGCTGGGGCAGTAGATGAATTCTTGTAGAGTCATGGGGAGAAAGTGGCTAACAATAGGGAATCATAGCCTACTCGTGAAACTCAAAGACTGTCCTGCAGGTCAGCTTGCATTGAAAGCCTTTGGGGAGGGATGATTGACCTCGTGACGTCGAATGAGCTAGCCGGGTATTATGCCTCACGGTATGGTCACTGCACTGTTGACTGAATAAACTGAATAAACAGAACTGAGGCAACAGCTTATCTTACATAATCTCTGGTCACGAGGACCGTGGTAACTCAAAGTTTTGTGGCATCCGTACGTGTAGAGCCTAATCTGGTACTCGATTTGCTTTCTGTCACTTGCGGAGAGATCAGCGCCGCATACCATGACCTCAATCTCTCGGATTACCCCGGCCAGCTTTTTAGCAAGCCACTTCCGAGATTTTGGCACTTGGGATGGCCTCGTGCTTGTCCTTCTGACTACTTGATCACGATGTCTTGACGCTAAATGGCATACTCTGCTTCCTTAAGCCTTATCCTCAGCAAAGGCGTTCCGGATGGTCTGTCACAGATGTAACTTTTTCATCTTGCCGGCTCTGCATGGATGTTATCCTGTATCTATTCCCTATGGATACCACGCATGTTTCTTTTTCTCCAAGCATTCGATCTACCCCACATAGGCTAGATCTGATGTCATTTTTTCACCTGCTCGTCCAACCTGGCATGGGAATCGCACAATGGACCAACACCAGGATGATGAGGCCCAGCAATCATGCAATTTATCATGCTTCACCTTGTCTGCATGGCAAAAACGTCACCAGTCTTGTTTGGTTTTAGCTTTTTGCCCTCCTTTCTTTTCAACTTCCTTCGTATCTCTTCTCGTCACCACGATGTTTGTGCTCTCATGGGGCATCTAGGAAGCCATGCTTATCCCTACTAGCGTCTCATCCCTGCCTATATGCGACTGTAGCCTACCCAAAATTCCTTCCTGGGGTATCAAGTTTCCTTGTGTTTGTTCAATCCATTGCCAAGGTTAATATTCGGATGAATTGTCATGTAGCAAGAGAGCCGTGACACACCTCACGAGACTCCATGGCCATGTGTTACTGAGGCACTCCCTTCCCCTCAGCCAGGATAATGTCTTCGTATCCTGTCCGTACCCCGCCCTCTCAGCTATCTCTCTCGAGAAAGCGCAACCTCGTGGCTTTCTGCTCTCTGATTAGTTTGCGTTCCGCATTTGCTTATAATGTAGGTTGATGGCTGCACAGCATAAAGGGCCATCTCCCTCTGCCGTTGTTGTGTCAAGCAGCCACACCTACTACCTGGTTTCTCTTCTCTTCAAGTTTTCCGTGTCTTCGTCATGAAGTTCATATCCGCATCGACTGTTGCCCTCGGCATTCTCCTCGCCGGGAGCGCGCATGCCGCGACGTACAAAGCCATCGATACTTTCCAAGGCGACTCATTTTTCTCCGGGTTTTCCTTCTTTTCTCAGGCGGATCCGACACACGGACGGGTGTAAGAAAAGTGTTATTGTCGCTCACTTCTTGCCAAGAGTCGCTGATGATGTCGATTGGTCGCAGTAACTACGTGACTGGGGATCAGGCGCGTAGCCTCGGACTTGCATATACGAGGAGCGGTAGTTTCATTCTGCGCGCGGACAACACTACCACGCTCAGCTCTAGTGGAAATGGGCGTAACTCGTTCCGTATCATCTCGAACAACAGGTATGGCACGCATGTCTCGGTGTGAGTCCCTCGTCGATGTCAAATCCCGCGTCGACTCTAATCACACTTTGGTATTGATTTTGGTCGGTGACGATCGCTCCTACAGTTTCGACTTGCGACACATGCCACAAGGTTGTGGGTGAGTTTGTGTCGGTGCAAGCTTCTCTTATTTTGGTTGTAAGATGGCGCTCACAGGACGTGGCCTGCTATTTGGGAGCTTGGTGATGGTGTCTGGCCGGAGGGGGTAGGTCTTATGAGCCAAACGTTATTCTCAAGTTGTGATGATGATGACGCCCATGTCCACAGGGTGAAGTGGATATTGTCGAAGGTGTCAATGATCAGGAACCAAACGCCTCATCTTTGCACACAAGTCCAGGTATGTAGTCGGCGATCACTGTCGTCGCCCAATTGGTCATTGACTGGACTGAACTCGCTTTCAGGGTGCACTATGCCACAATCACGCCCAGAGACCGGGTAAGCATTCACCTGCGAACCGATGTTGTCGTACTAATCGCTGACGCGACCTTCCCTCTCCCCCCTGTGTCCAATAGCACCCCCACTGGATTAGACTGCGATGCGTATGCCGACGGCAATGCCGGTTGTGGCGTGCACACCAATACCCCCAACAACTATGGACCCGAGTTCAACGACAATGGCGGCGGATGGTGCGTGAAGCTGGCCAGCCCCTCGTTCACTTCTTCCCGTAAGATGAGAGCTGGACACCTTCCACCCTGTATGTAGGTACGCAATAGAGCGCACGCCTACGTTCATCAAGATCTGGTTCTGGCCGCGCAGCGGCGGTGACGTCCCATCAGACGCAGGGGGCATCAGCTCCAGCTCGATCAACACGGATGCGTGGGGCACTCCCACAGCGTATTTCCCGAACACCGAGTGTGACATCGATAGTAAATTCTCTCCTTCGTACATAATCATCAACCTGACGTTCTGTGAGTCCTCACTCATTCTTACAAGCTGGCGTTGAACCTGGTTTCTTTTTTTTTTTTTGGTATTCAGGTGGAGACTGGGCTGGCGCGGTCTACGGCTCTTCGGGATGCCCGGGTACTTGTGAAGGTACGTTGCGTCTGTAGTTGGGTAGTTGGACAGTGTTGCAAACAAGCGTCGCTGACTCTGAACAGACTTCGTCAACAACAATCCAGGCGCGTTCTCGAACGCGTACTTTGATATCAACTCGGTGAGAGTATACGGATAGTCCCGTAGCGTGAGGCCTTCACCTCCCTATATTGGCTGTCAGCCATGAGTCCGGGTTAAGTGTATGAAATCTTTGTGGATATGGACCATCGTAAGTAAACCTAGGGGAAAGTAGTCTTGTGTTCGAACCGTTGTAAATATAGCAGCATCCTTTCAAGGAACACTGGGTGATCAGCCATCATTAATCACCGTGCTCTCGTGCGACCCAGGGATATGATAATTAAAAGTACAATATGCCGGTACGGATGTCCCCCTTACGTCCTGTGTCGGACACAGGTTTCTTGCTTCTTTTTGTTCACATGAAGCGGGCCTTCTTTGAACGACAGTGTTCTTCAAGGTGTTCTTTTAATGAGGCTCACCTCCCACGCTCCCAGTGGAGATGAAATCGCGAACCGAACGCGCGCGCCCGATACGACCCCCAACCCAACCCATTAAAGGTGAGTACGGGTGAGGTCGCCGTCGGGGTCGGGTGTGTACGTACGCGTACGAAAAGCGCAATCGAATCGGGAAGGAGCTTACTGGACTGATAACTGCACCGCGCGCGCGCAGCGCGGGGACTTCCGTCCGATATCACGCCACTGTTGAGCAAAAAGCAAATACGGAACGTCCTGGTCCCATGGACATGGACCATATGTGGAACCTAAAAAATTAAAAAGCCAAACCACCACCAAAGAACCGGATTAAGTTTGTGGGTGGCGCACCGGCCAAACAGGAGATACCCGAGTCGGGAGAAGACAGAAGGGATAGAGATGGGAGGGCAGGAGGCTATTGGTACATACTGTAACTGTAACTAGAAAATGATGAACAACATTGATGCCCGAACTCTCAAAACTCTCAAATGCAAATAGGGATGCCGAAGAAGCCTGAGCCCCATTTTCGGGAAACAAAAGGAAGTCCTCTTGAGTAGGCCTGAGTCCCCAGCCCGTCCTTCTTACTTGCCCAATGAGACCCAAGGAAGTTTAATCGTAGCCCACATTTGGCGGGCCCAAGTCCCGGGGGTCCTTGCGCCCAGGCCCAAATATGCGGCTCTTGCATGCAAGCTTGCATGATATGATCGTGGCACAAGACTGTATTGGTCGTGTGGCTGGCTCTATATGATCTGACGGTCAGTTCATGGTTACGCAGGAGCGCCCTGCCGTAGCGGGTAGGTGAGAACCTCACTCCATCACAGGATCCGGAGTATTGCGAACGGTATTGGTCAGGAGACAGGCGCCACCGCTGGCAACAATAGAAACATCGGTTATCCAGCACCGAGCGACCCCTCGTGACGCGAACGTCGTGTTGGCTGGTTCTGCATTCGGCGAAAGAGCGGACGCGAATAACAGTACAGTGCAATACGCGAATGGCTAGCTGTACTCAACTGCTGCAGTCAGGGGGAGGGGGACCGGACCCACCATTGGCAACCCTACATCTGCTCGCTCCCAGAACTCTCGTTCTCGCAGCTCCGTTGCCACGCCTTTTCATTTTGTCAATGGCGACGGAAAGCACGTGGAAAAGCCCCCATTTTTTCTATGGAGAAGGTCCAGACGTCCAGACACTCGTGTGAACCATGGGACAGCCGCCGCCAATGATCCTGATTCAGAGGATATATACGTATCAGCAAAATCACACGGAAGTTGCGTGTGGATCTCCCACTACTGTATGTTCGCTGTAGTTGTGCTGTCGAGTCTGGGCTTCGCTCCGCAATTCTCCGCGTGCATCAAATGACTCCCACTCGTCACCACTAGCGACCCAACCTGCAAACGGAGCGTTTGGACCTAGTAGACATCGCTTTGCGGCCTGGTAGGTGGTCGCGGCCTGTTTTATTTCATGATATGAGGCGCTTTCCCTATGGAATGTTGAGTAGGATACATGCACTGAACAACGGAAACAAGGATACGTACAGAGGCACTGGGCGACCAAGAGTGCTGAGGATAGCGTGTGAAAGTCCCAACAGGGAAATCTTTGAAAGCATTGGACTGGGCGGCGTTTCGAAACGGTTACATAGAGACAGGGTGGGAGAAAATACTTGAACGACACCGCACCGGAATTTAGAATTGAACCTGTGCTTTGGCGATACACCGCGCTTCTGTCCATTAATGAGCACTTCCCACCCACACTCTGCCACCCAGCAAAACGCTGCAACAGGAATGAAATTAGGTTCTATCGGGCCATGCGGTTTCTCGCCACTGGCAAGTGGCAACTACAGACCGTCATTTGAAGTATTAGTGGTGGCGACAGAAGTCATAGAACGCGCGTGTTTGAATGCGAGGTCCGTGAAGTGGACTGCAGGACGGGCAACTCCATGTGTCCATGGGAGGTCTTGTCAAACCGCATTTAGGGTCAGCAGAGCGGTGCCGTAATGGTGATAACCACGTTACTGGGAGACATCATCATCACCTTCCAAGCGACCAAGCCTTTTATAGAATGCGCGATCGCAGTCCATTAGGACCTGTTCCCGCATAGAACGATCTACCCCACCAAGCACGATCGCATGGATGTACACGGGTGCGAGGACATGACTCGCGAGCGCACCCTGTATGCCGAGCACGCACCACCGCGCGATCTTGTCGCTGCAGGACATGCTGAGCACGCGTGGCGCGTCCGCACGACCGGGTTTGGTCCGCAATGCGCCGAGCCGCGCGTAACCTTCACGGCCCCGAGAAGGTGCGTCTGGTGGCAGGTGAGGGCGCATGACGGCGTCCATGCGCGCGGATACTTCGGGGTCCTGTGTGGCGGCGAGGATCCCCATGGACGCATCACCACCTGTGAAACGATGTGAGATGCGGTGGCAGGTGGAATGGTGTGTGCAAAGTTCGGAATGGGATGAGGATGAGATGAACGCACATGGCACGGTCGATGCATACATCCAAAGATGTACGTCGTCCCTGAGCGCATACAGCCCATCAGCGCGCGCGTAAACCCACGCGTCGGCCTCGGCCTCGATAGACTCGGACTTGGAACTCTCCTCATTCTGTGCTCGTGCTCGACCTTGACCTTGAGCTCGGGTATGGACGCGCTGCACCTCCTCGAGGAGCCATCGTATCGCACCGCGCCGCGCGATGACCTCCGCATGCGAGTCGTGGAGCGCATCGCCACGTAGAGGCAGACGATGAGCCGGGAGGCACTTGACGCCCGCGCCGAGGGAGAGGAGCCGTACGCGGCCCGAGCGAGTATCGTGCAGCGCGAAGCTGGCTAGGACGGTGTGTTTGCCTGGTTGGGGTGCGACGGGCAGCGAGGCGTACTGAGAAAGAGTAGTTGACACGATCACGTCCGCTACGCTTGCTATGGATGGCTCCTGCTGGTGCATAGTACGGTCCATGCCAGTGTCCGGATCGGAGATAGGTAGGTCTGGTCTGGACCGGGCCTTGCGTGGGCTGGTTTCCGGGATCCGAGTGTAGTTGATTGTAGTGGTAAGTTTGACCCGACGCCAATGGTCCACGGGGAGTGATCGCGCTGATGGCACAACACAACAAACACTGATGATTACAGTACTCTGCCCAGGCACAAACTTACCGAGGACAACTCTGTTGGCTATAAGGCTCTATCAGGGCCACGTGGGGCATTGTGCCATTGACGTCAATTCGACCTAGGAACCCTAGGGCCTGAGCCACAGCATGCGGTTTGCCTCGTTGCAAAAAGGTGCTCCACCCTGCTCCTGCTCCTAGGTGCAGAGAGCGCGCAGGAGCGCTGCTCAACAGCTCTGCTCCATGCTGGAGCTGCCTACCCCAAACTATGACGACGACCAAGCAGATCTTTCAAATTTCCTAGTGAGATAAAAGGAGTACTCTCCATGCCCACCTACATCCATCCATACATCCATTCATTCATTCATCTTGGCTGGGCTCCTATACCGATGACCTGACCTGCCTCGAATTGGAAATTCGTCTTATCGTACATACTGTGCTAACACCCCCCTTCCCCCCCAAAACTTAATCATGCCGCTTTTTGGACGTCACCGTGCTCGCGACGATGCGAACGTCACGGCAAGGCGACAGGGCTGGGCCTTGTTCAACCCCTACCCGCGCAGGAAGAACCGTGCGTACTACGCGCCTGCCTTAACAGTTAGTAGCCCTTTGCCCATCGAACGCACACCCCCACCTCCAGGCTCGACCAATCCCAACACTACTACTACCACTACGCGCAAAGGGCGTAGTCATGACGCAAGGAAGTCTCGCCGCATTGTACGCACACGTTTCCTTCTAGACTCGGCTATCATTGTTCGTAGCTGTAGCGGTGCCCGGTTTTGTTCTGTTTGCATTTTGATTGGTTGCGTGCATGCATGGCTGACGCACTCTTTCCGTTATTTGCTGTGTAGGGCCGTGCTGGTGCCAGTCAGGCTCGTGTGCCGCTTATGACGAAGGTTAAGCGCACGCTCGGAATCCAGAGCTCGAGCACGCCACGCCGGCGCAAGCGTACTACTAGTAGACGTGCAGATACTGCTGGGCGGCGGCGGGGCTGGTTCTCCAGCACGTCGCCATCACGCAGTCGTGGCTGGTTCTTCTGACCCTCGTCGTCAAGTCAGTTCAGTTCTTTTCATGCATGCTACCATATCCTATCCTATCCTATCATCGTATCGTAATATATGCCAGTGATCGAGGTGCTTTTTCGGGAATAACCACAGCGCCACCCCCCTTGATGAGAGGGTGGTGATTGCTTGATACTCGAAGGAAGAAGCGTCACGTTTCGCCACCGCCGTTATCCCTCGATCATCATCGATCAGTTGTGACTCGATCGCGTATACATCACTTGCCTCAACGAGGCTGCCTTGCGTCAGCGTAGCTAACCCTCTTGCAACGCGACTAAAGACAGGCAAGTCAGATGTATCATGATTGATTGATGCAAGCCATCCAGGTTTGCAAAATGTATCTGCGATGACGTACAATCACGGGAGTTTTATTACATCGTAGCGGTACAGGGGCAGCATAAACGGTTTGTTACGGCTTCCCGGACTCCCAACCACGAAGCGTGAGGGCTTCCGAGTGAATGAGGGGGGTGATTGATATACAACAGAAGAGCAGTAGTGCAAGATGCAAGCAACATGCGCTGCGCATCAATAAAGCATGGTAAAATAACTTAAGGTTTTTTACAATTAATGTTCAGTGAGTTGTTAGTACTGGGATCCAAGTGCCAGGGCTGCTTTCCTCGAGGCGGTGTATCACTACACGATTCCAAGCAAGAGCGATGCCGTTCAACTGCGAGTAGTGAATTTAGTGTTGCAAGGCTATGTAGTTGGACGCGAAATTTACCTGCATGAAGTGCGCGATTGCTCTTGAAGTGCGACGGGCAAGGCTCTGTAGGTCGATGTAACCGTGGTAGTCGGCGCTTAACGGAATGCTATACGTGTTCGAGCGGTAACCCGACCACTGATCACGCAGCAGCAAGTCCCATCAGACACAACGGATCAACAAACGAGAGGGGAGGAAAGTAAACGCACCCGAACTCTCAGTTGGATCTTTCCGCCGTACATGTCCGAAGCGATGTCATGCATCAAGTAAGCATTGCCTTGCGACAGGCGCACCCTCTCCAGAGCCTCGCTCAGGGAGATGCCAGAGTGGGTCGAGCCCTTTAGGCGGAACTTGATCGCGACGTGGCCTCCCGGACGATGGTACGGGTCACCAACGATCCCCGCGTATCCCAACCCGGGGCCGACGCTCGACGCGCGGCGCATGCGCTTACCGCTGTAGTGAGATGGGTACGGCGTCATGGGCGGAGCGGAAGGCAAAAGGGCGGGCGGGCCGAAGCCGCCGCCGCCGCCACCAGCGCTCAGTGTGCGCTGGCGTGTGCCGTAGTTGTCGTCAAGAGAAACAAATTGGTTATCCGACAGCGGGGAGCTGTCGTACGAGTTGGAGTATGCTGCAGGAGGGGGAGGCAGGCCGGTTTGATTCATGTTCGTAGAGTCGTAAGCGGGGAAGGAATGCGGCTCACGGGCGCCGATGGGATATGAGGCTGGCATGCCCATTGAGGACTGGTAAGATCCGCCACCTTGTGGGAACGGCTGCGACGAAGAGAGGGGGGGCGGAGAGTTAGGAAAGGGCATGTTTGTAGAGGCCCGGCCTTGTGCGCCGGGTGGAGGGTAGGTCGGCGGCCCGCTCACCTCCTGATAATTACTGTTGTATGGGTCATTGAAGCCGCCATCGCGGTGGAATCCCCCGTCGCTGTGGGCGGGAGGCTGGAAACCACCAGCGGCAAAGCCTCCCGAAAATGAACGGCGTCGGGGGCGGAATTGATCGAACCCAGTGTTCATTATGGATGGTCAAGGGAGATGATCGGTGTGAGATAGGACGGAATTAGTGGAAAAGAGGATGGAGGGGGGGATGGGGCTGGGTTTGGAGCAACGCGGGGGGGATGGTTTTATAGACCGTGAGGGGTGGCAGACTCCACACAATCTGGACAAAAGTCCGGCAAAGGGGGAGGGTGTGCTAGAATAGGGGAACGGCTGAGCTGCCTCGAGGACAGGCAGCACGTAGGATTGGGATCCGGGGGGCTATACGTCAGCACGGGTCCGATGAGCCAAAAGGGGGCAGGAAGCCTTGGGGTCAATCTGGTTACGCTAGTTGGAGTGTAGATAGGCAACTTCACGCGCGTGAGGTGACGTGGAAATGCTCGATGAAGAAGGGGGAGTCGTCTTCCACCTTGGTATAACCCAGGTGGGTGAAGGGACGTTTATATAGATTTTTAATCCAGGAGAAGAAAGTTGCACCGCCCGTCCCTGGTCCATCATATACGGAGACATGGTGCAGAAAGAGGATACCAGGGAACCCGCTTGGTTCAGCGCGAACTAGTCGGAAATGCAGCCTCCACATTTGGGGGTCAAGCGGTCCGAACCTCGTGTTTGTAAATGCCACGCGGACCAGTCCCCAACTGGTCTTTCGTCCTAAATATGAATATCGAGAAATCGCGTGATCGCTCCTACGCGACCCTGGACAGCTCCCAGGACGGCGTCCGAAAGATTGCGGAGAAGTGTTGTATGGCCTTGGAGTCACATCAGTTGTCACGCACCTCGGCTCGCAAATAACCCGCGATGGCTGTGATAGCTATTAGGTCACTTGCCCGCATCATGCTCTTCGCTCGGAGATGCGCGTGAAAACGGCGCGGTCTCAATTGTCTGATAGTCAACACAGGAGTAAGTATTAGTGCGAACGCGCGTTTGGGGTATGTCCATCACGATGCATGATGAGCCAACTAACGCAATTCCCTTGGCCCGGGATCGGTCGCAGAAATGAGAAGGTGTCCGAACACTGGTACCCGTACCCCAACCTAAACTGACATGGGACGGCGACCCTTCAAAGGCTTCAATTCGCTTCCTCCGGTTCGGTCCTTGCCCATGATCTGGCGAAATCCAATTGCAACCTTTGAGTGTGAGTTTTACCTACTCCGGTCTTCTCTCCGTCGGTGGCGCTGTCCTAGATGCGGTGCTTGTCCCTTATGCGTCACCACGCAACTGACGTTCATTACTCTCAGGACGTAGCCTGCCATCATCGCTTTCTGACCCCTTATTATTATTCAGATTAACCCATCGAAAAGGCTCCATTCAATTGTATGCAGACCCAGTCCCGGGCAACTCATGTGGAGCACTGGAGCATCATTAATGATCAACACATTACCGAAACCTTCAATCTTTAGCTCGCTTGTTTCATGTGGACGCAACGTTTTGCACGGAATTTGAACCTACGTAGATGCCCAGGATAATCAAAGAATGTTGCTCTGTCCCTTGGTGAGACCCGGGGAACCGGGGACTGGCCGGATATTTGGGAAGCCCATTCTGGCTCATTGACTGTGTTTTCAAAGTCTGGACAAGCCTAGTCTTCGCTCAACATGCCGCATGCTCCATGCCTACCCGGTTCGCCTGCGATTCTGCACACTCCAGATTAGAGGGTTCTTTGGGTGATAACACCGGCAAACCCTGCCTGATGAGCTGCGGGGCTCGTGATCAAAGTCCTTGCTCGACGGAAGGAAGACAAAGGATACGTGTTGCGGACCTGAACATCTGACAAGAGGGTGCGGACGAGGCTCGTCGACGGCAAAGTCACAATCCCCTCGATGTCCATGATATCTCTCTCCGGATGCCATACGCAGAACAACCAGCAGAAATTGACGACCAGGTACCTATATCGAAGGTGATCTGCCTCATGTACAGGAAGCCACAGAAGCCAGGACCCTCACCATCATCACCATCATCACCATCATCATTACATCCTGCGATGCCGCGGCATCTACCGCCCGGCGCAGTTCTCTAGCTCCGGATAATGGGTGTAATCCACCTATGCCTGCGCCTAGCTCTTCCAGCCCTCCCCAGACCCGCAAATGCTTGCAAAGGGGGTGGGGTGGTGGTGATATGTCATAGGTGCAAGCCAGACGACACGATAAGCATACGCAAGTACCTCGGCCTTCTTGCGTAAGTGCCCTTTCTGACGTCGGCGTATCTTCTCCCCCCTGTGGGTGGATCGATGAATCACCGGGACACACGTACCTCCTCGCACGACTAACGATCGTATCGCGTTTTGCGGAATCGCGATGTAACAGCCAGTGGTAGCCCTCTGCCCTGGTGCTTTCCCTGTCAGCCCCGAGAGAGACGGCTCACCCCCAAATCCCAATGAGCGACACCAGATCAGGGTTCATAGGCCTTCCTTGGGTCCTTAGTGCTTCCTGTAATCGAAGGGAAGGAGAGACGGGCCTCGAAGTGGCATCCGCAGAACACCATCGACGCATCGGGAATTCAATCATGGGACTGTGCCACCGAATACTCTTGCCTCCATGATTTGGAATAGAAGGATACTGCAACTTGGCGAGTTATTATGCACGCCTTCTTCTGGACTTTGATTGGTGCGCAGTACAAGGTGTGCTGGGCGCCGGAACGAACACGCTGGCACAAAGGTCTTGAAATGAAAGTGGGTATTCCAGCTTTGGAGTCCAGCAAGCATCTTGACTGAGATAGGTATCCCCCCGTGACATTTGAGAAGCTCTCCCTGTGGCGCCGCCAGCAAGAGCACCGTTCAGCCAAGGCGCATATCGACACGTCATGCCTGAAGATAGGCACCACTGCTTTTCGATAACCCTGCAAGCGCTTCAGCCATCCGCGATACGGATATACCTTGGGTGGTCATTATGAATAGGCTCGCCATAGATGAGCTTCGCATCTGTGGGGGTGGGGGTATTTAGTGCCTGTAAACACGAGCAATATCTGCCGGATTTGCCCGATCATGGCGATATCGCCATTAGGTCATTTTGGTATGCTCAGACTGTAATACGAGTCATGGTAGGGCGCGGGTCCGTGATGGTCCTCGGGCGGCAGGCATACAGTACAGTTAGCAATCCTCAAGGATGTCTTTATGTCTTTATCAATGGCTGACGCTATCTCCCATTGAAGTTAGCACCTATCAAATTGCCAATCGGCGTGTGGAAATTGCCATAAACGTGCACAGATAACCATGAGATCCCGTCGTTTCCATTTTGGGGCTCCGTTCGGTCTCAAGCCCGCTCAGCTGGGCTATCAACATACAACAGGATGAGCCTCCAAAACATTAATGTACTGTATGGGGTTACCACCACCGAAACGCATTTGTCGCTGAAATATTTCACATATCCCCCTTAATACCAGGACCCAGAAGCCGTCAAAGCTCTATTGGATTCCCTGCGAAACACCCAAGCTTGGACCGCCGCGGTCGGTCCCAGTCAGGCGGTGCAAGCGCAGCGCGAAGTCGAACCGACTACACAGCCCCGCCGCGAGAGCGGCGTCCCGTCTTCATTATCAGGTCCTGGTCCGAGTCTTCCGAGTCATGGTCCTGGGAACAACGGCGCAGGGCCATCATCCTCATCCACCACCACCTTCTCAGTAATAACTCCATCTTCGATTTCGGGCAACTCATCATCCCACTGCGCGCCTGGGCCCTCTGTCGCCGATCTGCTGTCCCAGTTGCGGGCGCCTCAGAGTCTAGAACGCCCCACTTCCTCCACCAGCACCAGCAATGCTTTCCCAGAGGGCAATCGACGATCCCCCCTACCCCTCGACCACACGCAAAACACCCCACCCGTGCCCCCTCCCCAAAGCGCTTCCACCCATGTCGCCAAGCCCCTGCTGCAGGACCTCCGTGCTATTTCATTTCAACAGGCGCTGCCCCATATATCTCAACTTATGGAGGATCCTCACGTTGTAGAGAGCTTGACGAAGGTGAGTGACAATATTCACGCATACATGTCTTCACTTCACTTTTTCTCCGTTTCTCCTTGAAGATGAAAGAAGAACAAGATAAATTAGAGAAACGACTATGGGAGGAGAGGGAAGGTATACGGAGAAGCTACGAAGAGAAGGTGAAAGTTGCTAAGACCAAGTACGCCACCTATCACAATTTTTTCTGTTCCCCCTACTGACCCTCCTGTAGGGCAAACATGATTGGAGTTGGCCTGTCGAAACACGAGGCACAGGTAATAGATCCTGCGCCACAAATTTGGTCTCTGTGCTGAGCTCCGCTTTGCCGCCAAATGTAGGCGTTGTCCGACAGCTTCCAGAAGGAGCTGAGAAAGTTTGACGCCGAGCAGGTCCTTCCCGCTTGGGATGGTCTGGTACGGGGTCAGCAAGCGCGACTTGAAGCATTGAAGGTCCCGACGATGTTCGTTACCACTGAAGCCGGTGATGTAGAGGTGCGTATATTTTCCCATAAATCGACGTGGGATTCCCTTTTTACTTTTCATTGGCTTGGGGATCACATCTCACGCTCACGTAAAACACGCTTTTTTCTATCAGAAGCAGCGCAGGGTCGTGCACGTCTTGGAGGGCATCTTGTCCACGAGCGATCCGGCCCAGTGATCGCTCGCTCGCTCTTCCTGCCCCACTGCGCCTGGCTGCCGTGAAATGCCTCACCCTCTCCTGTGAAAGCTCGGCCACGATGTGATACCTTACTTTAAGGGGTAAATGTTTCAGGGTGAGCCCTACCCCTCAATCAATAGAAAGGCTTGGGCTCCGTTCCCCCTATTTCATGGGCTGTCACCACAAACAATATATTGGCCGGGCTTCTCATTCTTGCGTGCGGCTTTCCACCGACTCCGGCGAAGGAGGCTTTGTTTGCCGACGTAAGTATTTATTTTTTCTACACCGGTGACTGCCGGTCGACCGGTCACGTACTTCCGCTTCTCTTCTCGTGAACCACGTTGTAAGTGATATTCGGAACTCGCGGCTCGGCCTCAGGGCGATGTGTAAATACTATTGCGTTCATTCTATTTTGCCCACAAGAAGCGGCGGAGGGCAAGCTACGCACCACCCACCATGAGCCGACCGTCGGACATTGGGTGAGTGATTAGGTTTGCGTGAGGCTTCCACTCTGCAGGAAGGTGCATGCCGCTCGTGGGTGCTTACATGAACCCCGTCTGCCGTCACGGTCGCGCAGTTTGGGCGGGGGACTTACCGCATCTGTGGCTTACTCCCGGTCATGAAATCTTAACCCTCCTTCACCATCGTCGCCACAAGTCAACCTGGCGATGGACCACTGATGGACCACACCCCCCCACCTGGTGGTTGAGAAACACCCGTTTTCGTCACGTCCGTCCGGCGACCGCACGGCCGAGCACGACTACCGATTAAACATCACCCACTGGTGTCGTAATCCTCGGTTTTCAGTCGGCTGCGGGGGAATATTTCGGAAGGATGGGCGCTACCGTCACCAACCAACCTGCGCTTACTGTAAGCTCTGAATTCTTGCTGCGCGACGACTGGGTGTGTTTCGAGTACACCGATGCTGTGCGCACTGCGCAGGGAGTCTGGGCTCCCATATCCGCCTCCCGGTCCCCATCGGCATGCGCGATGACCGTATAGTAAGTAATTCCATATTTTCATCTCATAATCTCATAGTATGTGTGCGCCAAGACGCAGACAAAGCCGTCGTGAGGCTTGTTTCCATTTGACTCTTGATGGGCATACTGTAGCTGTGCTCTTACATGCTGGATAGATGTGCGGACGCCGGACTCATCCTGCCATTTGGGGTTAGTTGCACTTGAACAGTGAGCCTCGACAGGGTCACGTGCCCGAACCACAATGTAAGAAGCAAAATTAAAATAATCCTCTCTTTAGCCAAGTCTTCATAAGCACACGGAAAGGGGAAGAGGCGAGAGCCGGGCTTGGCCAGCTGCAAGCGTTTGTAGATCCAAGTACAATACTGAGACACCTCCTGTTTTGTAAACACACTGGAAAGTTCTTTTTGAATACCATAACACACACAATTAGCCGTGCTTGCTTCTGATCCGAGGGTTATCTCGTCGAAGAGTGTTATCCACACGAACCTTTGAAAAAAAAAGCTGTTGTCCAGCCTGTTGGTACATAAATCATAGTTTTGAGTCACGACAAGAACAATCTGAAATAGCACGAACGAGATACAGTAACCCGAAGGTACCGAATGCGGAAGCAAAAGTCCATAAAGCACGCAACCCCTTAGTACCGCTTCAGCGGGCGGTACTGTACAAAATTCGCCAGGCCCCACTGGCATGAAACTCGAAGAGCGAAGTGTCAAAAAAATTTCACAAAATGAAACAGTACAGTAGTATGAACGCCCAGCGCCGCAGGTGTATCAGGAAAAGACAAAAAGTACAGTACTGTACTGTAGAATGAAGATGTGGCCACCTGGCGCCCGTGCACGAATACGATCTCAGGAGCTTGTTCGAGGCCTGGGCCCTGGGGTCAAAGCATGAAACAAAGGGGCCTTCAAGGTCGAACCCCAGCGGTCTTTAGAAGCCGTCGTGCATCCGTAGATTCACCGTACTTGGCTCCCACGGACGGCCTCCTGGCCATTCCGATTTGTATTCCCAAGGCCAAAGCCGTGGATGGGTAAAGGCCGGTTTACAGTATACAGTGTGATACTGTATAGTACCCCTGCTACGAAGAACTCCGTACGGGTGCTATACCCTGTAGAGGAAGGTCTCGGTTCGGCTATTAGACGCCCACCAAACCTTACATCGTTGGAGCAGTTCATGGGCACCAGAAGAGGGTGGGCGGGAAGACGATGCAAAAGTGAGAAGCACACACGTGAAGGCCACGATGCAACGTTTGCAGCTCCAATTTTGGAGTCGAATCGGACCGATATGTGCGTCAGGCTTTGTTCGTGCGGTGTTTAATCATGACATGGCATCGAGCGCCGGGGCGCTCAACAACCACGACGATGAAATTGAGCGTACTACGCGAATCTGCTGTCTAGACCTTTTCGCTGGGTGGCCCACATCTGCTGCTGATTGATGTGTAGGTGTCTCTATTGTCACTAGTCGTACGACTGTGCTGGCGGTCGGTAAAACGATACTGCCTCCTCGGATCTATCTGGGAGGCACGATCAGAATCAATTGAGGTTAGATCGCTTTAAAATCGGAATGGAAAGGAACTCATTTGCAGCCGGCGAGCCGTTAGACTGCCGTTACTAGAAACGAGGCCCGTATACCCAGCAACGTGGGACTTTAGTTTACAGTATTAGTACTCAAGATGCATCCTTGATGTGGATTCCCCTTTCGCATGTAGACGTTGTAAACGTCCCTCGACGAGCTACATAATTTTAAAAAATGCCTTACGTCGACCTTCCCAACGGACATGACGATTTCGCCTCCCTTTGGTACACCACAAATTCCGCAACGGGCACCGTGGGCGGCTTCGATCCTTCCAAGGCGACCGTCCTCCTGCTCCATCCCCAATTTCTCGACTCATCTTGGCTCTCCGCGCAATTCGAAGACCCCCGTCTTTCAAGAAATTATAACCTTATCGCGTTCGACGCCCGCCACTCCGGCCAGACGACCTCCCGGCTTAATGGAAAACAGGATAGTTGGACGGATGCCGCGGACGTGGCGTTTGCACTTGAGGTCCGTACCGTACGCGCCCCAACGATACCCTTCCTAGCATTTGCTCCAGTACCCCTTATCGGGGTTGTTGGATGGGTGACTGATACTCCTTGGATTCTTCTAGGTACTCTGTCTTCCTGCTGTTCACGTTTGGGCGTGTGAGCTATTCGCGACGTCAAGCGCGCTGCGTTTTGCCGCACTGTGAGTCTTCAACTCGTTGGCCCCCCATTGTCCCTCCTGCCGATAGTGCCGCGTATCTGATCCGCGAGCTGAATGTCACCCCAAGTTTCCCAGAAAAGTGCCTAAGCTTGACACTGCTCACCGCGCCCTGCGATCCTGACGAGTGAGGTTCCAACAACCGTGTTTTCGTTCTTCAGACATCGCTAATTTGGGAGCCTGGGGATATCAGTTCTCGTTACAACTTGAATGAAATCCTCCAGTCATGGTGTTATGCACAGGAATTGGAAACGATCGAACACGCATTTATGAATGTGGTCATGACGTTGTGTGGTCAGGTACGCTCTCTACTATATAGACGTCAAGACGGGGGCGCCGCTCTAATTCCATAACCTAGGACGTAAACGTGGACCTTGAAGACGACGTGAGCAGGTTCCTGAGCCACTGGGGCGCAAACTGACGCATTAGGCAGCTCATTGCGCACTTGGAAGTGCACTATCCACCATTTAGAAGGATCATCGTTTCACATCTAGGCTGCCTCATCGCAAGCGTGAGTTTTCGACACAGCCCATGATCGTTGGCTCACAGCATGTACAGGCCGAAAGACCATCACAAGATTTATTAAACACTATTACTCAACCGGTTTTACTCATCCATGTAGGACTATTGTTTTGCCTGTGATGCTCTGAGACTGACAGGACCATCGCTTTTTCAAAGGGTGACTCGAATGAGGTCTTCCCTCCAGACGGGGCTTTCATCATGCAAGAGCAACTTGTCAATGCTAAGGATGGCGCCAGGCTCTACTTCGTCAGAGGTACGTGCACTCAGAACTCCCAGCATATATATGCACGCTGAGACGCGCTGTCCAGGTGGACAAGGCTGTCTAGGCGTGGTGCCCGAGTCGGCGTCAATCGCCAATCGCGTGTTCGCTTCCTTCCTCGCGCGCCAGCCCCCAGCGCGTTCGGACCCTCAACCGCCACTCCCCACGCGCATGGAAGATGCGCTCCAACGACTCGCGGACATCGTGAACGACCCCGAAATCGCCTCGCGTGATGCTTCCTCGCCCATGGCGTTCACCTGCGTGTCGCCCGCGGTCGTGCGACGGAGAACGCAGATCTATGCCCAGGCCGCGGCCGGACATCGAGGTGCCTTTTCACCACTTGACAACCACGGACGACCGAAGCGAAAGTACGTGGTTCAGAACTCACTTCGATCTTTTTCTTTCTGACCCTTGGATGGTGTGGTCCGCGCCTGCCTTTTTTCGCGATCCAGATACTCAGAACGGGTACAGGAAGAGTGGTTCGAGATTGACAGAAATTGGATGTCCCATTCAGGTGTGTGTTGGATTACTGTACTGCATTGAGCCCCGGGTTGCCCGTCCTCACACACTTTCTTTTCGCTTGTCTCTTTTAGCACAATCCGAGGAGGCACGGACGCGCAAGCGCGTCGCAACGCTTGATGAGCGCCTTGAGACGTTGTCGCAGAAGCTGTCCCGGGAGCTTACCATCATCGGAACCGGATGGCACATTCCTCGCGTGCCGCCGCAGGCCATCCAGCGCATGGCCCTCTCGAATGGGTTCACGTCGCGTCTATCGAGTACGGCCAACTTGGCGGCGCGGGCCATCCAGCGCCTGCCCATTTGAGGAGATCCCTGTACCTCGTGCAGTTGGAATGCCCTGACAACGATAATATATGAGTTGGCAGTTGCATGTGGAGTACTGAATTCATTGCTTTTTGTGCGTTGGGAGTCAGGCATTAATCAGGGTCGAGCCTCAGGCCTCAGGTCGGGGGCAGAAAAAGTGATTTATCTGTATATAATCGATCTTTTGTGTGCGCTATGACGACTTTCTTGTAACTTGTATAGACAGTATATTCTCTCGGCCATCTCGGCGCATCCAGGTAATACAAGTATTCGCCTCCGCTGGTGAAAGTCATCCTTGGCATTTGCGGCGTCGCGTCTGGTCTGTCTTTATTAATAACCCACACAACCTTCAGCATTCAACCAGTTTTCTCTCTTTTCCACTTCATAACATGGCTTCAGCTGCTGCCAACAGTGCCAAGTAAGATGACGTTGATTCGCGCTGGGGAGTTGAAATTATAGCTGATGGGATTGTTCCGCAAGATGCATCTTTTGCAAGATCATTAAAGGTAAGTTAGGTTGCTTTTTCGATCCCCTTCAAGTAGCTCATGTGTGCTGGCCTCTAGGGGAAATCCCGAGCCATAAGCTCATCGAGACAAACTTGTCGTGCGTATGCTGTACATTGTCATATCCTCGCTTCTCACTTCCTTGGACGGTGACACCTGGCTGCTGCTCACTGCAGATATGCATTCCTGGATATCAATCCCCTCGCAAGAGGCCATGCCCTAGTCATCCCCAAATGTCCGGTTCATTTGGTTTTATATTCTCGTTTGATATTGCCGTTTTGATTGGTTTTTTTTTTTTGGGTTTTCATCGTAGATCACGCTGAGAAACTGCACGAACTCCCTGATGAGTACCTAGCGGACGCGCTGCCAGTCGCGAAAAAGATTGCCGTTGCTCAAGGCGCGGAGAATTACAACATTTTGCAGGTAGGCGCCGCATTCCCTCCTCCATCCACCCCTCCGCGGGGGTCGGTCTACTACTCCCGGTCTAACGATCTACGTTTTTCTGATAGAATAATGGACGCATCGCGCATCAGGTGCGGATGAAGGACTACTGATAAAAGGATAGCCTCAACTGACGTCGCTGACCATGATGATGGTTTACGCTGCATGGCCACGATCAGTTTGTGGACCACGTCCACTTCCACGTTGTCCCGAAGCCATCCGCCTCGGATGAGGAGGGCCTCGTCATCCAGTGGCCACAGCAGACGCCCACAAACGACGAGCTCGCTGCCGTTCTTACGGAGCTGCAAGGCAAGCTGTGATGGGAAATTCATAGATTCATCCACTGCGAGGTGTGTGCGTGTGTGCGATCTATGGAATCGAAGCTATCTCTACCGGTTCGATTCGAACTGGATGGATGTCGTTGTATGATTAATACTATCCCAGGATGTAACGAAAGAAACTTATCTGCTCCGCCTATTGCCTCCAACGCCGCCGCCACACATTCTCATACCCACGCGTGTTCTATGTGCTCTAGTGCTTGATATGCACCCCCGAGACCCGATCACCCCGACTTTCTTTTCCCTTTTGAGGTTACTGTTGATATGTGCTTGCTCGCTATGGGGCGGCAAGGGATGTGGCCGTGGACCGTGGTGCCAAGGCACACGCCGCACGATAACTTCGATAAGAGACCTGCGTTGGGATCTGAGTGTGCGCCCCCTTCTCATTGTGGTCGCGCATTAGCTTTCATCTTTGTCACCAACCTTGGCAGGCATGTTCCATCAGAGTTCCATGCTCAATCAGCCATGATAGCGCGAATGACTCTAGCTATTTTCTAATATAGCTTCCTTCTCTGACATGGTGGCTGATGCTTTCATTTGCTGCTTATCAGTTTGGTTCTTCGGTGCCAATAGACGAAATGAGCAGTAGAGCGAATAACCCCGAGCAGAGGGCTGAAGCAAAGGTCGTTGTCTATCGTGTATGCCGTGCCGATGAAGGTCTGCTCCATTTGGGTTGATTTTTCTGGATTATGTAATTGTGTAGTACTCTGGCCAAAATTAGCCCGAATTGGTGTGTGTACCCTCATCGCTGAACGGGATGGCCGCCCAAGGCGAAGACGCAGTCGTAATCAACAAAAACAAGAGATTCAGAAAGGACAAACGTGTGACTCTGCCTGTCTTTTTTGTGTCGTCTGAAGGCGGCTGACTTTTGTTCACTGGCAGCCTGGGACACTGATGACATTGACCAGTGAGTCTCACTGCTGTTGTATTGCGTCTTGCTACCGCTCACGCGCATACACGACAGCGTAGGTGACAAAAAGGGTTCTTGACCAGATTTCTCCTGTTGTTAAAGGCTTTTCTCGCAGTGGAAGATCGACAAGTTCACAGATGCGGACAACAAAGGCGGAACTTTCCTCGACGAATCATCCTTTGCGACTCTTTTCCCCAAGTATCGCGAAAAGTATCTTAGAGAGGCGTGGGGCGTGGTCACGAAGGCTTTGGATGCTCACGTCCGTTTTTCATTCTTCGTTGGGTTGCCTTTTGTTGATGTTGATACCGCCACACAAAGCATGTGGCATGCACACTTGACCTCATTCACGGCTCAATGTCTGTGCGGACGACGAGAAAGACATATGACCCCTATATCATTCTAAAAGCGCGAGACATGATCAAATTGCTGGCGCGAGGGGTCGCGGTTGGGCAAGCTATCAAGATCTTGGACGACGACGTTGCTTGCGATATCATTAAGATAGGGAATACTGTGCGTAACAAGGAGCGCTTCGTCAAGCGGAGGCAGCGCATAATAGGGCCCGATGGGAGTACTCTCAAGGTGCGCTCCCCCCAGACCTCACACAATACAACGATGTTGACCACCCCACAGGCAATAGAACTTCTAACGCAGTGTTACGTGATGGTGCAGGGAAGCACCGTCAGCGTCATGGGACCATACAAATCACTCAAGGAAGTGCGGCGCATAGTATTGGATTGCATGCGGAACATCCACCCGATCTATCGGATAAAAGTGTGCCACCATTTACGCCAACTCGTTGGATTTTTGAACGGGAGTTTGGATAGGAACTTATGATCAAGCGTGAACTTGCCAAGGACCCGAAACTCGCAAACGAATCTTGGGACCGCTTTCTGCCCAAGTTCCGTCGGAAGCACCTCAAGACGTCGGAGAAGACGGCACGCAAGAACGAACGGCTCGACGCCAAAAACGTGGAGCGTTCGGCCGCCGGCCTAGAGCCCATCAAGACCGCCAAGCCACAGAAAAAGCCATATACGCCATTTCCACCTGCCCAACTGCCACGGAAGGTGCGTGTTTGTTGTCGCCGAGTGAAACAGCAGGTGTTTACCGGCGTTGGTGTGGGACGCAGGTCGACCTGCAATTGGAATCGGGTGAATACTTCCTCAAACCTACGGAGAGGAAGCGGCGCGAGGAGCGCGAGAGGAAACAAAAGGCATGTTTTGTCTCTTTATACTGTAGGGACCCCTGTGACGTTTTGTATTGCACAGCAAACTGAGGCCACAGCGAAGCGCCGTGCGGAGCGCGCGGAGGCATTCGTCGCACCTGCCGAGGCGTCAGCGCCGACGGTGGAAGCCAAGCGAAAACGCAAGCGACGCGAGCTGGGGGCTGAGGTGGATGGAGAAGAACGAACCGGCGAAGGGAGAGAGGGGAAAAAGAAAAAGAAAAGGGTCAGGGAAGGCGGTGATATCATTTGACAATAGGAGGGGTCCCCTGTGCCTACCACCGGTATCCTACTACATATATAGGCGAGCACAACAAGATGTAGTACTTTACTTGTGTCCCGGCTATTGGTAAATGGCCCATTGCCGTGAAACAAGATGTGAAAGTGTCCGAACAACAATCGTGATGTACAGTTGGCCTGTTATCCTCCCTTCTTCCCACCATCTTCCCTCCCTCCTCCTCTAATGGCGACTGCCTCCTCTTGGATGCCCGCCGCAGGCAGACACAATGTCAGCATAGGCTCGTCCCTCTCTAAGGCACTTAAGGCCCGCAAGGGCCAGCCACCGACGCAAAGGAGCAAGGCACTCCCGGAGCGAGACTTTTATGCCCTACGATGTGCGCACCACATCCTCCCCCGCAGTGCACTACCTCTACGCAAATAGATACTTACATTCTCCATTGCAGATAACCACAAGCCCGCATCGATAGACCCTACCAAGCCAGGCACACTCGAGGTGAACCCGGGCAGGGAAGTAACCACAGTTAGGGTTGAGCGACCCACAGTCAACGTTCGTCCGCCTCACTCACTTATCCCCTTCCCCCCCTTCAGCCCCGATTCACACACGCTAATGTGGGAAATTTCATTCTGTCTAGAATAAGGAGGTGATAGTATTCAAGGGCGAGGAGAAGCCCGCGAAGGAATGGGAGTGTGTGCTTATTTACGACGAGGCGACACAAACGTTCACGCTCGAGAAGCTGGACTCGCTCGTCAACCTCAACTTTGACGCCAAAGCACCACCGCGAACACGCCCAACTGCCTCTCGTACGTGTCTATGTTCTCCTTCCTCATGCCTGCCTTGCCTCCCCCTCATCCTTGCGTTGCGTTGCGTTTCCTGCACGCCGTATGTACACACGCACGTCCCACACGCGCACACGCGCACATGCGCACACACGGATCACGGATGTCCACGCTGACGCCGCACGCACGCAGCTCCCAGCCAGTCCTCTTCTTCCGCCGCCCAAACGCCGCAGCGCTCCCAGCCGCGCACAGCCGCCGATGAGCTCGAGGCCCAACTCGAAGGCTCCAGCACAGGCCTAGGCACCGGCATAGACGCGAATGGAAAGACCGACCCCGGCAGCTTCTCGCTGGCACGAGGAGAGGAAGGGGAAGGGGAAGAAGTAGTGATTAATGGTGGGGCTGGAGCTGTCGTCGCGGCGTCACCCACACCAAAGCCGCGCCATGGACGATCATCGTTAGCTCATCAGAAGGCACCGATCCCGCCACAGCCGCAGCCATCACAACCACAAGCTCAACAAACAAAAGTCCGTCCTACGCCATCCAAGAAGTCCGCGCCTATGCCTACCGCCACCACGCCACAGTCTGCCAAGGCAGCTCGCGTGTCAGCAACACCAGCAGCGGCCACAGTCCCAGCAGCGACACCGGCAGCGTCATCGTCGAAACGATCAAGGCCAGTGGCATCAACGACATCTACGGCACCGGCGTCTGCGAAACGTGGTGCCCCAGAATACCGAGACGTCGACGTCGAGGACTTTGAGATCAGGGGCCCGATCGCACCTGTGACTACATCCGGAACTGCTTCCGCATCCGCGACAAGACGGTCGTCCACAGCAACTACGACGCCAATACAATCGTCGCAAGGGTCTTTGTCGTTCAGCCTGGCGTTACCTACGGCTTCTTCCGGCCCGGACCCTCTTGCTCATCTAGGGCTATACAACAGCAACAATGGTGCGGCGGCCGGTGGCGTTTCTACTTCTGCTTCAGTTTCGGGAGCGATGGAATCGGACGACGAGTGGGACGAGATACTGGCACAACCAGATCGCTCCGTGTCGTCGTTTTCGTCTGCGCATCATAGTCAGCAGCGGCCACAGCAGCAGGAGCCACTAACGATTATGATGGAGGATGATGCGGATGCGGATGTGGATGATGGACTGGACTTTTTGGAGCGTGAGTTGCTTGGGGAGGACGAGCCGATGGGGGATGGGGACGGGGACGAGGAAGAGGAGGATTTGGAAGAGGAAATCATCGGTCATGCGTCGTCATCGCGCGTGGGAGCGGGAGCGGCGGGTCCCATGTCGATGAATCAGTTTGCGGGTGGGGATGCTGTGTTAGATGATGACGACGATGATTTCTCGAGTAGTGAAGAGAGCGAGGAGGACTAGGACTAGCATCAGGGCCAGCAGCGAGCACTTGCAGTAACTTAGAACGATCAGGCTATTTTATTTCTTGTCCCTACAAAATACAACGGATGATCTTGTGCACTCAATTTACAGTAACCCGCTTGTTTCTTGATTGATGTCTCATTGTTGCCCGCTCACACTTGCTGCAAACTAGTATAAAAGCTGTATTTTATTACACGTATAAGCTGCCTCTACTACTGGTACCCGCGACACCCACCCTCGAGTGTACAAACACACATGCGTTCCGTACCCAGTATACGGGAAAAGGAAGAATGAGCAAATAACCAATAAAGCACACACAAAGCAGGGCGGCTACGAAATGCAAACCAAGCAAAATAAAGCACAAAAAATGCGAAGGTACTGTACTGTATGTAATACGACTGATGGCCACCGTCGTCGTCGTCATCATCACCGTCATCGAGTCCACTGTATTGCGTTACTACTGTCCGTGTACACACACACACGTCCAACATCCCCCAAACGCGCTACCACCACCCAACACAACCCTGGGCACTGGCACCGCTTTCACGCAGATGGTGTTGGTGCTGGTACCATCGAGATACCGTTGGCAACGGCGCCATCGGGTGCGGCGGAGGCGGAAGCAGACGCGGAGGCGGACGCAGCCGAGGTGGTCAAACCGAGGCCAGACATCATGGCGCTGGCCTGGCTGGGGGCGACTGTAGTCGTGCTCGCGAACGAGCTGGCCTGGTCGGCACCTGCGGGGGGCATGCCCATGCTGCTCATGCTCGGCATGCTCATGCTCATGGGAGGGTTCGAGCTCGAGCCCGAACCCGAACCGTAGCCCGAGCCGGAGCCTGAAGAAGAACCGGACTTGCTGGGGCGGACCATCCTGGACAGATCGTCGATTACAATGTCGATGAAGACTATTTCTGGACCGGCGACGATCGCGTTGCTCTGCCTGTCTACGGCTTGGCCGTTTAATGGCTGGTCGTCAGACGTGATCCAGACTGCGACTGGGCCATTGATACCTTGAGGGACGACGCATCCGCTGATGGGGAGAGAGAGGGAGAAGGGCATGCCGCCGGTGAGCATTTGGCAGTGGAAGCCCTGTAATAAGATCGCCTTGTGAGAAAAACGTTGCGATGGGATGGAATTTAAAATTAAAAGACTCACGGAGGTGCTGCTGTTGAGGGCAGGCGAGCTGAATTGCAATGAGGTGCCGGTGGTGACGGATCCAGTGTTAGTAACAGAGAGTGAAGGATTAGCTAGTGGAGTGATAAGGGCAATGAGCGTCGGGGGACAAAAATGGGCGCAGGCGCTGGGAAAACGTACCTGCGATGCCGAGGCTGCAGCCTTTGATGAAGGAGCCGGCAATGGCAAGAACCTCATTGGGAAGGAGAGGGATGTCGAAGGGTTGCGAGATGGCCGATGCGCCCTCGAAAATGTTCAGCATTGTCTCGTGGCGCGATTCGATGGTCACGATGGAGGCGGCGGCGGTCAGAACGCGCGGATCCTGGACGAGGTGCGCAGCACCAAGGTACGCGCCAACGCCGACGTTTTCTACGACTCGTGCGACCGTCACCATAGTCGAGACATCCACGAGCACGCTCGAGAAGTCGAACGAGCAACCCGAAGGTGGTGTCTCGCCGAATGCAATGAGAAGTTCCTAGGGCCCCAAGATGTCAAAAGATAAAGAAGGATGGATGGATGGGGATAAACGAATGCATACCTCGATGGCGGAGACATGGGTAGACTCGTCACTCTGGATGATCGTAATCTCCTCGATGGCAATGTCTCCGGACGAGAAACCGGCACTGGAGAAGTCGGACGACTTGAATTTGCTCAGTCCCTGTTTGTAAAACTCCGTCTCAAGATTCTCGAGAACGAAAGCAAATTCTGTCACACAAAGAAAGAAAAAATTGCGTCAATTCCCCCCCAATCCTACGAATCAAAGGTGCAGCAAAAAAAACTCACGCAGGACTTCAAGGGTGGCAGGGTCAGTACCACGTTTGAGCGGCGCAGCCGACACGACGAGAGGTGCAAGAAGAACAGTAGCCAAGCGAAGTGCTGTGGAGAAGTGCATTTTTGTACAGTATTAGGAAATGAGTGTTTGCCGGAGTTGTTGGATCAGCCTGCTGGGTGTGTGTGCGAAGAATAATAACAAAAGAAAGACCAGGGGTGCAACCGGGCTACCCAGAGAGCTACCTGTAGGGGGAACATCAGAATATGAGAGTGGGCAATGAGGGAGGGGGCACTGACCGAAAGAAAACCAAAGAAGAAAAGGAGAAACCTGGAGGGAGGGTGGGGAAGGGAATTGAGTTTGCGTGAACTGCTCGAATGGCGCGCAGTTTTATTTTATTAGACCAGCTCAAAACACTCTCCCCTCTTCGGTCTCACCGGAGGCGCCCTGGTTGCCATGGCAGTCCCACCTTTCCTCCATTTTTTCTTTCTCCGCCAGACACATCGTTCATTTTCTTTGTTGCCGTGAAACTTTCTTGGCACGTTGTTCTATCACCGCGCCCACTCCACACAGTCATTTCCAAAAACAATAAAAGACTCTCCGGGTGTCTGCGTAGGATGAGCTGTCCTCATGTAATTTTCAGCGCTTGTGTATATGCCATCACTGAACCTTCCCTTTCACTGCTCAATGGCATCTTATCTCACACAATCTCTCGCCAGTAGCCGTCCCACCCTTCTTTGATCGCCTTGGGCTGTGCGTTTCGGCCCTCGAGTTTCTTTAGGAACCGGGTTGCACAAGAAGTAGAAAGCGTGCACCATACTATATCACGTATCATGCACAACATGACCCGCGCGGTACACCCCAAGTAAGCCGCGTTTCCCCTTGTCCGACATGCCCCTGCATCAAATTTTGACCTAATGGAGTGCTGTATCTGATCGGTTTGACGGGACACCACTATCTGTGCATTGCTGTCCACGAACAAAAAAAAACGTTGTGGCATACTGTATGCTAAAGATGTGGGCGCATCCCTGATTGATTGGCAGGATTTGAGCGGTGAGCGCTATCATATCATAGCTTGAGCGGACTGGCGGTTCCGACACGTCAGTGGAACTGCACTGCTGCATGACGCAAAAATGCCAGTGCAAAAGCCTTGGCAAAAGCGGTCCTCCGCAAATTGGTCCTCCGAGGAGCTGATATCGATCGCAGGAAATTAGCGCCCTCGGGACTCTCAATACGTCACATTACAGTGCTGTACAGACCAGCGCTACTCTTCGCCCGCCTTCACCATCGATAGCTTACTTGATTTGTCGACGCTAGAGACCAAACGCGAACACAGAATAGTGCCGAAAAGTTGCGGCAATCAACCCGTTCCGGGAATGCCGATGACTTTGTTTGTCGTCAAGGACGACTTGCGGCCTGCACTGGCTTGGCTTTGGTGCATATGCTGTAAAAAATTGCGCGAGTTGGGATCGTTTGCGGCGTCCTCGGTCATCCCGTCGCCATGGATTATAGCAGACTGAGGGGAAGCGTGGGAATGCTTGGCGTTGCGGGGAAAGATGACATCACCCCTTTGGCGACCTCATCTTGGAGTGAATGAAGCGAACAGTTCCGACGAACAAATCACATCTTGCGGGGCTGCCGTTTATTCACACTTACTGGGGCGATACTGTAGTCCAACCTCTGACCCTTCCATGGAAAACCGCGGGAATGCCAAGACTGAGCCATGTGGGTTCCTTTACAAGACTGATTATACGGAGGCCGTTTGCCGCACAACGGCTACAGTTCTGTATCGTGCAGAGCCATGGCGACTCAATTACAAAGCAACTAAACGCCCAATCATCACGGCGACACTTTACGCTTCTGCGGGTGCTGGTCGATGGCCCGATGATGCTGCCTGCTACTGCCTGGACATCTCGGGCTGTCGGTCATCACATACTGCACCCGTAAATCGATTCACCTTAAAGGCTCCGAGTCAACAGCCTGTTCAATTATTATTATCCGCTCATCGTGACTTCTTTGACAACTTGGGGTTTACGGAAGATGGACGGAGCCGCGGCCGTCAAATGCCCATTTGGTGACATCAGTGTGGTGATATTCTCCTCGGTAGAATTAAAGGGGGGGGGGCAACACCAGGGCAGGGCAGGGCAGATACCGTACTGTACCTGCGAGCCGAATGCATGAGTGAGAATTAGCAGCGAGAAAAATCGTCCCAAACTCTAGAAGGCTCACTGGCGACAGTTTCTGATATTTCTGACGCTCAGCAGGTCGCGCCAACTACTCAAGACAGCTGACTTCTGAGGAGCAAGTGTATACCCGACGCTCGCCAGCCTGTTGCGCGGTACGGGGTAATATAGCTTGTTTCGTCCGAGGGACCATCACATCACCAGCATGACGACTGATGCCAGGGGATAAGCACTTCCACTTATGACCTTCGCTCGATGCTGTATCTGAAGTTCCTCCGGGCGGCGGTCACGCGGACATCGAGGAAGCAGGCGTATGTACCACCTCATGAAAAAAATCAGTGTCTGCACTGTCGGGCTTAACCTCAACCCCCGAAAGCGCGTTCAAAACGTGGACATCCGGTGAGTCAGATGCTCGCTTACTCCCCCGAAATCGCGTAAATAAAGAAGCTGCGTCGTGTACAGCAATTCCAGGAGATGCCCCGGTAGAAGGTTGTGGTATACCGCGGAGTCATGACACGTCCTTGGTCTTGTCGGCCTCGCTGATAGAGTCACGGGGGGTCTCGGTGGGAAGAGTCAGGACCATTTCAGAACGCAATTTCTTTCGTGCGAGTTGGCAACTGCTCGGTACGATCGATTGTCAGAGATACAGCTCAGTGCGCAGGGCTACCACACTGTAACCACAGTAAAGTAAGCCCTTCACGGCCGGCAAGAATTTGCAGCTGTTGTTCCAATGGTTCGCGCAAGTATGGTCCAGTGATGTAGTAACATGATTGGCGCACCATATTTTCCAAGCCAACTCGGGTTCAATCTCGGAGGAGTAGGCGTTCTTCGAGCGCATGTCTACCACAAAGCATTCCATCCCAGTAAGTTGAGTATGTGTTATTAGAAAGTGTGCAGTGCAGCCCAACCCGAGTACCTTTCTCGTGCTCGTAGTTCATGTACACTGAGCAATACGTTGGGGCATTTAATTTGCCAGCGCAAGAAGAGGAGTACAGAAAGCTTCTGCTACATGCTGAGCGTCAACGCCGTTAAACGCGCTGGGGAGATTACAGCTTTGCGGGTGAAGGATTGGCATTTCTGAAGGCCAAGGTAATGTAAGTTGAATGCCATGGAGAATTTTCTTGTGTATGTTGTACGACACTAGAATTGTTAACACGGTAACCATACGCGTCCGGTCTGCTAGGCATGCAGTCTTTATGTTGCTGTTGCACTGGGTTTGTACGGGGAGCGGCACGTGATTAGTATAGCTCGCTTACTAAAAGTGGCAACTGCCCACCCGCGTCCTGAACGAAATGCAAACTTATGTTTGTGGGGTCTTATCGCGCACAAAGACTATTGCTCCCTTCGGGGATGCATACGAAAAAATTGGAACGATACAGAGAAGATTAGCATGGCCCCTGCACAAGGATGACACGCTGTTTCAGAGTGGTAGATCTACGGATCTCAATATTTATTTTACTCTCAATTTTTACATTTTGTTCATACTACTTGTCGTGCATAGTGATCATGCTCTTTATATCAAAGGTTACGAGTGCGACAGCCAAAAAAAAGTTGTTGAATGCATTTGGTTCATAGGTTTGAATTGATTCGGCAGGGTTCGTGTTGGGTTACAGTAGATTGCATTTGTGGGCGGTGTGTTACTACTACATTACTACTGTAAAGAAGCAATTCAGCCAGCTGCTAATGCTGGTGCTTGCAGATCTCCGACAGAGTGGGATGCCAGTCAACTTTCCATCCCTGCTGCGACATTCGCGCGCACCGTGGCCCTTGGCAAACGTCAACGCGAGGCAGGGGAGCCCCATGCCGACCGAGACTCGGTGGGGATCGATATGGATGCTATCCCAGAAACGAGCTAGGGACGGTGATGCGACAAATGGAATCCTGAATGCAGCGCGGTCCACGGCTAGGACCCGCACAACTTAAAGCCTGTGCGCCCGACTCGATGCGATCACTGGCAGGCAGGTCTGCAGTGAAGGTAGTGAATTTCTCCCCGAGGACCTTCTCTCTCCTAGCGGTTATTCTCCACCCCATTTCTAATCTCTAATCTCTAATCTGCGACGGCTGAGGCAAAGGCAACCAGATGATCCTGCTTTGGTTGGGGAGGACACCGTGCGTACGCGAAGATTCCGATGTCGCCAGAGGCGTGAGATCTCCTGGTGAGTCTTTGCTGGCAAGCCCGCAGCTACAGTACCAGGGCTGGGACCAGCAATAGGCGGCTGGCGCTGTCGAAGGATCTTTGTCAAGGACTGTGGGCGAAACAACTCCTGGGGTACCAGAGAAGCAAGTCGAGTGATGTACGTCCTGATGTTGTGATGGCGAAGCGCACCCTATGAGAGGAGAGGCACAGTATGCGAAAGAGACCTGAGATCAGGCACCTTCGCCCGTCCCTGTGAAGCCGGGCCGCGAATCCGTTCCTGTAAAGTTCACACGCCCCCAAAGTTTCGCGGTCACGACACTGCTAAGCTCACTTGTGCTTCACTCTGGGCAGCATACGAGACCACAATGCTGGTTTTATACGAGACTGCGATGGGCTATGCCCTCTTCAAGCTCACCGACTCGGCGAAACTTACCGATCCAAATCTGTACAAGGAGTTTGAGACGCCCGAGAGGGCGAATGGACTGTGCGTGCAAATATTTTCTCGACCAGGGGACATTCCTTCATTCATTTACATGCTTGTATATTATTGATGCAGGCTTAAACTGAAATCTTTACACCGATTTACGTCGACCGCGACTGCCGTTGAGGAAATCACCACGATGCAGGAAGGGAAGCTCGGCAAGGGCTTGAAGGAGTTCCTGAACAAAGTGATCGTGGAAAAGGGCAAGAACAAGGAAGAGCTGGTCGTAATCGATCCAAAACTTGGCGCGTCTCCCTTTACCCTCGTCGTATTCTCCCTGTACTGACTAGTCCCTCTTTCTTGCAGCTCGCCCAATCAGCAAAAAACTGGGAATCAAGGTCATCTCAGACATTGACACGCTCGACCTTTTCCGTGGGATTCGCAGTCAATTGACTGCGTTATTGAATGGCCTTGATCCGAAGGACCTCGCGACTATGAGTCTTGGTCTCAGCCATTCATTATCAAGGTGCGTGCCTCGTGTCAGATGACATACATGCGGTCGCCCACCTCCATTAGGTTCAAGCTCAAGTTTTCTCCGGATAAAGTCGATACCATGATTGTCCAGGCGATTGCGTTACTCGACGATCTCGACAAGGAAATAAACATTTATTCGATGCGTGTGAAGGTTTGTGATCCACCCATCTGGACCTTTGAATCATGTTGTCGATATTGCTTAGGAATGGTATGGCTGGCATTTCCCGGAGATGTCAAAGATCATTTCGGACAATCTGGCATATGCGAAGGTGGTGAAACTCATGGGTACCAGCTCGTTGTTGCGTCTTTTCCTCTCCTTCTTACAACGTCCGCAGGCTTCCGGACGAACGCCGCCACGACTGACTTTGCTGCCATCCTCCCAGAAGAATTGGAAGCCACCATTAAGGCCGCCGCCGAAATATCCATGGGCACAGAAATATCGGAATCTGATCTCACCCACATCCATGCGCTCTGCGATCAGGTTATCTCCATCTCGGAGTATCGGACACAACTGTCAGAGTATTTGCGCAATCGTATGATTGCGATCGCACCCAACCTTACCGCCCTCGTTGGCGAGCTCGTCGGCGCGCGGCTAATCTCCCATGCGGGATCTCTGCTGAACCTGGCGAAACATCCAGCGAGTACCGTACAGATCCTTGGCGCAGAAAAGGCGCTTTTCCGCGCCCTCAAGACGAAACACGACACACCAAAATATGGACTCATATACCACGCCTCCCTTGTTGGCCAAGCACCACCCAAGTTGAAGGGCAAGGTCCGTGTTATTTCACATCGCGTTTCGATCGACCTCGCCTAATCTATGCTGCAGATGGCGCGTATGGTAGCAACAAAAACTGCGCTTTCTGTTCGTGTCGACGCACTTACGGATGCAGACGAAAAGTCGACGCCGAGCGCACCTACAATTGGTCTTGAAAATCGTGCAAAGTTAGAAGCCCGCCTACGCACGCTAGAGGCGGAGAGCGATGCCACGGGTGTGCGACGCTTTGCTGTGGGACCCCATCAGCAGAAGCGTGTCAAGCTCGACCCCGCTGCACCTACTTATAATCCAGCGGTAGATGCAGTTGGGCTGGTCAGCACGCAGCGTGAGCCGATAGAGGAGGCCGTGAAAGCGGTATTGGATGTGAAGGAGGAGAAGCGACGCGCAAAGGAGGAACGACATGCGAAGAAGCGAGCAGAAAAGGAAAGGGCGGGGCCGGTGCCGGTGCCTCTTGCTGTTGACGGAGAGGCAGATGCGATGGAGGTGGATGGGGAAGATGGGGTGGATGAGAAAAAGCGCAAGCGGCGGAAGAGCGATGGCAGAACCTCGATGGCGGTGGACGATGGGCCGATTCCTGAAATGGTACGTTGTGACCGGGAATGGTGTTTTGTTTTGCTGACTGTTCGAGTTTAGGAAAATGTTGAGATTGAGACGGAGGCTGAGCGCAAAGCACGGAAGCTGGCGAAGAAGGCGGAGAAGGCTGCCAAGGCCATCAAGACGGAAGGCGAATCATCGTCGAAGAAAAAGAAAAAGAAGTCCGAGGAATAGAAGTAGAGTATGCTTGCAGTGCTCTTTTCCTTGTACTCTTGCTACAGTACATCCTCGACTTGTATTCTCCACAGTATTTCATCGGTCGTTCGCCACGCTTTGGTAGCTATCTTCTCAAAAGGGAAAACATGCTGCTTCATCACCAAGATTGAGATCTCCATGTGGACAAATTGGTTACAAAGTGTTTTTACAGTAAGATGCAAGATGGATCCCCGTCCTGCCCGAGCTACTATAACGTTATGAGACTAATTCTTTTCTTTAATTTGCAACTGGGGCATGGTTTGTGATTCCAGCGACCCACGGTTGCGAGGGACGCAAATATGCCGACTGTGTGATGGAAGCTGGCCCTGAGCAAAGGGAATGGCGAAGGCAGTGTGCATCAATAACCGCTGAAGGTGTCGTTACTAAGTAACTTGGCGCAGTAACGACCTTACTGTATGGTGAGGGAGAGAAGCCAGTGGTTATTTGGACGTGTGAAGTCGAGTACATGTACAAGATGCCTCTTTCGGCCCTAGTGGCCCAAAATTGTGACATGATTCGCTTCATTCGTTCGAACGCACCACCACCCTTATCTGCATACCCTTACCATGTCCACTGGTCCAGCGCGACCCATTATCATCGTGACCGGTGCTAACAAGTACGTAGGGCTGTCCCTCATCTGCCACGCAGGCGCTCACCCTCCGCGCGGATAGTGGCGTAGGCTTCGGGATCTGTCGCCGTCTCCTCCACGGCTTCTTGCAAAACAGCCCAGGCGATGCCAGCCCGCTCTTTCCACGTTCTGGAGCGGCGGCAGATGAACAGGAGGGCATTGAGTACCCCTGCGCTGCTGGCTTGACCCTCATCATGGCTTGTCGCAATCGGCAGCGGGCGGAGGCGGCGCGCACGAAGCTACTTGAGTTGTTCGAGGACGACGTGGCACGGTTGGGGAGTAATTTCGGTGATGGTGGCGCTGCACGGCGGCATGTGGAAGCTTTTCGCAAGAACCTTGTCATCGCGGTTCATTTGCTCGACTTGGCTTCTGTGCAGAGTACCCTTGCGTTTGCAGATGAGGTGGCACGCACGTGAGTCCTTTTATTTCCCCGTTGTTTCTTGTCTTTTGGTGGTGATTGGAGGAGCTCTGTGCTGGTGCTCATGTTGCTTATTCTTGGCCATGTGGTAGGTATCCATACGTATCGCACCTCGTATGCAACGCCGGCGTTGCACCCTTCGTGGGCATTTCGTGGACGCTCCTCTTCCAACAGTTTTGCAGGGATATGCTTGAGCTCAACCCGTTTGGGCTTGTGACGAACCCGAGCTACAATGTCCAGCGCAGGGCGGTGATGAGCGACGACGGGCTCGGGTGGACATGGCAGTGCAATGTGTTTGGCCATTACATTCTCGTGTGTACCTCCTCCGTATTTTCATGGTGCAAGGAGCTGACGACACTCTTCTCTCTCTCGCGCGCGCGTACGTTGTGTCACAGTGTCGGGCGTTGGAAGCAAAGCTCGCAGCGTCGCGGACGGGACCCGGTCGCGTCCTGTGGATGTCCTCGTTGACGGTACACACGCATACTTACGATGCAGACGATTGGCAGCTCGTGAATAGCTTACATCCGTACGAAGGATCCAAATTCCAGATGGACCTCATTTGCGCCGAGTTCTCGCGGCGCGCGGGCCCGTCCGCGCCCGTCCGCCACTTCACAGTGCACCCCGGCGCGGTGGACTCGTCCATATCCGCGGCACTCGACGGCGGCATTTTGACCTATTTAAAAATCTTCATGTTCTATCTCGTGCGTTCTATATATTCATTCTTGCTTGCTGTTTTCAACTGAGTCGGCTTGTGCTGGGGTTTTTTTTTTGCAGGCTCGGTGGTTCGGCAATTTGCACTACAATATCTCGCCGTGGAATGGCGCCGCCGCTGCCGTTTACGTCTGCCTCGCTCAGCTCGCGTTTATTCCGGTCTTTTTGTCTGCCGCTAGGGTACCCGTTACACGAGAGAAGGAACAGAAAGATGGGGCGCTCCCGGTATGCCTGCATTCTGTAACCGATCGCAGGGGGCGCAACTCCGTTGCCTTGACGCCATTTTATGCGTGGCCCGAGTACGAAGAGGAGGCACCACGTCTTGTTGATCGGTGCGAGAGATTATACCAATCCTACGTCACGGCAGGGGGAAAGCTCCAGCAATAATGTGATCGAATAGATGATCTATAGTATACGGCTACATATACCTCTATACAGAAATTGGTACAATAAGACTGCGTCAGGTCAGGACTGTTGACTAATGCTAAAAGAAACAATACATTGCGTTTCCATGAATAGGTGGAACATGTAGATATGCTACATCCAAACGGACTCCTGCTGCACTTATTGTGATGCTGCTGGAACTTCAATCGTAACAGTAGTTGGTGGGCGGAAGTATGGTATCGTTCGGAGGTTGTTCGGCGCCGGTCCCTCCGCCTCTAGTTTTCGGCGACCCTTGTCACTCTGTGTGGCAGTGATTCAGTGAATAAGATAGGAAGAAAATATAGAAGCCACGGATGGGCGTACGATTGCAGCAGTCGACATCCCGCGTTCGAGACCCTCGAGGAGAGAGCAGGCCTTGCAGAGATCATTGCTGGACATGTAACCGCAACGTTTGCATGTCTCTGCGTACCGGAATTATAGCATCAGTTACATGAGATCATATACGTGCGGAGGGAGAGGGAGAACGAGAGAAAAGTACATACGTTGCGTTTTTTGGGTTGCGCGAACCTCGTCCTTCACCTCGAATGCCTCGCCGGAGTGAATGATGTCGATGATCGCGCTGGGCCGCGCTGCTTCGAGATCCTTTAGGAAGGCGCGCGCGTGGCCACGGTACGCGTCGGGCGAGTATATGCACTCTGTCGAGAAGTAATCTAGCTTCTTGAAGTACGCATACCTGCGTCGGAGTCGGAGTCAGATTGCATAATTTGGGATACGAAAAAGAGGGGGGGGGGAGGAGATAGAGGAGGAAGGCATTTACATGACGATCTCCTTCTCATAAGCGTACTTGAAAGGCTTTGACCGCCGGATTGTGTCTTCTCCTTGCGTGCAGATCGCGGTGCACCTCCCGAGTCGCGCGATGTCGCCTCGCATGACTGTGGGGTCATCTATCAGCACCGTGGAGAGGGAGCAAAGCGTATGCAACTGACTATTCATGAGGACCGTCTCTGCGATGTCGTCTGCGTTGTGGCCGGTTACAATGTGGTCCACGCAGAGAGAGGCTGCGCCGCGGTCCAAGGCCTGCCTGCGGAAAACACCACAGAAGGTGCAGTTATTCTTCTTTCCGATCGTAGAGACCACACGGTCCATTGTCCATCCGTAGAGCTCGTCGTAGGAAAGGATCTTGAGCGGCATGTCGTATTGTTGTTGATTGCGTTTGACGGTCTATGATCGAGGTTAATACATAGATGAGAGAAGAAAAGTCCATTCGTACTCACTTCGAGTGAGTTATCGCGGTAGCCGGTGATGCCTTCATCGATTGAGAGGAGGAAGAGGCTGAGGCCATATTGATACCGTTCGTTAAGCGTTTTCATGACATACGCGAGCACTGTTGAATCTATTCGGGCTGCTTAGCATATATTGTCATCGAGAAAGAATTCAACATACCTTTCCCTCCAGACGCCCCGATGGCAACACGGTCTCCGGGCTTGAAAAGCTGGGCCTCGGTGATGGTATTGTGCACCTCCGTTTCGAAGACCCTAAAGAAGCAGTCCTTGCATATTTGTTGTCCGGTCTTTGGGCGCCTCAGAATCGCCTTTGCGTTTTGGCAGAGGGCACAGCTCTTCGGTGCCATCGTCGTCAACAGTCGCGTGCTGAAGACGGATGGACAAGGCGGGCCGGCGGATACCGAACGAGCATTTTGCGCTTGCGCTCCGTGGCTGATTTGATTGGTCTGTTACCGCCACAGCTATGCCTAAAGAACTCAGGAAGAGAGGGAGAAGGCATAAATCAACACGTACTGAAGTCCAACAAGCGCCAGTGCGGGAGCGGGAGGTGCCAGATGAAGGTTCATCAACTGGGCCCTCGTGGATTGTTCCCCGGACGGACTCGAAGCAGCTCAATCCCGAAGCACCGTTTGGCTTCGTCGATCCAGAGTTGAAGGCATATTTCAGAACTGTCGATGATCAACTGAAGGAGTGGCAGCAGAACCGGGATCATGCAGAGGAAGAAGAGGATATCGATCCAAACGAGAGTGCGTCGTGTTTTGTTTATCTTCCTACGTGCGCTTGCGGGGGTTTTTTTTTGGTGCGCTCAACCTTTACCGTGCTTAGATAGGAGGATATTCTTGATGGCTGCTCTGCAAGAAATATCTGGCAAGGAACGTGAACTTGCAACTGACCCCGATTGTGCCGGCGGACTCGAACGAATGGCGTACTCCATGGACGATTTTGTGCGCCGGGTGTTTATGGATGCCCTCACAGGCTCGTAAGGATCCCCATCCTCAGCTCAGTTCATTCCTTGACCTGCGCACTCGACAGATACGAGTTGCTCATCAAACACCGCTTTGCATCTCACGTCATCCAAACGTTGTTAGCCGTGGCTGCAGATACAATAGCCCGAGAGGTATGTCTATTTCTGTGGAAAGGATGCATTGGGACTCAATTATATGCTATAGTCAAGAGGAATAACGCCCAAATTGGAAGAACCCACTGACAAAGGCGAGCTGCGTACGCTGACCCAGTTGATCCTCGACTTTTCCGAAGTGTGTTAGATCTCTGCATGTATACACGTCCTAATATAACATCCTTTCGCTAGGAAATTCTGCCATCTCTCCCAGGACTGATCATGGACCAATTCGCCTCCCATGTTGTCCGCGCACTATTTCTCCTCCTCTGTCCTCAGCTTTTCCAGTCCGATGTGCCGCACAAGTCCCAGGCATCCGTTCGCTCGAGGAAAAGTGTATCCTGGAAGGCAAGGCAAGGTCCATTGAAGTCTATCTTCGGTGACGAGTCAAACCAGGGCCAAAGCCAAACCAGTAAGGGGAGCTGGCAGCCCCCGGAATTTCAGGAGGTTGCAAGGAAGGTTTTGACGACGCTGAGAACTGCTCTGGATGCGAATGAGGTTCGTTCGCTGGCCGGAAACAAGGTCGCATGCCCAGTGTTACAGGTACGCCGCGATCTTGTTCATTTAAGCCTGCTCACTGGATATTCGATAGATGGCACTAGAGATAGAGGCCGATCAAGGTCTCTCGGTCGAGCCAGGTTCCCTCATGGATCATGTCTTGGTCGGCTTGATATCCGCGTCTCGTATGCCATTGTTTCTCGTAGATGGCCCGGTTCCAACTCAAACTACGCAGATAACGATTCACCTTCGACGCCCGAAGCTAGCGACTACATCGCCACACTCCTCCGAGACTCAACGTCCTCCCATCTTCTTGAGACCCTCGTATTGCGTTGTCCGGAAAGCGTCTTCGGCATCCTCTGGACTACGTACTTGGAACGCAGCCTCAGAAAGCTCGCCATGCATCCTGTCGCAAATTTTGTGGTCGCCAAGGCGCTTGAACGGGCTAATGCGGAGCAGTTGTCGTATGCTCTGAATGAGTTACGGGACTCACTCGGCAAGCTACGCCGTATGTTTGCGTCTCACATATTGAGTTGTCGATGTTCATCACTGTTTAGAAACTCGGATCGGAATTTTACGTGCCTTGATCGAGCGTGCGGCTGCCTTGAACGTCCTCGAGGATGAAATTTGCGAGGTCAGCCGGTATCACGTATTCTTCATGCAATCGTGAGATGATACTGCTCTAGGCAATATGTTCCGCATTTCAAGTGGGCTCGGAAGAGGATCGAAAGTCATTCGTCCACTGTGCGCTCTCTCTTAAAAGTATACCGGTAAGTAGGCATCATGACATCGTGCTATCATTTCATTTCACGTCTTTCACAGGAATATGCTGCCGCCAGTAGAGCGAACGCTGCTGCGGAAACAAGTCGCGAGTTACAAGATGAAATTCCTGAGAAACACTCCCAAAAATCGCGAGATAAAGTAACATCTAACCCTCTTGAGCCCACAACGACCGGTGCGCTGCTCCTGCAATCTCTTTTACGGCTCCATGCGCCGCATAATGGGCTTGTACTTGATAGGTGCGCACAAGGCGGATGATGTGGTGCCCTTCAGCTCTGATTATGTCCACGTAGTATCGAGTCGTTGCCTTCACAAGAACTGCTCGCGCTCACACGGCATCCCGCCGCTTCACGAGTCCTTGATGCCATCATTGACGGGCCAACAATTCCGCCGCGATCACGGCGTGCTCTGCTCCGTGCCATGGAAACACAGTTCGCGGACGTTATCGACGACCGCATCGGTACCCGAGTCGGCGAGCGCTGCTGGGCAGCGGCAGATCCATATTTCAAAGTATGTTGGGTATTCCCAGTTGTGCATGGGCCCGGATGACTGACGATTGATGCTCCTTGTTAGGAGAAGCTCGCCCGGGCATTGCTGCCGCATGCAACCCGTCTGGCGGGTTCGCCCTATGCACGATTCTTCACACGGGGATTGGCACTGTCGCTGCTCCAGCGTAAACCAGACGAGTGGCGCCGCCAGCACGCAATGCCCTCCTCGGGCGGCAGTGCTAGTACCGCAACGTCATCGCCCAACAAGGATAAGAACCCTAAATTGAAAGCCACCGCCCCATCAGCAGTCGTGGTAGTTCTCACCAACAACGACGAGGACCCTGAAGGGGATGAGGCGGGGACATCATCTCCCGAGAGGAGACATGGGCGCAAGAAACGGAAACGAAGCGCTGCAGCGGCGGACGAGATAGACGCGCTGTTTGATGACGCGATTGGGCGGAAGGTCGTGCGGAGCGCACTAGAACCGGCTCCTACGCCTACGACTGTGAAGTCCGGGACGAAGAAAGCCTTGACGTTGAAGCAAGGAAGGGGACAAGGTGACCAAAGTGTTGATCATGATGTACACCCTGGACTTGGAGCTGTCGTCGATGCGATCAAAGTCGCACCTTATCATGAGGGCAAGAAGAGGAGCAAGCGACGGCTGGGTCCAGCGGGCTAAGGTGATTGTGGATCATCACTGTTGTCGTAGAGCTGCTTGAAGAGACTTGGCAATGTCCGTTTTATGCTAACTTACGTTGTAAGTTTGAGGCCATAAGTCACGATTGGTTTCTTTTCGTCTGAGCTTGACTGCCTGACTCGGATGGTGGCGGCCGACTTGTGAGAGTTCTATAGGTTTGGCGCAGTTTGACACCACCACCTGTTTCTCCCTGCAAATGCGTTGAAGCGTTTGGGGCCGAAACGACGTGCTGCGATGCTGGATAGCGGAAATGGGTGAGGGAAATGCGTCTGCTGGTGCGTTGGCCAAAGTGCAGTAATTTTTCTTAGCTCTTACAGTGCTTCAAACTTGCTTTTGAATCAATTGAGCTCCGTTCTACACAATGATATCATACAAATGAGCCTGATCATCGTGATGCTAAGAGAATACTGTGATTGGGTCTCAAAAGCCAAGCAATGAGCGTTGAGAAGAATCGCAGCTAGTAAATAAATGGTGCCCTAACATAAATGGGATAGAAACAGAGAGCACTCATCGACCTTCACACTACCTGCTTTACTAGCGAGAAATGGCAATGGGGCAACCGGCAAGCTGTCGTGCGGCAACGAACTGTCCAATGGTTTCCTGGACAGGTCCGGGTGGGAGTGGCCCATACAAGGAAATGGTCTGCAAGGCGGGTAAGACTTCTGTCACTCTTTCCCCGACGAGCTCTTTCAGGGCGGGGGCAATATGCGGCAAGAATTTTGAGGACGTGTAGAGATGCTTCACGGCGGTGAATGGACGGAAAAGTTCGAGCCATTGGCTGTTCTCGCTGTCGTCTTGCCAATGAGATTCATTCCGGATGCGGAGACGTTCTATCGTGGAAATGAGAGCCTGATTGATGGACGAACTGCAGACCTGCGCCAGAGACGAAAGCTGCCTATCTGACTGGCTGCATGAGATTCTGAACTGTAGCACTGCGTCAGATGTGTGCGGAAGTGTGACCGAAACGTCGTAAGAGGAAAAGACCACAAGTGCTTCATTATGTGCCTTGAACTTTGGTGTGCGACTCATGAATTGAGTGAGTCGTGGAGAGTCGGATATCAATTGATGGAAGAAGGTTATAATCAATTGGTTGAGTAGAGGGGCGTCGATCCGAGCCACGAGGTCCTCCAGATATTCGCCAGCCCCTTTGAACTGCAAGAAAGTGAGAACGGGGAGGAGAACGCGTGTCTGTAGAGGCGGACGTCGGTCAGGGGGACTTCGAGGGGATTCAAATCCAATGCGGAAATTTTGAGGCTGGTCAACACGGAGAGGACAGTGACCATCGCTTCGGGTGAAATGTACCCGGAATAAGGAATCCTCTTAAGTTGAAGATGGACAAGGTGAGTGGCAGTCAAAAGTAGGTTTGGTAATCCCGGAAATGGAATGCGATCCAGGACGAGTGTTTGCAGACCTGGGGCAGACCCACCCAAGAACGAAGCAGGAACGACCAGCGCTGTTTCAGTATAAAATGCAAACATCAGACTTGTGAGTGCCGGGAATGGCTGCTGCAATGCTGCCAAAACCTTTTCCCTTTCCGAACTTGGAGGATCAAAGATATCCATTTCACATATGCGATTGTTGTGCTTGAGTGCCGCAATGATGTTGCCCTCTTTCCACGTGTCGAAGCTATAGACTTGTATGGCGATGGGCAACGGTGGCCAGACGTCCAGCTTCTGCCTCACTGGTGTGCTGGCTCTGCAGTAAAGTCGTAGATCCAGGCGACGTGGTGACCCAAAAACAACATTTCGCCATTTTCGGCACACGTGCACCAGCCTGTGCCATGCCGGTATTTCCGTTCCCATGATCCATCCTTCATCCATACAGAAATCAAATATTCTTAGGAGGGCAACATCGGGGACCATGTCGATTGTCACCTGGGCTACATCGCACCAATCAACAGTCCGTGTAAGGCCACTGCAGGCTATCGTGCAAAAGATGTACGTACATCGGCCTCCTTCTGTAGATTCCTTCCCAGTCCCGCCGTGTGCTTGCTTTTCGGTCAATGGACCCTCAAGATTGCCATCTATCAGAATCAATGACCCAGAGTGGCAAGGAGATGATGGTGGGGCGATGGCGGGAAGTGCCAGGGAGACTGGATGTTTGAGACGCTCTTGATCAAAGCCGCTATTCGGAGCAATCTTAGTTAGTTCAGTAATCCGGTGAGTAAATTCCCTTGACATACTGTGAACTCATCGATGAGGATTCAGCGTCGAGATTGGTTTGAATTTACTCACCACCGCAGTTTTTACTGCAAACCTTATTACACAGCCCCCCTTGGACCTCGAGCGCTTGAGCCTGAGGCCTGAGGCCTGAGATCTGAGAGCTTGAGCTCGTGATCCCAAGAAGTTTGTACGTTAGACACGAATGGGATATACAGTCACGGTAAAACGTTTCTTGAATTGCGTTACTCCTGGAATATTTCATGAAATCGCCTCATCTGTCAGCCACTCTTGCAGCCACTTCTCCACCAGTGCCTCCTCCTCTCGCCCTGGGTCAGGCTCCCTCGGCTGTTCATCCGACGATAATGCCCGGCCCCTTGTCCACGACTCGCGATATATCCACTGGCGACTGGATGCGATCGATCGCTCGTTTGCGCCATGCGCCATCCTTTTCATACTCTACGAATCGCTCACTATCATCGTAATCAATTCGTCGTCGCATTCATGTTGTGCTGATTCGTAGTCCCGGTGGTATGGCAGAGATCCTGGCGGCCTCACGTTTACAGGCACGAAGGTGCTGTGCGGAGGGTAAGCTTCAAGTTGAGCCTGTTGAGGGTATGAATGCGTAATATGGACTCTCCATGGCGAGGCCGGCTGCGTTCGTTCACTATCATGCTCTGTTGGGTCGGGGGAGCAGGCTTGCTTACGTTCGATGTCTAAATGCCATGTCATTGCGTCAGCTCACAATTCAGTTAACAGTGAAAAAGGAAAGGGGGTGGGTCTGTGCACTCTCTCTTACAGTAAAAGTATACCCGTAAGTAGGCATGACATCGTGTTATTATTTTATTTGACGTGTCTCACAGGAACATGCCGTCGCCAGTAGAGCGAACGCTGCTGCGCCATCAAGCCGTAAGTCACAAGATGAATTCCCTGAGAAACACTCCCAAGAATTACAAGACAAAGTAGCATCCAACTTTCTTGAGCCCACAACGACTGGTGCGCTGCTCCTGCAATCTCCTCTACGGCTCCATGCACCGCATAATGGGCTCGTACTTGATTGAGGCTCACAAGGCAGATGACGTGGTACCCTCCAACTCTGATTCTGTCCACGTAGTATCGAATCGTTGGCGTCACGAGAACTGCTCGCGCTCACACGGTACCCAGCCGCTCCGCGGGTCCTCGATGCCACCATTGACGGCCCAATTCTACCTTGATGACGGCGTGCTCTGCTCCGTGCGATGGAAACACAGTTCGTGGACGTTATCGACGACCGCATCGGTGCCCGAGTCGGCCCGCGCTGCTGGGCTGCGACCGACCATATTCCTGGGTATGCGTGGGCCTTGGCGTGGGCCCAAATTACTGACGATTGACACTTTGAGAAGCTCGCCCGAGCATTGCCGCCGCGTGCTGCACGGTTCGCCCCATGTACGGTTCTTCACACGGGGATTGGCACTGTCGCTGCTCCAGCGTAAACCGGACGAGTGGCGCCGCCAGCACGCAACACCCTCCTCAGGCGGCAGTGCTAATACCACAACGTCATCGCCTAGCAAGGATAAGAACACTAGATTGAACGCGACCGCCCCATCAGCAGTCGTGGTAGTTCCCACTAACAACGACGAGGACCACGATGAAGACCCTGAAGGGGATGAGGTGAGGACATCATCTCCTGAGAAGGAACACGGGCGCAAGAAACGTAAACGAAGCGCTGCAGCGATTGACGCGCTGTTTGATGACGCGATTGGGCGGAAGGTCGTTCGGAGCGCACTGGAACCGGCTTCTGCGCCTACGCCTGTGAAGTCCGGGACGAAGATAGCCAGCTTGAGTTGAAGCAGGGAGGGGGACAAGGCGACCAAAGTATTGATTATGATGTATATCGGACTTGGAGTGGTCGTTGATGTGATAAACGTCGCGCCTCGTCATGAGAGCAAGAAGTGGAGCAAGCGACGGTTGGGTCCAGCGGGCTGAAGATGATTAAAGGTCATCACTATTGTCGTAGGACTGCTCAAAGACATTGGCATCATCCGTTTTGTGCTATCTTGAAGGTTGAGGTCATAAGTCACGATCAGTCACTTTTAATCTGAGCTCGACTGTCCGGATGCTGGCGTTGGACTCAGGGCACACAATGTTTAATTGATTTTATGGATTCCGTTGAGTTGTTATTCTTTTTGATATTTGTACAGTACTTCGGGCAGATTGTTGACGAGGAAACGCATGCGTCCAGGCAGCCCGAACGCAAGATACAACGACCCCCATCGTGTTATAGAGCGTAGATGGAACTGCGGACCTGAGGCCTGAGGCCTGCCAGTGAGTGTTGAGTACGTTGAGTAGTGAGCGAGCCACTTGCTGAGCCTTGCTCACGGTCGACGAAATCCTAGTTCAAATCTATTGGCCCCAATCATACACAATAATGATATAATAGAAACGAGTCTGATCATCGCGATGTTAAGAGAATGCTGCCGGTGTGACTGGTGTCTTGAGAGACAAGCAAAGAGTGTTAAGAAGAATGTCGACTGGGTAGGTAGATGACGCCAATAATGCCAACATAAATGGGATAGAAGTAGAGAGCACCCATCAATCTTGAAACTACCCTCGTTTCCACGGAGTAACTGCAACGGGGTGACCGGCAACCTGTCGTGCGGCAACGAATTGCTCCATGGTTTCCTGGACAGGTCCTGATAGCTGTGGCTCCTCCAAAAAAAGTGTCTGCAGGGCAGGTAACGCTTCTGTCACTCTTACGCCCACGAGAGCGGGCAAGATACGCTGTATGAGTCCCGAGCGTATGTACAGATCCTTCACGGCGGTAAATGGATGGAAAAGTTCCAGCCACTGGCTGTTCTCAATTTCGTCTTGCCAATGAGAATCATTCCGCATGTAGAGGCGTTCCACCGTGGGAATGAGAGCCTGAGGGAAGGATGAGCTGCAGACAACTCTGCAGACCTGCGCCACAGATGAAAGCTGCCAATCTGGGCCCCAGCATGAGATTCCCAACTCGAGCGTCCCGTTAAATGTCACGGTCCGTGGAAGTGTGACCATAACGTGGTAGTAGGAAAAGTCCACATGTGCTTCATCGTGTGCTTTGAACTTTGGTGTGCGACCGATGAACTGAGTGAGTTGTGGAGAGTGGAATATCAATTGATGGAGGAAGGTTATCGTCAAGTTTTCAAGTAGAGGGGCTTCGATCCAGGCCACAAGGTCCTCCAGATATTCGTTGACCCCTTTGAACCACAACTTAGTAAGAGCAGGGAGGAGAGTGCGTGTCCGCGGAGGCGGACGTCGGGTCCTATGGTCAGGGCGACTTCGAGGGGATTCGAATCCAATCCCGAGACTCTTGAGACTGGTCAATATGGAGAGGCCGGTGACCATCGCTTCGGGTGAAATGTACCCGGAATGAGAAATTCTCTGAATATCAAGTTTGACAAGGTGAGTAGCAGACAAAAGTAGTTTTGGTAATCCCGGGAATGGAATGTGATCCAGGGCGAGTATTTGCAGAGCTGGTGCAAATCCACCCAAGAACAAAGCAGGAACGACCGGCGCTGGTTCAGTCCGGGATGTTAAGAGCAGATATGTGAGTGCCGGGAATGGCTGCTGCATTGCTGTCAAGGCTTTATCCGTTTCCGAGCTTGGAATATCGAAGATAACCAATTGACATATGCGATCGTTGTGTTCGAGTGCCGCAATAATGTTACCGTTGTCCCACCTGTCGACGCTATAGACCTTTACGATGATGGGCAACAGTGGCCAGACGTCCAGCGTCTCTCTCACTGGTGTCCTGGCTGAGCAGTAAAGTTGCAGATTCAGGCGACGGGGAGACCCGAAAACAACATTTCGCCAATATCGACACACGTGCACGAGAGTGTGCCATGCCTGTATATCTTCATCTTCTGGTTCTTCACCCACATAAAAATCAAATATTCTTAGGAGGGAAACATCGGGGAGCATTTCGTTTATCACTCGGGCTACATCGCACCAGTCAACAAGTCGGTACAGGCTATCGTGCAAAAGATGTACGTACATCGGTTTCCTTTCATAGTAGTAAATTCCTTCAAAGTCTCATGATGTGCTTGCTTTTCGGTCGATGAACCTTCAAAATGGCCATCTGTCAGAATGGATGACCCAGGGTGGCAAGGAGTTAATGGTGGGGCGACGGCGGGGCATGCTGGAGAGACCGGAGTTTCGGGACGCTCTTGATCAAAGTCACTATTCGGAGCTTTCTTAGTTACTGTGCTTCAGTAATCCGGTGAGTGAATTCCCTTGACATACCACAGCGAACTCATCGATGAGGATTCAGCGTTGGGGGCAAACGAGATTGGTCTGAATTTACCCACCGTGACCGTTGCCCGTTGCCGTTTGCCATTTTACTTCACAGCCTTCCACGTGACATTACAGTCCCTTGGGCTCCTACTGTAAGAAAGTTTGAATGTTAGACGCGAATGAGACTATTACAGTCACTGTAAAAGCGTTTCGTGTCCAATCTAGATTCCAGATGTCGCTGTCCGACACTTCTTCACTCGCGGTTCCTCATCGTCGCGTCATGGTCAACTTCCTCTTCTCCACCACTCTCACTCTCGCTCTCAGGCTCGCTCTACCATTCATCCGACGATAATGGCCGGGCCCCTTTTCAACGACTTGCGCTGTGTCCCACTAGCGACTGGAGTCGGTCACTGGACGCGATCGATCGCCCATTTGCGCCACGCGCCACCCTTTTCATACCCTGCGGATCGCTCACCATCATCGTAATCAATTCGTCGTCGCATTCGTGTTGTGCCGATTCGTAGTCCGGGTGGTATGGCGGTGCAGCGAAGATCCCAGCGGCATCACGTTGTGTCCATATGCATATGTCCATGGCGAGGCCGGCTGCGTTCACTGTCACGCTCTCTGGGTCTAAATGCCATTTCATCGCGTCAGCACACAATTTCAGTTGACAGTGAAAATGGAAAGGTGTGAGGTGGATCTGTGCATACTCTAGGCATGTCATCGTGTTATCATTTCACTTGACGTTTCTCACAGGAATATGCTGTAGACTGTAGTAGAGAGAACGCTGCTGCGCCATCAAGTCGCGAGACAAAGTAGGATCGAACCCCCTTGAGCCCGCAATGGCTTGTGCCCTTCTCATGCAATCTCTTTTGCGGCTCCATGCCCCGCATAGTGCGCTCGTACTTGATAGGTGCGCACGAGGCAGATGATCTAGTGCCCTCCAACTCCGATTATGTCCACGTGATATCGAATCGTTGCCTTCACAAGAACTGCTCGCGCTCACACGGAATCCCACCGCATCGCAGATCCTCGACGCCATCATTGACGGCCCAACAAATTGGCAACAAATCCACCTCGATCACGGCGTGCCCTTCTCCGTGTGATGGAAGCACAGTTCGCGGACGTTGTCGAACAGCATTGGTGCCCGGGTCGGCAACTCGGCGCGCGCTGCTGGGCGGCGGCAGACCCATGTTTCAAAGTATGTTGCGTATTTCTGATTGTACGTGGGTCCCAGTGACCGAAGGTTGATGGTTCTTATTAGGATTATTAGGAGAAGCTTGTCCGCGCGTTACTGCCGTATGCAACGCGTCTGACGGGTTCACCCCATGCACAGTTCTTCATGAAAAGATTGCACTGGCACTGCTCCAGTGTAAACCGGACGAGTGGCGCCGCCAGCACGCTTTTTATTTTATTTTAAGTCTGCATTTGTATTCCGCAACATACACATGGTAAAGACGCGGTCCCGAAGAGTTCCGGACTTGAACTAAAGAGAAATGTGGGCTACAACTGGCCAGCGGCTGCTGGGACATGGTACAGAGGAGTTACGGTAGAAGGAGGGGGTGTAAACGAGAACCGGGCTGATATCAACCAAGCCCTCGCAGCGACTCGCGCTCAGAAAGGTGGAAAAAGGGGCCAAACTATCCCGGGTCCCCTAAGGGACGTGGCCTGAAACAGGCCCTCGTGCGCTCTAGAACGCAATACCGTCCTCGGCTGGCAGTGCTAATGCCGTAACGTCGTTGCCCATCAAGAACAAGAGGACCCTGAAGGGGATGAGGCGAGGACATCCTCTCCTGAGAGGGGACACGGGCTGAAGATGCGTAAGCGAAGCGTCGCAGTAGCAGATGAGATCGACGCGGTGCTTGATGATGCGATTGGGCGGGAGGTCGTGCGGAGCGCACTGGAACCGTCTCCTTCGCCTACGCCTGTGAAGTCCGGGACGAAGAAAGCCAACTTAACGTTGAAGCAGGGAAGGGGACTAGGCGACCAAAGTGTTGATCATGATGTACATGTTGGAGCGGTTGTTGATGCGATCAAAGTCGCGCTTCGTTATAGGGGCAAGCGACGGCCGGGTACCGGGATACGGCGGGCCGAGGGTGATTGTGGGTCGTCGTAGAGCTCCTTGAAGACATTGGCAGTATCCGTTTCATGTTCTAAGTTTTCTCGACCACCAGATAACAGCCGGAATGCAAGATACAATGACGTCATCGTGTCATCGTAGGTGATCCGGGGACCGTCAGTGAGTCAGTTGCGCACAAGCTGGCGCGAAATCTATTGGCCTATATCATACAACAATATCATAAAAATGAGTCTGATCATCGTGATATTATGAGAACACTGACTATGGTCTTAAGAGTTAAGATGACGGCTGGTAAGTAGATGACACCAAATGGGATAGAAAGTAGAGGGTATTGATCAATCATCCGTATCATGCGATGACTCTCCCATTTTCTCTTTCCCAGCGAGAAACGGCTATATGGTGACCAGAAAGCTGTCGTGCGGCAACAAACTGCTCAATGGCTTCCTGGACAGGACCCGATTGGAGTGACTCCTCCAAGAAAAGAGTCTGCAGGGCTGGTAACACTTCCGCCACTCTTTCCCCAACAAGCTCTTGCAGGGTGGGCGCGATACATGATGTAAATTCCAAGGCTATGTAGAGAGCCTTCACGGCGGTAAATGGATGGAAAAGTTCCAGCCATTGGCTGTTCTCTGGCCAACCTGAAATCCGTGTCGAACAATCACTCTGAATGATATAGAGGTATTCCACTGCAGGAATGAGTGCTGGAAGGAGGGACGTGTCGCAGAGCTGCACCACAGACGAAAGCTGGTAATTTGAGTCCGGCCAGTATGAGATTCCCAAGTTGATTACTCCGTCAAATGTCTGTGGAAGCACGATCGTAACGTCCCAATCGAAAAATTCCACACGTGCGTCACCGTGTGATTTGAACTTTGGGGTACGATTGATGAACTGAGTGAGTTGTGGAGCATTGTGGAATTTCAGTACACGGAAGAAGATTATCCCCAAGTTGACCAGTAGAGGGGCATCGATCGCGGCTACCAGGTCCTGCAGATATTCGGCGACTCCTTTGAAGCTCAACATAGTCAATGTGGGGAGGAGAGTACGTGCCTGCGGAGGCGGACGTCGGGTTTCCAAGCCAGGGAAACTTCGATGGGATGCGAATTCAACGGTGAGCTTTTCGAGCCTGTTCAACACGGAGAGGCAGGTGACCATTGCCTCGGGTGAAAAGTACCCGGCATGAGGAATTTGCAGAAGATTAAGATCGACAAGGTGAGTGGCAGACAAAAGCAGTGTCGGTAGTCCCGGAAATGGAATGTGTTCCATGTAGATTGATTGCAAACCTGGTGCAGATCCACCCAAGAACGAAGTAGGGACGACCGGCAGTGGTGTTTCAGTAAAGAACACGAACTGTAGATCTGTCAGTGCCGGGAATGGCTGCTGCAATGTTGCCCAGAGGTTTTCCCTTTCCGAACTTGAAAGATCGAAAATAGCCAATTCACATATGCGGTCGTTGTGCTCTAGTGCCGCAATAATGTTATCGATGCCCCGCGTTTCGAGGCCATCGATCACCAAGTGGATGGGTAACAGGGGCCAGATGTCCAGCATCTCCCTCACTGGTGTGCTGATTTCACAGTCAAGTCGCAGATTAAGGCGACGTGGTGACCCAAAAACAACATTTCGCCATGTCAGGCACACATGCACCAGTGTGTGCCACGCCTCTATAGGTGCTTGATCCACATAGAAATCAAATATCCTTAGGAGGGCAACATCGGGGAGCACGTCGATTGTCACCCGGGCTACATCGCACCAGTCAACGGCGCAGGCTATCGTAAAAGATGTACTTACATCGGCCTCCTTTACTAAATTCCTTCCCAGTACAATGTACTTGCTTTTCGGTCAATGGACGTTCAAAATGGCCATCCATCAGAATCGATGGCCCAGGGCGGCAAGGAGATAGTGGCGGAGCGATGGTGGGGTATGGGGAGACTGTGCAATCAAAACGCTCTTGATCAACGCTATTTGAGACATTCTTTGTTACTTCAGTAAATCAGTGAGTGACATACCTCATGGATGACTCGGAGGATTCCGTGGCCGAGGGGCTGATTGCTGTGACCAAATTTGACCAATGTCGGAGCACAAACCCTATTCCACAGTCCACGTGACCTTACCCTCCCCTTGGCCGTCATTGATGCAATCAAAGTCGCGCCTCGACATAAGGGCAACAAGAGGAGCAGGCGACTGCTAGGTCCAGCGGCCTGATTGTGAGTCATTACTATTGCTGTAGAGCTCCTGGAAGACATTATTCGACAACTTCCGGTTTATTCTATCATTAGCAACTACTGAATTGCACAGTGCCACGAGGTATTAAGTCACGAGACTTGTGGGTTCAATTTGGAATGTTTCTCTCATACGAGCCAACGAGGTAGTGTAGTAATACGCTTACCTGAGTTATTTTACATAGCGTAGTTGGCCACATATCACGTTTCACGTTTAATGGTCGACACCACCTCTTGTTTCTCCAGAGGAATCGTTCCTCGTGCGAGCCAGCAAATTCGGTGCAAACGGGTTACAGTAAAGCATTTGGGGCCGAAACGACGTGCTGCGATGCTGGATAGTGGAGGTGGATGAAGGAAATACATCTACCCGTGCGTTGGCCATAGTGTATTGGCATCTATCATACGCAACGATATCATAAAAACGAGTCTGATCGTCGTGATGCTATGAGAATACTGTGACTAGTGAGCAATGAGCGTTAAGAAGAATCGTTACCGGCAAGTAGATGACGCCAAACATAAATGGGAGAGAGAGTAGAGTGTGATATTCGATCAATCATCAGTCTCGAACGACTCCTCTTTCTCTTCCCTTTCCCAGCGAGAAACGGCCAGAGGGTGACCGGCAAGCTGTCGTGCGGCAACGAACTGCCCAATAGCTTCCTGGACAGGTCCTGATGGGAGTGGCTCCTTCAAGAAGAGAGTCTGGAGGGCAGGTAACACTTCTGTCACTCTTTCCCCGACGAGCTCTTTCAGGGCAGGTGCAATACTTGGCGCGAATTCCAAGGATATGTAGAGATCCTTCACGGCGGTAAATGGCTGGAAAAGTTCCAGCCATTGGCTGGTCTCGATGTCGTCTTGCCAATCCGGTGACCAAAAATTACCCTGGATGTAGAGGTGTTCCACCGCGGGAATGAGAGCCTGAGGGAAGGACGAGCCGCAGACCTGCGCTACAGACGAAAGTTGCCAATCTGACTGCTTGCATGAGATTCTAAACGTGAGCGCTCCATCAAGTGTGGTGACCCAAACGTCCAAATTGGAAAATTCCACACGTGCTTCATTATGTGTCTTGAACTTTGGTGTGCGACTGATAAACTGCGTGAGTTGTGGCCCTTGTGAAGCGTCGAATATCAGTTGATGGAAGAAGGTTATCATGAACTTGTCGAGTCGAGGGGCATCGATCCGGGCCACCACGTCCTCCAGATAATCGCCGACACCTTTGAACAGGAACGTAGTGAGAAGGGGGAGGAGAGTGCGTGTCTGCGGAGGCGGTCGTCGGGTTCTCTGTTCAGGGCGACTTCGAGGGGATTCGAATCCAATGTAGAGACTTTCGAGCCTGATCAACACGGAAAGGGCAGTGACCATCGCTTCGGGGGAGAAGTACCCAGAGTGAGGAATTCTCCGAAGACTAAGATTGACAAGGTGAGTGGCAGACACAAGTAGTTTCGGTAATCCCGGAAATGGAAAGCGATCCAGGGTGAGTGTTTGCAGACCTGGTGCGGATCCACCCAAGAACGAAGCAGGAACGACAGGAGCTGTTTCAGTATAGAACGCCAAATGCAGATGTGTCAGTGCCGGGAATGGCTGCTGCGATGCTGCCAAGACTTTTTCCGTTTCCGAACTTGGAAGACCCAGGATTACCAATTCACATACGCGATCGTTGTGCTCGAGCGCCGTGATGATGTTACTGCTGTCCCACGTGTCGCCGCCATATACCCCTATGACGATGGGCAAGGGTGGCCAGAGGTCCAGCATCTCCCTCACTGGTGTTTTGGCTCTGCAGTAAAGTTGCAGTTTCAGGCGAAATGGTGATTCAAAAACGACGTTTCGCCATTTTTGGCATACGTGCACCAGGGTGTGCCATGGCGGTATCTCTCTTGACATGATCTTTGATTTTTCGATAAAGAAGTCAAACATTTCTAGGAGGGCAACATCGGGGAGCATGTCGATTGTCACCGGGGCTACATCGCACCGGTCAACAGTCGGTGCAGGCTATCGTGCAAAAGATGTACGTACATCGGCCTCCTTTCGAACATTCCTTCCCAGTTCCATGATGTGCTTGCTTTTCCGCCAATGAACCTTCAAAATGGCCACCTATCGCAACCGACGACCCAGGTTGGCAAGGAGATGATGGCACGGCGATGGCGGAGTAGGCTGGATGTTCGAGACGGTCTTGATCAAGGCTACTCGAGCCTTTCTTAGTTACTTCAGTAATCAGATGAGTGAATTTCCTTCGACATACCACAGCGAACTCATTGATAAGGATTCAGCGTCGGGGCGAGTTTACCCATCACTGCTGTCTTATATTACTGTAACTTATCACACAGCCGCCCGCAAGAACCCTATTACACAGCCCTCCACATGACCTCGTGATCCTGTACATTAGAGACGAATGGGGCAAGGAGCTTGCGAGCGAGAGCATGGTGGAAAAAGAAGGCGAGGTCGAGGAAGTCGGGCACGACTAGGAAGTCGCTGTGTGAGTGACTTGTCTAAACCTAACCTACAGTAGCCTAACCCTAGACTCCGTGTACGAGTGTCTTGCGCATGCCGCCCGTTGAGCCAGTGCCGAGAAGCTCGCCCGCGCGTTGCTCACCACGTCTGGTAGTCTGTCAGGTTCGCTCTATGCGCGGTTCTTCACGCGAGGATTGGCACTATCGCTACTCCAGCGTATACCGGACGTCTCAGAGTGACGCCGCCAGCACCGCCCTCTGGCGGCAGTGCAGATACTGTACCGCTCGCCTAACAACGATAAGAATACTAGATAGAACAGCCACCGCCCTGACGTTATCAACAGTCGCGATAGTTCCCATCAACAACGACGAGCATCAGAACGACGACCCTGAAGGGATGAGGCCGGGACATCGTCTCCTGAGCGGGGAAGCGAGCGCAAAAAACCGTAAGCGAAGCGCGGCCGCGGCGGCCGCGTTCGATGATGCGCTTGGGAAGAAGTCGTGTAGGGCACACTGGAATCGGCCCCTTCGCTTGCGACCGTGAAGTCCGGGACAAAGAAGGCCCGCTTGACGTTGAAGCAGGGAAAGAGAAGGTAATAGATGATAGACAGGTTGAACTTCTTCCTCTTCCCCGCCACTCCGGGCCGCTCATGCTCTCAGTGGCTTAGCCACATTATGTGTGAGACGATAGTGCCCAGCTCCTTGCCCACGCCCACCTCGCAACATTTTCCGCTAGCAACAGTTCGCGATCGATCGATCGACCGCTCGTATATCGGGCCAACTAATCCGTGCCACACATGTGCCATGCCCTGCCCCCTTTCATACTCTGCGCATCGCTCGCCAATCGTAGTAATCCTACTAATCCACTCCGTCATGTACCTGTTTGTAGTCCAGGTGGCGCGGGGGTACGGCACATACCCTGGTGACGTCACGTTTGCGGGTGCGGAGGTACCGCGGTATGTGTGAGTGTTTGAAAGTATGGGTGTGCGAATCAGTGCGATATGGGGGCCGGACATGCTGATGCCCGATTTACGTGGACCCGTACATCGCTTGTGATGGCCTCCTGCGCACGGTCGGGAATGAAAACCCGATCACAAGGCGGGTGTGCCCTTGCAGACGGAAGAAGAAAATATTAAAATATCCACGGAAACGAAGTCATTTGATTGAGTCATGAGCTAAGAGATGAATGCGAGAGGCGCGACGTAGGGATGAGGGAGTGCGCAAGATACTGGACAACGACCTCACCATGTCACAGAGCAAGTGAATCGGCCGACAGTTGAGCGCTGAGCGCGCGAGCCAGTTGCGCACGTGGTCGACGATGACCCAGCTCAAATCTATCGGCCTCTATTCTACACAAAGATATCGTACAAATGTCTGATCATGGTGATGTTAAGAGAATACTGTGTTGGGTGCCCTAGGAACCAAGCAATGAGCGTTAAGAAGAATCGCAGCTGGTAAGAAGATCATGCCGAAACGTAAACGAGATAGAAACAGAGAATACTCATCAATCTTCAAATTACCCTCTTTTCCAAGGAGAAATGGTAATGGGATGACCGGCAACCTGTCGTGCGGCAACGAATTGTCCAAGAGTTTCCTGGACGGGTCCCGATGAGGGTGGCACCTCCAAGAAAAGAGTCCGCAGGGCGGGCAATACTTCTGTCGCTCTTTCTCCGACGAGGTCTTTCAGGGCGGGCGTGATACACGGCGTGAAATCTGAGGAAATGTAAAGATCCTTCACGGAAATAAATGGGTGGAATAGTTCCAGCCATTGGCCGTTCTCAATGTCGTCTTGCCAATGAGAATCACTCCGGATGTAGAGGCGCTCCACCGTGGGAATGAGCACGTGAGGGAAGGACGAGCTGCAGACTTGCGCTACAGACGAAAGCTGCCAATCTGGTTTCTTGCATGATATTCGCAACTTGAGCACTCCGTCAGATGCCACGGTCCGTGGAAGTGCGACCATGACGTCGTAATAGGAAAAGGTCACATGTGCTTCATCGTGTGCCTTGAAGTTTGGCGTGCGTCTGATGAACTGAGTGAGCTGTGGATAGTCGAATATCAGTTCATGGAAGAAGGTTATCGTCAAGTTGTCGAGTAGAGGAGCATCGACCCGGGCCATGAGGTCCTCTAGATATTCGCTAACCCCTTTGAACCACAACAGAGTGAGAACAGGAAGGAGAGTGCGTGTCGGAGGGGTTGGACGGGTTCTCTGGTCAGGGCGACTTCGAGGGGATTCGAATCCAATTTGAAGACTTTCGAGCCTGGTCAACACAGTAAGGGCAGTGACCATCGCTCCTGGTGTGATATACCCGGAATGAGGAATTCTCCGAATATCAAGATCGACAAGGTGAGTGGCAGACAAAAGTAGGTTTGGTAATCCCGGGAATGGAATGCGATCCAGGCAGAGTGTTTGCAGACCTGGGGCAGATCCACCCAGGAACGAAGCAGGAACGACTGGCGCTGTTTCAGGGAAGTCTAACAGCAGATATGTGAGCGCAGGAAATGGCTTCTGCAATGCCGTCACGGCTTTTTCTGTTTCCGAGCTTGGAATATCGAAGAGAACCAATTCGCATATGCGATCGTTGTGCTCGAGTGCCGCAATGATATTACCGTTGTCCCATGTGTCGACGCCATAGGCCTTTACGATGATGGGCAACAGTGGCCAGACGTCTAGCTTCTCCCTCACTGGTGTTCTGGCTCTGCAGTAAAGTTGCAGGTTCAGGCGACGTGGTGAGCCAAAAACAAGGTTTCGCCAATTTCGACACACGTGCACCAGAGTGTGCCATGCCTCTATATCTTCACCTTCTGGTTCTCCATCTATATAGAAATCGAATATTCCCAGGAGGGCGACATCGGGGAGCGTGTCGATTGTCACCCGGGCTACTGGTACATCGCACCAGTCAACAGTCTGTGCAAGCTGTCGTGCAAAGATGTACATACATCGGCCTCCTTTCGTAGATTCCTTCCCAGTCCCATGATGATGTGCTTCTATCGTAATCGATGACCCAGAGTGGCTGTGAGATGAAGGCGGGGGCCCGGCCCGCGGGGCGAGCGCGGGGTATCCGTATCCTGGATATTCAAGACGCTCTTCATCAAAGCTATTCGATCGAGGCTTTCTTAGATACTTCACTATTCCGACGAGTGAATTCCTTTAACATACCGCAGCAAACTCATTGTAGAGGATTCAGCGTCGGGGTGAAGAGATTGATTTGACTTTGCTTATCGGCGTTATCGCTGCGGTTTTATACTATTACACTGTTTACACAGCCCTCCACATGAACCCTATTACAGGATTTACAGCCCTTCACACGAACCCTATTACACAGCCCTCCACTAGGCATTACAGTACCCCTTGAGCTCGCGATTCTACAGTAGGAAACCATGAATGTTAGACACGAACGGGGTACTGAGGAGCTTGAAAGCGAGAGCGTGCGTGGTGGAAGAAGAAGTCAATGTGGAGGAAGCCGACTCAGCTGAGCACGACCAGGAGGAGGAGGAGGAGGAACTAGTCACGGTGCGAGTGGAGAAGTACTGCAGCGATCGGATGTGGCGAAATTCGTGATATTTGACATCTGATTTGAACTTTTATTAGATCCGCGCCACACATACGACATAGCCCATGGCCTCCCCTTTTCATACTCCGCGAATCGTGCTCGCCATCGTCGTTATCACTGCAACTCCGTCGTGGTATTCGTGCTGTGCCGATTCAGTCCGGGTACGGCAGAGATCCGGCGTCGTGTTTGCGAACGCGAAGGCACAGCGCGGGGTGTGAGTTTGAGCGTATAAGTGCGGAAGTAGACCGCTGTTGTCATAGGCCCATGCAAGCGGGGAGGCCCTTGGGGGAGGCTAGCCGCGTCCGTTCACCATCACGCTCGGTTGGGTCGGATGGCCAGGCTTGCTGACACTCAATGTCTGTACATGGCATGGAACTGTCGAAGATTAGCTGAAGGAATGGCAACACTTCAGAATCGGGATCATGCGGAGGGAGAAGGGGATGTCGATACAAACGAGAGTCATGTTTTGTCATCTTACCCTTGCGTGTGCACGCTTGCGGTGTTTTTTTTGGTGGGCTCAACCGTGCCCCGCTTATAGCATTGCACAGGATGATGTCCTTGATGGCCGCCCTCCAAGAAATATCTGGAGTGAACGCAACTGACCCCGGGTTGATTGTGGGTGATCACTGTTGTCGTAGAGCTACTCCAGGACAATTACAATTGTAGGTTTGAGACAAGTTTAGCCTGAGTTTGACTGCCCCGCTCCGGAAGTTGGCTTTAGACTCGGAACACAATATTTCAGCATGTGCTGCAAATTTGATTCTATGGACTTGCAGAACTCCGAGTCATGTCCTCGATAAGTCGTTATTCCTTTTGAAAACTTACTCCGGGCATTGTTGCCGAGGATATACATGGCCCCAGCCCGAATTTCGGACAGCAAAACGGGCGTAACTCGTGTCAGTTTCGAGCATACAAGGTCATCCACACGGAATGCATCATCTCCTGGCCACCAAATGGCAGCCGGTATGCAAGATACAACGACCCCACCGTGCCAGAGAGCGTAAGTGAACAGTGGACCTGAGGTTTGAGTAGTCAGCGAGCCGCTTGTGCACAAGGTCGACGATGACCTAGAGCAAAATCTATTGACCTCTATCATAGGATATCATAAAACGAATATGATCATCGCGGTGTTTAAAAAAAACTGTGACTGATGTCGCAGAGGTCGAGCAATGAGTATTGAGAAGAATTGCAACTCGTATGTAGTAGATTATGCAAAAACGCAAATGAGAAAGAAACACTCATCAATCATCAAATTTCCAGCAAGGAACGGCAATGGGATGACCGGCGAGCTGTCGTGCGGCAACGAACTGCTCAATGGTTTCCTGCAGTGGATAGGTCCCGATGTCATGGCAGCGTCCTCTCAAAGAAAAGAGTCTGCAGGGCAGGTAACACTTCTATCACTGTTACCCCGATGAGCTCTTGCAGTGAGGGCACGACACGTGGCGTAAATCCAGAGGATACGTAGAGATCCTTCACAGCAGTACACGGATGGAAAAGTTCCAGCCATCGACCGTTCTCGATATCATCTTCAAGGTCGTCGTTCATTGGACCGGTCATCAAAGTCGATGTCCATCACATCGTTTTTGTGGACGTGTTGTACAGTATGCCATGTCAGATTACAATTTTAGTTGGCAGTGAAAAACGAGGGGTGGGGTTTCACACGTAAACGCGTAAACATCGGGCGTTCGTGGAGCTTGGGTGCAGAGAGAAGCGAGTCGGCTGTCCCGGGCCGCAAGTTGGCTGTATCACCGAAAGTCACCGAGGTCATCGAACTCGAACCCCTCCCATTCCCTGCACGGACTCGAAGCAGCTCAATCCTGAAGCACCATGATTTGTCTACGTCGATCCAGAGTTGAAATTTGAAAGCTTATTTTAGGACCGTCAATGTGAAGGGCAAGAAGAGGAGCTGGCGAGTGCCGGTCCAGCCTAGGGATGATTGTGAGTCGCTATTGTCGTCGTAGAGCTCGAAGACATTTGGCAATGTCCGTTCATGTTATCATGAGTAACTATTGTAAAGTTTAATTCAAGGTAAGTCACAGTTGGTTTGCACTGGACCTGGACCCAAATGGCAGCCGGAATGCAAGATACAACGACGCCACCGCATCATAGAGCGCAGAGCGCAGGTGAATCGTAGACCTTAACGTTGAGCGCTTTGAGCCGTCATCAAAGCCGCACACGGTCGACAATGGCCCACTGAGAAATCTATTGGTCTTCTCTCCATTCTACATAATGATATCATACAAATCGTCGTGATGTTAAGAGAACACTACTCTGACTGCAGTCCTAGGAATGGGTGTCAATAAGAATCACAGCTGGTGAATAGATGATGCGAATCACTGGCATAAATGAGAGTATTCATCATTCGTCATCAGTCTCATGTGACGACTCTTCCTCTTCTCCATCCATGTAAGAAACGATTATAGAGCTACCGGCAAGCTGTCGTGCGGCAACGAATTGCTCAATGGTTTACTGGACAGGTCCAGATGGGAGTGGCTCATCCAAGACAAGAGTTTGCAGGGCAGGTAAGACTTCTGTCACTCTTTCCCCGACGAGCTCTTTCAGGGCGGGCGCGATATGTGGCACGAATTCTTTGGATATGTAGAGGTCCTTCACAGCGATAAATGGATGGAAAAGTTCAAGCCATTGACTGCTCTCTATGTCGTCTTGCCAACGGTGTTTCCAATAACTACTCCGAATGTAGAGGTATTCCACCGCGAGAATGAGTGCCTGAGGGAAGGACGAGCTGCAGGTCTGCGCCACAGACGAAAGCTGCCAATCTGACTGCTTGCACGAAGTTCCAAACTTGAGCTCTCCGTCAAATGTCCGTGAAAATTCGACCGTAACATTCCATTCGGAAAATTTTACATGTGCTTCATCGTGTGCCTTGAAATTTGGGGTGCGACCAATGAACCGAGTGAGTTGTGGAGTGTCGAATATTAGTTGATGGAAGAAGTTTATCGTCAACGTGTCGAGTAGAGGGGCATCGATCCAGGCCACCAGATCCTCCAGATATTCGGCGACTCCTTTGAACTGCAACCTTGTGAGAATGGGGAGGTGTGTGTGTGTCTGCGGAGGCAGACGTCGGATTTTCCGGTCAGGGCGACTTCGAGGGGATTCGAATCCAATGTGGAGACGTTCGAGCCTGGTCAACACGTAGAGGGCAGTGACCATCGCTTCGGGTGAGAAGTACCCGGAATGAGGAATTCGCTGAAGGTTAAGATCAACAAGGTAAGTGGCAGACAAAAGTAGCTTCGGTAGTCCTGGAAATGGAATGTGTTCCAGGTAGAGAGATTGCAGAGCTGGTGCAGATCCACCCAAGAACGAAGCAGGAATGACCAGCCCTTCAGTCTCGAACTCAAACATCAGACGTGAGAGTGCCGGGAATGGCTGCTGCAACTCTGCCAAGACTTTTTCCGTTTCCGAACTTGGAATATTGAAGAAAATCAATTCGCATATGCGATCGTTGTGCTCGAGTGCCGCAATGATGCTACCCTCGTTCCATGTTTCGGGGCCAATGACCCTTATGACGATGGGCAAGGGCGGCCAAACATCCAGCATCTCCCTCACTGGTGTGCTGGCACTGCAGTAAAGTCGCAGATTCAGGCGACGCGGTGACCCAAAAATGACGTTTCGCCACTTTCGACACACGTGCACCAGCGCATGCCACACCTCTATACCTTCATCTTCTTTATCTTCATCTGCTTCTTCATAGATATAGACATCAAATATTTCTAGGAGGGCTACATCGGGGAGCATGTCGATTGTCACCCGGGCTACATCGCACCGGTCATTAGTCGGTGCAGGCAATCATGCAAAAGATGTACGTGCATCGGCCTCCTTTCGTAAATTCCTTCCAGGTCACATGATGTGCTTGCTTTTCGATCAGTGGACCTTCAAAATGGCCATCTATCGGAATCGATAACCCAGGGTGGCAAGGAAATGATGGAGGGGCGATGGCGGGGTATGCTGAGGAGACTGGATGTTCGAGACGCTCTTGACTCGGATCAAAGCTATTCAAGGCTTTCTTAGTACTTCAGTGATCCGGTGAGTGAATTTCCCTTGACGTACCGCAGTGAACTCATCGATGAAGGTTCAGTGTCGGAGGCAAAGAGATTAGTTTGAATTTACCGACCGCAACAGTTTTATACGAACCAATTACGCAGCCTCCACATGACATTACCCATTGTTCCCACCTGATCCTGGGAAAATTTGTTCATTAGACATGAACGGAAATACAGACTTGATGCAGTGCACGGTGAAGGCATCTACTTGTATCAAACTCAGTGCAATTCAGATGTTGATGACCCAAACCATTTCACGAAATCGCCTCATCCGACAACCACTTCTCCACTCGCGGTTCCTCGTCGTCGTCATCGTCCTGGACATGATAGTGCCCACCCCCTTGCCTACGACTCGCGATATACAGCATTCCGCAGGGATCTCCTCGCGATCATTCCTCGTAGCCTTCTGATCCGCGCCACACCTGCACCATGCGCCGTCCCTTTCCATACTCCGTGAATCGCTCTCCGTCGGCCAAGTAAACCTCGTCGTCTTCCTCGTGTTGTGTCGATTCGTAGTCCGGGTGGTACGGCAGTATGGCAGAGACCCTGGCGGCGTCGCGTCTGCGGGCGCGGAATGTGAGTTTGAGGAAATGAGTGCGGGACATGGACCGTCGTTGTTATGTTCATGCAAGGCTCAGTTGAAGGCTGGCTGCTTGTCATGCCCGGTCGGGTATGGTAGGGTTCTGACGCTCGATGCCTGTAAATGCCCTGTCATCGCTTCAGACTACAATTTCAGTCGACAGTGTAAAAGAGAGGTGGTTGAATCTGCTAAAGTAAGTCGCCGGTCTCAGGCGGACTCGAAGACTCGAAACAAAGTGGACGCCGGATTTGCGCAGTACTGCCCAAATTGATTCCCTGCATACACGTCTTAACTTACTATAAACTTTCCAGGAAATTCTACCATCTCTCTCAGGACTCATCATGGACCAATTCGCGTCCGGTTTTGTTCGCGCACTATTCTCCTCCTCTGCCCTCAGCTTTTCGCTGCACAAGTCCCACGTTTCGCACGCTCGAAGAAGAGAGTAGCGTGGAAAGCGAGGGGTCCGTTGAAGGTTCATCATCTTTGGTGGTGAGTCACCAGGGCCGAAGCCAACCAGTAAGGCGGGCTGGCAACCTCCGGCGTTTCACGTGGGTTGCGAGTTGTCGTATGATCTGCATGAGTTACGGGACCCGCTCGGAAAGCTCCGCCGTATGTTTGTGTCTCATATATTGTTGTCGATATTTATCACTGTTTAGAGTGGTTTAAGTGATTTGATCGAGCTGAAGTCTAGTACGAGGTCGGCCTGTATCAGCTGTATCACGCATTCTCCATCCAATCGTAGGATGATACTGCTCTAGGCTGCATTTCAAATGGCCTCGGAAGAGGATCGAAAGTCATTCATCCCCTGTGCACGCTCTCTTAAAGGTATACCCGTAAGCAGGTATCATGACATCGTACGGTTCATCCATTTGACGTCTCGCAGGAATATGCAGTCGCCGGTAGAGCGAACACTGCTGCTCCATCAAGTCGCGAGTTACAAGATAAATTTCCTGAGAAACACTTTCGAACTTCGCGAGACGAAGTAGCATCCAACCCTCTTGGACCCACAACGACTGGACTGCACAAGCAGCGCACCGCTTGTGCAGTCCCTTTTACGGCACCCTGCGGCGGATAATGGGCCCGTACTTGATTGGTGCGCACAAGGCAGAAGACCCTGTGCGCCTCAACTCTGATTATGTCCACGTAGTATCGAATCGTTGGCGTCACAAGAACAGTGTGCGCCCACACTGCATCCCGCCGCTTTGCGGGACTTTGACGCTATCATTGACGGCCCAACAATTCCGCCTCGTTCACGTCGTGCTCCGCTTCGTGCCATGGAAACAACGTGCGCGCTCTTGGGCGGCGCCGGACCTGTATCTCAAAGTGTGTTGCGTATTCCTGATTGTGCGTGGGCCCGAACGATTGACAATTGACGCCCGGTTGTAAGGCGAACCTCGCCCGCGCATGCATGCAGCATATCTGGCGGGTTCGCCTTATGCATGGTTCTTCTCGCGAGGGTCGGCACTTTCGTTGCTCCAGCGTAAACCGGACGAGTGGCGCCGCCAGCACGCAACACCATCCTCGAGCGGCAGTATTAATGCCGCAACGTTATCTCCCAATGAGAACAAGAACACTAGGTTGAAGACCAGAGCAGTCGCGGTAGCTCCAGCCAACAATGACGAGCACCGCGATGAGAACCCTGAGGGAGATGAGACGCGGACATCGCCTCCTGAGAGGGGACGCCGGCGCAAGGAACGTAAGTGAAGTGCCACTGCGGCGGATAAGATCGAGCGTTGTTTGATGATGCCATTGGTGGAAGGTTGTGCGGAGCCGCATTGGAACCGGCGCCTGTGAAGTCCGGGACGAAGAATGCCAACCTCTACGTTGAAGTAGGGAAGGGGCCAAAAGTGTTGATCATAATAGAGAGGCTGAACTTGGAGCCGTCGTCATGACGGTAAGAAGGGGAGAAAATGCCAGTGACCGCTGGGTCCAGCTGAGACGATCGATGATTCTTGGTCATCAAGTTGTCGTAGAGCTGCTCGAAGACATTTGGCAATGTCCGTTTGCGCTATCATGAGCAACCATTGTAAGTTTGAGGCCATAACTCGCGATGGGTTTCTTTTAACCTGAGCTTGACTCCCTGGCTCAGATGGTGGGTGTGGTGTCAAAGTGCACAATGTGTAATGTGTGTTACAAAGAATTGTTGAAACACATGGCCCCAGCCCGAGTTTCTGAAAGCGATGCAGTGCGATCCGTCTCTATTTCTAGCATGCAAAAGTCGTCCACGGTCCTCCCCAAATAGGATATCTTCCGGCCAGCGAATGGCAGCCGGAATGCGAGATACAACGATGCCATCTGAGTCGTGTCATAGAGCGTACGTCAACACAGTAGTCAGCCGCGGCGAGCCGCATGTGTACAAGGTTAACGATGACCTAGCGCGAAATCTATTGGCATCTATCATACACAACGATATCATAAAAGTCATCGTGATGTTATGAAGAATACTGTGACCAGTGCCTCAGGAACCAAGCAATGAGTGTTAAGAACGGTGGCTGGTAAGTAGATGACACCAAACATAAATGGGATACCGTAGAAAGTATCGCTCAATCTCACAAAGCGACTCTCCCTATTATCTTTCCCAACGAGAAACGGCTATAGGGTGACCGGCAAGCTGTCGTGTGGCAACGAACTGCCCAATGGCTTCCTGAACAGGTCTCGATGGGAGTGGCGCCCCCAAGAAAAGAGTCTGCAGGGCAGGTAACACTTCTGTTGCTCTTATCCCGACGAGCCCTTGCAAGGCGAACGCGATACGCGGCGTGAATCTCGAGGATATGTAGAGATCCGTTACAGCGGTAAATGGGTGGAAAAGTTCCAGCCATTGGCCGCTCCCGCTCCCCATGTTGTCTTGCCAACGCGGTTGCCAATTACTCTGGATATGAAGGTGTTCCACTGCGGGAATGAATGCCTGAAGGAGGGACGAGCTGCAGACCTCCGCCGCAGACGAAAGCTGCCTATGTGACTGCTCGCATGAGATTCCAAATATGAGTGCTCCGTCAAATGCCTGTGGAAGTGTGACCCTAACGTCCCATTTGAAAAATTCCACACGTGCTTCATTGTTTGCCTTGAACTTCGGTGTGCGGGTGATGAACTGAGTGAGTTGTGGAAAGTCAAATATCAGTTGATGGGAGAAGGTTATCCTCAATGTGTCAAGTAGAGGGGCATCGATCCGAGCCACGAGGTCCTCCAGATATTCCCCCACCCCATTGAACCGCAACGAAGTGAGAACGGGGAGGAGAACGCGTGCCCGTGAAGGCAGACGTCGGTCGGGGAAACGTCGAGGAGGTTCAATGTGGAGAGTTTTGAGGCTGGTCAACGCGGAGAGGGCAGTGACCATCGCTTCGAGTGAAATGTACCCGGAATGAGGAATTTGGTAAAGATGAAGATCGACAAGGTGAGTAGCAGACAAAAGTAGATTCGGTAATCCGGGAAATGAAAAGAGCTCCAGGCAGAGTGATTGCAGAGCTGGTGCAGATCCACCCAAGAACGAAGCAGGAACGACCGGCGCTGTTTCAGTCGAGAACACTAACTGCAGATCTGTCAGTTCCGGGAATGGCTGCTGCAATGCTGCCAAGAGTTTTTCCGTTTCCGAACCGGGAATTTTGAAGAGAACCAATTTACATATGCGATCGTTGTGCTTGAGCGCCGGAATGACGTTATCAAGGATGTTACAGTTATCCCCCGTGTCGACACCATAGACCTCTATAACAATGGGCAACAGTGGCCAGATGCCCAACATCTCCCTCACCGGTGTCCTGGCTTTGCAGAGAAGTCGCAGATTAAGGCGACGTGGAGATCCAAAAACAACATTTCTCCATGTTCGGCACACGTGCACCAGCGTCTGCCACGCCTCTATTGGTGCTTTATCCACATAAAAATCAAATATTCCTAGGAGGGCAACATCGGGGAGCATGTCGATTGTCACCTGGGCTACATCACAGCGGTCAACAGGCGGTGCAGGTTATCGTGCAAAACATGTACGCACATCGGCTTCCTTTCGTAGATTCCTTCCCGGTCCCATGATGTGCTTGCTTTTCTGTCAATGAACGTTTGAAATGGCCATCTATCAGAATCGACGACCCAGGGTGACAAGGAGATGATGGAGGGGCGATGGCGGGGTATGCTGGGGACACTGGATGTTCGAGACGCTCTTGATCAAAGCTAACTTATTAAGACTTTCTTAGTTACTTCAGTAATCCGGTGAGTGAATTTCCCTTGACATACCGCAATGAACTCATCGATGAGGATTCAGTACAATATTCAGTGTCGGGGGACGAATAGATTGGTTTGAATTTACCACCGCCCCAGTTTTATACGAAACGCAAGCCCTTTTACACAGCCTCCACCACATGACATTACCCACCTGACCAGTGGCAGTGACCACGGCCTCTGATTCCCGGAAAATACAGTGCACGGTAAATGCATTTAGCTGTATCAAACTCAGCCCAGTTCTGTGTCGGATGGCCCAAAACATTTCACGAAATCGCCTCATCTGACGGCCACTTCTCCGCTCGCCGTCGTTGTCGTCCTGGTCATGTCAAATTCCCTCCACCTTGACTTCTTTTTCCTCTCTCAGACTTGCTCGGCGGCTTAGCCACATACCGATAATAGTGCCCAGCCCTTACTCACGACTCGCGATATACAGTATTTCGCAGGGAACAGCTCGCGATCGTACCTCGTGATCCGCGCAACACCTGCGCATGTGCCGCCCTTTTCATACTCTATGAATCGCTTGCAATCGGCCAAATAAACTTCGTCATCTTCCTCGTATTGTGCCGAATCGTAGTCTGGGTGGTACGGTGGTATAGCAGAGACCCTAGGGGTGTCGGGAGTCGTGCGGGCGCGGAGTGTGAGTTTGAGATGAGTGCGTGATATGGACCGCAGTTGTATTATGTTCATTGCAAGGCTGGTTGCATCCGTTCATCAACTTCATTGTCATGCTTGGTCGGGTAGGGTTGCTGACGCTCGATGCCTGTAAATGCCATGTCATCGCGTCAGACTACAATTTCAGTTGAACAGTGAAAGAAGAGAAGTGGGTTGGATCTGCTGAAGTATGGGCTATAAAACAAGAGCGTCGGCTGGGATTTCACACGTAAACATAGGGGCGTTCGTGAAGCTGGCTTGGGCACACTCCGAGTCGGTTGTCCCGGGCCGTGATCGCGTGATCCTCGATGACTTGCTCGATGAGCCCCGGATCCGGATTCATTACCCAGGCGGACTCGAAGCCGCTCAATCCCGAAGCGCCATTTGGCTACATCGACCCGGAGTTGAATTCGATGATCAGCTGAAGGAATGGCAGCAGAGCCGGGATCATGTGGAGGACTGACTAGTAGTAGAGAGAGAAGGGAATATCGATCCGAACAGAGTGCGTCAGGTTTTGTCTTCTCAGGCTTGCCGTTGCGTGCGCTTGCAGTTTTTTTTTGGGTTAGCTGAATCTTGCCGTGCTTAGAGGAGGATGTTTTTTGATGGCCGCTTTGCAAGAAATATCTGGCAAGGAGGGGAACTCGCAACTGACCCCGACTGTACCGGTGGACTCGAACGAATGGCGTGCTCCATGAACGCCTGATTCGGGCACTCGACGGATACGAGTTACTCATCAAACATCCAATATACTCCGCCCAAGAGGAGTACTGCCCAAATTGATCCCCGCCTGCATATAAACACTCTAAGAAATTCCACCATTTCTCCCATGGACCAATTCGCCTCCCGTGTTGTCCGCGTACTATTTCTCCCCGTCTGCCTCGGCTCTTCCAGTCCGATGCGCCGCACAAGTTCCAGGCTTTCGTGCGCTCGAGCAAGCGTGTGGCGGGGAAAGCGAGACAAGTCCTATAAAGTCCATCTTTGGTGATGAGTCACACCAGGGCCGAAGGCAAACCAGTAAGGGCCCCGGCGTTTTGCGAGGTTACGAAGAGGTATGTGGCGATGCTAAGAACAATTCTGGATGCAAATGAAGTTCTCTCGCTCATTGGAAACGAGGTCGCTCGCATGCCCAGTGTTAGTACTGTGCCAAGTCTGTCACGGTTCACTGAGTGTTCAATAGATGTCACTAGAGATAGAGGCCGATCAGGTCTCGAAGACGAACCAGGTCCCTCAGCAGATAACAATCCGTCTTCCATGCCCGAAGCTGGCGAGTGCATTGCCTCACTCCTTCGAGACCAACATCCTCCAATCTCCCCGAGACCCTCGTATCGCGTTGTCCGGTAAATGTATTCGGCATTCTCTGAACTACAGCCCCGGGAAGCTCGCCATCCCAGTGCATCCTGTCGCGAATTTCGTGATCGCCAAGGCGCTTGGACGGCTAATGCCGAGCAGTTGTCCTATGCTTTGTATCAGTTACAGGACTCGGAAGCCCTACCGTATGTTTGCGTCTCATATATTGAGCTTGCCGATTTTTAAGAGAGTACACAGGGGACGAATGACTTCCGATCCTCTTCCGAGCCCACTTGAAATGCAGTACATATTGCCTAGAGCAGTACTAGTATCATCCTACAATTGCATGGAGAATACGTGGTACTTACCGGTACAGGCCGACCTAGCACTGGCAGACTTTATTCTCAAGGACGTTCAAGGCAGCCGCACGCTCGATCAAAGCACGTAAAATCCCGATCCGAATTTCTAGTATACTCGTAAATAGGCATCATGACACAGTGTTGCTAATGTTAATTCATTTGACGTTTCTCGCAAGAATATGCTGTCGCCAGTAGAGCGAACGCCACTGCGCCATCAAGTCACGAGTTACTAGGTGAATTTCCTGAGAAGCACTTTTGAACTTCGCGAGATGATGGAGTAGTAGTAGCATCCTTACCTCTTGAGTTTATAACGACTGAGCGCTGCTCGTACTTGATTGGTGCGTACAAGGCCGAAGACCCGGTGATCCCCAACTCTGATTATGCCCACGTAGTATCGAATCATTGGCGTCACAATAACAGCTCGTGCTCACACGGATACTACCCTTTACGCACTAACGATTCCGCCTCAATCGGCGTTCTCTGCTCCATGTGATGGAAGCATAGTTCCGACGTTGTTGACGACCACATCAGTGCCCGAGTCGGTGTGCGCTGCTGGGCGACGGCGGACCCGTATCTCGAAGTATGTTGCATATTCCTGATTATGCGTGGGCCCCGAACGATTGACTATTGACGCTGCTTCTTAGGAGAAGTTCGCCCACACATGGCTTCCGCATGAAGTGTATCCGGCAGCACTGTCGCTGCTCTAGCGTAAACCAGACGAGTATCGCCACCAGCAAGCAATACCATCCTCGAGTGGCTGTCTAATACCACAACGTCATCGCCCAGCGAGAATAAGAACACTAGATTGAAGACCGCTGCCTCATCAGCAGTCGCGGTGGCTCCCACCAACAACGACGAGAACCCTGAAGGAGATGAGGCGCGGACGTCATATCCTGAGCGGGGATGCGGGCACAAGAAACGTAAGTGAAGCGCTGCGGCGGCGGATGAGATTGAGCGCTGTTTGATGGGTGGAAGGTTGTGCGGAGCGCACTGGAACGGACTCCTGCGCCTGCAAAGTCCGGGACGAAGAAAGCCAAGTTGGCCTTGACTGGAAGCAGGGAAGGGAACAGGTGACCAAAGTGTCGATAGACATGCTGAACTTGGAACTGTTGTTAATGGGATCAAAGTCGCGCCTCGTCATGACGGTAAGAAGATGAGCGCTATGACTGGGTCCGGCCCGAGGATGATCACTTTTCGTTGAGCTCACTGGCCATGTCCGTTTTGCGATATTCTGAGCAACTATCGTAAGTTTGAGGTTATAAGTCACGATGGGTTACTTTTTATAACCCTGAGCTTGACTCCCTGGCTCGGATGATGGCGATGGAGCCAAAGTGAAGGTGTGTAACATGTGTTACAAAAGATATTCTAGGCGGACTTCAAGCTTACTCAAGTCCTCGATGAACTTAAAAAACTGTACGTGGGGCAGATCGTTGAAACACATGGCCACAACCCGAGTTTCGGTAGGCGATACAGCGCGATCCGTGTCAATTTCTAGTATGCAAGGTCGTCCACGGTCACCCCGAATGGGCTATCTCCCGGCAACCGAATGGCAACCAGAATGTGAGATACAACGACACCATTGTGTCATACAACGTAGGTCAACCTGTAGTCAGCGAGCCACTTGCGCACAACGTCAACGATGGCCTAGCGTGACATCTATTGGCATCTATCATACACAATGATACCATAAAATGGGTCTGATCAATGTGATGTCATGAGAATACTGTGACTGGCGTCTCAGGAGACAAGCAATGTGTGTCAATAAGAAGAATGGCGGCTGGTAAGTAGATGACACCAAACATAAATGGAATAGAAGGTAGAGCGTTGATCAATCGTCATCGTTTTCTTCCGACGACTCGACCCAAGACTCGTCGTCTAACTCGACCTCTTCAAAGTCTTCCCTTTCCCAGCGATAAATGACTATAGGGCGACCAGCAAGCTGTCGTGCGGCAACGAACCGCTCAATGGTTTCCCGGACAGGTCCCGATGGGAGTGGTTCCTCCAAGACAAGAGTCTGCAGGGCAGGTAACACCTCTGTGACTCTTTCCCCGACGAGCTCTTTGAGGGCGGCCGCGATATGTGGCATGAATTCCGAGGATATGTAGAGGTCCTTCACAGCGGTAAATGGGTGGAAAAGCTCCAGCCATTGGTTGTTCTCAATGTCGTCTTGCCAATGCGGTTGCCCAGACATACTCTCGATGTAGAGGCGTTCCACACTGGGAGTGAGAGCCTGAGGGAAGGACGTGCTGCAGACTTGCGCCGCGGACGAAAGCTGCCAATCTGACTTCCCGCATGAGATTCTCAACTCCAACTCGAGTGCTCCGTTAAATGCCTGTGGAAGTGTGACCATAACGTAGAAGTAGGAAAATTCCACGTGTGCTTCATCGTATGCCTCGAATTTTGGGGTGCGACTGACAAACTGAGTGAGCTGTGGAGTGTCGAATATCAGTTGATGGAAGAAGGTTATCGTCAAGTCGTCGAGTAGAGGGGCATCGATCCGGGCCACGAGGTCCTCCAGATATTCGGCAACCCCTTTGAACCCCAACCAAGTGAGAGCGGGAAGGAGAGTGCGTATCCGTGGAGGCGGATGTCGGGATCTCAGGTCGGGGCGACTTCGAGGGGATTCAAATCCAATGTAGAGACCTTCGAGCCTGGTCAACACAGAGAGGACAGCGACCATTGCCTCGGGTGAAAAGTAACCGGAATGAGGAATTCTCCGAAGATAAAGATCGACAAGGTGAGTGGTAGATAAAAGCAGTTTTGGTAATCCCGGAAACGAAAAGCGATCCAGCGTGAGTGCTTGCAGACCCGGTGCAGATCCACCCAAGAACGAAGCAGGAATGACTGGGGCTGTTTCAACACAGAATGCAAGCTGTAGACGTCTGAGAGCCGGGAATGGCTGCTGCAATGATGTCAAGGCTTTTCCCGTTTCCGAACTTGGAATATCGAAGATAACCAATTCACATATGCGATTGTTATGTTCAAGTGCCGCAATGATGTTACCGTTGTCCCACTTATCGACGGTATAGACCTTTATGACGATGGGTAGCAGTGGCCAAAAATCCAGCGTCTCCCTCACTGGTGTGCTGGCACTGCAGTAAAGTCGCAGATTGAGGCGACGTGGTGACCCAAAAACGACGTTTCGCCATTTTCGACACACGTGCACCAGTATTTGCCACACCTCTATACCTTTATATCCATTTACTCCTTCATAGATATAGACGTCAAATATTTCTAGGAGAGCAACATCGGGGAGCATGTCGATTGTCACTCGGGCTACAGTGCACTGGTTAACAGTCGGTGCAGGCCACCATGCAATAGATGTACGTACATCGGCCTCCACTCGTAAATCCATTCCAAGTCCCATGATTTACTTGCTCTTGGATCAATGGACCTTCAATTTGGTCATCTATCAGAATCGATGACCCAGTGCGGCAAGGAAATGATGGAGGGGCGATGATGGCAGGGTATGTTGCCAGTGGGGAGACTGGATGGAGACGAGCTCTTGGACGAGCTTGATCAAAGCTATTCGAGCTTTATTAGTTACTTCGGTTATCTGGTGAGCCAGTTTCCCCTGACATACCGCAGTGAACTCATCGATGAGGATTCGGCGTTGGGGGCGAAGAGATTGGTTTGAATTTACCGACGGCTGGCAGCTGCAGTTTTACTGTAACAGTTTTATACGAAGCCCAAACCCTGTACCCTGTTGCACAGCCTCCACCTTTTTTTAAAAAAATCCGCATTTATATACCGCAGTGTACGTACTGTATAACGAAGATACAGACGAGGTCGCCTGTTTATGTAATGTGCTCAGGCAGGTATGGGTAATGGAAGGAGTCAGAACTAGCTAACTATGGGCAGGTCATCAAGAGGATGGTCGGTGTCTAGGTTGTGGGTGCCGAGCGCTGAGCGCTGACCCACGGACCACGGTCTGGGAATGATAGGCCGAGGCCTGGTTGAAAATTGACCCACAAGGCACGCCTCATGGGAGCTGGCTGTTACGCTGGCTGGTGGGCCTATAATTAAACAGGCCGATGCAACTGGGGCAAGGGTGGGAGGAGCGGTGGGTAGAAGGGCTCTTGGAAGGGCTCTTGGAAGGGCTGAAGCCCAGGAGTGGTAAGGGCCGAAGCCTGAGTTGGTATGTCTTGACGACGCTTGTGGCGACGGCGACGGCGAGTTGTTGGGGACTGACATGCCGAGGCAATGCCCCGCACAGCCTCCACATGACATCACCCACCAGGCTGATCTACAGTAGGAAAGTTTATTCGTTAGACATGAATGGAAAATACAGTGCTCAGTGAAAGCATTTGGTTGCAGTCCAATTCATATGTCGATGGCCCCAAACACTTCACGAAATTGCCTCAACTGACAGCCACTTCTCCACTCATGGTTCCTCCTCTTCGTCCTGGTCATGCTCAAATCCCTTCCGCAAGGAGCTGCTCGCGATCGTACCTCGTAGCCCTCTGATCCGTGCCGCCCCTTTCTCAAACTCTGTGAATCGCCGTCGTCGTTACGCGGGCTGTGCTGATTCGTGGTGCGGTATGGCAGAGATCCTAGCAGCGTCGCGTCCGCGGGGGCGGAGCGTGAGTTTGAGGATATGGTGCGGGATATGGTCCAAATGGACCGTAGTTGTTACATGTTCATGGCAAGCCTGGCTACATCCATTCATTGGCATGCTCTGCCGGGTGGTAGGGTTGCTGACGCTCAATGCCTGACATGTCATCGCGTCGGACTACAATTTCAGTTGACAATGAAAAAGAAGGGTGAGATAGATCTGCTAATATGAGGTCCGTCTAAAACCTGGAAGGGTGTCAGCTCACCGGGGTTTCACAAATTTCACACGTAAACATGGTGGCGTTCATGAAGCTTGAAGTTTGGGTACTGTGCACGATGTGGATGATCGCGTGTGGAGAGAAGAGAAGGGCCGTCCGGTCGCGAGTCGTGATCGCGTGATCACCTGGACTCGAATCAGCTCAATCCCGAAGCACAACTTGGCTAGTACTTGGCTACGTCGATCCAGAGTTGAAATTTGAAAGCTTATTTCAGAACTGTCGATGATCAGTGAAGGAATCCAGAGGAGGAATGGCAGCAGAACCGGGATCATGTGGAGGGAGAAGAGAATGTCGATCCGAGTAGGAGTGCGTCATGTTTTGTCTTCTTGCCGTTGGGTGCGCTTACGGGTTTTTTAGTGAGCTGAACGTTGCCGTGCTCAGACATGATGTTCTTGATGGCCGCTCTGCAAGAAATACCTGGCAAGGAACGGGATCTCACAACAGACTCCGATTGGGCCGGTGGACTCGCTCGAGCGACTGCGTCGAATGGCGTACTCCATGGACGCCTGATTTGCGCACTCGGCAGATACGAGTTACTTATCAAACACTATTTGCATCCCATTTTATCCAATATGCTCCAATCAAGAGGTGTACTGCCCAAATTGATCCCTGCCTGCATACACGTCCTACGATAAACTCTCCAGGAAATTCTACCATCTCTCCCAGGGCTGATCATGGACCAATTCGCCTCCCATGTTGTCCGCGCACCATTTCTCTTCCTCTTCCCTCAGTTCTTCGAGTCCGATGCGCCGCACAAGTCCCAGGCTTTCGTGCGCTCGAGAAAGAGTGTGGCGTGGAAAGCGAGGCAGGGTCCTATGAAATCTGTCTTCGGTGATGGGTCACACCAGGGCCGAAGCCAAACCAGTAAGGGGAGCTGGCCCCCTGCGTTTCAAGAGGTTGCAAGGAGATGTGGGGCGATGCTGAGAACAACTCTTGGATGCAAATGAGATTCGCTCGCTCGCTGGAAACAAGGTCGCATGCCTAATGTCACAGGTACGGTGCCAAGTTTGTTTACTGGGTATTCGATAATTTCGATAGATGGTACTAGACACAGAGGCCGATCAGGCCTCTCGGATGAATAGGGTTTCCTCATAGACCACGTCTTGATCGGCTTGATATTCACGTATCGACGGTATCGTACCGATTCGTACGCCTCTGTTCCTCATAGATGGACAGGTTCCAAACCAGCCACGCAGAACGATCCGTCTTCCGTGCCCAAGCTAGCACATTGCCAAACCTCTTTGGGACCAACATCCTCCCATCGTCTTGGAGACCCTCGTATCGCGTTGTCTGGTAAATGTCTTCAGGCAGGAATACGTACTTCATGCGCAGCTTAAGGGAGCTCGCCATGCATCCTGCCGCAAATTTCGTGATCTCCAAAGCGCTTGAACGGGCTAATGCGGCGCAGTTGTCCTATGCTCTGCATAAGCTACTTGACTCACTCGGAAAGCTCCGCCGTATGTTTGCGTTTCATATATTGAGTTGTCGATGCTCATCGTCCTTTAAATACTCGGGTCGGGATTTAGGTACCTTGATCGAGCGTGCGATTGCCTTGAACGTCCTTGAGGATGAAATCTGCGAGGTCACTGGCAGCCTGTATCACGTATGGTCTATGCAATCGTAGGATGACACTGCTCTAGGCAATGTGTTCTGCATTTCAAGGGGGCTCGGAAGTTCTAGAGTTATTTGCCATACACACTCTCTTAAAAGTATACTCGTAAGCAGGCATCATGACATTGTGTTATTGATTCGTTTGACATCTCTGACAGGAATACGCAGCGCCATCGAGTGACGAATTACAAGTTGAATTCTCTGAGATACGCTTTCGAAATTCGCGAGACGAAGTAGCATCCAACCCTGTAGAGCCCACAATGACTCGTGCGCTGCTTGTGAAATCCCAATTTCGACTCCAAGCGCCGCCTAATGGGCTCGTACTTGGCATGTGCGCGAAGGCAGAAACCTGGTGCCCTGATTATGTCCACGTAGTATCGAATCGTCGGCGTCACAAGAACTGCTCACGCTCACACGGCATCCCGGTGCTTCGCAGGTCCTCGACGCCATCGTGGACGGTCCAACAATTCCCCCTCGATCACGACGTGCTCTGCTCCGTGCCATTGAGGCACAGTTCGCGGATGTTACGGACGACCGCATCGGTGCCCGAGTCGGCGCGCGCTGCAGGGCGGCGGCGGATCCATGTATCAAGCTATATTGCGTATTCCGGGTTGTGCGTGGGCCCGAATGACAGACGATCGATGCCTCTTATTGGGAGAAGCTTTCCCGCGCGTTGCTGCCGCATGCATGCACGGTTCTTGACGCGAAGATTAGCACTGTCGCTGCTCCAGCATAATCCGGTTGAGTGGCGCCGCCAGCACGGAGCACCATCCTCGAGCGGCAGTGCCAATACCGTGACGTCATCGCCCAACGAGAACAAGAACACTAGGTTGAAAGCCACTCATCGGCAGTCGCGGTGGTTGCCACCAAAACGACGAAATTCCTGAAGAGAATGAGGTGCGGACATCGTCTCCTGAGCGGGACGCGGGCGCAAGAAATGTAAGCAACGCGCCTGGGCTGTGGATGAGATCTATGAGTTCGAGCGCTGTTTGATTATGCGGTTGGGCGGAAGGTCGTGCGGAGCGCACAGGAACCGGCCCGTGCAGTGGGCCTGCTTGTGAAATCCGGGACGAAGAAAGCCAACTTGACGTTGGAACATGGAGGGGAACGAGGCGACCAAGATGCTCATCATGACAGACAGGCTGAATTTGGAGGGGTCTTTGGTGCGATCAAAGTCACGCCTCTGAGTCGTCCCGAGGGCAAGTAGAAGAGCAGGCGACGGCCGGGTCCGGCCTCGGGATGATTGTGGGTCGTCGTCGTAGAACTACTCGAAGACATTGGCAATTCCGTTTATGCTATCAATCATAGGTAACTATTGTGTGTTTACAGCGGTTTCCAAAATAGGGGGCCCTTTTTTCAAAAAAGACACGCATAGGCTGAGATTGAATGTGGACTGACAACTCATGCCTATTTTTTTTCTCACACTAAAATATTGTAGTAATTAAATAAAAGTAAATAATGTGAGGGGAAGGGCTAGTTGATAACCCCAACTTTTGCCGGATAACGTAATTTCAAATCTACTTAACTATGAATCCCCGCTGTCAAATATTGGAAGTCAGCCTATGCATGTATAGGAGAGCAGGGGCCCCCTATTTTGGAAAGCCTGTAAGGTAAGTCACGATTGGTTCGCATCACTGCCCGCTCGGATGGCGGTGAACTTGCGAGAGTTCTACTGCAAGCTTCGGCACGGTCGACGGCACCCCCTGTTTCTCCCACTGGAAAGGAACCACCTTTCCTCGTGAGTCTGTGCAAACACGTTGAAACCGTTTGGGGCAGAAACGATAGATAGTGAGGATGGATGAGGGAAATGCATCTGCCTGTGCGTTGGCCAATGTGCAGTAATGGTTCTTAGTTCTTACTTCACTGGCAAACTTGTTTCGGAACCGATATTACAATGGGGGTTGCTTCGCCAATTTTATATTCTATTTGAAACACTACCGCAGGGCAGATTGTTGTCGAGGAAACATACATGGTTGGTAGCCCGACTCGGAGGTTCGGCCCGGTGTAATGCATGTCAATTTCTAGCATGCAAGGTCGTCCACCCCGAATGGGGCCTTCAATGGGCCATCTCCTGGACCCAAATGGCAGCCGGAATGCAAGATATAACGATGCCACCGCGTCATAGAGCGTAGGTGAATCGTGGACCCGACGGTCCAACGTTCAGCGCTCAGTGCTTGAGCAGTCAGCAAGCCAGCTGCGCACATCGTCGACAAGTTGACGACGACAACGACCCAGCGCGAAATCTATCGGTCTCTAATACTCTCTATTTTACACAATGATATCATACAAATGAGCCTGCTCATCGTTGAGAATACTGTGACTGGAGTCTCAGGAGCGGGTGTTAAGAAGAACTGCAGCTGGTACAGTAAGTAGATGATGTGAAATATAAATGAGATAGGAAGTAGAGAGTGTTCATCATTCGTCATCGGTCTCATACCACGGTTCTTCTTTTTTCTTTTTCCCAGCGATAAATGGCTATAGGGTGACCGGCAAGCTGTCGTGCAGCAACGAACTGCCCAACGGCTTCCTGGACAGGTCCCGATGAGTGAGGCTTCTCCAGGAAAAGCGTCTGCAGGGCGGGTAACACTTCTCTTTCTCCGACGAGCTCTTGCAGGGCGGGCGCGATACTTGGCATGAATTCCAAGGATATGTAGAGATCTTTTACAGCGGCAAATGGATGGAAAAGTTCCACCCATTGGTCCTTCTCGATGTCGTCCTGCCAATGCAACTGCCAAGATTTACTTTGAATGTAGAGGTATTCGACCGTAGGAATGAGAGCCTGAGGAAAGGGCGAGTTGCAGACCTGTGCAACAGATGAAAGCTGCCAATCTGACTGCCTGCATGAGATTCCCAACTTGAGCTCTCCGTCAAATGTCTGTGGAAGTGTGACCGTAACGTCGTGATTGGAAAAGACCACACGTGCTTCACCGTGTGCCTTGAACTTCGGGGCGTGACTGATGAACTGAGTGAGTTGTGGACAGTCGAATGTCAGTTGATGGAAGAAGGTTATCGACAATTTGTCGAGAAGAGGGGCATTGATCCGGGCCACGAGGTCCTCCAGATATTCGGCGACCCCTTTGAACCTCAACTGAGTGAGAATGGGGAGGAAAGTGGGTGTCGGTGGACGTGGACGTCGGGTGCTCCAGTCAGGGCGACTTCGAGGGAATTCAAATTCAATGTCGAGACGTTCCAGCCTGGTCAACACAGAGAGGCCGGTGACCATTGCCTCGGGTGAAATGTATCCGGAATGAGGAATTCTCCAGAGACTAAGGCGAACAAGGCAGGAAGCAGACAAAAGTAGTTTTGGTAATCCCGGAAATGGAATGCGATCCAGGATGAGTGTTTGCAGACCTGGGGCAGATCCACCCAGGAACGAAGTAGGAAAGACCGGCGCTGTTTCAGTAAAAAACGCAATTAGCAGACGTGTGAGTGCCGGGAATGGCTTCTGCAATGCTTCCAAGACTGATTCCCTTTCCGAATTTGGAGGATCGAAGATATCCACTTGACATATGCGTTCGTTGTGCTCGAGTGCCGCAATGACGTCACCCAACCGCCTGTCGGTATTGCGGACCTCTATGACGATGGGTAACAGTGGCCAGATGTACAGCATTTCCCTCACTGGTGTGCTGGCTCTGCAGTATAGTCGCAGATTTAGGCGACGTGGTGACGAAAAAACGACGCTTCGCCATTTTCGACACACGTGCACCAGAGTGTACCATGCCTCTATATCTTCTTCTTCCGATTCTTCATAGATATAGACGTCAAATATTTCTAGGAGGGGAACATCGGGGAGCATGTTGATTGTCACCCGCAGGGCTGGATTGCACCAGTCAACAGCCGGCGCAGACTATCGTACAAAAGATGTACGTACATTGGCCCCATTTCGTAGATTCCTTCCCAGTCCCATGACGCGCTTGATTTCCGGTCAATGAGCTATCAAAATGGCCATCTATTAGGGTCGACGACCCAAGTTGGCAAGGGGCGATGGCGGGGTATGATGGGGAGACTAGATGTTCGAGACGCTCTTGATCAAACCCTTTCTTTCGCGATATTTGCTTGATTTTATTCCTGACCTTGGCATACCACAGTGAACTCATTGATGTGGATTCAGTGTCCGGCGGGCAAAGAGACTGCTTTGAACTTACCCACCCCCATGCAGTTTTATGCAACCAAATTACGGTACAGCGACTTCCGAAACTTTGGTCCAGTCCCACGCATCAAGCGGGACCCAGAAAGATAATTCCGCTGTGGAGCGAAAAGCGGGATTCTTGAGAAGACGAGCACGCACCCATCTAGGGACGTTCCGACTCGACAGAGACGCGACCTCGTATCACGTAACTTATTATAGAGGGCTTGCCGGAATGCCGAGATCTGCTTGGCCACGATTTCATTGATATGCTTACTGTATGCTTACTGTAATTACGTGTAACTTATATAGAGTATACTACATCGTGCCTATCCACATGGCATTACTCTACCCTTGAATGTACCTACCCCTTGAGCTTGTGATCCTAGGAAAGATAGTACGTTAGACATACGGAATATCCAGTGCACGGGAAAAGCATCAAACCCAGTCCAATCCCAGATGTCCCAGAACATTTCACGAAATCGCCAAGGAAACCACATCTCCACTCGCGGTTCCTTATCGTCGTCGTTGTCATCCTCATGGTCAACTTTCTCCACTCGACGACTTTTCCCTCAAGCGCTCTCGCTTTCAGGGTCATGCACATATTGTACTGATGACTATGATTAACCCCTTGCCCACGACTCGCGACCATGGTCTCCTAGCAACTGCCCGCGATCAATCTCTCGTACCTCGTAGCCCTTCTGATCTGCGCCACATATGCGCCATGCCCCTGCCCCTTTTCATTCACTGTGAATCCGCCGCCATCGGTCAAGTAAACCTCGTCGTGTTCCTCATGTTGTGCCAATTCGGCGGTACGGCAGAGATCCCGGCGACCTCGCATCTGTGGGTGCTGCGCGAATTTTGAATTTGAAAATATGAATACGGGATATGGACCCTCGTTGTTATATGTTCATGGTGAGGCTGGCTACTTCCGTTCACTGTCATTCTCGGTTGGGTCGGGTGGGGGCCGGGCTTTCTGACGCTCGACACCTGTGTAAATGCCGTCTCATTGCGTCAGCTCAAGTGAGAGCCTCCCTGGAAGCTGCCTCGGTCTTTTAAAGTTGCATTGCACCCGTGTATAGCGTGTGACGGTCTCCTGTGCCTCGCTGGCATGTATGGTGTGACGCTTTCCCGGTCGAGGGATGGGAGGGTCGGGAATGAAAAATCAATGACAATGTAGCGGATCTTGCCCTTTGCAGGTGTTAATTATTGAAATATCCATTGAATAAATGAAATATAACATGTGGTGTCATGAGCCACGAGGTTGGTGAGGGACGAACGCAAGAGGCGCAGTGGGAATGAGAGAGCACACAAGATACTGTACAGCGATCATCATGTCATAGAGCGCTGGTGAACCGTGGACCTGTCGGTTAAATGTTGTACGATGAGCGCCAGAGCGCCTGCCAGCGAGCAATCAGAGAGCAGGTACGCACTTGGTTGACGATGACCTTGCTCGAAATCTATTGCCTCTATGCAACACAGTAATATCAAAAAATGAATCTAATCATCGTGATATTAAGGAAGCATACTGTGACACTACAGTGACAGGTGTGTTGGGAGTTAGTAAGTAGATGACACCAAACATGAATGAAGAAAGTAGAGAGTTTTGATCAATCGCCATTAGTCTCTACTAAGATGACTCTTCCTTTTATCTTTCCGAGCGAGAAATAGTTAGAGGGTGACTGGCGAGCTGTCTCTCGGCGACGAATTGTCCAATGGCTTCCTGGACAAGTCCGGATGGGTGTGGTTCCTCTAAAAAGAGTCTGTAGGGCAGGTAACACTTCTGTCACTCTTACCCCGACGAGCCATTTCAGAGCGGGCGCGATATGTGGCGTGAATTCCGAGGATATGTAGAGATCTGTCATAGCGGTAAATGGCTGGAAAAGTTCCAGCCATTGGTCGTTCTCAATGTCGTCGTGCCAATCCAGTTGCCAAAAATTCACTCTCTAATGTAGAAATGTTCCACGGTGGGAATGAGAGCCTGAGGTAAGAACGTACTGCAGACCTGCAGACGAAAGCTGCCACTGGCAATCTAGCTGGCTGAATGAGATTCCCAACTTGAGTGCTCCATTAAATGCCTGTGGAAGTGTGACCGTAACGTCGTAGTCGGAAAATTCCACGTGTGCTTCATAGTGGGCGTCGAACTTTAGGCAGCGACTGATGAACTGAGTCGTGGAGAGTCGAATGGAAAAAAGTTACTGTCAAGCCGTCGAGTTGAGGGGCATCGATCCGGGAAACGAGGTCCTCTAGATATTTGTCGGCCCCCTTGAACCGCAGCCAAGTGAGAACGGGGAGAAAAGCGCGTATCCGCGGAGGGGGGCGTCGGGTTTTCCAGTCAGGGCTCACGCCGCCAGCACCCTCAGCCATGGAGAGTTGCATGGCGCTTGCACCCCTGGCTCCGGCCTTTTTTCGATTTTTGTAGATGAAACGATCCAAGAAATGTGTGAGCATATAATCGGTCAGGTCTTGATCAAGTTCGATTTCTCGTCAGCGGCTCGTGAGAGAGGTGACGTACTAGAAGAGCAATCGTCGGGAACGTAGTGAACTAGAGTTGTCTAGTCAAGTTTATAAGCGCTGGGTATGGATGGTTGAGAGTCCAAGTAAAACAACGAACCAACTCCCAGAGAGCAGATTGTGCGTTTATATACTGTGGCTCCCGCTCATACTGTACGGTCGTAGACCTCACCTTCTACTCTACGCAGAGGGCTTTGGTCAACGAAAGTACGTAAGCCAGGAGAGACACTGAATAGCTTAGATCTGGTAATGCGTAATTCCGTTAATACCAGCTGGCCATTGATACCACACCTCGCCGAGTAACGATAGCCCAGCTGCTACAAATTCGGATCCCAAGTCGGATCCACCAAATCCGCTCACAAGAACCCGACAAACTGCTTCACAAACGCAATTATTCGGGATTGATGCGAATCCGCCGTTAAAACTTTTGAATAGCAAGTTTAAGAAGAGAGATTGATTTTGAGCAGTGTGTAGGCGCGGGTCGAGTAAAGTCGCGTATAGTGCACGGTAAGTCCGCGGGACTATGGGTGAGGAAGCTGGAGATGATGAAGCAATTTGTTGGGTGTAAGCGCCCGTAGGGAGAAGTCAAACATTGAAGTGTGAACAAGAAGGAAGAGCGTCCATATGCTTGTCGAGTCTAATAAGGTCTATTCGATCCCAAGCAGTGAAAAAAAATAGTAGAAAACGCACTCTACGTCCTCTCCCCCAAACTGTGTGTACGCCGCTGTACGGCAAGGCACGATTTATTCCCGTGAGTATTGCACCGAGTAGCTTTTCTTCCTGTTAATTTCTCCTTTCCCTTGTCTTTAAGCCCAAGTTTAAGCTCTCCCTTTGTTCGAGTTACGTTATGTCATCTACCGGTTCGGACTCTCGCCCGCCAACAACCTCGCGGAAAAGTTGGAAATAGAGGTCCATCTACGTTTGTGCTGCAGCACAGTCAGTCGCTGATGTAGACAGGACAATCTATTGAATGCGTAATGCCGTGCATGCGCACGCAACACGTTCTTTTCCACTTTGGTGCTGACTTCGGGCCTTTCGAGAACCGAGCGTGTCTGTTTGATTGAGGATCAGAAGCCGTCGAGGGCAACACCAGAGTTGACCGCATGATTAGTGTCGTAGTTCCCTGAATGACGGTTGCCTTCATTGTTGGGTGCTCCTGTAGAACGTGAAGGAGATGATATGACGTTCTAACACAGATGGGACTTTCTGCATCACCCTGGAGTCGTGAAACGCGTCAAGGAACAAAATTACGGATACGAAAGAGGCCAACGCACAAGCATATTCTCACGTAAGCGCAGCAGATTCGTTCTTGTTCCGGATGAGCGAAGTAAAGTAGCCATCAAAGCACGGGACTGCATGCGGGCATATATGGGAGAGGATCCAAAGAGAAGGCCTGGGAATGATGAAACAATGTGCGAGACAGAAAAGGGTTTCTTTTGATACCTCGAGTATCTGAAGGTAGGAAAAAAGAATTCTTCAACCAAACTTCGAAGTACCAGAAAATGACATGCTAGTCTATTACATCTGGGTGTAACAGCAATTGGTCGTGGAAATATCTACGTCGTCACTCAATGAATACATAGATAAGACATAAGTCGACAAGACGCACCTAAGTTTTCGATTCGGGGCGCCGCCTCCAACCCACCAGTCCATAATTGCCCTCGCAGCTTTAAACCCATCTTCTCTCACCGTCGCCTTCCCTTTACCCTCCTTTCTGTCCTGTGAAGCACTAACACCACCTTGCCCCTTTTCTGTCAAGTCATTCAGGGCCTCCAACGCTCGGATGTTGTGTAAAGGTACGCCCTGGACCATGAGAGTGAGCGCACTGAGGCGATCGCTCAGGGTACCCCCGGAGAGGATGTTGCGCAGGAAAGTTTGATCTGACGCAAAACCACCAGTCGCGTTTGGTAAAGCGGAGAAGGTGGGGAGCTCATATGCATGTAAAGAGGATGCGCGGTGATACGGTCGAACAATGTAGCGATTTGAGAGGTCGATTAGGACACAACGGGATCGGGGGTAGGAAGTGGGCGAAGAAAATCGAACTAGCCTGGGGACGCGGGAACGAGGGGCTTGCCATTGAAAGATGAGGTAGCGGTGATATTGAGCACTTTTGAGTGGTATGTAAGCGGACGGAGGGATGGAAGTTCGGGACACGGATTTCTGCACGCTCGGCTGTCCCGGGCCGTGACTGCAGCGATGTTCCCAGTCGGTGCAGCCACTTCTCCACGTTCCTCGTCATCCTTGTTATGGTCAATTTCCTCTACCTCGACTTCCTCCCCACCACTCTCGCTCTCAGCTCGCTCGGCGGCTTAGGCACATACCAACGATAATACCCACCCCAGGCCCCAGACAGTCCTTGCCCACGACTTGCGATACATTCTACTATCAACTGCTCGCGATCGATCATTGCTCGTAACCTCCGAGTCGTAGCCGGCGCCATGCGCCGCCCCATTTCGTACTCTGCGAATCGCACGCAATCGTCGTAATCACTTCAGAGTCGTATTCACGTTGTGTCGATTCGTACTCCGGGCCGCACGGTTGGACGTTTTTGGCGGTGTGCGGAGTGAGCTGGAGGGTATGAGGGCGAGATATGCTGTCCATGGCGAGGCTGATTGCATCCGTTCACTGTCACGCTCGGTTGGGTCGTGAGTGCCAGCCTTCCTGATGCTCGGTGCCTGTAAGTGCCATGTCATCGCGTCAGCTCACAATTATGGTGAGGGAGTAGCGAGAAGATAATGGTGGGAAGTCGTACCAGAAGTAATGTGTCATGCTACCAATGCAGCTTCAGTAAATCAAAATTGCAATAACGATTTTCGTGACAAGTTGAACAACCTAGTTCGACCCATTATCATTGTGACTGGTGCAAACAAGTCCGTAGGGTCTCAACGATCTCAACCTCGACGTGCCCGCCACTCCGGGGCTCACCCTTCCTCCGCGCGGACAGTGATGCCGGCTCCGGGATCTGTCGCCGTCTCTTCCACGGCATTCTGAAAAATAGCCCAGACGATGCCACATTCTAGAGTGGACGAACCGGGCGTCGACTCGGAGTACACCTGCGCGGGCTTAGCGCCTAACTCTCACCATGACTAGTCGCAGTCGCAGCAGGGTGCGCGCGCGAAGTTCTCGAGTTGTTCGAGGAAGACGTGATGATTTCTTTCGAGGAGTGACGTAGAATGGGGATTCTGGAAGCTTTTCACATCAACCTTGTCGTCGAGGTTCATTTTTTAGCTATTACTGTACATGATTTATATTCTCGTGTGTACCTCCTTCGGCTTGACGTTGAAGCAGGGAAGGTGACAAGGTGACCAAAGTGATCACGATAGACAGGGAACTCGGAGCATTGTTGAAGCGATCAAAGTCGCACCTCCGAGGGTACGAGCGACACAGCGCGATACGTGTCAATTTCTATCATGCAAGGTCACCTCGAATGGGCCATCCCTTGGCAACCTAATGGCAACCGGGATGCAAGATACCACGACGCCATCGTGTCATTGAGCGTAGGTCAACCTGTAGTCAGTGAGTCACTTGCGCACAACGTCAACCGTGAACTAGCGCAAAATATATTGGCATATATCATACACAACTATATCGTACAAATGAGTCTGATCATCGTGATGTTATGAGAATATTGTGACCAGTGCATCAGGAGCCAAGCAATGTGTGTTAAGACAAATGACGGCTGGTAAGTAGGTGACACCGACATAAATGGGCTAGAAAGTTGATCAATCGTCATCCGAGTCGGTCTCAGAGTCGATGCTCTCATACGAAGACCCTTCCTCTTCTATTCCTTCCCAAGTCAACGACTATAGGGTGACCGGCAAGCTGTCGTGCGGCAACGAACTGCCCAATGGCTTCCTGGACAGGTCCCGATGTGAGTGGCTCCTCCAAGACAAGAGCGTGCAGGGCAGGTAACACTTCTGTCACTCTTTCCCCGACGAGCTCTTTCAGGGCGGGTGCGATACTTGGCATGAACTCCGGGGATATGCCGAGTAACTTCACAGCAGGAAATGAATGGAAAAACTCCAGCCATTGACTGTTCCCGATGTCGTCTTGCCAATGCAGTTGCCCAAATATCCTCTTGACTCGGATGTAGAGGTGTTCCACAGTGGGAATGAAAGTCTGAAGGAAGGACGTGCTGCAGAACTGCACTACAGACGAAAGCTGCCAATCTGACTGCCTGCAAGAGATTCGCAAAAGGAGTCGTCTGTCAAATGTCTGTGGAAGTGTGACGGTAACGTTGTAGTCGGAAAATTCCACGTGTGCTTCATCCGAGTCGTATGCCTTGAACTTTGGGGAGCGACCGATGAACTGAGTGAGTCGTGGAGTGTCGAATATCAGTTGATGGAAAAAGACTATCGTCAAGTCGTCGAGCAGAGGGGCATCGATCCGGGCCACGAGGTCCTCCAGATATTCGGCGACCCCAGTAAACCCCAACAAAGTGATAACAGGGAGGAGAATGCGTGTCTGCGGAGGCGGACGTCGGGTTCTCCGGTCAGGGCGACTTTGAGGGGATTCGAATCCAATTTGGAGACGTTCGAGCCTGGTCAACACGGAGACGGCAGTGACCATTGCTTCGGGTGAAATGTACCCGGAATGAGGAATTCTAACAAGATGGAGATTGACAAGGTGAGTGGCAGACAAAAGTAGTTTCGGTAGTCCTGGAAATGGAATGCGTTCCAGGATGAGGTGTTGCAGACCCGGTGCAGATCCACCCAAGAACGAAGCAAGAATGACTGGCGCTGATTCAGGTCCAAACGCAATGTGCAGATGTGTGAGTGCCGGGAATGGCTGCTGCATTGCTGCCAAGACTTTTTCCGTACCAACGTGAATCAATTGACATATGCGATCGTTGTGCTCGAGAGCCGCAATGATGTTACCCTCGTCCCATGTTTTGGTGCCAAGGACATGTATGACAATGGGCAAGGGTGGCCAAACATCCAGCGTCTGCCTAACTGGTGTGCTGGCTCCGCAGTAAAGTCGCAGATTGAGCCGACGTGGTGACCCAAAAACGACGTGTCGCCATTTTCGACACACGTGCACCAGTGTTTGCCATGCCTCTATACCTTCATCTTCTCTTTCGTCAAGGTCATATACTTCTTCATAGATATAGACATCAAATATTTCCAGGAGAGCAACATCGGGGAGCATGTCGATTGTCACCCGGGCTACGTCGCGCCGGTCAACAGTCGGCGCAGGCTATCGTGCAAAACATGTACGTACATCGGCCTCCTTTCGTAAATTCCTCCCAAGTCCCATGATGTGCTTGCTTTTCGATCAATGGGCCTTCAAAACGGCAATCTATCGTAACCGGTGACCCAGGGCGGCAAGGAAATGATGGCGGGGCGATGGCGGGGTATGCTGGGAAGACTGGATGTTCAAGACGAGCATGGTCAAAGCTATTCGAAGCTTTCTCAGTTACTTTAGTAATCCTGCGAGTGAAGTTACCTTGACATACCACAGTGAACTCATCGATGAGGATTCAGTAATATTCAGTGTTGGGGGCGAAGAGACAGGTTTGAATTTATCCGCCGCCGCAGTTTGCACAAACCCTGTACCCTGTTACGCAGCCTCCACATGGCATGATTCGTAATCCGGCTGCTAGGGCGGTGTGGCAGATATCCTGGCGGCATCGCTTCTGCTGGCGCGGAGTGCGACTTTGAGGGCATGAGCGGTCTTGCTGACGCGCGATGCCTGTATGCCATGTCGCCGAGTCATCGCGCCAGCTCACTGGCAAGCTCCGTTGCATAGAGCTATGCATGACGGCCTTCTATCATTTCTGTGCCACGCCAGCATGCATGTGTGCCGCTTTCGCGATCGAGAAATGGTGTTGCGGATGAAAACTCAATTACGATGCAACGGTACCCTTGAAGACGAAATTATTACTGTAAAATACCCACAAAACACCGTTATGCACGCAGGATACCACCTCAGAGATAATCCGTGGACCTGACGGTTGGACGTCGAACGTTCAACAGTCCGAATCAAGCCAGCTGTGTACATGGTCGTCGAGCATGACATGGCCCGAAATCTATTGGCCTCTATTCTACACAATGATATGATACAGATAAGTCCGATGTAAGAGAATACTGTGACCGGTGCCTCAGGAGCCGAGTTAAGAAGAAACGCAGTTAGTGCCCAAGCCCAAGGGATAGTAGAAACAGAGAGCACTCGTCGATCTTCAAACTACCTGCTTTCTTTCCAGCGAGAAACGGCAATGGGGTGACCAGCAAGCTGTCGTGCGGCAACGAACTGCACAATGGCTTCCTGGACAGGTCCCGACGGGAGTGGCTCCTCCAAGAAAAGTGTCTGCAAGGCGGGCAACACTTCTATCACTCCGTCCATAACGAGCTCTTTCAGGGCGTGCGCGATACGCGGCGTGAATTCAGAGGATATGTAGAGGTCCTTCATGGCGATAAATGGGTGAAAAAGTTCCTGCCATTGGCTGCTCTCGATGTCGCCTTGCCAATCCGGTCGTAGAAATCCACTCCGGATGTGGAGGTGTTCCACCGAGGGAATAAGTACCTGAGGGAAGGACGAGCTACAGATTTGTGCCACAGACGAAAGTTGCCAATCTGACTGTTCGCATGAGATTCCCAACTTGAGCCTTCCATCGAATGCCTGCGGAAGTGTGACCGTAACGTCAAAATCAGAAAACTCCACACGTGCTTCATCGTGTGCCTTGAACTTTGGTGTGCGACTGATGAACCGAGTGAGTTGTGAAGAGTCAAATATCAGTTGATGGAAGAAGGTTATCCTCAAGTCGTCGAGTTGAGGGGCATCGGTCCGGGCTACGAGGTCCTCCAAATATTCGGCGGCCCCCTTGAACCGCAAATTTGTGAGAACAGGGAGGAGAGTGCGCATCCGCGGAGGCGGACGTCGGTTTTTCCAGTCAGGGCGACTTTGAGGGGATTCGAATCCAATTTGGAGATATTTGAGCCCAGTCAACACGGAGAGGGCAGTGACCATCGCTTCGGGTGAAATGTACCCGGAATGAGGGATTCGCAAAATATAAAGACTGACGAGGTGAGTGCAAGACAAAAGTAGTTTCGGCAATCCCGGGAATGGAACGTGATCCAGACAGAGTGATTGCAGAGCCGGTGCAGATCCACCCAAGAACGAAGCAGGAAGGACCGGCGCTGTTTCATACCGGAACGCAAAGTGCAGAAATGTGAGTGCCGGAAATGGTTGTTGCAATGCTGCCAAGGCATTTCCCGTTTCCGAACTTGGAATATCGAAGATGACCAAATGACATATGCGATTGTTGCGTTCCAGTGCCGCAATGATGTTACCCACGACCCATGCTTCGGTGCTAAAGACCTTTAAGACAATGGGAAAGGGTGGCCATACGTCCAGCGTCTCCCTCACTGGTGTGCTGGCTTTGCAGTAAAGTCGCAGATTCAGGCGAAGTGGTGACCCAAAAACGACATTTCGCCATTTTCGACAGACGTGCACCAGCGTTTGCCACGCCTCTATGCCTTCGTCTTGATACCCATCTGCTTCTTCGTGGATATAGACATCAAATATTTCTAGGAGGGCAATATCGGGGAGCATGTCGATTGTCACCCGGGCTACGTCAACGTGTCAACAGTCGGTACAGGCTATCATGCAAAAGATGTACGCACATCGGCCTCCTTTCGTAAACCCTCTCCAAGTCCCATGATGTGCTTGCTTTTCGATCGATAGACCTTCAAAATGGCCATCTATCAGTATTGATGACCCAGGGCGGCAAGGAAATGATGGAGCGGCGATGGCGGAGTATGCTGGGGAGACTGGATGTTCGAGACGCTGATCAAAGCTATTCGAGGCTTTCTTAGTTACTTCAGTGATCCGATGAGTGAATTTTCCTTGACATACCACAGTGAAATCATCGATGAGGGTTCAGTAACGTTCAGTGTTGGCGGCGGCAAAGAAATTGGCTCGAATTTACACACCGCCCTGGTTTTATGTAAACGAGGCACGTTGCCTCCACTTGCCCATCGGCCCCACCTGATCCTAACTCAGTGCAATTCAGATGTCATTTGAACCCATTTCACGAAGTCGCCTCATCTGACAGCCAGTTCACTCGCGGTTCCTTGTCGTCGTTGTCATCGTCATGATCATGGTCGTGGTCAAATTCCCTCCACTTTGACTTCTTTTTCCTCTTCGCTCTCAGACTCTCTCAGCAGCTTAGGTGGCACCCAGCCTCTTGCCCACGACATATCCACTGCTCGCGATTGTACCTCGTGAGATTATAATCCGCGCCACACCTGTGCCTTACGCTGCCCCTTTTCATACTCTGCGAATCGCTCACCATCGCTCAAATAAACTTCGTCTTTCTCCTCGTGTTGTGCTGATTCATAGTCCGGGTGATACGGCGGTATACAGAGGCCCTGGCGGCGTCGCGTCGGTGGGCGTGCGAAGCGTGTGTTTGAGGTTATAAGTGCGCGATAGGGACGTCATTGTTATATGTCCATGGCGGAGCTGGCTGTGTCCATTCACCGTCACGCTTGGTTGGGTCGGGTGTGTGGTAGGCTTGCTGATGCTCGATGCCTGTGTAAATGCTATGATATGTCGCGTCAGCTGGAGCGGGCCTCGGAGCGGCCTTGGCATCTGCATAAACCCGCGCATCGCCTGTGACGGCCTTCTGTGCCACACCACTATGCACGGTGCGTTGCTTTCACGATCGAGAAGTGTGAAGGTCGAGCAATGAAAACTCGATTACAGGGCAGTGCCGCCGCGGTGCCCTCGTAAATGGGGAAAGAAATTATTCCCATATGAACGAAGGACATGTGATGGAGTCATGAGCGGTACGGGACAAAGTCCGACGAACGCGAGAGGTGGTGCTCACGTTTGATGATGATTTAGCTCGGAACCTATTGGCCTCTATTCTACACAACGATATCATACAAATGAGTCCGATCATCGTGACGTTAAGAGAGTACTGTGGCCGGTCTTATTACAAGTAATGAGAGTTAAGAATGGCCGCTGGTAAGTAGATGACGTGAAACGTAAATGGGATATAGAGAAGAGAGTATTGATCAATCGTCATCGGTCCCACACAAGCATTCTCTTTCCAAGGAGAAAACAGCTATAGGGTGGCCGGCAAGCCGTCGAGCGGAAACGAACTGCCCAATGGCTTCCTGGACTGGTCCCAATGTGAGTGGTTCCTCCAAAAAAAGTGTCCCTAGGGCAGGTAGCACCTCTGTCACTCTTTCCCCGAGCTCTTGCAGGGCGGAGGCGATCTGTGGCGTGAATTCTGAATCTATGTAGAGACACCTCACGGCGGTAAATGGATGGAAAAGTTCCAGCCATTGGTTGTTCTCAATGTCGTCTGGCCAACGCAGTTCCCAATATAAACTCAGGATGTAGAGGTGTTCCACCGCGAGAATGAGTGGCGGAGGGAAGAACGAGCTGCAGACCTGCGCCACAGATGAAAGCTGCAAATCTGGCTCGTCGCATGCGATTCCCAACGTGAATGCTCCGTTAAGTGTCCGTGGAAGTTTGACCGTAACGTCCCATTCGGAAAATTCCACACGTGCTTCATCATGTGCTTTGAACTTTGGTGTGCGTTCGATGAACTGAGTGAGTTGTGGAATGTCGAACATCAGTTGAAAGAAGAAGTTTATCTCCAGCTTGTCGAGTAGAGGGGCATCGATCCAGGCCGTGAGGACCTCCAGATATTCGCTGACCCCATTGAACGTGAAACAAGTGAGAACAGGGAGGAGATTGCGTGCGTGTGGAGGAAGACGTCGGCTATTCTGGTCAGGGAAACTTTGAGGGGACTCGAAATCGATGGTGAGATGTTCAAGCCCGGTCAACACAGAGAGGGCGGTGACCATCGCTTCGGGTGAAAAGTACCCAGAATGAGGAATTTGATAAAGTTGAAGATCGACAAGGTGAGTGGCAGTCGAAAGTAGTTTTGGTAATCCCGGAAATGGAATGCTCCTGAGGCGGAGTGTTTGCAGACCTGGTGCAGATCCACCCAAGAACGAAGCGGGAACGACTGGCACGTTTTCTTTCTGGAACTGGAACACATACTGCAGATCTGTGAGTGCCGGGAATGGCTGTTGCAATACCGCCAAGACTGTTTCCGTTCCAGAACTGGGAACGTCGAAGATAAGAATTTTACATATGCGATCGTTGTGCTCGAGTGCCGCAATGATGTTACCCACGTCCCACGTGGTGGAGAAGCTATGGGCCGAAATAATGATGGGCAACAGTGGCCAGACATCCAGCGTCTCTCTCGCTGGTGTTGTGACTCCGCAGACAAGTCGCAGATTTAGGCGACGCGGTGACCCAAAAGCGACATCTCGCCATTTTCGGCACACGTGAACCAGTGTGTGCCAAGCTTGTTTCAAATATGTATCTCCCACATAGAAATCAAATATTTCTAGGAGGGCAAGATCGGGAAGCATGTCGATTGTCACCCGGTGCCGGGCTAGCATCGCATCAGTTAACAGTCGATCCAGTTTATTGTGCAAAAGATGCACGTACGTCGGCTTTGTTTGGTATATTTCTTCCCCTTCCGACGATGTGGTTGCTTTTCGGTCAAGAAGCATTCAAAATTGCTATCTATCAAAATCAATGACCCGGAGCCTGGGCGCCAATGGGATGATTGCGGAGCAATGGTCGGGTCTGCTGGGGAGACTTCATGTTCGAGACGCTCTTGATCAAAGCTATTCAAGAGGGTTTCTCAGTTACTTCAGTAATCCGGTGAGTGAATTTGACATACCGCAGTGAACTCATCGATGAGGATTCAGTACTAGGGACGGGGCGAAGAGATTGGTTTGAAATTTGAAATTATCCACCGCCGCAGTTTTGTACGAATACGAAGCACAAACCCTGTACCCATTGACATTGCCGTCGTGCGGCCACTGTTGCAAGCACTACTGTAGACGGAGGGGGTTTCCTTCGTCTCTCTGCCCTCCCGCGGGTGGGGTGACTGGGGTCTCGGTTTTCATCCATCCAACCCCCTTGCCCCAAACGCAAGATGGGGTTTCTTTTTCATGTCAGTGTCCCCCCCTTGTACTCTCTGTCAATCGCCACACCCTCTCTCCTCAGACGCGAGTCGGTGGAGCCTCTGTTCCGCGTCACCTGGGCTGCTGCTGCCTCTCCTTCTCCACGCTACATCCACGGCCACATCCCTAGCCCTCCCCCGCATCGCCGCAAACGCTGCCTGCCGCCTCGCCCTAATGCAAGTGGAGCAATTCGTTTCATTTCTTGCCGGTACCCTTATCCTTCGTCCCCTGCCTCAGCGCCCTTGCCTCTCCCTTGTCCAATGCAAAGAGGGGTTTGTCCCCTGGGCCTATCCCCTTCCCCTCCTTTAGTCTTAGATACATTGTAAATGTGTAGACAATAAATAGTTTGACAAGTAAAATTGGAACTTGCAGAGGTGTCCAAGGAGGTGTCAAGGTTGGTCGGTTCCGGACCCCAGACCGATTCGATCTGATCACGTGCTTTGACACGGTGCAGGGGTAATTATTTGTAGTTGCATCAAACTCAGTCTAATTCGGATGTCGATGGCCCAAAACATCGCCTCATCTGACGGCTACTCGCGGTCCCTCGTCGTCGTCGTCGTCGTCGTTGTCCTGCCAGTGGTCACGGTCAAATTCCCTCCAGCTTGACTTCTCTTTCTTCTTCGCCCTCAGACCCGCTCGACGGTTTATGCACCGATGATTTCCCTTGCCCACGACTCGCGATATATCCCACTATCAACTGCTCGCTATCGATCGCTCGTAATTTCGTAGTCTGCGCCATGCGCCGCCCCTTTTCATACAATCATACTCTGTGAATCGTTCGCCATCGTCCAAATAGACTTCGTCGTCGTTACTGTACTCGGGTTGTACCGACTCGGATTCGTAGTCCATGTGCTACGGCGGTATGGCAGAGATCCCGGTGGCCTCACGTCGGCGAGCGCGGAGTGTGATTTTGAGGGTAGTATGAGTGCGGGATATGGCCCGGGACCGTCGTTGTTATATGTCCATGGCGAAGCTGTGTTCATTCACTGTCACGCTCGATTAGACTCGGATCGGGTGGGGGCCAGGCTTGCTGACGCTCGGTGCCCGTGTAAATGCTATGATACCATGTCATCGCGTCAGCTGGAGCGGGCCTAGGAGCGGCCTCAGCATTTGCATAGACCCGCGCATCGCCTGTGACTGTACAACGATGTCACCATCTCACAGAGCGCAGGTGAACTGTAGACCCAACGTTGAACAATCAGCAAACTAGTGGCGCTCACATTTGATGAAGCGTTTGATGAAAACTTAGCTCGAAACCTATTGGCCTCTATTCTACACAACGATATCATACAAATGAATCCGATCGATATCAAGAGACTACTGTGGTGTCTTAAAAGCAGAGCAATGAGAGTTGAGAACGGCCGCTGGTGAGTAAATGGCGTGAAACGTAAATTGGATATAGAGAAGAGAGTATTGATCAATCGGAATCGGTCTCATACAACCGTTCTCCTCTTTCCCAGCAAGAACTTAAAACGGCTATAGGGTGACCGGCAAGCAGTCGTGCGGCAACGAACTCCCCAATGTCTTCCTGGACTAGTTCTGATGACTCTGAGAGTGGCTCCACCAAAAAAAGGGTCTTCAAGGCGGGAAACACCTCTGTCACTCCTTCCCCGGACTCTTGCAGGGCGGAGGCGATCTGTGGCGTGAATTCCGAGTCTATGTAGAGACACTCCACAGCGGTAAATGGACGGAAAAGTTCCAGCCATTGGCTGTTCTCAATGTCGTCTGGCCAACGCCATTCCCAATAACTCAGGATGTAGAGGTGCTCCACCGCGAGAATGAGTGTCGGAGGGAAGGACAAACTGCAGACCTGCGCCATAGACGAAAGCTGCAAATCTGATTCGTCGCATGAGATTCCCAACTTGAATGCTCCGTTAAGTGTCCGTGGAAGTTTGACCGTAACATCACATTCAGAAAATTCCACACGTGCTTCATCATGTGCCTTGAACTTTGGCGTGCGACTGATGAACTGCGTGAGTTGTAGAGTATCGAATATCAGTTGAAAGAAGAAGTTTATCTCCAACTTGTCGAGTAGAGGGGCATCGACTTGGGCCACGAGGTTCTCCAGATATTCGGCGGCCCCATTGAACGTCAACCTGGTGAGAACAGGGAGGAGAGTGCGTGTCTGCAGAGGCTGACGCCGGCTATTCTGGTCAGGGAAACTGTGAGGGGATTCGAAACCGACGGCGAGACGTTCAAGCCTGGTCAACATGGAGAGGACGGTGACCATCACTTCGGGTGAAAAGTACCCGGAATGAGGAATATGATAAAGTTGAAGATCGACAAGGTGAGTGGCAGACAAAAGTAGTTTTGGTAATCCCGGAAATGGAATGCTACTGAGGTAGAGTGATTGAAGACCTGGTGCAGATCCACCCAAGAACGACGCAGGAACGACCGGTACACTTTCTTTCTGGAATTGGTGCCCAAACCGCAGAGATGTGAGTGCCGGGAATGGCTGCTGAAATGCTGCCAAGACCTTTGCCATTCCAGAACTTGGAACGCCATCGATACCCATTTTACATATGCGATCGTTGTGCTCGAGTGCCGCAATGATGTTACCCACGTCCCATGCGATGGAGAAGCTATGCCAGTGGGCCGATATAATAATGGGCAACAGTGGCCAGACATCCAGCGTCTCCCTCGCTGGTGTTGTGACCCCGCAGACAAGTCGCAGATTAAGGCGACGTGGTGACCCAAAAGCGACATCTCGCCATTTTCGGCACACGTGAACCAGCGTGTGCCACGCCTGTTCCTTGTATGTATTTCCCACATAGAAATCAAATATTTCTAGGAGGGCAAGATCGGGGAGTATGTCGATTGTCACCCGAGCTACATCGCACCCGTTAACAGTCGATCTAGTCTACAGTATAGTCCAAAAGATGTACGTACATCGGCTTTGTTTACTATATTCCTTCCCATTCCAACGATATGGTTGCTTTTCGGTCAAGAAGCATTCAACCCGACCATCTATCAAAGTCGACCCAGAGTGGCAATGGCAAGTGCAATGGGATGATTGTGGAGCGAGGGTCGGGTCTGCTGGGGAGACTGGATGCTCGAGACGCTCTTGATCAAAGCTATTCAAGACGTTTTCTCAGTTACTTCAGTAATCCGGTGAGTGAATTTGACACACCGCAGTGAACTCATCAATGAGGATTCAATATTCAGTGTCGGGGGCGAAGGGGATTGCTTTGCTCACTGTTGCGAAGCAACAAACCTTATAAACTAGTAGACCGTGTGACTACACTGACTAGACCGTGTGACTACACTGACTAGACCGTGTGAATCGGTGCGAATCACCTGAAATCGGGCGCAGTACTGTCACGGTACAGTAAACACTCAATCAGACGCGGGGCTCTCATTATGACAGTACTAGTAGCACTTTTTCGTTGTTCATTTCGCCCTCATATACAGAGTGAGTCAGAGTGACATGTGTGGCTTCGGGAGAAAGCTGCCATATTTACTTCGACCATCTGGTGTCGATGTTGAGATCTTCAATCAGGCCCCTTCTCGTAATCTGCGAATCGTTCGCCATCGTCCAAATAAACTTCGTCGTCGTTACTTGGGCTGTACGGACTCGGATTCGTAGTCCGGGTGCTACGGCGGTATGGCAGAGATCCCGGTGGCCTCACGTCGGCGGGCGCGGAGTGTAAGTTTGAGGGTAGTAGTATGAGTGCGGGATATGGACCGTCATTGTTATATGTCCATGGCGAGGCTGTGTTCATTCACCACGCTCGATTGGATCGGGTGGGGGCCAGGCTTGCTGACGCTCGCTGCCTGTGTAAATGCTATGATACCATGTCATCACGTCAGCTGGAGCGAGCCTACTAGGAGCGGCCTCAGCATCTGCATAGACCCGCGCTTCGCCTGTGACGGCGTCCTGTGCCACGCCAGCATGCATTGTGTGTAGCTTTCGCGATCGAGAAATGTGAGGGTCGAGTAGTGAAAACCCGATTACAGACTGAGGGCAGTGCCGCAGCAGTGCCCTCGTAGAAGGGGGAAGAAATTATTGACATACGCAATGAACGAAAGACATGTGATGGAGTTATGAGCGATACGGGACGAACGCGAGAGGTGCGAAGCGGGATGAGCACGCAGAGCAGTCTACAACTATGTCACCATCTCACAGAGCGCGTGAACCGTGAACCTAACGTCGAGCAATCAGCAAACTAGTTGCGCTCACGTTTATGATGACCTAGCTCGAAATATATTGGCCTCTATTCTACACAATGATATCATACAGATGAGTCTGATCGTCGTGATGTTAAGAGAGAGACTCAGAGAGTACAGTGGCCAGTGTCTTAGAATCTTAAGAGCCAAGCAATAAGAGTCAAGAATGGCCGCTGGTAAGTAGATGACGTCAAACATAAATGGGATAGAGAGTAGAGAGTATTGATCAATCGTCATCGATCTCATCCTCTTCCTCTTCAGACTCATCCTCTTCATCGTCTTCCTCTTCGGACTCCTCCTCTTCATCATCTTCCTCTTCAGACTCTTCCTCTTCAGACTCTTCCTCTCCCAATTTCCAGCGAGAAATGGCTATGGTTTGACCGGCAAGCTGTCGTGTGGCAACGAACTGCCCAATGGCTTCCTGGACTGGTTCCGATGGGAGTGGCTCCTCCAAGAAGAAAAGGTTCTCCAGGGCGGGTAACACGTCTGCCACTCTTTCCCCAAGCTCTTGCAGGGCGTAGGCGACCTGTGGCTTGAATTTCGAATCTATGTAGAGACACCTCACGGCGGTAAATGGAAGGAAAAGTTCCAGCCATTGGTCATTCTCAATGTCGTCTTGCCAACGCGGTTCCCATTGTAAACTCAGGATGTAGAGGTGTTCCACCGCAAGAATGAGTGTCGAAGGGAAGGACAAACTGCAGACCTGCGCCAGAGATGAAAGCTGCAAATCTGTCTCGTTGCATAAGATTCCCAACGTGAATGCTTCGTTAAGTAGTGTGACCATAACTACCCAATCGTAAAATTCCACATGTGCTTTCGAGTCACTGTGTGCCTTGGACATTGGTGTACGAATGATGAACCGAGTGAGTTGTGGAGTGTCGAATATCAATTGATAGGAGAAGTTTATCATTAACTTGTCGAGTAGAGGGGCATCGATCCAGGCCATGAGGACCTCCAGATATTCGCTGACCCCATCGAACGTGAAATGAGTGAGAACAGGGAGGAGATTGCGTGCCTGTGGAGGATGACATCGGCTATTCTGGTCAGGGGAACTTTGAGGGGACTTGAAATGGATGACAAGATGTTCAAGCCTGGTCAACACGGAGAGGGCAGTGACCATCGCTTCCGGTGAAAAGTACCCAGAATGAGGAATTCGATAAAGTTCAAGATTGACAAGGTGAGTGGCAGTCGAAAGTAGTTTCGGTAATCCCGGAAATGGAATGTTCCTGAAGTGGAGCGTTTGCAGACCTGGTGCAGATCCACCCAAGAACGAAGCAGAAACGACCGGCGCTGATTCTGTCCGGGACTCTAAGAACAGACCTGTGAGTGCCGGGAATGGCTGCTGCAATGCTGCCAAGACCTTTGCCATTCCGGAACTTTGAACGTCATCGATACTCATTCGACATATGCGATCGTTGTGCTCGAGTGCCGCAATGAGGTTACCCACGTCCCACGTGGTGGGGAAGCTACAGGCCGAAATAATGATGGGAAACAGTGGCCAGATGTCCAACGTCTCCCTCGCCGGTGTTCTAATTCCGCAGACAAGTCGCAAATTTAGGCGACGTGGTGACCCAAAAGCGACATCCCGCCATTTTCGGCACACGTGAACCAGCGTGTGCCAGGCTTGTCTCTTATATGTATTTCCCACATAGAAATCAAATATTTCTAGGAGGGCAAGATCGGGGAGCATGTCGATTGTCCGAGTCACCCGGGCTACATCGCACCCGTTAACAGTCGATCCAGTCTATTGTGCAAAAGATGTACGTACATCGGCTTTGTTTGGTATATTCCTTCCCATTCCAACGATACGGTTGCTTTTCGGTCAAGAAGCATTCAAACCGACCATCTATCAAAGTCGATGACCCAGAGTGGCAATGGCAAATGCAATGGGATGATTGTGGGGCGATGGTCGGGTCTGCTACGGAGACTGGATGTTCGAGACGCTCTTGATCAAAGCTATTCAAGAGGATTTATTAGTTACTTCACAGTGAGTGTATGCCCTTGACATACCATCGTGAATTCATCGATGAGGATTCAATATACACTGACGGGAGCGAAGGAATTGCTTTGCTCACTGGTTGCGAAGCAACAAACCTTATAAACAAGACCGTGTGAATCGGTACGAATAAGTTACTTGAAATCGGTGCCGTAAACACATTCGGATGTTCTTTAATTTGGCACTTACACAGAGATCAGGGGCTAGCTATTGTCAAGGCACTATGTGGCCGTCTTGTTCTGGTCTTAGCAACTCTGGTGGGCACGATGCTGGTGGAGCAGTCTCATATTAAGGGGTGTACCAGGGGAGAATAACGGACACAAGGTGTCACCAGAGAATGATGGTTTTTCGTGTTTCTTTTTCGTGTGTTGCGGCTGTTGTCCGCCCTCACTCCACGTTCCCTCCCCACTTCTGGGGGTGCCTCGTCAGGCGCCTCAGGGATTATGATAGAAATGGTCGCGGTCGAATTTGCTCAGTGTTTTGTGTGGAGATGTGCATTGTACCAGTACCTTTTGCAGTAAAGGAAATCATTCACCTGCCTACTAACCAATGACTTAATGACTGGCAACAGAGTACCGGGTACCAGGCGCTGCGCAGACGTTGTATGCCTTCCCATTAGCACTTTTTCATCATTCCGCCCTCAGACAGAGCGACATGTGGCTTCGGGCGAAAGCTGCCATATATGCTTCGACCACCTGGTGGCGATGTTCAATCCGCCAGCATTTTTCTGGGGGCTAGATCTGTGTGGATAGCATCATCGCGACTGAAGGTTAGAGATGGAGCCGCAGGGTCTCGCTCGGCTGTCCCGGGCCGTGAGTCGTTTGCGGATTGCCCCTTGCGTCACGGCGGTCCTTGGCTACGCCAGCTAAGAGCTCTCCCTTCAAGTCTGTCTCGTCTTGCATCTGAGCCGTTGACTCCTCCAGGAGCATTTGTCGGATCAAATCATGTCTAATCTTATTCCGAGCTTGGAAACGTTCGCAAAGGCAGGTCGTCCTTCAGTTCGATCCTTCCCTTTATCCGTCTTCTGTACCCACGCCGGCAGAACGCATCCTTTCTCTGCTCTGCTGCGCGGGTTTTTTTCAAGCGGTATTTTCATGGCTCGTTCACTCATGGTTGTATACATAGGGGACGGCTGCGACTGCCGCGGGATTGGGCACGCTGGGTCAGTATTTATCCGTTTATTAGTATTGTTGACCCCATTTGAGACGCTCCCCGCTCAGGAATGGGACTGCTCTACTATGGACAGAACTTCCTCATATACCCCAGCGCATTCCCTGCCGGTGCACGGGAAAGTGAGTTTCCCTCATCCTTTACCTCGTTCTGTTCTGACCGGCATGTGCGACCCGCCCTACTTTTGCGGGCGGTGGTTCGCCCTTATTAATGGCCAGACGTCCCCGTCCCGTCCGACTTTTCAGTTCCGTACACGGACCTTGAACTCACCACGCCAGACAATGTCAAAATCAGGGCGTTCTTGTTGCTGCAGCGGCACGTGTTGAACATGAACGAGACGCCATTGGAGTGGGATGAGCAGTCGAAAGAGGAGGTACCGCTTCTTGCGTTCTCTCTAGTATCCACGGAAAGTTAATAGCTTACCACAGTTTGCGGCAACGCGGCCAACGGTGCTTATGTTCCACGGCAATGGCGGGAACCACGGTCACCGCATCCCTCTGGGCAAGATTTTCTTTGGAAAGATGCGATGCAATGTCCTTATGCTGTCTTATCGCGGGCACGTCCTTCTTGCCTTGCTTGACCTGCCACCGCTGCTTACACTCCGTTCCCTGTCACTGCAGCTATGGCCATTCTGAGGGCACGCCTTCTGAGAAGGGTTCGTGGGCCGCCTCCTCATTTCGATCATGCGCGCTTAATACATACGTGACTGCGGAGCGTAGGGCTACAGGTAGACGCTCAGACGGTACTCGACTACGTCCACGCCCACCCACAGCTCGCCAAGACACCAATCGTGCGATCGCCTTTCACAGTTTCTAGGGGCGATATTCGAATAATGGTACTTTTTGCAGATTCTCTATGGCCAGTCCATCGGAGGTGCCGTCGCAATCGACCTCGCCTATCGTAACCCAAAAGCAGTAAGCAGGAGCCTTTCTATAGGTATGCAACCGCAGAGGGCTGACTGCCGACCCACAGATCACCGCGCTCGTCATCGAGAACACGTTCATGTCCCTCCCACGACTCATCCCGTCCGCGATGCCCTGGCTAGGCCCGTTCTCCTTCCTCTGCCACCAAAAATGGGAATCATATCTCAAGGTAAAGTAAAAACCTGGCTGCTGCCTGTGAAAGAGTGTTTCGGGGTATGTGGGCTGACGTAGCGCGACAGGCACCGAAACTCCCACCGGGAATGCCAGTGCTCATGCTCGGCGGCGCACGCGACGAAGTGGTGCCGCGCTCGCAGATGCAAGAGCTCTGGGCCATCATCCGCAACCGCGGACGTGATGCCGCGAGAAGCAGGGGCAAGAAGCCCCCAGCAGGCGGCGGCGCAGCTCGTCTGGAAAGGGAAGAGGACGAGGAGGATGAGGATGGAAGCGAGAAGGGAGAAGGAGAAAAGTCGGGATCTCCGCGGCCTGGAGCTGGATCTGGATCTGGATCGGACGGTCGTAAGGTGCCACCGCGCATCGTCGTGGATGGCGGGAACACGTACATCGAGTTTGCGGACGGGACGCATAGTGAGTGTACCTCGCTCATTGGAACTTCAACCCCGTTTAACGTGTTGTTTAGATGATACGTGCGTCCAACCGGGGTACTGGTCTGCTGTAGCAGAGTTTGTGGCAGGCTTGCGTCCGAAGGCGTTCTCGTCCTGACCAAACTGGAATGTGACCGACCACGCTTCTTCCCTATACTGCCTACGGATTTTAGACCCCCTTTTGTTCCCCTGTATATGGGTTTTTTTTCTTGTACAGAAATTATGCACCCATGTTTGTATAAATGCATTCGATGAGGATCACGGTTCGATAGCTCTGACAGGTCCACCCACGTCTATCTATCCACTTAAGTACAAAGAGAACCACTATATTTAGAATGAAGACAAAAAATAGGAAAGGCCAAAGTGGGCAATAATGTTCAACCAAAACGTCGCACCGAGTTCGGTTTTTGAGTGGGCGGAAGAATCTCAACTCAGAGGCTGCCCTCGGCCATCTTGGCCTTATAGTACCGAACCATCTCCTCAAGACCCATGCGCACCGTCCAGCGCGGCTGCCACTCGAGCGAGGCCTTGGCGCGGGAGGTGTCCGGCCGGCGCTTCTGCGGGTCATCCTTCGGCAGGCCCTCATGGATGATATTGACGCGGCGGGGTGAGGCGATGCCGTCGTCGGTGCGCTTCACGTCCTCGACGATGTCGCGGACGAGGTGCGCAAACTCGAGGATGGTGAACTCGTCGCCGTTGCCGAGGTTGACGGGCCGCGTCTCGTCAGAGTTCATCAGCGCGATCAGGCCGTCGACTAGGTCGTGGATGTACTGGAACGAGCGCGTCTGCGTGCCGTCTCCGTATACGGTCAGGTCCTCGCCGCGTAGGGCCTGGACGATAAAGTTGGAGACGACGCGGCCGTCGAACGGGTTCACTGTGTGTGCGGATCGAGCCGTGATTAGATTGGTTTGGGTGAGGGAGGCGTTAGGAAGGGAAATCGAATTTGGAAAGCTCACTGCGCGGGCCGTAGGTGTTGAAAATGCGTGCGACGCGTACGTCCACACCATCCTGGTTGTGGAAGCCATATGTCAGCGTCTCGGCGACGCGCTTCCCTTCATCGTAGCATGCGCGCGGGCCGATGGGGTTGACGTGGCCCCAGCTATAAGGGGTGACATCGATTAATTAATCAATCAAAAGTCAAGCGCTGTTAAGACGGCCGAAAGATTTAGCTTACTAGTCCTCGTGTTGTGGATGCACTTCAGGGTCCCCATATACCTCTATCACAAAAGGCGCGCGTCAGCGACAGCGATGACGGCAATGGCGACAATGGTGGGAGAGCTTAAACGCCCTTACCCAAACGAGGAAAGTCAAAATTTCGCGAGAGAACCGCTCACCTGATGTGCTGGTCAATAAGAAGCGCGCCTTCGTGCGCTTCGCAAGACCGAGCATGTTCAGAGTACCCTGGAACGATGTTTTGATCGTTTTCACGGCATTAAATTGATAGTGGACGGGAGAGGCAGGGCAGGCAAGGTGGTAAATCTCTGACAGACACCAGTCAGCCAAAGAGACATGTGGGCGTCTGGAGCCAATCGAAGCGGAGAGAACTAAACGCACGGTCGCACTCGATCATGAATGGTTCGACGACATCATGACGAACCAATTCGAAGTTGGGGTGACCAACCCAATGCGAGACGCTCGTCTTGGAACCGGTGAAAAAGTTATCGAGCACGGTAACGTCATGTCCGAGGAGCATAAGGCGGTCGACCAGATGGGAGCCAACGAAGCCTGCACCCCCTGTGACAAGGACGCGCTTACGGCCGGCCTGGGGGAGAAGTTTGACAGGGGGGAACCGGCTTAAGGTGGTGTAGGAGATGGAGTGCGACTGCGGGTGATAGATCGACTTTGACTGGTAGGCGGCATACCCCCCATTGGTGGAGGGAGCGGGGTCATTGCTCTCTTTGGTGTCGACGCGTTCCGTCTTGTCCTCGTTCGCGGTCGTAACGTAGTGTGGACGGAGGTAGAGAGACCTGAGCACATCGAGGGAGACCTCGCAGTCAAAGCCGAAGCGCTGAAACCCGACAGATGTGATGTCGTTGCCGCTCTTGTCGAGGGTACGAATCTGTGTGCAGTTCAACGAAAAGGCGTAATTGGGGTCAACAGGAGCGAGAGATATATAGGAGTGGCACGACTGACGGATTGCACGGTTGAAGAGGTCATCTTGTGTCGCGTCGCGAGACAGACAGGAAAGGGGGGAGGGAAAGGAGAAGGGGGCTATTGCGCCCCCTGTTGTCGTTGGCTTTATGGAGACTCGAAGACGACCTGAGAGGATACGCCGCGCACCGAGCCGTTCGATTCAACCGATTCGATTCCAGTAAGATCTCTCATTCATTTCATCAATCTCTCAAAAAAATGCCTCGCACACTAAACCCCACACCAAAGTCCAGACACGATCCTCTCCACCGAGACATTGTGGCAGACGACCAATATGCGAAATATGGAAACGTCTCAAAACCCGGGAGGCGCAAAAAGACACGACACGCGAATGAGCACGATGAGGACGGCAGCGCGGAGGTGGTTCTATCTCGCCTAGTGAACCGCCCATCGACTGTAGCCCTTACTCGTACCTCGTTTCTCAGACTATCTTAGATCCAAAGACCTCCGGACGCATCTTTCAGCTCGCTCGCGATCAGCAGGACGAGCTCGATCCGCCGGAGGCAGAAGAGGACGAAGACGTGATCGAGGATGATTTTACACGACCACGGACTCGCGATCTAGAGCAACTGGACGACGACGATGACGACGAGGGTGAGGAAGGCCAGTTTCAGGGGTTTTCTGGCGATGAGGAACGCGAATTCGTGCGTCGTTGGATCTGTTTTTTTTTTGGCTCGACTTAGCAGGTACTCGCAGGAAATCGACGAGGGCGACATCCAGACACTCGATGCGCTCCACTCGTCAAACGCAGGAGAACGTAAAACCCTTGCAGATCTCATTTTCGCCAAGCTCGAGAGCGGCGCTGGTCAGACCGCTGTCATACGCGCCTCTAATCGATGTACGTCTATCTCGTTTAATCCCTGCATGCTCTCTACGCCTGGGACCTGGGTGGAATGTCGACGTCTTCTGCGCAAGTCTTAGAAGGATGCGGGTTGTTGCGCCCTTCCTTTTCGCCGTCATGGTGATCCTTTCTACCCGTGCATTGCTCACCTTCCACCGCAGCCCCTGGTGAGGATGAAGCACCCAACCCCGCCGAAGGCCTCGATCCCAAAGTGGTCGAGGTCTACACAAAGTGCGTGTCCTCTCGCTTCCCTCGTACCAGGACAAAATAACAGCTCACGCACAACATTTCCCGGGATGCCAGAGTCGGCAAGCTCCTACGTAGCTACCGTGCTGGCCCGCTTCCCAAGCCATTCAAAATTATCCCCTCTCTCCCCGCATGGGCACGCATCCTCGCGCTCACCGCGCCCGAGCAGTGGTCGCCGCAGGCTACACACGCGGCGACACGGATCTTCATCTCGAATATGAAGCCTCCGCAGGCGCGGGTGTACCTCGAGGGAGTCGTCCTCGGTCTCGTGCGCGCGGATTTAGAACAGCCTTCGTCACGGAAGGACACGCGTAAACTCAGCCCACATTTATACGAGGCACTCAACCGCGCGCTGTACAAACCTGCGGCATTCTTCAAGGGCATCGTGTTCCCTTTACTTGACGTGAGTGCGGTTGAGTGGTTGTTCGGCCCGATATCTCTGAATCTTGGTGGTTGATCACGCGTTTTAGGGAGGGTGCACGCTCAAGGAGGCCGCTATCGTCGCGTCGGTGCTTGCCAAAGTCAAAGTGCCGCTTCTGCATTCCTCAGCTGCGCTCATCCGCCTCGCAGGGATGGACTACTCCGGTACGCAACTTCTTTTCTTCACTCCTGCCCCCTCAAATGACCTACCTGCGCATGCACGTGGATAGGCCCCACTTCGCTCTTCATCCGCGTCTTGCTGGACAAGAAGCACGCACTACCGTACAAGGTGCTCGACGCACTCGTCTTCCACTTCATCCGGCTCGGCAATACGCACGCACAAGAACACGCTGCCGTCCTCTGGCACCAGAGCCTGCTCGTTGCTCTGCCAGCGCTACGCGGCGCACCTCGCGCCGGCGAACAGAAGGACGCGCTGAGAGACGTCGGCCGTGCGCATCCGCACGCGCAGATCGCACCTTGAGATTAGACGCTGAGATCGTGCGAAATCTCGGATAAAGCGAGGGCAAGGCCCCAAACGCCGGTACAGTATATCATGATGACACTAAACTGGACAACAGCAACTCGAGTTCTACCAACCAGACAACCAGATATGCTACTTCAGTTCATCGTATACATCTGAAACAGGAAAAGACCAACGTATAAAGCGGTGTGTAATAAGGGGAGTATTCGCCAATGAACGGCATGAACGGCATGAACGTGAGGTATGAATATAACGAGGTGCACAGCGCAATCCAGGTGGTCACAACCTTAAAAATAGTGAGCTGGAGACCAAACAAGAACACGGAAAGGCCGGCAAAGAAGAGGAAAAGTGACGCATGGAGCAGCAGTGGTCCCGCTTCGATCATCCAGGGAACAATCAGCTTTGTGGTTCCTTGCATATAAAATGCACTAATACGTGACCGCCGAAGTGAGTCACTTGACAGCTGGCGTGGGTAGATGGCCATTAGGTAGCGACGCGCCCACTGTTGTATCAATGTCGCCAATAGGGCGCAGGACAAATTGATGACCAGACTCAAAAACCAAAGCCCGTTAACCCAAGCACCCGACGTAGGTGGAATGAATGGCTTGGTGGGGTCGGACAAGCTCGACGGGATAAAAGCTTGGGACCCATTCGGTAGAGAAGACTGATAGATATGTGCGAGATAAAAGGCTGAGATGTCCTGCGGGTTCTGCTGAATACTCGGGACGGACACCACAAGCAAAGCCGCGACCGCAGCAGAGAATATACCAGTCTACAATTTCTAAGTTATACGCAGACGTATGGGAGGTAGTCTGAAGACCCACAAAGACAAGCATTCTATCGGCATCTTTTTTCCAACTTTCCACCATCTTCTCGTCCTCTGCAATCTTGTCTGCAATATTCTTGTCCTCTGCAATAGCACTTTCGAGATACATGGTCCAAATAGCTCCAGAACTATCGGGTTGGTCAGGCTCTCCTTGCAAAGTTTGATGCAGGGGCAGCTGGGCTTGCGTAATACCTGGAGAGGCATCTATAGAGGGTGTTCACGGTGTGAGGGCGAAGAGGTAGTTGTCCTTAAACTAACTAATCCATACCTGGGCCCCGCTCAGCCAGGGCTATATCAGCAATACCCTCCGCGGATTGAGACATGGAAGGAGATGGGGTTGGATATTGGAAGGGAGACTCCTGGGAGAAGGGTAGAGACTCTGGAGAGGAACCACTCACTCTATGGACTTCCAAGGTCGAGTTCCAAGGTCAGGCAAGTTCAAGTATCCAGAGCAATATTCGGCGCTTGGTCAGCACTTTCCGTTTGTCTGGGCTGTCTGGGCTTAGTGGGAGTTAGGGCGCCGTACCCGGGTTTACTGGGATAGTGACGCAAGCGTTACTATTGTAGTGTGCATGGTGTGCATGGTGTTGTTACGTAGTAGCGCTTTACGATAAGACTGCGTGAAGTTTGTTTTTCATTGGTGGGGGCGTGGATGGTCCGGTCATGGTCGGTTCTCCGAGGATCAGTTTGTCAAGACCGTAACACCGGAGAACGCACCAGGGGTGAGTAACTGGTGATTGTCTGCTTGTAAGCGGCTACTGTATCGACTCGTACAGCGTGTGCATTGGCACCTGAAGATCAGCTGATAAAAGCAAGAACGCCCCTTGACAGAAGTCAATGACGTAAAGTTTCTAAAGAGGGTAAGGTCACTTCTGCATGGCTTCGCAGTGATTAATGCATGTGCATGTGGTGTACACCAGGCGTCATCAGCGCGTCGTCAGATGTGGCTAGGCGTCACCTTGAAAATCGCGCTTTCGGAGTCCGCATCTCGCCGGACAATCCATTCTGATGCAGATGCAGGTCCCCCTCAATATGGTTAGATAGGGCCACAGACGTAAATGCTTGGAAGGTAAAACGTTTGAGCACGATTATGGAGAAATTGAATGGAAGGGGCCCAGCCACTAGGGGTGCTTGCTGTGCACACCCTACACAGATGCTCCGGGCTGCAACAGGACAGCCTCTGCAAGTCGATCTCGCACCTCTTCATTCCCCGTCCCGGGTGCCATTTGACGTGAGTAAACAATGGGTTGCGCCAGAATCGATCTAAATTCGGGGCACTTCATTCGACTGGCTGGGCAGGTACTGTACTGTAAGCAATTTGAGTTTGTGCGATTTCCGCCTGTTTCCCGTAATGAATTTGGGGAGGGGGGGTGGCACCGAGCTTCCACAAACGCCGTCGCCAGGCTTAAGACCCACAGTACCTCTACCAGGGACGGCAGTCTATACAGCACAGTACATGTCGACGACATGTACTGTACTGTATAGCCTGCCCAGTCTACCTCGTCACTGAGTGCTGAGTCGTCATGCATCATGTGGCACCCGGGAGCAAACTGGACCCGAGACGCCGGAACTGATCATGCGATATTAGAAGGGCGATGACAGGATGACAGGAACCAGGCAGCTGCGGAGGATGGTTCTTCTGACAGATCTGCGCCCTTCTGTGAGTGGCATGGCCTTGGCGGCGCGCTTTCAATGTCCAAACGACTCGAAACGCCCTACTACTCTCGACCTGGGTGTCTGGGCACCGTGCTTGTACTGCATGCTATGCTCTGGCCCTGGGCATGTGGGAAGAGCAGGAAGTCGTAGGGCGGTGGAGGCCGTAAAAGGCAAGAAACATGTGCGGGCTAACGTGACCGCGTATTGTCACCTTCTATCGTGGGGATCAGGCATGCTGTGGCGTTCTGCTGTAATCCCTGGCGTACCTTCTCTCGGTCTACCCAACTACAGTATGCACTCAAGCCCTGACTTATTTGTCACCCCTCCACTGGCAGGGGCCTCCACCGAATCCCCCCCTGCACACTGGCAGAGGCCTAGCCTCAGGATTCTCCTCGCCAAAAACAAACATGTCATATCGTGCGCGCTTCAACTGAATTGAACATGGGAAATCTATAAAGAAAACAAGTTTTGATCTTGCGCCCTTTCAAGTTGTTATCTCACCTCTTCCCTTTGCCCTCGTCCCCATCTCTTGCTTCAAATGGTTTATATCCCTTTTGCGTCGCTTTTGGGCCTCCAGGCCGCGCTTGAACCCCTCGTGTTTAAGCAGCCCGTGCCAGAGACTGCCTTGATCACTGGTGTAGATTACGTCGACCCTAGGCCCGGAGGCGGTTCTCTTCTCGACCATGATTCTGGTAGTGGGCTTGGGGAGCCTCTCAACGTGAGCTTCTCTTCTCTCCTTGCCTTGGAACTGAAATGAATGAAACCCAAAAATATGTAGGTTATCATTTCAGGGAATAGCGATCCGTGGGTCCTCGCGGATGGGGGCTTTGTGCACTTTGCAAACGCTCTCGGGTTGTGAGTTGTTCATATAGTCACCTTTGTGTCGTATCCCGCTGATACCAGCTCCCTACTTTTCTCTCTCCCGCACGTGATGACGAAGTGGAATAGAATGTTTCGGTGCCCACTTGGGGGCGCCGCAAACGGCGAACTTGGGGGACGGACACGGTTGGGTGAATCAGACCTTTGAACTGCGAAAGGACTACGGGAATCCGGACATTGGCTCCTGCTGGGAGAGCCTCGTCGGGGGTAACCATTTGAGGTTGTGGCACCAGAATGGGCCCAAGGCCAACACCGGTGCACTTTTCCTTGCGTACGTCAATTAACGCATCCCTTCGCTTTTTGGAGCTGATGGTGTGGTGATGTATCCGTGTGGATAGTGTTTCCGAAGAAAAGGTGGGTTGCGTTTCAACTTGGCGCCGCTTCTCTTTTTAACCGGTTCAAATTTGCAGAATCTCAGTAATAAGCACACTGTCGCCACAAACGGTTACAACGCTGGCCGGTGAGTGAAACAAAGATAACACCTTGTACTACATATGATTGACGTTATTGTGCTCAGCGATAGCCTTGTGAAGAATGCCCTTGCTTTGAAGAAGTATAAAGGAGTCAAATATAACACGGTCGCGCAGCGCATTACTGGCTTGATTCCCCCTGGTTCTGACGGCATCAACCATCGTGCGTGGACCAAACTGAGCTTTATCCGTGTCACTTGTGTTCATCGAGCTCACATAGGTATCCCGACTGATGGGGTTGTTGTGCTCCTTACCGTCAAAATTGTGAAATGAGATACCTCGGTCCCTACTGGTATTCACGAGAACTCTTGTAGTGGCATTAGTTTTGCGCTCGACTTCCCTCCCATGTACTGTATATACCACAGAATTGTGTTACGCGTCTCGTTCTCGCAGACTTTTGTACTTCTCCACCCACTTGCGTTACAATACTCAAACACTGCACTCTCTCCGTTTGTCACCTGGTCGTCTGGGCACTGTGCAGTGTGCTTGTATTGTATGCTATGTTCTGGCCCTAGGCGTGTGGGAAAAGAAGGCAGATCAAATGGTTGTGCAACTAGGACGGTGGAGGCCTTAAAAGGCAAGAAACGTGCGCGGGGCTAACGTGACCGTGTATTGTCACTCTGGAATATATCAACGACCTTCTATCGAAGGGATCAGGCATGCTGTGGCGCTCTGGCGGCTGTAATCCTTGAGGCACCTTCTCTCGGGCTATTTTTTCCCCAACAATGCAGTACCGTACCGTAAATCAAACTCTGGCTTATTTGTCACACACACACCCTTCACCAAATCACGTTCAATCACCCCTGGTAGTCTCAGGTTTCCCCCCGAAGGCGTCACCCGCGCGCTTAGGATGAATTGAACAGGGAAATGTATAAAGAAAACAAGCTTTGATCTTGCGCCCTTTGTTATCTCACCCTCTTCCCTTGATCTCCCCTGCCCTCGTCCCCGTTTCTTGCTTCAAATGGTTTATATCCCTTTTGCGTCGCTTTTGGGCCTCCAGGCCGCGCTGGAACCACTCGTGCTCAAGCAGCCCGTGCCAGATACCGCCTCGATCGCTGGCTTTGACTTCATCGACCCTAGGCCCGGAGGCGGTTCTCTTCTCGACCACGATTCTGGTAGCGGGCTCGGGGAGCCTCTCAACGTGAGTCTCTCTTCTTCTCCCCCCCTCCCTCACGACGAGCTTTCTCTCCTTGCTTTGGAAATGAATGACTGAAACCCAAAATAATGTAGGTTATCATTTCCGGGAATAGCGATCCGTGGGTCCTCGCGGATGGGGGCTTTGTGCACTTCGCGAACGGTCTCGGATTGTGAGTTGTTAATGAGTATATAGTCGTATCCCGCTGATACCAGCCCCCCCCCTTTCCCCTCTCCCGCCCGTGATCACGAAGTGGAGTAGAATGTTTCGGCGCCCACTTGGGGGCACCGCAAACGGCGAACTTGGGGGATGGTCACGGTTGGGTAAATCAGACGTTCGAACTGCGAGATGATTACGGGAATCCGGACATTGGCTCTTGCTGGGAGAGCCTTTTGGGGGGTAACCATTTGAGGTTGTGGCGCCAGAACGGGCCTAATGCCAACACCGGTGCAGTTTTCCTTGCGTACGTCAATCCACGTGCTCCTTCGCTTTTTTTGGAGCTGATAGTGTGTCCTTGTGGATAGTGTTTCTGAGGAAGAGGTGGGTCGCGTTTTAACTTGGCGTCGCTTCTCTTTTTAACTAGTTCAAATTTGCAGAATCTCAGTAATAAGCACACTGTCGCCCCAAACGGTTACAACGCTGGCCGGTGAGTGAAACAAAGATGACATCATGTACTACATATGATTGACGCTACTTGTGCTCAGCGATAACCTTGTAAAAAGTGCCCTTGCTTTGAAGCAGTATCAAGGCGTCAAATATAGCACCGTCGCGAAGAATATCACTGGCTTGATCCCCCCTGGCTCCAGCGGCATCAACCATGGTGAGTGGACCAGACCCAGCCGTGTCACTTGTGTTCATCGGGCCTCGCGATAGGTATCGCAACTGATGGGGTTGTCGTGCTCCTTACCGTCAAAATCGTGAAATGAGGTACCTCAGTCGCTGACTGGTAATCGCGAGAGCTCTTGGTAGTAGCATTATAGTTTTGCGCTCGACTTCTCTCCAATGTATATACTACAGAATTGTGTTACGCGTCTCGTTCTCGCAGACTTTTGTACTCTTCCACCCACTTGCGTTCCACCTCGCCCTTTGGCACCACTACAAAACTCAAACACCCGTCCTTAACCTCCAACCCGTCGCTCGTCCCATCAAGCCCAACCGCACCATTCCCACCTGCGACTCGGCACACGTCCCGCAGGGTCATTTTCCGCCCTACCTTCAACAACCTTCTCCGCCTCGTCATAGCATACACGACAAGGGACCCGTCATCCACGTATTTCCCTTCTGTGTCCCATGGCTGTGTGGGCGCGCCAGAAGGGAACATAGCAGCGAGATGCGCCCCGAATGTCGTATCTTCTACAAACTCAGGTATCACGTCTGACGTCGCGTGTTCCGGGTAGAGAAAGAACATAGGAAGGATCAGCGTCCCGCCCGTCGCGTCTTCTGGGTCGAATTTCGGCGCGTACGGATTCGTGCTACCACCCGGGTTCGGCACGTTAATCAGGTTTCGTTCCTGTCGAAGCCCACAGCGATTCAAAATTATAAGTTGTCAATAGAGGGAGAGAAACGCACTGCATATGCGGCGGCCATCCTTCGCCTTTCCTCCCCCGCGCGCCGCACGCGTTCCCTCCGCTCCTCCTCCTTCCGCCTTAACTCATCACGCTTCTTCTCTGCGCGCGCACGCAATGTCCTGAAACCAGCATCGTCTGCCACGCCCTCACCGGCACGAGTACAAACGTCGAGCGCCTCGTCTACCCGTTCGAGCGCGAGTAACGCAAGGCCCGCGCGGTAATAGGCTTTGGATGCGCGAGGGTTGGCCGTAATGACCGTTGCACAGTCGCGCAATACCAACCCATAATTTTCTAAACACCTCACAAAATAAGAATAAGTGGGAAAAAGAAAAAGGGAGCGCACGGAGTTCGAGATTGCACGCCGCGCGATTCAACAACAGCGCCTCTTTCAGCTGCGCGTCGTCAGGCTTGGCATCCACGCCCTGCGTGTAAAACCCGAGCGCCTCTCTGTACCGCTTTCCCCTGAAATATTCATTCCCTTGTTCCTTGAAGTTCTGTGCGATCTCTTTTCACATGGATCCACGTGTGTATGAGCGCCACCTGCGCGGGACACACAAGGGCACATACCGACCGACCGGCGTGCCATCGTGCACAAGGCTCTGCAACGCGCTGAGCACGGGATTGTCCGCGGTGTCTTCTGGGAGTGAACTCATGAAAAGTGGGTGTGACTCGAGCGAGGCGAGTTGTTTGTCGAATGAGGGCGGTTGCGGGCATGTGGCCATGATCTTATTTTGCAATATGAGTGTCAAGGAAACGACCAAGCGACAAATGACTTGGTGGCTCTGATGGTTGGTTTGACTGGAACTGATTCTGGTGGCAAGCAACGATGACATCAGATTGGGTAGTGGGCGGACCGAGGACCCGCCAAAGGCCATTTGTTCTTGTTTGGCTACATACAGCTCTGTAAGCTCAGCCTGTCATCAACGAGAGCAACAGGACGACAACGACGGCAGCAAGTCCGGTGAGTTATCATGTCCCTCATCTTAACTTCGATGCCTGTAGGGTCGAGTGAGTACACTTTGGGAGGGGGCTCGATTGAAGAGGAGGAGCAGAATGTGGTGGATGCAGAGCACGACGTGTGGATGTGCATTATTGACGTTTGCTCCCTCGCAGGCACACTCGATTATCCAACAAGAAAGAACAGGGCCTTGTCATGTCCTTGGAGCACAAAATCGTTCGTTTGGCGAATGCGCCAACATCCCCACCCGATGAGACCGAGACGGCCGTTGCGCAGGCGCTCCTTGATCTCGAAAACAGCGTGCCCGACCTCAAGATGGAGTTGCGCCCGCTACAAATCTCCGCCGCACGCGAGGTGGATGTGCGTGGAGGGAAAAAGGCAATCGTCGTGTTCGTGCCCGTCCCACAGCTGAAGGCCTTCCACAAAGTTCAGGCGAGGTACGTCTTGTCTTGTCCTGCCATCCTGCACGGCCTGGGCCCGCACAGCCGGGTACCGGTACAGGCGGCTTACTCGCGCCGAATGGACGTTTTTACAAATCAATCATTCTTAGGCTTACTCGTGAGCTGGAGAAGAAATTCTCCGACCGACATGTTGTTTTCGTGGCGCAACGCCGGATCCTTCGCAAGCCGACGCGCACGTCCCGCGTCAAGCAAAAGCGGCCGCGTAGCCGGACTCTGACGAATGTGCACGAGAAGATCCTCGAGGATCTGGTGTTCCCGACGGAGATCGTCGGTAAGCGCACACGCGTCAACCAAGATGGGTCGAAGCTATTGAAAGTGTGGGTAGCCGCGGATCACTTCCCTTCCATTCCCATTGTTGCTATCACTATCCCAATTGGGTTTTCTCTGGGTACATGGCAAATGGAACTAGCGCTAACTGACTTTTATTATTTGAAATACTTCCAGGTTTTTGGACGCCAAGGACTCTACATCACTGGAGTACAAGCTTGACTCATTTTCATCAGTGTATCGCAGGTTGACTGGGAAGGATGTGGTGTTTGAGTTCCCTGTGCAGGCGGCACAAGAGTGATGGGAGGATACTCTCAGACGTGTCACACTGTTTTTATCAATGAAATTTTTTCCTCTGATCGGGAAGTAATTATACACACTCGGAAGACGTCGGGGGCTCAGTGACTGGATAAGCGATAAGCTGTACCACAAAAACGGAGGAAGAGTGAGCTAATCTGCAGAGGGGCAAGGAGGGGAAGCGGAGCCACAAAACTGGTCTGCCACGTGAGGGATCGCGTCTTATGGTTCCCGCCGCGCTCTCGGCTTGGTTTCTTCGCGCCTGTCTCTCCGTCTCTTCCTCTCCCCGGCTCCTTTTCCTTTTCCTCTTCTCCTCTCCTCACTCCTCCTCTCCCTCCTCTCCCCTCCTTTTATCCCCCTCCCCCGTCGTCCCGGCGCTTCTCTTGCGCGTCCTCTCCTTTCCACGCGAATCGCTGCCATGTCCGCCTATCCTCGCATGGATCTCTACAGGAGTTCCAGGTACGAGCACGGTATCGATGCCAAAGTCGTGGTTATGGGCAATAGCGGTGAGCCTGCCGTTTACCTCTTGCCTTCATATCACACACTCTTATAATTGGCGCCCCCTTCAACAAGGCGTCGGCAAGACCAGCCTCCTACAACGATACACCCAAAACAAGTTCGACCCCAAGAACACCACTTCCACCACTGGCGCTTTTTTCGTCGCCAAGAAGGTTACCGTGAATGGGGTCAAGGTTCGTCTCCAGCTTTGGGACACTGCTGGCCAGGAGCGCTTTCGTAGTATGGTTCGTACTCGTGTTGGTAAATCGCAATTTACGCTCACCTAGCGCTCTCACACGCCCCTTTCTCGCACGCGTCCATGTACAGGCACCTATGTATTACCGCGGCGCAAACGCCGCACTCTTGTTGTACGATATCACGAACCAAGTCTCTTTCCAGGACGTTCGGGGATGGCTCAAAGGTGAGCGCTGACAACTCCGCTCTCTCATTTACCAGAAATGTCATCGCAGCTAATCAATTCCCTTGCGTCGGCCCTCAGAACTCAAGAAGAACTGTCCCGCAGACTTGATCACATATATCGTAGGGTCCAAGGCGGACCTTTCCCACCTTCGACAGGTGTCATCAGATCTTGCGCGTCTCTCCCTCCATCAATGGTTCCCACCACCTCGGCCACCACCGCCGCCTCCGCCGCCACCGCAACCGTCGGCATTCTCCTATATCCGTCCTCGCTTTACGTCTTTTACGTCGATCCGATCCGCCCCACTGAGCATGTCTTCTCCGGCCAAACATTCGCCTACCAATTCCCATTCGAGCAGCCTGGATACACCGCCAGGCCGCGCTGGAGCCGCCCTGCGAAGGACACAGACCGGCATCGCGCCAAGGAGTGGCAGCCCGTGGACCGACACACCAGAGCCCGACAGCGGTAGTGGGGCGGACGAATACGAGGACGATGAACTTGACGAGCGCGAGTGGGGCCTCGAAAAGGGCATGGAGCTATTTGAGGTATCTGCTAAAGACGATATGGGTGTGTTCTCTGTTCAAGTAAATAAGCATGGACGCTCACTGTTTCGTAGGGATTACGCAGTTGTTCGATGCGTTGATCGTTGCAATTATTGCGAAAAAGGACATCATCGAGCAGGAGAACGAGCTCAAACGACGGGACAGCATAATACTTCCCTCGGTCACCCCACCCATGTGGGCGGCACAGGCCGAGGAGGAGGAGGCGCGAGAAAAGGCGGCGGCGCGATCACACGCAGCCCGGGGCTGCTGTCAAACGTAGCGTCGGTGCACTTTGCGCTATCGTCTTTTGTTTTCATTCTTTCCATTTACCCCACTCAGCCTCAGCCCCCGTCTCTACCCCCTCTTCCCCCATTTTCTCGTGACTGGTTTCTGGCTGGCTCCATCTATTGCTCGGCTGTTGAAGAATCCGATATGAGGTCACATCTGTTGGCTTGGTACCCTAGGATCTCTTCTGAATGTGCCGCAGCAGCTCACCTGACTTCAATTTATGCCCTCCACTTCTTCGTTTCCTACTCCATCGTCCAGAACCTCCACACGCGACCTGACCCCTACGCCTACGTTACATCATCTCCGCTTGATCTCTTATGATGACGACTGAGTTGCTCACACATGCCCATGTTGACCGAATCCATGACCTGCATCTTTCCTCCCTCTTACTTCCTTTTCCCTTTTGTTTGTGCTCCTTCCATATTTTTTTCGCCTCTTTCACGCTCCTACGTGTGTGCCTACCTATCTCCGTCTATATTTTGTCGCCGGTTCTAGCCCTTCAGCCAAGCCTGGCTCGTCCCACCCTGCCATATTCATGTCTATATCCCATTCCTAACCTTCCATCCACACGTCAGTCGTGCCACTTCCCTCATCAATTCACCGGCGAGCTCTGGACCCGACCATTCTCACAATTCTCAATTCCCCATTTCCCCATTCTCTCATTCCCACTCCAACCCCGCTACCTGCTCGCCGACGTCCTTGGCTACCAAAAACAAACGGATATATTCTAGTGACATGCTGTTTTTCTATCTCACTTTCCTCATACACACATAACATCTAGTTACAGTACTCCACCCTTTACGGCACGGCATCTCTGCTTGCTCATATTTCCATTTCCTTTCCGATCTTGTTCCTTAAGGTCGACACTTTGACATTTGTCTTGCAATCACCATATATTTTTTCTTTCAAGCTACTTACCATATGTGTCTATCTGTGGTTTCGCAAAAGCCACCGTAACCCTACAATACCGCTCCCAAATCGGCCCCACCACCACTCCTCTAGGGGTTCCCTTTGCCCCTCCTTTTATCTTCTTTTGGCTTGTGGTGTTGTGCGAATGCCAAGAAGAAGACGGATAGGAGGTCAACGCAGGGCGCGGCGCGGGTCGGCGCGCCCAAACCAAAGACAATGGAGTTAATCATGATGTTAGTCGGCCGCGTGACTTTTTTGTCATACCAGCTGTAATAGGACCGTAAGGGATCTGACGGCTGGACCGGCGAAGTTGGGCGCAGGGGCGCGTGGCGGGGCGAAGGCGCAATAGAAGGTGTCAGGCGTGGCAGACGTGATAAAGATATACCGGCGGACCCGGGCCTAAACTGAATCGATAAAGATAGTGGAGTGGAGCCTGCATGGAAAGTGCTACGGCTGCCTTTGCCGGAGCGGAACTTCCGATCATCGCTAGCGGAGTACCGTAAGGTTTACATGTAAGGGCTCCTTTTAGGTTGTCGGCTTTTGCATCTCGGTAGTTGTACTGAGCACGCGTGCTGCACTGCACTGTATGGGGAAGTGGGGCATGAGATGAGATAGCAGGACGGAGATGAGCTCGGTGCGCCCGGTCCGAAAAGGAAATAATTTATTTTTTTGTGATGTTATCTTATCAGACAGGAGACGATCAGACAGTGCGATATCGTATCGATCGATAAGATGGTTTGGGGCCACGTGCACACAACGTGGCTGCCACCTGCTCACCGTACTACAGTATACGCCACACAGACAGACACAAACACACTTTCTTCTCCCTCTTCCCCCTTCACTCCCCGCGAAATGGTCCGTAGCGGCACAGAGGCGGCGGCGGCGGCGACTTCGAGTGCCAAGCACAAGGATGCAGATGGGGCATCGTCGTTGCCATCTTCACCCACGCTCGCAAGTGCCAGCACCACCAGCACCACTACCCTTGAGGTATGCCGCCCCGAACACGCCTTTCACGCTTTCGATACGCTCTACTGCGCCTTGACGCCATATTCGAAACCCGTCGAGCCACTCTTCGCCGATGACAAATAGTGCGTGCGCGTCCCATCCACTCTTTTCCTCCTCCTTTCCTTTCGGTCTGACTAACCGGGCCTAACTTTCCTTTTTTTCCTCTACTTTTGTTTTTATTTTATTTGGTGGCCTTAGCCCGCTATTTGTTACGTGGAATGCGCGTACACGACGCAGTAGTGGTGGTAGCGGTGGATGGAACACGCGTTTGAGAGGGTGCATTGGCACGTTTGATGCGCAGCCGCTTCAGTCGGGTCTTGGAGAGTATGCGCTGTTGAGCGCATTTCGGGATCATCGGTTTCGGAGGGTCGAGCGACGCGAGTTGCCCTCCCTCGAATGCGGGTGCGTGTTCCTCCTGGTCCTCCTCCCCTCCCCTCTGCCCCAGCAACGCACGCACACATGCAAACGTCGCTTCCCCTTTACCCCATCTCCTTTTATATTTCGCTTGCTTAACAATGAACTAATGTTTTATTTTGGGTGGGGGGGTTGGTTTGTATGCGTCGTTGTTCGTATGGTATGGTATGTTGCGTGTGGGCGGAGCCAGGGTATCGCTCCTGACCGACTTTGAGGACGCCGCCTCGTACCTCGACTGGACCGTCGGCACGCACGGCATCCAAATATCATTTACCCCCCCTTCGACAAGTCCCTCAGCCTCTGACGCACCCTCCCCGCTCTCCTCAGCCATCTCACTCCTCTCCCGTCCCTTAACGTCCTCTTCCTCTTTCGGAGCACGCCGCACCTTATCTGCGACGTATCTCCCAGAGGTCGCACCAGATCAGGGCTGGGAGCACATCGACGCGATAGACAGCGCGATACGCAAGGCCGGGTGGAACGGGCGCATCTCGGAGGATCTCAGACGGAGCGTGCGGGTACGCAGGTATCAGAGCCGCAAGTGCGTCGTCAGTTGGGATGAATTTGTAGCGTGGCGCGATGGGAGGGGATTCCCCGTCGATCTTGACAATGACGACGAAGACGAAGACGACGACGGTGAACGGGGAGGCAGAGGCAGAGGCAGAAGCTAGAGGTGGAGGGATTTTCAATTGAACGGAGGAGGTAATAGGCCCGGACAGATGTGAACTGTTTGACATTACAGCAGGTGTACCCTTGTTGGGACGAAATTGACCAGGGTCTCAAATAGATTTCATGCGGTCTTCATCTATTATGCGTGCGTAGAAAAATTGTAAAATGAAACAACCGCGATGACGACGACACACTCAAGGGGCAGAAAACACCCTCTCACGAATACGCGCAAGTCGCCCACGTCGACTCGTCCCTTCACCTCCTCGCGTGAGCATCAAAGCAGAAGACCCGAACCGCTCCTCGATGCGCTCAAACACGCTCCGAAGCAACAAAGAGGAGCCATGTCCACCACTGTCACTGTCACTGCCCCCGCTCGTGCGCAAGAAAGCGCTCACGAGCCAGAAAAGCGTCGGTTCGCGCAGGGGCGTGTCGCGGGGTAAATCGAGGAAGCGTGCAAAAAGCGCTTCGAGTGTTGGGAGTGTCCATTGGGAGGGGACTTGCTCTTTGTCTTCGTATTCGTTGGTGGGAATGGTGGTGGTGGTGGTGGGAGGAGAGGAGGAGAGGACGACGCCGTGTCGGGCAAACCCTAGAAAGATGGCGCGGAAGGCTGCGAGGCGAGCTGTGAGCTGTCGTCCCTTTCCCTGTCGCTCGTCATGGTGGTGGAGGTGGAGTGAAGAAGACGAGGGAGGAGCAGACAGCATATCGGTTAGCGTTCCGAGGCATGCGTGCAGATCGCCTTGATACGCATGCGCCTGGATCAGGGCGTGATATGTCGCTGCGTCGGGAACCACATCGCGCGCAATGACGATCATCTCGCGCTCGGCGAGCACTCTCTCCAGCTCCTCCAGCTCATCACTAAGACATCCCTCCGCAGCAACGGCGCCGCGCGCACGCACGACGCGGTACATGGCCCGCGCGACATCTAGCCGCCCATTATACGCAAACGCCCACAAGACGGCATTGAACGATGCCTGCGTGAGTCCCGAGCCGCTGCCACTTCCACCGTCGTCGTTCTCGTTGTCGTCGTCCAGCATGTTTTGTCGACGAAGGCGGAAGAGCGTATCGCGCACACCAGCAAGGTCCCCGCGTCGCGCAAAGAAGCACAGCAGTGTCGTGTGCGCGTGTGCGCCTGGCGTGAGTCCCGCGCGCACTAGTAGTCGCGCTGCGTGCCGTACCGCCGCGGGCGAACGCGTGCGCGCAGCGTGTGCGAGCAGTGTCGTGTACGAGAAAATATCCGGCTCGAGCGTCTCGGCGTCACTACCAGTCTCGGACGCGGTGCTACTCGCCGTAGTGGCCCCACCAGCGTCACCGCCGTCTCGCGCGCGCTCGCGCATCTCGGCAAGAACAGCGAGCGCCGCGCGAAAGTGTTCTTCGCGCGGATGACGCCAGCCCTCCTTCCCTGCACAGTCGAGCAGCAAGTTCCACTCCCACATCTGTACGGTTCCCCCTGCGTCGAGGAGGCCACGCACGACGGAAAACACCTGCGCGAAGCGGCCGCGGGTACGGAGCGGGCGGGGTGGGGCGGCGGCGAGGAGGCGAAGGAGGCGGTGGCGGTGGGCAAAGGGGACTTTGGGTGCGGGTTTTTCCGAGCTGCGGGGGAGGACGACGAGGGAGCGGTAGGCTGCCCAGGCGGACGCTGCGTCTTGGGTGTGAGCAAGGATAGCGAGGAGGCGCTGGCGGAGACCTTGTCGGTGGTATATACGCGGCAGCGGTTCGGCCGAAGGGGTTGTTGCCATCATCGCGTAAGTCTCGAGGTCGTCCGCAAGCGCTTCGAGGTCTGCCGTGGTCGAGGTGGGGATGCGAGGCGGACGTTTGAGTGGGAGACCGGTAGATGTGCTTCGGCCGCGAAGAGGTTTGACAAAACCGGGAGCTGAGATTGGATAGGCCGACTCCCTGTGGGCTGTATTCAGAGCTGTCCGCTCCTTTTGTTTTTCTCCAAGCTCCCAGGGCCTGGTTCGAAAGGCGATGTGTTGGTGCACGAGAGAGACAATGGCGGCAGGCGACAAGGACTCCTTGGGAAGCGTCGGGGGGGAGCTGTTTGCCAATTTTGAGGCCATATCCAAGATTGAGGTCGAATAGGACCATGGGCGAGAGATGCAGGCACGGGAGAGATGATGTCGAGTGCTCAGATGAGCTCTAAGCATCAACGCCGGGGACAACCAAGCAGCAAACAAGCGCCCATCACACATATCTTCTCGCTAAAACATTTTTATTTATATTATTTATTCGAGTATTATTTAGCACTAATCCTTCGCCTTGAGTGTCCCCAGGAAAGCGTTCTTCTCCTCGATGGTCTGGAAGGCACCGTGCTAATCGCAAAACCCAACGACAGTCAGCACCTGCCCACGGCACTGTAAACATAACACCTACGCCGAATTTTGATGATGTATCGATAAACTTGAGCTGGACCTTCTCCAGATCCCGGCGAGAGGTATGCACCATGAGTGACTTGCGAAGAGTGATCACACGCTTCTTGGTACCAGGTATGGAACCTTTGAGCAAGACAAAGTCATTCTTGACGATACCGTAATGTGGGAAACCACCCAAAGGCGTGATCTTCTTTTTGGTAATGTCCGATTCTGTCGACGCATTCGCCTCGTCCTCACCAGAGCCGATGCGGTAAATTTTCTTGTTGAGTTCCGTACGATGGTGATACCCGTCTGGGCGCCTTGTCAGCCCTGTCATTCACAAGGAAACTACAATCGTTTTGCTTACTCTGGCCAGCACGGGCGACTGAGTACATGACCTTGGAAGGATGCCAAGCACCGATGCAAGCAACCTTGCGCAGACCCTTGTGCGTCTTGCGTGGGAGCTTCTTCGTGCCCCAACGGTGTGTGACACCCTCAAAGCCGTGGCCCTTCGTAACGGCAATGACATCAATCACTTCATCTTGCTCGAAAACGCTTGACACCTCCACGGGCTTCTCGAACAGCCGCTCGGCAAATGCGACCTTGTCAGCAATCGAGCCGCCGTTGACCTGAATCTCCATAAGGTGTGCCTTCTTTTGCGCAAGGCCAGTTTTGCTGATCTGGGTGTGCGCAAGAACGCGGACAACGGTACAGTATTTGCGGATGCGCTCGAGCTCGCGCTCGAGTGACTTGTTGTCCTCGGCGTGCCTCTTGGCATAACGGGTGAACGCCTTCTTCTTAGCCCTGTACCAGTTCTTGTAGAACCGACGCTTGAGCTCATTTGATAAGTGGGATGCCCAGACGGTGGTGAGAGTGCGTAGTCCACGGGGAGTCTCGACGTAACCGACAACACCAACGACGATGAGTGGGGGAGTCTCGACGACAGACACCGCTTCGACAACCTCACGCTTGTGAAACTCTGTGGACTATCAGTCACCGGCCCCAAACGACAAACATGGAAACCACATACTCGATCCAGGGCGATCAAGATCACGGACAACATGTGTCATACCAGCCTTGTAACCCATGATAGCGGTCAAATGGACGGGCTTCTTGGGGTCATCCTTGTACGAGACAAATGTCATGGAGAACATCGCAATCTGGATTTGTTACGCACCTTCGGGAAAGACTTGACCTTTCCTCGGTGACGGGCAGCACGCTTCCGGGGGAGGAAGCCAAGGGAGCCATGGCGAGGCGCTTCGTACTAGACGATCGACGCCCCACTTCAGTGGTTTCCCAAGGTATATATTTGGCTATAAAGACAGACCTTACGGTGGCTAAAAGAGACGTGTTAATACACCATCGTATACGCCATAGCTTCAGAAAACGCACCTCATTTTGGCGAAAACGTTGAGGAGAGAAGGAGAGGGATGGATGAGAGAAGGAATATATTGTGGCTGAGATGTACTGTATAGTTGATTCCATATTTGGAGGGGATGTTTCCACGTATGGGCGGCTATATACCCACGTGGAGTGAGACACTACTCTGCCCAATGTGATGGGAATGTCACTGCGGTCGCCTTCGAAGCCGTTCTCAAAGCACCTTCTTTACGTGACAGACGCGAAGTCGAGTCCTGAACGGCACCACCGTGTCTATATCGCGCAGCTACCTTGTTACGCCAGCTCTCAAGATCGGCGTATCAAAATCATAGCCAACTCATCACCGAGTATCGGCTCTTCATGGGGGACATGTAACCGATTTCGGACTTTTTTTTCTTTCACCGCGGTCAGCAGTTGTCGATCGTAAGGTGCCCACAGGCACTTGCGCACACGGAAATAACCAATTCGCGACCAATACGGCAGGCCAAATGTCGCCTATGTCTAGTATGCCAGCCAATCGGCCAGCTTCTGTTGTTATCATATGAACATGCCGATGTCCCGAGTGAGTGTAAGGGATTGTTCCTGGTAACAGAACCTGCGCTCAAGACGAATTGAGGCGGGTGTGAGGTCAGTTCACTCTCACGTGGGTAAAATGTGCGTGATGGCGGCGGACACGGAAATGGAACGCGTCAAGCCACTGGTAGCCTTTCCTCCTCTGGGTGCATCGTGTCTGGTGTAGTAGGGCCACGAGACTAGTAATTTGATATTGTGCATGGGCCGTAAATGAGCGCTGAGCGCGTTACGAGACGCGTCTGTCACGCGTCAAACTCATTTGTGACCGTTGAGGCGACTTGAGACACACGCACCCGTATTCAAGCAGTGGCCCGGATACGCCGCCAGCCGGCCCCCAATCCTCTTCTTTCTGCCACCATGGCCACAAGCGATGACCTCCCGAGACGGCCTCTCGCCACCTACCGCCGTTCTCGCTCAGTCGAGGACGAGGAGACCGTCCCAGACTCAGAGGATGGCATCTCACCCGGCCAATCGCGTCCACCTGCTGATGATGGTGGCAACCCCACTAGTTCACCCATCAAACCCATCCAGTCTTCACCTCCACGTCCTCCTCGTGCAGTCTATAGGAGCCGCAAGCGTGCACCTTCACCCCCTCCCCTATCCTATTCTAGCATGGCTCCTGCGGAAGAGGTCATACCCGACTCTGAGGACAATAGTAGGAATGTGGGCACTTCAGATGACGACGTCGACGGTGACGACACCGAAAAAAAATCACCCTCCAATGCGCACCAGTCCTTAGGCATCTCAGATTGGAAGCAAAAGCTCCGAGCTATTGATGACCAATATGATGCGGATGAGCGCATGCAAGGACCACATGAAATATCAGGAACAGTGCCCGACCCCAAAGAAGCGTTCCCAGAGGATCCCTTTGGCAGCCCGCTGACCACCGAAACATCTTCCCAACATGCCCCGTGTCGGTTACGGGCCGACGAGTCGTTATCATCTCCGTCTCGCTTGGTGTCGTCCTCAACAAACACGACGCCTCACTTCCTGTTTGGAACCCCACGAACGCCGTCACCCTCTCCGCCCACGTCAGACGGTAAACCATCTCCGATGTCAAAAACAAGGACAAAAGGAAAGGGAAAGGCGCGTGAACATACCAAAGCCCATGAAGCGGTTATCGACGACCAATTCGCGTCCTCACCCGATGTCATCCGCCAAAAGAGGCGCAGTGAGAGGCATAAGAAGCACAAGGTTGGATTCCATCTTTGTCTTCATTGCGTGTTCTGGGTGATGACAGTCAATAATCGGTGAACCCATCAGGCACCCACAAAAAAGGAACTGCTCGAGGCCCGCCGTGAGACTGCGCGCCTGCGGTCCGACATGCGCGCTTCGATCTCGACTGACGCAACGCGTCCTCTTGATATCAAGATGCTCCTGAAGCGGTTCGACGTGTACGTTTCACAACTATACCAGCGCATCATCGCGTATCAATACTCACGCATTGCGTCACAGAAACCAGCCCGCACCTTCTACGCGACCCCTTCAGTTGCAGTCGTCGGGATCTGAGATCGAAGCGTGGACATCGTCTTCACCAGCGTCAGCACGGGATCTTGAGCAGTCTGGGACTCATCAGGATGATGGTGCCGAAACACCCCAACACAAGCTGCATATGTCTGGACACCGAACTGCGTCACCGTTCCGCTCGGCTGATCCCTTGGCACCTATGTCCAGATATAAAGTTGGCTCGGCTGCCGATCATGACGAAGATGACCCATTCCGTGTCACTGCATCGTCGAGCACTCCAAAGGAAACAGGCACGGACAGAGATGCTGACTCGGGCTCGGGCTCGGACGTAGAGATGCCCGGCATTGGCGAGATCCTCGCAGAGAAGGAGGCGCGTGAATCCCTGCGTACGCAGAAGGAACGCCTCCAGCAACTCAAACTCGCCGCAATCGCCCGGCAGCAGAAGACAACGTCTACCAGTGCCGGTTCCCCACCGGGAGCCGAACACGACTCGGACGACGATGGACTCGATGTGGTGCCAGACACGATGCACTCCGTCGCGCGTGAAGAGGCCGCGGCGCGCGCAGCCGCAGGGCGCACGCGGCCCTCTGCCAGCCGTACTACACAGCTGCGTTTTGCCCGCGTCGCAGCTTCGCCCCAGCGCGGTGGCACGCACCCCCTCGTCCCCGCCACCAGTGAGTCGCCCGAGAAACTCATGGCGGCCGCTGCGCAGCCCACATTCCTTTCCTCCCTCGCGCGAGGGAATGGCACAGCGGCAGGCCGTGGGAAGCGCAATGTGGGGATGACCAAGGCTGATCTCGAGCGGATGGTGCTGCGCAGCGCAGAGGCGCAGAGCGAGCAGCTGAGGAGGGAGAAGGAGGAGGAGTGGGTCCGGCGTGGGGGGCGCGTCGTGGGCATCATGGAGGACGTTGGTGAAGAAAAGGTTCAGGAACTCATTGGGGAGGCGTTGGATCACAGTGAGCACACACCAGCTCAGGGTGATGGCGCCGACAGCGATGACGACGATGACGACGACGACGGGGATTATGATCCGATTGAGAGGGGTAGCGCAAGTCCCCAGCAAGAGCAAGGAGAGCAAGAAGAGGTGCCAATGCCCATCGAAGATAAGAGGGCGTATGTGGATGAACACCCCGACGACGGCATCAATGAAGCAGCGGCTCTAGCGGCGACAGATGTGGATTCGGAAACAGAGTCGGGTGCACCGAACAACGCGCGTCTACGACGCCGTACGGCCCGGCCCCGCCATGCCATTGTCGGGTCAGATGACGAGGACGGCCCGCCTGCCGACGAGTTTGCGAACGAAAACGAAGATATTTGTCCCCCTCCACTCAGCCTGCCCGACTTCCCTTCTCCCGCGTTCACATCCATTGCCTCTCCCTGGCCCTCCGGGAATGCAGAACCTACAGATCATGACCATGAGAACGACCCGGACGTGAGTGGCAATGACACAGACAAGGAGAACCGCGCTGTCGTGCGACATGGTGGTCCTCCGCCCACCCATGGGGCACGTGTCCTGTTTGATGATATTCTGAGCGCGCGGGGAGGGATGGGATCGGCGGTGCAGCCGAACGTGCTACTAACAGATGATGACCCTTTTGCATTTACTCCCTCGCCTGCCAAGGCGCAGGAGCAGGCACTGCGTAGGTTGGGCAGCCCGGCGCCCAGGCATTTCGGTGGCAAGCGTGGGTTGTCGCAGATGTTCGAGGAGGAAGAGGGTGATAGTCTTGCGCTTGTGCCCGCGCTCATGATTCAAGGTGTAGATGGCGAGCGTGCAACGCCCAGTGAGACTGAGCCTGGCCTTGTGGGATTCAAGCCGGTTCTAGGGGGTCTATCGCAGGCGTTTGAGCAGACGCAGGTAACACGCATACCCTCTCTCCTGAACTATATAATACATTCAAGCGCTGACAACGCGTACCCTACACGTGCAGGACGCATCAGGGTCTGGAATGGGCGGCCTCGCTGCATTGCGCCGCGGTGCAGACGCGGAGCTTTCACTTACGTTCGAGGCACAGGCGGCAGCGCTGCAGCCCGCGTTGGAGGTTGATGATCACCTACGTGCACAGGCAGCTGCAATCTTTGAGAAGGAGCAGGAATACGTCTTGGAGGCCGCGCAGCCTGCACCATCACGCTCGACACGGCGCGAGTTATATATTACCGAGAACGGGTGCGCGTTCACCCTCATTTCTTGTATTGAATATCACTGACGCGCCTTGCATCGGCACAACAGGTTCCTGACACAGACTCGTCCGGAGGGCTCCAGCCCACTCGTGTATAGACAGTCGCCGTCTCAACGCCCGTACGATGCGCTTTTACGCTCGCGGTCGGATGGTACGCTCGGCACTGCGCCAGGATCTGGAACGGGTACAGGAACGGCGGCGTCAAGCCCCCTCGTGACGCGTCAGCCGCTCAGCACGCTTGCAGAGTCGTCGCCCATGTTGTCGTCTGTTAGGCGGGAGCCGCTGCGGCGTCTGCGCCGCGCACATACGAGCCCGGACAGGCCTGCGCCTGCATCAGCATCAGCATCACCAAGACAGTACCGGTACCCGCGTGGCCAGTCGCTGTCACCTTCGCCCTCGCCCTCGCGTGCGAAGGCAAAGGGCGCGACAGCGGCGGGCGGGATAGAACGGACGGCTTTTGAGTTGATGATGGGGGCGGCCGCACAACGCGATAATGGAAAGGCGAAGATGAAACGGTCCGAGTTTGTGGAGGACCAGGCGGTTGAATCGGACGAGGAGGACATGCTTGGCTTTGGAGGTATGCGCAAGAAGAAAGGTGGCAATGATGATGAGGAAGAGGATGACGAACACGATGCGGATGGAGTCGTCAAGGCCCTCGTGAATGATGCGCACATGGATGACGCAGAGCTCGCCAAGTCAAAAGTCCTCGAGAAACACTTGTGAGAGAATTCCTACTTGCTTATATTTTTTCTCTGGCGCGTTGATATATATATATGCTAATGCGTGTTGCAGAGAGCAACAAACCGCTGATGACGCGCGCCTCGAAAAAGAAGTGCAGGACGTCGTCGCGGGAAAGAGACGTGTGCGCCGGCGCGGTGGCGCTGGCGGGCTCTTAGGCTCCGATGGGTCGGATGATGACGAGGATGATGAGGAAGCTCGCGCTTTTCGGCAGCGCCTCGCGAAGAAGCGTCGCGTCGCGGGAGACACACTTGACGCGCTCGCGCGCGACCCCGCGATGGCGTCGTTCCACGCTACCTACCAGATGGCACTTGTCGACGATGCAGAGGAATTTGCGCATTTGGATCGGGATCAGGAGTTGGGCTCGGAACCAGAGCTGGATCGGGATCGGGATGAAGGCGAAGGAGGTGATGGCGATGGTGATGGTGCGGATAGTGGCTTCGACCGAGGCGAGGGTGATAGGCGGCGAAAGAGGGGCGGCGCGGAGGAACAGGAGGAAGATGAAGACGTGGAGATGGCCGAGTCGTCGACGGGAGCGGGGAAAGGGAAGAGGGAGATATCTGCGGCGGAGGTGCGCAAGGCGCTGCAAGAGGTTGCGCGCGGCGAGCGGGTGCGCATTCCACTATTCATTCTTTCATTTTTGACAAAAAAAATAACTAACTAACTAACAGGAATACCACGCGCTCGATCCGGAGGACGTATCGTGGATGGATCAAGATCTGGACGAAGCAGACGGAGCAGAGACGCTGCGCGTGCGCCTAGCGTCCTCTGGCACATCCACATCCAAAGCGCCAACCCGTGCACACCTACACCCGGCAGACGCGGACATGGACGTTCTTTCCCTCGTATGTTCCGTTCCCCGTTTCGTTCCCTGAAATCTCCCACTAATAACAACAAAACTCCAGAACCGTATACATTCCGGCGAGCAGCAGGATACAGCATACGCACAACGCATGAAGCGATGGGCCAACGAAGAAGGTACCGCCAGCCGCCACGGCACTGCTGGCGGTGGACGTAGAACTGGTACCGGTATGGCCGTAGCGGCCGGAGCGGCAGTCACAGGCCATCGCCCACGAGGCTCCGCCGCAGCCGCGAAGTCGGTGAAGAAGGCCGCCGCCAGTGGTGCTGCCGCCGCCGCCGCTCCTGTGCGCAAGACGGCGAGCGCGTTGTCCGTAGTTGCGGATCGGCGTGGGCGATTTGGTGCGTGAATTTTGAAGACCCAGACGGGGAATTTCGGGGTGCTCGGCACTTTTAATTGCAAATTCATGTTCCCCGCTGCATCTGATGACGACGTTCTCTTTTTACACTTTGAATTGGAGGTTGTGATACGCTAGCCACATCATGATACATACGTTCCTATCTGTTCATCTTTTGTTTTGTAGCTATGCTCACCATGTAATTGCCTAGTAACTAGCTTCAGCTATTATTTCTTGTCCACATCATCTGTTAACAACAAAGAGCCTATGCATTTTTTTCTACCTCTCAGTAGCGTCCCTTCGTCCTCCTTCCTCTGTGTAGAAGTAGAGGGGAAGTGAGAACAAGAGGACGAACGAAAAAAAAGTCCCGATCTACGGCCGTGTCCGTACAAACCGCGAATGCTGAAAGTGGAGCAAAAATCCGAACGTATGGTAAACAAAACAAGCAACAAACAAATATGAACTGTTCAAACATCATAGTCCATCGTACAAAATACCGGACGGAGGATGAAAATAAGCCATCAACGTCAATCAATCAAGCGTCTCCTGCCCAGAGGCCAGGGCTAGCGGGACGACACGAAGGGGTCTAATAAGGGGGTGGGAAAATAGGTTTCGGGTATATGAGAACATAGATAGACGTGGGCAAATGGGGGTGAGGCCGTAGGAGGGGAGCGTGAAGATGGTGGCGCGGGCGTTAAAGAGGTCGGTTGGGAATCGTTGTCATGGTCATTGCTTGTTGGGGACAAAGTGACGAAGGCAAGGCATGAACGGCGTTGGCGGGAGGGGAAGGGGTAAATAAAAATGATGCGGATATTGGTCAGTGGTGCTGTAGACCGAAATGTTTGGAGATGCGGATCCATGGTACTGCCCGTTGGCGTGGCGTGGGTAATACGAACTGGCGCGGTGTGGTACGTTGAGCCGTCGACGTGGTGCGCCCCCGCCGTCGGGAGTTAGCTTGGTTCAACTAGAGAGGTAAAGCGAATGTAGGCGTGAGTAAACGACAATACACACAACAAACGGCGCGAGGGGGCGTAGGGGGGCTTTTATCCGTACTTTGTGACGCATCATGATGAGCTTGGCCATGCATGCTGGGGGTCCACTTTCACGGAAAGGGTTTCCTAACGGATAAGAAATAAAAAACGCAGAGCATGAGCATCTGAAGGACGAAAGAGGAGTGCCAGGACGCACGAGATGCCACGACGAGGCCTAGCTCGTGGGGATCTGATGGGTCGTCGCTGGCCATGAGCGCGGACCAGACGGAGGGGAAGCGGATGCAGAGGAGCGCAAATGCCGCTATGAGGAAGGCAATGAGCATGACGAACATCATGCGAGGAGGGAGGGAGAAGGTGGGTGGTGGTCGAGAGGAAAGAAGACAAAAAAGGGGATGAATGAACTGCCCCCCGCAGAGCCGCAATCGTCGGTTAAGTAATCACCTCCGCTGTGGCGACCCTCAGTGCCTTCTTATCGCCTTTGCAGCGCCACATGGCACATTCAACGCCAAACCACTCGTAACTGTCCCCCATCTTCTTCATGCCATCCGCGGACATTGTCCGTCGACCACGTTTCGAGGGTTGACTCCCTCCGGATTTCCTCGACGCTATCGTAGTCAGACAGACGTGTCGAATCGTCATCCGAATTTCAAATCTGCGTCGCTTGCGCCTTAAAACTACCCGATCAAACAACCTAGAGATCGGTTGATTGAGCCTAAAGATGGCCGGGACAAGTACAGTACGGTAATACAGGTGTCGGGCGTCGACAAAAGAGGACGTCTGCTATGGATGGCTGAGACTACCCATTGACTATGTTTCCTTCTAGCCTTCTTCAATCATTCCGAACCCGGACTTACATACGAATACGACGACTTCCAGGCAGACACAGCTGCCTCGAGCAAGAGTACGAAGGACTGGCCTTCGGGACTGTGCTGACCGGGTCCGCTCGGCGCCGAGAATAACAGCGGGTTGACCGTGTTTCGCAGCCAACCATGCTTGTCCACACTATTTCGTATCAGTCGCAACGCGCGAATCGCCGCGGGGATGTGGGTCGTGTTTCCAGTCATAGACGCAAAACGGAACGTCGTGGCGGCCAGGAGCGCAGTCGAGGACGAGTCGGCAAAAGAGCCAGGCTCGTCCAGGTAGTTCAGCAACGTGCCGTTCGGTTGCTAAAAAGGGAATTTGTCGGATAAAGGCAAAGATAATAACATAACAACCAAAACACGTACCTGGTGTTTCCACACGCCATCTAATGTCTCCTGCACCCACCGCACGAGATCAACCTGTTGCGACGTCATCGATTGGACCGCGGATGATCTTTGAATGGTCGCCAACACGCGAAGCGCCCCCGCGGCCGCCCACGCGTTTCCTGTTCCCCAATGCGTGGGATCTATCCCCTGACCGAGGTCGATGTGCCGCCAGAGCCCGACCTTCTGGTCGAACAGCACTTCCCGGTAAAATTTAACCTGTTCATATGCCGTCTTCAGCAGAAACTCGCCTCTATGCCCGCACTCGAGCGCGCCGTAGTATGCGATAAACGGCGGCGCCATGTAGACAAAGTCCGCCCAGAGCTGCACCTGGCTCACGCGTTGCGAGATTGCCCCGTTTGGAGCTCGCAACGCCACGTGCAGTAAGTAGTCCAGTTGCTCCGACGCTGCGGTCCCGAAGCAGGAACCCTCGTAACTGGGCAATGTCCAGTTGCGAAGCAGGACAGCGACGCCAAGACCTGCGTATGTGCCGAAGTATCAGAAACGGGGGTAGGAACGAATGGAATGAAGAAAAGCCCACTGGCAGGATCTCCGACGGCACCATCACCATCGATGAGTGGAAGCCCGGGTGGTTTGTGAGCAACGACGCTAAATTCGGTCACCGACAAGCGGCGTCAACACAAAGCTTCGACGCTTCCCGCGATCGGAAAGCGAATGAAAAAAGACAAGCGCACTTCTCAGCGATAGAGAGCACATCTTTCGCCTCGCCTTTGTTCAGTCTCGTGGGCGGCGGGATGGATCCAGGGCCGAACACCCCGAGCTGGGGCCACTCTAATTCCGTCAACGCCTCTGCGAGCGTACCAAGCTCCCAGCTATGCATCGTTCGTCAGTTGACAGCCATTATTACTTTTGGAAAAGTTGGAGGGGAAGAAGGCGGGGCGTGCACAAACCTGTGAGTAGAGATATTTATCGCGTGTGCTCGGACGAGCTTCAGTTTTTTAGGACCTAGATCAGGAGGAAGCTGGAACTGGGATGACGCTGTGGGAGCGGCAAGCACGAGCGGAACGCATAGCCCAAAAGCAAGGAGGTGCATAGAGAACATTCTTCGCATCTTTGGTACTGAACGCGAATGGATGAACGCGAATGGATGGGCCAGAGTGAAAATTGCGGCAGTTATATACCATCCATGGGTTTGCTACGCATCCGACAAATTTCCCGGTGGTACTCAAATTTGAGAAGAAACACAACCGCTTCGAGCTGTTCGGCAGTAGTACCGGACACCCCTATCATCGTATGACATTTTCGGGGAGAGAATCTATATGTTTGACTTTTTTTTTGGCATGAATTGGAATTCACCATCCCACTCCACTAGTAACATGACGCCACCTACTGACCATATCAGAGTCGAATCGCGCTGTCGGGGGAAATAAAGGGTCTGGCACATGCCATTTTGCCCTTGATCTTTGCAAGATGATGTGGGGCGTGTGAGAAGCGCTCAAAGTGATGTATGAGTATGACGGGGAAGACCCCAGTCAATCTTGACCCCATGTGGCGGCGGCGGCATGTCGGATGACTGGGTAGTTACCAGTTAAAAAACATAAAATACGCGACGATGTAGCAGCGCTGAGAATGACTCGGACGTGAAGGGAGGGATACCATGTCTTATGTGAGATGGTCCAAGTTGGAGCGCACTTTATTTCGCGTCAGCAACTTTATGCAGGGACCACGAAGCCATGAGCCCGTCGTCATCTTGGTACGTACTCCTGGAAGTGAGAAGTGATATTTCCCCGGAGCAAGGTGTTTCTTTCTCCATATGGGCATCTTGTGTCCCCTTGGGGGTAGGCTTACTGTGGCCACATGGCGCCAATGCAACGCACAGAGACAACGAACGTGTACGGTACCGGTCGGGAACTCTGTCTCTACTCAGCTCAGAGCTCGGGCGTGGATGCATCAAGTAACGCACGTGCAACGGTGCAAGGAAAATGCACAAGCACGCAGGGAAACAATAGTACGGAGTAGCCAATTGACAGGGATGATGTGAGAACCGCCTTCAAGTTGAGGGTCCTCTGCAAGAGCCCTCGACAGCTCTTGTGATTACGAGCTAACTCGGGTTGATCGGTACGTGGAACAAAAGCAGGGGATATTTGACAGTGACGATGTCAAACCCGCTTTGTGGGTCCTCTGCAAGTCAGTGCAAGAGCCCTCGGGAGCTCTTGTGATTATGAAGCTGGCTCGGTACGTTTTGTCCACATGAAGTCTTTCATGACCGTCAGATCATTCAATCATGCGCCTTCGAACTCAATAAACAAACCCACTCTGTTTCTACCCTCTTTTCTGTCAAAAAAACATGTGTTCTGGAATAGAGCGGCCCAATGTGGCGCAACGCACACTGTACTGTACAACAGCCGAGACAAAATTCATCCATGTCAACCCCACCTGATACTGTTTAGGACCTCATACTGTTGTAAAAGCGGCAGTCGTTGACGCTTCAAGTCATGTTTTGTCCTGCACCTGCGGCGTGGGTATGAGAGTGCGCAGCAGTGACTGCGTGTTCATTAACAACTAGAGCGCCGCTTCCGGACCTTCTTCCGAGTCGGCTGACCTGCACGAGCGCGATACGCGGCATAGGTACAGTATGACTACTCCGATCGATTCGATCCTCTACTGTATGTTCTTTCTGTTTGAGGTGGCGATCGGTCGATACAGAACGTATCCCCAGCCCTTCCGTCCCCTTCCCCTTGCCTCCGACGCCCGGAAGCGAGTAGATGCGGGGTGGCGGCGCGCGTGTAGTCCGAGTCGCCGCACCGCGCCGCATTCGCTCCCTATTTGTCTCTTTTGTGTTCACAGGCCCGATGCTAGATGACGAGAAGAAGAACGCATTGTACGTGATAGATAGGTGTACGGCTGTACGAAGCGATGCGTGTTTTTTGAAATTTGAATTATTGGCGAGCTTAGAGGTTTATTGTGTGGCACGGTGGCACCTGACCCCAAGACAGGACATGACACGCCAGATATCTTAAGGGGTTCGGAGATGCCGCCGCCGTACACCTATACTTTAGCGAACGTTTTGTATCTATGCAACTCCAGTTGCACACGCGCTAATGGCCAAGTAAGAGGGTGACGATGCAAGGCCAATTACATTTTGGTTCTGCAGAGAGAAACGTGCTGTACATTCGATGTGACATCAGAAGTGGTCCATGGCGATGTATCATCTGGCAGTGGACCAGCACGCGATGAGGCTGATATTGAGGTCGTTGACACCAGATGACGAATCCAAGATTGAAAACTTTATAACTGAGTCATGAAGTGATGGAAATAAAGTGCACTTTTACGTCGACGGCGAACTGTTACTCGATGTCAGCAAGCAAAGGGCTCTTGTGCGTGTGAGCGTTGTAAACATGTAAATGTCCACGGTGATAAGCATGGCGGGGAACCAAATCAGTCACCCAGGCCCACGCCGCTGACCGCGAGACAAATGGCCATCGACGGACTCATCATCTTGGATTCGACCAATGTCAAGCCGATAGTGCAGACGTCTTTTCGTTATTTTCCTCCCGCTTACCCCCTCCTCCATATCGACGCTTATAGCGCCGCTCTCGAAAAGGCGAACCGACCCGAAGATGTCGACCCGGTTCTCCTCGTAAACCTTCCGGATGCGCCAACTGCATGTTGCCATCTCCAACATCGATCGCTTGTTTTTCTATGTCCCATCTCTGGAGACCGTGAGCTATTACACCATCACTATTCTTCACGCGTATATGCGCTCATACCCTTCATACATGTTGCTACTGTAAAGTCGATCCGCTGTATGCCTTTGCGTTCATCCGCACCTTTCTGGACATTCTCATCGAATACTTCGGCGAACTCACTGCGCCGACACTCAAGGATAACTTTGACATCGTCCACCAACTCCTCGAGGAAACACTCGATGCCGGAGGGCACCCACTCACCACCTCTCCAAACGCTCTTCGAGACATCGTTCTTCCTCCCTCACTCATAACCAAAATCCTCTCCGTTACCGGCGTGTCCGGGCTCTCCGGGCCATCTGCAAGCAGTATGAGCGCGTTCTCGAGCCCTATCCCATGGCGGAAAGCTGGTATTCGGTATAACAACAATGAAGTCTATTTTGACATCGTCGAGACGCTGGACGCGGTCGTGAACAAGTGAGTGCGTGAACTACTCATTCGTGCCGGCCCCTCATCGTTCCTCCAGGAACGGAACCATCATTACTAGCAGCGTTCTGGGCAAGATTAACGTGAATTGCAAGCTCTCGGGTGCGTGTTTGATTTCCTCGAATAATAACTCGCTCCTTAGCTGCGATCAGGAACACCCGACGTCATTCTCACCCTGACAAACGCGCACACCATTACCGAGCCATCCTTCCACCCTTGCGTCCGGTTCGTAGCTGCATAATAATGCAAACCATGTACCATGTTGCTGACCAAACAACCTCTGAAAAGACTGAGCCGTTTTACCAAATCAAAAACGCTGTCTTTTATTCCGCCCAATGGTCGCTTCACTCTGATGGATTATCGCTTCGACCCCTCCGCAAACAAGCCAGGCGCAGCACCGGCGCTCACAGCCGCTGGAGCGGCACAGCTTCAAGTGCAAGTACCCCTCGCGTTACGCGCCGCGCTCTCCGTGACCGATCACGGCGGTCTGTTTCTCTCCACACCCAATCTAACCTGACCTAACGCACGACCCTACCAGGTGCATTCGAACTAACGTTCTCCCCGCGCGCAGCCGCGCTAGACGATGTCGCAGTCGAGCTGTACCTCGGTACGGGCGCGTCGGGCGCTACATGTAGCGCCGTGACGGGCGGCGGCGAATGGACGTACGTGCCTGCGCGCCGCACGCTCCGCTGGTCCTTGCCTCCGACTGCCTCGGGTCGCACCGCGACGCTTCAGGGCACATTCACGAGCACAGACGCGCACCCGCGTCCCGCTCGCGCGGCACAGGTCTCCTTTGCGATGCCGCCGGGCGCGCTGCTCAGTGGGGTTAAGGTGGACCAGCTTAAGCTTAGCGGGGAGACGTATAAGCCGTATAAGGGCATGCGAGGACGCGCGCTTGGGCGTGTTGAGTGGAGGGTTGAGTGGAGAGGAGGATAGTTGAATTTTGAATTTTTGTGTGGAGAGGGGAGAGGAGAGAAGTGCAACATACGGGCGTCACAGTTTGTGGACATTATTTTTTCGCTGCGAGGCGTGATGTTACTGTATCACTTAACAAGGCTCAATAATGGATTGGAGAAGAGGAGAATTCTGGCTGCACATAGTACGGATGAAGACAATGGTTGAAATGGTCGTGAATCGTGAGACGTCGCTCGTCCATGAACCAGTTGTTTCACTGTCCCGGGGACATTTTGTTCTCTAGCTATGGTGACCCGGGGCTCGTCAGGTTGTGTATTTCTCATTTCTCATCTCCAACACGGTTTATTCTCATTCAGCGGTGATTATCATCGGTCAAGTGAAACGCTCGGCGGGGGCCCCTGCTTTCCCCCTGGACGAACATTCATTCTATCAAGCAGGTGGACCATCCCTTTTGTTTTTTTTGGGTGTTGGGGCTCCCGAGGAACCCGAAGGATGGAATGAATGGAATAATGAACGAATGAATGTGCCAAGACCCGTGGGCCCTAGCTGCGTTTCCGAAACCTACACGCGCTGGACCACCCCGTGATCTATAATAGCAGGAAGGAACAACAAACAATCGGTCATCGGTGCCCTGCAATACCAAGATGGCATCCACAAAGTCGACTGGATGGAGCCCGACTGGATGATCCGTTATCATCAATTCGAGATAGGAGCCAGGCACAGTTTCTGTGCCCATACGTACCTGGGCACCCCGGAACACCCACTGGGGCCATTCAGGTTCAATTTTCCCGGATCGGGGAATCGCACGGTTAAGCGCTTGAGCTGCGGCCCCGCCACTATACGACTGTCCTACAGGCTGGAACAAGGGCTGGAAGCCTGGAACTGTACCTCTTTGTCGTCTATCAGTTAAAGTTGATCGGAGGCGAGTCTATCAAAGTGGGCACGTTGAAAATTAAAAATCCTACTACGCCAGTTGGGTGTATTTTGCCCAGGTACGGTACAGTACGACTGTATAAAGTTACTTTACCACGCCGCAGATCCATGTTCGTAATCCATTTTCAGTTCGTTTCGATCATCCGATCAGCTCAGGGTGGCAGACGCCCGTCTGTTCTGGTCACAAACTGATGATGGTGACGTTGGTGACAATGATGGGCGACTCGTTGTCGCGACTATTATGCCCGCTGGCCTAACCCCGCTTCCTGTCTTCTTAGTTCCGAGACCATCACCTGCGAATAGCGCAACAATGAATACCGAAATTGATCCACAATAGTTGTTATCCATCCTGCTGTGTTATATCTACTGTATTTCGTTGCTACCCCTACAATCGCGCATTCCATTACATATTTTTTCGTCCGCTGATTACACACGCTTGTACCATGGTCCTACCGGCTGCGGCACCGTCGTCGCAGGGGCCCCAACGCCTACAACAGGTGAAATAACAATACGAATGTGGAGATGTAAGACTGATTGTACGTAAGGAAGGGGGAATGGAAAAAAAAAGGGCGGCGCGCAGAACACGAAGATTGGGACCGCGCCTGAAAAAAAAACCGAGGAGGAAAAAAAACGAGGGGCCACGCGTAGATCGATTATTGCTGTCGATAGAAAGGGCGGAGATAAGAGGGAAAGAAGAAAAAAAGAACTAAAACCATATGAGGGACAGATGGAGCTTGCAGAACGAGGGAAAAAAGAAATAGAAACAGACAGTGCCCACCTAGTCCGCGTACAAGACATGCTTATCCGTGCTCCCAATCCACCATAACACGTCATCGTCCTGCTGCAATGGTACGTAATCCTCACCATCCTCGCCCGCCTCGCGATACGATAGTCGCCCGACCTGTCCACCTAGTCGCTGCTGCACCTTGTCAAGCAGCTGCTCATGCGTTACGCGCGGATGCACCCGAATGGCGATCAGGTCGTCCTGAATCCTATCAAATATCTTTATCTTGATAAATGCCGTCTGTGGCACGCTCGCTGAAATCGTGGGCGTCCCCGTACTCGCGCCAGTACCTCCCCCACTCCTCCCACTTGAAGACCGCATGGGCGACTCGGCCCATCGAGACGAGCTCGACGCCGACGAGCGCGAGTACGCGCTGTCCCGGAACTGCCCGTTGTCGGTGGTGACCACATGATGCCCGTTCCCGGGTCTGGCCAAGCTTGGTGGTACCTGCCTAGGCTTGGTCTTAGATGGAGAGGTGGAGGCGGGTGGCTGCTGTTGCTGCCGCTGTGGGTTACCACTGGATTTGTAGACAGTCGAGTCGAGGTCATCAGCATAATCCGAGCCTTCGCTGTCAGAGCGGAGTGAACGCGTTTGCTTGATGCTAGTTTGCTGCAGCTTGTGTACAACGTCGTCGACAGGGGAAGGGGGGTCATTTAGGGAAACTGGGATGGGATCCTCTGAAGGATCATACCACCCCACGTCAGCCATACGGTCGTACTGCGGCTCTGTATCCCTTTCGACGTCGCCAGGCTTAATGGCGAGGAATTCCCGCGTGAGATTGTGCTCGAGGATGTACCGGGCGGTAGTGCGGTTCAGATAGCAGAGACGGCGCAGATAGTCATCGAGCTCATGTTGTCGTGTGGCAGAGAGGACATCGCTGACCTCATCCGCTGGGCCTGGCATGAACGGGATTATTCTCGGGTGCTTGCCCTCGCGCCCGGCTTCGCGAGGGAACGTCTCCAATAGTGCGATTTGATAATCGAAGAAATCGTTGTACGCACGGAATAGGACAAAGTCCTTAGCGGGTGGTAGCGTAGAGGAGCCGGATGAGTCGAATGGCTGATACAGCGCATGTACGCGGAACCAGTACTCATCCATCTCAAAGTGGAAGGAGACGACATTTGCTGAAAGAAGAAGACCATCAGGAAGGATAGGTGGCGTTTGAGGCCGCTCTGATGATTGTTCGTGTTCATCATATGGCTGTGTTGAAGCCATCTGCGTGGATATGGGGGGGTGAGCAGATGGGGGGTTAGTGTTTGCAGACGTGAAGGGGTGGGCGGCAGAGGGACTCTGGATTGACTCCTCGAGGACGCCGAGGGCGATGCTATTCGCTTTATAGTTGAGCATTTGTTTCTTCCAGTCCTCGACGCGGGGAAGCGTGCCATTGTCCATGAGAGCGCCTACGTCAGGGATAGGCTTTCCCGTGGCGGGATCACGAACCTCGACGAACGAGACGGGAATAAGGCCTGGCTTACCCAGGCGACCAATGGACTTTGCGACAAACCATTCGCGGTTAGATTGGGCAACGACTGAAATCGAGTCGCCGGCTTTGGCATCCAACTCGTCTGGACGCTCAGCAATAAAGTCATGGAGTACAACGGCATAGAATGCCTGCGTCTTTGTAGTCGAAGAGGACTGTATCGATGGTGATCTGATTGGACTCGACGGTATTTGGGAGATTCGGGAGTTGCTGTTCTCGGGTGTTAGTACCAACGGAGGGGGAAAGCGATGGACAACTCACGGTGCAGCCCCTTTGTTGAAGGCTTCGAACATGAGCTGTGGTACAAGCCCGCGGGCACCTGTTACCGGGTTATGGGCCTCGTACCAGGAGCCACCCTCAGTAACCTCGCGGATAACGTAGAAAAAGTCGCCCCGTTGAAAGGAGAGCTGCTGGGGGGTTGGGGAACGATAACTACTGGTCGCGCGAATGACTTTTTGAGGAGGAGCAACGGCGGCCGAGGGCCTGGATACAGGGGGTAGCGGGGTGGAGATATACGGCTGGTTAGAATCCCTGGTGTTGAGGGATTTCCTGAGGGCCTTCATGGATATGAGGAGGAAAGAAAGCGAGATGCGTCGTAAAAAATCGTGGTGGAGGTTGGGTGGAAAAAAGCAGACCAGCCGCGAGTGGAGGATGGGGGGCGAGGGGTGCAAGGGAGCAATAAGTTACATCCTCGGACAGCCAGATTGGCGCATTTGAAGCGCCTTTCTCACGCATTCCCGGCCGGCGTTCTATGTTCTCTTTATTGTTTCGCTGTTTCAACCGGACACATGTTTCCCAATGCGTTCTTTCCTTTGTCGGTAGTTTCTTACTTGTAAAACTGTACGCCCTCAATGCGGTTGAACATCTCCTCGGGTCGTCGTTAATACCGGTTAAGGGGTGCCCGGGGTCCCGTTCCGCTGCGTGATTACATCAGCCATTTGTGTCAACGACGAGAGCGTCGAGCCAAATTCAACTTTTATCATCCTCCCACAACCACCATGGCGGCGAGAAAACTACAGAGTACGCAGCTGGATTCTTTAATAGCTTTAGGTTTACATTTTCTCTGTAGCGGAAATCGACCGAACATTAAAGAAGGTCGCCGAGGGTGTTGAGCTTTTCGAAAGCATATACGACAAGATGCAGGCTTCGACAAATCAAACACAGAAAGAGAAGCTTGAAACAGATCTCAAGACGCAAATAAAAAAGCTACAACGACTCCGAGATCAGATCAAGACATGGGTAGCGAGCAATGACATCAAGGATAAGACGGCTCTTCTGGAGAACCGGAGACTCATTGAGACGGTACGTATCCCCCATCCTGCCTCTCTCCATTCTCTGTGGCAGCGGTCCTATCGCGCCTTTTGGCCCTTGAAGTGCCGTCGTAGCTTGCTCTGGGAAATTACCATCCAGCGATGCACAGGGCCAATGCTCTTAATGGCTTCTGTCATACCTCCCTACTGATCCTAGCTTCTCTACAGCAAATGGAGAAATTCAAAGCCTGCGAGAAGGAAATGAAGACCAAGGCTTTCTCCAAGGAGGGCCTCATTCAGTCAGCCAAGCTCGATCCCAAAGCACAGGAGAAGCTCGAACAGACACAGTGGTTACAAACCTGCGTGGAAGAGCTCTTGCTACAGGTCGAAACAGCAGAAGCAGAGATCGAGACGCTACAGCAAGGCGGCCGCAAGAAGGGCAAAGTCGGTGCAACCGCACAGGACCGGCTAGAAGAGCTCGAACGACTGAATGAGCGGAGAAAGTGGCATATATCCCGTTTAGAGATCATGCTCCGGCTGCTCGACAATGGCACACTTTCGACGGAGCAGGTTCAGGGGTTGAAAGACGACGTGAACTATTTTGTGGAGGACAATTCGGTGCGTAGAGCGCTTATCATAAATCAAACCGCTGGTCTAAGGTTTGGGGAAAGAATGATGACTACGACGAGGATGAGGGCATTTACGATGATCTCAACCTCGACGAGGAAGAAGAAAAGTTTGGTCGGTTAATAACGGAGGATCATGACTCCGATGGCTCAGACGATGCCAGTGAAGGTGTGTTGTCCTGCATACACTTTGCGTGGCCCTAAAACCCTCAGACCCAACAGCCGATCTTCCCTCTCGAACTCCTTCGAAGAAGCATGACGAGGAAAGCATGGCCAGTAGCAAGCGCGAGGAGAGCAGTCCGATATTAAAGAAGGCAGGGGCAGCATTGCAATTGCGCAGTATGTTTATTCCTTGACGTGGCTTTTGGTATCAATTCATCTTTCTCGCCTACCTTTATAGAGCATTCAACAGCAGGCGAAGGTTTGCCCCTCTTCGCCCCGCTCAGCTCCTTCACCTATCTTACTAACGATGTACCGGCACCCAGCACCAAAGCCGCCACCAAATCCAAATTTCGCGCAACAGCCTATGTCGAGTATACTCAAAGCCGGTCTACCCGCTGTACAACCAAGACCACCACTCAAGTACGCAACGGCTGCCGCCGCCGCAGTGACACCTTCCGCCAGTCAACAGAGCAATGCTTCTGCGTCATCATCATCAGCACCGACACAAGTAACCCCCCCTGCACCAGTACCTGCGCCCGCGCCCGCACCTCCACCACCGAAACCTGAGCCGGTAGCATCGACAACATTGCAGGACCACATTGCTGCCGTAACGTCGTCCCCAAGCCTGACACAGATCTCCACGTCAAGCCCGTTTCTGTCTTCGACATCTGCATCTGCACAACAACCCGACGGTTCGTTTGGCTCACCGTTGCTGTCCGAGGCAGAATCGCACCCTGAACCGTCCGTGTCCGCGTCTGCACCATCCCCGCTCGGGGCAGGTGAGTGTTCCTCTGACGATTTAATTGTCCTTCTTGCTTCCCGAATATGCGCTGACAATCTTGATGTACAGGTGTGCATGAACAGCCACAGGAAGTACCCGCACCGGTATGTCGATTACACGTGCTGGGCAACGGGACAACTGCTAATCGTGGTCAACAGTCTGCAGCGCCACCATCCGCAGATGGGCAGGCAAGTAGCGCGTGGCATGCCCCTGCGCCCGTAGTAACGTCAATAGGATCGACAAGCACTTCAGTGCCGGAGACCGCACGTTCGCCTGCACCGCTTCAGGCACAACAACAACAGCAGGCGCCTGGTTCATCGCCTTTACCACCCGCTGCTCAGACGCAACCACAACAACCTCAGTTCCCACCAGGCGTCAAGTTAGAAACGCAGCGTCCGCCGTCCGTGTTGCAACAGCAACCACAACAACCGCAGCAACAGCAACAGCAGCAGACGACACAACGGAACGGGTTACCGAGCCTTTTGTCGGATCTTGTGGTTCCCTTCGAGAACGTGAAGCAAAAAGGTGAGCACACTTCCATCACTGATCTGGTGTTTTGCGGAAGAAATGTACAGCCGTGCTGACTTTGACTTGCGTTTGTACTCGTGCTTGCGCGGAACAGCGGCGCACCGCATGGCGAACTTGGACCAAGTACACAAGTTACTTGACGGAGGGTACTCGAACATGCCGCAGCCGCAGGATACCGAGAAGTGAGTGTGGGGTTCTTCTGCGATACGTGTACCCGAGAACCATGGTGATTGATTGATTGACTGATGACATCTCGGCTTGGCAATAGACCTAAGTACTACGTGCCGCGCAATCCGTACCAAGCACCGTCGTACTACCCGCAGACGACGAACTCGATCCTGAGTTCCCCGCGGCTCTTTGCGCAGCTCGACGTCGAGACGCTCTTCTATGTGTTCTACTTCTTGCCAGGCACGTACCAACAGTAAGTACACCTCTACACCCTCCCGCCAACGGAAGCCTCTGGTGGCTCCCCCCCAGGTTGATGCTGAGTGTGAATGTCGTTTGACGTAGGTTCTTGGCGGCCAAGGAGCTGAAACGGCAGTCATGGCGCTTCCATGTCAAGTACTTGACCTGGTTCCAGCGGCACTCGGAGCCACAGGCTATAACAGAGGAGTACGAGCAGGGTGTATACGTCTACTTTGACTGGGAGGGTTCATGGTGCCAACGGAAGAAGAGCGACTTCCGTTTTGAGTATCGATATCTGTCCGAGGACTGAGCACACTCAACTTTCGCGGTTGTACTCTCCCTCATTCCCCACCACTCGCTTTTTTATGTCTCATTCGTTCTCACATTCGCATCACAATGGTCATGCTTCATGCAGGGCCAAAGCCCAAACGAACACTCTCCTTGTTCTTACCAGACAATTTTGCTCATCAAATTTCCCTTATTATGACATCTTTTGTGTACGTTCTTAGGTCGATACTGGTCGGTCATGTGAGTGTTTGCTGCACATACGATAATCAATAGCATAGTGTGCGCATTGACAACTGCGGTGGGCACGCGTGTTGTGATTGTGATAAGGTAAAGTCTAAATATGAATACTGCTCTCGTAGGTTTATGGAAGGAAGGGGTGAGGGGAAGAGCAGTGTATGTGGTGTTTAGTCGAGGACGACGACGGCACCATGCGCCTCAAATGCCATTTTGATCTTCTCCGCGTCTTCCTTTGGTATACTCTCTTTGAGTACCTTTGGCAGAGATTCGACAAACTTTTTCGCCTAGATCCGACGTACTCAGCAAAGAAAAATGGGGCAAAAAATTGCCAAACAAGGATGACGGACCTCAATGAGGGTGAGGTTCGGCACGAGAGCCTTGACCTCCTTGATGACCTTCGGCTTGGCACCCGCGTCGAACGATTCGAGCCTCACGTTAAATATCGTCTTTTCTTTTGGCTTGGCGGCAACCTCTTCGCCTGCCGCTGCTTCGTCTGCGGCGGCACCTGCTGCGGCAGGAATGGCTGCGCCCGCTGCGGGGAGGGCAATTTCTTGGATGTTCAGACGCGTCTGTAAATTTATTTGTGGGAGGGTTTTTTTGGTGGTTTGTGCGTTGCGGGTGTATGTCAGAAAAAGAGTCGTTAGAGACTCAATTGTTTTTTACTTTACCTTGAGGAGAGTGACGAGGTCTGCGGCTTGGAGAAGGGTCAGAGTAGATATGTCATCTACGATTCTGTGCAGGGCTGGGTCGGAGGGCGATGGTGCGGTTGTGGAGGTGGTCGAGGTGGTCGAGGTGGAGGCGGGTGGTGATGGCAGTGGTGGCGGCGATGTTGAGGTCGTCGCTTCTGCCGTTGCAGTTGCGAGTGCGCGCACACGCATACATGTTAGTGTTCTACGTGCAGAGACGCTGTGCGTTGTGTCAAAATCGCGTCAGTAGTGAAAGAAATAAGAAATAGGAAACGGCCAGCATTTGGCATGGATTTGCCTACCATTGATACCGCGTGGTCGCGCGCAGAGTAAGAGGCAAACGACTTTGCATCGGCGTTTGTTGGAGGCTCTGTCCGTTGGCGTGGCCCAATGTCAAGCCGTAACTTAGCCGGACCGGACCCGCTTGTTTGGCATTTATTTGGCTCAGCCGGAAGTTAGCTCAAGCGCTCACGATGATTGCAAGTTCACTCACCTTCGTGTTCCCAATATAAATATGTGATATATTGCTAAGCACTTCGTGACAATGCAGAGCTAACTTGAGTTCTTAAAAAGAGAGGAAGACCACTACTAAGCAATGTACATGGCTTATGTTTCCATTTTTCTAACAAAATGAGTTTAAATGACATCCCCATCTTTGGGGATTCACCCAGGGTTTTTATCCCTGTACCATGTGCCATGAGTGGTGCCACCTTTCATTACAGAGCCCATATAGAGATGGAGGTGCCCTTGACATTGATACAGCTGGTTCTCCCTTTTTTGGTACATCCCAGGATTCAGACTGGCAACCTCTCTAAGATAGAAGATTGGGGGTGCCCTAAATGGCTCCCTGGTTCACACTCTTTTTTGGTCCATCCCAGGAATTGAACCGGCAACCTCTCCAACAGAAGATCTGGGATGTCTGGAAAGTGTGGGAGACCACAAAGCCATGCACATGGTTATACGGTCTCCAACTCTTTCTTATAAAAGTCTCCCGTGGACCATGGTGTCAATGGCGAGCAGTTTGGAGGTACAGAAAGTGACTGATGGTACGACAGACACACTGAGCACATGAATGACTGGCTTGCAATGTAAAGGACTATTGACGGTGATCTCGTTTGTCACATAGGTTTCTGCCACTTCGCTCAAAATGTCCATCACAATCGGGCATTTTTGGGCATTCTCCTGAGTGCTTGTCGTACACCAAGGTCGCCCAGAACATCCTCTGCACCGCCCAGGATCGCGTCGTACGGTGACGTGCGACGGTACTGTATCAAAAGTCTTATCTTAGCAAAGACAACGAAAATGAATATGTGTAAGAGCCGACGCACGTTCTCGACCAACTTGCCCATGCCAGTCTGTGTGATGGATCGCCCACCAAATATTTGGGCCGCGTCTTCGGCGGTAGCACGCCCTGTGTTTGTGACATATCTGCAATCAGAAACTCAGTCACCGTCCTGCAGGAAGTAAGAGAGGATTACTGTTTGAGGAGAGCAATCGCTCCTGCAATCTTTTCGGACTGCTCGTCATATGACATCTACCTCCGGGGTTTCAGATACAATGCGAAAGGAGTGAATTGGAAATGTCCAGAAGACAGGACGAGAGAGGAACATACGTTATTCATTTGGTGTGTGACATTCTCGAGCCAGCTTTGCGCAGACTCGACGCGCGCAATCATTTGAGCTAGCTTTGCGCGGACGACGGCTTGAGCATTTAGCGATCTTCCAAATGCTTGGCGCTGCTGAGACCACCTAGTGTAATCATCGGTCACGGGCGAGATAGAGTTGGGGCGGGGACACACTTGAGGCACTCCTCCACGATTAGGCGCTGCGTACTTAAACTCGTGGAGAGAATCATCCATCGCTCGTGGTTGAAGTTGCTGAGGATGACGGATATACCCTTGCCCTCTTTTCCGAGTGTGTTTGAGAGTGGAACGCGGACCTTGTCGAACGTCACGAACGCCGTCCCTGCAGTGGCGGAGTACGCCGTCTTGATTGGCTTGGTGGAAAGCCCGTCAGAGCGTGGCACAAAAATGACGGTATATCCACCCTCCGTCTTGCAGCCAACAGTGAAGTAGTCCGCGAACGTGCCATTCGTTATCCACCTGATTGCTCATCAGCAAAGCGAGCCATCTCATCAATCAATACAATGATGAGATACGTTACTTCTTCGTGCCTGAAATGACCCACTCGTTCCCGTCTTTGTAGGCATACGTTTGCATGCCGCCGACATCGCTCCCTGCAAACGCCTCGCTAATCGCCAGACAGATGAACTTCTTACCCGCGAGGACGTCCGGAACGACCTTGGCTTGGAGTTCAGGAGAACCAAAATTGACGACAGGTGGCAAACCAATCACGTCGCCAGCGAGTAGACCATCCATGTATCCTCGTGTGCCACAGCGCGCAAGCTCCGTGTTAATGATGAGCTGGACGACGGTAATCAGGCAACATGGAGAGCGGTTAGGCAAAGGGAACCCACCTCATGAAAGTGGTCAAACTCCTCCGGTGTGATCACACCACCCAGGAGCGTCCTACCCTTTAGATACTTTCCAGGGCCCAAACGCATGCCAATGATATTTGTTTCCCTGCCCACCGAACGCGCGTGAGCACATCCAGCGTAGTAAAGTAATTTATGCCATGGGCCCGCCGGACTCACGCAAGTTTCTCCACAACGTGCTGGGAGATACGCCTTCCATTCTCCTCGCAAGTGATCGCGTCGGGCAGGACGACCTCGTTGACGAGCTTGCGCATAGCCCTCTGGAAGCGCCTGTGGCCCTCGTTGTAATACGGACTGGAGAAGCCAGGCGTGAGCCAAGACGGCTCCGCATATGGGACAAGGGAAAGGGCGTCCGCCGCGAGCGGCTTGATTTGCGGCTGCTTGCCTTTGAGGGTGCCAATTTGCAAGCGCGCGTACTGCGGGCGGAAGAGCACCTCCTGCCGATGCAGGCCGAAGAACGCTTCGGTGGCATCTTTTCCCACTGTTTTGTGTTACCTTCTGTGAGCGCTTTTTTACGCCACGATTGAGGATGGGTCATTACCTATTGTGTCGACGAGCAGAACGGCAGCGCCTCCGGGGTGCAAGTTGGCGAATTTGGATACATCGTACACTCGCGAGTCAACTACAATCCACTGGAAGCGACGGTCAATCAACTGAATGGTACAGATGGAGTTCAAAAGCGTACCACATCACCTTCCTTGTTGTGCTATCCATAAAGTTTATTCAGAGTTAAGTCCGGGGTAGTTCCGTGACAGTCTATGGTGAACATACTTGTGCAACCTCCTCGAGGGTATACTCCTTTTGCTGCTTTGACTCCATTTTGTAGAATGATTGCGGCGCGTGTGCGACACGGAGAGGTCTCAACCAGCTCTGTCCTTGGGCCGCGTCGGATCTTAGAAATGACCACTTTCAGCTGATTTAGAAACCATGTTCCGGACTGTCTCGTGATCAAGGGGATATGGCCAGTTACCATGTCGCCATTACTTCGGCTTTCTCGCCATGACAATCTACTGTCTCTCGAGCACATTGCCGGAAACGACCATAGCGGAATCCCCTTCTCCAACCGGCCTGGTAAACCCATCGTCGCCAGCGTTAAGTACGGCCTGATCGTCACTATTGCACGGGCTTTAATGTAGTCACTAGGACTAGGTCGCCAAACCAGAGGCCGCCGTGCGGTCCCTCGCGTCTACAACGCTTTCTCGAGCGCCAATCCAGACTAACCCGGATACATAATCATGGAATACGTTGATGCTCCGGACTGCGACGAGGGTGACAACCCGCTGGTAGCAGGGGCTGTGCGGGGTCCGAGCTGTGCGCCTGAACCCGTCAGCGTTATACACAACTTCGCCAACTGGACGTCTGCGATCACATTCAACACGGTCAAGGAGCTGCAGCCTGCAGGAGCACATGAATGGCGTAAGTGAGCATTGGCTTTCCAGTATGCCCAGATGACTTTAGGCCATGGTAGATCCCCCAATATATGGTGACACTGGTAGGCGGGTTAACTTAGTGTTCGATGCCTGCGATGGTCTACTTTGCCCTTACGACGTCTCAAGCAATTTAAAGAAGTGTCGAGACGGTGCGGTAGTAGCACCTGATTTCCGTGCTACGGGCTTCTTTCCTCCCGCAGTCGCGATGGGAAAGCCAGTGGGCAACTTCGCTTGGAAGGTGGCCAAGCTCGTCAGCTATCCGAGATCGAGCGATGTCGAGGCAATGGTGGCTGCCTCTCATTTCCTAGTTCCCTACGGAAGAAAGGACATTGGCCAGCCTGACGGCTTTTCATTTTACCTAGATTGGTTTCACGACTGGACAGGAATTCCGAGAAGCCCAGGAGAAGCCTCGGACCCTAACGCATTGCCGTCTTCGTACAGTAATCTACTCTCACCATACATCTATCACTTGATTCGAATATTCCAATTATGATCATTGCTGTGAAAACGCACGTTCTGAGTACAAGAGATAAGTACGATAAGTTCTCTTAGTGTTCTCTTATCGTCATGGACCCGTTGTTTCACGTGACTGTACTGCACGTGATTATCTTTACGGGGTTATTTTTTGAGCGGTAGGTAGATCGATGTCGGACATCATGCATCATCAGCTCGAGGACCAGCTCAAAACGGTCCCGCAGGTCATCAATGGATACAGTACTCAAGTTTTAACTGCTGCTTATGGTCAACAATTTCTAGACATTCAAGCTAAGTTATTATTCTACATTGAAACCAATGCCAGTGAAACGAAATAGTGTACTGTACAAGGCAATGTCCACCATATAACGCCTGGTAACAATGTTTATGTCATCACAGCCATAAGTTCATAACCATCGTATCGCAGTCATCTACGTCTCTATACGGTCCATAATAGACTGATCCTGGTGGCAGCCTACTAAAACGCTGCCCATGCGGCTGCAAGAAGTAGCACAAAAGATTGTCCCTCAGGACTATGCGTACCGTTTTGAGTCGGCTGGGTCCAAGCTTCCGGATCGACGGTGTTGAGCAGCCATCCATTCTTGTCTATGCTCTGCCACACGAGGCTCAACGCCTGCAATGCAGCCGTATCATGCTTTCCATCGTACGTCAGCAGGCTGTACCGGAACGTCGTCGCTGCAAGCAGGGCCGTTGACGACGAGTCCGCGAACGAGTCCGGCTGGTCAACGTAATTCAGGAGCGTCCCGTTACTCTGCTGTGGGCATAACGCTTGAACCGAGTGAAGCTCTGATGCAGAGGAACGCTGCTGCGTACCTGGTATTTCCACACGCCCGTGAGTATCTCGTCAATCCACTGCGTTAGATTGTTTTTCTGTGGCTGCATCTGCGAGGAGAAACTGGAATGGTTGATTATAGCCCAGACACGCATCATTCCTGCTGCCGCCCAAGCATTCCCTATGTCAGATGTTCAGCATTACCCCCCCTTCTCTGTTGGTCTGACGCACCGGTCGCCCAGTGTCCGGTGTCATTCGAAGAACTTAGTGCTATGTGTCTCCACAGACTTGCATCTGCGTCGAAGAGGGCATCACGATACAGGCGAATCTGATCGTACGCGATTTGCAATATTGCAAGCCCCCCAGAGTCATTCTGGAGGGCACCAAAATATGCGATGAAGGGAGGTGCCATATATACGAAGTCTGCCCTGGATGCGTACGCGCGAATTGGATGTTAAGGTAAGGTCGGAAAAAGGAAGGTCCGAACGATAGGCGAGGACGCACCAAAGCTCGACATCGCTCACCCTGTGAGAGATGGCACCCGATGGGGCGCGCGGCGCATTATTTAAAAGATATCCAAGTTGATCTCCGGCTGCGGTCGAAAATCGCGTGTCGTTGAGGTCCGCTCGCGTCCAGTTATACAAAAGCACCGCCTGTCCCAGACCTATGATACGCACTCTCAGCGCAGATCTGGAGGGCTGCCAATGGAAACGGACTCACTTGCGGGATCGCCTACCGAACCTTCTCCATTGGCCAGTGGAAGGGTTCCATTGGCCTTTTGGTCGATGGTCCTGCGTGTGATCAGCAAGAGGAACCACTGGGATGCGAAAGGTCGCATGTGGCCACTGCACTCTGCGACCCGTCGAAAGGACACTCACGTTTCTGCGATTGACAAAACATCGAATGCATTCTCCCACCAGGGAAGGCGTGCCGGAGGAAATATGGAGACGGGCATATACGGTGTGAGTCTTGGCCACTCAGCCTCAGTCAATGCCTCGGCCAGTGTGCCATTCTCCCAACTTCGGTGCCAACCCCGTCAAAACCGTGGGGAGGGAGTCAGTCCGGAGAAAGCTGGGCTTACCTGTGTGTGGATATGTTGACAGCATTATCTCGTACGAGGCGTAGAAGCGTCGTGTTCAATCCGAGATACGCACGTGGCACCGGAGCGGAGGAGACAAGGGCTGGGAAGAGGACGATTGCAGCATAGAGGCGACACCAATACATCAATAGAGCCTGGGTGGTTCGACTAGCTCATTATCTATGTAAAAGGGCCTCTATTTGTCATGAGTTCTGACTCCAACCTTTGCCGTGTGCAAGGGGCGTGGGGTTAGGTGGCGGTTCGGGCGCTAGCCGGGTGTCGGTAGAAGTGTCATTCCGCAGTCTCGGACTACTCCGCCCAAGTTGGAAGTGCGCATGCGTAGATCCGTCAATGGCACTGACAGGGAACAGATTGACAGCTGTCGCCATTTCCTTGTATTTTCGAACACGTTGTCGCTCATTATGTGTTGCTGCGATGCGCAACATGGGAGGGCTCATACTGTAGTAAGCGTGAGTGCGCACGAGCGCGGGTGTGTAGCATGTGCAGGCTAATGAGGTCTCGGCAATGAAGCTAAATGAAGTTTGAGAAGCTCTCACTCTGGTAGGCCAGAGGTATACAGTGGTACGTCATAAGAGCCACTTGGACCGCCGCACTTCGCACTCGCCTTTATCTCTCTTTCGCGACGTATGCAGGCCGGAATACGTGGCCTCACAACGTCCCTCAACAGCGCGGGGAAGTACATGTACAAGGTGCGGCGCCGCACACCCTCCTACTCATATTGCAAGGGCCTTCTCTTATCTCGCAACCGAAGTCACCCGAGGCCGCAGTAGATCACATCATCATCGGCGGAGGTATGGCTCCAAATCTGTTATAGACGATCACACATCCTGAAATTTCCTGTACGCCCGGTACGCGAGGCGTGGTTGGGCTTGCGGTCGCGCGCGCTCTTTTACAGTGCTTTCCAGACAAGTCGACGATACTCATCGAGCGACATACCCGTCCAGGGGAAGAGGCGAGGTAAGCTTCCCCAGATCCTTTCTGTGGATACAGAATATTCTCGGCTTGACGAGTTTTGCGATCACCTATACAACAGCTCCCGAAACTCTGAAGTCATTCATGGAGGTGCGGAAAAACCCCCCAATTTCCCTCCCCCCCACTCTTCGTGCCAAGTTTCTTAATTGTCAGCAGGTCTCTACTACCCTCCCAATTCGCTCAAAACGCGCCTCTGTTTGCGCGGGCGCCAGATGCTGTATTCATACTGCGCCAAGCACGACATTCCCCACCGGCGCCTAGGCAAACTCGTGGTGGGGCGCGAGGGGCAGCGCGAGTATCTCGCCAAGATGCATGCAAAGGCTCGGGCACTACGCGCGCCCCCGCACTGGAACCACTCCGCCGATCCGCAAGTGCTACCGACAGAGATACTCAGCGGCGTTGCCGCACGTGAATGTGTGCCGGAACTGGCACGCGAGATCACGTCCGCGTTGTGGAGTCCCTTGACGGGGATCGTGGACTCTGCTGCCTTACTCAACAGTCTTGAGAAGGACATCCGAGACGCGGGGGGGACGATTGCGTATGCGACGCGTGCGGTGCGTATCGATATCGATGCAGCAGCCGCGGAAAGAAGCAGCGGTGGGCCTGGCTGGGTCGTGCAAACTGTAACGGGCACCGAAGAGAACGATGGGAATGCTGATGCTGATGCCACGCTGGCGCGGGTGCTGATCAACGCCGCGGGCCTCGGGGCCACGAGCGTGCTCAACGAAATTCTCCCGCCCGCCAGACACGTACCGATTTACTTCGCACGCGGTGCATATGCTACGTATCGCGGACCAGGTGTTCGAGACATTCAACACCTCGTTTATCCGGCGGACGAGGCATCAACGGCCAAGGGCGCTTCATTTCACTCACTCGGCACACACCTCACGTTCGATATGGCAGGCAACGTGCGTTTTGGACCTGATATTGACTGGCTATCTGCCCCTAATAGTGCAAAGCACGACGAGGAAGTATGGGAGCCGCATCTCTCGCCTGACGAGGAACGCGCACACTCTATGCATGCTTCGGTATTGCGGTATTTACCAGGGGTGAAACCTGAAGGGTTTCAGCCGGATTATGCTGGCATTCGTCCGAAACTCGCCCCCCCGGGAGCACCATTCCAGGACTTTGTAGTACGGACAGACTACGCCGAGGAACGCAAAGGGAGGGCTCCGATGATCAGCCTGTTGGGTATCGAGAGCCCGGGGCTTACTGCAAGTCTAGCCTTGGCAGAGATGGTTGTGGAGGATATGTTGGCTAAGACGAACGAAAAGAGAATAGAGACTAAAATAATTTGATGATCATCCCAGATTGGTGTGCTAAGGTGTACAAGTCTACTGGAGGGGTGTACCGCGCTGGGCCACTTTGGGTTGCCAAGCCTCAATTTTGGGCTTGACAGTGTTGTAGGGCCGGTATGCACCTCGGGTACCAGTTAAATTCTCGACCCAAGGCTGGAGAGCGTGCATATACGATAAGCTGGGGAGGTGAAACCGAAGGGAAGGGTACACACCGCTTTCCATGAGGGCGTGGAATTCTGCATGATCACATCCTGAGGCGGCGGTTCCCTTCGGATGTGGGAAAGCCATGCATGCCATTCAGCAGGTACTTGCGAAGCATTGAGATCATGCTACCGGAGAACAGCTCAAATTAGCACTCTGTCACAACCATGCTCCGAGAGCTCGTTCGTGACCAACCTGGGCAAAGTCGACCCAACGATGACGGCCTAAGAATTTGATTCCATGGAATCGCGTGCGGGAATGCAACGAGGTGCACAAGACGTACCTGGCACTTCCTGTTCTGGGTTGAGATTCTCAAAATAACGGTTTCCGAACCTGTGAACGTCCGACGTTAACAATGCGAGATGTGCTGGAAGTCATAAAACTGGGTTACACACTGGTCAGAGCCCACGAATGTGCCGGCTTTGACGTCACCAATATATTGCATTTGGTGCCACCATTCCTTTAAACCAACTGCACGAATGCCGCGAATATACCGCGCGAGGGACGGCATGAGTGGTGGATGTCAAGATGGGTATTTGGTATTATTTGGCTCCCGTATGACAGCCATCGGCAGTACAGTATGAGCACTGTACGATTCATTTGTGACAATGGATACAGGTATCGTGAATACATTGACCGTTGATCTACACGAACTTACTCGTCCCTCCGCAATACAACAAACCCCCATTCGCCAGTGATGTACTGTAACATTTGCGCAGAGTGACATGGGATAAGTAATGTGTGAAGTGCTAGAACATAAGAAGGGGGGGGGGGGGCTTGAGGATGATAAAGCCCTTATGGAATGTCGAGACGCTACAATCGGCCGTCAACGCTAGGTGGTGGAAAACAGCAAATGTGACTCACGGATTTCAAAGCCTTGATCAGCAGCCATTCTTCATTCGAAACGTCCGTCTTGAAGGAGCTCTGTCGAGTCGACGATTAAAAACGGTGATATGTGCACGAGAGGTGGGCAGACCTTCAAAACGTCTATGCTCTGCCGCGATATCCGACTGTAGACCTCGTCCTTCTCATCGAAATGTCGGCCAAACATCTTTGCTGACTGATATACCGCGTGCTCGATCTTGACAGCGACACCGCCGCCAGCCTGCGTCTTCTTTACAAGCTAGATAATAACCTCATCAAAAACGTCCTCTAGCCAAAAGGTCATTTCTATGCGTACTTCCATAGCTCTGTGGTTGATTTCCAGAGAAGTGCTGTGAATACCTTCTTAGTCACACCAGGCTACGAATGAGACGAATGAGAACCATACATCTTGCCAAGCTCGATGATTTCCTTGGCACCCGTCGCAGGGTCATTCTTCACGACGCAGAGTGGCGTACCCACGCGCAAATTGCCATCAAGGATATCAACACCTAAAATGATCGGGTCCCGCTTGCAGAAGCATGCAATAATTTTCAAACGGCAGGGCCAAACAGCCATGGGAGCTGCATCTCGGCGTTTCGCTTCGACGATCTCTGCATTGTACGCCGTGAATGCGTCAAATAAGTGGTAGATAATATCCGCTATGGCAATGTACTTCAGAAAGCTGGGAATAAAAGAACCAGGACAACTTGAAGACGTACCCTTGAAGAGTCGGATACCCATCTCCTCTGCGAGGCGTTCCGCGTCTTTGTCGACAACGACGTCAAAACAAAGAATACACGCAAGCTCGCGGGCCCGCTCCAGCATCGTAGCTGCTCGCATGACGTCCTTCTTATGCACAGGACCTATATTGATACCTGACACCGGGATCTTGCTGACCTTCAAGAAGTCGAGTAGTGCTTCGAGAGAACCAAGCGTACTCGCTTGCACGCACACACCGCGACCAGATTTGTCAATCGAGTTGAGTAGCGACGTCAAATCAGTCATGACCTCGTCACGCAGGTCATCCTCATCATCATCAGGCCCTACCACGAGAAGACGCGATCCCGCAATTGCTTTTTCAAGATCTGGTGCGACTACCTTGACGCCGAGCGCAGCCCTAACTTGCTTATGGTGTACGTACGATGACTATCGAGGGGCATAAGAGTCGTGTAAGATTCATTAGGAGCATACGTACTTTGATTCGCAGCTCACGGAGAGGCTGAGGGGTTAGAAGGGCGCGTACTTGTGTTACTATTGGGCCATTGAGTCCGCATACTACAATCTTGTCGCTTTCGTGCAAGATGCCGTTGGATAGGACTACATCAATCGTGGTACCTAGGCCCTCAATGACCTTGACCTCAAGCACAGTACACTCGAGCTCCGACAAGTACATGAGGCGGTCGCTCATGCGCTGCTGGGTGAGATTCACGAGTAGCATGATCATGTCGGGTACACCCTCGCCGGTGATAGCAGACGTGGGCACCAACGAGACATTCCGCGCAAAATTTTTGTTCTCGTAATAGAGCACCGAGTTGAGGCCCTGTTCGGCGAACGCTAGAATAGTTTGCTGAACTCTGTCCTCGAATTCGCGCTGAACAGAGCGCTTCTGCTTTGCCAGGGATTCTTGAAAAGCCCCGTCGGGCGTTGCCTCCCACCCATAGATCCGATCGATCTGACAGCCGTCAAAACTCATAGGTGAACTGGTGGTGGTAGACGAACTTTGTTAAGTGCAACGATGAATGGTGTCTTCCTGTCGCGCAGTAACCGCAATGACTCCAGTGTCTGGGGCTCGAGGCCGTGCTACGCGACAAGTCAGAGTAGGACGAAGTAGATCTCCTAGGGAACCTACCATAATATCTACGACAAGGATGGCTATATTGCATAACGAGCTGCCACGTGAGCGCAGATTCGTGAAGGACTCGTGCCCTGGAGTATCGATTACGAGGAGACCTGGGACTTTGAATTCTTGTTTTTCGTCCTGGGGACACAGTCAGAGGAATTGATCAAGCAAAGAAAGGTAGATAGTACTTGATTCAGAACAGCCGTCTTCATTTTAATGGCCTCCACGGGAAAGTAAGTTGCACCTATTTGTTGTGTGATACCGCCAGCTTCTCCCTCCTGTACGTTCGTTTGGCGGATCTGGGAGACACTAGACGTCAGCACTATGGCTGGCCCTACTAAGCGGTCCGCACTTTATCCAAAAGTTTGGTCTTGCCGGTGTCAACGTGTCCCAAAATGCAACAAATTGGGCTACGAAGGTTCTCCTTGCTTCCAGCTGCGAGTGCCTCTTCGCGCGCCTTCTGACGTCGTGCAGCGGCCTCCGCCTTGTGCTGCGCGGCTATCCGCTGCGCACTTGTTCGGGCATCTTCTTCTGAATCTGAGTCCGAGTCGCTCTCCTCTGAGGAATCTTCTTCTGAATCGTCCTCTGATTCAGACTCCTGAGAACTCTGTTCTGGGGAAGGGTTGGCTTTTGCGGCCACAGGCCTGCCGTTGACGGCGGAGGCAACGGCTGCTGGTTTGGCAGTAGTAGCGACTTTGGGACCCGCAACTGGTCCTGTAAGCCCTTCGTCCTCTTCACTGGAGTCATCCCATGACTCCTTCACATCCGCAGCTGGTGGAGCCTTCTCCTCTTCGCTCGATGCCTCCCAATCGTCTGGTACATCTTGGGCAACGTTTTCCACCACAGTGGGTTCCGGTTCGGGTGTGGGTAAAGGCTCGAGCGTAAGTTCCTTTGAAGGAGGCGGCTCAGGAGTCTGGGGCACAGATTCGGGGGCGGGTGAGCCACCCTTAGCAAGACCAGCCTTTTTGCGATTACTATACACTGGTCGCCTTGAAGGGGCGGCAGATTGCTGCAATCCTTCAATTTGTGCACCCGATGCAAGTAAGGCTTGCCTGCGAATCTCCGCAGCACGTTGCTCTTCCTTTTGCTTCTTAGTAAGGAGTCGTCCCTCCTTCTTCGCCAGCTCGCGCTTAGCCTGGAATGGTTGGTGAGGGTAGAACAATGGACGTGGGGGACAACAACGCACTTTCTCCTTTTCCTTTTTGCGTTGCTTTTCTTCTTCTTTCCGTCGTGCCTCCTCCTCGGCTCTGCGTTCCTCTTCCTCGATGCGTCTACGCTCTTCCTCTTCTTTCCTTCTCACCTCCTCTTCGACTCGCTTCTTCTCTTCCATCATAGCCTTCAGTGCACTGATGCCGGTTGTACCCTTTTTCTTTGCCGGCGCAGGAGTGGGCTCATCCTCCTTCTTTGCTTTCTTCTTCTTCTTCTTCTTTTTCGCGTCTCCTTCACCAGCGGCCTCACCATCGTCACCTTCATCCTCGTCTTTATCTGCAGAGAGAGCAAGGGGTTCCGGGGGAGGTTGTACTGGCTCTGTGGTCACCGTCGCCCCTGGTTCCGCGGATTGGGCCTTCTTCGCGGCCGCCTGAGCCTTTTTCTTTGCCTGAACATGAATAACAATCAGACGCTATAACCATGCAGAGTCTAATATGGCCGACCTTCTCCTTCTCCTTCTTTAGACGCTCCTTCTCTTTCTTTGACAGTAATTTGGGGCCTTCACCTTCTTCGGCATCCCCTGCGTCATTCGCCTCATCTGGCCCAGGTGTAGGGTCCACAGTAACAGGCTCTGACTGACTCGCCTCAGGAGCTGAAGTGTGATTAAAACAAGGAAGGTAATTATATTGGTCGGGGACGCACCTGCAGTCCCGTCCCCATCCTCTGTTTTGTTCTTTGTTTTGTCCTTCTTCCCCTTTTTGCCTTTTTCTTTCACTGGACCCCATTCCTCATCGGCAAGATCATCTGGCGTAACTGCAACGCCTGGTTTAGGGGCGGGAATACCACCCCTCCCAGCGGCAGCCTCTCCATCCGAACCTTCACCTGGTGGAAGTCCACTTTCGAAAGAGACAGATAGCTCCCGGCTGTTCGGAACATCATCTTTCTTCTTCTTACCCTTCTTCTCCTTGTTTTTCTGCGTCGCCCTTAAGGTAGACTAGGGTGCGGAAACCAGATCACTACCCGACGCGAGTCGATCGAAGTGAAAGCGTACCATAAGACCTCCAAAATCCTCTTCTTCATCAACTTGCCCAGGGCCATCTCCCACACCCAGAGCTGCAAATGATGAAAAGGCACTAGGTTGCGAAGCACTAGGTTGTGGTTCCTCATTCGAAACGTTGGTGGTGGATGAGAGATTGTTCGACGTCCCGACTTCGTCCCTGTAATGAGCGCCTATATTATACGTCAAGATGAGAGCCGATCGCACGACCCACCAGAAAGCATCGTCATCTGCATTTTTCCCCTTCTTCCCTTTGTTCTTTGGCGCCATGATTTTAACGCGGTGGAGGTAGAAAGTAAACTGTACTGTAGGACGTGAGCGCGTGAGCCTTGCCTCGGTCGGATCCCGGCTCCAGAGTCAGAAATTTGAGCCGGTCACCGTGCCGAATCGAATCTGCCCAGAACAGTCTTTTCCTACAGTATGGGGCTGCTCACCATAATACGGAAGAACCGGCGAAAGGAGAAGGAGATGAGGCTGTTATTTCTGTAAGTCGTCATTGTCAACAGGAATCCTCCGAGTCCGAATGAATTTGGGGCAGCGGCCTTGACAATGCTGGAAAGACTACCATACTGAAAAAACTCAATGACGAAGATATTACAGGGGTGAGCCCAACTCTGGGCTTTAATATCAAGACATTCGTGCATGGACGGTAATATTTCTCCCCAATCGCTTGATGAAAATGATTCAACTTTGGCAGCTACACTCTGAACATATGTTCGTGGTGACCATCTCATTTCTTTTCCGCGGTCTGAAAGACTCGCAGGGGATGTGGGCGGTCAGCGGACACTCCGCCCCTACTGGAGAAACTACTTCGAACAAACAGATGCACTCGTTTGGGTTGTCGACTCCGGTGATAGATTGCGCTTGGGTGACTGTAAGGAAGAATTGCACAGTTTACTCCTTGAAGACGTACGTACATTCACACTGTTCGGGGACATCCTGTGCAACGTGACCGTTTCTTCAGAGATTAGCAGGCGCATCTTTGCTTGTTTTTGCCAACAAGCAGGACATACAAGGCTCTATGACGGATAAGGAGATAGAGCAGGCTAGTCAAGTGTCTAACTTAGTGAAGGGTTCACTTGGTTGACGCGGGTTCCCTCTTTCCAAGGCGTTGGATCTCCCAGCAATTAAGTCCCATCAATGGAGCATCGTCCCCTGCAGCGCGATAACAGGATACAACCTTCTCGAGGGACTCAATTGGGTTGTCGGGGAGGTTGCTGGTCGACTTTATTACAGCACTTTCACAGAAGGGGTTGCAGGACCAGTACTGGACAAACCACCCGTTGTATCTTAGTCCCCTTTGGTATGACAGATTTTCCCACTTTTCACTACTTTAGTTGTTTCAGCCCAATCTTGCAAAGTGGCTCTGTGTTAACTACACCGTATGTCGTGTTGGGTCCTCTTGCTAGAATGCGCGCTGCATGCTTAGGCAATTCAGGAGGCGCCAACCCTTGTGTCAAACACCCTGCACCATGTACTGTATCGACTCGATCGTGGGATCTTTGTTGTGGCTATGAGCCCCGATATTGGCGTCTTGTCTGAACTCCAGCCATTTTATTTTCGGAATGTCCCCGTTGGTTCCTTTCCGGGTTGACTAGTACAATAGTGCATCTAATCAAGCAACGATGGACCCTGCAGGTAATTCTTCTACTACTCTGCCATGTGTGCGGTTTCCCTGCCATCGTAATGAAGCGGTTGTTTCTAAAAGGTGTCTACTTCTACATATCCTACTAAGGTACGTCCCTGATTTCCTGTGTTTCCCAAGAGTTATCCTCGCACTAGTCGCCCGCAGGTGACATCGTTACATACACCATCCATCCATGACCTCTTTTTGATTATGTGCCAATAAGCCAGGGACTCCATATAGCAAACTTTCATCTCCCTTGCGATCTGTTGTTCTCGACGTGCTCTCCCTTCCCTGGCACCGGACGCGTTACAATAACTACCTGTTCTGTTGTAATGTTGGGTGCCACAGGAGGTAGAAGTCATAGATATCGTGATTGTCATAATTGAGGTATGGTGCAGCATACATGGCTTCTAGTGAATAAATGAACGATAGGAAAAATTATGGTATAGTACTATTCCGCAAGGATATGGTATACGCTCTAGTGACTAGCATCCAAAAAACCGATCAGCGACGAAACATTACAATTAAGACAGTAAACGTGTGGGATCTAGTTTGGTTGTCCATGCCTGCAACTCCCTGAGATTGGGCGCCGCAAGTGCATGCGAATTCGAGGAGGTAAAGAGTGTGAACGTGAACGATCTCTTTTGAGGGTACATCAATATCAAGTACGCGAAAGGATAAGCGGTGCCTACCCCGAGAAGTGATTCCATTTCTGGATTGCTTTCTACGTTGACACCGTCTAAACCAATAACAGATACTTCTTCAATCTCATTGGAGTGCTTATAGACGTGGAGATACGGTCTGTCACTGTATGAGAACGGCCCGAAGAGCGCGGACGAAACAAAACATCATTACCTTCGGAGCACAAACCACCGCCGTTCCCAAACATCTTGGGTGGCATCAACAAGAATCATGAGATGACCCTTCTTCGTCGGAACATCACTAAATGGTGTCAACGATGTAGAAAGTAGGGCCTATGGCGTCACACGCACCTGCGAGGGACGAGCTTCGTGCTGGCAACCAGCTGTGGTGACTCGGACCGGCTGCGCGCCTCTTGATATTGCGGAGTGGGCTTGCGCACATCCCCCACTTCGGTAGCTTCCTGGCTTAGGACAATCTGGGAGGGTATGAATATAGGAAGTCAATCATCGATCAGCTGAGGAGTTCCGTACCTGGCCACGATGTCCAAAGCGCTTCTGCCAAAGTTCAAGCGATTTTTGAAGGAGCTTTTCTGCACCCCAAACAGCGGCGTCAGCCTGTGGCGGTTGTGCGGCCACAGAAGTGTTTGCTAATATCACGCGCACCGCCTGCACGTCTGCAGCACGATGTTCCATCGAAACCAGTTTTGTATGATCTTCGACAACGGCAATGCCACGCGGACGCCAGCTTCCAAGGACCTCTTCTCCACGCACGTACTTCTCCGATGTGTCCAAGCGCCATAGGTCTTTTGGTGACCGTGTGAGCGGGGGCGACAGCCTCACCCGGAAAACGTTGCTAGTCTTGGACAGAATCCTTGTAGAGCTGAGTAATGCTAGAAGTCGAGAAGGCGGGCGAGCCTCCCGCGTTTGCATTGTGACGGCCATGTCCATCGAGAATTGAACTGGGTCCACACAACCCTCGACAGCGATGGTCCACGAAACTTGTAAAAGTACGCGCTGATTGGGTGGTGTTACCCGATTAAGCAAGACCGAGTTATGGATGCTTGAGTCCCACAACGACTCTGCAGACAAAACGCCAGATCCATCTGGTTTGAACTCCACTACTTGGTCTTGCTGCAGCGGAAGGGTGACAAGAGAGCGAGAGGATGATTCATGTACGCGACCCTTTGCATCGAGGAGACGGACATTACCGACTTTTATCCTGACAACCTCCGCCCATGGGAGCTGTCGCCCAGAATTTGATGTCATCGTGAGCACAACGCGCCGCTGTAAACCTTGGTGCAGGCTGAAAGCGCCAGGGTCCAAATTACCCTGTGTGACAACGGATACTGGAACGTATTGTCCGTCCGGGCCAAGTTCACGAATTTGTAGCCAAGAAACAACGTCGTGCGACTGCTCCATATAGAAATCCGTCTCTGAGCGACGCATAGGTTGCAGGGTCCCGGATTTAGAATCTGGGGGTGAGGAACGAATAAGCGGATAGGTTTTCTGCTCGCGCATTTCGTCCCAGCGTTCCATTCTTTCCAGGTATTGAGACCGCATTGATGCGAACAGCTCGATTGGGGCGTAACCCCGCCGAAGGTGACCTAGGACTTTCGAATTCACCACAATAGAGAAAGTGCGTCGAAATTTTAGATCCGATGGGGTAGAGGAGTCCAAATCTACAGAATTCGAGTGATAGATTTCTTCCGCTTTGAGGTTTGGTCCCGCGAACGAGGACAACCGCACCTGGAGATGAGCTGCGGAAAAGTCATGGGGTGAGAGTCCTTTGACGGAATCGACAGTCAGGAAAAAGCTCAGTTTGCAACCCGTGGGAACCGCGCCAGGCACAGGAGAGGACGAACGGGTGGAGGTGGTGGAGTTTGGGGTGTGTTTGGGCGTTATTGTTACATTAACAATCTTGATGTCCACCCGGCAAGATCCAATTGCTTCGGCGGTATATCGGCAAAAAATAGGGACAACAGAAGCAGAGGAAAGTCGACGGGACAAGGGTGCAAGTGAGATCAGAGCATTTCCGACGAAGGAATATTCCGGCGGCGGGGAATTGTAAAATGGTTCCTCTGATGAAAAGTGCTGGGAGTACGAAGGACGATCGACGAATGACGTGAGATTACGCATGCGCTGCACCTGCTGACGCAGGCGGTCGAGCGACCATGCGTAGATGGCATTGTGACGCTTGTCCAGTACCTTGACAGCAACAGTTGGCTGGGTCGCGGACACCAACACGGGGTCTGCAACATCTCCAAATTCATCCAGCCCAGCAATCGTGTTGATAGATGAGGTGGGAGCGGCTAGTGATCCACCAGAAGCCACTGTGAAGTTGTAGATCACATCCTTGCCGAGTTCCTTGCTAAGTCCGCAGTCAATACTACCATCACCCGGAAATGAAACGGCAAACCTGATAACGTTCGCCTCTTTTATTAAGACGGCTGCAGATAGGATGGTCTCGGCCATCGAGAATGAGCGATGTGCCCTCCATTTATCCAGGACTTTTCTGATGAGCCTGAGTTGCTTGGCAGAGTACAGTATCGGCTCATAAAGCTCCGCCTCCAACTCGGTCTCCCCACGGGCACGGGCGTCTAGCAGACGTCGCATTTGAATTTGTACCAGTTTGAGCTGGTGTTGCATGTGGTCCTTCTCCTCTTTGAGGTCTTCTGCCTCCGTTGACTCTGAGATCGCCCGTAACCGCGACTCGAATTCTTGCCGCTGCGTCTCAAGCTGGTTCTGAACCTCCTTCAAGGCATCAGCGTCGGGGCTGCCATGGCTCGGTCCAGCGTCGACACTTGTGTCGTCCGTCAACGCGTCGCTCGAAAACGGGCGCCCAGACTCGCTCCACACATCATCAGCCTGGCTGAGACTACTCTCGGGACGGTGCTTTAAGTTATGGTCGCGTATGTTCTTGACCATAGTAATGCGTTCATATAATTTGTTGAGATCTCCATCCGGAAGGCTGTCCAGGGCAGGATCTAAACCAAGCCTCGCAAACGCCGCTTCACGTTTAGCAAAAGTCCAGTCGACATCTTCTAGCTCACCAGACGACGAAACAGGAGAATCGGGGCGAGACTCAAGGTCTGCGGTAGTCATACTGAGATGTAAGTTGGACTTCATAGTTGCGCGATGACGCTGCTTCCGAACTTCTTCGGGGTTATTAAAGCGAAAGACATGGTGTTCTCCTGTCGCACCATGGTATACAGTAGTTCACCTCAACGGCCAACGGACTCACCAAGAATGATGCGGAAGCCAGATCGAAGCTTGTGAGCCTGAACATGTCATATTTTGAGCCGAGTGACCCTGTCATTGTGCGAAAGCCGCACCTGTTCAGCGGAAATTTGCTTTCCGTTCAGGAACTGTATACTATTACATATGGGCCTGGAACAACGGGACTATACAGACGTACGGTGATGGCATCTGAGAGCGCGTGTAGAGTCACTTTTCCGTCCATATTTTCGAAGTAGCAGTGTTCTTCGAGAATGTTATCGCCACTCAAGCGTATATGGACAGCCTTTTCACTGTCCAGGCGTCCGACCTTAAATGTGAAAGGTTAGGATAAGAAGAAGGTCAAATTGGATAATTCACCGTTGTTCTACCGGGCTTCAATTGGTAGATTAAGCATTCGCTCATGAGTGGATCTATCGCACACAGTGAATACCGCGAAACATTTCCATGTGAAAACTCACCCTCGTTCTGCGCGATAGTGAGGATCTCCTGATTAGCACTAACTTACTGGGATAGATTACGTACCAGGTTGACAAGGTGTGGCATCTGATATCTACGGTGAGCGAGAAGACTGGCCCTTATGTGGTGATATACGCGCCTTCTTCGGTGTGTGTACGCCAACATTGTTTTTCTCGACTGTGATGCCCAACTCTTCGAGAGCCTTCTCGCGTTCTTTCTGGACCTCTTGCGTGCGTAGAAGTTTCTCCTCCCAAGTCTCGTTGAGACTCTGCATAAGTTTCTCACTTGACTCGAGCTGATCCTGTAGCTCCGCCTTCGTGACAGTCTTGATAATCCCGTCCTTTGTCCTATACGTAACCTTCTGTTTCTCGGGCGGGATCTTCGGATCGTAAACATCCTCGCCGCTTGAGCCCGCCACACGAGCTGTTTGTGAGGACTCATCAGCGGTCGTGGCGGTTTGCAGAACAGAATCATATTCGCACATCGGAGCATCTCCAACTCTTCTTTGAGTTCACGGACAAGTTTGGCATTTGGATCCTCATTGACGACAGCCTTATTTTTGATCTTCTTCGCCTGATCCGCATACCGCAGGGTACTTAGTGTCTCTTCGTAGTCGGCGGGGGAGATGGCCGCGATCATCGCCGTCTTGGAATTTCCACCGAGTGAATCCTTCAGAAGCCACGTAAGGACCTGCAGCATATTTTGATCAACCGTGGTACTCTGGACGTGGCCCCGCCTGTATACACACCGAATCACGATATGGCACAAATTCGTCTCCTTTCTTCTTTCCTCTCTTGCCATCGCTACTCGAGGCCGCTGCGAGTGACGAAATAACTTTACCGAGGGTTGTAAGAGACTTATTGATGTTTGCACCCTCCTTCAACCGCTGGCCAGTCGCGCCAGTGGAGTTCGCGCGTTCGGAACCGGCCAAGTCGACCAGGCTATCTTGGATCAGAGCCGAGTAAGAAGGAAGACAAGCGATTCTACCTGATCCGCGACACCTTTTCTGTGTCGAGGTTCGTGCCCACATCATGACGCATCATGGTAAGAATGAGGGTGAAAACAGCGTGTGAACGCGAGGATCTAAGACAATATGAGAATAAGAGGACTTTGAGCCCCGGAATTACTGGTCACTGACGTCTCGTTCATATTCGTTGCGGCAACTGTGCGCGCCTTGTTACCCTCATCCATGAGCGTCATCATTTCCTCGTAGTTATTCACCGCGAGCTTCGACAAATCCTCTACGTAGGGACCCAGGATTGGGTGTTCACGCACACGGAGATTGCCAGTGTTCTTCGGATTCAGCAGGTCGCGCACCTTCTCATTGTATATCTGCAGGGAGGTAATTATGATTGAGACATCAGAGAGGATTCAACGCTACAGCATACCTCGATATAGGAGACCTCAACGGTGAATTTGAGGTGTCCGTCCGCAACACATTTCTCCGCCACGCGTGCAAATAGCTCGCTACACGTCTGAGGAATTATACCCTTGTCCAGTCCATCTACGTACGGCGCGTGGTCTTAACGATTGTGGCATGTGAAACACGTGATATGCAACTCACAGCCCATCATACTGCGTCAGGGAAAAGTCAAGAACAAGGGCGCCGCGGAGTAGGATTGAAAGGTAAAGTTCATGGGGGAGTGGAGAGAAGAGCGCAGATGAGTCGACCTCCTGTAAGTTGGATGTACTTCACACACACCTGTACGATTTTCCAGATCCTACTTCGAGGTCGATATTCAAACAAAGAATGACACAAATTGCACGTACCAGTCTGCCCATCTTTGTGGCAGTCAGACAAGTGCACGCGTAACGCAAATGCAAAACTCACAGGCCAAAATACAGGCATTGAACCCGGCAAATCCATGATCTAACAACTCCTTTCCGAGGTCATCAAAGAGCGTTTGCTGTGAGCAGTAACCCGGCTCGTCACGGGAGCCCGCGGACCAATAACTTTTGTCGAAGGAGAATGTCATCGTCTTGCGTTCTGTTGCGCGCCCCGAGGATGCCTTCTCCTGGGCAGAGCCTGACTCGGGTGGGTCAAGGAATGTTTGGTTTCCGGACATACGAATGAGCGGCTTTGCACCGCGCGCAAGCTCTGCAGTTCATCAATGTGAGCGGGGCAAAGTGATGTTTGAGTCACGGAAAGGAAAGACTGACCGCGCGCGTTAAGTGGACGACATCGGACGACGACTTTGATATTACCATCGCCGTGATCGGCCATAGCACGGCTTGATTACGCGAGTCTATGTGTACAAGTACAGAGCTGAGGAAGAAAAGAGTGTGTTGTAGTAGCAACACGCAGGTTGGCACAGAATCACGAAGACGGGAGAGTTTTGCATAGAGACGCGTGACGACTCTTATAATAATTCACGTGCCACATCGTTACAAAAGCGGTGTCGAGGGGTCCGACACACTATACTATCCCCTCCAGGACAAGAGCGGACCCATATAAGAATACACACAGTCTACGTCCACCTGCCCAAGTCAGCTCCTCGTAGCGTCTCCGTGTATGGCATTTGGCAAAACGACAGGGCACGGTAACATCACAGCAGATCAAAATCGTCTAGCTGAAAGGACATCAACGCGGGAAAGATCAAATATTTAAAAAAAATACAACGCACTTCGTCATTATATCTCATGACTGTCCTCTTCAATTTAGATGTGTCGACCCATGTGACGAAATCCTCCATATGTCTTGAAGTTGGAGTAAGTAATACTTGGTACACGCATTCAGCAGAGAACTCACTGCGTAACAAGGTAAGCTGGATCTGTGATATTATCGGGTCCAACACGGACATGACCTTGTTCAATAAATTTGACTGCCTGATTTTGGGGTGAGCTTGGCACATTCCATCAACCAAAAAAGGCTGTGCTCACTGCGCTAACTGTTTCTGCCATCTTCGAAGTGACCATAATGACGGCTAGACGTCGTCGGCAAAAAGCAGCTACAGTTAGCCTATTGTCGATATCACTGAGCTTTGCTTGCGAGTTGAGGACACCCATGTCGTAAAGTTTTGAGAGAATCTGTCCTTCCATTCGAGAGCGGAAGAGATCTTGAGAAGGGAGAAGCGCGATGCGATGAGTTAGGGACCGGAGAGACCCGCACAGCTTGTTGTACCTAGATTCCGGCATATGTAAGTCTAGGTGAAGACGTAGGATGTGCTGGTACGGACTTGTGGTAGTCCTCGCGATCTTGTATGTGATACCTGCGCATAATTTTGATCTCGCGGAGGCTTGCATCTTGCTTCCACTATGAAATGGTGTGAAATAAAGAAAGATACAAGCCCGATGGTTTTTCTTACGTTGAAAAAGTCGACTTTTTTTAAGAGTTTCTTCTCATGATGCTTGAATTGGCGAACCATGAAGGCACTGAAGAGCGTGATTGAGTGACGGATATGGTTTGTCACGTTTGTTGTGACTCCGACCGTGCGAGTTTTGTAAGGATTCGCCTCACTTCGTGCTCGACGCCAACGACGTCGCCGACGTCTTTCTCGCCCTTCCCCTACTACAGGAAATTTTTCTTTCCTTCAGGATTGCAGATATAGGAGTGGAAATCTAACCACTCATCTCAGCTGTTTGATCTTCTCGCTAGCGCTCTACTTGGGTTCTGCGAATCTGCGGTGCATGCTTGAGACCCCACCATCTTTACATCCTGGCTGACCGCTTTCCCCCCTTTCCGGGTCCGCAGACGAATACCCAACGGGAAATGATACGCCCCGGTCTCCAACATCCAGGTATTCCTCAGCCGTTCCTTTCCCAGCAGCATGGTCCATCGACGCCTAGCCAGCCCCACAATCTCAACCTTCTCCCTGGCGCCAACCAAAGCATGAATTTCCTTCAGAATTCGCACCCATCTAATGGTCCTTTCCCCCATCCCCAACTGGCCCGCATTCAATCCGACAGCCGCCGACGGGATATCCAATCTCAGTCGCAACGTGCCACCGCTGGTGGGGCGCCGACTCCTTCGGTTGTGAATGGCGTTCTTCCCGTGCAACCTTCAGGAGTTGGCTATTCTGGAATTGTGCCGCAGAATGGACAGGTTCCAGCTCATCGCGTTGTATCCCAGCTTGTATCCCAGCCTGTCGGCGTTGGGCCCCTCACGCCATCTCATCCTAGTTCTCATCCCGGTAATCCTGGACTAGGTCTTAATGGTGGCCTTCAAACTCCACGTTCAGTGTCCCAATTGAAATCTCAACCGCAGATGGGGGTGCGACCCGGCCAATCCTCGCTACCGGGTCAAACAAGCGTCGGTCAAATTCGTCAGCCACCCGTGGGCATGCCAAGTATTCCATCCGGAACTGGAGTGCGAGGTTCGACTGGTATGAGTGTGAATATGGCTGGGATGATTGGCAACGTACCTCAACAAACGCCACCGCAACAAGGATTTCCTAGTCCACTGGGCATGGGTGGTCCAGGACCGCAGCCACATTCACAAGGACCACAAGGATCGGCAACTTCTATGTCGCAACCAATGCATCGCACAATCTCTACCCCCGAAGGCGCGAACTCATTTGGTGGAATGCCAGGATTCCCGGGCGGGCCATTCTCACAAGCCGGCCCCCATCCTCCTGCAAGTCATATTGCCGGACCTAACTCCGCAAACCAATTCAGTTTCATGCCCCCCTCATCTTCACCGTCCCAACCTATAGATATGCACGGTCTTTCTAGTGGTGGTGCGGGCCCCTCTTCCACATCGCCTACCCGTTCGGACTTTACTATGACACCGGCACAGGTAGCTTCCTTGCAATACGGTCCTGGTGCTCTTTCTGGAAGTAGTGGTAGCGGCACTAACGAGACATACCCGACATTCACAACCATGCCCCCACAGCCCCCACCACGGCCACCGTCTTCGTCGCATTCGGCCCTTGGCTTGGCGCCCCAGCAAGCTCCAACGCCTCAAGGCCTATCGCATCACACACCACCTCGGCAGCAAACACCACTTCAACAGTCGCAAATATCTCAAGCCCATCTATCAGAGAGACTCAGTGCTCCCATTGCCAACCCAACCCGTCCACAGTCCCAGCCGCAGCGACCGTCATCCCAGCAACAGGTGAGACGACCTCCTACACCGCGTATGCCACCCGGTACGCTCCACCCGAATGCTATGCTCCTCCAAGGACATCCGACGAGTATTACCGGTGCATCGGCCCCACCTCCGCAGCCCCGCCCGGCTATCGGCTCGGTTGTAGCTGGCCCGCCGCCCTTGACCTCAGCGTCGTCGACTGAGAACGGTGATCTTTCACGACAACCAGGTATCCGTGCTTCTATGCCAAGGTTCGTGTGTAGTCAATGGCCTTGTCGAGTTTGCATTTTTCACCAAGCTGTGGCTCTGTAGTGCCCCCGCAATTGGGTTTGGCCAAGCTTTGACCCGTGTCCTGCAGTTCAGCGCTGTACTTGCAGCTGAAGACCAAAAGGTGTACCCTCTCATATGCGGTATCATCCCACTAGCTCATTACTAATATGTTTACCTTGTAGCCCCAAAAATTACAACTCTCACACTGGGAGAAAATGGTGGAAGAGTTCTTCACATCATCGGCGACCCTCAAACTTACACTCTGGAAAGACAACCAAAGGGTGGAGGCAAAGGTGTTTGGTTCGTTTTGAATTGATCTGAGCTGCTAGAAGCTCTACTAACTTGCATGGCAGAGGTTGGCACACCGGTCCTTCCGCGATTTTTTCTCGTAACGAGTCAGTCTGGCGTCAAATCCATGACATTGTCTCTTGATGGTGCGCGTGAGCGCCTTGTTGGACCCAACCAAGCCATTGTACAATGCGTCTCTGCCATGTGGACGTACCGATATCGCAACGGATATACAGTCACACTCCGCGGACCATTCACTGCATATGTCGTCATGGCCCCTAACGCAACTCAGAACGGTGCCCCTGCCCAGTCTGTGACTCCTACCTCATTTATGCCCAAGATCGATCACATCCAATTTGATTCCAATCTCTACGAGAAGCACGTCGCAGTGGACGTGATAAATGGCAATCGCCTCGATGCCAACAACAAGACCCCACTGGTTCGCAGTGCCCCGACTCCATCACCAACCATAAATGGTGCAGGTGTACAGCCTGCACCACAACCGCAGCCACCGCAGCCACCACCTCCGCTACAGGCTGGCCAGAGAGACGACGAAAGATGGGAAGAACCTCGGATAACTTACGAGCGCGCCTCCATTCCTGCAGAGCCAGTGAACGCCTTTGGTATCCCACAGGCCACCATGAGGTGTCTCGAGGTACGTTTGCCTATCTTAAGCCTCGTTAGCCTAGGCCTCAAAATTTCTTGTGACCTTCCTAGTTAGCCGAAAGCGTTGCACAGATGGCCGATCTTATGTCCTACTCGCGTGCCAATGAAGTTGGTCCTTTGGGTATGTACCATTTATCGGTAAAGCCTCCAACGCACCGATTCCATGAGAATCCAATAGATACACTGAAGCAGTTTGTACAACGAATTCGGGAGACACCTATGCATCCCCAAGTTCCATTCATACCTGAGGGTATGAGTGCCGGACCGTCGACGCATTCGCTGTACACACCAACCATGTCGTCCACAGCACCATCTTCTGCTCAGATTCTGCCCGCAACGATCCCGCAAAGTGCACCATCGACGTCTTCCCCAGCGTCTTCGCCCGACAAGGCGAAAGGTACGCCGCAGCAGACGAATGCGCCCAATCCAACTGCCCCGGCCTCTGTGGGGTCATCGACACCATCAATGGCGAACGCGACATTGAAGCGCAAGGGAGGGGGAGGTGAGACCGCGTCGCCAACAACTACACACGCGGAGCAGTCTTCCTCCGCTGCGAAGCGTAATCCTCGGAAACGGGGACGGACTACGGGTGGAAACTGACGCCCGCTCGGGCATGTTTTTTTGATGTCCTCCTAACCTGTTGTGTCAAAACTTGTCTGTGTACTCGCCTTTCTTTACTCTTTCTTTTTTTCTGTCTGCTCGCCCGTTCGCACGCATTCGGTGGCTCAAACATCTCGTCCTGCAATATGTTAGAAATTACATGTATTCTACGGACACATTGCTTTTTTTTTTTCTTTTTTCCCTCCTTCCTGTTCCGCCTTTTGTTCTTGCGCACCGGGATTTGCCGTATGTCCATGTTTTATAGCATCGTATTTATCCACACTGTACGTATCCTATATTCCGCCGGGTGCTTGGTGCGCAACAAAGCTACTCTAGTAATCCACCTCGGAATGGTCTTTCGCTGATCGATTTGACCACGGAAAAACTTCAGATCGATGTGAAGGATGGAATATCTCGGTATCATTAGTACCATGTGTGTTGGGGCTGCGCCCGTTTCTCGCACACGTTCTTGTCCCCATGACCATTGACGTATCTACTTTGGTCATAAACTTGGTATCCTCGTACACCAAATGGGTTGTTGTGGTAAAAACAGGGTACCCTGTGCTAGTCGATAGAACACCCCATAGAACACCCCATACCCATACCCTAGGGCTACCAGCGCCTGCTCGTGGCCCACGAGCAGCGAGTCCCCATGACCAATCGCACGAGACCCACGGACATCACACAATGCCTGCGACTACACGTCCCTGGCAGTCCTAGCTAAGACTCTGATCGTGGCTGAAGTTGCACTGATCGCCGTACTTGCATCTGTTTTGACGGGATTTCCATTAGTTCTTTCATTCAAACAAAGCGGGCGTGGGAATGTGCGCTTGCCTTCCTTGTGCATAGAACGAGCAAGGTATTCGCGATTTAAACTGTCTAATTCCATCTACTGGGCGGCCCCGTCCGCGTCCTCGGCCGGACCCACCCCACCTCGATTCTTCAGACGTAGGGGGCCAACGATCGCGTGGCGTGCCACTGGCGTTTGCGGCGTCTGCCGCGAACGCTGGCGCTTGTAAATCCCAACTTTGCTGGTCGCTCTGTGGCTGAGGTTGCTGTTGCTGCTGCTGCGTAGCAAACATCTGCGCAAGCTGTTGGAGCTGCTCTTGTGGAATACTGCTCGCGAGCTGCGCTAACACGGCAGGGTCGAACGCTGGCGCGGGCAGTGCATCAGGTATAGCCAAGTCGACCCCCTCAGCGAGCTGCCCGACAAGTTCGGAAACACTTGCACCAGCCAATGGCGCCGTCGTCATAGCGGGCGTCCAAGAGAGAGCATCAATCTCAGCACCTGCAAGCATGTGCACTACATTCTCATCGACCTGTTCTTGGGAAAGGATTGAACCGGGCGATAGATCCGTGGGTGATTCAGGAATAGGTTGGACGAGATAGGATGCACCGAGAGCGGTGAGTTCACGCTGCTCTTGGGTACTGCGTTCTTGACTGCCTTCGCCCCGTGGGCGCGTCTCGATATCCTCTGGGATGTCAATAGCTAGTCAGATAAAATAAGATGCGGTGTCAGTGCGGCGTGACTTATTGCAAATGAGTGGCTCTTACGTTGTGGCTCGGACCAATCGAGAAGTTCTTCGAACAAGTGGGCGTGCAGGGCGGCGCCTTCGCCTCTATCCAATTCACGTACATTGTGCACTGCGTGTGGCGTACCCTGTGAATCAGCATGGGTGGCACGTAATTAATGTAATGTACAATTATTGATAGGAAAATGAGGCTGACATCAACGGGATCATCGTCGTACACCGCTCTCTCAATGAGTTTCACCAGCTCGAGCTGCCCATCGGGAGCCCATGTTACTGACTTTTTCTTTTTGAGAGGTTTGGCACCGGCCAATACCGAAGAGGATGCCAATGCGTTATTGCTGGTTGCGCTGGGTGCAGATGGCGATGGCTTGCGCGCCCTCATGTCTTTCAGGGCCTCCTGGAATGCATCGGTCGACGAGGGTTGCGCAACGTTCGCTGGAGGCTCCTTTGTTGCAGCTGGTGTCGTCATCCCTATGGGTGCCTTTTTGAAGCTTGGCAACTTTGGTTTCTGCTTCGGCGCTGAAAAAAAGGAGGAGTCAGATTTTGATTCCTTCACCGTTGCCGCTGCTGTCGCTGTCGTTGTTGTCGACGGCTTTCCCTCCTTCTTGACTATCACGGAAGGCCGCGACGACGATGCTGCGGACACTGCGCTCTTCTTTGCTGGTGGACCAACCTTGGACGGGACGTCAGAGAGCTTGCGTTTCTTTTGTTTCGCATCTACCCAAAATGCAAAAAGTATATTCAACAGACCTACTCTGAACCAGCAATGACAAGACCCACCCTGTACATCATCATCAACAGGTATGACCTGGTCCTGCATGAAAACAAACTGATTTCGCCACTTTCGTTCAAGATTCGCCGCCATGTCCTTGACCGCTGTAAATGTATTGTATGAAATTTATGGTCAGACATCTTTCCCCTTTTTTTGTGGAGCATTTACAAAAACCGAGAATGGACAAGGAATTACGATTGGTGCATAATGGCAGCCCACACAATAACCCAGGAACGGACTGGCACCGCACGAAAAGCATCATGTAAACAAGAGAGAGTACTCACCCGGGATTGGGGCGTCCTTGGCGAGCTTGCGCACAATTTTGCCAATTTTGGAGGAGACAAGTGTATCACCCGTAAAAGGTAGGCGATCCGCAATCTGAGAGTTTCGAACCGCACAGTTCATCAACGGTACCACAGGACATGGAGAGATGATGAAAGATGGTAGAAAAATGGTGAGGGCAGCACTTGGGAATAAAGGCATAGAAACACACATGAAGCAATGGCATAACGGTCTCCAACACTTGGTTATCTGCACTGCCAGTCGCCCCCGCTCTAAGCCATTCCCGCGCGATATCCATTGCGGCCACATTCTCGAGCCAGGCCCGAAAATAGTTATTCCCAGCGTTGTCCCGGACCTTGGTGAGGATATCGAGCCTCGTCTGTGCGCTTACTTCCAGGATGCCATATTCTACTATTCTGCTGACGAGTTGCTGCACGCTACGGGCTCCACCGGAAAAACTCTTCGACTGAAGAGAGGATTTGATGCCGTTGAGAAACGCCTCTCGCCGGCTCTGGGATGGAGAGGCGGGAAAATCGGACTGCGATGATGCGGTATAGAACGAAGATGGTGGAATAGCGGATAGATGGTGGGGGGCATGGAGTGCAAATGGAGATAGAGTGCCCTGGGACGCCTGTTGCTGTTGCGACTGTGACTGTAGTTGACTTTGTGCTGTTTGGGAAAGGTTGGATGCCAGAGGGGGGGGAGATGCATGCGTGTATGGAATAGATAATGAAGATAATTGAGGGTACTGAGAATGCAATGGTAGATGATGCTGGGATGCTTGTTGGGGAATGTTGGCTGGCGGGGAATATGAAAGCTGTGGCGTTGATGTGTTGAGGGTCGTTAAGGCAGGGCTGCAATAGATGAGATAATGCGTATACTGCGAGCGGGAGATAGGGGACGCACTCAATGTTGGTCTGAGACGGTTGAGACGTCGAGGATTGAGAATTTGCGGATGTTGCGCCGTTCAAGGTAGAATAGGTTGATAAGGGTACTTGTCCTGGCTGAGGGGACCAGGATGAAGAGCCATAGCTCATCGCATTGTAAGGAGAAGGGACGGAGGAGAGAAAAAAGTTGTTGGGGTAGTTGAAGAAGGGGGAGGAGGCGGCAAGGGATGTCGAGGACGTCTGTGGCGCTGGATATACCCAGTCAGGCTCATTTGGGATCGCATACGGTAGGCGAGTCATGAGGGCGTGCACGCGGTGCTTACCAGATAGGTCTCCCAAGCCAAAGTCGTGCAGATCAATGCTTCCAGAGACTGTAGAGGCCCCATTTGAGTCAGACACGGAAGGTGACCGGTCTTTCCAGTCGTTCGAGTTTGGAGGTCGTTGGGAATCGGCAATGTCGTTCTGAACGGCCGGCGACGACTGGGCGACCTGGGTGGGGGAATGCTGCAACCAGGTGGACGCATTCGAGTATACGTCCATTTGTCGACGGGTTTCTTTTATCTCTTTTTTTCTTTTTTTCTTTCTCTGTTGCGAGGCGCTACTGCACTTTCCCGACGACCGGCAAACACACAATTACGGCTCAATACTGGCGTAACCGAACCGCAAAAGAAGAGGAGAGAATGAAGAAAATGGAACTTTCCGGGACGATACCGCTAACAGAACTGCCAGCTGAGACAAAGTCTTGAATGGCCACACTGGAGGAGCGTTCCAGTCGACGTCGACGCTTTTTATCGCCCACCAAGGCGGACCACATGAATTTTGCCTCAGCTTGTGGCTCCGCTTCGTCAAATTCACATTCCGAAAGGGCCTTCAACAACGCGTACTAGTGCACTACAGTACGTAAGTTCAACAACTCTAGTTGCCAACTACGAGTGTTCAACAGTCGGGCTCTTTCCGCCTTTGTTAAAGGTCCCTACTTCTTGGGCCTCATTTCCCAATGGCAAATTCACAACATGACCCTGTCGTTGCCCAAGTTGAACGTCAAAAACTAACGGCTAGTCCTTTACATCATACCGTGTATATTTTCACTCAACGTTCTCACCATCTAGCTCATTGCGAGCATAAAATCTGTCGCGGAACAAATGCGCCATTGCGCGAATGTTGCTGACCAGTTTACGCAAATGCTCACACAGGCTCCCTTCAGTGCGAATCTGACAGTGCCTCCGGGAGCTGTACATGCAGGAAGCAAACACCTCGGAACAGAAGAGGAGGAAATTGAAGGGGCAATTAAGAAACGACGCACTACCATCAGGAAAGCAAGGGATCCAGACGCGCCCAAACGTGCGGCATCTTCCTACATTTTCTTCCAGAATGACCTGCGCCAGGAGCTGCGCAAGCAACACCCCGATATCACTTCGACAGAGATAATGGCTAGGGTTAAGAAGCAGTGGGCGGAGATGACGCCCGAGCAGAAGGCTGTCCGTGTTCTCCCTTTACATTCGAGCTGCAGTTCCCTTCTCACGCTTTCATTTAGCCCTATGAACACCTTCAAGCTGAGGCTAAACATAAGTGGGAGGAGGAGAAGCGAGCTTATGACGAGCGCCGGGGCATTGTGGCTCCTACGAGGCCAGTTAGTCGTAAGACAGCGGTGGCAACTATTGAGAAGCCTATGCAACCCACTACAGTGGGTTTACCCGTTAGTGCCTTTCTTGTGTAGGCGCACATGGGTTGCTAAAACGTTTCAGAGCACCAAATTGGCGCAAAAATCTCCCGAGTCAAGTGGTGCTTCCACTGACACAAACTCATCTGACAAGTCCTCGGGTGAGGAAGATGGCACAGGTGGCGATTCAGGCGAGGAAGAGGATGAAGAAAAGGATGAAGAGTTGCCTGCACCTTCTCCCCCGCCTTCGAAGAGCAGGGCAAAGCGCAAAGCCGAGATTGCCACGGCCACTAGTACGAAACCGAAGGGTCAGGGCAGCTCGTCGGCCGGCCCTATACCAGCGCGCCCGGAAAAAAAGAAAAGAAGCAAGGTGTGAGGCAGATGGCGCCACCTGACAATGCTCACAAGACCAACCGGATTAACTGATTGAATGACCGACCCTCTTTTCTGCATGCCTTTGCTTAGTCCTTCCACGAGCTTCTGAAACCTCCTGGATTTTACATACCTTATATGCTTATCTTGATCGGTCCCTGGTTGTCGTAAATAGTACATCTCTCGAATTGATGCTGCGCCCATTTCAATATAGAAATTTTGCAGGGTAGGGCACATTGTCGCCTGTCCCGAGTCAGCAACAGGTGGATCGTAGGCACCCGCGATAAGAGCGCTCGGCCATGCGTGCAGTGCCACGGTGATGCTGGGCAGGCCGGATTGGACTGGACTGGATTGAACTGAACTGGATCGATCGATTGTGTATGGTCCATCCGCACCTCCGCGGACACCTCCGGCGGGCGCGGCCGGGAAGAGCCCGTGCGGTGAGGAGGTCCAAAGGTCCAATGGGTGATCCATGGCGATGTGCCATCATGGTATATAATACTCACACTTATCGGTGACTCCTCTCGGCGCACCGCCATTTTCTCTGCTCCTCATCGATCTGCAACATGTCTGCCCCCCCTCATACTGGTAACCCTGACCGCAGGCCACTTCCCGATGGCTGGATCACCCGCTATGATGACAAGTGCGTCTTGTTGTGCCCGTCCCACTACCAGAGCTGATTATACTCTTTGCTTCGGTAGCTACCGTGCCTGGTACGTCTGGGAGACTCGCAATAACGACCGTCTGAAATTCTGAGATAATTGCTTTGCGGGCAGGTATTACGTAGACACACGCGCACAGCCGCCACGCTCATCGTGGGATCACCCACTTCCGCATGGTCTCCCGCCTCCGACTTCCCCACCCGGTAGCTACGTACCACCGTCCAATCCGCCGAATCGCGGCTATGCCAGTAGTGGTGGCGCACCGCCATACAACCAGCAGCAAGGCCAACCATACTCTGGCCAACCCGTCAACCAGGCCCCATCCTACCCTGGATTCCAAGGTAACCCGCAGGAACCCCGTGCCTATCCGCAACAGGCATTCCAAACCCAGCCAAGCTATGGAGGACCCCCTGCTGGTAGTTACGGGAATCAAGGATGGCAAGGGGCGCAAGGCTGGCAACAATCACAGCAAGGTACACGCCACGCCATGTTGGCACGTAGAATGTAGCGATGCTGAAGCACTCCAACTGCCTTTAGGGTACCCTGCACAGCCGCCGTCACAGGCCGTACAGCAGCCAGCACGCAGTGGACGAAGCAACAATATTTCCACTGGGCTTTTAGGTGCGGATGATGAAATTAGTTCTGAAGGGTGCCGAGACTCACGACTGGACTCACACACTTTCCTTTTCTGGCTGTAGCTGGCGGCGCAGGTCTATTGGGCGGCGTTCTACTTACCGAAGGGTTTGAGCATCATGAACGTCGTGAAGAGGAAGAGCGTCAGGAAGCATTCGATCAAGGTCAGTTGAGTTTACTAGTGGTGTCAAATTTCCTAATCTGATCGTGCGGCACGCTCTAGGCTACGTTGATGGTGAAATTAACGATGATTATGGTGGTGGTGGTGGTGGTGTTTGGTAGATGCTCTGGCGTGCGTTGGAACAATACCAGTTCATTTTTGACACCTCACAAATCATATGTCCCCCATTCGAGTTGGAATAATCGGGTTTCCTGACATGGCTCCCGTCTACGTGATTGACGTACAACGTCACGTCCAGTGGCTTACAGATTAAAATTTATTTCGATATTCAAAATGTTTGCTACACTAAAATGGCATATCTAGTCCTCGGAGGAGAGGATATAGGAAGGTTCGGGTTGGAAGGTCGTCGACGATGTAGTACGGAGGGGTCATGAGACACCTTTGAGAAGCCAGTGCACAAGGCAAATTCCGCGCGGCAATTAGTCACGAATCTGGCGCCTTTTTCGAAGGTAGGGCGCAATTGGGGGACAGGGTGGATGCTTCATCGAGGTGCAGGAGACATGCGTCGGCCTTGCGGCTCAAAGTGGGCCACGTTCGAAGTTATCAATGCCTGCGGGGTTTTGGCCATTACCTGAGGGGGTCCTAGAAATAGGCATGATAGTTTTGCACTACTTCCCGATAGGCATGGGTGGTCAGGTGTCCAGCAGGCGTCCACACGTGGTGGAGTGACGGCCGCACACGGAGAGGTGGGCTTGAGTTCCTGAATATCAAATATCCTCGCACGAGGCTAATCCATGGACCGCCCGCCCACTGCATTCATATCTCGGGTCCGATCAAGAAATCAGGCTGCTGGTGGAGGCAGTCTGCTGGGTCGTTCCATTCGTTTTCAATTCCAATTCCGCCGCGAACTCATCCGCCACTACCGGCCGGCGTGGAGGGACTGCCGGGCACCCAAATAATCGACGCGCCTGTGGCGTTCCGCGGGCTTTGCCGAAGCGGGTCGCGCATTTCCAGTCGCGTTTTACAAAGGAACTCAATACAACCCTCACCACCCAACTTTGTTCTCCTCGTCCATCGACCTTGCAAATAAACCACTGTCCATATCTTGTCCAGAAAGCATCAACTGTGCCCTGACCGTGGGCTCCATGGCAAGAGGTAGTGCGAAGGCTGCTGCAAAACGACTTGAAGCCTCCACAACGTCCACAAGTGTCTCCTCTTTGCCCTTTCCCTACAGCATCGCGGGTTCAACCCTTGTGCCCCCTATCTCAACTAGCGAAGATAAAGAAAAGTTCAACCCTCCCACGAAGGTCATGAGGGCTACGGGGATGCGCCGAAAGAGGTCTGCTGAGAGCGATGACGGCAATCTGTCGGTTTCGACGAAGCCTGCTGCAAAGAAGCGTATATTCATGAACGCGGCATACGTTGAAATTCCTGTTCCGTCTGCAAACGTGAGTGTGGGTATTGCCCTGACTCTCATGGACCTCGATTGATCGTTATCGCTCATCTCAAGAGTTCGAAGGATAAGGGCAAGGGAAGGGAATCTTCCAACCTCGTTGAGGGGCTTGAGGATGACATCGTTCCTGTCCCTGAAGCGAGCCTCGGATACGATGAGCTTGTGACTCCTGAAGGCGAATCAGATGACGGTGACCCGGATTTTGAAGCCAGCGAGCCTGATTCCGAAGACGAAGACGACAGAGATAACACTCTCCGCAACATTCGCAAGTTGCCCCACAAAAAGGCGTCTCGCGTTGACGTCAGTCATTTTGGTGATATTGAAGAGGTAGAAGAGATCATGTTTGCAGCCGCCGCTGAAGCCTCCATTCGCGACATGATTAGTGGAGGTGCATCGACGAGCGCAGGCTCATCTAGTCGCAATGTTTCCGAGCGCACTGCGCTTGATGCCGCCACGGGGTACTACTATGTCGATTCGGATGTAGCCCCTGATAGTGACCCCGAGGGAGAGTTGCTGGTGGTCACCTATCCGGAAGACGAACCTGTCATGGTGCAGAGGGGGGGGATGAATCCAGGGATGGGTAGAGGGAGGAATAATGGCCATGGTAAAGCCGAATCCGACGCTGACGACGTTCATCGTGACGTTTTCTCAGCGCGAAGAGAGGCTCGCAGACGATCCCGTTTGGAAAAACAAGACATAAGGATGTTAGAGTATCAGCTCGGAAGACGTTTGACTCATGTAGGTCTAGCAGGCAATTTCTATTATGTCTTCTAGTTTCTGACACATCTGCAGGCAGAAAAGTCTACAATTCAGTTGCACAAGCATCACCCTGAGCTTCGCGATGCCTGGGGTGACCTCGAAGCAGCTGTCGGAATTGTGGAGCCCACAAAAGCGGAGCAACCATCGGGACTCAGAGTAACCCTCCTTCCTTTCCAACAAGAATCACTCTACTGGATGCGTAAACAAGAATTCGGTCAGTACGCTGGTGGTCTTCTGGCGGTCAGTTTCGCACACTTTCCTGAGATATAGTCCTTATGCATACCTGAATCTTGGTAGGATGAGATGGGGTAAGTTGACACTTCAAGGCGCTCACCGCATAACCGAACGGTGTTATAGGATGGGTAAAACGATCCAAATGATCGCTCTCATGGTATCGGGCTCCGCGAAGCCCAATTTAATTGTGGCGTGCGTCTTCGTTCCCCTTTCTTTTCCTTTCAATTTTACGGACATTTCAATCTAACCTACCATACAGTCCGACAGTTGCAATCATGCAATGGCGCAATGAGATAGAAGCGCACACAACTGGGATGGATGTACTCATTTGGCATGGCGTGTCGCGTATGACCGACCCGAAGGAGTTGAAGAAGCATGACGTCGTCCTTACCACGTACGCTGTGCTCGAGAGCTGCTTCCGTAAGCAACAGACGGGCTTCAAACGCAAGGGCACCATAATCAAAGAAAAGTCCCCCCTCCATGCTGTCGAATGGGGACGTATCGTCGTGCGTAGATTTGCAAGCGGATTCGGTGCTTCTCATGTATCTATTTTACCAGCTTGATGAGGCCCATAACATAAAAGAGCGAGCGACGAACACAGCAAAAGCAACCTTTGAACTGAGAGCGAAGTATCGTTGGTGCCTTTCCGGGACGCCTCTCCAGAATCGAGTAGGCGAATTGTACAGTTTGATCAGGTTCCTAGGTTGCGACCCCTTCTCCCATTATTATTGTACGTCACGTTCCTTCCTTGTCTGCTATGTGTCTCCATCCAAAGTTGGTTTTATTCAGGTAAGAAGTGCTCTTGCAAGTCTCTACACTGGAAGTTCAGCGATAAGCGGTCATGCGACGGTATGTCTGCTGTTAGTTTTGTTATCGTTGCACACGCGCTGACCTGTGTTCAGATTGCGGACATAGCCCTATGATGCACACGTGTTTCTGGAACAACGAAATCCTCACCCCCATCCAGAAGCACGGTATGCAAAGTACAGGCGTGATTGCGTTCAAAAAGCTGCGCGTCTTACTGGACCGAATCATGCTGCGGCGAACAAAGATCCAGCGCGCAGACGACTTGGGCCTGCCGCCGCGTACAGTCATTGTGCGGCGTGATTACTTCAGCCCGGAGGAGAAGGAGCTGTACCTAAGCCTGTTTTCGGATGCAAAGCGGCAATTCAGCACGTACGTTGATGCTGGAACGCTGCTCAACAGTGAGTCTTGTGCTCCATATGGAGTTGCACCTGATCACACGGGGACAACTACAGACTACTCCAATATCTTCAGTTTGATTACGCGCATGCGTCAGATGGCCTGCCATCCCGATCTCGTAATCCGCAGCAAGAACAATGCCAGCATGCTCAGCGAAGAGGGTGAAGCCACCGTGTGCCGATTGTGCAACGATGTGGTGGAGGATGCCATCCAGGCAAAATGTCGGCACATTTTCGACCGCGAATGCATCAAACAGTACCTGAACGCATCCATTGAAGCCCACGTAAGATTGACATTTTGTAATGCTCTGCGCTGCCGCACTATTTATCATCCGGTCATCCGGCGTAGCCTGCTTGCCCCGTTTGTCACCTCGCCCTCACAATTGATCTCGAGGCACCAGCCTTGGAGTTGGAAATGCCCGCCACCGCGCGTCAGGGCATCCTTGGCCGTCTAGACATCGACTCATGGCGATCGAGTTCAAAGATAGAAGCATTAGTAGAAGAGCTGAGTAATCTGCGCAATCAGGACGCAACCACAAAGAGCATTGTCTTCAGCCAGTTTGTCAACTTTTTGGACCTGATCGCGTTCCGCCTGCAGCGTGCTGGCTTCTCGGTGACTCGATTTCCGTCATCGGTCCGGACGTCGGCTGATGGCGACCCTCAGATTTGCCGGCTCGAGGGTACAATGAGCCCTCAAGCGCGGGATGCCACTATTCAGCACTTCAGTGAGTCCTGTGCAAGGATCTATAATCGCGTTAATAAGCTGTTTTTTTCAGTGAATAACGTACATGTCACTATATTCCTTGTCAGTCTGAAGGCCGGCGGTGTGGCGCTCAACTTGACGGAAGCATCTCGAGTGTACCTTATGGATAGCTGGTGGAACCCTGCAGTTAGTCCCCTCCCGTCCTTTTTCTCTTTGATCCTTGATCATGTCCGGTGTCGCTCCGGCTCGGCAGGTTGAATTCCGTGAGTGCATGTGCATCGTTTTATCTACTTTTCAACTCACGTCACATATAGAGGCCATGGATCGTATCCATCGACTTGGCCAGCGGAGACCTGTACAGGCAATCAAACTTGTTATCGAGGATAGCATCGAAAGTCGCATCGTACAGCTACAAGAGAAAAAATCAGCGATGGTAGACGCCACACTCTCCACAGACGACTCGGTGCGTGTTTCAAGGGTACTTCGGGCGAAAATCGCTGATAGCCACGGCGCTATAGGCAATGGGCCGACTAACTCCCGAAGATGTACGTTCTGTTTTCCCTGCGGCTGTGCTATACTAACTTACGGCGTTTCCAGTTGTCCTTCTTATTCAGAGTATCCTTGTCCTTTTTTATTCTAGAATTGTATCAACTGACACGCATCCTTTATAGTTATAAGGAACCGTCTTCCTGCTGCAGTCTCCAGAGATCTATAACCCAGAACTACTACACGTTCAATTCTAAGCACATCCTACAGTACTTAGAATTCACTATTGATGTATCTACATATCCACTATTATTACGACAGGCAAAGTTTGGTGCTCACTCGGGCTGGTGTGGAATAGGTTTGGGTATATTTGTCCTCAGTTTTGGTATCACGGGACCTGGAGTTGGAGTTGGTTTGCCTCTTTACCTTGCCTAGCTACCTTTCGAGGCTAGCGCCATGGCAATTCTATCCGAATTTGTGGATGAAGAACCTCAAGACGTTGGCGCTCTTCTGAATGGTCTTCGTATCCCCTCCAACTTTACACGGTATGGGATCATGGAGGACAAAGACACAATTTCCCAGCTTAACAAATGGAAGGCTAACGCTTTCAATGCGTTGAAGGATCTTCGCGGACAGCTTGAAAGTAAACGGCATGAGATTCAAACATCGGATCTTATTTATACCTGCGCGGCATTCCAGGGAGATGGCGACTGGGTATCTGAGGACATGCGTGCCTTATCATCTGGCAAGCCCGTGACATGCGCCACCACCGTAAAGTGACTTAAGCCCCCCTCTAGAGATCCTAGCGTTGGAGGGAGAGCCTTCTCTGTTCGTAGAGGAAATTTTAGTGAAATATGTCAAGCCGATATTTCAAGCAAACCCTCATCCCATGCTGAGCGTCGAAACCAGCCGCAAGCTACCTCGTACAGCCGGAGGGTACGCCGCTGCCCAAGATGCATATGAAGGACAGGTATGGAAAGCCCATCCTGGGATCGGAAACGTTCTTCTTTGGTGTGTGCAACGAATCGATGTACGTACATACATCCCACTCGGCCTTGGTCCTCGCTGAGCCTCGTCGCCGCAGACTGATGCATACGAGCGCTTGTGGCACCTCGTCGTGCCACCGGTGATGACACTATTGGACGATTTTGAAGCAGGGTACAAGCTTTTAGGCATCAAAGTTGTCAACGCCATGCTCGAACATGCGCCATATCCACTTCTCAATCGCACTGGGATATCCGAGCTCATTCTCGCTGTGTGACTTCGTATTTCTCTGGACCCGCACCCTCTCTAACCATATACAGTCCTTAAATCGCGCCCTCACCTTCCTTCACTCACCACATACGCCTGCTATACTTCGGACCGCAATTCCATCCGCGACGAATTTGATAGTGCACACAACTGAGCCTGGCTCTGAACAGCGTTTTACCCAGCTCTGTGCGCTCTTAGGTGATGGTGTGATAGGAAGCGTATGGATGTATAGTTCGGAGGATGCGGATGCTGTTGAAGCAAGCATTGAAGTATTACCTATTCTCGTGCGCGCTCTCGGGATAGGCGTTACGCGCTATTTGAAAGTACGTTTTTAGCACCCTTACAGGCCGGCTTGGAGGATGACCAGATTTCAGGCGTTGATTCCTCAGCTCATGCACCCACTTCATGCGGTCCCTTGCAAGAAGCCGCGAGTAACTCTCCAGTTGTCTTCCCTTCGTGCATTGGGAGCAGTCTCACAAGAATGTAGCCCTCGCATAGAGAATTGGAGGAGCACGATCGTCGAAGGTGTGGCAAAATGCTGGGTCGTGCTTTTGGGAGACGAACAGACGAATGAAGGCGCGTTCCAGTTTTGACGTTTACAGTCCAGTCCAGTCTAATGAGCCTTGACAGAGTCGGAACAACTAAGGCACGCATTAAGGGTTGTGTGCGGCAGGTTGTGGGAGGTCGCTCCCTCGGTCCGCAAGGTGAGTTGTCGCATACTCCCGTGGCGTCACGGCCATTGAAATTTGTGTAGGAATATATTAGACTGTTGGAGCTTGACGCAGCAATTTTCGAAACCCTTATTGGAGATGTTATTTATCCCCATTTAGCAGAGGCAGACGCAATCGACGCTCCACAGCATGACGGGTAGCTGTTGCGTCGCTTGTGCCGCGGCCGAGGGCAGCCAGCGAGGGATCATTTTATGTCGGGGTACACGTTACACGAATTAGGATTTGGATGGCTTTTCTGAAAGGACAGACACCCTCCCAGTTGGAGGTTGATAAACATTCGGTCCTACCGTACAACAGCGCCAGTGATCAGATCACTCGTGCACACATGACTCTAAAACGTAACGTTTCTTGTGTTTCGATTCAGATTACGACCGGACTTCGAAGATAGATAAAGATCCCGAATATCAATATCGCTGCTAATAATTAATAATCAGTTGGTGACCGCGGCCGGTGATCGATGATCGATGATCCCTTCTCCGTACTCTTCCGTCTTTGGCCATGTCTACCTGGCAGGAACTCGCAGCAGAAAAGAAAAGACGTCAAACCGCATCCATTCCGAAAGAATGGTTGATTACACGCCCTGCAGAGGATGTATTAGACGTAACGGACGTTCCTACTAGCTGTGGTCTGTTATCGGCACGCGAGCTGGAGATTACGGCAGTCAGTGAAGTCGTTATCTTACTCAACAAGCTTGGGACCGGAGAATGGTCGTCAGTCGAAGTCACCACGGCATTCTGCAAGAGAGCAATCCTTGCTCATCAACTTGTATGTCCATCATCTCTTCTGCCGGTCAGGTGGTAGCCTTATCTCTCATACCTTCTACGGTCCAGACAAATTGCCTCACGGAGATATTCATTGACCGTGCCCTCGAGAGAGCCGCTTGGCTCGATGAACAGTTAAAGTCGACCGGGAAAGTCGTTGGCCCGCTTCATGGCCTTCCTGTCTCGCTCAAAGACCAGATAAGCATCAAAGGATTGGAGACAATTATGGGTGCGTGGGCAATGTATCCGTCTGGTATCACCGGACATGCACTTAGGTGTCTCAGGATACGTCTCGTGGATCGGTAAAGTGGCCGAGCGTAATGCCTCTCTTACGGAAATCTTGATTGAATGTGGTGCCGTTCTGTACGTTCGTACCAATGTGCCACAAACACTCATGGTTCGGTTCACATCTACTTTCTTCCCCGTGTTCCCGACCCTCACTCATTATTAGTGGCCGGAAACCTACAACATGGTGTTCGGTAGGACGGTCAACCCTGTCAATCGTACCTTAACCTCAGGTGGGTCATCTGGGGGTGAGGGTGCCTTACTTCGAATGAAGGGGAGCATTTTGGGGATTGGTTCTGACATTGGGGGGTAAACATTATTGCCCTTCCTACAACTAGCCGCACTCATCGGTTTTATTAGTTCTATTCGCATCCCAGCGGCAATGTGTGGTATATACGGCTTTCGGCCCTCCTATCACCGCATTCCATATGAGGGTTCAGCAAACTCACTGGAAGGCCAGGACTCCCTTCCATCTGTTCTCGGACCACTCTCGACGGACCTTGGCGGCATCAAGCTGTTTATGCAGGCCGTCATAGGTCGGAAACCGTGGTTAAAGGACCCTCTTTCTCCCAGAAAGCATTGGAATGAGGACGAGTATCGTCTCGTAGAGCACGGTGGTGGGAAGAAGCTCACTTTTGGCATCCTCTGGAATGATGGTCTTGTTATTCCTCAACCCCCCGTCATCCGCGCCCTTGAAATGACCAAGGAGGCAGTGATTGCTGCGGGACATGACGGTAAAACGTGGTTTCACTCGCCTCGAAAGGTGGTCACTAAGAGTCTTGCAGTGATTGATTGGAAACCTAACAAGCATGCAGAAATATATAAAGCAACCGTGAGAGCCGCATTTGGTGCAGTAGAAATGCAATCAGCTTATCTTCTAAAGACAGATATTTGGGGCGCAGCCGGAGAAGAAGACTATGCTGCTGTCACATCACTGACTGGCGAGCCCATTCTGAAAAGCATGTCGAGCGTTGGCACTTCGGCTGGCACTTCAGAGGTTGGCGTATATATTACGGACACGAGCATCTCCGCTTTCGAGCTTTTCCAAGTCCAGAAGAGACGGGCAGCGCTGCGGAAAGAATACCTTGATTACTGGCAGAGCACGAAGGCAGTAACTTCAACTGGGCGACCTGTGGATGCCATCATATCTCCTGTCGCGCCGTTTCCACCCCCTCAACACGGAAAGAACAAGCGCGTGTGGATTCTTGTTCTTACTCAGATACAACACTAACTCTTCCTACAGCAGCGCAGAGTACACGTTTATCTGGAATGCACTGGACTATCCTGCCTGCGTATTCCCTGTTACCAAAGTAGATCCTGTACTTGACCAACCCAAATCTGCACATCAGTTCCTGAGCGAGGCGGACCAGAGGGTATATGAAATGTGTACGAGCTACACTCTCTTTCGTGATCGTTGACGCTGATTGTTGATTTCGGGAAGATGACTCACCCGAAACTTTCAAAAATGCACCTGTCGGACTGCAGCTTGTGGGACAAAGTCAGGAGGATGAGGCTGTCATTGCCATGACGGAGATTGTCGATGTCGCACTTAAAGCAAAGCTGCACGGCCGACCGGGCTTGTGAATGGTAAGGCAGCGAATGTATGAAGTTTGATGTATTGTAGTTGTCTTGAATCAAGTGTATTGCACCCCAGCAGCCTGGGCTTATTCATATGGTCCTGGGCGTTTCTTCATTTTTCCGCTTGTGTATTCCCTGATATTATTTACAGACAGTCGAAGATGGCGGAATACAGTAAACGAATGAACCGAGTTGTGATTGATGGATGAATTGCGATATCAGATTAGATTCGAGTCCTTCGGTGTGGTGAGTGGGGTGCCGCTCTGTTCGCTCCCGAGAGTGAGACGTCCGAAACATTTGTGTGTCAGGATCCCTTTTCTTTATATTGAGCATCGGTTACTCAACTCTTTCGAGCTCTTCCTGTTACAGTTCTCCCCTAGTCTGCCATGGTCGAATCACCAGACTGGAATCCAGAACAGCCCCTCGGCAAATTTTTTCCGCCCATGAGGAACGATCTGATTCTCAGGGCGGCAAGAGGTGCGTCGCCCAACACCGTCTCTAACTTCGCTGGTCTCACGTCATTCTCAAGGCGAAGAAACCGAACGTGCACCAGTCTGGGTGATGCGCCAGGCGGGCCGTTATCTCCCTGGCAAGTACTGTCCCCATAGTTTGCATTTTATTCCCTGATCTCCAACCTTCACCGAAATCTGCAGAGTTCCGCGCTGTTCGGGCTGAACACGATTTTTTTGAGATCTGCAGGACACCTTCGCTTGCGTGCGAGATCACGCTGCAGCCGATCAGGCGATATCTAGGCCTCGTCGATGCAGCGATTATCTTCAGTGACATCCTCGTTGTCCCACAAGCCATGGGAATGGAGGTTCTCATGAATCCGGCACCGTTCTTCCCCGCTCCTCTCAACACGCCCGCAGACATTGTGCGTCTTCGTGAGCACGTCGATGTGCACAAGGAACTCGGCTACGTCTTTGCCGCCATCACACGCACCCGGCATGGACTCCGTGGCGAGGTTCCGCTCATTGGTTTCTGCGGCGCACCTTGGACCCTGTTTTCGTATATGATTGAAGGCGGTGGGTCCAAGACGCTCCAGAAGGCCAAAACTTGGCTGTTCAAATATCCGCAGGAGAGCAAGGCGCTTCTCGCTCGCATCGCAGACATCTGCGTCGACTTCCTTGTCGGCCAAGTCGATGCCGGTGCTCAGGTGAGTTCCACGTACGACACTATCCAGTGCCTTTACCTCGGAACACATATAGCTACTGCAAGTGTTTGACTCGTGGGCAGGAGAACTTTCCCCACACGACTTTACGGAGTTCGCACTTCCGCCCCTCCAACACATCGTCATTTCCGTTCGCGCACGCCTTGCGGAGAATCACCTCCCTGCAGTTCCCCTTATACTTTTTGCCAAGGGTGCCAATGCGCCTTCATCTCTCGCAACAGCAGCGGCGACTGGCTTCGATGTTCTCGGTCTCGACTGGTGCGTTGTGCCGGAGGATGTACGCACAGCGGCACCGAGGAGAGCACTTCAAGGAAACCTTGACCCCACCAGGCTATATGGTGGACGGGAGGCAATCGAGAACGGCGTGCGTCACATGTGTGCGGCGTTTCGTGTGGGGGGTAGACCCCCAAAGGGGTGGATTGCGAATCTCGGACATGGCATCACACCTGGCGTCGACCCAGACGATCTTAAATGGTTTTTCGAATGTGTGCACAAGTATTCCGCAAGTGGGGTGATGCCATAGTAGACGAGGTATTGCAAAAAGGAGTATAGAGTTGAGTAGTTATACAGGTGTGTAACGTGTAGATATATGCTAGGTATCACACGCGGGAGAGATCTCAGATGCCTCGCCAGTACGTACTTGTACGTCCAATCAAAAGGTCGCCAGAGCTAAATGTAAGAGACAAATATATAGGGAACCGATGAAATGATAACATGGGTAAGATGCGGGGTGTAGTTGATGAGGTTGGGAGGCGGGGGTCAATGAAAGTCCATGCAAGGGGTAATGCTGCAAACCATGCGGGATGACACGATGACGGATTATAACAGAAACAGATGAACAACAAATCGAAACCAAGCGGTGAAGTGTCAGGCCAGGGTCATGCGACGACATCTGCTGCGCTGAAGCTGCTGCGTCGACGCCTCACCCTTCGCAGACCTGGCCGCTCGCCTTTACTGTTTCCGGGCTTGACCAAGGCATTTATGCCATTCTTCATCCACTCGTTGGCATTGGCCCGAGGAGCGGGAACTTTGAGCGTCACATCGCTGAGATTACTGACAGACGCGTGGTGCCCATGTCCTGGACGCTTTGGAACAAGCGTTGGCAGTCTCGACGGGGAAGGTGATGCGGGGCGCGCGGTGCGGCGTGGTGCAGGAGCGGGGGCAGGAAGATTGGGCACTTTTTGTGGAACGCGTACTGACGTCGCATTCGCAAGCCTGGGGATCTTGTTCGGCGGAGCGGTTACGTTTGCCTTGTTCGCGGCTGTGCTAAGGACCTTGCTCGGTTTGCAAGCAGCGGCTGCCGCCGAGCGTGTCACTCGGGTTGGGCGTTGCTCGGACGCGGTGAGCTTGGTAACACCTGTCTTCGGAAGCGCACGGGATTTATGGCGCGTCGGTGGGTGTGCAGAGCCAAGAGCCGGAAGAACATCTCTCTCGTCTTCCATATCATCATCAGATGAATCGGTAGCAACTCGCTTCGCATTTGGCGTCTTGCGAGGTTGTCCAGGAGGAGCTGCTGCGCGGGCACGAGCAGAGGCCGCAGCAACATGCTTACTTGGGGTGACAGGTGGGACAGTGGTCACTCCGGCGACGATGGGGACAGCATCCATGGGTACGAGGTTCTCTGTGTCGGTTTCGGCTGGTGGTGTGACTGGAGCAACGATCGCTGCAGCAGCAAGTGCTGCCGCTGCTTGAGTCCGCCGCATTTCGTCCGCAGCTGCCCACTTCACCCACTCAAGTTGCTTGACGTACATGAATTGTTGCTGTGGACCGACTACGCATCCGGGGCGTACAATGCGCATAAAAGCAATCGCCTCACTTGCAGTAAATCCGTACTTCCAAACGAGATAGGCGCCGATGAGTGTGCCTGTCCGCCCTAAACCGGCTTTACACTAATCGCACACGAACTTGGTAAGCAATGAGTTAATGGGCACGAAGGACTCACATGAACTGCCACGACACCACCAGCTTGGATGATCTCGTCAGAGACATCAATGAATCGCCGTACGATCTCGTCAGACGGATTGGTACCATCATCAAAATACAACTCCATATGGTTTATCCCTCGCTCAAGGAACGTCTGGCAGTCGTAGAGCGGATTATTCAGCCGGATGACGATCTTGACGTTATGTTGCTCGAAATATTCAAGACAATTTTGGAACGGCATTGGCAGCTTGCGTTGCAAAGCGAGTTCGCGCTGCTTGACGGCTTTTGCGGGTGAGATGAGGGCCCCCGCGGATGATACCTGCTCTTTCGCCGCATCCTTCTGGTTCTTGATCCACGCAGGGTCCATGGGCGATGCGAGAGCAATAAAGTGGGGAGAGATCCAATTCCAATCACCATTCTCCACCTTTTCATAGAACTCGTACTCGCGGATGTCAAATTCATTGAGATCGCACAGTCCGTTCTGCATCGCTTTATACATCCCCCAGAGACAGTCTTGAATGCTCAGGTTGAAGTCGGAGCGTCCGCGGCCGGCATCGCGGAAGGGCATGAACTCAAGTTCAGCGATGGGCTGAAAGGCTTCCCAGGGTGCACGTTGTTGTACAATTAACTAGAGAGAGGGTGAGACAAGGAAGAAAGAAATGAAACTGAGACGCACCGAGAAGAGAGCCATAAGAAGCGCGGCATTAGCTTTCCGCTGAGGGTCATCGGAGGTGTAGAGAATTAGGCGGTGGGAAGCAAGATCCTCATCCTGCAATGGGGCATGAACATCATGAATGGGTAACGAGTATAGGGACCGGTTATCCGGCTTGAAATCAAACAACCCAAGAAGAGGAGTTGCAGTATTAGTGGTACTCTCCGGCTCTCCGAGCATCCTAGGACAGCTAGAGATTGGAGCGGGTTTGGGGTGGAGGGTATGAAGGACAGTCTACTCGGTGTCTCGTACTTTCGTACGTTGATCACGGAGTACCGGAAGTTGCATTTCATAGAGCAGAAAAGTCACTTACAGTAAGTAATGTGTGAATAAATATGCAGGCTTTATAAACCATGGCGACGTTGAGGGGACCCCAGTCCTGAAAGAAGGACATGTACATGAGTTGATCATCAATGGTGAAGTAGTAGTGCTTGGTCGGTTCTGAGGATTCGCAAGGAGGTGTGCAGATTCCGCGGACATTGACTTGTTCTAGCTGAGATCCGGGGTTGTTGAGGGTCTCTTGTTTGGGTGGCGGATGAGGAAAGGTGGTAAAGTATAGTCTACAATTGAGTAAATGAATTTAGGTAAAGTTCTGATGTCTATCTAGACGAACCTGTCATCAAAGCGGCAAAGCGGTTCGCACTTTGGAGCCATGGGGAGGTGAAGTAGGTGAGAGATGTATGTTCCAAACCACGATGAGTTAGAATTGGCGGACACGGGCAGCCCAAACACGTGCACGAGGCAAGCCTAACAAACACCGATAAACAATGCGTCTCACGTGCTCGACCAAGTGTCTGACCACATGAGTAATAATTACAAGATCTGTGCCATCGCTCTGCTCCGGCAATTGAACTCAAATTGGAATGATCATAGTATAGATACTATAGAAAAGCTTAAAACAAATATCAGAACATGATACACTGTTTTATTAATGTTGCAGAAGAACACGGATCATAACAGGAGCTCATGGAATGTAACGTTTGTCGTACTACTCTCACCCAGTCGTAAGCGGACCAGACCATGGGTCCGGTTTCTGATTCTGGTCAATGCTGTGTAGAGCTGACCATGAGAGAAGACAGGATGTGTGAGATCGATGGCAATGCAGTCAAGAGTCAGGCCTTGGCAACTGTTGAATGTAGTTGCATATGCTGCTGCAAGAGGGAACTGTCGACGAAGGAGTGTGTGTCCGGATGGTAATTGATGTGTGAAGGAGATGCGAGGAATGAGAATGTCCTCATACATTGTTTGAATGGATGATGAATGCTCGCATATGATTCTCACAGTGATTAGTCTTGTGCCAACCTCTGTGACAATGACACAGACATTTTTGACCAATTGTTGATCAACGGAGAAGTTGCAGAGCAAACAGTACACTGCATTTGTCTTGATTTTCAGTTCATGGTCTGGAAGCCCTGGTGGGGTTTGATGGGCAACATAGTCCAATGCACTGTCAGGAGAAATCAATCCACTTTCGTCAGCTTCCTTGAGAGTGTCAGCAGCATAGAAAGTCTTTTTATTCCCCATCAAACGGTTCAACACGAGTTCATTATAGTAATTAATTTGCCAATTGGTTGGGGCAAGAATGGAACACCTCAGACATGCTTCTGGGCGCAGCAGTATGTCAGCTGGAAAGGCGAAGTTGATGAGCTCTTCTGCACTATTTGTAACAGTAAGCATGTGCTAGAGTGGAACCTCTGTGAGAATGCCGTCTCCGATGGTGTCCACCCACTGTGAGAAAGCAATGTCTTCTGCATTTTGGATCGGCTGGATGAGGGTGTAAATGTTGAATAGAGACCACAGGGGTGAGGACTTTATAGATGCGTCAACAATTTTGCGACGGGATCCTCCTCGAATGACAGGCCCAGTCTGGTGAAAGTCTCCTAAAAGGATGACACTTTTCCCCCCAAAAGGGATGTTGTTTGCCATCACATGCCGACATGTTTCATCCACACATCCCTTAACAGTGCGGTTTGCCATCATTGCTTCGTCCCAACAAAGAGCTGCCAATTCATGAATGAATTGACCCCGTGGGTGACTTGGCTGAATGGGCGAGATGAGCATCTTGTTCAGGTCGTTGACAGGAATCTATGAAATAATTGATCGACACCATGAGAAACAAAGAGAGCCAGAGGCACCCAGTTAGAGCACATACCTTGAATGCTGAGTGGATGGTACGTCCTCCATCATAGTTTTGCACTGCAAAGGCAGAAGTAGCGCCAGGTAGGAACAGACGGCCAGCAGATCGGATTCGATCACAAATTGCTCGAAGGAGAAATGTCTTCCCACAGCCTCCTTTCCCATCAACAAATGCAAGGACTTGACGGCCTTTATCAATGGCCGATGTCACTGCATGGTATATCTCCAACTGTTCGGCATTCATGTGGCAAACAGCATCATCAGCACAAGCAGCAAGGACATCTCGATTACAGTTCCAGTGTTGCATTTCATGTTCAACCTCTCTTGTGTATGAAAGAACATGAGGCAACCTGTAATCAGAAACTGCTTTCCCATGTTCATCTAGGTAATGGCAGAGGTCATCGAGGGCACGGTTGATGCCAATCTGCTCTGTGTTATTGTGTTGGAGGATGTAATCTCGGGACAGGTGAAGATGAAAGCATTGCCAGAGATGGAGAGGGGTAGGTATGCAATCATTGATGAGCAGGTGTACAAATAGGACGCGGAGCTGTCGCAGTGTTTGTAGATAGTCGATGCCTTTGGTTAGTGCATATTCAGCCTCGTCTTCATTCGCAAAGATGCCAAGCAGCATGGCAGCCTGCTGAAAGGTATCGTATGTCTCCCCATTTACAGTGTGGGCATCTTCAAAAGAGAGGATAGGTTGATGTCAAAGAATGGCACGCAAGTAAAACAGTTCTCCTTTGGATGGAGGGATGGGGTGAATTCGAGTGATGAACTGATAACAAGGATTGTGCAAGATAACATGCTGAGGAGTCATTCCATCACGGTTCTCACGTTCCAAATAATAGTGAGGGAGGTTGTTCTTTGAAACGTCAAATTTGGCAAGTCAAAAAGTAGAGAAGTATTCAGAATATATAAGTTGAGTGAAAAGGTGTTGAATTCCATCATGTCCGATGTAGGAACTGGATGGCTGTATAAAGTACCGATCTAATTGGGAGAGTGTACTTTCTGTTGTCCGATGTCTAGCATATTGACAATGTGCCGTTGAGTTGGCCAAATAGATAGATAGACTACTGACAGCAGGGTTTTTCTTCGTGATGTGATAGCCCATGATGTGCCACATGCTCTCCCCACTGGAAGATATCGAGCATGCCAGTAGTCAGCAATCTCGTCCACAGCATCTTGTGGTCCAGTCCCGACAATCCGATATCTTGTGTAATCACCGCCTGCATTAAATTGTGTTAAGTCTTTATTATGAAAAGCAGATGAACCAAAAAAGGTACCTTTGTGCACATATTTGAAAAGATACTGGAAAAGATGGGAGGTGCTTGCACTTTCGAAATTAATATGACAGCGAAATTTTCGAAGGAGAGGGAGGCAATAAGGGACAATCCATTCATTGCCAGGGCAGTGGCATCGGTAATGTACCCGGCCCTGGGCATCGATAGTTGTTATTGGTTGAAGAGAGGTTGTGGGTATCCAAAGTGACAATATCGCCTTCCGTCAGAGTCCTCCTGTTGGCAGTATTTAGACATAGGCCTGTTTTCGGCAGGGTGATGATGGACCATGAATGTCTGCACGAGAGCAGTGTCATCAGGATCATCGGGAATTTCAGCAGAAATGACAGAGTCGATATCATCGGGGGTGTCACAATCATGTTGATATTTGGTGAGTATATGAGCATGTGGCAGTCCTCGCTTTTGAAATTCGATGGAATGAATTTTGTACATGAGGCCACTGCTGTTTGGGAACATGGTGGCTAATGCTCGTTCGAAGAGTGTTAGCTTGTGCTTGAAGACGTGCACAACATCAACAGGGATGTCTGTGTGATCTTGGCTGTGACCTTGACGTGCTTTGATTTCATCCCATTGTGCGTTACATGTAATGGTAATGAAGAAAGTGGGACCACCAAGTGCAGCAGCGATTGCCAAGCAGTCCGCAACCTGATTTGCTGCCCATCTCCACGATCCAAGAAAGGTTGCAGGGAGGTAAATGTTCTCACTGTCGGGAATGTTCTGCTCTCCCATTAGAGCAGCGTCTTCAGCCCAGATGTGAACCTGGTTTTGATGAATGTAGGCAAGACGACAGTCAAGATTGCGACTAAACATGTCGATGAGGTATTCATTGGTTAAGCGGCCAAAGAGGCGAAAACGGTCTTCACATAACAAGTGTGCCCGATAATGCCACAGCTGTGTCGTAGTGACTTCTCCACGCTCTTCAAGCAGTGTTAAGAACTCACTGCTTCTACCTGAGCAGCGGGTCTTATCAGGTGATCGTGGGTGGACTTGGGGGCGATGAAGCTAAAGGTGATCTTGAAGACGAGGAGAAGTCACACTGAAAGGCTTAGAGGCAGGGCAGGCAAGGGAGTACGAGGCAGAAAAGCCAAGTGGACAATCTAAGGATTGCCTTCGCATTTCATGGGTCTTATATACTATGGGGACAGGGTGTTACATAAGCAACAGTAGGTATGGTTAATCTATCCATAAGCAGATATGGCGTCATAGATTGTGCAATAAGGTCCGTGCACAGAATCTTCTAGAGGGTTTATAATTAGCCGCCCAATGGCGCTTACCCCTCAGACATGGTCCATGCGTTTCTGCAGTATTCTGTGGCGTTCCATTGTCTTCTAGCCAATGGTGTAACTCCCTCCAGAAGTATTGTTGTTCTGTCTTGATTCCATGAGTTTCCATGGTCTTCTAACCAATTGCGGGTGTCTTTGAGCTTGAGGTCACACACTAGGTCATGTGCATCGTCATGTGACCGATCACGTGTTACTAGTGTGACATATTGCATGACTTGTCACATGTCACATCGTGTGACTCGAGGGTGTGACAAGGTGTGACAGGGTGACATTAGTTTCCCATGGTCACATGTCTTGGGATTTCGTGTTCCACCACCACGGTTCATGACAAGCAGGCCTTGGACATTGACATCATGTCCAGGTTCTATTTCAAGATTGATGAGGTCTGCAGCATGGCCATGATTGTCACAAGAAGCTGTAATGGCATTGCCGCCTGGAATTCCCCAACCAAATGTTCCATGAGGAAAGAAAAGGGGATACACAAGTGGCTCCCAAAAGCGGCTTGTTGTTGCAATGGTTTGATTCTGTCCATCTCGACAGACAACAATCATTTTGCGAGCATTGACTTGGTTTTGACTGGTGTTATTATAGTTGACAACTGCAGCGATTTTGGGGGAATGGCCGGCATCTCGAAGGGTAATATGTGCAGTGGAACATATGTGAGGAGGAAGTTGGCCAACAAAGCATAATGCTTGAGCAAATTTGTTTATGCGGAGAAGGGCATTCTGTACAGCGTCAATCCAGTCCCCTGGTAGGGTGTTGGCCCAGTTACGATGAGGGGCATTGTCAGAAAGGAAGCCATCATATAGGATCCATCTGACTGTGTTGTTGTTGTGAGATGCGTGAATGCAATGATAAACACAGCCTTGAATGGTGACGAAGGCATGGTGACCAAAGTTATCAGGAAAGCGCTCAGATGTTTCCATAGACACAAAGGAGAATAGTAAATTTAAAGGACGAGAGGATCCAGAGAGACGTGTGTTGTTTAGGAATGTGTCAAATTCATGCAGAAGAGGGGGAAGGGGTGGAATTGTGTGAGCGTATTTTCCATTCGGACCACAGCAAAACCCAGCCTTCTTGCCTGTAGGCCAAAGGATATGACAATGTGAGCATGCATGCGGGCGACCACCCCAGAGTTGACCCCACACGAGCTTTGGTGTTGAGATTGGACCGATGAGCCAAGTGGTGTCCATAATACTTAAAGTGCCATTTCATTGGTTCAGTAAATGGACGGACAGGCAATAGGCTATGAAACACAGAAGGGAGACGTACAGATACAGGTAAAGAATCAGAAGGGACGAAGATGAAGAGGGTTTTTTAACCACATTTGAAGATCAAGCAATTTATATGTAAAAAAGGGAGCGGATGCAAAGCACAAACGCCCCAATAATTTTTTTCAGGGAGAAACAGTGAAAGAGTGGAACACAAAAAAGAGGAAGGGATGAAGGGGGAAGACGTATCTCTGCATTTCATGACGAAGAAAGTAAGAAATTTCAAAACAGGGAGCGGATCCAAAGCACAAACATGCAATCTTTTGATTTTTTATCAGGACAAACAGAGTGAAAAGGGGAAGAGCCAAAAAAGGAATGAAAATGTGAGACAGTGATAAGCTCCGCCTCTGGTATGGAGAGAGGTGAGGTGTTTTACGGACCGATGGACTGGCTGGGGTCACGTGACCCCATGACTCATTACAATTACGCCCCTGACCTATTGTCTGGACTGGATGACTGATGCCCCTTACTATACACTGACTGATGACTCTGATTTGCTTACTGATATGCGCATCATGCTGACAGTGTACTATAGGTTGATGACTGATGCTGACTGAGGATGACTGAGTTCTTACAAACCGGCTTGGCAACCGGTTCTAGGACTATTAGTCATACTAGGTTTGAACCTGTATATATAGGACTCTGTATGAACAGTTGAGCCTTAAGCTCGACTTTGCTTTGCAATCACAGCCTCTTGTTCACTCCTGTTCACAGTGCGGCCCCTCTCATCTCTCCCATATACATTCTAAGGTCCTTAAAGGCGGACCTTGCCTTTGAAGCTTAGTGATTGTGCTATAACAATCAATGCGCCTCTCAGGAGTCAGATTGCATGCCTCAGTACGCCTCGGACCACATGCCTTCCTAATCCGTCGGTTGTGCACAAAGCCCCGCTGCAGGCTTAACACAAGTCGAGCTTCCTCTTAGCCAAAACTGGCTGACATCACTCTCAACCTAGGAAAGAAGTGAACGAACCCTTTGCTCCACAAAGATGTCCAGTTTCACAACCAGACTAACGATGACCTCTCAGCGGAGATCAAAGGAAGAGCATACTGGGTAGAAAACACAAATAGTGCCCACTCGGCCTATCAGATCAAAGACGGGGAATACACCTACCCCATTGAATATATCAACGGAACCTGGTACAAAATCAGGTGGTACTTTGACGGAAAATACGAAACCAGTCACTCGGACGAACTCCAAGATCTAGCAAACCTTGGACTAGGAACAAGAGCCAAACCAGTGCTCTAGGCAGTCGATCTCACACAACTAGAAACAGAACTCACCAACACCAGCGAAGAAATACCAGAAATAACCTTCACATCACCCATCACAGACCCAGACATCCCCACCACAGACTTAGCAGACACACCTGCAATAGAAGAACTAACAACAGCAATGGCACATGTCGCCGTAGCTCATGTACAACCTGCACCAGTAGCAGGACCAGCACAGCCATAACAACCTGCTGGAGGAGGTGGAGGAGGTGGCAGACAACCACAACAACCTCCTGCTGGAGGACAACCTGGCGGTGGAGGAGGTGGAGGCGGAGGAGGAGGTGGCGGAGGCCAACCAGCAGCAGGACAACAAGCCGCTGGACAAGTCGCAGCTGCGCCACCCCAAGCCACACCCCTCAAGGGAATGATACCTCAAATCTTCGAAGGAAACAGAAAAGATGCTGAAAGATTCATGCAACAATTTGGAGCCTATCGATTCCTTAATCGACACAACTCCACATTCATGAACAAAGCAGAAATGGTGGCCTATGCCCTCACCTTCATCAAAGGCCCCCAAGTAAATGACTGGGCCTATGATATGGCCAACCAACTATCTATCAAGGTAGAAGGAAACCCTGCCACGGGAGACCCCCCGACACATGCGGAAAATGACCAAGCCCTCTGGGATTGGTTCGCACGATCCTTCAGAGATGCCTTCACAGACTCTACCAAGAAACAAGATGCATACTCCCGTCTTACTAAAATGGAGCTAAACATGGACAACGTCAATGCATCCATTACCCTCTTCAAATGTCTCATCAGAGAAGCAGGATGGGGACCCGATGCAGAAGGGACAATTAAACTGTTCCAAGACACCCTACCTGTCGGACTCCACCGCACCATCCGCCAGCAAGAAACGCTACCAGCCACCCTGGAAGAGTGGTATGACGCAGTCAGAAAAACGGTCCAAAGATGGCAAGACCTTAATGACAATTTGGGGCCCAAAGGATGACCTGGCAACATCTCCACCAGAGCCAACAGGATGTGAGGATACCAAAAGGCACCCCCTCCAAAGAAGCAGAAGGACCCCGATGCCATGGACATAGACGCTATCCGCACTACTGGAAAACTGACTGACGAAGAATGCACCCGCCTCATGAAGGAAGAAAGATGCTTCCAATGCCGCAAGGTAGGACACATGTCATGAATCTGCCCAGAAAAGGGCAAGGACAAAGGATAGAACCCTGACCAACCCCATAGCTCTCAAGGACAGTACGTCAGAGACAAACCAAAGGTCTGCACAGTGGTAATCAACGAAGATGAAGAGGACCAGCACAGCGAAGTGGAGACCTCGACCACGGCACCACCATCCTATACCAAAAAGGACATTCTTCAATACATCAGAGGAATGTCCATTGAAGACCACGAAACCCTCTACGAGGAGATGTCTGCTCAGGTGGATTTTTAGGTAGCTTGAAGCCGATGGCCTGGCTTAGGGCAATTGGATTGCAAGATATGATGTACATTAGGAAACTCTTGACTCTGAATATGAATGTTTCTTTCTGCACTTCGCAATCCAAGGCTGACAAATCAGCTCTCATTGACAGTGGAGCTACGGACAACTTCATCGATGAAGATACATGGAAAAGACTGGGAATTGGAAAGAAGGAACTTGCCCAACCAGTCACAGTCCACAATGTTGATGGGACCGAGAACAAACAAGGCAAAATCACACACTACTGTTGGCTCCACATCGTCAAAGGAAGAAAACACATGCTCCAGTGGTTCTACATCATGGCGCTAGGAAAGGATTGCATCATCCTTGGCTACCCCTTCCTTTACAACTTCAACCCAAGAATCAACTGGAAATCGGGGAAGGTCCTGGGAGAACCTGTACAACTCCAAAGCAGCCGCTACATGCACATCGCCAAACACATCTTCTTCATGTAGAGAGAAGCAGTCAAACAAGTGGGAAAACCCAAGGAAGGAGAAGCCATCTACGTGCAACACACCAACATCGTGCAAGAATGGGCCCAGAAGGCAGATCAAAACAAGATCCACCTCACCCTCAACACCATCCCCAAGGAGTACCACAGGCACCAGAAGGTCTTCTCAGAAGAAGAAGCACGTCGCTTCCCACCAGCACAATCCAAAGACATGACAATCAAACTTGCCCCCGATGTGCCAAAAGAATTGAACTGCAAGGTATACCCCCTTTCAAGGGACGAACGAGAACTCCTCCAAAAGTGGATCCTTGAAGAAGAAGAGCTGGGACACATCTACGAGGGTCCCTCACCATACACAGCACCAGTCTACTTCATCAATAAGAAGGACAGCTTGGAAAAACGAATTATCATGGACTACCGCCAGCTCAATAAGCACACGGTCCGAGACAACAACCCACTGCCTAACATCCAGTCGGCACTGGAAAGGCTACATGGGAAGCTACTCTTCTCAAAGTTCGACATCCACTGGGGTTACAACAACATACGTATAGCAGAAGAGGACCAAGCTAAAGCAGCCTTCAAAACTCCACAAGGCACCTATATTCCTCATGTCATGTACTTTGGCCTGACCAACGCCCTGCTGTTCTTCCAACAGACCATGCACCGAGACTTCCGTCCCCTGCTCCAAAAGTACCCAGAGAACTTGGGGAACTATATGGATGACTGGTGGATCACCACTGCCAATGATGAAGAAGGGAAGAAACTCCACAAACAAATCATCCACGAGTTCCTTGACAAAATGGAAGAATGTTCTTACTTCCTGAAGCCGAAGAAGTGCCAATTTGAAAAGGAAGAAATGGAGATCCTAGGCTGGTTAGTAGGCGGAGGATGAGTATGCATCGACCCAGCAAAGGTCAAAGGCATATCTGAATGGCCCCGAACCCTCTAATCAGTGGAAGAGGTTAGGAAAACTTTAGGCGTGTTGGGATACCAGCGACCCTTCATCCAAGGTTTCACCTCGATTGCACGACCGCTACATGACCTTACCAAAAAAGGAACCCAATTCTGCTGGACGCAGAAATGCACCGACGCCCTTGACGAACTCATCAAAAGAGTCACCATGGAACCCGTCCTCTGGCACCCAGACCCCTCTAAACCCTACAAACTCGAAGTGGATGCGTTGGCCTTCGCCCTGGGGAGCATCCTCTACCAAAGAGATGACAATAACAAACGCCGAGCAGTTGCCTATCATTCAAAGGCGCTGAACCAAGCTGAAAGGAATTACTCCATTGGGGACTGCGAATTCCTGGCCATCATAGAAGGCCTCAAGTGTGTCCGACATCTAGTCATGGGATCGCCCCATAAACTCACGATCTACACGGATCACGACAACCTCCACTACTACCAGCATCCACAGAAGCTGAACCGCCGCATGGCTCGCTACATTGCCTTCCCGGCAGACTTCGATTTCGAATTAGTCCACTTACCCGGAAAGAAGAACCAAGCCGACCCACTATCTAGGCACCCTGACCATGACAATGGCTCAGCAGACAATGAGGAAACCACAGCCCTTCCCAATGAGCTTTTCACAAGGGCAATTGAGATCACCATTCTAGAGCGCCAGGTTCACCAACTACAAAAGGAAAATGACAAACTATGCCAAGCATGGAAGAAGAAATACAGCATCTACCAGGACGAATGGAAGGTCTGGTGGAAGGCGGGATCACTGGTCGTCCTAGACAACACAGACCTATGCCGCACGTTCCTACAAGACTACCATGACGCACCTACATTGGGACACCCAGGAGTCTGGAAAACCTACCAAGCACTAAGACATGACTATTGGTGGCCAAACCTGCACAAAGATGTGGAAGATTACATCAAAGGATGTGCAACCTGCCAAGCGGTGAAAACAATCACACACTGCAACGTACCCCCAATTGCACTGATCGGACCAGGAGAAGACACAACCCCTTTTTCCACCATCACTGTCGATTTCATTACAAAGCTACCCGAATCATGCGGCTGTGATACGATCCTCACCATCACCGATCATGACAGCACCAAGGCCGTAATTCTAATCCCGTGCCGAGAAGACATGGGAAGCGAGGAAGTCACGAGGCTCTTCAGAGATCATGCTTTCCCCTATACTGGAATTCCCAGAAGGATCATCTCTGACAGAGACACGCAGTTCACATCACAATTCTTCAAGGAACTCTGCGCCCAGCTAGAAATCAAGCAGAACATGAGTTCGGCATACCACCCCCAAACTGACGGACAATCCGAGAGAACGAACCAAACAGTGGAGACAATCTTGCGAATCTTCTGTAATCACCAACAAGATAACTGGGCAGACTGGCTCAAGGTCATGCAGTATATGATCAACTCCCGTCCCTCGTCTACCACTAAGAAACCCCCTTATGAACTATGGATGGGATTCATTCCCCGCACCCATCAACCCACACGTGTCGGAAATGTGCCAGCGATTGAAGAACGAAAATCTCAGCTGCTAGAAGCTAGAAAGAGCGCCCAAGAAGCCATCAGCAAGGCGCAATCCCTCTGGTCGAAAGATCCACGCTTCCAGCGGTACTGCGTGGATCAGAAGGTCTGGCTAGAGGGGACCCATCTCCGTACAACACACCCCACGACCAAATTAAGGGCCAAACGTTTTGGACCCTTCAAAGTTACGGAAGTACTCAGTGCAGTGACATACAGACTAGACCTCCCACCTGCATGGAGAATCCACAATGCATTCCACGCGGCTGTCCTACACCCTTATAAGGAAACGGAGCTTCACAGACCCAACTTCTCCGAAACACCACCTGATCTAGTGGAAGGGCATGAGGAGTGGGAAGTGGACAACGTGTTAGCCTCAAGGCACACGGGCAAAAAAGGGGTACTACAATACCTGGTCCGATGGAAAGGATTTTCAGAAGCACATGACTCTTGGGAGCCAAAGATTTTCATGATAAGAACCCAAAGGCCATTCGACAAACAGTTATAAACCCCCAAGAGGTCGCAATGGAATCCCCACCACTCCCAGACATCTCCTCACTCTGCAATCGATTCGAAAACCTCTCTCTCATGTCTTCACGATACAGTTCACCGTCCCCTACCACTCGCAATGCCATGCTGGCGGTGAATACTAAAGAAGTTGCAATATTAGAAGCATTGCTCCATCCCACATTGGAACCACCCCCTGCCTTCCCAGAAGAACCGGCTTATGCAACACCAGCAGAGAACCCCCCGGACATCGACTTCGGCGAATATCTCTGCCTCTCGCCCTCGGTCTACAGCGTCCACACACCCAGCTGCCTTCCCAGCCCCGAACCACTTCTTATTCCTCCCCCTCGCATCCACCTGCTGCCCCAGGATAACCCTGACAACCCCCGTAACCGAGTCCGCGGACTTAGCGACTTCGCAAGGGAGCGCCTCTTCTACTCTACAACAGGGCTGGCCACTGCACAACTAATGCTAGAAAGGCAGGAAGCCGCAGATCACCCTCTAGTTGTGGACCCCCAGACTAACATCGTCCACCGCGTCGCCACCCCATTGTCCTCACCCTCGACCACCAACACACACTCTTTCCCAGCTACATCAGTGAATAGCCTACCATCCCACTACACCATAGAGGTCGACGTCGACGACCTAATCCGAGCACACCTGGGTGATGATTGGATCAAATTTGATCCAGAGATACATCGCACCGGCATCCAGATCCCCATCACTGAAGCTGACCCCCATAACAAAGTACTAGCCTACTATGTCCGCTTCAGAGTCGAACCCATCACGGGTGAACCTACCATCTACAGCACCATGGGAAGAGGACGGCCAGTCTATGCCGAAGCATTAGAAGCAGCCCCAGCGTCTTGGGCGGCCCCGGCAAACTACCAAGACGACGACCACTTCAAAATATTAATGGAAGAAAGGATGATAGGCGGCCCGCTCGAAAGGGCGATTGAGGATCTAGGCGACTATGGGGTAAAGGCAGACATCATGCGTCTGCGAGCCCTGGAGTCAGATCGACACAAGCTGGCCCTCTGTCTACGGGAAGTACAGGCCTTGGAAGCATACACCTAAAAAAGAAGAGCAGAGTTTGGCATATACCAGCTGGCCCATGTAGGTAGGACCAAGGCAGTCCATCAATGACTCATCCAGGCCAATGCATGAGACCAACTCTTGCAGCTAGTGGACGAGGATAGTGAAAGAGGAGAATTGGCTTGGTGACACCGCAGGGTTGTGCAAAGCACTGCGCCTTATGCCCTAACGATCACGACACGGTCCGACTCGTGTCTGAGAGGAGGAGCCGGAAGTGACGTTTCCTGGAACAGCGAGAATTCCCAAGATGATAACCTGGCACAAGACGAATTCGAAGAGTGGAGACACTGTTCCTACTGCCCATGGTTTGATCACATTTCCACCCATTGTGAAACCCCCCACCGTCGCTGCTCTACCCAAGCCTCAGGCTGGTGCCGCGTTCCCCAACATCACCGATATTTCCGCAACCAGATGCCCAATACCTGTCCCTATAGAGGACGTTGTAAACACGCCAACGGCTGTTATCTTACATGCCAGCGCACGGCCAGATACCTCTCCCTCCAAGATTGACAAACTGAGTATGACCACATTCAGGCAGGATGTGACAACCTCTGCAAGGGCGAACTCAGCCATGCAGGCATAGCCATGCATCAAGCCATCACTCAGGTTGTTATGGATGAATTTGAGGGCGCAGGCCCATCTTATGCCCCCTGCTCTCCCTTGCCTGCCGCTGACTATGTCCCCGGCGACAACAAAGGATCCGACTAGTGCGTGGAAGTGCTCCTTTGAGGGGAGGGTGGTGATAAGCTCTGCCTCTGGTATGGAGAGAGGTGAGGTGTTTTACGGACCGACGGACTGGCTGGGGTCACGTGACCCCATGACTCATTACAATTACACCCCTGACTCATTGTCTGGACTGGATGACTGATGCCCCTTACTATACACTGACTGATGACTCTGATTTGCTTACTGATATGTGCATCATGCTGACAGTGTACTATAGGTTGATGACTGATGCTGACTGAGGATGACTGAGTACTTACAAACCGGCTTGGCAACCGGTTCTAGGACTATTAGTCATACTAGGTTTGAACCTGTATATATAGGACTCTGTATGAACAGTTGAGCCTTAAGCTTGACTTTGCTTTGCAATCACAGCCTCTTGTTCACTCCTGTTCACAGTGCAGCCCCTCTCATCTCTCCCATATACATTCCAAGGTCCTTAAAGGTGGACCTTGCCTTCGAAGCTTAGTGATTGTGCTATAACAATCAATGCGCCTCTCAGGAGTCAGATTGCGTGCCTCGGTATGCCTCGGACTGCACGCCTTCCTAATCTGTCGGTTGTGCACAAAGCCCCGCTGCGGGCTTAACAGACAGAAACTTAATTTTTTTTTGCGTGTACGCATCAGTGTTGGAGACCACCAGCGAGACATGATTTGCTGCAGGGACAGGTGGTGGTGAAACTGTAAGTTCTTGCACATGCGAGACAGGAATGGGGGGCTCACAGAGAGACACGGAATAACACGATGTCATTGCCGCTGGTGGGATATGATTGCTGTAGGCGCTACTTGGCCCTCTGTTTTCCTCGCAGTTTAATAGAGAGAGCAGGACTGGATGTGTTACGCTCGGACTTTGCGTGGCGCTACGAAGTGCCTGGAAAGAAGAGAATCGGGTGCTCTGCTGTTCTATGAACAGTGGGTCTCGATTTAACAAGAGTCTACTTCGTAGATTGTATCTCGAAGTCTGCAAGGTACATTATGCAAAAGCTAGTTGCCACAACTAGTTCATTTATGAGATGAGAGTTTAAGGTCTCGATTTAATGCATATGGAAACACACGATGAAAGCAAGGGCTTTCGAGGGAATCTGGGGAGGGATTGTGGTTCTATACAAGAGACCAAGTCTGAGGCTACTTGGCCTGTATCTACGTCCTTATATACATGATTGGGGCTGTGCATTGACTGTGCATTGCGTAGCAATGACTGTGCAATGCGTAGTACATTACTGCGGTAAACTACGGATTACTAAGGAGCTACAGAACTGCGTACTACGGACTGTGGAACTGTGCAATGATCTGGGGTTGCTTTGCAGCGTGAGAGAGAAGCGTGGGAAAGGGTACCTTCCTATTAGAGACAGGGGGTGGCTGAGGCTGGGACTCAGATACTTGCTGAAACGACTAAGTCGCGAGTCACGTGGAGACTGCACATGATGTGTCACATGAGGATACATGTGATGAGTGCATGTGATTAGGCATCTATATGACTTGGCATCTAAAGAGTTGACTTAGAGGAAAAAGCAAATTGGGGCGTCTAAACAGGGTGCTTAGGCGACTTCATAACATTACCCCCTTGTTAGCGTCTCAAACCCTAATGTAGGTTTTGACATCATAACAAGTCAGACTTGTTGGTGTCGTGGTGAAGGTTACGATCACTTTATCTGGCATGGGAACTTGTAGCCAGAAGGAGGAAGAAAAGTCACATGATGTAGCTTGTGATTTTTGTTTTCCTAAGTTGAGGCACGTGACAAGGTTGTCTTTGTCGCGCTTTGATAATCAGATGTTGATGTGATCATCAAGGGTGATAGCAGCAATAAGATGTCTTCAGCGGTGATCTTATCTCTAAGCAGTAATCGGAGATGCTAGACAACGATGGTGACATCGGTGGCTGTGGGTATTTCCAATAATCGTCTTCTTCTTCTTCTTTTGGATGATGAATAATCATCCGAAGGAGACGGTGATGTCATTGAGGTACATGACATCAGGGAAGGTTTGATCGGATCGGCATTTGCAAAAGTACATAAATACTTTAATGTTGGTGCAGCAATCATGATTGGGCTTCTAATGTGTTTTCTAAGTGTAATTCAGGTACGAGGTACGAGATTCATGGTCTTAGATATTTAGCAATTTGAAATTCTCAAGTTGACTTCGTTCTGATAGAACTTAGGCACACATGAAAGATTTTCAAACGCAACTTTAATTTTCCTATAGAGGGGCAGGCTCCTAGAACCAGCCTCTCGTACTGCTTGAAGGGGGGTTTATCCTGTTGGTATATGTAGTGTTACATAAGCGATCATAGTGACCAAACATGCCAAAATATTTACATGACAAACAAAACTAACCCCCAACTCGCAGTAGAGAGGCTGGCACTTTTGGAATCTGGCGTTTTACGGGCCGCCGTTTAATCCCATTGTTAATGCAGTAAACCCTATCATGGGTCTTAATAACCGTAATATTGTAACTGTAATATTGATCTTGTGCACTCCTTCCGAGTCCTCACCTGCTCTCATCACCCTCACCCTTGCACTCATCCTCACCCTCATGCTCATCCTCACTTTTGCGCTCACCCTAACCCTCACCCTCACCTGCGCTCCCCTCACCCTCGCGCCAAGCTGTTCCATTGCTCCCGCACGTCTGATGGCCAGAGTTCCGGCCTACACACGGGTGGTGGCAGGGGAGTCATGCCCCCCCAGAACTGCCCCGCCACTGCCCGCCCAAGTACATTCACTGACTCATCGAGCACATGGGTCTGAGGGTGTGCGTGTCACTGCATGATACTGAGTTACTGTAATGGATTCACGGCCCCATTTACAACCCGACCAACCAACATTCGCGTCCTCCACTTCTACAGAGCCGCTACCGCTACCACCTGACCCCAACCCCACATCCGAACAACCTTGCACCAGGCTCGAACTGCACCAGGTTCGATATAGGGGATCTTCGAGTGCCACGACATTTAATGTCAACAAAGCTAATGTTCTCATGCATGCAGTGCACATGCACGCACCTTCACCCTTGCTTTTGCACTCACTGGCGCTCACCTTATGCTCACTGTTGCGCTCGCCATCCCGTCACCGTGGCACATTTTACCGGTCATGTTGATGTGCTGCAGGCATGGCAGCACACGTAGAAATGCACACCACACTCACTTAGACATAGAGCGCGGTGGAGCAGCGGTCCGGGAGGCCGGTGGTGTGGCAACGCGCATGAGCCTCGCAGGTGCACAACCACACCCTTCCCCTACGACTGTGCGCGCTCCTCTGGCAAGACAACACCCCACCAAACTCGGTAGGAATATTGAGCATGTGTCGTACGAGCCTGCCCCAGCGAATCAAGAGTGCTGCCGCACTCCTTGCCCCTCAATAAGCCCTCAAAAGGCTTAGGATGACACGGGCTCACTCAGCAAGCCCGGGCACCTCGGACGACCATCGCTGCTTATTCGTCGCCTACCTCACCTGTTCTTTCTGCATGCGTGTGCAAATAATGTGCGATATGTGTCATTATGTGCCATGCCCAAATCCACGGTACTACGCCCTGTTACTCACCTTCACTATCGACCTCTTCATTTTCATTGGTACCAGTATCTGCATCCACTTCTTCTCAGTCCCCTGCCCCATAGCGCTCACATACTCTCCCACCGCCACCACCACCACCACCACCACCGCTGGATCCTTCGCTCCCCATGCCCTAAACACGAGGGTGAGGGGAGCGTGGGTCAGGGTGAGCGCGAGGGTGAGGCCTCTGAGGGGTGAAGCCAGAAATTAAATGGGGCTTGTTGTACTTATCTTCAACAGGGCTGTGAATCTCTGAAACAGTCCAAGAGTGCAGGGTAGTTGATTCCATCATCGTGTAGTGTTGACGCTTGTGCTATATGATCAATATTATGTTACTATGGTTATTAAGACCCATGATAGGGTTTACTGCATTAACAATGGGATTAAACGGCAGCCCGTAAAACGCCGGATTCCAAAAGTGCCAGCCTCTCTACTGCGAGTTGGGGGGGTTAGTTTTGTTTGTCGTGTAAATATTTTGGCATGTTTGGTCATTATGATCGCTTATGTAACACTACATATACCAACAGGATAAACCCCCCTTTGAGCAGTACGAGAGGCTGGTTCTAGGAGCCTGATAGGGGGGGGCAAATTAAAGTCATGGGGCACAAGATATCATTAGGAAAACCCAAAATTACTTTTTTGTTACTTTTTGTACTTTTTAAGCTTAATTTAACTTAAATTGAAAAATGTCAGGAATATTGCTTATTTCTGCTTTTTATGTATCTCACTTAAAGTAATATTAAGTAAATAAGTGATAATAAGGAAGATAAAGTAAATAAGAGTGAATAAGTAATACAAGTACAGAATAAGCTATTTTATATTGTCCTTCTTATTTTGCTTATTCACTTTCTTCTATACTTTGTCTTACTTGTTCATTTGATTCTGTGCTTTGTTAATACTTATTCACTCTATTTCATACTTATCTTACTTATTGACACTTTTGTACTTTTAGCATACAGCTAATTGCATATCGATAGACTCACTTTCGAAATATTTGGCTCAGCCACTTTGTTTAGTTGTGGAGCGGTACAAATAAAACTAGTCCAAATTTGGTCAGGCCCAGATTATGTGTGTCGCGTTGTCTGTGTTGAACTTTCCAACTGAGTTTCTGACCATCATTATGGTAGGGAATCGTCGCCACATCACCCCCTCTGTGAAGCAGCAACTTGTCACCATGTCGGCCTACATTCTACCTTGTGAAATCTCTCATGTCACTCAAATTAGTAAACGAACTGTCAATCGTGTCCTTCGGTTACAAAGGAGAACTGGATCGGTCCTTCAGAGACCGCTCCAAGCTGGACGACCCAGAACTCTGAATGGTTTGGACATCGCAGTATAGCTGATTTATTGACATCGTGAATAGGAACTCATGTACTCATCAGTATTTAGAAGCCTGCATTGAATGGACACCTGACATGTACCTCCAGGAGTTGCGAGAGGAGTTGTTTCAGGCTCGTGAAGTTGACATTTCTGTGGCAACTATTCATAGGAGCCTTCATCGGAGAGGCTTTTCACATAAGCAGGTAAGTGGAAGCCATCTGCAAATATTTCCTTCATTTATGCGATGAAAGATTTCACGTCCTGCTCTCGAACATAATGAAGAACAGCGAGCCGAGTACCAAATAATGATTGCAGAGAACTATAGGCCCAAACAGCTTGTGTTCCTTGATGAAGCTGCTTGCAATAGAAATACGACCAGACAGGACTATGGATGGGCACCTATTAATGGGTGTGCACGGTGTCGTGATCACTTTATACGTGGGACATGGTATGTGTTCATTAATATCTCAACATCTCCGAGTCAGCATCCTTAGTCCTGCAGCTACTCGATCCTCCCAGCCCTCTCTCTTGATGGCATTCTCCACCTTGATGTTCAAGACCGCTCCTATACCTCTCAGATTTTCAACAGCTTTGTAGATGCTCTTCTCGACAATATGAATCCATTTCCTGGGCGGAATTCAGTGCTAATCATGGACAACACAAGCATTCACAAGTCTCCTCCATTGGAACAATTAGTTTGTGCTTGGTAAGCAGTATTTACTTGAGATGCCCAAAACTGATGTTTTATAGCGGCATGCGATTAGTATATCTTCCTCCATACTCGCCTGATTATGATCCTGTTGAAGAGGCATTCTCCGCCATCAAGGCCTGGATCTGTGCAAACCGAGATTACACACGGGGTGAGCTTTTTGGTGAGGCAACTTGTGATCCTTACGAGATGATATGGGAGGCAGTTTTTTCTTCAGTGACACCTCAAAAAGCTGCAGCTTGGTTCCACGATTGTGGGTATCTGTTAAGCCCACAGCGGGGCTTCGTGCACACTTTGATCGAAGGGAAAGGTGTGCGGTCCGAGGCGTGCCGTGACACGCGATCAGACTCCTGAGATGCGTGTTGATTGTTATAGCACAATCACTAAGCTTCGAAGGTGAAGTCTGCCTTTAAGGACCTCGAAGAATAGATGGAAGAGATGAAAGGACCATGCAATGAACAGGAGAATACAAGGAGCTGCGATTGCAAAGCAAAGTCGAGCTTAAGGCTCAACTGTCCGTACAGAGTCGTATATATACAGAGTCGAACCTAGTATGACTAATAGTCTCAGAACCGGTTGCTAAGCCGGTTTGTAAGGGATCAGTCATCCACCTTATCGTATAGTAAGCATGATGCGCTTGTGAGTCAGCCTATCAGTCAGTCATCAGTCAGCAGTACAGTAAGAATCTCAGTCAGCCAGTCCAGTCGGTGAGCCATGCGTGCATCGTACAGGAGTCAGGGGATCACGTGATCCCAGCCAGTCCGTCGGTCCGTAAAACACCTCACCTCTCTCCGTACTAGAGATGGAGCTTATCAGTATCTTCCGTGAAGGGTTATTATTATGGGACAAAACTTTAATTTTCTTTCTCTTCAACTTTAACTACATTTGCTTTACCCTTTCCTTTTCGAGTGTGTTGCATGAGCCTCTGAGCCTGGTTCAAAAACTCTCCTACTGCACCCTGCGGCATACCAATGACATCGGCAAAAAACTCCTGCGAGATGTTGCTAATGCTATTCACGTACACAACACCATTTGCAACGAGAGCCGACTCATACTGAGGGTAATTGAGGAGTGGCATTACCTCGTGCAAGTCACGAAGTATGTCAGTAATGAGAGGATAACTGATGAGTGGTGTTTTGTCATCGCTGCTGAGTGTGAGGTCGACCACCGAGGAAGATGAAGTGAGCGGCTTGGCATTTGTGCATCGCTGACCTGCACGGTCACTAAGGGGCATGTCACATTCGTGAAAAGGAAGACCGGGAAGGTGGACATGGATGGGGGGAGCGGTGGATGAGGGGTTTTGCTGATGGCAATGGCGCTTCGAAACATGGTCATACAGCTTTGACGAGGGGGGATGCATATATGTAGCTTCCCCAAACATCTGAAACACGTCAGGATCGCCAAGAGTGAGGGAGATTAAAAGTGCTCACAATCTTCTTTGCCCAAAGCATAAGCATTTCAATGTCTTGGAATATGTGTTCACCATTGTTAGGATCGACATAGCAAAATCGCCCATTGTGGTGCTCGCATTGTAGCTTCTGCTTCAGTTGTCGAAGTTCGGACGTGAAGCTGACAGCTGTATCTGGTTCGCCTGGGGAGCGAACATCATTTGCACCACGCTTCAATCCACATACAGCTGCTGATTGTTGCGCAGGTTGCTGACAGAATACTAGTATTAGAAGATTTGGAACATACATAACAATGAAGAATCGAATTACGCACGAGATTGTGGATCTCAATAATAACATCTTTCGATCTAGCTCTCTTCACCTTCTCAATTGCTTTTACTATCGCCCGATGAAGGTCATCTTCATTTGCAAGCTGGTAAGCTGGATCATTCTTGCAGTCGCTTGAGAACTTATATCCAAGCAAAGCTTCGAGCGGCAGCAGGTCCATTTTTGCACAGACCCTAGAGAAAAGGTCCTCAAACGAAATGTCGGTAGGCAGGCAGAGTGGCACCTGAGTAACAATCCCGCCAACAACGCCTGTATTCAGGGGGATTGACAGGTTGATATGGCTAACATCTACAATCAAATGTCATTAACAGGGTAAGTGTCGAAGCTTTGTACAACACGCACCATTTACTGTAGGCTGCATAGCGTAATGGGCGGGATTCTGACCAGAGGTGGCATTTGGTGTCGCTGTCGGGTGTGTGTAGCCAAGAGTGGGTGGGAAAGGCAGCGCATAGCCTGGTAGATTTCCTGGAGCGGCAGAATTTGGTGGAGGGAGTAGTGGACCAGTAAAAGGAGCATTTCGGATGTTGGGATGTGTCGGAAGCATACTAAACCAATATCCAGCTCAAGGGAATCGAACTTGAAGCTCCCCCCTATGTTTGCTGTCGCTTTTGTTCTCATCAGGCATTGCCACGGAACAAAAAAGTGCAGGAAATCCCCTACCTTTATACCCCACGAGAACACTGACCACCCACCTGAGTACCGGATTTGTTCTGATGATCTGCTCGCCAGAGTCGCGGCAGCCAGGGCTGCCACTAGAATGGTGGATGTCACCGAGCATTGCCGACACCACTTAATGCGTAGCACGAGATCACAAACCCGCATGGTTACGCAGGTAGGTCAGGGTCCGACATGAAACCAACAGCATGTGATGAGTTTGGTGGGTGTTTTCGATGATGGCTCCTGAGCTGCTCCTTGTCACCTTGTTTGCTCACCACCATACATATATTGGGGTGAGGGTGATGTCTCAGACAGTAGGCCAACAACCAAAATGCAGCCAGTGGACGTCGGACAAGTTGAAAGTTGTGGAGACAAACACACTTGACTCTTGAGGGACAGGCCAACTTGAAAACAATGACATTGGCAGTAGTATTAGAGACAGAAGAGATGGCAAGGACAAATGAGGTACCGTGGAGGACAACTTGACGAGGAAACGTTCAGGAATTAGCGTGCTGAAGTAGAAGTAGGGCCATCAAAAGCAGAGGAGTGAATCATTACATAATCTACAAACACAAACGCGTGATGCCAACATCTGACCGAATTTGGACTAGTTTTATTTGTACCACTCCACAACTAAACAAAGTGGCTGAGCCGAATATTTCGAAAGTGAGTCTATCGATATGCAATTAGCTGTAAAAGACAGAAATGTTGGTGTTGCTGCCAGCCAAGCCAAATGTATTTATATCTCTGGAAATAAAATATATTAAAATCTGAAAATATTTGAGCTGATAGATAAGAGCAGAATAATGGAGGTTCTCTGCCAATACTAAGTGATCTAATCAGTAGTTCTTAAGTTATTTGACCAGCATTGAAATTGGTTCAGCTGAAAGCAACAAAGATCTCTAAATAACTAAGCAACCACTGATTAGATTACTTAATGTTGACAGAGGACCCCCTACCATTTTGTCTTTTCTATTATTAGCACAAATAGTTTCAGAATTTTATATATTTTAGTTCCCAAGATATGAGAACAATTTGCTTGGTATGCAGTGACACCGGTCAGCGTGGGAAACTCGGGCCGCACCGGCACGTCCATTCCAGTCGCCCAAAAATTCTAAGTCGAAACATCGCGCGACGCGCTCAACCTTAACGTCACGTGCAAACGTTCAACATCCACGTGTTCAATGTTGATGGTTGAACTTCGCTTCTGTACTCCTCCTCCCATCGTTAGTTCCTTGCTCGCCTTCCCTCGTTCGCCTTTGCCCACCTTACGCCCTCGTTCGCCCCCCCTACCCCACGTTCCCGTTCGCCTTCGCCCACCACATGCCCTCGCCTTCGCCCCACCACACGCCGTCGCCCACCACACGCCGTCGCCCACCACACGCCGTCGCCTTCGCCTTCGCCTTCGCCCACCACACGCCCTCGCCTTCGCCAAGACACCACGTCGTCGATGCTCACACCCACGCCCCTACAGAGGGCTCATTAGGTATGTAATCACTATTATTTACTTCCTTTTCACTGACAGTTTTCGACCTTGTTCCTCGCCCTCGCCCTCGCGGTCCACGCCCACGCCCTCGCACTTACACTGGGTGCCGACACGCATCCCCACGCCTTTCCACGCGCGTCCATGCTGGAGGCCCACGCCCACGCCCTCGCCCTCGCTGGATGCCCACTCCCACGCCCTCGCCCTTGCTGGATGCCCACGCCCACGCCCACACCCACGCCGGACCCTTGTGCTGGGCGACACGCGCACCGGATACCCACGTACATGCGCATGCGTCCCAACCTGCTGGGTGACGACGTGCACGCGCACGCTGGAGACCCACTGCACGCCCCTCACGCATGCTGGTCCCCCACGCAGACACCCCACTCTCGCACGCTGGAGGCTTATGCTCACGCGCTGGGGGCCTGCGCACGTTGGGGGCACGCGCACGCGTTGGGGGGCGCGCGTACGTGTTGGGAGGCACGCGTACGCGTTGGGGGGCGCCTGCACGTGTTGGGGCGCGCGCGTTCGTGTTGGGGCGCGCGCGTATGCGTTGGGGCGCGCGCGTTCGTGTTCGGGGGCGCGCGCACGCGTGGGGGGGCGCGCGCGTGCGTGGGGGGGCGTGCGCGTGCGTTGGGGGACATGCGCACGCGACGTACTCGCTGTGTCGTAGTTACTAGTAATCATGTATTGTAATAGGTGTCATAGTACAATAATAAGGTTTTTTTATCCTGAATTTGAGATACTTAAGTCTGCTTAGTTATTGCTTAAGGTTAGCTTGTTTCTCCTTTACCACAAATAAAGCTAGGAATAAGCCCACACAAGCATAAAAACAAGGATAATCTACAAATTTTAAGAGCTGCTCACTTAAATAAAGAACTGCTTTTTTTTTGCTTTTTTTTGCTTTTTCAGCAATTAAGTGGATTTAAGCAAAAAAAAGTAATTTCGGGTTTTCCTGATGATCAAACCATAAGTACAAGTCTGTAAGTATGAAACGAGAAACGAGACTTCTAATCAGAATCGAAACATAACTAAGGTTAGTGTACAAGCTAGCTAACTATAGTAAGAGTTCATACTTCTATCGTATGTATATAGGTACGAGTCAATATCAAACTGTAAATAAGTCTCTGAGTTGTTACACGAGACTATAAAATGAGATAATTCTAGAAGTAAAACTAAAAAAAGTTCAACTAAAAGAAAGTTCAAAGCTAACATTATAGCAATGTAAATAGGTAAGAGTTGAGTCAAAGAGACAAAAGAGGTAAGAGAAACTACGGTTTATTTACATGATCAGAAAGAAATGATCAAAACGTAATAGGAAAGGAAGGGGAAGGAAACTACATGTATCCTTGGCGCTTCCTGGTGGGCTTGCCGGGGCATGTTGCACGGATGTGGCCAAACTTGTGGCATTTGTAGCACATGCGGCGGCGGCGGTTCTTGGAGTCGTGAGTGGCCGAGGCGAAGCCGGGCTTCTCTGGCAAAGGCAAGGGGCAGTTAGTGGATACTTCCCTCCAAGCCTTGTAGGTGGTCAGGTTCTCGCTAGGGAGGTAGACGTGGTTGGACCACGCGACCTGCACCCTAAGGTGTTCGAAGGTGTCGGCGTCTTGGAGTTGTCCGAGGATCCCGAGGTGTTTGAGGTGGTAGGTGCCGTAGTCGGTCATGGCATTGCGAAGGCGTTGCTCGCTCTCTCACTCGTGAAAGAGTGAGTAGCGGTATTGGACTATACCTGCTTTGTGATAAGCTCCATCTCTAGTGCGGAGAGAGGTGAGGTGTTTTACGGACCGACGGACTGGCTGGGATCACGTGATCCCATGACTCCTGTACGATACACGCCAGGCTCACCGACTGGACTGGCTGACTGAGATTCTTACTGTACCGCTGACTGATGACTGACTGATAGGATGACTCACAAAGCGCATCATGCTTACTGTACGATAGAAGGGATGACTGATCCCTTACAAACCGGCTTAGCAACCGGTTCTAAGACTATTAGTCATACTAGGTTCGACTCTGTATATATATGACTCTATACGAACAGTTGAGCCTTAAGCTCGACTTTGCTTTGCAATCGCAGCCTCTTGTTCACTCTGTTCACTGTGCGGCTCCTCTCTACTCTTTCATCTACACTCTAAGGTCCTTAAAGGCGGACCTTGCCTTCGAAGCTTAGTGATTGTGCTATAACAATCAACGCGCATTTCAGAGTCTGAACCACGTGCCTCAGCACGTCTTGGACCGCACACTTTCCTAAATCGTCAGGTGTGCACGAAGCCCCGCTGCGGGCTTAACACAAGTCGAGCTTCCTCTTAAAGCCAACCTGGCTGACATACTACTCGACCTCGGAAGAAAGCGAAAGCTCTCAAAGAGCCCTGACATCAGGTTCAGAAATAGAACCACCGATGACCTCCCCATAGAAATACAGGGAAAAGCCTTCTGGCTAGAATCACGGACCGAGGGACGATCGGCATATCACCTCAAAGAAGGGTTATACACATACCCTGTTGAATACATCAACGGAACTTGGTACAAAATCAGTTGGACCATCGACGAGTGCTACGAAGTTAGCAGAGAAGACGAGATTAAAGACCCTCACGAATCGGGATTAGGAACTAAAAGCCAACCGTTCCTACTCGCCCCGGATCTCGAACGAATCCACACAGAGATCACACAAGGAAGCGACGAAGCACCCGAAGTAAAAACTACTTCACCAGCCTCAGATCCAGACATCCCCACGACCGACCAGGCTCACGCACCGGTCATCAAACAACTCACAGCAGCAATGGCAGCAATCGCCATAGCCCACGTACAACCGGCACAGGTAGCAGGACCAGCACAGGTTCTACAACCAGCTGGAGGACAACCAGCAGGAGGAGGACAACCCCAACAACCACCAGCCGGAGGACAACCACCTGCCGGAGGACAACCAGGCGGCGGAGGAGGTGGCGGTGGAGGAGGCGGAGGCGGAGGTGGCGGCGGCGGAGGCCAACCTGCAGCTGGACAAGCAGCAGCCGGACAAGCAGCAGCCGGACAGGCAGCAGCCGCACCACCCCGTAGCGAAGCCATCAAAGGAATGATTCCCCAAATCTTCCAAGGAGACAGAAAAGACGCTGAACGCTTCATGCAACAATTCGGAGCATATCGCTTCCTTAACCGACACAACTCCACCTTTACAAACAAAGCAGAACAAGTAGCTTACGCCATCACCTTTATCAAAGGACCACTAGTCGATGATTGGGCGTACGATATGGCAGACCAACTATCCATCAAGGTAGAAGGAAACCCAACCACGGGAGATCCCCTGACACATGCAGAGAATGATCCAGCACTCTGGGAATGGTTTGCAAGAGCCTTCAGAGACGCCTTTACCGATTCCACCAAGAAACAAGACGCGTACTCCCGCCTCACAAAAATGGAACTAGATGTGGACAAAGTCGACTCTTCCATTACACTCTTCAAACGTCTCATCAGGGAAGCGGGGTGGGGACCAGATGCAGAAGGAACAATCAAACTGTTCCAAGACATCCTACCGGTCGGACTCCATCGCGTTATCCGCCAACGAGAAACCCTACCAGCAACCATGGAAGAGTGGTATGATGCAACCCGGAAGACAGTCCAAAGGTGGCAGGATCTTAACGACAACATCGGACCCAAAGGGGGACCTGGCCATATCTCGACCAGAGCTAATAGGATGCGCAGCTACCAAAAGCCCTCTCTGCCAAAACAACAGAAGGACCCCAACGCGATGGACATTGACGCCATCCGTACCACTGGGAAATTAACAGATGAAGAACGAACCAAACTCATGAAGGAAGGAAGATGCTTCTGATGCCGCAAACTGGGACATATGTCTAGAGCCTGCCCCGACAAAGGCAAAGGAAAAGCCCCAGATCGACCTCGTAGCTCCCAAGGGCAGTACACCAAAGAAAAGCCCAAGGTCCGAGCTGCGGTAATCAACGAAGACGAAGAAGAGGAACAGCATAGCGAAGCTGAAACCTCCACCACCGCACCCCCTTCCTACACCAAAAAAGACGTCCTCCAATACATTCGAGGGATGACTATCGAAGACCGAGAAAACCTCTATGAGGAACTCTCGGCAAAGGCGGATTTTTAAAGAGCTCGAAGCCGACGGTCTGGCTTAGAGCAACGGGATTGCAAGACACGATGTACATTAGGAAACTATCGACTTTGAATATGAATGTTTCTTTTCGCACCTCGCAATCCAAGGCCGACGAATCCGCTCTCATAGATAGCGGTGCTACCGACAACTTCATCGATGAAGACACCTGGAAACGACTTGGGATAGGACGCAAGGAATTGGCCAGACCAGTCACCATCCACAATGTAGATGGCACAGAAAACAAGCAAGGAAAAATTACTCACTACTGCTGGCTCCGCATTGTCAAAGGAGAGAAGCACATGCTCCAACGGTTCTATATCACGAGCCTAGGAAAAGATCGCATCATCCTGGGGTACCCCTTCCTATACGACTTCAACCCAAAAATCAACTGGAAGACAGGAAAAGTCTCGGGAGAACCAGTGCAACTCCAAAGCAGCAGATACATGTATAGTGCCAAACACATCTTCTTCATGCAAAGGGAAGCAATCAAACAACTGGGAAAACTGGCGGAAGACAAAGCAATCTACATGCAACGAACCAATATCGCACAAGAATGGGCCCAAAAGGCAGATAAAGACAAAATCCATCTCACAGTGAACACCATTCCCAAGGAATACCGAAGACACCAAAAGGTCTTCTCTGAAGAAGAGGCACGACGCTTCCCCCCGGCAAGATCAGAAGACATGACTATTAAACTAACTCCAGACGCACCTAAGGAGTTAAATTGCAAGGTATACCCCCTATCCAAAGACGAACGAGAACTCTTACAAAGATGGATTCTTGAAGAAGAAGAACTCGGGCGAATCTATGAAGGACCATCGCCCTACACGGCACCAGTCTACTTCATCAACAAAAAGGACAGCTCGGAGAAGAGGATAATCATGGACTACAGGCAGTTGAACAAGTACACGGTCAGAGATAACAATCCTCTGCCTAATATACAATCCGCGCTGGAAAGACTGCACGGCAAACTACTTTTCTCCAAGTTCGACATTCGCTGGGGATACAATAACATACGCATTGCCGAAGAGGACCAAACTAAAGCAGTGTTTAAAACCCCCCAAGGCACCTACGTTCCCCGAGTCATGTATTTTGGCCTCACCAATGCACCACCCTTCTTCCAATGAACGATGCACTGAGACTTTCGCCCCCTGCTTCAAAAATACCCTGAAAACCTAGGAAATTATATGGACGACTGGTGGGTGGCCACTGCCAACGACGAAGAAGGCCGCCAACTACACAAACAAATTGTCCACGACTTTCTTGACAAAATGGAAGAATGCTCCTACTTCCTAAAACCAAAGAAATGTCAATTTGAAAAGGAAGAAATGGAAATTCTTGGATGGCTAGTAGGAGGAGGACGAGTGCGCATCGACCCAGCTAAGGTAAAGGGGATCTCAGAATGGCCACGAACGCTCAAGGCCGTAGAAGAAGTAAGAAAAACCCTAGGCGTGTTAGGCTACCAGCGACCCTTCATCCAAGGATTCGCGTCCATAGCCCGACCTCTACACAACCTTACAAAAAAGGGAACTCCCTTCATCTGGACTGAAAGGTGTACGGAAGCACTAGATGAACTCATCACACGAGTAACCACTGAACCGGTCCTTTGGCACCCAAACCCAGCCAAACCATACGAATTGGAAGTCGATGCCTCTGCCTTCGCACTCGGCAGCATCCTTTACCAAAGGGACGACAACAACAAATGACGGGCAGTAGCCTACCATTCAAAAGCACTGAACGCAGCGGAAAGGAATTACTCTATTGGAGATCGAGAATTCCTAGCCATCATTGAAGGCCTTAAATGTGTCCGACACCTCGTGATGGGATCACCCCACAAACTGACAATCTATACAGACCACGACAATCTTCGCTACTACCAACACCCTCAAAAGTTGAACAGATGCGTGGCCCGCTACATCGCGTTTCTAGCAGATTTCGATTTCGAACTAGTCCATCTACCAGGAAAGAAGAATCAAGCCGACCCCCTCTCCCAACGACCTGATCACAACGATGGGTCGACAGACAACGAAGAGACTACAGCCCTGCCGAACGAACTCTTCGCCAGAGCAATAGAAATCTCCATTCTAGAACAACAAGTCCACCAGCTGCAAAAGACACACGACCAATTGTGCCAAAGCTGGAAAAGGAAGCACAGCATCTATCAAGACGAATGGAAGGTCTGGTGGAAAGCGGGATCATTGGTGGTTCCTGAAGATGTACAACTCCGACGGACGTTCCTCCAGGAATACCATGATACTCCGACATCGGGACATCCCGGAGTCTGGAAAACCTATCTAATGCTAAAACGAGACTACTGGTGGCCCACTATCCATAAGGACGTGGAAGATTATGTCAAAGGATGCGCCACTTGCCAAGCAACCAAAACAATTACACACCGCAACGTGCCCCCCATTGCGCCGATCGGTCCTGGTGAAGACACGACACCCTTCGCCACTATCACAGTCGATTTCATCACGAAATTACCCGAATCACGCGGCTGTGATACAATTCTCACCATCACCGATCACGACTGCACGAAGGCCGTAATTCTGATCCCATGCCGAGAAGATATGGGGAGCGAGGAAGTCGCACGACTCTTCAGAGACCACGCGTTCCCCTACACAGGCCTCCCCAAAAGAATCATATCAGACAGAGACACGCGGTTCACCTCACAGTTCTTCAAGGAACTCTGCGCCCAGTTAGACATCAAACAAAACATGAGCTCTGCGTACCACCCTCAAACAGACGGACAGTCGGAACGAACGAACCAAACAGTGGAGACAATACTGAGAATCTTCTGCAACCACCAGCAAGATAACTGGGCTGACTGGCTCAAAGTCGCCCAGTACATGATAAACTCCCGTCCTTCTTCAACCACAAAGAAACCTCCATACGAACTGTGGATGGGATTCATTCCCCGCACCCATCAACCCACGCGTGTCGGAAATGTACCGGCAATAGAAGAACGGAAGTCCCAACTGCTGGAAGCCAGGAAAAACGCCCAAGAAGCCATCAGCAAGGCGCAATCCCTTTGGACCAAAGATCCACATTTCCAAAGATACAGAGTGGATCAGAAAGTCTGGTTGGAAGGGACCCATTTACGAACAACACACCCCACAATGAAGCTAAGGGCCAAACGCTTTGGACCCTTCAAAATAACGGAAGTACTCAGCGCCGCAACGTACAGACTGGATCTCCCGGCCGCGTGGAGAATCCACAACGCATTTCACGCGGCTGTCCTCCACCCATATAAGGAGACGGAACTACACGGACCTAACTTCCCTGAGGCACCTCCTGACCTGATCGAAGGACACGAGGAGTGGGAAGTAGACAACGTGTTAGCCTCAAGGCAAACAGGGAAGGCAAAAACGCTACAGTATCTTGTCCGGTGGAAAGGGTTCTCCGAAGCCCACGATTCCTGGGAACCGAAACGGAATCTGAACAACGCCTCCGTTAAGGTGAAAGAATTCCACGATAAGAACCCCAAGGCCATCCGGAGAATGGTTATAAACCCCCAGGGATCGACCATGGAGTCCTCATCACTTCCCGACATCACTACACTGTGCTCACAATTCGAAAACCTATCCCTGATGTCCTCACAGTACAGCTCTCCCTCCCCTGCCACTCGCAACGCTATGCTAGCGGTCGACACGGAGGAGGTAGCAATATTGGAAGCCTCCCTCCACCCTACCACAGAACCACCGCCAGCCTTCCCCGAGGAGCCAGAATATGCCCTGCCAACAGACACACCCCCCAGCTTTGGGATGGAAGATTACCTACGCCTATCCCCTTCATTATATAGCGTACATGGACCGAGCCGGGTCCCCAGCCCCGAACCACTGCCTATTCCCCCACGCACCAACACACTCCCCCAAGACAACCCAGAAGACCCGCGAAACCTCGTCCATGGTCTTAGCAGCTTCGCGAGGGATAGACTCTTTTACTCCCCGAACGGCCTGGCGGCAGCACAGCTCATGTTGGAACGACAGGAAGAGGCTGACCACCCTCTGGTACTGGACCCCGAGACTAATGAGGTCCACCGTGTCGACACCCCACTATCCTCAGTAGATAGTACAACACCGAACTCTTCCCCTGCCACGTCCATGCATAGCTTCCCTTTGCATTACACTATCGAAGTCAATATAGACGACCTCGTACAAACACACCCAGGAGACGATTGGGTGAGGTTCCAACCGGAGATCCACCGCACCTCTATCAAGGTCCCGGCCACCGAAGCAGAGCCGACGACCAAGGTGGATGCGAGGTTCGTACGCTTCCGCATTGATAACATCACGGGAGAACCCACTATCTACGGAACCATGGGAGCGGGACGACCCATATATGCGGACACCCTAGAAGCCGCTCCTGCATCCTGGGCAGCACCCGCCGACTACCGTGACGATAGATATTTCATGACATTGACGGAGGAGAGAATGATCAGAGGCCCGATGGAGAGGGCAATCGAGGACCTGGGAGATTATGGGGTGAAGGCAGACATCATCCGCCTTCACAATCTCGAGGCCGATAAACGCAAGCTGGCCTTCTGCCTCAAGGAAATCCAAACTCTCGAGGCCCACGTACAGAAGAGGAGGGCCGAGTTCGGAATCCACCAACTCGCCCATGTCGGCCGGACTAAGGCGGTACGCCAGAGACTTATCCGAGCCAATGCCCGAGAGCGACTCCTAGGACTAGTGGATGAAGATCACAAGAGGGGGGAATTGGCATGGCGACACCGACGAGACAGGCACAGTACAGCGCCCTACAATACCAACATAGCGACCAGGCCCGACTCCAGATTGAGAGGAGGAGCGAGCAGCCGAGTCTCCTGGAACAGTGAGAACGCCACCGACGACGCACTGGCCCAAGAGGAGTTCGAGGAGCGCAAACACTGCTCCTATTGCCCGTGGTACGACCACCTCTCCACTCACTGCGAAACGCCTCATCATCTTTGCTCGATCTCGACGTCGGGCTGGTGTCGAGTCCCCCGCCACCACCGCTTCTTCCGGAACCAGATGCCCGCCACCTGTCCTTACGGGGGTCGCCGCCGCCACGCCAACGGCCACTACCTCACACGCCAACGCCACGCCCGTTATCTCACGCTGGAAGAGCGAGAGATAGAGTACGACCATAACAACGCGGGATGCGACGACCTCTGCAAAGGGGAACTTAGCAGCGCGGGAATCACCATGCGCCAGGCGATCACTCAAGTCGTCTTAGACGAGTTTGAGAACGCGGGCCCCTCTTATGCCCCTCGTTCCCCGTCCCCCGACTATGACTATGTCCCCGGCGATAACGAAGGATCCAGTTAAGCGCGTGGAAGCGCTTTTTTGAGGGGAGGGTGGTGATAAGCTCCATCTCTAGTGCGGAGAGAGGTGAGGTGTTTTACGGACCGACGGACTGGCTGGGATCACGTGATCCCATGACTCCTGTACGATACACGCATGGCTCACCGACTGGACTGGCTGACTGAGATTCTTACTGTACCGCTGACTGATGACTGACTGATAGGATGACTCACAAAGCGCATCATGCTTACTGTACGATAGAAGGGATGACTGATCCCTTACAAACTGGCTTAGCAACCGGTTCTAAGACTATTAGTCATACTAGGTTCGACTCTGTATATATACGACTCTATACGAACAGTTGAGCCTTAAGCTCGACTTTGCTTTGCAATCGCAGCCTCTTGTTCACTCTGTTCACCGCGCGGCTCCTCTCTACTCTTTCATCTACACTCTAAGGTCCTTAAAGGCGGACCTTGCCTTCGAAGCTTAGTGATTGTGCTATAACAATCAATGCGCATTTCAGAGTCTGAACCACGTGCCTCGGCACGTCTCGGACCGCACACTTTCCTAAATCGTCAGGTGTGCACGAAGCCCCGCTGCGGGCTTAACACTTTGAGCGATGGGTTGTTCTCGGACTCGAGCACTTCTTCAACCCAACTTGCGAAGGGTTTGTCTTGATCGAACAAGCGCATCTTGCGAGCGCTGTAGTTGTTGGTGGTGTCGGTGGTCTTCTGTGGGACTAATGGTCGAGCTTGAACTGGTTGGTTCTTGCCCATGGTGCCGAGGAGTTGGGGACAGGCGGGTGAGTAGTTGTACTGTACCCATGGTGCCTCAACAAGGTACCTGTTGTGCTTGAGGAGAAAGGGCGGCCCTGTGGTGGTGGAGCGTGGGTTGGCAATCCAATTCTTGCCAGGGGGTTCGAGAGGTTTGAATCCGGCCTTGTATGATGGTGGTGACGAGGTGGCGGAAGAGGTGGTGGTGCCTGTCCAACTAGGTTGGGCAGCAATCTTTGCATCCCATTCTTGGATGGGGTTCTTCTTGTCATCCTGTGTGTTCAGCCAATCCATCAGAAAGTTATATGCATATGCAGTAACTCTCTTGGATAGGGTACTCACTCTGCCATGTCTGGAGGTGATTTCCACCTCACGTGCCTTCTGGAACTCTTCAAGTTCTGCGTGTTCTGCTTCTTCCTCTGGATCCAGAAGTGGAAGGGGTATGGTTTGTCTCCGATTAAGGGAAGGAGGCAAGGAGGAAGAAGGGGGTGTGGATCGGCAACTGTCCAAATCTGAAGTACGTATGGAAGAAGGGGGACACTGTATAGTGTCTATGTCCATAGGGTACTGGAGGTGGTCTACGCCGTCAAATAGGGTGGAAGCATAACTGATGGGAGATGAAGGAGGTGTAGAAGGTTAGGAGGAGTAGTCAGCGGAGAAGTTGCTAACTGGGGAAGGTATGTTGGTACGGAGTGCAGAAAGGGAAAACATTCTAGTATTGGTAGTGGTAGCGGCAGAAAGGGCGTTTACAGTAGAACCAATGTGAACTTGTGTGCTGCTGGTCGGACTCTTCAGCTTGCTGCTTGGTGTACTGGCAGAAACGTCGGCAGCGAAGCTTGCGTTCTTCTGCTGCTTCTAGGATGTCTTGCAGTTGGGCAACAGTGAAAGGAGATGAGACGACAGTGGAATAGAGGATGCGAGGGTCTGTAGTTGCGAAGGAAACCATGTATCAGCGGACTGATGAGGACTTTGCAGAATCTTGGGCTGTCTTTTATATGTTTGAGAGACTGCGGTAGAGGCTGCAGATTTCTTAGAGTCCAGGTATTCCTTGAGTATCTCAGGTGCGTGCATATCCTTTGTGCTAACCCACGAGTTCTCAGAGGATGGGTATCCTTTCCACTTGATTAGGTATTGCTGACTGCAGTGCGGTCCACACTTTCGATCAGAAATGATCTCTTCTACTTCATATTCTTCTTCTCCTTCTATCAGATCAGGGGGAGGCTGTGGAAATGCTTCTCCGTATGTCTGATTTTGGTTAAATGGGATCAGGAGGTCAACATGAAATACATCATGTATCCTGAAGTGTTGCAGAAGTTTCAGTCTGTACGCAACTGCGGAGACTTTCTCAGTAATTTGAAAGGGTCTGTATCTCTTTGGAGCAAGTTTCTTTGATGGAACCTTGGTCTTAAGATTGCGTGCGTCTAACCAAACTTTCTGATTGACCTGAAGAGTGTGCAGTTCTCTATTGCTTTTGGTGCATTTCTCAAGCATCAGTTGTGCATCAGAATGCGCTCTTGAGAGTTCTTTCAATCTAGCTTCTGCAGTGGGAGTTGAATCATCGAGGGGCATCAGTTTTGCTGATGGAATGCTTCCTGTGATGAGTTCATGTGGCAAGTATTTCGTCTTCTCATGTTTCCATGAATTATGTGCAAATTCAGCTAGAGGAAGTAGGGTGCTCCAATTGTCTTGGCGTCCATTCACAAAGCTGCATAGGTAGGTCTCTACCCATTGATTCATTCGCTCTGTCTGTCCGTCTGTATGAGGGTGGAACGCTGTACTCAGGTTCTGCTGTATGCCTGTGGCTTTGCATACTGCTCTTGTAAAGTGTGCTGTAAATCTGGGATCTCGATCGGATATGATGTGCTTCGGTATTCCAAATAAGGGGAACAGGTGTTTGAAATACAGAATTGCTGTGCCTTTGCCATCTATGGTCTTATTACACGGGATGAACTTTGCTGCTTTGGAACATCCTTGATCCACTATGGTGAGAATGGTGTCATATTTTCCTAACTTGGGAAGATTGGTGATGAGATCCGTTGAAACATATTTGAAGGGTCCTTCTGATGCGTGTGTATCAAAGGGCTGTAAAGGGGCACGTTTCAGGGTTGTCTTTGGTTTTGCTTCTTGACACTTTGCACATCCCTTAACGTATTGTTCAACAAATTTGCACAGTAAGGGTCCTTCATAGTTTCGGTTTACAAGGTACCATGTATTGGAAATGCCAGGATGGCCTCCAATCGGGGTGTCATGGATTTCTCTTAGAATATTTCTACGTGTTTCATTGTCATCTTCTAGGTAAATCTTCTTTGATGTGCCTGTTTTGCGCACAAAAAGATGATCTGGAAGGATTTGAATGGAATTATTGATATCCACCCCCTTGTTAAGGTCGCTTCTTCTGCTAAGAAGATCGGCTACCGTATTGGTATGACCGGGGAGGTGCTCCAATTCAAAATTGTAGTCTTCTAGAAATTCATACCATCTTGCCTGTCTGGGCATGATTTTTCTAGATGATTTGAAATATTTCAGGTTCTTGTGATCTGATCTTATCAGTATCTTGTGTTTAGCACCTAATAAGAGGTGTCTAAATGCTTGGACTGCTCTAATGATTGCTAATAGTTCTTTGTCAGCAATTTGGTAATTTCGTTCTTCTGGTAAAAGTGATTTGCTGAAGTAAGCAACAGGGTGGTGTCCATCTTTGAAATCTTGAGCAAGGGTGGCGCCCATTGCAAAATCGCTGGTGTCTGTTTCTAATATGTATCTGCGCTCTGGATCATGATTTCTAAGGACTGGATATGAAGTGAACGCTTTCTTGAGTGTCTGGAAAGCCTGTTCTGCTTCTTTATTCCATATGTATGCCGTGTTCTTCTTCGTCAATTCATTAAGCGGTCTTGCTATACACAAATAATTGGAAATGAAATCTCTGTAGTAATTTCCAAATCCAAGAAATGAGTGTAGTTCTTTGAGTTTTGTGGGTTGTGGCCAATCAGTCAATCCTCTTGTTTTGATTGGGTCCATTTGGACTTTACCATTGCCTATGATAACTCCGAGGTATTCCACTTGCTTTTTATGGAAGTGACACTTCTCTGGGTTCAGATAGAGATCATGTCTAAGTAATTTCTTAAGGACTTTCACTATGTCTCTGTTGTGTTGTCGTAGGGATCCTTTGGTAGGTATTAGTATATCATCCATATAGATGAATACTTCGCCCTTGGCGATTTCTTCTCTAAAGTATGCGTCCATCATCATCTGGAATGTTGCTGGAGAGTTGGTTAAGCCAAAGAACATGACATTTGGTTCAAAAAGTCCTCTGTTCATCTTAAATGCGGCTTTATGCTGGTCTCCATCCTTGATTCGGACGTTGTTGTATCCCCATTGTATATCAAACTTGGTAAACCAATCCGCATCGTGGATCTGGGCGATAATTTCTTTGATTAATGGGAGCAGATACATATTTCTCTTTGTATACTTGTTGATGGCTCTATAATCTTGAACTGGTCACAACTTTCCATCTTTCTTCTTTACAAAGAAGAAGGGTGATGTGTAGTTCGAGTTAGAGGTTGTAATATACTTCTTCTTTAGATGTTCGTCTAGGAATTTGTCTAACGCTTCCTGTTCGCGTGGTGCCAATTGTATGAGCTTGCAGTCTATGGTTTTTGGAACGTCTTCTGTGAATTCTATTGTGTGATCCCATGGTCTTGACTTTGGGAAATGCATAGCCTTGATTTCGTCGAAGACTTTGCCATAAGCATGATAAGCCTTTGGAACAATTTCTTGCCAAGTTCATTCCTTCTTATCTCTGGCTTCTATTGCAGGATCTGTGGCTGTTGTCGTCTTTCTAAGGTATTTCTTTGGATAAAGAGTGGTTCCTCTTTCGTTGCTTGGTATGAAATGTGGATCATGCTTTTCTGTTTCATACATCTCTGGCTTAATCTCTTTTAGGAGTTGCAGTTGCCTTTCTGGGGTCCATAGGTGTGCGTCTTCGGTTGCAATAGTTACATTGCCGTAGAATGTGCTTGTTTTCCAATTAATCGGTGGATTAGTATTGGATAAAAAGGGGTATCCTAAGAGCATTTCATCGCCTCCTAAGTTGATGATGAAGAAGGTTTCTTTCTTCATGACTGGACCATAGTAGACTTCTAAGTCCGTGGCTTCTGTAATATTTCCTAAAGAGTTTTGTGTTCCATCTACATTACAAATGGTCCTTGGTTGACCCAATTTGTATGTAGGGAACTTGTATCATCTTGCGAGTGTGGGTGCAATAAAATTATCTGTTGCACCACTGTTGATTAATGCTTTAACTTGTCCTTTGTTCGAAGTTTAACTGTGGCCTTTACTGATTGTTGCCTCGGCATGAATGTGTCTGTATTGAACACTACCCTAATCATGGCCTGGTGACTCGGGCTTACTGAAAATTTACACTGTTCTTTCGCATTTCTTTTGCCCATTGCTCGTGCTCTTCATCAGAAAATGAAGCTGTTTGAGCTGCTATTTGAGCAATGTTAGGTTGATCATTTGATTTGTCATCTGATTCAACTTCTTCAAAGAAGTCTTCATCATCTGAATCTTCTTCTATGATCGCCCTAGCGAAGGAAGTTCTAGGTCTAAATTTAGCATTCTTCTTCTGGTTGGGTTTGAGAGGTTTGCATTGTTGTGTTTGCAAACTCTTCTTGTTAGGACATTTGTGTGCAAGGTGTCCTTGCTTGGAACAATTATAGCATCGACCTTCGTTACGATGTTTCTTCTTGTCTTCTGCAGTGACTGCTTGTCGTGCGGCCATTACAGTGTCCACATCCATTGGAACTGTTTCATCATTTGGATGGCGACGTGGTCGTTGTTGTTGTGGGCCTTTGTGCCATTGCATTGGCCATCTAGGCATAGAGTGATGTATTGCATCTCTGCGCATGTTCTTTTTCTGTTTCTTTCATGCTGCATCTATCCATTCAGCTAGAGTTGTTGGCTCTGTGTCTCTGTCTAGAATGCGGTCTAGCAATGGTCGGTTTAGGCGTTTGACAAACATGTCTACTGTAGCTTCGTCATTTTTGCCATATCCTGCTTTCTTTGCTAGATTCTTGAATGTTGCAATGAAGGAATCTAAGTTCTGTCCTTGCATCTTCATGCCTTGTAGAGCAAGGTATGTGCTTTGCTTCTGTGTCGTATTGGTGTATGCCCCTTTGAAAGCTGTTTCAAAATCTGTCCACAGAACTTCTTCGTCTCGTCCCACTGGATTCTGTTGGCGTGAGACTTTTGCCTTAAGTTCTTGGAGCTGGGCATCTACCCAATCTTCGACGTTCGGTCCTCTTATAAAAGATAATGCAAAGATTACTCTTCTATAAGGGTTTGACATAGTTGTGATGCCATCGTTCATGGACTTATACATGTCAAATTGGTGGAGAAAGAGTTCACTCTTGGCTCTATTTCCGTCAAAGAGTTGTGGTGGATTTCCTGTCCATCCACTGGGGTTCATGGCTGCTGGTGGTTGCGCCATTATAACTGGTTGTACGACTGGTTGTACTGCTGGTTGTACGACTGGTACAGGTGTGCTTATTACAATCTGTGGGATAGGTTGTATCGCTGGTGGTGGTGCTGGAGGTTGTACGCCTTGTACTACTGCTCCGGTAACTATTGTGAGATAGTGTGGAAATCCTGGGTCTTGTGGATTTTCTGGTTCTCTGTCTGTGATATCGAGGATGTGTTCGATACCTGCTGTGACAATTCGGGTTTCTAGTTCTTGTTGTTGATCCTCAACTGATCGTTCTCTTGGATCTAATGGAGGAGCGATAGATGTATCCTCGTCCTTATCTGATTCGTAGTCTGTAGCGAATCTAAATTTCTGTTGTGGCAATTCTTCCGAAGAGGAGTGTTTACTCTCTCTATGACTAGCACTTGCTGGTGACAGTGCTTGGTAGTCTGGATGGTTTGGGTTTGTTATAGGCCAAAATCCAGTTTCTTGTTCGTTGTGTGCAAGTTGAAAATAGTGGGCGGTGTACCACTTATTATTCTTATCGTCTAGGTAGTACCAGTGATTATCAAAGAATTCGACTGGTTCTGGTGCGTGTGGTTTATAGGTGGGTTCTACAAGTGTGCAGTCCTGTAGGTCGGGTAGGTAGTATCCTGTCTTTGGTTGTTCTACTGAATCTGCTTCGTGGTAGTTTATCCAAATGACACTTCCTAATACTTCTGTTGGGAGATCGTCTAGTCTTCTCCTAGTAACTTCGCGCTCTTCGTCTGGGTTGTCAGTAACTCGAGGAGCTAGTGATGCTGTCTTGGCATCGGTTGCTTTCTATAGGGAAGCCTTTCCTTCTGAATCGCGTAGATGGTAGTCTAGTGTAACTGCACTAGTCTCGGTGCTTTACTTTACTTCTAAAGCCTGTAAGAAGGGTCTCTACAACTTAGTAGATGTCTGGTATAGTACTAGCCTGGCTAAAGTACTAAAAGGGTCGGTATGTATCAGGTAGCTAATCTGGTACAATAAGGAGTTTCATTATACACTAGCCTAGCTATGTATAGTAAGGGGTTCTCTTTACTTAGCCTTTAAAGAGACTTTAAAAAGGGTCAGTGCTTTCTTCATATAGAAAGACTTGGTCTTGTGTTATGCTCGGACTTTGCGTGGCGCTACGAAGTGCCTGGAAAGAAGAGAATCAGGTGATCTGCTGTTCTATGAACAGTGGGTCTCGAATTAACAAGAGTCTACTTCATAGATTGTATCTCGAAGTCTGCAAGGTATGTTATGCAAAAGCTAGTTGCTGCAACTAGTTTGTTATGAGATGAGAGTTTAAGGTCTCGATTTAACGCGTATGGAAACACACAATGAAAGCAAGGGCTTTCGAGGGAATCTGGGGAGGGATTGTGGTTCTATACAAGAGACCAAGTCTGAGGCTACTTGGCCTGTATCTACGTCCTTATATACATGATTGGGGGCTGTGCATTGACTGTGCATTGCGTAGCAATGACTGTGCAATGCGTAGTACATTACTGTGGTAAACTACGGATTACTACAGAGCTATGGAACTGCATACTACGGACTGTGGAACTGTGCAATGATCTGGGGTTGCTTTGCAGCGCGAGAGAGAAGCGTGGGAAAGTGTACCTTCCTATTAGAGACAGGGGGTGGCTGAGGCTGGGACTCAGACACTTGCTGAAAATGACTAAGTCGCAAGTCACGTGGAGACTGCACGTGATGTGTCATGTGAGGATACAGGTGATGAGTGCATGTGATTAGGCGTCTATATGACTTGGCGTCTAAAGAGTTGACTTAGAGGAAAAAGTGAATTGGGGCGTCTAAACAGGGCGCTTAGGCGACTCCGTAACATGTGATGAGTGCACGTGATTAGGTGTCTATATGACTTGGCGTCTAAAGAGTTGACTTAGAGGAAAAAGCAAATTGGGGCGTCTAAACAGGGTGCTTAGGCGACTTCGTAACAGGATGTCATGAAAGAGCCAGGAGTCAGTTTGTGATGGGGGAGTCGGAACGGCAAAGAGAGCAGATGCACGAGGATGCAGGTTCATCCATTTTAGCAAGAGGAGCCTGCCTGCACAGCGGAAAACAGTCAGGGAGTGGCAGGAAGCTTAAAGGGCAGAGGAGGAGGACATATGAGCTCGCAGCATCACTGTCCTCACTATCATCACGTGCATCTTCAGGGGTCGAGATTAGTGTTGGGGAAGTTTGGTTTGAAACCGATCCAAACTCGGTTTAAACCAAACCCAAACCATTTAAGATGGTTTGGTTTGGGGAAATCTCAATCGGTTTGAAATGGTTTGGTTTCCAGTTTGGGGGGTCCAAATCGATCCCAAACTGTTTCAAACCGATTAAGAATATTAATAATTAACTTAAGTAAAATGGCCATATTAAACAGTTTTAAATGGTTTTAAATGGTTTTAAGTAATTTCAAATGGTGTTAAGTGGTTTCAAATGGTGTTAAGTGGTTTCAAATGGTATTAAGTGGTTTCAGTTTGGTTTTAAGTGGTTTCAGTTTGGTTTAAACCGAGTTTAACCCATTTTGAAACCCTAAACCCTAAACAATTCTAACCCTAACCCTAGATCAGTTTCAAACGGTTTGGTTTGGTTTGAAACGGTTTGAATCAGTTTGGTTTGAGTTTGAGTTTGGTTTGGGAAATTCTTAATGGTTTGGTTTGGGGTTTGGCCAAAAGTGGCTTAAACCGAACCAAACCAAACTTCCCCAACACTAGTCGAGATGGATAGAGTAACAGAGCTGTAAGGATGTTAATGCATCGGTGGCGCTGAGAAAAGAGCATGCAAACCCACCTGGAGGAACCCTCCTGGGGAGAGGAAAGAGGAGGGGCAAGCAATGGAGCAACACTCTGCTGGAAATCGGGGGGGGGTACACATTGAACTTTTGCTTCTTGACAGGGGTGGGTCCGGGAGTCTGAGGAGGGACAGGAATGGTGGATGATGCCTGAGAGCCGACACTGAAGAGAATTGTGTCAAGATCGACTGCAAGAAGGCCAGAAGGTGAGATTTGAGAGCATAGTCCGCTAAACTTGATGACCGATCCAACAGAGGGAATTTTCGTGTTATTCCAATGAGGTTTTCGGCATTGAAAAGACACCTTGGAGAAAGGACGATGAGAAGGTTGGGAGCAAGGAAGGAAAAGAACACAGACATTATCTGGAACAACCTGACTTGGTCTTGAACATATTCCAAAACAGCGACAGGAAAGACACAAGAGTGGTCGGGGAGAACAGTGTGTTCACTGCAAACAGAGCCAATCGAAGAAATAAAGGAATGGTGGAAAGAAGGAGCCTTATCTTGGTAATCAGGGGAGGAGACATCACTGGGAACAACATGCATGTGAGAGACATTGATGAGAGTATGATTCTGACCCATTTGAATGAAGGCCTTTCTGATAACAAATGCGATGGAACCTGCAGGGTGAATGACCTCAGAGGGAGGGCTGTACACTCGCAGTTCAGCAGAGGCAAACGAATCATTCATGCAGGAAACAGTAGTGTCATAATATGCATACCACGTGCCAGTGGTTGCAGCAGTGGCACCAGGACCAGGAATGCGAGACGGTTTGTTGACACAGAGTCGATTGCCACGGGCAACGCAGAAGAAGCCTGTAATCTTGCAAGAAGACATGAGGAGGATGCGGAAATGAAAGTGGACACAGGGTAGTGGAGGAGGATACAGAAACGAAAATGGAGGCAGGGAATAAGTACCCCAACAAAGAATAGGAGTCATCGAGCGAGGAGGGTGCGGGAGAGGACAAACTTGAAGGCAGAAAGAGGAAATGTGCGAGGGAAAGAAGGAAGGGCAAAGTCAGGCCTGGATCAGGAACGGGGGTGGAAAGTCTGGGAAAAGAAAAGCACATGCTTCATGGAGACATCACATGATGTCGAATGGAGGGGGGACAAAAGGGAGAAAAACAGATGCAAGACAGAGCAGTGAACGGCTAGAACAGGGTTAGAGATGGAGAACGAGGAAATGGGCAGCGAAAAGAAAAGCACATGTGCAATAAAGATGTGGCATGACGTCGGAAAGATAGAAACGGCTTGGAAAGGCAGTGGAAAGAAAAGCACATGTGCAACCGACGTGGCGAGTGATGTCGGATAGATGAGGGACAAAAGGGAGAAAAGCAGATGCAAGATGGTTGACTGAGTTGAGGAAACAGTGCTGGGAAAGATTCCGAAAGAAATGGATGTGGAGGGTGCGGGATGATGTTTGAGACCATGAATGTGAAAACGGGGAGCGAAAATAAAAGCACATGTGCAACAAACATGTTGCATGATGTCCAAAAGAGAAAGGACTGTAAAAAGAAAGGGAGATGTGAGACAGCCAAGAAAGTGGAGCAGAGAAAGAAAGGAGATGGTGGGCACCAGATGAGGATGGAAGTCAAGATCGAGGAAAAGGATGAGACATTGGAAAGGGCTAGATTGGAAACTGTAGCAGAACAGGAAAGACTCAGAAAAGAAAAGCACGGGAAGGTGATGCATGGGGAGATCGACCAAAAGTGAGACATCATCTCAGACCAGCAGGACACACGACGCAACCACAGCGAGGTGCACAACACTGCTCGGTATGCATGACAGCAACGGCCACAGTTGTTCACGCTACAGGAACGGAGGAAGGAAGCGGTCCAAGCCAGGCAAAAGACGATCGTGCAAGGGATGGGAGACAGAGCAACTGCATTTGCAGCATTGAGACTGATCACCAAACAAAGGAAGAGTTGAAGTTGCATGACAGTTGAGGAGTGAATAGGTGTTCAATAACAGCAAGCAGACAATGTCATTGATGAAGCAAGAAAGAATGTACAGTTGGTAACGACATTCTACCCCACGTACCATGGATCGACACGATGAAGCCATCGATGTGGGCGACCATTGCCGCGTGAGCATCCTAGTCCTGGACCGTCTGGACACCCTTAAGCACAATGGGTCGATCCCAGTTCTTGCACAAGAACACGATGTCCTTCCACCATTCCATGAGCGGAAAGTACTGGAGTGACCGTCGCACAGCCACACGGTGCCCAGCGTAAACGCAGCGAGAGCCTGCTCATCGGCCAGCACAAGCCAGGCATGGAATGCATCCAAGTCGAGCAGGAAAGGAGAGCGCTCATTCGGGCACCTGCTCATCAATGATTGCATACCTACCCCTCTCCGTGTCTGGCAATGCTTTCATCTTCACCTGTCCCAAGATTACATCCTGCAACACGATAACACAGTGCAGATTGGCATCAACCATGCCCTCGATGACCTCTGCCATTACCTAGATGAACATGGGAAAGCAGTTTCAGATTCCAGGTTGCCTCATGTTCTTTCACTCACCATCTTCATACAAAGGACAGACGAAAGACAGACGCACAGCATGCAAAAAGGGGGGGTCAAGGAAGGGATGAGGAGGAGGAGAGGGAAGCGGCACAATTGAGGAAACCATACAAGAACAGGGGTGAGAACTTGAAATGAAATGTGAGACAAAAACAAAAGGAGGGGGAAGCATTATGTCAGATAGGAAAACCTTACATCAGATGGGAAAACCGAAGGAGTCGGTATAAATAAACCATCACAAAAATTGGAGATATGGGTAATATACGGGTAATAATAAGAGCCCGTTCGGATACATCAGGTTGGATACAAGGTTGGATATGTCAGGTTAAACTGTCATATGGAACTTTTGGAGTTTTGCCAAAGTTGCCAGTAGCTGGGTGTCAGGCTGAGTTTGAAATACAATTGTATTGACTTTACACCCATTGTGATGAATGATGTACTGTAACCCAAAGACATCAGACCTGCCTCCTGATTGTCAGTGCTGTTGCTGCCTCCTCAGTGTGTGCTTAATATGCTTTAGCCCTCATGTTCCAAGATCAACATAAGGCTGTCTGGTCCTTAGAAGAGACAGCCACATTCATCAACTATCTCTGTCAGAGATTAGGTTCTCATGACTGGATTAAGCTAGTGAGGGACGATGAGAGTTCGATATAAAGAGTGACACATGGGGGTTCAAAGACTCGAGAATTGAGTCCGCCACCACCGCACAAGGATCGATTGACAATATAAGTATGACGAATAATATCAATTACTAATCTACTAGGATGACCTGATCACGGTCACTGACAATCTCTATCATGAAAACTGTGACATGCAGCTATTAGCGCAGCATAGGCTGTAAAGCACCCACCTTGTGAGGTGTTTGAGCATATAGCTAGTGTGGGGGATGTATCAAGTGAATACAATGTATATTGCAGTTTCCTATAGGGGGTTTTTATACCCAAGAGGTCAATAGGTGACGGCATCACGAAAAAATACTGTTTTATATATGACCAGGTATAGTAAACATAGATACACATGCCAGGTTATAAGCAGGTTGTAACCATATATGGCATTACACAATGCAGACACAGTGCATATATGATAAACCTTACCTAGATAAGGATTATATATTATAACCCTAGCAAGATAAGAACTATATATGGTAAAACATACCCAAATAAGGGTTACATGTTCACCTTATGGCCTTATATGAAGCGGTTACTATGTATAATGGTACAAGACAGGTGTGTAATACATGTAGTTAATGTCATATATAGACATATATGTATACAACATGTTGGAATTGTAGTAACCTGTCACATGACCTGGACCCTCACATGGTGCACCAGTCATAGCATAGTACACAATCCAGCCTTGTCAACCCATGGTCAGGTAGCTCAGTGGTAGAGCACCTGGTATATATCCAGACGACCTGGGTTCGAATCCCAGTCTGGTCACTTTTTGTCCACTCGGAACTTTTCAAGTTCCAACAGATTATGAGACCTGAGTTTTAACTTGGGCACAATCTATCATTGTGAACCCCAGACATGAGCACTAACACTGCATCCACATCCCAAGGAGGCAACACCACCCCAGCTGGTGGTAACCCCCCCACTACTGGAGGCAATGCAACCACCACCACCACACCATGGGAGGTAACACTGCCGCCACCACGGGAGGTAACACTGCCACCACCGCTGGAAGCAATGCCCCTTCTTCTGGTACAGTGATCTTGAACTTGGCTCGCCAATGCCGCTACAATGTCCCCTTCCTGGAAGAAGATGCAAGTAACTATGTGTCTTGGCAGCACTGGGTCTGGTAATTGCTCCGACTCCGAAAATTGTGGACCGTTGTTGATGGTACCTACATTTGCCCCACCAACCCAACTGATCTGCATCAGGAAAAACGAAATTTGTCAGTAGGAAATTGGCCAACTATGTAGCTCTCTGTAGCCATTGGCCTAAGCTATGTAGCACCAGTAGCACTACATAGCAGTCAAATGATTACATCTGCCCTATGTAGTGCTCTGTGGCAGTCATATAATTACATCGATCCTATGTAGTGCTCTGTAGCATGTTTAGTCAACATAGGATGATACATAGGGCTATGTAGTTAGCATATAATGATACATAGGCCTATGTAGTAACCACACTGTAATCCTTAGACTATGTAGTCAACAAATGATAATCCATGGCATATGTAGTAACCACATAGAGGTTCTTAGACTATATAGCCAATGCTTTATAAGCTAAAGGACTACATAGTACTCTGTAGCACTCTGTAGGAGTGCTGCAACCAGTCTCAGACTGTAAAATTTGAGTTCACACATGAATTTATCAAAATATTTTACAATCTATCTAAATGTACCCTACACAGGTGAGAGCGAGTGAGGGGGCAGTCGTGAACACAATGAATGCAAGGGGCCCATCGTGAACGCGAACACAAGGGACTGCAAACATGAACACGAATGCGAGGGACCGCAAACACGAATGCAAGGGACCGTGAACACGAACATGAACGTGAGGGACCGTGAACACAAACACAAACACGAGGCCACAAATGTGACAAATGCGAGGCCACAAACGCGAACGTGAAGGACCCCAAACACAAATACAAAGGACCCCAAACGTGAACACAAGGGACCGTGAACGCAATGTGTCATGGACGCCTGACGTGGGCGTGGGTGTCGAGGGCCAGCACAGGGCAAGAGCGAGGATGAAAGCAAGGCCATCAGTGAGGGCATGCCAGCTGGAGTGCCAATCACGTACCTGACAAGTAGCCCTCAGCACAGGCGAAGGCAAGGGTGTCGCGGGCCAGCATGACACGCAAACACAGGCACAGTCGTGAACGCGAACGGGAGGGGGCCGGTCATGAACGTGAAGTGAATGTGAACACGATCACAAGAGGGGTCATGAATGCAAACGAGGCACGATGGGGACTCTGGAGGGGGGCCAGCCATGAACACAAACATGGTGCAGGTGAGAGAGAGGCGGTCGTGTATGCAAGCAAGGGAGCAAGGGAGGGGAGGGAGGAGAGCATGCCACCATGAATGAGAACACAAATGCGACACGTGAGGGGAAAGAGAGGGAGGGGAGGGGATAAGGGGGCCACGAATGCAAATGCGACATGCAAGGAGGAGGGACAGAAGAGAGAGGGAAAAGAGGGAAAAGAGAGGGGGAGGGAGAAGGGCACGCAGCCGTGAATTGAGCATGACACTGACACAAATGCAAACATGAGAGAGGGGGTGAGGGAGGGCAAGGGGAGACTGGGGGGTAACGACACTGTAACGACTTGGTCATTTTTTCGAGACACGTCTTCCATGTGGCCTCACAAATAGAGCCAAATGGTCCATGCACGGCTCCAGTTTATATAAAGCCTCTTCCACTTGCTCAAACCCTACCTCATTTATATAGTATGACACATTTACTGTACATTTAATTGTCTTGTGATATATTTGAGTCTCTTAGGTCTTTTGTATTAGTAATAGTATAAGTATTGTATTAGAATTAGTTTTAATAAATAAAAAGATATTGTGTTTGACTTATAAAATTGTGTGAATCTGAACTTGATGACTCTTTATAATAATGTGACTGTGACTAATGATAGTCTGTTTGATTATTTTACCGTAAGGTGGGACCCTGAAACTCCGTTTATGTGACCTACAGACCTATGCTATGTAGCACTACATAGTACTACATAGCTACTACAGGCCCTACAGAGCACTACTATAGTGGATAGCGACTACTATGAGCTCTCTGTAAAGGGGTACCTACCTACCAGGCTACCAGCTCCTACAGGTGCTATGTAGTGCTACATAGCAAATAAAAAATTTCCTGATGTGTCTGAGTGGATTGCCATCGATGAGGAAGCCCACACTCAAATTGAGTTCATCCTCTAAGATGGTGGCCCCCTTGACACAGTTGTAGCTGCTAACTCTGCAAAAGAGGCATGGGACCTGCTCGCTGAACGCTACACAGGGAAGGGAATGGAACACATCAGACAACTCATGACTCAGGTTGTTACCACTTCCCCGCCGTATGATGTCCTCGCCGAGGCCCTGGGAGGTGGCGAATATTGATGGGGACATCATGGAGGTGGACGCCCCGGTTAGTGACAGTTGATGCGCTCATAAGTACTGCCTCTGATGGAACATTTGATGTGGATGGACTTGAGTCGTGTGACTCCCCTTCTGTATGTATGCATTTGCCTTAGCCTGTGTCCCTCTGTACTATTAGTAGTCCCACTTGGCGCCCCTAGGTCGCCAAGTTGAGTCTCCTGTCCATCTTGTGTGGACAATATCATATCGCTTTGGAACCCTATTCGAGTGCATGTTCCCGTTCAACTTAGAGTCAGTAGGTGACTATAAGAGCCTTACCCCCACTTAGAGTCTATTTGGCATTGTCACGCAAGCAGTGGTGACATTAGACTCAACTTTCTATCCACCATGGAAGCCAAAACCTCGTTCCTGCAAGGAGTCGTGGAACCCCCAGAAAAAGAATACTTTGTTGACTTCGGAGACCAGCAAGGCCTCCCCAGAAACCCATTCCTGCGAAGAGTAGCAGGCGAAGTTATCCCCGGATACAGAGGGACATCCCTCCTATACCACCCTGACCCCGCCAGACCAATCCAAGATTGTATCGACGGGACACACACCTGGATCCACAACGAGTATGGATACCTAGACGAAGTAATCCTAGAAGCAGACGGAGACAAGTTCAAACTTCTCAAAGGCTCAAGGAGACCGGACATTGAAAGCCACAACACTCTCGACAAAACCGAGCGACACAGGAGGAGGCTCGATCAAAGCGGAACCCTCCCCATCCCACCGGATTCAGACGACAAAGATGCAAACGACTGCGCACCATCTCCAGTATCCCCAGACAAGAAAGACGATGAGAGCACTGAAGAAGACCACCTCATTGATCCCACCAACGACACCATCCAACACTCCCCCATAAAGAAAATCGACACACCCATCTTAGACTGACTTGTTGCCCACATTACCATGTCAACAACGACTCTCGCCACAACTGCCACCACTACAACAGCAACTCCTGGGAAGACAAAGGCTTCCATACAGAAGAAGCTCAACAGTGCCATGAAGCGAGCAGCAAACCCCGATGGAGGAGGAGGAAACCCTGGCAGAGGAGGAGGAAACCCGGGCAGAGGAGGAAACCTGGGGGGCAGAGGCAGAAATCCCCTGGGAGGAGCACCACCAAACCCAGCAAACCCCCCTGCACTGCCACTGGCAAATGCGGACGCCCGAATCATGGGAAACCCCCCCGCTGAATTCGATGGCAATCACACAAAAGCAGACGCATTTGTCAACAAACTCCACCACTTCTTCCGAGTTAACACCGCCGTACCAGGTCTCCAATCCTGGATCAGACATGTGGCCCTCGCCCTCACCTGGATCAAAGGACCAAAGGTCGACAAGTGGGCCCTTAACCAGGGGATGTGGCTCGATAATCTCGACCCTCTAGTCAAAGACGTCCCCAACGTATGGATGCACTTCATACTGGAATTCAAACAACAATTCCAGGACACCCAAGCAGAAGAGCGTGCCCAGCTGGAAATAGAAAGCATGCACATGAAGTGGCCCGACATCAATCAATACATCGTAGACTTCCAACAAGTTGCTAGACATGCTGAATACCCACTAATGGCACCCGCAACCCTCCGCTACTTCATGAAGGGGCTGACCAAGTCGGTAGCCAACGATGTATTGAAACCACCCAAGGTCCATACCTACGAAGAAGTCAAGCAGCGAGCAATCGACAGTGTCGCCTCACAACTCCTCATCCACAAGATGTTCAAGCAAGACCGAGCAACCCAAGCACAACCCCCCTCAACCAGGTGGAACCGATTCAATCAGCCACAAGGTCAAGCATCAGCAAAATGTCAATATACTTACCCCTACTTGGACCTACTTAAATCACTGTTTACTTGCAGGTTTTTTCCAAGCAGCTGTTAAGCTGTGCAAGCTTGTCCAAGGAAAGCAAAGATCACCAAGTGTTGCTAAAGAGGTGTAAGTGGATGATAATCTCATAAGCAGATGAAGATCTTAGATGGACTCAATGAACCCGCATGTGGGGCGGGAAGGTCAGAGGTCAAATAATAATGCTCCCATGTGAGTAGCTCAACTAGTATTACTGTAAATCTAACTACAACAAGTTATTCTATTCTATCTACTAACAAAAACATGCACACGTGAGTATCGAAGGTGTGTGCATGCATGTGTGCCACAGTGTGCGTCAATACAGCTCGAGGCGAGGCGTCCAGTGTGCCAGTGCACGTTGAGGATGCCTCACACTCCACATCTTGTGTGCGTTTGCGCCCCGGGCCAGCGTTGACCCCCCCTCCCCTTGCACGCTGCATCTGCGCCACCCTCCACACTGTTCTGCGCCCCCCGTGCCTGCGCTTGTGCCTGCATTGCCCCGCGTGTCACGGTGTGTGCGTTGAGGATGTGTGCGAAACATCCGGCCTGCATGTGTGTCGAGAGCGAGGGTCGTCGAGGGCGTACGTGTGGGTGTCGAGGGCATACATGTGGGTGTCGAGGGCGTATGCGTGGATGTTAAGGGTGTACACGTGGGTGTTGAGGCATACACACAGGCGTGGAGGGTGTATGCGTGGGTGTTGAGGGTGTATGCATAGGTGTCGAGGTGTACACGTGGGTGTCGAGGGTGTACATGTGGGTGTCGAGGGAGAACGTGTGGGTGTCAAAGGAGAACACGTGGGTGTCGAGTGCTTGCACGTGAGCATCATGGGCAAGGGTGAGGACACGTGCATGGGCCACGAGAGCAGTGTCGAAGTCAGAAACTGTCAGCAAAGGCTAGATAGTTGCCAGTGGCAACTACATACCTTTGAGCACTCTGTGCAGGTGTGGGTGTGGGCGGAAAAGGTCCCCTCCAACTCATGTTTGAGGTGAGGGAGGGGGTGGCGACTGCGACTGCGACTGACAGAGACCGAGGCAAGGGAAGAGTGAAAATGAGGAGAAATGAGGTGAGAGAGTGCCACCGGGGAGTGTCCACTCGAGTACAGACACATGCAGTGAGTCTGCAGTGGCGTGGACCCTTAGACGTTCCCACGGTTGACTTTGGTGTTCGAATTTCTCAAAGTCGTGTCTCCTCACCTCTGCCATCCTGCCCTCCCTCCCTTGCTGTCGACTCTCATGTCCACAGTCCAATTATTTATTTCGGCTTTCATGCTCGCATCAAAGATCATTTGTGACAACACTTACTCCAACAAATCGTGGTGTATTGTGGGTCAAGGAATGTTTGCACTCCTTGGAGTGCAACTCAATGTCAGTCCCTCGACATTGTGCTTTTGCTGGCCCAGGCCCCTATCCACCGACGGTTCTCCCTCATCGATGCCATGGTGTTCTGGTGGGCTGTGTTTCCTGTGAGTTGCAGTCCGAGTCCTTGAGTCTGCACTGACTATGCCATTTCCCCTCACACGTGTTTTTTGGGGATGGGACACATCGTTGCCATCCCTCCTGCTCTTGTTCTGGGACTCGACATGATGTCGCTGTTCCATCCGGCCCTCGTTCCAGGATATGACAGGATGTCGCTGTCACCTCTGGCTCTTCATTCTGGACACGACTTGTTGTCGCCGTCCCTTTGTGCCTTTCACTTTTGTCCTGGGACACGACATGCCGTCGCCATCCCTCCCGCTCTCGTTCTGGGTGTTGCCCACACCCACTCTTCATTCTGGGACGTGACACAATGTCACTGTCCCATCCTGCGGTTCATCCTGGGACGTGACACATCATTGTCCTCCCCTCACACTTATGTTCTGGGAGTCCTGGGATGCACAAGTGGGTTAGTGGGCATGCATGTGCGTTCATGCCCGGGTGTGGGTGTGGGTGCGCTTTGTTGGAGCGGTGGGTGCATGTGTGGGTGGGGTGGGCATGCATGCATGTGGGTGGGGTGGGCGCACGTGTGTGCATATGAGTGGGGTGGGTGTGTGTGCGGGTGGAGTGAGTGTGCGTGCAAAGGTAAGGTGTGCACATGTGTAGGATCGGGTACAGGTGCGCGCATATGGGTGTGCGTGTAGGATCAGGAACGGGTGCGGGCATGGGAATGGGTGCCAATGTAGGCACAAGTGGTGGGCCCCATGTAGAGGGGTGCATTTTGGGTAGTAGAATTGTAAATAAAAAGCTATATCTAGTTTTAATAAATACTGTTTCTACCATTTTAATATTGTGCTTGAAACCCACTTAAACTCTCCTTGAACATTCTGGTTGTCCTTGAAAACATCCAGTTAAGCGGTGGGAAAGTGGTGCTTAAGCTATGTTCAAGGGTGGGCAAGCATCGTTTAAGGAGCCGACTTAACATGCGGTCCAATTCTACTTAACACTCCTTAAAATCACGGTTAAGTAAAGTTAAGTATGGTTAAGTAAGGGTTAAGTATTTTGATGTTTTGCTGATGCAACAGCAACAACGCCCACAAGTCCGCAGATACAACTCGACCAATGCCCCACGACACCTCAACAACACATCAGGAAAAACGAAATTTGTCAGTAGGAAATTGGCCAACTATGTAGCTCTCTGTAGTCATTGGCCTAAGCTATGTAGCACCAGTAGTGCTACATAGCAGTCAAATGATTACATCTGCCCTATGTAGTGCTTTGTAGCAGTCATATAATTACATCGACCCTATGTAGTGCTCTGTAGCATGTTTAGTCAACATAGGATGATACATAGACCTATGTAGCTAGCATATGATGATACATAGGCCTATGTAGTTAGCATATGATGATACATCGTCCTATGTAGTAACCACATTGAGATCCTCAGACTATGTAGTCAACATGTGAGATCCTTAGACTATGTAGCCAATGCTTGATAAGCCAAAGGACTATATAGTACTTAGTAGCACTCAGTAGGAGTGCTGTCAACCTACAGTATCAGATTGTATAATTTCTCTATCATACATAGGCATACATAGGCATGACAGAATTTTGCACTCAAATTTATCAAAAAGTTTCATTATTGTCAATATTATAATGTATTTAACTAGTAGTCCCTACACAGGTGAGAGGGGGCAGGTTGCCCACAAATGCAAGGAGGTGGTTGCAAATGCGAACACGAGGCATGAATGCGAACGCAAGGCATGAATGCGAACACAAACACGAGGGGGGTGGTTGTGACACGAACACAAATGTGAGGTGGTGGGCGGTCACAAACACAAGGGAATGGGCAGTCACAAACGCAAGGGGGTGGGCAGTTGCAAACACAAACACGAAGGGCCAGTCGTGAATGCAAACACAAGGGGGCCGGTTGTGAATGCAAACACAAGGGGACCAGTCATGAACGCAAATGCAAACATGAGAGGGCAGCCATGCTCGTAGGGGGAATGCAAAACGAACCAGCATGGCATGGAGGTCGATCGCCGGCTTGTTGTTCTGGCAGTGACATGTTGACATGTGGGAGGGTGAAGGATGAGAAGGGGGGGGGGGTGAGAAAGGGGCAAGGGAGGGGCAAACGCAAATGCAAAGGCAGCCGTGAACGTGAACACGGTGCAGGGGCAGGGAGGGGGGAAGAATGCAAACAGGACACCGAATGCGAACACTCGATGCCCCCGGCCCACTCGCCACATTGACACCCCCAGCCTACTCGCTATGTCAATGCCCCCAGCCTGAGGAAGGGAGGGGAGGGAGGGGGAACGGCAAAAGAAGGGAGAGGGGGAGGAAGAGAGCAGGGTGGCCGGTGTCATTCAGAACAGGGGACCTCTGCTCGCTTTTGAAGCGGGAGAGGAGTGGAGATTGTGGGGTGGTCGTGATTGTGACAACGACAAGCACCTCCACTCGTGTTTGATACGAGTGAGGTGGCGGTGGTGGGATGGGAGTAGGAGCAAAAACTCGCATTTGTAGTGAGAAAAAAGTTGCTGGAATGAGTGCCAGTGAAAAATTGCAGGAATAAATGCTTACCTGGTGGAAGTGGCGGTGGTGGTGACACACCCCCAGCTTGCAGGGAAGTGACAGGTGGCAGATTAGGTCTCGACTAGGGCCAGGAGGGGTGGGCGACAAGTCGACCACTGGGTGAAGACGATGCAGTAGTAGTGGCAATGACTTGATCAAAAATTCGATGTCTGCCACGTGAACTTGTAAACAAAGCCAAATGGTCCGTGCACAGCTCCAACTTATATAAAGCCTCTCCACTTGATGCCTCATTCGTACTTGGACTTTGGACACGATGACCCCCATACTGTACAATTAGTTTAATATTATCTTGTAATTTATTTGAGTAGTTTAGCTCTCTTGTATTAGTAATTATAAGCATTGTATTAGAATCAGTTTTAATAAATAAAAGGATATTGTGTTTGCCTTATAGAATTGTGTGAATCTGAATTTGATGACTCTTTATAATATAATGTGACTGTGACTAATGATAGTCTGTTTGGTTATTTTACTGTAATTCACGACAAGTGGGACCCCGAAACTCTGTCTATGTGACCTACTGACCCATGCTATGTAGCGCTACATAGCACTACATAGCTACTACAGGGCCCTACAGAGCACTACTATAGTGGATAGTGACTACTATGAGCTCTCTGTAAAGGGGTACCTACCTACCAGGCTACCACCTCCTACAGGGGCTATGTAGCACTACATAGCAAAAAAAAGTTTTCCTGATGCACCCCCATCCCGATGGACATTGATGCAGACCGCGCTAGAGCGAATTGCAACAACTGGAGGAACCGCGGCCCAGCGCAGGGAAGGATGGTCCAGGTGCAAGATGAACAAGGAAACATCTTCCAAATGAGGGTCACCCAGACCCAGACCCCTACCAGACCCACACAACTGAGAGGTGCCTGCTACGAGTGCAACCAAGTCAGACACTTCGCCAGGAACTGCCCCAACAGAAAGAGACGCCCCCCTCGGGTTGCCACCGCCCAACTCGTCAATTGGTCCCCCGAGGACAACCTGACAGAAGAGTCGGACCAAGACAGGGTGGCCATGATCACCACCCAACTTGCAAACCTTTCGCTGGACCTCCGGGACCAAGTCACTGCCAAGTTTGGAGGGGGAGTAGCAGCAGACGAAGAGGGAAATTTTCCGGATGCCTAACCAGTTCGGCCTTGGTTAGGGCACTAAGTACGAAGAGTGTATATCTATCGAATCGACGATCCATGACAATTCGAGTTTATTTAAATTCTTCATACAAGAGGGCCGACACGATCACATTGCTCGACACCGGAGCAACCGAAAACTTCATAAATCCCAACTACGCCCGCTGGCTGCGGCTGCCAGTGCAAAAGCTAGAAGAGCCCCAACAGGTGTTCAATGTCAATGGCACGCAGAACAAACAAGGACAGATCACACACTTCATAGACCTCGACGTCCAGACAGGGAGCTCCCACCGGACGATGCGTTTCTTCCTCACAAACCTAGGAGAACAAAAGGTCATCCTAGGATACCCATTGTTCGCGGCCACACAACCTATTATCGACTGGGCCCGAGGATGGATCGCCTACGAACAACTCCCCGTGATCCTCCACGTCAGCAATGCCACCATTGGTGACACCCCAACAACCATTCAATACCCTGCCCGAGCCCGCCTGATGGCGGCAGAAGACAGACAAACCCTTGTGTCGAAACTAGCACAAGCTCTCCGACCCCAATCGACAACCATCCCCTGAGAATACCGAAGACACGCCCACGTCTTCAGCAAAAAAGAGTCAAAACGCTTCCTGCCATCGTGTGAATGGGACCACGTGATCGAACTGAAAGAAGGACATCCCGAGCACATGCCAGGGAAAATCTATGCGCTAACTCAAACAGAACAGGCCACCCTAAGCGAATTCCTGAAGGAACACCTTGACAAGGGCTACATAGAACCATCCAAGAGCCAGTTCATGGCACCCTTCTTCTTCATCAAGAAGAAAGACGGGAAGCTAAGACCCGTCCAAGACTACCGAAAGCTCAACGAGTGGACAAGACAAAATACAATGCCACTTCCCCTGATCCCAGAGCTGATTGCCAGAGTCCGAGGGGCCAGTCTGTTTTCGAAGTTCGACATCCGATGGAGATATAATAACATACGAATCAAACAAGGAGACGAGTGGAAAGCAGCCTTCATCACCAACCAAGGCCTCTTTGAACCCAAGGTAATGTTCTTCGGCCTCACCAACTCCCCCACCACATTCCAGACAATGATGAATGCCCTATTCCGCAAAGAGCTCAGAGAAGACTGGCTATCCATCTACATGGATGACATCCTCGTCCACACCAAAAAGAACCTACCCTACCACTGCAGGAGAGTTCACCAGGTCCTCGACAAGCTTCGGAAACACGACCTATTCCTGAAACCAGAAAAATGTCAATTCGAACAGGAAGAAGTCAAGTTCCTAGGGGTAATACTGGGAGACAGTACGATACAGATGGACCCAGCAAAAGTGAAAGGCGTAGCAGACTGGAAGCCGTTACAGACAGTAAGAGACGTCCGAGGATTCCTGGGATTTACAAGGTACTACTGCTATTTCATCCACGACTATTCGAAGATCGCAAGGCCACTCATCCACCTAACCAAGAAAGCAGTTCCCTTTACGTGGGGCGAAGCACAATTCAAAGTGTTCAAGACCCTCAAATCACACATGTGTGAAAAACCAATCCTCCGACAGCCAGACTATTCCCAACCTTTCTTCCTTGCCACTGACGACTCCGCATACGGCGTGGGAGCCGTACTCTTACAAGAGGGAGACAAACACCCCAGAAAAACCTCCCCAACAAAACACCCGATCGCATACTACTCTGCAACTTTCACGCCAACCGAACGGAACTACGACATATACAAACAAGAACTGCTGGCAGTGAAGAATGCGCTAGCCCACTGGAGACCACACCTTGCAGGAACTATAACACCAATCACCATCTTGACCGACCACACCAACCTGACATACTGGAAGGCACCACGAAAGGTCAACCGCAGAGTAGCAAGGTGGTTCGCCAAACTACAGGAATACAACTTCAAAATCCAACACGTCCCAGGCAAGCTGCACACCTCGGCCGACCTATTATCCCGCCCACCAGTGACCGACCAAGGGATAAACGACAACGAAGATGTCACACTACTCTGCCCTGACCTATTCATCAGACTATCCCTTGTCCAGGACCCCAACAACCCCTGGTGGACTATGGAAAAGAACACCCAAGCGGCCCAAGACCGACACCCCCACACGGTGAAGGACTGGATCAAGAAACGATGCACGACCCTCGACAAATCCACCTGCGTTCCCAACCTCAAACACTGGCGAGTCAATGGCAGGATAGCAATCCCGGACGAACCCAGGCTGAAGCAGGAGATCCTCCACCAATTCCACGGACTCCCCACCTGAGGCCATCACGGACAAGACGCAACAATACAAGCTGTACGAAGAGTCTTCTGGTGGCCGGGAATGAACAAATGGGTGGGACAATACATAAAAGGGTGCATGAAATGCCAACAAAATAAAAACCTACCCTGAAGGCATAAGATCCCCCTGTACCGAATTGCAACTCCCCCAGACGTGCTCCCCTTTGAGATCATTGCAATGGACCTGATCACCCAACTCCCACTCAGTCACGGATACGACTCCATCCTGACCATCGTCGACCATGGATGTACCAGAGCAGCGATATTCCTCCTGTGCAAAACAACCATCACAGGTGAAGGCATTGCCATGCTGTACCTCGATTACGTCTATCGATGGTTCGGGCTCCCCAAGAAGATGATATCAGACCACGACCCCTGTTTCACATCCCACTTCGCCACGGCCTTGTCAAAATGCCTGGGCATCCAACAGAATATCTCAACAGCATTCCGCCCCCAGATGGACGGTCTGTCCGAACACACCAACCAATGGGTGGAGCAATACCTCCGACTAACCGCAAGCGCCGCCCAAGATGACTGGAGCGAATGGCTCGCCATCGCCACCACTGTACACAATAACCATACGAATGATACCATCAAACTGGCACCATCAGATGCCCTCCTAGGTTACGCTCCATGACTCCACCTATCAGAGGCCCCACCATCATTCAATCAATGTGTGGAAGAAAGGGGCTGCACCACCTCGGAACAGAGAGCACAAGCGATCGAAGCCATCAATCGCACCGCCCGTCAAACACCGCCACCCCAATTTGAAGAAGGAGAGCAGGTCTGGCTTGAGGCAAAACACTTGCAACTCCCCTATCAGACCGCCAAACTAGCCCCCAAACGTCACGGCCCATTCCAGATCACGAAGCAAATATTGCCGGTTGCCTATCAGCTCCAACTCCCCAACACCTGGGCCATCCATGACATGTTTCACGCCAGCCTCCTTACCCGATATCATGAAACACCCCAGTTCGGCCCAAACTTCATCTGACTGCCACCTGTAATGAACTCACTGCTCGTTCAACAGCAGTGGCACGTTTCTTTAACAAGGAGGGGGATGAGGACAGGGATAGGTCTGAAGGCAGTACCAAAGGTACAAGTTGTTCAACACCGCAATGAGGTGAAGAAGGACGATGATGAGCAGGGGGCGAAATGGATCAATGATGCACAACACAACAGGGGACTGTGAGGGGAGTAGTGCAAAGCAGGGACTTAGCAATCAATGCCTGTGAGAGAGAGAATCACAAGTGGACAATCTAAGGATTGTCCGTAGTATTTCGCAGTCCTTATATACCTAAAGTACATGGTCTGTGCATAGAACATTCTAGCAGGGTTATTAATAGCCATCCAATGGCAATAACCCACATGGGTGGTCCGTGTGCCAATGGCATCATCAGTGATGTCACTGGTCCATGCATCCGCAGCAGGGGGAGGGCTAGAAGCATCTCCGAGTTCTCCAGCCAATGGCAGAAATCCCTTATCCCCATTTGGGGTGGGTCATAGGCATATGACCCACACTTAGTGTTTCAGCGGCTCCGGCTAAATGTTGGCTAAAGCCATAGCCACAGCTGGCTGCCATACCAGCCGAGCCGAGCCGAGCCATATATGGCCTAGCCGGCATTTTTAGCCAACTCCAATTGAGCCAGCTAAGTGCCAGCTCACCTGCAGAGCCGGCTACAAGCCGGCTACACCCCACCTTTCCCGCTCTCCCCAATGATGCTGCCCTCTACAGTATTGACCCTCTTGTTGACCTCTTGTTGTCAACCAGCGCCACGTGCCCCGCTACAACGTTGTGCTGTGGGCTCGTTGGGGCTGAGAAGATGTGTGACTCCCCAGGGTGCCCATGAGGTAAACACCTCACAGTTGACACATTGACATGTTGGACCCACCAGCTCACACCACCCTCTCTCGTTCCCGCTCCCATGACCCCTCCAAGTCCTTCCTATCCAAGTGGGATGTGAGCCCACTGCCCATGTCAATGCCCTTCAGCATGCCTACGTTTGCCATGCCCTGGGCTCCCCACACCACAGGGTTCTTCTCAGGTACGTGGCTGCAACTGCTAGCTCATGCAGCTGAGTTGTGCTTGCCTCTCGTTGCTGACACCCTTGCCCACACGCAATGCCCAAGCCCACCGCATGCCCATGCTCGATGCCCACGCCCACCATGCCCACGTCCACACACCTTATCATCCCACCGGTGATAGCTGACTCGCATGCCCTGATCCTTCTTTTCCCTCAAATAGATTATGCGATCAATAATCGCCTCACACCTTTTATATCGATGCAGAACCACTATAATCTCATATACCGTGAGGAAGAGCACAAGATGATGCCCATGCTCAAGGTGAAAAAGCAAACTTCCATTTGGTGCAGCCACCCGACTTCCACACCCGATGCCAATGCCGACCCATGCTGACCCAATGTGCTCGACATCTTTGTTCACCCACCACAATGTGCACATATGTGTACGATGATCAACCAAAAGGTAAGAGTCTCACACATCGTGCCTGTCTTCACATGCATCACACTTGTCCCCACCACACGTCGCATGCTGACAACTTTGATGCATCTCACATTACAAAACTTTGAAGTAGAACTAGTGTTGGGGAAGTTTGGTTTGAAACTGATCCAAACTCGGTTTAAACCAAACCCAAACCATTTAAGATAGTTTGGTTTGGGGAAATCTCAATCGGTTTGAAACAGTTTGGTTTTCGGTTTGGGGGGTCCAAACCGATCCCAAACTGTTTCAAACCGATTAAGAATATTAATAATTAACTTAAGTAAAATGGCCATATTAAACAGTTTTAAATGGTTTTAAATGGTTTTAAGTGGTTTCAAATGGTTTCAAATGGTGTTAAGTGGTTTCAAATGGTTTCAAATGGTGTTAAGTGGTTTCAAATGGTGTTAAGTGGTTTCAGTTTGGTTTTAAGTGGTTTCAGTTTGGTTTAAACCGAGTTTAACCCATTTTGAAACCCTAAACCCTAAACAATTCTAACCCTAACCCTAGATTGGTTTCAAACGGTTTCAAACGGTTTGAATCAGTTTGGTTTGAGTTTGAGTTTGGTTTGGGAAATTCTTAATGGTTTGGTTTGGGGTTTGGCCAAAAGTGGCTTAAACTGAACCAAACCAAACTTCCCCAACACTAAGTAGAACACAACCCTGTAATTAAATTTCTAAATAGAACCCGTAAAATGCCCATGAATGCCCATGAAGGGCCCATACTGTACATGATGAGCATGGTTGAACTGTTATTGAAACCGATGAGTCAAGATATCATATGTCATGACTCAGGTGTCCCCATGTGCCGTGGGCACCCCAGTTTACGAAGTGTTATTGCTTCGTATTCAATCGTGTTATCCGATTGAATTGAACTTAATCAGTGCACACCAGCATACCCCAAGGCAGTGGACATAATTTGTCGACCCTGAACCCTCTAACTCACTTACTGTCATCAACACAATGCTTCCTGCCTTAATAACCATGCATCCCACATTTTCCTCTGCTCATGGCTCGCTGTACATCCACCAAGAAGAAGCTACCCCCACCCCAAACTCATCCAAAAGAAAAGGTGAGTTCCAGAGCGGCCAAATGTTTTGCATGCACTTACCATTCAACATAGGTTGCCACCCAGCTCAACTCGGCTGCCACCCAGCTCAACTCAGCTGCCAGTGGCAAAGAATTCAACTTACAAGATATTGGAGAAGATGACGATGACAGTGATGCAAGCAACGATGAATCCGATTCATATGAGGGCAGCCAGGGCCAGGCTAGTCAGACTGGTCCTTCGAACAACATCATACCACAAGTACCTGCAAAGAGGTCTCACAAGGCGTACGACGTCAGGCATTTTTTTATACCTGTTGAGGTCCCTCAGGCCATCAAGGATGACGAAAAGGTGCAGAAAGCCTGCACACTTTGCATGTGAGTATACAGTATTTTTCTGATTTTGGCTCCTTCTAACAACCTACAGTAAAAAGTATGGCTCTGACAAAAGTATCAAAACGGAAGGTGCTCCCAACTACTTCTACCAGAGATGGACTGCGACCTCCAATCTTCGAAGCCATCTTAAAATTAATCATCCTAAAGAATACGACATTAAAGTCAAGAAGTCCAACTGGAACTTCAAATTAACAATGCAATCAGATGATGTGTTGGCTCGCCACGACCACCACAATGTTTGCAATGAAGACATCCCATGATTTTCTCAAGAGGAGTTCATGAAGAGTCTCATCCACTTCATTGTTGCTGATGACCAGGTACATCTTGATTTTGAATACATTGTTTTGTTTACGATGTTTTATGCCCTTAGTCCATTCATGTGGTCGAGTGTCCGGAATTCTGCTGCCTATGCATGGTCCTCTGTGAGACACTCCTGGATCGTGAAATTCCTCACCTTAATAAAATGAGGGAGACGATTTTAAATGAATGGCATGCGTCGTTCAACAATTTGAAACTCAAACTTTCAGTAAGTGTCCCTTTCGTCTTCTCGCTCCATTAACTAAGCTTGATCAATAGTGTTCCTGTGGCCAAATCAGCTTTACATCTGACCTCTGGTCCAATTCTAACCTGGCCTCGTATATGGCCTTGACGGCCCACTGGATTGCCGTTGATGAGTTGAGCGGACACCTTAAGCTGAAAATTGCTCTCATCGGGTTTCATCACCTCAAGAAGAAGCACACAGGCCACAATGTGGTGGAAGCAATTCTAGAACTACTCAACCATGCAAACATCTCCCACAAAATCGGCCACTTTACTCTCGACAATGCCAAGAACAACCAAGTGGTGTTGGAAGAGCTACAGACATTGCTTGCGGAATGCAACCCCCCAGTTGATTTTGATCCCCTACAACAGCATGTGCAATGCTTTGCACACATCATCAATCTCTGCTCCTCTTACATGGTTTCATCCCGGCATCCGAAGCCATCAGACCCGATTCACTATAAGTACGAGTACGACTCTGGCTCTGACATTGGCGACAGCGACAGCTGCAATCGTGACGTTGACCGCGAAATTGATGTGCCCACAATGCCAGACATTACAGACGAAGATGATGAGACACATGACCGGTGGTCTGCAGGCATCAAACGCAACTCACTCATGCATGCTCAAAGGATGATAAGATTTTTATGATCTTCGGATGCATGCAGGACGGAATTCCAGAACCACATTGAATGTGGAAACAGTTGCAAATGGTTCTTCGAGAGTCACGACGAGGATAAGCAGTTTCCCATCCAAGTCAAAAAGCTTGAACTTCTTAGGGACATCAAAACAAGATGGGACTCGGTTCATTCAATGCTGGAAAATCTAAGAGCACTTTGACCGGTAGGTTTTCTTGCTGACCGGACAGTACTGAGCTGAATGCTTTACTACACAGGCACTTGACAGTTTTTTCGCAAGCAGCAAGTTCTCGCACATGAAACTTTCCGAATTGGACTGGTACATGCTTGAGGGGTTGGAAGGAGTATTAGGGGTACGTTTTAACTGCTACTTGACTGGGAAAACTGTTAAGTGGAATCACAGGTTCCTCATAATTTTCAACATAGCATGTCATCGGAGATGACACCAGTCGTATCAAAGGCCATCAAGTATTTTGAGTTATTCATGACCGATTTGGAAAGCCTCGGGAGTGAATTCGGGGAGCTTAAGCCATGGACAGACATCGGCTTGTCATGTGCAAAGAAGTACTATGTCCAAATGGACGATACTGATGCTTATGTCATCTCGATGTGTAAGTTCTTAACTTAATATATATTGCTACTCTACCACTAACATAAACCTACAGTTCTTAATCTGAGCATACACTTCCAGTGGATTGAAGAACAATGGGGCAAGAGCTATATCAGCAGCTCCAAGAAGCTCATTTTGAAACTCATAAGTACAATTTCATTGTGACATCACTTATCTCAGCCATCCATCTTTCAGATGCAGCAGTACCACGGCCACAACCAGAAATTGTCAGGGTCGAGGCCGACAACTACGCCCGCTTCCCCAGTCAAAAGCACTCCAGCCAGTAAAGTGGCTCCAATGCGGTACAAACTTGCATCTTCTGCATGCAAAAAGAAGACTGAGCCTCGAACGTACACAGTAGAGGCTGAATACTTGAAGTATGTGTTGGGCAACTCTTCTGATGACATCGACATCCTGTGGTTCTGGGAGGTTAGTGGAATTATAATCGAATGGCTCTGTGACTCACTTCTTGAATAGGCTCATAGGGAAGAGTTCCCGACACTCTTTAGAATGGCAATGGATTATTTGCCAATACAGGTGACATCAGTGCCATGCGAGCATGTATTCTCGTCCGCAAAGGAGACAGACACTGTGAAATGAAACCAGATCAGTCCAGTGCTGATGGAAGCACTTCAATTACTCAAATTCTCCCTTAAGAAAGAACGGCTTGATTTCACAGTGGGGTGGAAAACATCGGAGAGGGCCCTGTATCAGTTGCTGGTGCCAAGTGCCACCCTTGGATCTCTGTTCGTGGATGATTCCGGCACCGCAATGGACAAAGTGTTGAAAGAGATTGGCATGTACAACAAGACTGATGGGCCTGGCAAGGACAAGGACAAGTAATTTAGCATGTATCCCTGAGTTGCTATGATGTGTCTTTGCTGCAGTCGGTAGTCGGTATGATATCTTTGTTGATGGTCGGAGTTATATATAATGACATCGGAGAGATTCGGAGTGTTGAATGCCAACTGGTGCTACCTCCTCACCGCTTCCTGCTGTTTGTGCTCAACATCAACGACAACAGTATGCATGTGAAACCCACAACAAACCTTTGAGAGATGACCCTCTCCTGTACAAGTAAAATTTGTGTGTGTTAATGGCTGGTACAGAGTAGGAAAACTGCTCAGTTCTGGTCAATCTGGTAAGCTCAACTCTGACTCAAGCCTGATATGAATTTCTGAGCTCTTTAGGAAGCATATATCAAGGGAAAGATATTATGACGGAAGCTGAAGTTGCTCTAAAGATTAAGTATGCAGACCACCCACCTGCAAGCCTTTGTCATGAATATTAGGTGTATCGGGCAACTGCTGGCATTATGGGTATTTCTCCAGTTCACTGGTATGGCAACAAAGGCCTACATGAAGTTATTGTTCTGGACCATCTTGGAACCTCACTCGGTGATTTGGTCTGTGCAAATCAGTTTGACCGCAAGAAGACTTTTTTTTTGCCTCCCTAATGGTGCATTCATTATGTACCATGACATACAGATCTCATTGAGCTCTTTCCACAGCTCTCAGCCATAGAGTCGCTACATACTCGACACTACATTCATCATGATATCAAGCCAGCAAACATCATGATTCGAGCTGATAGCCAGAGCATCTTCCTCATCAACTTCAGCTTGGCATGGCTATTCCGCAATCCTGCAACTTATTCACACATACCATACTCCACGGATGACTCAATCATCAGTACTCTTCCTTTCACATCTATCAACGGCCAGCAAGGACATGCCCAGTCGCGTCGTGATGACCTGGAGTCTCTTGCCTATACTATCATTTGTTCAGCATGTGGCGGGTTGCCTTGGACCAACTTTTCCTCCCACGATGACCATAAGGTGGTCCTCCGGAAGAAATCGTCCATTACAGTAGAAAAGCTGTGCAAAGGTTTACCCGTTCCTTTCTGTAAATTCATCAGTCATGTCCACTCCCTTAGCTTCGATGAGGAGCCGAACTACCAATATCTTCATTCCATCCTCTCACAATGCTCAGAAATAGAGACTGACCCACCTGGCAAAGTGCCACTGTCTTCTGCTTGCCCTGCTGTCCATTTAGACAGCAAGCTTGTTATCGGTGATCAGATGTAAGTCAACTCCACCCATATGAAAACTGCATAATTGTAATCGGTGCTAACTATAATCATTCAGTGTTAACTCATCGACTTGCCAAATCGCCCAGCCGTCTCGGTACTCAACTCGGTACTCATTTCGCGACACCCCTGCAAGAGCGCTCAGGTAATGGGCATGCCAGGGTGCCTCTTCGAGTTCTTTGGGGCGTAGGTTGGGCCCATCAGGGCAATATTTACTCAAGGACTAGTTCTGTAGCTTCTGTTGTAGTTTGGTGTACCACAATGAACTTGTTGTAGTGTCTGTCTTAACCGCCAACAGCCAGTGTTTTGACAGGCTTGGCATGATCTGGCTTTGTCAGGCAGCTCGTTGTCTCTCAGTGTCCCCAACTCCCACCCTTGCCTCAAAAGCGAGCGAGTAGGGGTTCCACTTCTTTTATTGACACCCCCCTCCCTCGTCCCAAACACGAGACGGAGGGGTTCCATTTTTCTTTCAGAAGGCTGCTCAGTTCACCCCACACCCCCCTCCCCTTGCTCCAAGCATGAAATAGAAGGCATTCCGGTTTTCTTTCAGGCCATTCACCCCTCCCCCCTCCCTTGCTCTGAACATGGTCTGTTTTTAGGCCTTCAATGCCACCCCCCCCTTGTCTTGAATGCAAGCAGACAAATTTTTTTTTGGCTCAATGCAGCGCTCAATGTGGCGCTCAATGCTCATATGTCGGGGCCCTCTCTCAGCCCAAATGTGCACAGAGTCCTGGAGATAATGTATTACATAGGGTGTAAAATCTAGAGAATATATATATGTGACCTTATGTGTGCTGTTGAACTCAGTGTAGGGAATGTAGACACACACTATGTGACACAACTCAGCTGGCTTCGAGCCAGCTTCAAGCTGGAGCCATGCAGAAAACCAGCTATTTGACTGGCTTGGCTTGATCTGGCTTGGCTCATTCGTTGACACGGCTTGGCGTAGCTTGGCAAGCCGACAGGACCGGCTAGGTGTGGCTCGGCTACGGCTCAGCTCAGCTAAGGCAGCCGTCAAAACACTACCCACACTATATATGGACGTGCATTTATCCTTTCCGGGAGCATGGCAGTGCATTCCAAGCACTCTGATTGGTCTAGAGGCCTAAGCACCTGGGTGATGGGTCATACAACCCTAATAGGTATAGAATCTTATAGGGCATAGCGTGACCGTCACATGACTGATAATGTGACGAGTCATGTGACCGTGACTGTGACAAGTCATATGATAGAGAGTGACGAGTGATGTGACTGATTGTGTGACGGATCATGTGACCTATAGTAACACTTTTGGTCACATGGATTTTCCCACGGTCACGTGGTCCAGGATTTCAGGTTCCACAACTTGGGTTCATAACACCACCCGAGTTGATCGAAGGAGAGGCAGAGTACAAAGTAGAGTCCGTCATCAATCACTGGCTGCACAGGTGGAGCAAGACCCTGCAGTACCTTATCAAATGGAAGGGATACCCAGACGCTGACAACACCTGGGAACCAGTGGATCAAGTATTCGCCCTGGTGCTGATCAGTTGATACCATCAGGGACACCCATTCACACAGGTGTATAAGAGACGAGGGGGGAGGACCAAGACAAGCATCAACCAACTCATCATGTTATGCTCGGACTTTGTGTGGCGCTACAAAGTGCCTGGAAAGAAGAGAATCAGGTGCTCTGCTGTTCTATGAACAGTGGGTCTCGATTTAACAAGAGTCTACTTCGTAGATCGTATCTCGAAGTCTGCAAGGTACGTTATGCAAAAGCTAGTTGCTGCAACTAGTTCGTTATGAGATGAGAGTTTAACGTCTTGATTTAACGCATATGGAAACACATGATGAAAGCGAGGGCTTTCAAGGGAATCTGAGGGAGATTGTGGTTCTATACAAGAGACCAAGTCTGAGGCTACTTGGCCTGTATCTACATCCTTATATACATGATTGGGGGCTGTGCATTGACTGTGCATTGCGTAGCAATGACTGTGCAATGCGTAGTACATTACTGCAGTAAACTACGGATTACTACAGAGCTATGGAACTGCATACTACGGACTGTGGAACTGTGCAATGATCTGGGGTTGCTTTGCAGCGCGAGAGAGAAGTGTGGGAAAGGGTACCTTCCTATTAGAGACAGGGGGTGGCTGAGGCTGGGACTCAGACACTTGCTGAAACAACTAAGTCGTGAGTCACATGGAGACTGCACGTGATGTGTCATGTGAGGATACATGTGATGAGTGCACATGATTAGGCGTCTATATGACTTGGCGTCTAAAGAGTTGACTTCGAATTGGGGTGTCTAAACAGGGCGCTTAGGCGACTCCGTAACACATCACCAATCCCCCACAATGTCCCATGCATCCCACTCCCGCATCGAAGTCCTTGCCATCAGATTCAACAACAATGTCTCCCCCACCGAAACCACTTACTCCATGAGCTCGCCTGTACGTGCCATTGTCCCCAATTCCGGGACTCCCTACCCCCTGGCCTCCTCAGCCCATAACACGGACCCCCTTCCTTTTGCTGAAAGCCCCTCCCCCTCTGATGAAACAAGGGAAGCACCAGTGGATGCCCCCCTCTGCACTCCGCTGCAGCCCTTTCCACAGACCCCGGCAACACTCACCTTGACACCCGTGGACCAGCCATCCCCCTATCTCCAAGGGCTGTCGATGCAGTCCTCCAAGGGCAAGGCCATGCCATTACGGCCGACACCCTCCTCTGCATGGTCAAAGGGCTCATTCTCACAGCTCAGCGTACTCAGGCCCGCACTGACACTCTCCAGCACGATAACGAGGTTCAAGCCCACCAGCTCAAGCATTACAATGAGCAGGTCGAGGCCATCCAACTCCACGCCGACTCCCTCCAATCTGCTCGCGACAATGTCGTCAAGCAACTTCGACTTGCCCACCTTACCGTCGATCAGTATAACGTGTGTTGGATCCGAGAACAAGCTGCAGTGGGTCCCGAGGTTCCAGATGGGTTTGTTGAAAATAACGGACAACTCGATTCCTTCTCCATCCCTGTCGAAGGGAGCATCATCCCACACATCGCCCCCTTCATCCAACTTATTGACGATCCCATTCCCAGAGCCGCTGGTACCTTGGGAGGCGCTAAAGACCCTGTCTACGTTAAGGACCTCCACGCCAGATCCCAGTACCAAGCCCGCTCCCCCAATGTGCCCGTACCCAAGTGGCTACTCCGAGCCATCGCCAGGTCCTCGCCCATCTTCAAGGAGTTTCGGCTGGAAGTCCAGGATATGATCCAGGACTGGGGACTCTACGCTGACATCTGCCACTACCACGAGATTGACCGGCAGCTCACCTCCCTTTCTACCCGCATCCACGTCCTCCAAGCCGAGGAAGAAGACCTCCTCAATAACCTCTCCAACTGCTGCCGACACTGGCTCCCGCTTGGCCACCTTGGCCAGCAACAACCGCGACGTCCACATGGACCGCAAGCTCAACCATGTCCTCACCTACACCACACGTGGACATGCTCAGAACTAGACGGAGGGTGATGTTACCGCTTCCCCGCCATATGATGTCCTCGCCAAGGCCCTGGGAGGTGGCGAATATTGATGGGGACATCATGGAGGTGGACACCCCAGTTAGTGACAGTTGATGTGCTTGTAAGTACTGCCTCTGATGGAACATTTGATGTGGATGGACTTGAGTCGTGTGACTCCCCTTTTGTATGTATGTGTTTGCCTTAGCCTGTGTCCCTCTGTACTATTAGTAGTCCCACTTGGCACCCCTAGGTCGCCAAGTTGAGTCTCCTGTCCATCTTGTGTGGACAATATCATATCGCTTTGGAACCCTATTCGAGTGCGTGTTCCTGTTCAACTCAGAGTCAGTAGGCAACTATAAGAGCCTTACCCCCACTTAGAGTCTATTTGGCATCGTTGCACAAGCAGCGGTGACACAGGTGTACAACACCAAGGAAGGTGGAGGTTGAGAAGGACGCGATGAGACGAGACATGTTGAAATCCAACAAAGTCAAAATTTCCACGTTCTAAGTCGCTGTGTGAAACTTTTGCACTCTGCCCACAGGCAAATCAGAGTGAACATGTGAACGTGTGAACCCTGGGCCAGGGCAATTGTTGCGGGCAGTCATGCAATTTACAGTTGCACACACAATTGGGGGCTTGTTTAAGATCAATTCCCAGTTGGGTTCACAATTTTCTTGCAGGGGCATGCCTCAACTTCCAGTTCCCATTTCTAGACTTCAGGACTTCAGCTGCCCTCCTTCATGCTGCTGCACAACATGATCCCACCTCGTTTCATTTATCCACAGGATAGATGAGGGGGTGGTCCTGTGTGCAATATTCTCGCCAATGTAAGGTGGGCAGCATGGCTGCGCTTGCACAGATGATTCCTTTCGTAGTTTAGTTCCCCTTAGCATACATTCTTAATGTCATCCTGTCAGAACCTTAGGTTATGTATATAAACACACCCTTGGACTTTTAGAATAACAGTTCAGCTCAGTTTACCCCTCTTTTGATTCTCTCTGTGTGTGTGCAAAGACCCCTTTTTAGCTTTCTCTCTTTCTCTTCCCCTTCCCCTTGAGGATTCTGGACGCTGAACCGGGCCAGACACCAAATGGAGTGCCGAGCCGTCACACATACCAAACCCTTTCTTAACGAACTCTTTCCCCCCTCTATTAATCTCTATCCTCCCAGACTCACTCGGCGCGTACCCCTGCGCTACACCAAGGTGCCTACTAGGTGAGATACCCACAGTTTATGACGCCAGCAGAGGTCTTACATTCAATCACCATCATCGTGAGTCTGTTGTGAGCTCCTTGCACCACACCGGACTCACCTATCAGTGAACGTTGCACCCTTTTGCCTAGGTTCCCCCCACTTTCACTACGGGCAAAGGATACCTAAGTTACAACCACTATAAGCACAATCTGCATGATTGTGAGGCCGACTCAGTGCTACCTTGACCTCACCTCAAACCCCTCCCCATTTCCTTCCAATAACGATGGGCTGTTGCATTCTCTGCTTAAAGGTGCCCTTCCAACCACGCACTCCTTCCGATCCTCAATACATGTCAATGAAGAGCAGAGCAGGGTGAGGAATCCCCATGCATGCATGTCACACCATTCTTACATATGCCGCACTCTCAACAACGTAGTTGAATATATGTCTCCCAGCTTTGCTTTACTTGTAATCCATTCAGTGACTGTAAAGACATTTTTATGAGTAGCTAACTTCTAATTTGAAGCCAATTTGAAGCCTAATTATCACCGTTACGATCGGGAGTGTGCCACAGGACATGACTAATGTATGAGTTGCCACTTAGTTGCCGCCTAGACATCAGTATCACGGCTATTTCGGCTATTGATAATTTGTTTCTTGGCAAGCTCGGTTAGCAACCATTAGCAACTCGGGTTTTCCCCGATGGGGGCATCAATGCGGCATGAGGGGAGGGGGTGTCAACGTGACGTGAGGGAAGGGAGGGGTCAACGTGAAACGAGGGGAGGGGGGGTTGACGTGGTGTGAGGGGAGGGGTGTTGATGCAGGGGAGAGGGAATCGATGCAGAGAGGAGGGGGTGTCGACACGGCAAGGGGAGGGGGCAGGGAACAATAGGCAAATAAACCATTAGTGAGAAAGAAGAAAAAAAAATTGTGACTTACAAGCAGGTTGAGAGGGGGAGTGAGGAGCAGATTGCAGACGTGGGGGGCCGCTGGGGGCAGGGGGCGGTGTCCACTGACTCCCTGAGTCATTGTGGCAGCTGGCACAATGTGTCAGTCAAAAAAGAAAAAAGAAGAAAAGAAAACTTACCGTCATGTTGAAGGCGATTGAACGCATTGAAAGAGTGAACATGTGAATGTTGAACTTGGGTCAGGTGACTTCGGGTCACCTGACCCAAGTTCAACATTCGCCGGTGTCAGCAATCAACTTAACGAATTCTAGTGCACAATGCACAATGCACCACGATATGGTAAGTTTTTCTTTTCTTTTCTTTGTTCTTTTCACTGATTCCTTTACTATACTTGTATCAGCTGCCATGACGACTCAAGGAATCAGTGGACACTGCCCCCTGCCCCCGCATCTGCAATTTGCTCCTTGCTCCCCCTCTCAACCTGCCTGTGAGTCTGCAAAAAAAATATTCTTCTTTCTCACTAATGTTTTATTTGCCTATTGTTCCCTGCCCCCTTCCCTTGCTGTGTCGACACCCCCTCCCCTCTGTGTCGATTCCCTCCCCTGTGTCGACGCCCCTCCCCTCACGCCACATCGACCCCCCCCTCCCCTCATGTCACGTCGACCCCTCCCTCCCCTTGCATCACATTGATGCCCCCTCCCCTCACCATGTTGATGCCCCCTCCCCTTGCTGTGTCAATGCCCCCTCCCCTCACACCACATCGACCCCCCCCTCCCCTCGCATCACATCGACCCCTCCCTCCCCTCATGTCATGTTGATGCCCCCTCCCCTCACACCATGTTAGCCCCCCCTCCCCTCGTGTCACGTCGACCCCCCCCCCTCCCCTCGCGTCATGTCGACCCCTCCCTTCCCTCGCATCATGTCAATGCCCCCTCCCCTCTCGACATGTTGACGCCCCCTCCCCTCACGCCACATTGACGCCCCCTCTCCTCACACCGTGTTGATGCCCCCTCCCCTCATGCCGTGTTGATGCCCCCTCCCCTCATGCCGTGTTGACGCCCCCTCCCCTCATGCCACATTGACGCCCCCTCCCCTCAAGCTGCATCGACTCCCTCAAGCTGTGTCGACTCCCCTCCCCTCTGCATCGATTCCCCCCTCCCCTGCATCGATGCCCGCCCTGCATGCTGCACTATGGGCTGCCCCTTTCTTTTCTTATTTTTTTTCTTATGTTTTTTCTTTATACCACTGTAATATTAGATATATAAATATATTATGTTTTAAACATATGAAATTGAAATAAAAAACATGAGGAATTGGAATAAAATTAAAACATAAGAAAAAACATACTGAAGCCAAAATAAGTGGGAAACAAGCCATATTAGTCAGCAATAAGCCTGATAAGTTGAAAGACCTGGAAAGACCTAACTTGTGTGCCCTTGTCAACTTGTTGATAGAAAAAATTTAATGACTTGTCAAAAAATAGACCCGGCTTGTTGTCTTTATACTTTCTAAACTTTCAGGGCTTGTACAAGCTTGTACAAGTGCCGACAAGTTTTTTGTAGAAACACTGATGTCTTAGAATGCTGAAAGCTAAAGAAAGCTTTGGAGGATGCTAAAAACAGTGCGAAGGACACTGATGCTAAGCCAACCCCAAACCATCAGCGAAACTTGCAGTCGCAGATGATAAGGATGGTGATAGTGACATGGAGACCATCTTCTCCACTACTGAAACAGCTCATGCAATGGTCTCCTCATTGGACCATGAAGATATTGGAAACCAGTGGATCCTAGATTCAGGGGCAACGTGCACCATGTGTTCTAACCACAACTGGTTCTGTCATTTCATGCCACTCCCCACTCTGGTCAATGTCATCCTTGCTGACAAGCACCACATCCAGGGAACTGGAATTGGCAGCATTGCTGTGCTGGCCAAAGCCAATGGCAAGTGGCACCATGCTGTGCTCCAAAATGTCCTCCATGTCCCGAAGCTACATGGTAATTTCCTGTCAGTCAGACAACTCATTAACCGTGGTAACTCTATTTGGTTCACTAAAAAGTGGTGCCAGCTGCTTGACCAGCATGGAACTGTCTTCTTTGAGAATAACCTCCGTGGACCACTCTACCCCCTTTCCATCAGAGTTCTGATGCCGGAGTCTGCTCATATAGCCATGACCCAAACCGATCACTTCCCCTCCGAGGGAGAAGCCATCACCCCCCACACCAAACTTGCCAAACTTAAACCAAACTGATTCAAACCATTTCAAACTGTTTCAAACCAAACCAAACCGCTTCAAACTGACCTAGGGTTAGGGTTAGAATTGTTTAGGGTTTAGGGCTTCAAAATGGGTTAAACTTGGTTTAAACCAAACTGAAACCACTTAACACCATTTGAAACCACTTAAAACTGTTTAAAATGCAAGGGGGTGGCAGGACTAAAATTTAGGACTAGGGGTCGAACTTTTTTTTTTCCAAGCCCCTAAGACCCCCCCCCTCCCCCTACCTTCCTTAAATGGTATGTTGTTCCCATGTATGTTTATTTTAATTTTAAGAACAAAGCAGCAAGTTTTAGTATTAAACTAACTACAACATCTAACCATAAACTCTACATTCTACCATAAGAACACAGTGTCGTCGAACCCTCGAACACAAGTGCATGTTGAACCATCAAATGCACGTGTGCATCGAATCCTCGAATGCACACGTGAACCCTTGAACAATGCATGCATGTGTTGAACCCTCGAATGCATGTGCATTGAGTCAAGGGTGTGCAAGGCATCCTATGTGCACATGTGTGTCAGGGGCGCATCATCGAGGGTGCATGAGATGTCCAGCATGGAAGTGGGAGTGAGCGTGGGCATCGAGGGCGTGGGGGTCAAGGGTGTGGGCATCGAGGGCATGGGTGTGGGCATGAGCATGAGCATCATGGACGAGGGTTCTCAAGGTGGGCGTGGGCATTGAGGGTGTGGGCGTGAGTGTCGTGGGCAAGGGACACACGCATGGGCCACAAGTGCGGCATTGAGGTCAGAAACCATCAGCAAAAGTGAAATACTGTTGGCAATTACATACCTAAAGTGCATGCATAGCTGCACAGGCGTGGACATGGACAAAGGCAAGGGCGAACGAGGTGAGGGAGGGGTGGTGATGAGGGAAGGGGGTGGGTGAGGTAGGGGGCACTGGCAAGAGAGAACCTTCCTCACATTTAAGATGAGGCTGGCAACTGACAGAGACTTGCTCTTGAGGTGAGGGTGAGGGAGACCTCGCTCTTGGGGCGAGGGTGAGGAGGGAGACCTCACCCGCTCTTGGGGTGAGGGCAAGGGCGAGGAAGAGTCGGGGGTTCTGACACATGTACTGGATTCTGATAATGAAACAGACATGAAGGGATAGGAGTAGGGTGAGAATGAAACTAATAGTTAAAGTGCCAGTGACAAAAGTGACGCCAACAAAAGTAACTGTGCTTGAGGGAATGCTCAAAATCAGGGTCTAAGCGATCGATGAGACAAGCAACAGAGTACTGGGAGGATAGGACTGTAGCATAAGATTAAGATATAGAGGGATGTCTGAAAGTTGTGACTGTTCAGAGACTGCAGTTCTGCTCTTGGAGTCATGGTATTCTTTCACTAGGTCTTGTGCATGTATGTCTTTGGTATCGACCCAACTATTCTCAGAAGCAGGTTATCCTTTCCGTTTGATTAGATACTGTGCTTTGTGTCTAGGTCCATGTCTTTGATCAGAAACAATTTCTTCTACTTCGTATTCTTCTTCTCCTTCAACTAATTCAGGGGGAGGCTGTGGAAATGCTTCTTCATATACCTCTGTTTGTTGAAACGGGGTAAGAAGATTGATGTGAAACACATCATGTATCTTCATGTGGTTAGGAAGTCTCAATCTGTACACAACTGCAGAGACTTTCTTGGTTATTGGGAAAGGTCCATATCTTCTTGGGGCTAACTTCTTTGATGGAACGTTTAACCTAAGGTTGCATGCATCTAACCATACTTTGTCATTGACTTGAAACATTCGGGGTTGTGCTTTGTTCTTCATGCATTTGTCCAACATTTGTTGTGCGTCAGAATGTGCTTTGGAAAGCTGCTTCAATCTAGCTTCCACAGTGGGAGTCGAGTCATCCAGGGGCATCAGTTTTTCTGATGGAACATTGCCTGTAATGAGTTCATGTGGTGAATGTTTCATTGTCTCATGTTTCCATGAATTATGTGTGAATTCTGCTAGTGGTAATAGGGCGCTCCAGTTATCTTGGCGTCCATTTACAAAGCTGTGTAGATAGGTTTCTACCCATTGATTCATATGCTCTGTTTGACGATCTGTATGTAGGTGGAATGCGGTACTTAGGTTCTGTTGTATACCGGTGGCCTTGCATACAGCTCTAGCAAAGTGGCTTGTAAATCGGGGATCTCGATCTGAGATGATCCGCTTTGGTATTCCAAACCAGGGGAATAAGTGTTTGAAATATAGAGTGGCAGTGCCTTCTCCATCTATGGATTTCATACATGGGATAAACTTTGCAGCCTTGGAACATCCTTGATCCACAATGGTGAGAATGGCATCATACTTGCCTGATTTAGGTAAGTCGGTGATCAAATCCATTGACACATATTGAAATGGTTCTTGTTCTACATGTGTGTTGAAGGGAATTAATGGGGTGTGTTTCAGAGTTGTCTTTGGTTTTGCTTCTTGACACTTTGCACATCCCTTAATGTATTGTTCTATGAATTTACGCAGTCTAGGGCCTTCATATTGTCTGTCAATTAAGTGCCATGTATTGGATATGCCCGGGTGTCCTCTGCTGGGCGTATCATGGACTTTTCTAAGGATCTTTCTATGTATTTCATCGTCATCAACTAGGTACATTTTGTGCGCGAATAGGGAGTCTGGAAGGATCTTGATGGAGTCATTAATTGTTACCCCCTTATCAAGGTCACTTCTTCTGCTAAGAAGATCAGCAACTGTATTCATGTGACCGGGGATATGTTCTAATTCAAAATCATAATTTTCTAGAACTTTCATCCATCTAGCTTGTCTTGGCATAATTTTCTTAGCTTCTTTGAAATATGTAAGATTCTTGTGATCGGATCTAATCAATATCTTATGCTGTGTGCCTAATAATAGATGTCTAAGTGCTTTTACAGCATAGATTATTGCTAAGAGTTCCTTATCATAAATTTGATAATTTCTCTCTGCGGGTAATAAGGATTTGCTGAAGTAAGCAATGGGGTGGCGTCCATCTTTAAAATCTTGAGATAACATGGCACCAACTGCAAAGTCTGAAGGTAGCTTCTTCGTTAATTCATGTAGTGGTCTAGCAATATGCAAGTAATCGGTGATGAAATCTTTGTAATAAATTTCAAAGCCTAAGAATGAGCGTAGCTCTTTGACTTTTGTTGGGCATGGCCATTTGGATAGACCTTTAACCTTAACTGGGTCCATTTGTACTTTGCCATTGCCAACAATAACACCGAGGTACTCCACTTCTTTTTTATGGAATGTACACTTCTCTGGCTTAAGATAAAGATCATTCTTCTTTAACTTATTAAGGACCTTAGATACATCCAACTTGTGTCGATGTAAGGTTCCTTTTATCAGTATAAGAATGTCATCATCGAAAAGTCCTCTGTTTGTCTTAAAGGCGGCTTTCCATTCGTCTCCTTTGCATATTCTTATATTGTTGTATCCCCATCGCACATCAAACTTGGTGAACCAATTCTTGTCACAGATCTTGGTTATTAATTCCTTTATAAGGGGAAGAGGATACTGGTTTCAGATGGTGTATTTGTTCAATCTTTTATGGTCTTGAACTGGGCGTAGCTTTCCGTCTTTCTTTTTAACAAAGAAAAAGGGGGAAGCATAATTAGAATTGGACCATTTGATGTATTTCTTCTTCAAATGTTCCTTAAGGAATTTATCTAGCGTGGTTTGTTCTTCTGGTGCAAGGGAGTAGATCTTGCAATCTATAGCTGCTGGTGCATTGTCAGTCAACTCTATTGCATGATCGTATGGTCTTTTGCCTGGAAATCTTTGTGCTGCTTCTTCACTAAAGACTTTTCCATATTGGTGGTAGACCTTTGGTACTTGTTCCTGCCATGGACATTCTTTCTTGTCCACAGCTTGGACTGCTAACTCTGTATAATAGTTTCTTTGGGTAATGTATGACTCTTCTTTCATTTGTTTGGAATGAAGGTCAGATTGTGTTCTTCCATTTCATACATTTCTGGGTTTGCACTAATTGGGTAAGTGTCTTGCCTTTTTGGAGTCCATTGGCCTGCATCTTCAGTTGCGACGATGACATTGCCATAGAATTTCCCTTCTTTCCAGTCAATGGGTGGATTGGTCTGGGCTAAAAATGGATATCCTAGTAGCATTTCATCGCTGCCTAAGTTGATAATAAAGAAGCATTGAGTCACTTTATTAATACCATATGAGACTTCTAGATTTGTGGCATGGGTTACACTTCCTAATGAGTTGCCGGTTCCTGTTAAGAAACGCGACTCAAAGGGCCCTTGAGTGACAGAGCACCAAGGGGACTGCAGTGGAGGGAATGAGACTATATTAGGGGGAAAAGAGCGAAGCTACTAACTTGCAGTGGAGGGAATGAGACTGAGGGGAAATTCCCAATCCACTGCAGTATATATAGATACAAGGACAATAGAAGACTAGAAAAGGAAAAGACACAAACACAAAGTGGGAGACTCCCAGAACAATGAAAGTGGTTCTGGAGCGTTCCCCTGACACAATACAGAGTTCCAAGACTCTAGGAACAATGACTGAGCTTGTGGAGTGCAACACAACTCCACAAGACTCTAGGAACAATGAAAGGAGCTCTGCAGCGTTGCTCTGACACAGCACAAGCTACAACAACAGTTCCATCTACATTACGAATAATTCTTGGGTGTTTGATCTTCTCCAATGGGAGTTGATAGCAATTTGTGAGCGACGGAGATATGAAATTGTCCATGGCACCGCTATCTATGAGAGCTTCAACTTGCACTCTCTGTGTAGATGTACGCAATTCAACTGTGGCCTTGATGTGTCTCTGCTTAGGTACAAACACATCTTTGTAAAACATCACTCTCACCATGGCCTGGTGGTTCGAGCTTACTGAAAATCCACACCCCTGTCTCTCATTTCTTTTTCCCATTCTTCACGCTGTTCAGTAGTGAACTTTGCAGTGCGTGCAGCAATGTGCAGGATGTTGAGCTCATCCTCATCTTTGTCATCATCGGATTCAGATAATTCAATGTCTTCATTGTCGGAATCAGCCTCTTGGACTGTGGCTCTAGTGAAAGAGGGTTTAGATTGGAATCTTTTCTTTTTCTTGAACTGTCCCTTATTTCCTCTAGGGGGAGTTCGTGCTTGCAACATCTGTCATTTCTTGTTGGGACAATGACTTGCCATATGTCCTTGCTTTGAACGTTTGAAGCATTGTCCTGCTTTACAATGTTCTATCTTCTCTTGTTCTGTGGTTGCTCTACAGACTATATCTATATCCATAGGGACTGTTTCATCATTTGGGTGATGTTGCTTCTGCTGGTGAGGTTTAGTTCTAGTTTGCCAGTGACTTGGCCATTTCTGGAATATTTGCTGTCCCATCATGGAATGCTTGGTGGCAAAGTGTTGTTGTTCTTTTCTTGTGGCGGTGGCCCATTCTGTTGTTGTAGCTTGTGCTGTGTCAGAGCAACGCACCAGAGCTCCTTTCATTGTTCCTAGAGTCTTGTGGAGTTGTGTTGCACTCCACAAGCTCAGTCATTGTTCCTAGAGTCTTGGAACTCTGTATTGTGTCAGGGGAACGCTCCAGAACCACTTTCATTGTTCTGGGAGTCTCCCACTTTGTGTTTGTGTCTTTTCCTTTTCTAGTCTTCTATTGTCCTTGTATCTATATATACTGCAGTGGATTGGGAATTTCCCCTCAGTCTCATTCCCTCCACTGCAGGTTAGTGGCTTTGCTCTTTTCCCCTCAATATAGTCTCATTCCCTCCACTGCAGTCCCCTTGGTGCTTTGTCACTCATGGGCCCTTTGAGTCGCGTTTCTCAACAAATGGAAGGCATGGAAAGCTTAGTGCTGACCAGTGGTGCACTGCTTGCACTGTCAACCTTGCCATCACCCTTGTGCATCTCTGGGGTCTAAAATCTCCAAACAATCACCAATATCAAATGCTTGATAATTTCATGGATCTTGTAATTGCTTGCAAACTAGCGATGATGCAAAAGATGATGCCTGATCACATCAAACGGTTTCAAAAACACATGCATTGGTATTTGGAGACCACAAAACAACTCTACATGTACAGCACCTTAACCCGAAACCATCACCTTTCATTACACCTGCCTCAGCTATTTGAGAACTTTGGGCCACCACATGCTTGGTTGTGTTTTGTTTTTGAACACTGCTTGTGCTGGCTGAAGTTTATCAAGACAAGCAACAAGTTCAGTGAGCTCCCACTCCCAGTTGCTGCTGTTGCTATGCCACATTGCTGATGTCTCTAACCCTACCATGTGCTTGGCTAGGCGAGCTAGAGCAGACATTATTGACGCAGTTTTGCATGTCACAAGACAATAGGGTCCTGATGCAAGGTTCAAATCTACTAATTACTAGGTGGGATGGGGTGGGGCAACACGATGCAATGTGGCCTGGAGAGTGATGGGGCAAGAGCAAGGGCAAGCGTGGGGGACCAGCATGTGCGTGCACGTCATTATCCAGCAGGTGGGGATGCATGCACATGTATGTGGGTATCCGGCACATGTGTTGGCACCCAGCACAAGGTCCAGCATGTGCATGTGCATGGGCATCCAGCGAGGGTGAGGGTGAGGGCATGTGTGGAAAGGCATGGGGATGTGTGTAGGCACCCAGTGTGAGTATAAGGGTGTGGGCATGGACCGCAAGGGTGAGAGCGAGGGACAAGGTCAAAAACTGTGAGTGAAAAGGAAGTAACAGTTAATACCGATTACATACCTAACAAGCCCTCTATAGGGGCGTGGGCATGAGCGTCGACAATGTGGTGTCTTGACAAAGGCGAGGGCATGTGGTGGGCAAAGGCAAAGACCAATGTTCTATATGTTCCCTCTCTCTCCTCCAATCTATTCTCTGTTCTTTACCTCACCATGCATCGCCATTTCTCTGTCTCCATTGAAAAGGACACCCTCAACTTCATCAGAGGTGCTCAGACCATATTCCAAGCCAAGATCTCACCCTCTACCAATGCTGCATTCCTTGTTGGGGAGTCAGTCCCAGCAAAAAACCTGCTGAATGAGTAAGATGTGGTGAGAATTATATCGAGTAAATCGTAGCAATTCAATATGAATAGAAAAGGCAGACTCCCTTTGCTTTTTTCGAATCACTGCTAAGCCGAGAGAACCACGTCAAAAAATTGCATGCATTTGAAAATGATTCGATTTTTATTAGTATCAGATATTCGATCTTTCGAATGGGATTGAATCCCATAATTCCCATTTGAAAGAATCATAATGAATGGTATTGAATCACACCCGATAGAATGATAGAATGGGATTGAATCCCATCAGAAAGAATGATAGAATCGTTTCAATTACGTGCAGACGCATTACAATTTACACACTAATGAACTACTACTACTACTTGCCAGTGGCTTGCTTCCAAGTATTCCAACTTGGACCCTGTGCAGGCATGCCACGCTCCATACATTCTCGCTGCCAGTAGCCCTAAACATGTATCTGTGAGAATGGACACCCAATTCTTTGATGAGATTACATACCACTTTAGTGGCTGGTTCCAATCTAAGCTAGAACATGTTGAATTCCGCAGTGGTTCCCTCAGGGTTGGACGTGCACCATTCTACTGCGCATAGGTCTCTGTCCAAAGTCCCAGAACAGTCAGCCATGTACTAGAGCACAATACAAAGGCTTACCTTGCTGTGCATATACCTTTGGGCTGCATCTTCGCCGCCTTCTTTTTCTCCCCGTTTCCAGGCCAGGAAACTGTTGGAACAACAGACTCGGATTCGGCAGAGGGCGATGCAGTTGGGAGTGTCTGAACTTGCAACATGCCAGTGGTGGGCACTGCAGTCGGGAGTGTGATGAGTGTCTGAACTTTGGACATATCAGGTGGGGGTGCTGGGAGTGTTGAAACTGCAGACAAAGCAGGTGGGGGTGCTGGAAGCGTTGAAACTGCAGACAGCGCAGCAGGTGGTGGAGCTGGAAGTGTTGAAACTTCAGATGCAGCAAGTGTGGGTGCTGGTCCTGCTGGAAGTGTTGAAACTTCTGACAAAGCAAGTGAGGGTGCTGGAAGCATTGAAACTTCGGATGCAGCATGTGGGGGTGTTGGAAGTGTTGAAACTTCGGATGCAGCAGGTGGCGGTGCTGTTGGAAGTGTCCATTCAACCCCATCCATGCAATCATTGGGACGAGATGATTGGCCCATCATGTTGACATCTGGGACACGATCAAATACAATGAATTGTCTGTATTGTGTCGGATTTTTCTGGTTCGAGTCAAAGACATCAGCGCTGCATAAATGCCAAGGCATCAGAACAATAAGGAAATGAGAACATACAGAGGATCTTTTATAGAAAGTTCCTTGGGTGTGGAGGTTGCCGATTTTTTATAGGAATGTTGAGGATCCTCACTTGTGTGTGGGAGCATTGAATTGCTGGAGTCGTCCATTTCATCGCCCTCAATCCCTGGATGGGTGGTGTCCGTATCGTCGATGTCCTCAATTTTCCTCTTTTTTGCCTCCTTTTTGACATTGGCCGCTTGCATGTTCTCATGGTATGACCGGTACCACTGCAAATATATTGTTTGTCCAACATGATGGGCCTTCCAGTGGTCTTCGCAGTAGCGAAGACAGGGATACTTGTGCTCCATCTCATAATAGTATTCATCTTTGCTTTCCATGGACAAATATCCCCAAGTCTGTGGGGCCATCCCTCGCGCATAAAGACTCACCCAGATGGACCTGGCATGGTCCCTAATCTTGGATGCGAGTGACCCATCAACAGATGCACCATTGGTCTCCTCTACAAAGAGAAACATTACATTCTCGCCTCTGGACGCTCTGGTGCCTCCTCGTGCACCCCTTTTCTTTCCAATGTTGGAGGAATTGTCCATATCATTCTTGTACTTGGACCACTCTTCCTTTGTCCAGAATTGGATGTGGGGATAGTCAGATTTCTGAAGTTGTGGAAGGGGGGTCTTGCTGCTCTTGTGCGATACACCAGATGGGCTCAGACTCAGCTGACCTGGGAGGGGCCCATCAGCAGGTAGACTATGGTGTAGTTCTCCCTTATCCTCATTAGATTTATTCAGCAGCCTGTGTACAAGTATTTTGTGTGTTGTGACAAGGTCCTCATGCGTTACCCTAAAAATAATGAGCAATTGTAAAGAGGCAAAAGAATGAGCACAACATCCTCTGCATATACTTGAGATGCTCGTGATCTAGAAACAACTGCTTTTGTTGTGCTTCACATCTCTGAAGTGCTTCAGTCGCATGACTCAGGCGATTTTTGCACTGCTGATACAGAGTTAAGAAATGTGAGTCACGGGTGTATGCACCCAAAGTGGCCCGATTGAGGTTTATTGTAGATTCTGGAGAGGACAATGTGCCTAGAGAGTCTTGTGTGGGTGACAACAATGCAGCCTCCAGATACTGAGTTGGGATAGATGTGCTGCCCACAGAATAATCATCCAGTGAAGAAGGAAGTAAGGAAAAGGACACTTGAGAGACATGGGCCTGAGTTGACAAGTTTGTGTCAAAATCTCCAGCATGCAAGGGGATAGAAAGAGGGGCGTGGGTTAGAGACATTTTCTTGGTGATTGTATGCGATGTGAGGAGAACCCGTCATGAAAAAATTGGACCAACCCCACCAAGTGCTCGTCTCACGTGCTTGGCCCATGCAGTCATTGGGCAAACCTTACTCACACTGCTCTTGTGTTCGCGACACAGATGTTGCTGATATGCAATAATATGCCAGGTGATGAAGTTAAGGTATTGACACGGAGGAGGTAATGTATATGCTTGGAGGTCTAAACTAGCGTGGTTGACATGCCAAAAGTGTATGATGCCGCGAACGATGTGGTCTCACCGGCTGGTGTTCTAGAAGTGAAGGAGGCAGCAGACATTGAGGAAGCAGTGCTGAGCTCGCATAATCATTCTAGGCACGATGTGGCACATCCAACTTCAACACTTTGCCGTTATGAACCCATACATGCTGTCCCCACTTGGGCACTCCGCCCAAGTTGGGTTTTTTACCCATGGACACGCTCAAAGGGTGTGACGGTGCCAAGCACACGTGTTGAGGTCCTGTTTTTCAGCCACACAACAAAATGAAGAGCCTCTCCCCAGAGAGTTTTGGGAAGGCCGGAGTGGTGAAGGACAGCGCACACATGCTTGACAAGCCTGCGGTTAAGTGACTTGGCAATGCCATTGTGCTGGGGGGGTATCATGAGTGGTAAGCTGGTGCTCGGTGCCTTGCTCCTACAGAAAAGCAGAGAACTCGTTCCCAGTGTACTCCCCCCATGGTCAGAATGCAGGCACTTGATATGAACCCCATGCTGGGTCTGTGCCCAAGCTGCAAATGCCTTGTAAGCAGCCAAGGTTTCGTCTTTGGACCGCAGAATGCTGATACATGTGTAGCGGGAGTAATCATCAGTGAAGGTGACATAGTACTTCCTGCCCCCCAAGCTAGGGAGGGACAGGTGATGGCCCCCAGAGATCAGAGTGAATTTCCGCGCTGAAAGCATCAGCCGGAGGTGCTGTATGTTCTTTCTGGATAGGCTTGCACGTGAATTTCGCGTACTTGCAAGAGTCGCACAAGAGGGTGGAGCCATCATCGACAAGATCAATTCCGTCAATAAGATGGTGACGAAAGAGGGAGTGAATGGAGTCTGCGGAGATGTGGCCGAGTGGTCTGTGGAGCATGGGTAAGTCAACCCTTTCTAGCATGTCGGTGGCTGCATAGGTGAGCTCCACTTTGTACAGGCCAGTCGTGCTTGCTGGGATGTTCCCAATAGTGACTCCTGCCTTGTTCTTGATCTTGCAAGACTTCCCCTCAAAGGAGACAGAGTAGCCAGCACTAGCAATCTGGCTGATTGAGACTACAGTCAAGCCCATATTGGGTGCATGCAAAGCATCGCACAAGAGAACAGTCGTGGAGGACTCGCCATTAGGAACCTCCACCCTAAGGTCTCTGGCCCCAATCACATAGAACACCCGCTTATTGGCAGCCGTGATGGTGCGTGGGGGGATTGACTGATACGACACGAACCGGCCACAGAAAGGCATCATGTGATGTGATGCCCCGGAGTTGTACAACTCTGTTTGGACTCCATTGTTCGCGTGCGCACTACCTGCTGCTGCGGCGATGTGTTCTTGGCCTTCCTCACCATCGCATGCGTCCTCTATCGCTGCCCACACCTCCACCGTGCTTTCATCAGCTGCTGCCTCTGCTGCCGCTTCCTGGGCGTGGCCTTTCTTCCTCGGCCCCTGACCTTCCTTTCCACCCCCCTTTGCCTGCGGTGAAAGCTTCGTCTTGGGAGCCCTTCTTGGGGTTGGAGGCTGCGAGCCTCTCATACTCTTCAAGGACGATCTCCTGGACAATGGTGGCAGTGAGCTGGATGGCACCAATGTTAAGAAACATGACTCAAAGGGCCCTTGAGTGACAGAGCACCAAGGGGTATCAGTGAAGTCCTCGTCGTCCACAGCCTTTCCGATGGCCGCCAGCTGCTCGCAAATGTCAGAGAGTCCCTGGAAGTGCGTGCATATGTTGTCTGTCTCTCCGCACTTCTTGTTCCTGAACTTCCTAACCAGCTCCACCATCATGTGCATAATATGACTCAAGCTTCCATTTAACTGTAGCAACTGACTTGTTGACGGGCATGAAACGCACAGCGTGCACATTTTATCGGAATGGGGAGCACAGCCTCAGTCATGGTTGCAAAATAGGGTGCATGCTCATCACTCTGCCAGCATGTGTCAGCAGCGGTGCCAGGGTCGGCTCCAGGCATGCTTTGCGTACTGGCACAGATTTGAGGGCTTTAGAAGAGGTTTCAGTTGAGTGGGTGGGACATTTGGTGGTTAAGGAAGGCCTCCCCTCGCCCCAACCCTGCATCATAGACCAAGGGTCTGATCTTTCAGTGAAGGGCAGAAGCAGGGGGGCAGGAGGTGAGGGTATACGGAATCCGAGACATTGGAAAGGAAAAGTGAACTAAGGCACCCAGGATGGCAGGTCGGCACAAATAGACCACCACAACATTCAGCGCACGCTGCACACCTGATGCAGCTGCCGATGTGTACCATGACGCTTGAGAAATGTACGAATTATGATGCACTTTTATTGATTGCTAGAGTACTCATATGGTCTGATTCAATCATCTGATTCCTCTTCTTGCATCTCATCTTCAATGCCTCCCATCAAAGCAATGTCCAGTCCTGGTTTCTCCACAAGGAAGAAACGATCGCATGATTGGCCCCCAATGGTTGGGCGATGTGGTATCATTGCAACAACTGATTGTATGGACTTGATGTCGATGAACCTAAGTGCAGAATCACCTAGGTGTTTGCAAGACCAAAGTGTGCTGACTGAGAGGTGAAGAAGAGTTGGATCTGGCTTTGAATAGATAGATATGAGAGCCAGGGAAAGCTCTTGATCTTCATGAGACAACTGAACAAAGAAATATACTTCGGCAACATGAAGTTCGCCACCTAAAAGTATCTAGTAATGACTAAGTGGTGAGCAATTGGACTGAATTTATAAAGAATGTACATGAGGCGAACATACCTTGATATTGTGTGCTGTCTGACGTTTCTTGAGTGGCTTCTCCTTCCTCCTTCCATGCACTATAACAGTTTTGGCCAGTAGGGATCTGTAGTTTTGCCCATCGGCACACTAAGATCTCGCCAGCCACTGGAGCCAGCCCTAGGAATGTGCACAATGCCAATGCCTCGCATTCTCGGAGAGTGTAGTCTTTTTCATCGCGGGCATGAAGCAAAATGAACCGATCTCCAAGATTTTTGGCACCCCGAGGGAGTTTTGATTCTCCTGATTGATCCACATCAGGTGCTGGTAGCATAGCCATCAGCGCGTTAGTTTGAGCCCGCCTGATACCACACTGGGACAGATTGGCAAAGGGATTTGAGTGTTGCTTTATCTCTTCCCCCAGGTTCCCAATAGTCCGTTCGAGCGTCCACTGAGATGAACAGATAGGTGGCCCAAGTCGTAGTACCTCACATGGTAGATGCACAAGGGTGTGGACACATGGGCGCACAAAATGTATGCAAGTGGACAGACACTGACAATATATAATCTCAAACTCCTGGGCAAAAGAGCACAAGCCTCATGTGCATCGCGGATATTTTCTAGCATGATCTTGTGCTGATTCATGAGCCGCATTCCAAAGACAAGCTTGCAAAAGTTGGTGTAATAGATTTCTGGTAGCACACCATAGAGAAGTCCAGGACCCAAGCCATATAGATAAAGGAGAAACTCCCAAGCTTTATAACCACTTGTAAGTTTTTCTGCGATGTTGCATGGGGGGCAACCAAATGAGCTTGGAAGAAAATGTAATGTAGCAGCGACTGCCCTGCCATGTTCCTGCCAGACTTCACCTCGAAGCACCGCCCAAGACCAGGTCGATTTGTTGTCAGGCTTGGTACAGTCAATTGTTCCACGCCACAGACTAATCATCAAGTCTGTAAGATTAAGTGCACCAAGGTGCATGATGTCTGAACCCGCTGATTTGGGTAACTGGAGGATGGATGTGTGATTCAGTGCCGAAAAAATGGAGGGTTTTGATATGCCTGTCTCCAGGCGACGAGCACGATACTGAGTATTGTTGGGAGACCCGACAAGATAACGTAAATTTGCATTGTAGTGCTCGCATGAAGCCGTTGGGAAATTTCTGATATCGATATCCCCATGCATGGACCCCTCTACATTGTAGTCTGCTGGCTTCAGAAGGGCAGGAAAATAATGTTTTCCATGTTTTTCCTGATGCCCAGACAGACCACAATATAGGCGGCAACCATGCTTGCCGTGGTAGCCGACAAGGCCAGTTATGTGCATCATACCAGGCCCATCTGCAGTGAGGAGTACGAGAAAAACCTTGGAATGTACCTTACGCTGAAACGCGCCATCCCAGAGTCTGAGACCTTCATTCTGGAGAGCAGCAAGATGATATAGACCAGGAAAAAGGAAGGAGTCTATGTTCTTGGGATTGTTCGGACCAGGTATGAATCCCCCCAATGAGAACATGTTTCTTCTTGTATCTTCTAGCTGGCGAGAGGTTGAGCAAGACCCAGATGTAGATCCAGCATGCGGAGGCTTTCTTTGCACATAACTGAGCACCATCTATAGAGAACATGAGAACTATGTCGTCCTCTGCAATGCGTCCATCGTGGAAAGCCCCAATCAAGTCAGAACCATGGAGGACGTCCAAATACTCCTTGAGACAATGCTGTTCTTGGATCTCTCCAAGAACACGAGACCTTTCTTCCCATAAGTAGTGCGCATGATTTGCACTTTTTGGATCCCGATACAATGCCTGAAGTTGTGGGCCTATCGGTATCGTATGAAACTCTTGACACGGTTTCCTTGTTTTCCCATTGCTGGACTCGAGTTGAAATTGGTCATACCGAGGTTCAGAGCACACAGGACAGGTGTCAAGTTCTTGGAAGGGGCCAGTGTATGTGACACATGAATTGATGCACATGTGGTGCACAATAGAATCGATTCCAGTTAGATCAGCAACTAAACGCCTAGTCATATGGTAGCTAGGCACGTTTGTGTCCAGAAAACATTGCAGTATTGCTGTGCGGTTTATCTCATAACTGGCCAAAGAAGGATTGCCGAGAAATAAGTCCAGGGCCAGGCAAGTGTATTTATCAAGAGCTAGGTTAGGCGGGGCATGGAGTGAATTATGAAGGCGCTCGATTGCCTCGCAGGAATGACCAAGTGCAGGGTCGTCCAACAAAGCATTCTGAAGTCCTTTGGTGAATTCAGCTGTCAACTTAGGGCTGTTGAGATGGATCGTCGTACAGCTTATGTCTTGATCCAGAGGGACAAGCGTCCACTGGGGAGCCTGGGAGTGCACATGGAGAAGTGCATCTTCATTGGATACCCCCAGGGGTACAAGGGGTGGAAGTTCTACAACCCACAGACTAAGAAGGCAGTCATTTCAGAGCGTGCTGACTTTGATGAGCACTTCTTCATGCTTCAAAGACACTCAGTTCCTCAATTACCACCCCCTCCTCCTGATTCATTGCTTGAGACGCCCTCCCCTCCTCTTATGCGCCTCCCTGAGACCTTAGATGATTCCACAGACAATCTAGGCAACTTGGGACGCTCACAGATGCCTGTTCATGGGGGGGATGGTTCTACTGCTTCTGAACAGCATCCTGTTCGCCCTGCTGCTTCCCCACAGCGTCCTGTGCACTCTGAGACCCTTCCATCCACATATCTCTCACTACCTCCTTCCTCACCTTCACCTTCGCCTCCAAGGGCCATCTCTCCGCCTCCTACTTCTCCCATCATCCCTGCACCTCCAGCACTTCACTCTCGCCCTCAGCACAACAAGAGACCACGTTCTGAGTGGCTCCCAGAGCAATGGGCAGTCCCACAGCGCTACAGGCAGATCAGGGAGCCCACTCCAGCCATTCCATCTTCTGATGAAGAGGATGACGACTCAGATGACCCCATTGACCTCCTCAATGTGCACTCAGCCTCTGTCATTGAGCCCACATCTTACAAGCAGTCACAGCAGCGTCCTGAGGCGCAGCTATGGCACACAGCATGTGAGGAGGAGATGGATGCTCACAGAGTCAATGGCACCTGGGATGTCGTCAAATTGATGATCTTGAAGAGGAGTTTGAGGTTGGTGACGTGCAAGGAGCTGAGTCCACCAGTCAGCAAAGGCAGCCTGAGCAATCAAAGAAGATCCGTGCACAATTTGGTTGCAAATGCACGCACAATGAGCAGGTCATTGTCGCACCTTGTGACATGATCATTGCTTGGGAAACATTCTATAGTGCAGAGGGTGTTGCTAGTGTCATTGTGAGTACTTTTATTTTACAACGGGTAGTACATTACCACAAACCTGTCATAGGAAATGATAAAGCATACTTTCCGGGATGATCTCAAGCCCAGTCACATATTCTTTGACAATAACTGCATGCTTGCGAAGATGGTGAAAGTGTTAAAAAAACACGACTCAAAGGGCCCTTGAGTGACAGAGCACCAAGGGGACTGCAGTGGAGGGAATGAGACTATATTAGGGGAAAAGAGCGAAGCTACTAACCTGCAGTGGAGGGAATGAGACTGAGGGGAAATTCCCAATCCACTGCAGTATATATAGATACAAGGACAATAGAAGACTAGAAAAGGAAAAGACACAAACACAAAGTGGGAGACTCCCAGAACAATGAAAGTGGTTCTGGAGCGTTCCCCTCACACAACACAGAGTTCCAAGACTCTAGGAACAATGACTGAGCTTGTGGAGTGCAACACAACTCCACAAGACTCGAGGAACAATGAAAGGAGCTCTGCAGCGTTGCTCTGACACAGCACAAGCTACAACAACAAAAGCATGGTTTTTTATATCTTCCATTGCCAAGCAGACCAATGTCTGGCTTGGCAGCTACCATTCTATTTGTCGTGAAATGCTTGTTGACAAGTATAACTTCTTTTTAGATGAAATGATTGTATGATGCAATAGTGTTACAAAAGCAGAGCTTGCTGCACAAGGCTACACTCCAGGAAATTGGCTGTTATCATATGTATAATTGATACAAAGCGAGTAGTACAAATGAGTGGTAGTGTACTAAAGTTGTGTAGTAACATAGTAATGAGTACATGTCCGATTACATGGGAAACAAAACAAGAAATGAAACCTAACCTACAGAACAATTACTGCCGAGGATGTCTTGTTACAGCCACCTTCACTGCACGAGTTGCCTTCTTAAATAAATTCCATCATCCCTCTGGTTTACACCCAGCAGCAACAAACTCATCACAAGTTACCTGCAGAGCAGTGTCCCATCGACTATGGTTGTCGTAATAGGTTGAGCATTTGAAAGGAATGTTGAAAAAGAGGGTAAAAGCCTCTCCGACACTCCTTCCTTCACATCGAGCCTGGTCACAGGCCTTAAACCCATGCACTACATCAACAACATAGAAGTCCGATGGCCATACAGGTACAGCATTGTCATCGCTATTGTCAAGACAAATGGGGCTCTCAATGGAGTTGCCCAGTGGACGTGTTGAGGAGCTCTTGCCATTAGTGGTGGATTGGCACTTGTGCTTAGGATGGCCTGGAAATGTGGAGGCTAGAGAGGGACTGTCTGTGTTAAAAGACACGACTCAAAGGGCCCTTGAGTGACAGAGCACCAAGGGGACTGCAGTGGAGGGAATGAGACTCTATTAGGGGGGAAAAGAGCAAAGCTACTAACCTGCAGTGGAGGGAATGAGACTGAGGGGAAATTCCCAATCCACTGCAGTATATATAGATACAAGGACAATAGAAGCCAGAATAGGAAAAGACACAAACACAAAGTGGGAGACTCCCAGAACAATGAAAGAGGTTCTGGAGCGTTCCCCTGACACAACACAGAGTCCCAAGACTCTAGGAACAATGACAGAGCTTAGGAACAATGAAAGGAGCTCTGGAGCGTTGCTCTGACACAGCACAAGCTACAACAACAGTCTGATGGTTCCCTCTTGACGATAATGCAACCAGCAGACTCAGAGGAGCATGCGTCTTCAGAACCAGCAGAGGAGCATGTGTCTTCAAGACCAGCAGAGGAGTGTGCATCTTCAGGACTAGCAGAGGAGTGTGCATCTTCAGGACCAGCTGAGGACTCGGAGCAGGAGTCTCTAGGACCAGCTGAGGAGCGGGAGTTCTCATCATCATCAGATAAGACCTCAATAGTATCGGCACGAGAACGTTTACATGCATGCTGTACATGGGACCGTTCCCGGTGAGGGTTCTTGCAAATATTAGGGGTGTTGTGTGCCTTGGAGGCAGCATTCTGCAAGGCATCAAAGTTGGTGCAATCCTCGACCTGTTTTCCCTTCAGATAGACACAGGCTCCTTCCGTGAGCGTGATGACATAGCCAGGCTTAATTTTTACCCAGGTCCGGTATGCAGATTGATAGAGCTTAATGTGTGTTGTGGAAGGGTCATCTGAAGGTAGCATAAGATCAAGCTCTAAAAGGATGCTAGTATCAACAACGAAGTGTGGCCATTTGAAGGTGCCTTGGACAGCAAAGACAGTCAGTTTGGTGCTGTTGCTGTGCCAGCCATATGCAATAACTTGGTTCCTGGAATGCTCCAGAGTGGCCAAGCGTGCGGCATCTGCCTTCCTCCTTGATTCAGCAAGCTCCTGACCTGACCCTCTTGCATGTCAACACACTTACACCCCCAATGTGTTCGCCAACATTGTCGGAAACATTGCATGGAGGAGGGAGGTTGTTCGGGTGCAAAAGAACACCAACTGAATCCTTTGCAACTTCTGCCTGGTCCGCCATTAATCCCTCATCAATCTGAGCAAAGCAACAGTGTAAACCAGGTCTTCATTCCTACTCCCCCATGAACAGGCATCTGTGAGCGTCCTAAGTCACCTAGATCATCTGTGAAGTCATCTAAGGTCTCAAGGGAGGCACATAAGAGGAGGGGAGGGTGTCTCAAGCAATGAATCAGGAGGAGGGGGTGGTAATTGAGGAACTGAGTGTCTTTGAAGCATGAAGAAGTGCTCATCAAAGTCAGCACGCTCTGAAATGACTGCCTTCTTTCAGCCTAGTCAGTCATTTTATCTGGCTCCAAAGGGGGAACTAATTGTGACATGTAACCGCAAAATGCCAGTGGGCCCATCTCAACTAATTATGATAAAATCCCTTTATTAGCATGGGCCCATTATAATAGAATCCTGTATGTAGTGGATGGGCTTACCTAATAATCCATATTATAAATCATGATCTTAGTGTATGAGCCCATGACCAGTATATTGATTGGCCACTATTAGTGAATGGGCCCATAAGGTACACTATATATTAGATCACAATTGTAGTGCATGGGCCCATAAAATAGTCTATATATTGAATCTCACTGTTAACAAATGGGCCCATGGTTAGGTTTATATATTACATTACAATTATAGTGAATGGGCCCATATAATGCCTATATATTAAATCACTATTTTAGTGCATGGGCCCATATAATTCCCCATATATTAGATCACAGTTATAGTGGATAGGCCCATAAAATGTTCATATATTATATAACATTTGTAGTGAGTGGGCCGATATAATTCTACAAATATTAAATCACCATCTTAGTTAGTGAATGGGCCCATATTATTTGCCATATAGTGAATTACTATCCTAGTGAGTGGGCCCATATAATCCTCCACATATCAAATCACAATCTTAGTGGATGGGCCCATATAATCCCTCACATATTAAATCACTATTCTAGTGAATGGGCCCATATAATTCCCCATATATTAAATCACTATTCTAGTGAATGGGCCTATGAGACACCCACATATTATATTACCTTTTTAATAACTGGGCTCATATAATGCCTATATACTAAATGACAATACCAATGAATAGGCCCATAAAATAGTCTATATATTAAATCTCACTATTAACAAATGGGCTCATGGTTTGGTTTATATATTACATATACACTAACATTGAATGGGCCTATAGTGCAGTGATATATTGAATGTATGCTCTAATTGGCTAGGCCCATGTTTAATTTTATAATGAATGTATGCTTTTATTGGATGGGCCTATGGCTTAGTTATATTATTTGATTTACACTCCTAGTGCATGGGCCCATATTCAGTTTTATATTAAATGCCAGCTTTAATTGCTTGGGCCCAAAAATTTGTTGTAGATTAAATATGCCCTTAGAGTGAATAGGCCCATGGTATTGTGCTATATTGGATATATGCTCTAATTGGATGGGCCCATGTCTAATTTTATAATGAATGTACACTTTTATTGAATGGGCCTATAGCTTAGTGGTATATTTGATATACACTTATAATGCATGGGCCTAAGTTATTCTTGTACCATATTAAATATGCCCTTCAATTGAAGGGGCCCATGGTGTTGTTATTATATTAGATGTATGCTCTAAATGGATGGGCTCATGTCTGATTTTAGAATGAGTAAACACTTTTATTGGATGGGCCTATGATCTAGTGGTATATTGGATATACACTTCTAATGTATGGGCCCATATTAGCTTAATATTAAATGTCAGCTCTTACTGCTTGGGCCCAAGGGTTTATTATATACTAAATATACCCTTGAATTAGATAGGCCCATGCTGTTGTTTTAGCTTGTGCTGTGTCAGAGCAACACTCCAGAGCTCCCTTCATTGTTCCTAGAGTCTTGTGGAGTTGTGTTGCACTCCACAAGCTCAGTCATTGTTCCTAGAGTCTTGGAACTCTGTGTTGTGTCAGGGGAACACTCCAGAACCACTTTCATTGTTCTGGGAGTCTCCCACTTTGTGTTTGTGTCTTTTCCTTTTCTGGTCTTCTATTGTCCTTGTATCTATATATACTGCAGTGGATTGGGAATTTCCCCTCAGTCTCATTCCCTCCACTGCAGGTTAGTAGCTTTGCTCTTTTCCCCCTAATATAGTCTCATTCCCTCCACTGCAGTCCCCTTGGTGCTCTGTCACTCAAGGGCCCTTTGAGTCGCGTTTTTCAACACATGCAACTGTTTTATAAAAGATATTCCCTCCAATTGGATGGGCCCATAGTATAATTGTATATTATATATGCATTTTTATTGGACCAACTTATAATCAGTTATAGTTACATCTGACAATACTAGGTTCATGGGTCCACCAATTCATCATAATCTGATCTTACCTTTAAGCATAATTATTATTCTATTATTTTTAGACTAGTATTTATAGATAAGATAAATGTTAGTATCCTTAATCTAATAAAGATCCAATCTAATCTATTATTTATCACCTTTTGATCTAATTTTATTATTAGCTTTATAAAACATTAGTAAATGCAATTACAAGCTAGAAAAAAGGTAACAAGGCAATGTGATTGAGGTAGCCTTATTATATTATACTTTCTAATATACTATTGATATATAATTAGTTTTCTTACAGCTATTTGTCAGCTAGTTGGTCATACAAAGAGGCTTTTACAATACCATCTATAAGCAATTATGCTAGTTGTAAGATTATACCATAAGCCTATGCATTCAAAGTACATATCTAGTATATAATTATTTCATAGGCCCATGCAATAAAAGCACATATTCCATATTGAACAATATCATGGGCCCATCCAATTAGAACATACATTCAATATAATACAACACTATGGGCCCCTTCAATCCAATGGTACATTTAGTGTACAATGATTGCTTGGGCCCATTCTATTTAAGGGTATATCTAATGTATAACAATTGCTTGGGACCTGTTACTGACATAGGGTGCAACACTTAAACTTAGAGCATAAAGGTTGAAGCAGGATAGGGACTTAACTTAGGTTAGAGATGCAAGTCAAGTCTTACTAATACTGTTATATGGCACAAATTAAGAACCAATTACTAGGATTTATTGAATGATGTTATAATGGCATTTATCCTTTACCCTTTACTACAATGCATACTATAGAGAGGGATGAGGGGAAGGTCAGGACAATAAGATTATAATGATGTCAGAGATAGCAGATAATAAGAGCATCTAAAACACACTACAAAAAGAGGGAGGGGCAAGACATACAGTTACAAGGTCCATTATTATGATGTAGAGCTGGGAATAACTTGTGACAAAAATAATAATCAACATTGGGCTGGTTCAACTGGTTTGTACTTATGCTCACCCTTGACCTCTATTGATAGAGGTTCCAGATCCAGCTGCACAAACTGGAAAAAGAGAGCAACTGAACTGGACTACAACTGTAACTTGAAGCAACTAGACCTTCAGTTGCAGTTGCAGTATTTTAGATATGAGCAACTGCAAAAAAACTGCAATTGCAATTTTCTAATTAAAACAAGCCCAAGAATACCCCAAATGGTTAAAAAATGGGTAAGTTATAACCAAAAAAAAACAAATTTCTTGTTACTGTCACCCTAGTTCACTCTCATCACCCTCATTCTCATCCCCTCATGCTCAGCCTTACCCTTATACCCATACCCTTGCCCAATTTCCACCTTATATATGACATTAACTACATGTATTACACACCTATCTTGTACCATCATACATAGTAACTGCTTCATATAAGGCCATAAGGTGAACATGTAACCCTTATTTGGGTATGTATGTTTTACCATATATAGTTCTTATCTTGCTAGGGTTATAATATATGATCCTTATCTAGATAAGGTTTATCATATATGCACTGTGTCTGCATTGTGTAATGCCATATATGGTTACAACCTGCTTATAACTTGGCATGTGGATCTATGTTTACTATACCTAGTCATATATAAAACAGTATATTTTTTCATGATGGCCCAAGCTACAAAGCCACAGCTCACACTGGCCATCCTCTTTGCCTTTTCTGACAGCATTACTGTAAGAGTCATGGAGCACTCATACCCCTGGCATGTCCTTCTCATTTCATCATTTCACATCACACTCATACTCTCCCCACAGGTGGGCTTAGTGATCGCCAGCCCAAGCATACTGCACTAGTGTTGGGGAAGTTTGGTTTGGTTCAGTTTAAGCCACTTTTGGCCAAACCCCAAACCAAACCATTAAGAATTTCCCAAACCAAACTCAAACTCAAACCAAACTGTTTCAAACCGAACCAAACTGTTTCAAACTGATCTAGGGTTAGGGTTAGAATTGTTTAGGGTTTAGGGCTTCAAAATGGGTTAAACTTGGTTTAAACCAAACTGAAGCCACTTAAAACCAAACTGAAACCACTTAACAGCATTTGAAACCACTTAACAGCATTTGAAACCACTTAAAACCATTTGAAACCATTTAAAACTGTTCAATATGGCCATTTTACTTAAGTTAATTATTAATATTCTTAATCGGTTTGAAACAGTTTGGGATCAGTTTGGACCCCCCAAACCAGAAACCAAACAATTTCAAACCGATTGAGATTTCCCCAAACCAAACCATCTTAAATGGTTTGGGTTTGGTTTAAACCAAGTTTGGATCAGTTTCAAACCAAACTTCCCCAACACTACTACAGAGCACTACATAGGGCAGATGTAATCATTTGACTGCTATGTAGCACTACTGGTGCTACATAGCTTAGGCCAATGACTACAGAGAGCTACATAGTTGGCCAATTTCCTACTGACAAATTTTGTTTTTCCTGATGGAGGGGGCTTTATCACCGACACCCTTGCTTTCGTCCACGTCTCCACACCTGTGCAGCTTGCCCATAGGTATGTAATATTGCCACCAGTAACCACTTTATCTTTGCTAACAACCATCCCCCATGATGCTCACACCAGATGCCTTATGCACACTCTCAAGTCTTGACACACGCCCTTGACACGCATGCACATGCTGGACAACAACAGTGGCATTTTCTAAGGACGACAAGTGTGCTTGAGCACCCCAACACCATGCCATTGCTCATGCATGCAGTGTCATGAACCGTGGTGGTGGAACACGAAATCCCAAGACACGTGACCGTGGGAAAATAATGTCACCCCATCACACCCTCAAGTCACATGATGTGACATGTGACAAGTCACACTATATGTCACACTAGTAACATGTGATCGGTCACATGATGATGCACGTGACCTAGTGTGTGACCTCAAGCTCAAAAGCAGCCACGATTGGCTGGAAAACCCTAGAAGCCCATAGAAGACCACCGGAACAACAATACTCCTGGAGGGAGTTCTGCCATTGGCTGGAATGCCATGGAACCTCACAGAATACTGCGGAAACGCATGGATCACGTCTGTGGGATAAAGCGCCATTGGATGGCTATTATTATCCCCTCTAGAAGATTCTGCACATGGACTTTATTGCACAATCCATGACACCATATCTGCTTATGGTTAGATTAACCATACCTACTGTTGCTTATGTAACACCCTGTCCCTACAGTATATAAGACCCACGAAATGTGAAGGCAATCCTTAGATTGTCCACTTGGCTTTTCTGCCTTGTTCTACCACGTCCCCTTTCCCTGCCCTTGTCCCTAAGGGCCTAAGCCTTTTAGTGTGCCTTCTCCTCGTCTTCAAGATCACCCTTAGCATCATCACCCCCAAGTCCACCCACGATCCCCTGATAAGAACCACTGTTCAGGTAGAAACAGTGCGTTCTTAACATGCAGGACGCTGCGACACCCACGAGTGTCAACACATACACAAGACATCATGCAAGATGCCTCACACAGTGTCGATGCGTATGCAAGACATGCCACTCCCTCGACGTGTGCCTTCAAGGGTTCGATGCACACCGCGCTCAGGACACCTCGCACATCCTTGACGTGCACCTGAGGTTCGACACACGCGTGCCTTCGAGAGTTCGACGTGCGTGCCTTTGGGGGTTCGACATGTGCGTGCCTTTGAGGGTCGACACATATGTGCCTTTAAGGGTTCGACACACGAGCTGCTGACACGTGCCTTTGGGGGTTTGGGCACACCGTGTGCAGAACACCTCGCACATTTTCAACATGCTGGTGGGATTGGCACGAATATGCAAGGTCTACTTATACTTATTTATAGCTGTACATCCTTGTATATTAGATTATTTTTTTTGCTATTATAAAGGTCTGGTTCGGGGTTCAGATGTTGCTGAACCCTGAACTGGACCAAACTGGACCATGGCAACCCTAGGACTCCTGTCATGTTGTAATTTACAGTATACGTTATATATATATAAATAATAATATAATGTATCCATTTTTAAAATATTCAAGCTGTCTTTTAGACTTGTGATGCTTGTAACAGCTTGTCAACCAAAGGGAAACAGGCACCTGCATGAAAAGTGACATAGCTTGTTTTGCTTTTTAACTTGTGGCTTTTAATGCCTGTACAGGCTTGTACAAGCCTGTACAAGGGTCTATAAGCAAGTCATAGAAATACTGATGTAGCATGCCATCGGTGTTCAGGTCCAGATTCATGTCGATCCCATCAGGATCGTCATCAGTGTGATCAGATATTGCATTGTTGTCATGATTACGTGATAGAGGTGTGGTGATATTGTCCTGATAGTTCCCACTGTGTGCAGCAGCTTTCTTGCCTTCAGCACTTGACATTGCTCCAATCCCTTCCAGGAGCTGGGCAACAATTAGAGACCTATGATAATCAAGAACAGCAAAACTTGATACCTTAAGTGCCGCCAAATGAATTGTATGGGGCATGCATCGCATGCGAGCATCTTGTGCTGAAAATGGTATGCCCTGTTTGTTAAAAGACATGACTTAAAGGGCCCTTGAGTGACAGAGCACCAAGGGGACTGCAGTGGAGGGAATGAGACTATATTGAGGGGAAAAGAGCAAAGCTACTAACCTGCAGTGGAGGGAATAAGACTGAGGGGAAATTCCCAATCCACTGCAGTATATATAGATACAAGGACAATAGAGACTAGAAAAGGAAAAGACACAAACACAAAGTGGGAGACTTCCAGAACAATGAAAGTGGTTCTGGAGCATTCCCCTGACACAATACAGAGCCCCAAGGCTCTAGGAACAATGACAGAGCTTGTGGAGTGTGACACAACTCCACAAGACTCTAGAAACAATGAAGGGAGCTCTGGAGCGTTGCTCTAACACAGCATAAGCTAAAACAACACCGTTGCTGGCATCGTGATTCAAGTAATGTCATCAGCGTGTTGTTGTTACTGGCATTGTCCATTACAATGGCAATGATCTGTGAATATGTTAGCAAATACATAATGGGCTGAACGGGAAACATACCCTCCCAACAAGGCCATATAGTTTCAAAGTCCGCCAAACAGCCTCTGCCATATTCTCTCCTGAATGCTCCCCAATGAGCTTGTGAAAATCGATTGGTAGCTCTTCTGCATGATGTAAACAGTAAACATGGTATTGATTCGATAAATGAAATGAAGTACGAACCAAGTTGCCCATTATTGGACACATAGTGTGCAACAATGGCCAGAAAGGCATGCTGGTTGCTTGATGTCCATGTGTTGAGGGATAGACACACCTTTCCCTCAAGTTTCTACTCCATAGTTAGTATGTTACAACAACACAATGAGCACAGATAATATCATACCGAAAACATCTCATGGACCTCTTTGACCGTGTCATCGCCCATCTTCATCAAACACCACTTAATGCCATCGCATTTTGGAATCTTCAACAAACTGCCAGTTTGATGATGCATATAACTCATCATTGCAGTGAATTCAGGCTTTTCCACCTTGTCAAATGGTTGGTCACAGGTGATGATCCATTCCATGAGAAGTTGCTTGAACGTCTCCTGGTTAAATGGCCCCTGTCATAACTCCCTAAGTCACAAGCAAATGAAATGAGAATAAACACTTACAAGGGCACAGGCTTTCTGATCCTGAAATGCTTTCCTGATATTCTGTGATGATTGTTCAAGCTTCCACAAGTATTCAGCTTCAGTTTTCGCATCTAGTTGTGACTAAGTTGTCGCTTTGCAGACATGACATTGATTTCATCAGGTGTTGGTGGCTTATCCCAGTCTTTGAGGATGCAATAAAGTTGATACATTGGCTTGATGTGGATGCACAGATTATTCACAAGAACTAGAGATTCATTCTGTTAGGAAAATCAAGCAATTGTGAATAGAGAACGCACCATTCAAGTTGCTCCTCATTGACTTCTTGATTGTGCACACCTTGTGCACACCATGAAGACAGTGATAATGTACATCGCCATCATCTCCTAGAGTGCCATCCGACCCATTGGCAATGATTTCATAGAACAGATAAATCAGGCTCTTCTTTGTGCTTCTCGTGTTCTATTCCAGTAGCCAGCGAGACTACCCAGTGCTCCTAATTAAAACAATGCCACACACTTGTAAGATATAATGCACCTTCTGGGGCGAACTTATTGGAGATATGGCAGTGTTTATTGTGGTAGTGTTGACTTTGATGACCTCGACTTCATCAGAAGATGTTCTTGCCTTCTTTCTTGCAGGAGCAGCCAAAGATTTCATCCTGCCAGTGGTCTTGGGCTTCAACATGTGACCTTTCCGATTGCTGATATTGGGGATGGTTTTTGATGGAAGCATATCAGCAACCTTGGAGTTGTTTGTTAATAGCAAAATAAAAGAGAATGTAGCAACATACCTCTTCATTTCCGATCTCTTCAATACCATCACTGTCTGTGTCATCGTCTGATGACTCTGATCCACCCTCGGAAACCGAAATGGTGAAGGTTTGGTCTTCTGTATTGGTATCAATCTGATCAGTGGGATTGGTGGCAGTGGGATTGGTGGCAGTGGGATTGGTGGCAGTGGGATTGGTGGGATTGGTGGGATTGGTGGTGGTTCTCTTGCATTTTGCAGTGGCTCTTGGCAAGCTCCTTGCATTGGGAGGTCAGATAAAGCATCGAGAAGATGCATAACCAAACTCATCAAGCTTCTCAGCAGCAATAGCCTCCGCTAGTCTTGTACCAGCTGTAGCATGAATCAGATGTGAGCGTTGACCTGACAAGACAAACAAACAGTGTATTAGTAGTCAAAAATGATCGAGCTGAAGAGACACAGCACCTTGTTACCTTGTACCACTGGGGTAGGTTGAATAGGTTGGGGATCATCTGGGTCATCGTACCAGGGGATTTTGGATGCATCAAGCAACTTCCCATCTGGCCCTAGAGCACATTGATCAGTCATATTGAGAGGGAGGTTGGGGAACTGTGGAATGACATTGAGGGGAGGTTGGGGAACTGTGGAATGACATTGAGGGGAAGTTGGGAAACTGTGGAATGATGAAGCATTAGTTCTTCAACCAGGGCTTATTAAAAGCATGCTCACTGTGCTTCGCCCTCAATGTTCACACCTCCAGTTGGCAAATCACAGCCAGAAGCCGGAAGGCTTCAACTACCTCTGTGGTAGTCCGTGCATAATGCCAGTAACAGTGTGTAGCTTGTCTTCCATGCATTGCTTGCTTGCATTGCTCCAATTTGCTTGCCTGTCAAGCTCAAATTAGTCTAGGGAACCAGAGAGAAGAAAAAAGTTAAATGATGATGATCAGGAATCAGGATCTTGAGGATTCCTGACAGGATTGACTCCGATTGAGCTTGCAAGATGGCATTGAGAGCTGAACTGGTAAGGATTGGGAATTGACAGTTTGGGGGAAGTGTCCTTGGTGCAACATTGACACATAGTCCCAGGTCAAGTTCAGAAATACCCGTCTGACTGTCTAACACTGTCTGATGGCCGTTTTTCTGATGGTAATGGACGGGTCTAGACCATCCCATTTACTATCCATATAGGGAATGATGTTGACCCAGAATGGCATGGGTATGGTGACTGTAGTACGGAACTGTCTGGCCCATGATGTACAGTTATGGTGCGAGGCCTTAGGTAAAAGGTTGATTGGATGAGGTGGGAGAACTTAACTTGGTTCCCCTGTCCTCAGGCTTGCCCCCCTGGGGTGGGGCTTTTATTGGGGAGCTTTCACTCCAGCTGGAACATGTTACATGTGGTGGGTTCCCCCATCCAGGGGCACCCATACTGCTGTTTGGTATGCTAGGGAGGTGAGTGGTGCTCGGTGCCACCTTTCGGCCCAGGCAGTGAAGGCACTGTCTCTGGCTGTCTTCTTTAGTAGCTTGACTGTTGGTGGGTCTTTCAAGTCTGCTGGGTTTGCTGCCTGGATGGTGTTGAGCACTATCTGTTTTGCCCTTCAGAAGCCAATGAAGTGGATCTTCCTTGGCAGCCACTGCAGAAGAAGGTCAATGTTGGGGAACACAGTGAGTGTTGGAAGCACAGCCACAGTGTGGTGCCACACAGCTGGATCAGGCTGGCAAGACCCACGCTAGCCCAACAACTTAGCATGTGTCCCTGTACATCAGTAAAACTCAAACTGTCTTAGATGGTCTTAGAGTCCTTATCCAAGATAAATAAGACACAATAAGAGCTACAAGAGAAGCTCTTACCCAACAAGGCTCATTTTCTTGGGCAAGAATGGTAAGAGCGCTCCAAGAGCATCAAGGAAAGTTCTTACTGAACAAGGAATTCACTTCTTGCCCAATGAGGCTCATTTTCTTGGGCAAGGATACATTAAGAACTATATAAGACCTACTACAAGAACACAGAAGCAATCAATGAAAACTATTTCCGAGTCAATGCCCCTGCTCCTGCTCCTGCTCCTGCTCCTGCTCCTGCTCCTGCTCCTGCTCCTACACCTGCATTGCCAGTCACTCTTGCCCCTTCTCCTGCACACTGGGGACCATTAGCTCAACACTTGGAGGGAGCAATCCCATTTGAACATGACAGTGATAGCATGGAGGGAGTGTGTGCACACTCAAGTGTTTGTCGGTGCATTATTGCATTGCTATAGCAGTGTGTTAGTGCATCAGCATGTTAGCAGATTAGTCGTTAGTGTGTCAGCATGTTAGTCATTAGTGCATCAGTTTGTTAGCATGTTAGTGTGTCAGTTTGTTAGCACATAAGTGTGTTAGCACGTCAGGGCATCCTTCTGCACTGAGAGATTATCGAATGTCTTGATGATGCATCCATCTGATGCACCCACCATCTCGTCTCTTGGGACAGATAGACAGCATACAACACAAGGTGCACAATGTACAGCAGCATGGCATAGACCTCTTCACTGCCCTGCACATGTGCATGTGCATGTTCCTCACCCTCCGGGCCTCTCGGTGCAAGCCATCTCACACATTGTGGCACTCCTCACAGAGGACAGGCGGTTTGGCATGCAATCTGGAGAGGATATCAACAAGATCAAAGCTGTGGGTGCAGTGGCACTTGACATGCTTGGATTGGACTTGGGCTTATGGGGGTGGAAGCATCTCCATCTATTTCAGAGGATGTGGTTGGGGAATGTCATGTTGCCACATATCCACATTGAAGGCCTCGGGTATATTCCTGTCATGTTGCTTGTAGGTGGGACATGTGTTTGCTTGTGAGCATAGTGTTGTATGCTGCAGCTTCGCAGCTGCATGCCGTCTGGATCTCATGCGCTGCAATCTTTGTGAACATGCTTGCCAGCTCCCTTGTTCCAACTGGATGTCCTGTCACAAATGATCCTTATGTTGTTGTGAGGGACCAAGGCCAATGAGTGGGCTTGATGCCTTTAGCGTGCCTTTGTGACTGAGTCAATATCATGAGTGCATAAAGCTGCTGCTGCTAAAAAGTCTTCTATACCTTCATTGTCTCTTGTGTGTAAGCGTGTGGAACGTGTACTCAGTCTCCGAAGGTAAAGACTGTATTAATGTGGATCTACCTGTAAGCATGTGGAATGCATACTGAATAGGAGATAAGTATGATGTAATCAACTGACTAAGCGAGAGATAACTGACCTCAGTCTCCGAAGGTAAAGACTGAGGTATGGGGGAACGAACAGGGGGTTCTTATATACAGTATGGCTACTAGTAAGGAATGTTAGGTGTCCATGATTGAATGGAAAGTAATGGAAAAAACAGTTGGGTATACTGGCACCACAGGAATGCATGCTAAAGCTTGACAGCCCGATCTGGTTGTGTGGTGCCATGCAGTGGCTGCACTTCCAACATCGTGTGTCCAAGTTTACCTCAACTGGAGCAAAGTCACTTCCATCTTTGTGAGAGATTTTGTCCATTTCTTCGCACAAAAGCACAAACTTTGAAGAGGGGAAGAAAGAGGTGCAGGTAGAGAGGACTCAGAGGATGTGACGACAGTCCAATAGACAGTAATGTGGATAGAGTTCCCATGGTTAACTTTGGACTTGGTGTCAAAAATTCACCAAGTTGCATCTCCCTCATGCTTCTGTTTCCACACCACCATTGGCCCTTTCCCTCTACAATAATAGAATCTGGAATCAGATAATGCAGGTGAATACCACACTAACAGGCCCACCACAAAGCCTGCAAGACTTTTCCAAGAGAATGAATCTTTGGACACAGGTCTGACCCTCATCATGTTTATCCCCATGATTGTGCAGCTTAAAATTTGTGCCGTATTACCTTCTGTACCAGCACCCATCTCACAATCTGTGCTTGAGAGCAGGCTCCTCTGGCACTCTGCACCCCCACATCTCCAATCAACTTTGATGCAACCTGTGCCCATATCTGCTCCCTCATATACCTGGACCTTGGCAAGTTTGTCCCTGTAGATATTGGCAATGACAATGACTCGACACAGCATTGACTGTTGTCCCTCCTTGCCCATATCAATGCTGCAATGAGTGTGACCATTCTAGGAAGTAAAGGCCATAATGTCAATGAAGAGAATGAGGCTGTAGTGGGTGTCGACACAGGTGCCTTAGGTATAGAGCACAACCCTCTCTCCAGACCTGATGCAAACAACTATTTGCAGGCAGAGACTCTGTCCAACACATTTGGAGGTGGGCTTGTTAGCAAAAAGACTGGATGCTCAGCACATGCATGCTACTCGTTCGATGGTTGAGGGGAGGGTGAGCTGTGGCTAGTTGCATATGCCTTGGGCACCCTTGAGGCACCCTCGGGTACCTTTGATGTGTACACGGTATGCACGCCTTGCCCTTGGTGCACACAGAGATGCCTCAGGCACCCTCGACATGCATGCAGGATTCCTTGGGCACCACAGGACACCTCAGGCACCCTCGATGTGTACACAGGATGCCTCGGGCACCCTCAATGCATATGTAGGATGCCTTGCCCTCAACGCACATGGAGATGCCTCAGGCACTCTCGATACACACACAGGATCCCTCGGGCACCCCTCAACGTGTACATAGGACATCTTGGGCGGCCTCAACACACATGCACATGCCTCAGGCACCTCAATGCATATACAGGATGCCTTGCCATTGACGTGCACACAGATGCCTCAGGCACCTTTGACATGCATACTGCAGCATACAGGGTGCCCTGCCCTCAACGTGCAGACGCCATGGGTGCCTCGGGCAACCTTGATGCATACACTGGACACCTCACCCTCAATGTGCATGCAGACACCTCGGGCACCCTAGACTAGTGTTGGAGAAGTTTGGTTTGAAACCGATCCAAACTCGGTTTAAACTAAACCCAAACCATTTAAGATGGTTTGGTTTGGGGAAATCTCAATCGGTTTGAAACAGTTTGGTTTCCAGTTTGGGGGGTCCAAACCAATCCCAAACCGTTTCAAACCAATTAAGAATATTAATAATTAACTTGAGTAAAATGGCCATATTAAACAGTTTTAAATGGTTTTAAGTGGTTTCAAATGGTGTTAAGTGGTTTCAGTTTGGTTTAAACCGAGTTTAACCCATTTTGAAGCCCTAAACCCTAAACAATTCTAACCCTAACCCTAGATCAGTTTGAAACGGTTTGGTTTGGTTTGAAACGGTTTGAATCAGTTTGGTTTGAGTTTGAGTTTGGTTTGGGAAATTCTTAATGGTTTGGTTTGGGGTTTGGCCAAAAGTGGCTTAAACCAAACCAAACCAAACTTCCCCAACACTATGCACATCGACACAGCATGTGTGGATGCCTTGGGGGGCATGTTGACACAGCATGTGCATGCATGTTGGGGGGGGGCACATTGACGTCTAGGGTAGTGTTGGGGAAGTTTGGTTTGGTTTGGTTTAAGCCACTTTTGGCCAAACCCCAAACCAAACCATTAAGAATTTCCCAAACCAAACTCAAACTCAAACCAAACTGATTCAAACCGTTTCAAACCAAACCAAACCGTTTCAAACTGATCTAGGGTTAGGGTTAGAATTGTTTAGGGTTTAGGGCTTCAAAATGGGTTAAACTCGGTTTAAACCAAACTGAAACCACTTAACACCATTTGAAACCACTTAAAACCATTTGAAACCACTAAAAACCATTTAAAACCATTTAAAACTGTTTAATATGGCCATTTTACTTAAGTTAATTATTAATATTCTTAATCAGTTTGAAACAGTTTGGGATCAGTTTGGACCCCCCAAACTGGAAACCAAACCGTTTCAAACCAATTGAGATTTCCCCAAACCAAACCATCTTAAATGGTTTGGGTTTGGTTTAAACCGAGTTTGGATCAGTTTCAAACCAAACTTCCCCAACACTAGATGCACATGCTGCATCAATGCGACCTGCACCTTCAACACCTACACATGTGCCTTCGAGACCCACACACGTGTCTTTGATATCCGCCTGCATGTGCACACCAGATGCACGCTCAGCACCCACGCGTACGCACACACCCTCGATGCCCATGCAGGACATTCATGATGTCTTATGGTTTCTATTCGCCCTCTTCACATCAAAGAACTTACTAAGGTTCTTGCAGTTCAATTTGATGGCAGCCCCCCATACATTTAACACAGCTTGGTGTCCAGAAAATGTCACCACCCCTTCCTGCCGTTGTCACCTTCCTTACATTGTCACTGGCACACTGCATTCAATGTGCATCTTGATGCCTCGTGCTGCATCGACACACACCCTTGATGCTTTGTGCTGTGTCACCATGCACCTCAATGCCTTGTGCTGTATTGACACACTCCTTCGATGTCTCATGCAGCACCAATGCACACCCTCAATGTCTTGTGCTGCATCAATGCAGGAGTGGGAAGGGGGAGAGGGACTTAGCAGGCATTAGCAGTGCTAGAAAGCAAGACTTGGAATCGGACAGTGGTCTCAAGTTGTTAGGGTATTGTTTTTATCCCTGTTTATAAAAGAAACTAGAGTACAAGTAAATATATGGTCCAGTTCAAGGTTCAGAACTGTTTGAACCTGGACTGGACCTTTTGAACATGTTCTCTCAGGTCTGGTCTGGAGTTCACAAACTTTCTGGAAGAACTGGACCAAACCGGACAGCGGCATCACTATGATTCATACTTGTGAATTCTTGAGAATATGTTTTGGTGTGATCTTGGGGGGGAAATACCCCTTACTGATCTTGAAAAAATAAAAAATCTCTTATTTGTCTTGGTGTGATCTTGAGGGAAAAAACAGTCCCTTACACAAGAGCTATCCAGCCCTCTAAGATGGCTTCAAGACATCCAAGACACTCTAAGACACTTTAAGTACTCTAAGCTGATCTGAGTTTTACTGATGACTATGCATTGACATACCCATTTTTATTAGTTTTACATTCGATCATGGACACCCTACTTTTCAGTACTACTGTATATAAGTATCCACTTGTTTGTTTCCTTACCCTCAGTCTTTACCTTTGGAGACTGAGGTCAGTACTTGCTTAGTCATTCATTAGCTTATGTCATACTTATTGTCTCTAGTATGTGTTCCACTACACTTACTGTTGTTGTAGCTTGTGCTGTGTCAGAGCAACGCTCCAGAGCTCCCTTCATTGTTCCTAGAGTCTTGTGGAGTTGTGTTGCACTCCACAAGCTCAGTCATTGTTCCTAGAGTCTTGGAACTCTGTGTTGTGTGAGGGGAACGCTCCAGAACCACTTTCATTGTTCTGGGAGTCTCCCACTTTGTGTTTGTGTCTTTTCCTTTTCTAGTCTTCTATTGTCCTTGTATCTATATATACTGCAGTGGATTGGGAATCTCCCCTCAGTCTCATTCCCTCCACTGCAGGTTAGTAGCTTCGCTCTTTTCCCCCTAATATAGTCTCATTCCCTCCACTGCAGTCCCCTTGGTGCTCTGTCACTCAAGGGCCCTTTGAGTCGCGTTTTTCAACAGGTTATGGGCCCTGGCCCGCGACGTCTTTAAGCCACTCGCGTCTACACACACTCTCCACGCGTCTCCTTCATTTTGAAGCCATTCCCTCGAGTCCTGCTCAAGTTACACCCACTTTCACACTCCTCACCCTCATCTCATCACTGCCATCCACATCCATCATGTCCTCCTCTAAGGAGCCCTCCATCTCCTCCATCTCTTCTCTCACAAGTGAAAATTATCGCTCCTGGGCTGATGACATGAAGTCCTGGCTTCAGCTCAATGGTCTATGGCGCTTGGTCTCTGGTCTAGAGAAGAAACCAGCCTCACAGCCTGAAGTCAGGGACTCCACTGGTGCTGTGACCTCTCCTGCTGTTCCTGCTGATGAAGACAAGCTAGAGCGCTGGGAGATCAAGGCTGAGAAGGCTGCTGGAGCCCTCAAGACTGCCATCTCTTCTGATCTCAGGGTGCTCATCAGGGACTGTGAAGACGACCCTCTTTTGATCTGGGACACCCTCAGGACCTCCTTCATTCAGCAGCGCACTGCACCACGCTTCAATGCGTACCATGCCCTCCTAGATGTGCAAAAGAGGGACTCTGAATCCCTGGAGGCACTCATCAACAGGGTGGATGAGCAGATCAGGATCATCAAATCACTTTCCCCTTCCACATTCACTCTCACCAACCTCTATGATGAGCTGGCTGTCATGGCCATCATTAGAGCGCTTCCCCACTCCTTTGATGATGTTGTGAGGACCATCTCTGTCCTGGACAAGTTTGACAAGCAGTCTGTGATCCAATCGCTCCGAAACATGGACCAGACGCGCTCCAATCTGTCTGGAACCTCCACAGCATTTTCTGCACACTCAGCATCACAGAGAACGTCTCAGAAGCCATCCCCAGCTCCCACCCCATCTTCCTCTTCATCACAAACTCAGGATGCGTCCAACAAGCCCCAGAATCGCCCAAAATGCGACTTCTGCTCTCGCCTTGGCCATCTTGAGGCTAAATGCTTCCTAAAGGACAAGCTGATGCGTCAGATATCCCCTCCTTCATCATCCACAGCTGCCCCTGCCACCACTTCATCCCAGCCCACTCCCAGTGCTCCACAGTCCGCCTCCATTGCCTCAGCAAGTGCCCTCTCATCTGTCACTCAATCTGAGCCTCACTCATCCTGGAATGCAGACACAGGTGCCTCAGCTCATATGACATTCAATCGCCATTGGATGCGCAATATGAAGCCTCATTGCATCCCAATTCGCATTGCTGATGGCTCTGTGCTGTACTCTGAAGGGATTGGGTCTGTGAGGTTCATTCCTGTGATAGAAGGGCAGGAAAAAACGCCACTAGAGTTCACCAATGTTCTATATGTTCCCTCTCTCTCCTCCAATCTATTCTCTGTTCTTTACCTCACCATGCATCGCCATTTCTCTGTCTCCATTGAGAAGGACACCCTGAACTTCATCAGAGGTGCCCAGACCATGTTCCAAGCCAAGATCTCACCCTCTACCAATGCTGCATTCCTTGTTGGGGAGTCAGTTCCTGTTGAGGAGTTCGCTTCACTTTCCTCCACCATCACTCTCCCACTTGATCTAGACCTCTGGCATCGTCGCCTCTGCCACCATCACTTGGCAGGGGTGAAGAAGCTCTTGTCAGGCAACCTGGTGACGGGTTTCAGGCTTGATGCACAAGCTGACCCTGATCCAGTATGTGAAGCCTGCAAAGCTGGAAAGATGCATGCAGATCCCTTCCCCACTTCGCACTCTAGAGCCACCAGACCCCTCCAGCTTGTCCACAGCGATGTGCATGGTCCTGTGAAGGTCTCCACCAACCAGGGCTATGGCTTCTGGGTGTCATTCATTGATGACTTCTCTCGCTTCAAAGCAGTTTATCTCTTGAAGCACAAGTCTGAGACATTTGCTGCGTTCAAGCAGTTCAAATCTTGGGCTGAGAACATCACTGGTGAAAGACTGGGCTCCCTGCGCGATGACAAGGGTGGGGAATACATGTCTAGAGAGTTTGAGGCGTTCTGCATCGATCATGGCATCCAGAGACAGCACACTGTCAGGAACAGACCTCAGCAGAATGGTGTAGCTGAGAGGGCGAACAGATCCATGGAGGAAGGCGTCATTTCAATGCTGTATGAGTCTGGGGTGCCTCCCTCCTTCTGGGGCGAAGCTCTGTCCTCTTTCATCCATGTCAGCAACAGATTCACCACTGCTGCGCTTCAGGGAGTCACTCCTCATGAGGCATTCCTTGGGACCAAGCCAGACCTCTCCCACCTGCGTGTTTGGGGTTGTACAGCTTATGTCTTGATCCAGAGAGACAAGCGTCCACTGGGGAGCCTGGGAGCGCACATGGAGAAGTGCATCTTCATTGGATACCCCCAGGGGTACAAGGGGTGGAAGTTCTACAACCCAGAGACAAGGAAGGCAGTCATTTCAGAGCGTGCTGACTTTGATGAGCGCTTCTTCATGCTTCAAAGACACCCAGCTCCTCAATTACCACCCCCTCCTCCTGATTCATTGCTTGAGACGCCCTCCCCTCCCCTTATGCACCTCCCTGAGACCTTAGATGACTTCACAGATGATCTAGGCGACTTGGGACGCTCACAGATGCCTGTTCATGGGGGGGATGGTTCTACTGCTTCTGAACAGCCTCCTGTTCGCACTACTGCTCATCAACACACCCCTGTTCGCTCTGCTGCTTCTCCACAGCGTCCTGTGCGCTCTGAGACCCCTCCATCCACATATCTCTCACTTCCTCCTTCTTCACCTTCACCTTTGCCTCCAAGGGCCATCTCTCCGCCTCCTACTCCTCCCATTGTCCCTGCACCTCCAGCACTTCACTCTCGCCCTCAGCGCAACAAGAGACCACGTTCTGAGTGGCTCCCAGAGCAATGGGCAGTCCCACAGCGCTACAGGCAGATCAGGGAGCCCACTCCAGCCATTCCATCCTCTGATGAAGAGGATGACGACTCAGATGACCCCATTGACCTCCTCAATGCGCACTCAGCCTCTGTCATTGAGCCCACATCTTACAAGCAGTCACAGCAGCGTCCTGAGGCGCAGCTATGGCACACAGCATGTGAGGAGGAGATGGATGCTCACAGCGTCAATGGCACCTGGGATGTCGTCAAATTGCCCCCTGGGAAGCGTGCAATTGGCTCCAGATGGTTCATGAAGGTCAAGCGCAATGCTGATGGCTCCCTGGACCGCTACAAGGCCAGGCTGGTTGCCAAAGGCTATTCTCAGCGCCCTGGCTTTGATTTCAAGGAAACCTTCGCCCCCACTGTGCGCTACTCCACCATCCGCACCATCCTAGCCATTGCTGCACTTGAGGACCTTGAGCTTCGCTCTGTGGACATCTCCCATGCCTATCTCAATGGCACCCTTGAGGAAGAGATCTACATGCAGCAGCCTGAGGGATTTGAAGTTGGTGGTCCAGACCATGTCTGCAGGCTCAGGAAGTCGCTCTATGGACTGAAGCAGGCTGGCAGGGTTTGGAACAAGACTCTTCACTCTGTCCTCACTTCTATGGGCTTCAATCGCGTCCAATCCGACCATGGGCTCTACATCTACCACAGAGATGATGTCAGGATTCTAATGCCTGTCTTTGTGGATGATATCACGCTTGCTGGCACAGATGCAGCCCAGATTGACTCCATTGTTCTGGAGCTCTCTCAGCACTTCAAGCTTCGCGATTTGGGCCCCACCACTCAGCTCCTTGGCATGGAAATCCACAGAGATCGCCCCAATCATCGCCTCTACCTCTCCCAGAGCCAGCACATCGCCAATCTCCTTCAGGAGCATGGTTTACAGGATTGCAAGCCTGTGTCCACTCCATTGAACCCTGGATCACGCCTTTCCACCTCCATGTCACCCCAGAATGATGCAGAAGTCTCAGAAATGCGCCAATGTCCCTATGTCTCAGTTGTGGGGTCAATCATGTATCTGGCTGTCACTACAAGGCCAGACATCGCCTATGCTGCAGGAGTTCTTGCCAGATTCAACTCCAATCCTGGCCCAGCTCACTGGCAAGCAGCCAAGCATGTCCTGCGCTATCTGAAGGGCACAATTGATCACTGCATCATCTACCAGCCATCTGATTCGCCTGAGCCCTTCATCACCTACTCTGATGCGGATCATGGAGGCAATCCTGACAATGGCAAGTCCACTGGTGGCTATGTGGTCAAGATTGGCTCTGGAGCAGTCTCCTGGAGCTCCAAGCTTCAGCCCTTGGTTGCACTGTCTACCACTGAAGCAGAGCACATCTCTGCTGTTGAGGCAGGCAAAGAGATCCTCTGGATGCGCCAGTTCATGGGGGAGATTGGGCAGGAAGTCTCTGGACCATCACTGCTCAGGATGGACAATCAGTCCGCCATTGCAGTGAGCAAGAACCCAGAGCATCATGGGAAGATGAAGCATCTCTCTCTTCGCTTATTCTGGCTCAGGGATGCAGTTCAGGATGGTCTTATTGCACCCACCTTTGTTGCAACAGGGGATATGGCTGCAGACATTTTCACTAAGGCCCTGGATCGCCTCAAGGTGCAGAAATGCGCCAAGATGCTTGGTCTTGGTACCATTCAGGACTCTGGAGATATGCACTGACATGGGGGAGTGTTGTTGTAGCTTGTGCTGTGTCAGAGCAACGCTCCAGAGCTCCCTTCATTGTTCCTAGAGTCTTGTGGAGTTGTGTTGCACTCCACAAGCTCAGTCATTGTTCCTAGAGTCTTGGAACTCTGTGTTGTGTGAGGGGAACGCTCCAGAACCACTTTCATTGTTCTGGGAGTCTCCCACTTTGTGTTTGTGTCTTTTCCTTTTCTAGTCTTCTATTGTCCTTGTATCTATATATACTGCAGTGGATTGGGAATCTCCCCTCAGTCTCATTCCCTCCACTGCAGGTTAGTAGCTTCGCTCTTTTCCCCCTAATATAGTCTCATTCCCTCCACTGCAGTCCCCTTGGTGCTCTGTCACTCAAGGGCCCTTTGAGTCGCGTTTTTCAACACTTACAGGTAGATCCAGTTAATACAGTCTTTACCTTTGGAGACTGAGTACATGTTCCACTATGCTTACAGTGAGTAGCTTACCTACAGTATCCTCTTCAGGTATCTAAGGGATGCTGCCTGTTCTTTGTGGGGGGTGTTAAGCCCGCAGCGGGGCTTCGTGCACACTTGACCAAAGAGGAAGGTGTGCGGTCCGAAGCGTGCCGTGACACGCGATCAGACTCCTGAGGTGTGCGTTGATTGTTATAGCACAATCACTAAGCTCCGAAGGTGAGATCTGCCTTTAAGGACCTCGAAGGGTAGATGGAAGAGCTGAGAGGGCCGCGCAATAGACAGGAGAGTACAAGGAGCTGCGATTGCAAAGCAAAGTCGAGCTTAAGGCTCAACTATCCGTACGAAGTCGTATATATACAGGTTCGAATCAGGTATGACTAATAGTCCTTATAACTGATTGGTAAGTCGGTTTGTCAGTCCATCAGTCATGCTCAGTCATCGTATAGTACACTGTCAGCATGATGCGCGTATCAGTCAGCCAATCAGTCAGTGGTACAGTAAGGAGTCTCAGTCATCCAGTCCAGTCGATGAGCCATGCGTGTCTCGTACAGGAGTCATGGGATCACGTGATCCCAGTCAGTCCGTCGGTCCGTAAAACACCTCACCTCTCGCCGTACCAGAGGCGGAGCTTATCACCACCCTCCCCTCAAAGGAGCGCTTCCACGCGCTAATCAGATCCCTCGTTGTTGCCGGGGACGTAATCGTAGTCGGGGGAAGGGGAACGAGGAGCATAAGAGGGGCCCGCATTCTTGAATTCGTCTAGGACGACTTGAGTGATTGCCTGACGCATGGCAATCCCTGCGCTGCTGAGTTCCCCTTTGCAGAGGTCGTCGCATCCCGCATTGTTATGGTCGTACTCGATTTCGCGTTCCTCTTGAGTGAGGTAGCGAGCGTGGCGTTGGCGTGTGAGATAATGGCCGTTGGCGTGGCGGCGGCGGCCTCCGTAAGGGCAGGTATCCGGCATTTGGTTCTGGAAGAAGCGGTGGTGGCGGGGGACTCGGCACCAGCCGGACGCCATAATCGAACAAAGATGGTGGGGTGTCTCGCAGTGGGTGGAGAGGTGGTCGTACCAAGGACAGTAAGAGCACCTCTTGCGCTCTTCGAACTCTTCTTGGGCCAGGGCGTCGTCGGTGGTGTTTTCGCTGTTCCAGGAGATCCTACTGCCCGCTCCTCCTCTCAGTCGAGAGTTGGGTCGCGTCACAATATTGGTGTGGTAAGGAGCGACGTTGCGCTGGACGCGTCGATGTCGCCATGCCAATTCGCCTCTCTGATCGTCCTCGTCCACTAACTCCAGGAGCCGTTCTCGTGCGTTGGCCCGGATAAGTCGTTGGCGAACCGCTTTAGTTCGGCCGACATGAGCGAGCTGATGCATACCAAACTCGGCTCTTCTCTTCTGCGCGTAGGCCTCTAAGGCTTGAACTTCGCGGAGGCAAAGGGCCAATTTGCGTTTGTCGGCTTCGAGGTTTCGAAGACGGATGATGTCTGCCTTGACCCCATAATCCCCTAAATCTTCGATTGCCCTTTCCATCGGGCCCCCTATCATTCTTTCTTCCGTTAGCAGCGTAAAGTGTCTGTCGTCCTGGTAATTGGCGGGTGCCGCCCAAGATGCCGGAGCGGCTTCCAGGGCCTCGGCGTAGATGGGCCTTCCGTTTCCCATGGTCCCGTAGATGGTGGGTTCCCCCGTGATGTTGTCGATCCTGAAGCGTATGTACCTCGCATCCACCTTGACCGTGGGTTCTGCCTCGGTCGCTGGGATCTTGATGGAAGTTCGGTGGATTTCTGACTGGAATCTGATCCAGTCGTCGCCGGGGTGCGTCTGTACGAGGTTGTCAACGTCGATCTCAAGGGTGTAGTGTGACGGGAAGCTGTGCATGGACGTTGCAGGGGAGGAGCCCGAGTTTGTGCTTGAGACAGAAGATAGCGGGGTGGCTACGCGGTGTATGAGGTTGGTCTCGGGGTCTCGCACCAGAGGGTGATCAGCCTCCTCCTGCCTTTCCAACATCAGCTGGGCCGCTGCCAGCCCTGTAGCTGAGTAGAAAAGTCTTTCTCGGGCGAAGTTACTCAGACCCCGGACCTGGTTACGTGGGTCGTCAGGGTTATCTTGGGGTAGTGGATTGGTGCGAGGGGGAATAGGAAGTGGTTCAGGGCTGGGGACCCGGCTTGGTCCATGTACACTGTACAATGACGGCGATAGTCGCAGATATTCTTCCAGTCCGAAGCTGGGGGGCGTGTTGGTCGGTGGTGTATAATCGGGTTCTGCGGGGAAGGGCGGCGGTGGTTCGTTGGTGGGGTGTAACGAAGCTTCTAGCACGGCGACCTCTTCTGTATCAACAGCTAGCATGGCATTGCGAGTTGCAGGGGACAGCAAGCTGAATTGCGAGGACATCAGGGATAGATTCTCAAATTGTGAGCAGAGTGTAGTGATGTCGGGGAGTGGTGAGGACTCCATGGTCGATCCTTGGGGGTTTATAACCATTCTTCGGATGGCCATGGGGTTCTTATCGTGGAATTCTTTCACCTTAGCGGAGGCGTTGCTCAGATTCCGTTTTGGTTCCCAGGAATCATGTGCTTCGGAGAATCCTTTCCACCGGACGAGATATTGTAGTGTCCTTGCCTTTCCTGTTCGCCTCGAGGCTAACACGTTGTCCACTTCCCACTCTTCGTGTCCTTCGATCAAGTCAGGAGGTACTTCGGGGAAGTTAGGTCCATGGAGCTCCGTCTCCTTGTATGGGTGGAGGACAGCCGTGTGGAATGCGTTGTGGATTCTCCACGCGGCTGGGAGATCCAGTCTGTATGTTACGGCGCTGAGTACTTCCGTTATTTTGAAGGGTCCAAAGCGTTTGGCCCTTAATTTCATTGTGGGGTGTGTTGTTCGTAGATGGGTCCCTTCTAGCCAGACCTTCTGATCTACCCGGTATCTTTGGAAATGTGGGTTTTTGGTCCAGAGGGATTGCGCCTTACTAATGGCTTCTTGGGCGTCTCTCCTGGCTTCTAGAAGTTGGGACTTTCGTTCTTCTATTGCCGGTACATTTCCGACCCGTGTGGGTTGATGGGTGCGGGGGATAAATCCCATCCACAGTTCATACGGGGGTTTCTTTGTAGTTGAAGAAGGACGGGAGTTTATCATGTACTGGGCGACCTTGAGCCAGTCTGCCCAGTTATTCTGCTGGTGGTTGCAGAAGATTCTCAGTATTGTCTCCACTGTTTGGTTCGTTCGTTCCGACTGTCCGTCTGTTTGAGGGTGGTATGCGGAGCTCATGTTTTGTTTGATGTCCAACTGAGCGCAGAGTTCTTTGAAGAACTGCGAGGTGAACTGCGTGTCTCTGTCTGATATAATCCTTTTGGGGAGGCCTGTGTAGGGGAATGCGTGGTCTCTGAAGAGCCTTGCGACTTCTTCACTTCCCATATCTTCTCGGCACGGAATCAGAATCACGGCCTTCGTGCAATCGTGATCGGTGATGGTGAGAATTGTATCACAGCTGCGTGAGTCGGGTAATTTCGTAATGAAATCGACTGTGATAGTGGCGAAGGGTGTTGTGTCTTCACCAGGGCCGATCGGCGCAATGGGGGGCACGTTGCGGTGGGTGATTGTTTTTACCGCCTGGCAGGTGGCACATCCTTTGACGTAATCTTCCACGTCTTTATGGATCGTGGGCCACCAATAGTCTCGTTTTAGCATTAGGTAGGTTTTCCAAATTCCGGGATGTCCCGATGTCGGAGTGTCGTGGTACTCCTGGAGGAACGTACGTCGGAGTTGTATGTCTTCCGGGATCACTAAAGATCCCGCCTTCCACCAGACCTTCCATTCGTCTTGATAAATGCCGTGCTTTTTCTTCCACCTTTGGCATAGTTCGCTGTTTGCCTTTTGTAATTGATGGACCTGTTGTTCTAGGATCGAGATTTCAATTGCTCTGGCGAAGAGTTCGTTTGGCAGAGCTGTGGTCTCTTCATTGTCTGCTGATCCGTCGTCGTGGTCTGGGCGTCGGGATAGAGGGTCTGCTTGGTTTCGCTTACCCGGGAGGTGGACTAGTTCGAAGTCGAAGTCCGCCAGGAATGCGATGTATCTAGCGACGTGTCGGTTCAATTTTTGTGGGTGTTGGTAGTAGCGGAGGTTGTCGTGGTCCGTGTAGATGATCAATTTGTGGGGTGATCCCATCACTAGGTGTCGTACACGTTTCAGGCCTTCTATGATGGCCAGGAATTCTCTGTCACCGATGGAGTAGTTCCTTTCGGCTGCGTTTAGTGCCTTTGAATGGTAGGCTACTGCTCGTTGTTTGTTGTCATCATCTCTTTGGTAGAGGATGCTCCCGAGTGCGAAAGCAGAGGCATCAACTTCAAGTTCGTATGGTTTTGCTGGGTTCGGGTGCCAGAGGACCGGCTCGGTGGTTACTCGTGTGATGAGTTCATCCAGCGCCTTTGTGCATTGCTCAGTCCAGATGAAGGGGGTCCCCTTTTTTGTAAGGTCGTGTAGAGGTCGGGCTATAGATGCGAATCCTTGGATGAAGGGTCGCTGGTAGCCTAATATGCCTAGGGTCTTTCTTACTTCTTCCACGGATTTAAGAGTCCTGGGCCATTCCTATATTCCCTTTACTTTGGCGGGGTCGATACGAACTCGTCCGCCTCCTACAAGCCATCCGAGGATTTCCATTTTGTCTTTTTCGAATTGACATTTCTTTGGCTTAAGGAAGTAAGAACATTCTTCCATTTTGTCGAGAAAGTCGTGGACGATTTGTTTGTGTAGCTGGCGGCCTTCTTTGTCGTTGGCTGTGGCCACCCACCAATCGTCCATATAGTTCCCTAGGTTTTCAGGATACCTTTGGAGTAGCGGGCGGAAATCTCGGTGCATGGTTCGTTGGAAGAAAGGGGGTGCATTTGTGAGCCCAAAGTACATGACTCGAGGAACGTAGGTGCCTTGGGGAGTTTTGAACGCCGCTTTGGTTTGGTCTTCTTCCGCGATGCGTATGTTATTATATCCCCAACGAATGTCGAACTTTGAGAAGAGTAATTTGCCGTGTAACCTTTCCAGTGCTGATTGTATGTTAGACAAGGGGTTGTTGTCTCTGATTGTGTACTTGTTCAGCTGTCGATAGTCCATGATGATCCTTTTTTCTGAACTATCCTTCTTGTTGATGAAGTAGACCGGTGCCGTGTAGGGCGAGGGTCCTTCGTAGATTCGTCCGAGTTCTTCCTCTTCGAGAATCCAGTTTTGTAGGAGTTCTCGTTCGTCTTTTGAGAGGGGGTACACTTTACAATTTAACTCCTTTGGTGCGTCGGGAGTTAGTTTGATCGTCATGTCTTCCGATCTTGTGGGGGGGAAGCGTCGTGCTTCTTCTTCAGAGAATACCTTTTGGTGCCTTCGGTATTCTTTTGGGATGGTGTCAATGGTGAGGTGGATTTTATCCTTATCTGCCTTTTGGGCCCATTCTTGTGCGATGTTGGTTCGTTGCACGTAAATGGCTTCGTTTTCTTTGGGTTTTCCTAGTTGTTTGATCGCCTCTCTTTGCATAAAGAAGATGTTCTTGGCGACATGCATGTATCGGCTGCTCTGAAGCTGTACCGAGTCCCCTGAAACCTTTCCTGTCTTCCAGTTGATTTTTGGGTTGAAGTCATAAAGGAAGGGGTATCCTAGGATGATGTGATCTTTTCCTAGGCTTGTGATGTAGAACCTCTGGAGCATATGTTTGTCTCCTTTGACGATGCATAACCAGCAGTAGTGGGTGATCTTTCCTTGTTTGTTTTCTGTGCCGTCAACGTTGTGGACGGTAACTGGTCTAGCCAGCTCTTTGCGTCCTATCCCAAGTCGTTTCCAGGTATCTTCGTCAATGAAGTTGTCGGTTGCGCCACTATCTATGAGGGCGGATTTGTCGGCCTTGGATTGCGAGGTGCGGAAAGAAACATTCATATTCAGAGTCGAAAGTTTCCTAATGTACATTGTATCTTGCAATCCCGTTGCTCTAAGCCAGACCGTCGGCTTTGAGCTTCCTAAAAATCCGCCTTGGCCGATAGCTCCTCGTAAAGGTTCTCTCGGTCTTCAATAGTCATCCCCCTAATGTACTGGAGGACGTCCTTTTTGGTGTAAGAGGGAGGTGCGGTGGTCGAGGTTTCAGCTTCGCTGTGCTGTTCCTCTTCCTCGTCTTTGTTGATTACTGCGGCTCGGACCTTGGGCTTTTCTTTGGTGTACTGCCCTTGGGAGCTGCGGGGTCGATCAGGGGTTTTTCCTTTGCCTTTGTCGGGGCAGGCTCGGGACATGTGCCCCAACTTGCGGCAGCGGAAGCACCTTCCTTCCTTCATCAGCTTGGTACGCTCTTCATCTGTTAGTTTTCCTGCGGTGCGAATGGCGTCAATATCCATCGCGTTCGGGTCCTTTTGTCTCTTTGGAGGTAAGGGTTTTTGATACCCTCTCATTCGGTTAGCTCTGGTAGAAATGTGGCCAGGTCCTCCTTTGGGTCCGATGTTATCATTAAGGTCCTGCCATCGTTGGACTGTTTTTTGAGTCGCATCGTACCACTCTTCTAGGGTTGTTGGTAGGGTGTCTCGTTGGCGGATAACGCGGTGGAGCCCAACCGGCAGAATGTCTTGGAACAGTTTAATTGTTCCTTCTGCGTCCGGTCCCCATCCTGCTTCCCTGATGAGGCGTTTGAAGAGTGTGATTGAGGAGTCGACTTTATCCACGTCTAACTCCATTTTTATAAGACGAGAGTACGCGTCTTGTTTCTTAGTGGAATCAGTGAAGGCGTCTCTGAATGCTCTTGCAAACCATTCCCAGAGGGCAGGGTCGTTCTCCACATGCGTCGGGGGATCTCCTGTGGTGGGGTTTCCTTCTACCTTGATAGATAGTTGGTCCGCCATGTCATATGCCCAATCGTCGACCAATGGTCCTTTGATGAAGGTGATGGCATAAGCCACTTGTTCTGCTTTGTTGGTGAAGGTGGAGTTATGTCGGTTAAGGAAGCGATATGCTCCGAATTGCTGCATGAATCGTTCCGCGTCTTTCCTGTCTCCTTGGAAGATCTGAGGGATCATTCCTTTGAGAGCTTCGCTGCGGGGTGGTGCGGCTGCTGCCTGTCCTGCTGCTGCCTGTCCAGCTGCTGGTTGGCCTCCGCCGCCACCTCCTCCGCCGCCACCTCCGCCACCGCCTCCTCCGCCGCCTGGTTGTCCTCCGGCGGGTGGTTGTCCTCCAGCCGGTGGTTGTTGGGGTTGTCCTCCTGCTGGTTGTGGAGCTTGTGCTGGTCCGGCTACCTGTGCCGGTTGTACATGAGCTACGGCGATTGCTGCCATTGCTGCTGTGAGTTGTTTGATGACCGGGGCGTGAGCTTGGTCGGTCGTAGGGATGTCTGGGTCTGAGGTTGGCGAAGTGGTCCTTGCTTCGGGTGCTTCGTCACTTCCTTGTGTGATCTCTGTGTGGATTTGTTCGAGATCCGGGGCGAGTAGGAACGGTTGGCTTTTAGTTCCTAGTCCTGATTCGTGAGGATCTTTGATCTCGTCTTCTCTGCTAACTTCGTAGCACTTGTCGATGGTCCAACTGATTCGGTACCAAGTTCCGTTGATGTATTCAACAGGGTATGTGTATAACCCTTCTTTGAGGTGATATGCTGATCGTCCCTTGGTCTGTGATTCTAGCCAGAAGGCCTTTCCCTGTATTTCTGTAGGGAGGTTGTCGGTGGTTCTATTTCTGAACCGGATGTCGGGGCTCTTTGAGAGCTTTCGTTTCCTTCCGAGGTCGAGTAGTATGTCAGCCAGGTTGGCTTAAGAGAAGCTCGACTTGTGTTAAGCCCGCAGCGGGGCTTCGTGCACACTTGACCGAAGAGGAAGGTGTGCGGTCCAAAGCGTGCCATGACATGCGATCAGACTCCTGAGGTGCGCGTTGATTGTTATAGCACAATCACTAAGCTCCGAAGGTGAGATCCGCCTTTAAGGACCTCGAAGGGTAGATGGAAGAGCTGAGAGGGCCGCGCAATAGACAGGAGAGTACAAGGAGCTGCGATTGCAAAGCAAAGTCGAGCTTAAGGCTCAACTATCCGTATGAAGTCGTATATATACAGGTTCGAATCAGGTATGACTAATAGTTCTTATAACCGATTGGTAAGTCGGTTTGTCAGTCCATCAGTCATGCTCAGTCATCGTATAGTACACTGTCAGCATGATGCGCATATCAGTCAGCCAATCAGTCAGTGGTACAGTAAGGAGTCTCAGTCATCCAGTCCAGTCGATGAGCCACGCGTGTCTCGTACAGGAGTCATGGGATCACGTGATCCCAGTCAGTCCGTCGGTCTGTAAAACACCTCACCTCTCGCCGTACCAGAGGCGGAGCTTATCAGGGGGTTGGGTCTAGTGCCTTGCACAGTGCTGAGTTGGATGTGAACAGGACTATAAAGGTCTCCTGTAGGTCTGCTGGCTTGTCTGCCAGGTGCCTGGTGCATATAAGTCAGTCATTTAATCCCACTCCTAGCAAGGAACTAATTGTGACATGTAGCCACAAAATGTGGGTGGGCCCATCTCAGCCAATAATGATAAAATTCCACTACAGGGGTACGGGTTCCAGTGGGTTCGGCGGGTCTCAAATCCTGTGTGGGCTTGCATCACAGGTTCATTTTATTAAGTCAAATCTATTAGACTAAGTTACTAAACTACTGTACTTGCTACTGTACATAAATGTCAAATGAGGGAAAGGAATGGAGAGAAATGAGAGGGAAACGTGTGCAAAAGCAGGGTGTTGAGAATGCTTACTACTTCTGCTTGAGTAGCAAGGTTCTTATGCATGGGAATGTGAGGGCTTGGGGGCAATAAAGCTAAGGGTGATGCTATGAAGGATAAGGAGAAGGCACACTGAAGGCTTAGGCCCCTTAGGGACAAGGGCAGGCAAAAGGGAGATGTTGTGGAACGAGGCAGAGAGCCAAGTGGACAATCTGAGGATTGCCTTCACATTTCATGGGTCTTATGTACTGTAGGGACAGGGTGCTTGGTGATGTCACCAATGACATCACTCATGATGTCATAGGGTCTGTGTGTAGACTGTCTAGGCTGAGTGTTTATTGCCATCCAATGGCAAATATCCGCACTTCATGGTCTGTGTGTCTGTAGCAGAATGTTCTAGAGACTCTCACAGTCTCATCCAATGGCAGAACTTCCTCAGTGGAGTAGGCGGGATATCTTTATCCCCCATGGTTCTATGGTCTCTAGCCAATAGGGTTCCTTCTTGCTTGAGGACAGCATTTCTAAGTTGACTGGTCATGTGTTGCTAGTGTGACATATCATGTGTCATGTCATGTGTCACATTATGTGACATGTCATGTGTCACATCATGTGATGCTAGGGTGTGGTTGGGTTACATAATCTTCCCACAGTCATGTGTCTTGGAATTTTATGTTCCATAACCGTGGTTTGTAACACAGGGCAAATCTGAGGGACACAGCCCTCACTTGAATTCTGCTGTAACACTATACAAACTAATATACTATTTTACTGCGTGCTACATATTCTACCCTATGCCCCTGTGCTTTTGGGGTTGCTCTGCACTGGCCGACAGGGTTCATGTTGTCTGATCTTTGTGTGCTCCCTCCTGGGCCTTGTATCTTGACGTGTGATGTCCTGCATCATCCTGCATTGTGGGGTCAATGTGGCAGCACTAAACCCTGTTAGAGGTGTGCTTTGTTCACTGTCTGGGGTGCCTAGGTGTGCTGAATGAGCCCATGTTGTTCTAAGCATTTTGGGGGCTTATTGAGGGAATTTGAGGGGTAAGTGAGGCCACTACACTTGTTACAGAGTTGCCTAAGTGCCCAGTTTAGACACCCCAATTCACTTTTTCCTCTAAGTCAACTCTTTAGATGTCAAGACAAGTAGATGCCTAATCATGTGCATTCATCATATCCTCACATGACACATCATGTGCAGTCTCCATGTGACTCACGACTTAGTCGTTTCAGCAAGTGTCTGAGTCCCAGCCTCAGCCACCCCCTGTCTCTAATAGGAAGGTACACTTTCCCATGCTTCTCTCTTGCACTGCAAAGCAACCCCAGATCATAGCACAGTTCCACAGTCTGTAGTATGCAGTTCCACAGTTCCATAGTTTACTGCAGTAATGTACTATGCATTGCACAGTCATTGCTACACAATTCACAGTCAATGTGCAGCCCCCAATCATGTATATAAGAATGTAGATACAGGCTAAGTAGCCTCAGACTTGGTCTCTTGTATAGAACCACAATCCCTCCCCAGATTCCCTCGAAAGCACTTGCTTTCATTGTGTGTTTCCATACACGTTAAATCGAGACCTTAAACTCTCATCTCATAACGAACTAGTGTAAGGTACCCTTTTGCGCTGTGCGCGGAACGGAATGGAACAAACACTTCGGACGTCCATTATCCCGATGCGGCCGACCCCCTTTATTTACTGTACCTTTGGACCTTAGGTCGCCGCTTCCTCCATTCCCATCTGTCCCCAGCTTATCCAGTTATCCCCTCTTGGACTCATGTTATGACCTTCTTACAGCCTAGGTTTGTAGTCATAGGTACATGGCATGTATATAAGCCTAGCTACATTTCCCCTCAATCTTTAGTGAAGTGAGTTGCGAGCAGATTACCTTCAGTACTAACGAGTGCGAAACCCTGCACTTACTCTTACTCCGATTGCGATCCGGTGGAACAGCTGTCCACATCGCTTTTGTTCTCTTTCTCTTTCCCTTATCTTATCCTTCCCCTCATCCCCCTTGGACGACCCTCTCAAATCTTGCAGCACCGAGTCGATCACCCCTCATAGGAATTGATTCACCTTCACTAGTTGTGGCAACTAGCTTTTGCATAATGTACCTTGCAGACTTCAAGATATGATCTACAAAGTGGACTCTTGTTAATTTGAGACCCACTGTTCATAGAACAGCAGATCACCCGATTCTCTTCTTTTTGGGCACTTTGTAGCGCCACGCAAAGTCCGAGCGTAACAGCACTCTTGATTTGCTGGTGCTGGCTCATATGACTCTTGCTCAATATTCTTACAGGGTTTTGTGGTGTGTTGTGCTATTGGAGGAGGCATGTGTGGTCATAGGGGAAGTGTGTGGTTGAGTGCCAGCGGGCTTGTATGTGTTGCCATGCCACCAGCCTCCTGAGCCACCACTCAGCCATATGCTCGAGATCCAGACACAAGTTACATGTTAGTCACGTAGTGATCACGTGAACTGGACAAATGTCTGACTTTAAAAACATAAAACTCCACCATTGCACTCCCAGATGCATAAAAATGATTCTTATATAATAAAAAGTATTTTTGCTACTCCTCAAAAACAGCTTAATATTTTTGAAAATTCTCTTGAACAATTTGAAGATTTGGATCATATCTTCCATTTCCTTAAGCAAGAAAGTATCCTAGTTGATTTGTGGAGGAGTAGCAAGGACAAGCAATGGTGTCAAGCAGCTTTAGTGTTCAGAGGTCCAGTCTGGTCCAGTCTTTTGCCCAATTTTGGATGGACCAGGACCAGGACCAGTTGCTATATTTATAAATTGTACCAAAAACTGGACTGGACCACATAGGACCGGTCCCTCATGGTTCAATTGCTATATGCAACCAGTTGCCAACCAGTCATGGCCAGTTTTTAGCTATAATTACAATAGAGAAAGAAACTTTTATTTATAGAAATAACAATTACAAGGAGAGAATAGCATTAAAGATAACAATGTATGGTAAGGGTTATATCATAAGGGTATCACCTTCATCCTTATTTACCCTTACCCCCTCACCCTCACCTCCTCACCCTTATTTCTACACCCTCACCCCTGCACCCTTATAGGTGTTGGGGTGAGGGTGTTAGGGACTTACCTCAACTTATAGTTATCCCACTCTTATTAGCACTACCAGTGTTAAGGTAAGGGAGTTAACTTAATAAACTTAGAGTAAGAGCATTAAGAACCTGGGGTAAGGGTGAGGGGGTGAGCGTGAGCGTGAGGGGTAAGGGGCCTACTAAGGGAAAGGGGACATTTTTATTGTTTTAATCATATCTGAAGAACCAGGTGTGCTAGAAATATATTCAATTAGGTTTGTTGGAAAGCTATGATCAATAGCTTTCCAATGGTATCTAAAAGACTGGTTTAAACCAGTTTTTATCAGTCTTTATTTAAATTTAAAAACCAGTTAACCAGTGGTTGCATCAGTCCCAAATCCAGTCAACTGCAACCAGCAATCCAGTCTTTTATGGTCCAGTCCAGTCCAGTTTTTGGTCTTTTTCTGGTCCATAGGACTGGACCTGGGAACACTAAACAGCTTACATAACCCATGTGGGATCTACATGATGTCTACCTTAGTAGGCATTTTATAAATATGGATTATTAATAAGATAAAATAAGAAATGCAAAATAAGATAAAATAAAATAAATTTAATCAATATATTTGTATTATTTTAAAGATAAGATAAGATTTGGAAAAATGATAAAATAAAAGTTATAAATATTAGTTACATAAATCTAATCTAATCTAATCTAATCTTTTACTTAATGAGATCTTATCTTATCTTAATTTTAGCCTTAATGTAGGATCTAATTCATATTTTATTTTATTTTATTAGATATATACTGCTATATTTTAGCCGACCATATAAGGCAATAAAGTCAAAAAAACACTTGATTTTGTGATGAGCAGTGTGTTGCAACAATAACATTTGACTTTGACTTTTCTCATGAATACAGTTGACAGACCATCATAAAGCACATAGTGCTTCTGGTCTGCAAAACTTCCAATATGGGCATCATTACCATATTGTCAAAGAACCAGAAGAAATTAAACCTATATAACATACTGTGCCCATGGCATCAGCATAATTTGTAGTGTAGAAAAGGTCACCTTGGTCCTTGTCCCCATGTGTGGTGATGAACAGCCACACAAAAGCACCATGTTTCCTACATAGACTTTATTAGTGATTGAATGGCATAACATTGACTCACACTCACTGTCATTGACAGGTCACAGTGTATCAGTGAGCGAGTGACACTAGTTGTTGGTTTCTGCTAAGTCGTTCGGCACATGCAGCAAGTCACGTGATCGTGGGACAAGTCAGGTGACTTCTCAATGAGAGAAGAGTCACGTGGTCGTGGGAGTAGTCAGGTGATGATGAGTCATGTGACAAAGCGACACTTGTATGTGTGTTGAAGGCGATAGGTTCAGAGGGGAATCTTCTAAGTCCAAGGAGATTCCTTAGGCACTTAGGATCGGTCTGGGATCGTTCAGGGAAGCCTGTATTTCATGAGGAGATCAAGCTTAAGGCCTGATCCCTTGGAATGACTGTCCTTATATACATTGGGACGCAGTAGCCTACTGGAACATGGTGGAACAGTACTGAAGCGGGCGGAAATGTTTCAAACATATAGAACTATGTGGAATGTTCAGGTCTTACCTGTCGACTGATGGAAACTACTGGAAACATATGGAAGAAAACTGAGTCCCTGTGACCATCTCGTGTCACTTCGTAATGTCCCATGACACTCACCTTGAGAGAGTTTCCACGAAATCCTCCAGTTTGCTAGCATGTGTGCCGGCAGCGTCCTCATTAGTCAGGTTGAATTTGACCTCTTGAAATAGAAGAGATCCTTTGATGAAAAAGGGCTGCAGGAATTGGTAAACCATATTGGCAGGACTTTCCACTGAAGTGATAGTTTCCAATGTAAAATGTGTTGTTTTAGCTTGTGCTGTGTCAGAGCAATGCTCCAGAGCTCCCTTCATTGTTTCTAGAGTCTTGTGGAGTTGTGTTACACTCCACAAGCTCTGTCATTGTTCCTAGAGCCTTGGAGCTTTGTATTGTGTCAGAGGAATGCTTCAGAACCACATTTATTGTTCTGGAAGTCTCCCACTTTGTGTTTATGTCTTTTCCTATTTTAGCTTCTATTGTCCTTGTATCTATATATACTGCAGTGGATTGGGAGTTCCCCTCAGTCTCATTCCCTCCACTGCAGGTTAGTAGCTTCGCTCTTTTCCCCCCTAATAAAGTCTCATTCCCTCCACTGCAGTCCCCTTGGTGCTCTGTCACTCAAGGGCCCTTTGAGTCGCGTTTCTTAACAAAATGAAGTATAATCAATTCCCTTAGGCTGTTCTATAAGGCTGAGCATAAGTCTGGGTAACCTATGGGTCTAAACAGGTTAACCCATGGGAAACCTGTGGGTCAACTGACTTGTGGATCTAGGTCATTTTGTGGCACAGGTTTGCACAGATCCAGGTATGATATCTGATGAAGCAAGTACCTGCCACAGGTACCTGGCAATACCTGCCTTGCAATCTGTGGGTCTGCATAGGTCAACTTGTGGGGACTTGTGGGTCAGTGACCTATGGGTCTGCAGCCTATAAGGCAGTGGGATAGGTACTTGCTCACATTACTGTGTACTTGTGAGTTACTTATATGACCCAGATCTGGCACAGGTACTTGCAAGTACTTGCCAGTTGGCAGGTACTTGACCTGTGGGTCTGGGTACCTGGTGCCTAATACCTGCACAGATTCAGGTATGGGTTTCTCATTTAAATATACCCACAGGACAGATCCAGGTCAACCCACAGGTGCACTTGTGCTCAGCCTTACTGTTCTATTGATGTTGTTAGAATTGAAGTAAAATGAGAATTTAAATTATATACCTATGATGCTGTATATGCTAGAAAAAATGGACCAAGAATCTTAGCTGGTTGATTAGGGAATGCTTTGACATTATTGTTGAAGTTGTTCATAATTTGGCCTTTATAAAGCCCTTAGAATCTAATTATGAGACATGTATTTCAACAGAAATGAGTGAAATAACATGCAAAATAATGGATCTTTGTGTTATTGTCCCAGCAGAATTGGTGGTAACAAGTTGGACACCCAAACTTATAATTGGAGTTCTACACTGTCTCAAACAGTATCTGGAACTTCACACATCTTGTGTTGCACATTACTCTTTCACAAAGGTTGCACATGACCAGATTCCTGCCATCCATGCAGGAATAGCACCACTTTTTAAAAGTGAGTGAAACTTGTCATGGAAGCATTGGAGAATAAAATAATGTATATCTGCAAGTGGTGGCTTTCTTGCCACTGTCCTTCCAGGCTGCCTTGTCCATGCTGCCAATGGTGGGAAACTCATTTGGACATCTTGGACCTCCTGCCTAAGTTTGGGCTTTGGGGGGGCCTTTTTGATACTTGTCCCTCTAGTGGATTTACTTGCAGACTGTTGGGTGTGGGGCATTTCCAAGTAGGTGTTTACAAGGTTGGGCAAAATTAGTGGGATCAGTCGGATTTATATACCTGGTCACAATTAATGTATATGGTGGTAGCTGCTGTACCCTGTCCCAGATCACGGTTTTGGCCACAGTTTAGTTCAAGATTTGAATATATTTGGCATGGGTGTACTGCCAATGTTACACTCTTGGTTACACTGGTGGAAACTTTGACACCATGGCAAGTGCATGGCCCTCATGCTATGGGTCAGAAATATTTTTAAGTGCGCTGTAAGATGAGCCGTGGCAATATTGTAATAAGCATGTGTGTACTACAGACATTGCTATGTTATGCTGGTGGAAAGTTTGATGCCACAGCCTTTATGCTACAGGTTGCACATAGCTAAGTGAGCTGCAAACAAGGCTGCAAAATAAGCCATGGTTATACTGTAATGAGCATGTGTGTACTACAGACATTGCTGGCAACGTTATGCTGGTGGAAAGTTTGATGCTGCAGCCTTTATGCTACAGGTCACAGATAGTCAAGTTGGTTGCTAAAAATAAAGCTGCCACCATCCTTTAAGCTACAGTTCACAAATAGTTGAGTTTCTTATGAAATAAAGCCATGGTATACCATAATGAGTAAAACTCAAAAGCCATAAGCTGCATTTATGCCATAGTTCACTGATAGTCAAACAGATTGCAAAATACATCTCAGAAATAGTGATGAGTATAATGTGTTGCATGGTGTCGGTTGTGTGTGTCTCAATCGTTCACCAAGAAAATGTTGGAACTTGAAAAGTTCCAAGTGGACGAAAAGTGACCAGACTGGGATTTGAACCCAGGTTATCTGGATATATACCAGGTGCTCTACCACTGAGCTACCTGACCGTGGGTTGACAAGGCTGGATTGTGTACTATGCTATGACTGGTGCACCATGTGAGGTGTTCATACTGGAAGCAGGGTCTAGGTTATGTGACAGGTTACTACAATTCCAACACACCCCCTTAATCTGGCACATGATCGCACTGCTTTGATAAGCTGGGCTGGTTAACTTGGGCACGATCCATCATTGCAAACCCCAGATATGAGCACCAACACTGTATCTACATCCCAAGGAGGCAATGCCACCCCAGCTGGTGGTAACCCCCCACTACTGGAGGCAACATGACCACCACCACAGGAAGTAACACTGCCACCACCACTGGAAGCAATGCTTCCCCCCTCTGGTATAGCAGTCTCAAACTTGGCCAGTCAATGCCACTACGATGTTCCCTTCCTGGAAGAGGATGCAAGCGACTATGTGTCTTGGCAGCACCAGGTCTGGCAATTGCTCTGACTCCAGAAACTGTGAACTGTTGTTGATGGCACCTATGCCCACCCCACCAACCCAACCGATCTATATGAGTGGATCGCCACCAATGAGGAAGCCCATGCCCAAATTGAGTTCATCCTCAAAGATGGTGGCCCCCTTGACACAGTTGTAGCTGCAAGCTCTGCAAAGGAGGTGTGGGACTTGCTTGCCAAATGCTACACAGGGAAGGGAACAGAACGCGTCAGACAACTCATGACTCAGGTGTACAACATCAAGTTCACCGACACTGAACCGCTTGAAACCCAGATTAACACCCTACTGGGCTGCATCCACAATATCAACACACTTGGTCACACCTTTGACAACCACCTAGCTGCTGTATCCCTCATCAATGCACTCCCACCATCTCTCAGCACTCTCAAGACCCTCCTCACCAACACTAGGCCTCAGCAACCACAGCAGATGTGAAAGCATGCATACTCCGTGATGAGCAGCGCCATGTCACTGAGTCAGGTGTCACTGCAACTGCATTTTTCACCAGAGCAGGTAAAAAGTTGCAACAGGAGAGGCATGAGAAACAGCCCGAAAAGCCCACCAGCAGCAAGACAAGTCATTAGTGCCCGTGGCTTCGCCACAGCAAAATATAACTAAGGCTTATTATAGACAATGGGTTTCTGTTTTTATGGAACATTAGAACTATCTACTACATCTAGTCTATAATAGTATTTTGACTGAATTATATTTGAGGATCTGTAATGTTCACTGTATGATTACTTGATGTGCATCGTGATAAGGCAACATATAACTGGCCATGAGAGAAGACAGGCTTTCTAAGGTCAACACCAACATGGTGGAGAGTTTGGCCTTGAGACTTGTTAATTGTCATTGAAAATGCCAAACGGACAGGGAATTGTCGGCGGGTAAGGGAGATAGGAAGATTTTCATTAGAGGGTTGTAAGGAGATGCGAGGGATGAAGACGACATTTCCTGCATGTTTTCCACCAAGATACGACACTGTAAGACCCTTCGCTTGATATCAAGAAGAACCATCTGTGTTCCATTGCAAAGCCCATTCAATTGGTCCATATTATGAAGGAGCATTAAAGGACATCCCTTCTTGAGCTTTAGATGAGCGAGTGGAAGGCCACTAATGGTCATAGAGTTGAGATATTCGAGAGGATAATGATTGCCATTGCCACCATCTGCCACTTTATTGAAACCTAAAAGTGTAGTCTCTTCTCCTGGGAACCTATTCAACAAATGGGTGTTGATCTCATCAACACAGTCATTTGTGGTTGTAAGAATGGTGCGATCAAGAAAGAAGGAGTCGGGTTTTGGTTGTTCTGCAATATTGGGATAGATGAGGTTGATAAGACTTTCTAGGGTATTGTGTGGGGTGATCATGGTCCTAGGAAGTGAGATTGTCTTCTCTGGAGAAAGTTCTCGCCCTTTGCCAACTTGTAAAAGCCATTGTGCAAAAGCAACACTTTCTGGTGATTGATCTAGTAGGCGCCTATTTTGAGTTAAGTGAAAGACCTGAATATGTCTCCAAATCCTTGACTTGCAAATGGAAGCATTGATGATCTCTTCCCAAGAACCCCTTGGTATAACTGGTAGGGTCTGCCAGAAGTCACCTCCAAATAAAACTGTAAGGCCCCCAAAAGGATGATCCTGTCCCAGTATGTCTTGTAATGTGCGATCCAATGCCTCGATTGCATGGCGGTGTTGCATTGAAGCTTCATCCCAAATGATAACCTTGGTTTGAATGATAAGCTCTTTAAGGTGGGCATTTCTGCTAATGCCACAGAATGAGTTTTCGAAAACTGGGATAGGTATCTTGAATCGAGAGTGTGCTGTAGGACCACCATCTAAAAGGAGGGCTGCAATTGCTGAGGATGCCACACAAAGAGCAGGGCTACCCATGGCACAAACTGCTGCTGCAATTGTGTTGCAAACATAAGTCTTGCCACATCCTCCGGCACTTTAAAGAAAGAAGACTCTTTCTTCATTGTTTCGAACAGACTGCAAGACAGCCTCAAAAACAGCATATTGTTCAGGATTAAAGGAAGCTTGAAGGTTTTCCACCTCCAAGGTTAGATCTGCCATGTCGTATGCCAATTCTTATTGCAATATATAATTATCATGAGGAACCTCCCAATTCCCAGTTGGTATTGGCATTGGTGGAAATCTGGCCAAGGTTTTTCCAAATTGAAGGAGTATCTTCTGGATGAGAAAAAGGCCATAATCAAAGATGATTTCTTCTATGAGGGCAATTTGTCTTAAACCATTGTGTTGAAATCTAACACAAATCTAATCAAAAACAGTGTTGTTGTAGCTTGTGCTGTGTCAGAGCAATGCTCCAGAGCTCCTTTCATTGTTCCTAGAGTCTTGTGGAGTTGTGTTGCACTCCACAAGCTCAGTCATTGTTCCTAGAGTCTTGGAACTCTGTGTTGTGTCAGTGGAGCGCTCCAGAACCACTTTCATTGTTCTGGGAGTCTCCCACTTTGTGTTTGTGCCTTCTCCTTTTCTAGTCTTCTATTGTCCTTGTATCTATATATACTGCAGTGGATTGGGAATTTTCCCTTAGTCTCATTCCCTCCACTGCAGGTCAGTAGCTTTGCTCTTTTCCCCCCTAATATAGTCTCATTCCCTCCACTGCAGTCCCCTTGGTGCTCTATCACTCAAGGGCCCTTTGAGTCGCGTTTCTTAACAGACAGTTCAATTTAGTAATAAAATGCACTTGTACCTGATCTCTAAAACTCTTCTAAGGTCATCACATATTGATACCTTATATCTTTGCCGCAATATGTCTGGTTGTGCAGGAATGCAATGCTCTAAAATCAATGCAAACAGGTTGTGTAACTGGTAGCCTGTTTGAATCTGAGCAGCATCAGAAAGGCATCGATTCCATTCCCCATCATCTTCAAGAAGACCAAGAGCTAGGCAAGCTGCTTTAAATGATGGATGTAGTATGCCATTAACAGTGTGGATGTCTTCCCAAGATGTTGCACCTTATGTGATAGTTAGAATACTGTATGTATGAGAAATGATGGCCAAGTGTCACACCTCTAATAACAGTCAAAAGTGTTTGAAGATAGAACCGTTCTCCTGCATTTGGAGAAACAAAGTACATCCAACCAATGGCTGCTCCTTGATCTCGTGGCTTCCACTTTTGTTGGGACTTTACCCAAACCATATGCTCCGGAAACTCTTGATATGTATAATTTTGCACACCAACTGCAATGCATGCAGGATCTCGATTGGCCATAAACCATTCTGTTAACTGGGTCTTTGCTGAGGTTGGTCGATTTGCAACCTCTAGGATATCGTCTTCAGGGTCAAAGTAAACTGTTTGTTCATTTTTTATATGAACAGGGAGGCAATAGACTACTGGAAGCTCAAGATGGTGGGAAAACTCTAGGATGTGCCAGCAAGCCTCCATAGGTCCAATGTATCGTGAGTCAATGTATTCTTTGATTTCATCAACATTTCCACCGGTGACTTCTAATGTTGCATGATCGGGGCCCTTGTAAATGTACTTGTGGATGTACTTGATGGCCTTGACAGAAGCACAAACCTCTACATTAATGTGTCAGTTGTACTTTGCAAGAAGATAAGGACTATGTGGAACCACACTTCTGTTGTCATTCCGACCATAGGCCGAAGGCAGAAGGGAGGCTTACCATGTGTTCCCTTCTCCATTCCTTATATGGTGTGTGATGAGGGTACATGAGACATTATTATGTCATACAACTTGTCCTCGCCTCCTCCACTGCAGCACTCCTCTTTGTTTGCACTTGCTTTGGTTTTCTCTGTATTCAGTCGATATCACATTAGCTATGAACCAACCTGTGATGACTCTCGTTGTGGATTCGCTGTCAACAGTATGCAGCTCGTACTACACTGTATTCACCTCCCGCTCTGGCTCCGTCTGATCCCGTCATTCTGTGATCGCCCTGCTGCCATCGCCCCTCTCAACTGCACTCACTCAACTTCCCATCTCCCTCGCCACTTTTGCTTCGCTTCATGGTGGGAACCTCTTGCAATTCACTGAACACTCGCCACCATTGCGCTCAGCAGGCCTGCCGATATCGGCTGACATCCTCTCATGCTCACGCTCCTGGGCCCTCTGCACAAGCCCAGCATGACAGACAGCACCAGCAGCACCAAGACAGCCAGGCTGCCTACCAGTTGCATCTCCGACTCCAGACAGCAAACCAGTCCCTGTCAGACACCGACCCAGACCATGCCACGCCCCCCCCCTCCCCATCTCGGCCCTCCTCCTCCCCCCCGTACCTTCCCCCTCATCAAATGGAGGCTGTCCATTCATTCCTTGATCGTCTCCATCTCATACATGACGACATGGACAAGTGCATGACTTGCCATGAAAGTTACTATGGCATCCACATGAAAGACACTCAATGCGCCTGATGTTCCAGAGAAGTCTCGTATCATCTCCACTTGTTTCCTCTCTCCCCTGCTTTCTGCTCTGCTCACTGCCTTTCAGCATGGCACCCACCACTACTCTGATGACAACATGGCCGACCCTGGCATTCTTCCCAAAGAATTGCATAACATCCTCGATGGCATCACTCAAATGGAAGAAATGCTATGTAGTCTCACCTCCCCATGTTTCCTCATGTGGGTCAGTAAAGGCGGCCAATACAAGGCTTGAGGAAACATCATTTCATTTTCCCAGGACATCTCCAATCTCTGCACTGTCCTACCTCGCCTCCCTGAAGACTTGGATGTCCTTCTTGTTCGAAAGCCAGATGCCAGGGATCCGTCCTCGTATAAGGACTTCCATGTTCATAAAGAAAAGGTTCTCTGTCTCCTGCGCTTCCTCTGACAGCACAACCCTTACTATAGCCACATCATCATTCGGCCCCCTGAGGAGGTCAACCTGCCGGATGACGTGTCCGTCCATGACCACTTACCGGCCATCCACACACACTTTGACACCTCCCCTGACCTGTCTTACGACTCCATCCACTCCGAACGTGATCTCGATGACATCGACAACAACTTTGTTCCCAACAAACTGGTTCAGGAGCAAATCACCTTTGTTCCCTCCCTCCGACCAACTCTGACCAAGCAGGATACAATTGCTTCCAGAATGCACATTGACGGCTTCGGCATTTCCCCCCAGCAACCACTTCCATGGCCCACTGCCAGCCCTGCGCTGTCAGAATACACCACTGACAGCCTTTTCTCCATGGCTTTCCCCTCCCTATTTCCACTTGGTAGAGCTGACTACTCCCTCCCTCGCTGCTGTAAACTCGACCTTCACAAATGGGCAAAGCACCTGATGCATTACCGCGACCCACACTTTGCAACACATCCACGCTTTCGGTTCTTTGCCCTGAACCTCATCTTCCGCCACAGGGCCATGCAGCGTGGCAAGTACCTGTTCTCTCGCAACTTCAGCCATCACAACATGACTGTTGGACAACTTCAAGACGCCCTCTTGGAACATGATGGCCCCCGTCTCACTTCTGACATCGTTCGCTGCTTGAAGACAGTCAAAGCCACTCAACCATACTGGCAAATGTAGGGGGGCAAACTCCGTGACATGATCGTGCAAATTGGTACACCCACTTTCTTCTACACATTGTCCATGGCAGACATGTCCTGGCCCGACTTACACAGGCTCATGCCTGACGACCCCTCCCGTCCCGGTCTCACCCCAACCCAATCATCACAGATGCAGTATCACAACCTTGCCAACAATCCTCACATTGTCTCTGCTTACCTCTCCACAAAACACCATCACCTCATGGACACCGTCCTTCAGCACCTCGACCTTGCTGACAATGCCCACATCTCTGACTTTTGGTACCACGTCGAATGGCAGGCACGCAGCTCTGGTTCATCCCTGCACTGTTGTGCCCTGCCTTCATTCCTGTTTTCCATTAATCTCCCTTAGGACACATTCATGGCTTTCTATGGCTGGAGAATGCTGTTCATGTCGATGTTGTCGACTGGACAAGCCATGACAACCACCAGCGTGTCATAGACTACTTCTCCCACTTCGTCACTGCATTCAACCCTGACCCGATTCGCCCTTGTGGGCCTCGGGACTGCCTCCTTCTCGATCTTCTCAACCTGGCCACCTGTGCGACCTGGAACATTGAAAGTGTCCACTGCAATCTCTGCAACCGCTGCCAGAAACACAGCTGCATCATCCATGGTCAGCAGTGCTGCCTCCCTTTGCAATGCCACAAGCGCGGCTCCTGTCGCTTCCACTTCCCTTTCGCCATCTGTCCCACTCCTCTTGCCTTTGTCAAACACACCGGCGGATACAAATGCAAACACTTTTCGCCTGAACACAATGACCCTTGGATCAACCAGCACTCTAAGCTTCTGTTGCTTGCCTGGAGGGCCAACATGGATCTCCAACCTGTGCTGGATCGCACTGCAGCCATTAAATACGTGAGTAAGTATGCCAGCAAGTAGTGTTTACAAGTTTGGTACTCAAAACTGAAAAAAAAACCAGAACTGGACCGAACTGAACCGATTCAAAACTGGAACTGCAGTTCCAGTTTTGTAGGATTGGCCATAACCCCAGTTCCAGTTTTGAACATTTTGAATAATAAACAAAACTGCATAAAACTGGTCCAAACCAGTATTGTGTGGTTTTTCCATGTTATTATATATGTCAAAGGCAAACAGGAAACAGTCATTCATATTAATGACAATTGCATTGCAATTCACTTAAAAAGTATGGTCACTTGTCATCTTTTTTTGAATAATACTAAAACATTAACCACACCATTCCCCTCTTTACCACTTGTTGTGCTTAGATGCCACCTACTGTACTAAAATATGCCATAAGAATAACTAGGGCTCTCTTAGTAGGAAGTCCATAAAGGTATTACAATTTTACATTAAGGCTCCTTCCACTTGGGTGCACTTTTACCAGCTTAGAATTGCTAAACTTGATATAATGGTTAAAATGATTAACATCATTGAGGCTTTGAGTTTATGATGCATAGTATCCATCTATACCATACTACCATTAATGATGATATGCACTGTATGATATGAGATCAAGTGTGACAAGTTCATTAATAGGTTAGTAAGTACCAGTTTGAACCGGTACTTGCCAGTTTTGACTGATTTTATTAGTACTGGTTCCAGTTCCAGTTCTGGCAAAATTAAGCACTATAGAATACTGGTACTGGCAGTTCCAGTTCCAGTTTTGCACCTTTTGGGTACAAAACTGGAACTGTACTGAACTTTCAAACACTACCAGCAAGCCCGAGGTCACATCAGACTCCTACCATCAGGCTCTCGCCACGTTCTGCACATGCCTCCCTCACCACCTTCCAGCAGAGTGTGCTGCTCAGAGTCTGTTCGCCAAGATGGCTGCTGACAGGGACATCTCCACGCAAGAGGCCGTACATTTCTTACTCGGCGAGAAATTGGTCGAGTGCAGTCGCTCGTTCATAAACTTGAACGCAGACACAGATGCCGGGCAGTTCTTGAGAGACGTGCCTGACCTCGACGATGACGACATCGCTTTCAAACAGACATTCTTCCAACACTACCAAGCTCGTCCCGCCAAATGGTCAGATTTGTCGGCTGTCCAGTACTGCACTATGTTCGATGTGAACAAATGTCTGTACACACTACCGACTCTCTCCTGTCAACTGTTGCTCACCCTCTACAATCCCCCCCCCTACAGTGACATGTGCAGGCCACTGCCAATGCTGCAAACCGGTCGTCATGCACACATGGCCATGCCCTTCTCCGGTGCCTGCCCAACATGAACCGACGTTCGACAAATGGGCCCTCTCACAACTGCGCTTGTACAAACTGTTCCACGACGATGCCCTGCTGTGCACGCCCTCAATCAAACACGTCTTCCTGTTGCACCTTGCTGCTGGTGGCTTCTGTGCACTCCAACTTCCCAATGACGACAATGACGAGGACGAGGACAACAACGACAGCGACAATGATCACGATGATTCACAGTCTGCGATCAATCTTGCAGCTGCTGCCCCTGCCATTCAAGAACAATGCCTTTGACAAGACGACTATCAGCAAATAATGCTACCCTTGCATGCACTACTCGACACCACGCATCTCCTCCTCGGCTTGTGCAAACTCGACCTTGCACACCGCTGGCAGCAGTCCTGGCAACGCATTCCTTTTGACACTCTTCTATCTTGGTTACCTCGCACTAAAGACTCGTCCATCCTACCTGACATCCCACCTCTCCCAATTGACATTGCCACCCTATCCAGCAAGCAGCGCAAAGCCCTTGACATCATTGTTAACCATGCCTTCGGTGCCTCACAACACAAACAACTCCTCATGATTGTGCTTGGCACGGCCGGTACAGGAAAGTCGTACCTTATTAACACTATCCGCCACGTTTTTTCTCTCACCGGGCAAACACATGCTCTTAAGGTGAATGCACCCACTGGAATCGCCACATCCAACATCTGTGGCTCAACGATACACTCCTTGCTCTCTCTCTTGAACGAGAACTTGACAGGGGCCCGCCTTCATGCCCTGCAGGACACAATGAAAGACGTCTGATTGCTCATCATCGACGAATATTCGTTCCTGAGCATCCCCATGTTCGACACCCTCAACCATCAACTCTGCAAGGCCTTCCCTTCCAAGGCCGATCACCCGTTCGGTGGTCTCAACATTGTCCTGTCCAGTGATCCTGCTCAACTTGCTCCCATCCGTGGCCAGCCAGTGTATGCGTTTCCCAACAGTGATGAGGCATGAGCTGCCAGGTTTTGCTCTTTCCAATCCGTTGTCGAACTTGATCAGCCTTTCCGTCAGGCCAGGTCAGACCAAATACAGATCCACTTTCGTCAAGTCCTCACATGTGTCGCGAACTGTGAGGCAGATGAGGCAGACTGGATTTGGCTACAATCGCGCCGCCCCTCTTGTCTTTCTGCAGAAGAAAACAGCGTATTCGACTTGGACAGACACATCAATGCCACCAACAATGTGTGCGATCACATCAACCATGACAAGCTTGCGGCATTTGCACCGGTCCTTCGCATTGACAACAACAACAACAACTTGTGGGAAGTCCACACTGACAACTTCGACGACGACCTCGCCCCACACAGTGGGGCTCAACTGTATGCCGTCGGCGCACAAGTCATGCTCACTGCTAACTTGTGGACTGAGGCTGGACTGGTCAATGGGGCCTGTGGCATTGTTCATGACATCCTCCAACCACCCGATGAAAGGCATGCCCGTGTGCTCATGGTTGACTTCCCCAGGTATCGAGGCCCCGCTCTCTCCCCTTCCCAACCAACAGTCGTCCCCATCTCTCAAATTCGTTCTGGAAATTGCAAGGGAATGCCCCTCACCCTCTCTTGGGCTGTTACCATCCACAAGTCACAAGGGATGAGCCTCGACCGGGTCACAGTTGACCTCGGCTGCAATGAATTCGCATCCGGCCTCACCTTTGTCGCTCTGTCTCAATCAAAAACCTTCCGTGGCCTCTGCATTCTGCTGTTCAACTTTCAACAGTTCAAATGCATAGAGAACAGCAGGCATATCCTTGCCCATCATGTTGAATTCCATCACCTCCGCACACTTGCAGCTGCCACTACAAACTGACTGTGTACGCTCCTCCTCACTGCTTCATCCGCTGTCATATGACGATATGCTTACATTCCTCCCTCCCACCAAACGAAATCACCCACTCCACAACAGAGGCACTCACGGCATTTGCATCTGCCTCTCCGCACCCCTGTCTCTCATCACCTGCCTCTGTCCACCCATGCAACTCCATCAGGGGCCCCCCCCGTGCCTCGGCCAGACTCATCTCGTTCAACACTGAATCCACCTACTATTCTGTCTGTGTCATCAGTTTTAGGGCTGAGCACAAGTCTGGGTAACCTGTGGGTCTAAACAGGTCAACCCATGGGAAACCTGTGGGTCAATTGACTTGTGGATCTGGGTCATTTTGTGGCACAGGTTTGCACAGATCCAGGTATGCTATCTGATGCAGCAAGTACCTGCCACAGGTACCTGGCACTACCTGCCTTGCAACCTGTGGGTCTGCACAGGTCAACTTGTAGGGACCTGTGGATTCTGCAACCTGTAGGCAGTGGCACAGGTACTTGCTCACATTGCTTTGACTAAACAACTTGTATTAAATCTTGTAACTACAACATGATCCAATCCAAATCTAAGTTCTATCTACAAGTATACTACAACCAGAAGCATGTCGAGGGCATGCATCGACACAGCATGACTCCGCTGCACGAGGCGTCCTGCGTGCATGTGACAACATGTGCATCAAGGCTAGGCGTCGAGTGTGCACATTGAGTGTGTGAGGCATCCTGCATGTGTGTGCGTGTTGTCGAGGGCATCCTACATGTGTGCATGCATCGACAAGGGCGTCTGGCTTGCATGCACACATCATTGAGGCATCCTGTTTGCACGCATGCGTCATCGAGGGCATCCTGCGTGCCCGCATGTGTCGAGGCTGCACATGTGACATAGAAGCATTGAGGAGAATGTCGACGCGTCCTGCATGCGCATCAATGGTGTGCAAGTTGTCCGTGAGTGTGAGGCGTCCCACATGCGCGTCGATAGTGCTTGCATGTGTCGAGGCTGCACATCAAGGCGAGAGAGCATTTCAAGGAGGGGTGTGTGTTGAGGGGGTGAGGGAGGGAATGCATTGAGAAAGAGTGCGAGAAGGGAGTGCATTGAGGTGGGAACATGTTGGGAGGGAGCACATTGACAAGAAGGAAGCATGCTGAGGCAGAAGCGTGTTGGGAGGGAGCATGTTGAAAAGGAACACATCGAGGGGGGTGAGGGAGGGAATGCATCGAGGGAGGGAGCATGTTGATGCGTTGAGGGGGTGCATGTTGGGGCGAGGCATTCAAGGTCAGTGGGAGGTAAGCGGATGGTGACAATCATGTACCTTGTGAGTGCCCCACTGTATGGGCCTGAGGGGCCCATCTCCCCCCGAGTCGTTCTCTCAGGTCCTTGTGAGGGTGAGGGGTTGTGGTGGGCAGAGAAGTGAGGGTGTGGGTGTGGGCAAGGGCAAGGGCAAGGGCAAGGGCAAGGGCAAGGGCAAGGGCAAGGGCAAGGGCAAGGGCAAAGCAAGGGTGAGGACCAAAGCAGTAAGGGCGAGGGAATTGGTGTTGACATGGGCACGGGCGTTGAGAACATTGAGTGCGAACATGTGCCCGACATCAGGAAAAACGAAATTTGTCAGTAGGAAATTGGCCAACTATGTAGCTCTCTGTAGCCATTGGCCTAAGCTATGTAGCACCAGTAGCGCTACATAGCAGTCAAATGATTACATCTGCCCTATGTAGTGCTCTATAGCATGTTTAGTCAACATAGGATGATACATAGGGCTATGTAGTCAGCATAGGATGATACATAGGGCTATGTAGCTAGCATATGATGATACATAGGCCTATGTAGTTAGCATATGATGATACATAGGCCTATGTAGTAACCATACTGTAATCCTTAGACTATGTAGTCAACAAATGATAATCCATGGCATATGTAGTAACCACATAGAGGTTCTTAGACTATATAGCCAATGCTTGATAAGCTAAAGGACTACATAGTACTCTGTAGCACTCTGTAGGAGTGCTGTAACCAGTCTCAGACTGTAAAATTTGAGTTCACACATGAATTTATCAAAATATTTTATTTTCTAAATATTTTACAATCTATCTAAATGTACCCTACACAGGTGAGAGTGAGTGTTAAGCCCGCAGCGGGGCTTCGTGCACACCTGACGGTTTAGGAAGGTGTGCGATCCGAGGCGTGCCGGAGCACGTGTTCAGATTCCTGAGATGTGCGTTGATTGGTATAGCCCAATCACTAAGCTTCGAAGGCAAAGGTCCGCCTTTAAGGACCTTAGAAGTACGAATGGAAGAGTAGAGAGGGGCCGCGCAGTGAACAGGAGTATACAAGAGGCTGCGATTGCAAAGCAAAGTCGAGCTTAAGGCTCAACTGTCCGTACAAGAGCGTATATATACAGGTTCAAATCGTGTATGACTAATAGTTTTATAACCGATTGGTAAGTCGGTTTGTCAGTCCATCAGTCATGCTCAGTCATCGTATAGTACAATTGTCAGCATGATGCGCGTATCAATCAGCCCAGTCGAGGTCATCAGTCAGCGGTACAGTAAGAGTCTCAGTCAGCCAGTCGAGTCGAGGAGCCATGTGTGTATTGTATGTGAGTCATGGGATCACGTGATCCCAGCCAGTCCGTTGGTTCGTAAAATACCTCACCTCTCTCCGTACTAGAGATGGAGCTTATCAGTGAGTGAGGGGGCAGTCATGAGCACAACGAATGCAAGGGGCCAGTTGTGAACGCAAACACAAACATAAATGCAAGGGACTGCGAACACAAACACAAACGCGAGGCCACAAACACAAATGCAAGGGATCACAAACATGAACACGAACACGAGGCCGCGAACACGAATGCGAGGCCACAAATGCAAAGCCACAAATGCAAAGCCACAAACACAAGGCCACAAACGCAAAGCCACAAATGCAAGGCCACAAATGCAAATGCAAGGGACTGTGAACACAAATGCGAAGGACCCCAAATGCGAATGTGAGGGACCGTGAACGCGAACACGAGGGACTGTGAACACAACGCGTCATGGACACCCGACATGGGCATGGGTGTCGAGGGCCAGCACAGGGCAAGAGCGAGGATGAGAGCGAGGCCATCAGTGAGGGTGTGCCAGCTGGAGTGCCAATCATGTACCTGACAAGTAGCCCTCAGCACAGGCAAAGGTGAGGGCGTCACGGGCCAGCGTAACACACAAACACGGGCATGGTTGTGAACGCGATCACGAGAGGGGTCGTGAATGCGAACAAGGCACGATGGGGACTCCGGAGGGGGGCCAGCCGTGAATGCGAACAAGGCACGATGGGGACTCCGGAGGGGGGCCAGCCGTGAACGTGAACACGGTGCAGGGGAGAGAGAGGCGGTTGTGCATGTGAGCGAGGGAGCATGGGAGGGGAGGGAGGAGAGCACGCCACCACGAATCAGAATGCAAACACGACATGCGAGGGGAAAGAGAGGGAGGGGAGGGGATGAGGGGGCCACAAATGCAAGGGAAGAGAGGGAAAAGAGAGGGGGAGGGAGAAGGGCACACGGCCGTGAATTGAGCACGACACTGATGCAAATGCAAATGCGAGAGAGGGGGTGAGGGAGGGCAAGGGGAGACTGGGGGGTAATGACACTGTAATGACTTAGTTGTTTTTCGAGATGCGTCTGCCACATGGCCTCACAAATAGAGCCAAATGGTCTGTGCGTGGCTCCAGTTTATATAATGCCTCTTCCACTTGCTCAAACCCTCCCTCATTTATAGTACGATGCATTTACTGTACATTTAATTGTCTTGTAATATATTTGAGTCTCTTAGGTCTTTTGTATTAGTAATAGTATAAGTATTGTATTAGAATTAGTTTTAATAAATAAAAAGATATTGTGTTTGACTTATAAAATTGTGTGAATCTGAATTTGATGAATCTTTATAATAATGTGACTGTGACTAATGATAGTCTGTTTGGTTATTTTACCGTAAGGTGGGACCCCGAAACTCTGTTTATGTGACCTACGGACCTATGCTATGTAGCACTACATAGCACTACATAGCTACTATAGGGCCCTACAAAGCACTACTATAGTGGATAGCGACTACTATGAGCTCTCTGTAAAGGGGTACCTACCTACCAGGCTACCAGCTCCTACAGGTGCTATGTAGTGCTACATAGCAAATAAAGTTTTTCCTGATGGAGCACATCGAATGGGTGTGAGAGGGGGAGGCGGTCAGCGAGGGTGAGTAAACAAATCATGGCAGTCACATACCTCAGGGACTCTGCCGTGTCATGGCATGTGAGGATTGGCTGCACGTTTGTAGTTTCTACTTTGATGAACTCAGGAGTCTTCTCCTCGCTGTTGCTGTTGGGCTCGATTACCTCGGTCAGCAGAAGTGATGATGGGGGTGGCAGTGAGAGCAGGGCCAGAGGAGGGGAAGGGGAGTGCGTACTGTTGTTATGGGGTTATGGTTGGGTGTGTGGCCCAGTGGCGAGACAGGTATCGGTATTTGTCTGTGATAGTGCTGCTGCTGGCAGAGGCGAGGGCAGAGTTTGTGTTGGCAGAGGCAGAGCGAGGGTGCGGTGTCAAGTGCGGTAGCATGCCTCAAGACAGGGGGGCTGCACAAGACGCGTGAACATGAGCAAACATGGTCACACAAAGGAATAAAAAGTGCATGCACTACCTCGATTTCTGTGGGCTTCCCACCCAGACTCGGGAGCTGCGAGAGGACAGAGAGGACTCGGGGTACATGGAGCGTATATGGTCTGCGAAAGGCCTGGTGTGTGGGGGGAGTGAGGGCATAGGTGAGGGAGACTGGCCACATGCAGAAAATGCGAAGGAGGGCGAACCTCTAGAAATGCAAGTTGATTAATGCATTGCATGACCCATCCCCTAGCCTGTTAATTAACGTATCAATGTATCAACAGGATTCAACATGAGCATATGACTCACCTGGCCTGTGCTGCCAGCTTTGGCTATTTGGTTTCCCGAGCCAGCCAAATCGAGCGGAACAGAATGGAATGGGGTGGAGCGGAGCAGAAGCTGCAGAATGGGGCAGGGCAGGGCACCAAGGGGTGGGGCAGATGGGGGGCCTGCTGGCGGGCAGAGTGGGGTAGGCGAGGGAGAGGTGGACTTGTGGGGGCTTGTGCAGAGGGGTATGACACCTGTGTCTGACCTCATAACTACAGGAACTTGAACAATGTGTGAACACAATGTCTAGATCACACCGGATCCTGAAGTTTGAGTGATCGGAGTGGCCCCGCACTGCGGGAAGGACCCTGGCGGAGGAGGTGGGAGGCTGTTAAAGAGCCCCACTGGCATGGGAGTGTGTCTGCCCAGGGGTGGGGGCAGGGGCGGTGGTATGGAAAATCCCAGAGGTGGAGGGGGGAAGGGCACGTTCGGAAAACCAGGAGGTGGCAGAGGCATGCCTGCAATACCTAGAGGGAAACCAGGAGGAGGCAGGGGCAGCAGTGGGATGTGGGGGTGTGATGATAAGGATGCTACCCAGACGTGTCATCAGTGAACACCGGGCATTGAATGGGTACAACTTACTCTGCCTGATGTTTGGGGAGTGTTTGGGGGCTTGTGGAGACTACCTGCTCAGCAGAGAGGTTTGTTGTCAGCCATAACATAATAAGAAAGGGACCGCAGACGAGGAAGCACTGGTCCAGACTGGACATGAAACAGAGCTGGCTTTGACTGTGTTCCATGTTTGAGTAAAGTTAGTAAACGCTAGCATTGGATCTGGTCATAAAAGACTTAGGACATTGAGATTAAGCTCACCTGTCAACAATGGGTGCAAGTGGTGTTTATGGTGCAATGGGTGGTACAGGGACTGGAGAGGGGTATGCGAGGTATGAGTTATGAGCATGCTGGCAGAGTCAATTACCCCTAAGCATGATGATTTGCCAATGTGTGAGTTGTAGTGTCCACAATATTGTGTTTCTATTATTGCATGATCTAATTCATCCAAATGCCCTCCACACAACACCCTTCAACCACTCATGATAATTGTACTTGCACCATTTATCGTTTCTCTTACTCGCACTCACACGTCTTGTGCTGCCCCATGCGCTGCTCGTTGTTTACTGGGGTGCCATCGCACAGCACTCTGCCCCGAGTCCCCGACACAGGTCCCTATACCCTGTGTGCTACCAGGGCACGTTGTCCACACTTTCCCACTCCATGTCTTTACCATCCCCATCAGCCTCCAGACGTATGTGCCTCCCTTTTTGATGCCTGACACCCACGCCTTCGATGCCAACGCCAATCCCCATCAGGCCCATGTCATCGCTTTCGACACCCAGTCGCCCATGCTGTCACTTTTGAGTTTCGACACCCTCGGACGAAGATGGCATACAGCATGGGCTTCGCCCTCACCCTTGTCCACGCCCATGCCTGCGCAGTGTGCCCCATCCAATTAGGTATGTACAGTATTTGACTCCGACTAGTTCCCTCGCCTTTGCTAATGGGCTAGTAATGGCTTCTAACTCGACACCACTCTCATGGCCCACATGTGTCCTCGCCCACGTCCACGACACTCACGCGCATGCCCCCACCCGTGCATGTCACCCTCGACAACCTTCACCCGTGACACCCACACACATCCTCGAACTGACAACCCTCGCCCACAATGCTCACACACATGCCCTTGACAACCTTCACCTACGACGCTCAAATGCACACCCTCGACGCGTCATACAAGTGCTACTTGTTTGGGGGTGTCGAACAGTACGTTGCCTTTCCACACACAAGTACTTAATATTTACATCTTAATCGCCCTCACCATATACAATAACAACTTTGTGTTCGGGGCCTCATTTGATCAGGTGTGCATGCTTGCCATGTCACTGTCCATCGTGACCCCGGACAACACAGACAACGTCAAGCTCCTCTGCGGTGTGTCTGCACTGTTCCCCCTCCTGTTCTTCATTCTGGAATGCAACACATTGTCGCCATCACATCCCAGTTTAATTCTGGGACACGACACATCGTCACTGTCCCCTCCCAGTCTTCATTCTGGGAGGATGCGACACGATGTTGCTGTCCCCTCCCGGTCTTCGTTCTGGGACATGAGTCTTGGGTGGCCCTGCCCCTGTCCCACTCTGTCTCATGACTCCTCCGTTCCCGCAGGGGTACTGGTAGAAAAACTATAACCTACCATTATAGCGCTAACACTGGCAGGTCCAGTAAACACAGATCTAACTGTGGATTTTTACATATACTTTTCACAGCAGTTGCTATAAACCAAGGAAATTAAAAGATATAGTTTTTTATTGCAGCTGCCAAAAACTAGGATATATATTTTATAGCAGTTGGTATATAGATATTACAGTAGTCACTGTAGGCTAAAATATATATTTCATGGCAACTGCTATAAACCAAGATATATATTTTACAATAATTGCTGTAAACTAGAATATATATTTTACAGTAATTGCCATAAACTAAGATACATATTCCATAGCAATTGCTGTAGACTAAGATACATATTTCACAGCAATTACTATAAACTAAGATACATATTTTACAGCAGTTGCTATAAACTAGGGTACATATTTCAGAACAATTGCTATAAACTGGAATACATATTTCATAGCAATTGCTGTAAACAAAGATATATCTTTTACAGCAATTGCTATCAACTGAAATACATCTTTTACAGCAGTTGCTATTGACTAGGATATATCTTTTACAGTAGTTGCTGTCAGCTAGAATACATCTTTTACAGCAGTTGGGATACATCTTTTACAGCAATTGCTGTCAACTAGGATACATCTTTTTACAGCAATTACTGTGGACTAGAATACATCTTTTGCAGCAATTGCTGGTAATAGTGTTGGGGAAGTTTGGTTTGAAACCAATTCAAACTCAGTTTAAACCAAACCCAAACCATTTAAGATGGTTTGGTTTGGGGAAATCTCAATTGGTTTGAAATGGTTTGGTTTCTGGTTTGGGGGGTCCAAACCAATCCCAAACCGTTTCAAACCGATTAAGAATATTAATAATTAACTTAAGTAAAATGGCGATATTAAACAGTTTTAAATGGTTTTAAATAGTTTTAAGTGGTTTCAAATGGTTTCAAATGGTGTTAAGTGGTTTCAAATGGTGTTAAGTAGTTTCAGTTTGGTTTTAAGTGGTTTCAGTTTGGTTTAAACCGAGTTTAACCCATTTTGAAGCCCTAAACCCTAAACAATTCTAACCCTAACCCTAGATTGGTTTCAAACAGTTTGGTTCAGTTTGAAATGGTTTGAATCAGTTTGGTTTGAGTTTGAGTTTGGTTTGGGAAATTCTTAACGGTTTGGTTTGGGGTTTGGCCAAAAGTGGCTTAAACCAAACCAAACCAAACTTCCCCAACACTAGCTGGTAACCTGAATACATCTTTTACAGCAATTACTGTGGACTAGGATATATCTTTTGCAGCAATTGCTGGTAACTTGGATACATCTTTCACAGCAGTTACTGTGGACTAGGATACATCTTTTGCAGCAATTGCTAATGACCTGGATACATCTTTTACAGCAATTATTGTGGACTAGGATACATCTTTCACAGCAGTTGCTGTGGACTAGGATACATCTTTTGCAGCAGTTGCTAGTGACCTGGATACATCTTTTACAGCAATTGTTGTGGACTAGGATACATCTTTCACAGCAATTGCTGTGGGCTAGAATACATCTTTTGCAGCAATAGTTGCTGTGGACTAGGATACATTTTTCACAGCAATTGCTGGTGACCTGGATACATCTTTCACAGCAATTATTGTAGACTAGGATACATCTTTTGCAGCAATTGCTGGTGACCTGGATACATCTTTTACAGCAATTACTGTAGACCAGAATATATCTTTTATAGCAGTTGCTGTAGACCAGGATACATCTTTCACAGCAATTGCTGTGGGCTAGGATACATCTTTTGCAGCAATTATTGGTGACCTGGATACATCTTTTACAGCAATTAATGTGGACTAGGATACATCTTTTATAGCAATTACTGTAGACCAGGATATATCTTTCACAGCAATTGCTGTAGACTAGAATACATCTTTTGCAGCAATTGCTATGGATTAGAATACATCTTTTACAGCAGTTGCTGTGCATTAGAATACATCCTTCACAGTATTTGCTGTGGAATAGGATACATCTTTTGCAGCAATTATTTGTGAACCTGGATACATCTTTCACAGCAGTTGCCGTGGACTAGGATACATTTTTTGCAGCAATTGCTGTGAATTAGGATACATCTTTTACCACAATTGCTGTGAACTAGGATACATCTTTTTTAGCGGTTGCTGTGAATTGGGATACATCTTCATAGCAATTGCTATGCAATAGGATACATCTCTCACAGTGGTTGCTGTAGACCAAGATACATCTTTTGCAGTAATAACTGTAAATCTTTAATCTAATAAAGATCTAGCATAATCTAATATAATATAATCTGACTTGGTTATTGGCTTTGTAAAATAATTGTAAGAGCAATCATAAGCCAGGTATGAGGTAAAAGGGTAATAGTAGTTAGGGCAGCCTCATTATGTTGTACTTTCTAATGTGGTACTATTAATGGAGGAAAGCATTTCTATACAATTTATGTAGTATACTTACTAGTAACTGGAAGATGGGCTTGCATTCAGTGTCATTCTGAGCAGCAACCTTATGCTCTTAAATATAACAGCCATTTGGGTCATATCAAAGGGATCTGTGTGTTTATAAAGTGGTTTGCCCTCAAGCCACTAATGAACTTTGTTGGTACTCTAATTATCAGGGTCAAGGCTATATAACTGATATAATAAGGTGGACACAGTGTGAATATAAGGGTGGCCCTGTTATTTTAGGCATATATAAGATACTCTATGGTTACTGACCTGGTGTGGACACTTATAGTAGACTTAAAGTATAAAGCTTAAAGTTGTACAGGGGCAAAGCACTAACCAGTGCACTCTAAAGTATAGAAGCTAAGAGACTATAATTGTGACAATGAAACTTGACATAGCATCTTAAAGACACCAAGCATCATCACCATATATGTAGTGAAGACTGTGCTAGAATGATCCTAAGATAACATCATAATGACATTGCCCCCTACTTATACAAATGTTGATGGCACAAAACATGGAGAGCCACATATAGAACACACTAGAGTAAGTATAATATCATAGAAAGGGAGACAGGTAGGACAGGTAATCATAGGATCCATTATTATAATGTCATAGTACTTGCTGTGAACTCAGATACATCTTTTACAGCAATTGCTAATGACTTGGATACATCTTTTGCAGTAATTCCTGTAGACTAGGATACATTTTTTACAACAATAACTGTGTTTTACATCTAATCTAATCTAATCTACTAAGATCTTATCTTATCTATAAATACCAGTCTGAAAATGATAAAATAATAATTTCACTAAAAGATTAGATTAGATTATAATAGATTAGATTAGATTAGGTGATAAATAAGATTAAAATAGATAAGATCTTGGTAGATAGGATCTTATTAGATAAGATCTTGTTAGATAAGATCTTGTTAGATAAGATCTTGTTAGATAAGACCTTGTTAGATAAGATCTTGGTAGATTAGATCTTGGTAAATTAGATTATAATAGATTAGATGTAGAACACAGTTATTATAAAATGTATCCTAACCTATAGCAATTATCATAAAAGATATATTTTACTCTACAGTTATTACAGTGAATAATGTATCCGAGTAAAAGATGTATCCTACCTAGTCCACAGCAACTGCTGTAATAGATGTATCCAGGTTACCAGCAACTGCTGCAAAAGATGTATCCTAGTTCACAGCAACTACTGTAAAAATGTATCCTGGTCACCAGCAATTGCTGTAAAAGATGTATCCCAGTCACCAGCAATTGCTGCAAAAGATGTATCCCAGTCACCAGCAATTGCTGCAAAAGATGTATCCCAGTCACCAGCAATTGCTGCAAAAGATGTATCCCAGCCCACAGCAATTGCTGCAAAAGATGTATTCTGGCCCATAGCAATTGCTGTAAAAGATGTATCTTGGTGACTGGCAATTGCTGCAAAAGATGTATCCTAGCCCACAGCAATTGCTGTAAAAGATACATCTTGGTTACCAGCAATTGCTGCAAAAGATGTATCTGGCCCACAGCAATTCCTGTAAAAGATGTATCCTAGTCACTAGCAATTGCTGTAAAAGATGTATCTGGCCCACAGCAATTGCTGCAAAAGATATATCTTAGCCCATAGCAATTGCTGCAAAAGATGTATCATGGTCTGCAGTAATAACTGTGAAAAACTGTATTTTTTCCCCACAGTTATAACTGTGTCAGTGGACCCCATATTTACAGCTCAACTGTGAAAAGATATAGTTTTTCGATCACTACCCCCTAAAGATATATCTTGTTCAACAGCAACTGCTGTAAAAGATGTATTCTAGTTGATAGCAACTACTGTAAAAGATATATTCTAGTTGATAGCAATTACTATGAAATATGTATCCCAGTCAATAGCAATTGCTGTGAAATATATATTCTGGTCAATAGCAACTACTATAAAAGATATATCCTAGTCCACAGCAATCACTGTAAAAGTTATTAGTGGGCGGGAAGGTTTATGGGAAGGGGTAGTACGCAAGAAAGTTAGAGGCACGCAGGGAGGACAGAACGAACGAGACGGATTGGATTAACATTCAGCTAGGCGCACATCGCGCTATATAAGCTATTACATGTTATTGTGCTACATGTCTCGTACTGGTAATAATAAGCCCTATAGTAAGGTACCAAAGTGAGTCGCGTTTGCTATTATAGTAAGCGGCGCGTGATAGGGATAATGGGGACGCGTGTCCATTTGGGTGGGGCATGCTTGAGTCAAGTGTATAGTAAGAATAGGGGAATGGGACATGGCAGAAGAGTAAGACAAAGGAAGGGAGATAACAAAGGGGATTGGCCGAGCGTACAGTAATGGGAGCGAGGCCCCGTAACAGGGTCCAAAAATTGGCTTTGGGGTCTGTTCCAGACAGAGCCCCGGGGCGAGGTGTTGCATCGAGGGGTGCTTGCGCACAGACCCGCGACGCGACAAATTCCACCAGTTATATCCATAGTCCATAGCAATAACTGTGAAAAATATTGTTTTTTTAAACAGCAAATCTGTCAAGATGTGGACCTGCTATTGTAAGGTCTTACTTTGGAAAGTTATACTTTTTGAGCCAGTACCCTATTTACAGCAATTGCTATAAATATATATCCAAGTTTATAGCAACTGCTGTAAAATCTATATTCTAATCAACAGCAGTTGCCATGAAATATATATCTTAGCCTATAGTAACTGCTATAAAATCTATATTCTAGTCTACACCAACTGCTATGAAATATATATCCTAGTTTTTAGCAGCTGCAATAAAAAACTATATCTTTTAATTTTCTTGGTTAATAGCAACTGCTGTGAAAAAGTATATGTAAAAATCCACAGTTAGATCTGTGTTTACTGGACCCACCAGTGTCAGCGCTATACTGGCAGGTTATAGTTTTTCAGCCAGTACTATTGGTTCCTGTTACCCACCCCTTGGGCCTACAATGGCTTGTTCCATTATTTACCCTATTTAGGTGATTCACCATCGATTACGAGCAATTAGAAGCGGCTTTGGGTATGTAGGCTGCCAAACAGTAACCTTGGCCGGTTCAAGAAAGTGAATAGCCAAAGCTAGCAGTGCATGCAGTGAGTCATGCGATTCCATTGAATTGTGATGCATTAATCAACAAGCTAGGGGACATGCAATCCTTTTAAATCCTTTGCAGATTTTTCCTTCGCCCCCAGGCCTCCTTGCCCCAAATCCCCTCCACGCATTTGCTGTGCATTGCCACCACAGGGACTTCTTCCTCACACATGCTACCCCTCCACACTGGGCACACAGACCATACATGAACACAAAGGTGCGCACTGACACACACCCTCGATGCCCTCACTCGACACCTTTGCACACGCGTGTGCAGTGAGCTACTTTAGGTATGTGTGCCACCATCTGTTACCTTACCCTTGCTGACAGCCTCCCGCCTCTCCCCCTCATGCTCAACCACCCTGTGTGGGTCACATCCATGCCTTCGATGCCCATCCCCATCAGGACCCATACCATCGCTTTTGACACCCTCAGACGAGGATAGCATATGGCATGGGCTTCGCCCTCACCTCTGTCCACACCCACTCCTGCGCAGCGTGCCTATCTAATTAGGTATGTATGCCCCTAGCTCGTTCGCTTTGCTGATGGCTTCTGACTTGACGCCGCTCTCGTGGCCCACACCCTCTATCACCCACGTGCATGCCCTCGACAGCCTTCGCCTGTGGTGTGCATGTCCTCAATTCCTCAACAACTCTCGCCCACGACACTCATGTGCACGCCCTCAACAACTTTCGCCTACAATGCTCACACACGTGCCCTCGACACCCACACACACATCTCAGATCCTTTGAGAACCCTTGCCCACCACGCATGCACACATGCACGCCCTCGACACCCACCCGCATGCCACATGCCTCGCGCACCCCCTCAACGCACACACGACAAACACAGGCCGCAGAATGCATCATGCTGCGTCGAGGCTGCACATGCAGGATGTGTCGGGCACGATCAATGCCCATGTAGGACACGTTGAGCATGATTGACGTGCACACAGGATTCATCGGGCACGATCGATGCACATGATCGATGCACATGCAGGACATGTCGATGTGCAGTACCATCGACATGCATGTGGGATGCCTTGTGCATCATCGATGCGCACACGTGATGCCTTGTAACATCAATGTGCACACTCACTCTTGATGCACACATGGGATGCCATGTGTTGTCATTTCTGGTGGAACATTGGGTAGATAGACTTTAGAATAAGTTGTTGTAGATAAAAGATTTAATAATAGCCTTTCAATGCTATAAAAACCTGTGTGTGTGGGTTAATAACCCAGAATGGGAACACTATGGGTCAGTGTTCCAATTCCCTAGTACCTGTGAGTTGTAAATAGACATTTACTTCCAAGTACTTGCTTGACTTGGATCTATTATATACCTATGAGTTGTAAATACCTGTGTACTTGTGAATTATTTATGTGACCCAGATCTGTTATATACCCATGAGTTGAAAATACTTGTGTACTTGTGAGTTACCTGTTGTGACTCAGATCTGTCACAAGTACTTGCAAGTACTTGCCAGTTGGCAGGTACTTGACCTGTGGGTCTGGGTACCTGGTGCCTGATACCTGCATAGATCCAGGTATGGGTTTTTCATTTAAATATACCCACAGGACAGATCCAGGTCAACCCACAGGTGCACTCGTGCTCAGCCTTAAGATTTGGTTTTGTCATGCCTACCCACAGCTCCCTCTCCTGCACTTAAAACAGCCCCAGTTCCTGACGCTCTCCCTCACCCCTCTTCTAAACATGTCCATGTCTATGTTTACAGTCATTGGCTTCTTTATGCTGAAGGATGGCAATCGGAGGAATGACTGGGGCCACGCTTGCTACATCACTGCCATCTCAACCCCGAAATCGCCCAACATCCCCGCTGAACTGTATGCATTCAGTGCTGCAGGCGACACTTTCTTCCCCGATCACACCATTGTGTTTGCAATTGGCAAAGTGTTCTACCCCCCCCAGGGGATCCGAGGCCCATCATCATTGACACACTCAAAATTGCCCCCCTTCCCGGTCCTCCCTCATCTGACATGTACATTGACTCCATGCCCAACTTCTGCCACCCGGCCATGATAGCATGTGGGACTGTATCCAGGACTATGTTTGAAACGGCAAGTGATGGGGCAAGACGAGAGTGAGGGGGAGAGCAAGGGGAGAGAGAGCAAGGGGGAGAGCAAGGGGCAGAGAGAGAGAGAGAGGAACAAGTCCAAGTCCGAGTCTGAGTCCGAGTCCAAGTCCGAGTGAGCAAGTGCAAGTGCAAATACACAAGCAGAGAGGGGGGGGAAGGGAGCGAGCGAGTCCGAGTGAACGAGTCTTGAGTGAGTCCGAGTGTCATGAGTGAGTCCAAGTGTGAATGCACACAAGCTAAGGTGGGGAGTGAGTGAGAGGTGTTAAGCCCACAGCGGGGCTTTGTGCACACTTGACCGAAGAGGAAGGTGTGTGGTCCGAGGCGTGCCGTGACACGCGATCAGACTCCTGAGGTGCGCGTTGATTGTTATAGCACAATCACTAAGCTCCGAAGGTGAGATCCGCCTTTAAGGACCTCGAAGGGTGAATGGAAGAGCTGAGAGGGCCACGCAATGAACAGGAGAGTACAAGGAGCTGCGATTGCAAAGCAAAGTCGAGCTTAAGGCTCAACTATCTGTACGAAGTCGTATATATACAGGTTCGAGTCAGGTATGACTAATAGTCCTATAACCGATTGGTAAGTCGGTTTGTCAGTCCATCAGTCATGCTCAGTCATCGTATAGTACACTGTCAGCATGATGCGCATATCAGTCAGCCAATCCAGAGTCATCGGTCAGCGGTACAGTAAGGAGTCTCAGTCATCCAGTCCAGTCGATGAGCCACGCGTGTATTGTACAGGAGTCATGGGATCACGTGATCCCTGCCAGTCCGTCGGTCCGTAAAACACCTCACCTCTCGCCGTACCAGAGGCGGAGCTTATCACCACCCTCCCCTCAAAGAAGCGCTTTCACGCGCTAGTCTGATCCCTCGTTGTTGCCGGGGACATAGTCGTAGTCGGGGGACGGGGAACGAGGGACATAAGAGGGACCTGCGTTCTCAAACTCGTCTAAGACGACTTGAGTGATTGCTTGGCGCATGGCAATCCCCGCACTGCTGAGTTCCCCTTTGCAGAGGTCATCGCATCCCGCGTTGTTGTGATCGTACTCGATTTCTCGCTCTTCCAACGTGAGATAGCGAGCGTGGCGTTGGCGTGTGAGATAATGGCCATTGGCGTGGCGGCGACGGCCCCCGTAAGGGCAGGTGGCGGGCATTTGGTTTCTGAAGAAGCGGTGATGGCGGGGAACTCGGCACCAACCCGACGTCGAGATCGAGCAAAGGTGGTGAGGCGTTTCGCAGTGAGTGGAGAGGTGGTCATACCACAGGCAGTAGGAGCATCGTTTGCGCTCCTCGAATTCCTCTCGTGCCAATGCATCGTCGGTGGCGTTCTCGCTGTTCCAAGAGACCCTGCTGCCGGCTCCTCCTCTTAGCCTGGAATCGGGCCTGGTGATTCTACTATATGGCGCGATGTCGTGTCGGTTTCGTCGATGTCGCCGTGCCAGTTCTCCTCTCTCATGATCTTCATCCACCAGTTCCAGTAACCGCTCCCGTGCATTGGCTCGGATGAGTCTCTGGCGGACTGCTTTGGTCCGGCCGACATGTGCGAGTTGATGGATCCCGAACTCAGCTCTTCTCTTCTGTACGTGGGCCTCGAGAGCTTGGATCTCCTTGAGACAGAAGGCCAGCTTGCGTTTGTCGGCTTCGAGATTTCGAAGGCGGATGATATCTGCCTTCACTCCGTAATCTCCCAAGTCTTCGATCGCTCTTTCCATTGGTCCTCCGATCATCCTTTCTTCTGCCATGAGCGTAAAATGTCTGTCGTCGCGGTAATCCGCAGGTGCCGCCCAAGATGCAGGAGCGGCTTCTAAGGTATCCGCATATATGGGTCGTCCCGCTCCCATGGTCCCGTAAATAGTGGGTTCTCCCGTGATGGTGTCGAGGCGGAAGCGTATGAACCTCGCATCCACCTTGATTGTCGGTTCTGCTTCGGTGGCAGGGACCTTGATGGAAGTGCGGTGGATTTCTGGTTGGAACCTTATCCAGTCGTCTCCTGGGTGTGTTTGCACGAGGTCGTCTACGTCGACTTCAATGGTGTAGTGTGAAGGGAAGCTATGCATGGACGTGGCTGGGGAGGAGTTTGGTGTCGTGTCCGACACCGAAGACAGTGGAGTGGCTGCACGGTGGACCTCGTTAGTCTCGGGGTCCAATACCAGAGGGTGGTCGGCCTCTTCCTGTCGCTCTAACATCAGCTGAGCCGCCGCCAGTCCTGTTGCCGAATAGAAGAGTCTTTCTCGGGCGAAGCTACTCAGACCCCGGACCTGGTTACGTGGGTCATCAGGGTCGTTTTGGGGCAGTGGGTCAGCACGAGGGGGAATGGGAAGTGGTTCGGGGCTGGGGACACGGCTTGGTCCGTGGACACTGTAGAGCGACGGCGATAGTCACAAGTATTCTTCCAGCCCGAAGCTGGGAGGCGTATCCGTCGGTGGTGCGTAGTCGGGTTCTGCGGGGAAGGGCGGAGGTGGTTCATTGGTGGGATGCAGCGAAGCTTCCAGCACGGCGACCTCCTCTGTGTCGACGGCCAGCATGGCATTACGAGTTGCAGGAGACGGTGAACTGAACTGCGAGGACATCAGGGATAGACTTTCGAATTGTGAACAGAGTGTGGTGATGTCGGGGAGTGGTGAGGACTCCATCATCAGTTCTTGAGGGTTTATAACCATTCTCCGGATGGCCTTGGGGTTCTTATTGTAGAATTCTTCTACCCTTTTGGCGGCATTGCCTAGGTTCCTTTTTGGTTCCCAGGAATCATGTGCCTCGGAGAATCCTTTCACCGGACGAGATATTGTAAGGTCCTTGTCTTCCCGGTTCGCCTTGAGGCTAACACGTGGTCTACTTCCCACTCCTCGTGTCCTTCGATCAGGTCAGGAGGTGCTTCCGGGAAGTTAGGTCCATGTAGTTCCGTCTCCTTATATGGGTGGAGGACAGCCGCGTGGAATGCGTTGTGGATCCTCCACGCGGCTGGGAGGTCCAGTCTGTACGTTACGGCGCTGAGTACTTCCGTTATTTTGAAGGGTCCAAAGCGTTTGGCCCTTAATTTCATTGTGGGGTGTGTTGTTCGCAGATGGGTCCCTTCCAGCCAGACCTTCTGATCCACTCGGTACCTTTGGAAATGTGGGTTCTTGGTCCAAAGGGATTGCGCCTTGCTGATGGCTTCTTGGGCGCTGTTCCTAGCTTCTAGAAGTTGGGACTTTCTTTCTTCGATTGCCGGTACATTCCCGACGCGCGTGGGTTGATGAGTGCGGGGAATGAATCCCATCCATAGTTCGTATGGGGGTTTCTTTGTGGTCGAAGAGGGACGAGAATTTATCATGTACTGGGCGACCTTGAGCCAGTCTGCCCAGTTATCTTGTTGGTGGTTGCAAAAGATCCTCAGTATGGTTTCTACTGTTTGATTCGTTCGTTCCGACTGTCCGTCGGTTTGGGGATGGTACGCGGAACTCATGTTCTGTTTGATATCCAATTGGGCGCAGAGTTCTTTGAAGAATTGCGAGGTGAACCGTGTGTCTCTGTCCGATATGATTCTTTTGGGGATGCCCGTGTAGGGGAATGCGTGATCTCTGAAGAGTCTTGCGACTTCTTCACTTCCATATCTTCTCGGCATGGAATCAGGATTACGGCCTTCGTGCAGTCGTGATCGGTGATGGTGAGAATCGTATCACAGCCGCGTGAGTCGGGTAATTTCGTGATGAAATCGACTGTGATAGTGGCAAAGGGTGTTGTGTCTTTGCCAGGACCGATCGGCGCAATGGGGGGCACGTTGCGGTGGGTGATTGTTTTTACCGCTTGGCAGGTGGCGCACCCTTTGACATAATCCTCCACGTCTTTATGGATCGTGGGCCACCAGTAATCCCGTTTTAGCATCAGGTAGGTCTTCCAGACTCCGGGATGTCCCGATGTCGGAGTGTCATGATACTCCTGGAGGAACGTCCGTCGGAGTTGTATATCTTCAGGAACCACTAGTGATCCCGCTTTCCACCAGACCTTCCATTCGTCCTGGTAGATGCCGTGTTTCTTTTTCCAAGTTCGGCACAATTCTTCGTTTGCTTTCTGTAGTTGGTGAACTTGTTGCTCCAAGATAGAGATCTCGATGGCTCGGGCGAATAGTTCGTTGGGAAGGGCCGTGGTTCCCTCGTTGTCGGCTGATCCATCATCGTGATCTGGTTGTCGGGACAGAGGGTCGGCCTGGTTTTTCTTTCCTGGTAGATGGACTAGCTCGAAATCGAAATCTGCTAGGAACGCTATGTAGCGAGCCACGCGTCTGTTCAGTTTTTGTGGGTGTCTGTAGTAGCGGAGGTTGTCATGGTCGGTGTAAATCGTCAGTTTATGAGGTGATCCCATAACAAGGTGTCTGACACGTTTGAGTCCTTCTATGATAGCTAGGAACTCTCGGTCGCCAATGGAATAATTCCTTTCAGCTGCGTTGAGGGCCTTGGAGTGATAGGCCACGGCTCTCCTCTTATTTTGATCGTCTCTTTGGAAGAGGATGCTTCCTAGGGCGAATGCGGAGGCATCGACCTCGAGTTCGTATGGTTTGGAGGGGTCAGGGTGCCAGAGGACCGGCTCGGTGGTTACTCGTGTGATGAGTTCATCCAACGCCTTTGTGCACTGCTCAGTCCAGATGAAGTGGGCGCCTTTCTTGGTAAGATCGTGTAGTGGTCGGGCGATGGTTGCGAATCCTTGGATGAAGGGACGTTGGTATCCTAACACTCCCAGAGTTTTCCTGACTTCTTCTACTGATTTGAGAGTTCTGGGCCATTCGGATATGCCTTTGACCTTCGCTGGATCAATGCGGACTCGGCCTCCTCCGACGAGCCACCCTAGGATTTCCATTTCGTCCATTTCGAACTGGCATTTCTTTGGTTTGAGGAAGTAAGAGCATTCTTCCATTTTGTCAAGGAAGTCGTGGATGATTTGTTTGTGGAGTTGGCGGCCTTCTTCATCATTGGCCGTGGCCACCCACCAATCGTCCATGTAGTTCCCCAGGTTTTCAGGGTATTTCTGGAGTAGGGGGCGGAAATCTCGGTGCATAGTTCGTTGGAAGAACGGGGGTGCATTCGTGAGTCTGAAGTACATCACTCGGGGAACATAGGTGCCTTGGGGAGTTTTGAACGCTGCCTTGGCTTGGTCCTCTTCAGCAATGCGTATGTTATTATATCCCCAGCGGATATCGAACTTAGAGAAGAGTAATTTGCCGTGCAGTCTTTCCAGTGCAGACTGTATGTTGGGCAGGGGGTTGTTGTCTCTGACTGTATACTTGTTCAGCTGTCGGTAGTCCATGATGATTCTCTTTTCCGAGCTGTCTTTCTTGTTGATGAAGTAGACTGGTGCCGTGTAGGGTGATGGTCCTTCGTAGATTCGTCCTAGCTCTTCTTCTTCGAGAATCCATTTCTGTAGAAGTTCTCGTTCATCTTTGGATAGGGGGTATACCTTGCAATTTAACTCCCTTGGTGCGTCTGTCGTTAGCTTGATCGTCATGTCTTCCGATCTTGCCGGAGGGAAGCATTGCGCTTCTTCTTCGGAGAATACCTTTTGGTGTTTTCGGTATTCTTTCGGGATGGTATCGATGGTGAGGTGGATTTTGTCTTTATCCGCCTTCTGGGCCCATTCTTGTGCAATATTGGTCCGTCGCACGTAGATGGCTTCATCTTCTTTGGGCTTCCCTAATTGTTTGATCGCCTCTCTCTGCATAAAGAAGATGTTCTTGGCGAGATGCATGTATCGGCTGCTTTGAAGTTGTACCGGGTCTCCTGAGACCTTTCCTGTCTTCCAGTTGATTTTTGGGTTGAAATCGTAAAGGAAGGGGTATCCTAGGATGATACGATCTTTTCCTAGGCTTGTGATGTAGAATCTCTGGAGCATATGTTTGTTTCCTTTGACGATACGGAGCCAGCAGTAATGGGTGATCTTTCCTTGTTTGTTTTCAGTGCCATCGACATTGTGGACAGTAACTGGTCGAGCCAGTTCCTTGCGTCCTATCCCAAGTCGTTTCCAGGTGTCTTCGTCGATGAAGTTGTCGGTTGCGCCACTATCTATGAGGGCAGATTCGTCGGCCTTGGATTGCGAAGTGCGAAAAGAAACATTCATATTTAGAGTCGAGAGTTTCCTAATGTACATCGTATCTTGCAATCCCGTTGCTCTAAGCCAGACCGTCGGCTTCGAGCTCTTTAAAAATCCGCTTTTGCCGAGAGTTCCTCGTAGAGGTTTTCCCGGTCTTCGATAGTCATCCCTCGAATGTATTGGAGGACATCCTTTTTGGTGTAGGAGGGGGGTGCCGTGGTAGAGGTTTCAGCTTCGCTGTGCTGTTCCTCTTCTTCATCTTCATTGATCACCGCAGCTCAGACTTTGGGCTTTTCCTTGACGTATTGTCCTTGTGAACTGCGGGGTCGGTCTGGGGTTTTTCCTTTGCCTTTATCGGGGCAGGCTCTGGACATGTGTCCTAATTTGCGGCAACGGAAGCACCTTCCTTCTTTCATTAGCTTGGTGCGTTCTTCATCTGTTAGCTTTCCGGTAGTATGGATGGCGTCGATGTCCATTGCATTCGGGTCTTTTTGTCGTTTGGGCGGAGAAGGTTTCTGGTAGCTCCGCATCCTGTTGGCTCTAGTTGAGATGTGGCCGGGTCCTCCTTTAGGTCCGATGTTATCGTTCAGGTCTTGCCACCTTTGGACCGTTTTTCGGGTTGCGTCGTACCATTCTTCCATGGTTGCTGGCAGAGTTTCTCGTTGGCGGATGACACGGTGGAGTCCGACCGGCAGGATGTCTTGGAACAGTTTAATTGTTCCTTCTGCGTCTGGTCCCCATCCTGCTTCTCTGATGAGACGTTTGAAAAGGGTGATGGAGGAGTCGACTTTGTCCACATCTAATTCCATTTTTGTGAGACGGGAGTACGCGTCTTGTTTCTTGGTGGAATCGGTAAAGGCATCCCTGAACGCTCTCACAAACCATTCCCAGAGGGCTGGATCGTTTTCTGCGTGCGTCGGAGGATCTCCCGTGGTTGGGTTTCCTTCTACTTTGATGGACAGTTGGTCTGCCATATCGTACGCCCAATCGTCGACCAGCGGTCCTTTGATAAAGGTGATGGCATATGCTACTTGTTCTGCTTTGTTTGTGAAGGTGGAGTTATGTCGGTTAAGGAAGCGATATGCTCCAAACTGTTGCATGAAGCGTTCGGCGTCCTTCCTGTCTCCTTGGAAGATTTGGGGAATCATTCCTTTGAGGGCTTCGCTGCGAGGTGGTGCGGCTGCTGCCTGTCCTGCTGCTGCTTGTCCAGCTGCTGGTTGGCCTCCGCCGCCTCCTCCACCGCCGCCTGGTTGTCCTCCGGCGGGTGGTTGTTGAGGTTGTCCTCCTCCTGCTGGTTGTCCTCCTCCTGCTGGTTGTCCTCCTCCAGCTGGGGGTTGTGGAGCCTGTGCTGGTCCGGCTACTTGTGCCGGTTGTACGTGAGCCACGGCTATTGCTGCCATTGCTTTTGTTAATTGTTCAATGACCGGTGCGTGAGCTTGGTCTGTCGTGGGGATGTCTGGGTCTGAGGTTGGTGAAGCAGTTTTTACTTCGGGTGCTTCGTCACTTCCTTGTGTGACTTCTGTGTGGATTCGTTCGAGATCAGGGGCGAGTAGAAACGGTCGGCTTTTGGTTCCCAATCCCTTTTCTTGGAGATCGATGATCTCGTCTTCTCTGCTAACTTCATAGCACTCGTCGATGGTCCAACTGATCCTGTACCAGGTCCCGTTGATGTATTCCACAGGGTATGTGTATAACCCTTCTCTGAGGTGATATGCTGATCGCCCTTCAGTTTGTGATTCTAGCCAGTAGGCTTTTCCCTGTATTTCTGTAGGGAGGTCGTCGGTGGTTCTATTTCTGAACCGGATGTCTGGGCTCTTTGAGAGCTTTCATTTCCTTCCAAGGTCGAGTAGTATGTCAGCCAGGTTGGCTTAAGAGAAGCTCGACTTGTGTTAAGCCCGCAGCGGGGCTTCGTGCACACTTGACCGAAGAGGAAGGTGTGCGGTCCGAGGCGTGCCGTGACACGCGATCAGACTCCTGAGGTGCGCGTTGATTGTTATAGCACAATCACTAAGCTCCGAAGGTGAGATCCGCCTTTAAGGACCTCGAAGGGTGAATGGAAGAGCTGAGAGGGCCGCACAATGAACAGGAGAGTACAAGGAGCTGCGATTGCAAAGCAAAGTCGAGCTTAAGGCTCAACTATCCGTACGAAGTCGTATATATACAGGTTCGAGTCAGGTATGACTAATAGTCCTATAACCGATTGGTAAGTCGGTTTGTCAGTCCATCAGTCATGCTCAGTCATCGTATAGTACACTGTCAGCATGATGCACATATCAGTCAGCCAATCCAGAGTCATCGGTCAGCGGTACAGTAAGGAGTCTCAGTCATCCAGTCCAGTCGATGAGCCACGTGTGTATTGTACAGGAGTCATGGGATCACGTGATCCCTGCCAGTCTGTCGGTCTGTAAAACACCTCACCTCTCGCCGTACCAGAGGCGGAGCTTATCAAGAGGGGGGGGTGAGAGAGGGGAGCAAGAGAGGGGGGAGGGAATGAGAACACGAGGAGGGAGAGGAAGAGGGAGGGAAAGAGGGAGGGAATAATGTGTGACGTGGCACTGTAGAACTTGACTTAGAAAAAAACGACTAAGGACTCTGAGCCTCTGACTAACTATTAATAAATTGTTTATTTTAGATTGCACATAAGCTCAGGTGGCTTAATGGTAGTGCACATGGGCATATGACTTAACTCTGGTGGCCTGGGTTCAATCCTCAGCTGCCACATGGATAAGGCGAGCGTCAGATGGCGAAAAGTGCCCATGCTGGCACAAGGAACTCAACTCACTGTAATTGGGGTGTGAGAATCCCAGGCGAGGAGGGCCAGTGGAGGGCCTGGAGGGCCTGCAGTGTGTCTGCAGTGTGCAGCGGGCCCTGTGGTAAACCTGCCACAAGTAACCATGTACAGGTCATGATCTGTCACGGTGTAGCAGAATGCCACACTGCACCTGTACCTGTCACACCTGTGACCCCAACACCTGCAGGTAAACCTGTACCTGTGGTATACCCTAGTTGGAGAGGCTGTGACCCTGCCTACCACATTAGGATTGGTTACCTTAGTGTTAAGCTGTTTACCTTAGTGTCGCTCTCTAGCTCCAGGTTCTGCATCCCCTTTTATACTTGTTCTGGTGTGGACACTTTTGCCCCCATCTTTGTTGTGTCCACACCAGGTTAGCAGTGTGTATCCTGTTTGTCTCAACCCAATCTGATCTTTGTTGTGTCCACACCAGTTATGTTATAGCTTGTGACACCTGACATAAAAAAAAAAGCAATACTGGGGTTTCCTATCACCCCTGATATAGTAGGGTCATTCACAGTAGCCATTTTTCACTCATTTTTGCATTCATTTTCGATCTCATTTTTCATTTGAAATTCAAAAATGTGTTTGAAAATGAAGCTGAAAATGATACTTTTTCGCAAAATGGACCCCCCCCCCCCCCATTTTACAAAAAGCTTCATTTTCCATCCCCTTTTCCATTCCCATTTTCCCAGCTAGTTCAAACTCTGCCCCTTCCACTCACCGTCACCCTGACACCCTCACCGCACATTTTCTACATGCTCACCCCTCACCCTCACCCGTGCACTTTTGACACCCTCACCTCCATGTTGTCACCCCTGCCCCTCTCCAAGCTCTCCCTCGCCCCAACATGAGTCTGAGGGATTTTTTTCTCGTGGGGCATCTGTCAGGTAAGTAATTGCCACTGACAGCTACTTCACATTTGCTGACTCGACCTCAATGTTGTTTTTGCCCATATCCTCGCCCACGACAGTCATGGTCACACCCTTGCATGTGACTTCAACACCCACACACATGCCTTCAAGACCTGTACGCGCATGCCGGACACACACCCGTGCCCTCGACACCCACTTTCGCCCACCACACTCACGCACATGCCCTCGACACACACGCACACACCCTCGACACACACGCACACACCCTCGACAACCCACACACACACATGCACACGCCGGATGCCTCACGCACACCCTCGACATGCTCTTCAATGCACACACACACATCCTCAACATATGCACGCACACACACACACACCCCTCGATGTGTACACATGATGTGGCGTCGACGCCTTCCCAGTGTGCCCCACTCGTCACATACATGTATCTTAGATAGTTAGACTAATAACTCATATAATAAACCTTGCCCCAAATGCGAGTGAACTCGAAGGAACTCGTTTTCATCTCTCAACATGGCCGCGAGGGGGGTATGGGTTCCAGTGGGTTTGCATCACGGGTTTGCACATTCACATTGAGTTGTCATTGACAATCCAACAAAGACTCTATTAGACTAATTAAACAATATGATACTATACATAAATCTAAAAAGTTATCCAGTCTCTGCATTGAGGGAGTGCATATGCACATGGATATTGAAGGCGTGTGTAAGTGTGTCGAAGGCATGTGTGACGGTATTGTTTGTATCAAAGGTGTGTGCGAGGGTGTCGTCCATGTCGAAGGTGCGTGCAAGGGTGTTGTCCGTGTTGAAGGTGCATGCAAGGGAGTCGTCCGTGTCAATGGTGTGTGCGTGGGTATTGTTTGTGTTAAAGGCATGAGGCTGGGGCACTGCCGTGAGCAAGGTGTCGTCCATGTCGAAGGTGTGTGCTAGTGAGGAAAGGGAGGCAGGTTCAGCATGCACAAAAGCCAGCAAAAGAAAAAAAATGGGACTCTCCTTTTATGACTGCAGAGGGCGTCGTGCATTGACAAGCCACCATGTGGCTGTATCCGAATCCACGGGCCACGGCGGTGATGGTATGAGGAACTGCACGTGGATTTGTGACGTGGCATTGTTGAGGGGGGGTCGCACGTCAACGTCAAAGAGGGGAGGCACGTGTCGGTGTGTATGGGCCAAGGGTTCCAGCTTGCCCTAGCTTTAGGGTTAGATTCAGCTGAGTGTGAACCTTCAAAGCCATGCCAAAGCCAGCCGGATATATGGAAAATGCATTTTGTCATCATTTTTGCCATTTTTGTGTTCCGGGGGTTTCACAGTAGCCCATTTTCAGCCCATTTTTGATCCCATTTTCATCATCATTTTGTTGAATTTCCTGCCAAACTCGCAAAAATGGGCCAAAAATGAGCTGAAAATGAGCTGAAAATGGCTACCGTGAACAACCCTAGTGTTGCAGCTATTTGTTTCCTAAACAGGCCCTGAAGTGTTTTTCAAAAAAAAGAGAAAAAAAAAAGGAGAAAATCACACCACAGAATCATGAAAAAACAACAATAAAATATTTTTGTGTATTTTACCTATCCAAAAAATATTGAACACCCACAAGCGCTGTCACAAGTCACCCGTCACCAATCTTATGATAATCGATAATGTTCGTGCCTATTCTGCGATACACGCGTAGTTATTTGCGACCGTCTTCGTCGTTCACACACATCTCTCATCAGCCACCCTTTTCTCCCATGTTGAGAAACATGCCAGTGACCGCTTCTTCATGGATACCACATTGTTACCCACCCACCCGTCGCTCTGATCATATTGACGTGTATCAGAGCGAAACCCACGGTGAGGTGAAAGTCCCGGATCCGTATGCATGGCTCGAAAAGGGAGGGGAGGAGAGGGAGCGATGGCTTGCTTCTCAGGAGGCTCTTGCACGTAATTTCTTAGATTCACACCCGGATCGCGCGAGCTTGGAGGAAGAAATCAGGGCTAGTTCCGACTACGAAAAAGTAAGCTTTTTGACTTGTGAACACACAGAGAGGTAGCATATATCGGTCAATGCAGTTCGGTTCTCCCTCACTGCGAGACGACGGTCGATGGTATTGGTCATATAACAGCGGGCTGCAGCCGCAATCTGGTCTGAGTTCCCCCATCTATGATTATATCTTCCCTACTGAGTTTACCGGAACAGTCTATTATCGCTCAAAAGATTCGGAGCTCCCCGATGCTGTTGCTGGACCCGGTGGCGATGTATTTTTCGACGTAAGTACGAAAGCTTCTTCCGAAGGTATATGCACACCTCCCTATGCCAGCCAAACGTACTTTCAAGTGACGGCTCTGTTTCTCTGAGTACCGCCTCTTACTCGCGTGATGGGAGATGGTTTGCCTATGCTTTGTCTCGTTCTGTACGTTACTTCGTCGCAGTCATCGTGCAAATCAATATCATCGTTTCTATAGGGAAGCGATTTCACAAACATTTACATCCGCTCGACTGAGCATCCACTGATAGATGCTAGGGATGATTTACGCCTCTCAGACGAGCTGCGATTTGTGAAATTTTCTTCCATCGCTTGGACACACGATAACAAAGGGTTCTTCTATCAAGTGCGTTTTCCACTCTTTGCCTCACGTAGGCTGATGAACTCGCTTAGAGGTTCCCCGATGGGCCTGATCGCTCGACGAATGGTCCAACGGATTCGGATAAGGTGGGTGTAGAAGTTGGGGGTGATAAGGACGCTCAGATTTTTTATCACCGAGTCGGCACCAACCAATGTATGCCCCCTTATATGTCTTAAGTCTTGCTTGATCGATAATCGGACCCAGCCGAGGATATATTAGTGATCAAGAATTCCGATCAACCAGAATGGCTGTGGGGTACCGCGATCACAGAGGTGGATGGGCGTTGGCTTGAGCTTTATATTTCTCGAGATACGTCGAGGGTATGCTTCTCTGTACCTCGCGATGCTCCCTGAATCCTGATGAACCGGAGCTAGAAAAATATGCTCTGGCTCGCAGACCTTGAGAATGAAGAGATAGGTCCAAACTTCAATTGGATCAAGCTCATCGACAACTTCGAGGCTGAATATAGCGTGTACGTCCTCAATCGTGTACAGCTATCTCCCGACCTTCAAGCTATCACAGGATCGGGAATGACGGCACCAAGTTCTACCTTCATACTAATGTCGAAGCGCCTCAATATAAGGTCATCACCGTCGACATTGAAGCATTTCGTGTTGCTTCACGGTTGGGCCCCGTTCATATCAAGGATTTCAGCGAGGACCTCATTCCCGAAGACAAGGGGGCGCAGCTAGACTCCGTATTGGTGGTAGGCTACGATCGCCTGGTGACCGTGTACAAGCGCAATGTAAACGATGAGCTCTACATCCACAATCTCAAGAGCGGCAGACAGCTGAAGCGCCTGGCGCCAGACCACGTCGGCGCCCTTGCCGCATATGGACGGCGCAATCAACAATTTTTCTTTGTTTCATTAACCGGCTTTGACACTCCCGGTATCATTGCTCGTTATGACTTTTCTGAGTCAGGTGGAGGGAAAGCGGATGGAATATGGAAGGTCTGGCGCGAAACAAACGTAGCGGGCCTTGCTGGAAGAGGCGGGATTCTGGCAGAGCAAGTATGGTATCAGAGCAAGGACGGTACCAAGATTCCCATGTTCGTAGTTCGTCATAAGGACACCCCTCTCGATGGCAGAGCGCCTGCCATCCAGTACGGTGAGTGTCGACTGAGGTCTCCCGAGCAATGAGGCTCACCGTATAGGAAGGTTACGGCGGGTTTTCTATTTCAATTGGGCCATTCTTCAGTCCGTCCATCCTTACTGCCATGCACGCATATGGTTTCGTGCTTGCTGTACCAAATATTCGTGGCGGTGGTGAGTTCGGTGAAGATTGGCACCTCGCGGGGACGCGCGAGCGCAAGGTGCGTAGATTCAGTGTTTGGGATAATTGGCAATCGAAAACCTCGCATCTGAAGGAAAATTGCTTCGACGACTTCATCGCGGCTTCGTGAGTTTCCCTCGGCTCCCCGAACATAGCTAAGACCGTTGTAACTTCAGGGAGTGGTTGATCGAGAACAAGTATGCGGCGAGGGGGAAAATTGCCATCAATGGCGGTTCGAATGGCGGTATGTTGGCTTGTCCACAAACCTTAAATCGTGGCCCATAAGTGGACACCGTATCAATAGGTCTTCTCGTCTCTGCCTGCGTGAACCGCGCCCCTGAGGGTCTTCATGGAGCTGCTGTAGCGGAGGTTGGCGTTCACGACCTTCTGAGGGTGCGCTCTCCCATCGCACGCTTCCATGCCCCGCCCTTACTATGTCTTCCTTCTCAAAGTTCGCTGATTTTACCATCGGACACGCCTGGACTTCCGACTATGGTGACCCTCATGACCCTCATGACTTCGACTTCATTTATCCAATCTCACCGGTACACAATGTGCCAACCAATAAAATCCTTCCACCAACGCTGTTGCTCACGGCTGATCGTACGTGACTCCCAACCTGATAACAATCAATTATCTCAGTCTTTTGATTGGTGACAGATGATGACCGCGTTGTTCCCATGCATTCATTCAAGCTTGCCGCAACACTTCAATATGTCGCGGGCGGTAATCCACATCCTCTACTTCTGAGGCTCGAAATGAAAGCCGGGCATGGCGCCGGCAAGTCAACAGATGTCAAGTAAGTGTTTTGAAATGCAAACGGCGGACCGCAGCGCTGACTTAGGTCGCAGAATTAAGGAGGCAGCGGATAAATGGAGTTTTGTCGCACAAACATTAGGGCTGAAGTGGCGCACAGGTGCGGCGAGTAACCTATACGTGTAATTGCATTCGATCAACTAGCTATGTCGGGGAGTTGGCTCTCGGGACGGGATATCGGTTTTCAGCACACGATTAGTCTTAGATCTTGGCGTAGGTGCTGCGATTGGTTCTGAGCCGTAGACAGAGAATGGAGACATCCAGAGTACGTACCATTCGTGTTCTCCGTAACATAGAATCGCCTAAGGATCATGATTGCTTCCTCACGGCAATACCCGTCTGTTGCATCGAACGGTGGGTGTTTTGGGTGTGCAAGGCTGTACCAGACCGTCAACTCAAGAGTGGCATTTGTAAGAATTCGGGGATATACCCCTTGTTGACACCTAGAACGCTCCCACACCCTCCGAATCGTTCGTTCGCACAACCGTAGAAGACTCGTTTGATACCCATCTGACGGAGTGCGGAGGCACACATGATACAAGGTTCGACGGTGACGTAAAGCGTAGTATCCGCGAGAGGGTATGCCCCGCTTGTTAGTAAACTGGGAGGTGTCAGAGCCGGATTGGCAAGGATTGCGTCAATAGCCTCGAGCTCAGCATGGCGGGTAGCCTGCATTAGAACCCGGCGTTAGAAAGAGAGACTCCGCAAAAGACCCGTAATAATACATTTCGAAGTTCGTTGGTGCGATTCCGGGCCCTGGCAATTGACCTACCACCGCGCACAAAGACGCAGCCAACAGGAACCTCACTAGCTGTAAGGGCTTCCTCCGCCTGCATATGAGTATGTGTACTCAAGCATAAGTGTGTGCGCACACCATCTCCATGGCCTGAAGCATCCATGCCAAATGCTCATCGGAGGCCTCCTCAATATTTTCTGTGTCACCCGAGATCATGGTCAAAGTCTTGTCCCGCTCTGAAGCTTATCAAATATCCTCTCCGGAACACCCGGACCGACAGAATTTCCGCGCGCCGATGGCGGACGAGTCAATTTAAAAGGCTTCACGGGCACCCGATGCTACGTCCATTTTCTAACAACATCTTTCTTCCTGTTTCACGGGTGATTATTTTCTCATCCCGCCGACCTGTACTTCCCGTTTTTTGTCCCTTCGGCCCCAGATTTGCATCATTCGTCAAGGACGCACCCGTGATAAACAACGACATCCCATACAAATATGTCCGCGTCGTCGACCCCGAAACACGGAAACCGTTGCCTCCGAAGCCGCTCACAGAGGTAATTGACAACCTCGCAACTGAAGTCCAACCCAAACAAGGGGGAGGTCCGCCCAAAACCTTCGTTACACAATTCGCACAACTGGTTGCGCCACCCTCAAAAGCCACAGACGGTTACGCCCTTGTGAAGCTTGTTGACCACAAAGTGGCTGCCGCACGCGAGAAAACTCAGCGTATCAAGGCGCAGGCGAGCCGGAGGGCATCCGAGGAGAAGGAAATTCAATTTGCGTGGGGCATCGGAGCCGGAGATGTACAACATAAAGTTCGAAAAGCCCGCCAGGAGCTCGAGCGCGGGGCACGAGTACAGCTTGTGTTCGCCCGCAAGGCCACTGGGGGCGCTGAACGCGATTCCGGGCCATGGGAAAAGCGAAACACGCTCGTTGCGCATGTGGTCGAAGAACTAGCAGGTGTGGCGAGGGAGTGGCGATTACGGAATGAACAAAGGAACATGGTGGTCGTATATCTGCAGGATCATAGCCGGCCTATCCCCCACAAGTCGATGCTTGCAAAACAGGCTGCAAAGCAAGCCACTTCATCCAATTCTGTTCCACGTAAACGAATACTATAGCTTGAGATCACAAGCTAATATACATGAAATACCACGTATTTTACCCTACAACCTGTCCCTCAGGAAAATAGACACACTACAAGTGCATGTTCGACCACTTTGAGCGCCGCCACCGACCACGCAAAGGTAAGCCTTTCCTTTTGACCGTTGGAAGTCGATGCGGGGCGAAACGTGCCCGCACTATTCTCCCAAACGAGTACGGCCGTGCACCAAAGTCTGTCCTATCTTGTGATGTAATCTGCTCATCACGTCCCACAAGTCGAAGTCCGAACCCGATTGGAAGTGCGTAACCTGAGCTCCTCAAGCTCTTGGCAATCTCCTCCAGCTCGGGGGTCCAGCCACGCGGCTTCTGACCCGTAAGCAAAAGGCGCTGGCGCACCTCATCCAGCAGGTGATTCCACCATGAGCGTGACCCCTGACGTGAACCGCGTGGACGCATTCCCGGTTGGCGGCAGACGATGCTCAGAGCTGCGTTGTAAAACCTCGCATCTGCTCTCGGAGGTGCAGGTGGGTGTTTCCAATCTCGGCCCTCCTTGCGTGCCAATACAGCAGCTTCACGCAACTTATTAGCTGCGAGTGGTAGAGCGCGAAAGACCTTCATCCCCTCCCGCATGCCCGATATGGCGCGTCCCGGGTCCCTTGGGCGAGGTGGACGTCCTGACTGTTTTGCAGAAGTTGTTCTGTGGTCGGCATGCCAACCTGCATAGAGCTGGAGCATCGTCGTGTATGCATGCGCGCTCAAGCACCAGGGTGTCGTGACGCTGCTCTGTAAGCTCCGTGTCTCTGAGGCACGCGCAAGCGCCCAAACGCGCGTTGCGAGCCTCCGCAAACCAGCCTTGCGTAGCGCATTTAGAGCAGCAGCGAAAAAATGAGGACCAAGAGTCACACCACGGACTACGCTTGTCTGCCACCTCGTTAACAGTTCCCCAGGCGCTAAGCATTTTGGGAGTGGTTCGAATTCGGGGATGACTCGTGATATCAGAATAGCCACTGCATCAGGGCGGCCGGTCGCCACAAGGTGTGCCATATACGAGGTGAGTAGCGTGTGATCTGGTTCGAGGTGTCCCTTAGGCTTTGGGATGTTAAGCTCGAATTTGCGAGTGTCCTCGAGTAACCCGCAGAAGCGATGGGGGTGACGTCCCAACTGCGAGTTAGTCGGGCATGAGTCGATTTGGGAGTTCCGTCCTTGCGGAGTAAAATGGTGGACGGCATCAGGCTTGTTGTCAGGTATTTGCCACGGCATCAGCCGCAAAATATTCTCGGCGATGTCATTACGACGCATGAGCGTGGAACCGCGTAGTAAAACACTGTAGGTGGCAGAGTTTGGAGCGAGAGGCGGCTTGCGTAATTCCGTCATATGATGAAGAACACGATTTGCGAGCGTTACGGAGTGACGATAGCGCAATGCATAGTGCAACAGCGCATTATAAGATCGCAAGTTCAATGAGGGAGGCCGGCTAGTATTAAGATCAAGCAATCTTTGGTCCGGGAGGGAGCACAGGAGATTGAGGAGAACTTCGTGGAAGTAACGATAAGCATTGCGTGATTGCCGCTCGCCGGATGGTAAAGTGACCCATACGCTGTGCTGGCACTGCGGATAGGAGTACATGATTTTGATGAGCGTGGCCAGGTCGGTGAATGGAATTCCATGGACGTTGAGTTCCGAGGCGAAGATAGCTAGTGCTTGGGATGCATCGGAGAATAATGGACCATCTACGTGTGTAGAGTGCTTGACCAAAAATTTGGTGACGCTCCGGTATAGGTAAAACGAACCGTGATAAGGCAAAAGCTTGAAACCACGAGAGGGCACTTCGGGGATTTTCGAATGGACATAGGCTATCGTGTCCTGAGCCCCCACTCTCTCGGCTTCGGTTGCGACGCGAGAACATGCGTGACGCAGCTGGTAATCTTTCAAAAGGAGGGCAAGGAGGAGACATGCAACTAGGATTTCTCCTTGCAAAAGGCATGCGCTGATAACACTTTTATACATGCTAGTCGTGCGCTGCCAGCGATGCCCGCGTGCACTATTGAGGAGACGTACAGCAGTGCGGGTAAAAGGGTCCATGGGGATGACGTTTTGAAGTTCCAAAATCCTTGGTCCAAGCTTTACATTCCGGCGTGTGGTAGCACTCCGCAGACGATCATAGACAGTCTGGGGCGAACCAGAACTTGCGGGGTGTAGTTGATGTAAAAGTGTGTTGAACGACAGCGGGTGAAGTTCCTCCCCATCAGCCATCATTTGTTCAGCAAGTAATGCGGCAGTCTTGGCCTCACCCGCCCTCAACAGACTATGTAAAAGGCAGTGTGCAGCGAACCTGGTGGACACTGGCCGTGCAAAATCAATAGGAGCGAATGGCAAAGGGGTACGGAATGGCGGTCGTGGGACGGAGTTGGAACCAGGCTTGCGGTAACGGTGCATCGACCAACGCAGGGAGTGCCACAAGTGAAAGCCATCCCATATGTCACCACGGGCCACAGATATGCGAATAGCGGCTGCACTGGCACGGGATATTTGAGGTGATGAAAGGTTATCCACAACAAAGGGTGATGGGGTCATTAACGATGCAGATGACGGGATGACGGTGGGTGGGTGATAGTGAGAGCGAGGGTGAGAAAGATCTAGGGCAGGCGACTTTATGATACATGGCGTTGGCCGGAAAGTATGGTACGAGGAAGTGGGATTAAGGTAGGGCCGCGAGCCTATGCGCCAGATTCCAAAAGAGCAGTCTTTGAACGGAAAGGTTTTCCGCCCCGCCTTCTGTGCGAACGTGACGGTCCGTGAGGTGATGACCCAAATGCATTGCATCCGCCTCGCATACCTGCATAAAAGTCAGACATTGTCCTGTGTCACAGGAATTGCACCGTACCCAGGCTTCAAAATGAGAGTAGTTCTATCGCGCACCAGGCAGTGCGGCGTACAAGTGGGCGTGGTCGGTCCGAGTCCGGAACGTTCCGGCCGAGTTCCTTAAACTGAACAAGTGTTGGCACGTGATGCGTGTTGCGTCTTAGCTGGCCCGGACTGTAACCTTGGACGGTCAATTATTGACATGAGCTACGAAAGGCACGGAGGTGGTTATGGTGGCAGTGGGCGCAGACGTCGCCGAGGTGAGATGGTTGCGTGCTTAGTCCGTCCACAGCAACGTTAAACACCGTCCAGATGACTACGACCATTATGACCACAGGCGAGAAACTCAGGAGTCACCAGACCAGAAGTTTAAGACTGCCATCGTCAGATTTGGCGAAGTGGTTCGTTTTGCCGTCCCTCAGACTCGTTCACCTTACCGTGATGCCACACAGGACGTAGAGCAGGAGCTTCCTCAACTCGCCGCCAAACTGCGCGCTCAGGAGCAACCTAGTATCCCCACGATTGCCGAAGGTTTTCGTTTGGCGTATGCTCTATTCCTTTCTTTAATTCCAGCTTACACTTATTCCCCGACCCAGAGTAACCGAACAGCCCTACAAAATTCCATTCTACGCAGCCCTCCTGTACTACTTGTCTATACCCACTACCAATGAAGATGCCAGTGCAGGCGAAGAGAATATTACGAGGGCCCCCCTCGGCAGGCTAATACTAGATGATTTCTGGAAAGGTTTTCAAGCATACCTGGATAAACTGGCTTGGCGAGAAACCCGCCTCTGCGTGCGCCCTGAGCTCTTCGTCTTTGCGTCGTCTGTCCCCTAACTCTTTCCGACGAATAGATTCATTTTTTCGCACATCTAACTGTCGCGAACCTCGTATCGCCCCAATCTATGCTTGGACTTTTGCAGTCATTCACCGCAGTCCTGGATGAATTTGGTGTTTCCAATGGACGGGCAAAACGGGCGGCACGGTGTGCAGCGGAAGGGTTAATGAGGGTACTTGCTTTCTGTCTCACCGTATTTTCCGATTCAGGCTAATCTGATGGGACTCAAGGCTGGCCAGGTTCTTAAGGAGCACTCTGCGGCCACCATCATTGAGATGATTGCCAGCATCCAGACGTATAACGATTCGGTGAAGACAGCCAAGTGGCTTGTTCATCCGCTGGCTCCTCTGCATTCTTTAGAGGTGGCTGCTGAGCATGCTGATGAGGTATGAGGGGCTTGCCGTACAATCTCATGGCGTACATTTAACAGAAAGGCTGTAGATTCTGGATTGCGCCGTCTCCGCGCTCAAAACCCTTGACTCCTCCGACTTCATTGATGTCTCAGGCATCTTCCCACAACCTTATACAGCCATGAGCACATCAACTGTCGTCCCTTTCGATCTTCCCTCTGTTCTTGTGCCCCCGGAGGTCATTGAGCTTGAGGTTTTATCTCCAGAGTCCAATGAGGATGCACCAATTAAGAAGGAGGAGTGGCCCGAGTTCATGCTCCGCCTTTTTGATAACGATGTATGAACATTCCGTGTATTCTATCATGGTCGATTGACACATCTGGTTTAGATTACAGCCGATCCAAAGACACCTCCTGGCTACGCTGTGCGGACTGATTTGCTCGATATCGTTGAAATCTTCGAAGTTAATCGCAAGGAATGCGCACGACTACTTGTTGAGTATCCTAAATGGACTGTAACAGGCACTTTCAAGCCTCGCCCTGGTGATCCGGCTGAGGCATCTGACCGCATCCCATTGCCGGAGCGCGACTGGCAACTTGAATCTACTCTTATCGAGGTACTTTTCCCTTTTTTTCTTGCGCCTATGCTATGTAACGTTTGTGTTAATTGGCAAACCAGACGATTCTTGGCTCGCAGTTCCTCCTGCCTGAAAGCCCCATCAAGCCAATATATTACATTGCACTGATCACAGAGCTTTGTAAACTGTCTCCGCAAACTGTTGGACCTGCCGTCGGAAAGAGTATTCGCAAGATTTACGGCTACTGTGCGAATGGTCTTGATGTGGAAGTACTACGTCGTTTCTCGGAATGGTTCTCGGTGCACATGAGCAACTTTGGCTTCCAATGGGTATGGAAGGAATGGTCGGTCCCTTCTACTCAGTTAGTCAGTCGAGTGTTAAAGCACGGACAGGGTTCCAGATCTGGCATTACCGATACAGCATCCGAAACGAGTCTTTGTGCACCGAGCGCTGGAACTCGAGATTCGGTTGTCATACTATGATCGTGTATTAAAGACGCTGCCACAACCATTCCAAGAGCCGTCAACCGGTGCCATGCCCGATCAGGCCCCCGGACCCACCTATGAGTATGAAGACCCCAGTATGTTTCCGCATTCATTTTTTATGTTGACCTCACCAGGTTGTAATTTTTTAGCCGCACCGCATTATGACGCTGCGCAGAGCGTCCTCAACCAACTACGCAGTCGCACAAAGCCTGAGGATGTCCTCATACACCTCGACACGGTGAAAAACAGCCTAGCCGAGACGACTGACATCAACGATGATCCTGACACCCTCGTTCGGTCTATCGCTATCCAATCACTCCTACACATCGGCGCGCGCTCGTTTTCACATTTCCTTAATGCTGTTGAACGCTACTTAACTGTCCTACGTGCGCTCTCCGGGCCACCAGAGGCAAAAGGGCACGTCCTTGAGCTCGTTGCGAACTTCTGGAAACGGTCTCACCAGATGGTCGGTATTGTATTTGATAAGTTGATGCAATATCAGATCGTGGAACCCGCGGACGTCGTGGGGTGGGTATTTGGGCACAGTTCCAGAGGTCTCGATTGGGACTTGCTGCGCAGTGCCATCGACAAAGCGAACGGACGCGTCGTAGTGGCTAGGCGGCGTGTCGCTACTCTTCGGAAGGAGGACGACGATGCTCATGCGCGGGCCAAGGCCAAGGCCAACGGGGGTGTTGCAGATGCTGCGTCAATGGAAGTCGATGCTGAAACAATGCATGGTACAGATACGCGTCTTTATGTTTGGAGTGCTTGTAGTGCTGATTGAAAATGGTCAGATCCGCAAGTAATTCAAGCAGAGGACTCACCACAGCTGGTAGCCGCTCTCAAGGCCTACGCAGCCGTGACACGTGAACAGAAATCGACATTAGCACACGTGCTCGAAGGATTCGTACGCACTCTTCACACTTCCTCAGACGCTGCACGGCGTGTCATCGCCGCGGATTCGTGGGATGGACGTGCGAGTTGGGGGGACGAAGAGTGGGTGGCGTGGCGAACTTGGATGTGGTACAAACACTACTGTCGAGTGGTGCGAGCTGTGTTCTGCATTTTATGCGACAGATTGCTGATGTGTCTTTCATAGTACTCACCGTACCTCCGCAGTTTTGTCACGACACTTACTGCTGTCTCCTTTGCCTCACTGGAGACTTCGAGTGACGATGCAGCCGACCTGATGAAAAAGATATGGCGCATGGCCACCGCTCAGGAAATGAACGTACCGTAATCGCGTTATCTCTTATCTGATCCTGTGATGGTCAATTATTCTGATAATCTGTGGCGGTATACGGGGTGTTTAGCATAACTCCCTGCAGGAGCATCGTGCTCGAAATTTATGGTTCAGTATTGCCGGTGTGTTTCGCGTGGCGTTCATTATTGTTCGATATGGTCTGTCAAAAGATGATTATCCTTACTTCAATGCTCCGCTTTCGTTGTGGTTCGTTTCGCAAAGGATCGAAACAGCCTAACAATCCACCTCTCATTCCAGCTAGACAAGTTTCGATGCAAACAAACTGGTCTTGCAAATGAAAAGCGTGTATCTCCCCCCCCCCTGTGAGCCCTTGATAGGTTCTCGAGGTGATCAAAATGAAAATACAGAGCAGAACAAGGAGCAGAAAGCAACCAAACGGCAGAGTAACATCACTAACATGGGTATCAAAGTAATTAGAATAACCTTGCAAAGTATACAAAGCTCATGGATGTACCCTCTACAGTTTCAGACTTTCAGTCCACAGAATAAGTAGCATTTTCCGGGCTCCGGCCCGGCCCTACGCAGGGCTACTGTAGGACGCGACAGGCCTTAACACGCGTCGTTCTCCTTTGCTTACCCCGAACATGTCAAGAACCTCATACGATAGGTATGCTATCTCATCCCCCCTGTGTTTGTTTATGACACCCCTCTATCCCAGATATCTTACCGTATTTTCGCCAGAGGGTCGGTTATATCAAGTTGGTAAGCCGATGGTTACTTTTGCCGTCTTATAATATCACTAAAGTATCGTGGCAGAGTACGCATTCAAGGCAATATCTGGATCAGGGCATACCGCCATCTCCGTTCGTGGGCGGGACACTGTTGTCGTCATTATCCAGAAGAAAGTGCCCGTAAGCAAATGCCGCGTAAATCAATCGTTCAGAGCTTACGCGTCCTCCAGGACAAACTCTTGGATGCATCGACAATTACGCATCTTTTTAGCATAACTCCGACTATCGGTTGTGTGATGACGGGTCTCATCGGTTCGTCGCTCGTCTTCCTCTTACTGGCTCACACCAATTGAGACGTACCCGCAGCCGACGCTCGCGCCCAAGTGAGCCGCGCTCGTCAGGAGGCTGCTGATTTCCGGTACAAGTTCGGATACGAGATCACACCTGATGCCCTAGCGAGACGACTGGCCAACATCAATCAAGTTTATACTCAACGCGCCGCGATGAGACCACTCGGCATCTGTAAGTACGTCTTCAAATTAAAATTAGCGCAATCGCTGACCGACCTCATTAGCCATGATTCTCATCGGGAACGACTTCGAATTGGGACCCCAAGTATTTAAACTTGACCCTGCAGGCTATTTTGTTGGGTTCCACGCCACAGCGGCGGGCCAAAAGCAGCAAGAAGCCATGAATCATCTGGAGAAAAAATGGAAGAAGCTCAATAATGGCAATGGTGCAGATGACCCAATTGCGGCGGGTAAGACACTGGGCCGTGCAGAAGTTATTGAGGTGCGCCATCCAATTGTCACCCGGAATCACCCCATTGGTTAATCGACTTCACATAGCTTGCCATCGAAGCCCTTTCAACAGTCCATGCAACAGATTTCAAGGCCGATGAAGTAGAAATTGGTATAGTGTCAACGAGTGAAGAAGAGGATGTAAAGACGCGGGGACTGTGGCGGTCGCTCAGTGAGAATGAGCTCGATGAACACTTATCCGCATATGCGGAGAAGGATTAATTGTGCTGTAGTCCGTGAACGCTCTTATAACTCATTTTCAATGTAAGACTATTTTGATACGGTGCTATCGTAGACTATCTCTAGTGCACAACTCAGACGCCCGCTGGCGACCTGGTGGCGTTGTACCCACGTTGGGGCTGTAATTCTACCGCAACGACGCACCACCGCTCTACAATACACGACACAGATCAATACCAATGTCACACTGAAGGCACTAACTCACCAGGACGGCGTCTATCTCTACATCTTCTAATTGCCTGATCTTTGGACGCCAAAGGCGCCCTGGGGCCTCCCAAAATTCGTTGAATATTAGCCGCCGTGAATTCTGCTGAGCGTTTTTTCCAGATGACGGAGATATGCTATTGTATTTCTCTAGAAAATTAGAGAACGTTTCCTTGAGTTGTGCTGGAGCAGCAGGATGTGGACGCTGAGGCTGTGGCCCTGAGACCATGATAAGCTGGAAGACAGCGAAAGAAGTGCGATACAAACCAGGTGGCCAACGACGTTTCCCAACGAAAGAAATGAGTGGCCTATGCGCAACGCGGAAAGAGGGATGCATAGGGTCGGATGTGTTGGTAACTTTGGTTCAGCGATGAGGCGGATGACTACTTATGTAACCATTCATCACAAGGTCACATGACCGATAGCATCACGCAACATTTCGTAGGTTAGTGAAAAGTTTCCGGGCTTTAGCTGGCTTTCAGTCGTGCTCAAGTTAAGCAACTTCTGGAACTGAGATGCACGATTACGTTGTCATACCATACCAACGGTCCAACACCACATTCAACTTAGAGTGCTCTTAAGCAGGAGCAGGAAACGCATGTGACCTTAGCGGGACGTGTGGCTCGCGTGTGGCACACAGCATCTTGAACTGAGACGAGAGTATCAGAGTATTCCATTCGGAAAGGTCATAAAACATTTCAAATCTCCGATTGATGGAGGGTTGAGGCAAGCAGTAAGAACCCCCACACCATAATCATTGTCCTGAATCAAATACTTAGAAGCACTCTGTGAAACCGTTAGTGATACTCAAATAGCACGCGGAAAGATAAAACTGACTGCGATGGACAATGCCCGGGCCTGACTCATCGTATTCCTGCTTTGAGCACCACAAATTCTGGAAAGTGCTGAGGGACGCGAGAATAGATCCACCAATCCAGACAGAGTATTTGCGCTCCGGCGGTGCAACAATCTTCACTTTCATACTGGAAGGAGAAAGCGACGTCAACTCCTTTTGCATACGATCCGCAATACCAGGGAACATGGTCGTGCCCCCAGAGAGTACGACGTTGCCATAGAGGTCACGACGGATGTCGAGGTCGCACTTGAAGATTGAGTTGTATCTGAACAGAGATGCCGTGATTGGGCCAATCCTGATGCTTTTCGAGTTGGACTCACGTAGTCTCATGGATACCAGCCGCTTCTAGACCGAGGAAAGACGGCTGGAAGAGCGCCTCTGGAGAACGGAAGCTATGTATAAGCTGTGATCAAATTCATGGTGTCCAAATCTAAGATGAAAAACCTACCGTTCATTGCCAATTGTAATCACCTGCCCATCTGGGAGCTCGTAGCTCTTTTCCAGCGCCGAAGACTGAGCCGCCGTTTGCAATTCTTGTTCAAAGTCAAGTGCAACGTAGCAGAGCTTCTCTTTAATATCACGAACAATTTCACGCTCGGCAGTTGTCGTAAACGGATAGCCCCTCTCCGTCAGATGTTTGATCAGCAACTCGGTGATATCACGACCGGCAAGATCCAGACGAAGGATGGCGTGTGGAAGCGCAAAGCCCTCGTAAATGGGCACCGTATGCGAAACACCGTCACCGGAATCAAGGACAATACCGGTCGTTCGACCGGACGCGTACAATGACAGGACAGCCTGGATGGCTACATAGAAAGCCGGGACATTAAACGTCTCAAACATAATTTGCGTCATCTTCTCGCGGTTCGCCTTCGGGTTAAGAGGGGCTTCAGTCAGTAGAACGGGGTGCTCCTCAGGAGCAACCCGAAGCTCGTTATAGAAAGTGTGATGCCAGATCTTCTCCATGTCATCCCAGTTGGTGACAATACCATGTTCAATGGGATACTTCAAAGTCAAAATACCACGCTTAGACTGCGCCTCGTCACTTTGAGATGTCAGCACTACTGTTGGAAGCAGGATCGTGATACGGCTACTGACCCAACATAGGAATCTTTCTGACCCATTCCAACCATGACACCCTGGTGGCGAGGACGACCAACAATCGACCTAATCGCGACGGTATGATTAGCAGCGGACCATGCGAGAACGAGAGGTGCACGAACGGGAAAACGGCACGAGGAGCATCATCGCCTATGAGACCAGATGGGTTCAAACCGACGCAAAAACTTCAGATACATTCTTACCAGCAACTAAAAGACGAATATTAGTCGCGAAGCTACATTAATTGGGACAGATGCAACTCACAGCCAGCTTTGCACATGCCAGAACCGTTATCAATAACCTAAACGGAACGGGTATGAGGTGGTCACCGCGTCAATCGAGAATTGTACACACGAGGGCAGCCACTTCGTCTTCCATTGTAGTCCAACTGTACCGACGTGGGTCTTACAGGTAACAGAGTCAATGCAGAGTGATGGCAAACGCTAGAAATTGATGAAGGACGCCGACGGAAAGGGCAACTCTAAATATTCATGCAAGAGGATCACGTGAGGTGCGGAGTCAATAGCATTCACATGCGCTACCCTCCGCGTCTTACACAGTTTTATCGAGCTTTATCGTTTATCGCTGTACTTCACCCATACAGCACCGAATGCTTAATAGTAGTCCAAACGTGCATGGTGCAATGGTTACAGTATGGCCATTTTGTGGGCTGCGTAGGCGAATACATGGACTTTGCATGATGAATATAGGACGATGAAGTAAATAAGCCTCAATCAGAGCTCGTTGTGGAACGAGCTAGGGAAGACCGTTAAATAGACGATCAGGAATACAGGGCTTGAAACGCACTGTAGATGAGTTGTCCATGATGGTGGACAATTCGCTTAATCGCACCCTCCTTCTCGAGGTGCCGAATCGCAATCCGAGCCAAGCTACCATTGATCTTGAGTCGCTCGATAAGGATGCTTTGGGAAATGAATCGGAAGGTGGGAGCCTCCTTGAGGATACGATCATAGGTCGTCTTATCAAGGGTGACGGCGTGTTGCGCCTTGTCTTTAACCTTGCCCTTGGACCACTTCTTCTTCTTGGCGGCTTTGCCCCCACCGGATGATGTTGGTGCTGCTTTCGCCTTGGCCTGAAACAAGGGTATCAATACTGGCAGTATCCGAGCAGAATGAACGCCATCCGCCCATCTAATTCCCAGACACCGTGAAATCACGTTCACAAAAGTGTCGTGGGGACATAAAGATTCACTGTCACTGGTACCACCAGGAAAAGTTGCTTACCATGTTGTCGATACCTCGTCGTGGTCGTTAGCTTTCGTGAGACCCATCCCCTTCGTATATTTCGGAGTTTATGTCGGAGATCGAAACGTCTGTACGCGACCAAGTACAGTGTACACTGGTACGCGTCGATGCATCCAAAGCCGTTCCATGCATCACCTTCTTATACTGGGCCCACAAGTCGTTCATCTTAAAGTTTTGCACCTTATGCATGGACCGCAGCTCGTCCTTCGTCACGGCTTGCGTCACGGTCTCTCCAGGCACTGTGCCGCGGTGAGGATGCAGCATACTACAGTATTCGAAGAAACCGGTAACAAATATGGATGGCTTGTCGAGGTCGCCGTAAGATTGCAATTCGAAATCACAGGAATAAATTCAAATACAACTAGATCGTAGCATCCACGGGTCTTCGTGTATATCAATCCACGCGTTTAATAGGTATCTTAGCCTCACCGTCTGTACGAGCCGATTATGCCAAATGGAGAGGTGCAAAATCCGAGCGCAAGCGCGCCTAGTGCACCTAGGGTCAGCCATATCGCACTGCCGTATTGCGAGGATCATCCCAACTTGCGGAATTTGTGCCGCGTGATGCTGAAAAGCACCATGTCGAGAATAAACACAACCAGTGTGACAAGCGCAGCCAATGAAGAACTAAGTACCATGAGGACAGTGCCCGAACGATGGTATTCAGCGCCGCAGAGAACGAACAGTACGGCAAGGCCCGATTGGCCAGTGGCAATGGGATCATTGGGATGCAAGGTGAGGGGGAAAGTGAGGTTATAGATAGTAGAGGATGACAGTTCTCCGGTCCTGTGAGTCTGTTAATCCAGATTTCCGATAACGCGATAAACAAATCAAGGCCTTGAGCCCACCACCATTCACGCCGGCAAAGCACTGTTCAACACGGTGTGGGCCCTTGTGTAGGCCATGTGGCCAGTCTCCAGTGAGGTTGCGCAGAGATAGATCAAGCCAGCGGTCTTCGTGGGTAACATACATTAAAAGCATGTTCATATCGCCTAAATCCTCCACACAACCCAGTCGTCCTTCTTCTCCGAGAACCAGGGCTTAAAATAATCGGCATTGAGCCTCTGAATGACTTCCACACGGCGCTCCTGGAACCAGGAACCAGGCTTCATCACGAGGATTCTTGAACACGGTGTCGTCGTACTCCTTCCAAAGCTTGAGAGCACGGTTGGTGAAGCCGGTCTTTGAATTTATTCAGACACCATCAGGTTTCACCAAGGCGAATCCTGGTAAGAGGCAAGAAATGGTCACCATTTCTAGCACTCTCATAGCCCATCGAGGATTCACCCCGAAATCTGACAGATGTGATATAGCCGAAGATATAAAGGGTCGTGGAGTTAACCCCCTCCCCAAACCCGACCCCTACCTTTCATCTACTGTATTTCCAATTTAACAGAGGCCTCAGTATGATCGGTCACATTCAGATGTCGGAATACTCTGATTTGATCAAATTACACCCCCTCTTTCACTACTACCCGCTGCCCTCAGCTCCAGCCCGAAGCGATGCCAGCAATTCGCTCAAGCGCCTACGGAGCTTCTGCAGTAGCTCGTCGTCGTCCGGGGAGGGAGGGGGCTGCGTAAGTCATGAGTAGGGTAATCCCTTGAGAGAAGGGTCCCTACAAGTTGGTCAAGTAGGTACTGCAAACCTATCAGCCAGATGCACGTGGTAATCTTGGTCGGAGTGATTCCTATTTACCTCGGCCTCGTCTATGGTCTGAGAAGTAATTGAAAGAATTGCACGCAGAATTCGCAGACGGCGGAGATGGTACATACGAGAATTATTGGTCCCCTTTGGATCAATGAGCAGGAGGATCGGCGTGATAAGGCAGTCACCTAACCTGTTCATGGCCTGAGACTGAAACAGGGTAAGGCTCTGTGTCAAGAGATTTGTTTGTGATGTGTGATCTTTGTCGGAGATGCAAGAGACACGACGTATATATATGAACTCACATCAGCCACCTTATCCCAACCGATGCAGGTTTTCAAAATTGTGCCCACTGTTCAACAATACGATTGGGGTAAACTTGGTACTTCCTCCAAGGTAGCCGTGTTTGCTCAGTCTAGTATCCCTGATTTTCATGTTGATGAATCGAAACCCTACGCCGAAGTACGTGTTTACCGTGATGAAACCTTGCATCGAAGTTAACGTCGCGGAAGTTCTGGATGGGCACACATCCGAAATCTCCCTCCCTCGTCTCAGCCTCAGGAGAAACACTTGCTAGCTATCTTTCCAAGAACCAAAGTCTGATCGGCAAAAGGGTCTCCCAGAAATTTGGCACGGAAGACGGCAATCTTCCTTTTCTCTTCAAAGTGTTGGCCATTGAGAAGGCACTCAGTATACAGAGCCACCCGGACAAGGCGACAGCAGAGAAACTGCATGTGCAGCAGCCAGACATTTACAAAGGTAAACCCACCCCCACTGCCGTGCGGGTATGAGCACCGAGGCTTGGCTTCGCAGATCCGAACCACAAGCCCGAGATGGCGCTCGCCATCACACCCTTCACCGCGCTTTGCGGCTTTCTCCCGCTGGAACATATTGCCACCTACCTCAACAAAGTACCTGAATTAGCGGCGCTGATTCCCCAGGCCGTGTTGGACAACTTTCTGCGTGTAGTACCTACTACAGACCCGAACGCACCAGCGGCGAAGCAGGCGCTGCGTGATGTATTTTCAGCACTCATGACCGCGCCAACGGACATATTCACCACTCGGCTCGCCGGGCTCATAAAGCGTTTCGAGTCCCTCTCTGTGCATGCCGAAGAGGAAAGCGTTCGCGAACTTGTGTTGCGTCTGAACACGCAGTTCCCGAACGACATTGGAATATTCTGCTCGTTTTTGTTAAACTATGTCAACCTTTTGCCGGGTGAGGCAATTTTCCTCGGTGCGGGAGAGCCGCACGCTTACGTCTCTGGCGGTCAGCACCCCTCCCATGCCTCTTCATGCAAAAGTTGATATAAGCCTAATATACTGCAGACATTATCGAGTGCATGGCCAACTCCGACAATGTTATCCGTGCTGGACTCACGCCCAAGTTACGCGATATCCCAAATTTGGTGAACACACTCACATATGCTGCTGCCCCTGCTTCGCGCCATCGCGTTAAGCCTCTACCCTTCTCGGCTTCCTTGGCTTCGACACTTTACGATCCCCCGATTCCTGAGTTCAGCGTGGTGAACACGACGCTCATGCCTGGACAAACAGAAGGACATCACGCAATAGATGGACCAAGCATTGCGATCATCGCTCGGGGCAAAGGCAAGTTACAGTGGTCCAGTGGTTCCTTGGACGTAGTTCGAGGCGAGGCCATCTTCGTCGGCGCGAACACTGCAATCGATCTTTTTGCCGGCGGAGAAGAGGATGAGAAGCTCGAAATCTACCGAGCATTTGTCGAAGTGTGATAAATTCCAAACAAATCAGGGTGCTTTCATGAGGAAGAGTCAATTCAGGCTGAAGTAGAGTAGACTTGTCTCTGCGCAGAAGGGAAACTACCCCTGCAGCGAACATTCAATCACTATCGCTACTACTGTCATCAGCCGCAGCCTCGTGCTCGTCGGTAGAACTCTCATCATCACTCTCTTCCTGGCGTTTCTTGACAACCCCACCACGCATTGCTGCCATCTGACCCGCCAGCGAATCCTCCTCCGGGTCTGAGATCTCGTCTTCTTTGGGCTGCTCGTCGGCATTGAGTGCAGCGAACTCCTCCACCCGTAACTAGTCATGACTTCAGCGACCAGTAAAGTTGCGAAATGACGGGAAAAGTGTATACCTGAAGATCTCTTGCTGCGTCCTCGGCAATGTATGTGTCACTCACCACTATGACACGCCAGGTGAACAGGCCGGTGCCAGGAGGAGCCTGGAACTTAAGCTTGTACAACCGATAGTCCCTTACTCGAGTAGGATCAGCAAAGGGCACATCGGTCACCTTCAATGGAGGGACGACGAGCCGATCGCTTTTAGCATCGGCTAGGACAATCCACCAACTAGGCTTGTGATTCTGAGTATTTGTCCGTGTCAACGAAGACAATCGGGGTATGAAGCAAACAACAAACCGAGGGCCATAAAGGAGCGTGAGCAGAGCCGAGAATTGATGTAGCTGACTTGAGATCTTCGACGTCTTTTGGGTTATTAAGGAACGCATTGTCAAGGCGAGCTTCTTCGTCAGCGTCGACTGTTGGGCGATTCTCCGCACCAACCTCGCCGTTTGCTTCGGAAGCTGGGGCACTTTTGGGTGGGAAAACACGGAGTTTCATGACCAGGTGTACCAGTGCCTGGGGCGTCACAATACGCTCGTCAATGACTGCGGGGCAGGTCAGACAACACGCAGATTGTGACGACACTACAACGTACCTCTGAACTTAGCGTCAACAATCTCTATCCTTCCCCAGCGCTCCACGGTCTTCCGCGCGTCTGCGGCAAGAGAAATTTTCTTCTGCTCCTCTAACGCTGTAATGATATCCTTGAAATCGCGGGATAAAGGTGGCAAGGCGCGGATTTCATCCTTCTTGAGGCCCGGCAACTGTGCCCACCGTGCACCTGGCGAACCGGGTAGGATGCCTTGCGCTAAGTACGCGTGCAGACGCATAGCTGCGATAGTAGGCTGTGACCAATTGCGTGCAGTTGTGATGAGGAGGAGGGCGTTGAGGAGGTTTGGGGTTTGTAAGAGGACGCGCGCCTGGTCTACGAAGAGTAACTAGATATCACATAGTGAATCAACTTGGGAGACGACGCACGTTTCTGGAGTGCAGGATCTCCGATGGGGAGACGTAGGAGGTGCGCATAGAGTAAGATTAGCGAATGCCAGCGAGCGTCAAGTTCGCCTACGGCGCGTTGAAATTGCTGCCGAATACGAACCCAGCGAGGACCAAGTTCCACTTCAATGGTTTTCTCAAGCGAGCGCAGGACGTCGCTAGGCATTGTCTTCCCTGGTGCCATCGTCTGCCATTCTGTCGCCTGGCCAATTGCCGAGACGACTTCATAGACGTCAGAAGTCTCGGTAAGTGCCTTCCAGAAGCTCATCGCAGTTTGCGCAAAAACGCCATCCTTAGTCTTCCGGCGGGACCCAAACCACCAATTACCCTAATATGCGTGAAACGTCTCAATCTAGCTCCAAATCCTTAGCTCAAGAGATGAACACATACCACGATAACCGGGAGACCAATGCCAAACAGAACACCATAACAGCCAAGTACCCAACCATTATTATGCGCCTCCACGATCCACGGAGGAAGCGCAATGCCCATTATGATCTCCTGCCGGCCATCTGGGTGCCCATAGTCCTGGAAATTTTTCCGAATGGTCTCGTCGGTAAGCCTGCAGCCAGGTTAGATCAGGTAAATTCCGATAGATTACTGCGTACGCTTTATAGGCTTTGGTAATCTCGACAAAGCGCGCGGCCACAGAATCAGCTGTATCATTGCCAGTGAGCTTCACTTTGTCAGGGTGACTGTGTAAGTAGTGAGTCAACGCAATGAGTGAAGAATGAAGAGAGGGAAACTCACTATATTTTGGAGAGTTTTTTGTAGTGAGACTTGATGGCCTTTTCCGGAGTACTCTACGGATGAACGTGATGTAAGATACTGAATGGCACAACGCCGATTGGACAGAAAGGGTCTGGAGCCAGGAACAAATGCTTGTTAGACCATCAAGACTTACAGACTTGATTCCCAGAATCTCGAAGGGATCGTATATCTTATTATCTATCTTTGTAGTAGAGACCTTGTATGCCAATAGACCAAACGCAACCCAACCCAGGATGATAAAAAGGCTTCTGCAGAGGTAGTCAGTCGTAGGGAGCGGCATCAAGCACGAGGGACACACTTAATTGTGACTTTAGGTCGAAGGAAAGTGCCCTTCTCACGTTTAAGGATCCGAGTACGCTTTTCGACGCATGCGGAGCACTCGCAAGCGGTTGAGGGTATTTCCCCTCCTGGGGACGACGCACCATGGGTCAGAGAGCAGATTATAAGATACCTAGTACGTACTCGGGGCTAAGGATATCTGCGAGAGTGTGACCGGAACTAGGACCATGAAGAGGACCGTGATTATAAAGAAGAGGGCCATGTGGCCTGTTTCATCGTAAGTGTAGCTCGCCATGGTGGGCGTGAAATATTGCAAGGAGGCGTGCTAGTGTACAGACTGGTCGCCGCCAGGGTTTGATGGATCGAAGGAAAGGACAAGCGCAGTGCTTGACGGAGTTGGATACGTCTTGCGCTAACGTTTAGGGATACAAGAACAAAGTGTTGCGAAAGACGAAGGAATGAAAGAAACCGAATTGCACATGCGCTGGCAAGTGCTTATGTCATCCCCCCACTCCTCATGCGAATACGCATCTTATCCGAGTTCGAGCAGGCGAATCTGCCCGGAATCAGGTCTTGGTTCAACGTTGGCAGGGAGAACACCGTAGCATCGCTTAAACTCAGTTTATGTGCATCAGTCCCTGCCCTGCACGATGCACAGATCCGCGCTACCGAGCTTGTACTCACCCTCGATGACTTTGAGCTGCTTGACAACTCCCCAATCCACGTCCTCCGCGAAGGTGATCTTATTTGGTACGTGGAACACGTGTATCTTCCATCACTTGAATGACCGTTGTAACAGCTTGCGTCGTCGTACGCGTCTACCCAAGCGCAGGGCAGAAACCGCCGAAGAGGCTCCACGAAAAAGGCACCGACCCTTACCTGGTTCCAACGGTGCCGCCGGCGGTCGCGCTGGAGTTGGGGGCGTTGGTATAAACGGTTTTATTTTTCAGGCTCCTGAGCGTCTTGGTAGGGGTCGGTCAACAGAGTCATCATCTTCGTCGTCATCATCAGACACCAGCTCGGATACATCTTCCGATGATACGTCTTCCAGCTCAGAGTCCTCAGAATCCACCTCGGGATCTACCTCGGACTCTGATTCTGATTCTACCAGGTCATCCTCTTCCGATGATCTCGACCGTCCTCTTCTTCGTCCTCCACCATCGTCTGAACCCAAAACGAGGCCATCTCAGTCGAGGTACGTGGCCTCGTCACTGTCAAGAATTTATTTGTCACCTGCGTTCGGACCACAGGCCCATCTCTGTACCGCCTGGATTTGGGAAACCGCAGACCCATAAACGCAATGAGCGTCGCCGGAAAAAGCGCCAAGCGGAACGTGGGAGTGATGATGTCCCGCCCGTGCCAGCAGGCGGCTCAAATGCGATAGCCCTTGGCGTTGCTAATAAGTCTGTACTCACACCAAAACCGATGATGATGATGTCTTTAAAGAATAAAAATAAGCGACGGGAGTTCAAGAATACCATCGGCATGCCATCTCGCATCACTTTCCAAGACAATGAAGTCGCTCCGAGTCCGCTACCGACCCTAGTACCTCCTAGTGAGAGGGACCAACTACCTCCGAGGTTGTTTGTGACGAGTGTGGACGTCGAAGAGGATATATTGCCAAGGAATAACGACCAAAATTGGGACCGAAAGAAGAAGAAAAAACAGAGGGAATCGTACGGACAAGTGGCGGATGGGGTTGATGTTGCTCTCGATTATAGCAGGACCCCCGAAGAGGACAACACAGCGTCTGCCTCGACGCAGAATTACGCAGCGCTGGAGAATGCATGGGAGAATGCACCACCACTAGGAGAAAAGGACGCCCTTTCGATTGGATGTGTCGTCGGGTGGCAAGTACGTCAATCTCTCACGTCTTTTGACGAATAATTTCTTAGATGGTGTAGGAGCTTGGCATAAACCCGACTACGGTTACACCAGAAATGATGCTGTTCTTTGCACGAGTGGTGTCAGCCGGCGAAAATGGCGCAGTTGTTGTAAGACTTCATCGTCCAGGGTTGGGTATGGCCTCGTTTGCTGGAGGAGATTTGAAGGATGAAGAAGAGGAGTTTCCCTGGGACAGAATTCTAGAGATGCGCTGGAGGCTTGTCTCCGATTGAGCACTGGTAGAAGGCTGGAGGGGGTTGAGTAACTGCCTATATTTCGGGCAGATCCAGCCTTTATCATAAGCTTTGAGCTGGTATGACTCTACTAGTAATACAAACTACTATCTAAATTTACATTTTGAACGCCTTTCGGCTGGATAGATGTCATTATTGACCTAGGATGTACTGTAATAAAGCACAAAATGTCGTTTGCACGTCCAAGGTCATTGCGAGTGATCTAAGGAGACTAGGAAATATGATCATTTTTATGGGCTATAGGACCCTGAAGGTGCGGAATTATCAACGTCGGATGAGGGAGCTGACGACCACGGTGAGAGAGCATCGTCTACCATAATGCCTGAGATACGGTTAACGATAGACTCAGGGTATTGTCTAGTATTTCATGAATTGGCGTCGACCAGAGCAGCGATGTAGACACATACCGTTCCTGGACCCGCCTGATCAGCGAAACTGCATGATCGCGGTTGCCACTACCAAGCTCTGCGCGAACCATTGTTTCCCATGTTGATGGCTAAGGGAGTACATCAGCGTTGGTTTGCAAAATTTACTCTTAGGAGCTTACTTCGCGATATACGAACTCATTGGGCGAAATGCGCCGTGCCACAGAGGTATCATGCGGCGCATGATTATGTGGGGCGGCGACACCAACTGGGGGATCTGCCAAGGACTCAAACACCTTCCGCGCCTCCTCAATGTTCCCCACTGCGGCATAACCCCTAATGAGTAGGTTCGCTATATAAGCCGTCATGTGCACGCCAGATCGCTGGAGGCGCTTGAGGTACGTCGGCACGAGCTCTGTGCGGCGCAGGGTAACGAACACATTGATGAGGGCTTCAAACGCCACGGCATCCGGAAGTTGGGCCCCACTTGTCAGGGTGCTTGGATGCTTCTCGATTGAGTCGAACACCTCAACTGCCTTGTCAAGGTTTTTGTCGACGCAGCCGTGGGCATTAATGAGCGCCGCCCAGTGCGAGCCCTGCACAGTTACACTGTTGTCCTTGACGAGCTGCGCAAAAGTCTTCTCCATAGTCTTAATATCAATAGGTGCAATAGTGCCATAACAATCAAGGAGAAGCTAAAACAATTCGGCGGTCAGTGCGCTGACGCAAGACTGAAGGATAATCATGCCTTGTATGAATGTGAAGTTGGCTTAATCCCGGCGCTAATCATGCAGTTGTAGTAGTGTAAGAACCGGGCACGATTTGGTTTGGTCTGAACATAGAACTGCATCATGGTATTATAAGGGGGAACGCGGGGACGGAAGTTGCGCTGGGCGGTCATTTCCTCGAAGAGTGTTTCGGCCGAGGCGCTGTCACCGACACGGCAGCAGGCAGCAATGACGGCACCATATGTGATTGACGACGGAATGATACCGGAGTTCTTCATGTTCTGGAACAACTCCAGTGCATAATCTGCCTTGCGTGCCTTGGCGAGCTTCGAGATCGTAGTGTTGTAAAGGAAAATGTTGGGCCACACCCCGCGCGCCTGTGACTCGTGAAAGTACTCGAGCGCCCGCGCCGTGTCATCGGTGGTGTCCCTGACACAATGAATCAGTGCGCCATACGCGTCAGCGGTGGGCGTCAAACCCTGCTGAAGTAGGCGCAGGCGATGGGCATCCGCTGACAAGCTATCACCAGCGTGGGCTCTTGCAATTATCATGGAGTTTTCAACAGCGACCCAGCCATCCAATTGCGCGCTCTTAGTACCGTGCAAGAGCGAGATGATGTTCTGTGCAACGCCATACAGATAGTCGACTTTAGCCATCTCGCCAGTGCGTCCGAGACCTTCAATAAGGCGACCGACAACTTCTGGAGTAGGGAAGGTGCCTAACGCTGCGCCACGCTCGAATCTTTGAAAAGCTGTAACAGCAGCGTCATCCTTTCCGCGGCGCATATTCAGCTCGTCGATGTAACGCCCTTGGTAGTCATCTATCCTCATCGTCCCAACGTCAATCGGAGCTGTGTTCGGAGTAGGTTGGGGTGGAGGCAGACCCGCTGGTTGAATAAAAGCAAAGGTCTTGGGGCTGGCAAGTAAGGCAGAGAAGCCAGGGCCAAGTTTTTCCAAGAGTTCAGTGGCTTCCACAATACCCTTCTGGTAGATGATAGGACGAAGGAGGCTGTGCATCACCGCCTCCGAAACGTGACCAGGGTCGATACCGAAGCGCGCCATATCCGTAAGAAGAGAAAGGGCCTGCGAGACACCGCCGTCCTCGGTCGTGGGCTCCCCGTATGTGCTGACTGAGAAAGCCAACGCTTCCCAGTCCTGAGCGGTAAGCTCCGTAAGTTGGTCCTGTCGTCCTTGAGCAAGCGTGTATGCATTCAAAAGCGCCCGGGCAAGTCGTTCCGTAACGTGCATTCCCCGAGTCGCCCAGGTCTTCACGATGCGCAACACGGAGAGGAGGGGGACGGGACGCGGGACGTCCTGGTCGAAGAGCACCATATCCGAAACGGAACGAATGAGATCGGGTCTCTCATCGCGCAGGCCCTCATGGGGTCCCTGTACAGGCCAGGTTCCCCGAAACGCGGAGAGCTGCTCAATGAGGTCGATTGCTTTGTCTATGCAACCGAATCTAGCATACATCCCGATGAGCTCCCGTGTGGCATTGATCCCATGCACATCCGAGAGAATAGCACCCCAATCCTCACGTGAACCCAGGGCGGAGAGGGCTTGATCCAGAAGGGCAATCGCTTGTTCCATGCTGACCTCGTGTGATTGTAGATATCGAATATTGGCAAAGTATGAGATACGACGCATGAAGGTTGGCATCTGACCAGAACTACCCACACGAGCGGCGTAACGGGCATACAGGCGGTTAATATCATGGACACGATCCAATTCGCAAAGTTGATTGAGGACGTCGCGCCAAAAGTCAATAGTTGGCTGCGGTGGTTCCAGGGTTGGGGCCCATTCATTTTCCGTATGATTGCCTTGGTCGATCAGTCGCTCGAACCACGAAACAGCGCTAGAGGGGTCGCCCATCAGGCAGAAGCCACGCACGATGACGGCGTAGGTTGACATTGCTGGTGCAGGGACATCCTTTGGGCCAAACTCTACTCCAGCTTCCGTGTCAAGCATCTCACCAAGAAGGTCTAGGGCAGCACCAGGGTTAGCTGCGCGCAAATATGCATTGATCATTCTGTTCCAAACACGAATGTGCCCCGCTCGAGCGGGCACTAGGTTCGCGTCTTCCCATCGGATTTTGCCTTGGGTACAAAGTTTCCGGAATTCATCAAATACGACACGTGCGCCCTCGATGTCATTGACTGACATGTATACGTCGAGAAGATGGGAATAGATAGAGCCATTAGGTGTGGGAATTCCGCGCTTCTCGAGATAAGTGAACACGCGAATGGCTTCCTTGACGTTCTGATGGCGAGCGCATGAGTGGAGAAGAGCGATGTACAATGATGCCGAAAGGACATGAAAGCGGTTTGTCGAGGCGGCGGCGAAAAGGCGCAACGCAGAAGGGAAATTCTGTTCCCCACGGAGCGCTTCGATGCGTCGCTGGTCAACGAAGTCCGCGGCATGATCAGAAAAACCCAACGCATGGCGCTTCTCAATACTCTTGGAAACGACTTCGACGAGCCAGTGGACTTCCTCATCACGTGCAGTGAGTACAGTAATGAGTGTCGTGTAGGTACGGGCATTTGGCCGGATGGAACGGGTAACCATGTCATTGTAAGTCTGTAGAATCTCCGTTGGTTGTTCATTACGCTTGCGAAGGGCAACGAGTTTGTCAAGAATGTTGTTCCAGTCCTCAACAGTGGACTCATAGTCGGGTTGTCGTAACTTCAGCAGTTCTGCGCGTACTTCGAAAGGGTCCAGAAGTTGCGGATCTAAGGGGGCCGTGGATGCTGGTGTAGCAGGTCGTGGGTACAAAGGAGACTTGGGACGAAGTTCCGGAGTGAGAACAGATTGCGGATGGGCTGAGTCCGTCGGGTCGATGGACGGAACGGGACGGGATGATAGGGAGACATCGTCGGGAAGACCGGAGACGGGGACCGCAGAAGCTGTGGAGTTGCGACGGACAAGGCGTGGGGTAGGAGGTCGTGACGCGGGTTCCACGTCCGCCAGAACACATTGAGGACGATAAGACCCCACAAAAGCGTGATGAAGACGCGCATGTTGCTGGACGGCCTGCAAAACGCCGAAGCTTTTCGCACGCTCAGCCGTCGCAATGGCGTCAGACCCGAGCGAGAAACTTTGGCTACGGCTGCGCTGTTTCCGCTCAACGCGCGTCGACTGCGAGACGGTTTGGGGAAGAGTCGGTCTGGACTCATCAGTGTCATCTTGGTAGGTTATACCCGTGTCCGTGGAGGATGTATTTGCTTGGACCACAGAACGGCTCGGTTGCTGAATGTGGGTATCAGGGAACCTGGAATGGCGCCGAGGGATGATGACTCACCTTATAGCCCGAGTAAAACCTACTACCGGTGTGAAATTTAGCCCCTCCACTCGCACCAGCATGCCCGTTACCCCAACTTGAAGATCCAGTATTGTTATTCCAAGAGGCTAAGCTAGATGTCGAAGATGGGGTCGTGCCAGTTTGAAAACCAAGGACATTCCGGAGCGTATGACCGGCTTGATTCTGAGCCGCAGCAACGGCACGACTCGTATGGTGGAAAATGTGATTAGCTACCTGTGGTAGCATACTCAAGTGGGCTGGTCAGAATCTGCCCAAGTTAATAGAAGGAGGAGATATTGAAGGGACGGCCCCGTCTAGAGCGAAAATTAATAGCGTGGTTGTTAACGTCGGATGAGAATGCAGTGCCGTCATCGGCCCGTTGCCGCTTGAACACGTCGTCCGTGATAACCCTCATAAGCGTGGTAAATAACCAAATAAATAAATATTTATTAGTCTAGTCGGGCATCCTTCCCGCTCTTGTAAGAGTGTGTATAGTCCTCATCCATTAAGAGCCGCCTTATTACCCAAAACACGACCAAGATACCCAGCGCGAAGAAACTCAGCGTTGCCCAAGGATGGTCGCTCACCATCCTCTCAATGGCAAGCAACTTGTTGTTGATAGACTAGATAGCTGTGTGAGGATCTGATTTTTGCGTGAAGCTTGGGGACTTACTCTGGCAAGACGTTCAACGATATTCTCGGAATGTCGTACACTCAAGGTGCCCTTCATCGCGTCGCCTAATGCTGTGAATATACTTGCATCGTCAAGCGTCAAGTGACTACCAGTCCTGGTCGTATCAAAGTACACCAATCGCTGCGACACAATATTAGCCACTCGACAGAATACGTGTTGTGTGGACAGACTTACCGAATGGTCTACAATGACGACCTGCGCCGGACCCTTAATACCATACATGCTTTTGAGCCAGCTCGTCCATCTTTCCTGGTCCATCCAAGCAAACACGACCTGCCGTGTTCCATGCGCTGGCGTATACTGAGTGGCATTAGTCCTACGCCATTGGGCGGCGAGCCCGCGAACCGTCTCGACAACCTGATCACGCTCGACGCCAGAGGCTGTAACAGAAACCAAGACAACGAGTGGTCTACTCTCTGCGTTCATCACCTCCTGGAACGACCCCTCGCTAATCTCCATGGCCAACGGCAAGCGGTGGGTTTGTAACCATTTAGAAAGGTCTTCAACACTTGTCTGCGCGCTGAACCGAAGTTGAGCTGCAGCGCTAGTGTCACCATCTTTCAACGCGATCAGATGGAAATCAGAGGTAACAGGGAGAGCAAAGTGAGTAAAGAGTTCCGGGGCACTAGAAATGAATAAAGGAGGTGATCCTAACAATGGACGCGCAGCTTGTGTGAGACTAGGCTGCTACCTATTGAGCGAGTAGCGTGGTTAGAGTAATGTAATTAAGCTCACGGGAAGTGACACGCCGGGCGCATGGAAGGCGATATACAATGCAGAGTTATCTTTCACAACTTGCACCAAATCCGCGTAATCTAACTCTAAGAATACTCTACTTTCTTAGTTAGCGGTATTCTTCGTAGGTAGTGCTCAAGGACTCACGGTCTAACTGCTCTCTCGGCCCAGTCCTTCATCGCTTCGACTCTGCGACTGCCTGAATACTCCGTCTTTTTTCCAGATGCAGGGTAGAAAAACAACATTGGAAAGCCAGTGACGCCTTCCGAAGAGCAGAGCGACTTATAATCTTCGCAGTTTACTTCCGCAACGGCAACTCGATGTTGGAGCCCTTTGGCAAGTTTTTCCCAAATCGGCGCTAATTTTTTGCAATGTCCACACCTATCCGAGTACGTGTCCTCATCAACGTCCACTTGGAAGACTCCGAGTAAATGCAAGACCCACCATGGTGCAAAGAACTTTACAAAGACATCGCCATCCGCAACAATGCCTGCAAAGGACTCCGGGGTAAGAGCAAGTACCTCTCCATGGGGATTCCGCTCATTGTGTAAGGTTTGTAGGTCGTGCTCAGGAAGCTCTGGGGGTGGCACACTATAGGATGGCTTAGACACTCCCGTGTGTTCTTCGATGAAGAGCATAACACGTTCATAACTGCGACCTCCCTCGAACGTAACTTGGAGCGCGCCAGCACGATACAGTTGCATTTCGGGATAACCAGTAACACCGTTTTCATCGCAAAGGTCTGTGGGGGTTTCAGATAAAGGAACAGAGCCCCTAAAAAGAAAATTGGACGTGCCACCATTGACAACACAGTCCACTTGTGCAAAGTTAACGCTTGATCCAGCATAATCTTCGACAAGCGCGTCCCATGTAGGTCCAAATGCACGGCAGTGGGGGCAAAAAGGGGAAAAGTGCTCAACGAACCTTCGCCCGCCTACATTAACTCAGAGAATGGGGTTAGACGTCAAAGCACTCACCAGTAACCTGTTGCGATAGTCTTGCTGAAATTGTCTGCTGTCAATAATTTGTGCTCTACACTCTTCGCTGGGAGAGCACATGCGAGAGAGGCGATAAGTAGCAATAGGGAGAAGGGCTGCATAGAGCCAGTGATACCGGGAGCGATGGCTTCGTAAGCGAGAAGTGGGAGAGATCGTGGGAAGATTGGCAGAATGGAAAGCTTTGCTTATCCACACTTCTCCTCGACGGTGCACGTCGCACTTTTCGTACATGTCACAAACGCTGCGAAACTCAAGGCGCGCATCGTACGTGCGAGCACTTTGGAAGGCACAGAGGGACAAGTAGAACGTGAGGCAGTCAACTTTGCCTTCGTCGATGCCCGGCTAGTATGTCACAAAAGCCGTTCATCTTTACGGACAGCGTGATTGAGAGGAGGTGCTGAGCGCAGGTAACAAGCGTCTTACACATTCAGACAGCTATTACGCAGGCCCTGCTGGCTGCAGCACAAAATACTCTCAGGACTAAGACAGTTCATTCAGAGGTCATATGGGCTTTGAATCCAAGCAACAACGTGAGCCGACATATCAGTTTGTCTTTGCCCAGCTCCGAAGTATTGACCCAGTATTGACCCCCGTCCATTAGATTACGGAAGCATTACGTCGCTACGGCGTATCTGACGACACTACTGCACTCCTCGTCATTCGAATCGATCCCCTCAACCCCTCGGGTGTCAAGAGCAGAATGAGTGCCGCAGTTGAGGGCACTCAAGTGCCCATGTCGCAACTTGCGAGTTTGACAGACTGGGTCTCCGTGAAAAAAGTGGGTGGGCCTATCTGCATCCCTGATCTACGCTCAATTCACGCGCTGTAGTACAACAAATTAAATGTGGACCCCGTTATTAGGGAAGCGCAGAATAACCCAGCTCGTGAACATCACTTAATTGATAACATTGTCGTAAGCCTCGTAGCGATGAAGAGCGTTGCTGCGTGATTCGGACCAGAGCCTGTAGAACTGAAGCTGTACCCTTGAAAGTAACTCTAGTAACACATCAGGAACATAAATGCTCTAAGCACGACAAGCACCCCTGCCTTGCCCGATTAAAAATGCTTGCTCCAAAAAATGCTACTCCAGAATTGATGATCACATGCAGCCGCACAGCATAAGCTAGCAGGTATTCCGCAACCCAACGCGCTAATATCATAGCTCATCCTTCGGAGACTCTGTCTCGTCCTCCAGGGGCAAGCACAACGCGGGCGTTGTCCCCGTGAACAGGTACTCACACTTCTCTAGCTCAGTTACCGTCAGTAAAGCATTCTCCGTCCCACAAGTTAGGTCAAGCTACAAGCGATTGTTAGGACCTGCAGTAGTCGAGGTAGCCAAACTACGATACCTTCACGTTGCGCTCTGGCCCGTTCCAACACCTTGTGCCGTGACTGTACACTTGTGTATGGTAATATTCTTTGGAGCCTTCTATTACACCAAGAGAGGGATTCCACGATGCGAATTTCCTAGTCTCATGAATGAGTCGAGATGCGCGCACGGACTCGTTCGAAGATTCCGCACCCGAGACTGAACGACGATCCTCCGTGATTTGGGTTTTGTCTCGCGTCTTCGAATAGGCACACCTCGTATACGTAGCTAGAAAATTGATGAGAGGAGGACATTTATTTTTTGACAAAAACTTACTCTCCCGTGTCTTTCCGTAGGCATGTGTTATGCAGCTTCTTCCACTCACCCTCTGCACCGTATCTGGTAGGGTCGAACAGATCTCCTAATTCTTCTCTAGCATCTTCCAAATGCTTCTGCGCAAGATTGAGGCCATGCTCAGCGTCGTTCAGTTTCTCCCGCGCTTTTGTAGCCTCTATAATGAACCCAATTCAGTAACACACACACACGACCAGCAAAGACTAGTCCAACCCGAGGCCGCGGTGGAAGAGCCCTTGACAATGCCGAGGACTTGTAACCCAGACACGAGAGTATCGCGAAGGAACTCATATTGTGGAATTAGGAAATCAGGGAGGTACGCCTTAATGTCATGTGCTTTAAGGAGAGTCAATTATTCCCTGTCACGGAAAGTCTGTGAAGTACTCACAAGGGGAGACGGAAGCTGGTTCATCAACGTATGAATCATGCTCCATCAGCAGCGACGTGTGGTCGACGTTGAGGAGTTCATCAAGTTGTTGTTCGAGTTGTCGCACAGACCATTCGCCTTCCTCTAACTCTTCCTTGACCTCGTCGACTTGAGCCGTTGCTCCATCCTCCTCGTCACCTCCTTCTTCGCGTTCTGCCTCACTAATGTGCGGCAGGCCTGCGAGGTATTCCCAACCGCGTACTGCTTCGAGGACGGCCATGTCCTGGTAATTCGGGTTGTAGCCGTGGCGAAGGGTGTCAAGAATGTCACTTAGTTGCTTTTCGCGCTCAAGGTGTCTTTTGTGCTCTCGCTGAAGGGACTTGAGCGCATTGTGATGTGTGATAAGAGAGGTGTACAACGCTGTGGCATATGTCACTGGTGTTGCAAGAATATATAATTACAGAACGCACGCGACTTCTTCTTGTGTTCAAGCACCTCTTCGGAAAGCGCTTCCGTTCGCTCCACGAGCACTGTAACAAATGAGGAAGTGCCAAAGATATGACGCAACAAGCATACCTCTAAACCGAGCAACCTCCTTTTCATGTCTCACAATCTCCATCTGAGAGCTCTCGATCTCTGTCTCTAACCGTTTTTTCTCTTTCTGTGCAAAGGCAATGTATGTCGAACGTATTTTCGAGCCCTAAATTAAATCAGAACCGCGAACCGCGAATTGCGTGTTCCACGGAAATACTCACAGTCTTTTGTAGCTTTCGCGCAGCCTCTTGCTTTTGCCGATATAGCTCGCCAACTGCTGCACAGGTGTTCTCGCATACACCAGCAGGCTCATCGGACCCGTCACAACAAGCAGGTTCTAAAGACGCGTCAGTAGATGAAGGGTACCGCAGAGCAAATAACGGACCACACAGCCCATCGTTTACGCGCGAACTCGGGATACTTGCACCGACATGACCCTCGTTCTCGCAGTAGAAGGTATTACCCGAACACGCACTCGTTCCTGGTGAGGCTTGTAAGAATTTGGTGAAAACCACGGCGGAAAAGAATGTACCAGGCTCATCACTGCCATCTATACAGTCACAATAATCATCATTTACAGCTGACCATGGAATGGTCTTGGTGCCATCTAGACAGGTCCATGTAGTTCCTTTGGGCTTGTATTGGGAAAGAAATGATGGGTGAACTCCGCGTGTCTGTGGTAACCCTGCAGCAAAAACGAAAGTCGGGAACAAGGAGAGTAAGAACAGTAGGGGGTGCATGAAGAGAATTAAATGCAGCAAGCCACTCTCGACGTGGAAGCGCTCTGGGTATTTACTGTTGTTTGTTACGAGCACTTCTTATTCACCGCCATCTTCTATCTTTGATTTTACAAATGAATCAGAACACAGCAACTGCCCCTTCTTACAATATTGATACCCTGTCAAGGCTGGTCATTCAGCCTATACCCTGTAACTGGTGTGGTTGTAATGCCACAATAAACAGTTGGGTCACACTTCAAAAGGTGTGTGAATGCTTTGGGTTTTTATGTCCTAATTGGGATTGGCATGTACTAAGCATACATAAATTAACTTTTTGTTAGCATTTGCAGCTACATTGTCAGATTAATGCAGTTAGCAAGGTTAATCCAGTCATGATTTCTCACTTCTCACTTCTTTTAGAACAATGGCCCTATGACATGTCAGATTAATGAATGCCTGGACTGTGAGCACCACTCACTTGCAATGCTTGAAGAACATATCAACAAGTGCCATCTGGACTTAATACAAGTTCCTTGTCCTGCCCTTGGTGAGTTTGACTTCCTTCTCTATTCTGTTTCTTATTATATATTATTTATAGGTTGTCTTCACATGGCAGCTGCTTCCCTAAGCCATCATTCCCACTTTTTGGAAAAGCATACAAAATTGCTTCATGCCAACCCTTGTGGTCATTTCTTTAAGCCCCAGATGTCACCTTTAACATCCCAATCATCACCACCCCCATCTCTACCTTCAGATACAAGATTTCCCAGCTATAAGTTGATTCCCTATATATCAGCAAGCAGATCACGAAGCATACCTGTTTGTAAGGGGCTGAATAGGTAAAGTGCTTAGCATCTTAATTGATAGGATTGTTTTTGACTTGAATTAGTATAACTAAATCTATCAGCTCTTTAGAAGTAGATAACTCAAAACAACAAGTGGCAAAAAAGTTTATGGCCTCATCAACTCCTAGACACACACTAAAGCTTAATGATGACATGCCCCAGCATGTATTCAAAGACTTGTCACCCATTCAAATCTCACAAAATACCTTTGATGCCTTAAAACCTCAGCACATCCCCATACCCTCTGACCCAGAGAAAGATTCCATGTTGTCTGCACCACCTTCTTGGAAACTACAGGGAGACAGGCCTGTTGACACACCTCAAACTGTTGGGTATCATGCATTTGTGACACTATGCCTGCCATGAATGGGTACTGTACTGTATGCCATACGTACCATACCTTCTGCTGTTCTTCCTCGGAAATTTGCAAAGTCCACAAACATGGTCAGGGACGAATCGGACTTGTTGAGCATATCGCAGGAGCAATAATTGTCTCTAACTCAGGTTATTACGACCTATAGATGCTTGCCACTCCTGTCGGGGAGTCACCGAGGGACCAGAGAACGCCATAGAGAAGAGTGGTGCTGTGTCATCTCCGCTAAGATCATGGCACGCTCGCGACTTCTTCGGCCGCTATTAGAGTCACCGAAGTGCGTAGACCGCTGCACAGAGGCCGACAAGACGCGTTCGGTTGTGACGCGGGTGCCAGTGGCCCGCGGCCGAGCTCGATGAGGAGCTCAGCGCATTCCTGGGAGATCTTCTACTTATAGTCTAGATGGAAGAACGCCGCCGCAAGCTGCTTTTGGAGTCTGCCGGATCAAGTTAAGTATTCGGGCTGGTGTTTGGCCGCGCTCGGGAACGGGGACGACGTAGATTGAAGACTGTCGGAGATGTCGCACGGGTGCCAGCTACGCTCGAAGAGAGTAGTTCGGGTTCCACTACGAGAGACTGATAGACGCCTTGAGACCTGGGGAGACAATAACTTTCAACCGCCTGCTATCATCAGAGTAGAACGAGTCTTAAACTCACTCTCAACCTCAGCCACAAACTCCCCGACCATCGCCCAGCGAATTTCTCCTCGGTATCATACTCGTTGCCACACTTGTGAGATGCAGCTGCGTAGCGGGCCCAAGCAAGGCCGCCTCTGGAGAACTGGGACGTTCGGAAAGCGACGGATGGTCGGCAGCGGCAATGACATTGACATTGCGTACGGCGAGGGCTATCCAACTCGAGCAGCAAGTGACCCATACGTAGAAATGACGAACACTCCGATGCCATTGATTTCCGAGGGTCATCCGGTTCTTGGTTTCAAGGCGGCGACGGGGGTTGAGGTTTGATGGGCAGGAGCAACTGGGACGATATACTGGGAGTCATAACCATGCCATCGCCAGTGGCGAAATTTGCGGAATTGACGACGGCGATTGTGGTTCGTCGGCATCATCCGCAAAGACCCCAACCGTCGCGATACGATTGGTGCGCTTATACGTGCATTTCGCCAGATAAGAGGGAAATACAATAGAGTCCGCCACTCATAAACCCGCGGTGGCCCTTTTTCTCCTTCTCCTTGTCTTTGGTGACGTCTTCGCGGGTAATGTCTTCTGTGCTGGTGAGACGTAGAATGAGAAACTGACTCGCATCGACTTTGGGGGTGGACACCACGGAAACGAGGGAGGTGATACGTCTGGAATCGAAGCGGATCCAGAGTCGCGCGAGCGTTCTCCTAGATGGAACCAAGAAAATTTTCTCTTCTTGGTGGAAAAATCCCGGAGTGCGGGATGGTGACCAGGTTGAAACGCAGCGACGCAGGGTGTCGCATCCCTTTCGGCCTGTGCACCCTCAGCAGCATCGCCTGGGCCAGGGCCAGTAAATCACTTACGAGCTGGCGGAAGAGCGACGGGAAGACAGGTGGACAGTAAGAGCAAAGGACGGCATGGCCCCAGATCCAAGTTTGATCTCGTTTTGTGAGTGAGTCTTGTGGCAGTACCGCCAGGGCGGGTGGTTATTTTTGATGATGATGATGATGATGATGATGATGATGATGATGATGATGATGATGATGATGATGATGATGATGATGATGATGATGATGATATGATGCTGTGATTGGGCGAGTTTTGACGTCAGAGGATGGGCGATGTTGCGGGGATACGATACACCCTGGTGTTGAGTTATATACCACCTGTAGCCACGCGTGTGGTGTTGTATGTGGCGAGTATGGTGCCAGGCAATGACGCCCGCAGTACAACCCATGTCATACTTAAGGTGGGTGGTATTCCTCTGTGAGTTGAGTGACCTGAGTCAATGTAATTACTCACACGATCTTGTCTGTGATGCTTGCATAGCAAAGAAATTGTGAGGAAGGGCACAGGCGAATTGCACTGGTTATGGCCAAGGCCACGTTTCGTTCTGGGAAAAATGCACTAGTAATCACATTAATCCCTGTGAGAACCTGTGAGGATGAAAGGGAACAGTAACTAAGCGAAATGCGCCTTCAGTTTTGGGGGGAAATAGAACACATTCGTGGGAAGGAGAGGAAAGGCATATTGAATCGAGGACAACAGACGAACAGTCGAGAGTTACAGTGCGAAGGGAAGCAAACCACCCGGCAAGGTTTTCGAGATGGAAACAATCGCCACGCTCTTGAGGTGGGAAGATGGGACGAAAATCAATGAAATGCGGTGAACATCCGCATGAGGGACTTGGGCATGTATTCGCCCAGCATAACGCTATCTCCTGTTCCCGATTCACCATCGTCCCCCTGCCATGCCACCAAGGCCGTCACTCGTTGTCCTTCCACCTGCCCCTGATTCCCCGCGCTCAGCACAGTCACTTCCTCCTACAGGGATCCAGGGGGATCTAGAACAAGACCTGATGGGACTCGCAAACGCATTGTACAACCTCGGCACTACAGTTGTGAACGATTCAACGAAAGACCCTGGAATAGGCAAGCAGGTCGGACTCAGAGTGTGCGCTCGCTCCCGCTTTGCACCGTCCACCATCCCAGCTCTTAATGCCTGACGTGTGGCAGGAACGAGGTGGTAGGATACTTGGGGGGACTCGATGATATGGCGTCACATCTTACGACGCGGGTGCCGATGCAAATACTCACCGACATCGATAATGGTCGGAATCCAATGCACCTGACCAAAGACCGTCTGGAACGAGCTGCCACTGAGAACCAATTCATGAATGCTAAAATTAAAGCGATTGAGGTGTGTAGCGGCTCTGCGCGTTTCAAGATGCTCTGACGGGCATCTGCACAGAGCTACCGAACGCAGTTGAACGAGGCGCTAGTGCGGACATTTCCCGACCTTGCAGAGGTGATTCCGAGCGCAAATGAGGTGCGCTCACAAGGACCAGTGGCCGCCGGGTCGGCAGAGTCGACCTCGGTAACTAATGGGGAGCATCGGACCTGACTGCGGTTGCTATGTTGCGATTCCTTCTTGCGGGGTATGATAGAGCAGAAAGTGGCTGTCCCTCGGGTTTTCTCGTAGGAAAGAATCACAGCACGGAAGGAGTGTACATTAGTATCATCCAATCGCAGAATGTGCAGAGGCAAAGAGGCACTGCCAGGTTTTGCGGCCGCGGACGGTGTGACCAAATCTACCGTTGCTCGTTTCAGCTCCATGCATTGTCCCTTGTCCTCAACCAATTCCTTACCCGCAATCCCCCCAGGCTAGGACGACTCTCATGGCTGATCTTCTAGCATCTTACCATGGGCTCTCCGCCTCTTCACCAAGAGCAGATGTCTCCAAGCTGCTCAATGCCGTCATAACTGGTCTGTGGCTCATCCGTTGCCGCATGCTCATCTGACCTCCTGTGCAGCACTCTCTATCGACAATGCAAACCGACCTGCCCTTGTCACTGCAATTCTATCAGATATCAGGTCTTGCGAGCCCGGCGGCACGAATGGCAGGCTTCATCATACAGGTACTTCACCCGCTCTTGTTTTCGATCATTTGTGTCATTGGACGCTCCTCTCCAGATGTTCATCTTGCTCTCTCGGCCATCAAGGCTCTGGGTCGCCACCCATCCGGGTCGACCGTCATAGCATTGGATAGTAACCTATCCACTCTCCTTGCGGTGTCAAAGAGTTTCAAAGATAGCAATCTAGAGGCTGCACTAGAAGCCCTTCGTTGCATCGCTAATGCCCTTCTTCTCATCGAAAGCGCGCGGGCCACTCTCACTAGTGATTCGGTTAATGGCGGAGAATATGCTGTTCTCCTCCTAGAGGTTGGTCGACTAGAGCATTCTCCTCTACCTGCCAATTCATGCTGTTATAGAAATCGCCGTCACCAGATGTCGTCTTCATCGCTTCACGGATCCTCTTTCTTGCCACTGCGTCCTCCGCGACAGCTGGACCATTCATTATCTCCATCGTTGAACGGAAACCTTCCGGACGGGTGCACTCCCTTGTCGAAATCATTGGTCTCCGTCTGGAGTCCCTCATCCCTGCTTTCCTTAGCGGTACGAAAATGGCCCGCGAGGCGATCGTCGATCTCTTGAAGTTCACCTTCAATATTCTCACACACTACCCGAAGGTATATTAACTACTCGCCCTTTCCCCCTTAACTTCTCTAATCTCTTTCAGCTCGTCGACTGCGAAAAAGTTGCCGAGTCTGGCAGTAGTAATGACAGTGATAAAGTCATGGGGGAGTACTGGTCTAACCGGCTTGACGGGTTCGTATAACGGATCTATCTCTGTCCGCTTGCTGACTTATGAGATTTCGTCTCAGTCTTCTCCCACCGCTTCTCCGCGCTTTCAACTCCTTCCAGCCCGGCTCGGCGTCACCCCTCGCACCGCCTCTCAACCACATCATTCACTCGCTCCTTGCCATCCCCTTCACCAAGAACCTACAAGCAACATGGCTCCCTCCAAATAACCGCAGCCGCCGTGGTTCCCCACCCTCCGCTCCCATCTCTCCCGCTTCTTCACCCAGCGGCAGCCCGGCCTCAGACTCGCCACGCGAGCCATCTCGCCCTTCCGGTGCCTTTGACCGTGCCAAGTCAATGCTCGCCGCCGGTCGCCTTTCCCTCTCCCGCTCATCCTCCCCAGCGCGCCCACCAAGTCCCTCCAACAATGACACCCTCCTACACGCCTACGGCCTCCTCGAACTCGCGCTCTCGCACTACTTCCCCGGAACAGTCGAGCCGGATGACCCCTCGGTGCGCGCAACAGCTAAAGCTGAGAGCGACAGCACGCTGGACGAGCTGCTCGCGCCACTCGCGATGCTCCTTTGCAAGCTCGTGACCGGTGACATGGGCGCGCGCGAGCGGCTGCGTGAGTGGCTCCTCCCCACAAATCTAGACCGCACGGTGTTGCTCGAGAGCCGGGCCGACACGCTCGGCCGACTCCTCAGACTACTCACGAGTGTATACCACTCACGACTGAACGTGACCTCAGGCGAGCTGCTCTACGTGGTGTGCAATCATGACGGTCCGTCCCCGTCCTGTCAATTTCTGCCGTTTGCCACTGACACATCGTGTTCAATTTAGCGACGCTGCTCATCTCACAAGTGGGCTATGGTAATGTTGCCGGTTTCCTCTTTAATAAGGGGATTGTCACTGGGCCGCCGTCTTCGGGAGAGGGTTCTGGCTTTGCTGATCCTGAAGGCCCACAAATCAACCCCATCACTGGTGCCATTCAGGAAGAACGCGCAGATATCGAGATGACTGAGGAGGAACGCGAGCAAGAAGCGGAGAGGTTGTTCGTACTCTTCGACCGGCTGGAACGTACTGGTGCCGTGCCACCAGAGGCCAATCCGGTTCGACGCGCTATTCAGAGAAGCTTTGCTTCCTGATTCCCAAGTTGCGGGGGCTGATAGACTATTTGTATTTGTTCCCTCGTCATGTCCCTTGATGTCGTATACCACTACCTCAGACCTAATGAAGATGACCCTACGTTCGATGTCGGATTTGATTATAATAAACAGGGCAGGAAAATAATCTGCATTGAAGCGCGGCAGGATATGTAACATGTACTGGTCTCAAGTGCCAAAATAACAAAGCATACATGACTGACCATCATGCACATCCAAGACAAAAGCATGTACCGGGTCTTGCAAAAGGAGAGCAGACACCCGCAAAAATTAGTCGAATGTGACCTTTTTACCCTCAAACTGGGCGATGCCACCTGTCCGTGCGCCACCACCACGTCCACGCCCCCGGTCGCCAAAACCACGTCCACGACCACCCTTGGGACATCATTAGAGATAAGCGGAAGGAAATAACCCAATACTCACCCGACCACCGTCAAAGCCACCTCGTCCACCACCGCGACCACCAAAGCCACCACGCCCACCACCGCGACCACCATCGAAGCCACCACGCCCACCACCGCGACCACCATCGAAGCCACCACGCCCACCACCGCGTCCAAATCCGCGGCCCCCACCTCTCTGACCACCGCGAGCGCCACCTCCTTCCTCACGCGGCTGTGAGTAGTCTAGACGCATGTTACGGCCAAAGAGCTCCATGCCCTGAGTACCCTCGAATGCCTTTTTGGCAGTTTCGATGTCGAAGAACTCGACGTAGCCATAACCCTTCATCTTACCAGAATCGCGGTCCGTTGGCAAGCGTACCCCTTTTACATCGCCGTGTTCAGCAAACACGTCCCATATTGACTCCTCGGTCGCATCCCAGGACAGATTACCCACAAAGAGCACTGAACTTGGAGGGTTGATCTTATCACCATACGCGGCGCGGCGCGCTTCATTGGGGTTGCCCGCTCCGCCAGAAGCCTTGTTATTTGTACTGCGGTCCACATTTATTGCGCGGTTATCGATTTCTTTCCCGGAAAGCTGGAGGGCCTTCTCAACCGATGCAGGGTCGGCAAACTCGACGTAGGCAAACCCACGGCTCTTGCCAGTATTGCGGTCCATCTGTACACGCGCAGCAACAACCTCGCCACACTCCTCGAATTCGGACTTGAGCCAATCACTGTCCACGTTCCACGAGAGGCGGCCAACAAAAACAGTTCTTGAAGATGTGTCGTCAGTGACGGCAGCGTCGCCATTGGCAAGTTTTTTCTTTTTGAGAGGCGCGACAGCTTCTGCATCTGCTTTGCGTTTGCCTGATAACACATTGTAAGAAAGGACAAAGTTGATTAAATATAGTCATACCATTTGTTGACGCCGAAGAGGAAGTAGCAATAGCATCGGCCATCTCAACATCCTCATCCTCTTCACTGTCTTCCGACTCGGATTGCGACGCAGACTCCTCGCTTTCAGATGAACCCTCTTTTTTGTCCTTTGTCACGCCAGGCTCAGGATCCGAAGATTCATCCTCATCAGAGTCTGATCCACTTGCGGGAGCAGCGGCCTTAGACACAGGTTTCGAAATCGTTTTAGATGGAGCCGCATCGGAGTCTTCGTCACTGGAACCCTCGCTAGAACTGGATTCCGGCTTGGCGACAGCCTTCGCTGGAGGAGCTTTGGCGGTTGACACCTTTGCAGGTATATGACTGTTTGCAACCGTTTTTTTTGTGGGAGCAGAGACCTGAGCGGTAACCTTCTTGGTAGGGGCATCTTCGGAAGCTGAAGACTCCTCTTCCGATGATTCGTCACTCGACTCTTCGCTAGAGTTAGACGCTGCCACAGGCGAGACTTTTGTTGGGATAGCTTTTACAGGTAGCGCCTTCGCAGGGGTAGCCCTTGATTGCGCGGGTTTTGTGGTGGAGGTCCCCTTCGCGGCAGCCTTGGGGGGAGCGGCCTTGGCTGGCGCGGCCTTACCAGCAGGTCCTGATGGTTCCTCGTCAGAGTCCTCGCTATCGGAGTCCTCATCGCTGTCGCTATCGCTCACGGGTTTTGCAGGGGCCTTGGCAGGCGGCGGTTTCGAATGAACCGCTTTCGGGATGGGCTTGGTAGCCAATTTCGGAGACTCATCAGAATCACTTTCACTTGACTCAGAAGACGGGTCCCTTTTGGAAAGTGACTTGGAGACCCCAGTTTTGGTGGAGGTGGTGGCAGTTGCGGGCTCGTCTTCAGACTCGCTATCGCTCGACTCGGAAGGAGTGCTAGCCTTTGGGGGTAATGCCTTCGACTGCCGTAGAAGAGTAAATTTTATATCACGCAATCAAAACGTTGTGAAACGCACTTTTCCATTTGTCACTGGTGGTTTGGGCGCAGGCTGGTCATCCTCTGAAGATGACTGCGATGACTCTCCACTAGACTCATCTTTCTTCTTCCCCTTTTTGCCGATTTCTTTCGGTGCCTATCCAACATAAGCACGAGAAATATATTAGATGGGTCATACATACCCGAGCGAGGATCTCCTTCGATGACAGTGGTGCATTGTGCTTCGCACTGGGTATAGTTGCGACCGGCTTTTTGAAGTCGACAGCTTTTTTACCGACCTTGGCCTTGACTTCTGTCTTGGCCGTATTCATTGCCTTTTTTTCTGACTTCTTTTCTGACTTCTTGTCGGATTTGGCCATCGTTGATGAGGACCGAAGTGAAGGTCAAAGTTGAAGGGCAAGTTATGTGTGGAGTGTGCGAAATTTTCGAGATTGGAAAGGCATTACGTCATCCAAGTCCCGATTTCCCAGTCACGAGCGTTTCTTTCCATCTGCACCACTGGCAGCAGAATGTCAGACTCGGAGGGAAACTTTGACGTGATAATACTCGGTACAGGCCTGGTAGAATCTATTGCAGCAGCGTGAGTTATACACTCATGTCCAATGTAACGCTAAACCATTCCAGCGCTCTGTCCAAAGCAGGCGTGAAAGTCGCACACCTTGACAATAACCAATATTATGGCGGCGACGAAGCCAGCCTTACCCTTGATGAACTAGCTCGATGGGCTGATAGTCGCTCGGCTCCCTCAGAAAACTCAGAAAAGCTGTCGAGCTACCTTGTTGCTCAGCGTGCCAAATTTACTTCCGTATCACGGTCTCCACTTGTGCCTGATCACCCTCGTCATTATTCTATATCCCTTGCACCCTCCCTGATCCTTTCAGTTGGCCCCCTTATCTCGTCTCTCGTTGCGTCCGGTGTTTCACGCTATGGTGGCTACCGTCTTCTCGAGCGCGTGGGCATCTATTCCAGTAACGGTGGGCTACAGAACGTCCCCGGAAGCAAAGAGGACGTTTTCAAGTCCTCTCTGAGCCTCCTTGAAAAGCGCAGACTGATGCGTTTCCTCATATTTGCTTCTGGAGACTTTGAAAGTTCTAAGGAGTTCCAAGGTCAAGAGCAGACGCCCTTTCATGACTTCCTTCAATCCAAGTTCTCCCTTACTCAAGAGATAGTGGACGCGATCGTTTATGCCCTCGCGTTTTGCTCCTCAATTGCAGGTTCGCCTTGTTCTTGTTCTTGTCATGGTGCACATGACAATGATCGGGATCGTTGCAGACGTGACCCTACACGCACTTATCCGCTTGCGCGGCTACCTTCGCTCTGCAGGCCGGTACGGGGCATCCCCGTTCCTGGTCGGACACTATGGGGGGCTTGGCGAGATTGCACAGGGTTTCTGTCGCGTCTCCGCGGTCAACGGTGGCGTATATATTCTGGATAGAAATATTGAGGAAATCGCCACCCCGACATCGGCCTCAGGAGATAAATTTGTGGCCAATTTGGATGACTTGCCCGAACCCCTCACCGCGGATATTTTGGTGGCCGCTCACGATCAACTCCCTTTGTCGCTACACCCTTTGCCAGCACGGGATACTCATATATCTCTCATCGCGAGATGCATTGCTGTGATTGACAAACCAATCCCCTTTCCTCCATTATTGTCTTCAGATGAAGGGCTGAGTGAGGATGAAGTCGAGTCTGCATCAGTTACACCAGGAAGCGAAGATGCGGGCGGACAGAGTTCCGAGTCTACGACACGGCCGGAATCACCTGCCGAGGCACAACTCGTGGATACGTCCATCATCATCTTCCCACCGTGCTCGGTGAATGGTGGGTCATCGACTAATGCAGCTCAAGCCTTCACCACCGGCGCTGGCACCCTTTCTGCGCCCCAAGGAAAATGTAAGGAACCCTTGTCCTGTGTCGGATGCAGCCGACTGATTCATCATATACAGATGTTGTCTATCTCTCGATACCAATCGCAGATGGTGAAGACCCCGAGGCATCGATCGATCCTTACCTCAAGACCGTTTCCTCCTTGGCAGAAGTTTCTGAACCTTTGTTCAAACTTATCTACGTCCAGCGTGTCCCATTTTCACATTCAACGACATCTAATATCGATCGTCCACCCATTTTTGAGCCGCCGGCTCTACCACCACAACTTGCAGAGATATCCGACTTTGCGAGCTCTGCAGCGGAATCACTCTTCTTCCGTGTCATCGACCACCTGAGAGCAAGGAATCCACAGGCATGGACTACTGAGAGTTCAGGTGGGAGCGGTGGAGACGTATTTGCAGAGCTCAAGGTTCCGATGTGGCCGCCTATGGAAGGACCAGAAGAAGGCGGTGATTAGTATGTGTACTTCACGTGACACGACGCGTATGCCAGTTGCTTTGTTTGGTCCGGTTTACATGTCCGTGTGCCGCCTCTGAATCGCCCGACGGTTTAAACTCAAATAAAAAGTAAGCCCCGCACTTTCATTCTCTTTACTACATCTACGCCTCTCTTCCATCTATCGCATTTTCTCATTTGTCTGCAGCTTAAGTCTGCCCCCTTCATTCTTCTTCTTCTATACCACCCACCCTCTTAGATCTCGTGATTTGTTGATACCATCCTGTTTGTTATTTGTATCACTCTTTACCCTTCACAACCTTCCTTCTTTCTTTTCCGCACCATCCCCTCTCCCGCCCTCGAAGGGCACAACTTTTACTCGATCAAATCCACACGCTCCCTTCCCCATGTCTCGGAGAAACCCTCTTTCCCTTATTCCAACAGCCCTCCACAACCCGCAACTTATCCGCCTCATCCAGAAGCCGGTCACGGGTCACATGGTCGTCTACCTTGCCCGTCAGATGAGTAGCATCATTCCCGTCGCCGAGGACCCATCGCCGGCGCCGTCCCCTGCAGGTCCCGCACCTCCAACTCCCCCTCATACTCCACACAGGGCCAACTTTGACCAGTCCCAGGCCACTCCTGGTCTTATCCCGCTTGAGGAATTTATTGCCCGCCTTATTCAGGCCTCTCGTGTGCAGGTCCCCACCCTTCTTACAACGCTTATATATCTCCAACGCTTGCGGGCAAAGCTTCCAAAGATGGCGAAAGGTGACGCATATGCATATGTTCACACCCACTCTTACATAATTCTTGCCATAGGGCTCCCCTGCACGCGGCATCGAGTATTTCTTGCGACGCTCATCGTTGCCGCAAAATATCTCAATGATTCCTCACCAAAGAATATGCACTGGGAAAAATTTGCGGACATCTTTGATCTCGCCGAGATTAATCTGATGGAGAAACAATTATTGTTCCTGCTTGACTATGACTTGCGCTTCGATGAGCCCGAGGCCTGCCGTCTTTTCGAGCCATTCATGCCGCCACCTCCCCCAAGGAACCAAGAAGCCCGCAAAAAGGCGCTCAGTGTTGTAGCCCAAGCGAGTAGGGCACGAGAGCAGGCCCAGACGCGGTTCCCGCCAACCCCCCCTCATGACTCAAGTGCGAACCCACCCGTAGTAAGGACCCCTATGACCGAGCCATTGTCACCTACGGGCCCTGTTTCTGTTTTGACGCCACCTTCCCTCTCCATCGTCATTCCGAACACGGCGCAAAACTTGACTGACACCGTGCAGAAGGTCGCCAAGCGTCTCGGGTCAACCTACCTTAGTCATGCCTCTGGGCCTGCACCATGCATACATCCTCCTCTAGGACCCTCTACTCCCCCGAGTGCAATTAGTAGCATGAGCGGGGACTCTGAACCAGGCTCCGCAACAGAGAGTTCCAGCTACTCGTCCGACGACTACCTCTCAGATGACGATGCACCAGAATCCACGGAGAACTCACGTTTCCTCTCTGAACCTGGCCATTCCGTACCCCCGTGCCCCGTCTCAGCCGCGGTGCTGCACCGCCGTGGTCGAACGGCCTCGGTCGCATCGGATGCAACCATTGAGGGCGGCATGCAGTGTATTGAAGATGCTCTTCCCGTACCGCGTCCGGGGCGCAGTACTAAGATCGCACCGAGCCGCACTGCTCCGGTTGGCTTTCTGAGCCGAATGTGGGGGGCTGCGACAAAGGCCGCAGCGCACCACTCTCACACGGAATCCGAGGCAGCGATGACTGAAAGCGCGAGCGCGGTGGCATCTGGTGCAGGTACCTTCCACCTGCGTAAACTCGCGCACTCACGCTCGACAATGTTCCGTGGGACGGCACCGTGACGCGGGAACACCACGGACGCGTAAAGCGTCCTTTGCGGCCTTCGTTGCTGGAGGGCACATCCCTTTTATTCGACATTCGTTGCTCGGACACTTGAACCGCACGATTTTTTCTTGCTTATCACTTTACCCTGCTTCTCCTTTTGTATTTCTTCATATTGTCACGCACATCCTAGCGCACTATCGTTTTGCCACCACAGCACTGTACTATCTCCCAACCGCTCTACACCTCACAATGTACTCAAACCTATTCTGCATGATGAGGCGGACATGAAATGTGCCACGAGATATATGCCACGTTGGCTTTGATTCGGACTTGCTGTACATGAGGACGGGGAAGTGATAGTCTGAGAACATGTGGGTACAGCTACAGAGGCTTGACATATGACGCGGGAAAGAGTCCACTTCGACCGTCGACTTCTCCGGTCCACCTATATTATGATGATGAGCATTCTACGATCTGGGGCTGATAACTTAGGACGTGCGCACCATTCTGGCGATGTCTTCTCTGTCACGCGTACCCTCTCCCCCGCTTGTAAAGGTAGATCGCCCGCCTCCTGCAAAGACCGCACGAAGCAAGTCCAAGGAGTCAGCATCCCCATCACTCGCTAAGAGAGATAAAGAAGGGGGAGCATCAGCACACACCTCGCTCGTATAATCATATAACGCCTCTGTCCACTCCCCTGCCTCTTCCTCTACTGCCCACTCCGGCTGAGCGTCCTCTTCTGGCTCGGGCGCAGGCGCAATCGAAGGTGGGGTCGACGCGGAAACCCGGCGCATGGGGGGCGGCGCAAAACTGCTCGACGCTTTCTTCCCGGCGAACGCAGGTGGGGTGTACATAGTTGGGGGCGGTGCGTTCTTCGCTGCGGTCGACCCGCGCAAGGAGCGGAACATCGCCCCGGCGGACGATACGTCGACATCTCCGAATTTCTGGCCACATCCACATTCAGCATAAGCGAACAAGGAAAAGGCAAAAGAGGGAGGGGAGGGAACGACGAGGCAGAGAATAACGAATGGCGAAGACAAGGACATATATATGCTTTACGATGAAAACGAAGGCGATGACGATGGCGATGGCGATGACAACTGGGGGGGGCTCGCTCACCTTTTGTGGAACAAGTTTATTCACATCCGGGGCTTTATGTGCCATGGGGGGACTAGCAGCTTTGGACGGCGGCGGCGCAACAGCAGAGAACGCATGTGCGGCAGCAGCGACACGACCGACGTTCACGGCCGGCGGTGTATGGCCATTATTACTGCCAGCGGCGGTGGTGGACCCGCTGCTGCTGTTGTTGGCACGGTTGATTCCCGCCGCGAGCAGGCGCGATGCGGCGGCAGGATTCGCCGTCACTGCGCGTTGTGCTGCAGCCGTTATGGCCGCTCCTGCTGCTCCTGCTCCTGCAGTGCTGATGGCCGGGGGCGGCGCCGTGTCCATACGCGTACCTGCGCCGCCCACACGAGAGAGAAGATCGGGCCTGGTGGTAAAGTACCTGCAAGAAAGAATTGGCGATTGTGCCGCATCGGCAGTGTGAATCGGAGAAATAGATATCGGGGATGTTGTACGTGAAGCGACTCACTCATCGAGGAGGGCAAAAAAAGCATCTTTCTCGTGTGTGGGGAGATTGGCGAATGGCATCTGCTGTCACTAGTCAGATAACCGTATGGGCTTGGCGCGCGCGCTGTAATCAGCTCAAGATCGAGCCCAAATCAAACTTGTCGAAACCCGACTTTTAAAGATATCCATAGAAATCATCAAAGATCATCAGTTAGACTACACAAAACAGACACTGCACAGGGTACACAAGAGAAGGGGGGAAAGAGAAGAAAACGTATGCAACATCGGAATGAAAAGGTGGAAGGGGTACGAGAGTAAGAAAAGGCGCTACATAATAACAGGCACGCATTGCGAAGTGAGAGGCGGTGAGTAAAAAAGGGGAAGAAATCATCCAGGTATATTGAAGATGTCATTAAACTCAATCCCAGGCGGGTCCATCGGGTCCATGACCAAACCGTCTGTCCCAAACGCCTGACTGTCTCCGCCATATGCGAACGTACCATCAAGACCCATCGTACCTCCCATACCCGCAGCGGCACCCGGGACGCCTTGCCACCCGCCATTCACATTCATGGCCGTGCCACCTGCTTGCCAATTGCCGCTGGTGGTCGCGCTCGGAGAGGGTGCAGCCGCCGTGCCAGAGAAAGACGTGCGACTATGAGCGCTTCCCGGTGGGCTGACACTATAGCTGCCATTGGCCAACGCGCCTGTGCTACCAGAACTGCCAATTCCAGCACCGAATGTGCCGGCTAATGGCTGAGCGTTCACGAACCCAGGACCAGGGGCAGGCGAGCCGACTTGCCCTCGCGCTGCATCCATCATCAACGCACGCTGGAAGTCCATGCCCTGCGACGGTTGCTGCTGCGATTGCGGTTGCTGCTGTAGTTGTTGAAGCTGCTGATGCGGGCCGCGTGGTGTAAGTGGTGAGTGTATTGAGTCAGATGGAGAGCGTGTGCTACGCGCAATACCCGGGATACCAGTGTTGTTGCTAGCTGGACCATTTGCTGCGAATGCGGCGGCCTCACTGAGCTGTGGTTGTTGTTGGGCCTGTTGCTGTAACCGGGCTTGCTGTTGCCGCTGGTGAAGGAGGGTCGCGGCGGTAGGTAGACTTGCCTGCCCAAACTGCTGGGTGATGAGCCCGCCATGCCCTAGGCTGCTACTACTGCGCGCCGGGGGCTGCTGCTGCTGCTGCTGCTGCTGATGTTGTTGTTGCTGCTGCTGCTGCTGATGTTGCTGCTGCTGCTGCTGCTGATGTTGTTGTTGCTGCTGCTGCTGCCGGTGCTGTTGCATGAGGAATAACTGGCGCTGTTGGTGTGACGGCAATGCGCTAAGCTGTTGTTGAATTTGCCCTGGCGTGAGTGAAGGTCCGCCTGTGCGTGGATCAATTCCGCCTGCCACCAGGCTATTTTGTGACTGGGCGGTCATTTGCAGCTGCGACGGTGCGTGCCCTGCCAACCCGCCCAGGCTGGGATTGCCAATGTTTGGCCGCTGCGGTTGCTGCGGATTGTGCTGCTGCTGTTGTTGCGCTTGAGGTGGTGGTGGTGGCTGCTGTTGCTGCTGCTGCTGCTGTTGTTGTTGCTGTTGTTGCTGCTGCTGCTGCTGCTGTTGTTGTTGTTGTTGTTGTTGTTGTTGTTGTTGTTGTTGTTGTTGTTGTTGTTGTTGTTGTTGTTGTTGTTGTTGTTGTTGCTGCTGCTGCTGCTGCAATTGTTGTTGTTGCTGTTGAAATTGCTGCTGCTGCTGCAATTGCTGCTGTGCAAGCCGTCTCTGCTGAATCATGCGCTATAGGCGGTGAGCCAGGTGGGAATGCACAGATACAATGGTAAACATACCTGTGCTTGCTGCATACTCTCCAGCTGCTGTGGCAACGGCAGTGCGAGAAAGTTTGGTATTTGCTCAACCATGTATTTCACGAATGCGCTATTTGGATCCTGTAGCTGCTGAATGAAGGCCAGCCCCTGCGGCCCAAAGCTGTTGATAGCTTGTCGCTCAAAATTGTTGACAGCTTGTTGTTGCATGGCAGCCGCTTGTCCTTGACCTTGAGGTTGACCGACACCGACACCAATGCCAACACCAGCGTTCGTGCCGTGGGGAGGTGACATCTGCCGTACTCCTGACGACACATGGACTTGTTGTGCTGGCGGTGCTTGTGCCTGGAATTGGGCCTGCTGCTGGCGCATCTGAGCCATCCGTGTACGGTCGGGCATCGGTCCCTGCGGAACACCACCCGGGAATGGTTGGGAGGAGATCGGTACGGTTTTTGGAGCGAGAGCGGGAGTGGCGGGCGGCGGCATGCCCGTGCCTGCCTTGCTTTCACCCGTATCGCGCCGCTTTATAGCGTGTTCAGGCCCATCCGTCGGACGCTCACGTTTAAGCGTGGGCATTGACTGGGCCGGGAGCAACTGGCCCTTTGCTCGCGCAATGTCACGCGCGAAAACAGTAGGCATAGCGGCATAGAGCTGTCGCACGCTTTCGGTGGAAATAAAATCTAGCGGTGGAGGGGGTTGCATAATAAGGGGTGGGTGTCGATTTTGTGTGTGTTGGGAGTCGGCGGCTGCGGCGAGCCATGTGAGGTTAGATTGTAATCGGCTAGCGTAACTGTGATGTGGACGTTAGCTTTGTCGAGTGGTCTTGAGCAGCGAAGGAACAGACTGCTGATATCTCTGGTCATCGGTGGAGATGGCTCTAGACTGGAACTCCATACATATTCTAAAAACAGAAAGTTAGCAAGAGAAAGGTACACGCCAGGAAGGTCGCACTTGATCAGCTCGGCATTAAGGCGCAGTATTAAGTCGGCCTTTGAGCTTGAAGCAGAGCCGGAAGGAGCCGATAAAGAACCCCTCTGGGGTGAATGGTCCGAGGATGGATGTGGACGGGAAGGAGATATCCGTATGTGTGATGAGGTGGCTTCTAGATTCACAGGAATCTGTCGGGAAGGAGAGGAAGTCATAGTCTGGAGAGAAGACGAGCCTTCGCCTTTGTCTGTGCCTTGGGTATCTAGGGGAGCGTCTTCATCGTTGTCTGGTACTGGTGAAAGCTCACTAAGTGGGGTGAGTGGCCGTGACGGTGGAGGATTTTCGGCCACGAAATCTTGCTGGGGGTTATGTGGAGGACCCGTGGACGCGTCTTGTGAAATGGGGGTTGGAGCGGGTGCAGTTAATGGCGTTGGCGCGGTTGGAGGAGCAGATGCCGCTTCCGTTTCACCACGTCGGGGCGAGCTCGGAGGAGCGGGTGATAGACGTCGATGCATGGGAGACGGGTTCTGCATGGTTTTTTCTGGAGGAAAAGGAGGAACTATAGAAGCAGAGGGGACGGAAGGGGAATTGTCTTTATTCAGTGCGCGAGGCTCAGAATCTCTTGAAGACGTCGAAATTGTGTTCCATGAAAAGTGGTCATTGCCTTGAAGAGCGAGTGCTTGGGTGGTAGGAGTCGAGACAGACGGTGGATGATCCAAGTGAATCATCGGAGGCAGACGAGAGGGGGACACGAAACTGTGAGGTCGAGGCGGATTGCAAGAGCGAGAGCGGCAGTCGCGGGTCGGGGCGATGCGGTCTTTGAATCCCACCTCCCATCCTCCTCAATCTCTACCTCGTATTTAACCCTCCTTCTAGCCTTCTAGCCCACCCTTAATTTTGTATCTTTCCCTTTCTGAAGCGAGATGACGAACTCATAGGGGTCAACCCCCCGTGGAAATACTTTCCTTTCTCGGACCCGGTCAACAAACCCGCTCGCTGCTCTAAGGGGAAAGACCTGTATTTGTACACGTAGATTGCAAAGTGCATAGAGTTGGTTAATATTTAATGATCCACGTCTTCTACCCTTCTCCGACACCAACATCCGTCATTGGTTCAAAAACACATCACGTTGTTCTGATTAGAAGTAGACGCAGTGCAACGAGGGTCAGGCATACAGTCGCTCAATCAACGGACTGTATGCGGCCAGATCACCTACTCCTCTTTCCGGAAATTGCCGGAAATTACAGCGCCGCTCAGACTTTGTTTGCCCATGGAAGCATGATCTATTGGCTCAAGGCAGCCGTTTCCTCATAAGACGAAATACTGTAAGTATCCACACCATTTTCTTCAATCTCGCTTTCAGAGGTCTTGTTGTACCCATTGTATTCCCTCGTGAAAGTTTCGTCATCAAACCCGGCCGTCGTGGGGGTGGATTACTCTCATGTGATCAGGCTGAACCAATTACTTTCTGTCTCCTCCACCCACTCTTTGGCCTACGGAATTGCTAACCCATCTATCTTCCAGAGTTAACTATGGGTAGAGTCATTCGCGCGCAAAGACGCTCGCATGCCATCGTATGTATATACAAAGTTGTTCATCGACACACTGTTTATTTATGATGCTCCTGGCAACTATTGTAGTTCAAAGCGCACACCCACCACAACAAAGCACCTGCAAAGTTCCGTGCACTCGATTACGCTGAGCGAAATGGTTACATTCGTGGTATTGTGAAGGAAATCATCCATGATGCCGGACGGTGGGTTCCACTACAATATCCCACACGATCGCAGCTTATAGTGCACGCTAGTGGTGCCCCCCTTGCTCGTGTGGTTTTCCGCGACCCCTACCGTTACAAGCTCCGAAAGGAGACCTTCATTGCCACAGAGGGCCTCCACACGGGCGCCTTTGTCTATGCAGGGAAGAAGGCCCAGCTCGCTGTCGGCAACATCCTCCCTGTCTCGGCATGTCCCGAAGGTACCATTATCTGCAACGTCGAGGAAAAACTTGGCGATCGTGGTACACTCGCTCGTACTTCTGGCAACTATGCCACCATCATTGGTCACTCTCCCGATGAGAACAAGACCCGCATTCGGCTCCCATCTGGAGCAAAGAAGACTGTCTCTGGCAGTGCGCGTGCCACTGTCGGCATCGTTGCTGGCGGTGGACGTATTGACAAGCCGTTGCTCAAGGCTGGCCGGGCATATCACAAATACAAGGCCAAACGCTACAAGTACGGTTCACCTGTAACAATATATGAACGTACTGACAGACCTTTAGCTGGCCCCGTACTCGTGGTGTTGCAATGAACCCTGTGGACCATCCTCATGGTGGTGGTAACCACCAACACATCGGCAAGGCGTCGACCGTCGCCCGATCCGCTGTTCCCGGCCAGAAAGTTGGTCTTATTGCTGCTCGCCGGGTATGTGATTTCGTCATATCGGATTCTGTGGGGTTCGCTCATGGCACTCACAGACCGGTCTACTCCGCGGTTCCGTCAAGGTCAAGGAGGCGTAGACGAGTGATGGTCTCATTTTATACACCTTATTTCATCTCACGCACACAAAAAATGTTGTATGCATCGACAGACCTACTTGCCACTTTCATGCATCATCCTGTGGAACGCTGCCTCGGCTAGCATTACAGCGAGTAGAGTCGTCTCGTCTCGTCGTCCGATGTATAGAGGCATAAACAAATGAGTGAAGCACAGACACCGAGTTGGATATCAATCCTCGTCCAACTCAATAAACTCACCTGGGACCAACAGTGGGCTATGACCCTCTACAGGAGGTAGATCACCGTCGCCGTGTCCCATCTCCGGCTCTTCCGTGATCGTTGCAACGCCTTGCCAATCGTTTCCCTGTCCTGTAGTAGCTGCATGGGCAGCCCTTAGTTCCGCATTGCTATCTCGAGCTTCTGAAGCTGGCCGTGACGGGGAGAGTACCCCATCCCATCTGACCGTAGACTCAGCCACGAGTGCCCCAAGGGCATCAAGTTGGACTTTCAGCACGTCACAGCGCCAGATGGACAGCTGAGCAAGCGAGCCACTGCTACTTTCCTTCCGCGCCACAAGGCCTGCACGCAAGCTCTCGAATAAGCCCGCCTCGACGTCCTCAAAATCCGCACCGGCGATCGCAAGACGTCTCAGTTTTGGAAATAGTACCCGTGGCGGATTGTCTGCGGGGCGTTCGAAGGCAAGGCGGGACGGGAGCAGCCGCGTGATCGCCGCGTACACATCGGCGTCCTCTCCTCCTGCTCCTGCCAGCTCATGGGATTGAGATTGAGATGGTGGCTGGGGCTGATGCACGTCGCGCAACATTTTCGCTACACCGGCGACTGCCTTGTCGCCTCCAGCAAAGACAGCGCGGACGTGACGCGCGCGGGCGAACGCTGCGCGCCACGCGGTTGCGCTCTCGAACAGGGCCGATTCGATTAGGAGGGTGCTTGCACGGACAAGAGGGGGTAGGCGCGCGGCACGCTGGATGAAGCAAGTGGCTGAGTGCGAACTGGTGGGATACGCGTGCCAGCGAAGGTGCAGCAAGAGGATGTGCGTCTGCTCGTCTGCTGGGTTTGGAGGGCGCGCGCTTTTATCGGCGTTGTCGTTGTTTTTGTCGTTGCTGCTGCTACTGCCGCTGGTCGGCTCTGCGTCCGGGCTATCGTCGTCGTTCCTTGTGTCCGCGTTTGTATTTGTATTTATGTCTGCGGGGCCGCCTGTGCCTGCGAAGAGGGACCAGCTACGTGCGGCTGGGATATCGCGCACGTGAAGGCTTCTCACGGACGCCCACGCATCCACGCTGCTACTGTTGCTGCTGCCCCTGCCAGTGGGTGTGCCTCGGGGTGCGCAAAGGTGTGAGGCGAGCGCGGCAAGCATCACGTCACCAGAATCGACGGATGGGGTGTACCGCTCGAATTCCTCGCAGATGAGCTGGAAGAGTGCAGAGGCGGGTACGAGCACACGGGCCGTCAATTCGAGGATGTCAAACGCCGACTTGGCGCACAGAGAGAAGAAGCGGAGACGGTATAGGAAGAGGCGTTCAGCGGAGAGGAGGGATGTGAGAGACTCGGTGTCGGTGGGGGAGGATATGTGGATGGGGAGTGCCTCATCGAGCTGAAGACACTCGAGGCGGGTGAGGCTCTTGAGAACGTCGAGAAGTTGTTGGAGGTGGGGCCGGTGCTCGTGAGGTATATGGGAAATAAAGAGGTACACAAGGTCACACTGAAAGAGCGGAGACGACCAGAGCACGCGACAGTGGTAGAGCGACAAGAACTGCAGACTCGGTGTCTTCCCGCTGAAGAGCGGCCGCTCGACGAGATCGACGGCGCTGGATGTGTGGAAATCCGTTATGGTGAGTTCCTGCAACAAGGGGGCGGCCTCCGCTTGGAAGAGAATGGGCAAGCAAGCTAAGATTCTGTCGGCGCAGGTGATCACCAGGCTCTGCGCGCGGTGGATCTTGGAAAACAGCAGGCGGGCCGTTCTGACTTCGCACGGCACATGCGCACTCGGACCCCCGTCATCCACAGTAATGTGTATGGGCAGGTCTGCGGAGCGCTCGAGCATCTCCTCGGTCCACCTGTAGTTGGTGGAGATGATGTCGACCCAGAGAAAGGGACACGAGAGTGCGGCGCGGCGCCAGCGCTGGCAGACGTGCGTCACGGCCAGCCAGGGCGGCGGCGTGCGGAAGCGGACGTGGGGGTGGCGGTCCGAGGCAGCGTAGTAGCTGAAGACCTGGATGAGGATCTCCACGGGCAGGCGCGATATGAGCGCGCGTGAGTTCTTCCGCTGGCGGAGCTGCATGACCCGGGCCTCAGCCTCGGCTAGTTGTTGATCTAGTGAGTCGTCAATCTGAGTGCCTTCGAGATACGACGCGTCATATTGGACGGCGACATCCTGCATATCATGAATTATCGTGTCCTCATAAGCATGCGGTGTGTGGCCGCGTACGTACCCTCATTACCCTAGTAGTATTACCCGAGTTAAGCATTTCACGATGGCGCGTTTGGTCCAGAAATATTTCACACCGAGTGGGAGGTATGACGGACAGACTGGGGGTTAGTACACCGGTGGCGGGTAGTGCTTATAAGTGGTGTGGGGGTGGGGAGGAGCCTTGTGAGTATATGCGTTAGCTTCATACATGATTGGTACTAGTATAACTAGTAGTGGCTAGGAAAGCGCTCGTGTACTGTACCTTGATCCTCGGTCCATCTTATTTTCGGTAGTTCCGCATTCAATCTCGGATTGAGATAGGGTGTACGAGGGACGAGATGGTTTCACATTGATGTGTGTGAAGGGCAATCGCGAAGCTTTCAAAGTCCATTATTGCATATCCTCAAGTCGCGATTTATTCGCGCGTGGCGGCGTGGCCGTGGGCCGTGACTTTACACGATTTTCTGCCAATGAGGACTCAGACCCGGGCGGAGGGCATCCCGGAACAGGCCGGCTTGTGCTTCGCCTTTCAATATCGCTCGTACCGAGGCTTCAGAACGGTGCGGAGAGGGAGTCAAGCAGGCCCCAGTGCGCCCAGACCCAAGATCGAGAGCTCTAAGGGAAATGAAGGGAAATGCTGCGGGCATCATGATCACTACTTGGTCGGCACGGAGAACATTAGGGGGATTCAATTGGTGGGAAACATCATGGCTTGACATTGCTCCGCTGGTGGGGGCCTGCTGCCATGCCTTCCCGGCGGTCTCATACACCAGGTGTTCACCGATACCCCGCATAGAGCACAACGTGGACGAGCTAAATAACCGAACATCGAAATGACTAGTATGGCACGTCTGTGCGGTGTGTACTCTGCGTTTCATGCAGCCTGGTGGGAGTCCGCTTTCCGAGAGTGGGTCACTGGGTAAACGGTACATGCTGTGTGACTCGACTCGAGAAACCGTTTCGAATAGGGGCCACTACTTGTTGACCTTCGACTACGGCGACTCATATATCCATACCTTATATGGATCACTACGATGCGGACTCTCGAGGCAATGAGCCATCAAAATTACCACTCTAGAACCTTGACGGATCAAAATCGATCGTACCCCATCCTCCTGGAGGTGAGGCTTGGAATTTGCTTCAGCTAGAAGGGCCACTCCACCCTAAATTTTAAGGTTTTCTTTCTAGTCCCTCGTCGTTTCATCGATGCCCATATGCACGACCCGATCGCGAATGATAGTGCATGTTAGCCCCCACATTTCATTGTCCTACTTACCAATCCTGGACTGAGGAAGTTTCGACTATCTGAGGAAGATATGCATTATCTTTTGAGCTTCATAGTGAAGGGAGTCCACACACCATTCCCTTCTCCTTTCTCGGTCTCGGTACAGCATCTTGGTGCGCCTTCGTAGACCTCTCGTTGTGAGCCACCCCTTGACCCAATTCCGGGAACACGATCTTGTAGGACTATTTGCGACGCGACAGTCCGCAGCGATCACCAACCTCATTCTGACCGTGCTTCGGAAGGCACAACCTTGGATTGGAGCAGTGATGGTGCCACATCAGCTACGCCCTTTTTGGTCAGAGTTGCAATGTGAAAAAGACGTACGGGAAGCAGGTTCTGCCGCAGGAAGTCGACAACTGACGACTTCAGACAGAGCGTGTCACGCATTTCTCGGGCACAAAGTGTGGGGCGACTTTTTGGTGCCTTGTATGGCATGCGAAGTGGGTGAACCTATGACGTTGGAGGTACTTGACCAACGATATGGCCGCCACGTCCGTGTCGAGGGGCTCTAGAAGCTGCACAAGACCCTACCTCCTGGGGAACATGCATCTGCTTGTACCACGAGAAGTAGTCCCCCGGGTCATTGTTTGTGAACCAGGTTTCCAGGATTAGATGAACGAGGGTTGAGGTAACTTATGTGAGGAGATGTGCAGAGCTTGACGTTGTCATTTGACGAACCGGGACTCATCGTGTGTAGGCGAATAGAAGGTTGGGCGCCGTCAAGCTCGTGACCGTTCTGGAACCCCAAGATGCGAAGCCTCCTGACAGGTTTCGGCCCGCCCTGTCACTCAGTCAGCATTGGCCTGACCGGGGGTCACTAGATCACTTCTTTCGAGCGCAAACTCGCCAAAGCCTCCAATTTATTTCCGTGAACATAGACATTGTCGTCCATAGGATAAACGGCGGAAACGCATGGAAAAGACTGAGGATGCTGGAACACTATTCAAAACAGTTGACAATGGCAACCGTACGCATGGAGCAGTAGGTTCCCACCATTCCACCACGAGACGACCGATGCCTTCGCATCCCGGAGCCACGCCATCGTTTGATGCATGCCGGTCACGCATTTCAAGGGGCAAAGTAAGGGGCCTGAATCGTTCCAGAACCTCGATGGCATGGTCGAGTCGAGTCGACTCATTTACGACAAACGGCGTCTGTTGTGCGTTTAGTGTCGGTGCAAAAAATACTGGGGAGCCCTGGCAGGCATCATTGATCACATGGCATTCTGAAATGGATGAGTGCCCAAGAATTCTTGCAATAGACGTACGTTCGGAGGCACAAAGAACCTCGAACTGGCTGAGCACCCACGCGCTTAATCAGCTAATGACCATAGGGACAAGACGTATAGATTCATAGGCCCTGTGTACGACCAAGTAACATGCAAAACGCATTAAAATAAAAGATAAAACGCGAACACCGAAGTCATGCCCAAGTACTGTAGGGTGCGCCGCCTGGTCCGCATTTCAATCGATTCTTTAGGCGTACTCGTGTTTATTCGTGCCATGAGAATGTTGTCCAATGAAATGAGAGTAGTGATCACATGAGTAATCGAGGCTAACATCCGGCTGGGAACCTGGAGCCAACCAGGCCTGACAGGCCTGACCAACCAGACTGTCCACGGGATAGGGATGCCGTGACTTGCTCCAGGGACGGTCGCTGCCTCCTTCAGCAATCACCACTCCCTCACCGAAGTGCATACAGGGCCCTAAATTCGCAGTCCTCAAATTCCTCCCGTAGCCTTTAGGGCCGGACCACACCTCACAGGCTCACCCACAAGCTTGCCCACCAGCAGGCCCACCAGTTTGATAGCTTTGATTATAACTTTCCATGAGCTGGTTCTTCTTTGTGTCACCAGCAGCAATGACACCCAACGGCGTGTTTAAAAATGCCTTGGATGTCGTTGGTGTTGGCGATACCAAAAAAAACAGATCATGGCCCTTGACCCGAAGGACCGAGTATGGAGAGCGCCAGCCAAGCGGGATTGAGCATATTACCGCTGATGACATAATCAAAAGTTGGCCCCCAACCATGCATGAACGGCCCGCAGCATCCATGGAACAAGTGGGCGAGTTCACCACCATGCCTCCGAAATATCTCGCGTCGTAGCGTCAGAACGACTCAGAAGAGACTCAATAAAAGGTAACCCGGCCCGGCGCCCAATGGGCTGGGCGGAGTTCCATCTCTGGTGGGCTGTCAAAAGAGTTGAAAAGACGCGGGCGAGGCAAAGGGGCATTAGAACGGGGAATTTTGATCTGTCGCATGACGGCTGTGAAGGGTGAGCACATGGCATCTGGCGGAGTTCATTACTTGGTTCATTAGAGGCTCCCCGGGGGCAGTAGTGCCGGTCATTTGACTGCAGCGTGGGGATTGGGCCGAGTATTTTCCAGTGAAGGTGAGGCTAATGGGAGTTCATGATCCGATTGAACGGGGGAAAGTACACCAGCATTAGTTTGCCACTCCATCCGCTGTTTCAGCTGGTTCGCCAGAGACTATAGCCTCGGTGCACACAGTGGCAGGTTGACTGTAAAGAAATTTCTTATTGTCGACCAGTAGGTTATTCAAGTTGTTTTTCCGCTGCTTATTTTGGTAGACTACTCAATCACGTCAGTTTCGAAATCGGTTTGATTGTTGACATGTTGACATGCCACTGCAGTGTGTAGGACGGTGCTGTAGAGATAGTACAACAGTTTGTCTGTATTATGCGGATAACATCGTCATACATGGCCAACGGCTGCTAGTGCTACTGTGACAACTGCAAGGGGGTGGGGGTGATAGTAGGCGACTTCTCGATCCGGGGCAATGGCGTATAACACGCTGCTGCTGTCTTCAATTTGCCACGGCGTCGATCTGACTCCTCCACCTCCTCTGTATCTCAATCGACTCCAAGAAAATCCGATACTTCACGTCCAGCAGCCTCTTCTCCCTCTCTCCAGCAGCGGGCCGCACAACCGTCCCCGGCGGTGTCATCTCTTGCATGATATCCCACAGCGCAGCCGCGGGATCCGGAGGATCACGCACCGTCGCGAATCGGCCCAGCATCGCAGCGCCGAGTACGACCGATGCAGCGTGCGAACGAGGGAGCACGACGGGCATGTTGCACACGTTCGCCAACAGGCGCATGAGCGCCGCGTTCTGCGCTTGCGATCCGGAGAGGTACAGCGCGCGGATGGAGTGCCCGGCGTCGTTGAGCTTGTCGACAATGTGTCGGGTCTGGAGTGCGATGGCCTCGAGAGCTAGCGCATATTTGCGCGCGAGGTCGTGCAGCGACGAGTCCTAGAATGTGCATAAGTATCCGGAGTGTCTGTCTGTTGTACGGGGAGAACTGACGAGAGTGAGGCCTACGATGGATCCGCGCATGCGCGGGTCCGCGATAGGAGATCGGTTACCTTCAGCAATATGCCTGTAAGTGTCAGCTGTGTTGGGTCAAGGTGTAGAACAAACCATGCAAATCCGGGTAAAAATGTGTATGCGCTATCACTTCCGTCCATGATTCGGCACCTTCACCTTGGCGTATGCCTTCGAGTGTCTCTCGCAAAACTAAGGCGGAACGGTATTAGGAGGGTCAGAAAGACATGAAACGACTACAAACCGTCATGAATGTTTTTATTTTGATCTTTCGCGAGATCTTTGAGCTCTTGGTGAGCCGGGTGTGTGGAAATGATAAAGTCTATGAGCTAGACATGGCTCTCAATAGAGCGAATCAAGAGGAGAATACAACGACACACCTGTCCTGTAGAGGATTGTCCACCTTCATTCATCCACCAACCAGGAAACACTGCGTCCTAGAAGTTCGTCAGATCGAAGAGACAAAGTGAAGTACTCGGTAAAGAATCGCTTGCTTTGTATGGGCCCCAAACACCTCCAACAAAGACACCTTCCTTGCTCTGAGGCGCGTGCGTGAATAAAACGATGGCTGAACAGATGGTCGAGTCATGGTTCTGTACCTGGACAAGATGACAAGTGCTCGTTCCAGCGACGGCAGCCAGTCTGTGACAAGAATCGTTCGATGACACGGAGGGCGAGACCACACCTCCCTCTTCATGTCGGGCAGCAATGGTTCCCAACCATCCAGCATACCTACCCACATTCAGCTATTGGCGCACGGAGAAGCGAAGGAGCTCAACGCACGCATCGATGACGCCGCTACCAACCGGGGTGCCAGGCTCCAAGCCAAGCTCCGCAGCAGCGCGCACCGTGAGCCCATCGCCGACCGGTTTCCCAGCAGTCAACACGTCCGTCCCCAGCGCGGCAAACTCGTTCTGCACGAACGAGTCCAGCCCGATCTGCGACATAAACGCGCGGTCCCATCCGTTCCCGGGGACGTACGTGCACTTGCACGTGAGAGAGCAGAGGGAGCGCGTCCGCGCCCCCGTCGCGCGGTACGTGAGGAAATCGGGGAGATCGAAGAACTGGCAGCGGTCGAAGCGGTCGGCCGGCATGAGGCGCTTCAGCCAGAGGATCTTCGGGATCTCCATCTCAAGCTGAAGAGAAGAAGGGGGTGTAGCCCTCTCTAGTCAATGCGCGAGGCTTACTACGAGTGGCACTGGCACAGTGCCGCGCAGAGACTTGAAGGATATAAACGTACGCTGATGGACCCTCCGACATAATCCAGCACCGATGAACCGGTGGCATTGATGAGGTCGGCCTCTTTCTCGGCACGGTGGTCCGCCCAGAGCACGATGTTGCGTTCTCCAAGTTCCCCGAGTTGTGGACCACGCGTGATGGCAATTGGCTCTCCCTCCCAGTTAGTCACCGCGAGCGAGCAAGTCGCGTCAAAGCCAATGCCCTTAACGTGCTTGGGCGAGACCCCGGACCGCGTGATCACCTCTCGGACTGTAGTGCAGATGCTATTCCAAACATCAGTAGTAGACTGCTCGAAGATATGATGGTCGGCTGGATCTCGCCATGTCTTAGTGTCTTGGGAGGCAGATGCGAGAACTGTGCCGTCCAGTTTGACAAGTGCAGCACGTGCAGAGCCGGTGCCGACGTCGATGCCGAGGTAGTAACTAGCTTCTAGAGATGCCATGGACACTGTGGGCGGGTACTGGGCGGGTGCATCGACACCCCTTCCATAATTACACCCATTACTTGTATATATATTGCCGTTTCTGGCACCGACGTGGCGCAAACATCTGAGCGCCCAAAACTTCATATCAAGTTATCAAGCCACTACTATTAGTACCGTCCCTCTGCTTCACCATCGGCGACTCAATCACCTCGTTGCTAGTGTATTCAGCAATGCCACAAGTCCTTTGTGCACCCAAACAACTATATTCTGGATCGTGATGATATTGGACTTGAATACCGTAGGGCGCATGTTTGCACGCTTCCCTGTCAATGTTCAGCGTGGGGAGACGGAGTGAGGCCATGGGCTCGTGAGTGACCATCAATCGAGGTGGGGCAATCTGACATGATGCCTTGAGATGCGTCGATGCAGGAGTTAGCCAATCCTGCCATTGGACCATCGTTGTCGCATGTGGAATCGTAGATGCACAATCTGGACACCCCCACTGCCACCGACAGCCAAGAACTCCCCCAAACTAGGCGAAGTGACTTAGGTGCTGTTCAGATTATCGTAAGCTTCAAGCAAACGGCTTCATGCTTCAAAAGACCGTACCAAAGGTCCTTCCCATGCGGCACACGTCTTGACAAGCGGGGCCCTTGCGAGCCATCTCAGGCGCTGCCCCTTCCAGCGACCTGGACCATGTCAAGCGTCCATCACCTCCTTCAAGTCATAGGAAACCTACAGTTTCAAAACGTGTCGCGTCCCATTTCACATCGACGTAGTCAATGTTCTCTCGGGGCATCCACCGCTCCAGGAGCGCGAAGAACAAACAATCGACAATTAGAATCACAGTGTAGATGGGACCCACAAATGGACCCAAGCCCATGGTCCTAGTGTATGCCGGTGTTTCAGAAGGTTTGCACAGGAGGGAAAGACAGAAGCGCACCGTTCAATTCGCGTCCACAATGAATATGGGGGTGTCGCAAGTACATTACGATAGACGACCTCAGTGCGTTCCGCCACCCTTGTCCAATCATAGAACCCGCGGATTCTTTGATGCGCGCGATGTGGATCGTGGCCCCCTTGTGCAACGAGTGCGATCGCCTCTGACATGGCACGAAACACGTCTACATCGAGATTTAGTCCTGTAATTTCGAAAGAAGTGGGAGAAATACCATCTGCAGTGGGTGCAGCGAATGAGATCATATCTTCTGGGAGGATCTCGGGCACTCCACCGACGCGAGTAGACACGACATGCAAGCCAGCACATGCGGCTTCTAGTATCGCAATACCGAATGCCTCAGTGAGCGAGGTATTCAGAAAGATAGAGCCCTGCCGAAGAACCTACACACAAATGAGTGTAAACGTCGAGGACGGATCAAGGTGATATGTGCGTACAGAAGGCACATCTCTATGTACAACAGGGCCAAGCACGGTGATTCGATCTTGCAAGAAGTGGGTCTCCCTCATTTGGAGGAGATCGGCCATTTTGGGTCCGTCACCGCCTGGTAGCACCATGCCGTAATGAGACAAATCAGATGAAAGCACGAGACACACACCGACAACAAAACGAACGTCAGGAAACGCAGCGCATATACGTGGTGCGGTCGCCACAAGGAGATCAACTCCCTTTCTGTAGGCTAGACGTGAAATGACAATGATGGTTACTGTACGGCCACCGTGCGCAAGGAGGAGGTCAGCGGGTACCGGACGGAACATTAACGCAAGTACGGACTCGTGTCTGTATGAGGTCTGGAATGCGCAGGGCGAAAGTTGTCTGCTACTATCGCGTTGGGGATAACGTAAACCGACTTTGGCGGGAGGTTTGCACGTAGCACTGTGTTTTCACGTCTACGAAAACCAAAAATCAAGATTCCGAACAAAAGGCTGGGGTATTGAGCCCATACCCTATGTACGAAACGCAGATAGCAGCGTCGACATTCCGAAGCATTCCCTCGAGAAGCTTGTTTGTAAGAATGCTCGCAGCATCATCAAAGCCGAACAGGCTATGATCGGTGAAAACCGTGCGGACTCCAAGTAGATGTGCGTGCAAGATGCCCTCATGTCCAAGGGAAGATAGACTTGCGTGTGAATGAATAAGGGTTATTCTCTCGCGGAGGACGATAGTGCGGAAATAGGGTAGGAATGTTAAGAAGTTTGGCAACGTAGCCGAAGATACAAGGGTGGGGAACGGTATATGATAGACCTTCAATCCCGGGACAAGCCAGCGTACGCCAACACGGTCGGGTGGATGGCTGTGGGTGATGACTATAACCTGAGCGAGTTAAAACAGGAGAGGCGATTGGGTAAGAACCAGGCTACCTTATGACCTCTGCGAATGAGAGAAGCCCCGAGCATGTAAATGTGGTTCTCGACACCCCCAACCTCTGGGTGAAAGAAGTCGGAGATCATACTGGAGGTTGATGAGGAACATGTTCGAGGTTGGAGAGAGAAGAAATACCAACGCAATGGAAAGAAATGGGTGGTGCTGGCTATCTTGCATGATTGACAGGCTCGCGGCTGTGTTGTGTTGCTTTGCTATGACAGCGATATCCACTCCCATAGACTACCTGTTGCACCTGAGCGGCGTAAGGTTTGACATGATTTGACAGCTGAGTTCATAGTTAAGTAGTTATGAAATTCTCGAGATATTAGCTATCTCACAAAATATGGGGTTATTAAATAGTTATCACTTTTGCTGCTGCATGCCACGTTACAGTGGCATCCCCTACCACGTCACCGCGTGTCACCCTCCATGAATCATGATGGTTCGCCGTCACATATCCGATGAGCTCAAACAGACGGCACTATCAACGTCGCTCACATTGACCATGAACTGCCAGACTGTTTGACATCAGTGTCGAGCTTTGCAACCAAGATGAGTACCACTTACCACCATCGGCAAGCAGCTTATTCGGATAAGTTTTAGTCTGGATCACACGACTCGACGCTGTGGTGGTGGGCCCCCGCTCACCCCGTTCCTCTGAGTCACCTCTCACATCTGTGCGTGCAATGCCGTGCATGTGTGCCTTCAACAATGGGCCTACCAGTCTCAGGTGAGGCTCCACCGGATTCAGGACAGGAGTCACAGGACCCAGGTTCTCCGGGAACGAAGTGAGGGACTGTACCGGAGCGTACGGTGGGTAGTAGAATGGTGCACCCTCCAATGTTTGGAACCTTTACCATCACCGTCGATGGCAGCAATGATCTTTGTCGTGGTCCCGATACCCTGCAGCAGCGGCATGACAGTCGTAAGCGTTTCCCATCGTCTTGTGCCGAGTCATCATTTAACTTTATCTAGGGTGCCCTCTTACCCCCACCACCGAAGACATGATGACTTTAGCGACGGTAGCTTCCACCACCTCCCAGCCCCAAGCGCGCGCCTCGCGTTCTCACCCGCTCTCGACACCTCCGAGTCCACCATTTCGCCCACCTTCTCAAATTTCTCACCGTCCACTTCTAGTGGCTATTCCATCCCATCCCCCGATTCAGCAGCAGTCAGCACCCCGTCCGACGCCGATGACGCCTGGAATCTCATCCCTTACAACGTCTTTTGGGGCCACAGGTACGAAGAGTACCGCGCGGGGATCTTGCCTGGTCCCGAGGGCGACTGCATCTTCTTGCACTCCCCTACACCTTTGCGGAACCACCATGGTGCTGCGCGTATCTTTGTGGTATGTGGTTATGTTGTGGAGAGGTAGCGTGGTGCACCGGTGGTCCGGTGCACCTTTGCACCCGCAAGTTCGACATACTGTAGTGTCGAAATGATTTGGTCGAAATTCACGTAGTGATTATATAATTTACTTTTTCACCTAGTTACTACAATTAGTTTATGTGAGAAAAACACTCGGCATGTGCTGCCGGAGCGATATTCAATCTCAGCCCGTTGTTAGGACCACTCGATAACACGCCTATGAGAGTGGATATCGCTGGAATGCTTTCAGGCTTGGGCGCTTGGGTGCCATTTCCCACGAAGTTCAATCTTCCCATACAGTACTGTACTGTTATCCAATCCACCCACCAACCGGCCACACCTAGCAATCGGACAAAACACCTGTACACGCACCAAAAATTAAAATAATGACTTCTTTCTTTTTGGAGGTTAGAGTACATGACAATAGCATCCCATTTGCCCTTTTGGGGAGGCAGAAAGATACAATTTTGGTTCACAATCCTTACTGGCCGATTCCAAAATTGCTTACAAATCTGGCCGGTTGGTGGGTGGATGACAGTACTGTATCCTCATCGGGAGGAGCTTTGCACCTGCACCCGTCAGTTCAGCATACGGCTACATCGATTCCCATTCCTAAGAGGCCGGAATCATCTGGACAATCTTATGCATATGACTGAGTGCCTGACACATGTTTTCGGGTTTACCAACTCCGTCGGCAATATCACTGACATCCAGCTCCCAAATATCAACAGCCGACTTGAGCCGACTTTTCACTACCGATATCACAGTAGCGAACAAGTGCGACAACGCCATTGTCGCCCCACACCAGGGGTGACGCGTCCAAGCATAACCTCAAGCTCATGCTCGAACTTCGAAGATGTGTCTCGGTATAGCTTTGCTTCCTTTCTTCAAGGTTCCCCCGACACCGCCGATGAACAGCAAGTCCGTCGAATGGCGACACCTGAGGTAGCCGTCGGCGTGTCGAAGGCTCCGAAGGACAGACAGACCCGGATGGCCCCGTACCTGTGGTGGCTGTTGCACCTGGCCGATACGGCCACGATACCTTACTGCACTATGCGAGCAGCTGTGATTTGTGACCATGCAGGCAAGCATGCCGCACTTCTGTGCGCTTACAGGCAACTCATGGCGGCAGATCGTGCCAGTCGTTTTCCGGGGAACCATGACTCTTGCTACGAGGTTGAGGTTAACCTCACGTGCGTTAGCTGGAGAAGTTTGAGCCTGCGTGCACGGACGGGTGAAGGCGACGACAACGACTATGTTTCCGAGGGCGAGGATGATCGCGGTGGTGACAGTCTATTCAGAGGACAAGCGGATCTGCAATTTTCCTTCCCCACTGCACGCCGCGCCAAGCGCTTCGTTCAGGTCCACCAGATCGTTTGAAGAAAGCTTCTTCTCAGTCTCTTCCACGTCGTTTTCTTCTTTTCATGCCCTCGCGAACGACACGAATCTGATGGTTGGTCATGGTCTTAGGGGCTGACATTACCGGTGTCCTTCCCTTGCTGCATTACGTCGGTCCGAGCCATGACTAAAGCTTTATTCCGGCGCTGCGCACGACCCGCACCTCCGCAAGTTCTCAAGAAAAATCAGAGCTTGTCTTTCGTGCTTTCCCACGACCTCATTTTATGTCTCCCCCAGAACATCCCGTGGGACATCACCCACTCCGCCATGTAGTTCTGTAAATCAGAGGGTTCCGGAGGTGTCAACACCACTCCCGGGCGTGTCCTGTGGCTGAGTGCGATTCAGATGTGCGTATGCCAGCACTGCACGAGATGTGGGACGGAATAATATCCATCTGTTCAAGATATTGGACATCCTTCTCCACGCCCGACGAGATATTGACTGACCCGGGTCTGCATAGCTCGCACCTGTCACATGTACGACATGGTTTGAACAGCCCCAATCAAATCGGTCAGGAAGGGGAGGTCTCTTGCACCACACACAATCATATATATCAGCTAGCTCAGCATTTCGTCGTGATTTCATCCACATGTAAATTATCTGCACACATTTATGACTCCCATCCTCGATTATATTCGTCATGACGTACAAGTACAGGAAAAACAGCGAGCACACAACACCATCTTCCCAGGTCAGTGTCGGAAGGAAAGAAAGGTGAAAAGCGACGAAAGCGGGACGCCGGAATGTGGGAGGGAACGCGCGCCCCCTATCCTTGTCTCAATCGACCTCAGTCTGGTCGCGTGGGCGGTACTTGATACCCTGCACTTCAAGCTCCTGCTCGACGTCGTCGGGGACACGGCCCTTCACGGTGATCGCATACACCCCACGCACGTATTTATCTAGTCCCGCGTATCAACATCCACATCCAGAAAAAAAAGAGGGTGGAAAGGAAGTGCAAAGAACAATGAAACAAAGCCAAAAAAACCCCACGCACTCGTTCGTTGCCACCGCGCCACCCAGCTTTTCTCCGGATCAGTGACCGCAATTGTCCCGTCAAAATGCGTCGTCGTACACGCCTGAATGCGATCCGGTGACCCTTTCATCTTTTTTTATGTTTCAAAAAGAAAAGGTACGTCAGTTGCTACACACTTTTAACGCTTAGTGGTCAGTTACCTGCATGATGTCTTCGCAGTTGGGACAACCATTGCGCCGAAAGTCGATGGGCGTTTGTATGATGGAGCAGAGCAGACAGGCGCGTAAGTTCTTCGATCTGGCCTGGCTTGGGATGGGGGCGGAGGGGGCAGTCGACGCCATGGTGGCCTGCAACTGACTTTTGATTACGTAAATATCATTTGAATGTCAATTTTTTTTTTACAAGTGTGTATTGTTCCCGCAGTCCGACCGACATCCGTTCCTGCTTATTCATCAGAAATATTGGGCCAGTTTACTCCAGACGAACAAGACCTGCTCGTGTGACATGAAGATCTAGATCATTCCACCGACTTTTCATCAGGAACCCAATACAGAGCATAGCCTGACTACAGCGTGACATTGACCATACCACCCAATTGTCCCATAATTTGTTTCAACGAGTTAATTCGACATCGGCACAGATAGGACATCTGGGTGGATCGGGTTTGAAGCACGTGGTGGAGCATAAGGTAGCGAGGCGCAGCGCTCATCCCGATGCAGCGTAGTGCAAGGCCTTGGTGGGAACGGCATGATTAGGGCATAAAAAGCCGGTTTGCAATTGAATATGGGGCGGTCGGAAGGGGCAACGTTGACCCACCAGGTTGCGGCATTCAAGGTGGTTGAACATCCAGTGCTCGTCGGCAGGAACGACCGGAGGTCGTGGCAATGAGCTCGGGCGTTGATTGGTCCGGCCTAGGCGCCGATGTGGGTGAACCATGTCGGTACTGATCGAGGGCAAAGGGAAATCAGAGGATGACTGAGATGTCGGGGGTCGAGTTTCTAGGCCCCAGAGCGAGGAATTGAGGAGAGGAGAGGGCGAGAGGGAACCATATTTGTCATCAGGATGAGGCACGTGGGTGATATCGTATCACGGATCACGCCTCGCCAAACTCGACGAGACGCCTTTTTTTTCACTGTGTTGAAAGATCCAAGCGAGGCCCTGTTTGTATATAGTTCGTCTGTTGTCGGCCGTCTGTGAGCGCTCGTACGGCCACACTAGATCCACCCTCGACATGCTCGCTCTCGAACATCCTCCACTCATCTACGCCAGTTCTCCGCCCCACCCGTCCACCATCCCTAGACGCGAGCCCCCCAAGAGATCCGCCCCTTCTCCCGTCGCCGTCCCCCCTCCTCCACGATCCCATCCATCCGCATCCCATTCCCAACCCTCTTCTGCTCATTCTACAGTCCCCTCCGCCTCCTCGTCAGCCACTTCCTCCCTCCCTTCTACTGCCCTCCAAGTCCGCCATGTCCCGCACCACATCCGTCACCCATCCCCCCCACCCCGTACTCCATCTGCATTTAACATCCACGAATACCCCTCACAGGACCTTCTTCGCCTCCTCGCTGCCCTTCTCAAGCAGATCGTTGATGCGAACGATGAGTTACCAAAGTCTCCAACGTCCCCTCTCCTCACCCAACCCTCCCACCTTACATTGGATCGTTATTCCCACACACCCATCTGGTCATCCCTCACCTTCGCGTCCCGCACAGCGCTCACCACCTCCCCCCCTTATCTCTCATTCCATGCCCGCACGGCACCCACAATCACCCTCGAATCGTACCTCCTCCGTATTCTAAAGTATTGTCCAACCACCAATGAGGTTTTCGTCTCCCTCCTCGTTTATTTCGATCGCATGGCCAAGCTCGCGAAAGAGTCGACTGGCATCGAATTCATCATTGACAGCTGTAACATCCACCGCCTCGTCATCGCAGGTGTAACGGTGGCATCCAAGTTTTTTTCTGACGTCTTTTACACGAATTCACGCTACGCCAAGGCATGACCCTCTTAACCACTTCCAATTTTTGCTAATCATGAATATACAGGTCGGTGGTCTCCCACAACACGAGCTTAATCAGCTAGAATTACACTTCCTTCTCCTCAATGATTTTCGTTTAATGATCTCACCTGAAGAGATGCAAGTATATGCTCGGCGGCTCATCTTTCATGCCCGAGGGAACTCCCCCTCGCGCACGCGCCCCTCAGATCTACCCATACTAACCATTGCGGCTCCCCGGCGCGCTATGGGCGCTATGGACGCGTACGGTGGGGACGGCCCCAACACGCCGCACATGCCACCTGTGCAAAAACTCGCGCACCAAGCATCGTCTGCCTCGCTCGCTTCGGCGTGCTCACGTGCGACATCCGTGTCTGAAACAGAGACGGAGAGTACAGATGGTGGTGGTGACGAGAGTACGGATGATGAGCCGACCGTGCGCCCTGCGTGGAGCGTGCGCGGTGGAGATGACAGTAGAGATGATGGTGATGATGGGACGACGGATGGAGAGCGCGTCGAAGAGGATGAAGATGGCTCTGGAGATCTACGCATGGCGAGTCCTTTTGCACACACGCGGTAGTGCTGCCCTTTTTCTTCCATCCACGAGTCCCGACACGCTTTGCATCGCTCGACCTCCCTGTCCTGTCTCGCACATTCACACAAACCGATTCCCCTCACCAACAGCAAACATTCCTTCCGTACTCTCGCCCTGTCTACCCCGTCAAATTTTCTATTTCTTTCCTTCCCTTCCGTCTTTACTTCTACTCTTTTTTCCTTTGATGCATTACATTGCGTGCGTGCATGTTGTATACATACTCAATACTCTCAATATTAGGTAGTAAAAGCTGGGCTCTCAGTCTCTCGTATACATATACATACGACTACAACATGACCTTTCTTTTGGTCTGGTCTGAACTCGGGTCTCGTTGTTCCCCCAGATCCGCCAAAATAGCAGGGGACATGATGACAGCAGAACGCGGAGCATTTTCAGGCAAATTAACCATTTAACGTTTCCGCCCGAGGAACCGAGACGGGCGAGACCGACCCGCAACAAAGTTTTTATAGCCGTGCTATAGAGTTCCGTGGTCGAGATGAGCCGTGCTACTGCTGCATAATGTACTTTACTGGGTTAAATTCTACGCACGTTGACCGCACTTGGTCGCATAACCGGTACTTCTTTATCCCACGCGTTTGCAGTGACCACGCCGCCGCTGGGGGACGCCGCGGCGGCGGAGGGGGAGGAAAGGCCGGAACCGGAGGGGGAGAGGCCATTTTGCGTCGCGTCCCACCCACATCGCCCCAGGGAAAAAAAAAGATCACTGCAAAAAAAATAATTCCCTTTGTTTCCGGAAGGATCTTTTAGGTTTAGGCTCGCTGCGCTGTGGAGGGGGGCGTATCGGGGGGGCACAGTAACCCCAGTTGGTCGGGGAGACAAACAAAGGGGGTACAATCGGGTTTCAGAGATTGGATCTATCACTGATATGGTATTCAGGACGATATGATTGTTGATCGAGCACTGTCAAATGTGGAGCAGCATGGCGCAGTTGGTCTAGCGCGCGGGGCCCATACTATGTAACCCCGAGGTCACTCGATCGAAACGAGTTGCTGCTATTTTTCCTCTGCGACATTTACTATTTTTATTTTTTTCGATACTCTTGTCGATATTCATGACGATTGCCCGAGGAAGTTTGGTTCCAAAGGATGACAAGTTCATCATGACCCAAAAAGTGATGCGTACGTCTATGATACATGCAACAAGACCCCTAGCTGCGAATCTACGACCTCGTCACCAAACGCCTCTCTCCACTGCCCCGTCAATGTCCGTGCACGCACACGCAGGCCATACACGTCCCCAAATGGGACGCCATCTAGCTCACTAAGCCTCCGCACCGTGTCTGCCAACGCGCTCTCCTAATACCCAAATTTCCGGTCAGCCAATCCCAAGTCGGGCACGCGAGCCCTTGCCCAAGTTTTTACATGATACTGACCTTTAGCACCTCACGAGTGAGGCTACCTCGCCGGTTCGCACGCTCCACCTCGCATAGCGCATCGCTAGTCAGCGCCATCTTCAACTCATCCATCTTTGTCTTGCCCTTTACCAGCGGCAGTAGTGCGGCCGCCCAAGCGGCCGCCTCGCTCTCGCTTATGCTCACGTTCGCAGCCTCAACCACAGGAGCATCCGCCGCGTCTTTGGGGGACCTGGGCCTCGACGGCGGCTCGAGGATACGGGGAGTGGACCTGTGCGAGTTCGGGATGACGACCATCGCACCCGCACCGTTCTGGGAGCGCCAACTAGCCTCTCGTCTCGCGGCTGCCGCCGGGCGCTGCAAACCGAGATGTTAAAGTTAGCCCTTCAAAGTGGGTTCGCAGATGTAGATGAGGAACCCCATCATAGAGAAGCAGGACTTACCGCCACGCGACGCGGCTTACGGCCCAACCCACGATTGAGCGGGCCAGATCCAAACGCATCCTCCAGTCGCTCCGCCCAAATCCGTGCTCTGGACTGTCGCGGGCGCACTTCGGCCCTCCAACCACCCGCACCACCTATTGGTAACGGCGGATCTTGAGCGGGATCACCAGGAAGCAATTCACTCAGAGTACGGCGAATGTCCGCCTTGGCACGTGCCTCAAAGATTGGGTGATACCACCACAGCGAACTCCCTTCACTTTGCCCATTGCTCTCAACGTTTTCGCGTGATGTCAGGTGGCGGTGGGAAAGCGAAAAGTCAAACGGGAGAGGAACGGTGTCAAGGAGGATGTCGATATCTTGTGCTGTGAGGTCCTCGGATGGGCCCAAGCGACGCGGGCGTCTTGTTCCGTACTCAAGTGTAGAGTCTGGGATGGAGTCTGTGGAACTTGTGGGTCGCATGGGTCGTGTAGGCGTAGGTGTGGGTGTGTGAGTAGCGAGGGGCTCCGAAACTTTGTCCTTCATTTTTTCCTTTAATTTCTCAACGTGCTTAGGGGTGGGGGTTCTAGCCGGAGTAGGATCCTGTGATTGCGATGTATCTCGTCCAGAAGTAGCTCGCTCAACACGAGCTGGTTGGTGTGTTGAGCGTTTGGGCGGTGAAGGGACCACGACAGCAAAGCTCAGCTTAGGCTTGCGTGATTTATCCCGTGGTTTATCCACACTGTCGGTGACAACACTTTTCGGCGGCGACTGACTCGACTTGACATTTGATGCCGATTTCAGGTGGGTGGGAGGGCCAGGCCGAGCAGCTCGTTTAAAGCCGGCACGTACATGAGGCGAGCTCGGCACGTGTTTCAATACCATGATCTCCTGGTCATCCTCGCTTATTGCAATGGGGTCCGGAGAAGAGGCGGGTGAGCAATCGCGTGGCGCGTTTTGCTTCCGGCTATCCGGAACTCGTCCGTTCCCGGGGACAGCTTTCGGAGAGGGGACGACGCTCGACGCGGGCTGTGGAGTAGACGCACTACTGTCGCGGTGCATCTGGGCGTAGAGATCAGCAAGAGTCGTGACCGTTCCCGACGCGGGCCTCGGGTTCCCGGAAGCCATAGCACTTGGGACGCGGGCCGCGATCTTCGCACGCTTTTGCTCCACTCTTTCCTGTGCCTCGCGCAACTGCGAACCGTTCAGACCACGAGGTTCAGAATCCCGTTTACGCTTGTTCGACATGTGGGGAGACCATCGTCTAAATGGAGAACCGCTCATGGACTCTGGCGGTGCTGATGGAAGGAGGGAGTTTTCATCTGGCTTTGGGGACGGCGAAAGAAGAAAAATGGAAGTGTGAGAAGACTTTGAGGGTATTGTTGAGCTCGATGAAGTGGACAAAGACGTGCTGCGGGCTGAGTTTAGCCAAAAAAAAAGGTCATTGAAGGAAGGTCATCTGTGGAGGAGGGGGGTGCATTACCTGAAGATGGGATCATCAACAAAGAGTTGAATGACTCTCATAGACAGAAAAGTAACAGAACCATCAGGCTTATGTAAGCAACAAACAAGAGTCATGTGACTTTTTAAAAAATTTGGCACTTGTATTGGAATGATTGATGATTTCTGAGCAAAATAATCACAACTTTAGTCACTTGCAGTTGTGGTTAAATAGCAAGTGTCCATTTTTGTCTCTAGGATCCATCTAATTGTACCAATGCATAAGGCTATGGTTGTTTGTTTGTTTGTGTTTGTTTGTTGTGAAAGGTGATCAACTTCACTCTGCAATTGATTACTAATGAGGTGTCAATAACCCAGCCAAGGAACATGTTTACCTTGTTCACTCCGATTCATTCAGTCATATTGTCGGCCATGACTGGAGAGTTCTTATCATACCTCTGATTAAGTAAAAGTTATGTATACACGAAAGTTCGGTCATAAGTGTCATGTACATCAAATAAATCTGAAAGACATTGCAATGAATGCCTTCAGACCGCGTAAGTGTAATCCTCACCTCAGTGCAAAAAGTAAGTTTTGAGAGCAGATATCTCACCCACAATGTCCCTCGCCTTTTCCTCGAGTGCACGTATCCGTTCCAAGATACGAGCAGTGTCCTCAGCGGACAAGCCACTTGGGTAGCTCTCTGCCTCCACCCCTCTCTCCCAGCCGGTAGCTGCTCTCGCCGCACGCGCGGCCTCCATGAACTCCTCTTCATCGCTGCCAAACGGATCGCCTTCGCTGTCCCCGTTCCGTTCGACGCGCACGCGCTTGCCGCCTGGGGCAGACAGCGCCCGGATGCCCGGGCCGCGGCTCACCTTACGCTTCAGCGCTCTTGTCCCGACCAGCGTGGCTGGGCCAGCACCGGCCGATGACGGGACGCCGGGGCGAACATCCACAGGTGGTGGTGGTGGTGGGCGCGGCCGCTTGCTGACGGAATGGGTGGTGCGTGTGTCGGGTCCTTGGAGTTCAGACTCGGGCGTGCCGGTGGTTACGTCCTTTCGTGGTTTGGCAACGTGTGAGCATGCAACGCGGCGCTCCTTGCAAGGAAGACAGGCGCGTCCATCCTTGCCAATGCAGCTGCGACCTCGCCGTGCGCATAAATCACAGGGAACAGGTCGTCTCCTGACGCCATCGGCGAGTTCTTCTTCCTACAGCGGGCGTTAGGGTCATTCCGGGTGAGAATAGGCAATTTACTGACCTGAAGTTCATCGTGGTCCTTAGCCGCGGTATTGGTGTCAGAATCGCAATGACCCCTAAAACGTAATGTGACACACTTCTGGAGCTGGACTAGTCTTTGCTTTGCTCTCGCCCTGGGTCTCCACTATTTGGGCGTTTTCTCCGTTGGCCTTTTCAATTGCAATCGGTGGCGCGGACGTAGTCGTGTCGGGTTCACCCTCAGCATCTGTGCTGTCATTCACCATTGCTGAGTAGTCCACGTCTTCCGGTGCGGAACCTAGTTGGTCAAGACCCTTCGAAGCCCTTACAGCCTCGTGGAGTCTGTCATAAATTATTTCCGCTTCCTTTTTACGGCCAAGGACCCTCTGCTCCCTTTCAAAGAGCTCCCCGGTCGGTGCCTCCTGAAAGCCAACGCTCTTGAGTATGCTACGGTATTCGCCCTGTGAGGTAGAGGGCAAAAGTTAGAAATAGGAGGCGGCGCAGGGACGAAAGAGGACTCGCCCACTGCTTATCCATGTCACGCAGCCAACCGACCCATGCACGGATTTGTTCGGGCTTGTTTTCGGGCTGGAGAGTCAAGGTATCCTCGAGGAATCCCAGCTCGGTATCAATGCGGTGCAAATTCCGGGAGTCCAGTGTGGGTGAGGCCATTCTTTAAAAATAGGATCGGGAGCCGAGTCGAAAAGAGAACCTGCTCTATGAAAATAGGGGACAACGCTCAAGAGAGGAGGACGGTAGGGAGCGGGCGGAATGAAGACGCAGGACCGGAAATAACCAAAACCAGTCTCTGCGGTAGAGGGGATGCGGGTTTTGAGTAATGTTGTTGATCAACCGCTGAACTCGAATCTTGTTGGACGTTGAGCGCTTCTCGCTGCCGACGGCTAACAAAGGAAGAGCGAACGCGCGAACCATTAAAATCGACCTGTCGGTATCAGGCGGCGCGGGTGCAGTTTTTCGGCCCGCAGAGTTGCGGCGTTTGTCCCCCGCCGCCACTCCGCCGCCGCACCTCCGGACTCGAGCGGGAAAGCCGTAAAGGCCAGATCTGGGAACACCGCTGATAGCCACGCATCCCCGGCACTCGTTGACGCCCTAGAAACCGTAATCTCTGATAGACTGGGAAATCATCATCATCCCTCTCGGAACCTCAGCGACGACGATTCACTACCTCTGATCATCGGGAGCGACAATTTCCGCAGTACACCCGACTGGTTGTCCTCCCGATGCACGTAGATCAAACTAGTGGGTATTCCATATATGCGGCGAAGCGCGAATGCGTGCATGTGCTAGGAACCTCGCGGCAATAGGGCGCATTTGCGCGCCATCGCCTTATCCCCGATAGGCACAATGTCTCCTACGATTTCCCCCTTCCTTTGAGTACTCCGGGAGGGTCTCAAGTTGATGCATATCAGGGTCATCAATACGTATATTTGTCAGACTAGAATAGCTCGATGTACATATTTCTCGATGGCTCGAGCTTTTCCTCCGCGTCATGACCATTCTTGCGGCATCTGTCCTGTCAGGAGGCGGCGCCGCGCGGACGCATTCAGCACTCCGCCAGAATATGTCCGCGGTGAGAGCGAGGATATTGGCTCCACTCTCCCGTTTCGTTCTAATAGCACGTCAGTGGTCGCATGGCAGCTGTCTGCGCCTCCCAGGGCGACTCGGAACCATTTGCGGTCACATCAATTCTTGGAGGCACCGCCCATGCGCACCATCCCAGAAACTGCAGGTAGCGTACCCTAGATTTGCACGCTAGCGCACTCAACATCTAACATGGTGGACTTCGGCCGGAGTTGCCAGTATAATGTGGCATAATTGCTCCCTGCCCTACGGAAGGTCTACTTTGAAGCCATTGGAGCACATGAATTGCTTGAGATACATATCCTTGAAGAAGGCTCCTCCAACATCGCCATGATGTGCCATAAGAGAGCCTCAAACTACCATTGCTCCCTGCCGTACGGAAGGCCTACATTGAAGTACATGAATTGCTTGAGATGCATCTGGCTGGTTATCGATGCGTAATCCCTGTTGAGCCGCAGCGCGCCAAGCTTCCACCCGCACCCCAAGACGTGCGTTGTATTTTCCAACCAAGGCCACAGTCTCTACCTTGAGATCTAACAAAATTAACATAGAGCAAGCGAGTCAGATGAGAATACACCGCACAAAATAATAACTCCATCGTCCCTAGGGTAGCAACTCTCTCTTTTCCCTCCCTTGTGCTTGGTGACGCACGTGCCACAAGGCCCAGGCAGCCACACCACGCGCAAATTTGCAGGTGTGCGCGTGTACCGCAGTCGTGTGATTATACGCAGCAAAAGATGTTCTTGAATGCGCAGTCATGGAAGAAGAGAGGACAAGTTGTGGTGCATAGTCGCGGAGAAAGCCGAGAGGAAAGGGATGACCGACACAAATCTTAAGTCGCAACCGCGCGTGGTTGGACCTGTTTTGTCCTTCACCCCCTTCGCCCTCTCGTCGCCGCAGTCGACTCTGGCATTCTCACCATTCACCCCCTAAAATCGATCAGAAAATGCAGCAGCCATCCTCCAGACCTCCCTCTGCTTCAACCCGCCTGGGGCCTAGTCCTCGCCCATACCAAGTCAACACGCAAACAAAACTAATTGACACCGTGCATGGCAGAATACTCTGCGTTGCTGATATCCGGGGTCACCTCTCTTCCCTGAATGACATGGTCCGCGAAGAAAATGCAAAGGCCGTCATCCATACTGGTGACTTTGGCTTCTTTGGTCCGTTTAGTCGTCCCTTTTTTCTTCCTCCTGTCCTTGACCGCTCGTCGAGCAGAGGCATCCAGCGTCGAGCGCATACATGATCGAACTCTCCGTCACCTAATCATGTACTCTCCTCTGATACCAAGTGCGCAGCGCCAACACTTACTTTCCCCTGACAATCCGCTCGCCACAATTCGCAACACTGTGAATATCTCCATGTTGTCCGAATTCCCACTCCTCTTGTCTGGCCAGATCAAACTACAGGTGCCAGTATTTACCGTTGCAGGTGCATGTGAGGATATCCTACTCCTCGAAAAGCTACGCACTGGCGCATATGACGTCGAGAATCTCCACGTCATTGACGAGGCCACCACTCGCTGCCTTGACATCGGCGGCATCAAACTACGGCTTCTTGGCCTCGGCGGGGCCTTTGTTCCTCACAAGATGTTTGACAATGGGGAAGGTAGTGCCACAATTGCTGGCGGTAATGGCACCATTTGGACGACTGCTTTACAAATTGGCGAGCTCGTTGATACCGCCCAGCGGGTTTTTGATCCCACAGAAACCCGCCTCCTCATCACCCACGCTAGCCCTGGCCGCGAAGGCATCATCGCGGCCCTTGCACTGGTCCTCAAAGCGGACCTTACCATTTCAGCTGGCCTTCATTTCCGCTATGCCGCTTCATGGAACGAGTTCAGTGTACAGGGCGAGTATGACGGCTTTAGAAACAAGCTGCGCAATGGAAAGGATACGTTTTATCGTGTTTGGGACTCCGTCAAGTCACAAGTAGACGCTGTCATCGATGAACATCAGCGTGTCCTCCTCAATAAGGCCTTGTCTGTTGTTGACCGTGTGCCACTGGTGTCAGGCCACTCTGCTCCCGGAAGGGGTCCCCCTGGGACAGAAGAGTCTTCGTGGAAGAATTGCTGGAACTGGAATTTGTGTGATGCAGCATATGGTTCACTGGTTCTTGACATCAAGGAGGGCCGTGTTAGCGCAGAGCTCAAGAGCCAAGGTGTGTTACTACATCCTCAGTGCCGTCCTCTCGTTTATTCGTCACCCCTCTTAGGCTTCAATTACTCCTATCGGCGTTCTGCAACACCAACTACTCAGCCTACACCGACGTCCACCAGACCACCCTTGCCGCCACAAACTGCAACATCGAATACCCCTATCAAGGCGCAAACACCAGCTCCTGCTGCGGAGAAGGAAACGCCTGACGCACCATCACCTGCACGGAATCTACCTTCAGGGCCCACATCCGGTAAAGAGACGCCACCCATCCCCAAAGTGAACGGTAGTGACTCTGCGTCGGCATCCACCCCCGGCTCCGCGGAGAAGGACAGGGGTGAGCAAGACCGTGAGAGGTCGGAGAAACACAAGTTCAAAAGGAAAGAGCGTCGGGATTATGATCGCGATGCAGGAAAGGATGCGGACGCGGAAGGCAGTGGTGGTGAGAAGAAGGACGACGACGTGGCGACGACGGCGCCTCCCAAACCCGATTTGGACACGACAGGCTCACCTGCCCCAGGGTCTGATGCCGGCCCGCAGAGCCCACGCACCGAGAGCACAGGTACTCGTACGCCAACCACCCGTAAGCGAAACCACCCCTGGACGCTATATGTGCGCCGCCTACCACTCACCACAAACGAGCCGGAATTGCGCGAGTTTTTTGGAGAGGCGAAGGGTGGGGTACGTGTTTTCGTCCAACTTCAGCGCTTGCATCTACAGCGAAAGACCAATACGACATTGTACAGATATTGCGAGTGTTTTTCCCGTCTGCGTACAATCGTGAACGTAAGATAGCTTACGTCGACTTTGTTGACCAAGAAGCTATGAATGCTGGGCTCGAAAAGCATGCAGAGGTACTTCTGACCTTTACTCCCATTTTCTGTCATGGCTATCCCCTGACCGTGCGTTCCCTCAGAAACTGAATGACGAAGTACCTGAAGTCGTGCGATCTGAGCGCGACTCGCGCGACCACAATAGTGGTTACCGTGGAGGGCGAGGGCGAGGAAATCGCGGAGGAGGATTTGCTCGTCGCGGCTTTGCTGATGCTGGGTTAGCAGCAAGAGGTGGCGGACCGAAAACAAACGGAGATACATAGATCTTCTTACCCTCAACTTTTGAATTTGTGCCCGCTTCTCACTTGTCGCGCTTTCTCTTACGATCTTACTCGCTGCTAGGGGGGTTGTGTTCTACGTACTGGTACAGTTGCTTACATTTCGTTCGATGTGTCCGATATATGCTCCACCATTCACACATCCTCTAATCAACCGGTTTTGCCCTGTTCCCATCTCGGGGTCTGTTTAAAAGTGATTATCTAGGACATTTCGTTCTTTTAGTTTGACATTCCCGTTACGTTCAATATATGTTTCCGAGATGGCCCACTTGAACTCCTGGCGGACCACCATCTGGCCCCTATTCTGATGACCGGGACACCCGTATGGCCGCTCTTTCAGACTGTCTTGGGTGTAAGCACCAGGTCTATGGATGCCCCCAGCCAACGTTTTGACTGTCCCCTCCCCAGTCCATCATTCAGGTCGTACTTGTCTGCATTGCTGGTTATTTTCTCACTCTGCGGGGAATTCTAGACAAGACAACACAAAGGGTAATGTCTCTGTTGTCTCCAATCATGTATCCTTTCTTATAATGCCGCTTTCAGCAACTGAACGCCATAAACGTGAATTTCTTCACGCCCTGTCTCCTCTTCTCTAAGGTCGCATTTTCCCTTTCACCAGGTATGGTTATGTTTAGCGCCCGTTCGAACCAACTTTGTCCACTTACCCTTCATAGACGAGTTTCAGGAACTATGGATCATTCCCTTGTTTTTCATCCTCCTCAGTGGCGTATCCCTCGCAGTGGCATGGCTGCTTGGTGTTCTGTTCAGACTCAACCGCCCGCAAAGGTATGCTTCAGTCCCATCATATTTTCCCCCTCGTTCGGTTCCTCAGCACTCCTTCAAGGAACTTCGCGATGGGTGCTTCCATGATCATGAACTCGAATTCCCTCCCAGTCGCGCTTCTTCAATCGCTTGCTGTTTCAGTGCCAGGGCTCGAATGGGGTCAAGATGACACGGTCGATTCCATCGTCGGACGCGCACTTACCTATCTTTTGCTCTGCGGCACTATGGGGCAGTTTGTGAGCTCCTTTTATCACCAGTTGTGTTGAAAACTTACCTTGGCGATTCATAGATCCGTTGGAGTTACGGAGTTCACTTACTCTCTAAAGCAGTCCCTCCATGCCAGATTGGGCATCCCGTTACGCTTGACGATGAAAACAGCCCATTTGCTGAGGGCACTGAACACATAGAATATGTACGGCGCGAGGATACACCTTGCGTACCGACAATTCTCCAGCCCTCTGATCCCGAAGCGACCCTTATCTTTAACTCCAACGTAAGTTCTGAAGATGAGGATGTTCCAGTCCCAGTGTGGTCTCGCCGGGACACATTCTCGCAGCGTGCGGTACGCGCAGGAGGCAAGGTCTGGACAAGAGTGACTGACTTTATGACGCCACCCCTCTGGGCATCAGTTGTATCCCTCGTGGTTGCGCTCAACCAGCCTCTACAACACTTCATTGGCAGATATTTATGGCCAGTTCGCGGCGCTATCACCCAAGCAGGCAACTGTTCAGTTCCTCTTACGCTCGTCGTGCTTGGTGCATACTTTCACAGACCCGCAGACAACTCTAAGCTACCACTCTTAGATGATGTCGGATCCCAACGAGCGACACCCTTGAGTCAGTTACGCAAGTTTTTATGCCTCGAATCTGAGAGTCGGACGGGGGCTCTTCGCCTACAGACCCACGCGTCGCAGCTAGGGAACAGTGGCGAAGGGAGTACTATCTTTGCAATAATACTTGCGCGTATGTTTATCGTACCCCTGTTGTTCCTTCCGCTTGTGGTGCTCGGTGCTCTCCGGGGTTCTCCAGGCCTGTTTAAAGAGTACGTCCTCACAGTTAATATCATCGTATCCACAACCAACCACGTGCCTACACTAGTCCGGTCTTTATACTCAGCCAAGTGCTTCTGATAGCGTCGCCGCCTGCTTTGACGTTGGCACAAGTATGTTTTTCTTTCGTTAGTACCAGGGTCTTCCGACATTGAGTATGATTTTTTGCCCTCACAGATCTCAGGAGCCGCCAACGATGCGTTCGAACGACTGATAAGTCGTACGATATTCTGGTCATATTGTGTCGTCGCGCCTCCTGTTATAATGGGATATGCATTGATCGCCATGTTAATCACGAAGCTCTGAATTTTGTCGACTCTCTATGACTGCGATATCACCCACAACAATAGCCAACCTGAGCCCGTTGTGGTAAAAGGGGAGAAGGATGAACCCAGATAACTTGCCTTTGTGCGGTGTTCAAGCTACTGGCCGCTTCATGATCAATACGATGACATACCTCGTCTTGCGTAGCACATGCATAACCAAGAAACGCCCGTCCATGTTCAAGCACGTCGTGTTCAGATTTAAATGTCAAAACCTCCGAAAGGTGCATGAACTACACAAATTACTCAGCAAGTTATCATCCGTAAGCTGTAACCTGTCATAGCAACTTCGTCATCACAGTTACAGTTAGTAACTGTTACATTGTTTCAGTGAAAGAACGATTCATCCTGCTCCATCAAGCTGATGCTGATTCATTGCGCAGTTCAATTTCAGGTACATACTAGCACTGGATTCCAATCATCGAGGTAGTCCGCCCTCTCTTAGGTGAACAACTTTGACAATGTGCCCCTGAACGACACCCATGGCCTAGAGAGGATAAATAGAGGAGGGCAAAGCACGAATAGACTCAAAAATCACACACATTTTCAGCTCATGTCTGGATACAAGAACTTCGCCGTCGCTGGGGCCGGTACCATCGGCAACTACATCATTCAACAGCTCCTGAAGGACAAGGCTGCCGGGATCGTCAATGAGGTCGTCGTCTTTACCCGCCAGGTAAAGTTCCATCCAATAATCAGGTCATACACGATATGCTAAGTACACCATTGGTTGTGGACACACAGGCCTCCAAGACGGTCGAAGGAAACGCCAAGGTGGTCCAGGTCGACTATTCCAACGAGGGATCTATCAAGAACGCCCTGACCGGTGTGGACGTCGTCATCAGCACCATTTCGGCAACGGCCCTTGACGTCCAGGTGGAAATCGCCGCTGCCGCCAAAAAAGCAGGTGTTCAGTTGTTCGTTCCTTCAGAGTACGGAGGCATATCTGAAGAAGAGACCGAGGGGTTATTCGCAGCGAAGGCGAATATGCAGAGCCAGCTGAAGGCTTTGGGCATGCCATACGCCGCCTTCTACACTGGCCCGTTCGCGGATTTCGTTTGGTTGCCGTGCGTATATTGATGTACCTTTGTTTTGGTTGTTCCGTCCAGTTGACCACAGGTTCACAGGGTCGTCGGCCTCGATGTCACCAGTGGGAAAGTGTCTGTTGGTGGCGACGGAAACAAGCAGATTACGTTCACCGCCAGACCCGATGTTGCCCGATTTATTTCATATGTCTTGACGCGCCTTCCTGCGGAACAGCTGAAGAATCGGCGCTTCACCATCGCTGGGGACAACAAGGTAACGTCTAACTTGGGGAATTCCGGGAGTAGTGTCTGCACTAATGATAATCCTTCAAATAGTCGTTCAACGAAATATTCAAGGCGTACGAAGAAAAGACCGGGAAGAAGCTGGAGATCACTTACGTCCCTGTTTCTGAACTCGATGCAAGACTAGCTGCCAATCCGCAGGACTTGGTTGCTTACCTGCACAAGCTCTACGCGATTTCGGGACCATTCCAGCGAACTGACAACCACCTGTATCCCGACTGGAATCCGTCGCCCGTGATTGATAACCTCCCCATTGCGTAAGCGAGGGCGTAGGCCCATAGAGTTAGACAGATCAAAGAGAATCGCTGTCGACGGTTGTTTGAAGAAAGCTTTGGTCTCAGTACTTATCCATTCTTCTATACGGATAAATTAAAGGACATTCTATCGTGATACATCTTGGAGTTCTTGCACAAGATGACTGATGGCTAAGAGTAAGAGAGAGTCTACCCCAGGGATGCTCGATTTCTTGAGTCTCTGCGAGCGATATTTAACAATAGCCAGGCTCATGCGAGAAAAAGAGCAAAGAACGAGTTCTGACAGCCTTACCTTGATGCGGTGTTCAAGCCACTGGGCGGCGGCCGCTTCACTAGTACGATGACACACTCCGTCTTGAGCAGCACATGGACAACCAAGAAATGTTCCTTGTGGCTTCTTGATTCAATGTCAACTCTCCCGCCGCAAGGTGTCGATCTTACACAAATTACTCAGCATTGTCATATACCACATGGTTCCTCGCTCCGTAATCTGTACTAACCTCAAAGAAAAGTTATCGCACCCATCCCCATCAGCTGATGCTGATGGATTGTGCAAATCAATTCTCACGCACGTGTTGGGCGGCACTGGACTCCTATCTAGGGTAGCCCGCCCCACTCCTAGGCGAGCAGCTTCGTAAGCGTGCCGAAGTGGCTGAGATGTCTGGATGAACGCCAAGCCTCAGAAAGAGGAGGATAGATAAATAGGAGGGCAAAGCACCGATGGCTCCAGAAATTCCACCCACAGCAGCTCATGTCTGGATACACAAACATCGCCGTCGTTGGGGCTGGTACCCTCGGTAACTACATCATCCAGCAACTCCTGAAGGACAAGGCTACCGGAAGCCTCAAGGAGGTCGTCGTCCTTACTCGCCAGGTAAAGTATCCATACATTAATCGTGATATGACTAAGTACTCATTGACTGTGGACACCAAGGGCTCCAACACCAAGGTTCAAGGCGACGCCAAGGTGATTAAGGTCGACTATTCCAGCGATGAATCCATCAAGCAGGCTCTGACCGGCGTACATGTCGTCATCAGTACTATTTCGGGAGTGGCCCTCGACGTTCAAGGGAAGATCGCTGCGGCCGCCAAGGAAGCAGGTGTCAAGTTGTTCGTTCCTTCGGAGTTCGGAGGAAATACGGAAGGAGAAACCGAGGGGATGTTCGGAACGAAGGCCAATATCCAGGGCGAGTTGAAAGCTGTGGGTATCCCATACGCCGTCTTCTACACCGGCCCGTTCGCGGATTACATTTGGGCGCCGTACGTTTTTTGATATACTTGCTTTAGGCCATTCCATCCAGTTAACCACCGATTTAAAGGTTCTTAAACCTCGACGTCGCGAGCGGGAAAGTGACTGTTGCTGGCGACGGCAACAAGCCGATTACATTCACCTCCAGACCCGACATTGCCAGATATGTTTCCTATGTCTTGACGCACCTTCCTGCAGAACAATTGAAGAACCGTGCCTTCACCATTGCTGGGGACAACAAGGTAACGTCTAACTTTGGGAATTCCTATATGGTTCTGTGTCTGACTAACGACAAATCCTTAATTAGTCGTTTAACGAAATATTCAAAGCGTATGAAGAAAAGACTGGGAAGAAGGTGGAGGTCACTCACATCCCCGTTTCCGAAGTCGACTCCAAAATAGCTGCCAATCCGGAGGACCTCCCTAGTGTCTTACACAAGTTCTGGGCGACTGCGGGACCATTCCAGCAAACTGACAACCACCTCTACCCCGACTGGAATCCGTCGCCCGTGATTAATTACGTCCCTGTTGCGTAAATAAGATCGAAGAACTAGACGCTCTCAAATAGCGCCGTGTATTTCGTCGTGTAAGATGATGGCTGCTCAAAAGAAGTGTCGGTTTGGGGATTCTAATAAATTGAGTTAACCCAGTATTGCATACCTGTTTGTTACCTTCTTTCTATCCACGCAAATTAAAGGACATGATACGCCTGTATATTTTCTGCGTAGAGTTTCTCTTCAATCCAAGCATGTTTCGTTTTCGAATCCACGCAAATTGTGACCGAAAAGACTCGAGTTGAGTGACACTCTGTGGAACACGTTCAAATGAAGCAGAGTGAGACGCAAGAAATAATTCGGACAACGAGCCAATCCGGCATCATGAGGACAGAAGGTGGAATAGACCCTCAGCTTAACGTGAGTGCTGTTGTTACCCTTCCTGGTTAAGAGCCCGTGATAAGAGGAAAGGTTCGGATCCAGTTAGTCAAGTATCCATTTCCAGGGTTCAGAAGGACCGGAAAACCCTTCGCAGTAGCTGCAGCCAAACAAAATGAAGGTCGCGTCCAAGCCAACTGACGGCCTGAACTTTCTTTCCACACGTTGATGTAGCATGCCTCTAGTTCGCAAATAGAAGGTTCCATAAACACAAAGTTTCTGATATGGACTTAACCCCCGAGGACATTCAGCGGGTAAAGACTTTAGATTTTTATCCACGGCCATTGCAACGGTGCCGCGCTATTATGAGGATTCTCTGCAGTACCCGTTCCATTGTCCACATCCAGAGGACAGTCGTTAGACAATTCCGCCGGTGCTCGCAACATGCTGGGTTTGAAGTCGGATTTCCGATACGATACGTGTCTGAGCGCCGAAGTCCCTTAGGAGAGCTTGTTTCATTACATCCACACAACGCGATAAAGGCCATGCAGTCTTGTGTATTAGAGTACGAAGACCGCAGAACCCTAGATACAATGTTAGTACCCTCCGTAACCAAACAGTCAAGGTTCTTCGATAATTCGGAGCCGAGCAATACTTGACTTGTTCTCCTGGGACCCCTGAGTATGAAAGAAGCAAGCGCACGCAGAAAAGGTGATTTGAAATCAAAATAAAAGCAAATACCTGTGGGTATCCAAGCCAAGCCAGAAGGCGAGTCAAAGTGTCAAGAGGGCCTGAGGCATCCAGATGGCATCCGCCCATCCTAGCAGAAACCACTGCGAGCTTTCAAGCAGGGGTTCACATATATAGTGGTCGGCGACTGAGGTCACAGTCACTGACCGTAAGTTGTGGGAAAGTCGTCGAAAGTCGTCAACATTGTCGAAAGTCATCAAAGTCGTCCAAAGGTCGCCGATACGGGTGACGTCTTGCTAAGCAAACAATGCGGGCCGGTTTCTCCCGGCTCGCACTGCACGCAGCTTTGCCAGTGGCCATTGAACACCTCAAATATGCGCTACTCAACCCTCGCTCTTGTCCTTGCAGCTTCGCTTCAGAAGGCTTTATCATTCTCAGAGACGTCGCCCGTCGTTGCGTGGTCATCTCACAGGTAATCCATTAAACACTGTCCTACGTCGTTTCACAACTGCGCAAGCCGTTTGTTCATGATCGCTATCTCAGGTGTGGTGCCCTCGACCGACTACGACCAGGCATCACAAGTTCAACGCCATTCTTAAATGACGTCTTCACCAAGTTGTTATCCGATACCGACGTTTGCGAATTCGACGCTGTGATCATAGTAGACCATCCCGGGGTGAGTTTCAAAGTTTGTTTCCTTCTCCTTCTCCCTCCTTCCTCTATTTCCTCCTCTATCTTTTCCACCTCCATAGATGTAAAAAGCCTAATCTTGCTCTTATATTCAAAGTTACACGCGTCCGACCTGCGCGCACTCGCCCCATCCTCATCCCTCGCAACTCATCTACAGGACTCCCCCTCATCCCTGCAACTCCCTTACGTGCGCCTCCCACAGCCAAACCCTCTAGCAAGTTCCAGCCCTTTGCAAGAGCTTGCCGACAAACTCGCCGGGCTCTGCGGCGCGCAGCGCCTCGCATTGTCCCTCGACAATGTGGCCAGCGCCGCAGCCCTGGCGCCCTCCTCCGAGACGTTCGACTCTTTCCCCTTCTTCCTCGTATTCTTCTTCTGAACCCAGATCTAATAGACCCAAGCGCGTCCTTTCATTGTCCATGCCAACCTTGACGGAGACCGCAGGTGCGCGTAAACGTTCGGTCGCAGAGCACGGTGCGCGCAGTGTCATCCATACACACTACACCTATAAAAAGCTGACTGGAATACCCCCCATCTCTTTTTATTTTTTATGTTCACCAGAGGTCCGCCTTGCGAGTGAACTCGAGGGGATTGGACGCGCCTACCCGCGCCACCTCGTCATTTTGGCGGGCTCGCGGCGCCAGGACGGCGCGGAGCCTGCTCCGTCGCCAACCCCACCGGCGGGAGGCATCCTCGCTCGCTATCAGTTGCTCACGCCCGCACTCATCACCGGTCTGCTTCTCGCCATTTTCGTACTCGTCCCCGTCGTCCTCTTCGGCGTTTCCGCGCTCGCCAGCATCCAGTCGCCCTTGCGTGTCCAGCCACCTAAGGGTTATAGTGCAGACGAGAAAAAGAACCAGTAGAAAGATGGGCGAAATGATGTCATGCATGTTGCAATGATAATATAGTGGCTATCAATAATGGTGGTAATACACTATCCCGGTCCCTCTACAACAGCTAAGGGTAAAGTAAGCATGATACGATACGATGTGCACAACAAAATGCATGATCCAAGCTGGAATTAAAAGCCGTAAACCATACTTCAAATGGTGGATGGAAGATCAGTGATAAGAAACGAAAAGTATCGCGGAACGAGGTCCTAAGCCTCAGGAGGAGAAAGGCTGCCGCTCAAAGCACAGTCCATGATCTCTAGCGTGCCCAGATGGAATGGCAAAATTGGATTCGCCTTGAGCCACCGCGAGTGGGCGAGCACTGAGAGTTCATGATAGTTCCGACACACGTCCCGCAATGTGTCCTCGTCTGAAAGCATGAGCGATGAGCGATGCGACCGTGTCGAATGTAACTGGTGTAAATGTAACATGGCGATCGAGGTGAGGCCCGCATCACCCGGTACTCGGATGAGGGTAGTAGTACGTAGAGGCCAAATGTGTTGCTCATATGGTGAGGTAGCGTCGGAGCAATCAGCAATATAGGGCTGGACGCTTTCAAAGTCACGAGCCGAACCGGGCGGGAGAAGATCTACCTGTGCGCTGTGACTGAGGTGGTACGTAGCCGAAGACGAGTCGATCATGAAATTGCCTGAGGTTGTCTTCGAGGTGCGACTCTCTGATGTCGGGCGCTTGGTGGTCCCTTGCGGCTCAATGAACGCCAAGGTTTTATCCAGCTCGACGCACATCAAACTGACGAAAACCATGGGAAGCTCTCTGCATGAAGGGACCGATCTATCGAGCTGTTGCACCCATGCTACCGCCATACATCAGCATATGCTCTCGACAGATCACGTAATGACATACCTTCAAGCTCCCGGGCGTCCATCAGTCCAAGTTTAGTCACAACTATCCTCCACTCAACGCTTGCCCGCTTCGCAAAATTCACGGCGAATGTCCACAGATGTTGGGCAATAAATGCCTCTGGTGATTCGCTAGGAAGCATCCAGACAGTGAGGTCATGTGCTTCCCCCCGCTGATCAACGCAACACGCAAGCAGCCACTTCCCACAGTTGGACACTTGGTAACCAACATGGAGCAATGTGTGCCGGTCTACGACATCCTGCGATAGCACCGGAAACTGTCGCACAAATTGAACTTTAGTGTGAAGTGGCCGTGCAAGGGAGAACGCCGGTTCCAGGAAGAAGTCGCGCGTGCGCAGAGTGTTGTCCATGGTTTGCTGGGACATGACTCGATCCACAGGGGATAAAATGCGATTATAGATGGAACATGCAAATGCGAACACTCCACCACGGTCCGCGGAGAATTTGAGTGAGTACACCGATTGAGCAGGGACAAACTGAAAGAGAATTTGCTCTCCCGGATGTATCTTCTGAGCCCGCTTGACAGCCGAGAACACTTGTCGCAGAGTTTGGCTAGAGATGGAGATGGAGGATGAAGGCATAGCGATATAGAAGACATAGTTTGAGTTGGTCGGCGGTAAATTGGTGGTCACAAAAGATGCTGGCAAGACAGAATGAGCCACTGGAACCAAGAAACCTAACGCCAAACTTACTCAGCGTCTTGCGGAACGTTTCGAACTTGACGGGAATAAGACCGTCCCTCACACAACTAGTTGATTTACCGCGCTCATGCTCCCCAAAGTTATGTCTCTGCAAAGAGAGTAAGGACAAGTGCCAACTCGACTGGATCATGGCATCACGCACCGTATACGTTGAAGAGACCCACTGCAACCATTTGTCGGCGGCATCTACTCTGGCCTCGTCGGACTCCTCAAAGAAAACGAATGCACAGACGTCCTTCTTTCCCGCCCTCGGACTCAATCCCAGCTTGTCCCAGAATCGAAGCGCACTCGAGAGTACCTGGATGACTGCCTCTGACTTTGCGACAGAGAAGAACGGCGGCTCGAGTTGTTCCAGGGTAGGCTTTCCCCCGTCTTCTGACGTGAAAACAGATTGCAAGTCGAGAGGGCCGTCTAGTCCGGGCAGGGTCGCAAGTGCCTTGGCCACGCAACGCACGTCCACTTGCCACACCTCCGTCGCGCAGCGATGTTCACCCCAGCAGTCGACGGCGTTCGCGCGCCACGCATCATTCCACGTAGCACTCTCGACGACTTCCTTCGCGAGGATCTGAGCTGCCGCTTCTAAGGATTTTGACTTCTCCGACGCTGCACCGAGTAGCGCAGCGGGCGACACTGGTGTAGGCACGGACACTGGGACAGTACCAGGAGTTTGCACGGAAGGAGACGGGGCAGCATGTGACGGGCGCAGGGGTGTACTGAGGCCGAGTAACAGACCATGTTGGAAGTGCGTATGCAGCAAACTCGGTCCAAGTGGGAGGTAGGATGGTAACGGCGTGAATGGTCGCGGACCAGTCATTGGCGACGTTAGTTCGTCGTCATCTTCGTCAAACTGCATGTCCTCGTCTTCCCCCTCATCCGTCTCGCTGTCGTCAGATTGGGTATAGCCCTCCTCTGGAGGTGGGGTTTGCATGACATTTCGTGTCCACTCCTGTGAGCCTCGTGCCCACACTGAAGCTTCAGAGCTACCGCCAACCGTGGTCCTACACTTGATATCCTTTAGCTTACGCATGACTCCCACACGTGGATCCGTCGCAGCTTTGTAGCGATTCCACCAGCCACCTCCCTGAGGAGACGATAATCCAGCAATCGATTGCGTTCGGTCTTCTTCATCTGGTGGACTAGGTAATGCAAACTTTCCTGCCGTGTACTTCCCGTCCACCAAGCGATAAGTTGAAGCGAACGGAATCGCGTCGAAAATCCCTCCACCAGCCAATGGGGATCGCGGCTTAAGGCGTACCGCAGCGTCGAGTGATATGCTGTGAGGCGTTGCGGGACCAGGAGAGGGTAACGTTTTGGTTGGCGAGGGAATCAGTTCTACAGCGGCATCCAGCACACTACTCTGCGGGGCCAAACCATCAGCAAAAGCACTAGGTGGCCACATAGGTGCATGGAACGAAGGCATAATAGCAGATGGTTTGCTACTTTCAAACATTTGAGGTGAAATGCCAAGCACAGGGCCCGCTGTTTGCGTCAGACCTATTCCATTGTTTATGCTGAGTGGCGGAGGTACGGGTGCTGATACTGTGGAGATACCAGTCTGTTGAGGTTTGCCATCGTCCCAAAATTCGAAATCCGCGTCCGTGAAATTGCTATCGAGACCGGTGGCGTCGATGTCCATGCCCATATCGCCCGTTCCCCATCCACTGCTACCGCCTCCGCCGGCAATAGGGTCGATATTATAGGGAAGTGAGTCGATACCCATGCTCACGTTCATGTTGACATCATCAAGAGACATGTCCAGAATCCCGCCCGTTGATTGCCAGGGTGTAGCATCTTGGGGCCAGTTTTCGAAGCCAGGGAATGTATCGAACGAAGGTACTGCAGCCGAAGCGGCAGAAAACGCCACTGCATCAGGAGAGGAAACGATGGTAGGAGCAGAAGACCCCACAGGGTCAAAGGGCTGGACTAATGTGGGTGGTTGCGATAGAGGTTGCGCAGTCGTTTCTACCGAGGATGGGGGTTCAGCGTTTGTCGGAGGTGAGGGATAGAACGGCTGCTGGGGTAATGGATCGACCCCGGGAGACAGCGGAACGGAGACGGGAACTGGGGCAGCAATTGACGAAACTGCAACATCTAGGCCAATCGTTGGTGGCGAGCTCGTCGTACCCATCAAAGTCGCCGACATTGGAGAAGAAATACCAACCGACCCTGGGGTATTCACAGTGCTGAGGGCTCGTGCAGGTGAGGCGTCAAAATTCGAACCAGAACTTTCGCGTTCTCTTCTCAAGCGCTCCCGTTCTCGCTCCCGCTCCTTCACAACAGCTTCGATGTATTCACTGACTTCGCTGGCAATTGCCCTGACGTCATCACGTGATGACGAATCGGCATCGAATTGGAAAGAAGTCAGGCCCCTGGACCCGAAATTATGTGATGCGGCGCCCAGGACATTAGGCCGACGAGTTAGGGCCGGAGGTAAGTCGGTAGGGGATAAAGGTGGGGGTGGACTACGCCCGAGCGATGTGATGGGAGAGGCCGCAAACGCGGCTGTGAGGGAACTGGCGGGTACGGTCGCAGCAGGCGGAGGCGGCGATGGCTGAAGCTGCGATGGCAAATCAGGCACATGTGTGAGATGGTGAGACGCATGTAGCGACGACGAAGTTGGAAGAAAGGCAAGGGCAAGAGAGATCGGCCAGATGACCGCAACGCCCTTATCCTCCCCTTGCTTATTTTGTACGTCTATCCATGCAATCAGGAACCGTGGGTCACGCGACGTGGTGTGAATTCCTGTATTTGCGCCGAGGGTCGGGGGTCCAGATGGCTTCGAGGCTAGCGCCACCCAACTATCACACCCAAGGCCGACCAATGACTGGTCGAACTGCGCCGTAAGGCCAGCGGTGGGACCGTTGTATGACGTAAGAAAGTACGCGGGCGTTCCGTAGGGAAGTAAGGTAATGGGTGTACCTGGGGGGAGTGGGCACGACGGGGAGATCGGGAGGTAATGCGTTGGACGAAGGATGGGTTGAACAAGAATATGCTTGTGGTGTAAAGTGATGTGGAGATAAGTGTGTATCAATGGCCTGTCCGCTCATTAATCATCAGAAGACATTTTCAAGAATCATATGCGCGCCTGTTTTGTGCATGATGCTCCCAGCCCGTACCCCAGCCCGACGTCGGATGCTGCGGGAATATAAGAAAGCCGCCATTGAGCCTGCACAACATTCGGTCATGATCTTGTACAGAGCATATATCGTTGATTAGCCTCTCTTGCACTGCCCTGAGAAACAAAGTATAGGGTATCAGCTGGTTCTCCGCTGGGAATGAGAATGGGGAATGTTCTGTTGGTTGTGGGGTGGACGATGTATTCTGGAGAGGGGACGACGGGTTCCCTGTGGAAGATTCTGACTTGGATTTATGAAACTCTGTGGTGTGGAAAGACGATATATGCGCCACTGTGTGGTAAAATAGTCAGCATTGTTTACAAACCGAATAAAGCATCGTAAGAATGGATTGAAGGGCACGGTACGTAGAGACCGACTTGTGTATTCAGAGGACTCACAGATCAAGCCATCGAATTGCAGGGTGTTGAGAGAGTTGAATAGATCATGTGCCCCATCGGATGAGGAGACCGAGAAGACATAGAGCTTCGGTCCACCTTTTTCGACATGGACGGTGCAGAGAAGGGAGTCTAGAAGGGATGATTTTCTGGTATCAAGGACATGTCTTCGTGCAAGCTCAACGGTATCGGGGTGAAGTGTGGGAGCGGTGGTGGGAGAGAATGCTGCGTATGTGATGGAAGCGTTGGGAGGAAGAGGGATGGCAGAGGACAGCAGTCTGTCGGAAAGGTCGATTGAAGGCGGGTGCAGGGCCAGCACGAGTGAGCCTGAACTGCCTGGAGAGATGGCGGGTGGTCTAGAGGTCATTGAGGACGACCGAAGCAGTCGTAGGGAATGTGTTCAATCCAATCCAGGCCAGGGTATGTCACATGAGCTTGTCCCAATTGAAGCAGGGATTGACAACGCTGGTAGAAAAGGTAATGTTGGTGAATGCGTCGACCCCGGTCGTCCCTTCTGACGCCTCGGAAAAAGAAACGTTCTCCCTGCTGCTGGTGACCGTTGATGACCACACTGTTCCCCACCCCGGGACAAGCCTAGCGTTTCCTCCGGCTGAAGCCGTGCAAGGTGACCAGACGCGCACATCCGCGGCCCGGACATTTCAAAAAGACAAGGTTCTACAATTTACGGCAAATCAATCAGCTACAGCGCCGAGCCACATTCGGAAACATTAATTACATCTTCGACGCCAAGTAAGTGACGTCGAATCTTGACTATAACAAAAAGGAACGTAGTGCATGTACACGCGGGGGGTATGAAGGAACAAATACAACGTGGAACCAGACCTCGGACAACATCCCATCCACCACAGAAAAACGTTCACCTAAAAATCCTCATCAAAGTCCGATTGTCCCACACTGCGTGGAAGCGAGCTCGTCGAGCGCCGGTTTTGAAAACCAGCTGCTATAAGGGGTGAAAACATGACCCTTCGTGTGACCGGGAAGTGCGCGAGAGGTGGCACCACTGGCACGGGATCGTCCGGCTTCTCTCGTGGCCACATGCTCTCCTGGCTCCACACAGTAGATATGGACGATCTACCATTGGATTTCGGTGGAGCAGGAGGCAATGGGGGGATGGGGATCCCTGGTGGAGAGGGGGTGATGAAAGGCCGCTCATGCTCGGTAGACATGTCACCATCTTTGCCCAAGATGGTAGGATCAGATGAGTCCTTGGCACGTATGGGCTGGTCTTCGATGCGCTCGACTCCTTCGGTGGTCATGGGTTTAACGATATAGACGGAACTTTGTGAGACGGCTGAAAAGGGACGCTGCCCATCGTCCTCGGCACCGTTGGCCGGTCCTATTTGGGCTAAGAATTGACTTTGAGATTCCCATGCTTCATCGGCGCTCTCAGCTGACGATGGAGAATTGTCACCCAGCCGGCTGGGACCGCGAAAGGAAGGACCAAGCTTATCCGACGTTGTACGCCCGTCCTCGAGAGTAGTTAAACGGATTTCTTTGTTTGATGGTTCGAGCTTGTGTCGACCACGATAATAACGCCATGAAAGAATGAAAAGGAACGTCAAGGCGCCGATAACCACGACAGAGAGAACGCCAGCGATAAATGAGTATAGGAAAGGTGTTTTGGAGGTCATTCCAACGATTGAGAAGTTGACCGTGCGTGGACTCGTTCTTAATCCTCGGTGATGTAGGGGGATCAAACGAAGCCAAGGTGCGCCAACCTGTATATTATAACAGGCTGTGGCTGTGTGTCTTGTACGGGGTGCCAATGGAAAATACGGCGTGTGTGTGGCTGTGATCTGTGGCGGTCGGAGAAAATACGGCTTGCGGAGGTTTCTATGACCGGAGCAAGTAGACACACACACCCGATCATGCACTGATGACACAATGGGGAATTATCGATCCATGATCACGATTCGAGGAAGGGGAAAGTTGTTAGGAAAACTGTGGAAAATTTCACAATTTTTTTAGCTGAACCATTGCCGGAGGATTCTTCATTGGGAATTACCGCTAATCGTCTGAAACCTCCACCAGCCCACAAGCTGAAGGCCTAGGCTACCAGGCGAGCATAGGCACACAGATCTTTGGCGAAAAAAGTGGCTGAACGTATAAACCTGTGTGCAAGAAGTCAGAGACACATATTTGAAGGGGTGGGGAACAGATGCGAAGTTTCTTACAGCACAATAGGTTCGACAGATATGACCGATACGATACCATCTCCCTGGTCACACGAAGCCGCACTTGAAGGGTGTGGAAATCGTGAAGAGACATGGGCCAACGGAAGAGGGCAACCGAAAATGGCACCGCCTCGGTAGCACCGCACCGGAAAGATTTTCCCGGCCACTGATACAAACAGTCGTTGTATGCGTATGCGTACCTACCACACAAGTTCAGTAATATTTGAGTTTGTTCTCCTATCAGTACAGTACACAGTCATGCGCTCCCAAGTTGGAGGTCAACCGGTCAAGCTGTCAAGCATGTCAAGCCTCAACGTATTGCGTGTGTGCCTAGTACACCCTCAGGCTACATTATCCCCTTGTGAGCGCTCCGGGGCCCATTTTCATCCTACGACGTGATCGTACCTATGGTCGGGCTAGATTCACGGTTTTCTCCCCTCTACCCCTCCATGGTTCTAACCTGAGCTTGGTCTTGGCACGTGGAATTGCAGTCTTACCCACTCGTCCGAATTGACCCCCGTTCTCCAGTCTTCGTCATGTTGATCTTCAGCCAGCGTTCTTTTCCTTGCATCTATATAGCCTTTAAACGATCTATTCGACAATATCTACTGTGCCAGCCATCGCCAAGTGCAAATATGCCACCCGCTCAAGCCTTGGTTACGTCTCAGCCGTTCTCAGATGACTGCCACCCCACACTCAATCCAACATATGCCATCTTGTCGCTTTCCTTCATCTTCATATCGGGGTTATTCTTAGTCTGCCGGTCTATCGCTCGTCGTCGCCATGCAATACATGACAATGCGCACCCCTGTACCACCTTCAGTTTACCAGCACTCCCATCCAATGAAGAGTGGAAGGTCAGGAAGCGGGCTTCGTTTGCTCCTACGGTCTCCACACTCGCAGCGCAATCTACAATCGTTGCTTCGAGCCCTCTTCATCTCAACATAATCTCTGAGCTTGGACCTCCCCCCACCCTCTGCCGTTCTGTTTCACTGCGTTCTGGCCTACGTCTATTACCCAAGACACGACCTCCCAGCCCCTTTTCAAGCCTACGCCAGGAACCCAATGGTTCTAATGGAAAGGAACACGCAAGACCCCAGCAGCACCTTTCGGACCTGACGGTGCCCGTGGCGGATATCGATGAGCCTGAGCCGGACATACGCGTGCTCGACACCACCAACATCTCCCAAACGCTACATTCGATACATTCGACTGATGACGCTCAGTTCAAGGCCGGGACCCCTGTCATACCTTTCATCATCCTTTCATTACCGTCGAGTGAACACCTCGTCGAAGACCCGCTTCCGCCTGTCTTCCTGGACGAAGATCTACTCAGCCCGAATGGCACATTTCGCTCATCTGGACTGCCGGCATGGCATACAGTCGACGAACATGACCTCAGCAACGATACTCGTCCTGTACTTGCTTCTCGTCTTCGCGAGAGACGAAAGCGCTCACTGCCCTCTCCGAACGTGCTTGCCACTCCCGGTATGGCCTACTGGCCACGCTGGTTCTGAGCTGGTTAAATCACGTGTTGAACGCACGCGTCGAGCATCAGAGTTGAGACGTTGAGGCCTCGGTTAAGGCTGAAGCGCTGAAGTCTGGAGGTTATGTGCCTGCGTGTTCGGGTTTTCTGTCGCCCTCGGATTTTGTGGCGTTTATCTGCACTATGATAATTGGCAAGAGCGTAGACTTATCTAGTATCATGGCGGTGGCACCACTACTTTTTACGTTTGAGAGAAGAGGGAAGGGTGGAGCAAGGGGTGGAGTAAATTCGGCTGATGACGTAAGGCGGGCTAGTACATGTGTCGAGTTGTCAATGTGTTGACCCAACACGCCCGCGGCTTACGCCGCACGAGCACCACTCGAACCGCATAAATCTTGGCCTGGGCCTGCAGGCAAGGATGTTCACGGCTCCTGGTCACTCACCACTGTCATGGCTGCCCGTGCCTTTTTCCTCCCTGGCATTGTCATTCTCTTCTGTGCTTTCATCCTCTCGCTCCTCGTCGCCGTCTCCCTCCCAGCCCTGCCGGCTCTCGACATCGTGCGCTGTCATTTTGCCACCGATGCTTTCACCACGGATGGAAGCATGAAAGAGATAAGAGTAAACTCCTTACTCCTTCTACCGCCACCACCTTGCTGAATGTTTTTTTTTTTTTTTGCATTTTCGTCTCTGTTCGCAGTTTGGTGTTTGGTGAGAAAGCCTCTGGGACCTCTTTTACCGATAGAGCTGATGCGGGGACACAGGGCGTACTGCTATTATGACCAGACAGGTCATCGCACTTGTATCGATCAAGGTGCAGTTCATCGACTTTGATCGGGATTTGACCGCTCAAGCCAGTCTCCGCAGGACATGGCTACGCGGTGAATCTTACAACCACGGACTCGAAAAGCGTTACCATTGGACCTGGTGCCACTCGTGGCCTGGCTGTGCATCCAGTTGGCATGTCCCTGTTCTCCGCCGAGGCCATTTCACAAACTGATGCATTTCCACTATAGCCGCGGGGGTGACATTTATTGCCCTCCTGTTTTCCCTCTCGTCACATGTCACGCTAGCCCTATTTGCCTCACTGCTCTCTTTCATCGCGGCTCTTCTCACCCTCATTGCATTTGCAATCGACATCGCCCTGTACATTATCGTTCATGATAGGGTTCAGCGCCTCCAAGATGGGCAGACGCGCTCCGTGGCCGCTCCAGGTATGGCCAAACCCCTTTTACTTTTTCCTCTCTCGGTATAGTTGACACGTGGGCAACAGGTGTCTGGATCACACTCGTGTCACTGATCTTGCTCCTCATGGCTGTATGCACCGGGTGGTTTGGGCGCCGTCGTTCTCGCATGGCAGGTGCCACTGACTATCTACCTCCAGAGAAGTCAGGGGCTTTCGCCATGTTTCGCCGTTCCTGAGCGTGTTAATGCCCTGTGGCGAGTCAGGCTGTTTCGACCGACTCATACCCTCATGTCAAAGCTTGTATTGCTGGACTTGCTGATACGATACTAACAAAGTTATGGAGTTGCAAAATTTTGAGATAGTCGTGAATAGAAAGTGATCGGCTGCGCCTTTTTTCAATCGGATCTTTGGGACAGGCAGGCACGATAATCTCGAAACTAGATGGCCACGTTGCCATAATTCGAAGAGTGCAAACGTCTCGGAGGAAAGCCAATGTCCTCAGAATAAGGTGAAAGAATAACCAGGACTGTCTTTACCCGCTGAGTGCTCAGCGCTCAGCGCTCATCGATGCTGCTGGCCCGCACTCCCGGTTGGATATCAGGAACCTACTCTCCCTATCTGCGAACTAAGGCATGCTAAATCAAGATGTGAAAATAAGGTCCAGGCCCTCAGCTAGCATGTGCGCAACCTCACTGCGAAGGGGTTTTCCAATGCTTCTGAACCCTGGAAAATGTTACTCGACCAGCTGGATCCGAAATATTTCCTCTTAACCTGAGCTGTCAACCAGAAAAGGAGACAATACACGTCAAAAGCTGGACTCTTGTTTTATCTCTGTTCAATGAAGGTAATACACAGGCACTGTGATACTGAATCTCCCAGCCAACGCTTCCATCAAATAACTATACTATTACACGACGAAAAAACACTGGATTTTGTGAGTAACTAGATCTCTGGCCCCATTTACGCAGCGGGGAGGTGATCAATCACGGGCGTCGGATTCCAGTCGGGATACAGGTGATTGTCAGTTCGCTGGAATGGCCCCGCAGTCGCCCAGAACTTGTGCAAGAAAAAACGGAAGTCCTTCGGATTGGCAGCTATTTGGGCGTCGAGTTCGGAAACCGGGATGTAAGTGACTTCCAGCTTCTTCCCACTCTTTTCTTCATATGCCTTAAATATTTCGTTGAACGACTAATTAAGGGTTTGTCAGATCACTACACAATCATATAGGAATTCCCTAGCAATCAGACGTTACCTTGTTGTCCCCGGCAATGCTGAAGGCACGATTCTTCAGTTGTTCGGCAGGGAGATGCGTCAACACATAGGAAACATATCTGGCAATATCTGGTCTGGAGGTGAATGTGATCTGCTTGTTTCCGTCGCCACCAATGGAGACTTTCCCGCTCGTGACATCGAGGTTAAAGAACCTTTGGATCTGTGGTTAACTGGACCGAATAGCAAGGGGTATATTAAGAGACGTACGGCGACCAAGTGTAATCCGCGAACGGGCCGGTGTAGAAGAGGGCGTACGGGACACCCAAAGATTTCAACTGGCCATGGATATTCCCCTTCGCACCGAACCACCCCTCTGTCTCTCCTTCCGTTACTCCCCCGAACTCCGAAGGCACAAACAACTCGACGCCTGCTTCCTTGCCGGCCGCAGCGATCTTCCCTTGAACGCCGACGGCCACTCCTGGAACGGTACTGATGACGACGTGCACACCGGCTAGAGCCTGCTTGATGGATGCATGGTTGGAATAGTCGACGTGGATCACCTTGGCGTCGCCTTGAACCGTGGTCTTGGAGCCCTTGGTGTCCATAACCAATGAGTACTGAGCTATATCACGATTAATGTATGGATACTTTACCTCGCGGCTAAGGACAACGACCTCCTTGACGGTTCCGGCGGCCTTGTCCTTCAGGAGTTGCTGAACGATGTATTTACCGATGGCACCGGCCCCAACGACGGCGAAGTTTGTGTATCCTGACATGAGCTGGCACTTTTATCTGGTGTGTGTGTGGAAATTCTGCGGCCATATGTGCTTTCCCCCCCTCTATTTATCCTCTTTCTGAGCCCAGTAGGCGCCATCCATCTTAGCCACCTCGGCAGGCTTACGACGCTGATTTCATACGAGAGGGCGGCTAGTACCTTAGATAGGAGTCCAGTGCCGCGCAATACCCACAATCCGTTACGCCTTCGCTGATGGGGATCAATGCGATGACTCTTCTCATTGGTTACGGCTTACGGAGCGAGCAACGTGCTGTCAGCGGTGCTGACCAACACCTTTTGGGGATAACAATGGCAGAGTGGTAGGTTGCTGTGATAACTAGATACTAGAAGCAACTTCACAACCGGCAGTGACGGGTAGTGACGGTTTGAGCACATCAGACTCGGCCTGCTTGCCTCTCCGCCCCTCTCGGGCCATCGTGTCAGTCGGAGGCAAAGAAATACAGTAACAAACCTTCTAAATCCGGTTAGTCATCTTGAGGAAGGACTCTAAGACCGATCAAGAGAGTTCAATTTGAGTTTTATGAATGGAAGAGACAAAAAATATGCAAGTGATCTGATTGTGATCAACGGAGTGTGAGCGATTTAAAGGCCAGGCCAAGCCGCTTCCACGTAGAATCTCAATTGACCGATACTCTCTGTGTAATATAGCACGTCTTTTGAGCGACTCGACCACCCACGTCGCCGAGCTCTCGCCCCCAATGGAAGAGCGCGAGTCCAGATGGCATGCTCAGGCCGCAAATCAACCACATGCGCGACTTATTTGAGACGCTATTCTATCGACTGCTGGCACTCTGCTGGCCTTTCTCTCATGTCATGAAAAATTCTGTAGACGATCCCCAGATGTTCGCCTACCCTCTACGGTCGCCCCAAAACCCTGCCTCGTATAGGTGCTCTCGACCGCTTTGTGCCCGTCTGAGGCCATCTCTCCAGTGCAACCACACCCCCTTCACGAACAAAGACAACCTGCACAATTGCATGCGCTGCAACCTGGCTCGGCTTCCACGGCCGAGGCTGCCCTCAGCTTTCTCGACGAAAGCACACCGCTCACGTTTGTGTCAGAACCTCGCCCGCCTCCTCTGTGGGCCCATTGTCACGGCGTCGTGACACATTTCCTGCTGCTGCACAGTCGTCCGGGCTCGCCCTCGCCGCCTTCTCTTCCCCATTGACCACAACTCACACATCCTCCATCCCTCACGACCCAATGGCACTCGATGGCTCTCCACAGCATCCTCCTTCTCCTCCACGACATGCAGACCTTCAAGACAGTGGAGACCGACAGCTTTGACATCAATGCGCTCTCCCCCGCCGCCACCCGTCATTCGAAGCGATGGCATGCGCAAAGCCGATCGTGACAAACAGCGTCAATCTCGCACAAGCCATGTGCTCCCCCCATCACAATCTCCTTCCTTGCCGCGCTCAGGGCGCTTGAGGAGCACCAGACGATAATCGGATAACGTTCATCCTCCAATGAAGCGAAGTCATCTATTTTTACAATGACAAGGGCACATGGGTTATGAAAAGCTGAACTTTCAACTTGGCCGATGAGTAATGTAAATGTATTTTGTATGCGGTTGGACCTTGCCGCGCTCCCGGGGCACCCTAGTTGCATTTTGACTCCTGTACCACTGGCAGGCTTGACAGAACGCTCCTTATATAATGTCTACCATGTAATTGTCTCAAAGTTTGTTTTCCAATCAACATACAGTAAACCAAAAATGATAGCAAATCGCATTTCTTCTCGCGCCGGTCGGACCCCGCCACGTCCGCGTGGCGCCCCTAGTGATACAAATGACAGAAACAAACATGACAATGGAGTAGCCAAGTAATACGTGCCAGTGGTCACAGGCCCATAAATTAAACAGCAGCGAGATAGAGTGATGTGTTTGATACTTCCAGAAACGAGGAGTGAAGGCTGCCACAACTAATAGAGACCACCTTCAGAAGGCGGTCTCTATTAGTTGTACACATCGATGTAATTGATAACCCACGTGGCATCTAGACTCACATCGGTATAGCACGACAAGCAAAAGGCTCATGAAGTGCTCACTGACGAAGTTGTTTCCACTAGTGACTTGTTGAGCGCAGTTCCCACCGCAACCGGAGTTTGGGTAATCGCTGCTCGCCCAACCACCGCAGATAGCGGTGTCAAGGATAAGCGTTTGGGGAGAAAAGTAGGAATCTACGTTGCAATCATCGGCCGACAAAAATGCATTGGGAGGGGCCCAGGAATATGGGTCGGGATGGCCAGAGGAAATATCATTGGGGATTGATTGGCGCTCAAAGAACCATATCTTAAAACCGTTTCTGTTCCGTAGGAGAGCGAATACGCCCCCGCCAGCGTCGTTAAAGCCTTGACCAAAGGATTTAATGCTGGGATCACAGAAGGAACAACCTGTATCGCTTGTTGACAAGCTGCTGCAATTTGTATTCAGCACCTCGGCCGTGAAAGCTCGATCACCGCCAATAACAGGCGCTTGTTTTGGAACACTGCACTCCTGATTTCGCGCCGGTGTGGAACGTAAATTGATTCCTGAGATCTGACATGAAACGATAATAGAAAGGAGAACCCAGGAAATTAACTAACGACGATTTGAGATTGACACCCTCAACAATGTAAACCTCTCCGGAATATGCCAGTGGGCCAGTGTTATGTGGCCAATTGGGACCATTAGTCCAAAAAGCAGCCCATACAGAGCAAGCGGACGGCATGGAGGCAAAGTCGGCAACGACGAGACCATGGTTGAATGCCTTCATGGAAGAGATACGAACACTATGATAGATGATGATGATGATGATGAAGATGGCATTAGACGTGCAGGGACCTCCGCGAACTTTGCAGGAACGACGTACGAATCACGCGGCGCGCCGAATGGAAGATTCGTCCAGCTATCAACGCGCAGGACGGCCTTGCCGTCAGGCTGCACATATGCAAGCCCCTTTGCCTGAGCGTCAGCTCCTGACATATATTTTACTTGACCACCACTTGGACCGGCAAAAGTAATGAAGGACCACAACCTAATAGAAAATGTTTAGACCGAAGAGACCATACAAGCAAACTACAGGCACACGTGTCGTCAAAAAAGTCCTCGCCTCTGTAGCGATCTACGGATGAGAAGTTGAAGAACCGCTTGCCGTGGTCCTCGTGCAGAGCGTGCCGAACACGAAGAGAGCCCCCGACAGCGTCGAAAGCTGCAGCCGAAGACACAAGTGAGGTGAAAACCCCGAAGGACAGGAAGAGCATCGCCTGCGAAAGAATATTTGGCAAGTATAGAAAGGCCCTGAAGGGGGAGACTTCAGATGTGAGATGAAGGAAAGGAAATGAAGAACAAAAGGAATGTGGAAGGAAAGGAGCCGCACTTATGGGTCGAGGAGTACAGAACAAAGCCGGGAGAAGGGCACAGCCTAAAGGCACTTTATCAGTACAGTACTTTATCATCATCATGATGGATATCCGAGTCATAAATTGTGGGAAGTGCAAGCAGAGCGTGGTTGACCAAGACGCCCACGCATTGCGCCCATATGCAGGCACCTGAGAGTCGAGTCAATCAATTGATGGACATTTGCCTGAGGATCTACAGGGGGAAGTTTGGGAGTTGATGTGGACGCAGAAGCTCGAAGATGGAGCAGAAACAGGGATGGAAGCGGAGAAGGTAAGCAGGAGAAATGCGACGCGAGTCGGACGCGATGCCGCGATGACCGCGCTAGCACGAGAGGGCTTGAATACAGGCTTAGACAGCAGAGTGGGATGCATTACATGACAGCACTGCAGATATACTTGCGGTCCTCGATGGCCAACAAGTATACTAATTAGTAGTAAGAAACGACTGGTGAAAGGGGGATGACCGGAAGCGTTCAAGTTGTGGCAAAGGCGGAGAGAACACGGCTGTTTCCGATACAACCTTCACAATACATATTGCGGCAGTTTGCTGATCTGCTTTACCCAGAACACGATCCTTCCGTGATTGTAAGCGGCCTCTTCGAGAATTTTGGATCTAGTTTACGGGGATATGCTGACTACCAGTTGACTACCACCACTCTACCACCCCCGTCGATGGACTTACCCAGAAAGGCCTTTGGGGACTTGTGCAAAAGCGAGCATAGGATAGGCGTCATTGTTGTCTTTGACGTGAGTGTACGCTCGGGGAGGGTTTCACTCCAGGAGACGCACAGAGATAAATGCAGTGTCACGATCGTATGTCCTTTACGTTGATTTACACATATAGAAGGTAATGGTATGGTACGGATAGGACTAGGATAACTCAACACTTGGGAATGATCCGACCGAAGCAACAACCATCCTCTTATACGAGGAAAATACACCACAGTATTTGTGTGAACGACCAGTTCTCTGCACCCGTTTACGCAACGGGGACGTAATCAATCGCAGGCGTCGGATTCCAGTCAGGATACAGGTGATTGTCAGTTCGCTGGAATGGTCCCGCAGTCGCCCAGTACTTCTGCAAGAAAGCAGAGAAGTCCTTCGGATTGGCAGCTATTTTGGCGTCGAGTTCGGAAACAGGGATGTAAGTGACATCCACCTTCTTCCCAGTCTTTTCTTCGTACCCCTTGAATATTTCGTTGAACGACTAATTAAGGGTTTGTCAGGCTACTACACAACCACATTGGAATGCCCCACTCAGACCCTACCTTGTTGTCCCCGGCAATGGTGAAGGCACGGTTCTTCAGTTGTTCGGCAGGAAGGTGCGTCAACACATAGGAAACATATCTGGCAATATCCGTTCTCGAGGTGAATGTGATCTGCTTGTTGCCGTCGCCACCAACGGACACTTTCCCGCTCGGGATATCAACGTACCTTTGAATCTGTGATTAACTGGACGGGGTAGCAAGAGGCATATCAAGAGACGTACGATGTCCAAATGTAATCCGCGAATGGGCCAGTGTAGAAGAGGGCGTATGGAACACCCAAGGCTTTTAACTGACCCTGGACATTCCCCTTCGCTCCAAACCACCCCTCCGTCTCCCCTTCCGTTACTCCCCCGAACTCCGAAGGAACGAACAACTCGACGCCCGCTTCCTTGCCGGCCGCAGCGATCTTCCCTTGAACGTCGAGGGCCGCACCTGCAACGGTGCTGATGACGACGTGCACACCGGCTAGAGCCTGCTTGATGGATGCATGGTTGGAATAGTCGATGTGGATCACCTTGGCGTCACCTTGAACAGTGGTCATGGAGCCCTTGGTGTCCACAACCAATGAGTACTGAGCCATACCACGATTAATGTATGGATACTTTACCTCGCGGCTAAGGACAACGACCTCCTTGACGGTTCCGGCGGCCTTGTCCTTCAGGAGTTGCTGAACGATGTATTTACCGATGGCACCGGCCCCAACGACGGCGAAGTTTGTGTATCCTGACATGAGTTAGCACTTCTATCTGGTGTGTGTGTCTGGGGCCATATGTGCTTCCTCATCTATTTATACTCCTTCTGTAGGCGTCATCCATCTTAGCCACCTCGGCAGGCTTACGACGCTGCTCTCCTAGGAGAGGGCCTTAGATAGGAGTCCAGTGCCGTGCAATATTATCCATCACGCATTAGCTTTGTTGCAGCTTACGGAGCGAGCAATGTGCTGAGTAACGTTGTGTAAGGCCAACACTTTTTGGCGGTTCGGTTGACCACGTGCTGCTGAAGACGAGTCATAGCGGCAGGCTAAATTTATGTCAATCCTAATGCGTCGTCAGTTCCAGCGAAGGAAATCCTACTAAGTTCGGTTACTAGCCATCTTTGGGAAGAACTCCATGACCGATCAAGACAGCTCAATTTGAGTTTTACTGGGAGTGTCCAGTAGTCTAGCACGGGAAGAGACAAGATCTTCTTGGACAAAATATGCCGTGTCGCGTGACGACTCGCGTCTGCGCGGAAGCGCACCGGGCCGGCCCCCCAGCGTCGCGCAGCACACATCATTTGTGCCATTTGAACCGCGCCCGTTGAAGTAGACCCCCATCGGGTGACGGAATGGCGCCGCTTCCATGTAGATCCTCAACTGATTGAAACTCTGTGCAAGCAACGCGAGTCCAGACGGCGTGCTCGGGCCGCACCACATCATCCCGCGCCTTCTGTCTTCCATTTTTACTTAATTTCGCAAAACAAGGGACTTCACCGATCGTCGTCGACATGGTGCGCCGGCTGGTAGGAGGTGAGGAGGCGGAACAGCTGTTGATGCATGGCTAAAGAGTGTCGACGACACGCGTGTGATCCGGGCAATTGACAGCCCATCTTGGATGATGCACAACTTGCGAAGGAATCACTGTGTCGTCTCGTCGTGCTGGCATTGACATTGGCAACAGTACATAAAACTTGCCACACTGTTGTCCCTCTAATGGCAGCAATACGCACTGCAGAGGCCCGCAGCCCTCCTGCAAGCGTCCAGCGTGCAAGCGCGAATCAACGGGGTACGCTGACTACCACCCCCGTCGAGCGACTTACCCAGAAATTCTTTTGCAAACTTGTGTAAAGGGAGCATAGGATGAGCGTCGTTGTTGTCTTTGACGTGAGTGAGCCCTCGGCGAGAGTTTCAATTCAGGAGACGCAGAGACATATGCAGGCCTGTCACGATGGTATGTCCTTTACTCTAATTTACACATATAGAAGGTAATGGATTGTTACTGACAACTAGGATAACTCAACACTTGGGAATGATCCGACCGAAGCAACAACCATCCTCTTATACGACGAAATACACCGCAGTATCTGTGACCGACCGGTTCTCTGCCCCATTTACGCGGCGGGGATGTAATCAATCGTGGGCGTCGGATTCCAGTCAGGATACAGGTGATTGTCAGTTCTCTGGAATGGTCCCGCAGTCGCCCAGTACTTTTTCACGAAAATAGAGAAGTCCTCCGGATTGGCAGCTATTTTGGCGTCGAGTTCGGACACAGGGATGTAAGTGACCTCCAGCTTCTTCCCAGTCTTTTCTTCATACGCCTTAAATATTTCGTTGAATGACTAATTCAAACCCCATCAGTCAGACAGCTACAGAACCATAGAGGAATTCCCGATTTTGGACGTTACCTTGTTGTCCCCAGTAATGCTAAAGGCACGATTCTTCAGTTGTCCGGCAGGAAGATGCGTCAACACATAGGAAACATATCTGGCGATGTCGTATCTGGAGGTGAATTTAACCTGCTTGTTGCCGTCGCCACCAATGGTCACTTTCCCGCTTGCGATGTCAACGTACCTTTAGATCTGTGGTTAACTGGACGGAGTATCAAGGGGTATATCAAGAGACGTACGATGTCCAAAAATAATCCGCGAACGCGCCGGTGTAGAAGAGGGCGTATGGCATACCCAAAGCTTTCAACTGGCCATGGATATTCCCCTTCGCACCGAACCACCCCTCCGTCTCTCCTACCGTTACTCCCCCGAACTCTGAAGGAACGAACAACTCGACCCCTGCTTCTTTGCCGGCCGCGGCGATCTTCCCTTGAACGTCAAGGGCCGTTCCTGCAACGGTACTGATGATGACATGCACGCCGGCTAGAGCCTGCTTGATAGATGCATGGTTGGAATAGTCGACCTGGATCACCTTGGCGTCGCCTTGAACGGTGGTATTGGAGCCCTTGGTGTTCACAGTCAATGAACACTCAGCTATATCACTATTAATGGATTGATACTTTACCTGGCGGGTAAGGACGATGACCTCCTTGATGATCCCGGCGGCCTTGTCCTTCAGGAGTTGCTGAACGATGTATTTACCGATGGCACCAGCCCCAACGACGGCAAAGTTTGTGTATCCAGACATGAGCTGATACGTCTATCCGGTGTGTGTGTGCGCGGGTGGGCCATAGGTGGTTTGCCCTCTTCTATTTATCTCATTCTGAACCTAGTAGATGTCATGCTTACGACGCAGAGATAGGAGCCCAGTGCCGCCCAGTATTGCACCATCCACGCATTAGATGACGAGGATCGACGCGATGATTCTTCTCAATGGTTACGGCTTACGGAGCGAGCAATGTGCTGAGTAACTTGTCTAAGTCCAACACCTCTTTAGGGATAACGGTGGCAGAAAATGGTAGGTTGCTATTTAGAAACGACTTTAAGTTTGGAACAATCGGTTGACCAGCCGCTTAAACACGTCGGTCTCGGGCTGCGTCTCACAGGCGCAGCCCGAATGATCACAAATTATGTCCGTCAGTCGGAGCCAACTACTAAGGAAATCCTTCTAAGGTTAGTGTTGGGCAAGAGCTCCATGACCGATCAAGAGCTCAATTTGAGATTTACAGTGTAGAAGTCTGTGGGAGGAGACAGACCAAAATACGTAAGTGTGAGCCACAGTAATATTCTTTGCATGCAAAAGTTGAAGCAAAACCAGTTCATGTTGGTACAGGCAGTGCGCCTGGACAGACTATCATAGATTTGTGTATGGATGGGCTGACAACGCTGACAGACCGGTCTGCCACTTGCCAAAAACATCACCAGGCACAGTCTACTAGCTCAAGCTAGTACGGTCGACTCCCTTATAACCCATACCCCTTTTAGTGTGCACCAGGGGTGAGAATATTTATGAGAATCCGTAACAGCTGTCTCGTGCATGGTTATGGACAAGTCACTAAATGCCCCAGAAGGGGGGACTTGACCACGAAAGACCACGAAAGAGTCCTGCCCGTCGTGCCCGACGTGCCCGGTGACAATTTAGTCAGCGCAAGTTCCCCCGGGCCGCGGTGGGCAATGTTCGTGCCGCAAATCAATTACTGCCAAAGGGACGCGCTGGCTACCGTTACTCCTCTCTGTGCCATGTCCCAGCAGCAGCTGGCCAGTTGTAGCCCACATTTCTCTCTAGCTCAAGTCCGGGACTCTTCGGGACCGCGTCTGTACCATGTGTATGTTGCGGAACTTGTTGCGGAATAAAAATGCAGACTTTAAAAAAAACAGTTGACTACCACTACTCTACCGCCGCCGTCGATGGACTTACCCAGAAAGGCCTTTGCGAACTCGTAAAAGCGAGTATACGGACAGCGTCGTCCCCGCCTTTGTGTGAGTACGCGCGCTCGGCGGAGGTTTCGTTTCAGGCGATGCCAAGATTCGAACACGAGGCATACATAGAGCAATGTATCACGATGGAATGTTCTTTACTATAATTTACACATATCGAAGATAATAGACAGCTACTGGAATGACTAGGTTAACTCAACAGTTGAGAATGATTCGACCAAGCTTTCATCAAACAACCATCCTCTTATACGACGAAAATACCACGCGTGAGCGACTAGTTCTCTGGCCTCATTGACCCAACGGGGAGGTTATCAATCACGGGCGATGGATTCCAGTCGGGATACAGGTGATTGTCAGTTCGCTGGAATGATCCCATAGTCAACAAGTAGCTGTGCATAACAACAGAGAGGTCCTCCGGATTGGCGGCTAGTTTGGCATCGAGTTCGGAAACGGGAATGTAAGTGACTTCCAGCTTCTTCCCAGTCTTTTCTTCATACTCCTTGAAGATTTCGTTGAACGACTAATTCAGTGTTCGTCGTCAGTCGGACACTACTACCACCGAGCCAGATAGCAATTCCGAAATCCAGACGTTACCTTATTGTCTCCAGCTATGGAGAATCCACGGTTCTTCAGTTGTTCTGGAGGAAGGCGCGTTAAGACATAGGAAACATATCTGGCAATGTCGGGTCTGGAGGTGAATGTAATCTGCGTGTTGCCGTCACCGCCAACAGACACTTTCCCACTCGTGACATCGAGGTTAACGAACCTTTGGATGTGGTTAACTGGACGGAATAGCCAAAAGCAAGGGATATATCAAGAGACGTACGGCTTCCAAATGAAATCAGCGAACGGGCCAGTGTAGAAGGCGGCGAATGGGACACCCAAAGCTTTCAACTGGCCCTGGAAATTCGCCTTCGCCTTCGCCCCCAACCTCCACTCGGATCCTCCTTCCGTCGTTATTCCTCCGAACTCCGAAGGAACGAACAACTTGACACCTGCTTCCTTGCCCGCCGCAGCGATCTTCCCTTGAACGTCGAGCGCTGCTATCGCAACGGTGCTGATGACGACGTCCACACCGGTCAGGGCGTGCTTGATGGATCCATCGTTGGAATAGTCGACCTGGATCACCTTGGCGTCGCCCTGAACCGTGGTCTTGGAGCCCTTAGTGTCCACAGCCAATGAGTACACGGCTATATCGCGTACTGGATGGATACTTTACTTGGCGGGTTAGAACGACGACCTCGTTGACGATCTCGGCAGCCTTGTCCTTCAGGAGTTGCTGAACGATGTAGTTGCCGATGATGCCAGCCCCAATGACAGCAAAGTTTTTGTATCCGGACATGAGCTGACACTTCTATCTTCTGTGTTTGTGTAATTCTGGGGTCATCAGTGCCTTTCCCTCTTCTATTTATCCTCTTTTAGAGTTCTGAGCCTAGGGGTGTCGTCCATTCATCGTCACGCTTACGAAGCTGCTCACTTAGAGAAGGCGGGTTACCTTAGGCCCTGGGCTGACAAGGTTGCTGCTACTCAGGTAGGCAGCTGAGTCAGGTGATAAATTTGGTGGTTGGCAGTGGCAGACTGGTCTGTCAGTGTTGCTAGCCCATCCGTACAGGGCCTTTTAGATAGGAATCCAGAACCACCAAATATTGCACAATCCATCAAGCGTTAAATATGATGACTCTTCTCAAAGCTTACAGCTTACAGAACAAGCCATGTGCTGAGTAACTTGTGTAAGTCCAACACCTCCTTGGGAATAACAGTGGCAGATGGTGGTGGTTTAAATAACAACCCACTCTAGAAGAGACATCGTGTTTGGGACAATTGGTTGACCGCATGCTGCTGAAGTAGCCAGTGCCTTGACAGGAACACATCAGACTTGGGCCGTGGGCACACCTGCCTCTTGCCTCTTGGGCCATTGCAAATTTATTCTAAAGTCTCAGTTGCTGCCAAGGAAATATAAGAGAAACTTTCTAAGATCGATTATGTCACCGCTGCTTATGCGACGATAATGTATAGACTCGGGGTGGTGATGACAAGGCTCTTAACGGCTGCCTTCTGGCTAAGAGTGTGAGAATAGATGATATTGCCGTCGTAAGACGGACAGGAGACTCAACTTAGCGACTTAGGGTCACGGCTGAGTCGTACTTATACTACTACAGGGGGGGCAGGGCACAGGGTACGGGGGTACGACGATACGGGGCTGCAAACACATACATAGGGGCTGAGTCACAGGGCGACTCATGTAGTCCATCCACATCAGGTGAGGCGTATACTAATAACACTAGTCCGATCTTACCGTTACTCGTGGTCATCTAACTCCATTGGGTCGTCTGCACGGCTGATATCCCCGTCGATCGAGGGGGGGAAGTCCCAGGGTCGAGGGGACGGTAACATCACCCTCCGGTTAGATGCGAGCGCGACCATGCGTCGTGTAGCGGATGACCCCCGCTCCGTGACGTTGGTCGTGGCGGTCGGCATCGTTGCCGGCGAGGTGGGCGAGGGTTTCTCCGGCATTGGCGGCGCAGAGGCGGCGGCGGCAGTTGGCGAGGGTGTTGCGGGTCTCAGCTTCTTCGGCTTCGAGGGCGTGGATGCGGGAGGTGATGTTGGTGAGCTCGACGTCGGTGTGGTGGTAGCGGCAGATGTCAGTGTAGAGACCCCAGTCCTGGGTCGTATCCTGGACTTCCAGTGCAAAGGCGTCGAAGATCTCGGAGTCGCCGTCGATGGCTTGGAGTAGCCACTTGGGTACGGGTGGATTGGCGACACCAATGTTCGAACTGGGCTGGGTGTAGACTTCGGTGGTGAAGACAGGATCGCCAGGGCCTCCCATGGTACCAGTGGCGCGGGGAACAGGCCCGTCGAGAAGTTGGATGTAGGGGGCGATGCGGCGGTCGTTGGTGCCGGCTTGGAGGGGGATGGAGAAATAGTGGAGTTGGCCATTGTTCTTGACAAAGCCGGCAGGGGGTTCAGACTGAATACCCTGCGGAGTGTCCGCCCTCGCGGGCTGGCTGGCCAGACGGCGGATTGTAAGGTCGGCAAGACGGAGGGACTCAGCCTTGGAGTCGCATTCGAGCTGGAGGGTCCTGGCACCGAGGGCGAGGATGTCGCGCTGGTCCTTGCTCTGTTCGAGCTCCGTGGCTTGTTCTTCGGCCGTAATCCTAACGGCTTCCATCCGGTCCTCGGTACGCTTGGCGGTGAGGATGAGACCGCGGACCATGCGGAGGAGAATTGGAGTTGTGAGGGCGTCGGTTTGTCCCTCGACGAGAGTGCTAATGGCTCGGGGTGATAGGGGTATGGCTGGCTGCGTAGCGCCGATGGCGAGGTCCACTGCAAGCACCCATGCTGCGTTAGTGGGCGTGGGGTCCTCAACAATAGGAAGGGCTCCAGTGGGACTGGTCGTCTGGTAGGGGGTCCCTGGGGCGGGGATGTAGAGGGCCTCGGTGGAGGCATAGGAGTCGGTGGGCGAGGCGGGGGCATAGTGGTAGTTGTCTTCGGCGGGGGGAATAGTGATGATCTGGTGGGACATAATTGTTCGGGATGTGGAAGGAGGATGGTATTTCGAGCTCTCAGACCCCTCCTTTTATGCGGTTGCACGAGTGGGCGTCTTTCGTGGTATGACTCAATCAGTGCCGGGGCGTGTACTTGGTTGGCTGGTTCCCACGTGTTGTCCGCGTCTGGGTATCCCTTCCACTTGAGGAGATATTGCAGGGTTTTAGTTCTCCCGTAGAGGTGGTGATTAACGATAGCCTCGACCTCGTACTCGTGTTCACCTTTGATCAGTTCGGGGGGTGGTTTGATGTAATTGGGTCCGTGTTGTGGGGTTTCATGATACGGTGTGAGAAGGCTGGCGTGGAACACGTTGTGGATTTTCCAGGCATCGGGTAATTGGAGCTGATACGCCACCGGTGATACTTGCTTATTGATGCAGAAGGGGCCGTGTCGCTTAGGGGCTAGCTTGGGGGTCTGGTAGGGTAGTTGGAGGTTCTTGGCCTCGAGCCAGACCTCTTGATCCACGTTGAACTGGGGTGGTGGCGTTTGATGGGCGGTGCGGTTAATAGCCTCGATCGCTTGTGCACGTCTTTCGAGGGTGGTCTGTTTCCTGTCCTCCACGTGTTGGTTAAGCGATGGAGGGGGGTCCATGGGGTGTAGGCGAGGCGTGTAGCCGAGGAGTGCTTCTGATGGGGCGATGTTGATGGTGGCGTTCTTGTGATTGTTGTGCACCATGGTGGCTAGTCCCAGCCAATCGCTCCAGTCGGTTTGGGCGCTGTTGGTGGTCAGGCGGAGGTATTGTTCTACCCACTGATTTGTCCGTTCTGATAGTCCGTCTGTTTGGGGGTGGAATGCTGAAGACATGTTTTGTTTGATCCCTAGTTGTTGGGCGAGTGCCTTCACGAAGAAGGACGTGAATCGGGGGTCTCTGTCGGATATGACCTTACTGGGTAGGCCGAACCATCGGTATATGTTGTTGTAGTATAGTTTGGCCACTTCTTGCCCGGTGATTGTTGTTTTACAGGGGAGGAATACGGCCGCTCTCGTGCATCCGTGGTCTACTATCGTGAGGATGGCGTCGTATCCGTTGCTGGTTGGGAGTTGGGTGATCAGATCCATTGCTACAATCTGGAATGGAAGTGCGTTGGTTGGTGTGGGGATGCGGTAGAGGGGTACTTTTGCCCGTCTCGTGAGGTTCTTGCTTTGTTGGCATCTGGCGCACCCTCTTACGTACTGTGCGATCCATTCGTTCATGTCTGGCCACCAGAAGTGTCGGCGGATGGTTGCAATGGTGGGGTCTCGTCCTGGGTGTCCTCTGATTTCCAGGTCGTGGAATCGGTGGAGGATTTCCTTTTTCAGGGTGTCATCTGGTGGGACGGCGATTCTCCCTTGTACACGCCAGTGCTTTAGGTTGTCGTTGTTGTGCGAGTGGGTCATGGTTGCTTTGTGGTGTTTGATCCACCCTGCGATTTCGGCAGGGTACTTTCGTTGCATTGTCCCTATTCGCCGTTCTAGTTCCCACCATTCGTCCTTGGGATCTTCGGTGGTGGATAGTCTGATAAAGCTGTCGGGGTGGAGCAGGGTTATGTCTTGATTGTCTGTCTCGCCTTTGTCTACCCCTGGCGGTCTGGAGAGGAGGTCTGCCGAGGTGTGGAGTTTCCCTGGCACATGTTGGATCTTTAGGTGGTATTCCTGGAGCTCTGCGAACCAACATGCTATGCGGTGGTTTACCTTGCATGGGGATTTCCAGAAGGTCAGGTTTGTGTGATCGGTGAGGACCATGATTGGGATTGCTGATCCTGCTAGGTGGGGTCGCCAGTGGGCTAGGGCTTTCATCAGCGCCAGGAGTTCTCTCTCGTAGATGTCGTAGTTGCATTCGGTTGGGGTGAATGTCGCGGAGTAGTAGGCTATGGGATGTTTGGTTGGTGAGGTTTTTCTGGGGTGTTTGTCTCCCTCTTGTAAGAGTACGGCTCCCACGCCGTATGCGGATGTGTCCGTGGCTAGGAAGAATGGTTTGGTGTAGTCGGGTTGGCGTAGGATTGGGTTCTGGCACATATGTTTCTTGAGGGTTTCGAAGGCTTTGATTTGGGCTTCTCCCCATGCAAATGGCGTTGCTTTCTTGGTTAGGTGTATCAGTGGTCTTGCGATCTTCGAGTAGTCCTTGATGAAGTATCGGTAATACCCTGTAAAGCCTAGAAAGGCTCTGACGTCTCGGACCGTTCGTGGGGATTTCCAATCTGCTACTCCTTGCACTTTGGCTGGGTCTATACGGATGGTGTTGTGGCCCAGGATAACGCCTAAGAATTCGACCTCTTTTTGTTCGAAGACACACTTCTCTGGTTTGAGGAAGAGGTCGTGCTTGCGCAGTTTGTCGAGGATTTGGTGGACTCTTGTTCGGTGGTATGGGAGGTCTGATTGGGTGTGTATGAGGATGTCATCCATGTAGATTGACAGCCAGTCTTGCCGGAGTTCTTCTCTGAACAGTGCGTTCATCATGGTCTGGAAGGTGGCTGGGGAGTTGGTCATCCCGAAGAACATTACCTGTGGTTCGAAGAGGCCGTGGTTCATGATAAATGCTGCCTTCCATTGGTCTCCATCGCGTATCTGTATGTTGTTGTATCCCCAGCGGATGTCGAATTTGGTGAACAGGCTGGCTCCTCGGACTCTTGCGATGAGTTCGGGAATGAGTGGGAGTGGCGTGGCGTTTCGGTGGGTCCATTTGTTGAGCTTCCGGTAGTCCTGTACTGGTCGGAGTTTCCCGTCCTTCTTTTTGACGAAGAAGAATGGGGCTGCAAACTGGCTTTTGGATTCGGTAATGTATCCCTTGTCGAGGTGCTCTTGGAGGAGTGTTGCGAGTGCTTCCTGTTCTGGTTGGGTTAGGGCGTACACCTTCCCTGGCATGTTCTCTGGGTGGCCTGGTTTTAGTTCGATGGCATGGTCCCATTCTCATGGTGGTGGGAATCGCTTTGATTCTGCTTCGCTGAATATGAAGGAGTGTCGGTGGTATTCCTTTGAGATTGGCAGGGATTGGGTCGCGTGTTTTTCGGCCAGCTTTGAAGCTAGCGTTTGTCTGTCAGACGCTGTGGCAGTGTGGATCTTCGCTGTTGTCCGTCTGATCCTGGCTTTAATGACCACGGGCAGTTGTTCGTAGGCGATCCATCCTTTTGCCCAGTCGATGACTGGTTGGACTGCGGCGAACCATGGGTAGCCTAGGATTACTTTTTGTTCGCCTAGATTGGTGAGGAAGAAGCGCATCGTGCGCGTTTGGTCGCCCGTTCGTACGTCTAAGTCAGTGTAGTGAGTGATTTGGCCGTGGCAGTTCTGCGTCCCGTCCATGTTGAACACCTTGCGGGGTTCTGCCAGTTTTTCGATTGGCAGCTTGAGCTCCCTTGCATAGGCGGGGTTGATAAAGTTCTCTGTAGCGCCGGAGTCTAGTAGTGCGGAGGTTTTGGCCCTCTTAAACAAGGAGTTTAGATATATGCGAATTGTCATTGATCGATGGTTCGATAGATACACGCTCCTTATACTTAATGCCCTAACCAAGGCCGAGCTGGTTAGGCATCCTGAAAACCCTCTTCCTCGGCTGCTACTATCCCTCCTCCGAAATGTGCTGCTACTTGGTCTCGTTGGTCGGTGGACATGGCCGCCAGTCTGGTGGCTATTTCGTCCACTGGATTCTCGTTAGTGGTCGTGGTGTCTGACATCCAGTCGACCAGCTGTGCCGTGGCTATGTGTGGTTTCTTCTTCCGGTTGGGGCAGTTGTGCGCGAAGTGTCCGACTTGGTTGCATTCGTAGCAGGCGCCGCGGGGGGCTCGGTCAGCACCGCGGGAGTTCCTATCGGTGGATTGGGTTTGGGCGACGTTTACTTGGTAGATGTTTCCTTGTTCGTCTTGCATTTGGACCATCCTTCCTTGGGGGTTTCGGTTCCTCCAGTTGTTGTTCCGGTTAGCGTGTGCTCGGTCTGCATCGACGTCCATTGGGACGGGGGCATTGTTCAAGTGGCGGGGGGCGTTGGTGGAGTTGTACCCTCGAATGTTGGGGCGGCTAGGCTGTTGGTTGGTAGGGTTGGGCTGTGCGAACCGGTTCCAACGGGACGATGGTGGTCGGCTCGAGGTGTTCTTGTCTTGTTTGAACATCTCGTAGATGAGGAGTTGGGACGCTACGCTGTCGATCACTCGTTGTTTGATCTCTGCATAGGTGTTGACCTTGGGGGGTTTGACTATATCGTTGACGATGGACTTGGTTAGTCCCTTCAGGAAATATCTGACGGTCGCGGGTGCTGTGAGTGGGTATTCGGCCTTTCGGGCGACCCTTTCAAAGTCTTGGATGTATTGGTCAACGTCGGGCCATTTCATCTTCATGCTTTCTATCTGGAGACGTGCTCGTTCTTCGGCTTGCGTGTCTTGGAATTGGTTTCGGAATTCGTTTAGGAAGTGTATCCAAACGTCGGGGACGTCTTCAAGGAGTGGGTCCAATCGGTCCACCCAGTCTCCTTGGTTGAGGGCCCATTCGTCTACTGTCGGGCCTTTGATGAAAGTTAGCACTATTGCTATGCGGCGGATCCAGGATTGGAGGCCGGGGACCGTGGTGTTTACGCGGAAGTAGTGTCGCAATTCGTTTATGAATTGGTCCGCTTTCGCTCGGTCTCCGTCGAACTCCGTGGGGGCACTCCCCATGAGTCGGGCGTCTTGGTTTGCCGGGGGCATGGGTGGTGCTGCCGGAGGGTTGGGGACTCCGGGGTTTCCTCCCGGGTTGCCTCCCCCTCCTCCGGGGTTGCCTCCTCCTCCTCCGGGGTCGTTGCTTGGCTGTCGCTTCATTGCCGTGTCTAGCTTCTTCTGCACGGAGGCCGCTATCTTAGGTTTAGTGGTTGTGGCAGTGGCAGTGGTTGCTGTGGTGGTCGCCATGGTGCGTTCGTGTATGAGTGAGGCGAATGGTCGGGTGTCGATGAGTGGGGAGTTCCTGATGGTGATATTGGTGTGATCCTCTGTGGGTTCTTCGTCTGTGGTGGGTGAGTTGGGTTGTTGGTCTGTGGAGACGGGGATGGGGGTCGGCTGTTGTCTTTGTCGTCGTCGGAGTCAGGTGGGATGGGTAGGAATGTCCCTCCTTCGCGTCTGCGGCGGAATCTCTCTCGTGCGTTTAGCTCGTTGTGAGCCTCGATGTCTGGTCTTCTGGGTCCTCATACTAGTTTGAATTTGTCTCCATCTTCCTCTAGGTAGACTTGGGTGAGGAATCCTTTCTCGTTGTGTATCCAGACGTGGGTTCTGTCTATGCAGTCCTGTGCCTTCTTGGTTGTATCAGGATGATATAGTATTGCTATTCCATCGTATCCGGGGATGACTCCTTTGTCGATTCTTCGTAGGTGTGCGTTCTTTGGTGGTTTGTCGTCATCTCCAAAGTCCGTGAGGTATTCCTTGGGTGGGGCCTCCGTGATGGTAAGAAAGTTGAGTCTAATGTCACCGCTGCTTACGCGACGATAACGTATAGACTCGGGGTGGTGATGACAAGGCTCTTAACGGCCGCCTTCTGGCTAAGAGTGCGAGAATAGATGATATTGCCGTCGTAAGACGGACAGGAGACTCAACTTAGTGACTTAGGGTCACGGCTGAGTCGTACTTATACTACTACAGGGGGGGCAGGGCACAGGGTACAGGGGTACGACGATACGGGGCTGCAAACACGTACATAGGGGCTGAGTCACAGGGCGACTCATGTAGTCCATCCACATCAGGTGAGGCGTATACTAATAACACTAGTCCGATCTTACCGTTACTCGGGGTCGTCTAACTCCATTGGGTCGTCTGCGCAGCTGATATCCCCGTCGATCGAGGGGGGGAAGTCCCAGGGTCGAGGGGACAGTAACAGTCACAGTTGAGTCGTACTTATACTACTACAGGGGTACGGGGCACAGGGCAGGGAAACACGACGATACGGGGCTGCGAGTCACGTACATAGGGGCTGAGTCACAAGGTGACTCATGTAGTCCGTCCACATCAGGTGAGGCATACACTAATATATACTAGCCGTTCTTACCACTACTCCGGGTCATCCAGCTCCATTGGGTCGTCTGCACGGCTGATGTCCCCGTCGATCGAGGCGGGGAAGTCCCAGGGCCGAGGGGACGGTAACATGGCTACTACTGTCACTATCAGCTTCACTAGGGGTCATTGGGCCAAGGATGGCTCAGGCCCAGGGACATTGGGAGATGAGGCCAAAGAGCGAGGTAAAGAATCTATTGGTGTTGGTTTGTATGTACTGTAGTGCGGGTTGTCCTTTTATGCACTGCGCCTGCGAGCTTTGGGCGTGTGATAGAAACACGGCTGGAAGAGATGAGGGTGACAAGTAATCCTCGTATCAAGACAATGTTAAACCGTCGGATCTGTCATTGCAATACAATAGCCAAAGCAGCATGCAGAGGCCTAATACTAGGACAGTGTGTGGGAGTTACTGCACCAATTTGTCCTACAGTGCTCTCGGAAAGTCTTGTTGTGCGTTGTTTTTTGAGTTGAAAATAGAAAAAAATTAAAAAAATTAAAACAATTCGACAAAATAACAAATCGCTCATTCCCTTCCACCATGCTATCATACACCTCTAGAACTCCTTTAATAACGATCTCTAAATCATGGCCAACAAATTCTGACACAATACAACCCAACATCTTCTCTTGCAGTGGCCGATGCTGACCAGTTCCATTTCCGAAGAAATTTCAGTTCTGGGGGGTCAATGGGATGGATGACAAAGTGTCTACTGACCGGAGAGATGAGGACCAACCCAGTGGTGAGGCCACAAGGTTTTGGGCCAGTTTTACTGCCTTTCTTGGAACTTAGGGTGCGGCCGTTTTTTTTTTTGAAATCATGAGTTTTTTTTGCTGTAAAGTAATTCTCTCGTAGCTCACTCAGTTCTTGTTATATTAACATGATCTTTATATATTTGTGACTGTCACTAGGTGCTGCACCTACCTATAATGTGAAAAGTGCGAAAATTGTAGTTGTCAAAATTGGGGTGAGTCATCTGTCCGACTCTGTCACTCATCCAAGTCATGCTCCTATGACATCCATGGCTGCTCATCAAGTGGCAATGCCCAAGTATGAAAGGGATTCCACGGACCTCAAAATCACTCTTCCAGCTCGTCCTGCTGCTCCTGCACCGTTTGAGGCTGTCCAGTCAGACTTTGCTGACTCGGCAGATGAGATGGCTGTGGACCCTCTTTCCAGTGAATCCAAAGACACACACTTCCCTCCGTTATCAGTACTCTTAGAAAATCCTCCGGCCCTTTTCCTGGGCATTTTGTAGGGGTAGTAGAAGATGTGGAATGTCTGAACATGAGGGTTGTTGGTTGGTTGTGGCACATTGACGAAATCTGTCAATTCCATTTTTGGGAATTTCGCGCTTTCAACGTTATAGGTAGGTACAACACCTACCAGTGGTCACAAATATATGAAGATCATATTGATACAACAAAAACTGAGTGAGCTACGAGAGAATTACTCTACAGCAAAAAAAAACTTGTGATTTCAAAAAAAAAATGGCTGCACCCTAAGTTCTGACAAAGGCAGTAACGATGACTGACACCAATTGTTGTCCTCAGAACTTCCAAGCGTGCCTATGCACAACATGCCCAGCACGAAACTTTGCTTGTCTGTCTCTAAATTTTATGTCTCACTTCTTTCCTACAATGCAGACTGGTGCCGGTTGCAGACCCACTGCCCTACATGTCTTTCCCTGAAGAGAATGAGCATTTCAACTTGCCACCAACGACCTCTGCAAGCACCTTGATTATGAATGCCTGGCCTCACTCTCACCTGTGCTCAAGGTCGATGATTGTGATGCCAACGTATGCATGTGTGATGAAGATGACAACAATGACAGCAATGTGGCGTTGTGGTGAACGTACTGACCATGATGACACTCGCTTCAACCACCACACTGCCCAACATCGGCCTGTCGATGTCCCCTGTCACTGCACCACCCACACACTCGAAAGGAAAGCAGAGGGCGAGCATGTACTGGTACCAAAGAGTGAATGTATTGAACCTGTATTTGCCACTGTCAACAGGGCACCCTAATGATCCTAATCTATACTGTATGCCATGGAAGCCCAACTTGAAGGCTGAGAAAGCAGAGTGTTGTTTAGTTGGCCAGCTGTGTCCCACTGTCCGACAGTGTTGAAGTTATTTGGTCACAGGGCCGTCACCTTGCCTCGGGGGTCAGGGCAGCAGGAAAGAGTGGGGAGGAGGGGCACGACAATTGACATTAGTCGCTGCAAAACTGGCCTAAGATTTTCTGGACTCACCACCAGGTTGGTCCTCATCTATCCAGTCAGTAGACACTTCGTCATCTGTCCCATTGACCCCCCAGAACTGAAATTTCTTCGGAAATGGAGTCGGTCGGCATTGGCCACTGCAGGAGAAGATGTTGGGTTGTATTGTGTCAGAATTTGTTGGCCATGATTTATAGATTGTTATTAAAGGAGTTCTAGAGGTGTATGATAGCATGGTGGAAGGGAACGGGCGATTTGTTATTTTGTCGAATTGTTTTAATTTTTTTAATTTATTTCTATTTTCGACTCAAAAAACGATGCGCGACAAGACTTTCCGAAAGCGCTGTAAGTCAGCACATGAGACTAAACTAGGGTGCCACGCAGACGCAGCAAGGGCCGACCGCACCCATGGTTCAACCACACGCACAGGGTAAGGCAGCACAGCGAGCTTGAATACTCAGGCTACGATTACAAATTACAAATGATGACACAGGACAATTTCACGTGTCTGCAGCATCTGCATTGCGTGGCCCACAGCTCCAGTTTGAGCTTGAATACTACTATTACAAACATGAAATACGAGATGCATAGATGTTAATACAACTTCAATGGCACTGGCAGGTCACGAAAGCCATCACTTTAATGACTTTAGGTGTCTGCCCTGCGCTTCCCTTTGGAACGCGTCGATGGTGCCGATTCAGATATGGTGGACTGCCCCATTTCCTGTAGTTGACTGGGTTGAGAAGGTGGGACGCGGACACTGTGAGACCATCAGTGGGGGGGGAACAAAATTCAACAAATGGGGTAGGTGACTAACATGATTCGCTCGCTGTGGTCCAAGTCGAGCACGGACAGCACAGTCAAGGCCCTCAAGGATGGGCCAGCTTGGGGTTGACTCGGTTGAGTCGATCTGTGGGCAAGAAGAGCAGCGGGACGCATACCCACATGGGGCAACACTTATGATGATGCTGTTGCATTCTGCTGGCTGCTGCTGGTGCTCACAATGCTGCTTGCAGCGGCTCTTCCACCAGGCGCCTGAGGCCCGAATTTGCATCGCTTCTTCGTCTGTCGCTCTGTGGTGGCTGGCAGTGTCGACGATGGTGGAGCGGGAGGGGCCCATGCTGGGTTGCAGAAAGCAACATTGTCAATCTTCACACACATCAGTCCACAGGGTGTCACATCCGAGCAGAGGCCCTCAATGAGAAGGGGGGTGCCTTGTGAGGGGGCTGGGAAATTCCTCCAGTGTGCGGTGCCCTTGTCCTGTTGGCACCTTTGATGAGGATGTGAGCAGGGGCAACAGACAGTGCTGGTGATGGACATACGTGAATGTGCTCTCCTTAGAGCCACCTCGAACGAACTCGGATACAGTGATGGGAAAGGTAACAATGCCACCTGGGGGGCCTTCCTGTGGGCCTGTGACTGTGCCCAAGGCAACGACGAGAGGGTAGTCGAAGTCAGGGAGGCGGGAGTCATAACCCTCGGAAGCTGGATCTCCGAATAAGGGGGCGATATGGACAACATCAAGTAACACAGGTCCTCCTACGTTCATCGCAGGTACGTGGGCTTTGGCAACAATGTATGCCACTGTGTCATCAGGGAGAGGGTCCTCCCCTGGGGGACTGTACTTGCGCAGTTGCGCAGGCAATGATGTGTGAGGACCGCATAGGATAGTGGTATTGTAGTACATATGAAAAATAGAAGATACCTTGCCATCTGCACGTGGCGTGTCAGAGCGCTGTCGTATCCCTGATGTCAGCCCAAAGAAGCCGCTGAGGAGGAAGGAAGACATCTTCGCTGAATCCCTGCCCTGCACTCGAGGTTGTTTTATGGCATTTGAGCTTGGCTGACGAATTGTGACGATGCATCTTGTCAGACAGTCTCAGACAATTGACCCGGAACATTGAACACTTGAACACCACCCCATGACCACGAACTTGCTGCACATGTTGACAGGTGGCGGCTGGCGGGTGGAGTCTGATGCACGATGGACATGGCCGATGCACGGTGGTTTGGGACAGTCCGACAGTGCGCATCATGTCGATGTAGTCAGACAATAGACTCTTAAACCAGAGCGATCGGAAAGAGCCCCATGACACCTCTGTGGCGCATTGATGACTGGGAACAAGTGCCGCTACTGGCCCTCCAGCACACTGCTAGCACGTGTGAAGATGGAGGCACACCCACCTGATGACGGTGGAGATACCTTGACATTTACTAGTCGCGATCGCACTCCACATTTTTGGCAATTCTGGAAATTCCAGGCCGCCTTATGACTTGATTTGGAAGGATTGGTCGGCGACGGCGGAGTCGTAGAGCAGCTGATGCTTCGGCACCCACATGTACGCGTTTCGGGGACGGTGCTGTTTGTACTCCGTCATCGTAATACAACATGAAGCGCGAAGGATAACAGACACTTTATGTGTTGTGAATTCAGTGAGACACACAATAGGAAACATGGAAAGCGTCGAGATCGGCACCAACAAATTCATGCAGCAGTGGTGGCCGCAAGGCCCCTCAGACGGGCAAACTCCTCACGCCTCGCTTCCACATACTTCCCCTTCTCAATGCCCTGGTAACGGTCGAGGTCGAACGGGTGGACCCTTAAACCATCGAATGTTTTTGCACGGGATAGGGCAACAAAAGTCATCCCCGAGGCGAACTCGTTCCGGCCAAGGTCGATGGTGACCCGGTCCAATGTCATGCCTTGCGCTTTGTGGATCGTGACAGCCCATGCCAAAGTCAATGGCATGCCTTTGGTATTGCCGGAGCGGATTTGTGTGATCGGGACGACAGTCGGGTGGTTGGGGGACAGTGCAGGTCCGGAGTACTTTGGGAAGTCCACTAAGATGATGCGCGCGTTGCGGTCATCGTCCGGTTTGATGATGTTGATGATGTTGCCGCAGGCGCCGTTAACGAGCGAAGCCTCTGTCCAGAGGTTGTTGGTCAACATGACCTCGGCTCCAACGGCAAAGAGTTGGGTATCGTCATGGTCAAGGCTTTCACCGCTGTCTCCGTCGCAGGCGCGGACATCGGCATCGCACTCGTCGATCTTGAGCACGGGACAGAAGGAGGAGAGGCGTTCATAGTTGATGCGTTTGCGGAGGTCATTCGTGGCCACAATATATTTGCCATCATCGAACAGGGTGTTGTCTTCAGGGGAAAGACATGTCGGCCGTCGGGTCTGCAGCCACAGCCAGTCATCCTCCGTCGCCTTGCAGTTGGAAACCCTGCCCAAAAGAGAGCGAAACCTGGTCTGCACGACATCGTCCCCTGCCTGGCGGAAAGGCTGGTCAAGTTCGACGACTTTATTAAAGCGATGAAAGCGAGCGGCGATAGATGCCGAGCTTCCACGGTAGGCGTACAGGGGTAGCGCACGAACTGGAGCCAACTGTGCGGGATCTCCGCATAACACGATGTTGACCCCGCCAAACGGACGGGTGGAGTGAGGGAAGATCCTGTGTAACTGATCGTCCAGCTTCTCGAGTGTCCCTATGCTCAAAAACGAGTATTCGTCGATGATGAGCAGGCAGACGCCCACCATCGCCGTTTGGAGCCGATGGAGGCGTTCTCCGCTGAGGGTGTGGGATAAGAGGGAGAGCAATGAGAAAATAGTAGACCCCCGAATGTTCGCAGCGGCAATCCCTGTGGGTGCAGTGATTTTGACAGCCGAGGTGCAACCCTGGTCCTTGAACAGCTGCCGGATCGCGTTGATGAGATAGGACTTGCCAGTCCCGGCTGTACCGACGATAACCATGAGCAATTGCTCCTCTTGCAAATGGCCAAACGTATGAGCGTGGACGATGTCGAATGCCTTCCGCTGCATCGTCGATAATGATGCCAGCAGAACGGGAGGGAGGGTGGGCGCGGGGATGACTGTGGATTCTTCAGTCGCTGGGAGCCACCGCAGGAGTGTGTCGAAGTCGAGATCTTGCCATGAGTGCGACCAGGCATGCACGAGGTCCAATTCGCGTGAGCCGAGCAAGGCGGTGTCGTTGCCAGCACGACCGCAGTTCATGATCCGTTGGTAGTCGTCCTGTCGCACGCGACTTTCGATGGTAGCGTTGTCCATCGTTCCGAAGTCGGCCTCCGAGTCAGAGTCGGCGTCGACGTCCGCATCATGTTGGGCATTGCATAGGTGGGGGAACCCGCCGGAGGCGAGATGGTCAGAGAAGACCTGTTTGACGGATGACGTGGATAGCTCTCCCACTTCTCGGAACGGCTTATGCAGTCGAAGTTGCGACAGCGCCCACTTGTCAAAGTGGGGGTCGAGCAGGGCCGGGATGACGTGTGCGCGAGGCCACGTGCGGACGATGACCTCCTTCCGGCGGGGGCGGTAGACCGTCTGTCCGGCTTCTAGACAACGACGAGCGCGATCGGTGAAGGAGCCGAGAAAGCAGAGGGAGGTGGGTACGCACCTGTGACGATGTTGAATCTGCAGCAAAACTGCACAGCGCTCAAACCGTCCTGAGCGTCCGGGCGTGCTTGATAGCGCGGGAAGAAGGAGGCTTCGAACGCTGGGTCTTCGTCGTCAGCCTCATTGTGGTCTTGGAGCATGTGTGGCGCGTCGTCGGCCGCGTTCAAGTTGACGAATGAGCGAGTGCAGCCGACGAGGTGGTCGCCAAGCAAGAGGTGGACGGCCTCCTGTGCAGAGATGTCCCTGTCGGCGGCCATCCTGGCAAAGAGGCGACACACCACGTTTTCAGCAGGCAGGTCTTGAGGCATCCGGGAGCAGAATTCGTCCAAGGCGTGGTGGTACCCATCGGAGACGGTCTCGGGCTTGCTCGCGTACTTACTGATGTATTTGATCGCCGCATCGCGATCGAGGACGGGTTGCAAGTCGACGTTTGCCCTCCACCCGAGCAGGACAGGTTTTGAATGTTGATTTAGCCAGGGGTCGTTGCGAGCGGGCGAGAAGCGTTTGCGTGCACCTGCTTGGGCATCATCCACGTAGGCGAGAGGATCGGGAGTGCATGGATAAGGGAAGTGGAACCGGCAGGAGCCACGCTTGTGGCAGAGGGAAGGAACGCAGCGTTGGCTGCCCCTGATAAGCCGACCATGTTTCTGGCAGCGATTGCAAAGGTCACAGTGGTCGCTCTGAAAATCCCAAGGGACTCGAGCAGCACGGGGGAGAATGTTCTTCAACAGGCAGTCTTGTGGAGGTCGTGCACGGTGTGGGTCCGGGTTTGATGCCGTAATGAAGCGCGAGAAGTAGTCACGGACGGTTGCACATTGAATAGGGTCAGACCAATCTACGTTGTCGACGTCTAGGGCGCCAGCCAGCCAAAGGAATCCATGAATGTGACCTAAGCAGAGGTTTCGGTTCACTGTCGAGAATGAGAGCGTGAAGTGGGACTCACCAGAGCCACGAGCTTGCCATTCGACGCGAAACCAATAGTCCTCAACTTTCGCATCACCGGCAAGGTCGAGGTGTTGGAAAATGGTGTCTCTGAGGCACCGGTGCTTTGCGGAGAGGTAGGCCGATACAATGTGGGGGTTATTGGCAAGGTTGCGTGCGCGGACCTGATACGACTGGCTATCTGTCAAACCTGGCTGGAACAGGTCCTCTGGCATCAACCTGTGCAAGTCTGGCCAGGACAAGTCGGCCATGGAGAGCGTGTAGAACAAGGTCGGGGTGCCAATTTGGGTGATCATGTCTTTGAGCTTGGCCCCTTCCATGTACCAATACGGCCGAGTGCCCCGTACGCTCTTCACACAGCGCACAATCTTGGAGGCGAGCGTCGGTCCATTATCTCCCCTCAGAACATCCTTGAGTTGGCCAATGGTCATGTTGTGGTCCCCCACTGAGTTTAAGAAGAGAAAGCGGCCCTGTTGCATCGCACGATGGCGAAAGATCATGTTGAGGGCGAAGAACCGGAAGCGTGGATGCGATGCAAACCTGGAATCTTTGTACCGAATGAGATGCTTGACCCATTCATGAAGGGCGAGATGTCTGTGGCGGGGTCGCGTGAAGTCGGCTGCTCCAGTGGGGAAGAGCGTGGGGAATGCCATGGAGTACAGGCCTTCCGTCGTGTATTCAGAAAGGGGAGGCCCAAAGACAGGCCAGGGAAGGGGGCGCTCAGCCATGCCAGCAAGCCCGGCATCTTCCATGCCATCGCAGACCGCTTCCACTTCGGAAGGTCCAGGGAGAAGGCCAGGGGCAAACAAGTTTTGCTCCTGAGCGAGTTCATCAGGTTCGAAGGTGGCCTCAACGTCATCCGTTTCAAAATCCGTGTCAGGAGAAGTTGGAGTGGGATGCTCTGCATTCGGAGGGGTTTCAACGACGGACAAGAGGTGCAAGATGCTGGCATCACGCGGAAGATCGACAGCCTGAGGAGGCTGGATCGTCACATTAGTGTAGTAGGGGTTGTTTTGTTTAAGGTAATATAGTAAGCGCATCACCTTGTCTTTCCGAACACGGAAGTCTTTGTAAGTGGCTGGGTCTCTTGCACCAGGTTTTCGAACAACAAGGATGTCAAGTTCTTCAGGGAGGCGCGGCAGTGTGGTGCAGAGCTGTGAAATGTCCTGTGGGAATGTGATGACATTTCCACGGGTCTTATACTGCCCGCCCTTGCTCACCCACATGAGGAAGCATGGGGAGGCGAGGCTGCAAAGCATCTCTTCCATTTGAGTGATGCCATCAAGGATGTCATGCAGCTCAGGTGGAATGTCTCCTGGGTCGGCATCATTTGCCGCATCGTAGCGATGCTCATCTTTCTAGGAAGCAAAGGCAAGTGTAAGTCAGTAAAGGCTCATGCGAGAAAAAGGGAGGTCAGCACCTCTTTGTGGCACCTAGTACATGCCATGTCACGGAGCTTCATCCCATGATACCGCTCCAGGCACACAGTACATTCGTGCAGGTCGTCTCCGATCTCCAGCACTCGATCCAGAAAGGCATGAATCGCCTCTTGCTGGTGAAGAGGTAAGTAGGGTGGCAGCAGAGCAGGGTTGTGGTCGTCGCTGTCATCCATCATATGCGTGTGATGAAGAGGGGGGGGGTTGTCTCGCTCGATAGCGGCGTTGTCTGAGACGATCAACCTCACGCTGTTGATTGCCATGAGCATCGTCATGAGAATGTGGAGGGCAGGACAGAGCAGTCTCCATTTGGGGGGAGTTGTCTGTCATGGGGTCATCCACGATGGGGTGTTTGGGGGTGGTAGATTCACCATTGCAGAGTCGAAGTCTAGCACGGTACTGCATTTGTGAAACTCGATGAGCCTCTCGTACTCGTTCATGTCGTGCATCATCTCTGGGACTATGCTCTCTAGTGGGCGTCCCTGTTTCAGGACTGCGAGTGACTTTGAGAACGTGTCTGCTGCTCTCGACAGAGCAAGGTTTCTCTGGTTCGCTGTGTGTCTGCTTCTGGGCCCACAGCAAGGGCACGTTCACGTGTGTAGCGCCTTTCTCCTCCAGCAGTTCTAACCATGGGCTGCAACGACTGGGGTGATAACACAGAAAAGGGTAGCTTTTGTGGGCAAGTTAGGTACGGGTGTCTCATAGAAGGAGATCTGACTCCCATAGACCCATAATGCAGGATAGTTTGGGACAGACCGACAGTGTGCATCAATCGACGTAATGATACAATTGAATCTCAAACAACAGTGCCCAAATAGGGCCCCATGATGCCTCTGTGGGCCTGTGGCGCATTGAAGACTCGGGATAAGTGGCCGCTAGCACATGTAAAGAAATTGAATGGAGATGCTGACAAGGATGGCGGGGAATCAAAACAGCTGCTGAGATTGCAATGCCAATTGCAGGGCTCTTGACAGCAATGAGGAAGAACAGTGAGCGGTTACAACTTACAAGGCAGAGAAGTAGATAAAGAGGAGCAAGACTCTGGCTGCAAGAGAAGCAAGTGGATGACAGCCATGTTTCTCAGAAGGTGTCATAAGAAGCATGAATTGTCGGACACAACATAGTCATTTGTAAAGAAGCAGAACAGGACAAGTTGAGCGATCATGAGATGTGTCCAGATTCAGGTGTACGTCGATGTGTGCCTATCACAGGTACATCGTGACCGGGCCGAAAGCTCCGGGAAGAAAACAGACTATAGTCCGACCTACGGCCCTACGGGCCTCCGGTCGGAAATATAACTCCCGTACCAGGCCGGGCCAAGCCCCCTCCATGTACAGTAGATTCTCAATTGACCGATACACTCTATTATCACGTCCTTCAGCGACTTGACCGCGTACGTCGCCGAGCTCCCGCCCCCAACGCAACGGAAGAGGTCGCGATGTGGAAGCAGTGCAGGACGCCGCGAGTCTACGGCGTGCTTGGGCAGCCACCACACACATAGCCAACGGGATATGCTGACCAGCACTCTACTACCCCCGTCGATGGACTTACACAGAAAGGCCTTTGCGGACTTGTAAAAGCGCGTCGCCCTCGCTTTCGACCTGAGTGCGCGCTCGGCGCGGGTTTCAGTTCAGGCGACGCAGAGAGAGATATACAGGAATATCATCAGGGTATGTCCTTTACTGTAATGAACACATATAGAAAATGGATAGGTGCTGGTAGGACTAGGTCAACTCAATGTTCCGACCGAAGCTTTCTTCAAACAAACCATACGAAAATACACCGCGCTATTTTCTGAGCGACTAGTTCTCTTCCCTCATTTTTGCAACAGGGAGGTTATCAATCACCAGCGATGGATTCCAGTCGCGATACAGGTGATTGTCAGTTCGCTGGAACGATCCCGCAGTCGCCCAGAACCTGTGCAAGGCAATAGGGAGGTCGTCCGGATTGGCAGCTAGTTTGGCATCGAGTTCGGAAATGGGAATGTAAGTGACCTCCAGCTTCTTCCCAGTCTTTTCTTCATATGCCTTGAATATTTCATTGAATGACTAATTAAGGGTTTGTCGTTAGTTGGACACTCCCACCGTGCAATGTGGGAATTCCCAAAGAAGTTAGACATTACCTTGCTGTCCCCGGCTATGGAGAAGCCACGGTTCTTCAGTTGTTCGGCAGGAAGGTGTGTCAAGACATAGGAAACATATCTGGCGATATCGGGTCTGGAGGTGAATGTAATCTGTTTGTTGCCGTCCCCACCAACTGATACTTTCCCGCTCGTGAAATCGAGGTTAAAGAACCTTTGGAAGTTTGGATTTGTGGTCAACTGGACGGAATAGCAAGGCATACCGTATATCAAGAGACGTACGATGCCCAAATGTAATCCGCGAACGGGCCAGTGTAGAAGGCTGCATATGGAATACCCAAAGCTTTCAACTGGCCCTGGATATTCGCCTTCGTCTTCGCCCCCGACCTCCCTTCGGTCTCTGCTCCCACCGTTATTCCTCCGAACTCCGAAGGAACGAACAACTTGACACCTGCTTCTTTGGCGGCCGCGGCGATCTTCCCTTGAACGTCGAGGGCCGCTACCGGAACCGTGCTGATGGTGACGTCCACATCGGTCAGGGCCTGCTTGATAGATTCATCGTTGGAATAGTCGACCTGGATCACCTTGGCGTCGCCTTGAACCGTGGTCCTGGAGCCCTTGGTGCCCACAGTCAATGAGTACTCTGCTATATCACGTAGCGGATGTATACTTTACTTGGCGGGTAAGAACAACGACCTCGTTGACGATCCCGGCAGCCTTGTCCTTCAGGAGTTGCTGAACGATGTAGTTACCGATGACACCAGCCCCAACGATGGCGAAGTTTGTGTATCCGGACATGAGCTGACACGTCTATCCTGCGTGTGTGTAATTCTAGGGCCATCCGTGCTTTACCCTCTTCTATTTATCCTCTTTCTAATACATCTTCTCAGCCATCCACTTCGACACGCTTACGAGGCTGCTCTCGTAGGAGATGGTAATCTCTTGGTAATCTAGTCCTGCCCATTATTGCGCAATCTGTTGGAGTCTCCCGTAGTTTCCACAGTATCTATACTTCAAACCGAACAATTATAGACATAATCCATCAAGCATTACGTTACAGCTTACGGAGCAGGCGATGTGCTGAGTAACTTATCGAAGTCCAACACCCTTGGACATAACACTGGAGTCGATATTTAAATTTAGAAGTGGTCGAACAATTAGTTGTCGACGTGCTGCGGAAGACGAGTCATAGCAGCCAATGGCTTGAACCCGTCGGACTCTTTCGTGCCATATATGTGCTCGTGGTGCAGAGCACCCTGTTGGAGCTGGTCAGAAAATTCCCAAGTTGCTCCTGCACACATGTGCAGTAAATCACGCTATATAAAAATCTCCACAACTACTGCAGACCACTACCTTCTCTTGTAGAAAGGGTACGAAAAGAGTTGCAGGTACCGTAGTAGAATAAGGAAAGTGTCAGAAAAGTGTGTAACCCAGCACGTCCTTGATCGTCTCGATGGCGCACGTCACCGAGCTCCCACCCCTATCATGATGCACGGTGTGAAGCAGCCGCACAGACGTGCTCGGGCCGCAAACCAACTACACACCACATTGTCCACATCGCGCGCGGCATTTTGAGCAGCACGCTCTTCTTCCATTTTTCTTTATTTTCGCAAAACAAGGAAGCTTCATCGATCGTCGTTCGCCAAGCGGCAGCCTCTGACATCGTTGACATGGTGCGCTGGCTGGTGTGGGGTGTGCGTTAGCAGTGGCACATGACATGCATGACAACCGCCACTCCGGCCTTCCTCCAGCGGTTACAATACGCGGCTGCAGCACTCCTGAAAAGCGTCCACTGGTGCAAGCGCGAGCCAACGAACGAACATAGGAAGAGCGTCGTCGTCGCGTTTTGAGGACACGCCCGCGCTCGGCAGGGTTTCACTTCAGAAGACGCCAGCATTCACGAGACATGCGTAGAGTGGAGAGAAATATACTTTATATATGAGAATGATCTGACCAAAGCTTTCCTCAAACAACAATATACAGCTATTCTTTTATGGGACGAAAACATATGCGAGTGACTAGGTCTATGGCCTCGTTTACGCAACGGGGAGGCTATCAATCGCAGGAGACGGATTCCAGTCGGGATACAGGTGATTGTCAGTTCCCTGGAATGGTGCCGCCGTCACCCAGTACTTGCGCAAGACGAAAGAGATGTTTTGCGGATTGGCAGCTATTTTGGCATCGAGTTCGGACAATGACAAGTAAGTGACCTCCAGCTTTTTCCCAGTCTTTTCGTCATACGCCTTGAATATTTCGCTGAATGTCTAATAAAGGGTTTGTCAGTCACTACCACAGAACCATATAGGAATCCCCCCAGTCAGACGTTACCTTGTTGTCCCCAGCAATGGTGAAGGCACGGTTCTTCAGTTGCTCTGCAGGAAGGTGCGTCAAGATGTAGGAAACATATCTGGCAATGTCGGGTCTGGAGGTGAGTGTAATCGGTTTGTTGCCGTCACCACCAACGGACACTTTCCCGCTCGTGACATCGAGGTCAAAGAACCTTTGGATCTGTGGTTAACTGGACGGAATAGCAAGGGGTATATCAAGGGACGTACGGGGACCAAATGTAATCCGCAAACAGGCCAGTGTAGAAGGCGGCGTATGGGATACCCAAAGCTTTCAACTGGCTCTGGATATTCGCCTTCGCACCGAACCTCCCCTCGGTTTGTCCTTCCACAGTTACTCCTCCAAACTCCGAAGGAACGAACAACTTGACACCTGCTTCCTTGGCGGCCACAGCGATCTTCACTTGAACATCGACGGCCGTTCCCGAAATGGTGCTGATGGCGACGTCCACACCGGTCAGGGCGTGCTTGATGGATTCATCGTTGGAATAGTCGACCTGGATCACCTTGGCGTCGCCTTGAACGGTGCTCTTGGAGCCCTTAGTGGACACAGTCAATGAATACTCAACTATATCACGTATTGGATGGATGCTTTACTTGGCGAGAAAGGACGACGACCTCCTTGACGGTTCCGGCAGCCTTGTCCTTCAGGAGTTGCTGGACGATGTAGTTACCGAGGGTACCAGCCCCAACGACGGCGAAGTTTGTGTATCCAGACATGAGTTGACACTTCTATCAGGTGTGTGTGTGTAATATGCCGGGGCCATCGGTGCTTGCCCTCCTCTATTTATCCTCTTTCTGAGCCAAGGCGTCGTCCATCTCAGCCGCTCAGCCATTTCGTCACGCTTACGAAGCCGCCATAGAAGGTGGCCACGTGCCGCCCAATATTGCTTTTTCGATAGTTGGAGTCTGATCCCGTCTACCGCATTGAGATAGCGGCCTTAAGTTGGCTCCAATTGATACTCCGGTGCGCACCAGTCAAATCGAACCGCTCTTGAAATCCGTCAAGCATAGTTGATGGGGTTGGATGCGATAACTCTCCTCAAAGGCTACAGCTTTACGGAGTTGGAAATGTGTTGGGTCAGTTGTGTAAGCCCAACACGTAACCTGGCTTAACACCTTGGGGATAACAGTGGGAGACAGCAAGAAGTGACGTCATGTTCGGACAATTAGTGGAGGCTCTGCTTCTGTCGGTTCACATTACGGTCGAGAGGTTGGCACCTTACTGTAACGAAACCGTCTAGGCTCTAGAGCCAGCACAGACGGCGCTGCGCACGATGCTCTGTTTCTGTCAGCCGGCTTCCCACAATCCTTCCTCTTCCAGAAAATCCCCACGTTGCACAGGGTCAAAATTTTTATTCAGACGCGAGAATCGTCAAGGACTGTCTCAATTGCAGCTCACGCGAACACCATTTTAAAACTCAGAACCTTTCCTCCGCTCCCTCCAAACCGACGCCCCCACATCTCTACAAGTCTCCATCGACTCAGCCTAGGGCCTCAGGCTGATGGCCGTATGACATCTCAAGTTGGAGGCCGCTGTAACAGCGCGACAGGCAATGACTCTGCCGCCCCTCCCTCCCTGGGCCTCCGTCAATGGCCCAACTGCGCGCGGGGAGACCGTCAATGAATGGTAGGCGAAGTGGCTGGCCGCCTCGCGTCGGCAACCGACATACTGTACCTCGTCTCCACAAACCCCCCGGACGGGAAGTTCTCTCCATTGGTGCAAGGAATATACGTTTTTACTACTGGAATCTGCCTCCTCTCCAGTCACGCCTTCACAGACGAGTCAGAAACTCCAAATCAGCCTCCAGTGATGTGCGTCGTGAAGAGGCAGCCACCTCCTGAATGCCCCCCGCCCCCCCATTCACAAGCCCTCCCGAGTTTGATCCCCAGCCGCTTTGGGTATGGGTAACATCACCCTAGTAATTGTGCGCGAAGCAGCCTTGACACCACCGAGCTTGCTCCTGTGCTCAAACGCCTTCCGTATGTGCTTGAGCCGCCGCCGCCGCCTGCACCTTCCACTTTTGCCAACAAATTGGCCTGCAGAGCCTGAGCCCAGGCGCGGTCCATCCACCTCAGCCACTTCGTCACGCTTACGATGCTGCTCACCTAGGAGAGGGTGAGCTACCTTAAAAAAAATCCAGTGCCGCCCAATATGTGCGTGAGAATTGAATTGCACAATCCATCAGCATCGATAGATGCGATGGCTCTTCAAGTTCTCAAAGGTTACAGCTTACTGAGCGAGGAACGTGCTGAGACTCCAAACATCCTTGCGGATATCAGTGGGAGGCAGCGGAGGGTTGACATTTGAATCTAGAAGTTGGACAAGGGACGTTTCTTGGTTGTCCTGGTCCTTGTCCATGGCTGCTCAAGACGACATGGTGAAGCGGTCAGTGGCCTTCGAACTTGCCAAGCATGTCAAGGGGATACATCTGATGTACGATCGAATTGCACCCTCGCCTCCAAGTCTTAGGCCCAAGCGTCGTAAGTCTATTCAAGTTGTCGGTCGGGTCAAAGAAATATAAGAGAATCCTTCTCAAATCCTCCATCTTGGGGCAAGGACTTAAGTACTTGAGACCGATCAAGAGTGTTCAATTTGAGTTTTGCTGATGGACTGTAGTCTACTTGAAGAGACAAAATATGCAAAGTGTCAGTTGCGATTTTTTCCCGGTTTTTTTGGCATTAGAGTAGACAGACTAGATTTGTACTAATAGAGTCCATAATATCCACGCCAGTAGGACCGGGAGTGGGCCCACGAAGACTGACGAAGTGCATGACGTGCGCCGGCAGCGCGCTACTAGGGACTCGACCACCGATGTCGCCGCAAAGGTCATCATAGTAGTGGGAAGACATCGTCATCGGGCACGACTCTTTCGTGTTGTATATGTGCTCGCGGTGCAGCACCACCCTGTTGGAACTGGTCAGAAACTTCTCAAAGTTGCTCCTGCACAGGTGCATGCACCTATAAATCTCGCTATAAAGTGTCCACAACTACTGCAGACCACATTCCTGTAATAGACTACCTCCTCTCAGAGAAGGGACTACGAAAAGAATCAAAGAATCGCAGGTGGTGGAACAAGAAAAGAGTCTAGAAAAGGATAAAACAAGGAGCAAAATAGAAGGGCAAAGACGGGAACACGAAGTCAACGAGTCATATAATGTTGGGTGGGGGTTGAGGGATGTATGAGCTACGGGCGAGAATGAGAATATGAGAAAAAGGCTCTAGACAGGACAGGACAATCTCAAAGGGCGCTTACCGAAGGTTCATTCGTTTTACGCTTGGGCGAAGATCCCCCTATGCGACGATGCAGATTGACATAGGATGATATTGAGCGCCAGTGTCGTAGGACCCGTTGGTTTGTTCGGTGTCAACGGGTGTCGAGAACTCAGGCCCAGCCTGAGCGTTAGAGTCAATGGTAAAGAGCGAGGCGAAGACGTCCATTGGTGTTGGTGTGTAGTATTGTGCGGGTTGTTAGAGATGACAGCCTGGTGGTAGGAGGCTCGCTCGTGTTGTCGTTTTATGCACTGCGGCCCCGAGTTTCGGGGGTGTAGAAACACGGTTGCGGTTCACGGTTGCGAGGGACGAGGATGACAAGAGTACAGTAATCCTCGTTACAAGAGAATTGGGAGAATATCGTCAGATCCGATACAATATTCAAGCATGGATAGGCACACTATTAGGCAGAATAGGTCAGTATTGCGAGTTCCAGGACTCAGAAGAGATGCAATGTCGTTTTCACATGTGTGTAGTCACTGTGTACATCTCAGCAAGAAATTGTGGGGCGCGTAGCAGTGCGATATCAGCCAAAAAAAGATAAATGAGGTCGATCGCGACGGCCCGGGTGTGAGATACAGGCGCTGTTCAGGCCTTGGAGTCGGCGGCACTGAGGTCGCCTCCGCAGCCTCGCTCGTTTGCTTTGAGATTACGGTCTTAAAATGCAAAATTACTAAGTTACCAGGGTTTAACCTTTTTTTCCGTCTCTGTCGCTCCGGCGGCGAATCTTCGGATGGCAGGGGGGGTCACGCGGTGATGGACCTCACCGCGTGGAACGCATGGGGCCGAAGAAGCGCAGCTGGGGCCCGAAAGGGTCCCATGCTGCCAGCCGTACCTGTGGGAGCGCCGTCGCTGGCCTCAAAAGGAGGCTGGGCAGGAAGTTTCCCTCCCCCCCACTCGTGCTATCCCCACATGCAACCAGTCTATCGGAGGTCGGTTCCCCCCGTGAGTCGCGGCGGCGCAGGGGGGTCCCCAGGAGGGGCAACTCCTCCGATAGGTCGTAAGACTGGCAGGTACCCTACACGAACTCGGAAGGACGGCGGTCGGGGTAGCAGTAGCCCCCTGACGAGAGCTTTCGCAGGCTCGAAACTGCTACGTGACCAGCCTCTTTGCCCGCCTCTGGGCATACTGTACTGACCCTTATCTTCGGAGACGGGTGGCAGACAGATGCACCATGCCGGTTGACAGCCCGAGTCCCCTTCCTTGCACAGAGACTATGTTCTAGGCCTTCGGCCTAGAACCTCTATTGTCAGACTTAATTCAGCGCTGGGGCGACGACCGGGGACAAGGAGAGTCGGAGACGTAATACATACAACTGGGGGTGTCACGCAAGGGGCCGACCACAACTGCACAGCTCCGGTTTCGAGATCGAGTACATGTTACAAATGATGCAACACAGGACAATTTCACACTTCTGCATTGTGTGGTCAGTTGAGATGCATAGATATTGGTGAAGAAATCGGCGGGGAACAGGACAAGTTGAGCGATCAGGAGACACAGGCTGGGGGCGGTGTCCTATCACTGTGACCGGGCCGGGAACTCCGGGGAAAAATGGTCAGGCCCTACCAAGGTATTGAGTGTTGACGACCAGCAATATGTACATCTTTCAAGTTAGTGTTCTCTGCTCATCTAACAGTCACACAGGAATGTGTCCCAAAACATATCAAGTACCCTGGAACAGCAACAACAATGCATCTGGTGCAAGCAGAGGAAGAAGCAGACCGAGGACAATGACAATCCTCGGTGATGTATGCTATGCCCAATCCTGCCAGAATGAGCATTCCTGTTCTGTCATGGACCAAGTGCGAGAAGCCTTGGTCAACGCCGTTGGTGAGAGCGTGAACGTGATGAAGCAAGGGCGATCGTTCACAGAGGTATACAGTACAAATTGTCATAATGCATGGCCTTATATGGTAATTTAAGGGTCTTTTCAATTCAAAATTTCCTAATCGGATCATGCATTATGACAATTTGTACTGTACCTTTCGACAACACAGTTCCACATGACTCGGATCCGTCTCCCGATCGTGTCACACCTCCTGGAACTGTTCTGATTTTGTCTGCTAATGACGGTGGGCTGCCAGGTATGTTCTGTGGTGTTTGACTCAGTGTTGATGCTGACATTCTGACAATACAGCGATAACACATCATCACCACGTGCCAGGTGTTGCTCCATTCCTTGAATCACCTTCAAGTAGATCCATCCTGAGATCATCGTCGCTACAACCTCCCAACTGCGGATGAAGTCGCTGCTATCATACCAGGAGATGGTGAACAGGCCACAGATGGTCGTGATATCATACTTCGAAATCATCAGGACAGTTTGTGGCGGGTTAGCGATGGACATCCAGCATATGATTGCCTGCATTGTGCACTACTTTTTCCATATGGCGAACATGGCTGGCATTATGACAGTTGGAGCCTTTTGTCGGCTGATCACTCTGAGTCACACAAGGTTAATAGCTGGTATGTTCGAGCACGTATTGGATTTTTCCTTAAGATCAAGATCGTATTAATTGTCTACATAGGTCAGACCTCCATAGCCAGGATCGACGCTGTTCGGCGACACACCCGACCATGTTGGAACAAGCGTTCCAGCTTCGCCATGCTCTGAACTCCAACACCCTAATACACCTTCGCTCCCAGATGGCCCCTCTTGCTCAAGGACATATGTCGCACGAAGGAGGACGACCCCATTGCCACAACCAAGTGCTGGAAGCCTTGGTCAACGCCGCCATCGAGAGCGTGAACAACGCAGGTCCTGCAAACTGCGAAAAAGCGGGGAAATGACAACGTGTGATCCCCCGTGGCCGCGGCATAGCACGGGTAACTGCTAGTCTTATACAACGAAAAATACACCGTGCTATTTTGTGAGCGACTAGTTCTCTGGCCTCATTTACGCAACGGGGAGTTTATCAATCACGGGCGACGGATTCCAGTCGGGATATAGGTGGTTGTCAGTTCGCTGGAATGGTCCCACTGTCGCCCATGCCTTGTGCAAGAGAGCAGGGAAGTCCTGCGGATTGGCAGCTAGTCTGGCATCGAGTTCGGAAACGGGGATGTAGGTGACTTCCAGCTTCTTCCCAGTCTTTTCTTCATACGCCTTGAATATTTCGTTGAACGACTAATTACAGCAAGGGTTTATCGTCAGTACTACCGGGCCATGTGGGAATTCCTGGTTACCTTGTTGTCCCCAGCTATGGAGAAGGCACGGTTCTTAAGTTGTTCGGGAGGGAGGTGCGTCAAGACATAAGAAACATATCTGGCAACATCGGGTCTGGACGTGAACGTATTCTGCGAGTTGCCGTCGCCACCAATAGACACTTTCCCGCTCGTGACATCGAGGTTTACGAACCTTTGGATCTGTGGTTACTAACTGGACGGACTCAGAATAGCAAGGGGGATATCGAGAGACGTACGACGCCCAAATGTAATCCGCGAACGGGCCAGTGTAGAAGATGGCGTATGGGATACCCAAAGCTTTCAGTTGGCCCTGAATATTCGACTTTTCTCCGAATATCCCCTCGGTCTCTCCTTCCGTTATTCCTCCGAAATCCGAAGGAACAAACAATTTGACACCGGCTTCCTTGGCGGCTGCGGCGATCTTCCCTTGAACATCGAGCGCAGCCCCCGAAATGGTGCTGATGACGACATGCACACCGGTCAGGGCCTGCTTGATGGATTCATCGTTGGAATAGTCGACGTGGATCACCTTGGCGTTGCCCTGAACCGTGGTCTTGGAGCCCTTAGTGTCCGCAGATAATGAGTAAACTCAGTCATATCGCGCATAACCTAATTATTGGATGGGTACTTTACCTGGCGGGTAAGGACAACGACCTCCTTGACGGTCCCGACAGCCTTGTCCTTCAGGAGTTGCTGAATGATGTAGTTGCCGAGTGTACCAGCTCCAACAACGGCGAAGTTCGTGTATCCAGACATGAGCTGACACTTCTATCCGCTGTGTGTGTGTGATTCTGGGGCCATCACTGCCTTGCCCTCCTCTATTTATCCTCTTTCTGAAGTTTGAGCCTAGGCGTCGTCCATCTCAGCCACTTCGTCATGCTTACGAAGCTGCTCATCTGACATCTACTAGGAGAGAGCGCGTTGCCTTAGATAGGAATCCAGCGCCGCCCAATATGCGCGCGTCTGTACAATCCATCAGCGCTCAGCATCGATGGATGGGATCATTGGCAAAAATTACAGCTTACTAAGCGAGGAACGTGCTGAAACTCCAAGCACCCTGCAGATAACAGTGGGAGGCATGGCAGGAGGGTTGACATTTGAATCTAAAAGTTGGACAAGGAACGTTTCTCGGTCAAGTTCTCGGTTGTCCAAGCTACTCAAGACGACGGTCATCATGGTGAACTTGAAGCGGCCAGGGGCTCGAACACCTTCGAACTTCGAACGTCACGGTGCCAAGGGGAAACACTCAAGCTATTCAAGTTCAAGTTCGGATCCGAAGCGCGATCGAATTTGCACCAGGCACGCTCACCTCTTGGGTATCGTAAATCTATCCGGGTGTCGGTCGGGTTTAAGCAATATAAGAGAATTCGGTCTTAGTAAGAACAGTACTAAGACCGATCAAAAGAATTCAAATTGAGGCCTGCTTTTGGCACGCAAAAACTATCCAAGATTCCAAGCTAGTAGTACCCGGCGGAGTGGGCACACGATGTGCGCAGACTGCCGGCAGTCCGCTACTAGCCTGAGGGTCCCGATCACTGATGTCGCTGCAGAGGACACAGTACGATGACATTGTCATCGGGCAGGATGCTTTCTATGTGCTCGCGGTTCAGAACCACTCTGTTGGAGCTGGTCAGAAACTTTTTAAGTTGCACCAGCACACATGTGCACACAAGTAAACCCATGAATCACGCTATATGAAAGTGTCCACAACTAGTACTACAGACTACGTTGCTGCAATAGTAGACCATCTCCTCTCAAAGAAGGGGCTACGGAATTGAAAAGAACTGCAGGTAGTGGAATAAGGAAAGAGTTAGAAAAGGATTAAACAAGACGTACGACAAATGCAGGGACGGGAACACGAGGTGAACGAGTGTGGGGTGGGGTAAGGGATATATGGGCTACGGGCGAGAATGAGAGCATGAGAAAAAGGCTCTAGACAGCAAGTCCAAGGGCACTTACCGAAGTTCATTCGATTGACACCGGCGAACATCCCACGACGACGGTCAAAAACAAAACCTTCTATGCTATGAGGCAGAACCCGTGTACGGAGACCGGGTTCAAGTTATCGGCTTCAATGGGAGTCGAGGACACAGGCTCAGCCTGAGGGTCGTCTTCAGTAGTAAAGAGCGAGGCGAAGAAATCCATTAGTGTTGGTGTGTAGTGAGTGTGCGGGTTGTGAGGATGCCAGGGTAGGAGGCTCGATCGCATCCTTTTATGCACTGTGCCTCCGAGTTTTGGGGGTGTAGAAACTCGGTTGCGAGGGACGAGAATTACAAGAGTACAGTAATCCTCATATCAAGACAAACGGGAGAATATTACGAGGGCCAGGAGTCAGGAGAGAAGCAACGTCGCTTTCACAAGTGTGTGCACCACTGAGGTCGCAAGCGGTGTGAGCCTGAGATACAGGTACTATTCGTCGTCAGGCCTTGGAGTCGCCGGTCGTGTGACTAGAGTGAGACCGTGACTGAGGTCGCCTCGCTCGTTTGTTTAGAGAGTATCGGAGAGTATGGTCTCAAAATGTTAAGTTACCCGATCGAAGTTACCCGTTTCGGAAAACAAGCCGGCCTCTGAGCGGACCGCTTCACGCGGCGTTCGGGTAAGCAGAGTGTTAAGCAGCGGCGAGGAGTCACGTGCAGCCCTCGAAGGCGCTTGAGCGCGTTCTAAAGAAATGCTTGACAGCAACAGCAGCTTGAGAACTCGTTCAGACCCTGTTCCTCTACCGTGGATATGATTTACACACTGTGGGATGAGATGCTGTCGATGATGGAAAGACACCAACTTGGACACTAGTCGATTGCATCAGGAAATTGTACATAAGTTTTTTTTCACTTTTTCCAAGACTTTTTCACTTTTTTCACATGGTGGCAAGTAAAAAAGTAAAAAAGCGATGATGGTTACCCATGGTGTTGCTTTCACAAACTTTTCCAGCTCTTGTTTACTATTTTTTCAAAATAACAGAGGACCACTTAGGTTCCTTTCAATCTTACAAGCTTTTGGACTTTTTTGGCTTGTGAGAGCTCGACGCTCGTACAAGTTCTCACAAGCTGAAAAAAAAGTTCCTTCAGGTTTATTGATGTGGTGAGATGCGGTCGCAAGGGGACATCGACCAGCCGCAACCTGTAGTGGTACGCCTGCGAGGCGCAGAGTGAAGTGAGGTTCTATTGCTTGCTCCCGCGCTTAGTACTAAACGCCTTCTGTATCAATCTTCGCTTCCGCTGGTGAGGGTCCCTGTTCGAGATTATTTTTGATGAAGGCCGAACTATCGACTCGGATACAACCCTTCTCCAGTTATATTACTGTAGTGGAGCAACGCGGCGCGGCTGCAGCCACGATGGTGAGGATGTCGTCATATCCCCGGCTTTTGGTGAGTTGCTCCACCTGGCCATTTGTCAACAAATAGCAGCAGCACCGCATTGTGCGCAGGCACTATCACTAATCCCCGACGACTCGGACGGCGAAGTTCGGACATGAGCTGACACTTCTATCCGTGTGTACTATGTGCTAGTGTAATTCTGGGCCCGGCCGGGCCATCTTTGCCTTCCCCACCTTTCTTTCTGCGTTCTGAGCCTGGGCGTCGTCCGTCTCAGCCCACTTACGAAGCTGTTCACCTAGGAGAGGGCGGATCCAGTTGCCGCCTAATATGTGCGTGTACGTGATCAGATAAGACGGATGAAATATTACGGTTTACTGATCGAGGACCGTGCTGACTCTGAAACACTTTGCGGATAACGGTGGGAGACAGCGGAGAGTTGACATTTGAATCCAGAAGTTGGACCAGGAACGTTTCTTGGTTGTCCATGTGCTGCCACTGCTCAAGACGAGGTGTGTCACGGACCACGGTCTGGTGACGGTCATCATGGCGAAGCGGCCATGGGCTCGAACACTTCGAGTTCAAGCGTGCCAAGGGGAGATATTCGGATCCAAAGGGCGATCGAATTTGCACCAGGGCATCTTATATCCGATCGGATGTCGGTCGACGGTGGGAGTCAAAGAGAATCCTTCTAAATTCAGTCTTAGCCATCTTGGGGCGAGCCCTTACAGTAAGAGTAGTCTGTAAGTCCGATCAAGAAAGTTCAGATTGAGTTTTACAGTACCGTCAGTTGTCATTTTCCCCCATGTTTTTGGCACATCCAAGCAACAGTAGTACAGTAGTACCCGGCGGAGTGGAACGTTACCGCCAGCATTGGTCTCGATCACTGATGTCATGTCACTGCGAAGGTCAGTGCGATGACATTGTCAGGCAGGACTCTTTCTATGAGCTCGCGGTTCAGCGCCACCCTATTGGGGCTGGTCAGAGATTTTTCAAAGTTGCACCAGCACAGATGCATGCACCGTGACGCAAGTCAACCTGTGAATCACACTATATAAAAGTTGACGCAACAACTTGAACTACAACTAGTACTACAGACTAATACATTGCTGCAATAGACCACCTCCTCTCAAAGAAGGGGCTACGGAAAAGAATTGGAATAAGTAAAAAGGTGGAAAGGGATAAAAGAAGACGCACAACAAAGGCAGGGACGGGAACACGAGGTGAACGAGGGTGTGGTGGAGTATGCAGTATGGGCTACGGGCGAGAATGAGAATATGAGGAAAAGGCTCTAGAGAGGAATTCCAAGGTGCTTACCGAATGTCATTCGATTGACACTGGGCGAACATCCCACGACGACGGTCAAAAACAAACAAAACTGTCTATGCGACGATGCGGCCTATGCCTCCTCCCCAGAAATTATCGGCTTCAATGGGAGTCGAGGACTCAGGCCCAGCCAGAGGGTCGTTAAAGACGAACAAGACGAAAAAATCCATTGGCGTCGGTGTGAATTTAGTGAGTGCGCGGGTTGTGAGGGATACCAGACCAGTGGTAGGTAGGATTCTCCCTCGCGTTGTCCTTTTATGCACTGCGACTCCGAGTTTTGGGGGTATAGAAACACGGTTACGAGGACGACAAGTACAGTGATCCTCATATCAAGATAGTCGGGAGAACATCGAATACCAGTCTTCACTCAGATCTGTCTTCTGCAATACGATATTCAAAGCATGAATATGCAGAATAGGACAGTATTGCTGAGTGCCAGGAGAGAAGCGATGTCGTTTTCGATGTCGTTTTCACAAGTGTGTGTACACCATCAAAGTGACAATGTTTGTTCAGCAAAGAAATCGTGGCCGCGAGATATCAGTCAGCAGGTACTGTTCAAGCCGGCAAGGCCTCCAAGCTACGCTGCAGGCCTTCCAGGAACGGAGTCGCCGGTCGCGCGAGACTGAGGACCTGAGGTCGCCTCGCTCGTTTGTTTTGAGCCTATGATCTCAAAATGCAAAATAGGGTATACTGTATTTGCACCAGGGTTTGACCGTTTGAATTTTTGTCGCTGTCAGGCTCAATTCGGCGCTGGAGCGATGGGGCAACGAGACGAAGGCTCTCCGAGTGCTCTCCGTCGCACCAGAGGGAAACAAGTCAGGGTGAAGTAAGACAGATGATAAGATAGTGTCGCGATGTCTTTTTGAGGCATGCACTCACGACTGAGGTCATTTCGACCTTGCATTCGACCCCTTTCTTCGAGAAAGTGTGCGGAACGGACTGTAAAATAAGTCAGTGTTGAACAAGTCGCCTGACTGGAGGTCAGAGCATTCGCGTTATAGGTCCGTAGTCACGTCAAGTCGGTTGACCAAGTCAAGGGTCAGATCTGTCAGATCTGGCCAGACGGAGGCCGATCTAAGGACCAGCTCCTACCGGCCCGTCTCTACAGAAAGTTCTCACGGACCCTTGACCCCCGTCGTCAGTCAAAGTCAAGTGACTTGACGACAGCCGCCCTCGTCAATGACGACACTGAAATAAGTGTCCTACTGCTAGTTAGCACGCATGTGGCATGTGGCACTAGGTCGTCCCTAGTCGGCCTGGGGCAGTACAGTACGGTACAGTATTGTACCGAATGTCGGCTGGCTCAGGCCTCACTTGCGATCGGAGGTCTCAGGCGGTGTCGGTCAACCCGGGTATGCATTACGAATCTTGTGCGGCTTAATCGGAATTACCTGCTGTGTTGTCTGTCCCAGGGAACGTGCTTGTCAGAGGCGGCGGATTGACCCGACTATGAGCAGCTCTTTCACAAAGGAAAGTCGGTGCCAGTGTTGTACAGTAGCACCCACTGTTTTTCTTTCATTCGGACCACCATGGTACACTTCGGTGTTACAGGCAACATGCGCCGCAGCAATATATCTGCGTTGTCGATCTTTCTCCTCAGTCTACTGATTTGCGCCGCTAGACAACCAGCATGTCGCCACCTGCGACAAGCGGTAAGCCGCTCATTTCGAGGAGCCACGTGCAGCCCTCCAAATGGAGCTCGAAGGCGCTTGATTGTTGTAAAGAAACGCTTCAGAATACGTTCAGAACCATTGTTCCTCTGCCGATGGGGATAATTGTTTATACACTGTGGGCTTAGATACCGCCGATGGACAAGAGACCCCAGTCGGTTGGCGAGGTGCAATCGCGAGTGGACACAGTGACAGCATGTGTTGTACTCGTGTAGTCTGATCTCCGGCCACGTTCACCGAATCCCGGGGGACATATAACATAAAGCTCGGACTCGGACTTGGTGTACTTTACATCTTGTGAGGTCGACTACCTCTCATTCGTCCATGAATGTGGCGCTGCCGTGACAAATATTTCAATTGAACAATTAGGTGGTTGAGGCGGGGTTGTGCGAATGATATGCTGATCATTCACACACAGCCGTACAGTATCAACATCAACATGCGGCATGCCAAGATGTCGTGGGGCGCTAACCGTCACCACGGCGCCTCTCGAAATTCCCTCCATCGAGCCCCAGCAATATTTATCTCGTTTCGTCTCATGGGCCAGCTTTACCCCGTCCAACCGAAAGACGTTTCTGTTTTTATACCTCGCAATTTTTGAGGCCATGGACGGGAATTTTTTTTTCTTGGGGTTGGATCCAGGACAATTGTTGTGTTTTGGTCCCCCTGTCCCTTTCCCTTTTTGGGTTGATCATTGATGCAGAATTCACCGCCCTTGAGCAGCGCCCGCCATGCGCACGGCCATATTTTTTGGTCCCGATCAGGGACATGTGAAGGCTGTCCACCCCGCACTCACTCGAATATATACAATTTCCCTCTGAACGTCCTGTAACCACCCTCTCCAGCTTCACCATGCATCCCCTAAGACCCTCCATCCTGCTTTCCGCCATCCTTTACGCTACTCAAGTATCCCTAGCCCTTCATATCGACCACTCTCGCCGCTCAGAAGATTCTCTCCCAAACTTGCTCACACGAGCGCCCAATGCCACGTCAGGTCTGGACATCACTGGGGGTTCCTACTATATCAATATCACCTTGGGAGGGAAGCACTTCTCCGTTATGATAGACACGGGCAGGTAGGCTCTAGATCCGCCCACTCTGCTCATTCGCCTATTCACTTCGTAAATCCCTAGTTCGGACCTTTGGGTGGCAGGGACGGTACCCAATGCCAATAGCACGGGTGCTTCTGCTCAAGTCCAATACGCCATTGGCGCAATTAATGGTGCGCGTGTTTTTTTCGCCATGCCAAGTGTCCACGATTTTGACGGATTTGGTGCACGCTTTTTCGTTCCAAGGCCCGGTGAAAACAGCAGAAATGACCATGCTCGGTTATACCGTTCCCAATCAGGCATTCAGTGCGCTCCTTTTGTTTTCTTGGTGACTTGTATTGACTGTCGTCGTTTCCCAGTCGAGGCGACGCCCTCGACGGCCAACCCCGATGGCACAGGGTTAATTGGCCTTGGTCCGAGGTTTGGCTCCCAGGTGCTAGGTGCTCTGAACAAGTCAACGGGCGACCCTCCCATCGATCGCATTTTCAGCCAGGACACTTCAATACCCAATTTCATCAGCGTTCTGCTCAGCCGGCCGAATGACACTAGCGAGCCGTATACGGGTGAAATGACGATCAGCGAGATACTGCCCGAGTTCCAAAACATCTCGAGTCAGCCCAAGGTTTCGGTTTCCGTACTCACGTCTAAAATCGAAGACGATCAGCATTTCTCGGTACTTTTGGATGCCGACGGAATCATTGGCCCAGACGGGAATGCTATCAAGACAACAAGTAATGCTTCCCTAGCACCAACTCATAATCCGCAACAATTACAAGTAGTTTTCGACACTGGGTTTTCCCTACCCCAATTACCCGAGTGAGTAGCTCTTTCCTACTTATTTCCTGTATCGCCGAGCATGCGACGTGCATCAGGTATGTCGTGGATGCAATCTACTCTGGCGTCAAGGGTGCCCAGTTGATCGACGTTCCGGCCTTCGGCGGGAATGTCTGGGGCGTTGATTGCGATGCTGAGATCAACGTGACATTCAAAATCGGGGGCCAATCGTACCCTATCCACCCTCTTGACGTGAGCCGGGAAGTGGTAGATAACAACGGAGAATCCGCTTGCTATGGGACTGTGCGTGTAGTATCTCTCCTGAGCTTGGTGTGTTAGGCCGACTGACGAGCATTCAAGTTCCAACCTGTGATCTCTGGGGCACAGGACCCGACCTTCGATGGGATCTTGGGCATGACATTCTGTAAGCAGACCGCTCGATTCCTCGCTTCTGTGCGTTAGTTCGCTGAACATGAACGTCTTTTTTTAGTATCGAACGTGTACCTTTTGCTAGACTACGGTGACTTTACCGACGGCAGCACAAACACGACCGATCCATACGTTCAAATTCTCTCCACGACAAATCCAGCCGAAGCCCATGCCGACTTTGTTGCGACGCGACTGAGCGGGAAAGACACAACGGGTTCACAGCATGTCAATTCGGGATCGGGATCGAATTCAGGCTTCTTCCATAAGTACAGAATCCCCATCTTCGCAGCGGCAGCGGTGGCGGGTGTTGCGGCACTCACAGGTGTGGTGTGGCTCGTGGCCAAACGGCGCAAGCCTGTGTACCGCCCGCTGTACGATCCTGCCCCTGTGGGAGACATGCCAATGCAAAATGTCACGGGTTACGGCGCTGGGGCGCCATATTCAGATCCGTGGACGAATCGGAGATGATGTTGACTTGGCATTCACTCACTGCTGAAAATCTATTGGTGTATTTCTTTCTCGTATTGCCACCCTCTGGCTGCGAACAGGGACTCGAGTGGGTTGATTTGTTTAACGATTTATTGTACTGTTGTCGTGTTTTTTTTTCATATCTCGAGACATTAACTACTTACATAGCACTCATCGTTCAGTCGTAGGTCACAGCCTGTCTATGTGGACACTCCATCTAGGTCAATGTCACAGTTTGATAGATACAGACTGTGACGAGTAATTTACACTGGTCCCTTGTGCCTGGTGAATCGCATGACCATCAGCCATTATCTTCTCAGGTACGGGTTTCTCTTTTATCAGGACATTGTCGTGCGAAGCCATGTCGGCACAAAAGTTGCTCTGTAAATGCCGTACGTCCCCTGCCCTAACTAAGCGATCTCTCGGGCAATGCGATTACTGATATGGGTTCTATCACTCGTTTCCTGTCTTCCCCTTTTCTCAGTACTGCGACACTCAGGATTTAACGCGAAGATACTGCATCGCATCCATCTGGCTGAAGCTACAGGTGTGGCAAAATAGCACAGGGAGACAACAGAGCCGCCTTCGATGAGGAGTGTGCCGACGGAAGATTAGTTATTGCAATACCAAATGGGGGTAAAGTGAAAAAGAAGATAAAAAGCTGATCACTTCGAGCTTTATCTCTCCCTCTCATCCCGCCATGTCCGCACCGTCCATCAAGAGCAAAGACGTCTACGAAGAAGCTCTCCCCACCGACAGCGATGAGCTCCAGCTGGTGAAAATTCACTGTCCGCGACACTGCGGTGGAAGAAATCCCTAAGCGGGGCTGAGAGCTACACTGAGCTGCCTCAATCGGTAACGTCCCCATTTGTGGTCGTGTAACCCTGGATGGCTACGGGTATCCCTGCTTGCTGTTCTCCCCGTAGCGTTGTAAATCCCGCGCACGCTCCTAGAGAGAGCTGGGGCTGGTGACGTGTCCGGGCAGGGCTCAAGCAGGCAGGGATTGAGATCATACCGTTCGAACCTGATCAGCGCTCAGACCTGCGTAGGGAAAGCTTCCAGTGTCGCACTTACCTTACCCCCCATTTTTGGAGTGGGGCAGTCTCAGGAATTACTGACGTTTTTTCTCTTTGAAAAAATAGCAACAACTCGGTTACAAGCAAGTACGCAAATTATTTTTTTAGGGCCATTACTTTGCGGTACTGAGTAGTTGTCCTGTTGTAGTCTTTGCATCGTTCTTGGCACTTGCTAGAGAGCTTTGCCGCGAGCTTCTGCGCTTTGAACTTCATTGGTGCCGTCAGGTTTGTATATTCTCGTGCTCCAAGACGACCATTGATTCACCTCCCCTCCCCTTAGATCTGCATTCTTCCTGGGTCTACTCGCTGGTGGGCCCGCAGCAGTATGGTGCATTTGATGCTAGACATGTGGCATGTTGAACTAGTATTTCCTAACGGATAAATTTTTCCCAGGTCCAACTACCTCATAACTATGGTTTTCATGTTCATTACCGCATTCGTCCTTGCCGAGATCTGCTCTGCGCTACCTCTTAGTGGTTCCATCTACATATGGGCCGCTGAAAGCGCAGGGCCGAAATATGCCCGAATTTTTGGCTTTCTCGTCGCCTGGTGGTCAACGACAGCTTGGATGACATTCACGGCCGGAAACTGTCAAGTATGTGATAGCCCACGTCCGGAATGCCCTGTTCTGACGAGAGTAGGCCACAGCGAATTACATTGTGTCACAGCTCGCCGTATGGGGGGTCAACTTTCCTGGTGGTATTGCAAACGACAACATTAAATGGCGGGCATTCGTCTGGGGTGTCTCCGAAATAATGTTGGTCGTGTCTATCGCGATCAATTACCTCCCGCCAAAATGGTACAAGGGCGTGTTCCGCTTCTCGGTGTTCATCCTCATGCTCGACTTTTTCCTCTGCCTCATCTGGCTCCCGATTGCCGTCCACAATACCTACGGGTTCCGTTCTGCCAAATTTGTCTTCACTTCGACATGTATGTGTAACGAAACCTATTTGCGAGTTTGTGGCTGGATGCTTACTGGCAGTAAATGAAAGACAACGGAACTGGCGCGCCTGCGGGATGGAATTGGCTTCTATCATTGTGAGTTGTTTCTAATGCGCGACTATTTCATGCGAGAGACCTGATGTGGGCATCCTAAGCCTCTTCACCGCGGGGACGCTAACTGGCTTCGACGCTTCGGGCCATATCGCTGAAGAGACAAAAAACGCGCAGTGGGTTTGGCATTAGCCTCTCGCGCTCGTTTCTTGATTAATTTTGGCAACTACAGTGTCGTTGCCGGTCGAGGAATAATCACGAGCGCGATCGCTACTGGCGTGCTTGGATTCATCACCACCATACTCTTCTTGTTCTGCATTCCGGACTTGGACACGTTCTTCGCGCTTGATGCCCCGCAACCATTCGTACAGCTCTACGCACTCGCTTTCGGCAAAGGTCCAAGCATCTTCATGACTATCATCGCCGTGATTGGTCTCATCATGGTGCGCGTCTTTTTTCCTCATACCACGGTCGCATTTCTAACATCCTCACCTCGTTCCTTCCCCTCTGTCTCGTGTCTCGCGCACCGCATCGCAGAATACTAGCATAGCTGTGGTGGCCTCTTCGCGACTCCTCTTCGCCGTCGCGCGCGATGGCGTACTTCCGCTGTCACACTGGATCGGACGCGTCGACAGCCACCGACAGCCCAGGAACGCGGTGACGGTCATGTTCGCCTTTGCAGCGATGTTGTTGTGCTCCATTATACCGAGCCAAGTCGCCTTCACGTCGCTTATATCGGCAGGCGGTGTACCGACCATCGCGGCTTATGGGCTCATCGCATTGCTGCGCTTGACGTGCACTCCGCACTCTTTCAAGACTTCGCATTTTTATCTCGGACGCTGGGCTCGACCGATGTACCTCGTGACGGTGCTGTTCAACGGGCTCATCTTTGCGGTGCGTTCATTACGTCTTCATCGTCGTTCGCTCTTCGTATATTGATGGGGGATTGGGGGTCATTACACAGGTCACGATCGCCCCGTTCTACTACCCGGTGACGGCCAGCACGTTCAACTTTGCCTGCACCATCTTTGGTTCGGTGACGATCTTTGCGGTCCTATCTTGGTACCTCATACCTGCGCATAAATGGCTGCGCCAGGAACAGATCGAGCGCGCCTTGCACACCGCAGAGGGGCACCCCGACCCTGTGGAGACACTTCAGGGCGCAATGTGAACCGAGATCTGAATGAAACAAGATATCCGACTCTCGATTTTTTTTCTCAAGTATTCTTCTTTTTCTTGAATTAGACCCTCAAAAGAGGGTTTACATAAAGTCTTACTATGTGGTGAAGTGATGAACAGAGATCTATCAAAATGGTCCGAATTCTAATGCCCCCTGGCACGCGCCCTCCACATCCTCGATCTATATAGAATCATGTTAGTCAGCCAAAGCCGAATGCGATATGGGGTACAGACCTCTTTAGGAGCAGAGGCACTAAGCACGACGGGGTGTTCAGCGCCGATGAGTACTTCGTCCTCGATGCGCATGCCGAAGCCGTGAAAATGCTTAGGGAATTGAGGGTCAGCCGGGACGTACACGCCTATAGAACGATGGCAAGGGTCAGAACGCTGAGGATGCGAAGCACCAGCAACACGGCGCAGGGGGTATAGGTACCTGGCTCGATAGTGATGACCATCCCCTCCTTCAGTCTTTTTTTTTGAAAAAGAAAAGGTTCAGTTCGGCGACCGACAAATATATAAAATATATACACTCACGGCGCGTTCCTCTCCACAGTCCCCGACTCGTGCAAGTCTAAATCCCCCAAACGAGTCAATAACTCGAATCTCCTTGCAAGAAAGGGGAGGCGGAGCAACTCAACCAATTCCAATGGGATGCGTGAGGTAATGCGGGTACAAGACGCGTTCCAAGACGGGCCCCGCGCAGGGCACACCGACGCGCGAGAGCTCGGCGCGCAGGAGGTCGACGGAACGGCGATGGAGCGTGTCGAGCGTGTGACCGCGCGCGACGGCGCACTCTGCCACGAGCGCTTTTTGGGCTGCGAGGAGCGCTGCGTAGAGGTCGCGCTGGGGCGGGGTGAACGTGCCATTTACGGGGAAGGTACGTGCTGTGCGAATGTGAATGAGTGAGCTAAATCATGCCTAATGGGTGGAAGAGTACTCACAGATGTCGGAGGCATAGCCGCTGAAAGTTCGATATCGATCGCATGAGTATATTGTACGGCAGTTATACTGTATATGGGACACTGCGCACTTGTATTCCCCACCGGCGTCCATGAGCACCAGCTCTCCATCGCGTAGGAGATGGTCGTTTCGGGTGTAATGTATGATCAGCGCGTTCTCCCTATATATGTGTTGAGAATGCCCCGTTAAAAAAACAAGTAACAAAGCCCATCGAGCAAAAGTCCACCTACCCGGATGCGACAACGGGGACGTACGCAGAACGCTGCGCGCCGCCCCGCGCACATATATATTCAAAGTGCGCGCGCAGATCAGCTTCAGAGAGCCCAGGCTGAGCAAAGCGCATCGTCTTTCCACCACCACGCTCACCCGTCAGCCAAAACGGCCAAACAGCCAAAAACAAATTCCTCCCCACCACAACTCACTCACCTTCGCATGCGCCCGCGCGCTAATCTCCGCCGAAGCCTTCATCACCTCCACCTCGCATTCACTCTTCACGCTCCGCAACGTGCCAACGAGCGGCGCGAGCGACCTCCGCTTCGATCTCGACCCCGCAATAACGTCCAGATAGGATTGCTGCCCCGATGCGTCGTCGTGGGAGTGGGAGGTCGTCGCTTGCTGGCCGCGCGAGAGGTATTTGAGGAGGAGCCGTGTTCCCGAGATGCGCCGGTGGTGGTGTTGGTGGTGGCGTTGGTGTTGGTTGTGGTTGTGGTTGTGTTGGTGTTGATGGGAGATGTCGGCGTAGACGTGTTCGGCGCGGGCGACGAGGGCGCGCAGGTCGTCTGTGAAGGTGTCGAGGGGTCGCGCGTCGTCTGCTCCGAAGAGCGCGACTACGTCAGTGAAGCGCGTCGATGCGCCGTCCCATTTTTCTTTGGAGGGGTCTTTGCCGGTGCTGTAGAGGAGCATGCGGAAGCCGCGCGGCGAGCTGTTCTTCTCTGCGGAAAGTAGGTATCACATACGCGCGCGCGCGCGCAGGCGTCGGTTATTGAAGTGTTGGGGATTAGGAGGAATGGAGGGGACTGACCGAGGATGAGCGCCGAGTCGGGCTCCTCGAAGCCGGTGAGGTACCAAAAGTCAGACGCCTGGCGGAACTTGTAGCTTCACGAGTGGGAGTGTAGGGCGTTGGTAATGGAATGAGAATGAGCGTGGCAGAACTCGACTCACAAGATAGCTTTCAGGGAAGTTCGCACCACCAGTGTGAGCCAAATTCAATTGATGGTGCCCGGGTAGGTGTGCTCACCTCCACTCATGTACTTGACATGCCCAGCCATGCACACGACCAAGCTTCCGTCCGGAAGACCATCGATCAGTTGCCTTCGCCTGCGCTCATATTCCGACGCTGGTATTCCCGGAGTGACCTCCCCCGGATTGACTGTGCCCTCCAGTGTCAGCGACGCTCGGCGCAAAGGAAGGGAAAGAAAAGTAAAAGTGGGGAGCGGCGATGTGCACTGTGGACGCTGGGCGCTCGCTCACCGAGGTGGGTATGGGATTTTGCGGTGGGTTGGCCAAAGATGGACGGTTTGGTTGGTGGGAGCGGTTGAGCTTGAGTAGCATACGCGTGGCGGGGTGGACAATGCAGACTCGCAGGCGAAGAGCGTATAGGAGGACGATGTCTCAGGACCGCGCGAGTGAGGGAGCGCAAACGCAGAGACATCAAAACAGGAAACGGCACTCCAAGCCGAGTTCCGAAATCCGAAGGCCCTACCTCCCCAAAATTAATAAGCCACCAATAAAAACATCGACGCGCGTCTGCATTGTACAGAATAGATATGGTACATGGAAATATCAATGTCAATGGGGGTATCATAGCTAATTATACTGCTTCATATCCACTACCACGTCCCCGCGAATTCCGCTTCACCACGGAGAAACCCCGGACCAACGCACGGGCCGTGGCCTGTAAACGCGACTTGCCACCGCCGGACGACTGCTTCTTCGCGGCGGGGTAATTGCGCTTCGTTGACGGGGGTCGTGGTTCCATCGTCGCCATCGCCATTGAAGTTGAAGGAGACGTTGGGGCTGCTGTCACGGTTGAGTGACGACGCTCGATGGGCTTGGAACGTCCCTGCTTTTGCTTTTGTTCCACGCCTGGAGGAGGCGCAGTTGTGATCATGTGGGATGGGAGGATGTCGTCGAATGTCATGCCGCGGTAGTGTCCTCGCCGTGGCTGCTGTTCTGAGCCATCGCGGGGGTGTGGCGATGATGTATACTCGGTGGAGGTGGAGGAGGAGCCCTCACTTGGGGAGCTTGATGATTCGGCGTCTCGTTCGTGGTCTACTATCCCCATTGATCTGTGGTCGGATATGCTCACTGGGAAGGACAGGGATTAGCGTTGTGGGGGGAGGGCAAGAGGAGCGAGGCGTACTGAGTATGTGTTGAGAAAATTGAGTACGTTTCCCAAGGCGGAAGGGCACCAGGGGGCTTTATATCACACGGACCACTCCCCTCTCACATTCATTCAGCCAAGCCAGTTCCCGGCAAACAGGCCTTGCCCGGAGGCGATCACGCATGAGAATACAGAAAATGTCACGTCATGATATTCGTGTCATCTCATATCCCGACCCGACACAACGGATCCACTCGCTTGTACAGTAGAGGGCACTCTATCAAGTGTACAAAACGGTGCTGTACAGTCAGACAGACGCCAGACACTGTGTATGCCAAGAAGAGACCTTGTGCAGCAACAGGGAGGGAGAGGAACGAACCCATCCCCATCACGCCGCAGAACCCGAAGCGAGCGCCTCAAGCCCACTCTCCCACTCCTCCCTCCTCCGCCTCTCCCCCTCCACAACCTCCTCAAGCTCTTGCACCCTCACCCCCGCAACGCCCAAAGCAGCCTCAGGCGCCCTAACCCGCGCCTCGGCCCTCTCCGCCCGTGCCCTCTCCACCCCCGCCCTCCTCACCGCCTCATCCCTCTCCACCTCCGCCCCGGTCCTCCCCCTTCTCGCCTCGCGCTCCCCCTCCACAGCCCGCTCCGCCTCGCCCCGCGCTCGCGCCGCAGACTGCGCGTCGCGCATTAACGTCGCGCGCGTTTGTTCTAGCGTGCGTATGTAGATCGTGTCCTGTGCGCGTTGGTGCTCCAACTCCGCTAGCCGTCGGGCAGTGTCTAGCACATTGTCGTAAGTTGTCGTTGTGGTACTGGTGGGTGGCGGGGCGCGATGTTTGAGGCGCGCGCGGAGCGCTGCCGGGTCTGGCGGTGCGGTGTCACCTTCCTTCTCCCCCCGATTTAGGTCCACTCTCGGCTGAAAGAAACATCAGATGATGTTGATGCGCTAACTTAGGCTATGCCAGCGACATTACCTTGCTCGCATCAGTAGCGATACCCGTCGGACCCGTACTTGAGATCCTCAGCTTCGCCGCCGCGGCCTCGAACAGCGGTCGATATTGTCGTACGGCAGTTGCATCCATTTCCCCTGGGCTGTGCGATTGCTAGACGGAGCAGGCGATTTTCTTTCGAGGAGGTTTCTGGGAGGGGACTGAGGTTATGGGCTTGCGTGCCCTTCTATATCGTCGGATGCTAGGGTAAGGGTAAGTGGCTCGTGCAGGGGGGCATCAGGCTTCGGAGATGCATGCTCAGAAGTCAGAAGGGATCACGGAATAGGGGATGTGACTCATGAATGAGATTAATGAGATGCGAGAATGCGAGGTTTCCTCATCATGAATGGTCGATTGTCATCAAAAAAGAGCTAGACGGCACCGCCCCAGCGGTGCTTGTTCGTTGCGCCCGAAAACTTCTTCGTCTGTTCTCATAAGATCAACCTCATTTTAGAAGCAAAGGAAAGTTAGATAATGTCCAGACAACAAATCATACATTATACTTGGCGGTGGCAGGCACTCGAAATATAGAACAAACAACTCCCCTCTCCCGAAAAAAAAAGCATGGAGTAGATGTGACAAAATCAGCGGAATATAGGTGAGAAAGGAAAGGTTCAATTGAGATGATAGTACAAGGCGGTGTACGGGTGTGATGGGCATAGCCTGAGTTGCCAGTGCTCACACGACAACCCATCCGTTATCCCCAGACGGTCCCTCGCGAGAGCGTTCACCGCCCTTGACGGCGCCCAGTGTACGCCCAAGCACGCGAGCAGTCAAACGCATCACAACACGAGGCGACCACGTTTTACTAAACTGCTGCTGCTGCGGACTCTTCGAAGCAGGATAGTCCTTCGGAGGCAACGGCGGCGGCAGCGTCGGCAGGGACGACAGAAGCGGATCAGTAGGTGACCACCACTCTGATGACTTCTTTTCGTCTACAAATGGCGGCGGCGACGGTGGTGCCGATTTTATCATCGAGGCACCTCTTGCCCTGGCGTGTCTCGGTTTGGGGGCGGCAATGGTAGCGGCGGAAAGGTCTGAAGACTTCGATGCGGGCGCAATGAGGTGAGGGGGGAGGAAATCAGAGAAGGAGGCGCTGCGCTTGCGGCCTTGTTTGCGAGTGGAGCCAGAGGTGGAGCTGGTGTGATGGCGCGATGAGGTAGGTGGCATTGTGGGGGTACGTTTATGACCCGTCGAGGGCGACTTAGATTGCGGAGGGCTCATATCATCTGCGAAAAGTACGGGACGATCATATGCTTGTACTGTGATGGGGTCGGTGTCAGTGATCGGGGTAATACATGCGGAAAGTGGGAGAGAGGATACATACGAGTGCGTCTGCGACCACTGCTGCGACTTGCCTTTGGGAAATTAGCGGTGGCTGCTGGTACGAGAGTACCATATGCCTCTCCCGGTGCACTGACAAAGTCGTCACCGGAGGTAGTATCGCGGAAGGTATATTGTCGGGTGTCTGCATCGTAGGCAGTACGGACCAAGCCAGGAGGCAGTCTTTCTACATCCTAGAGGGGAACATTAATCACAAGGGGTGAAAGGGGGGTCGGGAATACCTCTTGGTCCCTCGTCCAGTTCCAGCGGGAGTACATGATGGTGAAGGGATAATAGGGGGGTCTGCACAGCTTGCTGCGCTGCTTCCATGGTCACAATCACGAGAAAGCACGTGCTCTCATAATATGGCTGACGCGTTGTGCTTGCACCTCCTCCGCTCATTCGCGACCTCTCCTCCTCCTCCTTTACATCCAGAGACAGAAACACAAGGATGCCGCTTGAGGCCACCATGATCGTGCTCGACAACTCAGAGTACATGAGAAACGGCGACTATCAGCCCACGCGCTTCGGCGCACTCGCAGACGCAGTCAACAAGGTCTTCGAAACCAAGATCGATTCCAATCCCGAGAACACCGTAGGCGTGATGACCATGGCCAACAAGGGGTGCGTGCGCCCACTCCCACCTCCAAATTCCCCTTCCTAACGAATTATCAATGTATATGTATATCAGCCCCGAGGTGCTGGTCACACACACCAAAGAGCTCGGCCAGATCCTCGACGCCGTGCACAAAACCTCGACAAACCTCGGCCGCACAGCGTCGATCCCGACCGCGATCGCAATCGCGCAGCTCGCGCTCAAGCACCGCCAGAACAAGAACCTGCGGCAACGCGTCATCGTCTTCGTCGGCTCCCCACTGGACGACACCTCGCCCGACTCAGAGCGCGCCCTGATCCGCCTCGCCAAGAAGCTCAAGAAGAACAATGTCGCGCTCGACGTGGTCGCCTTTGGCGACGGAATCGAGGAGGCAGGCGAGGACGGACACAGCATCCTCCGTGCGTTTGTCGAGAACGCGTCTTCGTCCGATAATTCGTACGTCGTCCCCTTGATAACACTTACCCTCAACCCCCGTTCTCGTCATCATCCTTGCACACACACAAAGAAGCCGACACATTGTTTTGTTTTGCTCCACTCTCTTTCTTTTAGACATTACCTCGCCGTCCCACCCGGCCCACACCTCCTCTCCTCCATGATCCTCAACTCCCCGATCCTAGCCAGCGACCGCGGCATCCCAGACGAGCTCGCCGCCGCCGTGCCGGGTGGTATGGGTGGCGGCGCAGGAGGAGCAGGAGGAGCAGGGGGTGGCGCAGGCACGTCGCAATTCGAATTTGGCGTGGATCCAACGCTCGATCCCGAGCTTGCCATGGTGCGTGCGTTGCCTAGAGCAAAAAAGCAAAAGCGACTCAAAATCAACGATCAATCAATCATACTTTCTTTTCCCTTTTTTAGGCCCTCCGGATGTCTATGGAAGACGAGGCCGCACGACAGGCAGCTGCCAACGCGCAACCACCACCGCCACCCGGTGCAGCCGCCGCCGCTCCAGCACCAGCACCGGCTCCGACACCAGCAGTGACAGCGGTGGCAGGTCCGGGCGGTGTGTCTGTGCAGCAGCAGCAGCAGCAGCAGCAGCATCAGCCCTCCGGAGCAGCAGCAGCGGCACCTCCCACGGACGAAAGCGAAGAAGCGCTCTTACAGCAAGCGCTCGCGCTCTCCGAAGGACACGCTGGTGGCGCCGCCGACGTCGAGATGAACGAGGAACGCGACGGAGACGAGGATCTAACGGAAGAGGATATGATTGCGCGTGCCATCGAGATGAGCATGCGTCCCGAGCCGGAATCGGAAGAAAAGAAGTAAAAATGGGGTGTGGGGCAATGTTTTCCACATTCCGCTGTACGCACGCACTTCAATATACTCCTTCATCTTGCGAAATCTTTCAGACGCTGAGATCGTTTGTGGGGCTAAGTAGTATCTATGATAGGCGGTTAGATTTCAAAGCAGGGTTTTGGGATGCCGGCAACCCTCTACCTCTCCCTGGTCCCCTTAGTACAGTCGAGAAGAAAGCGGGGTAGGGGCGTTATATATCAAGTTCTGTATGACAATGTCTCTCTTTGCCCCACTACTCCGGCGTTGGTGTCTCCTCCACAGGAGCCTCCTTCTCCTTCTCCGTCTGCTCCTCTTCCTCTTCCTCCTCCTGATGGCCGTTCCAAGGCCCAGCATCGCTCATGATACACCCACCAACACACTCACACGTCCCTCCAAAGTCCTTAGGCAAGTTCTCCGCCGGGATCTGCGCGAGGAGCTTGTCCTTATACCCGGCCCCGATGATGTCAATCTTGTTCACCGTGACCTCGTCCAGCCAGACCTTGATGATGGACCACACGGCGCTGAACGCCCACGGCGCATTGATGATGTAGAACTTGCCCATGATCTCCGGGTAGCGGTCCTGCCCGATCGCAGCCGCCGCCATGACGTAGTCCTTGACGCGGTAAAAGTTGGAGAGCGACACGCCCTGCAGGTCCATGATCGTGCAGAACGTCTCGACTGGGTGCCCGACTTCGCGCGAGGAAGCGGGCATGCGTGTGGCTAGCGAGCGCTCGTACTCGGAGATCAGTCGGTTCAGCAGCCGCTCCTGCGTCGTGGCGGCGTAGAGTGCTTTGATGTCCAGCTTGCCAAGTCGCTCAATGTAGACCGGGCGACCATCCTGAAGAGCACCATAATAAAAAAGCAGTGAGTTCTCGCTCTCGAGGAAGGGGTGGAATGAAAGAGAGAGAGATACGCAAAACGTTTCATTCTTACCTTGTCGATCTTGTGGTAATACTGCGGGTAATACTTGTCCACCTCTGCTTTCTCCGTAAATTCAAACGTTCTGCAACCAAAAAGGAGTATCGGATTTAGCTAGCGATCGCAAGCGTCCAGCAATACAACACGTTGTACAGCAAAAAAAAATGAAATGAACAACGCACCGCGCGATTTCATCGACATTCTTCTCTTTCCGCCACTGCTCCGCATCCAAGAGCATCGCCTTAGCTTTGGACACGTCAAATCTGCGCGCGCGTAGGAACCTATGATATACATCCCACACCGCAGAGGAAAAAAAAAGAGGCAAAGAGAGGAGGTGGGAAAAGGAAAGTAGTCAGCTAATAGTTATAGTCAGAGGGAAAGGAAAAAATCGCTCTTCTTGCTTACCTGAGGAACAAAGCATCGTCCATGCGTTCCGGGACGAATGCACCCTCCTCCTGGACCTCCTTCCTGATTGTTTCAAGGGCGTGCTGTTGTGGTACCGACAGATTCCCAAGACGACCAGGAGCCGGCGAGTAATTCGGATCAGTTACCCCTGGTGGGAGTGCAGATGCGCTTGCGGGTGCGAGTGCGAGTTCGGCTGCAGGTGGGGGCATGGTATCTTATAGAGGGTCTTTTCGTTGCAAAGCGATTTCTTGGAGATTTCTAAGATTGATGGAGCAAAGTTGGCTCGTGATAGTTGTGGGATAAGACGGAGTGGACGCGAAATGGTACGTCGGCTTTCTTGTGTGCTGTGGCGGGACCTCGCAAAAATGGCGGATGGGGCCCATAAATAAAATGATTTCCTCATTCGGTTATCTTCTCCACCCTCTCGTTATATTTGTTACAACTCCCGTGAAGCCGCAAGTTGAGTTGCAGCTACACGAGCGTGGGACTGGGTCGCGTCGTGACCCGTGTATTCGTACAGTACACTATAGTGGGTGGAGAGGTGCTGAGTACAACTAAACACGAGCACATCGCCGTGGCGCGCTTGAATGAATGGCATGAGGAGGGTTAGCGGAATTACATGTCACGATCAGTACGATGTATACCAAAGAGCGTCGATAAAAAAAAAAGAGAATAAATAGATGCGCAGGTTGAAATGCACGGATATTCAATCGCTGTCTCTGCAAAGCACCAACCCATAGAAGCTACTACCCCTGGTAAAGTTTCAAAAATGGGTGGTTAGCCACCCGGCCTTGATGTTATCCTTGAACTTTGTCATACCATAATGTTACATGTGTGGGTTGATGATGATGTGTACATTCAGACAATATCCCAAAGCTCTTCAAGCCCACAACATAACTGCGAGGCCGTCATTCACGATCAAGGGCTTAGATACGATCCATACCTTGCCGCAGGCAACGCTCGCACTGAGCGGGTAGTCGCTGATACTGACTTTTTCATCGACGATGTGGTCCGCAAAGTTGTCCTTGCCCCGAGCCATCGCACCGACGAACACACCGATGTGGTGTGTTTCGGGCAACGTGGGTAAGTACCGTGATAGACGCACGGTTTTTGAGTCACCAGACAAAGCTTTCCAGTAGTCAATGAGCTAGACATGCGAAGAATTCCCTTTTCCCGCGGACATACTGATTTTGTACGTGTTCACAGGAAGGTGGTCGGTAATCGGGTTCTAACGAACATGTAGGTCAATTGGGTCGTGGATCGCCGACAAGCGAAGAAGTACCTTGATGACCTTGAGAAGCTTCTCTGGGCCATTGACACCTCGAATAGATAGTTTGTGTAATAGTTGCACTACCAAATCCAGAAAAAGTCAGGGGGCGTGGGCGGCAAACCACGTAAATGTCATCAGCTGACCCATGAGCCCACTAAAACGTTTGAAGGTACGGGGGATTCGGACGTGTGGGTTCACCTCGATCAGCGTCCCCTTTACAGTGTGAATATAGACCTGCAGCCGGCCCGCCTTATTCAGCGGAGAGTCAAGCAGCGTCAGGAGGCACTGATGGGTGATGTCCGGTCGGGCGTCCGCGATGTCACGACCCGTCTTTGCGAGGATGCCTTGATGGTCGTCGCAATTAAGCAGCGTGTATTTTGCCTCACCCTCGCGCCCGTTGCGCGAGTTGCCGGGTTTACTAACCTTGTACGCCTCGAGGCATGCCTGTTCAAGCACGACAAAAAGTCGGCGGGGGCTGTTTGCCGTCGCTGGCCCACGCGGGACATGCGCCTGCACAGGAACCATCGATGGATTAATGCTGGGCATGCCCCGAGAACGACTGCCAGGCAATGGCCGTGTCGGCCTTGGAGTAACCGCCTGACTCTCGTCGGTGCCTTCAGGTCCCCCACGCATACGTTGCGCACGCGGCGGTCGAAGAACACTGCGGGGTCCAGGAGTACCTTCATCATCATCATCATCTGAGGTCTCACTAGAGTTGTTGCTTCCCTCGTGGATACGTTTTCGCGAGGGTAGTCGTTCGCGCTCGTCCGGAGGTGATGATTTTGGTCGTGGTGGTTGATCAACGGAGAGATAGACACTATTTCTAAGTGTAGCAAGCGCTGCGGGGAGTGTTGTCGCTGATCCAGAGTGCCTGCGCCGGAGAGAGGAAGAAGACACGGGGGACGAGGACCGGTCAGACGACATTTTTTTTTAAACACAAGGAGGGGGACGATGATGCAATAGGTGAATGAAAAAAAAGCGAAGCAGTGGTCAAGGTCGAGATGTAAAGAGGGATTGACTTGTAAATTTCTGCTTTCAGACTGGTTCTTACTCTCCCACGGTCAATTATCACATATGCACGTGCTGCTCTCTATCTCTCCTGCGCTTCCAACTCCACATAACCTTGTTGTGGTATGTTCCGAGAAGGAGGGGGATTAGAAAGTGATTAGAAGTCGTCTTGTCGACTCGCTTACCCCCGCAGGCACCAGTCACGCGCTGTGGGCTTGGGGCCCCTGGTGTTCCCTATGTATTGATTTCCATTCAAACGCTTCCGCAATGACAACGCTCCAACATCACGCTTGAACAACGATATACAAGATTCAGTGAAAAAGCGGAAGCGCCGAATTCTGCGCTTGCGGGAGTGATACGGCATCACAGGCTTGGAAGTCTCTCGAAAAAGATCCACCTTAGCTCCCGTCAACACCACAGTTTGGAAGACGTAGTTCACAAGCGCGAGCATGGCGCTATGTCGTACGGCATTATGGCCTCTAGCGGGGGTATTCTTGCATCGTCTGCATATCCATCACCTCTGTGAAAACGCTGGGGGAAAACTAATCATTGGGAAGGGCTAGCGAAGCCAGTGGTGACGATGGTGAAGAGTGTATTTTCATAGTCCATTGTAAACCAGGAAGGGTGGGAGATGCAAAAAGGACGCCCAAGTGACATATCATGCACAATACCTGAAAGGTGTCAGCGTATCCCTAATCTCCATAACAGGCACGGGCGTACCTCCGCTCGCCAAAGTCACCCAGTCCAGGGACAATATAAGCTCGCTCGTTGAGACCATCGTCAATCCAGCCAGTAATCTGAAAAGTATCACCACCGATGACATCAAGACCAGAGAAAAGGTAGCCTACCACTTTGACCAACGGATAGCGCGAAGTGAACGTCTTCAAACCTTCAGGCGCGGATACCTGCGCACCCCCAAATTGGTCATCACGAAAAATATAAGGGAGATAAAAAGATAGCGCACGCACCAGGTTAATGAAGATGATACGATCTTCAGGAACGCCATGCTCCATGATCACCTCAACGGCTTTCATAGCCGAGCCACCAGTAGCTGTTTGTCGTGCCTGAGTTGGCAATCGCGGATTAACAGTACAGGGGCATACCAAGCATCGGATCGAGAAGGAGCACATAGCGTTGTGCTATATCCTGAGGGAGCTGCAGTGCTCTGGTTATTTCGGCACAATACGAAGGCCAGAGAGGAAACGACGTACCTTGGAGTAGAAGAGTTTCGGACGGGTCGTCTCCTCATCCTAAAAGGCAACGTCCATTAAGCCACGTGTTGATATAGCACGCGCAATTGTTCCCACTCACTCTCTGAATGAGGATTTTCCCAATGCGCACGCTACGGCAGACCTCCCTCAGGCCCTGTTCCATCGCCTACGTATCCATGCCATGAGCAATACAACACAGAGCAGAGTGGCAAGAAAACGCACCTCTCCCGCACGCAAAATGGATACACCGCAGATCTTTCCCTCAAAGCCAACCCCTTCGTACTTGGCCCCCTACACGTGGTCAGTACAGATCGTTGAATCCCCAGGTCGCGTACAGTGGGCGTTTCGACAACCCTGGGCACAACAGGCAGATGATTCAGGCCCTCTTCGACGAGTAGACGGATGATACGGTCCGAATAGAAGATAAAATCTCCCCGAGACGTGTCCTTGTCCCTGATAATAGTGTACAACGCCTCTAGCTGCGCGTTTCGACGAAGCGTGAATACTGATGGCGGAACGTCATATTGTTTGTTTGGTTCGGTGCGATTCGTGGCGGTAGCGGAGGGAGACATGATGACGGCCTACGGTATGGTAATCAACCAAAGAAACAGGGAATGATGACATCGATGACACGCGGCACCATTCACCGGTCCCAGGCTCGCGCCTATTATCAAACCTCTATCATGATCGATGTTCATCAACTACTGTAGTTTATGCTAGCTGACATCCTATGTACATGTACTGTGTGACGATTGTATCGCAGGAGCAAGGGTGGAGAGCAATTCGACTTTCAAGTTGCCCTCCGGCCTTGCCCCTACTATACGGCATCTTTCGGATTATCGGATATCCAGATACTACGATCTCCGTAGGCCCCAGATAGACACGGATGCATGAGGTCTGTTTGCTATGCTCGTGTGACCATGCGTATATCGCCCTAGGTCAGCGTCGATTCGTATTCAGTAAAGCCTACCTATCTACATCTTCTCGTAAAGTTGTCTACCTAGCATTCGTGTGAAGGATGACCACCACTCGTTACCTCTTATCTCTGTTTACTATCGAGATATCGCGATGAATGGGATCCCGAAGCGCCTCACGGCATCATTCGTCGGTTCAGATTTAGAGTTGATCTCACACTGGTGTAGGTTCGCAAGGAGAAGCACATGTCTGGGCCACATACGAGGACATGTAGATGCTGGGCTTGATAACGATACGAGGGTAGTAGGCACAAGCATGCCGATTTAGAATTGTGGGCACACTCTCAAGAAGCTGCTCAGGTCTCAGGCTCCATGATTGTTCTTGACTTTCCGAGTTTCTCTTTGTACCTTGGCGGCTCCCGATTCGCCATAGACCTTATCAGTAACTAGAAATGAAATTCTATGCTGTTAGTGAAGTTGTAATGAAACTACTTTGAGCTCTTGCAAGTTGGAGATGAGAACGGGGACCAATTGCCAGTGTCCTGAGGAAGCCGTTCTTAGACTAAGCTTCTTGCAGTCAGTAGCCTGCTGGAGGGCGCATGCGTAGAGTTGCCACACACACAACGGCACTAGCATCCCAGGCGGAGGATAGAATTCCGGCCAGGAGACGTGTAGGCTCGTTCGGGTAAATCAATTAAGGATATACATGTTCCCTTATGGGGTTGTGTACTCCACAGACACATGTAGACAAAAAAGACTTTCACGCCGCGAAGCCTCCCCAGACACCCACGCACGATTCTTAGCGAGCTGCGAGCATACTAATAAGACCAAGAATACGCAAGAAGCCCAGTCAGGGTCAACTGAACTTCAACTGAAGATACAGCAATCGGGAGGCAGACCCTTCAAGTTGTTTGTCGTCCTCGGAATGGTTTGCGCAGCCTGAGCGTCTTTAGAACCAGCGGATCCGAAGGTCGGTGAGGACTTGCCGCGCCGGGACGGAGGATAAAATAAGGCGTAAAGCATCCGAGGGCGCCAAGACTCGGAACTAACAAGTGACACGAGGACCTGGGATACGCATTGCATCTCTTGTAAGCATTATTCGTATGAGGTGTACCAAGGAGGCCTCCGGCTTCTAGGAGGCATCTGAACGTAATGCGACAAAGGAGAGCAGCTCAGAAACATTGTCAGTAGTCAGTACCCTCGTGACCATCGGGCGCCTTTGTCCTGCGAATGGTATGAGGCACGTGCCAGCGCTAGTACATAGGAGCCAATCCAAACTCTGACCAGATCTGACCACTGACTGCCAAGGATTATTCTGGTTACATCCTACAGAATCCGTCCATCGTTCAAGTGCATCGCACACGCTAGTACGAGGACCTACGTACTTGTTGACGCTGCAAACTTTCGGAACCAACGGTTTTTGTTATACTATGAATCCGCATCATTTGGGATTAACATTGTGACTCACTAACTCTGGACGGCCGCCGGGCATACATGCAGCGAAAAGTATCACTTCTTAGGCGCCCCACTCCTCTTCTGTGTACAAAAGGTTTCATGCTGGTGATCCCATCAACCTAGTAATTTGCGGCGACGCCTCTCTCCCCTTACGTCAAGGCTTTGGGGGTCATAAATACGCCCTTCGCTGGTTCAACAAAGACTTCTTCTTGTCGACCCGGATCACAGACAGATAATAATGTCCTCATTATCTGCCTCCCCTTTCCGCCTGTTTGAAGCTCTCAAGTCTTCATTACTCCAGCTTTGGCTGAAAGCGCAAGATCATGGAGCTCTCTCGGTCGGCGCCGTTCTCGGTCTTATGGTACTCTATGCAACTCGCTACCTCACGAGTCCATATCGCAAGCTACCTCCAGGGCCTCGTGGTTACCCAATCGTGGGAAATCTTTTCGAGATGACGTCAGGGCAATGGCTCAAGTTTGCAAAGTGGCATAAGAAGTACGGTCAGTTCGTTGTCTCTGATTCTCTTTTTGCCCATTTCTGAGGGGGCCCCGACTAGGTGATCTCATCTACCTCAATGCGGCTGGCCAGTCGGTAGTTGTTATCAACTCCCGGAATGTTGCCGTTGAGTTGCTCGATCGACGTGGAGCGATATATTCAGACAGGCCAACTAACGTTATCGTGGACAACATCATGTCTCGTGGTCTCCTTATCGGATTTGCCCGGTATGGTGAAACGTAAGTACCTCCTCCTTCCCAAGTCGACGCCCGTTATGAATGAAAGAGAACATTTCTTTAGTTGGCGTCGGATGCGCAGGGCCGCCAATGAAGGATTTAGTAAAAGCTCAGTTAAAACATTCTACGAGACCCAAATCACGGAAGCCGTCCTTTTGGCTAGTGACTTGCTTGTCGGTCCCGCGCAATGGGATCAGCATTTTCGTCGTGCTTCAGCATCGTTGACTCTATCTGTCCTCTACGGCTATCCTACCCTTAGGTCTGAACAAGATCATGTCCTCGTGGCCATTAAAGATTTTGCCGATCGTCTTTTCAAGGCTGCTTTTACGGGTGCCCACTTGGTTCATTTTTTCCCTTGGTTGCGACATCTCCCTAGCAGGTAAGTGCCATCAATGCATCATAATCGCAATAGATTTGGATTGATTGAGAAATCGTTCAAAAAGCCTTGCAAAATGGAAGCGAGACGCCGAGGCTTGGTACAAGCAAGATACTGCAATGTTCGGAGGCCTCTTACATATGGCCGAGGCAAACGCTGTATGTGTCTCACGTATTTGTGTTAGATCATTACTCATCCGGTTTATTCCGCATAGGCAAAGGGAGATGATCATCAAAGTGTGGCAGCAACATTGGTTCGTGAGCGTGAGAAAAACAGGCTCTCGTCAATAGAACGTACGTGGTTCGGAGGGACCATGTAGTAAGTGTTGTTGCATACTTGTAAACGCCAAATTGACCATATCCTATTCGTCCCGCTCGGCAGTGTTGGTGGTGCGGATACCAGTTCGTCACAGATGGCCTGGTGGATGCTCGCGATGCTCGCGTACCCAGAAACACAGGCCCTTGCACATGCGGAACTTGATGCAGTCGTGGGCCGCGCTCGTCTGCCGACCTTCGCCGACTACCCACACCTTCCCTACATTCGTGCCATGGTCAAGGAAGCCATGCGTTGGAGACCAGTCGGTCCACTGGGTGTACCACATCGATCCACCGAGGATGACTGGTACGAAGGGAAGTTTATCCCAAAGGGCACGATTTGCATCGCAAATGTGTGGCACATGAACCGCGATCCCGAGCTGTTTGGTAAGAACACGGAGCATTTCGACCCAGGGCGATATCTGGATGCCAATGGGGACATTGCGTCCGGCTTTTCCGAGTTCAAGGAACAGGGGCATTTTGCATACGGGTTTGGGCGCAGGAACTGCATCGGTCGCCACATGGCGGACAATTCGCTTTTCATCAACATTGCGATCATGCTATGGGCAAGTAAGATTGAGGGTAAGAAAGACGCGTCGGGAAAGTTGCTTCCCTTGGATCTGGATAGATGGGTAGATATCGGGCTGGTCGTGTTAGCAAAGTTTATCACATCTCGCTACGCGGATGCTAACGTGGTCATTTTGTAGACGTCCTGTCCCCTTCGAACTCGAGATGACTCCACGCTTCCCAGAGGCAACTGGGATGCTTGCTCAGGAACGTGAGCTGCGGGGTTTATGAGCGTGGTGTTACTGAGCATGATGTTACCGGGGATTACATGCAGCGGTGAGAGAAATCGGACTTGGATACATTAATTTGATTTTGAATACGAGAGACTAGTATGGAAAGAAATACAAAGACGTGCTCAAGAAGTAGGTTCACACTTAGTTAGGTAAGTGAGTGAGATGGTATGTAACTGTACATGTATTGAACTGTCTGCCTTTGGACTGTGCGTCGGGGTGGGGTATCACTTAAGTGGTCTTGAAAGGGTATTCGGGTTGTCCTTATCGTATCGACCCTGGTGTCAGGGTCAGATGAATGCTCGAGTTATCTCAAAAAGAGGCACGCGAGCCATCCCAGCCTTCTTTTGTGCCGAAGATGTGGGAAAGTGTAGTTGATCGCGGTTGAAGCGTGAGACCGGTGACGGGCCACCGATGGAGCAGTCTTGGTGGACCACAGAACGCACATGGACAGTTTATCTCACGAATTCGCACTCCCTGTGCTGTAGAGGACTGTTCGACGAATGACAGACCCAAGCACGTATCGCTCCTTCTAATATCACAACGTGTGAAAAATGACGGCGAAGCCGGCGGCTCCGCAACTTGGACCGCAAGCGCTAGGCTGGTACAGTCGCCTCCCTCATAACCCATATCCCTCCGTCACACCCTGGGGACATGGGTTATGAGGGAGTATGGGTTTAGGGAGTGTGGGAAAAATTTACTGTATTTAGAAGTGTGTGTAAAAAAGTTAGATGGGCCGCTTGAGCAGCTCGAAGTCAGTGATTGACGTCACTACTATATTCCTTCCTGCCTGCAAGTGCAACTGCTGTCTGAAAGTGTGAAGGAGTGCCTCCATCTTTCGTGCAATATCCATTAATGGTTGACACAGCCCCAAGAACTTCTCGTCGGCTTGGGGCTGGGCATCATCATTGGCATCGTCATCACCACCGTTCCCCTGGGAAAGTTCTTGTGCCCTTCTCGCATTCTGCACGGCACGACAAATATCCTCATCTGTGGTTTCCTCTATGATGTGTAATTCCTCAGTTGGATTGAGGAGCGCCTCAATGCACATTCGATTGCAGTGTGTGACAGTTCAAGTTGGTTTTCTGTGCCTGCTGCACCATTCGGCACCAAGTATTGCCAGTGCATGGCCACCCGAAACCCGCCCAGAAACACAGTAACCAAATATAGTAATGTCCGCCGACTTGATTACTCAGATTTACAAATTTTCGCACTTAAAACCACTAAAAATATATGGGATTTGCGGCTCTGGAGCGCATGGGTTATGGGGTATAGGGGAGATATGGGTTATGGAGCTGATTCTCCCGCATACGAACATGGGATTCTCAAAAATGTATGGGGTATAAGGGAGTATGGGTTTATAGAGAGATGGGTTATGAGGGAGGCGACTGTAGAGAGCTCTTTCCAGTCACAGCCGTCCGTCCGTCCGTCTAATCTCCTACTATGGTGTTATCAATCATCCGGATCTCCGTCCTCTTCCGTGGGTTCTTATTCCTCGGTCTGGTGATGCTCCACAAACCTACGACAGTAATTGTAACACCCCACACTCTTTACGTCAACACTTTGGGGGATATAAATACATCCGTTGCTGGAAAGAAACACTTCAGCTCGTGGACTTTCTACAGTCAAGATAGTCATGTCCTCTTTACTATCTGCCTCTTCCTTCCGCCTGCTTGAAGCTCTCAAGTCTTCATTACTCCACTTTTGGCTGAGAGTGCAAGATCACGGAATTTTCTCGACCGGCATCGTTCTCGGTCTTATCCTACTTTATGCAGCTCGCTACCTCACAAGTCCATATCGCAAGCTGCCTCCAGGTCCTCGTGGTTACCCAATCGTGGGAAATCTTCTCGAGATGACGGCAGGGCAATGGCTCAAGTTCGCAGAGTGGCATAAGAAGTACGGTCAGCTCGTTGCCTCTAATTATCTTTAGTGTCTATTTCTGAGGTGATTCCGACCAGGTGATCTCATCTACCTCAATGCAGCCGGCCAGCCGGTGGTTGTTATCAACTCCAGGAAAGTTGCAGTTGAGCTGCTCGATCGACGCGGAACGATATATTCAGACAAGCCAAGTAACGTTATCGTGTGCGATATCATGACTCGTGGTCTTGTTATCGGATTTGCCCAATATGGTGAAACGTAAGTATCTCCTTCCGGAGTCGACGCACCTTGAATAAAGAGAACATTTCGTTAGTTGGCGTCGGATGCGCAGGGCTGCTACTGAAGCATTCACTAAAAGCTCGGTTAAAACGTTCTACGAGACCCAAGTCACCGAAGCCGTCCTTCTGGCAAGTGACTTGCTTGTCGGTCCCGCGCAATGGGATCAGCATTTTCGTCGTGCTTCGGCATCGTTGATTCTATCTGTCCTCTACGGCTACCCTACACTCAAGTCTGAACAAGACCAAATCCTCGTGGGCATTAAAAACTTTTCCGATCGTCTTTTTAAGGCTGCTTTTATGGGCTCTCACTTGGTTCATTTTTTCCCCTGGTTGCGACATCTCCCTAGCAGGTGAGTGCTGTCAATTCATCATGATCAGAATAGACACGGATTGATTGAGAAATCGTCCAAAAAGCCTTGCAAAATGGAAGCGAGACGCCGAGGCTTGGTACAAGAAGGACTCTGCAATGTTCGAAGGCCTCTTTCATATGGCCGAGGCAAACATTGTATGTGTCTCACGTATTTGTGTAAAATCATTACTTATACGGTTTATTCCACATAGGCAAAGGGAGATGATCATCAAAGTGTGGCAGCAACTTTGGTTCGTGAGTGTGAGAAAAACAAGCTCTCATCGATTGAACGTGTGTGGTTTGGAGGGACCATGTAGTAAGTGTTGTTACACGACTGTAAGTCTGTAAGCGCCAACTGACCATATCCTGTCCCGCTCCGTAGTGTTGGTGGTGCGGAATCCACTTCGTCACAGATGGTTTGGTGGATGCTGGCGATGCTCGCATACCCAGAGACTCAGGCTCGTGCGCATGCGGAACTTGATGCAGTCGTGGGCCGCGCTCGTCTGCCGTCCTTCGCTGACTATCCACACCTTCCCTACATTCGTGCCATGGTTAAGGAAGTCCTACGCTGGAGACCTGTCGGTCCACTGGGGTCGCCGCATCGATCGACCGAGGATGACTGGTACGAAGGGATGTTTATCCCAAAAGGCACGATTTGTATTCCAAATGTGTGGCACATGAACCGCGACCCCGAGCTGTTTGGTAAGAACACGGAGCACTTTGACCCAGGGCGGTATCTCGATGCCAGTGGGGACCTTGCGCCTGGCTTGTCAGACATCAAGGAAGAGGGGCATTTTACGTACGGGTTTGGACGTAGAAACTGCGTCGGTCGCTACATGGCCGACAACTCGTTTTTCATCAATATGGCAATCATGTTATGGGCAACCAAGATTGAGCGTAAGAAAGACGCGTCAGGCCGGTTTCTTCCGTTGGATCTGGATGGTTGGGTGGATATTGGGCTGGTCGTGTTAGCAGACTTTATCACATCTCGGTACATGGATGCTAACGTGGGCATTTTGTAGACGTCCTGTCCCCTTCGAACTCGAGATAACTCCACGCTTCCCAGAGGCAACTGGGATGCTTGCACAGGAACGTGAGCTGCGGGGTTTATGAGCGTGGGGTTACTGAGCATGATGTTACCGTGGATTACATGCGGCGGTGAGAGAAATCGGACTTGGATACATTAATTTGACTTTGAATACGAGAGACTATGGAGAGAAATACAAAGACGTGCTCAAGATGTAGGTTCACTAGTTAGGTAAGTGAGTGAGATGGTATGTAACTGCACACGTATTGAACTGTCTGCCTTTGGACTGTGGGGTGGGGTATCACTTAAGCGGCCTTGAAAAGGTATTCGGGTTGTCCTCATCGTGTCAACCCCGGTGTCGGGGTCAGGTGTATGCTCGAGTTGTCTCAAAAGAGGCACACGAGCCATTCCAGCCTTCTTTTGTGCCGAGTTGAAACTTTGAAGCGTGAGAGGTCACCGGTCACCGGTCACCTAGTGGTCACCACGCGAATTCGACGTCGTCGAGTTGGTACAACGCCTAAATGTTACGCCGCGCTTTCGACGGGTGTGACGGGCCACCGACGGAGTAGACCAAGATCACAGAACGCACATGGACAGTCATAAACTGCGCTCTCACGAATTCGCACTCCCTGTGCTGTAGAGGACTGTTCGACGAGAATGACAGGCCCAAGCACGTATCGCTCGTGCCCTATCTAATCTCACAACGTGCGAAAAATGACGGCGGCTCCGCAAGCGCTAGTAGACAAAATTACCAAGAAAATTCAAGAGAAATTTACAGCAAGTGGCTTTCAGGATTTTCCTGATGAGCCTGTTCGGCTTTTTTCTTACCTGTGGTTTTCAAACCCTGTGCAAGTGCTAACACTGATGGAACTGTTGCCAGTCGTAGAAACACAGTTTTGACATTCGACCAGCTCTTTCCGGTCACAGCCGTCCGTCCGTCTAATCTCCTACTATGGTGTTACAGCGATTTGCAAAACGATGGTCCCCTGCTTCACCAACACACATCTAAGATTTGACAGCGGGAATTCACAGTTAAGTAGACTTAAAAATTGTCTGAATATTAGTTGTCTAACAATATTTGGAGTTATCAGAGACGCGACGCACAATCGAAAGTGGTAAATATTATGTAATTTACTCATTTTAACTAATACGATAATTTAAGTGTACTATTCAACCCTCAGCCTATGTGCGCAATCGAAGGACAAGGGGACCATCGTTTTGGAAATCGCTGTATCAAGCGGATCTCCATCCCCTTCCACGTGGGTTCTTATTCCTCGGTGATGCTCCACAAATTCTACAATCAAGATAATCATGTCCTTTTTATCTGCCTCTTCCTTCCGCCTTCTTGAAGCTCTCAAGTTTTCATTACTCCAGTATTGGCTGAGAGCGCAAGATCATGGAATCCTCTCGATCGGCGTCGTTCTCGGTCTTATTGTACTTTATGCAGCTCGCTATCTCGCAAGTCCATATCGCAAGCTACCTCCAGGACCTCGTGGTTACCCAATCGTAGGAAATCTTCTCGAGATGACGGCAGGGCAATGGCTCAAGTTCACAGAGTGGCATAAGAAATACGGTCAGCTCGTTGCCTCTAATTATCTTTTGTGCCCATTTCTAAGGTGGTTCTGACCAGGTGATCTCATCTACCTCAATGCAGCCGGCCAGCCGGTGGTTGTTATCAACTCCAGGAAAGTTGCAGTTGAGCTGCTCGATCGACGTGGAACGATATATTCAGACAAGCCAAGTAATATCGTGTGCGATATCATGACTCGTGGTCTTGTTATCGGATTTGCCCAATATGGTGAAACGTAAGTATCTCCTTCCGGAGTCGACGCACCGCCTTGAATAAAGAGAACATTTCTTTAGTTGGCGTCGGATGCGCAGGGCTGCTACTGAACCATTCAATAAAAGCTCGGTTAAAACGTTCTACGAGACCCAAATCACCGAAGCCGTCCTTCTGGCAAGTGACTTGCTTGTCGGTCCCGCGCAATGGGATCAGCATTTTCGTCGTGCTTCGGCATCGTTGATTCTATCTGTCCTCTACGGCTACCCTACACTTAAGTCTGAACAAGACCATATCATCGTGGGCATTAAAAACTTTTCCGATCGTCTCTTTAAGGCTGGTTTTATGGGCTCTCACTTGGTTCATTTTTTCCCCTGGTTGCGACATCTCCCAAGCAGGTGAGTGCTGTCAATTCATCATGATCAGAATAGACACGGATTGATTGAGAAATCGTTCAAAAAGCCTTGCAAAATGGAAGCGAGACGCCGAAGCTTGGTACAAGAAGGACTCTGCAATGTTCGAAGGCCTCTTTCGTATGGCCGAGGCAAACGTTGTATGTGCCTCAGGTATTTGTGTTAAATCATTACTCATACGGTTTATTCCGCATAGGCAAAGGGAGATGATCATCAAAGTGTGGCAGCAACTTTGATTCGTGAGTGTGAGAAAAACAAGCTCTCATCGATTGAACGTGTGTGGTTTGGAGGGACCATGTAGTAAGTGTTGTTACACGACTGTAAGTCTCTAAGCGCCAACTGACCATATCTCGTCCTGCTCCGTAGTGTTGGTGGTGCGGAATCCACTTCGTCACAGATGGTTTGGTGGATGCTGGCGATGCTCGCATACCCAGAGACTCAGGCTCGTGCACATGCGGAACTCGATGCAGTCGTGGGCCGCGCTCGTTTGCCGACCTTCGCCGACTATCTACACCTTCCCTACATTCGTGCCATGGTTAAGGAAGTCCTACGCTGGAGACCTGTTAGTCCACTGGGGTCGCCGCATCGATCGACCGAGGATGACTGGTACGAAGGGATGTTTATCCCAAAAGGCACGATTTGTATTCCAAATGTGTGGCACATGAACCGCGACCCCGAGCTGTTTGGTAAGAACACGGAGCACTTTGACCCGGGGCGGTATCTCGATGCCAGTGGGGACCTTGCGCCTGGCTTGTCGGACATCAAGGAAGAAGGGCATTTTACGTACGGTTTTGGACGTAGAAACTGCGTCGGACGCCACATGGCAGACAACTCGTTTTTCATCAACACGGCGATCATGCTATGGGCAACTAAAATTGAGCGTAAGAAAGACGCGTCAGGCCGGTTTCTTCCGTTGGATCTGGATGGTTGGGTGGATGTCGGGCTGGTCGTGTTAGCAGACTTTATCACTTTCGCTACGCGGATGCTAACGTGGGCATTCATTTCCGCAGACGTCCGGTCCCTTTCGAAGTCGAGATGACACCCCGCTTCCCAGAGGCTCCCGCGATGCTTGCACAGGAACGTGAGCTGCGGGGGTTATGATAATGAGGTTAAGTGGATGCAAACATGGGTAGAAACAGGAAATCTTGGATATATTCTTTGAATACAACACTGGAGAGAAATACAAAGACGTGCTCAGGACGTAGATACAGACCAGTCAGGTAAGTGAGCAGGATGGTATGTATAACGTATTGAACTGTCTGCATTTGGGGCGCGGCGTGTAGGAATTGGGTGTGTCTTGACCCTTATAGAGTCCTGTAAAACTACTTCTCGTCTTCAAGCTTCAGGTGTCGGGGTCAGATTCATGCTCGAGTTTCGGTTGCCTCAAAAGAGGCACGTGAGCCCTCTCAACCTTCTTTCGTACCAAAAATGCGAAAAAGGGAAGGAAACGCAGCCCTGCTTCGTCGAAGCGAAGCGAGAGCACTCAGTGTGCCGTCGTCTGTAACTTGAGTGTCCCGACCCCACAGATCATTGTAAGGAGTTGGGATCGTGGTATTGGTACGTCGTCAACCCCGGAATCAACGAGAAGTCATAGTGATTTCTCAACGACCACCTTTTTAGAGTCCCACTCGCTAGCGACTCGGTAATAGCGGGGTGACATGCCACTGAAGAGCATGGTGGTGGCGGAGTTCAATGAGTGCGTCAACTCACTCAAAAGCCACTGGCAGGTGGCAATTGAGGGTCACGTGGACATTGGGTCGCCACAGCGGAAACAGGTTGAACCGTGAAGCGGTGTCATAGGAGGCCAAGACGAGCGCGAGTGGAGGAGCCCACTGCCCAGTGGAAATGAGGATGGAAAATGAGGCCTTAATGAGGGCGGAAAGAGGGCGGAAACGAGGTCGACGAGTACGCGCGTCGTGTCACCTGTCAAACCGAAACTGATCGTATTGCCTGCAAGACTCCTGCAAGGCGCATCGTGCACAACCAGCATTCCGAAACTACAGCTTTTATTCGATACAAGCCATCTGGATCGTAGCGCCTTTTGTTTTTTGAGAGATCGCAAGAAAATAGCATTGCTTTACAGTAAATCTCAGTATTTATTCCAAGGTTTATTCAGCTTGAATAGTGGTGAATACTGTCGCCAGTCATGGGTGCATACTGTAGTGCCGACAAGGGCATTCTTAGGCGCCGTCCAATTTCACACAACGCCAGCGATGATCGATATAATCTGGGGCCCTGTCACCCTCTCTCTTCACGTCAGGATTTTGGGGAATTTAAATACGCCCTTCGCTGGATCAAGAAGCACCCCAGCTCGTGGACTTTCCACAGTCAAGATATTCATGTCCTCTTTATCTGCCTCTTCCTTCCGCCTTCTTGAAGCTTTCAAGTCTTCATTACGCCCGGGCCAGTTTTTGCAGACTGTGCAAGATCATGGAATCATCTTGATCGGCGTCATTTTCGGTCTTATCGTGCTTTACGCAGCTCGCTACATCACAAGTCCATATCGCAAAGTACCTCCAGGGCCTCGTGGTTACCCAATCATAGGAAATCTTCTCGAAATGAGTGGGGGACTCGCAGGGCAATGGCTCAAGTACGCAGGTTGGCACAAGAAGTACGGTCAGTTCGTCGCCTCTAGTTCTCTTTTTGCCAATTTCTGATGTGGTCCCAAACCACCAAACCAGGTGATCTCACCTACCTCAATGTAGCTGGCCAGCCGGTAGTTATTATCAACTCCCGAAAAGTTGCAGCAGATCTACTCGATCGACGTTCAGCAAAATATTCAGATCGACCACGTAACGCTGTCATCGACATCATGACCCGTGAGCTCTTCTTTGTCTTTACCGAGAATGGTGATACGTAAGCCATTATTCCTTTCCGAGTCGACTCACCGCCTGAATGAAAACATTTTTAGTTGGCGTCGGATGCGAAACACTGCCAATGAAGGGTTTAGTAAAAGCGCAGTTAAAGGGTTCTACGAGACCCAAAACACAGAAGCTGTCGTTCTGGCTAGTGAATTGCTTGTCCATCCCACACAATGGGATCGGCATTTTCGTCATGCTCCTGCATCAGTGACTCTGTCTATCCTCTATGGATACCCTACATTCAAGTCCGATATGGATCCTATCGTTGTGGCCATTAACGATTTTGCCGAACGTATTTTCAAGGCTGGGTCTACAGGTAATTACTTGGTTCATTTTTTCCCCTGGTTGCGATATTTCCCTAGCAGGTGAGCGCCATCAATGCATCATAACCACAATAGATTGATTGAGAAATCGTCCAAAAAGCCTGGCGAAATGGAAGCGAGACGCCGAGGCTTGGTACAAACAAGATACCGCAATGTTCGAACGCCTTTTTCAGACGGCTGAGGAAAACGTTGTGAGATTATTTCTCAGGTATTTGCGTTAAATGACTTAAATCCTCATGTGGTTTCTTCCGCATAGGCAAAGGGAGAGGATGATAAAAGTGTGGCAGCAACTTTGATTCGTGAGCGTGAAAAGAACAAGCTCTCACCGATAGAACGTGTGTGGTATGGAGGGACCATGTAGTAAGTGTTGTTACATGACTGTAAGTCTGTAAGCACCAACTGACCATATCCCTTTCCGTTCCGTAGTTTTGGTGGTGCAGATACCACATCGGTAACGTTGGCTTGGTGGTTGCTCGCGATGCTTGCGTACCCAGAGACACAGGCTCGTGCACATGCGGAACTTGATGCAGTCGTGGGCCGCGCGCGTCCGCCGACCTTCGCTGACCGCCCACACCTACCCTACGTTCATGCCATGGTTAAGGAAGCCCTACGCTGGAGACCAGCCGGTCCACTGGGCGCACCACATCAATCCACTGCGGATGACATGTACGAAGGGATGTATATCCCAAAAGGCACGATTTGCATCGCAAATGTGATGCACATGAACCGCGATCCCGTTCTCTTTGGAAAGAACACAGATGATTTCGACCCGAGCCGGCATCTCGATGGCAGTGGGTACCTTGGGTCTGGCGTGTCCGACAGCACCTTGAAGGAACATGGGCATTTTACATACGGGTTTGGCCGAAGAAACTGCGTCGGTCGCTACATGGCCGACAATTCGCTTTTCATCGACATGGCGGTCATGCTATGGGCAACCAAATTCGAGCGTAAGAAAGACGCGAGTGGCCGTTTTCTTCCCTTGAATCTGGAAGGCTGGGTGGATGTCGGGCTGGTTGTGTTAGTAGACTTTATCACCTACAGCTACGTGGATGCTAACGTGGGCATTTATTTCCGCAGACGTCCGATCCCTTTCGAAGCCGAGATAACACCCCGCTTCCCGGAGGCTCCCGCGATGCTTGCACAGGAACGTGAGCTGCGGGGTTTATGATCGCCGGGGGATACATGCAAGGGCGAGAGAAATCGGAAATCTTGGATACATTTGTAAAAGTAATCTGACCTTGAATACGACACTATGGAGAGAAATACAAAACTGTGCTCAGGATGTAGGTACAGACCAGTCAGGTATGTGAGCGAGATGGTATCTATACACGTATTGAACTGTCTCTGCGCGTAGGAGTGGGGCCCTTAGGGGGTATTGTAAACCTAATTCTGGTTCAGTTTTGGCCTCATAATGTCGAGGTCAGATGCGTCGTAAGGAGTTGGGATGGTGGCATCGGCGTCGTCTACGCGTCAACCCTGAGGTCAACGAGAGGTCATAGTAGTTTCTCAGCGACCTTAGACTCCCACTAGCGTCGCTCGAAGCGAGGTGTTAGGTCACTGAAGAGCAAGGTGGTGGCGAAGTTCAATGAATCAAGAATACGTCAGAAGCCCAGGGCCCAGGCAGAGCTATAAGAAGAAGAGGGCAATTGAGGGACACGCGGACATTGGGTCGCCACAGCCTTCGGAACCCGTGGATGGAAGACCGAGGTCGAAGGTAGCGGAGCTATAAGAGGCCAAGACGAGCTCGAGTGCCAGTGGAGCCGAGTTGAAAATAGAGCTTGGAAAATGGGGGCGAGGAGCCCTGGCAGGGGAAATGACTTAGGAAATGAGGATGGAAGTGAGGGCGGATAGACGGCGGAAACGAGGACTAAACGAGGACCAAACGAGGATGTGTCAAACCGAACCGATTGAAACAGTAGCGTACAATCGGTCATGGTGCGCCTTATATGGGAATTTAAGGGTCTTTTCAATTCAATCAAAGTTTCCTAATTGGATTATGCATTATGACCGCTGTATCACTGCAAGGCCCATCCGTGCAGGGTGCACCACCAGTCATTCCGAAACTACTGTACAGCTTTTTATACAATACATGTAAGCCATCTAGATCGTATCGTCTTTTTTTCTGAGAGATTGCAAGAATTAACTTCGCTTTACAGTAAATCTCAGTGTTTAGTATTTACTCAGCCAGAATACTGATGCAACTGCCATCAAGGCGGCATAGTATCGACAAGGGCATTTTTAGGCGCCGTCCAATCTCACACCAAGATGGTATCACGCATCCGAATCGTCGTCTTCTCCTACGTCGGTTCTAATTAATATCTTATTTCTCGGCGGTGATCTTGGGGGCCTGGGGCCCTCTGTAATTGTCATTTGTCACCCCATCTGGGCCCTCTCTCTTCACGTGAAGATTTTGGAGAATATAAATGCGGCGCCTTTCGGCGGTTCAGGAAACACCTCAGCTTGGGGACTTTCTACGGTCCAGATATCCATGTCCTCTTTCTCTGCCTCTTCCTTCCGCCTTCTTGAAACTTTCAAGTCTTCATTGCGCCAGATTTTGCTGGCTGTACAAGATCATGGAGTCCTCTCGATCGGCGTCATTCTCGGTCTTATTGTACTTTACGCAGCTCGCTACCTTGCAAGTCCATATCGCAAGCTACCTCCAGGGCCTCGTGGTTACCCAATCATAGGAAATCTTCTCGAAATGGGAGGAGGACTCTCAGGCCAATGTTTCAAGTACGCAAAATGGCACAAGAAGTACGGTCAGTTCGTCGCCTCTAGTTCTCTTTTTGCCAATTTCTGATGTGGTCCCGACCAGGTGATCTCACCTACCTCAATGCAGCTGGCAAGCCGGTGGTCATTATCAACTCCCGAAAAGTTGCAGAAGACCTGTTCGATCGACGTTCGGCAATATATTCCGATCGACCACATAACGTTGTCACCGACATGATGTCTCATGAGCTCTTCTTTATCTTTGCCCAGTTTGGTGATACGTAAGCAGATCTTTCAACTCACCGCCTTACTGTAAGTGAATGAAAGACTTTTTTTAGTTGGCGTCGGATGCGCAAGGTTGCCAATGAAGGATTTAGCAAAAGCGCAGTTAAAGGGTTCTACGAGACCCAAAACACAGAAGCTGTCGTTTTGACTAGTGACTTGCTTATCCATCCCGCACATTGGGATCGGCATTTTCGTCGTGCTCCGGCATCATCGACTCTGTCTATCCTCTACGGCAACCCTACACTCAAGTCCGAAAAAGATCCTATCGTTGTGGCCATAACGATTTTGCCGAGCGTATTTTCAAGGCTGCTTCTACAGGTACTTACTTGGTTCATTTTTTCCCCTGGTTGCGATATTTCCCTAGCAGGTGAGTGCCATCAATGCATCATAATCACAATAGATTGATTAAGAAATCGTCCAAAAGCCTGGCGAAATGGAAGCGAGACGCCGAGGCTTGGTACAAGCAAGATACTGCAATGTTCGAAGGCCTTTTTCGGAAGGCCGAGGCGAATGTTGTGAGATTGTTTCTCATGTATTGTTATACAGTAGATGACTTGAATCCTCATACGATTTCTTCCGCATAGGCAAAGGGAGATGACCATCGAAGTGTGGCGGCAACTTTGATTCGTGATCGTGAAAAGAACAAGCTCTCATCGATCGAACGTGTATGGTTTGGAGGGACCATGTAGTAAGTGCTGTTACATGACTGTAAGTGTGTAAGCGCCAACTGACCATATCCCTTCCCGTTCCGTAGTCTTGGTGGTGCTGATACCACTTCAGTAACGATGGCCTGGTGGTTGCTCGCGATGCTTGCGTACCCGGAGACACAGTCTCGTGCACATGCGGAACTTGATGCAGTCGTGGGCCGCGCGCGTCCGCCGACCTTCGCTGACCGCCCACACCTACCCTACATTCGGGCCATAGTTAGGGAAGTCCTACGCTGGAGACCGGCCGCCCCACTGGGCGCACCACATCGACCCACTGAGGATGACTGGCACGAAGGGAAGTGTATCCCAAAAGGCACGATTTGCATCGCAAATTTGTGGCACATGAACCGGGACCCCGAAATCTATGGTAAGAACACGGAGCATTTCGACCCTGGCCGGCATCTCGATGCCAGTGGGAACATTGCATATAGCGTGTCCGACGTCAACTTGAAGGAACATGGGCATTTTGGATACGGGTTTGGCCGAAGAAACTGCGTCGGTCGCTACATGGCCGACAATGCGCTTTTCATCAATATTGTGGTCATGCTATGGGCAACCAAATTCGAGCGTAAGAAAGACGCAAGTGGCCGTTTTCTTCCCTTGGATCTGGACGGCTGGGTGAATGTCGGGCTGGTTGCGTTAGTAGACTTTATCACGTACAACTACGTGGAAGCTAACGTAGGGATTTCTGCAGACGTCCGATCCCCTTCGAATGTGAGATGGCTCCGCGCTTCCCGGAGGCTCCCGCGATGCTTGCACAGGAACGTGAGCTGCGGGGGTTATGAGTATGAGGTTATCTGGGGATACATATGACGGTGAAAGAAGTGGAAACCTTCGATACATTTAAATATGACAGTATGGGCGAAGACGTGCTTCGGATATAGGTACAGATCAATTGGGTTGTACTATTGGGTAGTGAGCGAGACGGCATGTATAGACGTATTGAGCTGGAACTGTGTGCCTTTGGGCGGCGTGTAGGGGTTAGGGATATATTGGCCCTTAAGAGGTCTTGAAATCTGACTTGTGGTCTTCGGTTTGGCATCTTTAACGAAAGAAAGACCACGTGATCACACTCGCATGCGGCGAATCGAGCCCAGATGTTGGAAAGGATGTCAGACAGGGAAAGGAGACGATGCCCTGCTTCGGAGATTTGACGGAGAAGCAAAGGGAAGGCACTCCGAGTAGTGCGTCTGCAGCTCGAGGGACCCCACAGATACAGTAAACGGAGAGAGCTGGGATGGTAACGGTACTAACGGCGTCGTCAAATCCAAGATCAAGGAGAGGTCATGGTGATTTGGTCTCCCGCTGTCGTCGCTCGCTAGTGAGGTGAAATGCCACCGAAGAGCATGATGGTAGTGGTGAAGTTCAATGAATCAAGAAAAAAAAGACAAGAATACGCAAGAAGTGACCACATGAAGAACCGGGAAATTAAGGGCCGCGCCGCAGACGTTAGGTCGCCGTTGAACGTAGCGGAGTAAGGTCAGTGGAGCGGGTGGAGCCGGGCCGCCGATGGAAGTCCGAGATCAGAGAACGGTCCGAGTCGTAATCGTAGCATGTGCTCACACGAATTTACGCTCACTGTGACTGTGAAGGACTGTTCAACGAGAATGACGGACCCACACGTATCAGTTCTTCCCTGTCTAATTTTACAACGTGCAAAAATGCTCAAAATGCGATGGCGAAAGCCGCATGTGCTAGTTTTAGTAGTTTTCAGAGCTTTCCGGGCGAGCCTGTTGGCTTTTTGGACCTGTGGCCTTCAAAGACCGTACAAGTGCCGGCAATAAATCGTAACACGCAAGATGCAACTGCGGAAGCACAGCATCAACAAGGAGATTCTTATGCTTGTCCTTAGGCGCTCTTTCTCAACTGTTCATCCAATCTCCCACTATGGTGTTATCGAGCATCGAATCCTCGCCCTTCTCCACTCGCTTCTACATGGGTTCTTATTAATCTTATTGCTATGCTCCTCGACGTAGTAATCTAGGACCTTTGTAATTGACAACCCCTCTTTACGTCAAGACTCTGGGGAAGATAAATACGCCCTTCGCTGGTTCAAGATACACCTCAGCTCGTGGACTTTCCATGTCCTCTTTACTATCTGCCTCCTTTCGCATGTTTGAAGCTCTCAAGTCTTCATTACTACAGAGTTGGTTGAGAGTGCAAGATTATGGAACTTTTTCGATCGGCGTCGTTCTCGGTCTTATCGTACTTTATGTGGCCCGTTACATTGCAAGCCCACTTCGCAAGGTGCCTCCAGGGCCTCGTGGTTACCCTATCATAGGAAATCTTCTTGAGATGGGAGGAGGGCAATGGCTCAAGTACGCAGAGTGGCATAAGAAGTACGGTCAGTTCGTTGTCTCTAATTCTCTTTTTGCCCATTTCTGAATTTCTGAGGTGGGCCCGATCAGGTGGTCTCATCTATCTCGATGCAGCCGGCCAGCCGGTGGTTGTTATCAACTCCCCAAAAATTGCCGTAGAGCTGCTCGATCGACGTGCAGCGATATATTCAGATCGACCACACAACGTTGTCTTCGACATCATGGCCGGTGGCGTCTTCTTCGCTTTTGCCCAGTATGGTGATACGTAAGTCGTTCTCTCTTTCCGAGTCAACGCACCGTCTTGAATAAAAAGAACATTTCTCTAGTTGGCGTCGGATGCGCAGAGCTGCCAATGAAGGATTTGGTAAAAGCTCAGTTAAAGGGTTCTACGAGACCCAAATTACGGAAGCCGTCCTTCTCGCTAGTGATTTGCTTGTCAGTCCAACACGATGGGATCAGCATTTCCGTCGTGCTGCGGCATCCACGACTCTGTCTGTCCTCTACGGCTACCCTACACTTAATTCCGAACAAGATCATGTCGTCGTGGCCATCAACGATTTTTCCGCGCGTCTTTTTAAGGCTACTTCTATAGGTTCTCACTTGGTTCATTTTTTCCCCTGGTTGCGACATCTCCCTAGCAGGTGAGTGCCGTCCATGTATCATGATTACAACAGATTGATCGAGAAACCGTCCAAAAAGCCTAGCGAAATGGAAGCGAGATGCCGAGGCTTGGAACAAGCAAGATGGTGTAATGTTCGAAGGCCTTATTCATATGGTCGAGGCAAACGTTGTGAGAATGCGTCTCAGGCATTTTTGTTGAATCATTACTCACTGGTCTCTTCCGTGTAGGCAAAGGGAGACGATCATCAAAGTGTGGCAGCAACGTTGATTCGTGAAGTTGAGAAAAACAAGCTCTCATCGATCGAACGTGCGTGGTTTGGAGGAACCATGTAGTACGTGTCGTTGCATGGTTGTAGGCACCAATTGACCTTATCCCGTCCCGTTCTGTAGTACTGGTGGTGCAGATACCACTTCGGCAATGATGGCTTGGTGGGCGCTCGCGATGCTTGCGTACCCAGAGACACAGGCCCGTGCACAGGCGGAAATTGATGCAGTCGTGGGCCGCGCTCGTCTGCCGACCTTCGCTGACTTTCCGCACCTACCCTACATTCGTGCTATGGTTAAAGAAATTCTACGCTGGAGACCTGTCGGTCCACTGGGGTCTCCACATCGATCCACTGAGGATGACTGGTACGAGGGGATGTTTATTCCGAAAGGCACAATTTGTATGCCAAATATATGGCACATGAACCGCGACCCCGAGCTCTTTGGAAAGAACACGGAGTATTTTGACCCGGGGCGGTATCTGGATGCCAGTGGAGACCTTGCATCTGGCGTGTCCGACGTCAAGGAGCAGGGGCATTTTACATACGGGTTTGGCCGGAGAATCTGTGTCGGGAGCCACATGGCCAACGATTCGCTTTTCATCGACATTGCAGTTATACTATGGGCAAACAAACTTGAGCGTAAGAAAGACGCAACTGGCCAGCTTCTTCCCTTGGATCTGGATGGTTGGGTGGATGTCGGGCTAGCTGCGTCAGCAGACTTTATTACGTTCTGCTACGTGGACGCTAATGTGGACATTCATTTCTGCAGACGTCCGATCCCCTTCGAACTCGAGATCACAGCACGCTTCCCGGAGGCTCCTGGGATGCTTGCACAGGAACGTGAGCTGCGGGGGCTTTGATCATGAGGATAAGTGGGAATACGATGCTATGGAGAGAAGTATAAAGACGTACTCCAGATGTACTGTAGGAACAGACCAGTCACTAGGTAATCGAGCGAGATGAAACGTATTGAGCTGTTTACCTTCGGGCGGCCTGTCGGACTTGGGTGTGTCCTGACCGGCACGACCCTTAGGGGGTCTTGTAAAACTACTTGTCGTCTTCAGGTTTGGTCTCTTAGTTTCGGGGTCAGATGATGCTCGAGTTGTCTCAAAAGAGGCACGGGATCTCTCTCGGCATTCTTTCGTGCCGAAGATGCGGATCATGCGGGTCTGGTAAGGGTGTTAGAGAGGGAAGAAAGAAACGCCGCCCTGCTTCGGCGGAGCGACTCGGAAGCGAGTGCACTCGGCGTGCCGTCGTCTGTAGCTTGAAGGTCGATCAACGGAGGACTTGGGATGGAATCGGCCCGTCGTCAACGCGGGATCAAGGAGAGGTCATAGCGATCCCTCACGACTACCTTAGATTCCCACTAGCGGTGACGTGCCACCGAAGATCATGGTGGTGGCGAAGTTGAATGGATCAAAAATATGTCAGAAGCGCAGGCAGAGCCCATGAAGAAGAGGGTCATGCGGACGGGGTCACCACAGCGGAACCAGTGAATGGAAGACCGAGGTTATACGTTATACCCTGGGCCAATACGAGCGCGAGTGGAGCCAGGGTAAATGAGGGTGGAAATGAGATTAAGCACATGTAATTGAAGGGAAGAGTGGGAGAGACCTTGTGCAGTGGGTCCGAAATTACATCATTTTTACTATATGATACAAGCGAGCCATCTAATTCGCAGCGGCGTTTGTTTTGTGAGGGATAGAAAGAAACCGAGACTACCAGTATGAATCCTGTACTGATACAACTGCCGCCTGTCAGCAGTGTCAGGTAAGCTGCCAGTGCCATAAGCATTGTTCCGACAAGGAGATTCTTAGGCGCTCCACGGCCCTTCCAATTTCCCACCACGATGTTACAGTACTAAGTTACAGTACCCCATAGTATCGAGCATCCGATCATCGTTCTGTTCCACGTGGGTTCTTATTCCTCGGCGAAGCTTGTCAAACGGACTCAAACCCTGTAATATGGGGCCCTCTGTAATTGACACCGTCTCTCTTTACGTCAAGTCTCCGGGGAATATAAATACCCCCTTCGCTGGTCGAGAAACACTTTAGCTTATGGACTTCTTACGGTCAAGATAACCATGTCCTCTTTATCTGCCTCCTTCCGCCTGCTTGAAACTTTCAAGTCTGCATTATTCCAGCTTTGGCTGAGAGTGCAAGATCATGGGATTTTGTCGACCGGCGTCATTCTCGGTCTTATTGTACTTTATGCAGCTCGCTACCTCGCAAGTCCATACCGCAAGCTACCTCCAGGGCCTCGTGGCTACCCAATCATTGGAAATCTTCTCGAGATGGGGCGAGGGCAATGGCTCAAGTTTTCAGAATGGCATAAGAAATATGGTCAGCTCGTTCAAGTTGCCTTAATCCTCTTCTTGCCCATTACTGATGTGGTCCCGATCAGGTGATCTCATCTACCTCGATGCAGCTGGCCAGCCGGTAGTTATTATCAACTCCCAAAAAGTTGCCGTAGAGTTGCTCGATCGACGTGCCGCGATATATTCAGATCGTCCACACAACGTTGTCGCCGACATCATCACTGGTGGCCTCTTCTTTGGCTTTTCCCAGTATGGCGATATGTAAGCCGTACTTCCTTTCCGAGTCGACCCACTGCCTTATATGAAAGAAACCTTTTCTTTAGATGGCGTCGGATGCGCAGAGCTGCCAATGATGGATTTAGTAAAAGCTCCGTTAAAGGGTTCTATGAGACCCAAATCACGGAAGCAATCCTTCTGGCTAGTGACTTGCTTGTGGGTCCCGCACGATGGGATCGGCATTATCGTCGTGCTGCAGCATCAACGACGCTGTCTCTCTTCTACGGCTACCCTACACTCAAGTCCGAACAAGATCCTATCGTTTTGGCCATCAACGATTTTGCTGAGCGCCTTTTTAAGGCTGTTTCTGTAGGTTCTCACTTGGTTCAATTTTTACCCTGGTTGCGGCATCTCCCTAGTAGGTGAGTGCCGTCAATGCTTTATGATCATAACAGATTGAATGAGAAATTGTCCAAAAAAAGTCTGGCGAAATGGAAGCGAGACGCCGAGGCTTGGCACAAGCAAGATTCTGCAATGTTCGAAGGCCTTATTCATATGGTCGAGGCAAACGTTGTGAGATTGTGTCTCAGGTATTTGTGTAAAATCATTACTCATACGGTTCTTTCCGCATAGGCAAAGGGAGATGATCATCAAAGTGTGGCAGCGACTCTGATACGTGAAGTTGAGAAAAACAAGCTCTCATCAATTGAACGTGCATGGTTTGGAGGAACCATGTAGTACGTGTTGTTGCATGATTGTAAGCGCCAATTGACCATATCTCGTCCCATTGCGTAGCACTGGTGGTGCGGATACCACTTCGGCAATGATGGCTTGGTGGACGCTCGCGATGATTGCGTACCCAGAGACACAGGCTCGTGCACAGGCGGAACTTGATGCAGTCGTGGGCCGCGCTCGTCTACCGACCTTCGCTGACTATCCCCACCTACCTTACATTCGTGCCATGGTTAAAGAAGTTCTACGCTGGAGACCAGTCGGCCCACTTGGCGTACCACATCGATTAACCGAGGATGACTGGTACGAAGGGAGGTTTATCCCAAAAGGCACGATTTGTCTCCCAAATATGTGGCTCATGAACCGCGACCCTGAGCTCTTTGGTGAGAACACGGAGGATTTTGACCCGGGGCGGTATCTCGATGCCAGTGGGGACCTTGCGCTTGACATTTCCGACAGCAAGGAACAGGGTCATTTTACGTACGGTTTTGGCCGGAGAATCTGCGTCGCTCGCCACATGGCCGACAATTCAGCTTTCATCAACATTGCGGTCATGTTATGGGCAACCAAATTTGAGCGTAAGAAAGACGCATCAGGCAGCCTTCTTCCTTTGGATCTGGACGGCTGGGTGGATGTCGGGCTGGTTGCGTTAGCAGACTTTATCACATATCGCTACGTTGATGCTAACGTGGGCATTCATTTCTTCAGACGTCCGGTCCCCTTCGAAATCGAGATCGCACCACGCTTCCCGGAGGCTCCTGGGATGCTTGCACAGGAACGTGAGCTGCGGGGGTTTTAATCATGAAGTTAAGTGGGGATGCATCCATTGGTAGAGATCAGAAATCGTGGATACATTTACAATGAAAGTAAGAATCAGCATGGAATACGACTATGGAGAGAAATACAAAGACGTGCTCAGGATGTAGGTACAGACCAGTTAGGTACAGTAAGTGTAGGGGTTGGGTGTGTGTCTTGACCGGCTTGACCCTTAGGGGGTCTTGTAAAACTACTTCTGGTCTTCAGGCCCTCAGGTTTGGACTCTTAGTGTCGGGGTCAGACGCATGTTCGAGTTCTCTGAAAAGAGGCACGCGAGCCCTCAGGCTCTCAGCCTTCTTTCGTGCCGAAGGTGTGGGAAAGGGCGTTAGAGAGGGGAAGAAGGCAACGCCGCCCTGCTTCGGCGAAGCGAAGCGAGAGTACTCGGCGTGCTGTCGTCTCTAGCCTGAGTGTCATGACCCCACAGAGCAACGGAAGGACGTGGGATGGTATCGGCACGTCGTCAACCCCGAGATCAACGAGAATTTATGCTATTGATTTCTCAACGACAAGAACTTGAATACGCCAGAAGCACTTGAAAAAGTGAACAAATTGAGGGGCACGCGGACATTGGGTCGCCACAGCCTTCGGAACCCGTGGATGGAAGACTGACGTTAAACCGTAGCGGAGTTATGGGAGGCCTAGAGTGGAGCCGAGTAGAAATGAGGACGTGCGCAGATGTGACATCGACAGGCCTGTTACTGTGTGTCCATCGTGTTTGGGCGGCTGCTGTCTCCCCTGCAACGCCTGCCACGAGCTCGGGGTCTCCCAAACGCCGCAAGTTTTATCCATGCGTCTCTCCCCAATCGGACAGTGCCAGCACTTCAACTGGGCGAGCAAACGGCAAAATTTGAGCGCATTGAACAAGGGCGTCAGCTCGGGCCGTTCTCTTCCCACCGCTGACTCAGCACTTTCATCTCTGCCTCCCTCTTTGACCACTCCCGGTCCAACGAGCCGTCCGGAACACTGCAAGACGTCGTTAAATCTCAGTGATTCGGACCCTTTGATGGGAGCCAAGGGGAAGCGAAAGGCACCAAACAGATAAACAACTTTTGTATGAGGATGTTACTCACCGCAAATCAGCGCTCTTTACAGTCGGGCGATCGATATGTTGTCGCTTCGATACGAAGAGGAATGAGGAGCAACAACGTTCCTACTCTACGCCGTTCTTGAAGCGAGGAACGGTGCATTGAAGGGCAGTTGACCGTCCAGAAGAAGTTCGTCCGTGAAACACGTTCGTACTACGAGAATGCGAATATGGATTGTGGAGACATGTGTTTACATGTAAACGCGGCCTGGACTACTGCTGTAGTAGTCGACGTATGGCCATCTGATGGCAATTTGCGAATGGATGAACGCATGCGTGGCACAGTCGTAACTGCGCTCTCACGAATTCACGCCCGCGGTGAAACCGGGTTTCAAACCGCAAGCGCTAGTACAACAGTAACAGCACTGACACTGTAAGTATTAGTAACTTTCAGAGTTTTCCTGCCTTTCTGACCTGTGGCTTTCAAAGCCAGTACAAGTGCCGATAAATCCATAACAATACTGATGCAACTATCACCAGTCATGGCAGCACAGTATCGACATTGGACTTAGGCGCTTCGCAGCCATCTAATCTCCGACCATGACGTTGATACGTTGATGGCTGCATCCGAATCTTCTTCGTCCTCTTCTACCTGGGCTCTTATTTTCGGTGATGCTCCTCAAACCTTTTGAGAATCCGCTTGCGAGAAAAGGCACCTGGATCTGATGTGCGAGGAAAATCTGCACGATGTTTAGGTTAGTAATGTCGCTGGAATTTTCCGACCATACCAGCCCCACATCAACGATGGGCGCTAGATGACGAGCGGCAATCTCTCTGATTCTCTCACAACTTCATTCGATTACAGTATGTCCTGTGGTCTGGGGCCCTATGTAAATGAAATCGTTACGTCAAGGATTTAGGGAGTATAAATACGCCCTTTACTGGTTCAAGAAGCATTTCAGCTTGTGGACTTCTTTTTGCAGTCAAGAATCAAGATAATCATGTCCTCATCATCTGCCTCCTCCTTCCGCCTCCTAGAAGCTCTCAAGTCTTCAATACTCCAGATTTGGCCGAGAGTGCAAGATCATGGAACTTTCTCGATCGGCGCCATTCTCGGTCTTGTAACACTTTATGCTGCTCGCTACCTTGCAAGTCCATATCGAAAGCTACCTCCAGGGCCTCGTGGTTATCCAATCTTAGGAAATCTTCTCGAGATGGGGGCAGGACAATGGCTCAAGTACGCAGAGTGGCATAAGAAGTACGGTCAGTTCGTTGCCATTGGTTCTCTTTTTGCCCATTTCTGATGTGGTCCCAACCAGGTGATCTCATCTACCTCAATGCAGCTGGCCAGCCAATAGCTATTATCAACTCCCAAAAAGTAGCCGTAGCGCTGCTCGATCAACGTTCGGCAATATATTCAGATCGACCACATAACGTTGTCGCGGGAGACATCATGACCGGTGGCCTCTTGTTTGCCTTTTCCCACTATGGTGACACGTAAGTCGTTCTTCTTTTCCGAGTCGACGCACCTTAAATGGATGAAAACATTTCCCTAGTTGGCGTCGAATGCGCAAAGCTGCCAATGAAGGATTTAGTAAAAGCTCCGTTAAAGGGTTCTATGAGACCCAAATCACGGAAGCTGTCCTTCAGGCTAGTGACTTGCTTGTCGGTCCCGCACAATGGGATTCCTATTTTCGTCGTGCTGCAGCATCAACAACTCTGTCTGTCCTCTACGGCTACCCCACACTGAAGTCCGAACAAGATCATATTGTCGTGACCATCAACGATTTTGCCGAGCGTCTTTTTAAGGCCGCTTCTATCGGTTCTCACTTGGTCCATTTTTTACCCTGGTTGCGACATCTCCCTAGCAGGTGAGTGCCCTCGATGCATCATGATCATGGCAGATTGACCGAGAAATCGTACAAAAAGCCTGGCGAAATGGAAGCGAGATGCCGAGGCTTGGTACAAGCAGGATACTGCAATGTTCGAAGGCCTGTTTCATATGGTCGAGGCCAACGTTGTGAGAATGTGTCTCAGATATTTGGGTTAAATCGCTGCTCATCCGGTTTCTTCCGCATAGGCAAAGGGAGATGATCATCAAAGTGCGGCAGCAACATTGATTCGTGAGGTTGAGAAAAACAAGCTCTCATCCATAGAACGTGCGTGGTTTGGAGGGACCGTGTAGTATGTGTTGTTGCTTGCTTGATTGTAAGGACTAATCTCATCTCGTTCTGTAGTACTGGTGGTGCGGATACCACTTCGGCAATGATGTCTTGGTGGATGCTCGCGATGCTTGCATACCCAGAGACACAGACACGCGCACATGCGGAACTTGATGCGGTCGTTGGCCGCGCCCGCCTGCCGACCTTCACCGACTATCCACACCTACCCTATATTCGTGCCATGGTTAAAGAGGTTCTACGCTGGAGACCAGTCGGCCCACTGGGCGTACCTCATCGATCCACCGAGGATGACTGGTACGAGGGGATGTTTATCCCAAAAGGCACGATCTGTATCCCAAATATATGGCACATGAACCGCGACCCCGAAATCTTTGGTAAGAACACAGAACATTTTGACCCAGGGCGGTATCTGGGTGCCAGTGGAGACCTTGCATCTGGCGTGTCCGACATCAAGGTGCAGGGGCATTTTGCGTACGGGTTTGGCAGGAGAATTTGCATCGGTCGCCACATGGCCAACAACTCGCTTTTCATCAACATCGCGGTGATACTATGGGCAAGCAAATTTGATCGTAAGAAAGACGCGGCTGGCCAGCTTCTTCCCTTGCATCTGGATGGCTGGGTGGATGTCGGGCTAGCTGTGTCAGCAGACCTTGTCACATACTACTACGTGGACGCTAACGTGGGCATTCATTTCTGCAGACGTCCGATCCCCTTCGAACTCGAGATCACAGCACGCTTCCCTGAGGCTCCTGGGATGCTTGCACAAGAACGTGAGCTGCGGGGGTTTTGACCAAGAGGTTAAGTGGGAATATGACACTATGAAGAGGAATACAAAGACGTGCTCGGGATGCAGGTACAGAGTCGGACTACAGACCGGCTAGGTAAGTGAGTGAGATGGTACTGTATGTAAAAAGGTGTTGAAGCGTCCGCATTTGGGCAGCGTGTAGGAGTTGGGTGTGTCTTGACCCTTAAGGGGTCTTGTAAAACTACTTCGATCCACCCACCGAGGATGACTGGTACGAAGGGATGTTTATCCCAACAGGAACTTTTTTGTATCCCCAATATATGGCACATGAACCGGGACCCGGAGCACTTTGGAAAGGACACGGAGCATTTTGACCCGGCGCGGTATCTGGATGCAAGTGGGGATATTGCGCTCGGCATTTCCGACATCAAGGAGCAGGGTCATTTTTCGTACGGGTTTTGCCAGTGTTTTGCCGCGTCGGTCGCCACATGGCAGACAATTCCGCTTTCATCAACATTGCTGTCATACTATGGGCAACCAAATTTGAACGCAAGAAAGACGCATCAGGCGGCTTTCTTCCCTTGGTTCTGGATGGCAGGCTGGATCATGGTTGTCGGGCTGATTGCGTCAGTAACGGTATTCATTTCTGCAGACATCCAGTCCCCTAATCGAGATCATAGCACGCTTCACGGAGGCTCCTGCGATGCTTGCGCAGGAACGTGAGCTGCGGGGTTTTTGATCATGAGGTTCGGTGCCATCGGTGGGGACGCATATATGGGTATAAATCGGATATCTGGGATACATCATACATTTAATAACCTCCATATATATGACACTGTGAAGTCAGTGGAGAGAAATACAGTGGCGACGTGGCGTGCTTAGGAATCAGCAAGGGAATTAGGATGTAAGAACAGACCAGTCAGGTAAGCCGTCGCCGTAAGCGAGCGAGATGGAATGCAGCATTGAACTGTCTGCCTTCGGACGGCGCATAGAAGTGGGGTTTGTGTTGGCCGCAACTTGGCCCTTAGTGAGCCTTGTAAAATTACTTGTGGGTTTCAGGCGTTGGCCGTACGTTGGCCTCTTACTATAATGTCGGGGTCAGAATCGTGCCGAAGGTGTGGGAAAGGGTGTGGTTGACCGAGATGGCCGAGAAGTGAGGACAGTCATCACGAATAACGCTCGCGGTGAAACCGGATTTCAAACCGCAAGCGCTAGTACAGCACTGACACTGTAAGTAACTTTCAGAGTTTTCCTGATGGGCCTGTTTGGCTTTTTTGACCTGTGGCTTTCAAGGTCAGTACAAGTAACAAGTGCCGATAAATAATTAATTCATAAGAATACTGATGCAAATGGAAGCACAGTATCGACGAGGACAATTGGACAGGGAGATTCTTAGGCGCTTCACAGTTGTCCAATCTCCCACCACAATGTCAGCAAGGCCGAGCGCTGAGCGCTGAACGTTGAACGATGATCAAGCATCCCGGCTGCTGCATCCGAATCTTCGTCATTTTTGTCAATTTCTTCCTCTTCTACGTGGGCTCTTTCTTTCGACGATGCTCCTCAAACCTTTTGAGAATCCGTCTGCAAGAAACGGCACCTGTATCTGATGCCCGAGGAACATCTGCACGATGTTTAGGCTAGTGAATGTCGCTGAAATTTTCCGACCGTATTTGCCTCACATCGACATGAGCGTTAAATGACGAGCGGCAACATTCTCCGAGTCTTGCGCGTTCATTCAATTATGTCCTGTGGACAGTAATCCGGGGCCCTATGTAAATGAAACCCTTACGTCAAGGATTTAGGGAGTATAAAGGCCCTTCGCTGGTTCAAGAAACACCTCAGCTCTTGGACATCTTTTTGCAGTCAACATAATCATGTCCTCTTTATCTACCTCCTCCTTCCGCGTTCTTGAAGCTCTCAAGTCTTCATTTCTCCAGATTTGGCCGAGAGTGCAAGATCATGGAACTTTCTCGATTGGTGCCATTCTCGGTCTTGTAGCACTTTATGCTGCTCGCTACCTTGCAAGTCCATATCGCAAGCTACCTCCAGGACCTCGTGGTTGTCCAATTTTAGGAAATCTTCTCGAGATGGGGGCAGGGCAATGGCTCAAGTTTTCAGAATGGCACGAGAAATATGGTCAGTTCGTTGCCTCTAATTATCTTTTTGCCCATTTCTGATGTGGTCCCGATTAGGTGATCTCATCTACCTCAATGCAGCTGGCCAGCCGATAGTTATCATCAACTCCCAAGAAGTAGCTGTTGCGCTGCTCAATCGACGCTCGGCAATATATTCAGATAGACCACATAACGTTGTCGCGGGCGACATCATGACTGGTGGCCTCTTGTTTGCTTTTTCCCACTATGGTGATACGTAAGCTGTTCTTCCTTTCCGAGTCGACGTACTGCCTTTAATAAAAATATGTTTCTTTAGTTGGCGTCGGATGCGCAAAGCTGCCAATGATGGATTTAGTAAAAGCTCCGCTAAAGAGTTCTACGAGACCCAAATCACGGAAGCTGTCCTTCAGGCTAGTGACTTGCTTGTCGGTCCCGCACAATGGGATTCCCATTTTCGTCGTGCTGCAGCATCAACGACTCTGTCAGTCCTCTACGGCTACCCTACACTTAAGTCCGAACAAGACCATATTGTTGTGGCATTCAACGATTTTGCAGAGCGTCTTTTTAAGGCCGCTGCTATTGGTTCTTACTTGGTTCATTTTTTACCCTGGTTGCGACATCTCCCTAGCAGGTGAGTGCGGCCAATTGCATCATGATCACCACAGGTTGATTGAGAATCTTCCCAAAAGTCTAGCGAAATGGAGGCGAGACGCGGAGGCTTGGTACAAGCAAGATACTGCAATGTTCGAAGGCCTTATTCATATGGTTGAGGCAAACGTTGTGAGAATGTGTCAGGTATTTGTGTTAAATCGTCGCTCATCCGATTTCTTCCATATAGGCAAAGGGAGGTAATCATCAAAGTGCGGCAGCAACATTGATTCGTGAGGTTGAGAAAAACAAGCTGTCATCTATAGAACGTGCGTGGTTTGGAGGAACCATGTAGTATGTGTTGTTGCATGATTGTAAGCGCCATTTGACCTTATCCCGTCCCGTTCTGTAGTACTGGTGCTGTGGATACCACCTCGGCAACGATGTCTTGGTGGACGCTCGCGATGATTGCGTACCCAGAGATACAGGCTCGTGCACATGCAGAACTTGATGCAGTCGTTGGCCGCGCTCGTCTGCCGACTTTGGCTGACTATCCACACCTACCCTACATTCGCGCCATGGTTAAAGAAGTCCTACGTTGGAGACCAGTCGGCCCACTGGGCGTACCACATCGATCCACCGAGGATAACTGGTACGAAGGGAAGTTTATTCCAAAGGGAACGTTTTGTATCCCAAATATATGGCACATGAACCGCGACCCCGAAATCTTTGGTAAGAACACAGAACATTTTGACCCAGGGCGGTATCTGGATGCCGGTGAAGACCTTGCATCTGGCGTGTCCGACATCAAGGATCAGGGACATTTTTCGTACGGGTTTGGCCGGAGACTCTGCGTCGGTCGCCACATGGCCAACAACTCGCTTTTCATCAACATTGCGGTGATACTATGGGCAAGCAAATTTGGGCGTAAACAATCGGGTTTGCTCCACCCACCCAAATGTTTTCTTCGTGAAGTGTATTGACCACCCTAGCTAGAATTCTGTATGTGGTGAAGACGCGACTGGCCAGCTTCTTCCGTTGGATCTGGATGGCTGGGTGGATGTCGGGCAAGCTGTGTCAGCAGACTTTATCACATACTAGTACACGGATGCTGACGTGGGCATTTCTGTAGACGTCCGGTCCCCTTCGAATCCGAGATTAGTCCGCGCTTCCCAGAGGCTCCTGTGATGCTTGCGCAGGAACGTGAGCTGCGAGGGTTATGAGCCTGAACACGAGGTCGCTAGTAATGATAGATACAAGGGTGAAAAAGAAGTGGAAATATTTAATATAATAAAACAAAGGTGTATTTGAATACGCAAGTGAATACGGCAGTGAGGAGAGAAATTCTCGATGCTGCCTGTACTCTACTGTATCCGAATATCGGAATACCCGCTGTGCACGCGTACCCCCGCGCAGTCTTCGGGTTGCGTTATCTTATCACCGAATCAATCATCGATCTCGTGGGTTGACGACGTACCAGTAATATCGTCCCACTCGACTATAAAAATTTCACAAGCCAGCGTGTTTATACTCAACGTAAAGTACGTGTGTGTGTCAACTACAGAGCCCGAGATCACAAGGTTTGAAGAGTATGGTCTAGATGCTTTACAGTAAGTGGTGAGAGACTGGACGGCTGTAAAAGTGCTAAGAATCGATACTACAGTATATGCTTCCATGCCTGGTGCCAATGCGGCCTATACGGGCCGCAAAAGGAAAGGTTGAAAAAACCGGTTCCGAACCGGTCCACCTAAAGATCAGACCAGTTAACTGCCTTCACTATTCTTTGACTACTAGTCCTAACGCTACTACCACCTTCACGCGTACCTTACCCCGTTAGATGAAGAAGGGCTCCACCGTGAGAGCTCGTAGGATCGCTGTCATGGCTCCCAATGTTATCTGTTCATCCTCCATAGCACGCATATATTCGTCAGATGAAGGAGCTTACTTCTTCGTCACCCGTGCATGTTGTGGTGACTGCCCTCTTCCATTGCCTGGTCCCTCTGGACGAACCTCCTTCTGCCCTTGGCTCTCCTTCCCACAACTGATTACCTCTTCCACACCGCCTCGTATGGGAGAACCCGCTCAACCTCCTCGGCAGAATGTGGATCCTTCGCCTCTGCAAGCGAATTGCTTGCATCTTGGAATTCCTTGTTGGCAACCAGTTCACCGGCATCGCACCGCCATTCCATTCATCCTGCTGATGCCTTATGACCTAGGCATCTTCACGGATTTGCTCTATGTGCGAGGAGGAAAAAGTGCTTACAGTATTTGTTTTTTCAAATCTCGAAACGCGTAAGTCCGAGATCCGAGATCCCGGCTCCATCTGGTTATGGAGTCGCGCCGTGTCTTCAAATCCGAATCCGAGTGAGCTAATTATGAGAAAAATGCGGCAGTTTTGTACCTCGTTCGTGTTTTTCCACATCATCTGGCTCACTAATGCAAAGGTTACCATTTAAGGTTTTCCTGCCAGTGATGGTGGCATTAGCCTTCGAGGCTCGAGAGCGGGCTTATACAGCTGATGACAGCGATGTGCCCTTGCTTCTCTGGTCTATGAGGGCGCATGATGCATCCTCCCGCTCGCACGTGAATTTCACCAATAAGCACCGTGATACTGGCACCTGAACTGGTACCGCCGGGCATGGAAGCACAGTATCGACTAAGAATAAAGTCTTAGGCACCCTTTCACAGCCGTCCAATCTCCCACCATTTAATGTTGTGGAGCATCTAGATCATCATCACCCCCTCTCCTTGGGGAACATAAATACGCCCTTCGCTGGCTTGACAAAGAGCTCAGCTCATTGACTTTTAACGGTCAACAGTCAAGATAATCATGTCCTCCTTATCTGCCTCCCCCCAAGGCCTGTTAGAAGTCCTCAAATCCTCATCACTCCAGCTTTGGCTGACAGTGCAAGATCATGGAACATTCTCGCTCGGCATCGTTCTCGGTCTTATTGTACTTTATGCAGCTCGCTACCTCGCAAGCCCATATCGCAAACTTCCTCCAGGGCCTCGTGGTTACCCAATCATAGGAAATCTTCTCGAGATGAAGGCAGGACAATGGCTCAAGTTTGCAGAGTGGCATAAGAAATACGGTCAGTTGATTGCTTCTAATTCTCTTTCTGCCCATTTCTGATGTGGCCTCGAACAGGTGATCTCATCTACCTCAATGCAGCTGGCCAGCCGGTAGTTATTATCAACTCCCAAAAAGTTGCAGTAGCGCTTCTCGATCGACGCGCAGCGATATATTCAGATCGGCCACGTAACATTGTCGCGTGCGACATCATGACGGGTGGTCTTCTTCTTGGGTTTGCCCGGTATGGTGAAACGTAAGTACCTCCTTCCTTCCTGAGTTGGCGCACCACCTTAAAGAAGCGGTTCATTAGCTGGCGTCGGTTACGCAAGGCTGCCAATGAAGGATTTAGTAAAAGCTCAGTTAAAGGGTTCTACGAGACCCAAATTACGGAAGCTGTCCTTCAGGCTAGTGACTTGCTTGCCAGTCCCGCGCGATGGGATCAGCATTTTCGTCGTGCTGCGGCATCGATGATTCTGTCTGTCGTCTACAGCTATCCAACGCTTAAGTCCGAAGAAGATCGTATCGTCGAGGCCATTAATGATTTTGCCGAGCGTCTTTTTAAGGCTGCCGTAATGGGGGCTTATTTGGTTCATTTTTTCCCCTGGTTGCAACATCTCCCTAGCAGGTGAGTACCATCAATGCATCATGAACGCAATAGATTTATCAAGGAATTGTCCAAAAGCCTGGCGAAATGGAAGCGAGACGCCGAGACTTGGTATAAGCAAGATACCGCATTGTTCGAAAGCCTTTTACATAAGGTTGAGGCAAACGTTGTATGTGTCTCACGTATTCGTGATAATCATTACTTATTCTGTATAGGCGAAAGGAGATGATTATCAAAGTGTGACAGCAACGTTGATTCGTGAGGTTGAGAAAAACAAACTCTCGTCGATAGAGCGTGCGTGGATAGGAGGGACCATGTAGTAAGTGTTGTTGCATGCCCGTAAACGCCAATTGACCATATCCTGTTCGCTCCGCTCCGCAGTGTTGGTGGTGCGGATACCACTTCGGCAATGATGGGTTGGTGGATGCTCGCAATGCTTGCATACCCAGAGACACAGGCCCGTGCACATGCGGAACTTGATGCAATCGTGGGCCGCGCGCGTCTGCCAACATTCGCTGACTTTCCGCACCTACCCTACATTCGTGCCATGGTTAAAGAAGCCCTGCGTTGGAGACCAGTCGCTCCATTGGGCGTGCCACATCAATCTACCGAGGATGACTGGTTCGAAGATATGTTCATCCCAAAAGGCACGCTTTGTTTCACAAATGTGTGGCACATGAACCGCGATCCCGAGCTCTTTGGTAAGAACACGGAGCATTTTGACCCGGCGCGGTATCTGGATGCCAATGGGGAGCTTGCATCTGGCGTATCCGACATCAAGGAACAGGGGCATTTTGCGTACGGTTTTGGCCGCAGAAACTGCGTCGGACGCCACATGGCGGACAATTCGCTTTTCATTAACATTGCGGTCATGCTGTGGGCCACCAAAATCGAGCGTAAGAAAGATGCATCGGGTCGCTTTCTTCCGTTGGATCTGGATGGCTGGGTGGATGTTGGGGTGGTAGTGTTAGCAGACTTTATCACTTACCGCTACGTGGAAGCTAACGTGGACGTTTCTGCAGACGCCCGGCCCCCTTCGATTTCGAGATCACTCCACGCTTCCCGGAGGCAACTGGGATGCTTGCACAGGAACGTGAGTTGCGAGGGCTATGAGTGTGAGATTACCTGGGGTGCGTGAAAGTTGGGAACCTCGGAGAAATAACAAATTTGCAATTGAATACGACAGTCTGGAGAGAAACACAAAGACATGATTGAGATGTACTGTAGATGGCATGTATACACGTATTGAACTGTATGTAGCTGAGTATCGTGATCCGACAGATCAACGTACAGAGAGTGAACGGAGCTGGAATGGAATCGGCTAACCCCGAAACCAAAGTGGTGATTCTCTACAACTTTAGACTCCCACTAAGTGTCCCTCAAGCGAAGTGACATGCGGCCGAGTAGCATGGTGGCAGCGAAGTTTAATGAATCAAGAATACGTCGGAAGTCCTACCAGAGCCACACCCGAAGGGGTTACCGCTACAGACTCTACAGAGGAAACATTCGGGCGGGGACTCGAAACCGGGAGACTCGATGGGTAGGGCTCCTTATCGTACGTATACGGGAACGCCCGTATTTTTTACGCCCCGTTTTCATTACGGGGCGTTTAAATTACGGCCCGTAATGGATTAAACCCGTATACGCTACGGGCGTAAATAGCCGTATTCCGTATTTTAACAAGTATATACGGGTATAACGAAAGTCCCCACTGTCATTAAGAATCCATCCCAAATCTGATGGCCGTGCGTATGAGCAGACTGCGTGGGCGCACTCACAGTGTGTCAGTGTCCCATCAAGTTTGTATCTGAATGATGTTGGCAGTAGCCATGATGGGGTGCCGCGGTACTCATACCTACGCTCGCATTGCTGCTGCCCGATGACACGCAGTGCAGTTGTAGTTCTGCTGACGAAGGACAGGCGGACAGACACAGACCAGGTGGGGAGAGGCAGGTGGTGGCGGCTCGATGGCTCCCCGTCCGATCAACTTACGATAGTTCCACGGATTCCCCTTGAGTTTCTTAGCCAGCTCATGTGCATTCTCGGCTTCCTTGCATAAGTGCCCCTGCAGAGACACGTGGTGGTCGCGGTTGTGGTGCGCCGCACCCACTCGGGGACATTGTAAGGTTTCTTGATAACAGCTGGTGCTGGGGCAGGGTTTGAAGCGAGCAGGGATGTGGCAGCCTTGAACGACGCCTTGGTAGGTGCACCATGGACTGTCCTTGGAGGAGAAAAGGCAGCAAGGGCGCTTCGCACAGCGAAGAGATCTGCATTTGGACGCGGAGTCTGCGGTCTGCTCGGGTAAGTGACAGGGTGCGAGAGCAAAGGGGGCGACAAGAACGTGAGCCCGCGCTGCTGCGGTGAGCTGTCACAATGATGCTTTGAGTGTCCGTGTTCGAGGGTGGAGATAACACACAGCGGTAGCAACAGCGGTTTCACTGGATCGGTGCTACGGGGGATTGGTACTCTGCGGACGAGAGAGCACGCATGCAGGGGCAGGGGGTGGGGCTCGGTGCTGAGAACGTGAACGAGGGGCGGCAAGCTAGAGCTAGCCTTGAGCCTGCCCGTCGGACCTTCCTTTTCCTTCTTGCTCGCAGCGGACTCCTCGTCCTCGTCCTCCCAGCGCACACGGATAACCTCAAGACGTGCCTCGACCCAATCCATGACCCGCCCAATCATAGTGGTGTCTCCGAGTCAGACACGCTCTTCTGGATCATCTGGAGCAGGTTGGCGCAGGCGGCTGCGTGGCCCGGGTTGTACGCGCGCTTCGAGGTCGAACGTGAGGAGCGGTAGAGGTTCGTTATGCTCAGTGCGGCCGCTTTGGGGAGGGGGAAGAGGATGGCAGTAAGTTGACAATCTTCGCTGGTGGAGTGATCGTGATAGCAGCGAAGAGGAGGACAGGTCGGTACTCGGCTCGGTGGAGTTGACACAATTTAGCAGCATCGAGGTGGTTGATGTATCACATGGTGTTCGGCAGAAGGCAAATCGGGAGGATGAGAAGGGAGATAGAAGGAAGGAAAGGTATACCGCATCCCATAAGCCGAAGCTTAAGTCCAGCGGCAATGGGTGGGAGCATGCAAACTGGCCCAAGGGCAGTGGCGGGCAGGAGTCCGCTCACACCATCACGCAAAACGTTGCCACAAATAAGAACAAATAGAGGATATCACAATCCCAAAACTTCGGCAGGCGAATAATGAACAGAATTTCTCAAGGAATTTCTCCAAATAAAAATACAATCATACTTTTAGGGTCATTTATCCGAGGTTCCCATAATTCTGAAAGGATAGGGAGATGAGGAAAAAGGTCGGTCGGTGAGGGTTGCACAACAGTATAAACGCCCGTTTTCCCGTAAAAATACGGGTAAATACAGGGAAACCCGTAACCGTAACCGTACCGTAACCGGAGATTTCCGACCGTAATACGTACGGGGCGTTCCCGTAAATTTACGCCCGTATGTCCGTATTTTACGCACGGTTAAGGAGCCCTATCGATGGGTAAATACTGTAGTTTGTGCCCACGGATCTACAATAGAGGTTGAACATACACAAAGACCCGATAAGCAGGTGACAAGTGCAGCAGAATGGAACGATGTAAATACAGTAAATGAAATGGGGATTGGAAGCGTTAGCGACTTACTGACAGAGTTACTCGGAGTTACTGCAGCGGACTAAGGAGTAGCACCGTAGCACGAGGACAAGGACGTGCAGTGCATGTGTTTCTCTTTTTAATTACTGTATGATACTAGCACATACAGTAATAGCTAAGCATGTAAGCTATATGTAAGCCCAATCCGAGGCCAACAACCAACGTCCGATGAAAGAGCTGCCACTGGCAAAAACTTCTCAGGTGCCTCTTCACAAGTCCACCACCATGACCACCCAATCACCTGTTCGGATGTCTTATCACCGAAACGTATATCGGGGCTTTTACAGTAACTTACACGCGAAAATCCTTCCAAACCTGTAATCTTTGGTAATCTGGAGCCAATGAGGTCTCCCTGTACGTTGAAGGCAGGAACATAAATACTCCCATCGCTGGTTTCCATACTCCCTTTGCTGGTTCCATACAAGGTTCCACTTGAGGTTCCATTAACTTCCTTACACAATCTGCTGGTTCCATGCGCCCTTGGCTAGTTCAAGGACGGTCCTCAGCTCATGGTCCTTTTATAGTCAAGATACCAATCATGCCCTCCCTATCCGCCTCCCTTTTCGGGCTACTTGAGGATCTCAAGCATTCACTACTCCAACTTCGGCTGAGAGTGCAAGATTATGGAACTTTCTCGATCGGCGTAGTTCTCAGTCTTATTGTGCTTCATGCAGCGCGCTACCTCACCAGTCCATTTCGGAAGCTACCTCCAGGGCCTCGTGGTTACCCCATCATAGGGAATATTTTTCAGCTAAAGGCAGGGCAATGGCTCAAGTTCGCAGAGTGGCAGAAGAAGTACGGTTAGTTTTTTGTCTCCGATTCTTTTTGGGGCCCATTTCTGAGGTCTTTCCGACCAGGTAATCTCATCTACCTCAATGTGGCTGGCCAGCCGGTGGTTGTTATCAACTCTCAGAGAGCTGGCGTTAGACTGCTCGATGGACGCGCGGCGATATATTCAGATCGGCCACGTAACGTTGTCGCGTGCGACATCATGACTGGTGGCCTCTTCTTTGGCTTTTCCCGGTATGGTGATACGTAAGTCCTTCCTTTCCGAGTCGAGTCGGTCGACGAACCATTCCTGAATGAAAGAATAATGAATTAAAATTCGTAGCTGGCGTCGGATGCGCAAAGCTGCCGATGAGAGATTCAGCAAGAGTTCGGTTAAAGGGTTCTACGAGACCCAAATGACGGAGGCTGTCCTCCTAGCTCATGACGGGCTTGTTAATCCCGCGCAGTGGGACTGGCATCTCCGCCGCGCTGCCGCATCGATGACTCTGTCTGTCCTCTACGGCTACCCTACTCTTACGTCAGGACAAGAGCATGTCGTCAAGGCCATTAACGATTTCTCCAAACGTATCGCCACCATGGGTGCTCACTGGGTTCAAATTTTCCCCTGGTTGCAACATGTTCCTGGCAGGTGAGTGTCATCGATGCGTCACAATAGATTAATTGAGAGATCGCCCGAAAAGTTTGGCGAAATGGAAGCGAAACGCCGAGGCTTGGTATAAGCAAGATTCTGCAATGTTCGAAGACCTTTTTAATACGGTCGAGACAAATGTTGTATGAACTATCCCACTTAAAATAATGCCATTGTCATAGTGCTTTACACCTTTTTTTTTGTTTTAGGCGAAGGGAGATGATTCTCAAAGTGTGGGAGCGACAGTGATTCATGAGGTTGAGAAAAACAAGCTTTCGTCGTTAGAACGTTCGTGGCTAGCAGGGACCCTGTAGTAAGTGCTGTTGCATGCTCGTAAACGCCAACTGACCACATCGTGTCTGTTCCCCTCCGCAGTGTTGGTGGTGCGGATACCACTTCATCAATGTTGGCTTGGTGGACTCTCGCGATACTTGCATACCCAGAGACACAGGCTCGCGCACAAGCGGAAATTGATGCAGTCGTAGGTCGCGCGCGTCTGCCAACGTTCGCTGACTATCCGCACCTACCCTACGTTCGCGCCATGGTCAAAGAGGTCCTACGCTGGAGACCGGTCGCGCCGCTGGCCGCGCCACATCAATCCACTGAGGATGACTGGTATGAAGGGATGTTCATTCCCAAAGGCACGATTTGCATACCAAATTTGTGGCACATGAATCGCGACCCCGAGGTCTATGGTCAAAACACGGAGGATTTTGACCCGGCGCGGTATCTGGATGCCACTGGGGAAATAGCGCCTGGCGAGTCCCACACTAGGGAAGAGGGACATTTTTCGTATGGGTTTGGCCGAAGAATCTGCGTCGGTCGTTACATGGCGGACAACTCGCTTTTCATCAACATTGCCGTCTTGCTATGGGCAATCAAGATCGAGCGTAAGGTAGACGCATCAGGCCAGTTGCTCCCCTTGGATATAGATGGGTTTGTGGATCATGGTGTTGTTGTGTCAGTGGACTCGTCATATATCCCTGAGTGAATTCTAACTTGGGCGGTTTTTGCAGACGACCGGCCCCCTTCGAATGCGAGATCACTCCGCGCTTTCCAGAAGCTCCTGCCCTGCTTGTACAGGAACGTGAGCTGCGGGGGTTATGAGCTTGAGGTTACCTGAGGATGTATACAGGGTTAAAGAAGCTGGAAATCTTGGATGAATTTAAAAAAAAAACGGCATTTGAAAACGACAGTATGGAGGGACATGCTCGGGATGTAGGGACAGTTGGTATATTTACACACGCTGACCTGTCTGCCTTGGACGGCGTACGTGCGGGTGCGACTTGGTCCTTAGGGGGTTTTGTAAAACTACTTGTGGTCTTGTGGTCTTCAGGTTTGGAAATCTATGCCAGGGTCAGTCAAATGCATGCTCGAGTTGCCTCGAAAAAGGCACGCGAGCCCTCTCGGCCTTCTTTCATGCCGAAGGCGTGGGAGAGGGTGTTGGAGAGTGAAGAAGGAAAAGCCGCCCTGCTTCGGCGAAGCGAAGAGAGAGCACTCGGTGTGCCTTCTGTAGCGCGAGTGCTGTGACCGGACGGATCAACGGAAAGAACCGGGATGGTATTGACACTGTCGTAAACCCCGAGATCAACGATTTCTCAACTACCTTAGACTCCCACTGAAGCCCCTCACGAGTATGGTGGTCGATGAATCGAGAATACGTTGGAAGCCCAGCGGCCAGAGCCTCCTGAGAACTCGGAGGTGGGTAATTGAGGGTCACGCGGACATTGAGTCGCCACAGAGGAATCATTTGGGTGGGCTTTCGGAATAAGTGGTATGAAAGATCGAAGGGTGGGTAGATTTGTGCAAAGGATGTAGAGGTTGAACGTATTCCGCACACAAAGACCCGACGAGCGGGTGAGAGGAGCCGCGGCCCGCGGAATGGTGCGATGTGGCACGAGGACATGGATGTGCTTCGGCTTCTCTTGTAACAAGATGAGCTTGTTTGTCAGTATCGTACAAGCCGGGCCTGTCTGTCTAATCGTAATATTTTAAATGGTTTCAGAAGTGCCGATGGATTTTTTTGAGGAAAAAGGAAGGTAAGAGGATTTCGTGTACGTGACGGTTTGTGGTGGCAGTTCCACCTGACACGATGATACAGACGACCTTCCATAGCTATGAGTAACGTTGAGTACGTTGAGTACTTCGAGTAAGCGAGATAGTGCAAGTGATGAAAGATGCGGATCAACAAAGGCCCAACGTGGCAATGTTGTGCGTAGCTATTGCAAGTTATAGGTCCTTATGCAGGCCTTATGGGTCCTATTAACGGGTGTCTTGCGCATCGATACTACCATCGGAATGGTTTTCATTTCAGCCATTAGGACTGTTCAAAGTTCGCGCATTTGGACTCCGCATTTCAAAAATTTGGTGGCTAAATTAAAGCAGGAATTGCGGAATCCAAATGCGTCAACTTTGAACAGCCCTATTATAATTTGAGAAAAGCAGATGGCTCCACACGACGGCGAAGAGCCTGAGAGGGGTCCAAACACTGTCCAAACACGTACAAGTATCAATAAAATGACTGACACGTGCTTGGACACGTGGCCTCTGGGAAGTCCCGCGAGAGCGAATGCCGCGGGTGTTCTGAGTTCTCAGGCGCCTCTTTACTCCACTTGCCGTTCAATCACCCATTCAGATGTTTTACCTGTGTATAACGGGGTTTTACCCGCTCCATATCTTGGATTCTGGTGCCAATTTAATTAAGCCAATTGAAGTCTCTCTGTACGTCAAGGGCACCGGGGAACATAAATACACCCTCTGCAGACTGCAGGTTTCTTAGGTCCATTGCGCCCTTCATTGCCTCCATACATTGCTCCATACGACCTTGCTGATTCAAGGGCCCCAGCTTATGGACTTTTTACGGTCAAGATAATCATGTCCACTTTATCTGACTCCCCCCTCGGCCTGCTTGAAGATCTCAAGTATTCACTGCTCCAGTTTTGGCTGAGGGTGCAAGACCATGAAATTTTCTCGATCGGTGCCATTCTCGGTCTTATTGTACTATATGCAGCTCGCTACCTCGCAAGTCCATTTCGCAAGCTACCTCCAGGGCCTCGTGGTTACCCAATCATCGGGAATCTTCTTGAGCTAAGCGCAGGGCAATGGCTCAAGTTTACGGAGTGGCAGAAGACGTACGGTTAGTTTATTGTCTCTAGTCTTTTTTTGGCCCATTTCTGATGTCCCGACCAGGTGATGTTATCTACCTCAATGCGGCTGGCCTGCCTGTAGTTATTATCAACTCTCAAAGAGCCGGGGTTACACTGCTCGATCGACGTGCAGCGATATATTCAGATCGTCCGCGTAACATTATTGCTTGCGATATCATGACCAGAGGCCTCTTCTTTGGTTTTTCCGGATATGGTGATACGTAAGCTGTTCTTCCTTTCCCTGTCGACGAGCCGCCTTAAATGAAAAGGAAACAAAAAAATTTAGTTGGCGCCGGATCCGCAAAGCCGCCGATGAAGGATTCAGTAAGAGTTCAGTTAAAGGGTATTGTGAGACGCAAATGACAGAAGCTGTTATCCTGGCTTGTGACTTGCTTGTTAATCCCGCGCAATGGGACCTGCATCTTCGCCGCGCGGCAGCATCGAAGGCTCTGTCTGTCGTCTATGGCTACCCTACACTTACATCTGAACAAAATCATATCGTCGTGGCCATTAACGACTTTTCCGAGCGAATTTTCAAGGCCGGTTTTGTGGGTGCTCACCTGGTTCAATTTTTCCCCTGGTTGCAACATCTCCCCAGCAGGTGAGTCCCGTCAATGCGTCGTGATCACACTGGCAGCAGATTGAGAAATCGTCTAAAAAGCCTGGCGAAATGGAAACGAGACGCCGAGGCATGGTACAAGCAAGATTCTGCAATGTTCAATGGCCTTTTACATATGGTCGAGACAAACGTTGTATGTGTCTCACGTATATTTGTGTTAAATCATTATTACTCATACAGTTTATTCCGCATAGGCAAAGGGGGATGATCATCAAAGTGTGGCAGCAACATTAATTCGCGAGGTTGAGAGAAACAAGCTCTCTTTTATGGAACGTTCGTGGCTAGCAGGGACCGTGTAGTAAGTGCTGTCGCATGCTCGTAACCGCCAACTGACCACATCGTGTTCGTCCCGCTTCGTAGTGTTGGTGGTGCGGATACCACTTCGACAGTGATGGCTTGGTGGATGCTCGCGATGCTTGCATACCCAGAGACACAGGCTCGCGCACATGCGGAACTTGATACAGTCGTAGGCCGGGCGCGTCTGCCAACCTTCGCTGACTATACACACCTACCCTACATTCGCGCCATGGTTAAAGAAGTCCTACGGTGGAGACCGGTCGCACCGCTAGGCACGCCACACCGATCCACCGAGGATGACTGGTACGAAGGGATGTTCATTCCTAAGGGCACGATTTGCATCCCAAATGTGTGGTGCATGAACCGCGAGCCTGAGGTTTATGGTCAGAATGCGATGCATTTTGACCCGGGGCGGTATCTCGATGCCACGAGGGAAATATCGCCTGGTGCGTCCCAGGAGGGCCATTTAACGTACGGTTTTGGCCGCAGAAAATGCGTCGGTCGTCACATGGCGGACAACTCGCTTTTCATCAACATTGCGGTCTTGCTATGGGCAGTCAAGATCGAGCGTAAGGTAGACGCATCAGGCCAGTTGCTTCCTTTGGATGTGGATGGGTTTTTGGATCATGGTGTTGTTGTGTCAGTAGACTCGTCATATATACCCCAAGTGGATTCTAACTTGGGCTGTTCTGCAGACGACCGGTCCCCTTCGAATGCGAGATCACTCCGCGCTTTTCAGAGGCTTCTTCTCTGCTTGTACAGGAACGTGAGCTGCGCGGGGTTTGATCATGAGATTAACTGTGTAAGGTTAAAGAAGTGGGAAACCTTCGTCTGTTTTTTTTTTTGGATTTAAAAGGTTTGAACATGAACAGAACAGGACATACATAAATGCAGACATACTGGGACTAAGATATAGACCGGTTAGGTATGGTTATATGTATATATGCACTGTGAACAGTCTGCCTTCGGGCGGCGTGTTCTGCCTCTGGGGAGAAATGCACGTTTGATTTCCCCAGGTCCTCAACTTCGGAACGGAATGGGAATTAGAGCAGAGAAGACAATTACCTGTGTGTGCCATTTGCGGCGTATTGACGGATCCCGGGGTTGTGTGATTAGAGCCGGAACGAGACCACGTATTCGCAAGGGAAAGTGTGGACATACCCTGATAGAGCAAAGGCCTTGGATGAAAGGGGACGCCTGCATTTTACAGTGGGCTGAATGGTAGTAAGCCAAGATGGTCAACGTCCCGACTCCTGACTCCCTCCAGCTATTCTGTCAGAGGTGCACGGCCTCTGAAGCTGCAACGGCGCGAGGGTTGGCTTCCGATGGAGGGTCCATCGTGTTTTATTCAACAGTGGGGCGTCGTTGGCGACGAACTAGTAGTACTTCCAGAGTTCCAGCAAGAGCTCGCTTCCGAGGCGTCCATGAAATGAGTTCAAATGACAGAAGCCTGGAGCCATCGTACTACAAGAGGAAATTGGGGGAAACCGAATCAAGCAGAGGACGGACATCCAAGATCCTCAGCCGAGTCTTCTTAAAATTACTTGTATACATTCAAGTGGCCAGTCTAAGATGGTGGAGTATAATGAGACTCCCAACCAAGACAGAATCGGGTTCGTCGGGTAACTCGGGAAGGCCCAGTCAGACCGGGCCTCGTCGGCCCGCCATTCCCATGACTCTGGTGATTGGTGATCGGCGCCTCCAAATACCCACACGACCCACCGACACTCTGTCCTATTGCTGTCCATAGTCAGCTAGTTCTGGCCCATTGAACCAACCCACCGCACATGCCTAATCACGATACGTAGTAATTACGTGACCACCTCTGCGCCTTCGTTGTATGCGCTGTAAATTCGGATTCAAAAGCAAAAAAAGTATAAATTTGCAATCTGAAGGAACCGGTTTCTTTCCCCCAACGCCGAATCCTCATCGATGGGCTGTCAGCTGTGTGTCAAGGGAAATTTACCACTGCATTGATCAAAGTAACTAAAAAAAATCCCAAATAGCTCCGCTCAACGGCATGCCCCACCGTACTCCAGCACCGCTTTACCCCCTCCATCATTTCCTACCCACCTTGGGTCATCGATTCATCGTTCTGAATGCCCGTTGGCGGCAGAAGATTATGAATGTCGAGAGACTGGAAAGAAATTAACCAACCGATGTCGATGTGCGTCCTTCGGCAATATCCTGCAACAATTGCTAACTGACTTGATGCAATGCAATGTAGGCACGATACCGATTGAAAAGCTCCCCGACGATTTCTTACTAGCAATATTTGGTTTCTATGTGAGACCAGATCGGGATGAAGATTCATTTCCAATCTTTACAAGAGAAGCGATAGAGAGATGGCAAACGTTGGTGCACGTGTGTCGACGGTGGAGAAACGTCGTTTTTGGATCGCCATGTCGCCTGAATCTGCGACTTTTTTGTGCACCCAGAACACCAGTGAGGGACATGCTGAATATCTGGCCACCCTTGCCTCTCGTCGTTTGGGACTGTGTTCCCCCAATATCAGGTTGTATTGACCCAGCAACACGCTGGCGTAACATCATTTCCGTTCTGGAGCACAACAGTCGCGTTTGTAAAATCAAACTTTCTACGGGTTCGGATGTGGGAAATGCGGCGGTGATGCAGAAGCCTTTTCCTGAGCTGACAGATTTAGACCTCTACCTCAGGTCGTATGGACCGGAGTCAGTCGTTCCCGATTCGTTCTTGGGTCGATCTACCCCACGTCTGCGAAAACTCGACTTGGATGCCGTCCCATATCCGGGATTGCCGGGGCTGCTCTTGTCTACCACTCACCTCGTCACTCTTCGCCTTTGGAATATTCCCAATTCCGGTTACATTTCACCCGAGGCAATGGTCACTTGCCTCACCTCATTGACCAGCCTCAGAACACTTATCCTTCAATTCAAATATCCTTACTTTCTCCCTGACCGGGACAGCCGACGACCACCCCCGCCGACACGTTCTGTCCTCCCCGCTCTGACTGATTTATGTTTCACAGGGGTTAGCGAATATTTAAAGGACTTAGTGGCACCCATCAACGTCCCTCTACTCAGCTACTTGAGGATAACATTCTTCCATCAAATTGATTTCCACACCCCACAACTCTTCCAACTCATCGGCCGCACACCAAAGTTGAAAACACCTAATGAAGTACGTGTGCAATTTCATAATGATGTCGTTCGGGTCAGACTTCCATCACGAACAATGTGCGACGGAGACATCATTATAGAAGTCTTATGCCGAGCGTCGGATTGGCAGCTTTTATCCATGGCACAGGTCTGTGCCTCGGCTTTGTCGCTCTCTCCAACCCTGGAGAAGCTCTACATCTATGAGCCTCGATATTCGCGGCCAAATTGGAATTATAGCACGGAGAACGCCCTATGGTTGGGACTTTTATGTCCATTTACCTCCGTGAAGAATCTCTACTTATCTGAAGACTTTGCGCCACGTATCGCACCAGCTCTGCAAGAGCTCGTTACGCTGCCTGGAAGTTTAAGAGGAATGATGCCTTCCCTGCACAATCTTTTCTTGGAGGGATTCCGGTCATCGAAACTTGTTGTCCACGAAGGCATTGGACAGTTTGTTGCAGCGCGACAGCTCTCCGGACACCCTATAACTATTTCCCTCTGGGAGAGAGACTCGGATTGGTTCAGGTTCCGAGACTAGGAGGTCAATGATTGACGAAAACCCCATTTCGTTCTAAGGTTTGTCCCGTTGATGTGTACTTATCACGCACACCGTTTTCCTTTGTACTTTTTGTTTGGATCCTGCGTCATCGTATTCTTGTTGACACCACCGTGTCGACGTGATATTAATCTTGTATGATTACATGTCGTGTCGAATGGTTCTCTTGATTATGTGTTCTCATTCCATTCTGGCTGCTTCTCGCGAGGGAAGGACGCGGGTCATTTGGGGCAGACGTCTCTACGTGCTATAGTACGGGTTTCGAGAGTGTATAACCAGTTCGCGGAACACGGCCAGGACATATAACTGTCACCGCCACATATTGGTCGCAAACTGGTCTGAAGGAAGGTTGTTAAATTGCCGCTGCTTGGCCGATACAGCCTGACATGGCCCCATCCACCTCGTCCCAAAGGTCGCTGTTTCCGCCGCAATTCTTTAGCACTTCCGCCCAAGTGTACAGATTGGCACTAGAGGAAGGAAGCGATTCACTGGGAGAAACAACTAACAAGAGTTGGGTTCGTCAGCATAAACGCAGCACCGTTGATGTTTAGAAAGGACAGAGACAGTCATCACATACACATGATGATCCCCCCGTCCTTATTCTGGACTGCCACATCCGCGCCGCGCTCAATAAGCATGTTTGTGACTTCCACTTGAAGGGAAAATGGCAAACGCAGGAACACTATGTTCTGCGCCATGGGACAGCACCGAAGAGCGGTCGTGATCGTGTTTCTTTCAACCGTGGGGTGTCCGAGTCGTTGGCGACGAACTACAGTAGTACTTCGAGATGAGGGTCACTGCCACCCCTCACATCTCATGTAATAGTCATATCACATCTTATCGCAAGACTCACGCAGTATAAATTGGATTCAATAAAAAATAAAAAATAATCCCTGATTCCCTCGTAGTCTTGTGGCTACTAAAAGCCCTCAGCGGTTGGCGCCTCGTGATTTACTTTCGATCCCCTCTCCGACTCCCCAGACCCCGCAGCTTGAGGCTCGTGCCTCCTATCGACGTAACCCGTGACACCAACTACAGGCCGAAAAAAACTTTGACCGGGCGACCCGCTTGTTGGCGTGCCGAAACAAATGGCTCGAAAGCGGCCAGCACGGGTTCGCGCTGGCTCTCGTCAGTCAACAATGAGTTCTTGTCAAGCTCTATTTCTTCCAAAGACGGCAAGACGGCAAGGACATCACGGGGCCCTTGGTGGTCTGGAAGGAAGATACGTGCGATGCGGTCATTGTTTCCGCCTTGTGTCCGGAGGGCCTTGACATTGGGGAAGTGCTGAAGGAACACGCGCCACGGGATAAAATTCTCCCAGACGATAGCATCCGTGGCGCGAAAAATGAAACGAAGTTCTTCCACAGTGACAAGCCTCGTAGAGAGCGCTCCAGCGAGCGTCATTATCGTCTCCTGGGAAAGCCTCACACCTGGACCAAATGAAAGATCCAGATGGCAGTGGCTAGTGTATTCCGAATGGATCAGGAACGAGAGATGGAACAAACATCCTTGGAAGGTCACGTAAATATCGTAATAACGATCCTCTATCTCATTAATAAATCGGGGGAGGTGCACAATGGGAGGCAAATTTGCGCCAACGAACTGAATGTTGACATCCCGGAGACATGGGGCTGAAAGTCCGGCTACGAGAGCGTCCAATAGCACGCTACTGCCCCTGTAGAATAAATATGTTAATTTTGGGAGTGAAACAATATCCTTGGTGGTCGAAGGCTGCGATGGGGAGTCGAGAAAATACGGAAAATTTATGATCACGCGGAGGCGGCGTAGGCAAGGCATACCTCGCAAACAGGTGAGAAGGGTCGTTCCTGATGATGGGCTGAAGGCAGCATTATCCAATACCAGATAGAGGTCGGTGAGAGCCGTTGCGGACAATAAAAATCTGGATATGGATGCGAGGGAAATGACACCGCGCAACCTGAAGTTGAGACGTCGTAGATGCAGATCTGATAGATCTAAACCCCTAAGAAATGTATCTGGGATTGGTTCGTAACCATCCTCGAAGGAAATGGCAAGGCTCTCCAGCAGGGGAAAGGCGTAGTTGGTCACCTTGTAAAACTTGTCGAAGTTGTCTCTCGACCCACTAAAGGCGATCTTGCGCACGTGGTCATGATGATGCATAAGTACAGCACGCATGCGCCAAAGGGCACTGCCAGTGATGTCTCTACACCTGTAGTCGTAGTCAACGAGAATCGGCCAATGACCTGACAGGATCGTCTTGATATGGCCTGGCTTTTCAGGTCCAACGGTAATGCCTAAATCCAAACGGGAGACAGACGTGAACATGATGGCACGCCACTTTCTGCACACATGTGCAAGATTGAACCACACATATTCTTCGCTCCACTGTTGATCAAAGCAATCTTGGACTTGTCGATAGGAATCGAATATCTCTAAAAGTACCTCATCGGGGATATGATTGATCGTCAAGTTCGGCGACCGCTCTGTGTGACTTGAGAAAAGTTAGTGGTGGGTCATGATGCATGATGAGTACTACAGTACATACTTTTGCTTATCCGTGGCCTCCATGGTGTTGGATGTGAGCAAGTCAATAACTGCGTAAGAGGGGTTACATTTTCACACGGCGGAGATTACTTAATCCACCTCGCACGTGGAAAAGTTGCGCAAGCAGGCAGAATCTATCTCAAGACCACCAGTATTAATGCGCCCGAACTATACAACCCACTCTCCATTAAATCATAGACGTGCCGGCTCCACACCTGCAGAGCGAGACGAACAAATATGGCCGCCTCCAGCGATGATTATTCTTGACGCGACCTCCAAAAACGTTTTCTTGCCACTACTTGATGTGAATCGTAATCATATGCCAGTGCCCACAGTAGACATATCAGAAATCGCGTGTTTTGACATTTTAGCACCATGTTTTACAAATGCTTTGCGTTCGCAATGAGAATGCGGGCCCTCTGCCTATGGCGTCAAGGTGCCAGAGAACTGGGAAAGTCATTTTCACGGGTTATACGTGAGCTAGTCATCGAAAGATACTGTACTTAAGATCATATCATGCTCTCGAAATTGACAAACTGGTCACGCGGTACTACTTCGTGCCGTGCTAGGAAGTGATAAGAAATAACGGTAGTTGACGCGTTGATGAGCTTTACAAGCAAGCAGTGTAATGCAGACTCCGGCTTTACAAAATACATTGACCATCTCCGGCCGGTCCGGGCCTGGCCGGTCGTTCAGTTTTGTGTTGGGGGTCGCCGCAGAACGTCGAACAAACTAGATGTCCTCCACTACAGCCTCACAGGAAGAGCTCAAGGCTCACAGGGTCCCACTTGCCTGGCGTGATCAGTGTTCTGCGTACGTCGTTACTTTCTATTCACGTGTTGAGTCTCTAACCCGCTACCCTCTGGCCACGTTCGCAACACATCGTATCATTCCTCGAATCGTCCTGATCACCCGGATGGGTTCCTTGGTTCTATGCGCGCAGCCTACTGCTTCCGCTGAACGTCTGCCGCAAGGAAAAATATTACTTGCCATGGGAATGCGAGAATGAAAGGCACGCGTATGAGAAGTACGTTTTATCGTTGTGGTTTTCTTTTCATCCTTCCTGACATGGATTTTTTGATGTCAGGTGTCAATACGACGAGTAGGTCCTCCATCGCTTTGAACCGGATTGTTTTACAGATCTGAGCGCGTCCTGTGTCTAGTTACATGCGTAGGATGAAGGCATTGTCAAAGCAGAAACTCCGAGAGAGGGAGGCGGCGACAGAGTCATAATAGATGCGCATTGTGTGTTTCCTTTGACATATCCCAATGCAATTCCTGGTTCAGGAGGTACAAAATAATCATTGCGGAGTGGTGGTAATGATGATCATAATAGTGTGCAAATATCATAGCGTGGAGTCATCGTCTCGTCAAACTAGACGACCCTTTTCAGCCTTCCACCTCTCTAACTCCCGTTTCACTCTTTCGACTACATCTGCCTCCGCGCTAGACTTTCCAAAGGCATCGACGAAATTTCCGTCCGGATCCATGAAATAGAAGAATATGGAGTGGTCGACGAGGTAGTCATCACCCGGTTTGGTACCGGGTGGTGTCGAGAAATATACGCGGTACGCCTTGCACGTCGCCTTGGTCGTCGCGTAGTCACCTGCCAGTCCGATAAGGCGAGGGTGGAAGTCGCGCACGTAACGGGCCATTTGGGGGAGTGTGTCGCGTGCAGGGTCGACTGAGATGAATATTGGCTGAACGATGGGGCCATACGTCTTTTCTACACAACGTATTAGTAGAGCAAAAGTCAATCATACGGAGAAGTGGGTGCGCACCAAGCTCCACCACGGCGGCGCTCATCTTGTCCAGCTCTTCCGGACATATGTCTGGGCAGTTTGTGAACCCAAAGTAGATGAGACTCCATTTTCCAAGCAGGTCTTTTTCTGTGAATGGCTTGCCATCGTGGGTCATCATTTCAAATGGGCCACCGACGTGCGCACGGCCGACGGAGCGTGACTCCATCTCCTTCTCTGCTCCAAGTTTTCAAGAACATAACCAACGGGTAGAGATGTCATGGACTGACGCTTTTGCTCTTGCAGTCGTTGCTTTTCCGATCGGAAGTAAAAGTAGAGACCAGTACCGGCCAGAATGAAAAGAGCGGCTGCTTTAGGGGTAAATACCTACATCCCATAAGTGAGGGCAGCGAAAGGGGGGTGATGTGCGGGTGACTTACCCCGACGGCAGACTTGTCCTTGAAGCCATCCGGATTATGAGTCGAGTACTGCCTCCATACTGTACGACCGCGTATATGCAGTGGTGGTATGTGATGAGGTGCCTTTGATGTCCGAAGCTGTCGCTGGAGGACTGACGAGTGTAGCGAACGGCGGAGGACGGAGGACATTGGGAAGACGACTTGCCTGTTTCGGTAAGCAACACTTCTCCCTCGGCGCAGAACTCCGATCGAATCTATTGCTTCTTCCTCCGAGTAGTACTACAGTACAATAGGGTTCCCCCCAAGTGTGTTCACTTTCCCTCGTCTTTTCAGCTCTTCTGATTTATAATCTTGTACGCATCAAGTTACCCTAACAGCTCTATGACCCCCTACTTGCCTGCGAACCGTCATCTCCCTCTGAATCAGCCCCGAACTCGGCCACGAACTTATCTCTTCATCCCCTCCACCAATTATTGCAAGTGGCTCGCCCGTACCAGCCTTCTAGCGTGTAGCCTCCGTCCACAACAGCCAAATAGCAATGCCCCACTCACATCCGACCCATCCACCTTCCGGACTGGTCTAACCCCACGCACAGGACTCACGCCTCTTGTCAGTTGACCCGTGTCCTTCATACTCCTAATAGGCTAATACCGCCGACAAGGACATGTCAAAAAGGGAGTATCTTGGCGAATATACATTTCTACTGATGGGAGGACTTGTTCACTTATGATGATCGTGATGACCAGGCACGTCCCATCATACTAATTTAAAGAGTTCACCCCGACAGGCGGAATAACAAGCCCCTTTTCCCACACAGCTATTCTCCGTCAACCCCATATCCTCACGCGCGACGACCAACGCGAGCAATAAATACTTGGCTTCGTCCACCTTGCCCACTCCATGACTCAGTCCGTTATCGTGGAGACCTTGCACTTATCAACGTTTTCGTCTGGGCCTTGTCCCAACTCCCCCAGTACGTACGGTGTCTGCGACCCTCCTAGCGCACGTAACCGACGATATGTATTATATTGCTTTCATGTATCACACAAGGTGTCAGCGCAATCCGCTGCCTTCAGCAGACCAGAGTACGAAGATGGGTTTAGCTCCGACGATGTAGATGATCAACAATGTGAAGCTTTGGATTACGACGACGAGACTGAGCCCAGGTCCTCCGCCCCGGATAATCCCAACGTCTTCATTTCACGATCTCGAAGATCCTCACACTGCGCCCAGTGCAACGTACCACCAGCACCCCTCACGTCACGGAGTTGTACCTATTGAGTGTCACGACCCCGACCGTGAGAGAGAAAATACCTGGATAGACCAACAATAAACTAGGATGGTCTCACTGCGCCTCACAGGCCTTACCCTTCCGCCTAGCCAGTAGCCACACGCCCACATCCTCACCCTTCGGCCTAACGTTTCTGGCCTGCGTTTCAGTCTTTTTGACTGTATCTGCCTTCGACATGCACCCCTGTCCCGCCCGCACATCCGGAATGCGGTCGCAGCGATCACCAGCCTCCAATTGGGTGTCGTAGAGACGCGACAGGGAATATGGGTAGATGAGTGTCACCCGAGGTAATGTACAGAGGACTCTCGTGCTGCATTCTTCCGAAACTATTGGCGAGTTAAGCGAGCACGACGCATGCAACCTATTAATGATAAAGAATGGAATTGAGTCCGAGCCCCAGTCTGCACCATATTCAAAGGGGTGATTGCAAATTCGTGTGCGAATTCAGTGGGCACGGTACAGGCACGGGTAACCCCACTTAACCCCCTCACACCGTACAGCTGTTTCACCCGTGAATTTTACAGGACATTATTATTATTATTTCTATATCTACAATATATAATCTTACGGTCGAGGTCGGATGGCACTGTAGAAGGCAGTGTGCCTGGCGTCCACCTGCTTCATGCGTTCATCCGACTTCGTATTTACAATACTATCTAAAATAATAAAACAGACTTCCATCTTGCACTTGGAGCAAGGGAGTGGTGGGAGTGGCAGCAACGGTGAGGGCCAGCAGAGGTGAAGGCTTGGGTAGGGGGGGAGGTGCAGCAGAGAGAAAAAACAAAGGAACAACCCCTGTCTCATGCGCAGGAGGATGGAAATGGAAATGGAGAGACCTGTCTCACATTTGGGAGTTGACAGAGAGAGGGGGGGCCGGTACGGAAGATGGGAGGGGTTGTTGGGCCCTTGGATAAGGGGTCAGTATGGCACAGGTACGGGAGTCCAAAACACGTACCTGGGCATACCTGTGAACGGATTCACGTTACCCTCGTCACCCTTCATTCATGGGCCTCGATGTGTGTAAGGTAAAACGTATGGTAGTAAGAGCACGACGATGATGCGGAGTACTGCCGGTCGACCCAGACTGTCCACAGGTGCTCTGCGTGCAAGCTGATGAGTGCGCAAGCAGCCCAAGATAGGTGCCCAAGTCCTTCATTACTTCTTTTATTGTTCTCTGAAGCAGAGTCGGTGTGAAGGATCACAGGAAGCCCACAAGTGAAGCACTCTGCCTGGGACTCGAAGTGGGCCAACAGTGCAAGGTGGCATTCACGGCCATCCTGGCGATGGTTTCAAGCGGTGTCAGCAACGCCCGATAAAAAAGAATGCGATGATCAAGGCGATGATCGGGGCAGCAATGGACTCTGGGAAGCCAAAGGTGTGGAGGTGCGGAGGTGCGGAGGTGCGGAGGTGCGGAGGTGCGGAGTCGCATTCAAGGTCGCATTGAGAAAATTTGGAAGAGTGCAAGGATGGCAAAAAGGTGAACCTGAGAAATGAGATACCAGAAGATCATGCATCAATCACACTGTCATGTGGGACGCTTCATTCAAAAATACTTTAGGACACGAGGCCGCCGCTTCCCGAGCAAGTGGTACAGTAGTACCGCGCGAGCGCCGAGCGCTGAGCAGTCGTCCTCACACTTACTTGACGGGTACGACTCGGCCGTGTTGTGCAAGGCACATAGAACCCTACAGTAACGCGACCCGTGGTCTCCCCCCCGAGTGGAATTGACATGGCGCTGCTGACATGCTTGAACAATACGATCGGCCGTGCCAGTGGGTGCCAACGATCGGGCGCGCCTGGCTTATACGTCATCTGTTCACATGCTTGCGGAAAGTTTCGAGAAAACCCCTTGGAAAACCCGTCTGGAGATAACTTGATCATGCACGATGCGAATCGTGCGATCCGTTTTGCCCCATCCTAATGTTCTCCTCGTGGCTCTCGTGACTCTCTCGTGCGGTGTCTTGTTCGTCCGAGAATCGTTAACACTGGTGTCATATTGCTTTCAGGGATGACTGTGGCGGGGTTTCGGACTTTGGTCGCTCCACGGGTCACCAGTGCGGGTGAGTCCGAGTCGGAGTCGTTTCATGGCCACGCTGTGATCGGCTAATTAGTTACAGCAGTATCCGAAGCTATGGGCCCATGCTTTACGTATAATGTACTGGCGGACTTTCGGTCTCAATAGTGTTTGCACAGTTATAGTACCATCGTTTCCCTATTGTATGCACTGCCCTTTTTTCACCCTTGGTGTTCCCAGCCCTCTCCGGCATTTTCGAGGAAGAATGGGCCTAAGGCAGCCAAAAATACTGGGTGGTAGGTATACTACTAGCAGTGCCGAAGCGGCAACATATCCTTACCACTAGGTGTATTGTGATGCCCGCTTGACCCCGCGCATCCCATCGTGAAAAACGGCTCAAGGGGGTGAACAAAATGACCCTGGTGAGTGGCGATTCCGCCGGCGATACGTTCAAACTAATGTCGTTACATGGTATGGCAAAAGGTTACATAGTTTACAACAAGACACGCAGGCGCTCTAGGTGCATCTTCCCGTACCCTAATGCAGCAGTCGACTTGCCCAGGAGATAGCTAATGGAATTTGGGCCATCCGCGGATCTCACAAAGCCATTTCACCTTTTGGCACCTTTGGCATGGAGAGAAATGAATCGCGCACGGTGCTGTTACATGATCAAGGTGCCAAAGCCAAGTTATCTTATAGGAGAGACACAGAACCCCACAACTTGAAAGCAGCGGAAGTGACTAGCAAATGGTTCAACCGCTCATTCCTTTTACCCCCACTCCCCCTTTTCCACAGTTACGCACACCTACGCAGTCTTCGACGCCTCCCAGCGCCCTCACCACTGAGTCCTATACCCTGAAGTCGACTAGTTTCCCTGGCAGAGAGAGCTCAATGGAAGGGCGAGACATTCAGTTTTTGAATCTCCCACGAGGCTCCAGTGAGCCGCACAGTGCGGTTAATCGTATCTCCCTCGGAGAAAGGATGGATGCACCGCGAATCGGGCACTCGGACTTGCAACTTCCGAATTTCTCAGATTTTCATTCACAGGTATGACTTGTGAGCGGATAATTGAGCCAGTAATCGTTGAAATATTCCTGCCCTCTCCACAGGCCACACATTATCGGGTTCCTTTGCACCCTTATTGGGAGCCATGGCCATTAATGACCGAGCCAACGGTGCTGCCGCCAGAGCAGATTCCGGAAGCCAGCGTTCAGATGGCTCTCGCTCCCGGTATGTCGGATGACAATTGGGGAGATGAGTTTAGAGCATTTGTGGATGACCAAATTCGTGCGAATGGCTCAACACCCGGCCAGGTGAGTGACTGCTGTGGAGAAAAAAAACCTTCCTTGCTAACATCGATGTAATCAGCCTATCACGGATCGAGAAGATTCTCTTAGAGGAACCAACTCGTCATTAGATCAGGGGAACGGGAATGACGTCCAGCTCCGTAACCACAACATATTCAGCACTGCATCCCACCGTTCCCACGGCCAATCATCATATGTATCACCACAGCAGATGGAAGACCTGCCAGACACTCACCGTTACGAACAACGTCTGGGCCAGGGAGTCGAAGCTCCAGAGTTTGGCAAATTTCGAGGGACCCCCAAAATAGAAATCGTGCAGAGGTCCAAGGATAGGGTAACGGGCTCCAAAAAGTGGCCGTGCCATCACGATGATTGCAAGAAAAGCTATGGACGACGCCAGGAAGTTATACGGCATATGAGAGACAAGCACGAGGTACCACCCAAGTGCTTGATCTGTGGGATCAAGTGGACCCGGGCAGAGACTATAAGGAAACATATCTTATCCAAGCATCAAGATCGTTTTACAAAGGAAGAGCGCCAAAAAATATGCAGTTTGCAAGGTCTGAATGACACGGTTGATTTCCTCGAGAGATGGAAATTTTCAAGGCTCTAGAGAAGTAACAAGCCGTAGGCGTGGGTCCCTACTTTACCTGACCCTTTCCCTGGCTAACCTCCTGAAGTCATCAGCAAATGTATTAGCGGAGGGGGGAATGAGTTGGACGAGCGAACAATTATTCGTGACAAGGGCCGATGTGATCGGGGGAGTAGGGAGGCGATCGTTGGGAATTATTCCGTACAGTAATTATTAGGTTCGACACGGATAAAGGAGTGTCCAAAAGGAATATAAGAATGCTCCCGGCTCGGAAAAAGTTAACCATTGTGGACACATATGCACACTGGCACTTGGATGCACAACTCGCAAGGTCGATAATAAACGACCCCAATAGCTCTAGATTCTAGAGGAGTGAATTGCCTCGCATAAGGTTGGCATACCTAGTGACATTGCAACCAATACATTCTGAACAATACCGTACGATGACAACGCTTTGCTATGCCAACTTTTGAAACCTTGAAATACTGCGCCGCGGGAAATGTTGCTCCGAGAGAAATGCTGCTTTCCTTCTGCGAACCGGGGAACGCACGTCACGTTGCCCCTCCACTGCGCGCTCATCTGGTCGCCCCTTCAGCTTTCATGTACACAATTTCGGTGCTAGTGCGAATGGAAGACGGCTTGTGGAACCATAATCTGGAAGTCATCCGCTCGGATCAATGACAAACAAGCGTACAGCGTTACCATATTCAATACTTGGTAGTTTCCGCCGTAATCTCCTCGAACTATATGAACGACGTATGCATGCACATGTCAGGCTATAAACGGAAAGAAGAAGAAAAGGGGTGTACATGACGTTGGAGATAACCCGTCAGCCGTCCCCTCGACCCCCCAGGATCTTGGCATATAGAGGAGTGAGGACGTGGCTGATGATGTCCCCCACGCTGAGGAACGTCTGCTTCGTCGTCGCGGGGTCTGGTTTTGCGACCAGGGACCAACGTCACCTGGCCGCTGGGCCCCATGGGACCATAAACTGTCAGGAATCCGCACAGGATGGCTGCATCCCGGAAATCCGACTGGCCAGCTGACGGTGTGCCAGTGGTGTCTTTTTACGGCACATTCCCTTACACTGGCACACGTTCCTACTGTAATATCCGTCTCCAATGCTCCAATGGTCAAGGAAAAACCAGAAGCTGCAGAAATTACCCCAAACAAGAGACTTACCTCATTGCACGGCTAAATAAAAGGCCCGTGATAATTCTGGAATTGTCGGTCTGAAGCAACATGATCGTCGATACTCAGTAACACGGGAACGTCACAAGAGACGATCGTGCCTCAGTCGTGAATAGCGGACTTCCCATAACTTAACGTGGTGAAATCGGCCTCTGCGAAGCAGCCCCGTACTCTCTTCCAGGGTCATGTCGCAGCGGAAGGCTCACTGAGATGTTCGCCTGGTTGCATATAGCGCATGTGTAGTAAGGAATCGCGAAATCATTTCATCACGAATTCACAATAACTTACTGTACGAGGGACGGCATGATCGCAGGGACTTCCAACAGCTGTCCTCGTTGACAGGAAGATATTGCGTAATGATCACTCGATCACGGCTGAATCCGTGAATCCAAGTGTAAATGATGGCCGTTACAGCGCTTTCCAAAATAGGGGGCCCCTGCTGTCCTATACATACATAGGCTGACTTCCAATATTTGACAGCGGGGATTCATAGTTAAGTGAATTTGAAATTACGTTATCTGGCAAAATTTTGGGTTATCAAACAGCCTTCCCCTCACATTATTTACTTTTATTTAATTACTACAATATTTTAGTGTGAGAAAAAAAATTGGCATGAGTTGTCGGACCACATTCAATCTCAGCCTATGCGTGTCTTTTTTGAAAAAAGGGCCCCCTATTTTGGAAAGCGCTGTACTGTACTGTATTGAATACGTTATAATAAGCTCGGACTTCGAATTTGTCTTCTGAAAAAATGCGGCCTTAGCCGGGTTAGCCCAGAGTGCGGAAAATGCCGGAAATAAGGGGTCTCCTGGTATCTTATGAGAACGCTAGATCATCCCTTTTCCGGCCTCTGTCAGTGGAGTATGACTGGGAGCAGGTGTGGGAGTCAAGGATAGGCAAAATCCGTACCTTCTTCCCCTCAGGTCCTTTGTATCGCTTGATCAACACTGGCCGTCCGTTTGTCGTCCCGTCGGCAAGGTTTTGTCCCAATCCACCACTGGCACCCATCGGGGCATTCCGCGCGGCGAGCATTTCACCAGTAGAAGTCCATGTTGCTTAAAAGCACGGACATGACGTGCTGCAGCTCTGAGATAAGAGTAACCTTCGGGCGTGGTTGTCGATATCACGTCGGCATGTGGACAATGCGATACTTGCGATTCAATGTTGTGAGCAGATTCTTTCGGCGACGACGAGCGGAGCTCCATTTCTCATCCATCGCACGTATATTGAGCAACCTTTAGATCGAGCTGGGCAGCCTGGGCGTGCGTGCATTCCGATCCTATTTCACATATTGTAACGTTATTTTGCCATCATGGAAGATTCCATAGAGTGGTGAACCGGTGAACATCAGGAGAGCACGGGGTCGAACCTGTTCTCCTGTAAGTTGCCTGATGTGGATTTTCGACTGCGTATCGCCGATGCCGAGACACGTCTACCTTCTTCCTGGTCCTTGGCCCGAGTAATGGCCGCATAATGGCCGCAATTGGCAGAATGCGTCGTTGGTGGTCTAGATTTACCTGGAGATCCTAGGATTCCTAACAGAAGTAGTATAGGCAGTACAGCCCCGCGTTTGAAACATCGGAACACACTGTAAGGTGGGCAGCGCGGCGGCGCGTGCACGGACGTTCCCTTTCGTAGTTTAGTCTCTCTTAGCATACATTCAGAATGCTACCCCTCTGTCACTAGGGAAACATGTACTGTATATAACGCCCTCGGACTCTCGAAAATAGGACAATGGACCCTTCTTTTGATCTCTCTTTGTGCGCGCGAATAGAACCAGACACCCTTTCCCCCTTTCGCTCTTTCTTTCTGTCTTTCTTTTGCCCTTCTACTTGAGGATTCCGGACGCCGAACCGAGCCAGTCACCAAACGGTGCTGCAGAGCCGTCACGCGTACCCGATCCTTCAGTGGGAACCTTTATCCTATCTCCCTCTCAATCTCTATCCCTCCGAACTCACTCGGCGCGTCCCCCCGCGCTACAACCCCTCAGGTGGATCCGTTGACAGAGCCAAGAGGTCTACTGGACTTCACACGAAACCATTAATCCACGGATAAGTCAATACACGTTGTTTAAAAAGTAACTTGGACCTGGGAGGCATCTGGCACCGGCGCCGATGTGGTCCCACATGTCCCCTTACACCTTGTACCGAACTCTGCGACGTGTCCCTCTCTCATTGGGAATCATTAAGGGCACGGCAGTGATGGAACACATAACTCTGAACGGCAAAGCAAAGGCGACTCCACGAGTCGCCACTCGAACTCCAGGTATGACATGTCATTGACATTTATGCGACACCATTTGTTTCGTTATCAATACAAATTATACAACACGTCCAAATGGACGCACAGTAGCACGAACGCGGTGTAGGCATCCACGTAAATGACGGCACTTCCAGCGAAATGAAGAAATCAACTACCGACTAAAAGTGGGGCGGGTCGTCGAGCGGAGACATCCCATATACATTACCAAGGGATGATCTGCCTACTCCCAAAGTTTAGATTTTCCAAGAACGACATCCCATGAGAAATCTCATAAAGAGTAAGCGGACTTGGGGGCCGGTATCTGAGGAAGCCTAGTGTAGACAGCATCCATTTGCTATGATCTAGAGGGCCAGCAGTGCATAAAATCCTTGCCAAGCAAGGCGTCCAGTCGTTCATTAGATGAGTCATTGTGGGCCGTAGGATGGCAAAAGCTCAGGCAGTGTTCTGATGTCTCCATCAACCCCTGCCATCGGATCAAATAAATAGACCATTATGAAGCAAGGGGAGAAACAAAGCCCTATGCCGCGCAGCAAGGGCCATGGGGCGTTGAAGCTCGCAAGCGCACTGGCAGTCATTGCGGCAGCAGTTACTAACTGCTCGAGCTCGCCAAGAAGCGCAGTGTCTGGGAGACTGGAACGTCCACATTTACGGAGCGGGGTCGGGAAGGTACCTGTAAATCTTGGATTCTTGCCAGTGGGTGTCACCGTGGGTGAGAACTTGAAGATAATTCGACCGTAGTGCGCATGGAACCGAGGAACCCCGGGCCATCCAGGCGATCAGGACAATTCGAGAGACAGAAGTGAAATGATACGACATGTGGCCAGCGGGCAACAGGTCAGAGAATCAATACGTGAATAAAAAGGCAACGGCGTACGCAGAACACTGATCACGCCAAGCAAGTGGGACCCTGTGAGCCTTGAGCGCGTCAGGACCCATAACTCGGAGTCATAAGCAAGTCATAGTAATAAGTGCCCAATACCAGAAGTAGTACCCTTATTTCCGCCCTCTACTAGTAGGCTACTGTAAGGCCGCATTCTATCGCACCTCCAGGTGCACTTCTCAGAAGACAAATTCGAAGTCCGAGCTTATTATAACGTACACAAGGGTAGGACCCGTGAGTCGGTACTATCACGTACTATTAGGATTTAGGAGTTTCAAAATATTTTTTAAATCATGAATAGCAAAACACCGACAACACCTTTTGCCAATCGGACTGTTGGGGTCGATGTGATAATATCTTAACTAAAGACATAAAGTGTTTCTTCGGCAAAATGTGGATAGGTGGTTGTGTCGGAAGAAAGCCGGATGTGCAATAAGTCAGATATGGAGTGGAGCGATCCAGTGCTGTGCCACGGATCGGGATCCCCCGCCGTGTACGCTCTTCTGTTCACACGGAACCTGTGCAATCCACGTTTCGAAAAAATTGTCTGGGGTCGGATGGTGATAATCGATGATCGCAATCGGTTTTGCTCCATTTTCCTCGTGTGTATTGACCACCCTAGCTAGAATCCTGTTAACACCGGGTCTAGATATGATGCCGTATTGCTTTCGGGGTAACTGTGGCGGAAATTCGGTTTGGTCGCACCACTGGCAACCAGGTGCAAGGGTAACAAATGGGTCGGGCTATCGTCGTCGTGGACTCTGAAGTCGTCACTTTAGAGTATTTTGACGCGCTTAGTTACACGTGATCATTTCTGCTGCCATAGTTACTAGACTGTCAGTTATCCGAGTCGATCCGGTCATCATCCATCCACGTTTACAGGGTACCGTTCGCCACCGTTCACTTGCACAGCTATGTTCCCTATCACATACACACCAACCTTTCACCATCGGTGTTTCCGGCCCTATCCGGGTGGATCAGGCCAATCAGAGGTGACAGCCAAAGCGTGGCACGGACTGGCACCGCGCGAACGTGAATGTATAGATGATTATGGTTGGCTGCCACTAGGTTTAACCAACTTGGTATGGTTACTTCGTGTTAAATGGCCTCCTCGAGGTCGTATCAAAGAATAGGCTGTGCAACCGCAGCAAGGCAGCCAAATACTGGGTAGTAGGTGTACGATCACCGAAATGGCGACATATCCTTATCCACCTAGTGTACTGCAATGGCCCGCTTGATTCCGACCAATTCGCTTTATTCCGTCTGGAAAGGGGGAATAAGGAGATGGAGAAAACGACCCTGGTGAGCGATAGTTCCGCCAGCGGTACGTTCACACTAAAGCAAAGTTTGTTATACAGGATATGCCAGAAGATATAGTGCTTGCAACAAACATGCTATGTGTTATAGCTGCATTCCCCCATAGTCCAATGCATCATCCAACTTTCCCTCCATGCCATGAGGCCTCTAATGAAACCAGCGGAGTTCCCGAAGCTTTGGGAATGGAGAGAGATCCATCGATAGGCATAGCTTGTGTGCCATACCCCAACGGTCTCACATGGGTTGTAAACATTACGTTTTCCTGGGTAGGTGCCAAAGCCGAATGGATATCGAGTTTGTCTAGGTCAGCTATAAGAGAGACAGAACACGGCGACTTGAAAGCAGCGGAAGTGATTAGCAAAGTCTTCAACCTCATTACTTTCACCCCACTCCCCCTCTTGGACAGTTACGCAGACCTACGTAGTCTCCGCCACCAACGCCCTTACTACTGTGTGCCGCCCCGAATTCGACAAGTTTTCCCTGGCAGAGAGCTCTCGATGGAAGATCAAGACGTTCAAAATTTGAACCCCTCACAGGGCTCCAGTGGGCCGCACACTGCAGCTGAGAGCATCGGGCACTCGGACTCGCCGCCTCCAAATCGGTTCTGGTGTGATTATTTACATCCGCTCTGTGAGGAGGTATGACTTTGAACAGAGATTTGCGCCAGTAAACATTGACATATTCTTGCCCTCTCGGCTCAGGCTGCACATTATATGGTCCCTTTGCACCCTTATTGGGAGCCATGGCATTCGCTATTGGCGACCAGGCCAACGGTGCTATCGCCAGAGCAGATTCCCAAAACCAGGGTTCCGATCCCTCTCGCTCCTGGTTCGTCCGATGAAAATTTGGGAGATTTGTTTAGAGCACCTGCGGATGACCAAATTCGCGCAAATGGTTCGACACCTGGCCGGGTGAGTGAGCACCGTGGAGGGAAAAACACCCTTGCTAACATCGATATGATCAGCCCGTCACGGATCAAGAAAATCCTCTTGGAGGAACCAACCCGCCATTCAATCAGGGGAACGGGAACGAGCTCCATTACACCAACCTATTCAGCACTGCATCTCACAGTCAATTATCATGTGTATCACCACAGCAGTTGGAAGGTACTCACCCTTTCGAACACTATCCGGACCGAAGAGTCGAAGCTCCAGAGTTTGAATTTCAATGGATCCCAGAAATGGGAACCGCACCGAGTTCCAATAATAGGACAAGGGGCTCCAAGGAGTGGCTGTGCCATCACGATGGTTGCAATAACAGCTATGGACGGCGCCAGGAAGCTGTACGGCACATGAGAGACAAGCATGAGATTTCACCCAAGTGCTTCATCTGTGGTATCAAGTGGACCCGTGCAGAGACTATAAGGAAACATCTCTTATCCAAGCATCGACATTATTTCACAAAGGAAGAGCGCCAAGAAATTCGCCATTTGCGAGGTCTGAATAACACGATCGATTTGCTCGAGAGATTGCAAATTACAAGGCCCTAGAGAAGTAACAAGCCACAAGCGTGGGTCCCTCCCTACTTTACCCCAACCCCTTCTCTTGCTGACTTCCTGAAGTCATCAGCAAATGGATTGGCGGAGGGGGGCGACGAGTTGAATGAGCGAACAAGTGTTCATGACGACGGCCGATTTGATTAGGGGAATAGAGAGGCGGGATTGGAACACCACCGTTCGGAATTAGTAATTTTGAGGTCCGAAACGCACAAAAGAGTTGTGGGCACGGATATACATAGCATAGACATTAGCTTTGCCTCCTGCGAACCGAACGAAGTGCGTCACGATGCTGCACGCTCCTCATTGGGTCGCCCCTTCGACTTTCGTGCACAGAAAATTGGTGCTCGTACGGCTGGAAGGCGGCTTGTAAATCCGAGTCTGGATGTCATGAGATCAAAACAAATGTACAATATTACCATACTCGATACTCGGCAGTATCCGCCGGGATCTCCGTCCTCGTAATATGTGAATGACGCATACATGCACATGTCAGTAGATGGAAGAAGAAAAAGAGGGGAACGCACAATGTTGGGGATAACCCGTCGCCTTGATCCTAGCCTCTTAGCATACAGGGGTGTGAGGACGTGGCTGTCCTCTGTGGGACGTCTGCCTCGTTGTCACGGCGTCCGGTTTTGGGAGACTAACGTCGCCGTAAGATGTTGTCGCACTCCAGGGCCCAGGCTAACGGGCGGTGTGGTCGACTTCTTTAAACGGCACATTCTCGCCACCCCTGAACACGTTCCTAATATTAGCCGAGAAACCGGGAGCTGCCCGAAGCAAGAGACTAACCTCATTGCACTAAAAGGTCCGTGGATGTTATTGATCCGAAGCAACATCACCGCCGGTATCACGTTCGAGAACGTCACAAGAGACTGTCGTGCCTCCTAGTCATGATGCGCAGGCATGGGAGCCAAGGATAGGCAAAATCCGCACCTTTTTCCCCCTCAGGTCCTTTGTGTCGCTTGATCAGTACTGGCTGTCCGTTTGTCGTCCCGACGGCCATGTTTTTTCCCAATCCACCACCCATCGGGCCCATTCTACGCAGCGAGCGTTTCATCCAGTAGAAGTTCATGTTACTTAAAAGCACGGACATGACGTGCTGTAGCTCAGATAGGAACTTGAATAAACTTCAGGGGTGGTTGACGATATCACATCGGCATGTGGACAACGTGATACGTGTTGTCAGCAGATTCCTTCGGCGACGATGGAGTGGAGCTCCATTTCTCACCTATCGTATGTATACTAGGGTGCCACACAGACGCGGCACAACCCTTGTAAGATGCCACCAATAGTCAGTCATCAGCGTATCAGCGTTACATGGCGGCGCGTGTTGGTCTTACGGCTCGGTCCCGACTGGAACCAGAAAGGCGCCCAAAAAAAAAAGTTCGGAGTGCCAAGCGAGATAAGCAGACTCATAGCAAGGGTCGTGAAGGCTCGCATCCTGGTGCGGGTGCACCCGTGGTCTCGCTCCCAAATGGAACCGACAAGGCTGAAACGAAATGATTGGTCGTGCTGGTGCGGTGCCATCGATCGGGCCTGAGTCGGCCGCCTGACCGCCGTGTACGGCTCTTCTGTTCAGATGGGCCATGGCTGTTAGTGGAACCTCAGGCTGTGCAATCCATGTTTTGAGAAAATTATCCGGGGGCCTATGGTGATAATCGATGATCGGTTTTGATCCACGAAACCGTTTTCCTCGTGCGGTGAATTGACCACCAATGTTGACCACCCAAGTGACCACCCCTACCTAGGTCCTTTTAACACCGCAGTCAAATAGGATCTGCCGTACTGCTATCGGGGATGACTGTGCGGACTTTTGGAATTTGGTCGCTCCACGGGCTACCAGGTGTAAATGTAGCGAGTCGAGCTATCGTCATGGACTCTAAATTTATTAGAGATCGTTTGGGTATTTTGGCGTGACAGTAGCGCTCACACGTGATCCCGTGATCATGTCTGCACCCTTGGTTACTGCCGGACTCAAGGGTTCAGGATACAGTACTACCGTTCGGTTGCACAGCCATACAACACCATTCCCTATCACATCATCCACATCAATCTTTCACTTTCTGGCCCTATCCGGATGGATCAGGCCCAGCAGAGGTGACAACCAAAGGGTGGCACCGCGCGGCCGCGCGAACGTGAACTTCTAGACGATTATGGTTGGCTTCCCAATGTGGCTTCCACTAGGTTTACTTGGTATGGTCACTTCGTGTTGAATGGCATTCTCAAGGTCATATCCGAAGAATAGGCTGTGTCAAGGTAGCCAAGAACTGGGTGGTAGGTGTACGATCGCCGAAATGGCGACATATCCTTATCCACCGAGTGTATTGCAATGGGCCCGCTTGACTCCGATCGATTCGCTTCATTCCATCGGGAAAAATGGAATAAGGGGATGGAAAAACCGACCCTGGTGAACGATGATTCCCCAAGCGGTACGTTCACACTAATGCAAAATTTGTTGTACAGCATACAGAAGATACAGTGTTTACAACAAACATACTATGTGCTATAACTCCATTCCCCCATAACCCAGTGCACCATGCAACCTGCCCTCTATGTCATGAGATAGCTCATGAAATTTCGTCATCAGCCGAGTCCCCATGTCCATGGCACCTTTTGGAATGGAGAGACACCCTTCGATAGGATTAGCTTGTGTGCCATATCCCAACAGTCTTACATGGGTTGTAAACATTACGTTTTCTAGGTAGGTTCCATGATCGATCACGCATGGTGCTTTTACATTATCAGGTTGCCAAAGCCGAATGGATATCGAGGTTGTCTCTGTAAGCTATAAGAGAGACAGAACACTGCACGACAACTTGAAGCAGCGGAAGGGCCGAACAAGTCTTTAACCTCATTCCTTTCACCCCCACTCCCCCTCTTGGACAGTTTTGTAGTCTCCGCCCCCTCCTAGCGCCTTCACTGTGTGTTGCCCTGAAGTCGACAAGGTTTCTCTAGCAGAGAGAGCTCGATGGAAGAGCAAGACGTTCAAAATTTGAACCTCCCCCAGGGTTCCAGTGAGCCGCACACTGCAGTTGAGAGCATCTCCTTCACAGTTTGGATAGATTCACCGCGAATCCGGTATTCCGACTCACAACCTCCAAATTGGTTCTGGTGTGATTATTTACATCCGCTCTGTAATGAGGTATGACTTTGAACGGACATTTTCGCCAGTAAACATTGATATATTCTTGCCCTCTCGGCTCAGGCTGCACATTATATGGTCCCTTTGCACCCTTATTGGGAGCCATGGCATTCACTATTAGCGACCAGGCCAACGGTGCCATCGCCAGAGCAGATTTCGGAAACAAGCGCTCAGACGTCTTTCGTTCCCGGCATGTCCGATGGCAACTTGGGAGATGAGCTAAGAGCATCTGCGGATGACCAAATTCATGCGAATGGCTCGACATTCGGCCAGGTGAGCGAGCGCCGAGGAGAAAAAAAACTTCCTTGCTAACATCAATTTAATCAGCTTATCTCGGATCAAGAAGACTCTCCCAACTCGCCATCCGATCAGTGGGACGGGAACGGCGTCCAGCTGCTCGACGTTCCAAACTTTCAATGGATCTCAGAAACGGGAAGTGCGCCGAGTTCCAAGAACGGAAGACAGAACTCCAAGGAATGGCCCTGCGGTTACAAAGGTTGCAATAAACGTTATGGACGGCGCCAGGAAGCTTTCCGGCACATGAGAGACAAGCATGAGATCCCGCACGAGTGCTTCGTCTGTAGGATCAAGTGGACCCGGGCAGAGAAGATAAGGGAACATCTCTTATCCAGGCATCAAGATCATTTCACAGAGGAAGAGTGCCAAGAAATACGCCATTTGCGAGGTCTGAATGACACGATCAAGTTTCTAATCACAAGGCGCCAGAGAAGTAGCAAGCCGTAAGCGTGCGTCCCTACTTTACCCCGGCCCCTTCTCTTGCTAATTTCCCGAAGTCATCAGCAAATGGATTGGTGGAGACGGATGACAACAAGAGAACAAGTATTGTGACGACTGCCGATGTGGTTGAGGGAGTAGAGAAGTGGATTGGAAGACCACCGCCACCGTTCGTACAGTACAGGTCTGAGACGGATAAAAGAGTGTAAAAATGCATCCGACTCGGAAGAAACTAGTTTGTGTGCACGGATGTATATTTGCCTCGCTTCGCGGTCAATAATAAAAGGCGCCAAAGGCACTATATTGCGGCGCCACACTGCCACCAGAAGTGTTACTCCGTGAGAAATGCTACTTCCCTTCGAACCGAGCGATGTGAGTCACGATGCCCCTCCGCTCCGCCCCTTCGGCTTTCGTTCACAGTTGGTACAAATGGAAGACGGTTGGTGTAAAACATAAACCTGGAGGTCATCAGCTCAGATCAATGACAAACAATGTACAGTACAGTATAGTATTATCATACCTGATACTCGGCAGTATCCGCCCGATTCCGCCGTGATCTCTGTCCTCGAACCATATGAACGACGCATGCATGCACATGTCAAGCTATAGATGGAAAGAAGAAAAAGAGGGGAGTGCACGGTGTTGGGGATAACCCGTCTGCCGTCACTTCGACCCCCTATACCAGCATAGCACACAGGGGAGCAACGCCGAGTGAGGACATGGCTGATGTCCCCCGCGCTGAGGGACGTCTGCTTCGTTGTCACGGGGTCAGGTATTGGGACCAGGGACCAACGTTATGTCATCTGGCCGTCTAAGGCCCGAGACCATAAACGCCAGGGGCCCGCACAGGATGGCTGCACTCCAGATATATGACTGGTCGACTGACGGTGTCACCCCGCCGGTGTGGTCTACTTCTTTTACTGTCAAGTTTTACGGAACATTCTAGCCACCCCTAAAAGACGTTCCTAGCAATACCAGTCTTCAATGGCCAACTTGAAAGAGTCTTGGAGAAACCGGGAGCTGCAGAAATTACTTCCCAAACAAGAGACTAACCCCATTGCACTAAAAGGTCCGTGATGATTCTGGGTTTATTGATCGGAAGCAACATCACCGCCGATAACACGTTCGAGAACGTCCCGAGACTCCGAGAGACGGTCGTGCCTCCCAGTGCCAGTCATGAATAGCGGACATCTCCCGTAACCTAACATGGTGAAATCGGCCTCTGCGAAGCAGGCTCATACCATGGTCTTCCAGGGTAATGTCACAGCGGATGGGCTCACTCTGAGATGTTCCCCTGGTTACATATAACACAAGAAATCACGAATTTACAATACGAGGGACGGTCGCAATGACTTCTAACAGATGACGGTGACCGATGACCTCGTTGAAGATATTGCGTAGTGATCACGGTCACGCCTAAATCAGTATCATTCAGACTTGATAAGTGCAGTAAAATGCGGCCTTAGCCTAGATAACGGAAATAAGGGGACTTTCTGGAAAGCACATCTGATATGTCCTGTAAGAAAGCTCGGCGGTCCCGTTTCTGTTGAGAGTGGAGCCCAGTATGAGCAGGTCTGAGGTCAAGGATAGGCAAAATTCGTACCTTTTCGCCCTCGGCTCCTTCGTAATCGCGTGATTAGTACTAGCCGTCCGTTTGTCGTCCCGTTGGCCAGGTTTGGTCCCCATCCACTACCGATCGGGCTCATCCTGGGTAGCAAGCGTTTCACCAGTAGAAGTTCATGTTGCATAGAAGCATTGACATGACATGCTGCAGCTCTGAGATAGGAGTAACCTTCGGGGGTTGGTTGTCGATATCACGTCGGCATGTGGACAATGTGATACTCGCGATTCACTGTCGTCGGCAGATTCCTTCAGCGACGGTGGAGTGGCTCCATTCCAAGCTCCATTCTCATCCACCGTACGTATATTGAACCCAAATACCTGCAAATACCATCGTAAGACGGCGCGGCGGCACAGCCAGACGTCCCTATACTATTTTACCTATTGTAACGTTATTTTGACATCACAGAAGATTCCATAGAATGGTGGTCTTTCGAGAACATCAGAAGAGCAAAGTGTCAAACCTATTCCCCACGAATATCCTCAAGAATATCCTGTGAGGTTGACTGATGTGGACTTCCGACTACGCGCCCTAAAAAATTACTGTATCGTCCCACCAAGATCTTTACAGCTGGCTGTAATGTAACTTACCTAACAGAAGCCTAAGGAGTTCAAAGACAAACACGTCGAGCTCTCCAACGCCATACACGACGCCGCTTCCCGAGAAAGTGCAGTACTACCGCGCGAGCAGTGTCTTCCTCACGCTTGACGGGTATGACATGCCCATGCTGAATGGACCCAGAACCCTAACGCGAGTGCACCCGTGGTCCCGCTCCCGAATGGAACTGACGCGGCGCTACTGACGTGCTTGAACGATATGATCGGCCGTGTCACTGTGCCACGGATCGAGATCCCCCGCCGTGTACGCTCTTCTGTTCACATGGAACCTGGGGTCGGATGGTGATAATCGATGATCGCAATCGGGTTTGCTCCATTTTTAGCTAGAATCCTGTAACAGAATCCTGTTAACCAAGCTGTTAACACCGGGTCTGGATATGATGCCGTACTGCTTTTGGGTTGACTGTTGCGGAAATTCGGTTCGGTCGCACCACTGGCAACCAGGTGCAAAGGTAACAAATGGGTCGCTCGTCGTGGACTGCTGAAGTCGTCACTTTAGAGTATTTTGACGCGCTTAGTTACACGTGATCATTTCTGCTGCCATAGTTACTAGACTGTCAGTTATCCGAGTCGATCCGGTCATCATCCATCCACGTTTACAGGGTGCCGTTCGCCACCGTTCACTTGCACAGCTATGCTACAACATATCACATACACACCAACCTTTCACCATCGGTGTTTCCGGCCCTATCTGGGTGGATCAGGCCAATCAGAGGTGACAGCCAAAGCGTGGCACGGACTGGCACCGCGCGAACGTGAATGTATAGATGATTATGGTTGGCTGTCACTAGGTTTAACCAACTTGGTATGGTTACTTCGTGTTAAATGGCCTCCTCGAGGTCGTATCGAAGAATAGGCTGTGCAACCGCAGCAAGGCAGCCAAATACTGGGTAGTAGGTGTACGATCACCGAAATGGCGACATATCCTTATCCACCTAGTGTATTGAAATGGCCCGCTTGATTCCGACCAATTCGCTTTATTCCGTCTGGAAAGGGGGAATAAGGAGATGGAGAAAACGACCCTGGTGAGCGATAGTTCCGCCAGCGGTACGTTCACACTAAAGCAAAGTTTGTTATACAGGATATGCCAGAAGATATAGTGCTTGCAACAAACATGCTATGTGTTATAGCTGCATTCCCCCATAGTCCAATGCATCATCCAACTTTCCCTCCATGCCATGAGGCCTCTAGTGAAACTAGCGGAGTTTCCGAAGCTTTGGGAATGGAGAGAGATCCATCGATAGGCATAGCTTGTGTGCCATACCCCAACGGTCCCACATGGGTTGTAAACATTACGTTTTCTAGGTAGGTGCCATGATAAATCGCGTATAGAACTCTTACAATATCAGCGTACCAAGCCGAAGGGGTATCGAGGTTGTCTCAGCTATAAGAGAGATAGAACTCGAAGGCAGCGGAAGTGACTGGCAAATCCTTCAATCTCATTACTCCCACCCGCACTCCCCCTCTTGGATACCTACGTAGTCTCCATCGCTTCCCGGCGCCCTACACCCCGACAGAGAGCTCAATGGAAGAGCAAGACGTTTACCCACTAGGCTCCAGTGAGCCGTACACTGCAGTCGAAAGCATCATCTCCGGAGAAAGGATAGATATACCGCGAATGGGGCAATCGGACTCGCAGCTCCCAAATTTGTTATGCTGTGATTTTTTTTATCCGTCATGGAATCAGGTACGACTTTGAATGGACAATTGCAAAAGTATTGATATATACCCCCCTCTCCACTCAGGCTGCACATTATAGTCCTTTGCACCCTGATTGGGACCCATTGCACTGGCTATCAACGACCAGGCCAACGGTGATATCGCCCGAGCAGATTCCGGAAACTAGTGTTCCGGTGACTCTCCCTCCCCGTTTGTGCGATGAGAATTTCGGGGTTGAGTTCAGAGCATTTGCAGATGACCAAATTCGTGCGAATGGCTCAACACCCGGCCGGGTGAGTGAGCAACGTGAATGGAAAAAAAAAATCCTTGCTAACACTGATGTAATCAGCCCATCACGGATCAAGAAGATTCTCTTGGAAGAACCAATTCGCAATTCGATCAGGGGAGCGGGAGCGACGTGCAGCTCTGTAACCCCAACCAATTCAGCACTGCATCCCACGATCAGTCATCACGTGTATCACCACGGCAGTTGGAAGACATGCGAAGCACTCACCCTTTCGAACGCCATCCGGACCAAAGAGTCAAAGCACCAGAGTTTGGCGAATTTCAATGGATCCCAGAAATGGGAATTGCGCCGAGTTCCAAGAACAGGACAAAGGGCCCCAAGGAGTGGCCGTGCCATCACCAAGGTTGCGATAAAAGCTATGGACGGCGCCAGGAAGCTATACGGCACGTGAGAGACAAGCATGAGATCCCACTCAAGTGCTTCATCTGTGGGATCAAGCGGACCCGGGCAGAGAAGATAAGGGGACATCTCTTATCCAAGCATCGACATCATTTCACGAAGGAAGAGCGCCAAGAAATTCGCCATTTGCGAGGTTTGAATAATACGATCGATTTGCTCGAGAGATTGAAAATTACAAGGGTCTAGAGAAGTGACAAGCCGTAAACGTAGGTCTTTACTTTACCCCGACCCCTCCTCTTGCTGACTTTCTGAAGTCATCAGCAAATGGATTGGCGGAGGGGGGCAACGAGTTTAACGAGCGAATAAGGATTCATGACGACGGCCGATGTGATTGGAGTAGAGAGGCGGGAGAGGCGGGATTGGAAGACCACCGTTCGGAATTAGTTCGTATAGCAAATTTGAGGTCCGAGAGGAACAAAAGAGTGTCCAAAAGAAATGCTCCCGGATCGGAAGAAACTAGCCATTGTCGGCACGGATGCAAATTAGCTTCGCTTTGCGGTCGATAATAAAGCGCCAAAGGCAGTATTGCGTCGCCACACTGAATTGTTACTCCGTGAGAAATGCTACTTTCCTTCTGCGAACCGAGCGACGTGCGTCACGATGACCCTCCACCGCGCGCTCCTCATTGGGTCACCACTTCGTGCTGGTACGAATGGAAGACGGCTTGTGTAAAACATAAATCCGGAGATCATCAGCTCGGATCAATAACAACCAAGTATTACCGTACTCGATACTCGGCAGTATCCGCAGTGATCTCTGTCCTCGACCGCTGTATATGAACGATGCATGCACATATCAGGCTATAGATGGAAGGAAGAAAAAGAGGGGAACACACCGGGAAACCCATCAGCCGTCGCCTCGATCCCTTAGGATCTTAGCACAGCATACAAGGGAGTGACGACATGGCTGATGTCCCCCACGCTGAGGGGCGACTGCTTCGTTGTCGCGCGGTCCCGTTTTGGGACCAGGCCCGGGACCAGCGGCGCCGTAAAGTTATGTCACCTGGCCGTCTAAGGCCCACAAGACCATAAACGCCGCCAGGAGCTCACACAGGATGGCTACACTCCTGGCCAACTGGTGGTGTGTTCTGCATCTTTTACGGCACATTCTCGCCACCCCAAAGACACGTTCCTAATATCAGTCTTCAATGGTCAAGAGACTCGGAGAAACCGGGAGCTTCCCAAACAAGGGACTTACCTCATTGCACTAAAAGGTCCGTGATGATTCTGGGATAATTGGTCTGAAACAATATCACCGCCGATAACACGTTCGAGAACATCACAGGAGACGGTCGTGCCTCCCAGTCGGGAGATGTCCGTAACTTAACATGATGAAGTCGGCCTCTGCGAAGCAGCCTCGTACTATGCTCTTCCGGGGTAATGTCAGAGCGGAACGACTCACTCTGAAATGTTCGCCTGGTTGCATATAGCGCATGTGTGGTAAGAAATCGTGAAACCGTTTCTTCACGAATACAATACGAATACGAAGGGCGATCGCAGCGACTTCCAACAGATGACCTCATTGAAGACATTGCGCAATGATCACACCTAAATCCCAGGCTCCTAGAACCAGCCTCTCGTACCGCTCGAAGGGGGGTTTATCCTGGTATATGTAGTGTTACATAAGCGATCATAGTGACCAAACATGCCAAAATATTTACATGACAAACAAAACTAACCCCCCCAACTCGCGGTAGAGAGGCTGGCACTTTTGGCTTTTGGAATCCGGCGTTTTACGGGCCGCCGTTTAATCCCATTGTTAACGCAGTAAACCCTATCATGGGTCTTAATAACCGTAGTAACATAATATTGATCATATAGCACAAGCGTCAACACTACACGATGATGGAATCAACTACCCTGCGCTCTTGGACTGTTTCAGAGATTCACAGCCCTGTTGAAGATAAGTACAACATGCCCCATTTAATTTCTGGCTTCACCCCTCAGAGGCCTCACCCTCGCGCTCACCCTGACCCACGCTCCCCTCACCCTCGCGTTTAGGGCATGGGGAGCGAAGGATCCGGCGGCGGTGGTGGCGGTGGTGGTGGCGGTGGGAGAGTACGTGAGCGCTACGGGGCAGGGGACCGAGAAGAAGTGGACGCAGATACTGGTACCGATGAAAATGAAGAGGTCGATAGTGAAGGTGAGTAACAGGGCGTAGTACCGTGGATTTGGGCGTGGCGCGTAATGACACGTATCGCACATTATTCGCACACGCGTGCAGAAAGAACAGGTGAGGTAGGCGACGAATAAGCAGCGATGGTCGTCCGAGGTGCCCGGGCTTGCTGAGTGAGCCCGCGTCGTCCTAAGCCTTTTGAGGGCTTATTGAGGGGCAAGGAGTGCGGCAGCGCTCTTGATTCGCTGGGGCGGGCTCGTACGACGCATGCTCGATATTCCTACCGAGTTTGGTGGGGTGTTGTCTTGCCGGAGGAGCGCGCGCGGTCGTAGGGGAAGGGTGTGGTTGTGCGCCTGCGAGGCTCACGCGCGTTGCCGCACCACCGGCCTCCCGGACCGCTGCTCCGCCGCGCTCTACGTCTAAGTGAGTGTGGTGCGCATTTCTACGCGTGCTGCCGCGCCTGCGGCGCATCAACGTGACCGGTAAAATGTGCCACGGTGACGGGATGGCGAGCGCGACAGTGAGCATGAGGTGAGCGCCAGTGAGCGCAAAAGCAAGGGTGAAGGTGCGTGCATGCGCACTGCATGCATGAGAACATTAGCTTTGTTGACATTTAATGTCGTGGCACTCGAAGATCCCCTATATCGAACCTGGTGCAGTTCGAGCCTGGTGCAAGGTTGTTCGGATGTGGGGTCGGGGTCAGGTGGTAGCGGTAGCGGCTCCGTAGAAGTGGAGGACGCGAATGTTGGTTGGTCGGGTCGTAAACGGGGCCGTGAATCCATTACAGTAACTCAGTATCACGCAGTGACACGCACACCCTCAGACCCATGTGCTCGATGAGTCAGCGAATGTACTTGGGCGGGCAGTGGCGGGGCAGTTCTGGGGGGGCATGACTCCCCCGCCACCACCCGCGTGTAGGCCGGAGCTCTGGCCATCAGACGTGCGGGAGCAATGGAACAGCTTGGCGCGAGGGTGAGGGGAGCGCAGGTGAGGGTGAGGGTTAGGGTGAGCGCAAAAGTGAGGATGAGCACGAGGGTGAGGATGAGCACGAGTGTGAGGATGAGCACGAGGGTGAGGATGAGCGCGAGGGTGAGGGTGATGAGAGCGGGTGAGGACTCGGAAGGAGTGCACAAGATCAATATTACAGTTACAATATTACGGTTATTAAGACCCATGATAGGGTTTACTGCGTTAACAATGGGATTAAACGGCGGCCCGTAAAACGCCGGATTCCAAAAGTGCCAGCTACCGCGAGTTGGGGGGGTTAGTTTTGTTTGTCATGTAAATATTTTGGCATGTTTGGTCATTATGATCGCTTATGTAACACTACATATACCAACAGGATAAACCCCCCTTCGAGCGGTGCGGTACGAGAGGCTGGTTCTAGGAGCCTGCCTAAATCCATGAATCCAAATAGATGAAGGGTAAATGACAACACTGGTCCCACATAGTACCCTCGAGCACGTTGAGCTCTGATAAGCGCTGTAAAATGCGGCCTTAGCCGAGAGGGCGGAAATAAGGGAACTTTCTGGTAAGCACATCTGATGTGTCCTCTAAGAATGCTCGGTCATACCATTTCTGTTGAGAGTGGAGCCCAGTATGAGCAGGTGTTGGTGTAAGGATAGGCAAAATTCGTACCACTTTCTAAAGTCCTTCGTATCGCTAGATCAGTACCACCCGTCCGTTTATCATCCCGTCGACCAGGTTTGGTCTCCATGCACCACCGATCGGGCTCATTCTGCACAGAAAGCGGTTCACCAGTAAATTTTCGTGTTGCATAAAAGCACCGACATGGCGTGCTGCAGCTCCGAGAGGAGTGAACTTCGGGGGGCGGTTGTCGTCGGCATCATGTGTACAATGTGATACTTGCAATTCGATGTTGTCAACAAATCCCTTCAGCGAGGGAGGGGCTCCATTTCTCATTCATCGTAGGTATATTGAGTCCAAATACCACCGCAAGGCGTGCGAGACACATCCAAACGTCCCCATTCTATTTCACCTATTGAAACCGTAAAACGTTATTTTGTCGTCAGAGAAGATTCCATGGCATGGTGATTTTTCGAGAACATCAGAAGAGCACAGGGTCGAACCTATTCTCTACGAATATCCTTTGAGGTAGACTGATGTGTATTTTCGACTACCGCCGATGCCGAGGCAGCAGAAATACGTTTACCTTCTTCCTGGTCCTTGGCCTGAATAATGGCCGCATACTGGCCGCATTTTGCAGAATGGGTGGTTGACGGTCTAGACCTGCCCGGAGATCCCAGCAATCGAGCAAAAGTAGTATAGCCCCGCATTTCAACACACCCTCAGGCTCAGGGATAGGTGGACCCGCTGGTATGTGAGAGAACCAAGAGATTCACTGTACGTCACACAAAATCCATAATCCACGGACAGGTCAGTACACGTTATTTAAAACGTTAACACGGACCTGGTAGGCAACTTGCACCGCCAATGCAGTCCCACATGTTCCCATATACTTTGTCCCGAACTCTGTGACGTGTCCCCCTCTCTCCTTGGGAACCATTAAGGGCACGCAACACATAGCTCTGGATAGCAAAGCAAAAGAGACGACACTCGAACTCCAGGTATGTCATCACCATTTGTTTCGTTATCAATACGACGGCACGTCCCGGGATGTAGGCGTCCACCTGGATGACGACACTTCCAAGCGGGATGAAGGCGAAAAGCGGGGCCCGTGGTCGAGCGGAAACATCCCATATACTCTTCACTAAGTTAGATTTTCCAAGAACGAGATCGCTTGGTAACTCTCATAATAAGTGGACCTGAAAGTCGGTACTGTATCTAAGGAAACCTAGGGTAGGCCGCAGCATCCACTTACGAAAGGGAGTGTCTTTCTAATCATCTGATGTCTCCATCAACTCCTGCCATCGGATCAAATGAATAGACCATGATGAAGCAACGGGAGAAACAAGGTCCTGTGCGCACCAAGGACCATGTTTTGAAGCTCGCAAAACGTCATCGTGACAGCAGTCAATTACTCGAGCTCGCCAAGAAGCGCAGTGGTCTAGGGGACTGTGGCGTCCGGAAACGGTTTGGAGAATTTAAACTCCGTTGCTGTTGCAGTGGAGGCATCATCTTGCTGGCACTTTCTCCTCCACAGTCGGATATGATGAGCCAGCGGTCCGCATCGCACTCTCTCGTCTTCTTCAACTGCACTCGCGAGTTAACCCTCCCTAGCCAGAGTCGCCACCGAACTCCGATCGAATCAGACCAGTACCAATGGGATCTCTCGTCCTCTTTAAGGGCTGGATCCCTTTCTTCTGCTATCTTTGCAGGTCCGCGGAGACCGTCATGTCCATGTTTCATAGCCATACCGTCTGTTCACTCCCCTTGTCTTTCTAGCTCTTCTGATTTATAATCTTGTACGTTCACAGGTTGCTGCGCAGCAGCATCAAGTTACCCTAACAAAGCACTATGACCCCCTACTTGCCTGCGAACCGTCAGCTCTCTCTGAAGGCCTCGTCCGTGAACTTATATTATGTCTTGATCACCTCCGCCAATTATTGCAAGTGGCCCGTACCAGCCTTCTAGCACGTAGCCTTCGTCCACAAAAGCCAAATAGTAACCCCCCACCTACATCTGACCCATTAACCTTTTCGACTGCCACGCACTGGACTCACCGACGAATATACATTCTACTGAGGGAGGACGTGTAGTTCACTTATGATGATCGCGATGATCAGGCACGTCACATCATACCACATCCTCATGCGTGATGACCAACGCCAGCCGCACTATGCACATCAAAGTTGGCTTTGCTCACTTTGCCAACTCCACGACTGTCCGATATCGTGTAGACCTCAATGCACTTATCAAACGTTTTCGCCTGAGCCTTGTCTCAGCTCCAAGTGCGTACAGTGTCTGCGACCCTCTTAGCGCACGTAACCCACGATATGTTGTCATGTTGCTCTCATGTATCACAGACACAAGGTATCAGCGCAATCTGCAGACCAGAGTACGAAGATGACGGGCTCAGCTCCGATGATGTCCATGGTCAAGAAGGTGAGGCTTTGGATGACGAAGACGAGACTGGGCCCAGGTCCTCCACCGTCTTCACTCCACGATTGCTCTCGTCATCACCCGATTTGACCTCAACCCCTTCACCTATTGCTGCGTCTCGAGCAGGGTATCGTCAATCCCGAAGATCCTCACACGGTGCCCAGTGTGACGTACCAGCCCTCTCACACGTCACGCAGCCCTGAATCTCAGTCGACGTCGACCTTGCGCCTATGGAGTGTCACGACCCCGACAGAGAAAGAAATTCCTTGGCCGTGTCATGGGCAGAAGAACGGTGCATTCGAGCTTGAGGCAGACGATGACATTGTGCGTTTGTGCGATGGACCTCCCGACTCTGAAATAGTGAGATGCTCGAACTCCTACCGCATCCCCACTTGATCATATTTGAAAGTGACGTGTAGAATGTGGGATATGAACCCCCTCGCGGCCGTCTCTGGCAAGGTCTTTCGGATGTGTATCATCCGACATTCGCTTAACCCGATGTAGGACGAGAAACTGCTCTTCCACGTGCGTAGTACGAGCGATCGTTCCGCGTACAACTCACCGTCCTCAATTGAGATAAGTTCTCGTCTAGCGACTATGTTGGCAATGATGCATCGAGATCGCAGAGCTGGTTGCAACCGTCCCGAAAACGACCCTGACACGGGGCTGTATCCTGAAGAAGGCAGCACACCTTCCAGTACAAACCCACGCTCACCACTGCGGAGAAATGCTCTGGGAATTGAAATAATCACATTCCGGTGCGTTGTGATACTTGCTGCTGGAGTCTGGAGTCGGGCGCTTGTCGTGTAAGACTGATCCCTAATGCAGTGCCAAGTACCAATCATAGCAATGACTCTAGTCCGGATTACTCGAAGAGACAAGCGACTCGATCTTCACCCGGTGGGACAAGAACCCCAGCACGGACGTTCCGTGAAGCGATACAGTGCCTCGAAACGGAAATATGCAGACTCAACTCGGAGAAGAAGCGTAAAAACTGCGAGACGATTCCTGGTCCGTGGAGGTGGACAATGACGTCATGAAGTCAATGTCGACGTCAAACGTCGATAATTTGAAATTGGTTTTTTCGCGGTTCCGGGTCGGTACACGCCCAACGCCGAGGCTACCGCATTACTAAGCCTCCTATTGGCGAAATTCTCGAAAACGCACTCAGCCACCGCCATCAGTCGCGTCTCGCTCTCGCTCACCGGACTCACCCGCGTGTTTCCAGTCTATTCTATGAATAGACCAACAATAAACTCATAGGATGGTCTCACCGTCCCCACTTGCCGTGTACCTCCTCACTCTTCGGCGTAACATTTCCTGCCTCAATGAAGGCAATCATCAGCCTTCAAGCGGGCAGAGTGGGTGTCGTAGGGAAGTGACATGGAAGACGAGGTTACGGTACATGTACACTGCCGCACATGAGGCCACTTGTCATTTTAATTACCGAGCACCGAATTGCTCAGTATGGGCAATCAAAGTCCCAATCATAGTAAATACATAGGGGTGATTGCAAATTCATATGGATGGGGGTTGCCATTGAAGTTACATTGATTGGGGGAAGTTGGCACAGTGATCAGCCTGTGTGAGCCATGTCACCTGCCCTCGGCATGCGACATTTGCCAATTGTAGATATGGGGACATATTTACAACCCACCAACAGTCAGACATCCGAGTCAGCGTTGGGGCGGCCTGTTCAAAGAGGCGCGAGTTGGCCTTCCGGCTGGGTCCCCAGGACCCCATATGGTCTCGGAAGCAGAAAGATATTTCCTGATGTAGGGTTGTGAAACCCAACTGTTCTCAAAGACAAACACGTCGAGCACTCCGAAGCCATGCACGGACCAGAGCACGGTGCCGCTTCCCGAGCAAGTGGTGCAGTACTACCACGCGAGCAGTGTCGTCCTCACGCTTTGACGGGTATGACACGGCCGTGATGAATGACGCCCAGATCCATGGCGCATCGGCGCGAGTGCACCCGTGGTCTCGCTCCCAGCCCAGATGGAACTGACACGGCGTTATTGACGTACTTGCTCGTTATGATCGGTGGCACCGAATCCCACTGATCGGGAACGCCCCCCGTGTACTGTTCATGGCTCTCGCCGCCAAATTTCGCGGAACCTGTGCAATCCATGTTTCGAGAAAACTATCTGGGGTCTGATGCTTGGTCTGATGATCGATCGGTTTTGCTCCCCCCAAAAGTTTTCCTCGTGCGAGTCGTGCGGTGTATTGACCACCTTGGGTTGGTCCTTTGAACTCCTTTCAGCACCGCGGTCAAATCGGGTCTGGATAAGATGCCGTACTGCTTCCGTGGGTGACTACGGCGGGCATTTGGTCGCTCCACGGGCCAACAGGTACAAAGGCAGTGAGAGTTGAATTCACTTTAATATTAGGGTATTTTGGCATGTAACGTTTAGTTACACGTGATCAGGTCTGGTTGTGCGTTACCTTGATTCGGACCTCCAGTGTCCAGGGTACTACCGTTCACATGCACAGCTGTACTACAACAACGTATCACATCCACAATAACCTTTCACCATCAGAGTTTCCTCCGGCCTTATCCGGGTGGATTAGACCGAGAGGTGACAGCCAAAGGGTGGCACCGCCGCACCGCGAACGTGAACGCATAGACGATTATAGCTGGTAGGTTTAACCAACTTGGTATAGTCATTTCGTGTTGGATGGCCTTCTCGACGTCGTATAGCCAGGTAGCCAAGTACTGGGTGGTAGGTGTACGATCGCCGAAATGGCGACCATTCCCGTCCACAGTGTGTATTGAATGAGCCCATTTGACTCCGATCGGTTCACTTCATTCCGTCGGGGAAAAGGGAATAAATGGGACTAGAGAATGGACAAACCGACTCTGGTGAGCGATTATTCCGCCAGCGGTACGTTCACAGTAAAGCAAAGTTTGTTATACAGGAGGATATGCCAGAAGTTACAATGTTTACAACAGACATGCTGCTGTAGGTGCATTCCCCATAACCGAATACACCATCCAACCTGCCCTCATGTCATGAGATACCTAATGAAATTATGAAATCAGCGGAGTTCCCAAAGCCATGACACGTTTTGGAATGGAGAGACACCCTTCGATAGGCATAGTTTTGTGTGCCATACCCCATCAGTCTCACATGGGTTGTAAATACGTTTTCTAGGTAAGTGCCATGATAAATCGCGCATACTTTTGCAATATCAGGGTGCCAAAGCCGAATGGGTATCGAGGTTATTTCAGCTATAAGAAAGACAGAACCCGACACTTGAAGGCAGCGGAAGTGACTAGCAAGTCTTTCAACCTCATTAGTCCCACCCTCACCCCCGCCCTCTTGACAGTTACGCACACCTACGTGGTCTCCGCCGCTTGCCAGTGCCCTCACCACTAGGTGTATGCTATACCCTGTCCTCAACAAGCTCTCCCCGACAGAGAGAGCTCAATGGAAGAGCGAGGCGTTCAAAATTTGAATCTCCCACAAGGCTCCACTGAGCCGTACACTGCAGTTGAGTTTATCTCCTCCGGAGAAGGGATAGATATATCGCAAATCGAGCACTCGGGCTCGCAACTCCCAAATTTGTTATCGAATAACTTTTTTCATCCGCCATGTAATCAGGTATGACTTTAAATGGACAATTGCAACGGTAATAATTGATATATACCCACTCTCTCCACTCAGGCTGCACACTATGGCGGTCCTTTGCACCCTCATTGGGACCCATCGTATTGGCCATTGACGACCAGACCAACGGTGCTATCGCCCGAGCAGATTTCAGAAACCAGCGTTCCGATGACTCTCGCTCCTGGTTTGTCCGATGAGAATTCGGGAAATGAGTTTAGAACGTTTGCGGATGACCAAATTCGTGCAAATGGCGGCCGGGTGAGTGAGCACTGGAGGAGAAAATAACACCCTTGTTAACATCGATGCAATCAGCCCATCACGGATCAAGAAGACTTCCTTGGAGGAACCCACGATCAGTTATCACGTATATCACCACAGCAGTTAGAAGACATGCGAGGCACTCACGAGTTCGGCGAACTTCAATGGATCCCAGAAATGGAATCGCGCCGAGTTCCGAGAACAGGATAAGGGGCTCCAAGAAGTGGCCGTGCCATCACGATCGTTGCAATAAACGCTATGGACGGCGCCAGGAAGCTATACGACACATGAGAGACAGGCATAAGATTTCACCCAAGTGCTTCATTTGCGGTATCAAGTGGACCAGGGCAGAGAAGATAAGGGAACATCTCTTATCCAAGCATCGACATCATTTCACAGAGGATGAGCGCCAAGAAATTCGCCTGAGGTCTGAATAATACGATCGATTTCCTCGAGAAATTGGAAATTACAAGGCTCTAGAAGTAACAAGCCATAAGTGTGGGTCCCTACTTTACCTCGACCCCTTCTCTTGCTAACTTCCTGAAGTCATCAGCAAATGGATTAGCGGAGGGGGCGACTTGAACGAGCGAACGGGTATTCATGATGACGGCCAATGTGATTGGGGGGGTAGAGAGGTGGGATAGGATCGGAAGACCACCGTTCGGAATTAGTTTGTACAGTAATTTTGATCCGAAACGAATAGAGTTGTGGACACGGATGTACATTAGCTTTCGCGCTCGGCTTTGCGGTCGATAGTAAAAGGCGCCAAAGGCACTGTATTGCGCCGCCCCACTGCCACCAGAAATGTTACTACTCCGAGAGAAATGCTACGCAAACCGAGCGACGTGCGTAGCGATGCCCCTCCACTGCGCGCTCCTCATTGAGTCTCCCCTTCGGCTTTCGTGCACAGAAATTTGCTGCTGGAACGAATGGAAGACGGCATGCGTAAAACACAAATCTGGAGGCCATCAGCTTGGATCGACGACAAACAAACGTACAGTCGATACTCGGCGGTATCCACCATTTTTTCTGTCTCGAACTAAATGAACGACACACGCATGCGCATGTCAGGCTATCGATGGAAAGATGAAAGAGGGGACGCTACGATATTAGGGATAACCTGTCAGCCGTCGCCTCGATCCCCTAGGATCTTAGCATAGCATACAGCCCCAGGAGACCATAAACGCCAGGAGCCCACACAGGATAGCTGCGCTGGATGACTGACGAACTGGCGGTGTAACGGCGGTGTTGTCGACTTCTTTTACGGCACATTTCGCCACCCCTAAAACACGTTCCTAATACAATCCTCAATGGTTAAGAAACTCGGGGAAACCGGGAGCCGCCTCAACCAGCTCATTGCAAGCCAAATAAAAGGTTCGTACTATGATTCTGGAATTATTAGTCTGAAGCGACATCACAGTCGTGATAGCGCGTAGCTTAACAGAGTGAAATTCGGCCTCTGCGAAGTAGCCACGTACAATGCCCTTCTAGAGGGTAATGTCACGGACGGAACGAGTCACTCTGAGATGTTCGCCTGGTTGCATATAGCGCACGTGTAGCGAAATCGTTTCATCACAATACGAGGGGCGATTGCACGACCCCTAACAAATGACCGCGTTGAAGATATTGCGTAATGATTACGCCTAAATCCGTGAATCTAATTAGACTGACAGCCGTTAGCGACTCACGGGTCGTACATGGCACATACAGTACCATTGATTACGCTGAGCTCGGACATCCCTTTTCTGTCGAGAGTGGAGCCCAGTATGAGCAGGTCTGGTGTCAAAGCAAAATCCGTACCCTTTTTCCCTCAAGTCCTTGATCAGCACCACGTCGCCCTGTCGGCCAGGTTTGGTCCCCATCCGCTACCGATCGAGCTCATTCTGCGCGGCATTTCACCAGTAGATGTTGATGTAGATAAAAGCACCGACATGATGTGCTGCGGCTCTGAGATAGGAGTAACCCTCTAGGGTGGTTGTCGGTATGCGCGATTCTATGTTGTCAACAAATTCCTTCGGCGACGAGGGAGTGGCTCCATTCTCATCTGTCTTGAATCCAAATACCATCGCAAGGCGTGCGAGCCACAGCCAAACGTCCCTATTCTATTTTCACCTACCGTAACGTTATTTTGCCATCACGGAATGTTCCATAGAATGGCGGTCTTCGAGAACATCAGAAGAGCACAGCCTGAGAGTCGAACCTATTCTCAATGAATATCCTGTAAGGTTGACTGATGTGGACTTTCGACTACAGCCGACGTCGAGGTCCTCGAGGATAACTTTTTCCTGGCCCTTGGCCTGAATAATGGCCGCATAATGGCCGCAATGCGTCGTTGGAGGTCTGGATATACCCGGAGATCGACTAGTATAGGTGGTACAGCCCCGCATTTGAACATCGGAACACACCTCAGGGGTGTGGATGCGCCCGCACGTGAGAGAACCAAAAGACCCACTGAGACCCTTAATCTATGAACAAGTCAGCACACGTTATTTAAAAATTAACACGCACCTGGGAGGCATCTTGCACCGCCGATGTAGTCATGTCCACATTCACCTCGTACGGAACTTTGCATGAGCCTGCAACATGTCCTTGCTCTCTCCTTGGGAACTATTAAGGGCACAGAGCATATAGCTCTAGACAGCAAAGCAAAGGCGACTCCACGACTCGCCTCTCAAACGCCAGGTATGGCATTTATGCGACATCATTTGCTTCGATACGACACCACGTTTAAATAGATGCACAGTGGCACGAGCCCCGGATGTAGGCATCTACCTAGATGACGGCACTTCCAAGCGGGATGAAGGGACTAACTACCGACGAAAAGCGGGGCCGTGGTTGAGCGGAAACATCCCATATACTCTTCACCAAGTTAGATTTTCCAAGAACGAGATCGCCAAGTAGATCTCTCATAAAGAGTGGACATGAAAGGCCGCAGCATCCACTTACGAAAGGGAGTGTCCTTCTTATGTCTCCATCAAACCCTGCCATCGGATCACTGGCAAATGAATAGACCATGATGAAGCAACCGGGAGACAAGGTCCTGTGCGCACCAAGGACCATGTTTTAAGTTTTGAAGCTCACAAAACGCAGCCACTGTGGCAGCCGTTAATTACTCGAGCTCGCCAAGAAGTGCAGTGTCTAGGGTACTGGGGCGTCGACATTTACGGAGCGATACGGTTTATCAGGGTTAGGGGAGAAAGTGACATTCCGGTAAACTCCGTTGCTGACATAATGGGGATGGTCTATCTCACTATCTACCGTACAACTGACAGAACCAGCCTCGCACACTCTCTACAGTACTTCTTCGGCTGCACTCGCGAGAGCAGCCCTCCCTCCCTTGCGAGAGTCGCCTCAGATCGAATCTATTGCCCCCCTTCAGCCAATACGGTTTCTCCTCGTCCTCTTTAAGGACTGGTCCCCTTTCTATCCTTGCGGGTCCATGGAGATCGCCATGTCTATATTTCATAGCCATACCGTGTGTTCACTGCCCCCTGTCTTTTTGGCTCTTCTAATTTATAATCTTGTACGTGCACAGGTTGCTGTGCGGCAGCATCAAGTTACCCTAACCAAGCTATATGACCCCCTACTTGCGTGCGAGCCACCACCTCCCTCTGAATCAGCCCCGAACTCGGCCGTGAACGTATCTCTTCATCGCCTGGGCCAATTGTTGGAAGTGGCTGTACCAGCCCTCTAGTACGTATCCTCCGTTCACAGCAGAATAGCAACGCCCCACTTACATCTGACCCACCTACCGTACTGGTCTAACCCCATGCACAGGGTACACCCCCGAAACGGGTCTCACGCATCTGATCAGTTGACCGACGTCCTTGATACCCCCGTCTCCTAATAGGCCAGTATCGCTGACAATGACATGCTCAGGAAGGAGTAATTGGGCGAATATGCATTTCAACTGTTGGGAGGACGTATTCACCTATGATGATCACGATAATCAGGCACGTACCATCATACTAAATTAATGAGATCACCCCGACAGGCGGAACACTAAGCCCCAAGCCCTTTTTTCCCACACAGCCATTCTCCGTCAACTTCATATCCCCCCGCGCGACGACCAACGCAAGCAGTACATCAAAGTTGGCTTCGTTCACCTTGCCGACTCCACGACTCAGTCCAATATCGCGGAGACGTAAAATGCTCTCATCAAACGTTTTCGCCTGAGCCTTGTCTCAGCTCCTCCAGTGCGTCTGTGACCTTCCTCCTAACGCACGGAACCCACGATATGTGTCATGTTGCTCTCATATATCACAGACACAAGGTATCGTCACAATTCATCAGCAGATCAGAATACGAAGATGATGGGCTGAGCTCCGATGATAGATGGTCAATACGGTGAGGCTTCGGATGACGACGACGACGACGACGAGACTGTTCCCAGGTCCTCCACCCTGGATGATTCAAACGCCTTCACGCCACGATCTCTGTTGTCATCACCTGATTTGACCCCAACCCTCTACCTACTGCTGCATCTCTGCCTCCAACCTAGCAAGGCCGACGATTTTCAGACGGCGCCCGGTGCGACGTGTCAGCACCCTCACACGTCACTGAGCCCTGAATCCTAGTCGGCATTGACCTTGCGCTTATTGGGTGTCACGACCCCGTCAGTGAGAGAAAGAAAAATTCTTTGGCCGTGGCATGGGCAGAAGAGCGGCGCATTCGAACGTGAGGCAGAGAGATCGACAAACTCTAAAACAGTGAGTTGCTCGAACCCCTACCGCATCCCCACTTAATCAGATTTGAAAGTGACATGTACCATGTGGGACGTCTTTCGTGGTCGTCTCATTCGACATCCGCTTGACCCCATGTGGGATGAGAAGCTGCTCTTCCACGTGCGCAAGTACAAGCGATCGTTCCGCGTGGAACTTATCGTCCTCGATTGAGATAAACTCACGTCCAGTGACAATGTTGGTAATAAATGCATCGAATAGCAGACCTGGCTGAAACAATCCCGAAAAAGGAACCTGACACGGGACTGTATCCTGAATACGAAGACGGCACACCTTCCGGGAGTACAAACCGACGATCACTACTGCGGGGATCGCAACCCCCCTGTTATAATGCAATCTTCTAATGATGAAGAATGGAATCGAGTCCAAGCCCCAATCGTAGTAAATACATTTCTACAATTTGGCAAATGTCGCCGAGGGCAAGTGACAGGGCTCACACAGGTTGATCACTGTGCCAATCATCCCCAATCAGTCGGTCATCAACGTGCATCAACGTTGGGGCGGAGCGGCGCGTGTTGAACTTACGGCAGGGTCTCAAGGGCCACGCATGGTCTCAGAACACTTACTGTATAGCAAGCATATTTGGGTTTTCCTGATGTAGGTAGGGTAGCGAAGGCCAATTGTTCCCCGCAAAAACATGTCGAGCTCTCCAACGCCATTTACGAACCAGAGCACGGTGCCGCTTCCCGAGCAAGGGGTGGGGTACTACCACGCGAGCCTTTGACGGGTATGAGGCTGTTATGAATAGCACCCAGAACCCTGGCGCGAGTGCACCCGTGGATTAGCTTCCACATGGAACAGACACGCCACTATTGATGACGTGCTCGCCAGCCGTGTATGCTCATGGTATCGCCGCCGAGTCTCGCGGAATCTATGCAATCCATGTTTCGAGAAAACTATCTGGGGTCTGATGGTGATAATCGATGATCGCAGTCAGTTTTGTTTTGCTTCGCCCAAACGTTTTCCTCCGAGTCGTGCGGTGTATTGACTAGATCCTTTTAACACCGCGGTCAAATGGGGTCAGGAAATGATGCCGTACTGCTTTCGGGGGTGACTGTGGCAGAATTATTTGGTCGCTCCACGGGCTACCAGCTGCAAAGGTAGCGAGTGGCTCGAAATATTGTTGGTTGAGTTGACTCTGAATTCTCGTCAAAGTTCGTTTTGAATATTTTGCTTGATATTTTGGCGCGACAACGATTGGTCACCACGTGATCGTGCCCACTCTGGTGCCAGACCCCATGGTTACCACCATTCGCTTGCACTGCTACACTACGACATCGTTTCCTCCATACTATCACATGATTCACATCCGCTTCAACCTTTCACCATCGGAGTTTCCGGCCCTATCTGGATGAATGAGGCCCAGTAGAGGTGACAGCCAAAGGGTGGCAATGCGCGATTCGCGCGTGAACGTATAGACGATTATGGTTGGCAAGATGGTTGGCTTCCACTGGGTCTAACCGACTTGGTATGGTCACCTCGTGAATGGCCTTCTCGAAGAATAGGCTGTGCAACCGCAGCAAGGCAGCCAAGTACTGGGTAGTAGGTGTACAATCGCCGAAATGGTGACATATCCATGATATCCTTATCGTCCGAGTGTATTGCAATGGGCCCGCTTGACTCTGATCGGTGCGTTTCATTCCGTCTGGGAAAAAGCAGTAAGGGGATGGACAAAAGGCCCTGGTGAGCGATGATTCCACCAGCGGTATGTTCAAACTAAAGCAAAGATTTTGTACAGGATATGCCAGAAGATACAGTGCTTACGACAAACGTGCTTTTCGCCATAGCTACTTTCCCCCATAGCCCAATGTACCACTCAACCCGCCTCTATGTCATGAGATAGCTGATGAAATTCTGTCATCAGCGGAGTTCCCAAGGTCATGGCACCTTTTGGAATGGAGAAACACCCTTCGATGGGCATAGCTTGTGTGCCATGTGCCATACCCCAACAGTCTCACATGGGTTGTAAACATTACGTTTTCTTGGTAGGTATCATGATGAACGATGCATGGCACTTTTACAATATCAGAGTGCCAAAGCCGAATGGATATCGTTGTCTCAGCTATAAGAGATGCAGAACTCGACAACCCGAAGGCAACGGAAGTGATACAAGATCCTCATTACTCCCACTCCCACCCCCTCTTGGAAAGTTACGCACACCTACGTAGTCTCCGCCGCTTCCTAACACCCTCATCACTGGGTGTCCTGTGCCCTGACCTCGACAATCTTTCCCTGACAGAGAGCTCAATGGAAGAGCGAGATGTTCAAAATCTCCCGCAAGGCTCCAGTGGGCCGTACACTGCAGTTGGGTGCATCTCCTTCGGAGAAAACATAGATATACCGCAAATCGGGCACTCGGACCCCCAACTTCGAAATAATTTTCCGAATAATTTTTTTCATCCGCCATGTAATCAGGTATGACTTTGAATAGACAATTGCAGCACTAATTATTATTGATATATACCCGCCACCTCCATCCAGGCTGCACATTATAGCGGTCCTTTTCACTCTCGTTGGGACGTATTGTATTGGTCATTAACGACCAGGCCAACAGTGTTATCGACTCTCGCTCCTGGTCTATCCGTTGAGAATTTTGGAGATGAGTTTAGAGCATTTGCGGATGACCAAATTCGTACAAATGGCTCGACACCTGGCCAGGTGAGTGATCACTATGGAGGGGAAAAAAATACTTGCTAACATCGACGTCATCAGCGCATCACAAATCATTCTCCTGGAGGAGCCAACTCGCCATTCGATCAGGGGAACGGGAACGAGCTCCGTAACCTCAACCTAGCGTCCCACAGTCAATCATCACATGTATCACCACAGCGTGTGGAATACGTGCCAGGCACTCACCCTTTCGTACCCTATCTGGACCGAAAAGTCGAAGCTCCAGAGTTGGGTGAATTTCAATGGATCCCAGAAATGAGAGTTGCGCAGAGCTCTAAGAACACGACGATCTCCAAGGAGTGGCCGTGCCTTTACGATGATTGCAATAAAAGCTATGGACGGCGCCAGGAGGTTATACGGCATATGAGAGACAAGCATGAGATCCCACACAAGTGCTTCATCTGTGGGATCAAGTGGACCCGGGCAGAGAAGATAAGGGGACATCTCTTATCCGGGCATCGAGATCGTTTCACGGAGGAAGAGTGCCAAGAAATTTGCCATTTGCAAGGTCTGCATAACACAATCAATTTACTCCGGAGGTTGGAAATTACAATGCTTTCGAGAAGTAACAAGCCGTAAGCGTAGGTCCTACTTTATCCCGACCCCGTCTCTGGCTAACTCCCTAAAAGTCATCAGGAAATGGATTAGCGGAGGGGGCGACGAGTTGAACGAGCGAACAAGTATTTATGACGACCGATGTGACTGGGAGGATAGAGAGGCGGATTGGAAGACCACCTTTCGGGATCAGTTTGTACAGCAATTTTTAGGTCCGAGAGGAATACAAGAGTGTCCAAAAGAAATACAAGCCATTGTGGGCACGGACGCATGTTAGTTTCGCGCTCGACTTTGGCGGACGATAATAAAAGGCGCTTTGGCGCCTTTATTGCGCCGTCACAGTGCTACCAGAAATGTTACTCAGAGAATGCTACTTTCCTTCGAACCGAGCGACGTGCGTCACGATGCCCCTCCCCCACGCGCTCCTCATTGGGTCGCCCCTTTGGCTTTCGTGCACCCACAGAAAGTTGGCGTTGGTACGACTTCGGAATGGAAGACGGCTTGTATGAAACATAAATCTGGAGGTCATCAGTTCGTATCAACGACAAACAAACGTACAGTGTTACCGGCAGTATCCCCTGTGATCTCTGTCCTCGTATTACTGTATATGAACGACGCATACAAGTATATGTCAGGCTAAAGATGGAAAGAAGAAAAGAAGGGAGCGCACGGTGTTGGGGAATCGGGATAACCGGATAACTGGTCAACCGTCGCCTCGATCCCTAGGATCTTAGCATAGCATTCAATCGAGTGAGGACGTGGCCGATTTCCCCCACCCTGAGGGACGTCTGCTTCGTTGTCACGGAGTCCGGTTTTGGGACCAGGGACCAACGTCGCCGTAAGGTTATGTCACCTAGCCGTCTAGCCCCACGAGACCATAAACGCCAGGAGCCCACGATGGCTGCACTCCGTATGACTGGCCAACTGGTGGTGTGGTCTACTTCTTTTCTGGCACAGTCTCGCCACCCATAAAACACGTTCCTAATACCAGTCCTCAATGGTCAAGAGTCTCGGAGAAACCGGGAGCTGCTCCAAACAAGAGACTTACCTCATTGCGTTAAAAGGTCCGTGATGATTCTGTGATTATTGGTCTGAACAGTAAACTGCTGCCTTACTAGTGGCCTATAGAGCGGAAATAAGGGGACTTTCTGGTAAGCACATCTGATAAGAAAGCTCGGCCATCCAAGCGGCCATCCCATTTCTGTTGGGCGGAGCCCAGTATGAGCAGGTGTGGGTGTAAGGATAGGTAAAATTTGTATTTTCCTCTCAAGTCCTTCGTATCGCTTGATCAGTACTGTATCACCCGTGACGGTGACCCGTCCGCTTGTCGTCCCGGAGGCATCCACTACCGATCGAACTCATCTGCGCAGCAAGCATTTCACCGGTAGAAGTTCAGGTTTCCTAAAAGCACCGACATGACGTGCTACAGCTCTGAGATAGGAGTAATCTTCGGGGGTGGTTGTCGATATCACGTCGGGGCATGTGGACATGTGATACTTGCGTGTCAGCAGATTCCTTCAGCGACGAGAGAGTGGCTCCATTTTTCATCCATAGTACGTCTATTGAGTCCAAATACCACCACAAGGCGTGCGAGACACTGCCAAACGTCCCTATTCTGTTTCACCTACTAAGCCGTTATTTTGCCATTACGGAAGATTCTATAGAATGGCGATCTTTCGAGAACATCAAAAGAGCGCAGGGTCGAACCTATTCCCCATGAATATCCTTTGAGGTTGACTGATGTGGATTTTCGACTACCGGCGCCGATGCCGAGGCAGAACTACACTTACCTTCTTCTTTCCTGGCCCTTGGCCTATGGCCGCATAATGGCCGCATTTTTCAGAATGCGTCATTGGCGGTCTAGATCTTCCCGGAGATCCTAGTAATCGAGCAAAAGTAGTATAGATGGTACAGCCCCGCATTTGAAACATCGGAACACACTCTCAGGGGTAGGTGGATCCGTTCGTATATGAGAACCAAGAGATCCACTGTACGTCACACAAAACGCTCAATCCACGAACAAGTCAGTACACGTCATCAAGCACATTATTTAAAATTTAACACGGACCTGGAATCATCTTGCCGATGTAGCCCCACTAGACGCCCGCATGTCCCTATATACCTTGTACCAGACTCTGAGACGTGTCCCCCCTCTCTCCTTGAGAATCATTAAGGGCACGGAACACATATCAAAGCAAAGGAGACTCCACGAGTCGACATTCAAACTCTAGGTATGTCATTTATCACCATTTGTTTCGTTATCAGTACGACAGTACGCCCAAATAGACGCGCAGTGGTACAAGTCCCGGGGTGTAGGCACCCAGTGCCACCCACCTAGATAACAGCACTCCCAAGCGGGATAAAGGGGTTAACTACAGATGAAAAGCAGCGCTGGTGGTCAAGCCGAAATATCCCATATCCCATATAGCAGACCACCGTCTGCTAAAGAGTGAACTTGAAGGTCTGTATCCGAGGAAGCCTAGGGTAAACCCCAGAATCCACTTGCCATGGTCTAGAGGGCCAGCAGTGCCTTGAGTAGCGCATAAAAATCCTTGCCAAGCAAGGCATTTAGCTAGGCCGTTCATTGGATGAGGCATTGTGGGTGGTGGGATGACGAAAGCTCAGGCAGTGTTCTGATGCCTCCATCAAACCCTGCCTTGATCAAATTAATAGACCATTATGAAGCAACAGGGAAAACAAGGCCGTGTGTGCAGCAAGCCTCAGCTGAGCGAGGATGAGGATCATGAGGTTTTGAAGCTTGCAGAGCGCAGTCATCGTGGTAGCAGTTAATTACTCGTGCCCACCAAGAAGCGCAGTGTCTTGCATCCATATTTACAGAGCGGGGTGCCGGGAACGGTACTTGTGCATCTTGGATTCTTGCTGGTGGGACCAGGTGGGTCACCGTGGTCCGTGGGTGAGGAAGAGGTGCACACGTGACAAAGCACACGTGATACGACCTGAAAGGGGATCGATCTTAATCCAGATGACGTCATCGAGCTGGCTGATCGATACTCCCCCGATTTTGCTGATCCCGAGTCCGTCCCCCCATCTCCGCCACCGAGCGGACAGCGACTCGAGCCTTGTCGGATCTGGCGCAGATGCCCAAGCTCAGTAGAAATGACTTTGTTCTTTCTCGTCATGTATACTTCCACGATACTGACAACTACTACCTCATCATGGTACGCGCAAGGTCTTGCGCAAGTAACGTTACGCGCGGGGGTTTTCAACTTACCTTTTTTTTACTCATTTTTGAAATAGGACTCCCTTCCTAGAGGTGATTTGCAAAAATTGAAAGCACGGATGGACACACTGTTCTCAGCGAATTTGGTATTTTGCCTGGCTGTTCGGCGACTGTACCCAGAAAATACATTTCACGCGCAGCCGTAAGCACACCGGTGTACTCGTCTCCGAAAGTCCTCTTTGGAGACGACTACGGCTTCGAACAAGGCTTCGAAGCCGATCTCTGGGCTTTCGGTGTTATCCTGTCAGAAATGATACCATTGGAGGCCGTGACTTTGATGAGACTGTGTAAGTAATCCTTACATACAACGCTTCCTTCACATACATCTACTTTCACTCTGACGTGTCACGATTCAGCTACCCTGAGTCGTGGCCCGAGCGAGGATCGTACAGTACCAGAACGGCAATGATCGCAATCCTCGGCATCTCGCCTTCTCGGCAGACTTGTCTCGCCTCTGTGTTTCCACCCCAACACGCTGCATATCGTCAACATCCCCTTGGCGTTCGGCTTGGGAAAGCAGATTAGGAGACCTCGCGGCGGCACCAGCGCTGGGGTGCCGCGGGGTGTTCTCGAATTCCATCACATTACTGATCGCCAACCTCCGCTCTACCACTCGGAGAGTTGGACTTTATTCACTTCTTTACTGTAAAACGTTAATGTACCACATTCTCGCCCCAGGCTATCCGCGGTCTAGCACAGGCACCCGTTTTCCTCAAAAAATCGCATCATGGCCTTCAAGTTCGCGACGCGTTTCGGACGGGTGAATTCGAGGTGAATTGGTTGCGAGGGCGGCCGCACGCCGTGAGGTGTTTGCGGCGCAGAGTGGTGTAAAAGGTAGTTTCGGAGCACGTGATCCGCTGCCAGTGTTTGGATTGGCTCCCCAGAACTTACGAGCAAGCGATTTGGTCCGGTGTGTGTGAAGGGAGAAAAGGCGTTGAGTGTATGCTCCTGTGAAAGGGTCTCCGGTAACGGTGCAACAAAACAAAGATGTGCGAGGAACCAAGAAGAGAACTTAGCTGGAATGGTCTGAGTGTCGGTGTCGTGCTTTGAGGGCGTGAAGATGGGTGCAGGTGGAAAGTGGGTTGGGTCCTTCCATCTGGGGGCTTTGTGAGCGCGGTTTGGTAGACTAGGAGTGCGGTGAGTAGTGCCAGCATTCGGCCCACAAACATCGCACGGTGGCTTCCTTGGTCTCCCTTTTCTGGTCCTTGATGGTACAGTATGTGGCTCCTTTACTTCAGCGGGGTAAGATGAGCGTGTTGCATTAATGCGAGGTGTTTGACCCTCTTGAAGCATGAAAGGTGCTGACTTGGGAAGACACGCCAGCCGGATTTCACGTTACCTATGGACCGGCATTGGCCGCGCGGTGGGGGCTGATTATGTAAAGATAATCGGAACGTTGATCATCGTCTTGTGCGTGCGTGCTTTATCCAGGCGGTCCGTCAAGAGTGCAGCCTGTCGCACAACTTGTTGATCCGTCTTCATGTTCTCGTCCTCACCTCCACTCGTTCACCCCTTGCTAGCGCTTAGGTGACTCATAATTTATTGGACCCACATATCGAGTTGGCACCTTGGTCGGCTCAGCCTGAGTGTTAATTAATGCATCGCATCGCCGCCAGACTTTCGGTTCGGGACACCGCCATTTGCTTTATAACCCATACAGTCACACTGCTATCGCTCCTTATCACATCCATACCGCTTTTTTGGTGATTCCGGTGTCTCGGGTGCACCCCGTATGATCATATCTGGTGGTCAGGCCCAGCAGAGGTGCCAAAGGCGTCCAGTAGCACATGGCACACCGCACGAACGTGAACGATCATGGTCGGCTTCCACTGGATACCACCAACCTGGTATGGTCACTCCGTGTTGAACTCCTACTAGTCAATTGGGGGGTGCTACCGACGCAGTGGATCATGCCCACACGTACTCGTGCTGTGTGATGCACTGCCTCCTCGATGCTGTATTGAAGAATGGGCTGCACAGCCGCATCAAGCCAAAATACTGGGAGGTGGGTATTCGCCGCATTCAGAAGTCGTGAGAAAGGGCACAAAGGGAGGGACAAAACGATACCGGTGAGTGACGATTACACCAGCGGTGCGTTCGCACTAAATGCAATTGAAGCACAAGGTGTGGTAGAAATTTACAACAGACACGCCAAGCACTGTATCCGCTTTCCTACATGCCTCCACGTACGATCCAACTTGCTCTTTAGATTATGAGTTGGCTAACAAAATTTAGGGTCATCCACGGAGTTTCCAAACTCATGCATGGCACCGTTGGGCATGGCGGGCCGCCCATCAAGGTACGTGAACGCCCCAGGGCCCATTGTGCCGCGCGCTGCGCAGCCTGCGCCACGCCGCTACGCGACTTGGGAAGTCGGATATGGGCTAAGAGACATCCCTGGATAGGTATGGCGTGTGATGTGACATATCCCTACAGTCCCAAACGGGCTGTCGGGTTCCCACAGGCAGGTGCCATGATTTTATTGCGCATCGAAGTACATCATACGAAAGAAGTAACGGGAAGAAAACAGAATGGTTATCGGGGCTGTCTCAAGAGGTATAAGAGAGAAGGAAAATATACCACACGGAACCCGACAACTTGAAGGCAGCGGAAGTGACAATTCCTTCAGCCGCTCATTGCTCCTACCCCCACCCCCACTCCCCCTCTCCGCCAGTTCGCACGCCTTCGTAGCCTCCGACGCAAGTTTCCCTGGTAGAGAGCTCTATAGCCTCTATGGAAGGACGAGACGTCCGATATTTGAATCCCCCCCAAGCCTCCAGTGAACCGTACACTACGGTTAAGTGCAGCATCTCCTTCGGAGAAAGGACAGATGCGCCGGCTATCGGGTATTCGGAATCGCAACTTCGAGATCCGTTATCGGATAATTATTTCCATCTGCTCCGTTTTCAGGTATGATTTTGATAGACAATTGCGCTAGTAATCACTGATATATACACGCCCTCTCCACTCAGGCAGCACATTATAACTTTCTTTTGCGCCCTGATTGGGAGCCATGGTGTTGGCCATTGGCGGTCGGGCAAATGGTGCTATCGCCAGGGCAGATTCTGGAAGCCGGCTCTCGGATGACTCTCGCTCCCGATATGTCCGATGGGAATTTGGGAGATAATACGAGAGCTTTTGGGGAAGACCAAATTCGTGCAAGTGGATCATCAAGACCCGGCCGGGTGAGCGAGCGCCGTGGAGAAACACACACACACACATTCTGACATTGATTTAATCAGCGCATCACGGATCAGGAAGATTTTCTTCAAGGGACCAACTCACCATTCAATCACTGGAACGGGAACGACGTCCAGCTCCATAATCCTGACCTCGCTGCATTCCATGGTCGATCATCACATGTATCACCACAGCAGTTGGAATACATGCCGGACACTCACCCATTCAAATACCATCCGGGCCAAAGAGTCGAAGCTACAGAGTCTGGCGGATTAGAAATTGCGCAGGATTCCAAGAACAACGTAATGTCCTCCAAGGAGTGGCCCTGCCATTACGATGGTTGCGATAGTATCTATGGACGACACCAGGAGGTTAAACGGCATATAAGAGAGAAGCATGCGATCCTACCCAAGTGCATCATCTGTGGTAACACGTGGACCCGGCCAGAGAAGATAAGGAAACATCTCTTATCCAAGCATCGACGTCATTTCACAGAGGAAGAGCGCCAAGAAATTTGCCATTTACGAGGTCTGAATGACACGATCGACTTTCTCAAGAAATGGGAAATTACAAGGCTCTAGAGCAGTAACGAGCGATGAGCGTGGGTCCCTACTTTACCCCGACCCCTTCTCTGGCTAACTTCCTGAATCGTCAGCAAAGGACAGCAAATGATTAGCGGAGGTGGCGGGGGGGAGGGGGGGAGGGGGGGGAGGGGTTGGGCGATTTGACATACACCGTACGGGACGCGTGGCCCCAGATGACTCGGGTTTGTGGTTTTGTATCATAATTGTGTCTGTAGGATAGTTATTCGAGGATCGTGTACTGAAGGCCTGTCGGTTACTGTATTTCTTTGGGCAATTGTGAATAAAGATAACCACGGATTCGAGGGAGCAGGAGGGCCCACGTTTTTTGCTGTCCTCCTCGCAGTCCATTTATGGACACTGGCAGCTGAGCGCTGAGCCCTTGAGTGCAGCTCCGGCAGGCCAATTGGTATACTAGTTATTTGCGGTCGGCTCTTATGAGTAACGGAAATATAGAGGGTATATGTGACGACGGCCGATGCGATTGGGGGAGTAGAGACTCGGAGGCGAGGGATTGCAAGAGCAAGACTCTGCTGCAAGAGGATGGACGATATCGGAAGCAGTCTGTGCGGTAATTTCAAGGTCCGAGGTTCGAAACACATAAAAGAGTATCCAAAAGGAATACAAGTGACTTGTATTCCTTTGGATACTTGAAGAATGCTCCCGGCTCGGAAGTACTAGAAGCTGATCATTGGGCCAACGGATGCAGGGATGGATAGAGGGACATCATTAACTTTGCCGTAATATTAGGCACCAATACGCTAGAGTCTAGATTCTAGATTCTAGACGTGATTACACCGAGTGATTTACCCCGCAATTACAGCCGGTCAACCCATATGACATTCAGATTTTCACCATCTTACGCCTCTTGTTACGCCTTATCGGCATTATCGCATCTCAAATTACCTTGCTTGGCTGCCTTGGCAAGCCTAGTAATATTATTCATGTCCCAATCTACAGTAAATTCATTCTGGACATAACCAAGGACATAACGTGCATGGGTACCGTACGGAGATAACACTTTGCCGTTAAAACCTTTCGAGTAATATTGCGCCGCCACACTGCTGCCACTCATGGCACTCAAAATAATGGTGGCGTGCGTCACCGTGCCCTTCCCTCCGCTGGGCACTCTTTATCGGGACGCCCCTTCGGTTTTGGTGCACAGAAATTTAGTGCTAGTATGAATAGAAGACGGCTTGCGGAAGATGAATCTAAAGGTCATCAGCTGGGATCAACGACGAACAAACGTATTGCCATACTCGATGGTATCTGCCGTAGCCCCGTAACTTGAATGTGCTTGTCCTCGAACACTCCTTCAAAAATATAACCCATCAGCCGTCACCTCGGTGTCTCATTATGCCCTATAGGATCTTAGCGTACCGGGAGTAAAGACGTGGCTGGTGTCCCCACGCCGACGAACACCTGCTTCGTTGTTGCGGGGTCCGATTTTTGCCACCAGGGACCAACGTTCATCGCCGTAACTTGAAGCGTCATGCGAGGCGAGGTTATGACACCCGGTTGTCTCGGCCCCACGAGACCATACAGTAAGTGCAGGAGTCAGCTGCACCCCAGAAATCTGACTGGCCGACTGGGGGTGCGATCTCTTCTTTTACGGCACATTCTCGCCATCTCCGCACACGTTCCTAATATCAGTCTCTGAGGATCAAGGAGAAACCGGGGGGCTGCAAAAACTAACCCAAAATAAGAGACTTACCTCATTGCACAGCCAAATAAAGACCCCGCAATGATTCTGGGACTACTGGTCTTAAGCAACATCACCGCTGACAACAAGTTCGAGAGCATCACAAGACCCGGAGACGGTCGTGCGACTCGTGCCTCCCGGTCATGAGTACCGGACATCTCCCGCCGGAACCTAACAACATGGTTATCAGCCTCTGCAAGGTAGCCTCTCAGGCTTTCAAGGTAATGTCACAGCGGAACGGCTCACTCAGAGGTGTTCACCTGAATGCATATAGTGCTTGTGTAAGAAATCGCGAAATGGTTTCGTCACAAACTTACAATACGAGGGGTGATCAGAGTGACCGCTAGGCTAATAGATGCCCTTGTTAAAAATGATCACCCCTAATCGGAGCTAATCCGTGACTCCAATTGAAGCGTAAATGGCAGCCATCACCAACTCCCGGGTCCTACATACCATTGAGTGAGATGAGCTCGGAATTCGAATTTGTTTACCAAGAAATGCAGAGAAATGCGCCCTTCAAGTTAGCCTAGTAGAGGACTGCAATAAGGAGACCTTTTGGTATTAGGTACTTATGAGTACATCTGATGCCCTCTAAGAAAGCTAGGCTATCCTTTTTCTGTTGGGAGTGGCAAGGGGAGTGGAGCCCATAAGAGTAGGTATAGAAGTCAAGAATAAACAAATTCGTACCTTTTCCCCCTCAGGTTTTTTGTATCACTTGATCAGTATTGGCAGTCCGTTTCCGTCCCGTCCGACCCATCGACCAAATTTTGTCACCATCCACTACCCTGGTCTACCCGTGTTATTTTGTGCAGCGGACGTTTCACCCAGAAGTTCATGTTGCTTAAAAGTACCAGCTCATGACGTGTTGGAGCTCTTGAGTCACGAGTAACCTTCTGGGACGGTTGTCAATATCACTTCGGGATGTGGGCGATGTAATACTTGCGAATCAATGTGGTCAGTAGACTTCTTTAGCGAAGATGGAATGGAGCTCACTTCTCATCCATCGTACGCAGTATATTGAGCCCAACTACCATCGTAAAGGAGGCAAGGCGTAGTGCGAGCTCAAGCCACGCGTCCTCAAAACTCCTAGTGAATCGATTTCACCTGCTGTTACCGTACAAAAAAATTTCCGTAACGGAAGATTCCATAGAAGTGTGGAAAACGCACTGGAATGATGTCCGAGATGACATGTACTGGGACCGCAATGGCGCAATGGTGTTCTTTAGTAGCCGGAGTTGCAACGCATCTCCCAGTCTCCCAGATTGGTTGCGAGTTGAACAGCGTCCGAGTCTTGTGCCGGGCATCACTTCACGATGCGTCACAGGAAGAGTGGCACCTGCTACTAGTATATTTGAAGACACAAATATGTAGGGCTAACAGGCTTGGAGGGCGGCAAGTGATGATGAGGGAACAATGTCAGTCTTGACCGGGGGCGTTACATAATTCCAAGGAGAAGAGGGGGGGAAGAGGGGACGGGGGGCACGGAACACAGAGCCCTGTACTGACTGTACAGCAAAACAAAGGCGACTCCACGAGTGACGAGTCGCATGACTACCAAAACTCCAGATATGGCATCTATTTGGACGCCATTTCGTTATTAATACGACAGCTGGCACCTCCAAATACTGTAGACGCGCAGGGGCACGAGCCAGGGCAGGATGCGGGCTTCGACTTGGATGATCCGCTGATGGCACTTCAAAGCGGGATGAAGTTATCATACTACTGACGAAAGCGGAGCTAGTGGACGAGCGGAAGCGAGGGAGTCACTGCAGATGGCGGTGGGCTGGTGGATAGACACAATGCTCTTCACCTTCAAGCTTCAGTGGGCTGCCCGCCCCAAGTTCAGTTACTGTAATCAGATACGATCATGCGAAGAGTTCCTGCCAGTTTGACTCCCTTCAAGCATGCCTCTCGAATGGTGTACTGCATCAGAAGATAATGTACTACAGTAATCATTACAGCTGGTTGAAGCCTGATTCTGAATACCTTGGCGGGACGATAATTTGAACCTTTTTTTCGGGCGTCTTTCCGTTCCGAGATCACGTGTCGTCCCGTTCTCGCTGTGGTCCTCCGATGCCGGTGGTGCAAGTTGAAACCAAGATACCAACTTGAATCTTGCATTCGACCGCGCGGCAACAAGCCTGCAATATGCTGCAATCCCTGCATCGTTCCCGGAGAGCTTCTACTTCCAAGTTGGGAATATGTTTGTGTTCGTTTTGGATACTCTTTTATTACAGTAGTCGGATCTGGTGTCACTAATAGTATTTCCAATCAGTCGTTCTCTTGCGATCCCCGCCTTTTTACTCCCCTAATCTCGGCCATCGCCAATGGCAGGAATACTTGCTCGATGTCTCTGCTGCTCTTAAGAGACGACCGCAAGGAACGACGCTTACATAGATTTCCAATTTGTCTGCCCGCCGCACTCAGGTTTCTGCTCAGCTATCCATCAACTGAAAGACAGGGGGAAAAAGTGAGCCCCCCTGCTCCCTCGAATCCATGGTCACCTTCAGTTAAAATTGCCCAAACGAAATTCCACGAGAGTCAAGTAGAAACTACTGGGTCAAGGACAACAACAAACAGGCGCGAGCTTTTAGCACACGCTCATCGAATACCTATCTTACAGACCCGATTATAATAGAAACCCTGCAAATCTGAGACTTCTGAGTCGTCCAAGTCTACGGTGTTTGTCAACTCGTTCAATTTGTCGCCCCCTCCGCTGATCCTTTTATTAACGATTTCAAGAAGTTAGCATAGAAAGGGTCAGGACTGTCAGGTTGAAGTAGGGACCCACGTTCATCGCTCCTTGCTGCTCTAGATCTTCGTAATTTCCAATTTCTTCAGAAAATCGATCGTGTTATTCAGACCTCGCAAACGGCCGATTTCTTGGCGCTCTTCCTCAGTGAAATGATCTCGATGCTTGCATATGAGATGTTTCCTTATCTTCTCTGCCCGGGCCCACTTGACACCACAGATGAAGCACTTGCGTAGGATCTCGTGCTTCTCTCTTACATGCCGTCTAACCTCCGGGCGTCGTCCATAGCTTTTATCGCAACCATCGTGTTGGCAAGGCCACTCCTTGGAGCCCATTACGCTATTCTCGGAACTCTGTGCAATTATTATCTCCGGGATCCATTGAAATTTGCCAAGCCCCGGAGCTTCGACTATTTGGCCCGTATGGTGTTCGAAGGACGACTCTGGGTAGGTGTCCGACATGTACTCTAACTGCTCTGGTGATACATGGGATGATTGACCATGGGACACAGGGCAGAGTGGATTGGGGTTAAGGAGTTGGACCTCGGTCCCGTTCCCCTGATTGAGAGGCGAGTTAGTTCCTCGAAGAGAATCTTCCCGATGCGTGATGCGCTGATTAGATCAAAATTAGCAAGGATGTATTTTTTTTCTCCATGAAGCTCGCTCACCTGGCCAGGCCTTGAGCGAATTTGGTCATCCGCAAATTCTCTGAACTCATCTTCTAAATTCCCATCGGACATACCGGGAGCGAGAGTCATCTGAACGCCGGCTTCTGGAATCCACTCGGGCGATGCCACCGTTGGCCTGGTCGTCAATTGCCAATACCATGCCTCCCAAAGAGGATGCATACGGACACTATGATGTGCTGTCTGAGTGGAGGGCGGGTATATATCAATGATTACTGGCGTAATTGTCCATTCAAAGTCATACCTGATTACAGAGCGGATGAAAATAATTACACGATAACAGATTTGGAGGTTGACAGTCCAAGTGCCCGATTGTCGGTGTATCTATCCTTTCTCCGAATGAGGTGCACTCAACTGCAGTGTACGGCCCACGGGAGCCTTGTGGGAGATTTAGATTTTGAACGTCTCGCTCTTCTATTGAGCTCTTTCCGTCAGGGAAAACTTGTCGGGGTCAGGGTGTAGCACTGTAGTATACGCCCAGTGGTGAAGACTCTGGGGGGGGGGGGGGGGGGGCGTCCGAGACTACGTAGGTGTCCGTAACCGTCGAAGAGGGGTAGGGATTGGAGGTAATGAGCGGTTGAAGGATTTTCCAGTCCCTTCCGCTGCATTCGAGTTGTCAGGTTCTGTGCCGTGTTCTGCTCCTCTCTTATAATGCTTGAGACGGCCTTTGTTATGGCATCCCGTTGCCAAATTAATATTGTAACGTACGAGGCGCGATGTATCATGGCACATGCCTGGGAAAGCGTGGTCTCTACAACCCATCCAGACCGTTAGCGTATGTCACACTTCACAAGCTATCCCCATCCAAGGATGTTTCTCACCCCAGATCTGACTCCCCGGGTCATGCAGCACTGTGGCACAGCGGTTCGCCCTGATGGCCGCGAGGCGTTTACGTACTTTGGGCGGAATAATGACAGCATTTTGCAGAAAGGGTTGTTGGCACTCTAGATCTGCCGGGAGCTCGTGGCAATCAAACAGAAGTAGTGTAGGGGTTACAGCCCTGCATTTGAAATTAGGAACACAACTCAATGGTAAGTTAGGCGGATCCGTCCGCGTGTGGGAGAGCCAAGGGACCCATTGTACCGCACACGAAGCTCTTCAGTTGGTCCACGGAAGTCAGTACACGTGTAAAATTTGGCACGGACCTGTGAGGCGTCTTGTACCGTCGATGTGGGAGAGCCAATAGACCCACTGTACTGCACATGAGGGTCTTAGTCAACGGGCGAGTCAGTATACGTTATGTGTGAACTGTCACGGACCTGGGTGGCGTCTTGCACCGCCGATGTAGTCCCACATGTCGTCATACACCTTGTACTGAACTCTGCGACGGGTCCCCTCTCTGTCCTTAGGAATCACCCCTGGGCACGGAACACATAGCTCTGGACAGCAAGGAAAAAGCGGCCCCACGAGTCGCATGACCCACCACCAGAGCTCTAGGTATGACATTTATGGGACTCCATTTGTTTCGTCATCAATACGACAGCGCGCCCAAATAGACGCGCAGTGGTGGCTGTCGGTCGAGCGGGAACATCCAATACTCTATACCAAGGGTGGTCTGCCTTATAAAGGTTAGATTTTCCAAGTACAACACATGATAATTTTGTTTTTCGACAAGCAAAGACTGAGCCACCCTGGAATTTCATAAAGAGTGGACTTGATGGTCGGAATTTGAGGCATCCTACTGGGGTAGATCGCAGCATCCGAGTCCACTTGTGACGATCCCCGAGTCAGGCTACTATAATCCAGAGGGCCAGCAGTGCATACAAATCCTTGCCAAGCGAGATATCCAGCCGTTCAACGGATGAGGTACTGGGCGGTGAGATGACGCAACTTCACGGAAGGCAGTGCCATTCTGATGTTTCCATCAACCCCTGCCATCGGGTCAATGAATCGACCATTATGAAACAACGGGAGAAACAAGGCCCTGTGCGCAGCAAGGACCATGAGGGCTTGGAAGCTACAGCAGCAAAGCGCAGCAGTCATTGTGGCAGCAGTTACAGTAATTACTCGGGCTCGCCAAGAAGCGCAGTGATCTCGGGCAGTTCTCGGGCGCGCCCGCAATTCACGGAGCAGGGCGCCGGGAACGGTACCCGATTTGGGTTGCACAGCCGGCTTCCTGGCCGGCGCGGACGGCAATCAAATGGAGTGTCGACCGCTTCAAAAAGGCGGTGATTCTTTTCCTCTCGCCAGGATTCAGCACTTTTACCTTTACCTTTCCCTTCACCTTAACCACCTTTCTTCCTACTCAACGTTCATCAACTATGGAGGATGAAGTTGCCGCTCTTGTTAGTTCTCCGTCATATCGCATAAAATCACCTCCTTAATCGGCCATCACACACCCAGGTTATCGACAACGGCTCTGGCATGTGCAAAGCCGGCTGTAAGTACTCCGCTGACATTTTATGGTTCAGATCCATAACCAATCCATCCTTTAGTTGCTGGTGATGATGCCCCCCGCGCCGTCTTCCCGTAGGTCATGGGTTGGTTATGACCGGCATCATCATCTTAACGCTCTATAAACCATGGCAGATCCATCGTTGGTCGCCCTCGCCACCAGGGAGTGATGGTGGGCATGGGTCAGAAAGACTCCTATGTCGGGTTAGTGGTCATCGGTATATCTTTTTCCGTCGTGTGACTTCGATACTGCAGAGATGAGGCTCAGTCAAAGCGGGGTATTCTTACTCTGAAGTACCCGATCGAGCACGGTATCGTCACCAACTGGGATGATATGGAGAAGATTTGGCACCACACCTTCTACAACGAGTTGCGCGTGGCACCGGAAGAACACCCTGTCCTTCTTACCGAGGCCCCACTCAACCCCAAGGCAAATCGAGAGAAGATGACGCAGATCATGTTTGAAACATTCAATGTGCCTGCATTCTACGTGCAGATTCAGGCCGTGCTTTCGCTGTATGCCTCGGGTCGTACGACTGGTATTGTGCTGGACTCCGGTGATGGTGTTTCGCACACCGTCCCGATCTACGAGGGTTTTGCACTGCCCCATGCCATCTTGCGCTTGGACCTCGCTGGTCGTGATATCACTGAAGCCCTCGTCAAATACCTCACAGAACGTGGCTACCCTTTCACGACGTCAGCAGAGCGTGAGATCGTTCGTGACATCAAGGAGAAATTGTGTTACGTCGCTCTCGACTTCGAGCAGGAGCTTCAGACAGCTGCTCAGTCTTCTGCGCTCGAAAAAAGTTATGAGCTTCCCGATGGTCAGGTCATCACCATTGGTAATGAGCGGTGAGCATTCTGACAGTTTCTGCTGACTCGATCTAATGCCATTCAGGTTCCGCGCGCCTGAGGCTCTTTTCCAGCCCTCGTTCCTTGGTCTCGAGGCTGCTGGTATTCACGAGACCACGTAAACAACCATTCACTGTCACTCTGATCGCGTGCTGAGCCTATATATATCACAGGTATAACTCCATCTTCAAGTGCGACCTCGACGTCCGTCGCGACTTGTATGGAAACGTGGTCCTCTCCGGCGGCACGACCATGTTCCCCGGTATCGGAGACCGTATGCAAAAGGAGCTCACGGCGCTCTCTCCCGCGAGCATGAAGGTCAAGATCGTTGCTCCTCCCGAGCGCAAGTACTCTGTATGGATCGGTGGTTCTATCCTCGCGTCGCTCAGCACGTTCCAAAACCTCTGGTGCTCAAAGCAAGAGTATGATGAGTCTGGCCCGGGCATTGTACACCGCAGTACGTATCTAATACCTTGTTTGTCTATCCTTGGATGTCTTACATCCCTCCTACAGAGTGCTTCTGAGCAAGGACGGGTGTGCATGCCTTTTTGGTAGGAGCATCTTTGGCTTACGTGCTTCGATACGGGCTTCGTTAACGTTTCCTTACGCATACATACTTAGTTCTCTTCTGCCATAGTGGTGTATAGCCGATTGTTAGAAAATTGAGAAGTATTTCATGACTACTGTTTATTCCGAGATATCAGACTAGAAATTATGGCCTAGGCCGTAAGTCGGGTGTCAATGGACAGGCACGGGTGTCTGCGGATGCCAGATACCCCAGAATCAATCTTTTCAACTGATGTAGAGCATGCTAGCCCTTGTCCTGTGGCCTCACTACGGCTAAATCCGTCATCTACGCCACTGTCTCTCGAGGGCTGTAGGGTTGATTGAATGACCCTTTTCGTCAGCAAGATCGAATTTTCGATAATTCTACCAAACACCGCCCCGGCTTTCACTCATCCTATGATAACTGGCTGCGCAGCGGAGCTTCAGCAACAGGAACAGAAGTGTCGTTGAGAAACGTGGAATAGCGTTGCAAACGAGGCAAAGTTGTAGTAATGCAGTTGATCCCCACCCTTCCCACGAGTATTTGCGATCTTTCGTTGGCAGTCGCATCCGAGTCTGCTTCGACTTGAAGGTCTTCCTGGGAGTGTGAGGTTAATTAACGTGAGTACTCGGAATACAACCAGGAAGGTTTGTGGCTTGACGTACTGTACCTCTTTGTCCGGGGATGATCCCACCTCGGAGGAGACGGAGGATAACTGATGGAGCTCACAGCAGCCCTTATTGTCCTCACCGCACGCGATCGTGTGAGCCCGTGACCCTTGAATGTAGATCAGAGATGAAACTTGAACGTTGTGCGTCAGTTGAAGTCCCCAACTTTGAAATGGGGGTACTGTACCTTCTCCTCAGTGTGGTTGGCGGAACCACCATTCCACGAGCCCGACGTCACCTCAGTGAGTATGGTAGATGATGTATCAATGGCTGGCATTGTGACATGTACCTGATTGAACCGATGATAAAGAGTGGAAAGAGGAATGAATGAAATTTGACGACATGACAGAGTGAGCGACGAGTAAAACAGAGGCGTAGTCGCCTGACCGGTACTGACCCGCCAGACGGCTTTGGCGCTGGCTTCTGCGCTTGGGCTGCGGAGAACGATACAGTGTCATACTTTCTATGGCCAAAAGTTGGGGATACTGAGATGCATCGCGAATATGCCTGGAGTCTGCGGAGGTTCGAGGCAACCCTGCGGACGGACGACGCCTTGGTGCGCGTCGGGATTCCACACGATAAAAGTCCAAGCTACTATAATGTACTGTAACTCCGAAACTATTGTCCTACCCGGCCCTCAGCTTGTTCAAAGCGAATTCTTCAAGTTAGGCTACGGGCCTTGCTGATTCAATTAAGAACAAGGGAATAAATTATTCCGAAGCAAATGGAAAAACAGTCCGACACGCTATGAAAAAGCAGGGTAGGCATAGTGTAACACGAAGTGTATATCTCAAGCCAAGCTTGTAAAGTAAGGAGACGTTCTACTCAGCCAAATATTTTTCGCGCCCTTCACGATTGCGCATCGGGGAACAGTTCTTGGCGAACCTCATCTGCCTCTGCCTGTTCAGCATCCACCGGCCCCTGGACCTTCGCTTTCGCCTCCTCGGAGCTCGCTGGTGATAAAGCGTCGTCAGAGGGTGAGGTAGAACCACCATCCTGTTGGGAAACCGTGAAGGCGCTCTCCGCGGGCGTTTCCGACGCCCTCTCGTCCTGCTTCGACAAAGTCTCGCTGAGTGGGGAGAATCCGATAGAACTAATCGCCTTGGGTTCATTGTCTTCAACAGAAGGCGGAACGGCGTTATTATTCTTGCTCCTGATATCGCCTTGCGCGGGTGGTGCGAAAATATCGTGGCCGGGTTCAGCCTTTCCAGCATCCACGGAAGTCTGCTCTGCCTCTGGTGGCACATTGGCAGCCTGACCAAGGTGATCCTGGACGACTATTGCGCCACGTCCGTCTGGCTCACCCCCAATAGTGGCGAGAGGTGGGGAAGCGGCAAGAGATTTCTGTGGCGTGGCAAGGATGGCGCCTTTATACTGTGAATACTGGAAGACGGGTTAGCTATTAGCATAGGATAGGAGAGCCGACGCGCACATCATTGAAGAAACTTTCACTGAAGAAAGACGAACGAGTTAGCGACGACAGAAACACACGCATTGCCGATCTCGTACCAACTGAAGTCCCAAGTTCTCAACCACTGAGCTTTCTCACATTCCGCTCTCGTCCACGTGTTCCCATACACCAACGGGCTGAAAATAGAGAAATTCCAGACGGCGATGATTATAAGCACCGCCGCGATTTGGAGACGCCACCGTGGGCGGAGCGTCGACGTCATGAAGTCGAATACAGCGCAAAGTAGAAGGATGGCAAAATACAGGGCGGGGAGATAGTGGTGCAGGAACAACTGGCGACTCATGAGGAAGAAAGGGAAATAATGAAGACCCCATCCCATGAAGAGGAAGCCGCATAGCATATCGTACTTGACAACCTTGGCTAAGGGAGACAGTTTGAACTTTTGGGTGTTATACATATAAAAGTGTTGCTTACTATTCTCAAAATCCCTGTAACCTCGCTGCACGCGAAGAATAAGGAGGCCCCGCACGGCAACGTAGCCAGCTATTGCAGCCGTGCTCAAAAACCAGATCATGGGGTTTCCAAGAAGATAGATTTGGCGATTATCTTTTACCCAGAAATTCTGTGAATATTTCATCAAGTAAGCACCACAAAAGGAGCGATTTCAGAAAGCCCTCACAATCCCGCGACGCAGCCGAGGCCACGAGGAAGGCCGGGAATCATATGTATGTCTATCAGTAAGTCCGGCGTTCGTTCGCCACATCACTCGCTGTAGCTCAAAAAATTTATCGAAAAAGCCCAATTTGCGATAATTGACTTTTGCCGCATCCGGGGGCACTACAAATAATTCAGCCACAGTCGTAGAATTAACTGATTCGCGCTCTTACGATTGGGATGATCATTTGATTCGATCGTCCATAGTGAATTTGGTCTTGCGGCGTTCTTGTTGCACGTTACCTCTTGCTGTTCGTACCCCCACGTTGGTAGCTTGACTTTATGGGAAAATAGATAGCATCCAGTCAGAACGTGTCTCAGTCTGATCACTGTCCCTAGCGTGCGCACACGACGACTGGACTCTGGATCATACTTGCTACCTTTCTCTATTTCAACGAACCAATCGTCATTCATATCGCCAGCAAATCCAGCCATCCCATATGCTGACACCTCGTTCTGAAAGTCAACTTCAGAGACTGGCGGACGGTAGTCGTGGGAATGTAGGTTCTTCTCAGTGACAATGTGCCTGAGCTTGATGCGTGAACCATGGTCGATGTAAACCAGTTCCGGATAGTCCATCCAGTCCGTCTCGGGGTGGTTATCTTGGGTCGCGTTAACGATACGCCAGTCATTGTTCTGATCAATGTGTGGATAAAGGGTAATTTGCTGCTCTGTAGAAACAGATCAGATAGCTGAACCGACAATGCTAAGAGATATATACGTTGGCTTCCACCAGGATAATTATGGGAGTGCGAATGTAAATAACCGCCCTGAGTGTGAACGTGGCGGATAGTCACTCTGGAACCAATTGCAACGTCTACAAAGAGTACGTCAGCGGGAGTCATCTGTGTGTACCTCTTGGAACGCACCTGCGAACGTATCTGACATCCCACGGCCGCCCAAGGTATGCTGAAACTCGGCGCTCATGAACCCATCCCCTTCACCAGAATTTTCCAAAATCAAGAAATGGATTTCGAACATGACCATATAGAATATGATCGGAACGAGGATAAGGCATAGGGCGCGGGCGTAGAAGTGTTTGATCCAAAGCCTTGGTGTGACGCGTAAATCACCCAGAAGCATCCACAGTTGCCGAATCGTGCCAAAGCCGACCGTTGCGATTGTAAACAGGCCCACCCACTTGCTGCTAACAACGGCACCGAGAGATAGACCCGTGAGCATGAGCCAGCCCCACCAACTGTCCGTGAACGGCTCGTGCTTATCCTCGTTGCAAAACCCGACCCAAACGAAAATGGTGAGTGCAGTAAAGAAGACCAGTGGAGAATCGAGAAGAATGTGTCGTGATTGGGTAATGAGAGCATTGTCGAATATGACGAAGAGAGCACCAAGGAGAGCTGTGGTGGCGCGGCACTCGAGACCGCGGATAGTCAGGTAAGCCAGAGGGACGGTAGCAATTCCGAGGGTTGCAGGGAGCATGCGCATGGCCACGTACGGTGTATGTTCGTATGGCCTGGATAGTTAACCAAACAGTTAGGACCAGATTCCCAAGCTGCGAGAGCATCATCCTGAAATACCGTAGACACTTACTTTGCAATCTCTGCAAAATCAAAGTTTCCATCATATCCTGACACGAAAGCTGCCAAAGTGATAAGAAGCTTCGCTAATGGGGGGTGGACGTCCACGAAATACCGCGTCTTGATGTACCGCGAGGCGAATTTGCCAAAATGGACTTCGTCGAATCTGGTTATTTTTTGACGTTTTGTGAAATGATCAGCTTCCTGAACGCGCCTTTACAAGAGAGAGACCACGCACACGACGCTATCCGGCTTTGATATGCGGAACAAACGCACCGCTGACGCGATGACCACGAGAACAATAATCAACTTCCACTCGCCAGAGGTGATGTTGAAACCTCCAGGAGCATGCCCATGCTTGCGGGAGGGGCCATAGCCTAGAGATGCTGCGGCTCGACGCTCGTCAGCATCGAGGTGGCCCTCTTTAGGGGGAAAGCGCGGAGCAGATTGATGGTGGCTTGGGGGCGGAGAGGGTGGACGGCGAGCGCGCACCGCACCAGACAACATCGTTCAAGGGAAATGAATGAAGAGACCAGCCGGGTTAAAATACGGGCAACGGAAAGTATAACAGGGGATGTGAGAGTCAAATACGGGTACCGCGCTCATCCGAGAGCGCGTGGCAAAGCTCTTCCCACGCCAGCACTTTACATTCTACACTCAAGTCTAAAACTACTCTTCACACTGCCTCCCTTTTTCGTGGCGTAGCACGTAAAATGTCATCCACTCTGCAAGCACATGGTTAGGAGGATCAGATGTCCTAACAAGTGGTCGTCTTACCTGATGATCATCTCTGCCGCTTCGCTGGCACTAAGAACAACCTGCCGCTTGAGCTTGTAGCTCTCGGTCACACCTAGTTCCTTCATAGAACCGATGGATCCCTGTTCCATGTCTAGTCACGCCAATCAGATGCAAGTTCCGGGCTAGCATGAAAACCGGAGACACTCACCCAACCCTGCTTGTGCTTCTCCTTCATAATGTGCCGCTCGTAGTCTTGCCACCAGATCAGACGAATCGTACCCGGCGTTGTCAGCCAGAATAGTCGGGATTTGGCGCAAAGCGCGTGCGAATGCTTCAGCCGCGATCGCCTTCTTCCCGCTAACCTTCTTCGCACTCTCTTCTACTGCCACGCTCATCAACATCTCAGAGCATCCACCGCCAAGAACAATGCGCGTCTCCTTGACCGTTTGCGATAGCACAGACAGAGCATCGTGCAGCGAACGTTCGGCTTCGTCGACCATTTGATGGGTTGAACCGCGCAGTACGACCGTACATGCTTCGCCCGCTGCAACGCCAGAGAATTTGATGAGCTGGATAATAGTTTGTTAGAAGTCGCTGCCAGGCCACACTCTACGGCCCCACCTTGTCCTCTCCGATCATGATTTCCTCGATGACATCGCACCGCCCGAGTTTGACGAGATCTGGTCGGTCGAATGTACTCGTAATCTCGCCACCGGTGACAAGGGACAACCGTTCAACACCCTCGAAATCAGCATGCTCGATCGACATAATCCCTTTTTCGGCAAGGATATTCTCGGGATAGTTGTAAATCAGTTGCCGATTGACGAAGACGTTGATCCCGTGTGATGCAATGGCCTCCACTTTAGCCTTCATTTTTTCCTGTTTCGAAAAAGTCAGTGATACGAGTTTCCCTGAAGGGTCGCATATACACACTCGTTCAGCACGCTCTAGCTCCGCGAGCTTCCCTGTGCCGTCAACCTTCATGCGCGCACCGAATATTTTGATCTTGTCAGTATCCATAGCTATACGTTCCACGCTTTGAACCCATAAATGAACCCATTAGTACGGACAACATACATGTATTCGCGATCAGGATCCTGGCATTTTCAATGCGTTTAGGACAATTGGTCCCAATGGACTTATCGAGAATGAAACCTGTGAGGGTAGTCAAACTCTGTCCAGCAACAGCGAAAAAAGCAATTAGCACTAGCCTTCGTCAAGATATGAATCTGTCAGCTTTCCGCCGACTTTTTTGATGATCTGAATATGATCCAAGTCTGTTGATCCCTGCAGCACCATGAGTAACAAGCGATGGGCCACACCCGCTCGGATAGCACTCTCACCTTCAACCGGAGGACGGCGTCGACGGCGAGATTTGAAAAGTAATCTTTGTCCTGAGACAACACCTTTGACGAAAGCGTTGTCCTTGCAATGTTCATCAGGTCTTTCCGGAAGGTCACAGTATCGGACCTAGGTAGGTAGAACCCCAGAGTTGTCAAACAAAAAAGTAATGATACACAAGCGACGTACCCATGGTCCACCGCAGCCTCCTCCAAAGCCTTGAGCGCCGCGGCGCTCGCTATCCGATACCCTTCCACGATCGTCTGCGGATGGATCCTCAACCCGATGAGTTTCTCCGCCTCCCTCAACAACTCAGCCGCGAGCACCGTCACGCTCGTCGTCCCATCCCCAACCTCGTCGTCCTGTACCTTGGATATGTTCACCAGGATCTTTGCAGCGGCGTTGTCGAGCTGGATTGCCTTGAGGATCGTCGCGCCATCGTTCGTCACGTTGATGTCGCCAGTTGACATCGATTGCAGAATTTTGTTCATCCCTTTGGGACCCAGCGTGCTTTTGACGAGGTCGCCGAGCGCGAGCGCACCCACGAAGGAGGAAAGGCGTGCGTTCTCTGCCTTCTCCTCGGTGGCCTGACAGACGAGGGAATCAGCGAGAAGTTTTGAAAAATAACACACTCCTAAATACTTCGTCGTGGAAAATGTTTACAGACATGGTTGAACGTTAATGCGAAGTCGCGATTATTCAAGGCGAGCCACGTCCGGACCGGCTAACCTCAGGCCTTCGTGATGACCAATAGCATGTTGGGGCATCCAATAAATTATGCTACCGTAACGACTGAACAAAATGGGGCAGTCAAGTAATACGTAGTCACAGATTAAACTACGAGGGCTAAGATGCTTGATACTTCCAGGAACGATGGGCGGGCGAAGGCGCTCTCTAATTGTTGTACACAGTGACGTGCATCTAGATTCGCAATAAGCAAATCACCGACGAAGTTGTTTCCGTTAGTGACTTGTTGAGCGCAGGTCCCCCCACCACAACCAGAGTTTGGGTAGTCGCTGCTTGCCCAACCACCGCAAAGAGTGATGTCAAGGATAAGCATTTGGGCAGAAAAGTAGGAATCCACGTTGCAGTCATCGGCCGACAAAAATGCATTCGGAGGGGCCCAGTAATATGGATCGGGTTGGCCAGAGGAAATATCATTGGGGATGGATTGGCGCTCAAAGAACCATATCTTAAAACCGTCTCCGTTCGTAGGAGAGCGAATACACCCCGCCAGCGTCGTTAAAGCCTTGACCAAAGGATGTATTGCTGATCATAGAAGGAACAGCCTGTATCCCTTGTTGGCGAGCTGCTGCAATTTGTATTCATTACCTCGGCCGTGAAAGCTGGATCACCGCCGACAATATGTGCTTGGTCTGGAACATTGCACTCCTGATTCGCGCCGGTGTGGAACGTGAATTGATTCTTGACATCGGACATGAAACGACAATAAAGGAAAACCCAGGAAATCAACTAATGATGATTTGAGATTGACACCCTCAACAATGTCGATCTCTCCGTTATTTGGCCAATTGAGACCAGTGGTCCAAAAAGCAGGCCATACAGCGCAATCGAACGGCATGGAGACAAAGTCGGCAACGACGAGACCATAGTTGAATGCCTTCGTGGAAGAGATGCGAACGCTATGATAGATGGTGATGATAGCATTAGGCACACGCCTCCGCGAACTTCGCAGGAACGACGTACGAATTACGCGGCGCGCCGAATGGAATATTCGTCCAGCTGTCAACGCGCAGGACGGTCTTGCCATCAGGCTGCACATAGGCAAGCCCGTTTTCCTGAGCGTCGGATCCTGACAAATAATTTACTTAGCCGCCAGTAGGATCGGCAAACTGAAAGATGGTCCACAACGTAAGAAGATGTTTAGATCCGAAGAAACCACACAAACAAACTACAGGCATACGTGTCGTTCAAAAAATCCTCGCCTTTGTAGCAATCTACGGAGAAGTCGAAGAGCCGCTTGCCGTGGTGCTCATGTATGATAGGGCGTGCCGGGCACGAAGAGTGCCCCCGGTGGCGTTGAAAGCTGCAACCGAAGACAAGTGAGGTGAGAACCCCGAAGGACAGGAAGAGCATTGCCTGCGAAAGATTATTGGGCAAGTATAGAAGGGGGAGACTTCAGATGTGAGGTGAAGGAATGAAAAACAAAAGAATGTGGAAGGAAAGGTGCGGCACTTATGGGTCGAGGAGTACAGAACAAAGCAGGGAGCAGGGCACACAGCCTGGAGGCCCTTTATCATCATCATCATGAAAATCATGGATCACGGGAAGTGCAAGCCGACCGTGGTTGACCAAGAGGCCCGCACCCATGCACCTTAGCTGGGAGTCGCATCGAAGCCTGTACTGTAAATAGATGAATGTTAGCCGACATTTGCCTATGGATCTACAGAGAGATGTTTGGGGGTTGACGTGGACGCAGAAGCTCGGAGATGGAGCAGAGACCGGGATGGAAGCGGAGAAGGTAAGCACTGCCAGTGGTGGGAGAAACGCGACACGACGCGTACGATGCCACGATGACCTCGCTAGCACGCGAGAAGCGTTGAAGACAGCAGAGTGGGATGCATTACATGACAGCAATCACAGAGCGCTACTGTAGAAATACATGCGGTCCTCGATGGCCAAAGGGTATGCTAATTGGTGGTGGTAAGACACGACTGGTGAAAGGGGGATGCACCCTTGGAGAACACGGCTGTTACCGAGACCGAGACAGTGTCCATCAACTCACGGCCGGCTGTTACCGACACTGTACAATACTGTACTCAACATATTGCGGCAGTTCTGCCGATTTGCTTTTGCACAGTCCAATACATGCCCATCATCCTTCCGTGATTGTAAGCGATCTCTCCGAGAAATTTGGAGCATTCTACTAATGATTCTAGCACTGAATCAGTGAATCCGCGTGCGCAGTGAGGCTCCATCTCCCCGTGGCATTCGGCATTCCTCGGACCAACTAAGGTTTCCTCACCCGCAATTACTTCCCACCCCCTTCTCTCACGAAAAGAGACGGATGCTGTACTACAGTGACGATAAAAATTGAATGGGTTGACCACAGCCCAGGAATTGCCTCGCATCATGGATTTCCAGCACATCCTCTATGGTTGCCTTACCGGACCTCTCGGGCAAGAACGCCATGTCGTCCGTTCCCGACGCGACTCGGATATAACATACATGCGCGAGTCAATACCAGCTGTAGTCCGAGTCCGAGATTCCCGGTGATCGGATCCGAGTAGCCGAACTTTGTATTGTAAGCGCTCGCTGAGAACCATCCATCACCCCATCACTGACGCGCCAATTAATATTTAAGATATGCCTCATGCCTCAGGGCTCAATTCGTCATAACCGTAAATGATTACAGAAATTGTGCAACGAAATCAGATCGTACTATGATGAACTCTGACAACGACATCAGTAGCGTCGACTAAACAATATATCCGGCTCTAACCTATCTTGCATCCAAATTATATACCAATAAAAATAAATGAACTCTGCGTATTCGTAGCGTACACTAAAAACAAGTCCTAAATCCTCAAGTTGGAAACCGTGTGGCATCTGTCCGCCTACCAAAGAGACACGTCGCCCAACGCGTCAGTGGTTGTAGATGCTTTCTACGCCCAGAAGGCCCGTACAAGGCGACAGGGTGACACCCCTCCGCGTCCGCTATCTCGACATACGACTCTAAGCTGGTGCAGGACGAGGAGGAGGATAGTCCCAGGGCAGGCGCGCCACCCTCGACCCATGTGACGACAGTGGGAAGAGCGCACCCCAACGAATTGAATAGCCGTTGGTGGCGCTGACATGTTGGGGTCAAGGCTACAGGAGAAAAGCAGAACGAAAAGTCCTGTTCAGGGTCGCACTTTGGGTCGTATGGCAACCCTGGGATAAGGACAGGGTATTTACGGCCAACGACGTCCCCTGGTTCGATGCATGGTATCCACGGCGGGGGTAATGAGCGACTTGAGAGTGCCCTCCAGTCACTGAGCTCTGCGTTATTCAGAAGGAATGGGACGCAATATTAGAGCGCTCACAGTCCTTCAAAGAATGCATGTCTCTTTATCTCGTTGATGTTGATGAGTCTGGTTTTTGGCCGCTTGCGTAACAACTGCACATTGTACGTACATGAGAGGGGTAAGTGAATGCCAGACAATCACACTAACCTTTCGAACGAGATCAGCCGCGTCTGGCGTGAGGAAGGGGCTATCTTCTAGTTCGTCATGCAGAATGTTTCGGGCTAGATGGGCAAGCCAATCCGGATCACTCTGAGGTACAGTGTTCGATTTAAATGCTTCCTGAGTGTGGAGTCAGCAACTAATTCAGGTATCGGAAAGAGCAAGGCTAACGTTTCCAGTGATTAGTTCATATAACATTACCCCAAACGCCCAGAGATCGACCTCGCGACCATAAGGTTCGCCTGTGAACATTTCCGGGGCCGTATACGCGGGCGTGCCAAACATGTCATCGCACGGGATCGTAATCTCCCCTGGCCGAAGCTTGCGGGCAATGCCGAAGTCACCGAGAACAATGTGTCCATCAATGTCCATGAACAAGTTCTCAGGCTTGACATCTCTGTGAACAATTCTCTTGGCATGTGTGCGTTCAAGGGCAATCAACTAAGGGTCGATGTTCGACAGATGAAAAACAAGGTGCCCATGACGAATTGAATACGTACCAGCTCTGCCATGTAGAACCGAACCACATGTCGCGGCGAGCCTTTCGTCAATAGCAAAGTGTGGAGATCTCCAGCAGGGTGATATTCCTGGGATACATGGTGAGTGCTCTCAACATTCCTGCTTTTGAGAATCGCATCACGTACAGTTACAAAGTAGTAATTTCTGCTGTCATGAAAGCAAGCACGTAATTGGAGGATGAAATCATCTCCGCGAAGATCCAGGAGAGTATTGCGTTCAGTCATGACGGACTCTATCCCAATTTCTCTTCCGGTGGGTCTCCGCTTCGGAATTGCTTTGAGTGCGTAGAGGCCTCCCGTATCATTCTCCCGTACAAGATGCACCGTTGAGGAAGACCCGTCTCCGAGGCCACGGAGGATAGTAAAGTCATTCAGACACGGTGCAGCCATCAATGAGAGGTATGCAGTGCCCTTCGGAAGCTGTGTGTAAAACAGAGTTACATCGACGCGTGTTATCACATGGTAACGTAGAACGGACGGGACGGCGCAGTTGCGGACAGAAGGACATCGTACACGTCTGGTCGTTCGTTACGGCAGATAATGTGATGAAGGGTGGAGGACGTGGGGGTGTGGGGGTGTGGGGGAGGAGGGGGGGATAATGAAGCCCATGTCCGTGACTAGAGGAAGATATAAGCGTTCCCGTCGGTCGGAGCAGGCGGTGGCACTGGTACCAATGGATCCGAAGAGGCCAAGGCGAGGCTGTACTGGAAAGGAACAATGTTTCCCCACTTTTCCAGAAATGGTTAACAGGTTGAACAGAGGGCACTAAGCTAGTCCGCTAGTGTCATTAAGGTGATCGCGACCGAGTATTGCTCTCGTTCAGTTCCACAGCAGGCATGGGAAATGTCCGAGGGAGCCTCGTTAGGAAAGCACCTGAACGGCTAGGTCAATAACACATGGTGCAATTCCAAATATGGGTCGGAGCGCCACTGGCGTACCGCAACTGTGGTCAAGATTGTGGTCCGAAACTCTAGGGACAATGAGCGCAAATACACCCGACACGTCAAACAGGGACAAATGAAAATCCGCGATGCGAATATCGATCAAAATGTGTGCACAGAAGAATGGAAGATGTGTGAAAAGATGACGTACTGTAGAGTTTGGCTTCACACAGCCTACGGTAACTTACGAAAATCTGGCGTCGACGACCTTATCGACGACCATGGGTCACCGCACACGCTGACAAATACGTCTGACACATGTCGTTGTATTGGAGAAATCAGTCTCTGGTTGTACTGTACAATATCCTCTCGAAAATATATATATGCAAAATTGGTTAAATTCGTGCGGAAGGGTATACTGTAATATGTGACAATAAAAATTGTGGAGGGTGAGATCGCGTGGTAAGTGTCCATTCCATTACGGTAGCAACTAGTTCCAAAGCCCGTTATAAGGTGGCATACAATGATCCGCTGTAAACAACTCTCCGAAGGCTTGTCCCTGGGATAACGTACTAGCATCCATTTGAGGTCCAAGGGGGTCAGAGTAGTCGAGTGTAAAATCCAAAGGGATTAGAGAAGGCTGTGGTTGTTCTTCTGGCTGCATAGAAGAAGGTTGAATAGCAGGCATGGTCGCAAGGAAGCAAGAGTAATCGATTGCATTAAATTCCGAAGTGGTTGGAGAAGGTTGTATATCTGGCTGGATAGGCGAAGGTTGAATAACATCGTAGCCAGGCATGGTCGCAAGGAAGTCAGAGTAATCGATTGTATTGAATTCCGAGGGGGTTGGAGAAGGTTGTGTTTCTGGCTGCATAGATGAAGGTTGAATAGCATCGTAGCCAGGCATGGTCGCAAGGAAGTCAGAGTAATCGATTGTATTGAATTCCGGAGGGGTTGGAGAAGGTTGTGTTTCTGGCTGCATAGATGAAGGTTGAATAGCATCGTAGCCAGGCATGGTCGCAAGGAAGTTAGAGTAATCGATTGTATTGAAGTCCGAAGGGGTTAGAGAAGGCTGTGCTTCTGGCTGCATAGAAAACGGTTGAATGGCGTTGGGGGTATCATACCCAGGCATGGTCGTAAAAGGTAGTGTGAGCGGAACATCACGAGGATGCTGTGATTCGAGGGCGCAAGATTGTGCAAAGTTGACGAGCACCTTCCAGTAGTTATCATGGTAGGCGACTTCAGGGACATTAAGTGGAAGGGGGGCACTCGATGAGGCGCTTGGAAGACCGTCAGGAGCAGCGCGGGCGACACACTGACGACGGCTCTTGTTCGAGACAGCCTTGTTAGCCCCTTCGGCGACCCTTTCCTTCCTGTTGAGTGCCTGCCTGACAAGGTACTCTCTGGTATGATACGGCACGTATCCGTGGGCCCTCTTTCGGTGTCGGATTCTCGCTGCAGCATCGGAGAAGGGGTGTTTACATTCTTGGCAAGGGTATTGAGGACCTTTGGAACTGGAAAAGACTCTTGATAAGGGGGAAGCTGAAATTTTTAAAAATCCAAAATACGAACTGTTTCGCATCGAGATGGGCTTTTAAATTGCCCCTCTGCATGGTCTTGTACCCACAGCCAGGCCGCGGGCAGGGGAACCTATTGAAATATGATTAGCTTTGGCCTTCATTCAAGAACGCTCCACCAACGTACTTGGTTTCCGTGCCGTCTGGATGCTTGGTCTTCCGATGGCGATTCATGTCGGCTAGGCGGGACAGTGTCGCCCCACAGTCCGGGCATTGAGCCTCACAGTCGGAGGGGGCCTTCTTGGAGTACAGAAAGGACATTGCGGCAGAGTGGTTTGGGGGTAGTAGTTTGCTTGCGTGGGGGAGAGGGGACTTAAAAAACTCCTAAAGTGAAGGGGAGTGCTCGTTGATGGGGGAAGGGGGGCAGAAAGCGGTCGTATTTAAACCTCTCGGGAGCCAGGGGTGTCGAGACGCCTCCCGGTGTTGCCGGGGCATCTCGTCGAGTGCGCCTACAGACGCATCCTGCCAAAACATCTAGTAAAGGAAAGTGTTGGTAGGACTCACCAACGCCTACAGGGCGCCCTCAACCGACAACGGCGAAACTTACTAATTATGGCCAACGCCTACCGCACGCCTACAAGTCCACATTCACTTGAATGGGAAATTGATGTCAGGGCAGATCCTCATGGCCCAAACGCTGTGTCCAACCGCGAGGCCAATGTGTCGTCGGAGTCAAAAAAGGTCGCCACCTGGTCTAAAACCTAGCCACAATGCAGGCTGCGTGGCTTCATGAAAGGGGTACAAATGAATTGACTTGGTCCAAGTCCGTGGGTTGGAAAGTAACCTTTCGCCAGAGGAAATACAGTCTGTACGTTTCTCTGACAGCGAAGGGGAGACGATGAGAAGGTGCAAAGAGCCTTTAACACACAATAGAGCAGACTCAGATGGCGGGGTGCAGAAAACAAGCCCAGTTGCGAGCTCCGAGCTCGTGAAAAACGTGATGTCTCAAGTTTGTCATCGCAGAGTGGGGGAGTTTCATAACCCGGTGAGAAAAAGAAAAGTAGTTCAAGCACTTATAGATAGACAACACGTTATACGCCAAGTAGAGCCTGCAGCGGGCCAAGAGTGCGAGTGCAGACCATAGGTATGTCGTCCGGTAGTTCGGCGCGGTGTCGGGGAATTGCGTTCTAGTTCAACTCCGACATGTAAGTTGGACCTGTGGGAGTGCCCCACATCATCACCCTCTCATTTCCTTCATGTACGCCCGTTCGGCCGCTCGCCTTTTGTCCGCCCAGACCCGTGCTTTTTCCACAAGCTCTGCACGGCAGACTAAAGTCGCTGTGCTTGGCGCGGGTGGAGGCATCGGCCAGCCGCTCTCTTTGCTCCTCAAAATCGACCCTCTCGTATCCTCTCTAAGCCTCTACGATATCCGTGGCGCACCTGGTGTTGCCGCAGATGTCAGCCACATTGATACCGACAGCGCGGTATGTTGTATTGTATCCGCTAGTCCTACACATGTCAACTCTCGCTTGCATCCTTTACTAGGTCAAAGGCTATACTGCTGACCAGCTCGATGAAGCCTTAGAAGGAGCCAAAGTTATCGTTATTCCCGCTGGTGTCCCTAGAAAGGTATGATTTAAACATGACGCTGACCATTGGTCTTATCATCCTTACAGCCTGGTGTAAGTTTTTCTCGTGGATTGCCGCTTTACGTGCGTTAAATATGTCTTAGATGACCCGTGATGACCTCTTCAACGTATGTGCTTGCAATTCGTTTAACACACTGTATCTGAACTGTTTGCATGCAGACAAATGCGTCCATCGTCAGGGATCTTGCCGCTTCCGTTGGTCGAGTGGCTCCAGAGGCAAATATCCTGGTCATCTCGAACCCTGTCAACTCGACTATACCTATAGTCGCGAAGACCCTCGAGAAGGCTGGTGTATTTGATCCACGTCGTGTCTTCGGTGTTACCACCCTTGACGTTGTTCGCGCTGCACGTTTCCTTGGCGAGGTCTCTGGCAGTGACCCAAAGAACACAGTAGTGCCCGTCGTGGGCGGCCATTCCGGCGCCACTATCGTGCCATTGCTCTCCCAGAACGCACACGGCAAAGGCATTTCTGGCGATGCCTATGAGAAGCTCGTTTACCGTATTCAATTTGGTGGTGACGAAGTTGTCAAGGCGAAGGACGGCGCAGGCTCTGCTACGCTTTCGATGGCATATGCTGGTGCCAAGTTCACAAATGCGTTGCTCCGTGGCTTGAATGGAGAGAAGGGCGTCATCACTCCTACCTTTGTCAAGAGTGACCTTTTCGCCTCGAAGGGTGTTGACTTCTTCTCTTCCAACGTTGAGCTCGGTGTATGTTTTGTCTTCAGTTTGATTCGGAATGTCGCTGACATTGTTCCTCTAGATAAACGGCGTCGAGAAGATCTATCCTATCGGCCCTCTCTCCGCCGAAGAGGAAAAACTGCTCGAGGCTTGCTTACCTGATCTCAAAAAGAACATCGATAAGGGCTATGCCTTCGTTGCATAAGGGTCAACATCGTATAGACGTCGGAGCTTTATATCTCTAATACATAACGTTGTTCATCACTCCTTTTTATGTGGTATTGGGTGGCCGGAAATATACATGCTCACTACTTTACCGCCTCCCTTTTTGTACGAGTGTGAACCCGTCTTCGTCTGTAATGGGCTGAGGTTTAGCCAGTCTCTGCACTTCAGAAGCAGCAGGCATCAACGGCGGTGCCTCCTCCCCCTCCTCCCCGCTCTCCTCGTCCTCCCACGCATCCTCATCTTCGTCCTCATCCTCATCCTCATCCTCGCCCTCACCACCCACAACCTCCCGCACATCGACCTTCTTCCCCCTCACGCCCTCCGCCTTCCTCTCCCACTGCCCCACGACCTCCTCCCCAGCGCCCCAAAGCGCAACAATATCCGCCGCAACACCCTCGACGCTCCCGTCCTCAAACGACGCATCAAACTCGTCCTCCAGCACCTGCGCCAGCATCAACGCAATGTACTCCGCGTCTGGTGTGGACGACGCGCCACTGCTGCTGCTGCTGCTGCTGGTGTCGAAGGCTTCGACGATTTCGGAGGCTAGCCAGCGCCGCTTGTCGCGCGAGGAGGGCCCGCCCCAGTTTTGCTCGACGGCGATGCGGAGGGCGGGCCAGAGTTCTAGACGGGCGATCACGCCGCGCGCGAAGAGGATGAGGGCTGGGTTGGGTGGTGCCGCTGCTGGCGCTGGTGCTGGTGCTACTGCCGCCATTGTTTGTATCTGAGGCAAGTCTTCCTTTCTTTTTGCGCGTCGTTATATGTGTATGTGTGTGAGTGTTGACTCGTTCTGGTGGTTAAATGGAGGAAAGGAAGACATACAACCCAGGATGATGGCGCGGAGCTCAAAGAGGTGTCAGATCTCATCGGACGCTCGGTAAGAACAGCCAAAGCTGGGTTCGTCTATTAATGTACTGTACTGCAATATTAAACATGGACATGCAGAAAAACAATACATATTAAGTGGATAGCGAAAATACGTGGTTAACAAAAAAGATCAAAACATTAATAAATATGTGCTACTACGTGAGGATACCAGAAGAGCAAAGAAATTTTCAAGATGCGAGAGCTTTCTGGAGCAGATCATCGAGCATCTATTAATACAAAACACACAAGGTCAGCGTATTACACACAAACGGTCTCAAGCATCACTTGCCTGGTCCATCTCATCCAACTGCTTGAATGTCGGTGCGTAGACATCCCTGATCGCGGGGTGCAGCTCATCCATATCAAGCGGCCGCCCAAACAACATCTCATCGATAGGGTGCACCGGCTCGGGCGGCGGGGGTTTGTCCTGCAAACCCGCGAGCTCGATGATCGCCATCATGTGTGACACACCAAAGTCATCCTTGGGCAGCGTTAATTTTGGCTTCTGCTGCCTTAGCGTCCCCGGCTTGGCGATTGACGGGGATGTGACGATCGGTGAGCCCACAGCGGTGCGATACCCAGATGTATCGGTCGTAACAGAGCCGGCAGATATCTGGCGCAGGTGTGGCGCCAGCGGTGCCTGAATTGGTTGCAGCTGCTGCTGAGGCGTCAACCTACCCTGAGAGGTGGACGAAGGTGTGGCCGATTGCTGCCTACGGCTGTCGGGCGTAACAGTACGCTCAGAGGCAGGCGATGGCACGCGGGGTGGGACATCGACCGCCTTACTACCTCTGGTCTCGACAGGTGTAGTAGATCTTGACCGTTCAACGGGGGTCGTTGTATCCTCGTCTTGTCCCGGATCTGAGTAAACGCTGTCGGCAGTCGACGCAGACGGGGGTGGTGACGAGGGTGTGCGCTGGATGTTGCGGCCATCCCTGATCTTGCTAAGGACTCGATGAAGCTTCTCGTCCATGCCATCTCTGGCGCGGCCACGGTCGAGAGCACCTTCAAGTAAATCGCCCTGACCAGCAGAGGCAGAAGAGTTCCACTCCTCCTCCATAATATGGCTGATGTCGTACGTTTCACCGCCTTCAACGTAAGAGTAGCGCATACGCTCGTCTGCATCATACCGCGAGGACCGCAGAACCGCATTATTGGGTAGCAATAAATCGACACCACGCTGCGAATTCGCCTGAGCGGATAGGATCGCGCGCTGATTCGCGCGCCACACAGCCCTTTGAGCCGTGATCAGCTCCTGCTTCGACATGTGCCGTTGCTTCACATCGCCATCCTCTGATGCGACGCTGGAACCGGACATAGACTCGCGGTGGAACTGCTGGAGCGCGATCTCGTCGAGTGGGGCGGAGAGCCGGTGGCGTGACGAGGAGGTGCGATACGTGACAGCGCGGCGAAGGGTAAACACTGGATCCTCCGGAGCAACGTCGTCAGGGCCGCCAAGGAGTAGCATGGAGTCAAAAGAACGCCGCTTGCTATCACTAAGCCTGCGGTCTGCCGGGCGATAACTTGGCGGACGTGGGTAGGCGTCGATGACCTTACTCGAGGGGATCAGCTCGCGCTCTAGAATGATCGAATGAGCATGAGTGGTCATTGAAAGAAAAGATACCACCAACCCTTGCCGTCGAGTAGCACATTCAGCACATAACGCACACGAGACGAGCTCCGTCGCTTTGTGTTCTTGTCCTCAACTTCGTCACCACCGTCGACTACGCCATCCGGGATCCCGAATCTCTCCAGGCCAAGTTCAATGACCTCGGCAACGGTAATGTTCTTTGGAAACACGAAGATTTTACGACGGAATGGCGCGGACGATGCTGCAACCGGAGAGCGGTCCCGTAGATTGTGCTTGAATACAATCGCTTCGGTGAGGGGATCAAATACCATGTCATCCGGCAGATCATCCGGATATATCAACAGCTGGAGCGCGAAGCGGAACGTGGGGCTACTGAAGCGTTCTGAGTTTACTATGACGCCGGCGGTATTGAGGTTCTGTGGACGTAAGCGGAGCCCACTGGTCTCCCCATCGGCTTGGGTAGACTCGGTGTTGGTTGTGGTATCACCCTCTTCAGTGTCACCCTCATCCGAAGTAGATTCCGAGCGCCGGTTCAGGTAAATTTTGACTGCTGTGTCGTCTGTAAAGTCGTTCATTGGCAGCTTTTTGATAGCGGGATGCTGTGACAGGTTGCTGGCGATGGAACTAATGCTACCAACGGAACTCCGCTTGACCTTTGGTAGGTCGAGAGCAGCCTCAGCGAGTGTCTCGAAGACGACAAGAGGCTTCTCTTCTGGGCGCAGCGCCGCGGACGTGCCTTCGAGTCGTTTGACAGTCAGGTAATAGTCCGCCACATCATCGCCCGCGGGTAGACGGAACCGTTGCATAGCCTGCTTGACTAGTTCCTCTGATGTCGTCGAAGAATTCAGTAGGACAGTTTTGAAGGTTGCTTCCGTCTGTAGTTTCTTTCCGGCGAAGACACGTATGACGCTCAATTCGGGAACTGAGCTGGATCCATCTCCACTAAGATTTCCACCTATCAAGAGAGAGCCGGGACGCGGACGGCGACCATCGCTGGTCGGTGATAAGGTCGATGATGTGCTACCAAGTGCGAAAACCCCCAGCCGCGGGGACACCTGGATCAATGACTGCGCCTCAGGCGGGGACGCGGGTGAACGAGTGAGGTATTGTTGTTGATACAACGTCTGTTGCTCTTTATCGCGCTGGCGCAGGCTCGTGGCATGCTGGGACACAGGTGGCGGTGTGCTTACTGGTGCTGCCGCCCTCCGTGGTGGGGTCTGTACGCCTCCACTATTATCGGTGTGGTTGCTTGACCGGCCAGACTCCTCCGAGCTACGCGTATCTGTGCTCCGGCTGATGTCAATGGAATCATTGGTACCCTTCTCCTTGTGCCTGTCCTTGCGCCGATCAAAAAGCCTACCAAACAGTCCACCCGACTTCCCTTTTTTGTCCTTTTCTTTCCCACTGTCATCGTCGGACTGCGGCTCCTTGCGTAACTTTGCTGGCCCGCTGTTGGTACGACTGCTTGGGGGCGATTTGGCCTTCTTACGGGCAGCTTCTTCGAGTGCTTCGATCTCTTCGCGGGTTCGCTTGCGGTCTTCCTCCTGTCGTTGCATGACTTCACTGGGAAGCAGTGGGCCGACGGTGCGTGGTGCTGCTTGTCGCGGCGGCTGACCGCGTTGACTGCTATCCTGTACGACCAATGGCGTAATGCTTATCTTCTTCGTCTCCGTCGCGTCAGCAGGGTCGATGGAACGATGGGAGTTGGACGACGAGGGAGAAACGGAAGCAGAGGTGTCTGGTGGCGGAGCTAGCTGTTCGCGAGAGTCCGGCGTGCGAACCGACAGGCCAGTCGGCCCTTGGGTGGATGGGGCAGAGGCTTGGTGGGCCATCATTTGAGCAATGAGTTGCTGCTGGCGGCGTTGTTCCTCGATCTGTTGGCGTTGTTCCTGGGCCGCTTGCTGTTCCGCCTCCAGTTGTTGCAACTGCTGCTGTTTCTGCTGCTGCAATTGCTGAGCGAGGTGTTCCTGTTGGCGACGCTGTTCCTCTGCTGTACCCGGAAGATGTGATCGGTCCGGAAGCGCTTCCTCCCAGCTCATTCCATCATCCGAGTCACCGCCCCCGCCCCCGCCTCCGCGGCGCTCTTGTTCTGCCAACGCAGCTTCCTCCGCGAGCGACGGATCCTCATCCTCGTAACCGCCAACATCCCACTCATCATCATCGTCTACCTCTTCTTCCTCTCCCCATACGGCGGGAGGATAACGGTGAACCTGTAGAGCAGGGGTGAAAATAACGGAACGTCGTGCATATTGTCGTGACCGGGCAATGGCACGTGCGTCATTGCCAGGAGTAGGGGAGGGTGTCCGTTGATTGGAGCCAGCACGGGAAGACATGTTATTACGAAAGTGGTCGCGAGACTCTTGAAGGCCGTCTTGCATCTCTGCTTGCGTAGCCGAAGCCAGCTGTGAATACGAGTTATATATGCGAGAATATATTGAGGTAAATAGAGAGAACATACGTCAACATTACGATGCTTATTGAGCCTCGCAAGACGCTCGAACGGTGTTTCTATATTTTCTGCTGGTATATAGCCGATCTCTTGTGTTTTGAGAACGCGCACGAGCCACCAGTAGCTATTGCTATCATCCATCAGGACGAGGCTGTCGCCTTTCACAACGGTGGCCTGGCCTTCGACGGTTGCGGCGAAGCTGTGCAGTGAGTAGACCAGGTCAAAGTCGATTGATTCGTTGGGGATTGAAAGAGAGGATGAGCGGTCGTCATCGTCGGCATAGTCGCCATCACGCTCATCTGGGTCAGAGTCGTCATCCATCATTGAGTGTTCCTCGTCGGAGGGATAGACTTCCCCGTGCATTTGTGCGAGATAAGATTGTTCGTCCGAGACAATTGTTTCGTGCAAGTCGAAGGTGTCCTGATGTTGAGGCCTAAGCAGTGAAGATTCCATTCGGTGAGAGAGAGGTTAGGCGCTGAGGGTTGTCGTTTCAAGTAAAGGGAACGGGTGAGTGGGCGCTGATGGAGAGGAAATAAGTAAAGGAAAGACGGCGAAAGGGAAGGCCCGTTGGGACATAAACCAAAAAGTGAGAACGGAGTGTTAGCCGACGTCGCCGCCTTGCTCTATGCTAAGCGCTATCGCTGCCCGCAAGGCCCGTCTGCAGCATCAAAGTCCACCCTCTCTCAAACCTTCGTCAAAACGTAGGCACACACCCTCCGCAGGCCCGAATTCATCCACGAAAAAAGCAAGAAAAGACACCTCAAAGTCACACTCCGAACAGAAAAATGTCATTACGACGACCGTGTCCAAGGAGGAGGGCAATATTTCCCTCGACTACAGCGACGATATGTCAATAACTTTGGACCAAGACGCCACTCTGATCCCACACGTGCGCCCCTTGGAGCCGACTCTGCGAGAGCGCACGAAAGCATATTCTCCCAGTCGCCCTGTCGCGGACTCTTCTGACGATGAGTCGGACGCGAGCGAGCAACCCCTCACGGATCTCTCGCAGCTCTTTTCCTATAATCGCCCTCTTCTTACGAATGAAGAACCCCAAATATTATCTACATACCGGCCAACCGACGGACAGAACATCTTTCCACTCTCCTTGGACGAAGGGTCGGCTCTCGGCCTAAGCGGATCCGCTATCGCCTTGGTACTCTCCCCATCAGCAACGGTGTCTTTCGTGGGGGCATATCGACTACGTGTCCTACGTGGCTCTATCTCGCTGCTGGGAACGATTATTCAACCTTCCCGGGTCCTCCACCACGTTTTTGCACCGCGGTCGTCTCCTATTCCCGTGATCGAGGCGTTTGTGGCTCATGGAGAGTCATCAAAATCACTATATGATATACCCGCTCAAATTACGAGCACTATTGATGAAGGCGATGCGATCATTGTGTTGCAGGAGCTGCGAACAGGCATTGAGGCCCTCGGACGCGTCATGCGTACCTTTGAAGGCGTTTTCCATCAGGGAGATCCCGAGGGAGTCCGTAATATACCTCTGCGGGGCGTCCGCTTGGTATGGCATTCGTTTCCTAGGGTGCTGCCTTTGCTCACACAGGATCCCAGGTATCCCAACTCGTCCGCGGCATGTGTGCCTTTCAGGTACCACCATCCTGGGAATCTGCTTTCTCTGCATCGTCATCCCTCCCGGCACACGAGCCAACAGGCCTCCTTAAACCCCATGTCCTTCTGGTAAAGGGGCAGAAAAATTCTGGGAAAAGTACATTTGCGCGTACGCTTGTCAATAGGTTGAGCTCCCGGTATGCGGCTGAAATCCACCGCGGCCCTCATGCTCACCAACTCCTGTCTAGATACCGCCGGGTGGCCTTTCTCGAATGTGACCTCGGCCAATCTGAGTTCACCCCAGGTGGAATGGTGGCTCTCAGCGTTATTGAGCGACCTGTTTTCGGACCGCCTTTCACGCATCCCACCCTTCCGCACCAAGCGCACTATATTGGTGCACATAACCCACGTTCCTCACCGTCACGCTACCTGCGCGCCATTCAGGCATTGGTCGATGTTTATCGCCTAGATCTTCAATTCGCAACCTCACTTGTTGACATTGAAGATGGTGAAGAGGATGATCGGATCGCAGACCTTATACCGCTAGTTATCAATACTATGGGTTGGACAAAGGGCCTGGGTACCGACCTCGCGCGACGAATCGAGGAATTAGTTCAACCTTCCTACATCTTCTCGTTCGAAGCCTCCCCGTCCAATAATGTTGTCGAACCAGGTGGACCGCTGGTCCACACACTAGAACCTATTACACTTCCGCAGCGATTCACCCCGTCCGACCACCGAGCGCTCTCTCTGCTTTCCTATTTCCACGCAGTATTTTCCGACCCCATGCATCCCACTTCTCTCGGACAGAAAGCCGCCTCTCGTTGGAACACCGACCTCCCGCTTTGTGCGCAGCCGCCTTACGAGATCACGTTGAGTCTCGCTCTTGATCGCATCGTGCTTGCTGGCGCCGGTGCAGAGGACGTCGTCCGGACCGAGCTAGGGCGAGTGCTGTCAGGTGCGCTCGTCGCGCTCGTTTCCGCCCAACTGCCCCCAGAAGAGATCGAGGAACTTTACACGCCTGGTTCCCCGCCGCCCGATCCTGCATCCTCGAACTGCATCGGACTAGCGCTCGTACGGGGCGTATCGAACAACGGGTCTAAGCTACAGCTCCTCACGCCTGTGCCGCCAGAGATGTTGGTGAACGCTCGAATTCTTGTCATGGGCGAGCTCCAGCTTCCCGTATGGGGGTGGCTGGATTTCCGTAGCGCTGAAGGCAGCGCCGGCTCAGGTGTAGACGTTCCGTTCTTGCGCTGGGGCCGCAGTGCTGGAGCAGGCGGCGAGAAGCGGCGAGTAAGGCGGAATATTATGCGCCGCGCGCAGATGTGAGGTTTTTTCTTGGCATGGCAGGTTCATTTACCATGCAATATCAAACTTACGCAATAACATACTTTAAGAATAAAAGCTGCCGTGGACATGCGTACGCGTGTGTTTTATCACAACTGGAAATCATGATTGACAGCGTGATCAGATGCGCTTCTTTGATTAGTCTTTTGACTGCGCACCGGTTCATGCCAGTGCCAAGTTTCATCTCTCGGGGAAACCTTTTGCCTGGATATCACGTCGTCCGCGTGCTCCCCCCGTTGCGGTTTGTTCCAATCACTGAGTTGTCTGGGAGCAATCATTAATCAATAGGAAAAGACGCCATCCCATCCCATCTCTCTGCTCTTTCTACTCACACTCACATCTAGCCATGCCTGCAGCTCTATTCATCGTTCTTTCCCTCCTTTGCCTATTTCTCATACGCATTCTGCTGGGGCTCCGAAGGGTCACTCGCGATGTCGGGTCAGCTTGATTTTGACCTCAAAATTGATCAACTATCGAGTGACTTCTGTAGCAAGCTCTCCGGTCCATTCTTCCTTTTAAGCCCACTATCCGTTGAAGGATATTTGGTTGCACGGATGGTCCGGCAGATTCCTTATCTACATGCGGGAACTAGATGGGCTCTCGGTGGGAAACACGAAGGTACGGGTGCATGACGAACGACGAAGGGGGAACTATCCGAGACGCAATCCTACACAGACTTTGTCACGGCCAGACAAGATGCCTTTGCCCTGGTAGCTTTTCTTGCCCACTTTATGGGGGAAATGCGAACTCAAAGCAGTAAATTTGCAGATTTCGGCATTTCCTGTGCCAAAATACATGATACACATTGCAGATGCTGCCGCTATCAAGGTACGTTCACACTATGTCAGTCTGCAGGATCCCGTCGACCTTGGCTCGTAGGAGGTCACGACCTATCGTGCCAAGTTTCCCAAGCCCATGCATCTATATAAGGTGGTGACTGTTTTTGGATCAAATATTGTGGCTTCAGAAGGTGAGGAGTGGAAGAAGTACAGAAAGAAAGTACAGAAAGATTGGCGCTCCGGCCTTCGTGGAGGTATGTTCTGAGCGCCATTCGTCGTCTAATCCTATTATCCTGAATGTTTTTTCCAGAAAAATAATAAACTAGTATGGGACGAGACCACCCGGGTTATGGTGGACATGTTCGACAACGTCTGGGGCGACAGGTCCGAAGTTGTTGTAGATCACTGTGTGGATATCACTCTTCCAGTACGCTTCCTATAGCTCAGACTTGACTACGTCCCAACATCTCCACCAGATTGCCCTCTTCATCATCAGCGTCGCAGGTAGTCTATGCCCCGTTCCAATCGTGGTAGTCTCATGACGGCCGATACTAGGGTTCGGCCGTCGGGTCGCTTGGACAAGTGACCTCGTTGTTCCTCCTGGCCACCAAATGACTTTCAGAGACGCCCTTCACATTTTGTCTACTAATATGGTTCTAAAAATCGCTGTTCCCGATTGGGCGAAGTATTTGACGAAGCATACAAGGAAGATTGATTTGGCTTTCAAGGAACTAAAGGTCTGTTATTTCAAGTCGTCTAAACAGTGCTTGTGTCATCTATATCTCGTACCTCCCCGAGTAGCAATGCTTGGTGGAAATGGTAGAAGCTCGCAGGAATGCGGATAAAGTAGAAGAACGCTATGATCTGTTTAGTAGCCTTCTGGACGCAACACAGGACGAACTGGGCAGTGAGGCGGCGCTAAATGACGAAGAGCTTATCGGTGAGTACCCGACCTCGCGATCGTTCGACGTTCTTGGAGAGCGTCTTATTCGTCTCCCAGGAAACATGTTTATCTATCTTCTTGCTGGACATGAGGTGGGGTCTTCCCGTTCTTTCTGCAGTGTTGCCCAAAACAGTCCCCTATAGACTGCAGCGTATACACTATGCTTCTCATTTGCCTTATTGGCTCTCTATCCTGATGAGCAAGAACGTTTGTATCAACATATCAAAGGCGTCATGTCCAGCCTTAATGGAATGCCTGTGGGTTCCAGATATTTCAGTTCGTATAGAGAGCTAACATCCCCGTAGGCCTACGAAGACATGAACCGCTTCACGCAATCATTAGCGTGAGTTCATTCGATTTTTCCGCCAGAATGAGGATTCTTATCCTTGGGTAGCGTTTTCTACGAGACTCTTAGGCTGTTGTGGGTGCTATTCAATTGTGTTACCACACCGTACTTACAGCCCGTCCACAGCCCCCCAGTACGTTTAATTGAATGTGTCCCGACCCAAGGCCAATCATACGTCATGGTGATCAGGTAACGAGTATCCCGAAGGTCGCGGCGCAGGATATCACCTTGACAGTGAACAACGTTGACGGTGGAAAGACAACTTTTCCTGTCCCGTCAGGGACGGAAATCAATCTTCATGTTCCCGGCTTGCACTACAATCGTACGCTGAGTGACTTTGTCTCATGGGGACAGGTGCTCATGAGGTCTCGTAGCACGGTATTGGAAGGAGCCTCACAAGTTCATGCCAGAACGTTTCCTTGGCGACTGGCCGAGGAATGCCTTTATTCCATTCAGTCAGGGTATGTCTTGCTCATCGCAAACACTGAACAGTAATCATGACTCACAAACACTCTGCAGGTGCCCGCGCTTGTCTGGGGAGACGGTGCGAGCTATTGCGGTGTAATTGAGAGCAGAGACCTCACGAATTTCTTCAGGTTCTTCGAAGCCGAGGGCGTAGCTGCCTTGACTATGCTCGTGTCACGATATAAGATTGAGGTCAAAGAAGAGCCTGAATTTGCTGGTGAGACCTTCGAAGAGCGCTATGCCCGTATGACGGCTTTCAACGAAAATTTGACTACAACGTAAGTGATGTCCACATCCTCATAGCAAATTTTTACGGATAGCCTTTCAGTCCTCCGCGTGCCATTGGTATTTAAAAAGAGATAACAGTTTGATTTTTTTGTATTGGCTACCTCTTCCTCTTTTGAATCGGTTTTGATCAGTATCTACTACGTGCTGGAATCACGATGTAAAGGCTGCGGTAGTTTGTTTAGATAAGAGTGTCTTCTTGGAGTCTATCTGGCTCTTCTCATATGCATGGGGGAGCTTCAGAGTCAATACAGTGTTGTCGATGACCGAGACCCTCCGAGCCAAGCTCCGAGCGCAGCGCAGCGGTTTCGGGCCGCCCAAAGGCGTGAGCGGAGCTGCGCAGATGTGACTACTTACCATCATGAGCTTTCAAATGGCTGCCCCCGCTGACCTTACGGACTGTCCTGCAATCACATAATGCCGAAATGTGCGAAAAGACCCTCAAAAGCTTCGGGTCCCCCGGTGAAATCCCCGTCGCATGGCGCAGACTCAATTACCTGATGAAACGGCAACTATGGTGTTTGCTGGACTTACATGACGGCGGCGCCAGTCTCGGATTTACAATCGAACATTTCTTCCTTAGACTCAGACAACTCTCATCCGCGTCTTTATCGTGTGAGCTGAAGAAGGACATCTATACTGGTACTCATAAGGCTATCACGTCTTGCTAGAAGAAGAGCAAAAATTCAGCCAGGACCCAGCGGAATTCTTCTTGATCTCTGCCTCCAAAGCCGTGGGGTCTTTTCTAACTTTTCTTACTCGCGGTATTTCTTGGACTTGCTCCTGGATTTCGTGGGAGAGATGGTCAAGGGACGCATACAGCCTCATATAACGGTGCAATACAGGAACTGGAGGACGATAATTTCAGGAACCGCATGGACAACGGCCGCAGGGGCAAAGCGTCGTGTGCCATCTTCCTACTGCATCCTCCGATACCGCGTCCAAGAACCGCGTGTTCATAGTTCTTCAACACAAGACTCGAATTTCGCTCACACGGGGTTCCACCTCATCCACATAGTTCGGCCTCAAGATGTCAAGGGAACCACTTTTTCTGACCCAGAAGCCACGGAGCGGGAGGACAAGAATTTGCAGAGGGGCCTACTGTAACTGATGGCGCCGCGCTCAAAGGCCGCAGGACGTGCTCACGTGAACATGTACAAATAAACAACAACAAGCTAGGTGGTTTTTACTCGAAGACAATAGTCAAATCCGGGCCCTTGTGTTCAAGCCAGTCTATCCAGAGGCCTCGATACGTGGGTGATGGTGTGAAGCCCCTTTGCGCAGCTGCTTCGTCGGGGACTAAACGTGCAATTCGCGCGATCTCCCGGCGATCACGCGTGCTGAGGTATCTGATAACCTTCGCTGACTCGCTTCTGGATGGTAAACTCTACAACGATTGTCACGACCTCTCAATTAGGGCACTCCTGGAGTCGAGTAGCAGAGCGCACCTTATTTGGAAACACCAGTCTGTGCCATTTTCGATAAGTGGACAGTGTCAGCTCGCACTCGTTCGCCGCATCGTCCAATCGGCAGTGATCGCGGTATTGCGGCAGTAGCCGCGGGACGTAGGACATGATGAGCGGGATGCAACTAAGGCATTCTGGAGTGGAGACCTTGGCTTTTCCATGACGCGCGTCCGAAGGTGCAAAGAAGGCCCGAATGCGCGCCGACTCATCCCACCATCTCTGTTCCTCGGCCAGAGATCGGTAATGCCTGTAGCGCCCACGTCCTGGGAGGAAATCCCACAGGCTCAACCTCAGAGGACTCGGGAGGCTGAGGCACGACCAGAAATAAGCGAGCCGATTGGCGATCTCTTTGAATGGCCGGATAAGCATGTGCCACTCGAGAGAGTGAGGAAGAGACATGGGGGGTGAAGACGATCCGATTGGGTGTGGGAGGTGAACTGCCTGCATGTAGGAGATATGGCTTGTAAGTGGTGGCAAAGGGCAAAGATGGGGAGACTCGGGAGAGAAGATGCGAGAACTCACCGTGAATGGCCTCATGTTGTTAATAACTCGTTATAGGAAGGTAGCAATGTGTGAGGGGGTGCGTGCAGTGTAGGGTGTGGGATGGAGCTATAAATGCGTATGGGCGCTACGACAATCAAGACGAATCCATTGAAACAGGGACAATAATTGTAATCCAAAAAGGGAGTCAGGGGAACATGGGATAGTCCCAAGCACTGGTTCAAGCACAAGGGATTCAGAAAGGGGCCTCTTGTTACCACTGGCTTGAGCGTTGTTGTCGTCCAACTGCAACACACCATGCCAAAGTGCCACCTCCACGAGGCCCACGAACCCCGCGCAATCGCAGCACAGCACGGCGAGGCGCCCTATTAATGAAAAAAAAACATTACCTCAAGGAAGGACGGACGCCAAAAAAAGGGGTGGGGACAATTCATATTAGCTTCAGAATTAACTACTGTACTTACAGCAAAAATGTGTGAACGGCATAGTCAAGCACCCCTCACGCCAGCATCCCCGAATTTGGAGACGACGGAAAGAGGACTCGAGAGTGTCTGTTGAGGGGCGCTCCGGCTTAATTGCGAACAGTCTTCCATCTCCCCTCGTCCAACGGTACCCTGAGCCGCACATGAAAGAGGCAAAGAGTTACTCTGCGATGGTGCATGAGCTGTGGTGAGGTGCAAAGCAAGAAAAAAGCAAAATCGTGTGGCATAATCCATCGCACGTGACCGCCACGGCTACTGGCCAATCAGAGGCCAATCAGGGTCCTACCCCTCCCATGGGTACCTGGCATGTCATTTCCACCTCCCTGCTGCGTCCTAGATACACGCTTCTTATTCAATGACCCAAATTATACAGCTTGAGTCGTATTCCAGACCACCTCTTTCCTTGCCCACTCTGCCGTGTAATCTTCGCCATCTACCAACAGGTTCCAGACAAGTATCCTCGGAGTGAGTTCGTCCCAAGCCTTCCCAGTGGTCCCACATGTCATCGAGGCACGCCACAGATTGACAACAACTTCTCCCCAGAGCTCGTGAGAATCCGTGGTGTTTGCCTCACGCAGGCTGTATGATGAATGCCGCGATTGAGCGGATGATCGCAGCGCGACTGGGATCGTCGGGATGATCAGGTCCTTCTCCAGACTATGAAGGCCAACGAGACAATGTGAAAGGAGAACATTGATGGTGGGAATGGTGGGACCTGGCAACAGACCAAGCTTCATGATGATGCGTGACTTGAGCCGAAGTGTGGCGATGAGAGATGTTGACGCTAGCAAGCAATTAGTCTGGGTCACAGCCAAGAAGACGAACATAAGCACCGGTATCGCCTTGAAGCAAAGTCATACACCTCCCAATTGCCGCGCGCCATTCACCGCCTGTGGCCGACTCTAACTTTACAGGGTCGATGACGTCAAGGATGTTTTCCAGTACTCTCATCCACAACAAACCCTCGCCTTCTCGCCAGGCAAAAAGCGTCATTTCAATCCACGATAGCAACCCTGACTTCAATATAAGAGACGTGGTGATCCGTCGACTATTCGTGAGGTTTAGCAAGATCTATTTGAGAGGCCAATGTGTTAGGTCTATTTACCAGAGAAAGAGAGATCGGGGACATGCCTCTAAAATTTCGTTCCTCAGAGCTCGATCTTGCCGTCCGCTTTGGAACAGACCAGCCAACAAATCCCAAGTATGTCTCCGCTTGAAGATTCTCCATTCTTCGTCCCCGGAGCGAAGCATAGCATCCGCAAGAAATTTCAGAATCCAACTGCGCTCTCTTTTCCAGTCATCGGAACTGCTGTACAACATAGCATACAACATCGGGACGTCGGTTGTATCGAGCTCCGGCCGTTGGAGAAGGAAGCGTGCTGTGAGTGGGTAAATAAAATGCTCTGGATAGAAGACGCCCCGCAGTGCGTGAGAAAGAAGTAACGTTGAAAATGACGGCAATCGCTGGGATGTCCCCTCCTCGAGAGGCTCCTTGAAGGCATCCTTCAGTAGGTGTAAGATATGAAGGACTTGTGGTTTTTCCTGCATATCGACATTCTTTTTGGGGGGCGGTCAAGTCCGATTCGCCGACAAAAAAAGTGTTGACGCACCTGAAGAGCATCCATGATGGCGCTGATCTGGGCTACACATGTGTCGCGGAGTAAACAATTTCGAGACGAGAGTGAGCGGATTAGCAGGCTGACGACGTTAGTTCGGAACAACTGGACCCATTGCGTGGTGGAGGAAGGCCGTCGGGTGGCTAGAACATGAGCGATGAGCAAGATGACGAATACAGGGTCACAAATTTGGGCGTCGAGAGGGTGTGTGGTGCCAAGGTGATGTCCAAGATCATCCAATTTCCTCCAAGACGGGAAGGACAGACAGGCTCGAAGGACAGAGGTGGGATCAAGGTTTAAAAGGACATCCAAAGGGTTATCTGAGCCTGACACGGAACGAGTCAACAAAGATGCCGCTGATGCTTTTCTCGTTTCTTCGAAAAGAGAGAAGATGTTGAGGAGTCTGCGGTCAGAGACTGATAAAGTGCCGCCATAGATGGGAGAAAGAGGAAGAACATGGCTGGGTTGACAAGTATTCGTAGGGTGCCTCAGGAAGAGCACGTGTACAAGGCGGATGACAGAATCTCTGGAGGCCACATTTTTCTCAGTGTGCGTATAAAAGTCGGCATGCTGAATGATACTTTGTAGGTGTCGGTTAACGATGAGTGGCTGCAAAATCAAGAGTCAGGAATAGCCTGATTCAAGTACGAAAACGAGCCTTTAGATGCGTAGAGTCGACCAAGGTCACACCAAAATTGACTGCCCTCGCATCAGACAACCGATTCCGAATTAATACTGTAAGGACTGAGTCGGTGAGATGTGGCTTGATGGTTTGGAAACACTTCGCGAAACTTGCTACTCAGATAATCAGCACCATGAAGATACCTCGAACCAGCAGCATCTCACCTAGAGCTGTTACAATTCTGTCGTCCAAACTGTCAGGGCCACCTAATGACCGTGAAATCCAACCTAATGCATGCTCCAGGAGGGAAGAAGTAAAAGGATCGCTCTCCAGAGGTAGATCCTCAATCAAGCTTTTTCCTAACCGTAGCATTTCGAAAGTCAAAGTGTCAGCAGGCAAGCTTTTGATACGAGCCAAGAGATCCGAGAAGAAATCGGAACGGAGGGCCGGCAGCTTCTGAATCATGACATGAATGGCCCGTCTACACGTGAGGCGATGGTCCTGGGGAGCTTGAATATCTACGAGACTCGCTGTCAGTTGTTTGAAATGCTTTCTCCATGTTCTGCTCGATCCGACGTTGGAAGTGTCACTTGCATCGAACCATGAACATATGACAGGAGCGAGTTGTAACGCTGGCCGGTTTAACGATGCCGTGGATTCCAGGAACGTGCGGCAGATCCGTCTTGCAGTTTCGCTGGCATAGATCAAGCTTTTGATGATAGACACGGTATGCGACGTCCATTTGGGGCGGTTGAAGAAAACGGAGACATTGAGCCCTTCACTTCTAAATTCCACTCGTTTTGACCAGCGAGAACAAGAGGTAACGACAAGTGCCTCTATGGCAGATGAGTTACTAGCACCGGCAGGGATTCCATCAATCCAAGCTACAAAGGCAGAATCTACTGCTCTTGCAATCAAGCTTTCCAGCAGATCCCAGTTCGGTTGAACGGAATACAGTGACACGAGCTGCGGAAGACGTAAACGCAAGCCAGGAAGATCGCCAGCAGTAGCGTTGACATGTTGTTCAACGGCTAGGAAGACTGCTTGAAGGACCTTACGGATACCCTCCTCCTTTTCGATGGCACTGAAATCCTGGAGTGCTTGGTCGAGAATAGAAAGGACTTCTTCGTGAGCCATGTATGGAAGCCAGAGAGTAATCTAGCAAAGTGAGCTCACACAAAGAAGCGATAATGTGGAAATTTGCTCATACCTGGGCAAGAGTAGTGAAACTGAAACAGGGGGCAGACGACGCCAGTTGAGCCCAATGTGAGCTGAAAGGCAACAACAGACTATGGTCAGCGACTTTGGTTGGATCCACGGCTGCATCGAGAATTGGGTGTATCCCTGAAAGTCTATGCATCAAGATATGTAACCGCCGGCATTATTGACTCAATACCTTGTTCAATCATCTCTGAATTTATCGTCAATGACGTAAACAGTGCGTTGATTTGAGGTAAACCAAACAAGTGCTCCTTAAGTCTCATGAAATTCTCCTCGAGAAGGATGCCTCTCCCTGCATGCATAATATCCGCAATCAATAAGAGAGCACTGGGCCCCATGGAGCAGCATCTCTGTTCGGACAGCAAGCGATGCACTATCACGTTAAGCGCGATTTTCGCCTCGAAAAACGGCTGTGGATCGTCGAAGATGGTACTGGTCAGAAAGTACCGGCATTCAGCCTCTGATAATTGTTCTGGGCCACATTGGATAAACGCCCAGTCAAACGGAGCTCTATGTCACGTGGGGGTAAGAAGGTCGACAGACAAACGTGATTTAATCTCACTTGGACTGCGTTTGCCGCAACAAGGCGAAGAACTGAGGGTCCCGGAACAGCCATTGGCTCGGGTCCATATATGCCAGAAGTATACGGACCGCCGGCCGGTGAATGCGCGACACGAAGTAAATTAGCCGTGTCACTATTTCTTTGTGGGGTGGAGAACCATTGAGGCGCACACAGTCAATGAGCTCGAAGGCCAAACTCCGACACTGTGCGCTCGACGTCGCTGAACACGTTAGTTAGCAGGGCAGATATGGAGAAAGCACAGCATCGTACGAAGAGACGTGTTCTCGATCCGATCCAAAAACTCTGCCGTAGCAGAAGATGGACTTCCCAGTACTGGTACGGAAGCAGCCGGGTTGCCCAGAAGCGTGAGATAGTTCTTCAGTATCGTAATCTCTTGTGCCACGGCTTTTGCAACGATTACATGGTTCTCCTCCAAGACCTCACCAATGCGCAAGGAAACGAGCTTCTCCGAAAGACAAATCAGAAGCCCCAAGCTTTCCGTTTTTCCAGAAAGTCGAACAAGAAGCCTCCGCGCAAAGGACACGATTGATATTGAATCTGAGGGACTTGCCACAATCCTCGACGAAATTTGTTCCATAACGGTCGCAAGGAGTGGACTCAGCGCGTTTCCTCCGGTAATAGTCTCAGAACTAGAGGTGTAAAGTTCTTCAATATAACCATATGGTGCCTTGAGACAGAGCTGTACGCAGTCGTCCAAGAAGTTGACAACCGCAGCCTGTTCATTTAGTAAGGGAGTATGCTCAGGGCTCTCCGCATCAAGCGGGCGTGCATCAATGGGCAAAGAGGATAGCCAAAAGTAGACCTCCTCTGGATCGTGCTCGAAAAGTATACTCCCAGAAAAGATGTGCCGTAGCAGGGATCTAATCGCTTCCCGAACCGCTGTGATGTTGACGGAAACGTATGCAACCAGGAGGATACTAATATACGAGCGGGGACCTACCGCCGATGAATAAGTCCAGGTACGTCTCATCGGGTACACAACTCACCAGATTTGCCGAACCACAAAAATTGGTCGCTCTCCCTTAGCAAGCGAAGTACATGCAACCGTCGTAGAGTATCCAGTCCCGACGTCGGCCCCGCGATATCGCCCGTACCGACTCCGTTGTCGAACGAGCTCTGCAGCAACTTTCCTACATCAAATCGTACTTCGGCGACCAAAGAGGGGAAACACAGATGGTAGAGCCACAATAGACGGGTGGAGCTCTCAGCCAGCATTGCCATGCGGACCTTATTCGGTATCTCTTCACCAGCCTTTTGAGAGAAAGAGATGACAACTTGGAAGTCAGGAACCCGTCGGCGTGCCTCAAGCTCGAGTTCATTCCTCCTTTTCTTCCACTGCCCATTACTTTCACCCTCTTCCAACTCACCCTCAATTTTATGCATAATCTTGAGAACCTCCGAATACTTCAAAAGACATTTCGCCAGTGCAATTGCGGTGCAATGCTGCACCAACGGCGAAGCTGACAAGATACCACGCGAAAAGTGAGCCTTGATATTGACAGATGGAAAGATATTCTCGAGGAATGCGGGCAGTGGAGGTGGCGTGGGCAGATACAAGGAACTTCTTGGTAGTAAGAACGATGCTTCCGGGACGGGAAGCGAAATGACATTGCCAAAAAATGCAATGTTTGCAATCCATTTAGAGGATAGTCGAGGCTCCAGAGTCAGGGACGCTGCCGACCAGTAACTAGATTCCATCAAACACTGTGGATCGCAGCGGAAAGATGTCACACACCCACAGACAAGTTCCGGACAAGCCGACATAATTCTCAGGGCAAGTTCTTGTTGGCGTGCGTCCTCGTTGACTTTCGAGGATTTGAGCAATTGGGCCAAAATCTTATTATAAATGCGTGCATTTTTAGGAGCTGTCTCGTCACTACCGCTCTGGGCAAGCACAACATCGTCCCCGGTTTCGCGCGGGTACCAGCCACGGTCCTTGAAACATACTCCCACGCCGGGATGTGTGCAGATAGCAAGAAGGAAGTGGTGCACGAGATCAGCAGGGATCTGGTCGTCAGAACCTTCACCAACGGAGCGATTGTAAAGTTTCATAATCTAGTGGTCCGTGAAGGCGCGAGCAAGGAGGGGGGGGGAACTAATTTGACGTACGAGGTGCAAGCACCCTTCATTAAAAATGTTCACTTTGACAGTCCTTTTTATTTTTGGATCCTGCCAGATTCCTGTCCATGAAACTTCCAGGATTTTTCTAGCCAGAGAATACGGGTCTTGATCGAAACCGCCAAAAATCGAGCGAAAGATATCATGGCGCTGCTCCAAAAAAGATGACTTCACCGAACTAGCCGCAGAGTCGTCAACAAAGGAGAGAATGAAAAGAATGTATAAAGTTCGAATATCTAAGGAAGACTTCAGCCTCCCTGCTCCAAATCCAACCAGAACCCACAAACCTGGTAGGGCAAGAACATCAATAGAGCCAGTCGTCTTTGTCCTGCGTCTCATATAGCAGTCTATGAACCCCCTAAAGCAAGGTCACAGGAGACAGATGAAAAGGGTGGCTGGGCGTACCTTGCTCTCCCATGAAAACCCTTCTAAGACGGCTCTCTTTTCGCAGCCTCCCCCAAATGCCGACATCGCGCGGAAAAGCTTCAGTGTAGCAATGATGAGCTCATTGTGCGAGCCCGTTAAATAGGAATTCAAATGAAGGAGGTAATCTGGAGATAACAACGTCCTCAGAATGGGTTGGCCGAACTTGTGATGTGTGTACTGCGTGGATAGGATTGTCAGAAGAGATGACAGAACGGAAATCAACGGCGCGAGAAGAGACGGTTGTCGCTAGAACGTGTCAGCACGAATCAGACAGAGACACGATATACAGCCTCGTACCTCCGTGGTGCTTTCCCATATGTTGAAGATGCTCTGAGTACCAGGAGCAGTCTCCATCCAACTACGTGCGAGAGCCAAGCGTTCGTCCTGGGGCTGTACTGGCTCTTCACCAAATTTTATGGTCAGCTGGTTGCGAAGTGCAGTGAGGGCTGGAAGGGGTAAACAGTCAGCTACACTTCCCTCAGTGCAAAGTGTAGACAGCTCACCGTCTGAGAGACTGTCTTGATTCTGGTTCTGAAAATAGCGTTGAACATCTGCGCCGTCACTGAAATGATAGGTATTCCTTGGTTTTGAATCCAATTTCATGGATTTTTTCAAATGACTGTCCTCTCGGATATGACTTTTGGGCATAATAACGTTGGGAAATCGTTAGTATTAGCAAGAGGTAGGGTCGTGCAAGCCGCAGATGGAAGCGGAGAACCCGGAAAGGTCCCGAGGTGTCACGTTCAAAACTCAATTACAGTAACTCAGTACTGTATGTACAAATGGCGCGTGTCTACAAACCCGAGATAAATGATTCCTTCCCAGCGTTGTGTCCTCGTATGTCGTATGCGTACTTACGGGTAGTATCCCGAGTCTCGGTAGTCGAGCTTTTTATGCTGCGGGTCTCACCACTGCACTCACCTCTGTGTTGAGATTAATAACTCCTCATCCTCATCCTGGCTGTCTGCACCCTCATCTTTTCCTCGCTTCTCCTCATGGTGGCCGTTTGCCGCTATCTCATGCGTGACCACTTCTTTGTCATTATTCCCATGACCCTGGAACTCATATGAGCGCATTGAATCTGGCCCGCCAGTCGCCCTTGATGAGAAATGACTTACATGGTAGACTGCGGTCCAATATCCAGCCCAGTACATTGCACCCAACGCACGGTTGAAGGCCTCGTCGCGGTTAACATGCTCCCCGGGAGCAGGCGGAATACCGTAAGTCTCATATGCTGGCTGCGAAGGTTGTGCGAGAGCGAGACTTGGATCATGGTTCGGCACAAACGTCTCGAAATCAACTGGGCGTGAGTTTTCTGGGTCCGATTGCGTTACGCCATATCCCTGCACACCCTCCGTAGATGTTTTGAGCTTGGATGGGTCTGGCGGTACGTTGTACCATCTGTGGATAGGAGATCAGCCGACCTTCCCCAGAGTGAATCGAAACACCAACAACGGCGACTTCTTCACGGGTTCTTTCTTCCAATCCTTGCCCTTACCGTGATAAGCCTAGTCACAACACTCGTCAGAATGAAACGATACAAGATAATTGCCAGTCAACTTACTTCATATTCCGCCGTCGCAGACTCCCATGCGTCAATCAACGCAGAGTCATCCCAAATTTCACCTTGCGTCAACTCACGGCTCTCGACTTCCTCCTCTGAGTCATCAATCGCACCATCTTCCTCTATTATCATGTTCGCCGCATCGTCATCGTACGGTAACGTGCCGGATTGCTGCTCGGGGTCATCCCAATGGCGCTGCAAACCTGGATTACGCTTGCGCTTTTTCGCGGGACCCGGGCCTGGAAGAGAATGTTTGATATGAGGATCCATGAAAGGGGTACGACCTCCCTGAATGCGAAGGTCGGGCTTGCGCACGAGATCAGAGTGCGTGGAGGGCAAGCCTGTTACAGCGTAAAAGAGACTTTGCGGCGTACATGAGCGCCTAGGCAGTACACGGAACCCCAGATTCGGGTTAATGCAACAACAAATTCCATTACAGTCAGTTGCCACTGCTCTCAACTACTCCTTAGTCCACGCCATCCAGCTCGGCTTCTCTCTGTGATCCGTCATCTGATGAGCCTTCTTCTTCAGCATTGGAACTACCCCAAAAGCGGCCGACCAAATTTCGCAAGACACGAATAGGCAACGGTGCAATCTGATATTGTTCAGAGCAAAGGACAGCAACGGCAGCAAGAAAATACTGACCTCCTCAAAATCTTCATCCTCCTCTTCATCCTCCAGCGCAGGAAGAGCCTCATCTGCAACCGGTGTCTCTTCTCTCGCCCCAGCCGCTGTAGGACCCTCCCTTTCGATATCGATATCAGCTTCCTCGACAAAGTCCAAATGTACCAAGTTATCTCCAGGCAATCCTCCAGGCATCTCCCCGTGAGGAAGAGCGCCTTGAGCCGCGGCTTCCTCCAATATCTGTGCATTTACCATAATCTCCAGCAACGCCTCCTCGGGTAAATTTCCGGCTTCCTGAACAAACTGTATAACTCCCCCAGGAAATTGCTCCTGAAGGCGCGGATTCGCAGCAAAAAAGCCCTGCAACTTAATCAACAGGGCGTACCTTGCTGACGGAGCCGCTAACATACCTGCAATTGCCGTCTGAATACAGGATCTGGAACCATCCGCTCAAGTATGCGCTGCGTTTGTGCGGCACTCCGATGACGGAAGGTGGTCGCAAAAGCATCCTCAGCTCCGCGGAAAAATTCGTCGTTGTATTGACTTTTAAAACTTGGCGGTGGCAATGGGTCGCATGCCAAATTATTCTTGTTGACAATATGCGCTGGAACGAATGGAAGCAGCCTTTGGGCAGAAGACCCAAGAACAACCACGTGTCTGTAGATGGATATATCAAAGTCGCCACTGCGGCGCACAAGACTTTGCAGACGAGCAAACCCCGCAGTGGTAGTGGCCTTGGGTGGAAGTTGACCTGTCCGAACCAAGTCCGTGACCGTCTCGGCGAACCAAGACGACCTGGTTGGGTCTTTCCAGAGAGCATGTGACCGTTGGACATAAATATGCGACAATAGATGCAGTAGGGATTCCTCGGCTAAATCATTGCTGCTCGCGGATGGATCAGAAAATGCGGAACCTCGAAGGGAGGGAAATTTGGCACACCCGTGGGGAGTGAATATTCTAAAAGCTGGGTGACTTCTTGCTTCTGCAGAAAGCATAATTTCGGCTTTGTCTGCCAAAAGTGGTACGACCGATGGGAATTCGAGTACCGCTTGTCTCAAGGCTTCTGTGCTCTGCATCGCGTTCAATCAGCTTCTGAGGGACGCTTGTCCACGGATACACTTTGGGCGCACCTGAGAAGCGTGATCATTGCCCTGAGCCCTGAATGCAAGCGCTCGTGCGTAGGCCCAGCCTGGCAAGGCAGAAACTGTGGGGTAGCCCGATCGAGGCTCCTCAAGCACAGAAGAATGGTTTGGTGTCTTGGAAATGTTAGGTGAAAATATTTCGGAGTACGACAAAAGCCATGGATGCATGGAGCATTTGATGGCCAAGAAGTCTAGATGTAGGTAAGCCCCATGTGGATCCGACCACGGATCTAGTGACAAAAGGAGCTTTGCAAACTCGAACGCAGTGCGGTAAAGCCCACGTCTCTGCAAGTCACTTGAACAAGAAAATGAGAAAACGCGCTGATTAGGACGAGGAGAACAGCGTACATGACCTGTCTGTGCAGCGCAAGAAAGAATGGCCTGTTCTCCACTCGATCAAAATCCAGGCGATTCAGCCCGTTTGTGAACGTGAACGCTCCTACGAAAGCACGTTCGTACGTAAAAAGGGCACGTTCTATGAAGTCGGCCGCCTGGCTGTGTTCTGAGAAAAATTGATATCGAATCCAACGATGAAGGAAAAGCCCGACCTTCATGGTGACTATAAAGCTCCGCCAGCTGGAGTATAGTATCAGCGTGCCAATGGACATGGCGTAAGATAGAGTAGAAGCCTTCAGGGTCTTAAAGGAAAGACGTTCAGAATGGGAAGACAGTTCTGGTTTCAGAAACGAAAATATGCACACCTCCGGAAAGGACTGTCTGCAAGAACGCGCGTGTTGCGCCTTTGTACTTTTTGCTATATTCTACTGTCCAAAATTTCTCCTCAGTATTGCCCCAAGGAGCGAGCCAGGCCTTGGCAGCAGCTTCATCATCTGTCAAGGGTCGCAGGGTGAGCCCTTCACGAAGTTTTGCTGGCCACCAGTTCGGCCGGGGATGCGTGAGGTTGGAGCGCTGGGTTACTGGCTGCCGGCGCGCTCTGGAAGATGGTCCCTCTTCGTTTCTGGAGGTAGCAATAACCTTTGCACCGAAGAACCGGCGCATCTCGGCATCGGGATTTAGATGCGAATGCAAAACGGACAATAGTTTAAAACATTCTTCCGGAAGTGAGCGCGAGGAGAGGCCTTTCCCTTTCGAACTCGCAGCAGGGCTTGCGAGATATGTATCGCGATATCTTATGTGGATAATTATTACAGTATAAGCCAAAAGGAAAACGGCACCAGGAGAAGGCAGCTCACTTGTTAGATAGCTCATCCAGTACCCTGTCAAAATCATCATCCCCTTCCTTTTTTGCTTTCGCTTTCTGTTTCTTCAGCGCCTTCCGCTCCTTTTTCGAGGTGCTACCCGGTGGAGACGAGGTAGACGGGACGACCGGATCAGTTCCCGTCTTTGCAATCGTGGAGTGGGATTCCGTCGGTTTGTCTCCATCTTGAACGGAACCGCCTTGAACAGTAGAAATGCCATCTGCTAAAGCTGGAGCTCCCTTTTTCTTCTTCTTTTTGGATTTCTAGGTTATCTGTTAGACTCGGACCGGCCATGTTATTTACAGCAAAGACTCACCTTCTTCCCTTTGGACGGGGTCGTGGGCTCCTCGGGAGCCGAGTCCTCTTCTGTACTCGCACCGCCCTCGTTTAAAAGCTTTGATCAACTGTGTAAGTCGTTCAGCGATCTCGAGTAGATCATCCTGACTAACCGCAGCGAATGCACTCTGAGTCTGAGCAGGCACAGATAACCGCTCATCCTCATCCTCGGACGATTTTCCAGATTGCTCGATTTCATCTGCGTGTGTGAGCTCTTCGAGCTCTCTTTGTTGTCGCTTACTGAGTCTAGCTGGCATTACGATATGCTATGAGATCAGGGGGAAGGCAGGCAGCTCTCTAACAACGCCCCTAGTGTATGGTTAGGGTCACTCCAAGCGGTCACGGTACTGTACTGTACCGTAGCGCCCAATGTACCACCCGGGAGTCGGAAACACCGTTATTATTCCCGGCATGGGTGCGAGCGAATGAGCGTATCATTCTTGTTGAGACATCAACTATATGACAGGACAGATCGCATGGTCAGTTGACCAGATTCTAGGAACTGCGACGTTTCTACTTTAATAATGTCCTGTCCTACCACTGTACCAGTGCTCTGGTGCTGTAATATAAAACCACAAGCGCCGCAAACCAGTGAAGGCGGAGTACCACACCAGAGGAAGCCTTGCGCGGCGATTGTGTGTATATGGTCCCAGGCTCCCAACAGTATTGGGCATGTTACACACCTTATGAGGGAGACCATGTGATGCAATTATCGTCTGTTCAAATGTCGTGAGTATGTCGTGAGTGGCAGCTCCTCAATTGCCTGTCTAATCTGTCTTCGGTGTCAGGGCCTCGGATCTAAAAGCTCCGTTTTTACTTGACACAACGCCGCAACGCAACGCCTGACAGATTGCTCACTACAGTCCCGAGACTGCCCAAAACGTCGGTTAGCAACATTCCCCGGGCCGCCCAGCCAACCGTTTTTCTCGCTCTCCACGAGCCCGACAAAAATTCTTCATCGGTTACACTTGCGAAAGCATTGTCACTACGCTGGATGTACTCCTTGTGAGAAACTGGGAAATCATGACCCAATCCTGGCTGCATGACCTGCCCGAGAAGGGGTTCGTCGATCAGCGCTTGACAGGACGATGTCGCCCCCTGACTACAGCTCTCCAGTACGGGAACCCAGATCGCCAAATCTTGTGGACAGTCAGAAACTTCTGCATTTCCCGGTGAGAAGACGAGGGCGCTCCCTGGCTTCCAGCGGTAGAGGAAAGGTACCTGCCCATGATTTCTCACCCATTGTTCATTAAACCAACCCATACCCAGCCCGAACATCCATCCCTGGGATCCCAGAATGGACTCGATGACCCTCACGCAACTCGGAGTGCCCTTATTGCCGTTGTGATTCGGATCTGCCTACCAAGAATGTCTCACAGCTCATTGAGGATCCCCGGTTGCATCGCCCGCCAGGTATCTCTTGACGACGGCGGCCGTTGCCCCAACTCGAGGTTGCCGCATATATAAACCCCTCAACACCCCTCTGACCCACTAGGATATCGCAGTGTGCGCATCTCGCCGCCACGTGACCAAGACTCGTTCATCATGCTTAATTTGCTTTCGTTTGTTCTCCTGGCAGCGTCGCTCTCGACGGAAGCGAAGCCTGAGGAATACAATCTAGCCATCACCAACGCAAACATTGCCCCAGACGGTTTCACACGCCCGTAAGTGTACATAGCGTTTCGCTGAATCATCGCCTCAGAGCGCTCTCTTCCACCAGTGCTGTCCTTGCTGGGGGTACATTTCCGGGCCCTACAATCAAAGGAAATAAGGTTAGTTTAAAGGCGCTATGCACAACGGTATGTTAACCTAGATGTGCAGGGAGATACCTTTGTCATCAACGTCATCGATGAGCTTCAAGATACGAGGATGGATGTCGTCACCTCCATAGTAAGCATCTCAGATCTTGAAGAGGCAAAGTTGCTCATGTCCACGTGTAGCATTGGCACGGTATTGACCAGCATACTTACAACGCTGTCGACGGTGCTTCCTTCGTGAATCAGTGTCCCATCATACCAGGTGATGTGTTCCAATACAAGTTCAATGTTCCAGACCAGGCGGTACGTTACGAGCGCACTGTTGCTATTTGAATGGGTGAATTTACTTCGTGTTTATCTCAGGGTACATTTTGGTACCACAGTCACTTTCATAACCAGTATTGCGATGGCCTACGAGGTGCACTTGTTGTGCGCGATCCTCAAGATCCTCATGCAGGTCTCTATGATGTTGATGATGGTGTGTCCTAAATCTGGCTTTCTCAATTCTAGCGCACACCTAATTTCTAATCTAGATTCTACTGTTATCACGCTTGCCGACTGGTGCGCTTGTTCTGTCTTACTGCTATACCTTACAGGGTAGGCTTACATCACAATCAGGTACCACTACTTCGCCACCCAACCACCCGCGAGACCGAACTTCACTAGTACGCTCATTAACGGCGCGGGTCGTTATGCTGGTGGACCTGCTACGCCGCTTTCTGTTGTCAATGTCCAACAGGGGAAGAGGTGAGCTTTCAGGCCCTGCCAGCAATTGTGTGAGTTTATGACCTGCGCTCTAGGTACCGCTTCCGCCTTGTTTCCATTTCCTGCGATCCAAATTGGCAATTCTCCATCGACAACCACACATTGACTATAATCGAGGTCGAAGGAACCAACGTTCAGCTACTGGACGTGGATCAAATCCAGATCTTTGCCGGCCAGCGATACTCGTTTGTGGTGAGTATTTAAGTGTGGGATTTCCTGTACACCGACGCTGAAAGATTCCGTCATAGCTGAATGCCAACCAGCCTGTCAATAACTACTGTAAGTAGATAATGGATCTACACTTGCGTGTACCAATCTAGCGTTAGGGATCCGGGCGCTCCCGAACAGGGCCAACGATACAACTGATAACGGGATCAACTCGGCGATTTTGCGTTATGCTGGCGCGCCTGATAGCGACCCAACTACTCTGGATACTAGCGGCAAGCTGCCCCTTGTAGAAACAAACCTTCATGTACGTCCTCTCTTGGTTAATGGGAATGCGCGGCTGTATTGAGCATTTGTTTTCTTTGCAGCCGTTGGTGCCTTCCCCTGTGGTGAGATGCCTCGCTCGTACATGAATATGACCGTGTTTAAACTGTTTCTTCTCAGCCCGGAACGCATCAACCTGGGAGCGCAGATCGTAATATCACTTTGGATGTTACTAATGTGGGTAAATTGGCTCTCGACTCTAGATGACTGTTGATCGCCACGGTGTAGAGGGGTGGTAGCTTCTTCGTGAACAACGCTAGCTTCAAGGACCCCTCTGTGCCCATTTTGCTCCAGATTTTGTCTGGTGCGAAGAGAGTTGAGGATCTCGTACCCGTTGGGAGTATCTATGGACTTAACCGCAGCCAAGTGGTGGAGTTGACTATTCCGGCTGGGGTGGCTGGTGGTCCTGTGAGTCCCTGACCGATTATATCAATCGAGTCCTATGTGTGACGTCTCGTTAGCATCCCGTCCATCTTCACGGCCATTCCTTCTGGGTCGTTCGCAGTGCAGGGAACAGTTCCTATAATTGGGATAACCCGATAGTGCGTGATGTGGTCAGCATAGGCAATACAGGAGATGAAGTCACGATTCGTTTTGTGGCTGATAACCCTGGGCCATGGTTCTTCCATTGCCACATCGATTGGCATCTTGCCGAGTAAGTTCTCTGAATCGTCTATGGATGCTGAAAATAACCTCTCTAAAGAGGCTTTGCTGTGGTTTTCGCCGAGGATATTCCGGACATACCTTCAACAGACGTGCCTTCAGGTAAGAGCGTTTGCTTCTGTCAATCTAGAGGCGATTATGCTAAGTTCTCATTCAAGATGCGTGGTTTGCCTTGTGTCCTGAATATAATAGTTTTATTAATGGGACTTATGGATCGTGAGATCTGTGAGATGTCAGGGGAGACGATAATGATTATACCTTTTGGCTAGTCCACAATATTGTGGTCACTCCGGGTTCAACGGCCCGCTCGGAGAGCTTGGCTGGAGTCGCTGGACAGTTGTTGCGTTTGAGCACGGCGGTGAGTATCTGCCCCTCGCCTTGTTCGGCATTTCCATCATCATTGGCCGCTGCCCCCGCTGCCAGTGCACGCTATGGTGTCAGGAGGGGGTGCCATACGTGTGGTGCCAAGCCGATCACCCGCATGCGTAGTCGCTGGCCGGGCAACCTCGAATCGTTTGAAAGGTATGTCATTCAGGGCTTTGTAGATGGCATCTCCTCCCCCGGTGCCACTGCCCGGCGGAGCGCGAGGCCGCATACACGTTGAAGAGATGGTAACAGGAGAACTACATCAAGGCTCTCTATGACGCATATGGTGGTGTCGTCCGTTCATTTTGCAAGGCTCCTGACTGCCGCCCTGTCCCTTAGAGCGGCATATATAGAGCTGTCGTTCATCGTCTCAGTTCTTAAAGCCTCGAATTTCGAGCATTACCTCCTGTTGCTGACAAGATTCTCCTCCTTCATCTTAAGCGTCGCATGGACACCCAGTGGGAGTACAGTTCTAATCTGATAGTATGCGGCCTTTTCCAAACAGCTGCTGATGTGGGACATCGAGGCGGCACTCACATTAGGCGACGAAAATTTCGACTCTTGGTGTATTGCACACTTCTTGCTTTGCTTGGTGTACGTATGTCTTGGTAAGCTTACTGTAACCTGCTTGATCTACTCAGTGAAATACAAGAGGACCCTCGCTTCGCGGCCTAACATTTTATCACGAGTTTAGTTATTGTAACAGGAATAAAGTACATTCGATATTCAATTAGAGGGCAATGGGATTTTTCTCCCACCAGTAACCAAAGATGGGAACACAATACCTAGTACTGGAATTTATATTTCCCCCAGAACCCAGACGAATTCTTGTGATGAGTTCGCTCAACTCTGTCTGAATCCACGAAAGTAACCCAAGAATCATACGAGAACCTGTGAGGCATTTCAAGAAAAGAGAAAGTCAGGCCGTCGCCCTCATCATAACCTATTATTCCATCACCACCATGTGAAGTCTTGGCCTTGTCAAGGTTCCACTCTGCAGTATCATCATCTGTAAACGTGCCTATACGCTTGCCGATGATCGTCGCCGTCGATGAACAGGCCGACTCTGTTGTAGAATTGGAGTCCGTATTCCTGCCACCCCTCTTAAGCATGAGGCTGACCATCTGTTGAACACCCCTGACGACCTTCCATTGGTGCTTCCTTTCTTGAGCTTTCGCAGTTACAGTCTCCCATTTCCGTTCGGGACAGAGCGACCGGGGCTGAACATCTGCTACAACATTGTCATGGGCAGTGATGCGGAGCCGAACGGCAGCTATACGACGGCGACTGGAAATTTTAAAATCGACTTTGATACGGGGTCGCTCGCCTGGCTTGGCCAGCTGTACATATTGAAGGGCAATCTCTATCCGGTCGCCATTATATTGTTGATCGAAGAATACTGGGACTGCTTCAAGTTGAACATCGGTAATGGGTGTTCTGTGGTTTCTTCCGGTGGCGTATCAAATTTTAGTTTCACGACTGTGTCGGTATCATTGTACGGTCCCAGACATACTCCGGGTGCAGCGGTGGTAAATGGGACCAACCTATCGAGACTTGGGTGTCAAGACAAGTTTCAAGATAAAATCAAGGATCAAAGACGTTCCTAAAAAGGTGTAGTTTGAGACGTAGGTTTACCCACCTAGGTAAATAAATGATATCAAGACAAAGGCGCATTAATTAGGACTGAGACTTCGTACTTGAGAATGCGCACATGATCACGAGGGAAAATCAGCGATTCCAATCCGCTTGGTACATGGCCGTAGTACCAGTCATCGGAGCACACGCCCGTAATGACGACCACTTGTCCATGAACCAATTCCAACCCTTTAATTCCCTGGTGCTGAATGGGTTCCGCGATGGTCAATAAAAACGATATGTTACGTCCAGAGATGTGAAACCTTACGTTCATATTTCCCGGCCAGCTGTATAGAACCACAGCATATGCCACAGGTCGATCAGCCACACAGCGCAACATAAATGCAAGACTAATGATGGATCCCTTGCCAATTCCATAGGAAGATAAAGATCGAAGACCATCAAGTTGCTTCCCTTTAAAAGCAAGGCACTGGTCGTCTATAACGGGACGCGGTTAACAATAATACCGTTGGCCCATCACCGCCCATGGTGATTCCATACTGGCCAGTATGTCTTCCTTTTCTTCGACCATCTCCTGCAGGCATGAAATGGGTGCATCAAGGTCAATAGAAAAAGAGAGGGTTTCGCCTGTGTACATTTCGACATAAAGGAGACTGAGTGCCTTGCTCGAAAGTTGTATGACGCTATTGTTGGAAATCAGATGAGACACAAGACTATCATCGTCTTGGAGTTCTGAGCCTTTGTATTCAAGCTTTTGCTCCTCTAGAAGCCGTCCAAATAATGAGTCAACGTGTCCTCATATAAAGAAGGCACACATACTGATTGGCTTTCCACCCACCTCCTTGATCATCTGCTTCAAGGTGTGGACTGGGTTGCTAGGGATAACACGAAACTCAACGCACATACCCCAATAATCCTCAACAAATATATGAATCATTGTCGAAAACTAGCAAGTGTGGTGGCATTGCGGCAGGAAGTATCAGGCCATGAGCAGAACATTAAGATCTGGAGTATTCACGCACTGATAAGGTTTGATCAATTCCGACTGGAGGCTGAAGCTGAAGCGCTGAAGCTGAAGCGGTGAAGGTCGTCCACGAATCCGTTTTATGCCCCTAAGAGCGCCATTCACGCCACAGTGACGTCACTTCGGACATTCGTGTCGCCCATTTTTTGTCTGGTACCACGAGTGTTCAGGCCTTCAAGATTTCGTTCCTGCGAGAAGTATATGGACTCAACCTTGGCGAAGTGGTGGCGTTGACTATCGCGGCCAGGTTGGTTGGTGCTTCAAGACGCTGCATGGATCTTCAGTACTTCAGTTCACGTAAAGGGGTGGATGGAATGCAAATCACGTGAGAGTAAGGGAAACCATCGCCCACAAGGAACGACGCGCTGAATGCAAACCATCAGTACACCCTACATACAGGTCAAAGGCGACATGGCCTCCAACGGTCCAACCATTCTACTGTAGGAGTTTCTCCATGACGAATACATGCCTGGATTACCCCTGTCGCCTTTTATATGAGCGGACACATGATTGAACTGTAACCATATATTCATTCACGTAGAAGGTGGGCATACCGAAACCAAGTACATGGTAGCAAATGAACCGATAAATTGTCTCCGAGGACAGGTCCTTGTCCGCCACCGAGGGACTTCTCATCCTACCTATGTGACTATGTCCCTCTTCGAGGTCGTCTCCATGAGGAAGAAACATCGCCAGTCAAGATGGTCCGGGGCTTGGTCCGGATCGATAGCCGACTTGAAGCAAGTTGATGGAGACCGTTCTCGCGAGGTGACATAATCGCGGAAGGTGGAATGCCCGATGCATACTACGATGGCCCAGCCATGATACGAATCATACGATACAGGACGAGGATGCATCCAAGATTCTCTAAAGGTGCTTGAATCCCATCATTAGCGCCATCGCTGTACTGAGAAAGGTGAAAATTGTCGATACGACAAGTCACTGCTTGTTTTCCAGGACTGTGCTGACGACTTCATGGTACAGCTCAAGACCCCACCTTAGGAAGCCTGAACGCAATGTTCAGTGCCTCCGCATACAATACCCAGTTAACCTCTGGCGTCGAGGACGTTTCGATCCCCAGAATGTGCAAGCATCACAAAGACGGAGTCGATTGATGAGCGACGAGGACAATAACCGGGCCCACTGGCACTGAAACAGCCCAATGGGTCATGGCTCCAACCTTGGCAATCAGTGCATTGGCGTCTTTTTCGATCTGAGACACAAGCCAGGCTTTCCCCTGCTCACCTTGCCGATCCTTTCCAGCTCATGTTTCAGAAAATGTCGCTATCATCCCGGCCGAAGCGACGACCACGGAAATCTCCAGCAGCTCAAGAGCACAAGACATTTATGCACATTAACCCGTGGGCGATTCGCGAGGAAAACTTTGACGGTGAAGAGCAGAAGGAGGACCCCAAACCAACCGTACTTCTTCTGCCACTTTGCGAACTTGAGCCATTACCCAACCTTTAGCTCCAGAAGACTTCCTAATGCCAGTGATTGAGTTATCACGAGGCCCTGGAGGTAGCTTTCGAAGTGGACTTTTCGGATAGCAAGATAGCGAGCTGCGTAAAATACAATAAGACCGAGAATTGCACCGATCGAGACAATTCCACGGTCTTGCACCCTCAGCCTGAGCCAACGCTGGAGAAGCGAATACTTGAGATCCTCATGCAGGCCAAGGGCGGGTAAAGAGGACATGATGATTGGTCGTAAAAAGTCCATGATCGGAGGTCTTTGAACTAGCAAGGAGCGTATGGAACTGCAAGGGATGTACTGATCTGGAGAATGGCGCATGTAACCAAACACGAATGTACGGAACTAACAAAGGACGTACTATGGAGGCAGCAAAGAGCGTATTTATGTTCCCGGGTACAGATCTCGTTTAGAGAAGGCTCCAGAATGAGGGTTACAAGGTTTTGAGAGGATTTCCGTGGGTATAAATCCGTGCAATAAGTTGTCCTGGGAAAGCATCCGAACGGGGTGAATATATCTTGAGTGGTGCGGAAATTTTGCCACGCTTTTACCATCCCGTCCTTTCAAATTGGGCTTGCATATCTGGCGTCAAGATGCTTTCCTACCCACGATACTATAATCACGTGCAAACCTTGTCGTCGTGCTACTCCTTGACGTTTTCCTATCCCCATTATGTTTAAATGCTAAAATGCACCGTGCCGGTGTTTCCTTCTCCCCCTCTCTAACACAATACCTCACCAAAGGGTTTAGAGGCAGCTCAAGCATGCATCCGTGAGGCAGGCGAAATCTGTGGTTGAGACTAGTTGGGGCGGACCAACCGAGCCGGATAGCCTGGTGGTGCGTGATTAATTACGATAATGACTTAGGATAGTATTGTGTCCTCTTGCACGCTGGTGCATTGCCCAGCCGTACAACCTTCAATCCATTTCTATTCTACAATATATAATCTTACAGTCGACCTCGGATGGCCCTGTATAAGGGAATATTTCAACGACCACCCATGTGTCGTATTGTAGAATAATCTTACAGATCTTATGATCCCCCCATATAACAGAAAGTCTCTGCAACCACCCACATGTGGATCGGGTCAGCCCGTTCTGTATTTCGATGACTTCCCGTCGACCATGCTCTGTATTTCAATGGCATCCCATCAAGAGCATGCATCAGCAAAACATCAATATACTTACCCCTACTTGGACCTACTTAAACCACTGTTTACTTGCAGGTTTTTTCCAAGCAGCTGTTAAGCTGTGCAAGCTTGTCCAAGGAAAGCAAAAATCACCAAGTGTTGCTAAAGAGGTGTAAGCAGATGATAATCTCATAAGCAGATGAAGATCTCATAAGCAGATGAAGATCTTAGATGGACTCAATGAACCCATGCGTGGCACAGGAAGGTCAGAGGTCAAATAATAATGCTCCCATGTGAGTAGCTCAACTAGTATTACTGTAAATCTAACTACAACAAGTTATTCTATTCTATCTACTAACAAAAACGTGCATGCGTGAGTATTGAAGGCGTGCACATGCACATGTGCCACAGTGTGCATCGATACAGTGCGAGGTGAGGCGTCCAGTGTGCCAGTGCATGTTGAGGATGCCTCACACTCCACATCTTGTGTGCATTTGCGCCCCGGGCCAGCGTTGACCCCCCCTCCCCTTGCACACTGCATCTGCGCCACCCTCCCCACTGTTCTGTGCCCCCTGTGCCTGTGCTCGTGCCTGCGTTGCCCCACGTGTCACGGCGTGTGCGTTGAGGGTGTGTGCGAAAAATCCGGCCTGTGCGTGGGTGTCGAGAGTGAGGGTTGTCGAGGGCATACGTGTCGGTGTTGAGGGCGTACATGTGGGTGTCGAGGGCGTACACATGGATGTCGAGGGCATACACGTGGGTGTTGAGGGTGTACATGTGGGTGTTGAGGCGTACACGTGGGTGTCGAGGGTGTATGCATGGGTGTCGAGGGAGAATGTGTGGGTGTCGAAGGAGAATGCATGGGTGTCAAGTGCATGCGCGTGAGCATTGTGGGTGATAAGCTCCATCTCTAGTACGGAGAGAGGTGAGGTGTTTTACGGACCGACAGACTGGCTGGGATCATGTGATCCCCTGACTCCTGTACGATACACGCGTGGCTCACGACTCGGACTGGCTGACTGAGATTGGTGACTGTACCGTTGATTGATGACTCCCTCTGTGGCTGACTGATACGAGTGTTATGCTGACTATGTACGATACGATGACTGATCCTTTGACAAACCAACTTACCAATTGGTTTTAGGACTATTAGTCATACCTAGTTCGAACTTGTATATATAGGACTCCCTACAAACAGTTGAGCCTTAAGCTCGACTTTGCTATAATCGCAGCTTCTTGTATCCTCCTGTTCATTGTGCGATCCCTCTCTGCTCTTCCATCTACATTTCAGAGTCCTTAAAGGTGGATTCTACCTTCGGAGCTTAGTGATTGTGCTATAACAATCAGCACACACCTCAGGAGTCAGATTGCGTGCCTCGGTACACCTCGGGCCGCACACCTTCCTATTCGATCAAGTTGTGCACGAAGCCCCGCTGTGGGCTTAACAGTGGGCAAGGGTGAGGACGCGCACATGGGCCACGAGAGTGGTGTCGAAGTCAGAAACTGTCAGCGAAGGCTAGATAGTTGCCAGTGGCAACTACATACCTTTGAGCACTCTGTGCAGGTGTGGGTGTGGGTGGAAAAAGTCCCCTCCAACTCGTGTTTGAGGCGAGGGAGGGGGTGGCGACTGCAACTGCGACTGACAGAGACCGTGTTACGCTTGGACTTTGCGTGGTGCTATGAAGTGCCTGGAAAGAAGAGAATTGGGTGCTCTGCTGTTCTATGAACAGTGGGTCTTGATTTAACAAGAGTCTACTTTGTAGATCGTATCTCGAAGTCTGCAAGGTACATTATGCAAAAGCTAGTTGCTGCAACTAGTTCGTTATGAGATAAGAGTTTAAGGTCTCGATTTAATGTGTATGGAAACACACAATGAAAGCAAGGGCTTTCGAGGGAATCTGGGGAGGGATTGTGGTTTTATACAAGAGACCAAGTCTAAGGCTACTTGGCCTGTATCTACATCCTTATATACATGATTGGGGGCTGCTGATAAGCTCCGCCTTTGGTATGGAGAGAGGCGAGGTGTTTTACGGACCGACAGACTGGCTGGGGTCACGTGACCCCATGACTCATGATGATTATGCCCCTGACTCATATTCCGGACTGGTGACTGATGACTGGCTTACTGATATGCGCGTCATGCTGACTGTACGATAGTAGGATGACTGATGATGACTGAGTACTTACAAACCGGCTTAACAACCGGTTCTAAGACTATTTGTCATACTGAGTTCGAACCTGTATATATAGGACTCTGTACGGGATAGTTGAGCCTTAAGCTCGACTTTGCTTTGCAATCGCAGCCTCTTGTTCACTCCTGTTCACTGCATGGCCCTCTGTAACGAACTCACTGCTTGTTCTACAGCAGTGGTGTGTTCTTTAACAGGGAGGGGGTAGAGGACACTGAAATGTCTGAAGGCAGTACCAGAGGTAGAGGTTGTTCAACACTGCAACGAGGTGGAGAAGAACGATGATGAGCAAGGGGCGAAATGGATCAATGATGCACAACGCAACAAGGGATGGTGAGGAGAGTAGTGCAAAGCAGGGACTTAGCGATGCCTGTGAGGGAGAGAATCACAAGTGGACAATCTGGGGATTGTCCGTAGTATTTCGCAGTCCTTATATACCTAAAGTACATGGTCTGTGCGTAGAACATTCTAGCAGGGCTATTAATAGCCGTCCAATGGCAATAACCCACGTGGGTGGTCTGTGCGCTAATGGCATCATCAGTGACGTCACTGGTCTGTGCATCCACAGCAGGGGAAGGGCTAGAAGCATCTCTGAGTTCTCCAGCCAATGGCAGAAATCCCTTATCCCCATTTGGGGCGGGTCATAGGCATATGACCCACACCATATATGGATGATCATTTATCCTTTCCGGGAGCGTGGCAGTGCATTCTGAGCACTCCGATTGGTCTAGAGGCCTAAGCACCTGGGCGATGGGTCGTACGACCCTATTAGGTATAGAATCTTATAGGGTATGGCGTGACAGTCACGTGACTGATATTGTGACGGATAATGTGACCGTGACTGTGACAAGTCACATGTTAGAGTGTGACAAGTGACGTGACCAATCGTGTGACAAGTCATGTGACTCATAGTAACGCTTTTGGTCACATGAGTTTTCCCACGGTCACATTGTCCAGGGTTTCGGTTTCCACAACTTGGGTTCGTAACAGCATCCCCCTTTTAAGGCCCTGCTGTGCCTGCAGCATTCACAATGGATTGGGTGGTCTAGGAGCCTGTGGGTTTTTGTTGTGGAATTGTTGGACCGTCTCAGCTGCGTGTTTCATTTGCGATGCTGGCAGCCATGAGTTTTCGGAGTGTGGGTAACCCTTCCATTTGATGAGGTATTGTATACCCTTTCGGTTTGGCGTGGGCCGAGATTGCAGGATAAATTCTACCTCGTAGTGTTCGTCTTCCCCTTCGACGATGTCAGGAGGGGGTCGTGTGAAGTTTGGTCCATGAGTGGTGGTTTCCCTGTAAGGGGACAACAGGGAGTTGTGGAAGACCGGGTGAACACACCATGTCTTTGGTAGGATTAACTTGCTGTTTGTTGTAGAACTTGTGATGACCTTGAAGGGTCCATGATGCTTAGGGGCTAGTTTTGCCTTAGGGTGCGTGGTGTGTATATTTGTTCCTTCGAGCCAGACCAGGTCGCCTTCCTTGAATATGTGTGATGGTATGTTTGGGCCCATACATTTCATGACATCTGCTGCTATTTTGAGTGCGGCAGTAACTTCGCTATGTATTTGATCCAAGGCGTGTAGACATTCTTCTACTGTGGGTATGGTGGTGGCGAAGTTTATTGGTGGAATGAATTCGGGTTTGTAGCCATACCAGACCTCGAACGGTGATCTTTCCGTAGCACTGTGGCTTCGTGCATTATGTGCAAATTCCATGAATGGGAGTAATTCTGCCCAATTGTTGGCTTGGAAGTTGCAGAAGACCCTTAGGTATTGTTCCAGTTCTTGGTTGACCCGTTCTGTTTCTCCATCTGTCTGGGGGTGGAATGCAGTGGACATGGAGGATTTCACCCTCAGTTTGTTCCAGATTTCTTGCATAACTTTGGATGCGAACTGCGGGCCTCGGTCTGAGATTACTTGGCACGGTAGACCTGTTCGTCTCCAAACATTGTCTAGGTAGAGATGCGATGTCTCTTCTGCTGTAATGGTTTTGTTGCAAGGGGACAAGATGGTTGCCTTGCTGAGGTGATCGACAACTACAAATAGGGAGTCATATCCCTTGGACAGGGGGAGGTCCGTGATGAAATCCATAGTGATTATTCCCCAGATGTCTGTAGGGATTTGGTTTGGTCGTAGAGGTACTTGGGTTCTCGGACAGGTTTTGGTGGATTGGCATACCGCACATCCATCCACATATTCTTTTATGAATGTGGACATCCTTGGCCACCAATAATCGCGGGATATTATTTCAAAGGTTTTCCAGCATCCCAGGTGTCCTACGGCTAGGTGGTCGTGGTATGTTCGGACAATGTCGCGTCGCAGGGTAGTGTCTTTTGGTATGTAGATGTGGCCTCTGTGGAGGATGATTCCATTTTCTAGATTCCAATCTTCTAACCCCTTAGTAACAGAGCGTGGGCCATTCTTTAGGATGGATTCTAGGGCTTGGCTCACTTCTATGTCGAATTCCTGTGCCTGTCGCAGGCGATCACAGAGGGAGGGGTCTCCTTGGCTGGTAATTGCCGTTGCTCGTGTCGCATGAGTGGAAAAGAATTTTGCATCTAGGAGTGTCCGTTCTTCATTATCATGTAGCATCCCCTCTTTATGATCTGGCCACCGGGACAGAGCGTCAGATTTATTGTAAGTTCCGGGTTTGTGAATGATTGTAAAGTGAAAACAGGTGAGGAACAGGGCCCAGCGGGCCTGTCGGTGTGAGAGTTTCTGTTTCGTGGTAAAGTAGACGAGGTTGCCATGGTCAGTCCAGATTTCGAGGGTGTCGTCGCGGCCCTCGAGGTAATGGCGGAAAGTTTCCAGTGCCCGGACGATTGCAAGGAGCTCTTTGTCGTGGATCTCGTAATTTTGTTTGGCGGGCTGGAAAGACTTTGAAAAGTAAGCAACGGGGTGGTAGCGGTTTAAGGCATCAGGTTGTTCTAGGATGGCACCAACAGCGAAATCACTCGCATCCGTTATAAGGCGGAACAGGCGATTGTGGTCCGGGAGGGCGAGCAAAGGAGCAGTGGTAAAGGCATGGATGAGTGCGCGGAAGGCGGAGTCCTGGGGGGTATCCCAGACAAAGGGAATGTTTTTTAGTGTGAGATCGAAGAGTGGGTGCACGGTGGTAGAATAGTCTTTGATAAAGTGGCGGTAAAAATTACAAAAGCCGAGGAACGCCTGGACATTTTTAAGGGTGCGGGGGGTGGGCCATTTTAGGATGCCCGATACTTTTTCTGGGTCCATTTTAATTGTGCCTGCAGTGATAATGACGCCGAGGTACTCTATGGTTGTTCGGTGGAAGGAGCACTTCTCTGGTTTGAGATAGAGATCGTTAAGCTGGAGGCGATGTAAAACATCGTTGGTTAAGTCTTGGAGCGCCGTTGGGGAGTCTTGGAAGATTAATATGTCGTCGAGATATATAATGACGTGGCCGTCGTCAATTAGGTCACTGAACAGGTTATTCATGAATGTTTGAAACATTGTGGGGGCATTGCAGAGGCCGAAGGTCATGACAAGGGGTTCAAAGAGTCCTAGGGCAGTTTTGAAAGTGGCTTTGTACTCGTCGCCCTCCCGAATACGAATGTTGTTATATCCCCATCGGACATCTAACTTGGTGAAGTAGCAGGCTCCGCGGAGCTTATCGATGAGGTCAGGGATCAAGGGAATGGGTGCCACGTTTTTTATAGTAATGTCATTCAGTGCGCAGTAGTCTTGGACTGGGCGTAGTTTCCCATCTTTTTTATCAACAAAAAAGAAGGGGCTGGCCATGGGGGACTTTGAAGGTTTGATGTATCCTTTACGTAGGTGATCCGTGATGTATTCTTTTAGGGCGTTTTCTTCCTTAAGCGTGAGTCTGTAGATCCCACAGTTCTTCATAGTGGCTCCAGGGATAAGTTCTATGGCATGGTCCCATGGTTGATGTTGGGGCAAGCGATGTGAGGCTTCTTCACTAAAGACCTTGGAGTATTGTTGGTATTGTTCAGGAACGTGGGTCGTAGATGGTATAGGCACATGTTTTGCCGCCAATTCGGTGGATATCGTGGATTTTGAGCGAACTGCGACTGCACATTCCTTTTCTTGGCAATGTATTCATGACAAGGTTTCATGGTCAATGAATTCGTCATCCGGTGGGTTGTCATTTACTTCTGTGGGCTCGAGGGAGTTAATGATTGCACTAGCAGAAGTTTTTTGTCGTGGTTGTAAGACAAGGGGGTAGCAGGACAAGGTGCAGGACGGTGGGCAGTGTGTAAATGCTAATTGTGGCGTGGCCCAATCCACTTCAGGATTGTGTGCTTTGAGCCAGTCTGTACCAAAAATGATATCGTGGTCTCCGAGAGCTGTAACGTAAAGTTCTGCTTGTTCTTGATGGTGCTCGTTTGTAAGGGACTTGACGTGTATTGTTTGAATTGTGGTGTGACACACTGCGCCTTGCTGGTTCATGGAGCCATCGACGTTCCGTACTGGAATCAGTCGTACCAGATTTTGTAAGGTGAGTTTGTGTTTTTTGGCGAATGTGTAGTCGATGATAATTCCTTCTGCTCCACTATCCAGGAGAGCGCATGCACTGATTTCTTGTCCGGATTTCTGGCCTACTAGTGTCACTCTGAGCGTGATAGAAGGGGATCATATATTCCGAATCGTATCACGAGGTACAGGATCAGAGTCGACTGTTTCTAGCAGCGAGTACATGGGTAAGGATGCATGAGTGGTTCCTATAGACAGTGCGGCTATGGAACGATCTAAAAATCCTCATTGACTGGGGCAGACTTTGGGCGCAGTATGTCATAGTCGTTTATATTGGAATAAAAGCGAGACACTTGGGTTTGCGCGTCATAGGCCGGAGAGGCATCATCCTCTGGTTTCTTGTCTTCTGTTTTTACTGCGTGATAAGCTCCATCTCTAGTACGGAGAGAGGTGAGGTGTTTTACAGGACCGACGGACTGGCTGGGATCACGTGATCCCATGACTCCTGTACAATACACGCGTGGCTCATCGACTGGACTGGCTGACTGAGACTCTTACTGTACCACTGACTGATGACTGACTGATAGGATGACTCACAAGCGCATCATGCTTACTGTACAATAGGACGGATGACTGATCCCTTACAAACCGGCTTAGCAACCGGTTCTAGGACTATTAGTCATACTAGGTTCGACTCTGTATATATACGACTCTGTACGAACAGTTGAGCCTTAAGCTCGACTTTGCTTTGCAATCGCAGCCTCTTGTATCCTCCTGTTTACTGCGTGGCCCCTCTCTACTCTTCCCTCTACACTTGAAAGGTCCTTAAAGGCGGACCTTTCCCTTCGAAGTTTAGTGATTGGACTATACCAATCAATGTGCATCTCAGGAGTCTGAACACGTGCCCCGGCACGCCTCGGACCGCACACCTTCCCAAACCGTTAGGTGTGCACGAAGCCCTGCTGCGGGCTTAACACAAGTCGAGCTTCTCCTTAAGCCAACCTGGCTGACATACTACTCGACCTCGGAAGAAAGCAAAAGCTCTCAAAGAGCCCTGACATCAGGTTCAGAAATAGAACCACCGACGACCTCCCTATAGAAATACAGGGAAAGGCCTTCTGGCTAGAATCATGGACCGAAGGACGATCAGCATATCACCTCAAAGAAGGGTTATACACATACCCTGTTGAATACATCAACGGAACCTGGTACAAAATCAGTTGGACCATCGACAAGTGCTACGAAGTTAGCAGAGAAGACGAGATCAAAGACCCTCACGAGTCAGGATTAGGAACTAAAAGCCAACTGTTCCTACTTGCCCCGGATCTCGAACAAATCCACACAGAGATCACACAAGGAAGTGACGAAGCACCCGAAGTAAAAACCACTTCACCAGCCTCAGACCCAGACATCCCCACGACAGACCAGGCTCACGCACCGATCATCGAACAACTCACAGCAGCAATGGCAGCAATTGCCGTAGCCCACATACAACCGGCACAGGTAGCCGGACCAGCACAGGTTCTACAACCAGCTGGAGGACAGCCAGTAGGAGGAGGACAACCCCAACAACCACCAGCCGGAGGACAACCACCCTGCCGGAGGACAACCAGGCGGCGGAGGAGGTGGCAGTGGAGGAGGCGGCGGCGGAGGTGGCAGCGGAGGCCAACCTGCAGCTGGACAAGCAGCAGCTGGACAGGCAGCAGTCGCACCACCCCGTGGCGAAGCCCTCAAAGGAATGATTCCCCAAATCTTCCAAGGAGACAGGAAAGACGCCGAACGCTTCATGCAACAATTCGGAGCCTATCGTTTCCTTAACCGACACAACTCCACCTTTACAAACAAGGCAGAACAAGTAGCTTACGCCATCACCTTTATCAAAGGACCACTAGTCGATGATTGGGCGTACGATATGGCGGACCAACTATCTATCAAGGTAGAAGGAAACCCAACCACGGGAGATCCCCCAACACACGCAGAGAATGATCCAGCACTCTGGGAATGGTTCGCAAGAGCCTTCAGAGACGCCTTTACCGATTCCACCAAGAAACAAGATGCATACTCTCGCCTCACAAAAATGGAACTGGACGTGGACAAAGTCGACTCTTCCATCACACTCTTCAAACAGCTCATCAGGGAAGCGGGGTGGGGACCAGACGCAGAGGGAACAATCAAACTGTTCCAAGACATCCTACCCGTCGGACTCCATCGCGTTATCCGTCAACGAGAAACCCTACCAGCAACCATGGAAGAGTGGTATGATGCGACCCGGAAGACAGTCCAAAGGTGGCAGGATCTTAACGACAACATCAGACCCAAAGGGGGACCTGGCCATATCTCAACCAGAGCTAATAGGATGTGCAGCTACCAAAAGCCCTCTCCGCCAAAACAACAGAAAGATCCCAACGCAATGGACATCGACGCCATCCGTACCACTGGGAAATTAACAGATGAAGAACGAACCAGACTCATGAAAGAAGGGAGATGCTTCCGATGCTGCAAACTGGGACATATGTCTAGAGCCTGCCCCGACAAAGGCAAAGGAAAAACCCCAGAACGACCTCGTAGCTCCCAAGGGCAGTACACCAAAGAGAAACCCAAGGTCCGAGCTGCGGTAATCAATGAAGACGAGGAAGAGGAACAGCATAGCGAAGCTGAAACCTCGACCACCGCGCCCCCTTCCTACACCAAAAAGGACGTCCTCCAATACATTCGAGGGATGACTATCGAAGACCGAGAAAACCTCTATGAGGAACTCTCGGCAAAAGCGGATTTTTAAAAAGCTTGAAGCTGACGGTCTGGCTTAGAGCAACGGGATTGCAAGATACGATGTACATTAGGAAACTATCGACTCTGAATATGAATGTTTCTTTTCGCACCTCGCAATCCAAGGCCGACGAATCCGCTCTCATAGATAGCAGTGCTACCGACAACTTCATCGATGAAGACACCTGGAAACGACTTGGGATAGGACGCAAGGAATTGGCCAGACCAGTTACCGTCCACAATGTAGATGGCACAGAAAACAAGCAAGGAAAAATTACTCACTACTGCTGGCTCTGCATTGTCAAAGGAGAGAAGCACATGCTCCAACGGTTCTATATCACGAGCCTAGGAAAAGATCGCATCATCCTGGGATACCCCTTCCTATACGACTTCAATCCAAAAATCAACTGGAAGACAGGAAAAGTCTCGGGAGAACCAGTACAACTCCAAAGCAGCAGATACATGTATAGCGCCAAACACATCTTCTTCATGCAAAGGGAAGCGATCAAACAACTGGGAAAACCGGCGGAAGACGAAGCAATCTACGTGCGACGAACCAATATCGCACAAGAATGGGCCCAAAAGGCAGATAAGGACAAAATCCATCTTACGGTGGACACCATTCCCAAGGAATACCAAAGACACCAAAAGGTCTTCTCTGAAGAAGAGGCACAACGCTTCCCCCCTGCAAGATCAGAAGACATGACTATTAAACTAACTCCAGACGCACCTAAGGAGCTGAATTGCAAGGTATACCCCCTATCCAAAGACGAACAAGAACTCTTACAAAGATGGATTCTCGAAGAAGAAGAACTCGGGCGAATCTATGAAGGACCATCGCCCTACACGGCACCAGTTTACTTCATCAACAAAAAAGACAGCTCGGAGAAGAGAATCATCATGGACTACAGGCAGTTGAACAAGTACACAGTCAGAGATAACAATCCTCTGCCCAATATACAATCCACACTGGAAAGACTGCACGGCAAACTACTTTTCTCCAAGTTCGACATTCGCTGGGGATACAACAACATACGCATTGCCGAAGAGGACCAAACTAAAGCAGTGTTTAAAACCCCCCAAGGCACCTACATTCCCCGAGTCATGTATTTTGGCCTCACCAATGCACCACCCTTCTTCCAACGAACGATGCACCGAGACTTTCGCCCCCTGCTTCAAAAATATCCTGAAAACCTAGGAAATTATATGGACGACTGGTGGGTGGCCACTGCCAATGATGAAGAAGGCTGCCAACTACACAAGCAAATTGTCCACGACTTTCTTGACAAAATGGAAGAATGCTCCTACTTCCTAAAACCAAAGAAATGTCAATTCGAAAAGGAAGAAATGGAAATTCTTGGATGGCTAGTAGGAGGAGGACGAGTGTGCATCGACCCAGCTAAAGTAAAGGGGATCTCGGAATGGCCCCGAACGCTCAAGTCTGTAGAAGAAGTAAGAAAAACCCTAGGTGTGTTAGGCTACCAGCGACCCTTCATCCAAGGATTCGCGTCCATAGCCCGACCTCTACACGACCTTACGAAAAAGGGAACTCCCTTCATCTGGACTGAAAGGTGTATGGAAGCACTAGACGAACTCATCACACGAGTAACCACTGAACCGGTCCTTTGGCACCCAAACCCAGCCAAACCATACGAACTAGAAGTCGATGCCTCTGCCTTCGCACTCGGCAGCATCCTTTACCAAAGGGACGACAACAACAAACGACGGGCAGTGGCCTACCATTCAAAAGCACTGAACGCAGCGGAAAGGAATTACTCTATTGGAGATCGAGAATTCCTAGCCATCATTGAAGGCCTTAAACGCGTCCGACACCTCGTGATGGGATCACCCCACAAGCTGACAATCTATACAGACCATGACAATCTTTGCTACTATCGACACCCTCAAAAGTTGAACAGATGCGTGGCCCGCTACATCGCATTTCTAGCAGATTTTGATTTTGAACTAGTCCATCTACCGGGAAAGAGGAATCAAGCCGACCCCCTCTCCCGACGACCTGATCACAACGATGGGTCGACAGACAACAAAGAGACTACAGCCCTGCCGAACGAACTCTTCGCCAGAGCAATCGAAATCTCTATCCTGGAACAACAAGTCCATCAACTACAGAAGACAAATAGCGAGCTATGCCAACAGTGGAAGAAGAAGCACAGTATTTACCAAGACAAGTGGAAGGTCTGGTGGAAAGCAGGATCGTTAGTGATCCCCGAAGATACACAACTCCGACGCACGTTCCTCCAGGAGTATCATGATACTCCGACGTCGGGACACCCCGGAGTTTGGAAAACCTACTTGATGCTAAAACGAGATTACTGGTGGCCCACAATCCATAAAGATGTCAAAGATTACGTCAAAGGATGCGCCACCTGCCAGGCGGTAAAAACAATCACACACCGCAACATACCCCCCATTGCGCCGATCGGTCCTGGCGAGGACGTAACACCCTTCGCCACGATCACAGTCAATTTCATCACAAAATTACCCGATTCACGCGGCTGTGATACAATCCTCACCATCACTGATCATGACTGTACAAAAGCCATAATCCTGATCCCGTGCAGAGAAGACATGGGGAGCGAAGAGGTCGCGAGGCTCTTCAGGGACCACGCGTTCCCCTACACCGGAATTCCTAAAAGAATTATCTCGGACAGAGACACGCAGTTCACCTTGCAATTCTTCAAGGAACTTTGCGCCCAACTCGAAATCAAGCAGAACATGAGCTCGGCCTATCATCCTCAAACAGATGGGCAATCGGAAAGAACAAATCAGACGGTAGAAACCATCCTGAGGATCTTTTGCAATCACCAACAAGACAATTGGGCAGACTGGCTCAAGGTCGCGCAATACATGATAAATTCCCGTCCTTCGTCAACCACAAAGAAACCCCCGTACGAATTATGGATGGGATTCATTCCCCGCACTCATCAACCCACACGTGTCGGGAATGTACCGGCAATCGAAGAAAGGAAGTCCCAACTTCTAGAAGCCAGGAAAAGCACCCAAGAAGCCATCAGCAAGGCGCAATCCCTTTGGACAAAGAACCCACACTTCCAAAGGTACCGAGTGGATCAGAAGGTCTGGTTGGAAGGGACCCATCTACGAACGACACACCCCACAATGAAATTAAGGGCCAAACGCTTTGGACCCTTCAAAGTGACGGAAGTACTCAGCGCCGTAACGTACAGACTGGACCTCCCAGCCGCGTGGAGGATCCATAACGCATTCCATGCGGCCGTCCTCCACCCATATAAGGAAACGGAACTACACGGACCTAACTTCCCTGAGGCACCTCCTGACCTGATTGAAGGACACGAGGAGTGGGAAGTGGAAAACGTGCTAGCCTCAAGGCGAACAGGAAAGGCAAGGGTACTACAATACCTCGTCCAGTGGAAGGGATTCTCCGAGGCCCATGATTCTTGGGAACCAAAACGGAATTTGGGCAATGCCTCCGCAAAGGTGAAGGAGTTCCACGATAAAAACCCAAAGGCTATCCAAAGAATGGTTATAAACCACTCGGAATCGACAATGGGATCCTCACCGCTCCCCGACATCTCCCTCCTTTGCAACCAGTTCGAAAACCTATCCCTCATGTCCTCGAACTACAGTTCACCGTCACCAGCCACTCGCAACGCCATGTTAGCAGTGGACACGGAGGAAGTAGCCATACTGGAGGCCAAACTCCACCCAACCACGGAACCACCGCCGGCCTTCCCTGAAGAACCAGAATATGCCCCGCCAGCAGACACGCCCCCCAACTTCGGGATGGAAGAGTACTTGCGCCTCTCCCCTTCGCTGTACAGTGTACATGGACCAAGCCAGGTCCCCAGTCCCGAACCATTGCCTATTCCCCCACGCACCAACACACTTCCCCAAGACAACCCAGAAGACCCGCGAAACCTCATCCGTGGTCTTAGTAGCTTTGCGAGAGACAGGCTCTTCTACTCTCCGAGTGGCCTGGTGGCAGCCCAACTCATGCTGGAGCGGCAGGAAGAGGCCGACCACCCTCTGGTATTAGACCCCAAGACTAATGAGGTCCATCGTGCAGCCACTCCATTGTCCTCAGTGTCGAGCACGACACTGAGCACCTCCCCGGCCACGTCCATGCACAGCTTCCCCTCACATTACACCCTTGAGATCGACGTAGACGATCTCGCACAGACACATCCCGGCAATGACTGGATTAGATTCCAGTCAGAGATCCACCGCACCTCTATCAAAATCCCGGCGACCGAAGCAGAGCCAGAAGCCAAGGTGGACACGAGGTACATACGTTTCCGCATCGACGACATCACGGGAGAACCCACCATCTACGGAACCATGGGAGCTGGGTGACCTGTTTATGCGGAAGACTTGGAAGCAGCCCCCGCATCCTGGGCAGCACCGGCCGATTACCGCGATGACAGACATTTCACATTACTGGCAGAAGAAAGAATGATCGGCGGCCCGATGGAAAGGGCAATTGAAGATCTGGGAGACTACGGGGTAAAGGCAGATATCATTCGCCTTCGGAACCTCGAGGCGGACAAGTGCAAGCTAGCCTTCTGTCTCAAAGAAGTCCAAGCCTTGGAGGCCTACGCGCAGAAGAGGAGAGCCGAGTTTGGTATCTACCAACTCGCTCACATCGGTCGAACCAAGGCGGTCTGTCAAAGGCTCATCCGGGCCAATGCATGAGCGCGACTCCTGGACTTAGTGGACGAGGATGACGAGAGAGGCGAGCTGGCATGGTGACACCGACGTGTCCGACGAAACTCTGCACCTTACCGCCTCAACGTCGTCACACGGCCCGACTCCCGATTAAGAGGAGGGGCGGGTAGCAGAGTCTCCTGGAACAGCGAGAATGCCACGGACGATGCCCTGGCCCAAGAAGAATTCGAAGAGCGTAAGCACTGTTCTTACTGCCCGTGGTACGACCACCTCTCCACCCAATGTGAGACACCCCATCATCTCTGTTCAATCTCGGCATCCGGATGGTGCCGAGTTCCCCGCCACCATTGCTTCTTCCGGAATCAGATGCCAGACACCTGTCCCTATGGAGGTCGCCGTCGCCATGCTAACGGCCACTACCTCACCCGCCAACGCCACGCCCGCTACCTCACGTTGGAAGAGCGGGAGATAGAATACGACCACAACAACGCGGGATGCGACGACCTCTGCAAAGGGGAACTCAGCAGCGCGGGGATTGCCATGTGCCAGGCGATCACTCAGGTTGTCTTAGACGAATTTGAGAACGCGGGCCCCTCTTATGCCCCTCGCTCCCCCTCACCGCCCTACGACTACATCCCCGGCAACAACGAGGGATCCGATTAGCGCGTGGAAGCGCTCCTTTGAGGGGAGGGTGGTGATAAGCTCCATCTCTAGTACGGAGAGAGGTGAGGTGTTTTACGGACCGACGGACTGGCTGGGATCACGTGATCCCATGACTCCTGTACAATACACGCGTGGCTCATCGACTGGACTGGCTGACTGAGACTCTTACTGTACCGCTGACTGATGACTGACTGATAGGATGACTCACAAGTGCATCATGCTTACTGTACGATAGGACGGATGACTGATCCCTTACAAACCGGCTTAGCAACCGGTTCTAGGACTATTAGTCATACTAGGTTCGACTCTGTATATATACGACTCTGTACGAACAGTTGAGCCTTAAGCTCGACTTTGCTTTGCAATCGCAGCCTCTTGTATCCTCCTGTTTACTGTGCGGCCCCTCTCTACTCTTCCCTCTACACTTGAAAGGTCCTTAAAGGCGGACCTTTCCCTTCGAAGTTTAGTGATTGGACTATACCAATCAACGCACATCTCAGGAGTCTGAACACGTGCCCCGGCACGCCTCGGACCGCACACCTTCCCAAACCGTTAGGTGTGCACAAAGCCCCGCTGCGGGCTTAACACTGCATGGGTCTTCAAGTCGTAAGGTCTAGCCGTTTTTCCTTTTTTGAGGAAGCAGTTGGTGGCACGGTGGCCAACTTTTCCGCAGTAGAAACAACGGTTTTCTTTGAACCGCTTTTCCCGTTTGGCTTTAGATAGGGGCCCTCTTGGCGCCCTATTTAGTGCAGGTTCATCTCCAGTAAACAGGTTGATCTGAGTATTGTCCTGGGTTGTGGTTGTGCATGCCTTCGGGCCGTGACCCCTTTGTCCTTGGAAGGCAGGGCCTTGGAATAACTGCCAGCTGCGGTCGAAATCACGAGCCTTTTCAACGAGGTCTGCGAGGGTTGTCGGTTGTGGGGAGAGCGCGATGATTTTTTCGTGGAGGGCTCTTGGTAGCATTCTGTGGAAGGTATACATCTTGGTTTGTTCATCGACCCCGGCTCGTGTGGCATACGTGAGCCATTCTTGGTACCATTCATTGAACTCTCGCTGGTGCATGGGTGTATTATACATTGCCGTGATGGCTTGCAGTTCTGATTCAGCTGGGATAAAGTGTTTCTTGAACGTGGTTTTGAAATCGGCCCAGGTGCCAAAGTCCACTGGGGTGGCCGCTAGGGCCATGTTCTGTTTATCATGTGCCCATTCTCCGGTGGGTGTCCCCATCTTGAAGTAAGTAAGGGCAGTAGCGACTTTCTTCCCTTCATTTGTGAAGGCTGTGTCGTTTAGATAGAAGTAATTTTCTAGGGAACTCCAAAACACCTGGGCCTTGTCAGCTTTCCTGTCGAATTGTTCAGGGGCAGAACCTAAATATTTAGGTGCCGCTGCGGCAGCTGTGGTGGTTGCTCCAGAGGTGCTGGCCATCACGGGGGGTTTTGGCAGAAGTAGAGTTTGACTTGGGTTATTTGATTTGATTGGGTTCTTCCCTTTTTCTACAGTAGTCTGTGAAGTTGGTTGGTGGATGGTGACACTTCCAAGGGACGAGGGGGTTGGTAGGTTTGTGGTCTTTTGGGTTTGTGAAGGAGGGGTACTAGGGAACTCTCCTGGTAGCGCTGCACTGGTTAACTTAGGTGTGCTAGAAACCGCGGCAGTGGCTGTGGTAAGAACTTCTTCGGTTCTTTCTAAAATGCATGTAACACTAGCTTCATTGTCACTTTCCTCAGGGCGGTGCGACGGAGTTGGGGTACTTGAAGGTTTTGTTGGGAATTTTACCGGTTTTCAGTTCCGATAGATGAAGGTGTTCTGTGTAACTGACCAGCCTACGGGGGATCCTCGGTAGTAACCGTGGAGGAAGTTTGGTGTTGCCTGACTGAAGTATCTGGCCCCGAGAGTTTTGCCAGATAGGTCAAGTTGTGCGTACCTGGGGTAGAAGTGGTCCCAATGGTCGATGGTTATCTCAGTATAGGTATCGTCCTGATTGTCAATGCGCCAGGGGCCAGCTATGGAATCTGCTTCGATGTTGTGATGGTGCCACTGGGCGTAGAAGGTGGTGATTGTGGGATTTTCCGTATAATAGACGTCGGTGATTTGAAAATTGTAGGGAAGTTGAATTTCTTCTTCTGGAGTGAGGGTATGTGTTTTTGGTGTGCTCATATATGGTTGCGCCTAATAACTTGAGTTACTGTCCACCCGTCTGTTGTCCATGGGTAGTTGACTATAAAGGCTTGTTCCAGGTATGTACGATCAGGCCCGTTGTTCTGTGAGTGTCTTCGGATGTAGGCATACTCTTCTATTATTCCTGCCAGGGCGAGGGTGATTTTGGTCCTCCACAGCAAGTTTTCGAAGTTTAGGGGTGAGGTGCTAAACTCGTAAATTCGTTCTATTCCGTGGTTGTAGATCAGATCTTGTCCCGCAGAGTTTTGGTACTGATCAAAACAGTACTGTTGAAACGCCAGGAGTTCTTGATGATCGCGTGTGGGTAGTACCTTTGAGAGATATTCCCCATCAGGGTAATAGCAATCTAGTTGTCTGGCTCGAAGTCGAATATTATGTGCGTCGTTGCTGCTAGGGGTCCTTTCGGCGAATGCAACGAAGGGGCGGACAGCGGTGTGAATGCTTGGGAAAGCAGGAGACCCTTGGATTCTTTGGTTGATTAAGGGAATGTCTTGGTTGGGTATGACACGTGGAGTCGAGCTTGGGGGACTTGGTGTTCGGGATCGATCTTCTCTTGTTATTTTGCTCGGGCGTTGTGGGGGACTAGGATGCAGAGTACAGGGTCTGTTCCTAGTTACTTGGGGATTCCTTCGTCGAAGGGGTCTTGGTCTGGATACTTGGGTGGTGCAGTCTTCGGACACCAGTCTGATGACGTAATTGATGATATTTTCCAGTGTCTTATCGAGACACAGAGGGCAAGTAGTCGTATCCGGGTGCCCACAAGGTAACACTCGGGGGGGTCGGAGGCGTGACAGGTTTGTATCCACAGTCGCAAACTTCTTTTTGGCAGAAACAGCGTTTGCTAGGATTGTGATTAGGGGCGATTGGGTACTTGTTTGGAGGCGTCCAAGCAGTCGAGTCGCTGCTTTCGCTACTAGGAGGCAGACTAGTCTCCCTTAGGTATTCTGTGGGGACTACTGGAGCTTCAAAGATCGGTGCAAAGGGAGTGGGTCTTTGGCGAAGGAATTCTCGGGCAGTATTGGCCGCAATTTGGATTGCATTATTGAATTGTTGGTTCGTGGTGCCTAGTGGTGCTTGATGGTATTCAAGGGGATTGATGAGGTTTGAGTTGCGGTTATCGAGGGTGGTTTCCCAGATTTCTTGATCCCACTGGTAGGTGTATTCCTTTCCATCCACAAATACGAATAGATGCTCAGGATCGTTGGGATTACCCTGGTATTGAGGGTTGGTGATAAGTCATATCTCGTTGAACCCTACTTCGATGCGATGGTGGTCAAGGGTGAATCGGGTTAGATAGAATATTCGTACTCCGTGAAGTATTTGTTGGCGGATGAGGGTTTGGCAGAGGGTGATGTGGTTGAGCCAGAAGCGGGATTTGTCTTCGGTAATGTTTATGTGATCTATTGGCTCATTAAAGGAAGAGGTGGCGGTGGCTAGGTGCCAGTATAGGAGTTGTTCTTGGCAAGTGCCTGGTAACTGTGGTAATTTATTATCGACGAAGTGTTCTACTTCGTATTCGTCCAGGTATTGCCCAAAGGGTAAGTGATCCCGGAGGCTGGTGGTGATTTTCTTCCACTCGGACCAACAGTCTACTAGTTGGTCAGTTTCGAGGTTGACAAGATTTTCAGGAGGGAAGAATAAGGCTAATTGCCGAGCTCGAAAGGTTTCAAAGAGTTCTTGGGCCCTTAGCTGGCGAGTTTCTTCGGAGATAGGTGGTGGCAGACGGTTTACAAACACTGATCGTGGAACCCCTTTTATTTACAACCTCTTCTTACAAGTAACTACATACTGTAGTTACAAGGGAAGAGTACTTGGAGTGATCACTATGTGATCGAGGGGGTCTGCAGGGATTCGGGGTGAGAGGGTATGGGCCAGTAAGAAAGGAGCCGCTCGGACAACGTCCTCGCAGTGGTACCCCTGGTCGACGCAATAGAGGTCTCCCTCTTGTGAGAACGCTAGGTAACTGTATGTAGTTACCTGTCTTCCGTCCAGGAAGTCGTGGATGTCGAGAATAATGAGGGACCCGACGAATAGTTCCCTTATCGCGTTGGGGGCCAGTCTGAAGAGTGCCTTGAGAGCAGCGGCAAAGGTGTACTTGACAAAGCCCAGGGGGATGGCTGGTGAAGGGGGGAAACGTATTGCCCTTCCGCAAGCCGAGGGGAGGTTGGCAGTGAGCTGTAAGGCGAGCTCCAGGGTCGTGGGTTTGACGTGGATGCAGTGGGGAATGTATACCCGGAAGGGTGTGACCAAGGGAAATGTGAAGGTTGCCTCTGCTAGGTAGGCGACGGTGGGGATAGTGAGGAGGTTATTGATACTAACCTCACAAAGGGGCCTATACTCGGATCGACGGGCAGTAGTGACCGCTAGGTACTGGTGCGGGTGCGCAAGGTGCCTTGTGTCACAGGGTTCAGGGAAGCAGAACTTGGGGGGTATGTTCTCTTGGTTGTGAACCCAGGCCTCTTCTATGAGGGGCAGTGGTGACAGTGGACGAGGTGAGGGAGGTACTGGGCTTGGGGGAGGGACAAAGGTCCCGACAAGGTCCAAATTGGGGGCTACCCGATCGTAGTTGATGGGCAATGGAGGGGGCGAGATTTCTTCGAATGATAGACCGGAGGGTGTGGAGATAGGGCTGGCGAGGGTGCTTTGGTCTGTGAGGATTATTGCGGCGTCTGTGAGGGTGTCGAGAGGATTTGGGAATAAGGCAGAGAGGGGCGGAGGCGATGTTGGTTCTATTTTAATCTCGGGGAATTGGAGTTCAAGTCCGTCGAGAAGACGAGAGTCGCCTTTGTATTCAAAGTGTTGGGGGGCTTTGTCAGGGAAGTAGTTGTAGACTTCAGCCACTTTTCAGGTGTACCGCGGTCAGCAATGGAAGAGATTGTCCAAGTGTAACGAACTCACTGCTTGTTCTACAGCAGTGGTGCGTTCTTTAACAGGGAGGGGGTAGAGGACACTGAAATGTCTGAAGGCGGTACCAGAGGTAGAGGTTGTTCAACACTGCAACGAGGTGGAGAAGAAAGATGATGAGCAAGGGGCGAAATGGATCAATGATGCACAACGCAACAAGGGATGGTGAGGAGAGTAGTGCAAAGCAGGGACTTAGCGATGCCTGTGAGGGAGAGAATCACAAGTGGACAATCTGGGGATTGTCCGTAGTATTTCGCAGTCCTTATATACCTAAAGTACATGGTCTGTGCGTAGAACATTCTAGCAGGGCTATTAATAGCCGTCCAATGGCAATAACCCACGTGGGTGGTCCGTGCGCTAATGGCATCATCAGTGACGTCACTGGTCTGTGTGTCCGCAGCAGGGGAAGGGCTAGAAGCATCTCCGAGTTCTCCAGCCAATGGCAGAAATCCCTTATCCCCATTTGGGGCGGGTCATAGGCATATGACCCACACCATATATGGACGATCATTTATCCTTTCCGGGAGTGTGGCAGTGCATTCTGAGCACTCTGATTGGTCTAGAGGCCTAAGTGCCTGGGCGATGGGTCGTACGACCCTATTAGGTATAGAATCTTATAGGGTATGGCGTGACAGTCACGTGACTGATATTGTGACCGTGACTGTGACAAGTCACCTGTTAGAGTGTGACAAGTGACGTGACCAATCGTGTGACAAGTCATGTGACTCATAGTAACGCTTTTGGTCACATGAGTTTTCCCACGGTCACGTGGTCCAGGGTTTCGGTTTCCACAACTTGGGTTCGTAACACCCTCCTCTATTCTTTCATCTACCTTCTAAGGTCCTTAAAGGCAGACCTTGCCTTCAAAGCTTAGTGATTGTGCTATAACAATCAACGCACATCTCAGGAGTCTGAATCACGTGTCTCGGCACGCCTCGGACCGCACACCTTCCTAAACCGTCAGGTGTGCACGAAGCCCCGCTGCGGGCTTAACACAAGTCGAGCTTCTCCTAAGCCAAACTGGCTGACATACTACTCGACCTCAGAAGAAAACAAAAGCTCTCAAAGAGCCCTGACATCAAGTTTCGGAATAGAACCTCCGACGATCTCCCTTCAGAAATACAAGGGAAAGCCTTCTGGCTAGAATCATGAACTGAAGGACGCTCAGTGTACCACCTCAGAGACGGGCTATACACATACCCCGTAGAATACATCAACAGAACCTGGTACAGAATCAGCTGGACCATCGACCAGTGCTACGAAGTTAGCAGAGAAGACAAGATCACCAATCCTCAAGAACTAGGACTAGGAATCAAAAATCAACCATTCCTACTCGCACCAGATCTCGAACGAATCCATACAGAAGTTACCCAAGGAAGCGACGAAACCCCAGAAGCAGAAATCGCTTCACCAGTATCCGACCCAGACCTCTTCACAACAGACCAACTCAACGCACTGGTCATTGAACAACTCACACAAGCAATGGCACAAGCAGCAATCGCAGTAGCTCAGGTGCAACCTGCACAAATAATGGGACCAGCACAACCACAACAACCTCCCGCCGGAGGACAACCTGGTGGTGGAGGCAGACAACCGCAGCAACCTCCCACTGGAGGACAACCAGGCGGTGGAGGAGGCGGTGGAGGTGGCGGAGGCCAACCAGCAGCAGGACAACAAGCTGCAGGACAAGCTGCAGCCGCACCACCTCGCACAGAACCCCTCAAAGGAATGATACCCCAAATCTTCGAAGGCGACAGAAAAGACGCCGAATGGTTCATGCAACAGTTCGGAGCCTACCGATTCCTCAACAGGCACAACTCCACCTTCACAAATAAGGCCGAAATGGTGGCTTATGCCCTCACCTTCATCAAAGGCCCACAAGTGAATGATTGGGCCTATGATATGGCGGACCAGCTATCCATCAAAGTGGAAGGAAACCCAGTTACGGGAGATCCCCCGACACATGCCAAAGGAGACCAAGCCCTCTGGGATTGGTTCGCACGATCCTTCCAAAATGCTTTCACAGATTCAACTAGGAAACAGGACGCCTACTCCTGCCTCACCAAGATGGAACTAAACATGGACAAAGTAGACATGTCCATCACCCTCTTCAAACGCCTTATCAGAGAAGCAGGATGGGGACCCGATGCAGAAGGAACAATTAAATTGTTCCAAGACATTCTACCCGTTGGACTCCATCGCACCATACGGCAACGAGAAATGCTGCCCGCCACTCTCGAAGAATGGTATGAAGCCGTCTGAAAGATGGTCCAACGATGGCAGGACCTTAATGACAACATAGGACCTAAAGGAGGACCGGGACATATCTCCACCAGAGCCAACAGGATGCATGGATACCAAAAGGCACCCCCACCAAAGAAACAAAGAGACCCTGATGCCATGGACGTTGATACAATCCATACAACAGGAAAACTATCCGACGAAGAATGCACCCGCCTCATGAAAGAAGGAAGATGCTTCCGTTGCCGCAAACTAGGACACATGTCGCGAGCGTGCCCTGAAAAGGGCAAAGACAAAGGAAAGAGCCCCGACCGACCTCGCAGCTCCCAAGGGCAGTACATCAAGGACAAGCCCAAGGTCAGAGCAGCGGTGATCAATGAAGACGAAGAAGAAGAACAGCATAGTGAAGCTGAAACTTCAGTTATGGCACCACCTTTCTACACCAAAAAGGATGTCCTCCAATACATTAGAGGAATGTCTATTGAAGATTGGGAAACCCTTTACAAAGAGATGTCTGCTCAGGCGGATTTTTAGGTAGCTCGAAGCCGACGGCCTGGCATAGAGCGATTGGATTGCAAGATACAATGTACATTAGGAAACTCTCGACTCTGAATATGAATGTTTCTTTCTGCACTTCGCAATCCAAGGCTGACAAATCAGCTCTCATTGACAGTGGAGCCACAGACAACTTCATAGATGAAGAAACATGGAAACGACTGGGAATCGGAAGGAAAGAACTCACCTGACCAGTCACGGTCCACAATGTCGATGGGACCGAGAACAAACAAGGAAAAATCACACACTACTGCTGGCTCCGCATCGTTAAAGGAGAAAGACATATGCTCCAACAATTCTACATCACAGCCCTAGGAAAAAACCGCATCATCCTGGGCTACCCCTTCCTCTACGACTTCAACCCCAAGATCAATTGGAAGACAGGGAAGGTTCTGGGAGAACCTGTGCAACTCCGAAGTAGTCGCTACATGCACGTTGCCAAAAGAATCTTCTTCATGCAACGAGAGGCGGTTAAACAAGTAGGGAAACCAAAGGAAGGAGAAGCCATCTACGTGCGATGCACCAATATTGCACAAGAATGGGCCCAAAAGGCAGACCAGAATAAAATTCACCTTACCCTTGACACCATTCCCAAAGAATACCGCAGACACCAAAAGGTATTCTCAGAAGAAGAAGCACGCTGCTTCCTGCCCGCACGATCGGAAGATATGACAATCAAATTAACCCCTGATGCACCAAGGGAGTTAAACTGCAAGGTATACCCTCTGTCGAAAGACGAATGCAAACTCCAGAAATGGATCCTTGAAGAAGAGGAATTGGGGCGAATTTACGAAGGCCCCTCGCCATACACCGCACCTGTCTACTTCATTAACAAGAAGGACAGCTCAGAAAAGCGAATCATTATGGACTATCGACAACTCAACAAATACACAGTACGCGACAATAACCCCTTGCTGAACATCCAATCGGCATTAGAAAGGCTACATGGAAAACTACTCTTCTCAAAGTTTGATATCCGCTGGGGCTATAACAATATCCACATCGCGGAGGAAGACCAACAAAAGGCAGCATTTAAAACCCCACAAGGCACCTACATCCCACGTGTTATGTACTTTGGCCTTACCAATGCCCCACCCTTCTTCCAATGAACCATGCATAGAGACTTCCGCCCCTTACTCCAGAAGTACCCTGAGAACTTAGGAAATTACATGGACGATTGGTGGATTGCCATGGCCAATGACGAGGAAGGAAAGGAACTCCACAAACGAATTGTCCACAAATTCCTCGATAAAATGGAAGAATGCTCCTATTTCCTGAAACCTAAGAAGTGCCAATTCGAAAAGGAAGAAATGGAAATTCTTGGATGGTTGGTAGGTGGCGGACGAGTGCACATCGACCCAGCCAAAGTAAAAGGAATTTCAGAATGGCCAAGGACCCTCCGATCAGTGGAAGAAGTAAGGAAAATGCTTGGAGTATTGGGATATCAGAGACCCTTCATCCAAGGTTTTGCATCCATTGCAAGACCCCTACACAACCTCACAAAAAAGGGGACCCAGTTCTGCTGGACCCAGTGATGCACAGAGGCCCTCAATGAACTGATCAAGCGAGTAACCACAGAACCAGTCCTCTGGCACCCGGACCCCGCCAAACCCTACGAACTCGAAGTGGATGCATCCGCCTTTGCCCTGGGAAGTATCCTCTACCAAAGAGATGATAACAATAGATGCTGAGTGGTCGCCTACCATTCGAAGGCACTAAACCAAGCCGAGAGGAATTACTCCATCGGAGATCGAGAATTCCTGGCCATCATCGAAGGCCTCAAACATGTCCGACACTTAGTCATGGGATCACCCCATAAACTCACGATTTACATGGATCACGACAACCTCCGCTACTATCGGCACCCACAAAAGTTGAACCGCCACATAGCTCGCTACATTGTGTTCCTAGCAGACTTCGATTTCGAACTTGTGCACCTCCCAGAAAAAAGAAACCAAGCAGACCCACTATCTAGACGCCCCGATCACGACGACGGGTCAACAGATAACGAAGAAACCACAGCACTCCCAAATGAATTATTTGCAAGAGCAATTGAGATCACCATCCTGGAACGCCAGGTCCACCAATTGCAAAAGGAGAATAACGAACTCTGCCTAGCGTGGAAAAAGAAGTATGGGATCTACCAAGACGAGTGGAAGGTCTGGTGGAAAGCAGGATCCTTAGTTGTCCTAGATGACAGACAACTACGATGCACCTTCCTACAAGACTATCACGATGCACCTACATCCGGGCACCCGGGAGTCTGGAAGACTTACCAAGCGCTGAGACGCGACTACTGGTGGCTGAACCTACACAAAGACGTAGAAGACTACGTAAAAGGATGTGCAACCTGCCAAGCAGTAAAAACTATCACACACCGCAATGTACCTCCTATCGCACCAATTGGACCAGGAGAGGACACCACCCCCTTCACCACCATCACGGTCGACTTCATCACCAAACTACCCAAATCACGTGGCTGTGATACGATCCTTACCATCACGGATCATGACAGCACCAAAGCCATAATTCTGATCCCGTGCTGGGAAGACATGGGAAGCGAAGAAGTCGCAAGACTCTTCAGAGATCACGCCTTCCCTTATACCGGAATTCCCAAAAGAATTATCTCTGACAGAGACACGCGGTTCACATTGCAATTCTTCAAGGAACTCTGCGCCCAGCTGGAAATCAAGCAAAACATGAGTTCAGCGTATCACCCCCAAACCGACGGGCAATCCAAAAGAACAAATCAAACAGTGGAGACGATTCTACAAATCTTCTGTAATCACCAGCAAGACAACTGGGCGGACTGGCTCAAGGTCGCCCAGTACATGATCAACTCTCGTCCCTCATCCACTACAAAGAAACCCCCTTACGAACTGTGGATGGGATTCATACCTCGCACCCATCAACCCATGCGTGTCGGAAATGTACCGGCAATTGAAGAACGGAAAGCCCGGCTTCTAGAAGCCAGAAAGAATGCTCAAGAAGCTATCAGTAAAGCACAATCCCTCTGGTCAAAAGACCCATGCTTCCAACGATACTGTGTGGATCAGAAGGTCTGGCTGGAAGGAACTCATCTCTGCACAACACATCCAACGACCAAATTAAGGGCCAAACACTTTGGACCCTTCAAAATCACGGAAGTACTTAGTGCCATGACATACAGACTGGACCTCCCACCCGCATGGAAAATCCACAATGCATTCCACGCGGCTGTCCTCCACCCATATAAGGAAATGGAGCTCCATGGACCTAACTTCCCCGAAGCACCACCTGACCTCATGGAAGGACACGAGGAATGGGAGGTAGACAATGTGTTAGCTTCGAGACATGCGGGTCAAAAGAAAACATTACAATACCTGGTCAGATGGAAAGGGTTCTCAGAGGTGCATGACTCTTGGGAACCAAAAAGGAATCTGAGTAACGCCGCCCTCAAAGTGAAAGAATTCCATGATAAGAACCCCAAAGCCATTCGTTGAATGGTTATAAACCCCCAAAGAATCGCAATGGAATCCCCACCGCTCCCAGACATCACTTCACTCTGTACACAATTTGAGAACTTGTCCCTCATGTCCTCACACTACAGTTCACCATCCCCTGCCACTCGCAATGCCATGCTGGCAGTGGACACTGAAGAGGTAGCAATACTAGAGGCCTCGCTCCACCCCATGATGGAAGCACCCCCGCCTTCCCAGAAGAACCGGAATACACCCCACCGGTGGAAGAACCCCTGAGTGTTAAGCCCGCAGTGGGGCTTCGTGCACACCTGACGGTTTAGGAAAGTGTGCGGTCCGAAGAGTGCCGGAGCACGTGTTCAGACTCCTGAGATGCGCGTTGATTGGTATAGCCCAATCACTAAGCTTTGAAGTCAAAGGTCTGCCTTTAAAGACCTTTGAAGTATAGATGGAAGAATAGAGAGGGGCCGCGCAGTAGACAGGAGTGTACAAGAGGCTGCGATTGCAAAGCAAAGTCGAGCTTAAGGCTCAACTGTCTGTATGGAGTCGTATATATACAGGGTCGAACTTAGTATGACTAATGGTCTCAGAACCAGTTGCTAAGCCGGTTTGTAAGGGATCAGTCATCCACCCTATCGTACAGTAAGCATGATGTGCTTGTGAGTCATCCTATCAGTCAGTGATATAGTAAGAGCCTCAGTCAGCCAGTCCGGTCGATGAACCACGCGTGTATCGTACAGGAGTCATGGGATCACGTGATCCCAGCCAGTCCGTCGGTCTGTAAAACACCTCACCTCTCTCCGTACTAGAGATGGAGCTTATCACCACCCTCCCCTCAAAGGAGTGCTTCCACGCGCTTAGTTGGATCCCTCGTTATCGCCGGGGACGTAATTGTAGTCGGGAGAAGGGGAGCGAGGGGCGTAAGAGGGGCCTGCATTCTCAAATTCGTCTAGGACGACTTGAGTGATTGCTTGGCGCATGGCAATCCCCGCACTGCTGAGTTCCCCTTTACAGAGGTCGTCGCATCCCGCATTGTTGTGGTTGTACTCTATCTCCCGCTCTTCCAATGTGAGATAGCGGGCATGGCATTGACAGGTGAGGTAATGGCCATTTGCATGGCGGCGGCGGCCTCCGTAAGGACAGGTGGCGGGCATCTGATTCCGGAAGAAGTGGTGGTGGCGGGGGACTTGGCACCAGCCAGATGTCGAGATCGAGCAGAGGTGGTGAGGCGTTTCGCAGTGGGTGGAGAGGTGGTCGTACCACGGGCAATAAGAGCAGCGTTTCCGCTCCTCGAATTCCTCTCGGGCTAGTGCATCGTCAGTGGCGTTCTCACTGTTCCAAGAAACTCTGCTGCCTGCTCCTCCTCTCAACCTGGAGTCGGGCCTGGTCGCTATATTGGTGTTGTATGGCGCGATGCTGCGCCTGTCTCGTCGGTGTCGCCATGCCAATTCTCCTCTCTCGTGATCTTCATCCACCAACTCCAGAAGCCGCTCCCGTGCGTTGGCTCGGATAAGTCTCTGGCAGACTGCCTTGGTCCAGCCGACGTGTGCGAGTTGGTGGATGCCGAACTCGGCCCTCCTCTTCTGTACATGGGCCTCTAGGGTCTGGATTTCTTTGAGGCAGAAGGCCAGTTTACACGTGTCGGCCTCGAGATTTCGAAGGCGGATGATGTCTGCCTTTACCCCATAGTCTCCCAAGTCTTCAATTGCCCTTTCCATCGGGCCTCCGATCATTCTTTCTTCCGTCAGCAAGGTGAAGTATCTGTCATCGCGGTAGTCGGCAGGTGCCGCCCATGATGCAGGGGCGGCCTCCAAGGTTTCCGCGTATATGGGTCGCCCAGCTCCCATGGTTCTGTAGATGGTGGGCTCTCCTGTAACATTGTCGACGCAGAAACGTATGAACCTTGTGTCCACCTTGACCGCTGGTTCTGCTTCGGTTGCTGGAATTTTGATGGAGGTGCGATGGACTTCCGATTGGAACCTCACCCAATCGTCTCCTGGGTGTGTTTGTACAAGGTCATCTACGTCGACTTCGATGGTGTAGTGTGAGGGGAAGCTGTGCATGGACGTGGCGGGGGAGGAGCTCGGTGTTGTACTTGATACCGAAGACAGTGGAGTGGCGGCGCGGTGGACCTCGTTAGTCTCGGGGTCTAGTACCAGAGGGTGGTCAGCCTCTTCCTGTCGCTCTAGCATGAGTTGTGCTGCCGCCAGGCCACTCGGGGAGTAGAAGAGTCTTTCCCTCGCAAAGCTACTAAGACCGCAGACGAGATTTTGCGGGTCTTCTGGGTTGTTTTGGGGGAGTGGGTTGGTATGTGGGGGAATGGGTAGTGGTTCGGGGCTGGGGACCCGGCTCGGTCCGTGTACGCTGTACAGCGAAGGCGAGAGGCGCAAGTACTCTTCCATCCCGAAGCTAGGGGGTGTGTCTGTTGGTGGGGCATACTCTGGTTCTTCGGGGAAGGCTGGTGGTGGTTCGGTGGTTGGATGGAGTTTGGCTTCTAAGATGGCTACTTCCTCCGTGTCCACTGCTAACATGGCGTTGCGAGTGGCGGGTGACGGTGAGCTGTAGTTCAAGGACATGAGGGATAAGTTTTCGAACTGGTTGCAAAGAAGGGAGATGTCGGGGAGCGGTGAGGATCCCATTGTCGATTCCGAGTGGTTTATAACCATTCTTCGGATAGCTTTTGGGTTTTTATTGTGGAACTCCTTCACCTTTACGGAGGCATTGCCCAGATTCTGTTTCGGTTCCCAAGAATCGTGGGCTTCGGAGAATCCCTTCCACCGGACGAGGTATTGTAATGCCTTTGCCTTTCCTGTTCGCCTTGAGGCTAACACGTTGTCCACTTCCCACTCCTCGTGTCCTTCGATCAGGTCAGGAGGTGTCTCAGGGAAGTTAGGTCCGTGTAGTTCCGTTTCCTTATATGGGTGGAGGACGGCCGCGTGGAATGTGTTATGGATCCTCCACGCGGCTGGGAGGTCCAGTCTGTACATCACGGCGCTGAGTACCTCCGTCACTTTGAGGGGTCCGAAACATTTGGCCCTTAATTTCATTGTGGGGTGTGTCGTTCGTAGATGGGTCCCTTCCAACCAGACCTTCTGATCCACTCGGTACCTTTGGAAGTGTGGGTTCTTGGTCCAAAGGGATTGCGCTTTGCTGATGGCTTCTTGGGCACTTTTCCTGGCTTCTAGAAGTTGGGACTTTCTTTCTTCGATTGCCGGTACATTCCCGACACGCATGGGTTGATGAGTGCGGGGAATGAATCCCATCCATAGTTTGTATGGGGGTTTCTTTGTGGTCGAAGAGGGACGAGAATTTATCATGTACTGGGCGACCTTGAGCCAGTCTGCCCAGTTATCTTGTTGGTGGTTGCAAAAGATCCTCAGTATGGTTTCTACTGTTTGATTTGTTCGTTCTGACTGCCCGTCGGTTTGGGGATGGTACGCGGAACTCATGTTCTGTTTGATATCCAATTGGGCGCAGAGTTCTTTGAAGAATTGCGAGGTGAACCGCGTGTCTCTGTCCAATATGATTCTTTTGGGGAGGCCTGTGTAGGGGAACGCGTGGTCTCTGAAGAGCCTTGCGACTTCCTCGCTCCCCATGTCTTCTCGGCACGGAATTAGAATTATGGCCTTCGTGCAGTCGTGATCGGTGATGGTAAGAATTGTATCACAGCCGCATGAGTCGGGTAATTTTATGATGAAATCGACTGTGATAGTGGCGAAGGGTGTTGTGTCTTCACCAGGACCGATCGGTGCGATGGGGGGCACGTTGCGGTGGGTGATTGTTTTTACCGCCTGACAGGTGGCGCATCCTTTGACGTAATCTTCTACATCTTTATGGATTGTGGGCCACCAGTAATCTCGTTTTAGCATCAGGTAGGTCTTCCAGACTCCGGGATGTCCCGATGTCGGAGTATCGTGGTATTCCTGGAGGAACATATGTTGGAGTTGTATGTCTTCAGGGACCACTAAGGATCCTGCCTTCCACCATACCTTCCATTCATCTTGATAGATGCCGTGCTTCTTCTTCCACTTTTGGCATAGTTTGCTGTTTGTCTTCTGTAGTTGATGGACCTGTTGTTCCAGGATAGAGATTTCAATTGCTCTGGCGAAGAGTTCGTTTGGCAGAGCTGTGGTCTCTTCATTGTCTGCTGATCCGTCGTCATGGTCTGGGCAACGGGATAGGGGATCTGCTTGGTTTCGCTTGCCAGGGAGATGGACTAATTCGAAGTCGAAGTCAGCCAGGAACGCAATGTATCGAGCTATGTGTCGGTTCAATTTTTGTGGATGCCGGTAGTAGCGGAGGTTGTTGTGATCCGTGTAGATGATCAATTTGTAGGGCGATCCCATCACTAGGTGTCGTACGCGTTTCAGGCCTTCTATGATGGCCAGGAATTCTCTGTCTCCAATGGAGTAGTTTCTTTATGCTGCATTTAGTGCCTTTGAATGATAGGCCACTGCTCGTCGTTTGTTGTTGTCATCTCTTTGGTAGAGGATGCTCCCAAGTGCGAAAGCAGAGGCATCGACTTCGAGTTCATACTGTTTGGCGGGATTTGGATGCCAGAGGACTGGTTCAGTGGTAACTCGTGTGATGAGTTCATTCAGCGCCTCTGTGCATTTTTCGGTCCAGATGAAAGGGGTTCCTTTCTTGGTGAGGTCATGTAGTGGTTGGGCTATTGCTGCAAATCCTTGGATGAAAGGTCGCTGGTAGCCGAGCACTCCTAGGGTCTTTCTGACTTCTTCTACCGATCTGAGGGTCCTGGGCCATTCTGATATCCCTTTTACTTTAGCAGGGTCGATACACACTCGTCCTCCTCCTATGAGCCATCCGAGGATTTCCATTTCGTCCTTTTCGAATTGACACTTCTTTGGTTTTAGGAAGTAGGAGCACTCTTCCATTTTGTCCAGAAAGTCGTGGACGATTTGTTTATGCAGTTGGCGGCCTTCTTTGTCGTTGGCTGTGGCCACCCACCAATCGTCCATGTAGTTTCCTAGGTTTTCGGGGTATTTTTGGAGTAAGGGGCGGAAGTCTCGGTGCATGGTTCGTTGGAAGAAAGGAGGTGCATTTGTGAGCCCGAAGTACATAACTCGGGGAACATAAGTGCCTTGGGGAGTTTTGAACGCTGCTTTAGTTTGGTCTTCTTCAGCGATGCGTATGTTATTGTATCCCCAGCAAATGTCAAACTTGGAGAAGAGTAGTTTGCCGTGCAGTCTTTCTAGTGCTGACTGTATATTGGGCAGAGGGTTGTTATCTCGAACCGTGTACTTGTTCAGCTGTCGATAGTCCATAATAATTCTTTTCTCCGAGCTGTCCTTCTTATTGATGAAGTAGACTGGTGCCGTGTAAGGTGATGGTCCTTCGTAGATTCGTCCGAGTTCTTCTTCTTCGAGAATCCATCTTTGTAAGAGTTCTTGTTCGTCTTTGGAGAGGGGATATACCTTGCAATTCAGTTCTTTTGGTGCTTCCGGGGTTAGCTTGATAGTCATGTCTTCGGACCGTGCAGGTGGGAAGCGTCGTGCTTCTTCTTCTGAGAATACCTTTTGATGTCTTCGGTATTCCTTTGGGATAGTGTCAATGGTGAGGTGGATTTTATCTTTGTCCGCCTTTTGGGCCCATTCTTGTGCAATGTTGGTTCGTTGTACGTAGATGGCTTCGCCTTCGGCCGGTTGTCCCAGTTGTTTGATTGCTTCTCTTTGCATGAAGAAGATGCGTTTGGCGCTATACATATATCTGCTGCTCTGGAGTTGTACTGATTCTCCAGAGATCTTCCCCGTCTTCCAGTTGATCTTCGGGTTGAAGTCATATAGGAAGGGATATCCTAGGATGATGCGATCCTTTCCTAGGCTTGTAATGTAGAATCGTTGGAGCGTGTGCTTTTCTCCTTTGACGATGCGGAGCCAGCAGTAGTGGGTGATCTTCCCTTGTTTGTTTTCCGTTCTGTCAACATTATGGACGGTGACGGGATCTGGCCAGTTCCTTGCGTCCTATTCCGAGTCGTTTCCACGTGTCTTCGTCGATGAAGTTGTCTGTTGCGCCACTATCTATGAGGGCGGATTCGTCGGCCTTGGATTGCGAAGTGCGAAAAGAAACATTCATATTCAGAGTCGAGAGTTTCCTAATGTACATCGTATCTTGCAATCCCGTTGCTCTAAGCCAGACCGTCGGCTTTGAGCGTCCTAAAAATCCGCTTTTGCCGATAGCTCCTTGTAGAGGTTTTCTTGGTCTTCAATGGTCATTCCTCTGATGTATTGGAGGACGTCCTTTTTGGTGTAGGAGGGAGGTGCGGTGGTAGAGGTTTCAGCTTCGCTATGCTGTTCCTCTTCTTCGTCCTCGTTGATTACCGCGGCTCGGACCTTGGGCTTTTCTTTGGTGTGCTGCCCTTGGGAGCTGCGGGGTCGATCCGGGTTTTTGCCCTTGTCCTTTCCTTTGTCCGGGCAGGCTTGGGACATGTGTCCCAACTTGCGGCAGCGGAAGCACCTTCCTTCCTTCATTAGCTTGACGCATTCTTCATCTGTTAGCTTTCCAGTGGTATGGATGGCGTCGATGTCCATGGCGTTCAGGTCTTTTTGTCGTTTGGGCGGAGAGGGTTTCTGGTAGCTCCGCATCCTGTTGGCTCTGGTCGAGATATGACCGGGTCCTCCTTTGGGTCCGATATTGTCATTTAGGTCTTGCCATCTCTGGACCATTTTTCGGGTCGCGTCGTACCATTCTTCCAGGGTTGCTGGCAAGGTTTCTCGTTGGCGGATAACGCGATGAAGTCCGACCGGTAGAATGTCTTGGAACAGTTTAATCATTCCTTCTGCGTCTGGTCCCCATCCCGCTTCCCTAATAAGGCGTTTGAAGAGTGTGATGGAGGAGTCGACCTTGTCTACGTCTAATTCCATTTTTGTGAGACGGGAATAGGCGTCCTGTTTCTTGGTGGAGTCGGTGAAGGCATCTCTGAATGCTCTTGCGAACCATTCCCAGAGGGCTGGGTCATTTTCTGCGTGTGTCGGGGGATCTCCTGTGGTTGGGTTTCCTTCTACTTTGATGGATAGTTGGTCTGCCATATCGTACGACCAATCGTCAACCAATGGTCCTTTGATGAAGGTGATGGCATAGGCCACTTGTTCTGCCTTGTTGGTGAAGGTGGAGTTATGTCGGTTAAGGAAGCGATATGCTCCGAATTGTTGCATGAAGCGTTCCGCGTCTTTCCTGTCTCCTTGGAAGATCTGGGGGATCATTCCTTTGAGGGCTTCGTTACGGGGTGGTGCGGCTGCTGCTTGTCCGGCTGCTGCTTGTCCTGCTGCCGGTTGGCCTCCGCTGCCTCCACCGCTGCCTCCTCCTCCTCCACCGCCGCCTCCGCCTGGTTGTCCTCCGGCGGGTGGTTGTTGGGGTTGTCCTCCTCCTGTTGGTTGTCTTCCGGCTGGTTGTGGAGCCTGTGCTGGCCCAGCTACCTGTGCCGGTTGTATGTGAGCTATGGCGATTGCTGCCATTGCTGCTGTGAGTTGTTCGATGACCGGTGCGTGAACCTGGTCGGTTGTGGGGATGTCCGGGTCTGAGGCTGGCGAAGTGGTTTTTACTTCGGGTGCTTCGTCACTTCCTTGTGTGATCTCTGTATGGATTCGTTCGAGATCCGGGGTGAGTAGGAACGGTTGGCTTTTAGTTCCTAATCCTGACTCGTGAGGGTCTTTGATCTCGTCTTCTCTGCTAACTTCGTAGCACTTGTCGATGGTCCAACTGATTTTGTACCAAGTTCCGTTGATGTATTCAACAGGGTATGTGTATAACCCTTCTTTGAGGTGATATGCTGATCGTCCCTCGGTCCTCGATTCTAGCCAGAAGGCTTTTCCCTGTATTTCTATAGGGAGGTCGTCGGTGGTTCTATTTCTGAACCTGATGTCGGGGCTTTTTGAGAGCTTTCATTTTCTTCCGAGGTCGAGTAGTATGTCAGCCAGGTTGGCTTAAGAGAAGCTCGACTTGTGTTAAGCCCGCAGCAGGGCTTCATGCACACCTGACGGTTTAGGAAAGTGTGCGGTCCGAAGAGTGCCGGAGCACGTGTTCAGACTCCTGAGATGTGCGTTGATTGGTATAGCCCAATCACTAAGCTTTGAAGTCAAAGGTCTGCCTTTAAAGACCTTTGAAGTATAGATGGAAGAATAGAGAGGGGCCGCGCAGTAGACAGGAGTGTACAAGAGGCTGCGATTGCAAAGCAAAGTCGAGCTTAAGGCTCAACTGTCCGTATGGAGTCGTATATATACAGGGTCGAACTTAGTATGACTAATGGTCTCAGAACCGGTTGCTAAGCCGGTTTGTAAGGGATCAGTCATCCGTCCTATCGTACAGTAAGCATGATGTGCTTGTGAGTCATCCTATCAGTCAGCGATATAGTAAGAGCCTCAGTCAGCCAGTCCGGTCGATGAACCACGCGTGTATCGTACAGGAGTCATGGGATCACGTGATCCCAGCCAGTCTGTCGGTCCGTAAAACACCTCACCTCTCTCCGTACTAGAGATGGAGCTTATCACTGAGCATCGACGGAAACGAGTACCTGTGTGTCTTGCCCTCGGGCTACAGCCTCCATCTACCCAGCCGACCTCCCAGCCCCGAGCCACTTCCTGTTCCTCCCCCTCGCAATCACCCACTTCCCCAAGACGACCCTAACGACCCCCGCAACCAAGTTTGCGGATTAAGCGACTTTGCGAGAGAACGACTCTTCTATTCTACAACAGGGTTGGCTGCCGCAGAACTAATGTTGGCAAGACAGGAAGCAACTGAGCACCCTCTAGTCATAGATCCGAGCACCCATGTTGTCCACAGGGTTGCCACCCCGCTCTCCACACCCTCTAACACTAGCCTACATTCCACCCCCACAACCTCAGCCAATAGCCTCCCATCTCACTACACCATCGAGGTCGATGTCGATGACCTGGTGTAGACACATCCCCAGGAAGACTGGATCAAGTTCGATCCAGACTTACACTGTACCCCCATTCATATCCCAGCCACCGAGGCAAATCCCAACGAAAAGGTACCCGCCCGCTTTGTCCGCTTCAGGGTAGAACCCATCACTGGCGAACCAACCATCTACGGGACTATGGGGAGAGGCCGACCCATCTATGCCGAATGTTTGGAAGCAGCTCCAGCTAGTTGGGCGGCACCTACTGATTACCGAGACAATAATTACTTCCAGCTTCTAACCGAAGAAAGAATGATCAGTGGGCCCCTCAAGAGAGCAATAGAGGACTTGGGAGATTACGGGGTCAAGGCCGACATCATGCACCTCTGGAACCTGGAGTCAGATCGATGCAAGCTCGCCCTCCGCTTACAGGAGGTGCAGGCTTTGGAGGCTTACACTCAGAAGAGGAGGGTGGAATTTGGGATGTACCAGTTGGCCCACGTTGGATGTACCAAAGCGGTCCAACAGCGTCTAGTTAGAGCAAATGCCCGAGAACACCTCCTGCAGCTGGTAGACGAGGACAGTGAGAGGGGGGAGTTGGCATGGCGACACCGAACCAACTGCAGGCGGGAGGCCCTGTACCACGAAACCGGAACCCTACGCCTGAGGGGTGGGGCATGCAGCGCCATTTCCTGGAACAGTGAGAATGCGCAAGACGACACCCTGGCACAAGACGAATATGAGGAACGCCGCCGCTGTTCCTACTGCCCGTGGTTCGACCACATCTCTACCCATTGCGAGACCCCCCATTTCCTTTGTTCCACTCGAACTTCTGGGTGGTGCCGCGTACCCTGTCACCACCGTTACTTCCACACACAGATGCCGAACACCTGTCCTTATGGAGGATGGCACAAACACGCCAACGGCCATTACCTCACATGCCAATGAACGGCTTGGCAACTCTCTCTCGCGGATCGACAGACCAAGTACGATCATCTTGAAGCAGGATGTGATGACCTCTGTAAAGGAGAGATGAGTCGAGCAGGCATTGCCATGAGACAGGCCATCACCCAGGTCATCCTGGATGAGTTCGAAGGAGCAAATGCCTCTTACGCCCCCCGCTCTCCTTCCCCCGACTACAACTATGTCCCCGGCGATAACGAGGGATCAGATTAGCGCGTGGAAGCGCTACTTTGAGGGGAGGGTGGTGATAAGCTCCACCTTTGGTATGGAGAGAGGCGAGGTGTTTTACGGACCGACGGACTGGCTGGGGTCACGTGACCCCATGACTCATAATGATTACGCCCCTGACTCATATTCCAGACTGGTGACTGATGACTGGCTTACTGATATGCGCATCATGCTGACTGTATGATAGTAGGATGACTGATGATGACTGAGTACTTACAAACCGGCTTAACAACCGGTTCTAAGACTATTTGTCATACTGAGTTTGAACCTGTATATATAGGACTCCGTATGGGATAGTTGAGCCTTAAGCTCGACTTTGCTTTGCAATCGCAGCCTCTTGTTCACTCCTGTTCACTGCATGGCCCTCCTCTATTCTTTCATCTACCTTCTAAGGTCCTTAAAGGTGGACCTTGCCTTCGAAGCTCAGTGATTGTGCTATAACAATCAACGCGCATCTCAGGAGTCTGAATCACGTGTCTCGGCATGCCTCAGACCACACACCTTCCTAAACCGTCAGGTGTGCATGAAGCCCCACTGCGGGCTTAACAGCTGTGCATTGACTGTGCAATGTGTAGTACATTACTGCAGTAAACTACGGATTACTACAGAGCTACAGAACTGCGTACTACGGACTGTGGAACTGGGTTGCTTTGCAGCGCGAGAGAGAAGCATGGGAAAGGGTACCTTCCTATTAGAGACAGGGGGTGGCTGAGACTGGGACTCAGACACTTGCTGAAACGACTAAGTCACGAGTCATGTGGAGACTGCACATGATGTGTCATGTGAGGATACATGTGATGAGTGCATGTGATTAGGTGTCTATATGACTTGGCGTCTAAAGAGTTGACTTAGAGGAAAAAGCGAATTGGGGCATCTAAACAGGGCGCTTAGGCAACTCCGTAACAGACCGAGGCAAGGGAAGAGTGAAAATGAGGAGAAATGAGGTGAGAGAGTGCCACCGGGGAGTGTCCACTTGAGTACAGACACACACAGTGAGTCTGCGGTGGCATGGACCCTTAGACATTCCCACAGTTGACTTTGGTGTTCGAATTTCTCAAAGTTGCATCTCCTCACCTCTGCCGTCCTGCCCTCCCTCCCTTGCTGTCGACTCTCGTGTCCACAGTCCGATTATTTATTTCGGCTTTCATGCTCGCATCGAAGATCATTTGTGACGACACTTACTCCAACAAATCGTGGTGTATCGTGGGTCAAGGAATGTTCGCACTTCTTGGAGTGCAACTCAATGTCAGTCCCTTGACATTGTGCTTTTGCCGGCCCAGGCCCCTATCCACCAACGGTTCTCCCTCATTGATGCTGCGGTGTTCTGGTGGGCCGTGTTTCCTGTGAGTTGCAGTCCGAGTCCTCGAGTCTACACTGACTATGCCATTTCCCCTCACATGCATTTTTCGGGGATGGGACACATCGTCACCATCCCTCCTGCTCTTGTTCTGGGACTCGATGTGATGTCGCTGTTCCATCCAGCCCTCATTCCAGGACATGACAGGATGTCGCCGTCACCTCCGGCTCTTCGCTCTGGACACCACTTGTCGTCACCGTCCCTTCATGCCTTTCACTTTCGTCCTGGGATGCAACATGCCTTTGCCATCCCTCCTGCTCTCATTCTGGGTGTCGCCCACACCCACTCTTCGTTCTGGGACGCGATACGATGTCGCTGTCCCATCCTGCGGTTCATCCTGGGACATGACACATCGTTGTCCTCCCCTCCCACTTATGTTCTGGGAGTCCTGGGACGCATGAGTGGGTTAGTGGGTGTGCGTGTGCGTCCATGCCCGGGTGTGGGTGTGGGTGCGCTTTGTTGGAGTGGTGGGCACATGTGTGGGTGGGGTGGGCACGCGTGCATGCGTGTGGGTGGGGTGGGTGTGCGTGTGTGCGTATGAGTGGGGTGGGTGTGCGTGCGGGTGGAGTGAGTGTGCGTGCGAAGGTAAGGTGTGCACGTGTGTAGGATCAGGTACAGGTGTGCACGCGTGTGGGGTGCGTGTGCGCGTGCACGCACGTGTGGGGTGCATGTGCGTGTGCACGCACGTGTGGGGTGCATGTGCACGTGCGCGCACGTGTGGGGTGCGTGTGTGCATGCACATGTAGGATCAGGAACGGGTGCATGCGTGGGTGTGGGCATGGGAATGGGTGCCAATGTAGGCACAAGTGGTGGGCCCCATGTAGAGGGGTGTGTTTTGGGTAGTAGAATTGTAAATAAAAAGCTATATCTAGTTTTAATAAATACTGTTTCTACCATTTTAATATTGTGCTTGAAACCCACTTAAACTCTCCTTGAACATTCTGGTTGTCCTTGAAAACATCCAGTTAAGCGGTGGGAAAGTGGTGCTTAAGCTATGTTCAAGGGTGGGCAAGCATCGTTTAAGGAGCCAACTTAACTTGCAGTCCAATTCTACTTAATGCTCCTTAAAATCACGGTTAAGTAAAGTTAAGTATGGTTAAGTAAGGGTTAAGTATTTTGACGTTTTGCTGATGTGATCAAACCCTGTCTTGCCCATCTGCCACACTAGTGTTGGGGAAGTTTGGTTTGAAACCAATCCAAACTCAGTTTAAACTAAACCCAAACCATTTAAGATGGTTTGGTTTGGGGAAATCTTAATTGGTTTGAAACGGTTTGGTTTCCGGTTTGGGGGGTCCAAACCGATCCCAAACTGTTTCAAACTGATTAAGAATATTAATAATTAACTTAAGTAAAATGGCCATATTAAACAGTTTTAAATGGTTTTAAATGGTTTTAAGTGGTTTCAAATGCTGTTAAGTGGTTTCAGTTTGGTTTTAAGTGGTTTCAGTTTGGTTTAAACCGAGTTTAACCCATTTTGAAGCCCTAAACCCTAAACAATTCTAACCCTAACCCTAGATCAGTTTGAAACAGTTTGAAACAGTTTGGTTTGAGTTTGAGTTTGGTTTGGGAAATTCTTAACGGTTTGGTTTGGGGTTTGGCCAAAAGTGGCTTAAACCAAACCAAACCAAACTTCCCCAACACTATGCTGCGTGCTCAAATTCCTTCCCACATCTCATTGATCTCAAGGTTGTACTCTCCATTGGCACAAAAGTAGCCCACATCTGAATCATTTCCCCTAGGACCCCTACTGCGTGAGGTGTGTTTTTCGTCCGGTGCCTACTAACTCATCGTGCTGCAAACAGCTTCAACGATCTCTGCACCATTCACAGTATGATTCATGGCACCTTTTATGAGGCGGCCATCCAACTCGGCCTCCTCACTGTGAACGATGGCTGCTATGTTCTCCTCTAGAGGCTGTCCAGTGCAACGAATGTAGTTTACGAAGACCTGCTCAGTGCTCCTATAAATTGTCAGTATATCTGCACTCCGATGCAAACTCAATCCAATATGAAACTCCCCGATCATGGCAGAAAAGCTGTAGATGACGTCGGGTGGCACCATATAAGGAGCATCCACCTGCCTCATGTGTTTGTCCAACATGGTTGTTTGTATCTGTCTTCCTCTTATGATTTGCCCTCCATGCCCCTATCCATGTGTCCATCAATTACAACCATTCCCTGCAATCACCAGCCTCAGCGAGATCCAACTTCATCTCCCTCCTCCTATACGATCAAATGTCATTTCCCTCCCACTCTTTCCGCTGTGCATTGTTGAATCAGCCAAGAATGCTTCACATTTTGCCGTGCAAACGACTCGGTCACTAAAAGAAAATCTCTTTCTCCTCAGTCACGTATGCTCTCAGCTACTGCGTGACCAGCAACCACAGTCAACATTGCAAATGTGATGAGGTCAACAGCACGTCATTCTCTCTAACAAGAGCACTCTGTTGACTGACCTCCTTCAGCTGTTCAGCAGCATCCTCCAATTTCACATGTCTCTGCCTCCTCCAGGCCCCCTCCCCCTGCCCCACATCTTCCATTGGCGCTCTCAGAAGAGCATTCCTCAACCAAAAGAACATGTTGACAACTTCAACAACAGTATTAGACACTCTACCATCTCCTGAATGTATGCACATCTCATCCTTCCTTTGCCTGAATAATGCCATGACTCTCCCAAAACGTTTATTACAGTGCTGACTGAAAACAAACATGACAATAGGGTCGTTCACAGTAGCCATTTTTGGCCCATTTTTTGCTCATTTTTGATCTCATTTTTGGCCCATTTTTGCGAGTTTGGCAGGAAATTCAACAAAATGATGATGAAAATGAGATTGAAAATGGGCTGAAAATGGGCTACTGTGAAACCCTCAGAACGCAAAAATCGCAAAAATGATGTCAAAATGCATTTTTGATGTTCAAACTCAGACTTGACCTAACCCTAAGTCCAGTCCAACTACTTTCCGCTGCCGCTGTCTGCCCCCACCCAACCCTAACTTCAACATGCCTCGACCAAGCATCTGCACAGTCATGCTTGACGAGCTTTCTGCTCATCACCGTTCCATCCAATAACAGCGCTTTCAGCGACACATTGCCGACATTTTTTCTGATCTATCTGAGACCGATAGCTCTGATTACTCATCCTGTCCCTCTTTTGGCTCCCCCATCTCTATCGATACCCCCGACATTTTCATTTCCTCAGATTTTTCAATGCACTCTGAGTCAGATCGCGCCTCAGCCGCCTCAATCAGTACCTCCGATTCAGACATGTCAATTACAGACTTTGAAGTGGAATACTATGGAAATTGGAGGCATCGTTACAACGAGCTTCTAAGTCATATCACTAACTCATGCGTTCTTTCACAACCCTCTCCTGTTCTAAAATCCTCCCAGCTTCACCTGCTTAAAGATTGGAGGGTTAATAGTCCCGATTGCTTTCATCGCAAAATTTGGGTTGAGCCGGAAACGTTCAACAACCTTGTCACACTCATCATGGATGACCCTATTTTTTTCAACCAATCCAACTGCCCTCAGCTACCTGTCCACATTCAGCTCTGCATTTTCCTCTTTTGTGCTGGCCACTATGGCAACACCGCATCACCTGAGGATGCTGCACAGTGGGCCGGAATTTCTGTCGGCGGCGTTGAAAAGTGCACTGACCACGTCATCATTGCCCTCCTTTCACTTCATGACAATGCTATTCACTTCCCAGATGCTGGTGACAAGGAACAGGCCAAAATCTTCGTTGAGAAGCACACATGCGAGGAGTGGCACAACAGGTTTTTACTCATTGATGGGACCAAGTTCACACTTTTCCAGCGCCCTGGTTTGCACAGCGATGCTTGGTTCAATAAGGATGGCAAGTACTCCATTGACTGTCAGGTATGTCATCCAGTGTACACTATCAATTGGGGACAAGTGATTAAGTTCATTTAGCTTGTCACCATGCCGCATAACCTTATGATCGCTGACTACTCTGTCGGCCACACCAGAAGTGTTCATGATTCATGTGCATTTCGTAGCACACGAACTTTCAAGGAACACGATCAAGTCTTTGGGCCGGGGGAGTGGATTTGGGCCAACTCAGCATACCCTAGCGAGATGTGGTCTGTGTCTCCCTTCAAGAAGCCCACACGTGGTGAATTGACCCCGGATCTGTAACGAACTCACTGCTTGTTCAACAGCAGTGGTGTGTTTCTTAACAGGGAGGGGGTAGAGGACACTGATAGGTCTGAAGGCGGTACCAGAGATAGAGGTTGTTCAACACTGCGACAAGGTGAAGAACGACAATGATGAGCAAGGGGCGAAATGGATCAATGATGCACAACACGATAAGGGACTGTGAGGGGAGTAGTGCAAAGCAGGGACTTAGCAATGCCTGTGAGGGAGAGAGAATCACAAGTGGACAATCCTCAGATTGTCTGTAGTATTTCGCAGTCCTTATATACCTAAAGTACATGGTCTGTGTGTAGAACATTCTAGCAGGGCTATTAATAGCCGTCCAATGGCAATAACCCTCATGGGTGGTCCGTGTGCTAATGGCATCATCAGTGATGTCACTGGTCCATGCGTCCGCAGCAGGGAAGGGCTAGAAGCATCTCCGAGTATCCCAGCCAATGGCAGAAATCCCTTATCCCCATTTGGGGCGGGTCCTAGGCATATGACCCACACCGTATATGGACGCGCATTTATCCCCTTTCGGGAGCGTGGCAGTGCATTCCGAGCACCCCAATTGGTCTAGAAGCCTAAGTGCCTGGGTACTGGGTGTGACTGATATCGTGATGATTTATGTGACCGTGACTGTGACAAGTCACATGTTAGAGTGTGACAAGTGATGTGACCAATCGTGTGACAAATCATGTGACTCATAGTAATACATTTGGTCACATGAGTTTTCCCACGGTCACATGGTCCAGGGTTTCGGTTTCCACAACTTGGGTTCGTAATAGGATCAAAGAACTTTCAATTACCACTTGTCGAAGGTCAGGTTGCTTATCACCCTAACTTCTTACTGACTGAGATCTCTTCCAGATCCGCATCCAAGTCAAACATGCGATTGGTCTGCTGAAAGGCAGATTCCAATCCCTCTTCCAGCTCCAAATTCAAGTCTACACGCATGACAAACATCTATGGGCAATAATGTGGATCCATTGCTGTATCATCATCCACAATCTAATCTTGCGAGTCGAAGCCATGAACATCAACAACGAGTGGCATGAAGAACTTCAATGGGACTGGATTGCGGCAGAGGGGGGTGTGAACAGGCGTAGGCAAGAACTTGGGCTTGATGGTGAGAGTGATGACGAGACGGATGTCCAGCATGCACATCACCAAGCCCTAAGCAATGGACAGAGATTTCGTCGCAAGGTTATGAACGATCTTTTTGACAGCCCCACTAGCAGGGCTGTCCGCTGTACTTAGTTGGGTATATACATGTCAAAACGGACTTCACGCATAAGCTGGCACAATAGAGGGACAGGATCGATTGATGGTATGGTACATAAGCTAAACTAAACAAAATGCATGCATAGTGTCCATTGCGCCAAGGCATTCCTATCTGATCATGAATATACTGTGTAAAGCCCATGGATGCAAGAACTTCTGAGGTGATCTGCTTGCAAGGCAGAAGCAGGGGCAGCAGATGCGAGGGTTGGTCAAGTTGGGGTGGCTTTGATAGGGGTATTATGGGGGTATTAACAGTACATTTGATGCAGACTACATATGATAGTTACCGTCTAGGCCCATTCCTAGATTTCCAAATGCAGTTGTGTTTGGAAACACTTCTGCCCCGAATTGCAGTGCAGCAGCAGCCTGTCCAGTAACACCAGTGGAACCTGAACCTCCTCCTTGAAGCTACAGGCGGAGGTGCAGCATTTCCATATCATGCCACTCCTTCTCGTGCTCGCATTGATGCCAGGCAGCCACCAAACGCTCTTTGGCTTCAAGTTGTTTTCCCTGAGCATTGAGAGCCATCCGTTGCTTCTTGATGTCCAATTCCACCATCCTATGAACATGCTTGTCTGATGCGAGGTTAGCAAGGGCTGTGGCCTTGGCCTTGGTTTCATCTACGAAGGCATCCTGATGAGAATGCTTTCCCTTGTTTTTCTGCGTTGAGGAGGCCGTGGTGTGAGAGAATGGGGTGGACAATTTCCTGGGCGTGCTGTACCCAGACTTTGGGGTGCTGGACTTTCGCAGCGCATTCCGGCTCTGGGATGGCCAGGGTGCAATGCTTCCCTCACGGCTGTCAAGTGTCTGCGGCTCATCGCCCTAAATTAAACCTGTAAGTAAATGTAAGGAAAACAAATAAAAAGCTTACATTTCTGGCATCGGTGCAGTTCCCAAGACCAAGAGGGCCAGAGGATGTGTTATTGGGGGAATCAGGGTTGTCGTTGTTGTCATCGTTGTCATCATTGTCATCATTGCCATTGTCACCATTGCAAGTGACATGTGGCACTCTTCGGTTCTGAATGAGAGCCCTGGCTTCGCCCACAAGGTCCTGTCCAGGCTCTGACAAAGCTGTATGGGGATTGAAATTTGGCAACATGTGCCAAAACCCATGGAGGCGCTTCCAATATGGGAAGTCCACTGAAAGTTTTTCTAGGGAACTGTTAGTGGAGATGACACGATGAAATCAGGTGTCATATGCTCACCAACCAAGTTCTTATTCCCCTCATGCATGTCTTCGTATCGTAAACCAGCACCACTCTGACCAAGCTTGATGTTGAACTCGCAATACTCTTTTCACAACCTGTAATAGAACATAAGTGTACAACATAAAATGGATATAAGGAAATAAAAACTCACCTTATGATATAGTTATCCACAGATTTTGTGTAGTTCGTGGGGTTGACTTGGAAATCCACATGAATATCAGTGTCAGAATCGATGGAGAAGACCGCAGCTGCGATCATCCTATGGAATTTGGACTTGCTGCCCTTCACCACATGTTTGCGTTGGCCCTCATCCTTGGCATCCTTGGAAGAATCACTGAAGAGTTTTTGACACTCTTCTGGGTTCTCCTCCAGCCAGTCCAACAACAGCTCTGTCCGATCCACATTCCAGACAATTCGACACGGCTTTGCACGCTTGCCAGGCTTAAGTTCACCATCAGAGGAGTCAGTGCTTACAGATTTGGCAGCAGCCTTTGAAGTCGGCTTTCGGATGCATTTGGAGGTAGGCATGGTGGGAAGATGAGTGAGGGTGAATTTGGGGGGTGGTGGGTGTGCAAAGTTTGGGGTGTGTTGGACAAACAATGGACCAAACATCGGGGGAGCGGAGGTTGAATTACCGAAAATGAGAAGTTGAAAAATGATGCTTTTTGCAAAATGGGGGGGGGGGGGTCCATTTTGCAAAAAAGTATCATTTTCAGCTTCATTTTTGATCACATTTTTGAATTTCAAATAAAAAATGAGATCGAAAATGAATGCAAAAATGAGTGAAAAATGGCTACTGTAATTTATAGGGCTGTTCTGGCCTGGCTCGGCCTGGAAACCCCAGCCTTGGCCTGGCTTTTGGGGGCTCCAGCTTTTCATGTTGTCGAGCTGAGCCATGGGCCACGGCTTAGGGTTTTTCACGGCTCGGCTCAGCCCAGGCCATGGCTTAGGTTACATAATCACTTCATTAGCGAACGTGACAATCAGTATGCTACAAGCATCAAGATATTCTACTTGCCAGTGCTACAAGAAGTTAATTATAGTCGTAGTTTGACTCATACATGGCCTCATCATCCAAGTCCTGATCGTCGATAATAAACCCATCCCAAGAAGCGTCCTCGATGTCCAACTCCTCACTAGACTCACCACCAACAGCTGCCTCCTGGTCAGCAGTTTCAGTCCCCTCCAATGCTGACAATGGTGCAGGTTCTCAAAAGAGAAGGTCATGACGAATCGCACACTTCAAGCCCTGCAGGGCCTCCACAATGTCACCTTTGAGACAGCTTCGGAGTCTTGTTATTGTGATCCCACCCTGGGAGAACACACGCTCGCTTGAGACAGATGATGACATGATTGAGAGATAGTCCCGTGCCAGGGAGCTCCATGCAGGGTGATAGTGTGCTGAGTTATACTACAAACTGCATTAGTTTCTCCAAGTTGTCGGCACAATTAAAACCAGATTACTTACCCCCCACCACTGGACTGGCATCCAGCCATCCAGCAAGTCTTGTTCAGGAACATCCATGTAAGCACGGTAATCATGGAGCCATGGTCGCTGAGGGTCATCTGGCACATTGAGGCCTATCTCTTGCAAGCTTTCTTCGTCACTCAGTTCTGAGTCCCGAATCAAAGTGTTTAGTTTCTTGCCCATTCTCGATTGTGCTGGTGCCCCTGTAATAGAACTGTCATGCATTGATAACCATCATTCTTTAAACTGCACGGCATGTGTTAGCTCCTGGCTTGGATGAGTGAAAATACAAATGCACTCGTACCACATCCTCAGCGCAGCTCACAATGTCCTCCTGAAGGTCCGCTGACCAATGCCTCCTAAAATACATCATTTTCTTGCTTGGGTCGAGAACTGGAAAGGTGTCAATACTCGATGGCTCTTTAGGGAAGGGCACAGACACATACTCATCGACATGATGTAAACAGGGGACTCTGTAGTCTTCTTGTAGTACTCATTGATCTTGTTACATGCGGCATGAAGGGCAGGGGCAAACGGCCTGTTTGGGGGGTGCTCAGCTTGAGTGGACCATGCCTTATGAAGGGCCTCAAGAGCCGGGATCGCAAGGTTAAGAGTTGGGACATTTTTGGACGAAAATGCTTGTTGGGCATTGTCGGCATGCTAATGATTGTCAGGCATTGATACATAGAAGAAAGCATAAACCTATGCTGAGCAATCCGAGAAACTTGTTGACATGTGCCCACTCCTCACTTGTGAGCTTCAGCTTATGTATTTTATCACGTTTTGCAGAGTCTTGTTCTTCCCAACGAAGTTCGTCGACAAAAGCATCAATACACTGTGACAGACAAATGATGAGACTCAGACTCAGAATTGCAATCTTTACTGATACATACAGCTTTTTTCCTTTCGGCACAATTGAGCATTAGATATGTTGATGACCACCGCACCTTCATGTCGAGTATAAGTTGAACCGGCCTGCCACTATCTGACTTCCTCTGAATGGTCTTCCACATTTCTTTCCGCTTTGAAGACGAACGCTCCTGAGTGACGGTCAGTGAATGTCAGATTTGACAGATAAATCGTCTTACCTTGACTACGATCGCCCTTACCAATCCCACTTCATCACATGATGTAGGAAGATGGGCTTCAGGTTGATTTGGATCGAAATGAGCAGCCTTGCTATAAGTAGATATGAGCATTTGCATCGCCAAATTAATTACATGCACGAGACAGCTGCAGTTCATGAGCAATGTAACCACACAACTCAAGGAATAGACGAACTTAATTTTCCTCTTCTTTGGATTGTATTCCTTCCCTGCGGTGATCTTCAAGCATGCGGCAAATTCTTTCATCATTGTCGAATTATTGCTTGCATTATCACAGGTGACATGGCCGACCTTCATCGCGACAGCCAGAGCAATGGACCGAGCAATGACAACGACGATCAGGCAATGGCAACGCCGACAGCAAGGATGACGAGGGCAGGTGCAAGGTGTGATGATCAGGCAACGGCAACGTCGAGGGCAGGTGCAAGGTGTGAGGGAGAGTGTCACCGCTGCTTACACAACGATAACATATAGACTCGAGTGGTGATGACAAGGCTCTCAGCAGCCGCCTTCTGGCTTAGAGGTGTGGAGAATAGATGATATTGTCCACATAAGATGGACAGGAGACTCAACTTAGCAACCTAGAGTCACTGTTGAGTTGTATATATATGGGAATACAGGGTACTGGGGTACAGGGCACAGAACACGACTAGGGGGCACCGAGAACATGCATACATAGGGCTGAGTCACAAGCGACTCATGTAGTCCGTCCACATCCAACGAGGCGTACAGTCATATATACTAATCAAGGCTTACCATTCCTTCGGGCTCGTCCAACTCCATGGGGTCATCCTCATGGCTGACATCTCCGTCAATCGAGGGGGGGAAGTCCCAGGGTCAAGGGGACGGTAACAGAGAGGCATGGGCTGACGGTGATGGTGGCAAGGTGATGGCAATGACGACATTGACAGCAAGGGAGAGTGTGTCACCGTGTGACAATGAGAGCAGGTACAAGGGGCCAAGGGCATGGTAACACTTGCTCACCTTGTTTTCAATCCTCACTCGTTTGACGATCTTGAACAGAGCATGCCCAAGCCATATGCCATTGTGTGAATTGTTGAGCTTTGTGAACCCAATCAGTGCGCTCTTGAGTTCCCATTTTGTATGTGCCGACTCCCTTATCCAGTGTGCTGTGACTGCAAAGTAGCCATTGGTATTACTAGCCTGCCATGCATCGCATGTCAAGCTGACTTCACCTTAAACAGTTGGACCCTGCGAGTGCAAAATGATGAGAGAAAAACAAGTGGGATCCAAAAAAATTACTTACATTGAGTTCCGTTCTCAATCGAGTGAGGTGATCTTTGAACAGGCGTTTGATCTTGCCCCGGGTTGCTTTCTGACCTGGAATCTTGACCCCATTTTTTGCACGAGCAGTGACATCGACTAGCTCCTTGAAAATCGGATGTTCAAGCGCTTGGATGGGCTGCAAAGGATGGTAATAAGCAAAGGCTGAAAAGCAGGATTGTTACAATATTGAATCACTCACCTGGTCCGTGGCCGCGACCCACTTAACTGCTGTTTGATGGAAAAGCTTGTCCGAATAAGGGACTACTACCTGCTCTGGATCCTTCTCTTGAAGATCACGGTCGAGAGTATGCTGTACCTCTCTGTCAGCCTCCTTGCACTTCTTGACATCTCCTGGTAGCTTCGACAAAAACTTGGCGCTCTTTGCCCAGTTGCAATACTTTCCCTAATCAAGGTAATGTTAAAGCATAGCATATATACACGGAAACATCACTTACAGAATGGTTTGCCTCGAGATGGTGACACAATGTTGTGATTTCATCGACAAGAATTTTATCCCTCCTAGAAATCCCATGTTAATGTCCAAGATTGATGTTTGAATAACTAGCCAATGACTCACGGACATAGTTTACAGGGGCGATACTTCTTTGACTTCCCCTTCACAACTTTGAGAACCGCATCACGGAAGAAGTGGTCAACATCTTGACATTTGTCTTCACATGTGAGTGGAGTGTTGTTGATTGACTGGACATCTATGTCAATAAGGAGGCCATCCTCGTCAACATTGATCGGATTACCAAGGGTAGATTTTGTATTATTCCCTGTAACAACGTTGGATCATCATTAGTATGCTACTACATAAAAAAATATCAGAAAAACCATACCTGTTGCATGTATATATTGGTCGCTGTCCTCAGATTCCGGGTCGTCGATTATCATCGATCGCGATGATGACACCATAGCATACCTCTTTCGGGCTGTAACATTGTTGAGTGATGTAGGAAACATGATGTAAAGGTGAAGACTTACGTTGCTCAGGCAGATCATTTCCGGCTCCAGGATCACTGTCATTGTCAGTGACAGAATCGATGTTTCGCTTGTTTTGTAGAGTTGGCACTGCAGTGGGTGATGCGGGTGAATGCTGCCGAGAATTGGGTAATGTAGGACGATGATCACTTTCATCAACTGGTGCTAAAACCTGTGCTTGGCGAGCATGGAAGTCTTCAACGGCTTTGCGCTGGAAGGACAGCTCAGGTGCAGAAGCGTTGGCTGCATCCTTGAGCTTCGCAGTGAGAACATGGGAGTGTGTTGGTTGGGGAGTATCCACCTGCCTAATAACTATTAACATGTATTACAAATGAAAAGAAATTAACACGCACTGGAGATATTTAAGTTCTGTGATGAGACGCTGCAACTTGAGCTCCACGAGGTCCAATGGAAAGCTGTCCCAGTTGATTTTCGAAAGATACAGCACGATGAGACCCATGCCCAATTTGCCCTGGCAGACATGGTGCAGGCGGCCATGAGGATCACGACAATCCTCTCCAAACAACGCGTCGAATCGACGGTTGAACGTCTCATGTGGCATATCCAACTCCTTGGTGTTCATGATGCGCCAGATCTTGTCGTCCTTGGACCCCTTGGGCACAGAGTCTGTGAGAGTGCTTGAGAGAGTGCTGATCTCCTTGACTATCGTTTTGATGGAAGCGAGAGTCGACATTTTTACTGCCAGAGGGTGAGTTGGGGGGAAATGATTGAAAGGCAACAAGCATTGCTGTGTTGGGCCAGGTGGACATGATAAATTGTTGAGAATGGGCGAATCACAGACCCATGGTGATTGATGACAGCACAAGAACAATGATGATGGAGGAAATAGCATGGGTATACCCCTTGGTATCAAGAACATACAGTTCTTGATACCTTAGGGTATACCCGTGCTATTTTCTTTTGGCAGTGGGCCAAGCAGCAGGGTGTGGGTGTGGCAGTGGGCGATTGCAACAAGAAGTGCACAGAGGTGATGTCAGCAGAGATAGATGGTGGTGGGCAGTGGCAGATCATTTCAAGCTTGATGATCACAATGTGCGTGGGCAAGAACATGCATTCAGAAAGCTCCGGCTTGACGGCCCAGCTCTGGCCTTGCTGAACCCTCGGCCATGCCCTAAGCCCCTGCAAGCCAGTAACATGGCCCGGCACAGCCTGGCCTATTTAGGCCTGGCATGGCTGGGCTCACGGCCTGAAGCCGGGCCGGGCACAGCCCTAACTGTGAATGACCCTAATGCATCTTCTGAATCCTGAATCGAAACATCCGTCTCAAATTTACTCAAGCTAGACGCCAAGTGATTATCCAACACATTCTCCTTCATCGATGCTTCATCTCTGACTTGCATATGCGTGTGCATTCTCTCACCCAATCTGCCCAAATGCTTAAAGAACCCTGCGATTCGTCCTTTTAGGGGAGCCACATCCTGTACTCCTGTCTTTGTAGCTGATTTGCTCTATTTGTTTCCCCCTTTTCCCCTCCTGCCCGATCCGCCTGAAAGATAAAAGAAATTGTCCCATTTGATTTATTTTGCGCCACTCTTTGCAGCCAGTCCTGACAATGCACACACGACTACCAGTACCCCTGTCTTCTTGGGCCTCCCACCAGATCTGCCTAAACACTAAAAGAAACTGTCCAGTTCGATTTTTCTGGGGGGGATGGACGGCCCCCAGGGACCATCCTCATCACACATTTCCATCCATTCTTTCTTATAATGTCATACTTTTCCTTCTCACTAAGAAAGACCACAGTAGAAAGTGAATGTTGTGAAACCATCTCACTGCCAGGCACGTGAAAGCACACGACAGCAAAGCTGCAAACTCTTGTAAAAGATATATTATTACAGTCTTTAAGGATGCTGTTTTTATGCCTTTCACTTCAATCTGATTACTGGAACTAAAGTGAGTATTTGACTACTACTGTAAGTACATGATGGGAACTGAATCAACTGAAGATGTTCTGCGCATGATAGATGTCATAGAACTGATGCGAGATATGGTCTTGAATATGGTTTCCGCACGCACACGGCGGAGGGAATGAAATTGTCAATCGCGGAGGCGGGTAATCTCGGCCCGCACCCCACTGCCAATTACGGAACACTAACCCTAAGGCCTAAGGGTTCATGTGAACTTTTCAACATTCAGTTCATCCCGTAGTGTCTCCGCTTCTCCGAAGCCACCGTCCCAGCCAGAGGGAAAAAAACTAGGAGGACAACTTGTAGCTGGGCAGATATGGATTAGGTCCGCGCTCGACCACGGTGGATCGACATCAAAGTTACCTAAACTGGAGGAGTTGTCAAGGGAGTTGTGGTACCGTCCAAGTACTGGCAAGTAGAAACTCTCTGGAAGATCATCGATCATCCGTCGGACGGAACGGGTGCGACTCGGAGAAGCGCTTCATTTTGAGAACGTGCTGATGTGTTCGTGGCACGACGTAACGATAATCTCGCTTGTTTAACCTCGGGCGATGATTTCGGCGGCATCAATGCGGGTCCGGCATCTAGGGTGTTGCGTGCCGTAACGTGCTCGAGTATGGCACTACCACGAAGTAAGCTGACCAACAAGAAAGATGGACTATGATGGTTTGCAGAATGTTTACATCGTCACTTTCCTGTTACTAACTTACTCTAAAAACATGCATTTTAGAAGGGAACATTGCATCATATTCACGAGCCATCTTCTAGCAACCCGGCATAAACGACTCAAGCGTAACGCCGGGCCCGGGAGGAATGAGCTGAGCCATTAGAAGCATCTACGTCTCGCCAAGACGATTGCGTTATCATGAGAGGGGGACATTTGGTTCCAATTCCTTGCCCAATTTTTTATGGGCTCTTCCTGAATGTTCCGTTACCCTGTGTCAGTCGATGTGAATGGGATCGTTGGTTACACGTGCACCGCAAGTGAGACTGGTGCCCGCTCGATTTATGCATCATGCCCCACAGTATCCACAAGTGCTGGAAGTTCGAGGCTGTCGTGCTTGAAGCTCGTCGGGTGCGTGAATTACTTCTAGTAAAGGAATGCTTAACTCAAGGGACACGGAACAGCAGAAGATCATTGGCGCGGCATTAGCGTGGCGGCGAGAATCGGCCGCAGTCATGATTAGATGTCATCGATGAGATAATTCGGAATCCTACAATATTCGGGCGATTACTGATTAGGGTGAGTTCATGGATGAGGACGTTGAGAAGCTCATGAACCCCAGTTTTCAGGCTGTTCTTCGCGATATTTACTGCAATTTTCTCCCTCCCCGCTGTAACACCTACCTCATCAGCACCAGCTTGCTATACACGCCCACACACCACATCTACATCTCCTGGCACTCCTGAGATTCCACTCGCATTGCATTCTGGCACACACACAATAGTGAGGCGATAGCCTGTTTACAACGCCGCGTGCTTAGTCGAACCCTTTTCCTGTGCCCGCCCGCGGCACGCCCTAATTTGGCAGTCGCGGCTCTTTTCACCGTGTTGGCTTTGCTGGTAACCAGTCCATCTGAATACACGCTCTTAACTAACCTACTATTCATGCACTTCGACGTCGATAACCGGTCTATGCAGCTGAATGTCCGAAACTCTCGGTGCTCCACCTTGACGATCCGTATCACCAAGCGACTTTCCTGTGACTCTCCACGTGTCTCCATGGCTGGCGCGGCTGAGTCGCGGCTGTTGTTCTCAGTGATTACCAACTCAGCCAGACCGCTCACATGGCTACTCCCGGTGATGTTGGGGGCGACATAGCATGGGTACAGGAGCAGGAGGGCATTGGTGATTTAGGCCACCACGTCCCCCACTTCTATGCGTAGGTCAGTGGTGATGACCTACTAGCGCCGCTATGCAGAGCTGGCTAAGGGCTCTATCGTTCTGGAATATTATTCGGTGAAGCCGACCTCTCGTACACACCAATATCGTGGGGCATTCGACCCCGGCGCCGTGGATGACACATTCTGCGGTGCCTTTGAGTGGATCGAGTGCTCTGATCCACGCATAATTTTGCGGCGCTGCAGTTTGGCCAAGCCGCGGTTTTGACCTGCTGCGGTTTGGCCCAGCTGCGGCTGGAGCAGTTCTCAGATAGATTTCAAGGAGCGTGAAAGCCGATCTCAACAATAGATCAGCTCTCCATGTGACGATAAACAGCTTTTGAACGAGCTGTTACAATCCTAGGAAGACCACAACCCCGATGCCTAAATGACCACGCGGGTGACTTGCGCCTAGTTGCCTAGGGATTGTGTCGATGAAGTATACTGGTGCGAAGAAGGTAAACCCAGCTGACTCCATCAGACCGGAAGATGCCTCACTCGCATATCTCGAAGACGATTGCAATGGTTCCCTGTGATACTTTTATTGTCCTCGGTGATACGCAAAGTTGTCGCTGATCCATGCTGGTTCGTATGCTTCGTGAATAATGTCGCTCCTTACAGCACAGAACTGAAATCTTTTCCTTTTGGTCTAGCCACCCTATCGAGGAGACTATAAAAACCCTTCGATTTCTCCGCAGGGATATCACAGCGTGCATCTCGCGGCTCCGTTTATCCTGTTACTGTTCAACCTTCGTTCATTATGCTTAACCTACTTTCCTTTGTTTTCCTGACACTTTCACTCTCAACTAGAGCAAACGGAGCGTCTATGACGGTCTATCGGCCCTAACGCCCTTCTAGTCATTGCCAACGCGAACACTAGCCTGGACGGTTACACACGCCCGTGGGTGCACATTGCCTCGTATTGAATTGACATATCAACCAGTCCTTCTCCAGTGCCGTCCTTGCTGGGGGGGCATTCCCGGTTCCTACAATCGTGGGAGATAAGGTTAGTTCTAAAGTGCCGTACATAACCGTATGATAACCCAGGCGCTGGGCAGGGAGATACCTTTGTCATTGACGTCGTCGATCAGCTGAGCATGGATGTCGTCACGTCCATAGTAAGTATCTCCGATCTTGATTATTCAGAATTGTTAATGTCCACGTTCAGCATTGGCATGGTATTCACCAGCATACCTTCAACGCTTTCGACAGTGCTTCCTTCGTGAATCAGTGTCCTATCATACCAGGCGATATGTTCCGATACCAGTTCGAGATTCCAGACCAGGCGGTTTGTTACGAGCCCACATTTGTGTCTCGAATATGTGAATTGACATCGGATTGATTTCAGGGTACATATTGGTACCACAGTCACTTTTCTAATCAGTATTGCGATGGCCTGCGAGGTGCACTTGTTGTGCGCGATCCTCAAGACCCACAAGCAGGTCTCTATGATATTGATGATGGTGTGCCCTAAATCCGGCTTTCACGATTCTAGCGTACACCTAATTTCTAATCTAGATTCCACTGTCATCACGCTTGCTGACTGGTGCGCTCTGTTCCACCTCGCTGCGATGCTGTACAGGCTTACGTCACAATCAGGTACCACTACCTCTCCACTGATGCACCCAGTATCCCGGCCTTCAATAGTACGCTCATTAACGACGCGGGTCGTTGGGCTGGTGGACCTACTACGCTGCTTTCTGTTGTCAATGTCCAACAGGGCAAGAGGTGAGCTTCACCTGCCCTACAAGCAATTGTGTGAGTTTATGACCTGCGCTGTACTAGGTACCGCTTCCGCCTTGTTTCTATTTCCTGCGATCCAAATTGGCTATTCGCTATCGACAACCACATAATGACTATAATCGAGGCGGAAGGAACCAACGTTCAGCCATTGGACGTGGATGAGATCCAGATCTTTGCAGGCCAGCGATACTCGTTTGTGGTGAGTATTTACGTATGGCATTTCATGTGACACAGTGACACCGACGCTGAAAGATTTCGTCATAGCTGAATGCCAATCAACCTGTCAATAACTACTGTAAGTAGATAATGGATCTACACTTGCGTGTACCAATCTAGCGTCAGGGATCCGGGGGCTCCCGAACAGGGCGAACAATACAATTGATAACGGTATCAACTCGGCGATTTTGCGTTATGCTGGCGCGTCTGATAGCGACTCAACTACTCCGGATACTAGCGGCAAGCTACCCCTTGTAGAAACAAACCTTCACGTACGTCCTCTCTTGGTTAATTGGAACGCTGGGCTGTATTGAAGATTTGTTTTCTTTGCAGCCGTTGGTGCTGTTTAACACCCACACAGTCGAGGGTTCAACACCCAAGCGTCTGAGGCTTCAACGTCAACGCACAATGCTGCCAACGCGGCGTGTTCGAGGGTCCAACGCCCGATGTCGCCCGTGCATAACGTGGCACGTTCGAGGGTTCAACACCTGCACGTAACGCGGTATGTTATAATAGTTCTTGTAATATTTAAATTACTGTACAACCGTCTCAAGCCATATACTGGCCGTAGTCAGCACCGTACCGTACCGGTGGGGACACTTAGGTATGAGCATACAGGCCGTATACAGTACGGCCCATAACCGTATACTACGGTACGGCTGACATCCCTATCGACATGAACATATCTCACCCTCAGGCCGATCATAATAAGTTAATACATGCATGTCAATCAAGCAGTGTAGTGTGTGCACTCTTTAATAATTACGCCCTTCAATTTGTTAGGTGAACTGCCAAGAATGCCGTTCACCATATGTCCGTGGGCTTTGTGCACCTCATGGCCAAATCAGGCTGATGGCTCTCATCATGTCGGTGATGTCACAGCACTAGGGGATCAGCGCAATCAGCCACACACGTGCATCACATTGCAGGACCGGTGCCCGCAGCCCGCTTCTCACACGGCTAATTTGGAATCCAATTAGCCCTTTCTATTCGGATCGGCTAATTCAGTTTTGGTGCCATATGCTGTTAAGTAGTAACCTCCCCGCTCCTAGCATCCTGCACACTCGCAATGGCCCAAGCTTCTGGGCACTTTCCCCAGACCAACTGTACGCTTCATTTATTTCTATCTCTCAGATCACTGACCATTATGATTTATGAAGGCCTTGACCATAGCGATGTATCAGCCAGATACTGGACGCTGTATGGGTCGAAGTCAGGGAAATATGACCGGAAGTCTATCAAACGGGAACTTGGTCATACCAAGTCTCTTGGTTTCTTGGTGAGAGGTGACATCCATTGGTGTTCGCATATACTCTTACAATTTCTTACTACAGATAGCTGTATTCTCTTCAATCGTCGCTGGGTTTCTCATCGTACTAGTAGCTGACAAGACCCTTGGTGATGGTCGAAACCGTCAGATGGATGCTCGCAAAGGCCGCATCATTTTGGCCTTATTCCTCAGTTTATTCTTCAGTCTATCAAGTGCGGCGCTATGTGTTCACATCCAACATGCATGTCACGAATACCTGAAGTTCGCTTATCCGACTCGGAGGATGTTACCACAGGAATCTGGGCACGTCAGGACCTTCCTCTTTCAAGGTCTTGATATCCGGAGGCGCATATTCATAGCGCACGCACTTCTCCACATTTCGCTGATACTTTTTTTCGTGGCCCTCAGCGAGTATTTTCACACCATCCACCACCATCTTGGCGTTGTCACACGCTACATTTCCATCGCATCCGCAACAATTTACGTCCTCTTCAGCACATCACCATTACTGTTCAGCGACTCACTCTCCAACACACCATTAACACCCCTACTCCGCACAACTGTCAACCTCTTCCGTATCATCATTCGTTCCCCCTTGTTATGGCTACAGTGGTACCATGGCCGGCCTCTTGATCTAACAGGGCTTCCATATTACAGGGGCATCCGCTTTGACAGAGCGCGTTTATATGCAATCAAAGCGGAGGAGCAAGCAGAGAAGCTTCAGTCCTATGCCATGGAATGGCTCTTCAAAGAAAATATCCTCAGCAGTGTTAAGCCCGCAGTGGGGCTTCTAGCACTATTGCCCGAAGGGGGCAGGTGTGCGGTCCGAGGCATACCGAGGCACGCGATCTGACTCCTGAGGTGTGCGTTGATTGTTATAGCACAATCACTAAGCTTCGACGGTAAGGTCCGTGTTTAAGGACCTTTAGAAGATGGATGAAGAGCAGAGGAGGACCGTGCAATGAGCAGGAGTAGACAAGAAGCTGCGATTGTAGCAAAGTCGAGCTTAAGGCTCAACCATTTGTATGGAGTCCTATATATACAGGTTCGAATCATGTATGACTAATAGTTCTACAACCGATTGGTAAGTCGGTTTGTCAGTCCATCAGTCAAGCTCAGTCAGCGTATCGTACAGTTTGTCAGCCAGTGGTGCGTATCAGTCAGCGGTACAGTAAGGAGTCTCAGTCAGCCAGTCCAAACAATGAGCCACGCGTGTATCGTACAGAAGTCAGGGGATCACGTGATCCCAGCCAGTCTGTCGGTCCGTAAAACACCTCACCTCTCTCCGTACTAGAGATGGAGCTTATCACCACCCTCCCCTCAAAGGAGCGCTTCCACGCACTAATTAGATCCCTCGTTGTCGCCGGGGACATAATCATAGTCGGAAGGGGAACAAGGGGTGTAAGAAGGACCTGCATTTTCGAACTTGTCAAGGACGACTTGGGTGATTGCCTGGCGCATGGCGATTCCTGCACTACTGAGCTCTCCCTTGCAGAGGTCGTCGCATCCTGCGTTGTTGTGGTCGTATTCGATCTGGCGTTCCTCTAGAGTGAGGTAGCGGGCATGGCATTGGCAGGTGAGATAATGGCCGTTGGCATGGCGGCGGCGGCCTCCATAGGGGCAGGTGTCCGGCATCTGATTCCGGAAGAAACGGTGATGGCGAGGGACTCGACACCAGCCCGATGCTGAGATCGAGCAGAGGTGGTGGGGCGTTTCACAGTGAGTGGAGAGGTGGTCATACCATGGGCAATAGGAGCAGTGTTTTCGCTCCTCGAATTCTTCCTGGGCTAACGCATCGTCCGTGGTGTTTTCGCTATTCCAGGAAATTCTGCTGCTTGCCCCTCCTCTCAGCCTGGAGTCGGGCCTGGTCACTATGTTGGTGGTGTAGGGCGCAGTGTTGCGCCTATCTCGTCGGTGTTGCCATGCCAGTTCCCCTCTCTCGTTATCTTCCTCCACCAGTCCTAGAAGTCGATCTCTTGCATTGGCTCGGATGAGTCTCTGGCGGACTGCTTTGGTTCGGCTGACGTGGGCAAGTTGATAGATGCCAAACTCGGCCCTCCTCTTCTGCGCATAGGCCTCTAGGGCTTGGATCTCTTTGAGACAGAGGGCCAGCTTGCGCTTGTCGGCCTCGAGGTTTCGAAGGCGAATGATATCTGCCTTTACCCCGTAGTCCCCCAGATCTTCGATTGCCCTTTCCATCGGGCCCCCGATCATCTGCTCTTCTGTTAGTAACGTGAAATGCCTGTTGTTGCGGTAGTCGGCAGGTGCCGCCCAAGATGCCGGGGCTGCTTCCAGGGCTTCTGTGTAGACAGGTCTTCCGGCTCCCATAGTTCTGTAGATAGTGGGCTCTCCGGTGATATTGTCGACGCGGAAGCGTATGAATCTTGCTTCCACCTTGACTGCTGGGTCTGCTTCGGTTGCCGGTGTAAGGTACCCTTTCGCGCTGCGCGCGGAACGGAACGGAACGAACGCTTCGGATGTCCGTTATCCCGATGCGGCCGACCCCCTTTATTTACTGTACCTTTGGACCTTAGGTCGCCGCTTCCTCCATTCCCATCTGTCCCCAGCTTATCCAGTTATCCCCTCTTGGACTCATGTTATGACCTTCTTACAGCCTAGGTTTGTAGTCATAGGTACATGGCATGTATATAAGCCTAGCTACATTTCCCCTCAATCTTTAGTGAAGTGAGTTGCGAGCAGATTACCTTCAGTACTAACGAGTGCGAAACCCTGCGCTTACTCTTACTCCGATCGCGATCCGGTGGAACAGCTGTCCACATCGCTTTCGTTCTCTTTCTCTTTCCCTTATCTTATCCTTCCCCTCATCCCCCTTGGACGACCCTCTCAAATCTCGCAGCACCGAGTCGATCACCCCTCACAGGAATCGATTCACCTTCACCGGGATTTTGATGTGGGTGTGATGGATCTCCGACTGGAACCTTACCCAATCATCTCCTGGGTGTGTCTGCACGAGGTCGTCTACGTCGATTTCGAGGGTGTAATGTGAAGGGAAACTGTGCATAGACGTGGCTGGAGAGGAGCTCGGTGTCGTGCTCGACACTGAGGACAGTGGAGTGGCTGCACGGTGGATTGCGTTAGTCTCGGGGTCCAGTACTAGGGGGTGATCAGCCTCTTCCTGTCGCTCTAGCATGAGTTGGGCCGCCGCCAGGCCACTTGGCGAGTAAAAGAGTCTCTCTCTTGCAAAACTACTAAGACCCCGGACGAGGTTCCGCGGGTCTTCTGGGTTGTTTTGGGGGAGAATGTCGGTGCGTGGGGGAATAGGCAGTGGTTCGGGGCTGGGGGCCCGGCTTGGTCCATGTACACTATACAGCGAAGGTGAGAGGCGCAAATATTCTTCTAGCTCAATGCTAGGGGGTGCATCTGTTGGTGGAGTGTATTCTGGTTCTTCTGGGAAGGGCGGTGGTGGTTCTGTGGTAGGGTGAAGCATAGCTTCCAGTATGGCTACTTCTTCCGTGTTGACTGCCAGCATAGCGTTACGGGTGGCAGGAGAGGGAGAACTGTACTGTGAGGACATCAGGGATAGATCTTCGAACTGTGAACAGAGTGTAGTGATATCGGGGAGTGGTGAAGACTCCATGGTCAATTCTTGGGGGTTTATAACCATTCTTCGAATGGCCTTGGGGTTCTTATCGTGGAACTCCTTTACCCTTGCGGAGGCGTTACCTAGATTCCTTTTTGGTTCCCAGGAATCATGTGCCTCGGAGAATCCTTTCCACCGGACGAGATATTGTAATGTCTTTGCCTTTCCTGTTCGCCTTGAGGCTAACACATTGTCCACTTCCCACTCCTCATGTCCTTCGATCAGGTCAGGAGGTGCCTCAGGGAAGTTAGGTCCATGTAGTTCCATCTCCTTGTATGGGTGGAGGACAGCCGCGTGGAATGCGTTGTGGATCCTCCACACGGCTGGGAGGTCCAGTCTGTACGTTACGGTGCTAAGTACTTCCGTCACTTTGAAGGGTCCAAAGTGTTTGGCCCTTAATTTCATCATGGGATGTGTTGTTCGTAGATGGGTCCCTTCCAACCAGACCTTCTGATCCACTCGGTATCTTTGGAAATGTGGGTTTTTCGTCCACAGGGATTGCGCCTTGCTGATTGCTTCTTGGGCGTCTTTCCTGGCCTCGAGTAGTTGTGACTTCTGTTCTTCGATTGCTGGTACATTCCCGACTCGTGTAGGTTGGTGAGTGCGGGGAACGAATCCCATTCAGAGTTCATACATTGGTTTTTTGGTGGTAGACAAAGGTCGGGAGTTAATCATATATTGGGCGACTTTGAGCCAGTCTGCCCAATTATCTTGTTGGTGGTTGCAAAAGATTCTCAATATGGTTTCCACCGTTTGATTCGTTCGTTCTGACTGTCTGTCGGTTTGGGGGTGATACGCGGAACTCATATTTTGTTTGATTTCCAGTTGGGCGCAGAGTTCTTTGAAGAACTGTGAGGTGAACTGCGTGTCTCTATCCGATATGATTCTTTTGGGAAGGCCTGTGTAGGGGAACACATGGTCTCTGAAGAGCCTCGCGACTTCCTCGCTCCCCATGTCTTCTCAGCACGGGATCAGAATTACGGCCTTCGTACAATCATGATTGGTGATGGTGAGAATTGTATTGCAGCCGTGTGATTCGGGTAATTTCGTGATGAAATCGACTGTGATGGTGGCGAAGGGCGTCGTGTCTTCACCAGGACCGATCGGCGCAATAGGGGGCACATTTCGATGTGTAATTGTTTTTACCGCTTGGCAGGTGGTGCATCCTTTGATGTAATCTTCTATGTCTTTGTGGATAGTGGGCCACCAATAGTCTCGTTTCAGCGCTAGGTAGGTCTTCCAGACTCCGGGATGTCCCGACATCGGAGCATCATGGTATTCTTGGAGGAACATGCGTCGGAGTTGTATGTCTTCAGGGACCACTAATGATCCTGCCTTCCACCAGACCTTCCATTCGTCTTGGTAGATGCCATGCTTCTTCTTCCAATTTTGGCATAGTTCGCTGTTTGCCTTCTGTAGGTGATGGACTTGTTGTTCTAAGATAGAGATTTCAATTGCTCTGGCGAAGAGTTCGTCTGGCAGGGCTGTAGTCTCTTCGTTGTCTGTCGACCCATCGTTGTGATCAGGTCGTCGGGATAGGGGATCGGCTTGATTCCTTTTTCCCGGTAGATGGACTAGTTCAAAATCGAAATCTGCTAAGAACACGATGTAGCGAGCCACGCGTCTGTTCAATTTTTGTGGGTGTCGGTAGTAGCGGAGGTTGTTGTGGTCCGTGTAGATGATTAGTTTGTGGGGCGATCCCATTACTAGGTGTTGCACGCGTTTCAGGCCTTCTATGATGGCCAGGAATTCTCTGTCTCCAATGGAGTAGTTTCTTTCCACGGTGTTTAATGCCTTTGAGTGGTATGCTACCGCTCTTCGCTTGTTGTTGTCATCTCTTTGGTAGAGGATACTTCCAAGTGCGAAGGCAGAGGCATCGACTTTGAGTTCATATTGTTTTGCGGGGTTTGGATGCCAAAGGACTGGTTCAGTGGTAACTCGTGTGATGAGTTCATTCAGCGCTTCTGTTACCGTCCCCTCGGCCCTGGGACTTCCCCCCTTCGATCGACGGAGACGTTAGCCGCGAAGATAGCCCCATGGAGTTGGACAAGCCCGAGGGAGTGGTAAGCCTCGATTAAATACGTATGACTGTATGCCTCACCCGATGTGGACGGACTACATGAGTCGCCTGGTGACTCAGCCCTATGTATGTGACTGCAGCCCTGTATCGTTGTGTTTCCTCGTGCCCTGTGCCCTGTGCCCCGTACCCTGTACCCTGTAGTAGTATAAGTACGACTCCATAGTGACTCCAAGTCGCTAAGTTGAGTCTCCTGTCCGTCTTACGACGGCAATATCATCTATTCCCCACTCCTAGCCAGAAGGCAGCCGCTAAGAGCCTTGTCATTACCACCTCGAGTCTATTTGTTATCGTTGCATAAGCAGCGGTGACAGCTTCTGTGCATCTTTCAGTCCAGATAAAGGGGGTTCCTTTCTTGGTGAGGTCGTGTAATGGTCGGGCTGTTGCTGCAAACCCTTGGATAAAAGGTCGCTGATAGCCTAGCACCCCTAGGGTCTTTCGGACTTCTTCCACCGATTTGAGAGTTCTGGGCCATTCTGATATTCCCTTTACTTTAGCAGGGTCGATATGTACTCGTCCTCCTCCTACGAGCCATCCAAGGATTTCCATTTTGTCCTTTTCAAATTGACATTTCTTTGGTTTCAGGAAGTAGGAGCACTCTTCCATTTTGTCTAGAAAGTTGTGGACGATTTGTTTGTGTAGTTGGCGGCCTTCTTCGTCATTGGCCGTGGCCACCCACCAGTCGTCCATATAATTCCCTAGGTTTTCGGGGTATTTCTGGAGTAGGGGGCGGAAATCTCGATGCATGGTTCGTTGGAAGAAGGGGGGTGCGTTTGTGAGCCCGAAGTACATGACTCGGGGAATGTAGGTGCCTTGGGGAGTTTTAAACGCTGCTTTGGTTTGGTCTTCTTCAGCGATGCGTATGTTATTGTATCCCCAGCAGATGTCAAACTTGGAGAAAAGTAGTTTGCCATGTAGCCTTTCCAGTGCAGATTGTATGTTGGGCAGGGGGTTGTTATCTCGGACTGTGTACTTGTTTAACTGTCGATAGTCCATGATAATTCTTTTCTCCGAGCTGTCTTTTTTGTTGATGAAGTAGACCGGTGCCGTATAAGGGGAAGGTCCTTCGTAAATTCGCCCAAGTTCCTCTTCTTCGAGAATCCATTTTTGCAGGAGTTCTCACTCGTCTTTGGATAAGGGGTATACCTTGCAATTTAGCTCCCTTGGCGCGTCCGGGGTTAGTTTGATGGTCATGTCTTCGGATCGCACGGGTGGGAAGCGTCGTGCTTCTTCTTCCGAGAAGACTTTTTGATGTCTTCTGTATTCCTTTGGGATAGTGTCGATGGTAAGGTGGATTTTATCTTTGTCCGCCTTTTGGGCCCATTCTTGTGCAATGTTGGTTCGTCACACGTAGATGGCTTCGTCTTCTTTGGGTTTTCCTAGTTGTTTTATTGCCTCCCTTTGCATGAAGAAGATGTTTTTGGCGACATGCATGTATCGGCTACTCTGGAGTTGTACCGATTCTCCTGAGACCTTTCCTGTCTTCCAGTTGATTTTTGGATTGAAGTCGTAGAGGAAGGGGTATCCTAGGATGATGCGATCCTTTCCTAGGCTTGTGATGTAAAATCTCTGGAGCATATGTTTTTCTCCTTTGACAATACATAGCCAGCAGTAATGTGTGATTTTTCCTTGTTTATTTTCTGTGCTGTCGACGTTGTGGACCGTGACTGGTCGGGCGAGTTCTTTGCGTCCTATTCCGAGTCGTTTCCAGGTGTCTTCGTCGATGAAGTTGTCGGTTGCGCCACTATCTATAAGGGCGGATTCGTCAGCCTTGGATTGTGAGGTGCGAAAAGAAACATCCATATTCAGAGTTGAGAGTTTCCTAATGTACATTGTATCTTGCAATCCTATTGCTCTAAGCCAGACCGTCGGCTTTGAGCTTCCTAAAAATCCGCCTTTGCCGATAGTTCCTCGTAGAGGTTCTCTCGGTCTTCAATGGTCATTCCTCTGATGTATTGGAGGACGTCCTTTTTGGTATAGGAAGGGGGTGCGGTGGTTGAGGTTTCAGCTTCGCTATGCTGTTCCTCTTCCTTGTCTTCGTTAATTACCACAGCTCGGACCTTGGGCTTTTCTTTGGTGTACTGCCCTTGGGAGCTGCGGGGTCGATCTGGGGTTTTTCCTTTGCCTTTGTCAGGACAGGCTCTGGACATGTGTCCTAGTTTGCGGCATCTGAAACATCTTCCTTCTTTCATGAGTTTAGTTCGTTCCTCATTGGTTAGTTTTCCCGTGGTGCAGATGGCGTCAATGTCCATCGCATTTGGGTCCTTTTGTCGTTTTGGTGGGGTGGGCTTTTGGTAGCCACGCATCCTATTGGCTCTGGTAGAGATGTGACCCAGTCCTCCTTTGGGTCCGATATTGTCATTGAGGTCTTGCCATTGTTGGACTGTCTTTCGGGTTGCATCATACCACTCCTCCATGGTTGCTGGCAAGGTTTCTCGTTGGCGGATGATGCAGTGAAGTCCGACCGGTAGGATGTCTTGGAACAGTTTGATTGTTCCTTCTGCGTCTGGTCCCCATCCCGCTTCTCTGATGAGACGTTTGAAGAGTGTGATAGAGGAGTCGACCTTGTCTATGTCCAGTTCCATTTTTGTGAGACAGGAGTACGCGTCTTGCTTTTTGGTGGAGTCGGTGAAGGCATCTCTGAACGCTCTTGCAAACCATTCCCAGAGGGTTGGGTCATTTTCTGCGTGTGTTGGGGGGTCTCCTGTGATTGGGTTTCCTTCGACTTTGATGGACAGTTGGTCCGCCATGTCGTATGCCCAATCGTCGACTAGCGGTCCTTTGATAAAGGTAAGGGCGTAAGCCACTTGTTCCGCTTTGTTTGTAAAGGTGGAGTTGTGTCGGTTGAGGAAACGATATGCCCCGAATTGTTGCATGAAGCGTTCTGCGTCTTTTCTGTCTCCTTGGAAGATTTGGGGAATCATTCCTTTGAGGGCTTCGCTGCAGGGTGGTGCGGCTGCTGCTTGTCCGGCTGCTGCTTGTCCAGCTGCCGGTTGGCCTCTGCCGCTGCCTCCTCCACCGCCGCCTCCGCTGCCTCCACCTCCTCCTCCTCCGCCTGGTTGTCCTCCGGCGGGTGGTTGTCCTCCGGCTGGTGGTTGTCCTCCGGCTGGTGGCTGTTGGGGTTGTCCTCCTCCTGCTGGTTGTCCTCCAGCTGGGAGTTGTGGAGCTTGTGCTGGTCCGGCTACTTGTGCCGGTTGTACGTGGGCTATGGCGATTGCTGCCATTGCTTTTGTGAGTTGTTCGATGACCGGTGCGTGAGCTTGGTCTGTAGTGGGGATGTCTGGATCTGATACTGGTGAAGTGGTTTCTACTTCAGGGGCGTCGTCACTTCCTTGTGTGACTTCTGTGTGGATTCGTTTGAGATCTGGGGCGAGTAGGAATGGTTGGTTTTTAGTTCCTAGTCCTGATGCTTGAGGGTCTTCGATCTCATCTTCTCCTGCTAACTTTGTAGCACTGGTCGATGGTCCAACTGATTTTGTACCAGGTCCCATTGATGTATTCCACAGGGTATGTGTATAACCCGTCTCTGAGGTGATATGCTGATCGTCCCTCAGTTCGTGATTCTAGCCAGAAGGCTTTTCCTTGTATCTCTATAGGAAGGTCATCTGTGGTTCTATTTCTGAACCTGATGTCGGGGCTCTTTGAGAGCTTTCGTTTCCTTCCGAGGTCGAGTAATATGTCAGCCAGGTTGGCTTTAGGAGAAGCTCGACTTGTGTTAAGCCCGCAGCGGGGCTTCTAGCACTATTGCCCGAAGGGGGCAGGTGTGCGGTCCGAGGCGTACCGAGGCACGCAATCTGACTCCTGAGGTGTGCGTTGATTGTTATAGCACAATCACTAAGCTTCGACAGTAAGGTCCGTGTTTAAGGACCTTTAGAAGATGGATGAAGAGCAGAGGAGGACCGCACAATGAGCAGGAGTAGACAAGAAGCTGCGATTGTAGCAAAGTCGAGCTTAAGGCTCAACCATTTGTATGGAGTCCTATATATACAGGTTCGAATCATGTATGACTAATAGTTCTACAACCGATTGGTAAGTCGGTTTGTCAGTCCATCAGTCAAGCTCAGTCAGCATATCGTACAGTTTGTCAGCCAGTGGTGCGTATCAGTCAGCGGTACAGTAAGGAGTCTCAGTCAGCCAGTCCAAACGATGAGCCACGTGTGTATCATACAGAAGTCAGGGGATCACGTGATCCCAGCCAGTCTGTCGGTCCGTAAAACACCTCACCTCTCTCCGTAAAGAGATGGAGCTTATCAAGCAGCAGCGACATGGACGAGTTCTTGAAAGGTCTTCCAGGATACATCTCCTCGAGTCACACCAGAAAGGGGAAATTGGACAAATATCTGATGGCTGACCACATTATATGTCGTATCAAGGACCATTTAATGACCTGTGCAACATCAGTGGAGCTTTCTGACGAAGAAAGCATTGTCTGTGTGTCCCTCTGCATCAGGTCGCTCTGGCTAATATTTGAATGCAGCCGTGAGTCCAAGGAAAAGTCTTCCGCACCGGACAAGCTTAACATTCTCAAAGAGGAGTTCAAGTTACAGCGGACATACTTTCAAGAGCTTATGGACAATTTCCAGACATTATGTGGCATGGGTGATCCAATGATCGCTCTGCGTGCCTCATGCACTAGAGCGCTTGCTGTCCAAGGCCTCCTGTCTCAGCTCGTCACACCAAATAGTCGCAGTCCCCAGTTTCCTCTGTCTCTTATTCCAGTTTACAAGTTCTTCTTTCCGAACAACAATGTAGACTCCATACGGCGGTTTGAGGGCGGCTACACACCAAGTGCTGAGGAGATCGATAGGATGAAGAATAGCCTTCTGAACGATGGACCGCTTGTCAATCTGACAACCCTCGCTCAAGCTGTTCTTCAGAGAGAACATGCTCCACCCCAGAGTCTTTCCTTCAGCTGGAATACCCTTGACATGCTCCTGACGCAACCTTGGACTATTCATCCCGACGAATCCTCTCATTCACAGAGTGACTTCGATAACCTACACGACCGTATCCGGTCATACGTCCATGCTGATGAGCGGGGCTTCCGCATCAGGCCGCTCCTAGATAAGCTGGACACATTTGCCCGAGGACGGCGACTTTTAATATTATTCTCAGCCCACGCCAAGTATCGCAACAGAGCCGATGTTGTGTTTCGGAAGGAGTTTTTTCGGAGCCGCGATTTTCTAGAAGCTTTTGCGTGTTGTCTCCCAAATTTCATCCGGGCTGAGGAAAACACTCCAGAAGTATGCAGGGATTTCATGGAAAAGGTTGTCCGTCATGACGATCTGTGGACCAGTCTACAGGTGAACCTCGAGCCTACCCAGTGGTTGAACCGCCCCAGCCTTGACAAGCTCCGCGTCTTCGAGGACTGCTGTACCGTGCTCGATCTAACGTTCTCGGTCCTGGAAGATTCACGGGAAGTGAACTGGTGTACAGCCGAACTCGGGTCACTATCACACCACTTCGAATCATTCATTCAGAACGCACTTACTGGCACGGGGAGGGCCACCAGCTTCCGCCTCGACATTATCTCGGCTCGATTTCGCAACGCCCTCATAGCTCAGTTTTCGAACGATGCCGGCACCACATCCGTCCTATCCCAGTGGCATGTTGCATTTCTCGCGAGAGTGATCTGTGCCCTCGGTTTACGGGATGACGAAGATCCAGAATTCTGGATGTCTTACACCAATGGGGGCCGTATTGGGACAGTTTTTATGGCCAAAGTCCCTCAAATAGTCCAAACGGCCGCGCGGGACGGGCCACTACTGATCTTTAGCCAATTAGGGCTTCTGGTCGCAAAGGGTGTACCACTCGAACAGTCCGGCCTGGAACTTGAGGATATCAATAAGGCGTTGGAGCTACAGAGGAAGGTGACCGGCGAGAAGACCCATCTACTCTTAAACAACGCCTCCAATAGAGCATGGGAAGCATTAGGTCAACTGTTAAGACTAGTGGAAGACCTCCATGGCGAACACACTGGCACTGATAGAGACATCTTGCAACGCCTGCTACAGACGATCAACGATGTCAATCGTCGTCGCGTTTCTGGCTGAGAGGACCCTAGTCAAAGCGAATCTGCCGAGGAAGAACCGAACAAGGTCCCGCCGGCGAGGCCCGGTGTGGGAGTTTTGATGGTGGTGGCGGTAGCTTTGCCAAGGGCGTCGACGCCGTCGAGCTAACCCGCACGATAGTCCGAGAATGTATTCCTTTCAAAAAGGGCCGTGTAGAAAATGCGCGCAGTATATGATTTCTTGAACAATCTCTGGAAGTAACTCAAGTAAGGGAATAGCGCACATGTTCTCGAGAAGGTGATAAAAAATTTGATCCGAGGACGGCGGTCGAGAAGTAACTCAGTGAAGTGACCGACTTGGTGACTGAAAGTCCCACTCTCTAAGCCGATCAAGGGGTAAGTCGATACTTCAAACGGGATTATGGGCGACCTCCAAGGTGAATTTCAGTCTGCATCCGAAAGGGTGAAAGGCTTCTCTCTTTCCACTGGTGGCAGCGACTCCGTTGGAGGTTCTTCCGGTGACGGACGTACACGATCAAATACACTCCCACTTAGAGAGCGCCACCCACCTGCATTCGGATGGGGGATAGGCTGGGTGAGCGCTTAGCTGGTGTCGAAGAAGAAAGCACGACGGAATGGCACTCCCGCTCAGAGCATCACACCTCTGCATTCGGATGGGGATGTGCGGGCATGTGCCTGCGCCAGAGAAGGAACAGTAGTTACAGTACGAACGCACGATCAAATGACACTCCCACTCAGAGCGCCACCCCCGGTGGCATCAAAACTTGAAGAAGAAACTGTACGAACGCATGATCATAATCATCATCAAATGACACTTCCACTAGAGCGCCGCGCCCCTCCATTCGGATGGGATTGGACCGGCGTCAAAGAAGAAACCGTACATACGCACGATCAAATGACACACCCACTTACTAGAGCACCATGCCTCTGCAAAGAGCGCATTCTGACGGGGGATGGGGGGATGAATGAAACGCCCCGCGCGAGTCGTGCCTGATAGGCCTGATCAATGGAGAAAGTTGTATCACAGATTCACAATTGGGGAGGAGTCGGAGGACCGCCGCTTACTGTATTGGAAATATCGGACGACAAGGTTGGTCTGGGAATCACCAACTTGAAACCAAGTCAAATGTATTTGCATGGACCAGACTGCAGCATGGTGATGTGCGTGGCTAGAGCGAGTCGTTTGAGTGTCGTTTGCCGAAAGCGAAAAGGTTTCCGGAGGGCCATAATCTGAAGGAAGAAGCAGGCGCACCGTGCGCCAGAGTAAATCATACAATCGCATACCTCTATCCCCTTTCCTCTCCTCATGTCACTCAATCTCAACTTGAACGCCACCTTAGTTGGCTCTTCCAGTCACTTCACAGCCCCACATCACAACCACAACACGCTGGATTCCCCCGCCGAGCGCCCGCATATTGCAATATCGTATTTACCTGGTACTGTAGTAGCTTTTGTGTGCGATCCTGGGTTTTGCACATTACTGTACTCCGCGCTACCATTTTCTCTGCACACCCATTTTCTCCGCACGCCTTTCTCCGCACACCCATTTTCTTCGTGCACCCCTTGTCTCCGCGCACTGTCTGCATGCTACCAGAGTCGTCTGCGCACCACCATGCCCTACCCTTCAGCCTTCAATGACAACGCTCACCGTAAGCCCCATTCCCTCTTTTCAGCGATGGCTTCCCTCCCTCCCGTGATACCGAGAGATAACGCCAAAATGGGTTTCCCCTGGGCGGGTATCACTGAGCTCCGAATCCGAATGAGGACAAGTGTTTTTGCAAATTCTTGCTAGGCCCACGGCATCTTGTTTGGTCTCAACCGGAGTACCAGAACCATGCAAAGGGAGATGGAGGCCCTGGAGGGTTGCATTGGTCAATTTATGACAGTACGTAAGGTGAGAAGTGGTTGCCGCCAAATTTTGGTGGCAACCACATCTCACCTTACATACTGCCAGCGTCATAATTGACCAACGCAACCCTCCATCTCCCTTCGCAGCGACGCAGAGTTCTGGTACTCCGGTTGAGAGTGCTCCCCTTGAGGGTCATGGTCCCCTTTGGGGACTGCAGGGACGCACCTTGGGCTTCAGCCCACCACATGGGGCATTGCTATGGTGTATCAGTCCCCAACCACTCAACATCGCCAAGACATTACCAACTCGGGTTTCAGCGCTTTTTCAGCCCTCACGTGCCTCACGCCCCACTCCTGGGGTTCAGCCCTCCTGCCCTGGCCCTCCCAACCCTACTCGGAGGCTACTCCAGTGGCAACATTTCATTTAATTACAGGATACCGGATCTGAGTCCGTCAACCAAGACAATATCCTTATTTTCTACGACATTTTCTTCAACCGCCTCACCACCGTTGATCCCAACTCATGCCATCCCTCCGCCCACTCACCGCCTTTGAAAAGACCTCCGCAAGCCTGTCCTCGTCTCCTTTGCCAGCCTCTCATTCCTCCAGAAATCCTCATCCTCTCTTGGCCTGTCTCCTTCAAGTCTTGCGCCTCGTAACCGGCCCTCGTTTGCGGACAGGTCTAGTTATCCATCTATCTGCCCCTCGCCTTGTTCGGCCCATGGGATCCCATCACCAATGATTCGCCATTGTACGCGGCCTCAGCTGCAAGATCACCTGCGTGGTCGCTGGTCAGGCAACCTCGAATCGTTTGAGAGGTATGTCCTCCAGGGCTTTGCAGATGATATCTCCCCACCCAGTGCCACCGCCCGGCAGAGCGCGAGGCCGTATACACGTCGAAGAGATGGTAACAGAAGAACCACATAAAGGCTCTCTATGACGCATATGATGGTGTTGTCCGTTCATTTTGCAAGGCTCCTGACTGCCACCGCCCTGTCCCTTAGAGCGGCATATGTAGAGCCGTCGTTCGTCGTCTCAGTTCTTAAGGCCAAACTTAAGGCCTCGAATTTCCAGCACTACCTCCCGTGCTACTGACAAGATTCTTCTCCTTTATCTCAGGCCGCCGCGAGTCAGGCGTCGCATGGACACCCACTGGGGGTACAGTTATAATCGTTATAATCTGATGGGTATGCGGCCTTTTCCAAACAGTTGCTGATGTGGGACATCAAGGCGGCGCGGCACTCGCATTAGGTGACGAAGACTTCGACTCTTAGCGTACTTTCACACTTCTTGCTTACTCATTGAAATACAAGAGGGGCCTCATTTCGCCGCAAGATTTTAATACGAGTTTAGTTACTGTAACAGGATTTGATAATCAATTAGAGGGCAATGGGATTTTTCACCCACAGTAATCAACCTAGTACTGGAATTTATATTTCCCCCAGAACCCAGACGAATTCTTGTGGTGAGTTCGCTCAACTCCGTCTGAATCCACGAAAGTAACCCAAGAATCATACGAGAACCTGTGAGGCATTTCAAGTAAAGAGAAAGTCAGGCCGTCGCCCTCATCATAACCTATTATTCCATCACCACCATGTGAAGTCTTGGCCTCGTCGAGGTTCCACTCTGCAGTATCGTTATCCGTAAACGTGCCCATACGCTTGCCGATGATCGTCGCCGTCGATGAACGGGTGGACTCTGTCGTAGAATTGGAGTCCGGTTCCCTGCCACCCCTCTTAAGCATGAGGCTGACCATCTGTTGAACACCCCTGGCAAGCTTCCGTTGATGATTCTTTTCGTGCGCTTTGGTAGTTACAATCTCCCATTTCGGTTCAGGACGAAGCGACCGGGGCTGAACATCTGTTACAACATTGTCATGGGCAGTGATGCGGAGCCGAACGGCAGCTATACGACGGTGACTGGAAATTTTAAAATCGACTTTGATACGGGGTCGCTCGCCTGGCTTGGCCAGCCGTACATATTGAAGGATAACCTCTATCCGATCGCCATTATATTGTTGATCGAAGAATAATGGGACTGCTTCAGGATAGTTGAACATCGGTAATGGGTGTTCTGTGGTTTCTTCCGGTGGCGTATCAAATTTTAGTTTCACGACTGCGTCGGTATCATTGTACGGTCCCGGGAATACTCTGGGTGCAGCTGTGGTAAATGGGACCAACCTATCGAGACTCGGGTGTCAAGACAGGTTTCAAGATAAAATCGGGATCAAAGACGTTCCTAAAAAGGTGTAGTTTGATACGCAGGTTTACCCACCTAGGTAAATAAATGATATCAAGACAAAGGCGCATTGATTAGGACTGAGACTCCGTACTTGAGAATGAGCACATGATCACGAGGGAAAATCAGCGATTCCAATCCGCTTGGTACACGGCCGTAGTACCAGTCATCGGAGCACACGCCAGTAATGACGACCACTTGTCCATGAACCAATTCCAACCCTTTAATTCCCTGGTGCTGAACGGGTTTCGTAATGGTTAATCAATAAAGGTATGTTACATCTAGAGACGTGAAACCTTACGTTCATATTTCCCGGCCAGCTGTGTAGTACCACAGCATATGCTACAGGTTGATCGGCCACCCAGCGCAAAATAAATGCAAGACTAATGATAGATCCCTTGCCAATTCCGTAGGAAGATAATGATCGAAGACTATCAAGTTGCCTCCCTCTAAAAACGAGGGACTGGTTGTCTATAACAGGATGCAATTAACAATAATACCACTGGTTCAAGGTGATTTCATGCCGGCTAGTATGTCTTCCTTTTCTTCGACCATCTCCTGCAGGCATGAAACGGGTGCATCTAGGTCAATAGAGAAAGAGAGGGTTTCGCCTGTGTACATTTCAACATAAAGGAGACTGAGTGCCTTGCTCGAATGTTGTATGACGGTATTGTTGGAAATCAGATAAGACACAAGACTATCATTGTCTTTGAGTTCTGAGCCTTGGTATTCAAGCTTTTGCTTCTCTGGAAGCCGTCCAAATAATGAGTCGAAGTGTCCTCACATAAAGATGACACGTATACCAATCGGCTTTCCATCCGTCTCCTTGATCATCTGCTTCAAGGTGTGGACTGTGTCGTTAGGGTTAACACAAAACTCAACGCGCATACCCCAATAATCCTCAATAAAGATATTAATCATTGTTGAAAACTAGTGAGTGTGGAAGTGGCACCGTGGCAGGAAGTATTAGGCCATGAGCAGAGTGATAAGATCTGGAGTATTCACGTACTGAATCAATTCAGACTGGAGGCTGAAGCTGAAGCACTGAAGGCTCCACCCGCCATTTACTATGCCCCCTTTTCACGCCACAGTGACATCAAGGGGTTCCGTACTGTTCACGTCACGGTGACGTCACTTCGGATACGTCACGTGTACCGCCCATTTTTTGGACGAGTGTTCAGGATTTCGTTCCCGTGGAAGGTATCTATGGCTCAACCGTGGTGAAAGTGGTGGCGTTGGCTATTCCGGGCAGGGTGGTTGCCACTTGTTGATGCTCCGAGAGTCAGCGGCCCAGGATTCCACCTTAGGAAGCCTGAATACAATGTTCAGTGATTCCGCATACAATAAAGACCTGGTAATGGCTCGAGTTCGAAGAAGTGCGGTTGGTTTGGGGTCCTCCTTCTGCCCTTCACCGTCAAAGTTTTCCTCGCGAACCACCCACGGGTTAATGTGCGTAAATGTCTTGTGCTCTTGAGCTGCTGGAGATTTCCGTGACCGTCGCTTCGGCCGGAATGATAGCGACATTTTCTGAAATACGAACTAGAAAGGGCCGGCAAGGTGCCTGGCTTGCGTCTCAAATCGAAAAAGACGCCAGAGGTCACTCGATTTTAGCTCCAGAAGACTTCCTAATGCGAGTGATTGAGTCATCACGAGGCCCTGGAGGTAGCTTCCGAAGTAGACTTTTCGGATAGCAAGATATCGAGCTGCATAGAATACAATACTAAGACCGAGAATGGCACCGATGGAGACAATTCCACGGTCTTGCACCCTCAGCCAAAGCTGGGGAAGCAAATGCTTGAGATCCTCAAGCAGGCCAAGGGCAGATAAAGAGGACGCCGTAGTGATTGATCGTAAAAAAAGTCCATGATCGGAGGTCCTTGAACCAGCAAGGGGCGACTGGGGCGTATGGAACGAAAAGAGTGTATGGAAGCAGCGAAGGGCGTATGGAACCGCAAGCCTGAAGGATGTATTGATCTGGAGAATGGCGCATGTACAGTACAATAACTTAGTTGGGGCGGACCAACCGAGCCGGATAACCTGGTGGTGCGTGATTACTGGAATTACGATAATGTTAACGATAATGACTTACGATAATGTTGCGACCTCTTGCACGCTTCCCCAGCCGTACAATCCTTCAATCCATTAAAAGATATATTATTACAGTCTTTAAGGATGCTGTTTTTAGTAGTAACTTTTTACGCCTTTCACTTCAATCTGATTACTGGAACTAAAGTGAGTATTTGACTACTACTGTAAGTACATGATGGGAACTGAATCAACTGAAGATGTTCTGCGCATGATAGATGTCATAGAACTGATGCGAGATATGGTCTTGAATATGGTTTCCGCACGCACACGGCGGAGGGAATGAAATTGTCAATCGCGGAGGCGGGTAATCTCGGCCCGCACCCCACTGCCAATTACGGAACACTAACCCTAAGGCCTAAGGGTTCATGTGAACTTTTCAACATTCAGTTCATCCCGTAGTGTCTCCGCTTCTCCGAAGCCACCGTCCCAGCCAGAGGGAAAAAAACTAGGAGGACAACTTGTAGCTGGGCAGATATGGATTAGGTCCGCGCTCGACCACGGTGGATCGACATCAAAGTTACCTAAACTGGAGGAGTTGTCAAGGGAGTTGTGGTACCGTCCAAGTACTGGCAAGTAGAAAGAAACTCTCTGGAAGATCATCCGTCGGACGGAACGGGTGCGACTCGGAGAAGCGCTTTATTTCGAGAACGTGCTGATGTGTTCGTGGCACGACGTAACGATAATCTCACCTTAACCTTGGGCGATGATTTCGGCGGCATCAATCCGGGTCCGGCATCTAGGGTGTCGCATGCCGTAACGTGCTCGAGCATGGCACGAGTATTATTCCACGAAATAAGCTGACCAACAAGCAAGATGGACTATGATGCATATATGATGGTTTGCAGAATGTTTATATCTTCCACTTTCCTGTTACTAACTTACTCTAATAACTTGTATTTTAGAAGGGAACAGAACATTGCATCATATGTACGAACCGTCTTCTAGCAACCCGGCGTAAACGACTCAAGCATAACGCCGGGAGGAATGAGCCATTAGAAGCATTTATGTCTCGCCAAGACGCATTGCGTTATCATGAGAGGGAGGACATTTGGTTCCAATTCCAATTCCTTGCCCAATTCTTTATGGGCTCTTCCTGAATATTCCGTTACCCTGTCAGCCGATGTGAATGGGATCGTTGGTTACACGTGCACTGCGAGTGAGACTGGTGCCTGCTCGATTTATGCCCCACAGTAGTGCCGCGTGCGGGACCAGTCTTACCTTATTGGAACTTCCACATCCCAACAATGTCAACCACATACTGAATGGAGAATTCCACAAGTTTGGAAGTTTGAGGCTGTCGTGCCTGAAGATAGTCGGGTGCGTGAATTACCTCTAGTAAAGGAATGCTCAACTCAAGGGACACGAAACAGCAGAAGATCCTTTGCGCGGCATTAGCGTGGCGGCGAGAATCGGCCGCAGTCATGATTCGATGAGTGAGATAATTCGGAAGCCTACAGCATTCGGGCGATTACTGATTAGGGTAAGATCATGAATTGGGATGTTGAGAAGCTCATGAACCCAAGTTTTCAGGCGGTTCTTCGCGATATTTACTGCATTTTCCTCCCTCCCCACTGTAACACCCACCTTATCAGCACCAGCTTGCTACACACGCCCACACACCCTGCGCCTGCCCCTCCTGGCACTCCTGGGATTCCACTCTTTTTCCTGTGCCCGCCCGCGGCACCCCCTAATTTGGCAGCCGCGGCTCTTTTCACCGTATTGGCTTTGCTAGTAGCCCATCTGAATACACGCTCTTAATTAACCTACTATTCATGCACTTCGACGTCGATAACCGGTCTATGCAGCTAAATGTCCGAAACCCTCGGTGCTCCACCTTGACGATCCGTATCACCAAGCGACTTTCCTGCGACTCGCCACGTGTCTCCATGGCTGGCGCGGCTGTTGTTCTCAGTGATTACCAACTCAGCCAGACCGTCTCACATGGCTACTCCCGGTTATGTTGGGGGCGACATAGCATGGGTACCGGAGCAGGAGGGCATTGATGATTTAGGCCACCACGTCCCCCACTTCGATGCGTAGGTCGGTAGTGATGACCTACTAGCGCCGCTATGAAGAGCTGGCTAAGGACTCGATCGTTATTCGGTGAAGCCGACCTCTCGTGCACACTAATATCGTAGGGTATTCGACCCCGGCGCCGTGGATGACACATTCTGCGGTGCCTTTGAGCGGATCGAGTGCTCTGATCCACGCATAATTTTGCGGCGCTGCAGTTTGGCCAAGCCGCGGTTTTGACCTGCTGCGGTTTGGCCCAGCTGCGGCTCGAGCAGCTCTCAGATAGATTTCAAGGAGCCTGAAAGCCGATCTCAGGAACAGATCGGCTCTCCATGTGACGATAAACAGCTTTCGAACGAGCTGTTACAATCCTAGGAAGACCACAATCCCGATGTCTAAATGACCACGCGGGTGACTTGCGCCTAGTTGCCTAGGGATTGTGTCGATGAAGTATATTGGTGCGAAGAAGGTAAACCCAGCTGACTCCATCAGACCGGAAGATGCCTCTCTCGTATATCTCGAAGACGATTGCGATGGTTCCCAAGAAGTGATGTTGTACTACCCTATGATACTTTTATTATCCTCGGTGATACGCCAAGTTGTCGCCGATCCAGCTTCGTGAATAATGTCGATTCTTACAGCACAGAACTGAAATATTTCCCTTTTGGCCTAGTCGCCCTGTCGAGGAGACTATAAAAACCCTTCGACTTCTCCCCAGGGATATCACAGCGTGCATCTCGCTGCTCCGTTTTTTCTGTTACTGTCCAACCTTCGTTCATTATGCTTAACCTACTTTCCTTTGTTTTCCTGACACTTTCACTCTCAACTAGAGCAAACGGAGCGTCTATCGGCCCTAACGCTCTTCTAGTCATTGCCAACGCAGACACTAGCCTGGACGGTTACACACGCCCGTGGGTGCACATTGCCCCGTATTGAATTGACATATCAACCAGTCCTTCTCCAGTGCCGTCCTCGCCGGGGGGACATTCCCGGCTCCTACAATCGTGGGAGATAAGGTTAGTTCTAAAGTGCTGTATATAACCGTATGATAACCCAGCGCTGGGCAGGGAGATACCTTTGTCATTGACGTCGTCGATCAGCTTAATGACACGAGCATGGATGTCGTCACGTCCATAGTAAGTATCTCCGATCTTGATTATTCAGAATTGTTAATGTCCACGTTCAGCATTGGCATGGTATTCACCAGCATAGCTTCAACGCTCTCGACGGTGCTTCCTTCGTGAATCAGTGTCCCATCATACCAGGCGATATGTTCCGATACCAGTTCGAGATTCCAGACCAGGCGGTACGTTACGAGCGCACGGTTGTATCTCGAATGTGTGAATTGACATCGGATTGATTTCAGGGTACATACTGGTACCACAGTCACTTTTCTAATCAGTATTGCGATGGCCTGCGAGGTGCGCTTGTTGTGCGCGACCCTCAAGACCCACAAGCAGGTCTCTATGATATTGATGATGGTGTGTCCTAAATCCGTCTTTCTGGATTCTAGCGCCCACCTAATTTCTAATCTAGATTCCACTGTCATCACGCTTGCTGACTGGTGCGCTTTGTTCTATCATACCTCGCTGCGATACTGTACAGGCTTACGTTACAGTCAGGTACCACTACCTCTCCACTGATAGACCCAGTTTCCCGGCCTTCAATAGTACGCTCATTAACGGCGCGGGTCGTTGGGCTGGTGGACCTGCTACGCCGCTTTCTGTTGTCAATGTCCAACAGGGCAAGAGGTGAGCTTCACCTGCCCTGCCGGCAATTGTGTGAGTTTATGACCTCCGCCGCAGTTACCGCTTCCGCCTTGTTTCCATTTCCTGCGATCCAAACTGGAAGTTCTCCATCGACGACCACACATTGACTATAATCGAGGTAGATGGAAACAACGTTCAGCCACTGGACGTGGATCAGATCCAGATCTTTGCAGGCCAGCGATACTCGTTTGTGGTGAGTATTTACGTATGGCATTTCATGTGACACCGACGCTGAAAGATTTCGTCATAGCTGAATGCCAATCAACCTGTCAATAACTACTGTAAGTAGATAATGGATCTACACTTGCGTGTACCAATCTAGCGTCAGGGATCCGGGCGCTCCCAAACAGGGCCAACGATACAACCGATAATGGGGTCAACTCTGCGATTTTGCGTTATGCGGGCGCGTATATTAGCGATCCAACTACTCAGAATACGAGCGGCAAGCTGCCCCTTGTAGAAACAAATCTTCACGTACGTCCCCTCGATTAATAAGAATGCGGCGGTGTGTTAAGGTTCCGTCTTCGTTGTAGCCATTGGTGCCTACCCCTGTGGTGAGGATCCTCACTCATTCACGAATATGACAGTGTTTGGAACTACTTTTGCTTAGCCCGGACGACATTCCCCTGGGGACGCGGATCAAAACATTCTTTTAAATGTGACCTTTGTGAGTGAATGGGTTCTCGATTACAGCTGATGGTTGACCACCACATGGTAGGATTTTCCTACGTTCTTCGTGAACAATGTTACCTTCCAGGATCCTTCTGTGCCTATCCTACTCCAGATTCTGTCCGGTGCCAAGAAAGCTCAGGATCTTGTTCCCGCTGGGAGTATTTATGGACTGAACCGCGGTGATGTGGTGGAGTTGACTATTCCGGCTGGAGCGGCTGGCGGTCCTGTGAGTCGCAGCCCCATTATGTCATTCAAGTTGTGTGACGTCAATGTCACGATAGCATCCCGTCCATCTTCATGGCCATTCTTTCTATGTCGTTCGCAGTGCAGGGAACAGCTCCTATAACTGGGACAACCCTGTATTGCGTGACGTAGTCAGCATTGGCGCTGCGGGAGATGAAGTTACGATTCGTTTTGTTGCTGATAACCCTGGGCCGTGGTTATTCCACTGCCATATTAATTGGCATCTCACCCTGTAAGTGCTTTGAAACCAATCGTAGATCGAAACTAATCGCCGCTGTTCCAGAGGCTTCGCTGTAGTTTTCGCCGAGGATGTTACGGACGTACAGACGACCGATATGGTTTCCGGTGAGAGCATTTACTTTGTCAATGTGTTGGTGGTTATGCTAAGCCCACATTCAAGCTGCTTGGGAAGACTTGTGCCCTACATATAATGAGTATATGAACGGGAAGGGCTAGTGATAATTATGTCTAGTTTATGTGCTTTTTGTCAAAGTTGATACCCAAGTTGATACCCTAAAATTGAGATCATGCGCTGAGCAGCCGAGCGGAGTGTGAAAAGGCCGCTACCGTAAATGGACCAGATTGCTGAGTCAGCATGGGTCCATGAGTGACACAGCCACGCGTTTCACGTTTGTCCGGCCGTCCCGTTGGTCCCAAGCCCTCCCAGCTGAGAGACCTTGGTGAGTCCGTCTGAGTCTCGTCCTGCGCCGCGTCTCATTGAATCAACCGTCACTCAACATGCTCGTTAGCCTTCTTTTATCGCATTATGGAGCAATCCCGTCCTCTCGCCCAATCCACACCTCCTTCCGTCTGTATTCCTCCACTTCAACTCTAGGTTTTCGCCCTTACTCATCCCCGCCAGGCCCAAAGTGCCGTGTACATAACGGACTCTACCCATAATTTGAACGGAAATCCATCACACTCGCAGGTGACGGGTCAAAATCAAAGCGAAGAACTCTACAAACGCTCCGTCATGCTTGTTATCTGGTACAAGGTTAGTTTGGTTCACCTCGTTCTAATTCCGCTCATTTATAATCGCTTAGGCTCATACAACTCCTCTCCGTCTGATGCACCCTCTGCCCACCTTCCCGTTTCTTCAGCTCTCTCAGTTTCCTTCCCTCCTCTCATCGCTCTCGCTGACTCAAAATTCTTTTGTTGACGCTTACAACGCCGCCACTGCCCAATGGGAGCAACATATGATTGAAACGGTCCGACTTGTCGTCTCCGAGCAGCGTGTTTTGTACAAGATTCGGAAGAGTCTGCTTGAAGACCTCGCCGAGGAGGAATGCCCAGGCCTCCAGGAAGAGATCGCTGCACAGCCACGCATAGACCAGAACGGAAAGCCCGCCTTTCTGCCTCAGACGTCCTCTGGGCCGATCAAGCGACGGGCCCCTGACGTTACGCCTGAATCTACTCCTCCGAACAAGTACTATATCCCAGATAGTATGTATCAGGGAACGCCTCAACCAGTACAGGCACATCCAATGCACCAGTTTGGAATGCCCGTCACACAACCACAAACTTTCTCGCAAAATCTGTCTACACCAAAGCGTATTCAAGGCCAAGCCGTGCCGATCCACGCATCAAGTTCGCAGAACCAGGTCCAGACGACGTCTTCACCCCCCGCGAGTTCCGGCACGGTGCCGAAAACGCCATTCGCTTATGGTCAGCAGCTGGATCTCTATCCAGGCGTGACATCGGAGCCTCTACCCACGAGAAACGGCAGTGCTTCCACACTTACGTCAAGACCATCTCCTGAATTATCCAAGGCCTCTATCCCTCATCACCCTCACCCTCCGCTGAAACGATGGCCGAATGACTACAGCGTCCAAGAGGTATCGCTTGGGTTTGACCAGATGGACGCGCTCGCCAATGCGCAACCTTCCCTGACGCAACGTGTAGCTTTCGAGCGTGTCTTTGGCTGCCGCTACGTCAAGAGCACTGTATGCAGGCATCGCGCTGTGTGGCGACGCGCTGACGAAGACATGCGCACCGCGTTTGTCAAGCTTGGTCGCGATGAGCGTGCAATGTGGGGGGAATTTGTGCGGCGCGTCGAGGGACGCGCGTCCGGTCTAAGTTTACAGGCTGCTCCTGGCGAATCGGAGGTGGGGCACATGCAGGGTGTTATGCAGGTGCCGCTGCAGCGCTTACCGCTGCGGCGAGACGAGAGTGAGGCTACTCAGGAACCCGTCATGGGCTCCTTGGTACCGCCGATTCGAGAGGAGCAGCCTGAACACCGCCAGCAACATGGCGGGCTAGGTGCAACCATGGCCCCAGCTTCTGGACCAGGTCAGCCTGGCGAAGCGAACCACGTATCGATGCAACATTCTGGTGAGTGGGCTTCTTTGGCTTGCAATGCTTACTGATCCCGATTTCGTAGTTGTATATGACACTTCGTCTTCTCTGGCGGATGGTCTTGGTGGCGGAGACCAAGGATAGGATTCAGTTGGATATTTGGGACGTGCGGCTCTTTAGGTTTTCGTCTACTTGGATTTCGAGATATGTATTATTCTTGTACGAGATTATACCTTCACGCCCAGCCACGACGGATTACCCCGTCATTGTAGGGCCGTGAATGACCATGTGTAGATACTCATACACACGAGCCTCTCTTCTGGGCAAATGTATCGACTCGACTCAAATATTAAGCTAAAACGGACTCTATGAACAAGGCTGATCTAGATACAGTATGAGGTACGGTAAACAATTTGAGATGTGTTATGTGTGATTAATGACACGATATCTGGTCAAACCGGGTGTTTAACTTAAATGCTAGTGACTTTCGTGGTACCTTCTTCGACTAATATCTGGCCCTCTGCAATCGTCTTCCAATCGATAGCTTTTGGGGCACCATCTCTAAGAAATAAGGTGCCATCTTCTCCCGAAGTGCGCGCTCCGCCTGTTCCCGGCTCACGCTCCTTGGCACCAAAGACGCCAAGATAGCCTTTGCCACCAGGCGCTCGAGCGGCTCGACATCCCACTCCGCCTTCTCGGGCGGCTCCTCGTCGCCCATTATAGCCGCGATCGTCGGGGTGCGATACCCGGTGTTTGTCCCTCCGGCGAACTCCAACAACGCGCTAGCGACCTCGGGCTGCTGCTGTGCGCCCATGGCTTGCGCGGCGGTGTGGCTGCCACCGAGAAAGTTGTCCGCCCAGCCAGCGAGTCGGCCCCAGCGCACTTTTTCCGCCTTCTGGAGAGAGTACTGAATCTGTCCGAGGAGGATGGTGATAACGAAGCGGTAGGAGCGTACGTCGGGCCTCAGGCCTAGCCCGTAGAATGTCCGCAGCGTGACGAACGCGGCTGGGTAGTCCATGGATAGCATGAATAGTCTGAGTGCGACGTTTAAAGTCTCGACGCGCACGACACGTTGCGTGCGCGGGTCCGCTGCTTTGACTGCGAGCACCTGGCACTCGAGCATCTGGCGGAAGAGTTGGCGTGGCATGGGTGCGTTCCGGGGTAGGCGTGCGCGACGAACACTCGGATTACGAGACAACACACTTTGGTGCGCGTTGAAGAGACTACCGAAGACATATGAATCTGGAATCATGTGGGAAGCGTTGTCTCGTAGAATCGTTTCGTATAGGGAAAACGCCTGGTGGACATTTCCGTTCCGTACGGCCCACTGGATGAGTACGTTGAGAAAGGGGAGGTCAATCGGAACTTGCGATTTCTTCATTTTGTCCATTAGGTAGTTTAAGCGACTGTAGGACAGAGTGCCTCCCTTCACGTGAGAGCTTATTAAAGTCGTATATGGCCCTGGATTTCGCCGAACGGGTGATGAATCTTGGTGTGACACAACGAGTCTTTCCGCAGCATCTGGGTTCCCAACGTGCATGTAGAATAAAACAAGCTTGTTGACAGTGTTCAACTCCAATTTGTACGTCGATTCCCGAGAGTCGAGATGTCGATCGACCAATTTGCTAATAAAAAGGGATTCGATAAGGGGGTGGCTTTTCATGTCGTCAAGAAGCTCGCAGAGACTACGTTGCGAATACGACGGGAGGGAAATGATGGGCGAGAGCTCATCAAAGAGGGTTTCGAGGGTTTGTTGCTGCTCTTGAGGCGCCTTGACAATGCTCGAACAGACAAGCATTCTGGCGCGGAGCCCGCTGGATCCGTAGAACCCGCTGGAAGACATTTCCTGGTGGAGCTCGAGGGCATGCTCGAAACGCCTGTGGCTGAGAAACGTGGTAATGCCGCGCTCGTACAAGGCAAAGCGAAAGATGCGACCCTCGGACCCTGAAGGTATCTTGGAGTTGCAGCTTTGGAAATTTTCTACGGCTTCCTCGTCTTTCCCTCGCTTCAACAGCAAACGAATCCGGATAATTGTTTGTATTACCCTTGACCATTGAGGACGTTTTGCAGCAGCGTCATTGGGGGGAAGCGCCTTTGATTGTGGACGGGGACGGTGACGGGGAGTGAATAGACGGATAAGCTGTGGATGAAGAAAGCCAGATATCCCGCGCGTAAACTTTGGTTGCCATCTGAGACGTGTACATCTTGGCAAAGCATGCAGCATAGGACAATGGAGCGCTTAGTGTCTATGAGGCGTAGGGGATTCACGAGCGAAAACTGACGTTCATGGAGTGGTGGTGTGCGCCGTGTTGACTCGGAAGGGATTGACTCGATTGAGTAATCAACACCCGAGCGTCTCGGCTGTATTCGCCCCAAATGGAAAGGCATGGTCCGGAGCGGGATCAGCGGGGATCTCAAGCAAATCTCGGCTCATCTGCAATCTCTGCGCTGCCGGTGACGTTCGCCGTCTACTGTATTGGCATGTTCACTCGTCTCTTTGTCCGCCTTTCTTTTCATCCCCGAACGACTGTCTCTGGCCGCAGCCGCCAGTCTTTGTCTACATCCTTATCAAGGTAAATCTTCGAAGGCGCTTGTCGTGGAAGTTCTCAGGTGATCTTCCGAAGCTGATTGGGCACGATACGCACCACAAGGCAGAGTCACATTCAAAAGCGCGTCTAACTATCACAGATGGATGTTTACCCTACCACAACACCCCTTCAGAGGATGCGAAAGGCGGACAGTATGCGGGCGATATGCGACAATGTTCACGGTTATGGTGCGCCGCACTTTCTAGCCAGCAGACAAACAGCATTTTGAATTGACGCAGTGACAATGGGGCCGCACGTTTGGAAGGTAGTGGACACGTAAGCTCCCTATATGCCTTATGAACCGTCGTTTTCGTCTTGATTATGCCCTTTTTCTTCTGTACAGGAAACACTTCCAACGTCTTCGACACATCAAACAGCTTGGGCTTTCTTATTACGTCTGGCCTGGAGCATCACACAATCGCTTTGAGCACAGCTTAGGTGGGCATGATACCGAGTGATGCGTAGATGCGTCTTACTCTGAATCAGGAGTCGCCTACTTGGCCCGCCAAATGGTCATGCACCTCAAAGATGCCCAGCCTGAGCTGGGCATTACCGATCGTGACGTTAAGTGTGTTGAGCTAGCAGGCCTTTGCCATGACCTAGGCCATGGCCCATGGAGCCACGTGTGGGATGGCGTATACATTCCTAGTGCGTTGTGAGTCGCGCCTTCTTGCGGCTAATTACAATACAGAGCCATTCACCTTTGCCCATAGGAGAGCAGGGTTTTTACCCAAGGATAGGGATTGGCGGCACGAGGATGCATCAGAGATGATGTTTGATGATATGATGGAACAGTACGACATGGATATCCCAAGACAAGATGTCGAATTCATCAAAGCCCTTATTGCTGGTGACCAGGACCGATGCAGGTTTGTAATTGCATCCACGCGCCTTGAGCTCAGTCACATCTGATTGTTTTTCAGCGATGAAAAGCCTTTCTTATTCGAGATCGTTTCTAATAAGAGGAATGGTATCGATGTAGACAAGTAAATTTGCATTCTCTCCTCTTGAGTCCTGCTCTGATTGTGTCATCCAAGATTTGACTATATTTCACGCGATACCCGGGCGATTGGCGAAAACCAGAATCTCTCTCTAACACGGTACGGATCTTTCGTTGTTGCCCGATAAACTGATACAACTTAAAGAATACAGCCTCATAAACTCTGCCAGAGTGATTGAAGACCAGATCTGTTACCATATTAAAGACGCAAACCAGATATATGAGCTCTGCTATACCCGCTTCAGCTTGCATAAGCGCATATACAACCACAAAACTGGTCCGTTATCAATATTTGTGACGCCAGCCTGGGCTACTAAGTAAAGAACCGACAGCCAAAGCGATTGAAAACATGATCGTTGATGCGATGCTTGCGGCAGAGCCATATCTGAAGATCGCCAGTTATATTAACGATCCGAAGAAATACCTCGGACTCACTGACGATATCAGGACAGAGATTCAACGCTCCCAGGCTCCGGTGAGCACCGACATCCTTCGATTCCTTACCGGTTCAGACGATAACGGATCGCTCTAGGAACTCCTGGAGGCGCAGAGAATTCTTGAACGCATACAGAATCGAGATCTCTACCGTTGCGTTGAGTACAAGGTCTTTGACTGGGAACACCGTGAGCTACTCGAGGAGAATATAACCGCAGCGGGTATTGTTGCCGCAACGAAGGCAGAATTTTCTGCGCGCGTTGGGCAGCCCGCTCCTGGAATAGACCCCGAAATTAACGAGGACGATGTCATCACTCCTGAAGACATCGAAGATCTGACACCAGATAAAGTGATTGTAACCTTTTCCACGATGCATTACGGAATGAAAGACAAGAACCCCCTGGATTTTGTCAAATTCTACCCGAAAAGCCGGCCCGATGGTATGATTTACTGCATTCGAACCGTTTGAACACGATTTCTAATCAGTACCTAGAGTGTTCCCATGCGCAGCGAGGAGACCTGTCCTTGCTCATGCCAAAACAGTTTGGGGAGGTACTTCTACGCGTATATACGAAGGATATCAGGTTCGGACATCATTTTATAGGCTGTCAGATGTATTACTGACAGGCACTCCAGATTCTTTGGTATCGTCCAGTCAGGTTACCGCACCCTGTTGACTCGCGTTACGCAGTCAGAGCCCACCAGCATTGACGTGCAAGGTTCCGAGTCCGATGGTATACCCGAACGCCCTCGCACGCCAAGGACGGCCTCGCGGGTGTCGAGTTTCAACAAGAGTTTCAGTGTAGAATCAGGCGAGGGCGGCGAGAACGGGTCGCCGTTTCTCAACCAGTTTACAACTGTCAGCAAGGGTTACGGGAAATCACTGGCACACCCAACCTCCCCTACGAAAATATTTGGACCACTGCCTGTGAGCGCGCCAGATTCGAATTTGGCCCTGGAGCCATTGGAGTCGGAGGACCATTCAATGGTTACTCGTCCGCCCCTTCAGGCACCGGCCTCACCAACAGCAGCCAAGCGCGAACCGAAGACTCCCGTTCCAGCCCGTATTGGCGCGGGTAGTACCCCACGAGGCATCGCTGGAGGAGTTGACAGTCCAGTGACTGGTGATGATACTGCATTGCCGTCTGGTCACCCTGGTCCCGGCAGGGGGTTGAGATCGAGCAAAAGGCTTAGGGAAGACGGAAGAGATTCCAAGGCTAAAGAGCTATCTGGGAATAGTAGCACACCCAGTAAAAGGAGGAAGACGTAGCGGAAGATACCTTTTCATTACCCTGTCGTACCGGTTACTATTGCGACTTTCTCGACCAACATCACGTGCTTACCGTAATAAAGGCTCTTACTAGTTAGTGCGAGAGCGGGAAAGGCAGAGCGTTTCGCGCCTCAAAAAAACATATTCTACATTGCCGGTACCTGCTAGCAACACACCAATGGGGCGAAAAAAAAAGATCTATAACCAATGGATCAGAAAACTTTGTTCTCAGATAAGTTGAAACAACTCGAAATGACATGTAAGTCCCAACGTAAGGTTTGTTCTTTCGTCTGATCAGACGGATCGGAGGGCGCGTGTGAGTGCCAAATTCTCATTTAGGTCGCCTTCGCAGAAGGTTGCATCTCAAGATCTCAACGTTCTCAACAGGGTGGGGTTTGTCTACAATGTATATTTTGGAGTTTATGTCGGAGATCGAATATTCTGCGTCATGTATCCTCATTTTTCGATCTCCGTTTCATTTTGCCTCGGTTTTTTTCAACAAGATGCATGGGTCACGATTCGTGCTCTGGTTAGTAGTTTAGGTGCGCTGGGGGAACGGACTGGAGACCGCCACGTGGGTAATCTATTGAGATGGTGCTTCTCGATCGAAGATGAGGGAAGCATGTCCGAGGTGAGCCATCCGACTGCTAGCACGTAACGACACAGAGAGTGAGCGCTAGTGAGCCTCAATACCCCAACATTAGGAGTTGCGACACAGCGGTACTCGTACTCAATCAGTCTCAATGTGCCTTCGACCACACCTCAGTGAGGTGGGGGCATGGTATCCTTTGTGACGGGGCCAGGTGCCAGTGCCAGGCGGCAACTGCTCCTCATCAGCAGAATGTGGGCCGAGCCAACAGCCAGGTAGGCAAAGTGTTTGTGATAGGCGTCCGTTCCCATCGATTCCATCACGCGCTCGTGAAGCTGCGGAACACGGCGGTCCAAAAACCGCGCTAAGTTGATGACGATGGCATTTAGAAGGCCAGGAAGCGAGGCCGCGACCATGGCCCGCAGGTTGTCCGGGACAGCACCAGAATGGAGCTGGGCCACGGTCGTGAAAATCTGTGTGAACAACTTGGAGGGGTGTCTGTCTAGGACATGTGAGTGTACAAGGATGCACGAGGAGAAATGGTCATTGCCCTTCGTGGAGGTGCCATGTGTGTAGGACGCGATCGAGCCGGCGTCCTCAAACAGCCGCAGCCACAGCTCGGTCTCGTGCGGAGCGTATGCCAAGGAAGGCACTTGGCTGAAAGCTGGTGGTCCTCACGCGCGCTCCTGTCCGGATCCATTGTAAGCGCAACAAGGATCTCGTGCATGACAGTCAGCCCCACTGGCATCTGGATAGATTGGGGGTGCTTTAGCGCGTTGGGTGCGATAAAGATGTGTTGAACGTCCGAACAGCCAACGGCGGACTGGATGGTGAAGAATAGGACGAGGCCGAGGATGGAGGAGAAAAAGAGGCGAGTGCTCGAGCATTGTCTTGACGAGCCGGCTTGCGCCGCCGCCGCTCACTTTGTTGATGAATATATGCATTCTGGGTATGTCGGAAGTCGCTCTTCACCTGCGTTGCTTTCATCTTCATCCAGCGGCTCCTCGCTCGGATATGCGAGTCCGGGCAGTACGTCCGCCAGGTGCGGATACGCCTTGTACGCATCGATGACCAATGGCTCCGGCTCCGGCGCCGTCTCGTCCAGCACCGGGGAACGACGACTTAGAGGCTTCACCACCTTGCGGATGAAAACGAGCATTTCGACAAGGGCTTCCACATAGTCCGGGGCCATTAGTCCCACATTGCGCGCGCGCGTGTTTGTGCGCCAAGACGTCTTTCTTGTGCACGTTGTTCTCCAGAGGAGGGCGGTTGAGGCTGCGGAGCATTGGCCGGGGAGACTGATCTCGTGGGTTCGCGGATGGTGGCGAGTGAGGTTGAGCGATTCGATCGCGTGGAGGGTATTCGCGCAGACGGATGCTGCCAAGCTTGCCAGCCGACGGTGATGGGGTCCCAACGTTGGAGGTGTCGGCTAGGGCATAACACCACGCGCAAGGGGGTCAGCACATCCCGCAGCGAGTTGCCATAGCGCGACAGCAAACAGCAACCACGCACGCATAAAGCGGCGCGCAGGGGGTCAGCGCATCCGGCGACGAGTGGCCATAGCATCACAGCGAACAACAACCACGCACGCATAAAGCAGCACGCAGGGGGTCAGCACATCCGGCGGCGAGTGGCCATAGCGCAACAGCAAACAGCAACCACACATGTCAGAGGCCAGCGCGTCCGGCGATGAGTGGCCACAGATAAACAGCAAACATCGACCACGCACGCATAAAGCGACACCCGGGTGGTAAGCACATCCGGCGGGGGGTGGCCATAGCGCAACAGCAAACAACTACCACGCATGCAAGACGCAGTATGCAGGGGGTTAGTACATCCGGGCTCTGGCGATGACTGGCCATACCACGACAGCCCGCAGCAACCACGCACACATAAAGCGGCGCGCAGGGGGTCAGCATATCCGGCGGCAAGTGGGGATGGCGCGACGGCAAATAGCAACCACGCATGTAAGGAGCAGTGCGCAGGGGGTCAGCGCATCTGGTGGCAGCCAGCAATGCACGGTTCTTCAATTTGTTCTGTTATTTCTGGTCTTTCTCGAGCTATCCAGTCTTACTTTCCTGATTTCGGGAAATCTCGCTTCAATTGAGCGTTCCGCGCTACGGCCTGATGCTGCCATGTGTCCTGTAGACGCTGGATGGCTTAAAATTCCATCTGTTGCTCCTAACACTAAGCAGGACAGACTCCGACAGAGTTCTTGGGCAAGGTCTGACAGGCCGAGGAAATTTGCTGTAAGGTACATTGGGATGATGTATGAGTTGGTGATACTTCTGGTGTCTTTTTTAAAAACGATTTGAAAGTGACGGGGGGTTCGCCGATGTATGACGCGGATGGGTGGCGGCACGAACAGGAAGGGATGTTTCACGTGCCGCCCTCTCCGCTCTCTCAAAGACGCAGTTCTGCGCCTCGCTCGTGCCTCGCTTTGGCACAGAACAGTAACAAATGGAAAGGCATGGTCCGGAGCGGGATCAGCGGGGATCTCAAGCAAATCTCGGCTCATCTGCAATCTCTGCACTACCGATGACGTTCGCCGTCGTCTATTGGTATGTTCACTCGTCTCTTTGTCCGCCTTTCATTTCATCCCCGAACGATTATCTCTGGCCGCAGCCGCCACATCCTTATCAAGGAAAATCTTCGAAGGCGCTTGTCGTGGAAGCTCTCAGGTGATCTTCCGAAGCTGATTGGGCACGCTACGCACCACGCACCACAGGGCAGGGAGTCGCATTCAAAAGCGCGTCTAACTATCACAGATGGATGTTTACCCTACCACAACACCCCTTCAGAGGATGCGAAAGGCGGACAGTATGCGGGCGATATGCGACAATGTTCACGGTTATGGTGCGCCACACATTCTAGTCAACAAACAAACAGCATTTTGAATTGACGCAGTGACAATGGGGCCGCACGTTTGGAAGGTTGTAGACACGTAAGCTCCCTATATGCCTTATGAACCATTGTTTTCGTCTTGATTATGCCCTTTTTCTTCTGTACAGGAAACACTTCCAACGTCTTCGACACATCAAACAGCTTGGGCTTTCTTATTACGTCTGGCCTGGAGCATCACACAATCGCTTTGAGCACAGCTTAGGTGGGCATGATACCGAGTGATGCGTAGATGCGTCTTACTCTGAATCAGGAGTCGCCTACTTGGCCCGCCAAATGGTCATGCACCTTAAAGATTCCCAGCCTGAGCTGGGCATTACCGATCGTGATGTCAAGTGTGTCGAGCTAGCGGGCCTTTGCCATGACCTAGGCCACGGCCCATGGAGCCACGTGTGGGATGGCATATACATTCCTAGTGCGTTGTGAGTCGCGCCTTCTTACGGCTAGCTACAATACAGAGCCATTCACATTCGCCCATAGGAAAGCAGGGTTTTTGCCCAAGGATAGGGATTGGCGGCACGAGGATGCTTCAGAGATGATGTTTGATGATATGATGGAGCAGTACGACATGGATATCCCAAGACAAGATGTCGAATTTATCAAAGCCCTTATTGCTGGTGATCAGGACCGATGCAGGTTTGTAATTGCATCCACGCGCCTTAAGCTCAGTCACATCTGATTGTTTTTCAGCGATGAAAAGCCTTTCTTATTCGAGATCGTTTCTAATAAGAGGAATGGTATCGATGTAGACAAGTAAATTTGCGTTCTCTCCTCCGAGTTATGCTCTGATTGCGTCATCCAAGATTTGACTATATTGCACGCGATACCCGGGCGATTGGCGAAAACCAGAATCTCTCACTAATACGGTATGGACCTTTCGTTGTTGCCCGATAAACTGATACAACTTGAAGAATACAGCCTCATAAACTCTGCCAGAGTGATTGAAGACCAGATCTGTTACCATATTAAAGACGCAAACCAGATATATGAGCTCTGCTATACCCGCTTCAGCTTGCATAAGCGCATATACAACCACAAAACTGGTCCGTTATCAATATTTGTGACGCCAGCCTGGGATACTAAATGAAGAACCGACAGTCAAAGAGATTGAAAACATGATCGTTGATGCGATGCTTGCGGCAGAGCCATATCTGAAGATCGCCAGTTATATTAACGATCCGAAGAAATACCTCGGACTCACTGACGATATCAGGACAGAGATTCAACGCTCCCAGGCTCCGGTGAGCACCGACATCCTTCGATTCCTTACCGGTCCAGACGATAACGTATCGCTCTAGGAACTCCTGGAGGCGCAGAGAATTCTGGAACGCATACAGAATCGAGATCTCTACCGTTGCGTTGAGTACAAGGTCTTTGACTGGGAACACCGCGAGCTACTCGAGGAGAATATAACCGCAGCGGGTATTGTTGCAGCAACGAAGGCAGAATTTTCTGCGCGCGTTGGGCAACCTGCTCCTGGAATAGACCCCGAAATTAACGAGGACGATGTCATCACTGCCGAAGATATCGAAGATCTGACACCAGATAAAGTGATTGTAACGTTTTCCACGATGCATTACGGAATGAAAGACAAGAACCCCCTGGATTTTGTCAAATTCTATCCAAAAAGCCGGCCCAATGGTATGATTTACTGCGTTCGAAACGTTTTGAACACGATTTCCAATCAGTACCTAGAGTGTTCCCATGCGCGGCGAGGAGACCTGTCCCTGCTCATGCCAAAACAGTTTGGGGAGGTACTTCTACGGGTATTTACGAAGGATATTAGGTTCGTACATCATTTTATAGGCTGTCAGATATTACCAACAAGCCCTCCAGATTCTTTGGTATCGTCCAGTCAGGTTACCGCTCCCTGTTGACTCACGTTACGCAGTCAGAGCCCACCAGCATTGATCTGCAAGGTTCCGAGTCCGATGGTATACCCGAACCCGAACGCCCTCGCACGCCAAGGACAGCCTCGCGAGTGTCGAGTTTCAACAAGAGTTTCAGTGTAGAATCAGGCGAGGGCGGCGAGAACGGGTCGCCGTTTCTCAACCAGTTTACAACTGTCAGCAAGGGTTACGGGAAATCACTGGCACACCCAACCTCCCCTACGAAAATATTTGGACCACTGCCTGTGAGCGCGCCAGTTTCGAATTTAGCCCTGGAGCCATTGGAGTCGGAGGACCATTCAATGGTTGCCCATCCACCCCTTCAAGAACAGGTCACACCAACCGCAGCCAAACGCGAACCAAAGATTCCTGCTGCAGCTTGTGTTGGCGCAGATAATAGCCCACGAGGCATCGCTGGAGGAGTTGACAGTACGGCGGCTGCAGTACTACCTAACAACCCCAGTCCCAGCAGGGGGTTGAGATCGAGCAAAAGGCTTAGGGAAGACCGAGGGAAGGATTCCAATGTTAAAGAGCTGTCTGGGAATGGTAGTACACCCAGTAAAAGGAGGAAGGCGTAGCAGAAGATACCTCTTCAGCGCTTCAGCGCTTCAGCTATCGTACCGTACTGGTAGACGAGTTTCATAATCGACCAACATCACGTGGTCACTTGTAAGTCACTTATCTCCGCAGCCCGAGAATTAATAGGTGGAGCGCTTGTGCCCTAAAAACTTGCTTGGTACCCGCTTCTACATGGCGGATACCTGTTGGCAATACGCCAATGGAGCGAAAAAAGAGATCTACTGTATAAATGATAAACTAGATAAGCCAGACAACATGTGATGTTCCAACGTGAGTTCGTTTCGTTTCGTCTGATCGGACCGATTGGAGGGCGTTTAAATGCTCACGAGTGCCGTTTCTCATTTGGGTCGCCTTCACGGAAGGTTGCGCCCCAATAGCAAGGGTGAAGCTTGCCTGCGGTTCAACGTGCATGTCAGCTTGAAGACCGCATTCGTCTGATCGGACGCGACCAGTGATTAGATGTTAGTCGTAGATTTTGTATTTTCCCCTTTAAGCGGGAGCGACAGAAAACTTCACAATCTGACCGAGTCTGTCACCGACATGTAATGCCACGAGTTGTGGGTATCTACGATGCCCTGGCCAGTGATGGCACTCACCAATTCCTCCTCCTTTCAGCGATGGTTTCCATCTCATCAGGAGAAAACCACGCAAGGTAGGAAAGAACAACAATACTGGAATTTTTTCCCAAGGACGGGAATCAGTCACTGAGCGCTGAGCTCCGAATAAGGACGAACGTTTTCTGCGCAGAAAACTGTAGCGCAAAGACACTGCCGCGTACCATGAAGACGGCGCCAACGCACCGGTGGCGTTGTGTCCCCGGATGGAAACAATTATCTACGACTGCCTTATGACGCACAACCGCACGGCGATATGTCATTAAGAGTCTTTTGAACCACGAGTCAGACCGGTGTGACACCGGCCTGGCGGCAACACTAATTGGGGGGACGGAGGACGAACCTTGCCTGTGAATGGGACCAAATGCTCGCAGAGGCTATATCGATGTCACGAACCAGGACCATTTCGCCATGGTCCTCTGCAAAGACAGCATCATTGATCACGTCTGCGTGGGTCGAAATTACCTTTTAAGGTGGGGGTACATGCACGCGGGAAAAAAATAGGCGTGGGGTGGGCATGAAGAACCTGCCTGTCAGACGCTCCTCATAGCCTTTCGTCATCCACATCAGGGCCTGGGCATGTCGTTTCGGGGTGCGAAGAAGACCTCCTCGATCAGGATCCGATCCTCGCCGATGCATTCGAGGACGGTGCGCACCGCCCCAGCGAGTCTGGTCTGGCAAGTCGCATTTTCTGCAGGAGAAGCGTTAAGACGAGAGAGGGTCGTCTTTGTGATTGGAGGACCTAGGAGGGGAAGGAGTGAGAGGATGAGGATGACTTGGACAAAAGAAGACTCACCGTGCCAGCCGAGGCCGTTGACATCGGGTAGGGGACTGTTGGGAGCACGGGGAGAGGTCATGCCGGATGGAGGACGGAAGCCGTAACCGTCGTAGGGGTTGGGAGCTTTGTTGGGGAGGACTGGCGTCGGATGATTTGCTCGGGGGCCTGGACTGATTGATCGTCCAGATTGTCTAGACGGCGAAGACGATCTGCGAGCAAATCTCCGTGTGATGGTGCCGGTTCCGTCGCATATGAATTCATGGGTGTGGAGGGATGGATGGAGGACAGGATTGCGGTGAAACGAGAATGGCAAGGCAGTGAGTGACCCAAACCCAAAGTAGCCATATTTTTGGGGACACGACTGCCTTTATGTCCTTCTGTTCTCAGATTGTGATCACTCTCTGTACGGTTTCTCCGACCGATCCTCTTGCATCAGTGTCCAAATATGTAACATTGAAATTCAAGTTCGGAAGTAACATTTGAGGAAGTTCCATACCGTCGCCCCCACTTTACCCCTTCATCATCACATCAGCCTCACTTCGCTCTGCTGGGATACGAAATATAAATCAAAGTTGATTTTCAAACAAAAGACACGGCATCTGTGTAAAGTATGTACTGTAGTATAAATTTGCGATTGCAAGGCAACCTGTTTCTTTCTTGGTGCAGTGAACATGGTAGCGCGCAGGAAAGGTACAGTGCCGCCGCCGCCACTACTGGGGCAGAAACACAACGAGCGGAATTATCGTATCGTGAGAGAATGCCACCACGCGCCACCTTGCACGCCACACTAATATCTACGACACCCGTGACAGGTCCCTGGCTTCTGGCTCATCTTTTATTCTCTTTCCGTACATGGTGCTCCACGCCCATATAATGTGAGCCACTTTTCACTTCGATCCTGCACACCTCTCCCGAAACATTATTCTCTGCTTTACACATTTCCATATGAGCGAGGAACAGCAGCAAAGCTTGAAAGAACATTCATACGGTGTGATAACGTTCCCAGACACCGCTCCACCCGTGCCTCACAATCATCAAGCATGCATGCCACGAGATTATGCCGTATGCGCACATATGAAGTCTCTTTGGTGCGAGTACTTACGGCCAGTGGCTGTTCCAGATTCACCCTGCACCAGAAATATCTTTATTCGGGCCTCCACCGGCGGGTCACCCAGCTTACTGTGAACCACAGCCTGTGGGCCATGCACAATACTATGGGCCAACTGTACCTGTGAGCCTATTTACCTGATATAAATCTACGCATTCTCAGGGTTAGAACGTCCTTTACAGAGTGATAGCGCCACACACATTCATCATCACACACCATGTGCCCCGCAACCCACCAATCAGTTCAACAATATTGCACCTGCCCAGCCGTGTGGCAGTGTGACTGCGACTGCCAATGGACCACCCTTTCTTGTCTGTATCTTTCATCGTCTGTACCCCACGATCTAAGCATCCAACCATAGGATATCCCATTCGGCGGCGTTGCCGAGAACACGCCTGTCCCTTCGGGGACTTCTACAGGAAGGCGCCTGAAGCGCACCAGACAGGACTTCAATGATGCGGATTACAATCCTACTGTCCCAGGGATATCAATGGCTAACATCTATAGGGATCTTGCTGCGCGGTTTATTAATAATCCACAGTCAAACATCTTCATAGTCCGCATGGAGTCGAGCGCGGGCCGTTCCAGAGTGGTGATTGAACTTGAAATTGTTGACGCTGTTTGAGGATTACGCTGTACAGGTTTCCCGCTCTTGTGCTTCGGATTGGAGATATATATTTCTTCTTGTAGGCTATGACGATCAACCGGCAGAGATGGATGTGAACGTATTACAATGAGACAGCTTGATTCTTACCTGTAGCCATCTAGCCGTCAATATTGTTTTTACTGGTGCTGGAAATATTCCCTTATAAAGAGCATTGTTCATTTCACCTGGTGAGAGGCGGCAAGCAAAGAGTGTGGGACGAAACTTGAAGCTAGTTGGGCTTCGCGGATTTTACGCCAGCCTTGAGCGTGCGTTGTAACAAGAAAGGAAGTATACCCGTGTGAAAGTAGTACCATATCCGGCTCATGGCAGTGAAATGCTTCCGACAATAGCGACCCTACCCTAGACATTACCAGGCACGCACATGACATAATAGAATGCTTTGAAGGCGGAGCGCCTATTCTATCAGATGGCTGACTGGACTCCGAGGTTGTTGTCCAACTTGAAGGTAGTGTGGCGCTGATGAGAACACTGGTACTTGTTACTGTAACGTTCTGGCAGGGCAGTTTTCCTCATCTACTTGACCCAGGATTAAGGTTGCCGACACGGAGTTACAGGTTGGACTGGCATTACGATTGCAAGAACGTGCGTTTCTGGGTCGAGTGACTGTCAAAGTTGATATTCCTGCCGGTTAGTAGTCGCCTTCTTCTTGGGCGCTCACAGCGTTCACACTCTATATCACGGCATTCAACTATAGGTAATAGGTATTGGGGATGATCGATGACCTCGCACGACTTCACCAAGCTTCACCGCCCCTTCTTATCTACATTGTCCCTTGGGATGCAGCCACGCACACCCTACATAATATTAATCTAGGGATAGAATTGTACTCTTACATACACATGAGAATGTTATTGTGCAAGATCGTGCTAAGTTTCTGGAGATAATTCTGAACAACAGTATAATCGCCAGAAAGTTGCAGGTCTAAGGCGTGCTTCGGGTAGAGACAGAATACACGCCTACGTCACGCAGTCATCGTACGTATAACTTAGGGCTATTAACTGAGAAACCAAGGCCGCGGACAAGGGAGGCGGGGTATAAGAAGTATACGACCACATGAGACTAATACTGATATATGTGTCCATGACGGTGCCATATATATAAGGGTGTTCGGCGTCACGAAGTCCTTAACGAGAAGATCGTGGCTGCAGTAGGGGTGAAAGCTGATAAGGGTAGGTGTGGGCAGTAGTGCGGGGCTCGGTGGTTCGCATATATCAGCCGGGTTCAAGTATCGAGGACACCCTCTGGCTCGGTTTTCCCTCCCACCAAGCCTCCCATCCTACGAGAGTCGAGAGTCTCAGATCTTGGACTACGACTGACCAGGGTTATGGGGCGACCCGCGTTCTGGCGGGCATCGATGAATGAAGTGAATGAATCACCAGTAGTACCGCTCTCGGGATATACAGAATATATGAGCTCCTGCAGCTCGGGTAACAGCTCCAGAGGATCTTCCAATCGTAGACAATGAGAGAAGTCCTTGATAAGCCCGTCGTCAACGTAAAGGGTCTTCACGTTGCTGAACGACCTTAGAAGTTTTCGCAACTCGGTGCGATCGACCTCATTGTGTTCTTCAGATGACCGAAAATGTTCGTCATGTTCGAAAGAGAGATGCTCCACCGCAGAGAACATTTGGCTGTGCGAATTGGAAATTTGTGCCGCGGAAGATACTTGCCAGTCGAGGTGCCAGCAGTCGACTTCTATGTGAAGGGCAGACATCTCAGCCTCCTTGTGAGGATACACCTCCACATCAACTCGCTCGTAAGAGAACTCGAATTTGGCACTCTCTAACCTGAGGTTCTCTGTTGTGTTCATAAATTGCAGGAGACGTGGGACGAAAAACGTGACTTGGTTGAAGAACGTAATTTCGAGCTTCGCGAGGCGAGGAGCAGTGATCCGAGGAACAACCGCTTCCAAGTAAGCTCTAATGCCTCGGAACCAAAACCAGCGAAGGTTAGGAAGTGCGACGGGTGTCGTGATCGGCATATGCGACCGTTGCTCTACAGTATGGTTGGGAACAGGGGATGAAAAGTGAATCACGAGCGCCTTCAGCTGGGGCATGGATGAAAGCCATCGGAGCAGAGTATTTGGATGGAAGTAGGTGGATGGGTGGATCATCACAAGTTCGAGCATGACGAGGCCCACAGCAGTCGTAAGTAATCGAGATCCAGTTGGAAGGGCAAAACCAGACAGCGAGAGGCAACGTAGATGTGGTGCTTGAAGCGTATCGGGAAATTGCAAGATCGTACTATCGTCCTTAATCCGAGGCATGATAACCAGGTATTCCAAGATGGGGTATTCTTCGACGGTAACCACGATGAGCTTCTGCACACCCGTAGGAGGCATCCAAAGGCGGATACGACGGACGCGATCACGCTGCTTGAGAGCGAGGATTGTTTCCCCTTCATCTTTTGCGGTGATGTCGTAAAATCTGTTAAAGTAATCGATGACGAGTGGAAGGGGAGGCGAATGTGCCAGCATGTCTGTAACGGGTGTGCCTTCTGTACAGACAAGGGAAAGACCTAGGTAGAGTGATGACTCAAGGATGAGCTTTCGCCATCTTTGGCAAACTTGTGCGAGTTTGTACCACCAATGTTCGCCGACCCAGGCCCCCACACCCCCCATGAGACGGGCGTAGTCATTCTGGTCTTCGCCTAAAAGAAATGGTCGATAGAGATTAAATACGTGGAGAAGAGAATCATCATTGAGGGTGTGGATCGATGTAGTATGTGGACTGTTCCCCATGGGCCATATTTACTCACAAACCAATAGGCATAACAGGAGAACAAAGCGTACCTCTGCCGTTGGGACTCCGAGTCACCACATATTGCGATTGTTTGGATGGATTGAAGGGAAGAGGTAGAATGTGCGAGATAAGACATGCCACATGCCAGGAGAGTAAATATCGAGTATTTGCCAAGATGCGGTTCAAAATTGATAGTTCTTGAAGAGGTTTTGCCTGATACGCCGTCCCGTGAGCCGGCGTGAGTAATCTCTCGGCGAGTCCGGCGGTAACCGGTAACCTTTAGCTTTGGCGCCCGTAACGAACCAACGGTCCAACGGTTTTGTCTTGCCTCACCCGGTTTTGTCTTTCACCATCGCTTGCAATGTCCCGCGTTTGCGTTAACCTGTTTACTTCTGGCAATGGTGAGAAATACTCAATGTCCCCCAAAAAACCCTGAGAGGAACGGACAGCGACATCAGGTTGTCCTGACGTAGACGACGTTCATGATCTGTTATGATCGCGAAACTTTCCTTCTGAATCCGTGGGACAAACTGCGACGGGGCGTCCATTTCTTGAGGTACTCGTTCTCGACCGCCTGTTCTTAATGCCGATGCACAGCGAACACGAGAACGAAGTGCCTATGGTGAGAGACAGGGACAATACCGAAACGGGTTCGAACTCGGAGGAGCGGACATGCTCACAATGATGCCGGTCTTTTGGGCGTTGATATAACGTTCTCGTGCAGCGTCGACGCTGCGTCGTCACGTTCTCTCCCTATCTGCCTCTCCACCGGCAAACGTCCAGACGACTTCCTCGATCACCTTCTTGTTATTGGCAATGACCTACACGAATGCGTAATTTGTTGGGAAAGCATTTGCAGCGGGGCAAATATTATTATGACCACACTAATGACTCGGACACCGATCCTGGAAATATTCCCGAAGGCCGAGGCTTCTTGTTCGTTCGAACTGCTAGCGCGAGGGTTCCCTCCACTCATAAACACTTCTGTGTTCGAAGGATCAAATCCTTCCTTTCCTCCACTTCCTTTGACTATGGACCTGCCATGTGACTGATCCGGCATGACACATGGAAAGCAGCATCAGCAGCTCACCTAACAAATCGAAGCTGGCATTAGTACACTGCTCGAGCAAGATATTCAAATCGTCCGTATATCGTTATAGCGTCCCACTGACTCCCACATTGGCACATCATGACTGGTGGTCAGCCCCTGGCCCACATGTACCTTGTACTGTAGAAAAAGCTTGGAGCTTGAGGCCTGAGGTTTGACTGAGATTTACGGGAACAGCGTCGGGAACTGGCCAAGGAACGGTTGTCAGATCTCTTGCCCGCCGGCAGCCGGCCCGTTCAGTGCCTTGCCTGAGGCGATACTCTCATGATAATCGCTGTGCATGTTCTCTCTTGGGAACTCATATAATCACATTCATTGTAGCACACCTCACGAAATGTAAGGCTCAGGCCTCAGGACTCACTGGCACGCAAAAATCAATTCCCCTTTGCAAGCAAGTTTGCAGGGTTTTAGTTCAAGTTACAGCTAGTCACTAGTAGTCACTATACGATACTTGATACGATATCATGGAATAGTAGCCAAAGGGTATAATCGATATCGTCTCATCTGACACCTCATGCTCCAGTCCCGTTGATAAAAGCATTATATTCGGGGCACAAGGCAGACCAGGCGTCTTGAATGAGAGCTTAGCATAATCGCCCATTCATCAACAGAAGCAAACCCTCTCACCGGAAGTCACATCTGTTGATTGTATGTCCGGAATATCCTCGGCGAAAACAGCAGCAAAGCCCCTTAAGCGAACAACGACAGTTATTTTCAGCATCCATAGACGATTCAGAGAACTTACTCGGCCAGATGCCAATCAATATGGCAGTGGAAGAACCATGGACCGGGGTTATCAGCCACAAAGCGAATCGTGACTTCCGAGCCACTTTCCGCCTCGCCCAGGCTGACCACATCACGCACTACAGGGTTGTCCCAATTATAGGTATCATTCCCTGCACTGCGAACGACCCAGAAGGAATGGCCATGAAGATGGACGGGATGCTAACGAGACGTCATACACAGGACTCGAATGATATAATCGGCCAGGGACTCACAGGACCACCAACCACGGCTCCAGCCGGAATAGTCAACTCCACCACGTCGCCGCGGGTAAGCCCATAGATACTCCCAGCAGGTACGAGATCCTCAACACTCTGGGCACCAGACAAAATCTGGAGCAAAATGGGCACAGAAGGGTCCTCGAAGCTAGCGTTGTTCACGAAGAACCTAGTACCGTTCTACACCGTGGCGATCAACAGTCATCTAGAGCCGAGAGCCAATTGACCCACATTAGTAACATCCAAAGTGATATTACGATCTGCGCTCCCGGGTTGATGCGTTCCGGGCTGAGAAAAAACAGTTCAACCACGGTCATAATCGTAACCAAGCGAGGCATCTCACCACAGGGGAAGGCACCAACGGCTGCAGAGAAAACAGATCCTCAATACAGCCCCGCGCTCCAATTGACCAAGAGAGGACGTACATGAAGATTTGTTTCTACAAGGGGCAGGGTGCCGCTAGTATCCAGAGTAGTTGGGTCGCCATCAGACGCGCCAGCATAACGCAAAATTGCCGAATTGACCCCGTTATCAGTTGTATCGTCGGCCCTGTTCGGGAGCGCCCGGATCCCTAACGCTAGATTGGTACACGCAAGTGTAGATCCATTATCTACTTACAGTAGTTGTTGACAGGCTGGGTTGCATTCAGCTATGACGAAATCTTTCAGCGTCGGTGTGACCTGAAATGCCACACGTAAATGCTCACCACAAACGAGTATCGCTGGCCGGCAAAGATCTGGATCTGATCCACGTCCAGTGGCTGAACGTTGTTTCCATCTACCTCGATTATAGTCAATGTGTGGTCGTCGATGGAGAACTTCCAGTTTGGATCGCAGGAAATGGAAACAAGGCGGAAGCGGTAACTGCGGCGGAGGTCATAAACTCACACAATTGCCGGCAGGGCAGGTGAAGCTCACCTCTTGCCCTGTTGGACATTGACAACAGAAAGCGGCGTAGCAGGTCCACCAGCCCAACGACCCGCGCCGTTAATGAGCGTACTATTGAAGGCCGGCGGTCCCGCGGGTGGATTATGGGAGAGGTAGTGGTACCTGATTGTGATGTAAGCCTACCCTGTAAGGTATAGCGATGAGACAGAACAAGCGCACCAATCGGCAAGCGTGATGACAGTGGAATCTAGATTAGAAATTAGGTGTGCGCTAGAATCGAGAAAGCCAGATTTAGGATACCATCATCAAAATCATAGAGACCTGCTTGTGGATCTTGAGGGTCGCGCACAACAAGTGCACCTCGTAGGCCATCGCAATATTGAGTGGAAAAGTGACTGTGGTACCAGAATGTACCCTGAAACCAATCCGATGTCGATTCACACATCCAAGAAACAAAGGTGCGCTAGTAACGTACCGCCTGGGATGGAACCTCGAATTGGTATCGGAACGTATCACCTGGTATAATAGGACACTGATTCACAAAGGAAGCACCGTCGAATGCGTTGAAGGTATGCTGGTCAATACCATGCCAATGCTTGAACGTGGACATTAACAACTCTGAATAATCAAGATCGAATATACTTACTATGGACGTGACGACATCCATGCTCGTGTCATTGAGCTGATCGACGACGTCAATGACAAAAGTATCTCCCTGCCCAGCGCCTGGGTCATCATACGGTCATATACAGCACTCTTGAACCAACCTTATCTCCCACGATTAGAGGACCCGGGAATGTCCCGCCAGCAAGGACGGCACTAGAGAAGGACTGGTTGATATGTTAATTCAATACCAGGTGATGTGTACCCACGGGCGTGTGTAACCGTCCAGGCTAATGTTCGCATTGCTAATGACTAGAACAGCGCTAGGGCCAATAGACGCTCCGTTTGCTCTAGTTGAGAGTGAAAGTGTCAGGAAAACAAAGGAAAGTAGGTTAAGCATGATGAACGAATGATGGACTGTCTCAGAAAAATGGAGCAGCGAGATGCGCACGCTATTATTTCCCTGCAGAGAGGTTGGAGGGTTTTTATAGTCTCCTCGATAAGCTAGGCCAAAGGGAAAGGTTTCAGTTCTGTGATGGAAGAAGCGACATTAATCACAAAGCATACGTACCAGCATGGATCGGCGACAGCTTTGCGTATCACCGAGGACAATAAAAGCATCACAGCATAGGTACAACGTCACTCCTTAGGAACCATTGCAAACGTCTTCGAGATATATGAGAGAGACATCTTCCGTGGTCCGACGAAGTTGGCTGTTTACCTTCTTCGCACTGGTGTACCCCCCCTAGGCTACTAGGTGCCACGAACAGAGTCACTGGCATCTGCGTAATCATTTAGGCATCGGACTTGCGGTCTTCCTAGTATTGTAACAGCTCGTTCAAAGGTTGTTTGTCGTGACACGGAGAGCCAAGGTATTCTTGAGATCGGCTTTCAGACTCCTTGAGATTTGTCTGAGAGCTGCTCGAACTGCAGCCGGGCCAAACCACAGCCAGAGCCAGTCAAAACCGCGGCTGGGCCAAACTGCACGCACCCAAAATCATGCGTGGATCGTAGCACTCGATCCACTCAAAGGCACCACAGAATGTGTCGTCCACGGCGCCGGAGTTGAATACCCACAAGATATTTGTGTGCACGAGAGGTTGGCTTGGTCCGAGTTGGTCGGCTGTACTGAATAATATTCCCAAACGATTGAATCCTCGGCCAGCTCTGCGTACTAGCGGCGCCAGTAGGTCATCGTTACCGATCTGCGCCTCGAAGTGGGGTACGTGGTGGCCTAAATCACTAATGCCCTCCTGCTCCGCTACCCACGTTATGTCCCCGCACATCACCGGGGGCAGCCATGTGAGACTGTTTGAGTTGAAATTACTGAGCACAACAACCGCGCCAGCCATGGAGACACGTGGCGAGTGGCAGGAGTGATACTGATGCCAAAATTAGGAACAATCCAAATACTGTAGCCTTCTAAATTACATCATCGAATCCCATTCTCTCTGCCACGCTAATGCCGCGTTAATGATCTGCTGTTACGTGTTGCTGAGTTGAGCTAGAACCGACGAATTTCAAGCACGACAGCCTCGAACTTCCAGCACTCTCCATTCAGCGAGTGTTGGGATGTAGAAGTTAAGACTGGTCGAGCACTACTGTAGGCATCACTCTAAGTGCACGTGTAAGCGATGGGGTAACGGAATATTCGGGCAAAGCCCCTAATGGAACCAAATCCACCGTATTATCCACGCAATACGTCTCCGCGCGGCGAGATTCAAATACATTTCTCCTGGTGTTATGCTTGAGGCGTTTATGCCGAATCGCCAGAAGATGGCTCGTGCACATGGTGCAATGTTCTCTCCTAAATGTACACGTTTGAGTAACAGGAAACCGGACGACGTAACCAGTCTGCGAACCGTCATAGTCCATCTGTCATGTTGGTCAGTTTTCCTTGGGCCAATGGGCCATGCTCGAGCACGTTGCGGCAAGCAGCAGACCCGCATTGATGCCGCACAAAATGATCGCTCGGGCCCCGAGGTCAAACAAGCGAGATCATCGTGCTACGAACACATCAGCACCTTCTCGAAATGAAGCGCTTCTCTGAGTCGTACCCATCCGGTCCGACGGATGAGAGTTTAATCTTGGACGTTGCAAGAACTCCTTCCGTCTAGGCAACTTTGACGTCGATCCGCCGCGGTCGAGCGTGGACCTAAACCCTATCAGCCCAGCTATGAATGAGCTGTCCTTAGTCCTTTCCTGGAAAGGCGGCTTCGGAGCAAAGGAGACATTACGGGAGTCTGAATCCGAGGGGGAGGGTAAACAACTTGAACCCCCTCTGCTGCGTTTGGGGCGAGGGTGAGGATGGGGTTGGCTGCGTGAAGCAGGAGGGGGTGGCAGCGTGAAGGGTGCCAGTGAGCTTTGCTTGAACGCGCAAAGAGAAGGGTGAGCTTGATGATAGAGTACTACTAGAAGGTCTGAGGAAAAAACCCGCCAAACCCATGGCTTGGGTTTGGGTATGGGATGGGGGACCTACACCCGGCTAACCCATACCCGGATACCCGGATACCCAGCGGGTTTCAACTCAAACCAATGACGTGACCATGGCTGACCGAACTGTGACGATGACAGATACATTCCGAGGGTCGTTGTCGGAGGTAATGTAGCGATGATGAGAATACTAGTAAGTGCATTTTTCCTTATCTGACTTCTCTGGCCAGTTGCTGACACAGTGACAGGTCAGACTAGCATGGCCTTCATTGCAAAGGAGGTCCCAAGAACGTGTTTCTGCGTCGAAAGACTTGATATTCCCTCCAGTTACTAGCCGCCTTCTCCTGAGCGCTCACACTCTAGATCACGGCATTCTTCAACTATAGGTATTGGGGATGGCATGACCATTCAAGTTTCCAACGCTGGTGATGAATCTGACCGTGGCAAGGGTCCTACTAGCGCTGGCGACCACCTTATAGGTGCGAATGTTGCAGCTTCAAAGGAATTCAGGAGGTAATCTGCTCCTTGCAGAGTCAGGTTTAAGGTATGCTTCAGACAGAGACAGAATACTGACATAGGTACACGCGTGCACCATGCAGTCATCGTACGTATAGCTTAGGGCTATGCATCCGAGAAACCAAGGTGGCGGAGCGGACAAGGGAGGCGGGGTATAAGAAGTATACGGCCATGTGAAGCTAATATATGTCCATAAGTGTGTCATACTGTACAGTATATATGAGGGTGTCCGGCGTCACGAAGTCCTCAACGAGAAGATCATTGCTGCAATGGGGGATGAAAGCGGGCAGGGGGAGGTGAGGGCAGTAGTGCGGCTCGGTGGTTTGCATATGTCAGCCGGGTTCAAGTATCGAGGACACTCACTGTCTCGATCCTACGAGTGTCGAAGGTCACAGATCATAGATTATACCTGGCCAGGGTTATGGGACGACCCGCGTTCTGGCGGGCATCGATGAATGGCGAGAATGTATCAGCAATATCATCATCACTCTTATAAGTTAAACGATATATGAGCTCCTGCAGCTCGGATAACAGCTCCAGAGGGGCATCCAGTCGCAGACAACGACAGAATTCCTCGACAAGTCCCTCGTCGATGATAAGGGTCTTCACGTTGCTAAACGGCCTTAGAAGTTTGCAAAACTCCATGTGATCGACCTCATTGTGCTCTTTAGATGACCAAAAATGTGTGTCGTGTTCTAAAGCGAGATGCTCCACCGCAGAGAACGTTGGGCTGAGTGAATTGAAAATTTGTGCCATGCAGGATACCTGCCAGTCAAGGTGCCAGCAGTCGACTTCTATGTGAAGGGCAGACATCTCAGCCTCCTCGTGAGGATACACTTCCACATCAACTCGATTGTAAGAGAACTCGAAATTGGCACTCTTGAACCTGAGATTCTCTGTTGTGTTCATGAACTGCAGGAGACGTGGGACGGAAAACGTGACTTGGTTGAAGAATGTAATTTCGAGCTTCGTGAGGCGAGGAGCAGTGATCCGGGGAACAACCGCTTCCAAGTAAGCTCTAATGCCTCGGAACCAAAAATAGCGAAGGTTAGGAAGTGCGACAGGTGCCGTGATCGGCATATGCGGCCGATGCCTCTCCACAGTATGATTCGGAACGGGAGATGAAAAGTGAATCACGAGCGCCTTCAGCTGGGGCATGGATGAAAGCCATCGGAGCAGAGTATTTGGATGGAAGTAGGTGGATGGGTGGATCATCACAAGTTCAAGCATGACGAGGCCCACAGCAGTCGTAAGTAATCGAGATCCAGTCGGAAGGGCAAAACCAGACAGCGAGAGGCAACGTAGGTGTGGTGCTTGAAGTGTATCGGGTAATTTAAAGATCGTACTATTGTCCTTAGTCCGACTCGGAGGCATGATAACCAGGTATTCCAAGATGGGGTACTCCTCGTCGATGGTCACGATGAGCTTCTGCACACTCATAGGAGGCATCCAAAGGCGGATACGACGGACGCGATCACGCTGCTTGAGAGCAAGGATCGTTCCCTCTTCATCTTCTGCGGTGATTTCGTCGTGTTTGTCATAGTAATCGATGACGAGTGGAAGGAGAGGTGAATGTGCCAGCATGTCTGCAACGGGCGTGCCTTCTGTACAGACAAGGGAAAGGCCCAGGGAGAGTGATGACTCAAGGATGAGCTTTCGCCATCTTTGGCAAACTTGTGCGAGTTTGTACCACCAATGTTCGCCGACCCAGGGATCCACGCCGCCCATGAGACGGGCGTAGTCATGCTGGCCTTCGCCTAAAAGAAATGGGCGATAGAGATTAAATACGTGTAGAAGGGAATCGTTATCGAGGATGTGGATCGATGTAGTATGTGGGCTGTTGCCCATGGGCCATTTTTACTCACAAACCAATAGGCATCACAGGGGAACGAAGCGTACCTCTTTGATTGGGACTCGCCACTTATTGTGATTGTTTGGGTGAATTTAATGGAAGAAGTAGAATCTGTGAGATAAGACATGCCGGGAGAGTAAGTATCGAGTATTGCCAAGATGTGGTTCAAGATACTACAGTAGATAGTTCGCTCAGCGAGTTTGGTGTTTGGTAAACAGCCATTTCCTTTTTAGGGCGGTGACGTACTACCCTGGTGAATCGCACGGCGTGTTATCCTCGAACTTGAACTCCCCCCCACAAACGACACCTTGAACTCAGGAATGGATGAAGTAGAGCTTGGTGAGGGAAGTGTGTAATAATTGGGAATTATTACGAAGTACAAGCTAATTCTCTTACTGCAGCCCGCCTCGGATGAGGGGCATCCAAGGGCAGCGACACGTCGGGCAAGGTCTGGTCCGTTTATCTCTCAGAAGCGGATAGACAGGGCAGGGCACTGGCGGAGAATCGGAAGGGAGACACGCAAGGCATCCTCATCTTCGTATGTACCGTACAATGCACTCCGACCTCCCCTCTGACTTTTGTCGACGCAAGACTGGTCTCTTTGCTGCTACCGTGGCAACGTTCATCATCGAGAGCTACAAGCAACTGTTTTCAGATTCCGGCGCCACAGCCGTCCTCCTCTTGAACCAGATATCCCAGCAGCTTTCCTCGCTCTCGGCGATCACTACCTCCCAGGGTTCGTCTTCTCCGCCAACTTACAACGGCTCGTCCTTTCGTCCGACCCCGTCCGCCATTCGCACCAACATCCTCTATTTCCTCAGCCTGACTCTCAGTTTGATATGCGCCCTAGCGGCAACGCTGATGCAGCAATGGGCTCGGCGGTACCTGAAACAAGCCCAAGCCCAAACTACGTTGTACAAGCGTGCTCGCACGCGGGAGCACCTCTTCCTAGGCATGCAAGCGTTACGCCTCTCCCAGGCAGTCGAGGCAGTACCGGCCTTGCTCCACGTAGCCGCCTTCCTCTTCTTCGCCAGTCTCGTCGAGTTCCTCCTCTCCATCGACAGCACGGTCGGACGCGTCATTTTCGGTGTGATGTGCTTCTTTGGCAGCATCTACGTTCTCCTCACGTTTCTCCCAAATTCCGGTTCAACTCTCCATATCTGACGCCGTTCAGCCGAGACTCGCTCAAGTGGCTTCTCGTTGTCCCCATGGCGTCGGCGTTCCTCGGTATCTACTGTTTGCGATGTTTCGTACGCAACGAGACGTTCGAGAGGATCCTCGGGCGCTTTCTATTCTCCGCCCAGTCATTATTGTGGACGATGTCCGACGCGATGAGACGGTTACAGGAGGGCATCGACAAGAAGGCACTGCAGTGGACCGTGGCGACCGTCGATGGCGACGACGACATCGAGACGCTTCTCGAGGGTATCACTGGGTACCTTACGAGTGGAAGAAACACACTTTCTATCGTGGAGGACCTGCTCGATCTTCAGCAACCCAAACCGCTAGGACACCATACCAATCGACTCATCCAAACGTGCACCCGAGAGGGCGATCGCGGCGCTGCCGAGAACGTGCGCAGGCACCGGCCCTCATCTGTCTCGACACCGCACGGTTCTTGATGGGGGTCAACTACTCTTCTTTCTCCTACGGGATGTTCGGATACCAGACGTGGCCTTCGGTCAATTCACTGAAACGGGATGATGAGCTCGTCATCGCCATCAATGCGATTTCCACGGGCGCCTTGGCAGCCCGCGCCTATCTACGCTCCGTTGTCTTTTTAGAGGATCCACAACAAGCGGCGGCAGCGCTTAGCGACCACGCGCAAAAACTGTTCGAGTTCGTCAACGCGCCCTGGCCTAAGGACAGGCTTTACTCCTACACAGGATGCCACCTCCTCATTCTGCAAGGCTTCATCTCCGCCCTGCTCCCACATCTGAGCTCAGAAGAAGCGGTGCCTTCGACGAGCTTCCGAGCCGTCTGGGGGACGCTACCGCAGATTCTGAACAAGTACCCGCGGGGCAGCAATGCGGGCAATTGGAACCCCATGTCAAATAGTCGTTCTTGGACCTCAGGGTTGAACCGGGAACGCTTGCCGGAATCGAGCCCCCGCCTACGTTGCCGTGGGGCTCGGTCATGATCAGCGGGAGCGAGCCCATACGGTTCAAGAAACGGGTTATGGACACTGATGGTGTATCGCCTGTTGTTCAGCTGATGAGCATGCTTCGTGAAACTGTCGAAAGATTACGAATGCAGCATGCCCAAGCGAATAATGGTATTGTCCAGGAAGCCCAGGCTCAGGCCCAGGGCGATACCACTCCGGTGGAGGAACCGGTGCCTCCGCCAGCCCCAGCCGCATCAGAACGAGTCAGCCAGTTAGCAGTAGGGCAAGTAGGCCAGTCATCATCAAGTGCACCACCCGAGCCAAATTCGACACCAACAACATCGGGAAGCGAATGCGGATCGGGTCATGTGGCTTAGCGACGCCCCAAGGATGATCTTGTGGCTAAGGGAGTTGGACCAAGCCTTTGCTTGGTCCCAAAGAGTTTTATTTGGAACGGAATTCTGCAAACGACGAGTATGGACCATCAATCGATTCGATATTGTCTAAAGTAAAACCAGTTCACTACTGTTTTTTTGAGTTATTAGAGTCAAGAAGACGTGATTTTGAATGGGAAGGATTCTTTGGACCGTCTGACCCAATTTCATTTTGTGATTGTTTAGTTGGTTGTAGCACGCCCCAACTCAAAGAAACGCCCTGACCCTGCCTTATCATTTAACGCTGGTCTCATCGGCGGCCTGGTGAGTGTCTTTCAGTGCGAAAGGGCGCAGGGGTGCGATGCATCTCAATCACACAAACGTGTCTAACGTTGTTGTGGTGATTATTTGAGCTCTCCGATAGACGTGATATACTGGTGGGCCCAAAAAATAGGCCACAAAGTATGCGGCGACAAAAATCAAGAAAATGAAAGTAGGTAAACGTACAAACGGCTATAGCGGATATTAGCTACTACATCAACCCACGGTTCCTATGCACTGAGGAACCTATAGTAGTACGCCGCAGCAAGGACATCGAGGAAATGACCGTGTTCCTCACGGCTTGGCGAGGTTATTTGATGGTCGCGAATAGCTTTGACCAATTCAGAAAAAATCGTAGTTTTCTTCGGGTGGGGGGAAGTGTTCTTGAGCTGGCAGGATCGAGGGGGTGCAACCCGAGCCCAGTTACAAAGTTGCAGCTTCGAATGTCTGGGGGCCAATTCTGGGTTTGTTGGCTTGTTGCTGTTGTTGTGTGTGTCCGTGGGATTACGAGAGCCGAGGCCGAGAAGGAGGTCCAACTAGTAGGAGACGAAATGGCGCAACGCTTGCCACTCGAGGTTCTCGCACTTCCTGATCGTGCCTGTCTGCATGCCGCCTCTACTCGCCTCCACAGGGGTCACTCTCGTTTTTGCTTGCGGTGTTGGTCATAAGCCGTCTTCGTCGGATTCCTCCTGATCCGGTACAATAACCAGTTCAGGGTTCGGGAATCGGGTGGCAGAATCGGGCCAGACCCTTTGGCGACTAGGTGGGAGGGGAGTTTAGCCCCAGACTCTGAAGGGAAGTGGGAGGGACACCACGGACCTCACCTGGGACTCGGACGGTTTGGGCGGAAGGAGCTTCAGTACTGTATTTACCAAACACTGCCAAACACTTTCCCGCAAATTATGGGACTTTTGTCGGCCACATTTCTCCACTATTTCTCCACAACTTGTGATGAGTGACCAGTCGGGATCGTCTCATTTACAGGTGCTCTTCGAGGCTGCCCTACAGGAATACGAAAAGCAGACGGGCATAGCATTGGCAGAGCATCCACTCGCCGAGCGGCTCGGGAATTGTAACACAGTCGAGTCCGTCTTCGCCATACTTCATGAACAAACACAAGCCTTCGGTGAATTCCGGGGAAAGGACGAAATCACGAACTTGCTCAAACGTATCATATCAATTCTGTATAAACTTGCTGCAACTGCCCATTTTGGTCAGGCCTTCGGTTTGGTGTGTCCCCAGGCATTGACTAAGTGTTCAATGTCCCTGACCTTCATCCGACAGCATTTCCAACCTGTGACAGCAATATACACAGGCCTCGCTATCATGATTTCTGTATGTGCCTTTCCTCAGCCCCTAAGCACGCATCGGTGTGACATTCATGTCCATCAGAGCATCAAAGGCGTCATCGACGATTACATTGCAGTGGTCGATTTGCTCGAGTCGATCCAACACTTTCTGAATCGCCTCGATATCTTTACCCGGGTTCCTCCTACAGTCGCTATGACTGAGACAGTTGTCAAAATACTCGTGGAGCTGCTCTCCACCTTCGCATTGGCGACCAAACAAATCAAACAGGGAAGATCTAGTGAGTCCGTCTTCGGTGACGTATTGCATTACCTGACTCAACACAATACAGGAAAATTTATCAAGAAACTCCTTGGAGAGAAGGACGTCGAGGCGGTAATCCAAAGGCTAGACCGACTCACCCAGGACGAGGCTCGGATAACTGCGGCGCAGACCCTCGAGGTCGTCCACGGCCTTATGCATAATATGAGAATGGAAACGGATGGTGAACAAATACCACTAGGCTTATTGCCCACTGGGTGTTGAGTATTCTTCCCATAGACCGCAAGGCATCGGTGGACAAGATCCGAGATACCCTCGGTATGTTTTGTAGGTCACAGTGAAGTAACTCCGTGTCTGACTGAACATTAGAGACCATGCAACTGGTCGTGAGTGACGCCAGCAAGTCAAAACGTCAGCCATTTTTTCATGTTGCGATAGTTGTTAAGAATATTTGGCAGGTGACAACTTACAGCAAGATATTTTCAAGTGGCTATCACCACCTGATCCTTGGAGAAACCACAATATTGCCCGCAAGTCACGCCACCCTGGGTCTGCAACATGGTTCATTCAGGGTGACGCATTCTTGGAATGGAAAGGATCTGAGGCCTGGAGTTCCCTTCTATGGGTTCATGGAAAATGTCTGTTAATGCAACCCTTACACATTTGCAGTGACTGAAGATTTTCCTTTTCGTAGCGGGCATGGGAAAAAGTGTTCTTTGGTATGTCAAACTTATGATATTTCCGTCTCGGGAACTTATCGCGTTAGTCAGCTCTGCAATCATCGAGGACTTGGATGCTATGCGGAAAGCCGGGCTTGCCTCATTAGCATTTTTCTACTGTGATTCCAGAGAGGATCAAAAGAAGGACTTGCGTGGACTACTCTCTTCCCTCCTAGTTCAACTTTGTCATCAATCTGACCCATACTGGGACATACTTTCCATGTTCTACTTGGAACAAGCCAAGGGTCTCCGTCGTCCCAGCGATGATGCACTCGTGGGATGTTTAAAGGACCTACTTAAACTCCCTGGACTAGCCCCCGTGTACCTCATCGTGGATGCTTTGGATGAATGTCCAGACACACCTGCCATTCCATCGCCCCGTGCCGAAATCCTAAACCTCTTAGAGGAACTTATCAAGTCACAATTTCCGAATCTGCGCATATGCGTCACTGGTAGACTAGAGGCAGACATCCAGGCTGTCCTCACTCCTTTGGCTTTCCGTTCCGTTTCCTTACACGACAAGAGCGGACACAAGGATGACATCGACAACTATATCAAGTTTGTTGTTGACACGGATCCAGTGATGGAAAGTTGGAAAGTAGACGACAAGGAATGGGCCATCAGGGTTCTCATGGAACAAGCAGATGGAAGGTAAGGGCTATATTGGCCTTCCGCCTTCAAGGTTTAACGACCTCCCTCATATATAATGTAGGTTCGGATGGGTCTATTCTGAGATGGTCTATATTCGCCAATTCCCTGAACGTACCCAGGAACTACTAGCCAACTTATCAGCGATACGCAACGACATTTATCGCCGCTTCTTGGGAGAGATCAAGGAGGAAGATCGGGAATTGGCCCACTGCATGTTTCAATGTGTCGCCGTGGCTTCCCGCCCGCTCCATGTCGAGGAACTCGCAGAGTTTCTCGCATTTGATTTCACAGTTCGACCGATTCCAAAATTCTATGAGCATCGGCGCCGGAAAGTAGATGCGGTGCTGTCTCTATGCTCTAATTTGCTTTCCGTTGTCGAGGTCGATGGTTCCTCCATTATCCAATTCTTGGACAGTTCTGTGAAAGAGTACTTGGCGTCTCCCCATCTTTTTGATGCCAGTGACACTACTTCCCCCCTTTCTCGTGTTCTTAAGACACCCGCTCATACCCGCGCCGCACAAGCCTGTCTGTGCATTTTGCTACACCTGGATAACGACGTCACCCGAGACAGCCTCCAGGAATATCCTCTCGCTGAATATGCTGCAGAGCATTTGATTGACCATGTCCGATTTGAGGATGTTCAGCAAGACGTGGAAGAAGAGCTAAGATGTCTATTTGACCCAAACAAACGACATCTTGCGGTCTCGGTTTGGATACACGACCCAGCGATACCCTTCTGGAGGCGAACCGAACGAGCGGAAAGGCCAACACAGCCCAGTGGAACGCCTTTACATTATGCCGCTCTCTATGGCCTATGCCGTATTGTCGAGTACCTTATCACTGAATACTCACTGGACGTTCACTCGCGAGGCCTCGACGACGGGTCAACACCATTGCATGTGGTGTCGTCTCGGGGGTATATTGGAGTCGCTCGTATCCTTCTTGATCATGGCGCGGATGCGACAGCCTGGGACCAGCACGGGTGGACACCACTGCATAACGCGGCATTCACGGGAGACGTGACAGTCGCCGGCGTCCTTCTCGAGCATGGCGCAGACGTGACAGCCCAGAACAAGCTTGGATCGACACCACTGCACCAGGCGTCTAGGAGGGGACATGTGCAAGTTGCTCGCATCCTTCTCAAGCATGGCGCGGATGTGGAAGCCGAAGGCAAACACGGGTGGACCCCATTACATGAGGCGTCGTCTGGGGGATATATAGAACTCGTCCGTAGCCTTCTCGAGCACGGCGCGGATGTGAGGACGCAAGACACGTTTGGGTGGACTCCATATCTTGGGGCAACGTCTGGGGGACACGTGAAACTGGCTCGCATGCTTCTCGAGCGCGGTGCAGATGCGAAAGCCCAGGACAGGCCCTTGTCATTGCATGAAGCATCAGATGAGGGATATGCGGACTTCACCCGTGTCCTTCTGGAGCGCGGCGCGGATGCGAATGCCCAGGACGAGCAGGGGTCAACGCCATTACATAAGGCGTCAGAGGGTGGACACGCGGACGTCATTTTCGTCCTCCTCGAGCACCATGCGGACACGACAGCCCGGGACAAGCGGGGGTTGACTCCATTACACCAGGCATCTAGGAGGGGACATGTGAACGTTACTCGCACCCTTCTCAAGCACGGTGCGGACGCGGCAGCCCGAGACAAGCTTTCGTGGACCCCATTGCATCACTCGTGTATAGAGGGACATGTAGAAGTTGCTCGCGTTCTTCTCGAGCACGGCGCGCTTGCGACAGCCCAGGATAAGCTCGGGTGGAGCCCATTGCATGGGGCATCATTAGGGGGACATGTGGAACTAGCTCACTTCCTTATCGAGAACGGCGCGAAAGTGACAGCCAAGGACAATCAAGGGTGGACACCATTGCACCAGGTATGTGGGAGGGCGCGGAGCGGACAGCGGGGACATGCGGAAGTTGCTCAGATTCTCCTCGACGTTGGTGCGGATGTAGGAGCCAAGGACAAGCTCGGGTGGACTCCACTACATAGGGCGTTGTCCATGGGAGATGTAGAAGTCGCTCGTGTGCTTCTCGATCGCGATGCGGATAGAGAAGCCCGAGACGAGGACGGGCGGACTCCGTTGGATTGTGCACTGCCTTGGATGTTCGAGGAATATCCTCAACTCCTTTCCAATCCCTCCCCGGAAATATCAGGATCTGGACGTTGTTGTACTATGCAGTAACTACGTAGTAAGCCAAGCCGAGTAGTAGCTAAAAGGTTATAGTTGTGTTTTTTGAATTGCAATCCGGTTTTCTAATATTCCACACAGCGGTAAACACGATGACGCTGTCTGGGCCGTTCCAGATTTGGACTACGTAATATACAGTCAAGATAGGGTTAGGCCAGTGGCCGGTACGGAGAAAAGGGACAGTAAATATATGGGGGTAATAATCAACGACAACCGGGCATATAAACCAAGCCCTCACAGCGACTCATGCATAGAAATGATGTAAAAGGGGGACCCGTCTGAAGCAGGTCGTCAGGCAAGCCGTCAAGCAGGCCTTTAGCCACAAACAGTCACGTGGCAGTTTGTAGTGATGATGTGTGACATTTGACGTGTTGTGCTCAGAACTTTGAGAATGGATCAAGCTGGAAACATCGAGCTCGGTGAAGGAGGTTTGTCACCCGTTTGTGCTTATGAGAGTATGAAGTCAAGGCTGAGTCCTGGTGCATCCGAACTTTACAAAGGCAGTTCACGCAGCAACATTTCAGGCAAAGTCTGGTCTGTTTACCTTTCCAAAGCAGATAGACAAGACAAAGCACTTGCAGAGAATTGGATGGGAGACACTGAGGGCATCCTCATCTTTGTATGTCTCCGATTTCTCTTTGCCCATCTATCTCTTCCTGACTGTTGTTAAAAAAGACTGGTCTTTTCGCCGCCACAGTAGCAGCGTTCATTATCGAGAGCTACAAGCGGCTATCCTCCGATTCTGGTGCCGCAACCGTCACCCTGTTGAACCAGATATCTCAGCAGCTTTCCTCGCTATCGAATGGCACCCAGGATTCTTCTCCCCCTCCTCCACTATACAGCGACTCGTCCTTTCGTCCAGCCCAGTCGGCCATTCGCATCAACATTCTCTGGTTCCTCAGCTTGGTTCTTAGTTTGATATGCGCTCTCGCAGCGACCCTGATGCAGCAATGGTCACGCCGTTACCGGCAACTCGCTCAAGCCGAGACCACGCTATACAAGCGCGCTCGTACACGGGCGTACCTCTTCGAGGGCGTGCAGTCATTTGGCCTCTCTCGCGCCGTCGAGGCCGTACCGGCCCTGCTTCACGTGGCCGTCTTCCTCTTTTTTGCCGGTCTCATCGACTTCCTCTTTTCCATCGACAGCACAGTCGGACGCGTCATTTTGGGCGTTATGTGCTCCTTTAGTGCCATTTACATCTTTCTCACGTTTCTCCCAAACGTCCGGCCTAACTGTCCGTATCAGACGCCGTTCAGCCGAGACTTCCTCAAGTGGTTCCTCGTTGCCACCACGGCGCCGGCGCTTCTCACGATCCAGTGTTTGCGTTATTCCATCCCTAGTGACAAGTTTGAGATGATTCGCAAGCGCTTTTTTCTCTTCCTGCAGTCATTACGGTGGACGATGTCCGACGCGATGCAAACATTACAGGAGGAAATCGACAGGAGGGCGCTGCAGTGGGCCTTGGAGACTGTCGATGACGATGACGACGTTGAGACACTCATCGAGGGGATTCCTGAGTTTCTCAAGGCTGGAACTAGCACAAATGCGCTTCCCATCATAAAGGAACTACTTGACCTTCAACAACCCAAACCGCTAGGACACCAGATAAATCGACTCATCCAAACGTGCACCGCTGATGGCTACCGCGGTGCCACCGAAAAACTACGCAGACGTCGAGCCCTCATCTGCTTGGACACCGTGCGCACTTTGACTGCGGTGCACCTCAAGTCGTTCTCTTATGAAATGTTTGGGGACAAGACCTGGCCTTCTGTATACTCATTGGAGCGGGACCAAGACCCAGCTATTGCAATCAATGCAATATCCACAGGCGCCTTGGCAGCGTGCGCATATTTGCGCTTCATCTTCAAATTGAGAGGGCAAACACCCGACCAAACGCCTAACCAAACCCGCACCCACATTGAGAATCTCCGCCAGTTAGTCAATGCACCATGGCATGAGGTAGACCTCAGCTCGTTCTCCGAATGTCACCTCCTTGTTCTCCACGGCCTCGTCTCCAGTCTGCTTCCCCATCTGAGATCAGATGAAGTCCCTCCGACGAGCTTCCGTGTGGTGTGGGAGACCCTACCGCGGATTCTGAGTATGGCGCCATTGGTCAACTCAACTGCCCGATCGAGGGAGCTGCTTTTTGCGCTCTGGGCACAGCTAGAGAACACCGAACATGTGACCGACACCGATTATATGCCTCCCGTCCTTCAGTTGATGAGCATGCTGCACCCGATTGTCGAAGGCATACGAGTGCATGAAGCCCAAGCCAAGAGGAGGTTCCGGACGATAGTCAGGACGAGGGTGCTACCGGGGCTCTTCCTTAGTCGTCGAGCAGTCGGCTACACATCAAGTGCACCTGCGCCAACTGCGTTACCTGCAACGTGAAAGCGGACTCGGATCCTGAAGTTGGTCGGCCCAAGGAATCAAGGATATCTCTAAGTATGGGGTTGCAAGCCCGCAGAGACGATTATCCTATACGTTTCTTTTTCTTTCTTTTTTGCTTCAGCGGGGTGCCAATGGAGTTGATATAAAGCCAGATCGTTGCTGTACAGTGGGATGTATAACCTTGTAGCGTGGGGGGACGCGCCGAGTGAGTCCGGGAGGAGAGAGAGATTAAGAGGGGGGGGGGAAGGGATGGGAAAGGAAGGAATGGTTGGTTGGTACACTTGGTGGCTTGGCACTCCGTTTTGGTGTCTGGCTCGGTTCAGCATCCGGAATCCTTGTATAGAATAGTAGAATAAAAGGAGAAGGGGAGAAAGAATGAGAACGTGCAATGTGGACGCTTCCACCTGATCACAGTCGGGCCAGGGAGCAGAAAGAGCGAGAGGAAAAAGGGTATTCAAGGTTGAATGCTATTGGTCAGAGTCCGAGGGCGTGTTTATATACATGTTTCCCTAGCTACAGGGGTGACATTAGGAATGAGAACTAAACTACGAAAGGGATTTTCCGTGCAGGCGCAGCCGCGCTGACCTTACACCCTATCGTACAAACAGCCGGATAGCTTGCCGGTACTAGTATTTGCTATAGTGTAGGCCGTACTGCTGCAGAAGCTTAAGGATTCGTGGTCATCCTCGACACCCAACTGAATGAGTGAAGAAATATACAGTGATCGTCAACAATCCGTCTCGGGATGGGGGACATCCACTGGCAAGGGCAGCGACACACGGGGGGGGGGGGGGGACGCGGAAACACGACGTGAAAGAGATATCAGATTGTCCCCGACGCAGACGACGTTCATGATCGTTCAAGTTTACGATCGCGAACTTTCCTTCGGAATCCATGAGACAAAGCTGACAAACTGCGACGAGCGTCCATTTCTCGAGGTACTCGTCCTCGATTGTCTGTTCTTAAAGCCGATGCACAGCGAGCACGAGGACGAAGTGCCCATGGTGAGAGACAGGGACAATACCTAAACGGGTTCGAACTCGGAGGAGCGGACATTGCTCACAATGATGGCATTATGATGCAGGCCTGGCGCGGCCGCCTTTCGGGCGTTGACATAACGTTCTCGATCAAGGTGCAGCACTGCCAGTGGCATCGTCGCGCTCCCGTCCCTACAGCGCTCCCTGTCTGCCTCTGCACCAGCAAACAGCCAGACGACTTCCTCGATCACCTCTTTATTACGTTATTGACAGTGACCTGCACAAATGCGGGATTTGTTTGGGAAAGCATTTGCAACGGGGTAAATATTGTTATGACCACGCGAATGACACCGATCCTGGAAATATTCCCGAGGGCCGAGGCTTTTTGGCCGTTCCCGACGCCGTTCCCCTTGCTGTTCCCGCAAATCTCAGTCAATCCTCAAGCACCAAGCTTTTTGTACAGCAGAAGGTACATGTGGACCACGGGCTGACCGGGGCTGACCACCGGTCATGATATGCCAATGTAGGACGCTATAACGGTATACGGACGATCTGAATAGTGTATTGCTCATGTCAATCGAGCTGATGGATGTGGGCCTTCGATTTGTTAAATGAGCTGCTGATGCTGTTTTTCATGTTTCATGCCAGACTCGGATCAGTCACAGGGCAAGTCCATAATCAAAGGAAGTGGAGGAAGCGAAGGATTTGACCTTCGAATGCAAAAGTATTTATGAGTGGAGGGATCCCTTGTGCCAGCTTTTCTCGAACGACGTTGTCAGACGATCTCTGGCAGGCTGGCAGCCAGCCCGTTCGCTGTTCACGACGACTTTCTCGCCCATACGTGCATGTTCCTCAAGATATTCCTGGCATGTTCTCTCTTTCCGAAGAAGACAAGAATCACATTTATTGTAACGCATCCCATGAATTGTAAGGCTCAGGCCTCAAAACTCACCGGCACACAAAAATAATTTCGACCCTTTGTAGGGTTTTACTATTTAGTTACAGCTAGTCACTTTGTGATATCATGAACTAGCCAAAGGGTATAATCGATATCGTCTCCTCTGACACCTCACGCGCCAGTCCCTCTGATAAAGGCATTATATTCAGGGCACAAGGCAGACCAAGCGTCTTGAATGAGAGCTTAGCATAATCGCCCATTCATCAACAGAAGCAAACCCTCTCACCGGAAGTCACATCTGTTGATTGTATATCCGGAATATCCTCGGCGAAAACCACAGCAAAGCCCCTAAGCGAACAACGACAGTTATTTTCAGCATCCATAGATGATTCAGAGAACTTACGCGGCGAGATGCCAATCAATGTGGCAGTGGAAGAACCATGGACCAGAGTTATCAGCCACAAAACGAATCGTGACTTCCGAGCTAGAATTCGCATTGCCCATATTGACCACATCACGCACTGTAGGGTTGTCCCAATTATAGGTATCATTCCCTGCACTGCGAACGACCCAGAAGGAATGGCCATGAAGATGGACGGGATGCTAACGAGACGTCACACATAGGACTCGAATGATATAAATAGCCAGGGACTCACAGGACCACCAACCAGGGCCCCAGCCGGAATAGTCAACTCCACCACGTCGCCGCGGTTAAGCCCATAGATACTCCCGGCAGGTACGAGGTCCTCAACTCTCTTGGCACCAGACAAAATCTGGAGCAAAATGGGCACAGAAGGGTCCTCGAAGCTAGCGTTGTTCATGAAGTACCTAGTACCGTTCTACACCGTGGAGATCAACAGTCGTCTAGAGTCGAGAGCCAATTGACCCACATTAGTAACATTCAAATTGATATTACGATCTGCGCTTCCGGGTTGATGCGTTCCGGGCTGAGAAGAAACAGTTCAAACATGGTCATATTCATGAATGAGCGAGGCATCTCACCACAGGGGAAGGCACCAATGGCTGCAAAGAAAATAAATCCTTAATACAGCCCCGCGTTCCAATTGATCAAGAGAGGACGTACGTGAAGGTTTGTTTCTATAAGGGGCAGCTTACCGCTAGTATTCTGAGTAGTTGGATCGCTAATAGACGCGCCAGCATAACGCAAAATCGCAGAGTTGACCCCATTATCAGTTGTATCGTTGGCCCTGTTCGGGAGCGCCCGGATCCCTGATGCTAGATTTGTACACGCAAGTGTAGATCCATTATCTACTTACAGTAGTTGTTGACAGGCTGAGTTGCATTCAGCTATAACGAAATCTTTCAGCGTCGGCGTTACCTGAAATGCCACACGTAAATGCTCACCACAAACGAGTATCGCTGGCCGGCAAAGATTTGGATCTCATCCACGTCCAATGGCTGAACGTTGGTTCCTTCTACCTCGATTATAGTCAATGTGTGGTCGTCGATGGAGAACTTCCAGTTTGGAGCGCAGGAAATGGAAATAAGGCGGAAGCGGTACCTACAGCGGAGGTCATAAACTCACACAATTGCAGGCAGGGCCTGCAAGCTCACCTCTTCCCATGTTGGACATTGACAACAGAAAGCGGCGTAGCAGGTCCACCAGCCCAACGACCCGCGCCGTTAATGAGTGTACTATTGAAGGCCGGCGGTCCCGTGGGTGCATCGTTGGCGAGGTAGTGGTACCTGGTCATGATGTAAGCCTACCCCGTAGGGTATGGCAATGAGACAGAACAAGCGCACCAATCGGCAAGCGTGATGACAGTGGAATCTAGATTAGAAATTAGGTGTGCGCTAGAATTGAGAAAGCCAGATTTAGGATACCATCATCACAATCATAGAGATCTGCATGTGGATCTTGAGGATCACGCACAACAAGTGCACCTCGCAGGCCATCGCAATATTGAGTAGAAAAGTGACTGTGGTACCAGTATGTACCCTGAAATATTCCGATGTCAATTCACTCAATCAAGACATAATGACGCGCTCGTAACGTACCGCCTGGTCTGGAACCTCGAACTGGTATCGGAACGTATCGCCTGGTATAATAGGACACTGATTCACAAAGGAAACACCGTCGACTGCGTTGAAGGTATGCTGGTGAATACCATGCCAATGCTGAACGTGGACATTAACAACTCTGAATAATCAAGACCGGATATACTTACTATGGATGTGACGACATCCATGCTCGTGTCATTAAGATGATCGACGACGTCAATGACAAAGGTATCTCCCTGCCCAGCGCCTGGGTTATAATACGGCCATATACGGCGCTTTTGAACTAACCTTATCTCCCGCGATTGTCGGACCCGGGAATGTCCCGCCAGCAAGGACGGCACTAGAGAAGGGCAGTAGATATGTTAATTCAATACGAGGCGATGTGCACCCACGGGCGTGTGTAACCGTCCAGGCTAATGTTTGCGTTGGAAACGACTAGAACGGCGCTAGGGCCGATAGACTCTCCGTTTGCTTTAGTCGAGAGTGAAAGTGTCAAAAGAATAAAGGAAAGCAGGTTAAGCATGATGAGCGAAGGATGGTCTGTCTCAGAAACACGGAGCAGCGAGATGAGCACGCTCTTATTTCCCTGTGAAGAGGTCGAAGGGGTTTTATAGTCTCCTCGATAAGCTAGGCCAAAGGGAAAGGTTTCAGTTCTGTGCTGGAAGAAGCGACATTATTCACAAAGCATACGTACTAGCATGGATCGGTGACAACTTTGCGTATCACCGAGGACAATAAAAGTATCACAGAATAGGTACGTCATCACTTCTTGGGAACCATTGCAATCGTCTTCGAAATATTCTTCCGTGGTCCGACGGAGTTTGCCGGTTTACCGGCTACTAGGCTGCCTAAGCACCATGAACAGAGTCGTCTGCGCGGTCATTTAGGCATCGGTCTTGCGGTCTTCGTATTATTGTAATAGCTCGTTCAAAGGTTGTTTATTGTGACACAGAGAGCAGAGGTATTCTTGAGATCGGCTTTCGGGCGCCTTGAAATTTGTCTGAGAGCTGCTCGAACTGCAGCTGGGCCAACTTGAAACCGTACCTAGTCAAACCCGCGGCTGGGCCAAACTGCAGGCCCCCAAAATTATGTTTAGATCGTAGCACTCGATCCACTCAGAGGAACCGCAGAAGGTCGTCCACGGCGCCGGAGTCGAATACCCACGCGACATTAGTATGCATGAGAGATTGGCTCGGTCCGAGTTTGTCGGCTGCACTGAATAATATTCCCAAGCGATTGAGTCCTTGGCCAGCTCTGCATGGCGGCGCTAGTAGATCATCGCTACCGACCTGCGCCTCGAAGTGGGGGACGTGGTGGCCTAAATCACCAATGCCCTCCTGCTCCGCCACCCACGCTATGTCTCCCCACATCATCCGGGGGCAGCCATGAGAGACGGTCCGAGTTCAACAGCCACGTCAGCCATGGAGACACGTGGTGAGTGACAGGGGAGTCGTACCTTATGCCAAAATCAGTAATAACCCGAATACTGTAGTCTTCCAAATTATATCATCGAATCATCGAATCCCGAATCTCTCTGCCACGCTAATGCCGCATTAACGATCTTCTGCTGTTACGTGTTGCTGAGTTGAGCTAGAGGTAATTCACCTGCCGACGAATTTTAGGCATGACAGCCTCAAACTTCGAATGGTGAGTGGCTGACATTTTCGGATGTCGAAGTTCCAATAAGGTCGAGCACTACTGTAGGTATAAACCGGAACCAGTCTCATTCTCGGTGCACGTGTAAGAGATGATCCCACTCACATCGACTAGCACAGGGTAATGGAATATTCAGGCAAAGCCCCTAAAGAATTGCAGTCATGATGCCGCATTACGTCTCGGCAAGGTTCAATTCTCCGGGTGTTATGCTTAGGCGTTTTATGCCGGGTCGCTAGAATATGGCTCGTGCATATGGTGCAATCTTCTCTTCTAAATGTACACGTTAGAGTAACAGGAAACCGGACGACGTAACCATTCTGCGAACCATCATAGCCCATCTTTCATGTTAGTCGGTTTTCCATGGGCCAATCAGCCATGCTCGAGCACGTTGCGGCAACGCCGGCAAGCAATACCCTAAATGCGGACCCACATTGATGCCGTTGAAAATTATTGCCCGGGCTCCGAGGCTAAACAAGCAAGATCATCGTTACAGTAAGTCATGCTACGAGCACTTCGAGTCACACCGTCCCGTCCGACGGATGACCTTCCTTCTAAAGACTCAGTAAAGAGTTGAAACTTGGACGTTGCAGCAACTCTTCCAATCTAGGCAACTTTGACGTTCATCCGCCGCGGTCGAGCGCGGACCTCGGCCAAGCTAAGAATGAGCTGTCGTTAGTTCTGTCCTGGAACGGCGTCGGCTTCGGCTTCGGAGCAGAGGAGATATTACGGGGGTCAGAATCCGAGGGGGAGGGCAAACAAACCTCTCTGCTCGCGTTTGGGGCGTTGGCGTGGCGTTGGTGGCGTGAAGTGCCACTGAGATTTGCCTTGAACGCGACGAGAATCGCGAAAGGTCTGAGATCACCGTCGTGGGAAAAACCGCCACACCCGGCTAACCACACACGATTAACCAGCGTGTGCTAGACGACACTAGGCTAGACGACACCTTGGTGGTCGCAGGCAACTTTTTATTGCCCGGTCGGATTCCCGATCACGAATACTCGTATAAACGAGTAACTTACTCGCAGTCTCGCACCGAAGTACGAGCCGAGTACGAGTGGCGGCAAGAGTGGCGGTTCCTTGGGCTGTTCGGAGAATCCCGACAAGTACTCCAATTGAAGTACTCGTACAGTAGTGAGAATGCGGTCCTTTGCTAAGGGCTATATTCGAGGGAAGGCGGGGCATCAACATCGCCATATGTAGGCATCAGCACGGATGGCGTTGATAGTCCGGGTGAATAGAGTTCATATCGGAATGGAGATAGTGCACCGGTCCAAGCGCGCTCGTGAGTCGAGCGAAGCTAAGCCCTGGCTCGTGGCTCTGAGTCGTGAACTGGCCCGAGCGGCTTCATCCCATATATTCTGCGAAGCTGCGCTGTGGGTGTGCAAGGCTAGGGTGGGCTTTCCAAAAAGGTGTACCGTAAGATGTGAGGTCGATCCGCATGGTATTACCAAATATAGTTGCAAGTCCAGACTCGAACGGGCAGAATCGGGGCTAGGGCAATGTAGTCCGAATAAGGCAATAGGATCTGGTCTCATCGTTTCATTTTGTCCCTCTTCACTTTCTGTCTCTGCTCCCTGAGATGTCTGCTCACTCTCAAGACATCGAAATTAGCGTCACCCCGGCAGTGAAGGATCTGAGGAGCTTGTTTGAGCAAAAATCCAGACAAACCTCCCCTGCAATGCCCACTGCCTCTCTTCGCCCCGATGACAGCGTGTTATTTGGCACTCGGCCGTCAGCCAGCCGTCGCGCCTCACCGACGCCACTCCCCGACGGTCAAACAGAGTCTTTGACCCCTCAGCCCTCACCCACGCCCCCAGAACAGACTTCTCTGCGCAAGCGACCCCCACCGCCCCCGCCGCCGTCTCGGGGACCGAAGCAACAAATCGGATCGCCATCTCCTTCTACCTCTCCTCGACTCCGCGCTACCTTGGAACAAGGTAATCTACCAGAGAACAGGAGCCCACCTTCCGTCAAACAGCGTCTTGCGGCGAGACTCCCACCCCCCGTACCCGAACTTCGCCTAGATCGAACCAGTGATGTAGAGCTTAATTCTGATATCAAGGGTAGTGTTGGTGCACCACCAACTAGTCTGGAGTGAGTGCTGTTTTTCCCAGATCGCCATTTGAAGCCGTACCCAATGATTATGTGCTACCTCTGCTTTGGTCGGAGAGAAGGCTTACCGGTTTACTAGTTCAACAGGACCCCTTCCGCCTCCACGGCCGCGTCGCCCCGTCCAACCGCCTGCCATACAAACCACGCCCTTTGAAGACCCATTTGAACCGGACTCAGACAACCTTCCTACCATCCCTCCCCGCCCCAACCAAAAGCCACCATTACCACGTCGCCCTGGCCGATCATCTTTTCCCCCAGGACCTGACGGCCACCAAACTGAACCAGAATTCGATGGCGAGGCGGTACCCTTGGCCCCTGATACCCAACACTCGCGACGTAAACCCGCCCTATACGCGACCCCTCGAGACTCTCAGTCATCGTTTGGTAGATCTAGTGCAAGTTCATCTAGTAGTATAAGCCGTGTAACCAGCGAAAGCGACGGGGGCGGTCTACCACCAGCGATCCCGCCACGCTCCATTTCTAGAGTGACGGATGAGCCGCTCACCATGTCACCTGTCTCGCCCTTCACCGGGACACCAGCTCCGCCGCTCCCTCTGCGTCGACCACCTCTTGACAGCTCTACTTCCTCTTCTCCCCCGCGCGTAATACGTAAGGCATCGGGACATACGCCCCCTCCGGTCCATGCTTATTCTCCACCTCCATCACGAATACCCTCGCTGCGTCAAGGTTATCATTCCCGTGCGATATCTACGTCTGCTTCTTTCCCGCACGCTGCGCCCCAAAGGCAGAGTACGCTTGATTCAGACGATGTAGATGCTGGTACTCAGACGACGGAGGCCGTTATTACGGACGGTGAGATAGGCGACGCGGCTTCCGTATTTCCTGGGTCTACAGGGCCAGGGAGCCGCAAGTATGGCTCTGCGATTAGCAAGCTGCCACCGCCGCCAACACGTATCATTGCCCCTGGCGATATGCTACCTGCCGTCCGTCCCCCTCTCAGTGATGATGAATCTGATGAGTACACCGAAGAAGAGGACGCCAAAGTTAAACTCGCGAATGCAATGCCGGACACTAGTCGTTCGTCGCGACGACGCCCTGTCCTTAAATGTCACAAATATGACACCATCCAAGTTCAAACACAAACACACTCAGCTATCATCTGTGCCGCCGGCCACGTATATGTTGCAGCCACAGGACACCATGTCAAGGTCTATGATCTCAGCCTATCCGAGAGTCCGATATTATCGCTTGACCACAAAGACGTGGGACTTAAGGAACTTAAAGTTACCAGCCTCGAGTTCTGCCCAACTCAGGACAAAGGCCGCTATGTCTGGATTGGTACCAAAGATGGCCACATGCATGAGCTCGACGTGACGACTGGCAAGCTTATGGGTTCAAGACTATCAATTCATTTGAATGCCATCACGCGGATACTCCGCCATGGCGATGAAATGATTTCACTTGACGACGGTGGAAAGGTGACCATCTGGATGTCCGCAGCCGCTGGAGAGGACCTCCATCTGGCTTCCGCGCAGGTTCGCAATTCGCGCATATCCGATCGCCAGGCATTCGTGGAGATGTTCGCTGGCAAGCTATGGACTTCTGCGCGCGAAGCAACGGCTCACGGGGCACGGGGCCCAGCTGTGCGTATCTATGATGTCCTGACTCCAGGATCCGCGACGCGCTCTGTATTACCCACGGAGCATGTTGGAACGATCACATCGGGCACAATCCTACCATCACATCCAAATCATGTCTATCTCGGTCACGAAGGTGGCTTCGTTACCATCTGGTCGACGGCAACGGACGATGGTGTCCCTGTGTGTGAGGAAGTCATGCGCATCTCAAATTCGGATGTTCTTTGTCTCGAGGGAATTAATGATCGATTGTGGGTCGGTGGGAGGAACGGCACCATTGCGGTGTACAGTGTCGAGTCCCGCCCTTGGATAATGACCAACAACTGGATTGCTCACTCGAATAGCCAGTCCGTACTGCCGTTGCAGAAGATCGCAGTAGATCCCTACAGTATCGACAAGATTGGCAGGCTGTGTGTCTATAGCGTCGGCCGAGATGACCATGTCAAATGTTGGGACGGCCTTTTGGGAGCAGACTGGCAAGGTGACCATTTTGGGGTGATCTTCTATCTCGAAAGTTACTCAAGGTTTCTCTCTTTTATCCACAGACACTGAACTCTTCAAGCTGGAGAAGAGCTTCAGTCAGTTCCGTAACATAAACATCCTTTTTGTTTCATGGAACATTGGCGCAACTAAACCCGAGCAACTGTCCGGGAGCAAAGAGAATATTTCCATCCTGTACGACGCACTGAAGAGCGTGGAATCTCCCGATATCATCGTGTTTGGTTTTCAGGAGGTTGTGCCACTAGACAAAGCGAACGTCGCGAAGTTCCTCAAGAAGAAGAAAGGGTTAGAAGGAGCTTCGACCACATTACACGCGGAACACCGACGGTGGGCAGACAAGCTGGTTGGCGCAGTGGCGTTTGCTTTGCCAGATGAACGGTACAAGCTTCTTTATGCGAAAGAGCTTGTTGGGTTGTTAAGCTGTGTGATGGTCAAGACCAAGGAACTGGCGGCGACTCGAGATTGTGCCGCACATACCATTTCACGGGGTGTTGGAGGTAGATTTGGCAATAAGGTATGTGCCATTCTGCCCGGTTTTCAATGTCCAGTTTTACACAACGTTTTCGTTTTTCAAGGGGGCCGTGGCTGTCAGACTCCTTATAGACGATACTTCCCTGTGCTTCCTAAATTGCCACCTGGCTGCCGGACACAGACGAGTTCGCGACCGGAATGCGGACGCTGCCGCGATTATTGAGCACGAGAGGCTTTTTCCAGTATTGGAAACTCTAGATGAAACCCTTGCTCTAGTCGGCGGCGGCGATGGGACAATGGCTCTCGACCACGAGATTGTCTTCGTAAGTACCTGGTGTACAACTTTCGAACACCGACTACATAATTGACCATGGTACAGATGAGTGGGGACCTGAACTACCGAATTGACCAACGCAGAGACGCAGTCGTATCGTCCGTCCAGCAGAACACGTTTCAAAACCTCCTGATCCACGACCAACTGACGAAAGAAATGAAGACCAACATCCGTCTACGCTCCTTCATGGAAGGCCCCATTACGTTCCCGCCGACGTACAAGTACGACCTTCACAGCACCGAGTACGATACCTCGGAAAAGCGGCGTATCCCGGCGTGGTGCGACCGGGTGTTATGGCGTGCGCGTGACGCGACGCGAGTCGAGCAGCTACACTACCAGCGATATGAGCCGGATATCTCGGACCACCGACCCATCTCGGCGGGATTCCGTGTGTTGGTCAAGTCGATCCAGCACGATGCGCGGGAAAAAATGAAGGAGGACGTCGAGGCGCAGTGGTCCGTGCGCGAAATGCAGCTACTTGTAAACGCCCGGGCATTTTACACGGCGCAGCTGGTTCTGTGACGAGTGTGGCTTGCCGTACATTCTCTCCTCGTCGACATTCTCGCTTTCTAGCAACCTATATGATACCGGACTTTTAAAAAGTACTTGTATAGACAGTGTCCCTTTACTGTGGTTTCACGACATTTGTATCGTATGCCACCCAGCGAGCGAAGATTGCTGGCATAATTGATCATTCATTACTATAACATCATACAGTATCAACATAGACGAGCCATCTGCTCAGCCAGAAGGAGCGAAATAGCTTCACAAATTCACAGTCGAGACGGCACCCGCTGTCGGAATTTACCCGTCCTCCACTTCCCGCCTTCCCATTTATCCCAAACGCGTGCGGCGCGCTCGGCATCGAAGCGCTCTCTCCGCATGGCCTCCTCGAGTCTCTTTCCGGGGTGACGCAGCGACCACGCCACGCGCTCGTTGATCTCTGGCTCTCCACGCGCCTGCACGGGAAACTCCGGTGGACGGCCGTACGCGATGGCTGCAGTCCGAATAAGGATCGCACTAATGATAATAAAAGCAAACGTAGCATAAGCACAAGCACGGAGAACTGTATGTACAGTAGTGTGAGGGGAAAGAAGACGCACGCTGTGAGCCCGTATATGGGCTTCATGCCGCCGGCCTCGCGGCCGGTGAGGAAGCGGTGCATGCGCACGGCGCGAGCTGCCGAGTCTGCGCTCGTGGACCAGGGCTGGGGCCAGGGGACGTCGCTGTGGGTGTGGTATTGAAGTTCAAGGGCGGCAGTCTCTGCGTGCGCCTCTGCTTCGAGGAAGGGGCCCCTGGGCTCCGCGCGCTCGGGGAACGTGGTGGAGAGGAAGGAGGCTAGCGGGTGCGAGAAGAGGGTGTCCACTTCGGGGGCGTTCAGTACTGGCTGGGGCCACGAACAACGACGCTCTCAGTTTTTTGTTGGTGGAGGGAGAAGGGAGGAAGAATAGACTGACCGTGAGGGTGTTGTCGAGGATGAGTACGACTACGCTGTGCGTGTCATTGGTAACGTTGTGTTAGGCGCGATGTGAACGTGGGAGGGTAGAGAAATACGCACGGCGTCACGAGTACCTCGTTTCCGGCGAGAAAGGGGTCGAGGATGCAGAGGAGGGGCAGTTTGTGCTTGTCCTGCGGAAGACCAATCTGTGCGGTGTCAGCGCAAACGACCAGTGCAATGCAAGGTGGAAAAATAGCACCTCCTCGAACGCCTCCCGTCTCTTCAAGTTGAGGGAATGCAAACCTCGTTAGAATCGGACTAGCAAGGAGGACGCGTGATATCAGGACGCACCGCGGTGTCCTCGATCGTCTCGTCGTCGTCGTCTATCCTTCCCCCTGGGAGTGCGGTGTCACCAGCATAGGAGCTGAGCGTCTTGGCTCGCCTGTTAAGCATAGCGTGTCCATTCGAGGGTGCTGGTGCTAACGTGGCCAAGTGGAACCCTTACTGGCTAAGCAGAACGTAAAGATCGCCCGCTCTTCCTACGAACAGCGCCACGAGCACCGCGGCGCCGTGTGTGCGGGGGTAGGGCGGAGCTGGACGCTTCGTACGATGCGTTGAGAGGTTCCGGAGGCATCTGGGGAAGATAAGAGTGTGGGGTCAGCCGAGTCTCGGTTGAGTGGGGTGAACGAGAGGGATGGGCGCACAGCTCGGATTCACACTTGAGGGGGTGGGGCGTATCTCGCACGCGTAGCTTGGGTCTGTGGAACTTGTAGAGCGCCGAGTTGGATGTTGTGATACCGCGCGAATCCTTGGGCGACATACCCTTGGAGAGTGGGGGCGGACCGTCGATCCCGTATTTAGGCCTCTTTGACCTTTTTGAGTGGGCATCATGATGGTCGCGTGGCCTATTGCTTTAACCGGGTCTTACCCGTCCCGTCCCCGGCCTCCCTGGTTCTCAGCACATCTTGACAGCAAACCACATCCACGGGACGGTTTCCAGTCATGTATGGCTCTGGAACAACACCAGGTCTATTCAGTTTCACCAGATTAACTGCTCTCTTCTTCTCTGTGTGGGTTTCACTCAGCTCTGGTTCTAACTATGTAGGTCACTCTTTTCTGGGACTGGAATCTTGTTGATTTTTTGCGTTTTTGGCGTGCAGGTAGTTGGCGGTGAGTTGTCATCCTGACCCGATTGAACAGAGAATCAGGATTCGGAGCATCGCGCCCTTTTTCATGATCCATCTGAACACATACGCTCTTCTCGTGGGGGGACTTTGCTCCCGCACGCCATCCATCCCCATTGCGCGCCCTTAGTGGGCTCTTTCTCTTTTACGTCTGCAACGGGGCCTACTTGGTTGCATCTATGTACTCAACATGTGGCATTTTTAGCGTACCTTCCGCAATTAGGCGCGCGTCTTCATCTCACACATACCCAACTAAACGTGTTCGCCGTTGCCGGCAACGGTGCGGTTATCTCACGTTTTCTTTTGCGCGTTTTTCAATTTTATCTCAGTTGGGGTGTACATGAGTGGCCCGATTTTGGGGAGAATCGTCGACAAGAGGGGCCCACGACCGCTTCTGATCGCCGCGTTCATACTCCTCCTGTGTGGTTATTCTGGAATACGCGGTATCTTTGACGCAGGGCTTGGCAAGGAGGAGGATCTGAGCAGGGTGCACATGATCATCCTGGTCCTGTGTAGTCTTATCAGTGGTGTCGGCGGGCATGCTGGTATGGCCAGTGCCATGAATACCACGGCAAAAAATTTCCCAGACAATCTCGTGAGTCCCACCACACCTGATATCCTACCTCAGTGTATTTAACACCCTTCCAGCGGGCCGTCACCGTTGGTCTCGTCATGTCCGGTTTTGGGCTCTCAGCATTCTTTTTTTCGTCTATCTCGCACATACTCTTCCCAGGCAATACGTCGGATTTTCTACTTGTTCTCGGGCTGGGCACAGCGATTCCTATGGTCTTTGGGTTTTTCTTTGTGCGGATTATCCCCCTTCCCTCGTATGGAGTGACTACGATCGCCGCGGATGACTACCAGCCACTGGCTACGTCCTCTGGCTCGGATGAACGCCAACACTACGACTCTAGGTCAAAGCTCTTGCAATATCAGTCCGACGCGACTGATGAAGGAGAATCTCGCGAACCTATGTTACATCATACCCCACGAACGCACGATGGCGTTCTTCATGAACCCTTGGCCGACTCTGTGGAACTTTTCTCAAGTGACTTTCAAAACCGCAGTAACCCTGGTAGTATATCGCATCCAACTCGAGAATCTTCGAGTGAGAAGATCGTGGAAGGACGCGGGGTGAACTTATACACATGGACTCTATGGAAGTCCGTCGACTTTTGGATTATGTGTTTCATGCACGCCCTCTGTGAGCTTTGCTTAGTCTATTGGTTTCGACTACTGTTCTAACAACTCGAAGTGGCTGGTACAGGATTGATGTGTGGGTCTCTTTCGCACGTGTCTTCACGTTCATTTCTTTAAGTAGCGCATCAGATATCAACAATGTGGGCTCGATCGCCCAAGCCCTCCTTGCACATAGTAACCCAACATATGATGAAGCCGAATCAGCTATCTGGCAAGCGGCGCAGGTGTCCGCCATAAGCCTGGCGAGTTTCTCCGGGCGCATCCTCATCGGGATCGCAGCGGACACGGTCAAGTCGCGTCTCCGCCTACCACGCTCGTTTTGCTTGCCAGTTATGACTGCTTTGTTCATTCTTTCACAGTTGTCGCTTACAGTAATTGGCGATGTACGCCACCTTTGGATGGCAAGCGTGCTTTTAGGACTAGCCTACGGCTGTTGGTTTGGTTTGCTGCCGACAATATCCATCGAGTGGTTCGGCCTCGGTGCGTAAAATTTCCTCTCTTATTGCTGCGCGGTGTAGTTAAGTTACGTGCAGCTCACTTCTCCGAGAATTGGGGGATAATTTCGGTCTTCCCAGTTCTGGGTGGAAATCTTTTCTCCATCGCCTTTGGGCGCAACCTCGATGCGCATGAGCCGCTAGCCGAGGCAGGCCCGATACCATCACCCTCAATCACTGCTGCTCGATGCCTAGCTGGGCGGGAATGCTATGTCCAGACTCTATACATGAACATATGGGCTTGCCTGATTGCCCTTTGCCTATCTTTGTGGGCTGGTCAACGGGACTGGCAGCACTGGCAAGGACGAGACCAGCGTGGGGAACGGATGAACACCGTTGATTGGGAGGATACGGGAGAGGCAGTTGTGCCAGAGGATTTAGAGCCCTAATTAATGTCGTACACGCACTGTACTGTACATATTGTAGACTGTATGATACCCCACCTACCATTGTGGATTTACGCGCTCACGTGATGGCTTGTCAAGCCCACACAACACGAACATAGCAATTGCACGTTTTACTCCAATCAACAACATAACATCCGGGAAAGAGATGCCCACTTTGACGCCATCCTATCTTCCTCCTCCCGCGACCACAGCTTTCCCATCTCCCCCTTGTACTTTTTCAAATGGCACATGTCCTAGTGGGGCCACGCGGCCGCTGCACACGCCCACTTCACCTGAGCAGGAAGTGGTCGCGCATCGATTGGATGTGCCACTAGCGAGAAAACGTACGCTCAAGATTCCTTTTGTTAAGCTAGAGACGCCTGCGATCCAAGAGGATATGGCCGCAAGCCTTGCAGTCGCGCTTCTTGGGCACGTGCTTTTTCTCAAGAGCCAGGTCCCCTTGTGCGCCGCAACCCTTATTGATCCCGTATGGTTTACTGAGCAGCTAGCTTTCTTCCCCACTGCATTTAGCCCTATTGCTCAGCTGGCGCGCATCCCTGGCGCGTCGTCCGCATCGCGCGCCGCCAAGAAACGCTCGGACATGATCAACGCATTCGACGAGCTGTCCTCGCATCTTCACACAACTTTCTCGGCGCTCTCTACTGCCCTTGCACGGAATCCCACACATCGGAGCACCGACACTGTGTACCTTGCGCTGGTGCTTGGCCCTACGATCGGTGCAGCCAAGGCACGGGTCGTACTTGCTCTAGAGGGTCTAGAGGTGAAGGTTTGGGGTATGCGGGAAGACATAGAAGAGGCTTTGTTGGCTTCTGAGGGCTCTCGCGAGCGTCATAGCGATGAAGATTATAGCAGCGATGATGGAAGCGAGGCGGCGGACGACTCGACACATGGAGGTACAGAAGAAGACACAGACAGTGACGTTGGAGATGCCGAAGAATCACCGCCGGCCTCTGAACCACCCTCGCCGCGCTCTCCATCACCTTCATTAGAAGAGCCTTCGCGGCCATCGTCGCCGGCTCCGGCGAGTTCAATCAAGCGACCGCTTCGACCCTCACTTTCCCCCAACTCGTCGCAGAGCAGCAGCGCCTCACGGCCTCACCTCGCTCCAAAGCCCGAGCGTACACATGCCGAAGGGCAACAGGCTCTGCGCGCAGCGGAGCGCCTGCTCGCACGCACACTTGTGAACGCATACGCCGAAGGTGGTGGGATGGCAGCTGAGCTAGGTGCGTGCGCGGTGAACGTCGCTCATACCAACTTTACTAATCTACCTACTCGTAGCCCCAACCCAAACGCACATACTGCTTCGTGCGCCGAGGCGCTTCTCGCATCCGACATGGCTCCCGCGACAGAACGTCTGCAGGTCGATGGACAGCATGTTGCGAGATTTCCTCGTTGAATCCGGCCTTGACGGCGCATTGTCGACGGAGGGGGACGGCAAACCGCGGCGGCGTGGAGCCGCTGGCGTCAAAACGGAAGGCGTCCTCATCGGTTGCCAAACCATCCCCGAAAATAGCATATCTCACTCCATCAGCCCCGTCCCTACCACTACGACGGAGGCCAGTGAAGAGGATGAGCTAATTTGGTGGGCTTGGGATGGCAAGCTGATTGGGTTCACAGAGTGGTAGCTCAGATTTGACATGTAATTTGTGCGTTAGATGTACATGTTGATCCTGTATACTAGCACGCGGACCTTGTCCTTAGTGGCATGGATGTGACAGCTTAGAACCCAAGTCTGGAGTGCTGAACACCTAGTCGATACAGGGCAGGTGGGGAGTTATTGTAAGATGTATCATCCAGCCGATCTCTGCTGAGGGCTCAAGCGGAGTTCGCTTGGTTATCATTCCGAACGATTCCGAATAACACCATTGGGCCCTTCACCTTGTTAACAAAGATGGTTCTTTGTGCGCATATACATTACAGTACCTCGACCTCGAAGGATCAAATTTGTTAGAAGGGCGTTCCTGTAAGTGGTAGAAGCACGCCGCTTGTAGTAAGGACGTCCAACTGTCCTCCGTTTGAAGCTTGGCACGATTATTTGATTATCTGGTACATCTTGGGACTGTGAGAGACCCTGGATGAACATCGGGTGAAAGAGGAGACATTGTGAGATCTGATTATCGGTCACGGTTGGTTCCGAGTCATCTGCCTCGAGAGTCCCAAGAAATTTCTTGACCAGGATACCCAAGAATCAAAAAGCCACTGGACCGATCCATCATATCATAGATGCAAGATATTCAACTCGCCACCGACATTATCATCGGCATTCTCGGTGAGTCAACAAGCACCATGTTGCAGGAGATCTATGATATGGAAGTGGATCATAGCGTTGCAAGGTGCATTCGCAGAACATCAAGCAATGCTACAACACATTTCGAGAAAGGGCCACCTAGAGGTGATCCAGGTGCGCACTCCGGAAGAGCTCAAGCGGTGCGATGCGTTGATCATACCCGGCGGAGGTTTGGCTGGCTATCTCTATTCACACGCTGTGCGGTCTGACCCTCTCTCTCTCCAGAGTCATCCACCATCGCGCTACTTGCGCGTTTATCCGGGTTGATTGAACCCCTTAGGGAGTTCGTCAAGACAAAAGCAGTATGGGGAACCTGCGCGGGCGCAATACTCCTTTCGCAAGCCGTGTCTAATCCGAAGAAAGGAGGACAGGAGCTCCTGGGAGGCGTCTCGGTAACGACTACGAGGAATGGTTGGGGGTCACAGGTGCGTCATCACCGACTTTTGTTTGGGCGTATAGAGATATTGAACTCTAGGCACACAGGTTGAGTCTTTTGAGGCCCCGCTTGAGGTGAGAGGCCTTCGAGACGCCGATGTACCCTTCATGGGGATTTTCATCCGCGCGCCCGTAAGATTACCTTTCATTTCCGCGGTCTCGCTCTGGCTCAGGCGCTTTTCCCCAAAGGTTATTACGGAACTCCTCCCAGCGCCGCACGAACCCCCGATCGAGGTCATTTCTCGCATTCCTGATTCATTACTCCCACATCGCACAACACCAGACGGCGACCCCACCCAAACGGTGGTCGCGCTGCGTCAAGGCCGACACCTTTTGACGACTTTCCACCCTGAACTCACCGGCGATAACCGATTTCACGAATATTTCGTGCAAGAATGTGTCGTCGCCTCACTGGCTCCTTGATTCCCCCCCGCATAGTCACCATGGGCCCTCCAAAAAAAAAACGGCCGCTGGGAGATATCGCAAAACACTATAAACTATTGTATGGGTGTTTAGACAAAATTAGAAGCAATAGAAACTAGGTAGACTTACTCGCCAACTGCTTTTTGCTATCCGCCCCTGTGGGCCCAGTCTAATATTGCAATGTCTTTGCAGAGTGGCAAATCAGTGCTACCCACGGTTGACGACCATCCCGTACCAACATCCTCATACCCTCAACAGGCTTCTCTCCCCTAAATATCATAGGTATGACGTCGAAACATACAAAATGGTGGTCTCTGTCCTGTGCTAGCGTGATTCGTCGGTCGTGCACTCGCTCGGGCGCCTGACACTCCTGCTGGGCTTCTGAATGACAGAGGACTTAATTCGGTGGAATTCTGGGAGTTGTCTGCCCACGGCTGAACCAGTGAGGGAGTACACTCGCAGCGGACCACCCGGCGCCTCCGAGGTGCGATGCATCTGTCGTGCGTAAACCGGGAAGGACGTCGCCCGATGGTATTCGACTTTATTCTTATCCGGGGCATGCATCGCTCAACAGTGAGTGCTGCGATACCTATAGAAGTGGAGAAGCTGAGCGTTGCTAGTATGTATTATTAGCATTACTCGTCACTAGGTGCTCAGCGTATGCTTACGGGAAACGACCAACGCATCGTAATCGGGGGATTAGGGAGAAAGGATGCCTATCACCAATGGTTCTCTCACTGTTGATGGCATTGAGGGATAGAGCTTAGACTCTGAACACAGAACAATCTATGTCTCTCTCAGGACTTATGCAAGTTGGCACCGTCTTGCGGAACCTGGGTGCCTAGGACTGATCGTGTTGGCTCACACAGGATACCAGGATCCTCATCTATGATAAGTCAAAGACTTTGAGGTTGATAGCGAAGGGTGGTGATGGTCTTCGTGGTTCTGCGCGGCCGTCCCCCAGGCAACCCACTGGGATTTGGAACTCGGGGATTTGTATCCTCACATCGTCGCAACCAGCTAGGGTGCCCCGGGGACGCGGCAAGGGTCCGACCGCATGGAGACAACGAGACCAAATACATCTTCAATAGATTTTGTATCAATTATGGTTACACATAACTACAGGTTTTCGACGATTTACGACTATACATTTTTGTGACGATACATGAGCAGAATTCAAATGATGCTTGATTTTAAAGCTCGCGTTACGATTTTCCATGGCACCGGTTCAATCGAGACCGTTAGGCTCTGCCTTGTGCTTGCCCTTCGAGCGGGGGTCGCCGCAATGAACCACCGTCGGTCTTGAATTAGTGCCAGTGCCAACCTCGCTGAGTTCCTCGCCCTCTTCTCCAGTGAATACCTCAAATGCGGTAGTATCTGCATCGATATATGCGTCATCGTCGTCATCATCGGACCCATCATCGGACCCTTGAGGATCGGGATGAAGAGAGCGCAATATGAGAGTGCCTCGAAGATAGGTTCCACTGTGCAGATAATACCAAATAAGGTTAGCCAGAGGATAATGCGTGTGCATGTACTAATCGGAGCTCAGGAGAGGCAGAGTCCTGAGGAGTCAAGATGAGGACGCGTATAACCAGTGTATCGTCGGCGTCTGTCGCAGGCGCATCTGCCGCCGGAGGCTCGTCTATGTGACAATAGACGTAAGGGCTAGAGTCCCCACGCGAAGTAGCGTGCAGCTTTAGGGACGGGTACTCGACCTGCAAGGTGCGTCCCGTAGAGGAAAGGTATACGATGACGCTGCTTTATCATCAGTGTGGTCGGGGTCGGGGAGCGTCGCTGAGGAGGCGGGTGAGGTTCCATGCGCCGATTGCAGTGTGAGCGGTCCGTTTTCGTCGAGGATGCTGAGGGCCGCAAGGCCATTGAACCCAAGGCTGGTTGCGATCTGTGGGAGGCGACCGTTGATGTTCGCATGCATAAGAGAAGGAAAAAAACTTACAACGGCCCCGCAACGTTTTCTTCGATCTCGGTCCCCCGACTGGTGATGTTGGGCTGCGAACGCGGTCGTTTCGAGGCTGGGAGCACATGCCGAATTTTCGCCGTTTGGTGAACGTGGGCTGCGCAGCCTACATCGCAGGCGCAGCCCCAATGCTACGTAAGTAATTCCCATTTGTTGTGCACGGTGCGCCAACGTCACGCCTGCTAGCCAGCTTTGCGTCGATATCGAGAGCGTGGAGTTTTGCTCTCCCGCGTGGAACAGCCTCCCCAAACATCAACGCCGGCGAGAGCAGTCGTTTCAAAGTAGGGAGCGCGCGCCAAATTTTGACTGCGCAGCCACCGTCGCAGCTGCGGGCGTTGATGTTTGTGGTGGCTGCTGGTTTCACAGGGGGAGGGGGCAAAACTCAACACTGTCAATATCTACGCACAGCAGCCTGGCAGGGGTGAGTTGCCTCATTTGCCCTCGACGTGGAGGGGGCCGCCGAATAGAGAGCAGAAAGAGTGCGTGCGTATGCAGTCAACGCGAGAACGCGTCTGAGCATCTGCAGGTTTTTTAGCACAGGGGTCGAAAGACACCGCGAGAGACAGGGGCCAGGCGAAACACAGGGGCGGAAAGGGAGGGGTGGGCGAGGGAGGTGTAATAGGGCCGGAAACTCCGGGGAAAATTAGAGTCGGAAATATCGCTTCACTATCACTTTTGGCCTGGGCAGTGCCTGGGCTACCTCCAGAGGCGTGATTTCATTAACGGTAGCCGCATATTCTCCTTGTGCCCAGAGTGTCACAGCGCCTTCACCATTCGGTCCATTCCCGACATGCCACTCGAGTTCCTTTCGCCTGATCGTATGATTCGTGTCTGTCGACTTTCTCAGGCTCCCATCAGAAGCACCCCATCCGATGTCGCCCAATCATTGCATGGCACTGCTTGGTGTTGAGACATGCAGTATAAAGTGGACAGGCAAGCTGCATATTGTTGCGCAAGCCATGATCCGTCTTAGCTGTGCACTCGCTCTGGTTATTCTGCTTTGTTGTACAATCTTTTCGGAGCCTGTGGCAGCACGCCGCTCTGACCCTTCGTTGAGGTCTTTGGACAACAAGCTCCGCCTCGAAGCGAAGAAACGCTGGGAGTCGTCTCCCCGCCGCCGAAGCGGCGCAGGTAATACACGTCGTGCCGCAGACACATCAGCATCCCCAGGGGTGAAGAATATCACGTTCACGAATCCATTGGCTTCCAGTGCGTATACAAGGGTTCACGCGTTATCCATCCGTCTCTCCGTCTCATGCGCTTTCAGAGTTCTACGTGGATGGTACAAAAATACCCTTAGTGGACTTTGACGTTGGCCCGTCATGGGCTGGCCTGATTCCTATTAGCGCTGCGGCAAACGAGACTGGAAAGGTGGGTTGTTGGGAAACTACGACTTTGTCTTAGTAGTCTTACTCATTTCTCAGTTGTTCTTCTGGCTATTTCCTCCGGGTCCGGAAGGAAGTCCCGATGATCTCATCATCTGGTATGCCGTTTACCTCGATGCGGGTTGTGCATGGGCTGTAGTTTAAACGAGTGCCTTCAAGGTTGAACGGAGGTCCTGGTTGCTCGTCGTTGGAAGGCTCTCTCCAAGAAAATGGTGTAAGCTACCTCCAACTAAATCTTAAGGACCGCATCTGACACACCTCAGCCCTTCCTCTGGCAACGCGGCCAGGCTGTGCCTACGCCAAATCAGTGGAGCTGGACCAATCTTTCCACAATCCTGTATATCGAGCAACCTATTGGCACCGGTTATTCCCAAGGAAATCCAACTGCGAAAGTACGCCCTCTCTGTTTTATCATATGTCCATGACGTGGTGTTCAGTGTCAGGGTGATGGCAGGATGAGAACGATATTGCACAACAACTTGTCGGATTTTTGCAACAGTTCTTGGAGATTTTCAAGGAACTCAAAGGAAAGAACTTATACCTCACTGGTGAAAGTGTAAGTCCACTTTTTTTTGGTTACAGAATCGGTTTTGACATTGAGACAGTATGGAGGAATGTACATTCCGTGTAAGTTCTGTGGTACCCTAGATCTCGGTGCTCGCGCTGACGATGATGTAGACTTAGCAAATTTTATCTATGAAAATACGACACGGGCAACACTCGACCTAGATTTGATAGCCTGCTGGATGAACGATCGTGGGCCTCTTTTGATGCTTGACTGGCAGTCCCGCTCATTCCTGGCTTGAATACAGCCCAAATCGGTTGGCCAGTAGTTCAGTCCCAGATCGGCGCTGTCGGCTTCGTACATGACTTTAAACGGTTTTTCGCCTTCAAGTCCGTCATTCTCTGCTTGTTATATCTGATCGCGGTTAAGTTGTGTACAGCCAAACATTCCTCGCACAGTTAGACTCCGTCGCAGCAAAGTGCAACTACGCAAATTATACGGAGAAGTATCTTATGTACCCACCCCGAGGACCCCTTCCCCTGCCTGGTACATCAACACGTAATGATCCGGATTGCGATGTTTGGGAACAGATCGAATATATAGCGCTGTATGTGAACCCAGCTTTTAATGTCTATCATATAGGTGACACGGTAAGTGCGCTGTTGTAGTTGATACGACTACTACCTGATGCATTTTCACAGATGCCGATCCTGTCGGATGTGCTATCCGAGACTCAGACCCCTCCCCTGTACTTCAATCGTCAGGACGTCAAGGAGGCGATTCACGCACCTCTTGATGTCGATTGGACGTTGTGCAATGCTAGTGTTTTCCTAAGTGATGCAAGTCCCCCCTCAGCATTCACGGTGCTTCCAAATGTTATCGAGAAGAGCAAACGCGTTGTGATTGCACAAGGCCTCCTCGACTTCCTCTTTACAGCTGAGGGCACGCGGATCGTCCTTCAGAAGTGCGTTTTACACCGTCTGTGTCGATGAATCTGTATTGAATATTCACTGTGCGTCATTAGCATGACTTGTAAGTGATATTCGTTCGACGAATGTGCTCGTGGAAGCGTTTGGCTAAATGAGTGTAAATAGGGGGCGGTGTGCAAGGCTTCCAGCAGCCGATCACCGAAGACTCGTTCATCGTTGACGGTATTGGGGCATTGGGGAGGTTGCAGTCTGAACGCGGATTGACTTATGTTGAGATTGAGCTCTCAGGGCACATGTAAGCGATGGTCCCCCGCTGCAGTGTCTCAATATTCGGGGCTGACCATGTCGACCGACACAGGGTACCGGCGTATTCACCGATTGTAAGTGGACTACTTGAGGTTGATGAAAAAGATTACATTATTCCGTGCAGGCATCCTTCCAACTTATGGAATACCTAATGGGCTTCAGGGATAGCCCATAAAGAATTGGGACCAGCGTCCCCCGATCGTAGTGACGCATTGAGTTACGAGGGGACATTGAAGTCGCTTAAGAACTTTAAATGGTGCATTTCTCCCAGTGTTACGCGTACGCATTTATGGAAGATAGCTTGTATATATGTTCCCTTCTTAACTACACAACAGAGTAACGGAGTTTTCTTTGTGAAATAAACACTTGAATAAACAGCTGCAACGTACATAGGGCCACGAACACATCAACGCCTCAATGCTGAAGTATATCACATTCTGGGATTTAAATGCTTCTCGTGCCCATGGAAGAGTAAAAGTACTCTGCTACCTTCCAGAGTGGTAAACTTCCCCAGCGCGTCCTTTTCGTCTTACCCGCCCCTCACCTGTTCTTTTGGTTTTCCCCTCCGGGTGTGGAACGAAGTCTAGACGGACCTCATCCGTAAGCCTTGCTGTGGGCTTAACAGGGAACTAGTAAACGAATTTAGGGACGAACGAAGGTCCGGTTTATCCGTCGCTGGGGGGCTCCCTTCAAAAGGACGGTGTAGGAGTGGTGAAGGCTGTCGAACATGGTGTTTCTGAATATCCTAGGAGAGTAATCGTGTGCAACAGCGGCCGCCTTGAGTGTTGCCTCATGTGTGATTACTACAGTACTATGACCTGCAAGCATCATTAGACGGTAGCATTTTGGGGTATCGACCTAATTGACGCCGTACTTTTGAGGGGCCATGCAGCAAATGATCCAGACGCCGATCAAGGGTGATCGTTTATTGTTGATGCGAAGTTGCCAACGAGATTTGAACAACGCTCTGAGCGCATATTACAGTAACCTTTGATGAGATTTCTCCTGCGGGACATATGTAAGTCACAATGTTATGGTTTGGCACAGTACAGTATCTCACGGTCTGGGGGCTAACCATTTTGATTAAAGAGTACGGCAATTCTAACTTGTAGCAGCACTGCGCATGCATTAGCGCCCGATATGTGATGCTGTCCATTCGCACAGGCGTCTCTCCGGGTTACGAAACTCCTGTTAAGGCTTCAGGGACGACAAGAGAATCTCGGGTCGCTGTCAAAGCTTACGTCCAATGTGAGAAGAAATGGAGAGTTAAGCGCCATGTAGCACCATGAAACCGCGTACGATTGGAGCTGCATAGTGAACTTGTCTAATGTCATGAGTGCTTGACCAGTTAGGAATGTCTGTTTTCTGCGGCGCTAAGCTTGAGTCAAAATCCAACATGTGGGTCGAGTTGAGTGCCTATGAAGTCCAAGGAATGAAAACTGGCAATTGAACGCCCAAATGGCAGAGGAGGCAGAACAGACACACTGTAAGCATTCGTGGGAAATGACGTTGAGCCCGGGCCGACTGTATCCGACCTCAAGGCCTCAGGCCTCAGATCTCAGATCTCAAGCGTAAGTCCCGCGGGGCCAACTTTCTCGCAGGTAACCATGCTCAATCCTGGTGTCAGCGACCTCACGGTGCTGAGGCACATCATTACGCTCACTATCTCGCGCGGGTACGTCTTTCAGATGGAGATGATGGTGTGTGCTCGTGCCCTAGGATACACAGTGGGCGAGGTGCCGTGGATCGCCTATTTGGGGAGAGCAAGTTGGATGTGGGAGAGGTTGTCCAGTATGCGAAGGGAGTGTGGACCCTGTTTGCCACCGTGTAGACGAATACCCACCATTCTCTATTGTATAATCATAGATACCGCACCCCTTCATATTTTCTCGGCAAAATGTCACGCCGTCGGACACTGATCATGGCGACTTCTAAGCCACTACGAAGACCATTCGATCCTTGGAACGGGGTCATGGGGCATAGTCACCACTCTCATTAAATAAACTCGCGGACGTCTTAGCATCCAAGAAGAGTTCGTTCATCTCTCCAATGTCCTCGGTCTCGATTTGATCGCGCCCAGCCAGTCTTGCCAGAATAGACGCCGGTGTCAATAGCTGTATCGCATATCTGCAATACTGGCTGTCAGGGACAGGATGGATTGGATCGCACAATCAACTTTACCGAAGGGATGACTTCTCGCCTTCGGCTGCAAGTTTATCAATCACGCCTCTGCCGAGTTTGAGACCTTCGGTGTTCGCACGAAGTTGAACAACTTTGGCAACTTGCTCGCGCGCATAACCATCCGTCTTCACGATCAGACAACTAGAAACGATGAGATGAAGGTCATGCAGGACAGAAGTGTGAGACACACCGGTCTAGAAGGTCGGTAGGGATACCGTGTGGAGCAACGATATCAGTCGTCCCACGCACGAGCGTGTTGCCTCGGTTGGTGGCAAGAATCACAGTAGGGGCCATCGGGGACTCCAGGAGGGCATTAAGGTAAGTGAAACATTCGATGTCCAGCATGTGAACCTAATGGATTGAATGAGTATTGACAGTCCTGGGTCTCTTATTGAAGGTCGGGCGTACTTCATCAATAAAAACGACACCGGGAACAACTTCAGCAACACCCTGGTCAACGTAGCTCTGGACGACCTTGTTAACTTCTCGCCGTAGTTTTTCTGTCACCTCCGTTCTGCCACTTTTTACTAGGCTTCCCATAACGCTCATGATATCCTGCCCTCCCTGCGGCCGTGCATTGGCCGCATCAAGGTCGCCGAGCGTGACGTCTTGTACAAGCTCCTTGCGCTTGTGAACATCGCCCTTCGGAAGAGGCACGTATGTCTCTGATTCTAGATCATACGAGGAGGCGTAAGCATCAGAGCGACCCACGCGCTGTGTTCCATCAGAGGAGGGTCCGTTAACGCAGGCAAGACAGTTGCATGCAAACAAAGTAAACAGGTACCTTTACCGCGCCTGTATTTGCCTCAATGTAGATCACATCCCCAACAAGAATCTTTTCTTTCAGGATAGCTTCATAGATTGTTGGATCAAGGCGCAGTTGCTTGGTTCCCTTCACAGTTTTCAGACCCACAATGACATGAGAGACGGTTTTCCCATAGCCGCTGAGAGGATTTTCGGACTCTGATGGTGTGAGTTCCGTCACTTCGCCTTCATAAACCTCCTTGGTCTCTTTTATCCGCAACCCTAAAAACAGAGCCTGATTAACGCGTGAAAGAAACGAAAGCAAGACGCGTGGACACACCGATCGCACGCCGGAATGCTTCTGCAAGCACTTCGGTCTTTTTAACTTCTGTGGAGTATACCTCTGAGCCGACCATAGGGCAAAATGGCACCTTTGCGCCGAGCTCGTGCGAAATTGCGAGTGCGAGTGCAGTTTTACCGGTGCCTGGGGCACCTACGAGGAGCAGCGCGCGTCCAGAGAACTTGCGGGACTTGACAAGTTCGACGACCACCCCACACGCCTGAAGGATCATACTTGTAAGAGAATGGCTTAAAAGAGGTCCATGAAAGAGACGTGTACCTCGCGTGCATTGTTCTGCCCTATGAAACCGGCACCGTCTGTGGTTGCTAAACCCTCAGGAGTAAGGCCAAGAGCCTTGATGTGAGAATGGGGGGCGATTCTGGAGGAGCGCGCCAAAGACGCCGTTGAAGGAGGTGGGAAAGCGCTGTGAGTGGGGGGCGCGGATGTCGTTGTGGAAGTTGAGGCCTTCATTGTCGTTGAGGCCAAGCGAAAAACGACCTGAACGAGGTCGACTCAGGTCGAATCGGAGTCGCGTACTACGCGTACTGTACCATTCATTTCCGCGGTCTTGCTCTTGCTCAGGCGCTTTTTCGTCAAGGTTATTACGGAGCTCCTCCCAGCGCCGCACGAACCCCCGATCGAGGTCATTTCTCGCATTCCTGATTCATTACTCCCACATCGCACAACACCTGATGGAGACCCCACCCAGACGGTGGTCGCGCTCCGTCAAGGCCGACACCTTTTGACGACTTTCCACCCTGAACTCACCGGCGATAACCAATTTCACAAATATTTCGTGCAAGAATGTGTCGTCGCATCACTGGCTCCTTGATGTCACATAGTCAGCATGGACCCTCCAAAAAACGGCAGCTGGGGGATATCACAGAACAATATAAACTATTGTATTGGAGTTTAGATAAAATTAGAAGCAATAGAAACCAGGTAGACTTACTCGCCATCTGCTTTTTTGCTACCCCCCAGCGGGCCCGGTCTAATATTGCACTGTCTTTGGTACAGAGTGGCAAATCGGTGCTACCCACGGTTGATCACGACTCTAGGCTCTTCTTGACGAGAATCCCGTACCAACACCCTCAACAGGTTTCTCTCCCCTAAATATTATAGGTATGACGTCGAAACATACAATATGGTGGTCTCTGTCCTGTGCTAGTATGCCATGTTTCGTCGGTCGTGCACTCGCTCGGGCGCCTGACACCCCTGCTGGGCTTCTGATTGACAGAGGACTTGATTCGGTGAAATTCTGGGAGTTGTCTACCCACGGCTGAACCAGTACGGGAGTACCCTCGCAGCGGACCACCCGGCGCCTCCGAGGTACGTCCTGTGTAAACCGGGAAGGACGTCGCTCGATGGTATTCGACGTCATTCTTATCGCTGACGGAGCATCCATCGCCCAACAGTGAGTGCTGCGATGCCTATAGAAGTGGAGAAGCTGAGCGTTGCTGGTATGTATTGTTAGCATTACTCGTCACTAGGTGCTCAGCGTATGCTTACGGGAAACAGCCAACACATCGTAATCGGGGGATTAGGGAGAAAGGACGCCTATCACCAATGGTTCTCTCACTGTTGATGACATTGAGGCATAGTGCATAGACTCCGGACACAGAACAATCTATCTCTCTCTCGGGACTTGCGCAAGTTGGCACCGTCTTGCGGAACCTGGGTGCCTAGGACTGATCGTGTTGACTCACACAGGGCACCAGGATCCTCATCCATGATAAGTCAAAGACTTTGAGGTTGATAGCGGAGGGTGGTGATGGTCTTCGTGGTTCTGCGCGGCCGTCCTCCCAGGCTAAGGTCGAACTTCATGGACGGCCCACTGGGATTTGGAACTCGGGGATTCGTATCCTCACATCGTCGCAACCATACCGATGTGAGGACATAAATCCCCTAGTTCTAAGTCCTATTGGGTATTCTCAGAGACTCTAATGTGGTCTTGTGAACCAGTAGTCCGTTGCTGTGTGTTTGAGATGTAGGGATTGGCGGAAGTGAGTGGATTTTACGTCAAGTTGACCATTAGGGTTCTTATTGATGTGTACGGCAGGGTGTTCCCATATGAAGCCCTTATTGTTCGATATTAGTCTCGGGTTAGCAGCTTTCAACACATGATAATCTTCTTTGCGGCTAGGACCACATGCCTTTATCCTCGGAGCACGTGGTAACTACCAGTAGGTCATCAGCCAATATCGCTTCTGGGTTATATCAACAATAGAACCTCCGAAGGCGTGATTCCATTAGCGGTAACCGCATATCGTCCTCTTTGTGCCAGGAGCGTCACGGCGCTTCCGCCCTACCCGACCTGCTACGCGAAGTGTTTCTTTCGCCTGATCGCATGCTTCGTGTTTATCGACTTTCTCAGGCTCCCATCAGAAGCACCGCATCCGATGTCGCCCGATCATTCGAGATATGCAGTATAAAGTGGACAGGCAAGCTGCATATTATTGCCCAAACCATGATCCGTCTTAGCTGTGCACTCGCCCTGGTTATTCTGCTTTGTTGTACAATCTTTTCGGAGCCTGTGGCAGCACGCCGCTCTGACCCTTCGTTGAGGTCTTTGGACAACAAGCGCCGCCTCGAAGCGAAGAAACGCTGGGAGTCGTCTCCCCGCCGTCGAAGCGGTGCAAGTGATGCACGTCGTGCCAGAGACACATCAGCACCCCCAGGGGTGAAGAATATCACGTTCATGAATCCAATGGCTTCCAGTGCGTATACAAGGGTTCACGCGTTATACATCCGTCTCTCCGTCTCATCCGCTTTCAGAGTTCTACGTGGATGGTACAAAAATACCCTTAGTTGACTTTGACGTTGGCCCGTCATGGGCTGGCCTGATTCCTATTGGCGGTGCGGCAGACGAGACAGGAAAGGTGAAGTTGTTCAAGTTGGGAAACTGCGACTTCGGCTTAGTAGCCTTACTCATTTCTCAGTTGTTCTTCTGGCTCTTCCCTCCGGGTCCGGAAGGAAGTCCCGATGATCTCATCATCTGGTATGCCGTTTACCTCGATGCGGGTTTTGCATGGTCCGTAGTTTAAACTAGCCTTCAAGGTTGAACGGAGGTCCAGGCTGCTCGTCGTTGGAAGGTTCTCTCCAGGAAAATGGTGTAAGCTACCTCCAACTAAATCTTAAGGACCGCATCTGACACACCTCAGCCATTCCTCTGGCAACGCGGCCAGGCTGTGCCTACGCCAAATCAGTGGAGCTGGACCAATCTTTCCACAATCCTGTATATTGAGCAACCTATTGGCACCGGTTATTCCCAAGGAAATCCAACTGCGAAAGTACGCCCTCTCTGTTTTATCATATGTCCATGACGTGGTGTTCAGTGTCAGGGCGATGGCAGGATGAGAACGATATTGCGCAACAACTTGTCGGATTTTTGCAACAGTTCTTGGAGATTTTCAAGGAACTCAAAGGAAAGAACTTATACCTCACTGGTGAAAGTGTAAGTCCACGTCTTTTTTGGTTACAGAATCGGTTTTGACATTGAGACAGTATGGAGGAATGTACGTTCCTTGTAAGTACTATGGTACCCTAGATCTCGGTGCCCGCGCTGACGATGATGTAGACTTGGCAAATTTTATCTATGAAAATACGACACGGGCAACACTCGACCTAGATTTGATAGCCTGCTGGATGAACGATCGTGAGCTTCTTTTGATGCTTGACCCACAGTCCCGCTCATTCCTGGCTTGAATACAGCTACAATCGGTTGGCCAGTAGTTCAGTCTCAGATCGGTGCTGTCGGCTTCGTACATGAATTTAAACGGTTTTTCGCCTTCAAGTCCGTCGTTCTCTGCTTGTTCTATCTGATTGCGGTTAAGTTGTGTACAGTCAAACATTCCTCGCACATTTAGACTCCGTCGCATCAAAGTGCAACTACGCAAATTATACGGAGAAGTATCTTATGTACCCGCCCCGAGGACCCCTTCCCCTGCCCGGTACATCAACGGTTAATGATCCGAATTGCGATGTTTGGGACGAGATCGAAGATGCAGCACTGTATGTGAACCCAGCTTTTGATATCTATCATATCGGTGACACGGTAAGTGCGCTGTTGTAGTTGATATTCACGACTAGTACCTGATGAATTTTCACAGATGCCGATCCTCTCGGATGTGCTATTCGAGACTCAGACCCCTCCTCTGTACTTCAATCGTCAGGACGTCAAGGAGGCGATTCACGCACCTCTTGATGTCGATTGGACGGTGTGCAATGCTAGTGTTTTCCCAAACGGTGATGCAAGTCCCCCCTCAGCATTCACGGTGCTTCCAAATGTTATCGAGAAGAGCAAACGCGTTGTGATTGCACAAGGCCTCCTCGACTTCCTCTTCACAGCTGAGGGCACGCGGATCGTCCTTCAGAAGTGCGTTTTACACCGTCTGTGTCGATGAATCTGTATTGAATATTCCTTGTGGGTCATTAGCATGACTTGTAAGTGATAGTATTCGTTCGACGAATGTGCTCGTGGAAGCGTTTGGCTAAATGAGCGCAAATAGGGGGCGGTATGCAAGGGTTCCAGCAGCCAAGCACCGAAGACTCGTTCATCGTTGACGGTATTGGGGCATTGGGGAGGTTGCAGTCTGAACGCGGATTGACGTATGTTGAGATCGAGCTCTCTGGGCACATGTAAGCCATAATCCCCCGCTGCAGTGTCAATGTTCGGGCTGACCATGTCGACCGACACAGGGTACCGGCGTACTCACCGATTGTAAGTGGACTGCTTAAGGTTGATGAAGAAGATTACATTATTCCGTGCAGGCATCCTTCCAACTAATGGAGTACCTAATGGGCTTCAGGGATAGCCCATAAAGAAATGGAACCAACGTCCCCGGATCATGCTGACGGATTACACATCATGCATCAGGGTTCATGTGTACAGCAGGGTGTTCGCATACGAAGCTCTTATTGTTCGATTTTAGTCTCGGGTTAGCAGCTTTCAACACATCTTTACGGCTAGTACCGCATGGTACCACATGCCTTGTTCTATATCCTCAAAGCACGTGGTAACAACCACTAGGTCAAATATCAACAATATTAGCGGTACAGTAGCCGCATACTATCCTTGGCGCTCGGTTTGAAAATGGGTAGGTGTTTGAGAACTTATTATCGCGACTCGTTCCCTCCAATCAGGGCCTCGCAATTATCGGAATAAGCGCTCACAGCATCCATTAGTATGCTCCTCAGTTTTGTTTGAAGGAAATCGGCCAAGTTTGTGGTGAAATTACAGGAATACAAAGTGAAAACTCCACTGATTGGAGGAAATGTATCAGAATTCTTTCTGTGAATCATGATCACCGGAATTTTTTTAATATCCATAACCCTTATGTATAAGACAAACTCTATGCGAATTTTTGTGTCCAGACATTGCCTGGATCCTGCTAACTTACGATGGTGATTGAAAGGGGCGTGCTGAGTGGAGTTTGAAACTAGGACGGAGTAACACGGAAGGACCAAAGTGCGTCCAGTCGCGTGCCGCGTTCCGCATGCTAACTGGTGGCGGGTGGTCCGATGCCGATAAGCTGGATCAGCCTTGGGATCAGCGGCGGTGCAGTCGCCTACCATTGATAACTTAGGAGCTGGAGCTGAGTCAGCAGGCCTAGGAATCGTGACCAAGTGTGACTGATATGTTTTCAAACCCGTACCTTTTCGACCTTTCGACACCGGCAAGACTTTCTGCAGTGTATATCATTACATGGACAGATGTAATAGGATCACGTGTACCTCTGACAAAAATCCGGAGGTCCAAATTCAAGGGCAAACACAAGTCCAAGACGAATTTTCAAGCACCTACCCAACGATAGTATCGCCCTCCATGTGCCCGCAGCCATCACGGTGCCTCCGCCATACCCAACATGCTATGCGAAGTGTTCCTTTCATCTGATTGCATGATTCGTATCTGTCAACCTTCTCAGGCTGCCATCAGAAGCACCGCATCTGGTGCCGCCCAATCATTACACTGCAGTGTCACTGCTTGGTGTTGAGACATGCAGTATAAAGCGGACAGACAAGCGGCATATTGTTGCGCAAACCATGATCCATCTTAGCTATGCACCTGCCCTGGTTATTCTGCTTTGTTGTACAATCTTTTCGGAGCCTGTGGCAGCACGCCGCTCTGACGCTTCGTTGAGGTCTTTGGGCGACAAGCGCCGCCTTGAAGCGAAGAAACGCTGGGAGTCGTCTCCCCGCCGTCGAAGCGCTGCAGGTAATGCACGTCGTGCCGCAGACACATCAGCGTCCCCAGGAGTTAAGAATATTACATTCACGAATCCAATGGCTTCCAGTGCGTATACAAGGGTTCACGCGTTATACATCCGTCTCTCCGTCTCATGCGCCTTCAGAGTTCTACGTGGACGGTACAAAAATACCCTTAGTGGACTTTGACGTTGGCCCGTCATGGGCTGGCCTGATTCCTATCAGCAGTGCGGCAGACGAGACTGGAAAGGTGAAGTTGTTGGGAAACTGCGACCTCGGCTTAGTAGTCTTACTCATTTCTCAGTTGTTCTTCTGGCTCTTCCCCCCGGGTCCGGAAGGAAGTCCCGACGATCTCATCATCTGGTATGCCATTTACCTCGATGCGGGTTCTACATGGTCCGTAGTTTAAACTCGCATTCAAGGTTGAACGGAGGTCCTGGTTGCTCGTCGTTGGAAGGTTCTTTCCAGGAAAATGGTGTAAGTTACCTGCAACTAAATCCCAAGGAACTGCATCTGATACACCTCAGCCCTTTCTCTGGCAACGTGGTCAGGCTGTGCCTACGCCAAATCAGTGGAGCTGGACCAATCTTTCCACAATCCTGTATATTGAGCAACCTATTGGCACCGGTTATACCCAAGGAACGCCAAATGCGAAAGTACGCTTTCTCCGTTTTATCATATCTCCATGACGTGGTGTTCAGTGTCAGGGCGATGGCAGGATGAGAACGACGTTTCGCAACAACTTGTCGGATTTTTGCAACAGTTCTTGGAAATTTTCAAGGAACTCAAAGGAAAGAACTTATACCTCAGTGGTGAAAGTGTAAGTCCACGTCTTTTTCGGCCACGGAATCAGTTTTGACATTAGGACAGTATGGAGGAATGTACGTTCCGTGTAAGTATTGTAGTGAATCCCGGTGCTCGACTGGGAGTTGACGATGATGTAGATTTAGCAAATTTTATCTATGAAAATACGACACGGGCAACACTCGACCTAGATTTGGTAGCCTGCTGGATGAACGATCGTGAGCTTCTTTTGATGCTTGACTGGCAGTCCCGCTCATTCCTGGCTTGAATACAGCTACAATCGGCTGGCCAGTAGTTCAGTCTCGGATCGGCGCTGTCGGCTTCGTACATGACTTTGAACGTTTTTTCGCCTTTAAGTCCGTCGTTCTCTGCTTGTTCTATCTGATTGTGGTTAAGTTGTGTACAGTCAAACGTTCCTCGCACATTTAGACTCCGTCGCAGCAAAGTGCAACTACGCAAGTTATACGGAGAAGTATCTTACGTACCCGCCCCGAGGACCCCTTCCCCTGCCCGGTACATCAACACTTAGTGATCCGGATTGCGATGTTTGGGGCCAGATCGAAGACGCAGCGCTGCATGTGAACCCAGCTTTTAATGTCTATCATATAGGTGACACGGTAAGTGCGCTGTTGTAGTTGATATTCACGACTAGTACCTGATGCATTTTCACAGATGCCGATCCTGTCGGATGTGCTATCCGAGACTCAGACCTCTCCCGTGTACTTCAATCGCCGTGACGTCAAGGAGGCGATTCACGCACCTCTTAATGTCAATTGGACGTTGTGCAATGCTAGTGTTTTCCCGAACGGTGATGCAAGTCTCCCCTCAGCATTCACGGTGCTTCCAAATGTTATCGAGAAGAGCAAACGCGTTGTGATTGCGCAGGGTCTCCTAGACTTCCTCTATACAGCTGAGGGCACGCGGATCGTCCTTCAGAAGTGCGTTTTACACCGTCTGTGTCGATGAATCTGTATTGAATATTTCCTTGTGCATCATTAGCATGACCTGTAAGTGATACTTGACGAATGTGCTCGTGGAAGCGTTTGGCTAAATAAGTGTAAATAGGGGGCGGTGTGCAAGGCTTCCAGCAGCCGATCACCGAAGACTCGTTCATCGTTGACGGTATTGGGGCATTGGGGAGGCTGCAGTCTGAACGCGGATTGACGTATGTTGAGATCGAACTCTCAGGGCACATGTAAGCTATAATCCCCTGCTGCAGTGTCTAAATATTCGGGGCTGACATGTCGATCGACACAGGGTACCAGCGTACTCACCGATTGTAAGTGGACCGCTTGAGGTTGATGGAGAAGATTACATTATTTCGTGCAGGCATCCTTCCAGCTAATGGAATACCTAATGGGCTTCAGGGATAGCCCATAAAGAATTGGAACCAACATCCCCCGATCGTAGTGACGCATTAAGTTTCGGGGGGAATTGAAGTCACTAAGAGTAGGCGGCGAACTTTAAATGGTGCATTTCTCCTAGTGGTACGCGTACGCATTTATGGAAGATGGCTTGTATATGTGTTCCCTTTTAAAGTACACAACAGAGTAACGGAGGTTTCTTTGTGAAGTAAACAACCGCGGTCGAACGAGCCAGGGCATCGCACATAGGACCACGAACACGTCAACGCCCTCAATGCTGAAATATATCACATTCTTGGTTTCAAATGCTTCTCGTGCCCATGGAAGAGTAAAAGTACTCGGCGTCGTCCGGTCCGACTACCTTCCAGAGTTCTACTTGGGCGGTGCGACAATTCCTCTGGTCAACTTTGACGTAGGCCTTGCTGTGGGTTCAACAATGAACTAGTAACCGCATTTAGGGCGAACGAAGGTCCAGTTTATCCGTCGCTGGGGGCCCCCTTCAAAAGGACGGTGTAGTCTGTCGAACTTAGTGTTTCTGAACAATACCTAGGAGGGTATTCGTATGCGACGGTGGCCGCACGCATTGAGGGTTGCCTCATGTGTTATTAGTACAGTATGACCTGCAAGCATCATTAGACGGTGGCATTTTGGGGTGTCGACCTAATTGACGCCGTACTTTTGAGGGGCCAGGCAGCAAATGATCCAGACGCCGATCGCGAATGATCATTTATTGTTGATGCCAGGTTGCCAACGAGATTTGAAAAACACTCTGAGCGCATATTACAGTAACTTTTGTTGAGATTTCACCTGCGGGACACATGTACGTTGTAACGTTATGCTTTGGCACAGTACAGCATCTTGCGGTCCAGGGGCTAATGATTTTCATTGCAGAGTACGGCAATTCTTGTGGCAGTGGCACTTGTGCATGCATTAGCGCTCGATAGGTGATGCTGTCCATCCACACAGGCGTCTCTCCGGGTTATGAAATTCCTGTTAAGGCTTCAGGGACGACAAGAGAATCTCGGGTCGCTGTCACGGCTTACGTCCAATGTGAGAAGAAATGGAGAGTTAAGCGCCATGCAGCACCATGAATGCGAGATACGATTGGAGATTCGTAGTGAACATGTCTAATGTGATGGGCCTGAGAGTGTTACTTGTCCAGTTAGGAATGTCTGTCTTCTGCGGCGCTAAGCTTGAGCCAAAATCCAACATGTGTGTCGAGTTGAGCGCCTAGGAACAGGAGTTGAGCGCCTATGAAGTCTAAGGAATGAAGACTGCCCAAATGGCAGAGGAGTCAGAAGTTGAGACAGACACAAAAGAGTGGCGATGAGGTAAGCATTCGTGGGAAGTGAAACACTAGCTCGCACACTTGCTGGCGCTTCATTCTCTCTCTCCTGTACCACCATCTCACCCTTTGCTATGTCTGAGCTCGACGCTGACCTTTACGGCGGTAAATGCATCCTGACCCTTGTCTGTTTTCTATATTAAATTTTTTTTCCTACCCAGATCTGTATGGCACCGAGGACTTGAGTCTAGATCCAACAACCGAAAATATCAAGGCCAACCATCAAGAAAATTCTTTCCCCCCCGAACATCCCTCTCCAACTCGAATTACTGAAGCTGCTTCGAAACATGAACATGTTACCGTACCACCTCCAAATTCATCGATAGCCACCCCTCCTGCTCCTATTACTTCTTGGAGTGAGCCTCCGTCTTCTGCTGCGGAGCATGCTGCACCGCCACAGGCTACCAATGTATTGCAACAAATTCCAACGTATCAAGAATCTGACAGTGACGACCGTGGATCAGGCCGTAGCACCTACCACGGTGTAGCAGTCGAAGAGCGGTCTGTTCGGCCTTCCGAAATGAAGGACGAAGGGTGAGTGAAGTTTTCCATCTTTCAACTGATATTCCACGCAGGTCTATCTGCGGTTGGGTAGCTGTCGGCGGACTTGCTGTATAACGGACATGGGTCCCTCCAGTCGTAGCCTAATGCGATTAGATATCGCCTAGCGCCTATCCATGAACATCCTATCCCTAGGCTACGTCTAGCTCTTCCGTCGAACTAGCGTAAGCCGTCTAAGCTAGGCTAGCACAAAAACCGCGTGTCCACAGTACAGTCGCGCTATATCCTCTCCTTGTCATGACCATGTTTAGGCTACCGATGCTAATAACTATCTCTGCATTTCCCCCTTCCATCGACACCCGTCTTCGTCGTCCCTTGCCGTCACCACTACACCACATCTGTGCTCTGAACAACTCAAACGTGCAGCAAAATGTTCATTGGAGGGCTAAATTGGGATACTACAGACGGTACTCGGTCGTGCACTGTCTCCCGTAGTATGGGTAGCACTAAATTAGTTTGTCACACCAGAATCGCTCAGAAAATACTTCACCCAGTTTGGCAAGGTAGACGCCTGCACCATCATGCGGGACTCCACTGGTCGCTCGAGGTGTTTTGCATTCCTTACTTTTGAAGACCCGGCGTCCGTAAATGCGGTTATGGTGCGCGAACACTTCCTGGATGGGAAGATTGTGCGTTCGGTCTACTGTACCAGACAGAACCTACCTAGATTTAATCACTTTATAATAGATCGATCCCAAGCGAGCTATTCCTCGTCAGGAGCATCAACGCGCTACAAAACTCTTCATCGGCGGCCTCGCTGGCAGTGTCACTTCTGAATCTATGCGCGAATTTTTCTCTCAGTTCGGTAAAGTGGTCGATTCAACCGTCATGCTCGACCGTGAGACCGGTCGCAGCAAGGGATTTGGCTTCGTCTCTTTTGAGGACACTGACGTCACCCCGTTCCTTGGTTTCGGAAATCTAGAGATTGACGGGAAACTGGTGGGCTTCACCTTCCTGGCTTTGGATTCACTTTTCTCATGTGCTGTGATAGATTGATGTCAAGCTCGCTCAGCCCCGCTCCCAACGTGACCACTTCGACGGAAATGGTACCGGTACCGGTACCGGTGCCGGCGCTGGCGCTGGTGCTGGTCGCGGTGCTGGTTTCAACAACGCGAATTTCAATCAAAATACTCAAATGCCCAATTTGCCGGGCATGACCGGGAATACGCCGTTCGACGCGCAGGCGTTGGCTGCTCTGTATACGCGCATGTTTGCCCAGATGGGTGGCATGGCCGCGATGAACGGCATGAACGCAGCAGGTCCAATGATGGGTGGCGGCGGGATGGGTCCAATGATGAGTGGCGGTGGCCCCGGTATGATGGGCGGTGGTGGGCCTATGGTCCGCGGGGGCATGGGGGGAATGTCTTCTGACCCCCGCGTTGGCATGGGTCGTGGAGCTCCGACTGGACCCGCCGCTGGCGGGCCTGGACCCAATGTACCTAGGGGCCCACGTGCCGCACAGGGACAGCCCCCGCTGGGCCCACAAAGAGCGGGTCACCGGGGACAGCACGCCTACCACCCGTACGCCCGCTGAATTGTGGTATCTTTCAGCCGCCGTAGAGGTGGTCGGACAGTGTTTAGTTAGGCTTGATGTTCTTGATAATTCTTATTTTCTCCGTCCATTTAGTTTGTTCTCTGTTTACTATGTATTTCTTAGAGCCGCCAGTACTTCTAGGCTTCTAATGTATGCGTTCGGGTCCCCACTCAGCCTATTCATTTCCTTGCTTTCTTACTCGGGCACCGGGTACTTTCTGCTCAGTTGTCCTCCACTGTTCTTCCTTCCATCCGGCATCACGGAAGTGCTATTTTTAACTTTGACTACGACGTCTCAAGCGACGAACATAAACATGAGAAAAGAATGTAACTGGCCTCACACGTTGCAGTGTCCAGGCTCATAATTAATATCGTCGTCGTCCACCACCTCCCGGACCCTGATAGGGTCCGTAATCAGGCGGCGGTCTCCCTCCTACTTGTGACGTCAGCCCACGGGCGACGCAAAGAGTCTCGAAAAAAAAGACATGTCACTCACCAGCACCAGCTCTGGGCGGAGGTGGAGGACTCCGCGAGCGACCGGTCGCGCTCGGAATGACAGCACCACGGAACACTTGCATCAGGTCATCCGTGCGGAACACAGGTCCTACAACTCGTCGTCAGACTCCAAAAGGTAATTGGGAAAAATGGGTGTAAAATGGCAGATGAAGCTACGGACCATCAAAGACGCCCGGCCCCGGTAGTGTGCCAATGAACCACGAAATGACGGAGGGTACGCTGACGGCCTTTTCTTCTTCGTGATCTCTCGCTCGGCGCGGCGCCGGAACATCACGTTCGCGATCACGCTCCCAGGTTGGGCTATTATACCTCTTGCGGCCCCCGCCATGGCTGCCGTCCCATCGATCGCGGTCGCGTCCGGGCGGGGAAGCGGCTCTCGCTCTCTTATACTGTGGTGGCCCATGGGAATCAGAGTCTCTCCGCTTGTGATCCGGAGAGGAAGCCCGTTTGTGCTGCGTCGAGGGCGCAGCTGGTGTCGACGTGGGTTGTGGCGTACCGCCCCTCGTTAGAAGCGACGTTTGGGTGTCCGTGCGTCCGAGTGAATTGGTTGAACTGCTCGAGCTAGTCGTGCCACCACTCTGCCGCGCAATCGCGACACCCAGATCGCGAGCTGCGATCGCATCCGTGGAATGATAGGTGTGGCGTTGGGCGAAACGCTTGATCGGGGGGTCTGATCTGCAGTTAGAGGCGGTGCTTTAGAACACAATAGGTTCTTACCGTTGGGATAGGCTTCCGCCATGCGTTTTTCCAACTTCTGAGCTGCAGCGAGGTCACCGTATTGATACTCGTGGCGAGCCCAGCGTTCCCAGAGAGGTCGTGCGCGATCAGGAGGAAAGGTTCCGATGACACGTTCGAAAAGTGCACGGGCATCTAAGGAGTGTAAGAGAATATCAATGACATTCTTCAACTAGCAGCTCACTATTTTCATCGTTTATCGATAAGAGGAATCCCAGATAGTGAGCTACGAGGTCTACTTCGTCGTTGAAAGTCTCGAGGGCTTTCTCGAAGATCCGAGTGGGGGTACGAACGTCCTTTGTCAGGTGGTACTCCGCGATCGCTGAAGAATCAACATCATACTTTGTAACTACAAGACTTGTTCGCGCGAAGTAACGCACCTGCAGACTCATAAACTTCCCAAGGGGTCCACTTGTCTCTTCTTGCCTGGGCAAACACTCCTCGCGCTGACTTTAGGCCTTCCGCACGCCGCGCAAAACGCATGTAGACTGTCCACGCAAGGCCATACTCTTGGCGTTTTTCAGAGAGCTCCTTGTTCTGAAATGGTTTTTCGTCTGACTGCGTAGTAAATGATGCATTCGGTGGAATAATTTCGGTTCCCTGCGAGCCGAGCTCCGCAGCACCCGTCGACGATGTTGCAAATGGCACGATCCGAGCCTCGTGCGCATCAAGGTCTCTACGAAGCGCCTCGAGAAAACGTTCAAAGACTTTATGTACTTCCTCGATATTTACTTGAAGTTCCAAGGCCTCCGCGCATGCAAAATTTAGGAGGAAGCTGATGATCGAAAATGCGTTAATATGGTGACAGCCGTCATATTTTGGGACTGCTCGCCTCATTGGGTTCGCTTCGATTCCCGCCTTCAAAAGATTTATCGCTTCCTCCGTCTTACCAATGCTATTAGTCCAAACGTACGCCATGTACCTGATGGAACAGCTCAATTTCAGGTGGGGGCTTGGGGCAATCTCGGCTCACCAAATCTCGCAAAAGAAGCGCATGCGGATGACTGCCTTACGATATACGCCCTGCACGCGCGTAACAAAAGTGTTGCGATCCTGTTCATCGATCTCTAACGGGTTGCTCTCTTCCCAACGCAGATAGCTTTTCCATGCGCCAACCAATGCGCGTTCGGCAGCGTTGAATGTTGGCTTGGGAGGGAGGTAGAGGTAGGGACGAGATGGAGAGGACGGTGGCGGAGGAGGGAAAAGGGGACCGAGGTGGCGCTGGAGTTGGCGTAGGACTGTACGTGCCTGCATGTAGGAAGGCGAGAGGTCACTCAAAAACTTTTTCGCCTAAATGTATGCGAGTGAGTGTTAGCAGTGCTCCTCGTTATAAACAATAGTACTCGCCGTGATCCGGTTGAGGTTGTTCTCAAAGGATTCTAGCTCTGACCAAAGGGTTTCGACGTTTTCGAGGGGAATTTGAACAGCACGATGATATATTTTGCGCAAGGCATCCATCTTCTGCTGCTCTTCCCATGTTGAATTTGTCTGGAATTGCAGTCAGTATGAGTATCCGTTCTGAAGGGGGTGTTGGCTCTGATTGTGGCAAGACAAACGGAAACGTGTTCGCACGTCCATCACACGCACAAGCGCAAGGTCACTCTCAAGGACAGTGAGGGTGGCGAAGCAAGATGAATTCAAGGTCAGGTAGGAGGAACATGACAGAACTCCAATTCCAGATATCTGAGGAGAAACTTAGCAGACAATCGCAACACACCTCACCGGATCGTAAGAACTGGATGTAGTCCGACCAGATCTCGCCGCTATCTTTGTCTTGACCCACGTGATTGAGTGCGAACTCATAAGCCTTGCGAACGATGTCTCGCGTGGAGGGATCAACGTTAATCCGTCTGATTTGCAGGTCCTTAGCGGTCAAACGAAACCAGTTGTTTAAGCGCGGCATACCGAATATATGTCAAGTAAAACTTCCAAAGTTCTACTGCGGGCGACGTCCTCAGGAACCGTGTGAAAAGGTTGTCTTCCGCGAATTTAAAGTGGCCTGGTACGAGAAAGTGGTTGAGATAAGCTATTTGAGCAGACCACTGGACGCGATCGTGTCAGAACATAGTTTACGACCGATTGCAGGTTGCGCACGGTATTCGGGTACATCTTAAGGAGGCTTTCGTATCCTTCTTTGATCTTTTCCAGGTCTCCAGAGTCTTCAGCAAGCCGCACGAGCTTGTTCCATCCCTCAGTGTCGTGGGGACTTTCGCGCAAACTAGTTCGAAGTGCATCCCATTCAGAAACCGGCTCTCCCGGAGCGACGGCGGTGGCGGGTTGAGGTTCCTCCTTTGGGAGAACAGAAACAGGTTGAGGCTGGGGCTCTGGCTTTGGGGTGAATGTGGCAGATTGAGAAGTAGGTGGTGAGACAGATTGCTGGGCTTGAAGCTTTTGTAGCACTTGCAGGATATCAGCGGTTGTCTGAACAACTTCACTACTTGACAGTTCTGGGTTCGGGCTCGACTCTTCCGGTTGGACGCCGGTTGGACGGTCGGGCACACGCTGAGCTGGAACAGACGAGGCAGAGTCATGGGTGATGCCCCCGACATTGGAAGGGAGTTGATGGGGCTGTTGTGTTGAGGCCAAGCTGCCGTCCATGGTCAATGGGAAGCACTGACTGACTACACCAACGCAAGAGCGGAACAAGTTGGTCACGAAAGTCGCCGCGGCGCGCCTTGCCTAACAAATTATAGATTCCCACGCCTGTGTCCAACCTGCCAACACACAATGCCACTACCAGGCAAAGGACATTCTCTTTTGGCCAGAGATGAACATCCTTTCTTCTCCTCTCTCGCACAGCTAGATTCCTGGTCCGAGACCGTATCACTGGTCACACACCAGGTCATCCCTCACCTCCCTCGCCGCCAATCTGCAACAGCTTCACCGCGAGGAAAACTTTTGGTATAACCATGACCTTCTAGTTTGTGATCATTCACGAAACATCTGAGCGAACTTGAAGGTCTGCCATGATTTCAAAGTACTCCCACCACTTTTGGTTACACCATGCCCATGAACTTACATGTTCTATTTCCATTATGGCAGGGCGGTTACTCAGAGAAACCGGAAGAAACGACATACACCTTCAATTTCTGGCCATTATGTGACACATTTGTCTAGTATAAACGCCCTTATCTATAGGGTGTTGCCCTCTCTGATTGTTATTTTCAGCTTCTCTCACAATCGGGTTACCATTCCTCCTTCGGGTTGGATCTCCTCTGCCCATCGGCAGGGTGTCAAGATCTTAGGAACTTTGTAAGCCTTATCCGACTTGAGCAGATATGAACTTATCTCCCCTAGGATATTCGAGCACCCTGAGAGCGAACCGGATTGTCTCAGATTGCTCTTTGGTAGACTGCCTACCTCGAAGACAGGGCCTCCCGTCCAACCCTCGGTTGAGACATCTCCAGTTCCTATCTCGCCTCATTACGCCCGCTTGCTTGCATATATAGCCCATCAGCGTGGGTTTGATGGGTATCTGCTGAATTTCGAGTGGTATCTTAACGCAGACGGTGGGATTGGCCAAGCCCGTGGACTTACCGCCTGGATCCAACTCCTCCAGGCGGAACTAAAAGCCAAGGTCGGCCCCCATGCCGAGGCGATCTGGTGAATCACAATGCCTAAAAACATATTTTTGACTAATTATCTCAATTTACTTTTTTAGGTACGATAGCGTGATCTATACTGGCCAAGTACGATGGCAAGACCGTTTAAATAACTATAACTTGCCGTTCTTCCTACCGTCTACAGGGTTTTTCACCAATTATACTGTGAGTGCAGGAAGCCATAGATGAATACGTCGTACTCATCGGTCTCGACCTTAGTGGCCACCAATATACCCATCGCTCACCGCTCAGTTTTTCCTGAGCCTAGATCCGTCATTAACATCCACGCAGTTTGGATCTGGTGCCGTGAAAACCCTACAAGACATTTATGAAGGCGTCGACGTTTGGGGCCGTGGCAGTCACGGTGGCGGTGGTTTTGGCTCTTACCGCGCAATTGAACACATAGATCCTGTCTCGCTGGGATTAAGCACCGCACTCTTTGGCCCGGGCTGGACTTGGGAAACGATGCAGGACAGGGATGATTTCAGCTGGGGCTTATGGTGGGAGGCCGAGCGGCGTTTGTGGATTGGCCCTGCCGAGAATGTGGTCGTACCACCAATGACGAAGCGCCACGAAAGCGAGTCCGACTGCCCCCATGGGCCTTTTCGCCCATACAGTGATTTCTTCGCATCTCAGCCGCCGCCAGATCCTACTCTTCTCCCGTTCTCCACTTCATTTTCTCCAGGCATCGGCTTTGCGTGGTTCGTCAATGGCGCAGTGGCGATGCCGCGTACTGAGGACGGTTGGGCTGATATCGATAAGCAAAGTGCGCTTGGCGACAGACTTTGGCCGCGACCAGAGGTGCAGTGGGAGGACAGGGAAGGAACCACTGAACCGGTCCCTGACGCGTCTTCTACCCTTCACTTTGATGATGCGTGGTTGGGTGGCAATAGCCTTCGCGTAACCTTCAACGCCGCCGGTTCTGATGCGGACGATGCATTTTTCCGTTGCGTGTGGTTACCCATTCAATCGCTCAACGTCACTCCGCGCGTCCGGTACACTACTCGCGTCATATTTAAGGCCCTCCCTGTTGCAGAGCCCCCGGTTGACACCGACATTGGACTTTCCGTCAAGTGTCCTGGATCCACATTGGAGGTCACCGCCATATCCGAGGCGGAGGATCTCCCGGGCGGTTGGACACGTCAGACACTGACATTCATGCTCTCCGAGAACCAAAAGGATGCGCCAATCACTGTTGGTCTCGTGGTGGGGTTTGCGACCGAGGATCCGTCGAAAGCAGTCCAATTCTCTATCCTCCTGGGCCAGCTCGTCGTCTATCCAGCCCTTCCGACGCCCTCCCCCCAACTCACTTTGGCTTCTCCGCGTATTCTCTGGGCGGACTTCCAGCAGAGCGAAGATCACAACTCGGGCGTACTAACATGGGAAATTGCCGCAGCGTTCCCACCGATCACCCTCCCAACCACTGCCCCAGCAGTGGACAGCCCAATTCCATTATGGAGCTTCGATAACTCGGAGCACGCATTCCCGTCATGCGCGTATTTTAACATATATGCGGGCACCTCGCTTGGGGGTCCTGCCCAGGCCACATTTATAGGCACCACGGGACTCGATGGTCGCGCGAATCGCTTTTACGTGGATTGGGCGGTATTGTCGGATGCTATCAAGGCCTTGAAGGAAATACGGTTTTATGTGCAGGGCGTCACTGATCGCGGTGAGGTAATGGAATGGGAGCAATGTGTATTTGTTGATGCATCTCGATGAACAAGGTCCGTGAAGGGGACACAATTTAACTGTGTATATTACTGGAAGCATCAATGTGGTTATGCAGTAGGACAGTGACCGAAACAAGGAGATTGATTAATGAATACTGAATCGTAGTGAGAGGTACGGTAAGAAATGGGGGAACCGGCTCAGTCGACGTCGTCAAAGCCACTCGGGGGTTGGTGGGAGGGCGCCAATGACGGACCGGAATTTGTATGCGCTGCAGGGGCCCTCGACGTCAAATTCGGTGCTTGGGTCGAGCTTGATGCTTGCCCATTTTTCATCATTCCCTTGCGCTTCATTCTCGCCTCTTTACGTCTGCGCTTCTCCAGCTGAGCCTGTTCTTTGCAGACCTCCGCTTTCACAAAGGCATGGAGTGTTTCAAGTCCGTCACAAATGTGATGCTTGCTCGGCTTGTCTGATATCCTGAGAAACCCCGTGCGGGGGTGATGTCGGCACTGAAGAGCATGCGAGGCAAAGCAAGGAGAGACATACCGGTTGAGCATCTCGTCGACAACTTCGGTGTCACGGAGGAATGGCATCATGGTCAACAATTCGCTAAACACAGCACGGAAGACCTGGTCAGGCTTGCCAATCGTGAGCGTGGCTCCGAGCCAGCCTTGAAACCGATCCTTGAATTGCGGCCTAAACACCTCACGCAGGTCGTCCAAATCAGGATCCTTATCCTTCTCGAGATCGAGCATGTTGAACTCTTCCACGCCACCCAATTCTCCACCAGCGACGGGTACCGGGAGACCCATCATCATCGCTGCAAAAGTCATGGGGTTCGGGTGGCTCGGACCTGGCGTCAAGACAGCAGTGACCCAGCTCTCGATGTTGCTCCCACGGGAAAGAGATCTCTGCCCCAGGAGCGCCTCGAGCTCCGCCATGCGCGCGGAATCGTACAAACGCGAAAAGGGAAGGCAAAGCGACGCGCGAAACTCGCGTGCGATGGTGAGGAGCTGCTCCTGGCAGATCTTCAGGGCACGGGATTTGAATGTGGATTTGCTCGCGAGCGCAACGACGGCTCTCTGATATTCGGGGGCATCACGTGGTCGAAGAAGATGTGCACCGCGTGTATGGAGTTTCCAGATGGTTTCGGCGGAGTCTTCGGATGCGAAGATGCTGAGCGCCGCGGCAAAATTGTCGGAACTCCATAAAGCATTGGACTCGGCGGCTTCAAGAAGCGATCGTCGAATGGTCGTCGCGTCCGTGCTAATGCTTTTTATGCCTCTGTACAGCGCAAGAGAGGGTGAAATCTGAAAATAGGAGACGAGACGTTGTTGAACGAGGTCACGGACGTCATCGATGGCGAAGTTTGCCGATTTGGGCCAGTGATCGGCGTGGAGGTGAAACAAACTCGGGTAATCCAGCCAGGAATGACTGTCGTCATCCTGATCCTCCGTGAGGAACGATTCTTCGGCGTCTTCATCATCCATGTCAGAATCTAGGTCCTCGTCCGAGTCATCTTCATGGAAACCGTCGGTCGTATCTTCGTCATATTCAGAGATGGTGTGCAGATTAGAATGAAGCAAACTGACTCGTTCGGCCTCCAAGTATCATTTTTGGGAGAGATTCCCAGCTCAAAACGTCCTGGATGTCCTTCAGCATGTCTGGGATGACGTGTTTCTGTCCTGGACTTCTCGCGAGCATCGAAACAAACAAATCACGCCATGTCCAAAGAAGAACACGCTCGAAGTTGGAAACACCGATGAGGCGAAAAGTTTTGACGATTTTCGCAGTCTTATGACGCCTGATGTTCGTAACGAACCGCAAGTTCACAAAGGCACAGTTACATCTAATATACCTCTCCAGCGGTAGTTCAACGGCAAGTGAAATAACACGCACCCACCGAATGGGGCAAACGCCCGACGGAGAATTTCCGCTGCGAGTAAGAGGCACTGGTGCGCCAGGCGAAAGTTCGTTTGATATTCGAATGTGACCGACCAGATATCGTTTACCCACATCGAGAGGCTATCGATGGTCTCTTCGAATAATTTCTCGCGTGTTGAGCGTTCTTTGACATATAGAGACTGTTTCTGGTCCCGCTCTATTTCATTTAGAAGCCCCTCGAGCTCCGTTCGCTTGGTAATGTAGTCAAGCTTGGGTATACCCGTAAAACGCGTCTGCATTTCTTTGGCGGTGTTGAGGACTTTGGTCGAGACAGAATTGGGCAAGTCATCTAGAAGTGGTACAAGATAACTCTCCAAAAGCGTGCGTTGTGCTTCAGGAGGTAAGGTGTCATAAATCTGGGTGAAGCTAGACGCATAGTGTATGGTGGCAGTCAACCAAGGTCGAGTAAGTGTGCCGAAAATGGTGGAAGTCATGCAGCACATACCTTTCGCCCGCTTTTAAGACAGGCGGGGAAGACATCGTTGCTCCTTTGGATTTGGATGCCCGTCCGGTTGACGTCATGAATGACCGAGAGGTCACGTGACACAATGGGGTGACGGGATATTAAGCGGGATCTTGAGCGGGATGTCATCTTAACTACCACTACCAAGTAATAACGCTTCACTCGATGGGCAGTAGTTAATTAGCTCGCTACAGTATGTTAGAACATTGAAAGTCGTGTGTGCACCTGATGACTGGAAGAACGTTGAAAACAAAGCCGGTCTCGTGATCGTGTCACGCTGGACCGGCAATAGCCGCAAGGCGTGCAAAGTGGATGGCTGAGGGCAGAGTTACGACGAAGAAATGAGCGAAAAAACGATTCCCCTCTCTCTAGCTCTTCCACCATGTTCGTCAGTTATAATGCAGCATATTCTCCCAGATGTCCCCCTATCATTATCCCCCAGCCTTCGCTGTTTTCGTACCCTTTTTTCGCTTTGACGTGAAAAAGGTTATGGAAACCACATTTCTCAGCGAACCCGGTCCGTTTTAAAAAAAAAGATCTGAACGGATGGTAGTAAGGTTGAGCGGTAGGTTGACGAGGAGGTGATAGGCCGGTAGGCGGCATCGTGACATCCTGTGACGAACGCGTGACGTGGCTGTTGTTGCGTCACGCTTTACCCACATTTTGATTCGATTTCACTTCATTCTCTCCTCATTCATTCATTCCCACATCGTCCCTCGGCTGGAAGAGCCAAGTGGTCAATCTTGGCCTTCCAAAATCGATGCAAGGAAACCATCCAGAAAGCTTCTCATTACATCATTCTCCCACTTCACTACCTTACACCGTTGGTGGTTTCAATTTCCCACTTCAACCCACTACTTCTCCTTCAATTACGATCAAGATCCCCTCCCCCATGCAACTCCGCAACAGAAATAGTGTTGGATCAGCGCACAGCATGGCCTCCGGCTCGGAATATCATGAAAGCAATGGATCTATGGACCTTGATGGCATGCATGAAGAAGACGCAGAAGGCGAAGACGAGGAGCCTCAGCCCAAGAAGGTTTATGGGACGTCTATGCGCGGTAGACGTGTCACCATTGCAACGTACAGGGAATCTGACAGCGAACTTGATCCCCTCGCTACAGCGGGCTATGACGAGCCGAACGGGGGCCCCGAGGTGGACTTCGATGAAGAGGACGCACCCCGCCCAGCCACGCGGAGACTTCGCTCCAAACCTAATCCTGTAGTAATCAGCAGTGATGAAGGGGATTCGGGTAACGGGCGTCGCTATGCCACACGCAGTCAAAGCAAGAAACCGGAGCTTTCCAAGAGCTCGCCAAGCCGTCGACTTTATCGTGGGCCACACACTACGTCGTCTCCCTTACGGACACGCGACAGCAGACGACCTGGCCTACGATCTCGTAGAACCACTGGCGACGAGGATGATGCAGATGGATATGTTGATGTTGATCAGCCGAATGACTCTGCGGATGACTCGATGGAGGATGCCGTGCCGGAGGTCTCGTCTGACCTTGTCATCAACGAAGACGAAGATGCCGATGCGGAAGGTGATGTCGAGGTTAACGGCGAAGGGGAGGATGAGGTACTGCCCAGCGACGGAAAGCCTTATGCGCTGCGGCAGCGTGTCAAAGTGAATTATGCCATTCCACCACCTCTGGACGAAATACCAGTTGCCCCGCCAAAGCCTACATCGAACAGGCATGGGGGTGTGCGAAGTAACTGGAACCGCAGCGGCACGAAGAAAGGACCGGGCTGGAGTGTCAATGGGGCAGAGCTAAGCAGATTTTTGGGTCTCCCTGGAGAGGACTCGGTATGTGACATTTCCTTTTCCACCACCCCTGTGAAACTCAGATCACGTAGGATTCGGACGCACCGACACGGGCGCCGCGAAAGGGGTTTGGAAATGCCGCATTCACCGGCGGTCTCAGTGGCCTTCTGCCAGGAGATTTAGCCGCTGCAGCTGGGACCCCAGCAAACTTTGGCAAGGTCGGCGACGCTGGTGAGTCTTGCTTTACGCTCAGACGAAGGTTTTACCGACCTCCTCGCAGCATTGGCAGATACTGATCCACTTGGAGTAAACCAGAGTGTCACCTTCGATGAAGTGGGCGGATTGGATGATCGTTTGTCATGTCATCCCTCTTTCGTAAATGTTTCCTGACAGTCTAGTAGATATTAACTCGTTGAAGGAGATGACCCTCCTCCCATTGCTCTATCCCGAAGTCTTCCAAAGATTCAGTCTCACTCCACCCCGGGGGGTCCTATTCCATGGGCCCCCAGGCACAGGAAAGACGCTCCTTGCCCGTGCTCTGGCCTCCAGCTGTCGATCTAACGGCAAAGGCATCTGTAGGCGCGATTCCTATCTTGCTGCATGTGCACTGACCCCTTCGTAGCTTTCTTCATGCGCAAAGGTGCCGACGTTCTTTCGAAATGGGTTGGTGAAGCAGAACGTCAACTGCGTCTCTTATTTGAGGAAGCGCGTAACTGCCAGCCCAGTATAATCTTCTTTGATGAAATCGATGGGCTTGCTCCCGTTCGCTCATCTAAGCAGGACCAGATCCATGCTTCGATAGTTTCCACATTACTTGCTTTAATGGACGGCATGGACGGCCGTGGGCAGGTGGTTGTTATCGGCGCAACCAACAGACCGGACGCCGTGGACCCGGCACTGAGGAGGCCAGGACGGTTCGACAGGGAGTTTTATTTTCCGCTTCCGACTCTCGAGGCCCGAAAGAAGATTTTGAGGATTATGACGAAAAAGTGGGCTGGATGGGAAGGGGAGAAGGGCGAGGAACAAGTCGCCGGCCTGGCGAAGCTCACAAAAGGTTATGGTGGTGCCGATTTACGAGTACGTCCATGTCCCTCGAATGCGTCTATGCCTATGGTTGACAGATTTTTTCTATGTCCGACTACTAGGCCCTCTGCACAGAGGCGGCTCTGAATGCAGTGCAACGACGATATCCTCAGATATACAAATCGAACGACCGTCTGCTACTTCAACCGGAGACCATCGAGGTCGAACTACGAGATTTCATGATCTCCGTAAAGAGTAGGGTGCTTTTTTTAGAACTGGCCTTCATGTTGATTCATGATTGCAACTCCCAGAGCTCGTGCCCTCCTCCGCCCGTTCGTCAGCGTCAGTGGCCTCCCCATTGCCAACGCAACTGATCCCTCTACTCTCCGAAACCCTGGACAAAGTCAAGGCTGTAATCGACAAGGTAATGCCTGTTGGCAAGAAACGTACTGCACTCGAGGAGGCCGAATGGGAGGATGAGGGTCAAGGGGGTGGTCTAGAGCGTGAGCTCATGTTACAATGCAAGTCATTTTGAATCTTTAGCGATACATGACTAAAATTATGACCTCAGCTATGGAGACCCTACGTATTTACCGACCAAGGATTGTTGTTCACGGGCCAGTGGGCATGGGTCAAACCTACATCGGCACCGCAGCTCTCCATCTCTTAGAAGGCTATCATGTACAGAATTTGGATTTAGGGACTCTCCTATCCGATTCAACAAGGGTTTGTCTACATGTAATTGTTGCAGAACTTATTTTCACCATTTCCCCAATTCCCGTATTAGACGAGCGAGGCCGCAATCGTCCAACTTTTCGTGGAGGCGAAGCGGCACCAACCGTCTATTATCTACATTCCATCACTCCGGGGCTGGTGCTCCGCTGTATCGGAGACGTGCCGTAGTACCGTTCATGCCATGTTAGGCACACTTGCTCCCACCGACCCTATTCTTCTCCTCGCGGTGGTGGATGGGTCCTATATGTCCCTTCCACGCGATGTGCGAGCTTGGTTCGGTCCTACACGAGAGACTCGCGTCGAGGTTACTCGACCCAGCGCAGCCCAACGTGGAGCGTTCTTCGAGGACCTACTCAAGGACGTTCAACGGCCACCGAACCAGTTCCCAGATGGCTTAAAGCGCAAGCGACGCGTGCTTGAGGAACTCCCACTTGCACCACCCATTGAGCCGAGACAGCCGACGGCGGCAGAACTCGCAGTGCAACAGGAGAACGACCATCGATTGGTTACTCTTCTTAGATATCGCTTAGGGCCAATCCTCACCGAACTCAAACGCAAGTTCAAACGCTTTACCAAGCCAGCAACCGTAAGTCATTGTTGATTTTGTATTCCTGGAAGTTGAAAACGATCCCCTCTAGGAGGAGTATCGTTTTCCTGTGCCCGATCGAATCCCTGAGCAAGAACCGCATCCACAACCGGAGCCGCAGCCGCAACCACAACCACAACCACAACATGTCGATAAAGTCATGACAGTCGACGCTCATGAAGGCCCCAATGGTGTACTCGAGGTTATTGAACAACACACCGAAGTTGTAAACTGCGCCCCAGAACCCCCTGCCGAGCAACCTATGCCACCACCACCTCAGCCCCCTTCCGCTGTTGAAGGACAACCCGAAGTGCCCCACCTATTTGACATGGACTTAGAACGAATGCATGTCGAATTGCACAAGAATCGATATTTGACACCCCAGGACTTTCTCAATGACGCCGGGAAGATGGTTCATAATGCGGTCGTGTGCCAGTCAGAGGACCTGGAGCGTTTGCATCGCGCTCAAGCAATGTATACGGCAACCGAGGTCTCCATCCAGGATTTTGACCCGCAGTTTCGCGCTGAATGTGAGCGCATGGCGGAACGCGAGCGTCAGAGGCGCGCAGTCCGTAGAAAGGAAAGGGAGAAAGCGAAGGAGCAAGGTCGTCAGGAGGCTGATGCAGGAAGCGAAACCTATGCACCTGGCACCCGCCGAAGCGCGCGGCACAATGGACAAGAGCCAGAGATCGCCATCACAGATGTGACTAAGCTCGAGCGTGCAGCAAGGCTCAAACGACAGCGGTCAACTGGACCGAGCACTGGTTCACAGGCATCTGGCGATGAAATTAGTGATGGCCGCAATGCCAAGCGTTCGCGGGTGAACAGCGAGGAGGACGTGTGTATGAACACGAGCTTACCGGAGCCCTGCAGTACCCAGCAAGTGTCGACTGTTTACCTTTCTTGTCCACAACCAACTCCCAATTCTGTCAATCTGGATGGCGACGGGGGCCTGCTACCAGACGTGCCTCCATCTGCTATGGGTGGCGGATTTGATCCCTCGCTTCTCAACCCCGCTCCTCCAGAAACACCTTATCATCGTTTCTTCACGCCTTCGAGTGCATCGGTCAGCGCCCCACCAGACGCCCCCCCTGATGCTCCACCTGACGCTCCACCTGACGCTCCACCTGAACCCATGACGGTGGATGCACAACCCCCTCGTTCTCCAAGTCCTGCCCTACCACTGCCTGAGTCGGCACAGAGCTCCGAATTGCACCCCCCGACTTCCGAACCACTCATCTCGAACGTCGACGTACCTCCCACCCCGATACCTCCTATTACTGACGAGTCACCCACCCCTGTTCTACCAGCGCCAGAACGCGATTTCGAAGCCGAAGCGATAGAAGTAGACCGTGAACCGACGCCGCTTCCCGAATTTCAGTTTAATCAAAATGCACTCACCCGCCTAGGGGATGATCTTCGTGACACGACAGATCTCCTCACCGTCGAGCAGTTAGAGCAGCTACGTGCATCGTGTCTCGGGTGTATCTGGGCCCATAGATCCGACTGGGACCGAGATAACTTGATTCACGAGCTTGGCAAAGTGTTGCATGATTTCGTGGACGAGGTCCGGGCGGATCACGAGGACGAGGAGATGGTTACACCCTGGCCGAACCCTCACAACTCATGACACCTGTGCCGTCAAAGTTATATGTATTCTATCCCATATCATTTTTACGCATGTGCTTCTTTCGATCTGTGTGCCCACTTCCAGTCCATAATACTGGTCGGTTCCTGCCTAAGTGAGTTCTGTAGGCGCTTGTGTATATCCAAGATTAGTACTACTTTTTGAGAACTTCGCGTATATTCCTCCATTTGTGTACGTACAACGCCCGATAAATAATTTTACATCGTCAGCTGAAATCACAACTGACTGGGGGAAATGCCGAGTGCCGTACGACAGTAGTAAATGTGAAGATGCTGCATGTACGTGACACAGTGATACCTTCAATACTGTTCTAGATCCCTCCGTTAGCCGTAGAACGCCTGCACAAGAGAGACTGACTGACCCGCGCAGTGCAAGCTCACTCAGAGTCGTTCCCGTCGCAGGCTTTGATCACCTTGTTCAACACCGATCTCAGTGACAAAGGACCTGCCCCTATGCGCGAGGGCGAGCCCCGCACGACGTCAGGAGGGAGAGTCCCCATCGTACTGTATTGGGTCGTGACCGTGTCTATCATGATGGGCATCCACATCACGTCAAAGCACAAGACATAATGAGAACCCCGGTGCCACCAACTCGAGGGCGTTTGCGTCCGTCACCAGGTTGGAGCACTACAACTTAGCCCTAGGGAATGAGCGAGCGAGCGAGCGAGTGCCAGTGACGGAAGTTGCTGACGGAAAGAGCGGCGGACCAAGGAGAGGCACGTGCAGGAGGTACTCGAGATGAATGATCGATCGCACGTAAATCAGGTTCCGTCCATCCGCCGTACGCTGGCAGGGCCTCTGGTCGGAATTCCTGCGGTAACGAGTTCAGGACTGTAAGCTTCTTTTTGTAAGGCATTCACGATTTCAAACTCAACTGAACGAGCATGCAGGCACCATCATACGCAACCCCAAAGAGAACTAGTCAAATGAGATACTGTACCACCTGAAATGGTAGGCAGGTAGCGGAGCAATGGGCCTAGGATTAGGGCCAGCCACTCCCTGACATCGAGCGTCGAGTGACCTGGAATGCGGACGGTCGCTTAAACTGACAGAAAACTGCGTCCCCTATAAGAAGGTCCGTGCGGGATGGTTGACAGGTTTTTTTCCACTCCTTTTTTTTTTCCACCTGACGTCGTGCGTGCGAAGTCGTTGAGTTCAGGCCCTCAGGATGAGTTCGAGTTCTGTGAAAGTTCTGTCGCTCGTTCGTATGGTCACCTTTGGTGAGACCTCATATTCTGCACTCCATTTTCTCACTGGGTTCTGTTCTGAAGCCTTCTCCACAGGGACGACCATGTTGTTCTCATTCATCGTGCTCGCCTTGAGCGCGGATTACGTCTCGTTGGTTCCGGTTTCCACGTACAACCACTTTGCGGCACTGGCACTGTTTACCGCCCTGACCACTCTTCTTACTGTCACCCCAATGTACGACCGAACGAGTGCGGTTGTTGGCTGTATCGCTGAATACCATTTATTCCCCCTTCGTACTTAGGCTGGTTATTGATATGTTCCGCCAAGGGTCCTTTCTCTCATATATCGTTGTCGAGATTGCATGGTTGTGTAAGTTTCTCTGCCTCGCCAAGTTCTGTATGCTGACTGGGATCAGCTATTCTTTGGGTTTTCTGGTTGTCATGCGGATCTGATGCCGCCTCGTTCGATAGTCTACTCATTAGTGCTTCCCCCGCGGAGTCAAGCTGCGCCGGGTTCTCTGGTAAGTGTCACTCTTTGCGCTTGGCCTTTGTTTGATTCCTGTTCTATTGTAGGTGTTCTTGCTGAGACCTGCGGAGAGATCAAAGCCATTATGGCTTTCTCATTCCTCTCGTGGATCCTACGTAGTTCCTTTCATTTCGAGCGTTTATGCGTGCATCTAACCGTATGGTCTTATAGTGATGGCTTACACAATCGTGCTCCTGGTGCTGGCTATCCGCGCTCACCAACGGGGTAACTCCGCGTGGACTACCAGCGTGCGTGACGGTGTTCTCTTTTATCCCTCCAAGATGGCTACGGGAGGTGCTGCTCAAGTATATGCTACACCGGTCACTATCCCTCTCTCTCCATCACGGCCACATTATACCTTCTCGCATGCTAATCCACAGATTCCCTCGTCCGCTACGCCATATGCTGTCCCACAGCTTCCCTCGACCATCTCGTATGCAACTCCACAGGTGTGAGGAGTCGACTTCGGTGGGGCACTGGTCGGCCTCTGGCCTCTTTTCCTTCCTAGCGTGTATATGGATAGTCGTTGTATAGTTGTATTATATATGACCTTTACCCGTTTGAGAAGCTGGTTCGCTCACTTGGGTTCGCTATAACCTTCCTGTCATTACTTGTCTGCACCTGCCATGAAGCACCCTAAAGTAGTTCTTCGTTGTCCCCTCGGGTTGACTTGGTAAGGCGGTGAAGTTGTGTGAGATAATCTACACGATCGTGCCAATGCATAAGTGACGCGTCATGCATTCATGCGCTGGCCTTGCATCTGGCATTCACCAACAGTTCTCTCGCTAACTAAAGCACGGCAGCATCGTGCATCGCTCGATCCCCTCTGTACGGCATAACCGCCTCCTGAAGGTAAACCACACCCCGTGTAGCATGATTGATTCAGAGTGGAATCTGCACTGGCATCGACTATTCTGTGCCAGATACAGTGTCATGTACGACAACTGAAGCTTCTGAAGGGTCGCAGACCGTAGATGTTCGAGATACTTCTGAACAATACCCTTCTTGCGCTACTGAGATGATCGGATTCTGACTACTTTCTCATTCCGCAGCACCCGTATGGATCCAAAAAGCGCACGCGACCCGCGTCTGGCTCGTGCAGACCCCCGATTCCATCATTTCAGCAACGACAACTGCAGCATCCACAACACCAGCAGCTACCCACCAACCCCAAACAATGTTATTGCTATATGTCAAGCCCAGACTGCGATGGCCTTTGCTCATCGCGGCTCGCATCACAGCGCGTCTCCTGCTACTATGTGAGTCCCGCCTCCACGTCTTATTTCCTGCTATGATGTGGCATTGGAGCCTCAAATTTATTGTCGATGATGCCTCGTGATTTTACATCATGTACTGAACCCTCTTTATTTTGGCCATGGTATCCCGTCAGTGGCCGACGTGTCTGCATTGGCGTTGACGAACCCGCGGGACTCTTCCTCCCCGAGTTTCAGGATAGGGACACTCTTTTGTGTTGTCTGTGCAAGTAAGGTGGGTGAGTTCAGTATCAGGGCTTGATGCGGCCACTAAGGAGGATCTGTTACAAAACGGGTCCACGGAACGCCACTTCGTCTTGCAATGAGCGCTTGTTGTCGAAGGGCTGCCTCACCATTTAAAGGAAAGCCGGGTTTCGTGTTGTTTTTTACGACACTGTGTGACAATCTGGGTGGGTCAGCTGTTCGATTACCAGGACCATGAACAAGCCCAACATTTACCCGTTTGGTACACCATACGAAGCCATTTTCCAGAACTTCAAGCAAAAGACCCTCGTTTGTATGCCCAGTCCTGAAATAGTGTTTAGTATATGTTCACAGATCTGCAGGTATGCAGTGAATGGGCTATTACAGATGCTTGACCGAAATAGAAACATATAACGCCTCCCCAAAAGGATGGCAGCCTTTGGCAGGACAGCAGTAGTGGCTGACATTGTGATCACCTGTGAGGAACGATGCTTTGACACTGTCTGTAATGGTAAGCACCATGCGCCTTTACGCAACCTAGTCCTAACGTATACAGATACAGTCTAGACTTACTTTGGCGATTTCGAGCCGCTTGAGACGACAGCGGAATCGCGCGTCACGCGGCGCACCATTTCAGGCCTGCCACGCGCTGGAACCCCCTGCTTCGTGGGATTACCTTCCGCGTTCGTTCTGAAGGGTCTGAAATTGTGTATGTATGTCTCGGTGAGCATTCCATTATGTTCTTTTGTTCTTGGGCTGCAGGCCGGCGCGCACTCAAGGCTCAATATTCCAAATACGTACTTATATGCCTATCTAAAGGATAGGCAGGTTCTTCCATCCATTGGGGGGAAAGCGCGATGCTGCCACCCAAGGCCGCGATACCATCGCGTGCCACGGTTTGTCTCAAGAACAGCGGGAAAAACATCCGCACTGTCTGTAATACGCTGTTGCTTATTACTGAAATCGTTACAGATGGAATAGACTCATTTTGTGCAATTCTTTCTCTGTATGTCTATTGCACATTTCAGTACTGATGCGCCGATGCACTAATGCTGACTTGAGAACAGATATCAAGGATGGCACTTATCTTGCACTCACGTCATTTGAAATTTTGAATCAACATGGCGCGCAATGATGATCTGTCTCAGTGTCTCGATTCGTGCACTGTTATAAAGCGCGCAATGCATGAACCCCCATATCTGCCCTTCTCTGTCCCGATCAGAGCTGGAAAGAATGCCGACTCTCCGTCTGAGAAGTATTGCGCCTGACTTTAAAGCCGAAACCACCAAGGGGACATCAGGTCCCTCCTGGTTAGCCTGGATATCCTATTCCCAGATGACTTCACTTCGGCATGCACCACCGAACTTGCCGAAGTCTCGCGCCGTGCCGCCGATGTCGAGAAGCGCAATGTCAAGGTCATCGGTCTGTCTGCGAACAGTCTCGAATCGCACCACAGGTGGATCCGAGTCCTTGACGTCAACGAGTGGGGCAAAACTGACCTCCAGTAGCCTATCGGATGCTCCCTTGGACACCCCGTTGAATTCCCCTCGCCCTCCACAGATCGCCGATGCCGACCAGAAGGTTGCGACGCTCTGTGACATGCTCTATCACCAGGATGCGAGCAACGTCGACAAGAATGGCTTGCTCCTTGCTGTGATTTCTCCCCATGCTCGCGTATTTACCTTGATGTTGAAACTGGCTGTAGGTCGGGACAGTGTTTGTGATTGATCGCAGGAAGGTTATCTGCCTCACACTGTCTTATCCTGCTGCGTCTGGACGCAACTTTGACGAGATCCCTCGGTGGTCCAATAACGCTTGATAACTGTGTTGCACGAACTTACTCTTTATGTCCGGCATTGTCGATCGTATGTTGAAGATTACTAGCGTTAACTGCTTTCCATAGATTCTGAACCCCTCCGTGAGCTGAAGCGTTGTGGTGGAAGGCTTCGGCTTTAGCGCTTCAGCTCACTGGCTGGCACAAAGTGATAACCCCTGCGAACCGGAAACCAGGCGACGATGTCGTTGTCCATTCCACTGTGTCGACCGAGGAAGCTCGGAAGCTCTTCCCCAACCTTGTTGAGCACAAGGTGAGGTGGGAGTATTGCGATTTGGATATCCGGTAGTGCATGCTGATCGGTTTATGACTGACATGACGAGAATGGGGAAATGAGAGCGCACTGCGGTCTCACTAGCAGACACGGGTGAGACTCGGCACCACACACATCCTTCTTTCCTTCCTTCCGAACCGCCTCTCACATGGTTTGCACACATGGCGGGAGAAAAAAAAGGCCGCTTCCGATCCTGTTATCATCAGTGGGTGGCCATCATTTCTCAGATGAAGTTCCGCATATCGGAAAGATTTTGGCGCTACCGCGTTTGCGGAGCCCGGTCTCGTAATCAGAACTTTGGAGAGAGACTAAGGTCTGCGACTGCTTATTTACGTCCCCAAAAGGCGACACCTCAATCGAGACAGGATCTGGCAGCGGTAAAATGTTGCCTGGGAAGAGACAGCAAGATGGCGCAAGCATTTGAAAGTAAGTTTTTTTTGGAGAACCGATTCATGGGGTAGGTAGAACGGGTGCAATGGCGGGCCACTAGTAAGAAATTTTCTGAAGGCAGCGCCACCTTATCGAACGTTTATAGGAGAAATAGGAGGTCGCCACGGGTTCCTGGAAACTCAGGAGGCAATGAGCACATATGTGATAGAACTTACATACATTGCATAGATGTGATTGATTACCCTCGAACTAGGTTGATTAATGGAAACCCGAAAACAAGACATACACGTGAAGATAAGAACAAAAAGCTCTGTACATGTGAATAGGGGTCGTCAGAGTTATTTCTTGCCCTTCGCAGCGCCCTTCCCTTTTGTGGCCGCTGCCTTCCTCTTGCTCGCATCTTGAATCAGACGGTCGAGCTTGATATCGTCCGGGTCAACAGCTTTCTTCTCGTCATCTGCATCGTCGACAGCGTCATCCAACTAGCGAAGGACACAATTAGCTATTGGTATGCGGGCTTTGGACCAGCGCAAGAAGCTCACATCGAATGCCTCTTCAAGATCTGGCGCAGGTCCACCAGGTAGCTTCTTCGGCACCTTGCCTAGGTCTTGTGCCTTGTGGAATGGAATAGGGTGGTCGCGTGAGTTGTACTTTCTGGTAAGCGCCGTCTTGGTAGCGGTAGCTATCTTCTTGAGTACGACCTCGTCCTTCTGCTCTCCAAGCCCGAGCTCGACGACGGTGTCCCAGTCCTCTCGAGAGATATAATAGTCATCCATCTCTTGAATAACGTCATCAACAGCACTCTGAGCGTCAATTCCCCATCAGCTGGTTGCGAGTAAACAAGAGAGAGAGAGAGGAACGCACGGAACCCTGTTCCATAAGAGGCTTGACGATAAGGGGAAACATCGCAGGCAGGTAAGACAGCCGAATCTCAGATTTGTCACCAGAGACTTTAAGTCTCATACGTATCTGCACATCGCCCAGCGCTCTGCTGAGCTTGTTCTGCTTGGAGTTCTGTCCTAACCACCTGTCGCAGCTCTTGGTTAACGCATCATTACTGCCGCACCGCCTTGAACGTACTGAGGAAACGTCATAGCATTCGGGCCTCCGTAACCGCTTCCTGGTCCATAGAGGAATGACGAAGGCCGCACGGTCGAAAGAACTGCATGAGTTGGCATTAATGTCCAGTGTTGTTCAGGGCTGCTCAACCGCATAAGGATAAGGAAAAACGGGAAACGGGACGTATGTACGTACCCATGGATGAGAGAATCGACAAGGTCGCCATCGGATAATGATTCCGACGCCTTTTCCATAAGCTTCAATTGCTTCAAGGCTTTTCTTGGGCCGTCCAGGTCACGTACGCGCGATGGATTGGTTTTTAGATAATTCTCCTGTGGTACAAAATAAGTATGCGGCATGCCTGAAGCATTGTGGGACCCACCTGGATGAACAACGGGACAAAGGAGTAGTCATGGAAATATAACTCAATCTTGTCGCTGAGCGTGTCTCGGGACGTTGCGGAGAACATATATGGCCCCAGAATTTTTTGAATGACATTGAATGGAGTCAACACGGAGTACTTTTCGTTAGCCTTCGCGCTGCGATACACGTGAGTGAGCCCAAAACAAAGGCAAGAAGGAAAGTCTTGCGCACAGCATTTTCCCCTCTTCGTAGTCCATGGTATCATTGTGTAGCTTCCATGTCGACAACATATTGAGCACTTGACGTATATCGGACCCCACGCCTGTGATAAGTTCATCCACGACGTTCGCCGGAATTTGCATCTTCTCCTTGAAGACAATCGTCATGATTCTCGAGCGTATCTGGGCAGCGTCGGGCCTGGGGGGAAACGATTCAGTCACAACACTTCCGGAAGCCATTCTATGGCACTTACTTGCGAAATGGTAGACCAAAAGTACCGTTCACAAGAGGCTTCATCTTTGGTGCGCTGCGATCATTGGCAATGCATATGATAGGAACCTAAGGGTCTTTCAGCAAGGCACCCCCATTCAAAAAGAAAGAAACGTTACTTGGGTCTTGCGAATCAGGGCTGCCAGTGCGCCGACGCCACCTCTATCACCCGCAGACATGCCGTCGACTTCATCCATGATCAGACATGACTTATCTGTTATTACGACGCCTGCTGCGTTCGTTTGCTGTGGGATGGACGATGTTAGTACAAAAAAGGGTTGTTCTGACCGAAGTACGTGAGATCCCTTACCTCGCCTCCACCCATCCAGCCGTCTAGGGATGTATTCTGGATATTCGTGCTATTCTGTGCTGCGGTTGTGACTAAGAGCTCCCAGAGGGAAGAACCAGGATGACGCACTTCGACAAGCTTTTTACTGCGAGCGTCACTTGCATTGAGTTCAATAGGTGTGAACCCCGCGAGTTTTGCGCACAGGTGTGCACTAGTTGTCTTGCCAATGCCCGGTGGGCCCGTGATCATCACGCCGCGAAAGTTGTTCATACCATTTTTGCCCGGCTTCTTGAAATTGGCTTTCAAACTGCCCGACCTAGAGGATGTCCGTCAGCTGACTCTGCGGAATGGCATGGAAGAACGTGGAGAAGTTCACCAGTCGTTGAGCCATTGTTGGAGCTTCTCGACTTGCCCCTTGTTGCCGCAAACTTCTTTGAGCGTCTGCGGGGCATATCGATCGGTCCAGAGCTGCATCTTAGGGTCTATTGTCTTAGCCCTGTTGATGTATCAGTTCTATTCCCAGGTAAGAGTAAAGCGTTCTTGTGCACCCTCGAGCAACACCCGACCCTTCTCCCCGGACAGCCTTCTTCTCGCGTGCCTCCATCTCCTTCGCGCTGTCCCGGATCGCTTTCTCCTCCTTATCCCTTTTCTTCTTCTCCTTTTCGGTAAGACCTTTACCGTTGCCAGGTCCCTTGCGCGTAGCGATCAGATTCAGAAACTCGTCTTCGGACAGGGTTTTGAGGTTGTGCTTCTTGATGGCGGCAAGCTTACTCGGGCCAGCGCTATCACCAAGCACGACATAGTCAGTTTTGGACGACGGTTGGCCCACCACGCGGCTGGAACGGCGTTAGCGTCGCGGCGTGACGGAATATAAGGAAGTACCCCCACCCGCAAAATCGTTTGGCAATGTCGATCGATTCTTCACGCGAAAAGCTAGAGAGCTCTCCGGTGAAGACGAAGGATAAACCCGCTAGACAGTCGGACACAGCCGCTGGGGGAACGGCTTTCGAGCCGGGGTTAGACGGGCCAGCCAGTCGCGCAGCCTTGGCCGCCGCCCAGCTAAGATAGCCTCATTAATCCAGCTTCCACGTGTAGAACTCGAGAGAAAGTAGCGCACTTGAATTTGGGCGTCGCCTTGCCGCCTTGTTCATCATCGCTCTCCACCTTGGTGACCTTGGTCAAGGTTGCCTTTGGTTTCACCTCTGACTGCGAGCGATTGCCAGTCTTGCTGCCAGTGGCTGCACCCTGACTCTGAGCAGAGCCAAAGAACGACATGATATTGTGTTTACTTGGTTCAGCATTTGCCTTTGCTGCGCTTTTCTTCGCCGGAGCCATTATCCAGACAGAGACAAGAATGTGGCCAGCCGTCGCGCGTCCATAATCGCGACGCGCCCCGCGCAGGTCGAACTAGTTCGGTTTAATCACGTGATCTTAGGCTGGCGATGATTGGTTGGAGATCTCCGTACCGTCTATGCGCAGCTTAAGTGCAGACATATCAGTTCCATCACAGCATCCTGGGTGACTGCCTTCGTTAAACCACATCACAAGGCACACCATTGCATCCCCAAATTCTCCAATTTAGCCGCTTTCCACACGCCTGCACTCGTACCAGAACGCAGTTGCTTTCAGGCCGTCCACCTTGCCATAACAAATCCCACAACAGCAAGCAAGTCTTCGGTCTCGCTTTCGCGATAACGCAAAAAATTACTCTAGTTACATCACTATTAACACATTGTCCAGGCGTTAGTACGCCGCTCAGAAAGTCGAAAGAAAATTGCGAATCAGGGAATTGACCTGCTCTGGAAGCTCAAGCTGAGCCCAATGTGCGGAAGGGAGTGTCTAGATCTCAACTTCAGTCATAAACGGGCGTGAGATACAAGAAAGATACGTACGGTCTGCGTGAGCTTTGGCAGGAGGCTAGCAGACTTCAACAAAGTGGCAACGTCGACCCAATCCGCCACGGGATCCTGTCAAAGGTTGGGCACTCGTTTCGATGGGGATCACAATGGGGCAACACACCTGCTCAGGGAGAATACTCAAAGCTGGTCGAGGAATAGTTTCATTTCCTTGACCATTTGCAAAGGTGTATGCTGCTAAACGGTTCTGTACTTGCGAGTATTAGCAAAACAGAGAGGGGTTACCATGAAAGTGAGCGCGCACAGGGTTGGTATACAACTCAAGGTCTGTAATTTACGTGCAGCTGAGCGAACTGCATCAGACAAGAGTACGCGGGATACTGACTGTAATTGAACTCTTGAATGCTGTACTGTTCAACCCAATAATCCTCCTCACCCGGACCGAAGAATGGAATCGGTGGGATCTAGAGCAATGTCTGTATTGAGCTCGAGGGGGACATCATAGACATCATCTCCAGACCCACGGTTGAAACATTCTGCCATGCAGCCAAATATGAGCTGTTACTCAGAAGAAAATCCGGTGGCGGCGGGCTTGCAACAGTGCGCAGTGTGGCCCGCAAGGTGCGACGAATATCAGTGCTGAGTTCTGCTATGGCAGTCGATGTTTCGTCGCCAAAGTAGACCTGATAGGCGAAATGCGGGAATGTTGGCACGAGGGCAGATATGGGGACATATGGCCCCGCTGCGGCGGCGTACGGAACCGAGATGCCAACTACGGCAGTGAAGACATCGGGGCGTTCTCGTGCGGCTTCATATGCAAGTGCAGAACCCCAGTCGTGGCTATTCTCGTATGTCAGTCATCAGATTGGAAACGACTCGAACGGGTGACTTGCCCAATCGCGACTGCCTGCGAGACACCGGCGTGCCCCAGGACACACATTAAGTCCCCAACCAAATCGGGCATTGAGCCAGAGGTTTGGACGTCCCCTGGATGCGTTGATGCACCATAGCCACGAATACTCGGGACGATCAAACGATAATCACTCTGCAAACCGCATTGAGGAAATGCCGAGTCGTCGAGCAGAAAGCATCACACACCTTGAATTCATCTATTTGATACTTCCAACTGGCCCAGAGACTTGGCCAGCCATGCAAAAACACGATCGTACGCTCGGCGTACTGGTTACCGACATCAACATACTCTACCGAGCAAAAATCAAATCAACGGGACAGGTGAATGCAACTCGGAGAACATACCGAGGTGCAGGTCAACGGTCTTGTTTTCTGCACGGTTGATACCAGGACAGATCGCCACTTGCTGCTGAAAGGCGTACGGGTCGAACGCGGACTCGGCGCCTCTTGCTGAAGACGCAAGTATGGGCAGCAAGCTGGTTGCAAGTAAGAGAAAGTAGCGCATCAGTGAGTGATTTAGAAAGCAGGCAAAAAGAACGCGCACTCTTATGAACTGCAGCTGAGCTGAGCGACCCGAGCGCGGCCACGGTAATAATGAGAGTACAGTAATGCTACTAAACAGGCCGCGGGTCCATATGGGGGTCACTACGAACTGGCGCCCACCGGCGGGTTCGCCCGCCGGAGTGCTAGTGCCCAATACGATCCGCCCTTAACTCATGGTTTCCCTACAAGTCCTGTTAGCAATCCTCTCCCTGGCGTCAGATGCGGTGGCTGCGCACTCGCCGTTTAACCCGCGCGAGTATGCAAAGAAAGTCGTCTCCTGCCCTGCCATCAATCGTGCGGAGAACGCCAAAGTGGACATCGAGCTCCGTACGCACTTCTCCCTATTCTTACTACCGCGGGCCACATGGGAGAAGCAATCCTGATTCGGAAATAACTCCCCACAGACTACGTCGACATCAACGCCAAGGCCGAAAAGACGCTGCTTCTCCTGCACGGCTGGCCGAGTCTATGGGCGAGCTGGAAATATCAGATACAAGAGTTTCAGGTTTGCGATCGGCGCCTTGTCTACAGTACTAGAGAGCTAACTCATCTTCCCGTCCTGTAGGATGACTACCACATCATCGCACCGGACCTTCGTGGCTTCGGGCCCTCGACACACCCAGGTGACGTCAAATCGTCCGGCACGATGCCCGACCTCGTTGGCGACCTCCTGTGCATCCTGGAACACGCTGGTTCTCCAAAAGCAATCGCCATGGGGTACGTAAATAAACCACCTTCTTAATATAATAATATTTTATCAGACTGTTTCATCCTTGTTGCAACAAGGCACGACTGGGGCGCACAGCTTGCATATGAAGCGGCGCGCGAGCGGCCCGACGTCTTCACAGCCGTCGTAGGCATCACCATACCAGTAAATATATTCTCTCCGTTCGCTCCCGGTGCGCGTTTCGAGGCTGAGAATAATATTAATAACAACAATAAAATAGTACATGCCTGCAGCGGGACCGCGGGTGCCGACGGAGGTTCTGGCGACGGCTCATCCGCGTCTGACGTACCAGCTCTTCTTCGATAGGCAGACCTCTGCAGCTACGGCTGAACTCGACCGCGACGTCCGACGCACGCTGCGAGGAATCCTGCGAGACGTTGCCTCCCCGCCACCCGCAAGCTTCCTGACTAGCCCGGACACATTCTTGGGAGCATGGGACGGCGTCGACGAGGTTTGTTTTCTTGACCTCGCTGGTTCCCGTGACCACGTGTCGGCTAAACAGTATCTTCAGATTCCCCCAATCCCATTCTTCTCGAAAGAAGAGGAGGATTATTGGGTCGAGCAGTACAGCATAAGTGGTTTTAAATACAGTGAGAGCCCTCGCCCTTCATATAGTCGGTAATAATAATCTTCTCTCGCTGTAGCTTTCCAGTTCTACACCGAAGAGGTGCGGTTCATTGCTTTGGGTCTCGGTGTTCAGTTTCTCATGCCATCCTGCAGAATCACTTCGCTTCTTGGAAATTTGCAAATGAGCAGGGAAACCACACGATACATCAGCCCATCCTGAGCATTCTTCCCACAGAAGTGTGTCAACAGGGACATCAAAGAAGAAAGTTTTGCTGATGTCTTGATAGGATCCGGTCGCAAATATGGAACTCGCTGCCAAACTACTGCACTCATTCGATTTCTTGCCTAACCACACCCTGCATGTATGGACCTTTTCCTGGTTTAGTCACCAGTTGCTGATGACATTCTCACAGACGCTCCCTACGGCCCACTGGACTCAGCTTGAGAGCCCCGCTGAGGTCAATGGCATCATCCGCAAATGGCTCACAGAACTCGACATCAAGCAGGGGCACACACGCGACGAGCTGTGAAAGACTCGGCAAATGAAAACGGGGTTCCTTCTCGTATAGAATATCCTATGGAGACGGGGAAATGGCTGATTGATCATTTCTGCGTAGATCAGTGACTCACTGGAGAAGTCCTTACTACCGTCACGAAAGGTGGCGCAATGTGATGTATGAATTTGATCCGGGTCTGAGCCCACTCAAGGGTCATGCGAAAAGGGAGAAATCCGCATAATGCAATTCCAATTCAGATTGGCACCAGCATGTCAGCCCATGAGAGATTTAGTTTCGGGCACCATGTGATATCGTTCAGTAAAACTTTCTCGCCCCACCGCCAAGCAGGCGCCAGAGTCAAAGTCCAACCCCTCGACCTTTCACGTAAGATCCGGTCTTCGCCCAGCACCACACGGGGTATGAGCTCAAGGCGCCAGGGCAGGAACGTACCGACAGTACCGTATTGTATTCTACCAGGCGCCTACGTCAGTCAGGCGATTCGTAAACCCGTCGTTTGTGCGGGGGACAGGCGGCGATCACGCCAAAAGTGGAAGCATGCACGCTGCCAGTCAGTTAATCCGAATGGATGAACGGTGAGAAAGTGATACAGTAAGTTATTTTGAGGTGACGAAATACAAATGAGAAAGGCCCATAAGAAAGGCCCATATAGATACAAACCCGAAACCCCCTCGGGTACACCCCCAAAAATACTAGCAAAAACAATTGCGCGCAGAGCCTTTTTATAACATTCAGGCTTCAGAGGCAGCGAGTCGGGTACCCGGACGGGCAGACGGCAGCTGTGCATCCCCAGAGTTGTTTGAAGATATTGTTGGAATCTGGAACGCCTGTGTCATCTGCAACTGGTGAAAGATAAACCCCCAGGGTCATGTTGGCGATAAAATACCTTCTTCAGCTGCTCTTGAAACTCTGCCAACTTGCGCTCTGCTTCTAAGCGGGCTGCTCGCTGCTCCTGCGCATCTCTCAATACTATTATTTATACAGGGTTCATATGTCAGCTTCAGTGATATAAGAAGCGGGCACGTCACACGAACACTCATTCACGCGTGCGCCGAGCGTGGTGCCCAGCGCGTCTCGAAAGGCTTCTGCAAGACTCGGAGAGCAGTAGGCGTTTGCTCGAAGACTCCGATTCTCCTCCAGCAGGCGGGTGTTTTCCGCGCACAGGCGGGCATTTTCGGCCGAGAGACGTAATGCTTCTTCGCGAATGCGATTTATTTCCACGTCAGGCGGCAAGTTCAATCTCCGTGGTGGCGGTTGATTAGGATGATGGGGGTACGTCGCGGGGGATGGATGTTGTTGTGGAAGAGTGCTCGTGATGGACGTGGTGGACGGCGAGAGTGTCGCGGCCGCAGATATCGTCGGTGTTGTGGTGAAGGTCGTCATTGCCGGGCCAGAAACGGACTCATGTGGGGGGATGGCGGGGGGAGATGGCGGTTGTGGGTTCGGGGGTGGGTTGGAATTGGGACCCAAGGCCTGGCTGAGGCTGGAGGAGGGTGAAACGGGATAGAAGGACATGGGGCCAGGATTGTAACTAACTGGGCGCTGGAAACGCCCGTCACTGTTCCACGTTGGCGCCTGCGGCGCGTCCTGTGTTGTTGCCGTGGTCCTGCTCCCGCTCGAGGTGGAGCCCGGAGTGGGTTCCTCTGAGATGCTCTTCGCGCGCTGAGGTGAATCCGCGACGCCGTCGCGCACGCGTCGGCGTTTGGGCTCGGGCGGATCACGGCCATGGCGGCGTTCCTCGTTCTCCACCTCCAAGATTTTGGCGACTGCCTCCTCCGCAGTGCGCAGGGGAAATCGTGGGGAGGCGTCGCTCGCGTTGCGGGCGCCGCCACGTTCCATGGGCCCCACCGTCCTGTACCGCGTGCGACCAAAGTCCTCCTCTTCACCGCGTGTCTGGAGGGACGCGCTCTTACGTATGCCGTCGCAAGTGTACCATAATACATGTTTTCGCGTGCACCAGAGATATCTTCCTGGGACGAGGGGGTGCTCAAACATTTGCTTTTTTGCCTTGCGGGGCCCTGGCCAGATGACCCATTCTGTCTTGGTGCGCGCGTAGAGCGAGAGTTCGCCGGGTCTGACGTTGAGCCACACGTCGCCTGGAAAACCAAGATCTGCAGGTGGTTGGCCTTGTCCGCGGAACTCGAAGTAGTGGATTTGCAGGCCGTTGTCACGTATGACCTCGTAAGGGAAGCTATCTGGCAACGTCTTGACGGTAAAATGGCGGCGTTCGTAAGCGAATAGTATTGGAGATGCTGATGTGGGCTTTGGGTTGGTGATGCATGGCATTGGAGGCTTCGGAGGGGACGCCATTGGGGTGTGGAGAAAGCAGGATATGATGTTGCCAGCAATGATCACGTCAATGATCACTCGACCTCAAGCGCGACCACTTGCCCCTCTACTCGGACATGCTCTCAGTCTACGGTCCGCTGATGGTATCATCGTCGACAATCACACCCTGTTTTCTTGCTTCCCGCATATTATATATCCTGCCGGCGCCAACATTATTTCCGAGATGTCAATTCATCGGAACCTATATGCCTCTAACCAAGCGGAGGCCGCGCTGAGTGTCTGCTCCATGACCCGAATATCTGTGGTGTGGTGGCCAAATCCTCCTCCATCCCCACCGGTACTTCACTGCGCCTGTTTCGTAGTACTAACCAGTCTGGGCCTTATCACGCTACGTGTTGAATGTCGAGACCCCCGGAGACACGCATCAGATATTTCGTGAGTGTCCTTTATATAACCACAAGAGCCCTAAACTGGAATTCTCTGAATGCTCTGCTCGTGCGGATGCCACTTCCTCCTCCACCGCCATTTTCAGCAGCAATCATAGCGTACGATGCGCCCCCGCCAAAAGTCCACAGTGGCAAAGCGCCCCAAGCGCCCCACGTAAAATTATCACAACGGTCGCTATCGATGGCAAGGCGCTTTCCTTTAGGAAAGTTGCCGAGAATTTGGCTCCTATCCCCTTTCCCTGTTCTCAGGGTGTCTCTTGCGTTCGGCGAACTCAGACGTACGACGTCCATAGAATCCAGCACTCGGCTCGAGCATTCTTTGACAGTGGTGCGAAGGCAAACCCAGGGTCCGTCCCAAGGCCTCATGGCCTTACGGCGCCCGATCTTTGTCGCGGCCAGGGGTAGGCTGGACTGTGTTCCCACTGTACGTCCGAGTCGTGTACGCGTTAGGTCCTCGAACATCTTGGTTCTTTTCTGATGGACCAAGTTTATTTGGTCGATTGTGTGATCGCACTATGGCTATGAGCGCTCACTCTTTCAACGTTCCGGTCGAACCTCAAGTAGCTTCTTGACTTCATGATGTACGCGCTCACGTGTACGGTACATCCCTCGCCGTTATAGTCTATGAATACGCATTTATTTTGTTACCGGCCAACACACACTCCTTCCTCTCCTTGAGACTTCAACGAACGATATCTAGTACAATACCTAGACAGGAGTAAACGTCTACGAGCGAAAGCAGACAATTGGCAGTTATCCTCACCAGCAGCAATCGTCTCCCCCCCTCTACGGATCAAGATGCGGCCCATTTCCTTGTTTGTTGAAAAGGGTTCTAAGGGAACAACGGTGCTCCGAGTACCTGTCCCCCCAAACGTAGCCTGTCGTATCGCGATTTGGACCTCCGCAGAGGCGCCTTTTGTCAGAACCCTGCCAAGTCGGCGTTACCGTTACCGCGCAGGGTGCAAAGGCTGAAGATAGACAAACCTGGGGTTCTGCTTGGTGACGGCACCAGACGCACGGTCCAGCGTAGCGTTCAGTTTAGATATCGCCGCTGGGACATCGCGAGAGTGATGAAAGAGCTCGATCTGAACAAGCGCATGAAACATGGGGCAGGAGGAGTGCAGAGTCTTGCTCACCGATGTTCCGGCTAAGATTGGCACTTGGATGTCGAAAACGATGATCCGCGCCGTAAAAGCCGAAGCAAGTTCGACAGGGGCGGTCGGTGGGCACAACACCCTTCCCATGTCAAGGTGAATGGGATCGACCGCAGTTAGATACAGGGTAACGTTAGACCCGGCAGCCGCCCACTGTACCCTGTCCGTTTCCGTCTCGATAGCTGCCAAGCGCGGTTCGTGCACTCAGAATCGATCGAGGAAATAAGTGAGACTGACCTTTCACCACCGCAGTCTCGTCCCCAGGCAAGATACGCAGGCGTTCCCCAACTTGCACCAAGCCACCACAGACTCTTCCCCATACGCCGGTAGTAGAACCTTGACCTTTGAACACATTGGAAATAGGAAAACGCAGAGGGGAGGTGATGTCGCGCTGGGGAGGCTTGAGCCGGTCTACAATATCCTCAAGTTAGATAGAGTTTCGCGGCCGACAACAACATTTAGGATGTAACGGACCCAGCACCTCAACAAGGTTAGGACCAGAATACCAGTTATTCAGAGCGGCTGCGTCTTGGCCTTCACGGTTGACCAAATTTACGCCAGACATTGCACCGACAGGAACGAAGTAAGTCTTGGATGATTGAAAGCCCGATTGAACGAGGAACGTCTTGAGCTGGTGGCAAATATGTTCGTAGCGGTCCTTTGACCAGTCGACCTACCAGGGGTGATGAACCCGACGAGCCACCCGAGCGTAGAAACGAAACGAACCATGTCAAGCTTGTTGATAGCTGCCACGATCTGGGTGACTCCAAGGCTACGCACGAGCACAATGTGCTCGCGCGTCTGCCCACCGCGATCGAAACCTGCCTCGAACTCACCAATCGAGGAGTCTACTACAAGCAGCGCGCAGTCTGCCTGAGAAGCACCGGAGATCATGTTTGGGATGAAGTCCCGGTGTCCGGGAGCGTCGAGTATGGTGATGTTCCTGTGGGGTGTTGAGATCGTTTGCACGGCAATGTCCATCGTAACACCCCTAAGGACCTTCAGAATCAGTCCCCGCTATTCGCATTCACCAAGACCGACGACGGGCGGGTTGTGCTTACCGCTCTCGCTCCTCGGTGGTACCATCAAACTGCCACGCCCAGCTGAAGCTCCCTTTGCCAATCTTATTGCTCGCCCTTTCGTTCGCCACTTTTGATTTTTCATCGACGCGACCCGTGTCATAAAGCAATCTTCCCATGAGCGTCGACTTTCCAGCATCGACATGGCCTGGAGAGGATAAGTGTCTTGTGACAAGAGATGTCATAAACCGGATTCTCACCGATGACGACGAGGCTAACCCCCGCCTGGCCCTTACTCTCCGCTTCTAGAGCCTTTGCGGCTTCCTCAAGTACTTTTTCTCTTGCAAGAGCCACCCGTGGCGTCTCCTCCTGAACGGGTGACTTTTCCTCTACACCTAAGCCTAGGGCAGACACGTCAATATTTCGCTGCTCAAGCGCAACGGGGTCTGAGCCTTTGCGCGTCGGCGTCGCGGACCCAGAAGCAGTTCCGGCTTTCTTGGCACCTTTCGGGGATTTTAATGTAGGTGATATCGCACGATTGGCGGCCCTTGACGCAGCCTGGGCCTCAGCTACCTTCTTCTGGGCAGCAAGCTTCTGCGCTTTCTCGCGTTCCTTCGTAGCTAAATATTATTTGTATATGATCTAGTCAGTACATGCATCGTGACAGCAGACACAAACTAATTCGCAGAAGCGGAAACCCGAGAACCCGACGTGAAAGAAGAACGTGAATGGGCCGTGGAAGCAGGTAATGCAGAAAGGGCGGAAGCATCGGAGGCTGAACGTGCAAGAGATGTACCGCGACGTGCATTGTACACAACGTCGTCGGGAGATGGGACGTCGAAGGCGAATGGGCCGAGCGGGGCGAGTGGCGTACTCGGTGTCTTAATTGTAGAGGACGTATGTTTGGGGGAGGCCTTTGCGTTAGCTGAAGAATCGTCCGGGGATGTGGTTGTATGACCGTTAGCGCGGCGCCGCTCTCGGGGTAGCTTATCTCGTCGCTCCTTCCGATGTCCTTTATCTTCGTCAGATGTTAGAGGAAGTCCATCTAACAAGATGGCAGCGAAGGTTGAGGGCGACGCACGAGAACGGTTGCCATCAGGCTTGAACATTGTATGCACCGGCACAGGGAGATAAGCCATATCTTCCTCAGTACTACTACCGCGTTTAGGATGTGGCTTCCTCGCTTTCATGGCCAACTTGGATTGCTTCTGCTCTGGAGAGGACGGAGTTGAGGAATTGTGCCCAGCAGGCGGAAAGGACGGGGGTAAAGCGGATTGGGCAGGTGAGAGAAGGCTACCCAACGTCTGGTATGACGTCGTGATAGCAGTCGTCGCAGTCGGCCCGTTAGCAATGGGTGTAAGATATTCTGTGTGCGAGGTGCGAACGAGCGTCGACGGAGATGGTGAGCGCGGAGCATTCAGCTTTGGAACCGCTGAACCACCCTGCTTGGACTTTGCTTGAGCTAGCTTTGCAAGCTTGGAAGTTGGGCGCTCGCTCGAGGACGCAGGCGAACTTTCCGCAGCCGTATAAAACATGGTAGGGGTCCTATCTTTCACCTCTGAGGGGGGCTTTGCAGTCGATTTCGAGCTTGAGGACGACGTAGCAGTTGAATCGTGCTGAACTTCCTTGTCTTCCTTCGGCGGTGACAAAGCAGAGCGGTCTGCAGCCTCCTGATCCATTGCGGTTCGGATAGCTTGACGAACTATTGAGGAAGTCGCAGATATACTACTTTCCTTCTCGGTAAATGACAGCTCAGATTCAGATGAGGGACGAAGCGCCGGGTACGTGCGCACAGACGACGTTGCGAGTGTGCTCGAGGACAGGCGAGAGCTCCGAGAAACTGTACTTGCTTTAGAACTCGCGACCCTCGAGTTTGCAAGGACAGATAGTTTAGACTTTTTAGGATGGTCCGAGGTAGCATGTGATTCCGCTAGAGAGTGCCGTGGTTCGGACGGGGGAGGAAGCTCAGGCAGCGGTTTGTCGACGGGGCTCAACAAACCCTTCCGGGGTGGTGTTTTGAAAACTTGTACCGGGATCACGGGGGGCGACTTGACTGAACTAGTACGAGTAGACTTGTCATAGTTGTCGGGCGGGGTTTCATGAGAAACACTGGGCTGTCGCGGCGGTGGCGTCACAGTGCGAGTGGATTCCCCATCACCCGAATCATACGCTTCGGATGGTTGCAAAGCGGACGGAGGAGGTGACGGCCGTATGGTATTCGGATCAATAGGTAATTTTACTCGATCAAACTGAGTTTCTACAAATACAATGACAGCGACATAAATACCACGAACAGACTGACGGATTCAAAATGTAGCTTACCGATCACTTGCCCGTATGACGAATCGGATGTAGAACTCGGAGCACGTGTATTGCGATGGTCGCTGTAGGCGGCGACACTTGACGGGGTTGACGGGGGTCGTACTGAGACCGCAGTGTACTCGGTCCTCTCCGTGTGCTCCGTGATGGTGCTCAAGCGCCGTACATACATATCCGCCTCTGAGTCACAACCATAGTCCTCGAAAGGTTGGATACTTTGCAGCTGGCTATTGGGGAAGGAAGTAGTAAAGCCAGACGCAGAGCGAGCCTCAGCCAATTGAGCCATCCTTGACGCGTGTATTTGGGCAGGAATCATGCCCTCAGCAATAAGGTCATCATCGGGAAGGGCAATTCCAGCGTCTAAACGACGAAAGCAGTCAACCTCGACAATAATAACCATGACATTGAAGGGGGAATGGGGAGGGATCAAACAATTAGAGATGCACCTTCTTGCAACCGTCGCCATACCGCCTTAAGTAGTGACCAGAAGGCATGAAGAGGGGAGGGTGAAGGGGTAGAATAATATGGAACGGACCACCCAAGGGGTACTAAAATGAGGAACTACAGCTCACCTTTTCTCTCGCGCGCAGCCATCTTTCTCGCCTGCACCTCTTCAGGAAGGGTCAGGGTTAGTGCCAGCAGACAGATGAGCATGATACGTACCGGTTAAGCATTCAACCGTCTCTTCGACATCAAAGTTGCAGTCCCACAAGCTCTCTCCAATGTAAGAATCCGTAAATCCGGATTGCTCTTCTGTGCCAAATACGGCACGGATGCTCTCGAGCCCGGCTTCCATTTGCGCTGGAAAGCCGGCTGATAAGCGAACAGAGCAGTGAGGGACGCGACAGGCAGAATGATTCCCATACCGTATTGCTCAGGCGTCATGTCATCTCCACCATCGGAAAGAGCTCCATCGTCGCGCTCATCTGCGGAAGACGGTGCTCGGTGCAACGCCAGGTTGGTGTATGGGAATAACTCACCGTCTAGATCTAGATTCCTGACAAATCTATGTCTAGACATGACGGAAATACAGCGTTTTACGATAGTCTTGAGAATGGTGATTAACGGGATCTTGTGAGTGGTTTATTCAAACATGTGGCTGAGGGGAGGCACAACTGGAGCGAACTCACCCGGACCTCGTCACACCGCGTGACAGCGCCGAACGTGAACAACACAGCCATGTTCTCTCTTCTCCGCCAGCCACGCGCCCTTACCCGCGTGTGTATCTTTTCTGTCCACAACTCAATTGTCCTCACATCTACCACAGGCTTTTTCATCCACCCCCTCCCGCTCAACCGATGTATCCAGGGTCATCCTTGTTGGCCGCCTCGGTAGGGACCCCGAGATTCGGATGACAAAAGGCGAAAAGGAATACATCTCGTATGCACCACTGCTCACGCAAATCATCTCACAATAACCCGCCCTCTCATAGTTACAGTGTTGCCACGACAAACTATCCTCCTCCTCCCGTAGGTCCTGATGGCAGTACGTCCAGCACGCGTACGCGAAGATAGCCTCGCGGTACTGACGCGTCACTTCGGCAGTTCGTCCAGAGTCCACGACTACCTGGCATCACATCCTTTCTTTTAACCCTCACTCGAATAATTACCTTCGTAACCTGCAGAAAGGCTCTCACGTCTATGTGGAAGCCAACTTAGAGGTTCGTGACCCTGATCCTGCGGCGGATCCCAGCACTTCCCAGGCTCAGCGTCAAATATTCCTTCGTCATGGTACGTATTGTATAATTCATCCCCCGCGGTTGCTTGATGTATGTCTTAGACGTTATCCGATTGCTCCGTGGTCCAATCCAGCAGACTGAGGACTTCGAGGAAAGCTCATAGAATCGTTATTTTGGCACCTCTTAAGTGTTTACGTCCTTTATACGATCCACACTTAATTGTGCAGAATCAGGGTACCCCCTCTGATTCATGCCCCTCTTCGTATTGTGTTGGCCGATATAATTTACCCACTGCGGTCTTACCTATCCACTCCTAGTCCAAACGAGCATTTAGAAGGGTGAGATTGTGCTTGGGGCGAGTGCTTACTACTGAGCTGCTATCGTGAATACCGGGCGAAGACTTCGTGACGGACCCCCGTGGGCCAGGTGGGGGTTTTTCCGCCCCCTCAGACATCTTGCGCAGATAGTCCCGTACAGTGGTCACAACCATCTGGAAGGGTTGTGGGCGTCAGACTCCCGTGAAATAGCAACCACACTACAAACGTGATGGTCATCTGCGCTTGACCCAGAATAACAGGCAACGACTGCAATGGGACAACATGGTGCATTCTATAGAAAGTCATTCATACGATGTCTCCAACTTGTTTGAGCCAACACTCACCTGGAGCCATATTGGAAAGGCTGTTTGTTAGAATATCAGTCCCAGCGTTATTTTTGTTGAAGTGTAGGGGAAAGAGCGATTGGGGGGCTCACCTCCTCCGTGTATCCGAAGGTCAGATGGAAGCCCGAGTTGCTGTGGGCTCTTTCCCATCGCTCCCATTCCCTTCTCTACATAGAAGCTCGAATGACCCGTCCGCCGCACGACGGCAATCATCCCATCTAAAGATGACCAGCTGTCCAAGCTGACATCGCCCACCGTAATCCCAAGGTCACCAACGGTGCATGAGAATAGTGTATGCCCCACGATCGTTTGAATGGATATGACGAGGCCGCGGCCAAGGCGCTGGTGTCGGGAGGACGAGCGGAAGCGCTTACGTAGTGAGAGTCCTAGAGTAACAGCGTCGTTGGCAGAGAACGAGGGAAAGCGATAGGCGGCCTCCTCATCTAGCGCCTTCGTTGCCAGCTCGGCATCGGTGGGTTGCATGGGTCTGTAATAGTGGCCATTCATAGAGAAAATCAGGATCCAGGTATTGAAAGAGGATGAAAGAAGGTGAATGGATCAAGAAAGGGGGTGGGACATGATCTGAGTGCATCTATCTGCGAAGACACGGTCTGTGAGGAAATGCGCATGTGGCGTAAAATCGATTTCCAAGCAAGGGGTGTAGGGAGACAAAACACGAGGTTGAGGCGAGGTAGGCACGCACACATCAAAAGGAGGGATGCTACTGGTGCCCTCATAACGCTGCTGTTCTTTGTAACTGCTCAGATAGCTCATGATGGGGTTGAAAAGATCAGAAAGGAAGGGGAGATGTCTGGAGCTGCGGTGTTGGCACCGGGCGCCAGGAGATTAAAGTATGACAAGAGAGGCAAGGACAATAGAGTCAACGTGCACGCCCAACATTACATTTCGGCAACCAGAAGCATATATCCCGCTTTGTTTTGGCCCAGTTGAAGTTTCCGACTTTCCCGCGCCGTCGCCAGTTTGTCGAAAAAAAGAGTAAGAGTGGGTCCGTTAGTTTGGCCTTGAACACATGCCAACGTATCTGACAGACTTTGCATCCAGGTATTTCTGAGCTGGGAACGAGAATGAGTTGCTCGGGCTGTTCTGAATGAATTCAAACTTGGGACGTTATGATTACCCTCGAGTGTGCGCTATAATTCGCGTGTCCACGAGATGAAGAGGTTTACCGGAGCTTCGGTCCGCAGCCAGCGACTACCGCTCATGATCACGACAACATAGACAAGGCCTGGCAGGATTTCTCTCGCAGCATATACTTCGGATGCAATGGACTTTTTTCACGAGTACGGAGGAGATCCTTTGAAGCCATCCCTCTTCGAGCTCGTTGCTCAGGAACAGCTCAGAGATCTCTTGCAGCCCGCCCTCAAATATGTACTCTCTGTAAGTGTGACCATACTGTCACAGTACTGACTGCAGAGCTCTGATAGACGTATCTTTATAGGTTTTTGCACAAAGTCACCCGAGGTACTTGATACGGATAGTCAACCGGCACGAGGAGTTCTATGCACTAATCATGCTCTATGTCGAGCGGCACTATCTTCGTAAGCACAGTGAGTATTTCTTGAGTCTTTGTTAGACATGTTCATGCATGCGTGGTAGATGCCTCCTTTGCAGAGAACTTCTATGGACTCAAACGCAGAAGGAGGCCCTTTATCGAGACGGAGAGAGCTCGGGCCGCCGTTGGAGGTGTACCTGTCGAAGAGAAATTGAGAGATCGTGAGGTGTGGCGCTCGCTGGTCGTCCTGGTGAGAAGCTTTGGCGGCGTTGAGGCAAATTTCTTATGCGTTGCTAGGTTGGCCTTCCTTATTTCCGTGCCAAGGCCCAGGATTATTACGAGGACCTTAACGGTGGAGCTGGCATACCCGACGGCGGTGACCACCCAATCCCGGCGTTGGCGGAAGAGGTAACATGTGGCGCAAATATACGGTTATCAACCAGTCTAATTTTGACTCAGACGTTCAAAGGTCGTCTACGGAGGCTATACAAGAGAACGTATCCATTGGTCAACATGGCGTTGGAAGGCTGGATTATGGCGTATAATGTCGCATATGCGTTTGAGAGGACCCCGTTTTATCGGCCTTGGCTATCATGGGTGGGAGTTGACCTCCGCCGAATGAGTGTCGAGGATCTGGTGAGCATATGAACTCACTCAAGCCTGCGCCTTGCTTAGCCAAACTATGAAGCGTGCAGTGGCAGCAACAGCCGACAAGGCGAAGCCATTGGGAAAAGGCGGTGGGCTAATATCGGTGCTGCGTCGCCTTCTTTTGACTTCACCTCGACTTGTCCTCGACTCGCTGAAAATCCTACTGCCAACTGCCATATTTTTCATCAAATTTCTCGAGTGGTGGTACTCCCCTTCGTCGCCTGCTCGCGTTCTTTCGACGTCGCCCCTCGGCCCGGCGATCCCACCGCCTCGCTTACTGCCACCACATCCGAAAGGGATCCCGATCGCGTCGACAGGGTATGGATATTGTGGATTATGCGGCTCCACGATCGCAAATGCGACGGCGCTTCCCTCTGGGTATGTGTTTTGCTACAGGTGTGCGTTCAGCTACGTAGAGAAACACGGGAGGTGTCCTGTTACGTTAATACCGGCGCATACGTGGGACCTACGGAAGGTGCTTGTATGAAGTAGAATAGTCAATAACGAGTCGTGGGGGCATCACGGGTGCTTGTGGCGTTGCCGAGGTTGACGCACGTTCGTGGATAGAGACAGGGCAGTATCGATAGGCGTAGGCCTGGATTCCTGCTGGATAGCAGATGCAGTCGAATCCACGCCATCTGAACGATCTCAGTTTCAATGGCCTCGTCGAGCCTTTGAGATCCATGATCCCTGGCCGAACCACACCCATCCCGTCCTTCACCTTTACCATCATCAGCTCCGAGTAAACCATGAAGGTACGTCGTCTTTTATCGCTTATCTCCTCTGCTCAGCGGTCCTCCTTTTCAGTTTGGGAAACAGCTCCAAGCCGAAGTCATTCCCGGGTGGTCCGAGTACTATCTCGACTACAAATTTCTCAAGAAAATCATCTCGTCCCTTGCTGCCAAGCGCCCGGCCTCCGAAGCAGCTGCTCTTGCCCTAGGAATCCGCCCTGGCCTATCCACTTCCTCGCCACCGGTGTCCGGGGCCCACGCTGCAGTGGACATCGCTAGCAGGATACACGAACCCTCCCTCATCCCGACCTGCCACGACGACGACCGCGGCCCCGACTTCCAAGCCCACAAGGCTGCCTTCTTCTTCAAGCTCGAGCGTGAGCTCGAAAAGGTAGCGCCCGTCTTGTGTCCACCCACGGTGCCACTGATTAGACGCCCCACTCCACGCCCAGATAAATGCGTTCTACCTCCGAAAAGAGGCTGAACTCAAACTTCGCCTCGAAACTCTTCTCTCGAAGCGTCGCGCCGCGGCTTGGAGAGCTCCCCCCGATACATTGGACGACACAACTCAAAATTCTGTAGAATGGAAGGCCGTGGAGGAGGGCTTCCATCTCCTCGAACGGGACCTCTCGAAACTGCAGGTGCCTAAGTCAAACCGATCCCATCTCCACGGATACTTACCCACATGTTAGCACTTTGTCGAGATCAACGCGACAGGATTTCGAAAGATCTTGAAGAAGTGGGATAAACGCTCAAAGTCGACCACGAAAGAACTCTACCTCGCTCGCCAAGTCGACATTCAACCGGTGTTCAATCGCCAGGTGCGTCAAGCACGCGTTTCGTGCCACTCGTCTAGCGCTCATAACGCGGTCCCCTAGCTTATTTCGGAGCTGTCGGATACCGTGGCGGCCTGCCTAGTGGACATAACAGACGTTTCAGTTGGGCTCGAACTCGAGGGAACGGATGTCAGCCACCTCATCCTCAACCGACAGATCAGCAAGGAAGGAAATACACAAATGGGGTTGTTCCGTGATTTGGAGAGCAACCTGAGGAGAGCCGTTCTCAGCGAAGACGAAGCCTCTATCAAAAGCCTGGTGGTGTATTCAAATACGCTTGGCCAACAACATTGGGGCAAAGGGAATATCACTCGCATCCTCTGGAGAGCAGTCGTCGATGCCCCACCGGCGCTTGCGGATATCATACTGTCCAACTCATCTGCTTTTGATTATGGGTTCGTTGACGATATCAATGGAAGGACATGCCTCCATGAAGCAGCCGTCGCTGGGGCCTTGCGTCTCGTAAATTTATGCCTTTCGCATGACGTTAAACCTGATAAGGTTGACGTCTACGGTCGTTCAGCATTCCACTATGCGGCTATGCATGGCCATGTAGATGTATGCAGGAAGCTTCTTCAGGTCGACGTATCGCCGTATGTTCGCGACATGGAAAATTACAGCCCCCTTGTGTACGCCACTCTCGAGGGATCCGTCGATTGCGTCCGGGTTTTACTTGAAGAGGGTGGGGTCCCAGCGCAGCCAAGTCCGCCTGACGGGGACCTTATACCTCTCGCGCTAGCGAGCCTTGCGGGCCATCTGGACGTCGCATTACTGTTACTCGAGCATGGTGCCTTAAGCCTGCCCAGTAGTAGTGGAGAGTATCCAATTCACTTTGCAGCACGACAAGGGCACGCAGACATATGTCGACTCCTCGTACGGTATGATGGCTCTGATTTACCGGACAAGTATAACGAATGGACGCCCATTTTTCATGCAGCCCGCTTTGGACATGATGCCTGCGTTCGGGTGTTGTTGGAAGCAGGCTGCAGGACCGAAGTCACTGACGAACACGGCAACAATGCCCTGCACTATGCAGCTTGGTACGGTCATCGGGAATGTGTATCCCTCCTCCTCGAGTCAGGACGGCCCAGAATCATAAAATTCGACCCTGCACGTAGCCCGTCGGAGCGTTCGACGGGGTCCACCGCCCTGCGAGCGATAGAGCCGGAGATTGATCATATTCCATCTTTGTCGCTGCCTCCACCCATGATGCCGCATCGCGTGTATGGCCACAACTACTTGGATAAACAATGCCTGATACAGGTCACGATCGGTAACCCGGCCTCGAAAATCGGAAACCTTAGTGCCGGACAACAATCTGCCTCTGTACGGCTGCACCCACGGTTCATGAATTCGGCATCTGTAGACGCAACTAGGTTATCGTCACCCATTCTCAAGCTGGTCATGACGTCTTCGCCTTCTGCAGCGTCTGCGCCCCATACAATCCCCCTTCCATCGTCAGACGAAGTTCATGTCCTGACGCTGCAGACGCCCAGCTTGGATCAGCTTTCGCTAGAATTTTCTTTGTACCCGAACTTCGGAACCAAGACAATTGGCCGTGCCGTAGCCCTGCCTTCGATGCTCGCAAGCGCACATCTTACGAAAGTCTTCACACTACCGATTCTAGACCACCGACTGCATGTTATCGGAGAAGTAAACCTTCATGCTTTGATTTTTCCATTTTAGTAGCTAAATTCTTTTTTTCCCCGCAGGTCTCCTTTGAAATTAACATCATCACACCATTTGACGGAGTGACGCTCGAGATCGGAGGGGCGGTCGAGACGTATTGGAAATCCCTTGCCGTACCTCATACAGCGCTAGCGCCTGTAGCAAAGACAGCCACACCGCGGTTATCGCGTGCCCGGCAGTTAGGTTCTGCTCAGCTGGGCTCTCCCACCGGATCTCCGATTACAGTCTCATCAAAGGCGCAGCCCATCACTATTTCATCCATCACGGGCAGTTACGTTTACATCACGGTCCAGGTCACACAGGATTTGCAGCCCGTCGTTTTCAGGGAGTGGCAGCTGCCCCAGCAGGACTTTGATCTCTGGGTCGCCGATGTTACCCTTGCGCAGTTCGAGGCTCTGGCCCGGCGGATAGGCAGGGAACTGCGTGTTAACAGCACTGGGGGCGGCGGCGGCGGCGTGACGCCGTCGACGCCGTCAGAGTGGCATAGCCTTATCCGGAGATCGATGGTGTCTCTCGAAAATCTTCTCAAAGTACGTGAATCCTCGTCTATTTCATCCTTTGTGGTGCAAATGGGCAAATCACGCTAACAAAACTGATTATTATCTCACACCCATATGCGCCCTTCGTCGGTCCTGGTCCTGATCCTGATCCTGGTCCTGGTTGGATGAACCCCTTTATCGTTCATTGAACTTTAAACCAAAAAAAAAAAAAAATTAACCCCACCACCACACGCTACGCAATATCACACAAAACTCTCACACGCACACCAAAAAAAAACAATCCCGAAAAAAAATAATCCCAAAGATGATTCCGGCGTCAATGGGCCTCTGCCTCGAATTGGCATATCCGATCACGAGTTACTCCGAGTCCAGGGACTCCATGGACTCCGCTCCGCTCCGGCATCAATTGCCGTTAAACTCGTTCATCGACTCGATCTTGCGTACCGTTTACCACGCCTCTGCGCCCCCGCCAGACCCGCATGGCGCCCGGCGCCAAATCATATTCACCTCCTCTTCCCCAGACGCCTGCGCCGCTGTCAACTGGAAGCAACCGAACTGTCAGTTTTTAGCCCCACCGCTGTTTCTTTTTATCGCCTTTTGGCTCCTCGGGGAAAGAAAAAATGCTGAAACGTTGATGTTTCCCTTTTTATCACCCAGATCCAGTGCTATTCGCGTCATCGTGCGGCGAAGTGGGCGCCAACCCACAGAGCACCACGGCAACAATACGCAACGAAGCGACGCTAGACACGCGTTTGACGAGTATCAGCGCGGCGGTTGAGTTCTCGAAGAACAACAATCTGCTGGGTGTCTTTTTGGATACCTACCTCTTGGTATGTTCTCTCCAATTCAATGAGGCTCTATCCCGTTTTGCTACGCCACACCAGGTCAAGGTGCCGTCGCTCGTTCGAGCTGTACGTGATGCTGGACTATTGATTGCCGCACATGGCACCGCGGAGAACCTCTCAAGTCTTGTTTCATCAACCCAAAGTATCGAAGGCGGCGCAGTGGACGCGGTCTTCCAAGAGGGTGTCCTGGTCTTCCATGATCACTTCCCACGGACATGGTTTTAGGCATGCTGTAATAGTGACTATTTACGCAAGTGCTCTATCTTTACTGAGTGTAATAGAAGGGTTGTATTGATACAACATAGAACGAAGACAATTGAATCTTGTGTGATAAATCGTCCTTACGCGAGCGGTCGAGAAGAGCGTGGCACCGTGATCACACGGATGCATGGTATAGGGCAGCATATGAGCCGCCACGTTTTAGGAGTTCATCATGGGTACCAAACTCGGTAATAGACTGAAATAGGCCGCGTGCCAACATGAGCATGGGAACCGCAAGGTCAAAATGAAAGATAATCATACCCCGTGTTCCATCATAGCAATTTTGTCCGCGCGTCGTGCAACGGAAAGTCGATGTGTGATGAACAATACTGTTTTCACTTTTGCAGCGTCCCCATCTGCGCCGGGCCCACGGGCGATTGAATCAATCGTCTGAAATATTTTATTCTGGGCGTGAGCGTCGAGAGCAGACGTCTACCGTTCAGGGGTCATTACCAATCAGAATTGAGGGAAATGGACGAGGAACGCACGGGTTCATCAAAGAGAAGGAAATGAACTTCTGGCTGGTGGGCACGCATGAACGCACGAGCAAGGGCGATACGTTGCCACTGAAAACGTGGCAGCACACGGCCATTGTCAGATTAATAAAAAGGGTTCATTACACGGCAATGAACGCACCTCGCCCCCTGATAGACCGTGGGATGCCCAGGGCGCACGCGCGCCACACGCACCCATCCCTGATGGCGAGTATGACATGGAATCAAGCCCCAGCGCGTCCAAGCGCGTGTTGATGCCATGCGGCAGTGAACGCACAATATGGTCACCTTCTGCGAGTTGAACAGCCTTCCGCAGTGCTGCGGGACAGTCCAGGTCATGAATGTACCCTACACCAACGTTTTCGGCAACGGTGCCGTTGTACTTGCAGAAACTTTGAAACACTGCGGTGGTTGCGCGGTGCAACTCTGCAGGTTCATAGTGACGCACATCAACGTCGTTGATAAGCAGCTCGCCGGAGTTGAAGTCCACTATGCGGGAAAGGACCTTTCCCAGCGTTGACTTGCCTGGGAGGCAGATCCAGTAAGTGTATTTGAAGCGTGGGATAAATGTGACGGGGGAGGGGGTGAGCTTACCAGAGCCATTATACCCAACAACAGCAAGGGTTTCCCCCGCTTCGAGGGTAAAGCTGACGTTGCGGAGAGCAGGTTCCGTACAGCCCGGATAAGTGTAAGAAAGATTACTACAAGTAGGATGAATTTTTTTTCTCGAAAGGCTGATATGGACCGGAAAAACCCTCACCGCGCTTCAATTTTCATCCCTCCTGACCATGACTCGTATTTGACACGAGACTCCTCCCTCGGTTGGAGAAACGGCTCAATCTCCATAGAAGCGCAAAAAGCGCCCATGAGAAATACCCCCTGTACCGCCATCTGGAGCGTGATAAATAGGGTGCTGATGGTGTAGACGATAGACTGAACGGAGCTGCGATACAGCGCGAGAGAACCGAGAGAAGTGGATGTTTGCAGCATTAATACAAACGGTAACTTTGAACGTACGAATTATAAATTTCAGCGATATATAAATCGAATGAGGGCTTACATTTTGGAGTGCGGCGATAATTTCCACCACGTTCATATGAGAGAAGATGCTCGAAGGCGACTGTAATGACGGTTGGGATGAATGAAGACCAAGCACTGCCTGCCTCGCAGCAGCCCACGTTTGGAGGATCCACGGGCCGAGGCCGAAAAGCATGACCTCTGGGCGGTGTGTATCACTTAGAGAGAGCTGCCTCATTTGCTCCTGCTTCTCGGTGAGGCGGATCTCCTCCTCACTATAAACAGGTGTATCAACGTGATATCCCCGCGGCAGCAAGGAGCTCTGGACGAGTGGATAGGCAGCAGATAAAAAGGAGATAAGCAGAGCGAAGATTGACAACGGGCCGTAAGAAATCGTCGAGAGAACAAAGATGTGGGAAGCCAGTTCGGAAATAAGTGAGAAGACACGGATGAGGTCGAAGGGAGAGAGGAGGCCGAAACCACCCACTCCCTGAAATGAAGATACGAACAAGTCCGACTCTGCGAGAAGGTCACGGACAGTCGGATCTGAGAGGGTGGGGATATCAAGTCGGACGCGCTGTTCCATCTGTTGGTATTCTACTATGAAGCGTGCAGAGTTTTGTACGAGGTGCTCATTATTGGTGCTAGTATGCGCCCTAAATTTCAGCGCATCCACATGTGGGGGAATAGGTGAAACTTACGCAAATGTGTCCAACGTTTTTTCCGCAGCAAGACGCAAAAACTCGGCCCCAAGTAGGCGGATCAAATAGGACCATGTGTAGTGACCGGAAGACAGCAAACATTGAATCTGAAAATAAAAGGGGGCCATGAGAACGAATAAAAGGTGAGCTGATCAGACGACTTGCCTCGTTGATAATGAGGGCGTGCGTATAACCTTTGAATACGGGGAAAGTGCCTCTAACAAAACTAAATGCTACCATAATGAAAGCGCGAAATGGATGGCGGCTCCAAAATATTTGGAATATTTGTGGGACGCAGAGCTCCGCAATCCGCTGCGCGAGGCGGAGATTGGCCCGAGTCAAAGGCCGCTGAGCACCGGCGGATGTGTAACCGCCATTCTGGCAAGTGGGGACGCGCGAGGCGAGCCAAGCATGATAGACTGAGCGTGGATGAGACTCTGGCGGGGGAACAGAGCGGTCGACGAAATGGCCGCGTTCGGATTCGGGTTCGGGTTTGAGTTCAGGTTCAGGATCCGGTTTGATGTCCGGTTCCTGTTCAGGATCAGGATCAGAATCCAACTGTGCTAGACAATCTCGTGAGGGTTTAGGCCACAGCGTATCGCAGAGCAGGAGGCCGAGGGAGTCTGCCATGGGATTGGCAGGTGACGGACGAGGGGGGAAGAGGGGGGGAAAAGACGAGGAAGGGTATCACGGCAGGGCAGACTTAAACATATGAGGTGATTGGCTGTGTCGGCCATGTCAGGGGGAGGAGGAGAGGGGAGGAAAGAAAAGAAGGGAGGGTGATGATGAAGGGGTAAAGTGGGGGCGACTCTCTCGTCGGTATGGAACTTCCTCAAATGTTACTTCCGAACTTGAATTTCAATGTTACATATTTGGACACTGATGCAAGAGGATCGGTCGGAGAAACCGTGCAATTGGGGTTCGACAGAGGGAGAGCGATCACAGAAGGTCGACAAAAAGGCAGTCGTGTCACCAAAATATGGCTACTTTCAAATCTCCGGTTTGGGTCACCCACTGCCTTGCCGTTCTCGTTTCACCGCAATCCTGTCCTCCATCCATCCCTCCACACCCATGAATTCATATGCGACGGAACCGGCACCATCACACGGAGATTTGCTCGCAGATCGTCTTCGCCGTCTAGACAATCTGGACGATCAATCAGTCCAGGCCTCCGAGCAAATTCATCCGACGCCAGTCCTCCCCAACAAAGCTCCCAACCCCTACGACGGTTACGGCTTCCGTCCTCCATCCGGCATGACCCCTCCCCGTGCTCCCAACAGTCCCCTACCCGATGTCAACGGCCTCGGCTGGCCCGGTGCGTCTTCTTTTTTCTTAGTCATCCTCTTCCCTCTCACTCCTCCCCCTCCTCGTCCAGCAAAGGCGACCCTTTCTCGTCTTAACGCTTCTCCCGCAGAAAACGCGACTCGCCAGACCAGACTCGCCGGGGCGGTGCGCACCGTCCTCGAATGCATCGGCGAGGATCCTGATCGAGAAGGTCTTCTTCGCACACCAGAAAGATATGCCCAGGCCCTGATGTGGATGACGAAAGGCTATGAGGAGCGTCTGGCAGGCAGGTTCTTCATGCATGCCCACCCCACCCCCCCTTTTTTTTTTTCTCGCGTGCATGCACTCCCACCCCAAAGACTGAAAGGTAATCTCGACCCTCGCAGACGTGATCAATGATGCTGTCTTTGCAGAGGACCATGACGAAATGGTCCTGGTTCGTGACATCGATATTTCCAGCCTCTGCGAGCATCATCTGGTGCCATTCACAGGCAAGGTTCGTCCTCCGCTTGAAACCAATTCCCCCAATTGCGCGATAGGTTCCCCTCCGTCCCGGTGACTTGGCCACTTACGGCGTGCCGTCCCACCCCGCTCGCAGATTGCCATAGCATACATCCCGAACAAGCTCGTTTTGGGCATCTCAAAACTCGCACGTATTGCTGAGACCTTCAGCCGCCGTCTCCAGGTGCAGGAGCGCCTTACAAAACAGGTCGCCCTTTGCGTACAAGAAGCCATCAAGCCTCGAGGGGTCGCAGTCGTCATGGAGGCCACGTACGTTCAACCCCACATCATGCATTACTGCACCCCCACTTACGTCCCACGTCCTTCCCCCAACTACCTTCTCTGCCGTCCCTGTATAAAGCCATTTATGCATGACTATGCGTGGCGTACAGAAGCCGGGAGCGATCACGACAACTTCGTGTATGCTCGGCTGCTTCCGCACCCAGCAGAAGACACGGGAGGAATTCCTCACGCTCATGAAACGTTAGCCAGATTGACTCTTATTGTCTTGCTGCGATTCAACTCGCATTTATCTTTATCGCGTCTCCTGACCTTGGCAACTTGCTCCGCCGCGGAGATTGCTCATTATGGGGCAATTATCTTGTAGACGCTATGCAGCAAATGAATTATTCAATAGTGCTAAGGGGCAGGAGAAGGTAGACACAGGCACGGGTTCCGTATTCTACATCTGGGAGTGGAGTAATCAAATGGTGGATGTCTTCGCCAATGAGCGACACTGGGAGCCAGCATGGCTAATCATAGTCCTTCCGACCCGCCCGCGGCTTGTCGTTGGCGCCAGGGTCGATTGGCAACAATTTTTTAGCTAGACCATGAGTTGGTGGGCCCGTGATGTACCGGTTCCGGTTAATACGTGGCCGCTTGGGAAGCTGCGAGTCTGAGCTCATCCCTACAGACACATCTTCCATAGAGCTTTTCTCTCGTTCTGAAATGAATGATTACGTATTGTTCAGCTATGAAAAAAAAAAAAAGAAGCTCGGGTCGGGTACGCACCAGACAAGGTTCGTTTACGATTTCCATCCCAATCGTCCTCTGGCCAACTCCGTTGCTCTCCAATATCCGAGCGGAATGAATTGGACCCCGTGGTGGGCGAGCGATACGGTCCACCGATCCTCGAGAGAAAACTTCCGGAACCTGACTCTGCAAGTGGCGGTGTATTCAACGCCGCAGCGGCATTGGGACCTCCCGGCGGCATATCCCGGGCGTACACAGCAGCATTACCGGCAACAGCCACAGGCTCGCGTTCACGATGATGTTGATGCTGATGCTGATGCTGCTGTTGCTGTGCACTCTCGCGTGGTACCCACTCACGCTCACGTTCGCGCTCCCGATCCCGCTCACGTAGCCCAGCATCTGGTTTTCCATTGCGTGTTGGTTCGTTGCTTGCCATGGCTCGTGGGGCAGAGGGCGTCGTCGGGGGAAGGGGAGATGACACTGGGGGAGGAGCATCAGCCATCCGCTTCTCCGAAGGCTGTTTTTTGAAAATGAATGAAATTTGATGGAGCCACTCGTCAGTTTTTTTTTTGCGTACACAGCTGGGGATCGCACCTTCTCGGGTACCAGGCGGCCATCACCTGCATCTTCCTCACGATCTCTGCGCCGCCGATCTGACTCTCTTGTGCGTTCGTGGTCCTTCTCCTTGTCAGTAGAACGCCGGCTGCGATCTTCGCGACCCTTTTCACGAGAACTGCGCTTGGAGGCACGGTCGGACTGTCAAACAAACATGACAAGACGTGATGAATACAACAAACAAGCTCTGATGAGAGGAGAAACATACATCATCATCAGCGAGTCTTCTTCGCTTCCCTAGGACGTCCTCATTGGGAGCTGCGGAACGATGACTCGGTCGAGCGGACTGACTACGGTCCTCAGCGGAGAGAACAGGCCGACCACCAATGCTGATGTCACGGTCCTTCCTGCTTTCTCGATCGCGGTCCTTTTCGTCCCGTCGATGCCGGTCACCCCGTTCGCGGTCTCGGTCTCGATCCCGTTCCCTATCCCGGTCCCGCTCACGGTCCCGTTTGTCACGATCTCGTTCAGGGTCCCGCTCGCGCTCACGGTGCTCCCTGTCCCGCTCTCGGTCTCCATGTCGGTCTCTGCCACGTTCGCGCTCGCGCTCAGAACGCTCGCGGCGATGCTCACGTCGTTCCGAAGTATAGGCGTCTTGTCGGCTGCTTTCACGTTCGAGACGCCGGTCTTCGCCACGGTCCACTTCGCCACGGTCCGCAAGTCGCTCGCCGCTCGTTCGACTTTCTATGCTCGCATTCCGAGTGCCTGGTCGCGTCGGCGGGGACTGTGACCGTCTCCGTAAGTTAGTCGAATTCAATGGAAGCTCTCCACGAGCATCAGTGGGTATAGGTCGTGGATCGGCTTGTTCTTCGTTCCTGCGAATGGACTGCCTCGCTGTTTCGCGTAGTTCTTGTGCAGAAGCAGTCTGGCTTGGTGCGATTGGCGGTGGCATTGGTGCGGCATCGGACCGCGATGGCCGTTCCTCCGCACCTCTGTGGTGGCGCGGAGAATGTGGGGGCTGTTTCGTCGGGGGAAGATTCGTAGAAATAGAGCTCGGAAGAAGCGTTGGACCTTCTCTGGTCTTGTGTGAGGCGCTTACAGTTCCGTCTGAGCGTTGCCCAGGAGCTGGTGAGGGACGGCCGCCGTCTGCCATATCGTCTTGCCTGTTCAGCGTAATCGCTGGAATGTCGACATCCATGAGTTGGGATTTCGAGTCGCTGCCATTCCCATTGATAGTCGATCGTCCCGGTGTATCTCCTCTTGGCTCCGTGCGCACTCGCCTTACAACCTCTGGACGCGGGATGCTGTGAAGAAAATTAGCGGACCTGAAACGGACGCATGTGATTCAACTACAAACCTTTCCACGGTAGACCTTGACGAAGATTGCACGCCTAGCTTCTCGGTGCCGTTCGGAGGTTGTGTCGGGGCTCGAGAAACTGACGGCGTAGACCTCTCTGAAGGCGCCGCTGCAGACTCGACGACCTTCTTGTCGCCTGCCGGTTGTGGAGGGACAGGCGAAGGTCGAGGGGAAGGCACGACACCCTTCTACCGTGATTTGCTGTCAGCATACCGCTCCCGATGTTCCACCAGCTCTTACCTTGGGAGCCACATTTGCAGGAGCCCATAAATGTTCTCGCTTCTTGAGACTGGCATGATACCTGAAAGATTTGTGGTCAGTTGAGTCATGTAGCCGAATTTCATCAACAAGTGACGTACGCTCTCGCTAAGATCTTCAAATCACCCCGCTCTTCCTTCTCTATGAATGTTTCAATGACTTGATTCAAAGGTGGGCCAGTCAGATCGATGACAGCCGATAGTGGGAAGACAGGCAGGATCTCCTTGAGAACGATGATGGCGTTGTAGACATGCATAAACTCATTCGTCTTGATACAATCTGCTAGTGACTTTCGACGATCATATCAGCCGCGTTGCAACGAGCCTAGCAAAAGCTCAAAACACAAAGACTCACTTTGAAGAGCTTTCGATGCCATTTTCTCAGCACCTGTTGGAAATTATGCCATGCCAAAAGAGACGTCTTCTCCACTGGAAACTTTGTTGACCAAGATTGCTGGAACCCAGGCAGGTAGTGGACCTTCCCGCCAATTTTGGTTCGATTATCCTGTTCGTACACTGCTTCATCCGAAAACCATTTGTACAAGTCAGTGAGGATTCCGAGCAGGAATCGTCCTACGAAGAAACCATCAGATGTAAGATGGCAATTAAATCGCCGCAGCGGAAAGTCAAATCCACAAACCATAGTTCTTGGCTTCGTACTCGCTGCATGAAAATACCACAACTTTGATGTGATCCCCGAGGAGCTGACCAACACAAGTCAACGTTTATTGGTTTGGAAGTAGAAAAGAAAGACCGCGCGAGATCCCACTCCAACTTACCCTGTCATATACCATCAACGTGCTGAAGCCAGGGGTGCCCATGATGTGAATCGCCTTGATGACCTGAGCGCAGAAATCCGCATCCATGGGTGACAACAAGCAGCGCGGCTGTATGCAATGCTCAATGACCGCAGATGCCAAAGCCGCAGCCTTTGGGACATGCGAAAACCAATGTGCCTTCTCCTTCGCCAGCCGCTTGATCGTGTACCGCCGCGATGCCGCCTGCGTCTTGAGCTCCTGCGCGAGGGTCTGTGCAAACTGCGCGTATCTATCCCGCTTTAAGCGGTGGGCCTGCGCACCCTGACGCTTCGTCCTATCGGACGAACGATCCGCCATGGCGTACTTGGAATCCTCCTGGCGGCTAAGCGAGCGAAGTGTAGCGCCTTCCTCCTCGTACCTAGCGGCGGGTGGGGCGAGGTCGTACGTCGACAGTTGCCAGAATGTGAGGTAGAATCCTGGCCTAGACAGATATGAGCGATTGGAGAAGTTGCTTCGGCGGCCAACCTGGGACTAACCCGATGACATCGTACGCCGCCTTGGGTGCTATCTTCTTGACGTCGTCAAACAATGCCCTTATCTCGGTGACCCACGGGCTCTGAAAGCAAGAGGCAGTAAGAGGCGGATAACCCAACGAGAAGTATTCTGCGCTGACCTCGGGAGCAGGCGAAACGGTAGGGGCCTGTGAATCCCCGTTTTCCATGATGACATCGTCAGACGACTTAATCTCTTGAGTGCTGGGTCTGGAGTCCACCACCAAAGGTACTTCAGACGAACTCGCGTCTCCGACCACGGGCGATGCAATACGTGAATTGGCAGCAATGCTCGGGTCTCTCTTCGCCGCAAGGGCAGCCTTGAGCCGCTTTTCCGCTTCCTCGTTGGCAACGCGCTCCTGCTCCTCTGCCGCCATCGCAGAGGCTAATAGACTGGAGTGTAGTATTGGCCGGATGATCTGCATGCAGATTGGCAGGCAAATGCCATATTTCACCCCCAGCTCGGCGAGGGTCGGCACCACCTTCTGCGCATAGTCTTGCGACTGAATGACAGCTGGTGACGTCAGCAGTTCGAGATACTGAAGCAAAACGCCGTGGGTCTGTCCAAGCTCATCAATACTCGAACAACTCGAAATGGAGCGAGTAAGCTTACAGTATCATACAAGCTAGCAAGCGACTTCAGATGTGCGTCGGGGATCTTGTGTACGGCTGATTGCCTCTGCTGTGCGACTTGTACGAGCAACGGGAGCGCGATCTGCGAATCTAAGAGCGCTTTGCCGAGACGTTGTGGGCCTTTGAGCACAGCGTCACCAGGATCAAGCCGTGCGCCCCGTGCCGAAGAAGCGACTGCCTCGATCCGCAAAGCAGGTCCGCCAGCCATGGCAGTAATCTGGGGATCAGAGAGGCTCGGTAAGGGTTCAATGCCCGCCATCTTCCAGATGAGCTCGCGCAGGACGACAATCTCAGTCGGCTGACCCGCATAGAGCTGATGCACGATGTATTTCAGCAGGGGAGATAGATCGGCGGAGTAGCGTCTGAATAACATTCCAGTGAATGACGCCAGACCTATCAGAAAAGACGTCATCAATCCACAAACAGTTCAAGGTAGAATATAAATAAACACACTCTGTAACCAATCGGACGTGTTCACACCATCATCCTTGACTCGTTCCTTGTGAGGATTTGCCAGCGCATCCAAGATGACGTACACAAGGACATCGAAACCCATGTTCGTCGCATACCTCAGTGCCTGTACGACCACGCTCGCCAAATTGTCATAAGCCATAATTTGGTTGACCGCATTGGCAAAGAAGATGCACGGATTGCTGTGCGCAATCTTCGCGACCGTTCCGCTCAGCGTGTCGATGGTGTTATGCGACAGGCGTCGCATGACGCCTTTGGATTCGCGGTCCACCTGCACGGCACGCACACGTAACTCTGGATGTGTCGTGTACGTCCGCGTCTTCCATTCTCCATACAACTTCCACCGCACTGTCGTTTCAAACTGACGAATCACATTCCAGATCTCAACCGTGCATACCGCGTTGCCGCGGATGAGAGGGAGAGCGGGAAGGAAGTAGACGCGGAGGACCTTGTGCCAAAACTTGGAGATTGGGTGGTCGGAGTCGGGCATACCAACGGGTCTCTTTGTCGCCGGGTCAATGTCGAGCTGGCAAGCAGTCAGGGGAAGTATGTTCAAAAAGGAACTAGAACTGGTCGACGCACTGTTGATGTAATGTGTAACCTCCCCAGCCTTGCGAATTTCGTCAAGAATATAGGATCCCGGGAAACGTGAAGGCCCACAAACGCCATCAGCGGGTCAATAACATCCATCAAGTCGTCCAGTGTGCTACATAAGGGTATGCGGTCCGCCCAGAATGGGAAGAAATACACAAAATCTGCAGTACTCGTTCCTGGCGGAGTCGGTGCGTACAGCGTTAGCATGGGCTTGCGCACGGGAGCAGGAACCACTCCAGTAGCACCCCAGCGTGCCCGGGGCTGAACATTAGATGGACTGCGCGGCTTCGTGACCAAATGCTGATCATAAAGCGTCGCAAGTGAGTGTTTCATTACACGGATGAGCAGGTCCGCGATCTCAGGATAGGCATCGACCAGCCAGCGAAACTTCGTAAGAAGTGCAAGAGCGGGTCGGAGGGCACCCACGGAAAGAAGCGCAACAAGCAAGCCAGCTTTTTGGTTCGGCGTGTCTTTGGGTTCGGATGTCGGGTTAGGAGGTGGGGGTTTCTTTGCCTCTGGGGTCGTGTGTGCGAGGCGAGAGCTGGAGCTTGGTTGAGACGAAGACTCTAGAGGTGCGGCCAAAGCAAGCTGAGATACTTTGGCGCTGTCGATACGCGCGTCGATGGAAGCCAAATACGTTTTGTACCCCTTGTTCTCCAAGTCATCATCCGTTGGGGAGAGATGCGGGTAAAGATCATCGAGGGTAATAAAGTCCTCTCGAATGAGGAGGGCGGCAGTAAGGTATAATTGGCGAGGTGTGGTTTCTGTGACTTCGGGCAGCTGATCGCACTTTGAATACAACTGCTTGCATTACAAGCGTATGCGACGAACCTGATAGTGACGGAATTTGAAGCCGAGTACTTGCGCCATGACGCGAGGCGTGGACTGGACAAGAGGAGGATTGGACCGACCCGTGCTCTCAGCCATACTCAATACCTCATCCAAACTCTTCCCCTTGAACTGGGAAGAACCAGCTTCTTCCTTCATCGGCTCGCTCTTCTCCTCAATAGCCGACGTCAGACTTTCACGCTGGCCTTTCCAAGGCGACAAGCTAAGCAATACGAGGAAGAAGCTCCAGTGCGTTGTTAGGTATGCGGAAAATAGGTCAAGGATAACATCAAGGGCCCTGTTCGGGTCGAGGTCAAAATATCCAATGAGACTGAGAATGCGTTTCCAGATAGGCTGTACGCGTTCTAGAATGATAGAAGATGGGTCCAAAGGGAGACCAGTGGCAGGCGAATGTGGCGGAGGTAATGCACTGGTCACCTCAGTGATGAGCTTGGAGAAACCCTCGGACTGCTCGCGGAGCAGGTTGAACTTGTTTTGTTTGTAGCTGGAACACATAGCAATAAATACGAGAATTGACGTAGGGGTGAAGCAAGAAGTGACACGTACAACAAGCCTGTACGCGCTCGTACTTCCTTTTTGTCGAAAGACGGTTTGTCCGAGATGAGACCCACACCCGCCACAAGCGACATATCTAGCCGCTCTCTGCAGAGCCCTGGACTTAGGACGCCATCGTTCTACAAACGCGAGAGTACAATCGTTGTCAGAAAAAAAAATACACTGTCGTAACCCCCAAAGACCCATTCAAAACAATTAACGCACCAGAAGGTGTTTCACGAGTTCAAGTAGCGTCCCTTTGTCCTTCATAGCCGCGTCTCGGCTTAGGAGGGCACCTGACTCGTCTGACTGACCGTTGACCTGTTCATTTTCCTTTTCCTGGGCCGCAATTGTAACTTTCGAGTCTGCGATGACGTCGTCCAACTGCGAGTCGATCGACCACATGGTGTCGATGAGGAGCTCGCCAAGGGCAGTGGCAGCCGGGGACGAGGCCACCTGGGACGACGAAGGAAGACTGAGGAGCATGCTCTTCACGAACGCGGTAAATGCGGATGGAGGAAGGGGATTCTCGGGCGGCCAGAGGGAAAGGGTGGCTGAAAGGAGAGTGTGATATGTCGTGACGAGGGCATCGGCTGCATTGGAGTCGGTTGGTGTGGTGTGTAGCTGTGTCAAATACTTGCGGCTAAGGAAGAAGGGTGTGTTGGAAAGAGAGAAAGTTAAAGGAGGGCGAACATACCAGTCTGCCTCTCCAGACTTTTCCCAGTTGGAGAGGAAACCTCGAGTTTTGTGCACGACGTGCATGGATTGAGAGAGGAGAGATCCCTTGGCCGGTTTCAGAACAAAAGGTCCGCCCGCGCCTGCCGGCTCCGCGCGTCCCATTCTCTTCCTCTGCTCACTTGCTCAATGGATATTCTCCCGGAGAACGACGGAATCGTTGCAGACACGCCCCCATTTCTTTCCTATGATCAAGACGTCGCATATGAAGACCAACTTCAATCCACCCCAGCGCCGCCACCGCTCGCTGACCGCATTGGCCACACAAAAGTTTACTTACTCTCAGAATCAAATGTCACCCGTGGTAGCAAGGTGCGAGTGTGACCGTGTGATTGAATCCCCCTCCCGAAGGGCCCTAACGAGGATCTCGACCTCTGTGACATTTCAAAACCACCGTCTTTGTATTAGAGGAAACGCGACGAGGACGAGGAGCAACTCGACGCCGAAGATGAACCGGAGATGGGTATAGGTATAGCATAGTCTTCAGATATACATCATATGATCCTCATACACGAAAACCCATGTCAGACGACAGTACCCGACGCCCAAACGCTCTGCTCCTACATGGTCCACCAATTGCACATCTGCCTACGAAACTCATCTTTGAATACGTCACGCACTTTGACGCAAAACCGCTCGGACTAGAATGGATCGACGACACCACCTGCGTGCTCCTCTTTGCATCTTCTGTCGCCGCAACGAGCGCGTTTTCCCAACTGCAGCGCACATCATCGGAGCTACCCGACGAGCGCGGCTTTGTCCTAGCAAAATCAATCCCGATGGCCTTTTGGCCGCCTAAGGTGCGCATAGACGCAAGTCTAGGCAAGGGAGAAGGCCTCAAAGGATCCCTGCTCTTACGCTGGGCGGAGGTGACCGACGTCAAGAAACGCGGAGCCCGGAACCGGAGCGAATTCTATCGCAAGCATGGCGTGGACGTGCAACTAGGTGGCGAGAGGAAGGAGGATGCACAGGAGACAAAGCGGCGGAGACGCGAGGAGCTAGACGATGAACTGGATGCGTTCCTACGCAAAGATTCATCGGATGAGGGGTCCCGTCCGGCAAGCCCTCCATCAAAGATGCGTGCGGACTATATTGAGAAGAAAGGAAGGGGGAAGTCACTCCTAGAGCGGACATCGCAGATGCGTGGCTACTTTGCGGACGATGAAGATGTAGACTCTTGGAAGAAGAGTCTCGAATCCCGTATCACAAGCCCAGGTTCGTTAATAGGATCACCCAGACCACCGGGAGATGGTGTCCGCGGTCCGGGGCGGAGGGGAGCCAGGAATGAAGAGGGAGAGGTGCGCAGTCGGCACGGAAGGCCGAGAAAGAGCCAGCAGGAGCTGGACGAGGAGCTGGATGCGTTCCTGAACGAGCGAGACTGAGAGCAGGCCTCAGCTTAGGATGTCTGTATGGTTATGTGATGTAATACAGCGGTGCTACTCGGCGGCAATGAACGGGGAATCGTACATGGTCAGATGACGGCATGAGTTGATGTACGTGCCACCAGGCAGTACACAAAGACAGCAGCCAGTCGATTGGGGGCCAGTGGCGCAAAGCGGGACAAGATAGGGCACAGCGAGCCAAAGATATTTTTTTGCGTGGTGCCGTACTGACGAGCCGTGCAGATGGCGGAAAGAGTGTGGAAACGGGCAGGAAGCGAGCTCGTCGAGGTGCGTGTGGGCACAACGCCCATAATACTGCATACGACTTCTGTGCATCCGTCACAACTAAGTCCGGCCTAGCCGGATCCAGTATGGGGTGAGGCAGTGAAGACGTCAAGATCCACAAGCAAGTCCTATGGAGAACTGGCTGTGCCCATAAACCGGGGACGACTAGCCGGGCGGAGAACGCCAGCGAATCTATAAACACCCCATCTCTCCTTTCTCCCCTCATCTCCTTCCCCCTTCCATCCTCCATCCATCGTCCTCCGCAGATATCCCATGAGCATCTCTATTGACGATCTTGCATCATCCTTCTCTGCCAGTCATGTATCTCAGGAGGCCATGGATATCGCCACTCTTCAGGTATACTTTACCCCTCTCCGTTCTTTCATTCATGCTAACAAATGTCTCAGTCCCAGCTCGCAAAAGTGATTTACTACCCCTCTCAGAGCCAGTCTGGCGTTCATTGCGTCTCCCGCCGCAACAGCTATGCTCAGCCGTGCAACACCCCTACCCCAACTTCTGCCACGGCAACTTTTCATTGGGAGTGGGACGACGCCACCCGATACAGAGGCCAGAACCCCACTCCATATGTGGCCCCCGCCCCCCTGCGCAGCTGCGATATCGACGATGAGATGGAGGACGAGCAGGCCGTGGAGGAACTCCTAAACGCGCATACCCCAAACCAGATTCATTCGGTTACGCCACCGCACCGACAACAGCTGCCAAAATTCCGCTCCACAACAGCACAGCAACAGCAGCAGTATCAGCATCAGCCGCCCTTCTCCGCCGCTTTGTCGCCGCCACTCGGCTCCCCGACATTGTACGACGCCACCCCGGCCCCATCGGCCTCGTCCCACTTCGTGAACACGGACCCGTTCTATCTCGATGCCGTGCAGTCCTCTGCCTATTCGTCCTCTCTCGCGCCACCATCCTTCTTCGCGCAGGCAGCGCGGCCAGCACCCAATTCGCCCTTCAACCTGAACCTGTCCGCACAGCAGGGCCACCACGCGCTTGAACTCGAGTCTCGCACCGTCCTTGTCGGAGCCGGCCAGAGCCGGTAAAATTACCTGCCCCGCCACCCCCGTTCTCGTATCATATTCGGGGCCTTCTCTGCTCTTCCATTCTTTTCTCCCTTTTACCGACCCCTGAACTCGACCTGTCTTTTCTGCGGTAATACACAGTGCAGCGCGCTGCGACCCGTCGCTCCGTCACTGGGCAGTCACAGCTCTCGTTCCTATCTGTACATGGCGACAACGACAGATACCCCTTACCTAGATTGCGTATGTGCGCCACTTTGTGTACCTCTCCTCTTGCATCCACCTTCTAGTTGCTGTGGCGGTTGCGGCTGCCATCACAACTCTGATGTACCCCTCTCTCTCTCACCCCTTGTTCGTGTCGTCCCCTCCCTTTTGTCTCCGAGTTTTGCCCTGTTTTACATTATCTCTCCCCGGACCGTGGAGAGGGCTAATTACCTTTTGTCCGTATACCCTCTTCCACGGATCTGCATCTCCCACACGCTGCAATATTTCCTTATCGTCTTGGTGTACTCATCCACATCTTGATTGTTTACTACATCCCTCATCTCCTGTTTTGTACTGTGTAACTTTTCTTCTCATTTCCCATTTGCACGTCGACAAAAAAGCATACGCATAAAGGAAACCCTCTTCTCACGAGATTGCACAAAATGTGATTTGTCTTGCTTGGGAACCGCATACACGACAAAAGAGAGAGAACGTGATAGCCCATGCGTACAAGATTCCATTTCTCCATTAGTGCACAGAATGGACTCGTGAAACGGATCATGACCAATTGTGTGACATGTAAATGAAGAGCTCAGCTCCAAGGAGGTATAAGTACAAGGGTGATGAAAGACAAGCGAGAAGTAACCACAGAACTAGAAGAGGTCCTCAAGTGTCATTTGTTTCACGATGTCCTAGGGGGAATAGTCAGCACTGAACGCAATGCAAAAGGAGGCGGGTTCGCGGCGTACCGTGTTAGCGACCATTTGAGTAAACTCTTCGAAACTTAGCCTGCCATCACCGTCCTTGTCCGCCTCCATGATCGTCTTGTCTACAATTTCTTGAAGTTGTGAATCCTGCGAGCGGATTCAGATTCGTTTGCTTTGCTTAAGCCCGAAAGAGAGGGGGGCAGATTAAGTCTGACCTTCAAATTATTGCCCACCATCATCTTTAGCACGAGAAACAGCTCCCCGTTCGAGATGAACCCATCGCGGTCCATATCGTAGACCTTGAAGGCAACTGACGCAAACTGTTCAACGACGACCAGCTTTTAAGATGCGCAGGCATACATCGTAATTTCTCCTCCCGTCCTCCTCTGCTGCTAAACGCACTCAACCCCCCCACGAATTCTTGAAAGTCGACCGTGCCGCCACCACTGCAAGCCCACCACCCGCATGATCAGCCAAACGGCAGAAATAGCATGTGAGAGTGGGGAAGGGGGTGGGGGTAGGAGAAAGGGTTGTGGAAAAGGCCACGCACTCTTCATCAAAGATAGCGATCATGCGCGACGCGAGCGGGTTGTTGGCTATCTGTGGGATCTGCAGGAACTCGTTGCGGTCTATTGAGCCTGAGCCGTCACTGTTTCACGTTATCGTGGCGTGTGAGCGGTTAGGGCAGAGGGCAGAGGGCTGCGGGGTGAGGTGAGGGATGGGGGTGGCACCTGTCAAGCTTCATGAAGCGCTTCTTCAACCGTTCCAATTCATTGGCATTGACTACCGCACACAAAGCATGAGGACGCGGTTAGTTGACATACAGGATGGGAGTGTGAAATGCATCGACGGACAATTGGAGCGCTTCTCCATGTCTTCCATGAACTGTGATGCTGGAAACGCGTAGGGAGGACATGGCTGTCAGCTGGAGCATCTGATACTAAGGGAACGGGGCTGGAGAGCGCGGTGATACGAACGTGATTGACCCATGATGAGGAGTGATGCTAGTTACAAGGTGAACAACACGGGTCGAAAGGCGATGAGAGAGAGATGGGAAGATCAGGATTCCAAGATGACATTCCGTGGGAACTGGCTGTGTCCTTCCCCGCTGCCACCATGTTCCCAATCCGTACATCTTCTCTCCTGCCCGCCCTTCGTCGTGCACAGTTCATATCACGATATACCTCAGTACACACACCCACACGATCGACTCCAAATGACCACCGTGCCCTTCCGCTCTCGGACGCCCAGCGCAAGACCATCTACGTCCTCTCGACCCCTCCCGCAAAGTCCGGCGTAGCCGTCATCCGCATCTCGGGACCCGATGCCCTCCACGTCTGGCAGCGAATGGTCCGCTCCACCCGAGAAGCGCACACAAACCAAGGCAAGGACGAACGCAAACCCAAACGCACTCACAAACCTAACCGCGAATGCGCACTCGCACGCAACGACGAAACATTCCGTCCGGAAGCATGGAAACTGCAGCGCTGCCACGTAGTCGACCCGCAAACCTCAGAGCTCCTCGACGACGCGCTCGCCGTCTTCTTCCGCGGTACGCCCACGCATTCCCCTGACGTGAAATAAATCCTCACATTCATACCTACGCAGCTCCCCGCTCGTTCACCACAGAGGACGTCCTAGAACTACACGTGCACGGCGGACGCGCCGTCATCAGCGCGGTGCTTGCCGCGCTCGCGCGCATTCCGGGGTGTCGTCCCGCGGCACCGGGCGAGTTTACGCGCCGCGCGTTCGAGGGTGGCCGGCTCGATCTCACACAGGTCGAGGGGCTGCTGGACCTCGTGGATGCCGAGACGGTGTCCCAGCGACGTGCGGCACTATGCGTCGCAGGGGTGGGTACGCCAGTTCCTCACTGACGCCAACGCGCAATGCCAATTCTTTGACCTGTTCGGGTTTTTGCAGGGAGATGCGCGGACGGAATTCTATGCGCTGCGTGAAGAGATCGTTGGTTGTCTTGCGCTTGTCGAGGCGCTCATTGATTTTGGAGAGGGTGAGGATATTGAAGAGGGTGTGTTCGAAGAGGGTCCGTTCTGCCCGTCTCTCTTTTCTGGGCGTGAGGGGTTTTTGACGCGTTATGCACAGCAAGGCGACGAGCGCAGCGTTTAAGGGATAGGATACAATCGATCCTGGCCGACAATCGGCGTGGCGAAATTATGCGCGCAGGAATTCGTCTCGCAATCTTCGGCCCGCCAAACGTTGGCAAGAGCAGTCTCCTGAACTTCCTTGGTATAATCAAACCGATAACGCCCGTTGTCCGCTGACGAACAAGGTGTGCAGCTCAGCGCGAGGCCGCGATCGTTACCCACGTCCCAGGTACGACGCGCGACGTTTTGGAGCTCTCGCTAGATATTGGCGGGTTACCGGTCATGGTCGCTGACACGGCCGGCCTGCGAGAGACCGCAGATGAGGTAGAAAAAATTGGTATCGAGAGGGCGCGGAAAGCGTGCGTCCTTTCCGCTCGTTTTACAATCAACTTCCCCCGCACCATCTTACTCAAACCCGGTGTGTGTTTGTACATATATGCACCACAGCGTCCAAGCCGCAGATGCCTCGCTTCTCGTACTCGCGTGCCCAGACGCCGTCACCTCCACGACAACGCCGCCGCCCTCGGGCCCACGGCTCGAAATCCCCGTGGAACTTGCCCCACTCGTGAACCAACACACGTTCATCCTGCTCAACAAAACGGATCTACTCCCGACATCCGCGCTGGTGCCTGCAGCGCTTGCCACCGCGCTCCCACAGCAGGGCTGGGCGGTCAGTCTCGCGTCACCGCATGCTGGCACGGATGAGTTCCTGGCAGGACTTGCCACGGCACTACAAGACCGGTGCGGCGGGTTCCCTCCTCTCTCTCATTCAACTCAATCCTGATGAGGTGGCACCAACCAACCCGGTTTTTCACATGCAGGTACCATCTGCTTGAAGATGCTGGAAGCGCGGCGGAGGCGAGGGCTCCTCTTATCACGCACGCACGCCATCGCTCCCATTTGGAATCCGCCCTGGGGTTCCTGGACGCCTTTTTGGAGACGCGTGGTGCGTCATTGCGGTTTTTTTCCTCTCAACCCATTTGGGCCTGTCTCATGCCTTTGTTCGACTCCCGGACGTCCACGTGCAGGTGTCGAGGACATCGTTTTGGGCGCAGAGGAGTTACGCTATGCTGCCCAGGCTGTAGGCAAAATCTCGGGTCTGGTAGACGTCGAAGACGTCTTGGACGTAATCTTTAGACAGTTCTGTATAGGGAAGTAGGTGGTCTTATATTGATTTATTCCCGCGGGCCCCATTAGACAGGAAGAGACTATGGGCAACGTACATCCGATATTGGACGAGACTGCCCAGCCCTTATCGATGTGCACTTTCAATGGCGTGGCTAGCTCTGCGCATATCCCTTGACTCATTTTAAAAGTACAGTAGCAGACCTCAAATATTGATTCTAATTCTCTATTCAGACATGCTGCGGGTACTGTTTCGTTTGTCCTCTGGTACCTTGCATCCCGTTTTCCAGCTTTGTCCGGCATGAAATGACGCATAACGGAGACTCGGACGTCATAAATAACGCGTTCTTTTCTGCTCACTCCACAGGTCAGTCCAGGTGTCAGATGATGAGAGAAAGGGCTCGACTTGCGTTCTCAGGCGAAAAGTGGCTCATCTCAATGTCTCCCTCGTGATCCCGCTTCGCCAACACCGGAGGGCTAGAGCTACCGTCGACGGCCATACCATTTTCCTCTTTCGGGAGGGAGGCACAAGACCAAGCGAGCAAATTCGCGTCCTCGCCTCCAGTCAGAAGGACATTAGCCTAGGATGATAACGGGCATCTGCAAATTATTTCGAACGAATAAGGCGTTCGCTAGGCTTACTCGTTCGTCCAGGAGCGCTGATCGCACGACGCCCTTGTGATGGCCCGTCCACACCCGCTCTAAAGACCAGTGCGACGTGCGGTCGTGGAAGTCTGCATTCCTTAGCAGTGCGATGTCGCCCCTTTTGAGTGGGACGTGAGAATGGAATGGAAGGTGAATGATTGGGGTGATGAGAGAGAAACACACTCGTTTGAGCCAACAATAACGCTCAGGCCGCTCTCTTCTGACGCGTGACATCCAACCAGATAGTCGGTGACCCAAGTGCGCGCTTGTGTGTGAACAGAGGGCTCTCGAATATCCAAATCGTTGTTAAGGTCGAGCTGGGGATTGAATTCCGTCAGCAGTAGCAATTCAAATGAGATGGTGCATTGCGTGCCTCGTCCGACCATACGCTGAACGTCTCCATATCGGTCGCGGCCCATACGCCCGCCCGCCCGGCGCGGCTGGGCATCCAGTCCGCCTGCGAAACGCTACTTCCTACATTGCCGACGTATAAGCCCGCCTCGTCCTCGTCCGGCTCCTCCGCGTTCGATATGCATACGAGTCCGTCAGTCGATCCGGAAAGCAGGAGGTGATGCGAGCGTGAGGAGGAGGAAGAGGGGGACCGGGAAAAGTGCACGGAGGTTATGTCATCTGAGTGGGTAGACGTGTGTTTTCTGAGCGGTGCTGCGGGATGTCGCGGGTCCCTGCAAATCACACCCCGCGTCTGCTCAGGGCTAATTCACTCGGATGGTAGGGCAACGAGCTGCGGGCGCACCAGTACAGGATGAGCGCATCGTCCGACCGTAGCTCTGTTCCGGCGGCGATTGTCAAGCCATCTAAAGATACGTCGCAGGAAAGGAGCGCTCTTTGTTCTCCTTCGCAAGGCACTGCAGGACGTCACAGATCGTTTTTAAGTTGCATGAACTTCCCCTGCCTCGCCGCGGTACGTAAGCTTCACTCACTCTCAATCGCGGTGGCACCTGTGCGGTCATCCCACACACGCACGACACCATCTCTTCCAGAGGAAAGTACCACTCTTCTGTTTGTGCCGGCAACAGAGTCAACACCGCGCAAAGATGTTGTACCCCCATTGTGTCCTTCAAAAGATTGCAGCGTCCGAAGAGAAGACTTGTCGAATAAATATATTCTGTGAGATGGAGCAGACGCAGATGCAGCGTAGTGGGACCCAAGGGCTGCGATCGCTAATAGGTAAGCATCACAGGGCAGACTTGAAGACCTGAGAGGATTCGTTTGTTCGACGAGCGTAGCGGATTCGAGGAGAACCATTTATTTTATTTTTTAAAATAAAGAACCATTGTACCTTATCGAGATAACGTAAACGGAAACATTCAGCGATCAAGGGCAGGGGCATTTGAAATTCCGGGCCAGCAAGGTGCAACATGGCAACTGAGGTTTCCCTTCACTCCACTCTAGACTCCTTCTCCCACTGCCACTTCCGACCGTCGCGCTGTTGGGACTGCCCTTCTCGTTTCTTGCGTCTATTTCTGTTGTACCACATTCCTTTACACACGCTCCTTTTGCTCTCTGTCTTTACCGCCCGGCTCGTCCATCAAACCAAACACCAACATCGACACTGCCTTATACCTGGTTCGCCACCGCAAATTTTCTTCAAGCATACTTTCGCGCACGTTTCGCTCCATGGCCACTCACGGTGGGTGGTTCGCGAAGCTCCGCAACTTTGTCCGTGACCTTTTTGATTGGTTTTCTTTAAATAGGTACTCGTCGCCACAGGCTCCCCAAGCATCGCCCGGACTTCATCCTTGTTCCTGCGCCTGAAGGTGTGTGTATGCACACAACTTCGTTAGTCTACTTCACCTCCTGAAATCATTGATATGAAGATGCCTCCCTTTCCGAAATGGGTGAGAAATCGCCTCTGCCAGCTATAGTAGTCACCCCATCGTCCCCATCCTGCTCCGCGGATTTCTCCGTCGCCTTTCTGGCACCACCCGAAAAGCCCACCGCGAAAGAGCGACCGTTCTCACTCGCAGCACCGCTCAATCTCAAGGCACGAACTACCTTCCTGCTCTTGCTTTTGCTCTTCATCATGGCATGCCACCTATTCACCCATCGTCTTGCCGCGAGCCGTCCCCATCTCCAGTTCGGTATAATGCAGGGCGTCACAGAAGAGGCGCAATCTGCAGCCTCAAATCATATCAGCTGGTTAGATTGGCAAGACTTTTGGGGTGTCCAGGCTTCTGACTTCGACGGCAAACGCGAGTTCGTTGTCGCCGAACCGCCGCCGGATTATTAATGTGTATCACGACACGACGCAACGCACATTCCCCCTGGCAGTACAGTATTAGACTTATCTTAACGTGCCGTTTATCTTTTCTTTCTCTTCAGGCACGCTCAATTTTATACAAATTCTCTTTTTGTCCTTTGTGAAAACCCACACATATCTGGGATAGTGATCATACCCACGACACATTAACTCGTGATTTCTCCATCCATCCAGAGCAAGCGAACTTCAGCTCTTCTTGCTCAGGTACGAACGTACTTTCTTCTCCAGTGACCGAGTTGGTTTTCCAGTATGTACTACGCGCAATCTCAACAGCTGGAGATGCGTTTCGTTATCGAAAACATAGAACTAGGTCCTTGCCTGCTCATTGCGTGCATGAACTCCGACTTTTTGAGATTTGAGAGAAATTAGTCAGTGCCGGCGGCCGCCAAAGTGTAATGCCCGCTGTCTTTCTTCCCATCATCAATGGTTACCATGCTCCATCTGGAGTTACTCGTAACTATGTTCATCAAACATACATCTGTGGGTCATTGTAAGTGACGAAATCATTCGCCAGAGTCCAGCGTGGTGATGTGTTATCAACGCTTAGCGAGTCCACCGAAATCGTAGCAAATGTGCGATATCATGTCGCAATATTTCGCCTTTGGTATAAAAGTTCTACTTCTATAGCGAGACAAAAAGTTCCTGACCTGCAAGTCCTTTTGGATGGTGATGTAACCATAGCGATGCGATGATGTTATAGCTTCCGACCGAACTGTCTCCGATACGGCGATACGTGACACCTTTCTCCATACGACTGCGTTTGGCACCGAGGTGGGGACCACACTGGGGATCTCTCGTGCGACGTGCAACAACTCAGGCTTGTGGCTTATGCCGCTACGCGGCAGGAGGGCTCTCCCGTCGGAAGACTTTGGTAAGGTGGACAGCCTCCTTGGATATCATCATGAGGGCGCAGCCCACAGATCATTCACAGATCACGCGTATATGCGCATGGCTGCACACACAACACTACCCCATGACCGATCAGGATTCAGGCCTATATTCAGGACGCACTGCACATTCTGTGATGTCTCCTGTCACGCCAGTGCTTGTGCGGCTGTGCCATACTATAATACGGACTCTTTTGTTTTGTTTTTTTCATAAGGAAGACGATTGACAAGCCACCATTTTGTAGTTGTCAAACGGCACTGTTCATTGGCTATTCGAATGTGCGTTGTATTGTACCAGTCGTCACCTTTACTGCCCCTTTACTTCCAACAGGTCACCAACCGTCAAACTTGAATCACCAATGACACTCACCATCATGATGCCATCGGTCATCTGTCAAGTAGACACAACCATACAGTACCCGAAATTGAATCGGCACATCTACCGGTAATGTGATTGTGTTATGTTTTTCTGTGGAAAGACAAGCTCTGCATCTGGTGTGTCGACTACACTGGCGATTGAAGTTGGCTGAGCCATCTGATCTGCCTTGTCAGTAGATCACCTACTTCCTAGTAACTGCGCCAACCACTTCTGGAGGGTGGAGCGATAAGGTTGATAAAGAGACGCTTATCCAGCAGCAGAACCCCCTTTGTTCTAATCAGGTGATTAGGTGCAATGAAGTCCATGGACGTTCATGGTTCGTGATTTCCCTCATTTGATCGGGCTTCACGAGATATATAGCCTAGGGGCATTAGTGCGGAAGTTCTGCAGCTTATGGGAATATGCCAGTGCGGCAACCTCGCATTCCCAGCGTGCACGCGGGCACTAGGCAACGCCAAGGTCCAAGGAAAGCTAGTTCCAATGAAATACTACCCGAAATGGTAGCGGAAGCATTGGCGCGCGCTAGTGTGACATCAAGCGCGGAGTAACCTAGAACGCAGACCGTCCCTTAAACTGACAGAAAAACTGTGTCCCTTATAAGAAGAGTCCGTTGCAGAATGTTGACAGTCTATTTCCACACTTTTTTTTCCACCTAACTTTCGTGTCAAGTCTCGTTGAGTTCAGGCCCTCGCGATGTCTTCAGCTGTGAGCTTTTTGTCAACCGCTCGTTTGGTCACCTTCGGTGAGACCACATCTTCTGCACTGCATGTTTTCGCGGGGCTCCGTTCTGAGGCGTTCTCCACAGCGACGACCATCTTGTTTTCACTCATCGTGATATCATTGAGCGCGAACCTCATTTCATTGACTGAGCCTCTCTTTTACTACAAGTTCTCGGCACTAGCACTCTCTACCGGCCTGATGACTATTCTCACAGTCACTCCAATGTACGACCCGAATGAAAGCGGTTGTTGGTTGTGTCACTAAATACCATTTCCTCTCCCTTCGCATTTAGGTTTGTTATCGATATGATGCGTCAAGGGTCCTTTTTCTCGTATATCATTGTCGAGATTTCATGGCTGTGTAAGTTTCTCTGCCTGGCCAAATCCTGTATGTTGACTGGGATTAGCATTCCTTTGGGTTCTCTGGTTGTCAAGCGGATCTTATGCCGCCTGGACGGATGGTCAAATCACTGATGCTTTCCCTGAGGAGTCAAGCTGCGATTTCGGGCTCTTTAGTGAGTGTCACTCTTTGCACTTGTTCTTTTTGATTCTTATTCTATTGTAGGTGTTCCTGGGGCTGTTCAAGGCTGCCAAGAGGTCAAAGCCATCATGGCGTTCTCCTTCCTCTTGTGGATCTTATGTAGTTCCCTTTCTTTCGAGCGTTTATGCATGCCTCTAACCTTATGATCTTATAGTGATGGGTTACACCATCACGCTCCTGGTGCTGGCTATCCGCTCCCAAGAACGGGGTAACGCCGCGTGGACCACCGGCGTGCGTGACGGCGTTATCTTTTATTCCTCTCGGAAGGGTTTGGGAGGTGCTGGTCAAATACAGGCTTCACAGTCCTCTATTATTCCTCTCTCTCAGCAACCGCCACAACAGTATATCCCCACGTCCGCCCCATACGCAAATCCACAGTACCCACAGGCCCCCACGTCCGCCTCGTACGCAAGCCCACAGTATCAGTATCCACAGGCCCCCTCGTCCGTCTCGTATTCAAGTCCACAGGTGTGAGAGCCGACTTCGTTAAGGTACTGGTCGGCCTCTGGCCTTTTCCTCCCCTCCCCCCAGCGTGGATATGGATAGCCGTTGTGTAGTTGTACTATACCCTTTGCCCGTTTGAGAAACTGGTTTACTATAACCTTCCTGTCACTACTTGTATGCACCTGCGTTGAAGAACCGTAAAAATAGTCTTTCTTTGTCCTTTCGGTTTGACTTGGTAAAGCGGTGAAATTGTGTGAAACGATCTACACGATCAGTTGCTACAGTAGTGCATGGCGTGCGCCACTGGAGACAGGAAGCCCTGCTTCTGGCATTCACCCAAATTTGTAACAATTCTCTCACGATATTGGCACTTGAGGCACAGCCACGTGCTACACCATGGGTTTGGGCACGGACACCAACACGACATACGTAGCATCGTGCATCGCTCGATCCTGTCTCTGTGTAGCGTAACCGCCTCCCTGAAGGTAAACCACATTCTCCGTATAGCGTGGAATTAGTCGAGGATGATTCAGAGTGGAATCTGCATCGACCCTTCTGTGCCAGATACAGTGTTATATGTATAACTGAAGGGTCGCAGAGAAGACCATAGATGTTCGAGATACTTCTGAGCAATACCCTTCTGCGCTGTTACTGAAATGATCGGATTCTGATTACTTCCCCCATTCCGCAGCATCAGTATGGATCCAAGACGCGCACGCGACCCTCGTCTGGCTCGTGCAGACCCCCGATTTCAGCAACCACAACCGCAGCATCCGCAACACCAACAGCTACCCGCACCTATTCCAAACAATGGTACTAACTCGGGCCCTGGGTCGCATTCAGTGACGCCGCCACAGCCTTTCGTGACCGCGATGGCCTCAGTATCATCGCAGATCCCATCAGCGGCTGACGCGTCCACATCGGCGTTGATGAACTCGCGGGACTCTTCCTCCCTGACTTTTAGGACAAGGCCACTCTTTTGTGTTGTCTGCGCAAGTAACCAGGTGAGTAGTTCCAGTATCAGGGTTTGATGCGGCCGCTAAGGAGGAACTGTTACAGAACAGGTCCATGGAGGGCCATTTCGTCTTGCAGTGAGTGTTTTTTGTCGTATTTTCGCGAGTGGTTGCCTGACCCATTCAAAGGAAAGCCGGGTTTCGTGTTATTTCTTACGGCACTGGGTCAGCTGTTCGATTACCAGGGCCGTCCATAGACAAGCCCAACATTTACCCATTTGGTACACCGTACGAAGACATCTTCCAGGAACTTCAAGCAAAAGACCCTCGTTTGTATGCGCAATCCTGAAATGGTGTTTACGTATGCTCATAGATCTGCAGGTATACAGCGAATGGGTTATTACAAATGCTTGACCGAAATAGAAACATTAAACGCGCCCCAGAAAGATGGCAGGACAGCAAGACGGTGGCTGATATTGTGATCACCTGCGAGGAACGATGCTTTGATGCCGTCTGCGATGGTAAGCACCATGCGCCCTTACGCAAGCTAGCTCTCACGTATACACTCTAGACTTATTATCACGAGGGGGCGAATTTAATCGCGTTGTACATGTCATTAATGTGGAAATTAAGGACAATCACGAAGAGGCACTCATAGCTGGGAAGGCGATGCTCGACTTGGCGACGGCGGTAAGTTACCCCCAGGAGTACCCTGTTTCCTTTCGAGCTCAATATATATAGATCGAAGCCGCGGATGATGTGGACGAAAAAATTGATAGGATCCTTCAAGCACAGCAGGAAAACCATCCGCACAGTCTGCTACACGCTGTTGCTTATTACTGAGATCGTCATAGATGGAATCGACTCGTTTTGTGTAATTGTTTTTTCTGTATGTTTTACCGCACATTTCAGTACGGATGCATGGATGCACTGATGCTGACTTGAGAACCGATATCAAGATGGCACTTATCATATGGAATTGCGTCATTTGAATTGACATGACGTGAGAAAGGCGCAATGATAACTCTCGATTCTGTCCTTGATTCCTGCACCGTTATAAAGCGAGCGCATTATGCGTGAACCCCCCTATCCGCACTTCTCTGCCCTGATCAGAGCTGAAAAGAATGCCGACTCTCCGTCTGGGAAGTACTGCGCCTGACTTCGAAGCCGAAACCACCAAAGGGACCATCAGGTTCCATGAGTGGATCGGTAACTCCTGGGTAGCTTGGATATCTTATTCCCCGCATCGACACTCACCGAAGTTGATGCCAGGCCATCCTCTTCTCGCACCCGGATGACTTCACTCCGGTATGCACCACCGAACTAGCGGAAGTCTCGCGCCGTGCCGGCGATTTCGAGAAACGCAATGTCAAGGTCATTGGCCTGTCTGCGAACAGTCTCGAATCGCACCACAAATGGGTCCTTGACATCAACGAGTGGGGCAAAACTGACCTCCAGTACCCCATCGTATGTTCCCTCGGATACTCTTTTGATCTTCCCCTCATGCCCTCCACAGATCGCCGATTCTGACCGGAAGGTTGCGACGCTCTATGACATGCTCGACTACCAGGATGCGAGCAACGTCGACAAGAAAGGCTTGCCCCTCACTGTGATTTCTTCCCATACTCACGTATTTACCGTGATGTTGAAACTGGATGTAGGTCAGGACGGTGTTTGTGATTGATCCCAAGAAGACTATCCGCCTCACACTGGCTTATCCTGCTTCGTCTGGTCGCAACTTTGATGAGATCATTCGGTTGGTCTAATAACGCTTGGTGACTGTGTTGCACGAACTAACTATTTATGTCCAGTGTTGTCGACTGTATGTTGAGGATTTACTAGCGTTGAACTGCTTTCCATCGATTCTTAACGCCCCCCTTTTTTCAGCTCTTCAGCTCGGTGATAAGCATAAGGTGACCACCCCTGTGAACTGGAGACCAGGCGATGATGTCATTGTCCATCCCTCTGTGCCGACCGAGGAAGCTCGGAAGATCTACCCCAACGTTGTTGAGCACAAGGTGAGCGTATTGCGATTTGAATACCTGGTGGTGCATGCTGACCGGTTTATGACTGGTAGTACTACCTCAGGACGACGGCGCAGCCTGCATGAAAGGGTGTGTGAAAGAAGTAGAATGTATGGAATCCTGTATCGTTGTACTGTGCAGTTGTCTTTCCATGGCAACACAAGCCTTTGTTCGTCCGAGGCAATAAAGAAGATTTGAGAGTTTTGCGAATCTCAGTTAGAGTTATTATGTAATCGTGAGATCGTGCACGTGCAAATCCATGTCTTACGCGTCTCGTCCTCTGGGCGTTGCTCTCTTTCTATCCAAATCATGGCGACTGCTGATGGAGGCGCGTATAGGTGAGTGACTCTGGATATATGATAACTAACCACCTGGCTGAATCCGGGTAGCTATTCTTTAACCGTCTTTTCCCCGAGCGGGAAACTGGTGCAGATTGAACACGCACTAGCAGCAGTATCGCAGGGGACAACAAGCCTTGGTATCAAGGGTACGTCCCCTCTGTTTCTCTTTTGTTGAGTCAACTCAACGTCTTCCTGCAAGCATCTAATGGTATTGTCATCGCGACCGAGAAAAAGTCGTCATCAATTTTGATTGATGATTCAATGATTGAGAAGGTTGCGGTCATATGCCCCAACATTGGGATCGTATACTCGGGCATGGGTCCTGATTTTCGCATCCTTGTTACCAAGGCACGCAAGAGTGCACAAGCATATTGGAAAATCTATGGAGAATACCCACCCACGCGCGTTCTTACACAGGAGATTGCGACAGTAATGCAGCAAGCGACACAGTCGGGGTGCGTACAGAGGTTCGGATCCTCACGACGATTGAGTAATGATTTGGTAACCCAGTGGTGTACGGCCCTATGGTGTTTCACTGCTTGTGGCGGGTTTCGATGTGAACCGCGGACCAACACTCTATCAGGTGGACCCCTCCGGCTCTTTCTGGGCATGGAAGGCAAGCGCGATTGGGAAAAATATGACCAATGCGAAGACATTCCTTGAGAAGAGGTGCGCCATAAGAATGTTTATTTGCTTGCGCGTCCTCATCCCATTACGTTTTTTGCGGTTAAAGGTACAATGATGATATCAGCTTGGAGGACGCGATACACACGGCGCTACTGACGTTGAAGGAAGGGTTTGAGGGGCAGATGACAGAGAAGACGATCGAGATTGGGGTGGTCACTGTCCCCACCATTGCAGAACTCGAGGAGGGAAAGGTCGGTGGGACAACTGGGCGCGTGAAGCCGACATTCCGGAAGCTCACTGAGGAGGAAGTCCGCGATTACCTAGCGCTGTAGAGGAGTGAATGCGAATGTATTACATAATATTTGGGCGGTGAGGTCATGATAAGTGAGATGACAGCCAATTTGGAATTGGACAATTGATGGAGGGAAGCAACGGGGCGAGCCATCTCCGCTAGTCAATTCCTCTCTATTCTCACCCCCATTTTCTCCACTCCCTCTCTTCCCCTCACTTATCATCCGCCTCCCCTCCTCGATATGCCCACATTACCCCAAGGGCGGCTGTGGGTTTTGTGTATGTCCTCCTATCGTTCTCATTTGGGGTCGACCTGATGCGTTATTCTGCATAGCGTCCTCTCTTCTCTTCTCATCTGTGGTCATGGGTGTCAGCATTAGTCTCTTGTGTGCTGAAAAGTCGTCGTCGGTCATGTCCCCTAGTTCAACAATGAAGTGGCCACAATCACAACCACAGCCACGACCACAACCACAACCACCATTTCTTTCACCTCGCGACCCAGGGCCGTCCTTCGCTGATGCCGACGAGTACCACGCCTCAGAGATTCTAGCTATAGCGTCCTCGGCTTTGAACTTGTTGGTCGCTACTGCATTGTGAGTCTACAATTCCGTATTCTTCGGAGCCGGTGTCTCAGATTGGATTGTGCATTAGAATTGTATCCTCGACAATGAAGCGAAAAACCATCATCTCGGCAGTTGCGGTGGAGGCGCCTTGTATTTGTCCGTTCTCGGTGCTCCTTATTTCGGACTTCAACTCACACCCTCCATAGATGTCGTGTCTTTCATGTGGGTAGCTACTGGAGCATATGCTGAACACTTAAACGCCGGGGTCCCAGGCTACCCCCAGTTTCTAACTAGTACGTTTCAACTTGATTCTTGCGGGCATTGACGAGACTGAAACTGATGCATCCGTGAAGCACACGAATGTATACGACACAAAGTTTTGGAAGGGTTTGCGTTCGTCAATTGGATCCAACGTGCGTTGCAATACCGTCGATGTGTCTGACCATCATTGATAGTTCCCCAGTGATGCTCTACGCAAACACTTTAATGACGGTAGCCACCATATGCCATGTGCGGAGACGCTCTGTGTGGCTCCTCCCTGTCACGGAATTACCAACGCTTGGTGCTCCTGCGCTTACATTTGACTCGGGGTCAGATATGGCGTTGGATTCACCGTTTATGGGAAAGACGGACGAATCGCAGGTTCCGATACTTGGTGTATCAAGACCAAACGCCAACGCTCGCGGTCCATCTCATTTTAGGAGCAGACTAACCTTCCCTCAACATCCAACTCACCGACGAAGGACACTTTCTGCCCTCTCGTCACCGCTACCGGCATCAGAATCTGTCGAATCTCTCGTTCCTTCAGTATTAACACAAACCGACGTCACTTCTCAAAATCAATTAAGTCATCTTAGTACATGGCATCGAATAGTTCCAAGGGGAGAGCCACCTACGTACTCCGGTCCCGGTGCAGGCTACGAACCCGAAGCTGTGTAGTTTTTATTTCTTTTGTCGGACTATTTTGTTCCATTTGTATCATACGTTCATGTCGGTTATCTCTGCGACGTACACTGGACCGTAATATAAGCATCACAGCAATGCATACCCCGAGCGCTCCCCGAGCATTCCCCGAGCACGTTCGAAGCGAAGCGCGTGGTCTAAATTGTGGGGTTCGAGTTTTCCATTTACGTACCATCGTACCCTTCACGACGGCCACCTTTAGTGCTTAACTCTGTCATGTCGTTAGACTTCTTCTTTGTCCCTCTGGCAGCCAAGGTCGGCGCATCGCTCGATCAGGTCAAGGCGAGTGGAGACCAGGAGGGACACGGAGTCGTGCATTGCTGACTCCTCGCTAGCTCATCACATGTCTGCTTGTTTCATATCCACTCGGCAGCCTCTTTATACGGATACCCCCCTCACGGCCAACTCTCAAGCATCTTTTCAGCATCTTCGTTGCGTCATTCTACTTCGTACCAGTGCTTAATCAGGGCCTGCCATTCTTGACCCTCCTCGGAGATGTGCTTGCCACGTATTTTGTCGCGCTCACGGTGCAGGGCCCGCGGATGCCATGGATTGTGTTCGGGTGCGTTTTTTAGACACCGTATGTGTGTATGGCTGTGAAGTGCTTATTGCTTATTGCTTGGCCTAGTCTTATGATGGGACATTTATTCTTGAAGTGAGTTACAGCAACGCCAACAGGCTTCTGTGACCTTCTGACGGAATGTAATTTTTTTTTGTTCTTTGTTAAAGTCACATTGAACGTGCGCTATATGGCGATCCGTTCGATGGGTCGTATAGTATTACAGGCCCTCAGATGGTGCTTGTCATGAAATTGACGACGTTTGCGTGGAACGTCTGGGACGGCAGGCGGCCTGTTGAGGTGTGCACCCTTTCCTCTGCGTTCGACCGCATGGGGAACCTCACCCAACACGCGTACGTAGGATCTAGACAAGTGGCAGATGAAAATGCGGGTTTCCAAATTCCCTTCATTGCTCGAATTCTTAGGCTTCTCGTGAGGAGATCCCTTCCTCTCCGACTTGTGGCTCACTAGTATGTGTGTAGATTATATTTCCCGGGCGTCCTTGTTGGCCCATATCTCGAATTCGCGACATACTCGTCTTTGGTTGACGGCACGTTGTTCGATGTCACGGGTGGCTCGGAACCTCGCAAACCGATCCCTACTGGCCGCAAACGCACCGCATACCGCAAGATGTTGTTCGCGCTGGCGTACCTTGGGATCTACATGGGCCTTTCACCCAAAATTTCCTTCCACACTTCCGTGACAGATTGGTTCCTCGAACAGAGCTTGCCATATAGGTTCGTGAATTCTTTCAAACTGACCACCACCATCTAGTTATCCTGAAACAATTTTTTTTGATAACTCTCCCAGGATCCTCATACTCCAGATCGGTGGCTTCGTTGAGCGCTCCAAGTATTACGGCGTGTGGATCCTGACCGAAGGTGCGAGCATCCTGACGGGGCTCGGCTTCACGGGCTACGGACCTTCAGGCGTCCCGACCTGGAATGGCGCAGCGAACGTGGAGGTGTGGAAAATCGAGGTCCCGGAGAACTTCAAGATGCTCATCGATTCGTGGAACATAAGGACGAACGTGTGGCTGCGAGAATGCGTATACAAGCGAGTGACCCCCAAGGGCAAAAAGGCCGGGTTCAAGAGCAGCATGCTCACGTATCTCACAAGTGCGATCTGGGTACGTCCGAATCTATGGCTCTCGCACATCAAATGCAGCTCACTCTGCCGCTCGTTCTCTGTTCAGCATGGCGTCTCGGCAGGCTACTATTTCACTTTCCTGTTGGGTGGTTTTGTCACGACCGTGGCCCGCCTTGCCCGCTCGACATTTCGCCCTCTTCTCCTTCCGGTTGTCTCTAAGCCCACTGGTCACAAATCTGCTGATGACCACGACGCGAGGCCATCACAACCACCTGCGAGCTTGCTCAAGGCTGCTTACGATGTGGTAGGAACCGTATGCACTGTCCTGGTGGTCAACTTCATCACTACACCTTTCATCCTTCTCCACTCCTCTGACAGTATTGAAACGTGGCGCCGACTATGTTGGTACGGGCTCTGGATGATTCTCGGCGCAATGGTGTTCTTTTATAGTGGGGGTACCACCTGGTTGACGGGTCTCCAGGCAGAGCGTGTGCGGCGGGCGAATGTCGCCAGCGTTTCCACCAGTGGGACTGTCACGCCGAGCATTCCGCCAACTGTCGTGCCTCTTGATGCTGTTTTCCGCGAGGCGGAGAAGAAACTTTCATAAATAGCGCTACCTATCATGCTTCCAGAACTATGACCAAGATAGGAATTAAACATGAAGTGCCTGCATGGATTTATTTTGTTCGAATGTATCGGTATGACCAGACTACCATAAGACGACCCGACTCTTGGTGCATACAACAGCCTATCTCGACATGAGAAGACCAAGTAAAGAACTGCATGCCTGTTCCACAGCCGCTTAGACCTTGAAGCCGCGGGATTTTCGGCGACCGCGAGCACGCTCGAACTAGAAATATTAATGGGCAACTGTGAACCTCGTCAGTTGTGATGAACGTACTTTGCGGCCCTTGGAGGTAGTATATGGTTTCTTATGCTTGTGGGGACCCATACCAAAGTGCTTAACAGCTTCCCGCGTATTCCGCTTGCCGCGGAGCAGCACCGTGTTGGAACCAGTTGGGCAACGAAGGGCGAGCTGGTCGAGAGTGAGGGCTTCTCCACCAGCCTTCAGGATACGTTCCTTGGCACCCTTGGTAAAGCGAAGGGCAGCAATAGAGAGCTTGGGGACTTCCAGCAAGCGGACGTCATCTGTGACGGTGCCGACCTGAACGATGATTTTTGATGGACGATCCTGAACTTTCTCTGTATCCTTTACGATACGAGAGAGGGAGATAGGGGGACGGTTGATCTTCGATAAGAAAAGGCGGTGAAGGACAGCCTGGCTTCAAAGTCAATATCTCACTGTTGAAACTAGAGGTCAAACCCGACCTTGTTAAACTTCGAGTCCGTACGGCGTGCAAGGAAGCGGTAAAGCTGTATTTCATTGGTAAAGGTGCATATAGGCGAATGGAAAGTAGGATACCTTGACCAAGAGAAGGAGGTAGGGGTCCTCGCTTGCTGGAGCCGTGCGGGCACCCTTCTTGACGTGGTGCTTTGCGATGTCTATACCCTGTTGAACACACGTTGGTGTGAGAACAGTTCCGAGGCCAATAGCATGAAAACCACCTCACCATGTTTTCCTTGAAATCGTCGGGGCTGTTTTCGTCGTCGATGGCAAAGGGGGCTGATTATGAACTGTGTAGTTACAATAGAGTAAGTTTCCGGTCTGAGTCTGAAATTTTGACCCGCGCTTTTTCCAAGTTTGGGCATGTTTGATTCTTTACCTTCAACTCCCACCATGGTAAGCGCAGTCAACTAGGGGTCTTGTCCTTGCCCTTGTTCATTGGCCTGCAGTACAGTGAACCAGCGGCTCCACCAGTTGATCCCTATTCAGATGCCTATAATGCCCCTCCCGCGACGGCGGCAGCTCCCGCCAGCGGTGTCGAAAGCCGCGATCCGCCTCGTGGACGGTCCCGGTCTCGCAGTCCCCCTCGCAGCGCTGGTTATCGTAGCCCTCCATACCGAGGCTCAAAGCGTGCTTCCCCGCCTCCTAGGCGCCCCCCTCATGCCCCCATTGTTTGTATTTGAATTGGTGACAGTTAAAAGTTTTCACTCATTGAAATGGTTATTCAGGCCCCTAATCCGAGCAACGTGCTTGGTGTCTTTGGCCTGAGCATTCGCACAACTGAGCGTGACCTCGATGAGGAATTCAGCCGGTTTGGGCATGTTGAAAAAGTGACCATTGTCTACGACCAAAGGGTATGCTTGACCCTTTGCCCAATGATCGTACCCCTATCTGACCAGCAGGCTCCAAATCAGTCTGACAGGTCTCGTGGCTTTGGTTTTATCCGTATGAGCACTGTCGAGGAAGCCACGAAGTGCATTAATGAGTTGAACGGCATTGTGAGTGCTTTTGATCATTTGAGTTTTTTTTTGGGTCTCATTTGATACTATAGGATCTGAATGGCCGTCGGATCCGAGTTGACTATTCCGTAACTGATCGGCCTCATGCTCCTACCCCTGGGGAGTACATGGGACACCGCCGTTCTTCCCATCGTGACTCGTACTATGGTCGGGACAGCCGCGATTACCGTGATGGTCGTGACTATCGCGACGGCCGTGATCGTGACCGCGGCCGGGGTTATTATGACAAGGATCGCGACCGTGATCCTTATGGCCGCGATGGCCGCGAACGTGACCGTGATTGGCGCAGGAGCCCTCCTCCCCGTCGTCACTCGCCGGATTATCGCAGGCGCAAGAGTCACTCCCGAAGCCCTCCTCGGGCCAGTAGCCCAACTCGTGCGGCAAGGGACTTTGACGGCCCCACTGACAGCTCCCGCTGGTAAATTTGGTTTTCATTTTGTGTCTACGTGGCGCTTCGTGGGCATCCTTGGTTTCCGGACGAACATTGTGGCGGGACAAGGTTGAAGTGTTGCAAACTCGAAAAGTATCTGTGTCCAAGTCCAATCACCCTGTCGTCCCCAAGTTTGCTTTCCTTTCACTCCGTACTACAATAGTTCGCAAAGTATCAAGTTGACAAGTTGTCTGCTATGCTCGCCTCCTTTCTTGTAGTCCTCCCTTCTACCTTTCGTCGTCTTTTGCAAGCCCAAGATGCATGTAGATTGAAGCCATACGCGTTCGTCGATAAGGGCCGTCGTGCAATGTGCAACGTCTTGAAATACTTGAAATTTGAAATCAGGAAGGCGCCCACGCACAATGGTGCCCAGTGAAACACAGCATAATTCACAGTGACTCGGGTGGGTAAATAAGGTAAGGGGCTGACTCGCGTGGGTATCAGGAGCGCCGATTTCCTTTGTGGGGCTTTCACTCAGTTGTAGGGCGGCTGATGGGTGAAATGCAGCTGCAGCGTGTTCGCTGACTGCTCGCCTGTGAGCAGGGAGGGGCTTGTCTCCCAGCTGTGCGATGTATATACCCTCCTATCTCTAAATGAAATTTTTTGGTTGGTTGGTCACTCATTACATACACACTCGGTAGTGAGCGCTTCTTGCCTCAGGCCTTCAACAATGCCGAGGATACGCAAAAGTAAGTACATACTATCATCGAGTGGAACACGTCATAACTGCCTTCCCATGCCCAGAGACGAGCAAACGGGGCACAACCGCCCATCGCGCTAGGATCAAGCACAAAGTCAGGGAGGGCAAGAAAAAGTCCAGGAAGGAAGCGAAGAGAGACCTCACCTGGAAATCGAGCGCGTTTTCATCTGTTCACCCTTTGTTCACCATTCTGACGATTAATCTCTGCTCCGTTAGAGAACCGAAAAGACCCTGGCATCCCCAATAATTTTCCATATAAAGATCAGATCTTAGCAGAGATAGCAGAGGAACGAAGACAGGTGCGCCCGTCATTCAGAGCCCTTGAAGTGACAAGAAAATGGACTGCGCTGTGCAGTCTACCGAGGCAAAAGCACGACGGAAGGAGGAGAAGAGAAAGCTTCGAGCGCAGCAGAACGTTGCTTTGGAGGCTGGTGGAAAAGACGGTGGTGATGACGACTCTCGTGACCAGGACAGCGATGATGCCGAGGGAGAGGAAGGCGATTTTGACGGTGTTGCGATGCTCGCCGAGCCCATGAAGAGACCATCCAAGTCGACGAGGGGCATACCTGCTGCGAACAGTATATCTTCCTCTGCATCTGCCTCAACCACAGAGGCAAGCAGGGCACCGCTACTCCTCAACCCGGACCTACCGCATCTCGCCGCCGTACTCGACAAGGCAGACGTCGTGATTGAAGTCCTCGATGCGCGGGATCCGCTTGCACACCGTAGCCATGCGTTGGAGGCACGCGTCGCGTCGAAGGAGGGACAAAAGCTGCTGCTTGTGCTCAACAAGATCGGTGCGTGCGCCCACACCCACTCTGATGTACTCGTCGTTATCGCTCACAGGTCTACCATAGATGCATGCCCCCGCGAGCCGACCGCCGCGTGGGCTACGCACTTGCGTTCAGAGCACCCCACACTGTTCTTCCGTGTTGGTTCGTCTTTTCTCCCGCCTCCGGTCACGTATGACCCGAAAAAGGGGAAAGGAAAGAGCAAAGAGCCTTCGGACGATGCATGGGGTCTAGACGCAGTGTCCAAGCTTCTGGGACAATGGGCTCAGGAGAAGACGGACGGCGGGCCTCTGCACGTCGCGGTCGTAGGCCTCTCTAACGTACGCTCCTGCTCGTTCTCTTTTTCCCTGCGCTCAACGCCAGCGCTGTAGTCAGGAAAGAGCGCATTCATAAATTCGCTCGCACGTAAATCAACGCTCGACGTCTACGCGCCTTCCTCATGCACCAACAATCCGACAACTACACCACACGCCCTCGAAGTGACAGTCGAACTGAACGGTGCATCCATCGTGTTCATCGACACGCCAGGGCTAGCCTGGCAGCCTTCTGAAGAGGCTTCACCCGAAGAAAGATTGCGACGCCGTGCTCGGGATGTCCTTCTGCGCAACAAGGGTCGGATCGATCGCCTGAAGGACCCTATTCCCGCCGTATCGTGCATCGTCTCACGCGCTGAGACAGAAGACCTGATGGTTTTCTACGGACTTCCCGCCTTCACGAAGGGCGATGTCGATGCGTTCCTCATGGGCGTTGCCCGCTCCCAAGGGCTCATAAAAAAGGTTAGCCAAGCCCATCGCCAACTACGAGTTCATTTTTCATTTTATCTATTCGCAGGGGGGTGATCTGGACCTTGCTGCTGCCGCACGCCTTGTCTTGCGTGACTGGTCCTCCGGCAAGCTTTCGCGGTATGCCGTCCCGCCTGCAGTCTCGGGCCCCGGGACCGCCGCTGACGCCGTGTCCCCGACCCTGGCGACGATATACGCGGGCGACGCGGCGCTGCTGGAAAGACTGCTGCCCCGCAAGGAGCTCCGTCGGTCCCGCGACGTTGTACGGCTGTCATCCGAGCGTATCGACGATCGTGCGCTCGCGCTCGATGCGCCGTGGTTCGACGCGGACGGTGGGGACGGTGAGAGTGACTCGGACGTTGAGGACGAGTCGGAGGCCGAGGCAATCGGGTCCGGCGCAGACGGCGGGGAGGAAGTTATGGATGATGTCGGGCTAGTCGGAGGGGCCGAATTCGACGGGCTGGACGGGTCTGTCTCCGATGAAGACGACGATAACGAGGACGAGGATGAGGACGAAGACGAGGTGTCGCGTAACCCACGCTCTTCTCTTGCCCAAAAACGCAAGCGGCCACCACCGCCTTCGGCACCATCATTAAAACCACAGTTGGCCCATACGCGGCCGCGGAAAAAAGTCGCTTTTGCTGCATCCGTGAAGGCGACCACCAACTCGACTCGATCGCCGTCCTCGTCGAAGGAACATACCCTCTCTCGTCCATCGGCGACCCGGCCATCAGCATCCAAAAAGAAGTCCAACGCAAAACCACCGGGGACAACACCACCACAACCACAACCACGCGCTCGTAAATCCGCTGCGAACGCACCGACGACGACGGCTCGGAAACGAAAGGCAGCTGGTGGGGGTGAGAACGACGCGTACGACTTCAGCAAATTCTTTTGAAAATAAAAATAAACTAGTGCTTTTGGTTTCCCCGTCGTTTTTTGAGATTTTTCGGAGGTCGTTATTTGCAGTGAGAAGATAAAGTTAAGCCGTTGTACAGTCACGTGTCATAAGTATTTGCGCGTCGTGTTCGACTTTTTTGTTTTCGAAAATCCATATTATATTCTACAACACTCTGTTCATGCCAAAAGTTCTTGGATCAAGAGAGACTACCCCTCAGCTTCGTAAATCCATCTGTCAACAGGCAGCTCAAGGCCATCCACTCTCACAAATTGCCATTAACTTCCACCTCCCTGTACGCACGGTCCAGTCAATTGTCAAGAGGGGCGCCGAAAGGGGCTACAACGAAAATGAACCCAGAATAGGAAGGCCTCGAAAAATCGATCATCGAAGTCTCCGACACCTCAAACTCAACATACTACGAGATCGTCGACAATCACTCCAGAACATCACTTCTGATGCCAACCTCTTCCTACCCTCGCCCATGCATCCCACCACTGTTCAAAGGGCTCTGAAGACTGGCCTGGGTGTGTCTCGTCACATAGCAGCCAAGAAGCCATTTCTCAGCACAGTTCACATTCGGAAAAGGAAGGAATGGGTGAAGGAAGCGTTGCTGATGACGAGGGAGGATTGGATAAGGATCATCTGGACAGATGAGTGCTCAGTCGAGGTCGGGAAGCAGTCGAGGGAGTGTGTGGTGTGGCAGAAACCAGGAGAGAGGTATGAGCTGGATTGCCTGGTCCCAACATTCAAGTCAGGACAGCAAAGTGTCATGGTTTGGGGGTGCATCTCATATGGAATGCGAGGTCCACTGGTCCGGATACCTTCTGGCATGCGTACAGGTGCTGATTATGTTCACTTAATCCTCAATGGGCCACTTTGGGAGTTTTACATTCAGCAGAGCAAAGAGAAGGGCTTCGTAAAGGTGGTGGAAGATGGGGCACCAACTCACTGCTCCAAGGCTGCTCAAACTTTCCGGTCTCAAAACTCATTAGAGACGTTTCCTCATCCACCTCAATCACCAGACATGAATCCAATTGAGCATGTATGGAAACAGCTCAAGGTTTTGGTCAACAAGCATCCCATTCGTCCACAAAACATCGATCTTCTTTGGGTGGCACTTCAGGAGGAGTGGCTGAAGATAGACAACAATTTCATCAATTCTCTTATTGACTCAATGCCTCATCGTGTACAGGCTCTCCATAGTGCACAAGGAAGGTCAACAAAGTATTAGAAGTGTTATTTTTTCATTGTAGCTAGCACTAGAATTTTTTCAAAAATTTTCGGTTTTGTCTTAGTCATATCGCGCAAATACTTATACGGTGTGACTGTACATGACATTTACAGTTGCAGGTCCTTCACGGGAACCATTGCGAAGAGGGCTGTATACGACAGCCCCTCTCGGCGTCATGCTCATCCAACAACGCATCGCCCGGATGCCCCAGATCCACTATCCACTAAGTCTCGATGCCACTCCTTCCCCAGATGATTTCAAGGAATAAGACCGAAATAATGCGTGATAGCCTTGACACCAGCGAACTTGCTCCTGCACTGAAACACCTTCCATACTCGCTGCCACTGCCAACCCATACGCAAGTATCATCATCAATTCACCAATCCCACCACTCGCAACAGGACGATGACGAACAACTGCTCACAAGGCTTACAGGCAGCAAAAGCAAAAGCAAAAGGCAAGTTTTAGAACGAAATGCGAGACAATACATACAGCAGCGAAGAATAGGGGCGAGGCAACGTCGTTACATCGTTACAGGGAAGGCCACAGAAGAAAATGGCACATTTCAGAACAAAACACGGATAATACATGCGGCAGCGAAGAATAGGGGCGAGGCAATGTCGTTCTGCGCAAAGGCGTTACAGGCACGAAAAAGAAATGACGAACCTGAGGGCAATAGACCTCCCTACGACCTTTAGCCTCCGTTCTGGAATATAGGTTAGACACGCTGCAAACAAAACAAAAGTTGAACCTGTCCTCGCCCGAATGCCTTCAACGGAAGCCCAACAAAAGGGGATGAGTGTCAGTGCCAAGTGTCAACAGATATGCCAAGTATGATATACCTTCTGACGTATCGTTCACAGACGACTCGGAGGACGAGATGATTCATCTTCCGTCACTGGGGCCAAAAAGAACGTTTGAGGACTGGCCGCGGGATTCGGAAGAGCGGTGTGCGCATCCCGGCGCGACGTGGATAGCACATCGGTACTTGCAAGGGTCGGACTGGAACTTCTGGAAGGAGTAAATCTTGAACTACTCTGTCTCATAAATGGGTTTTGACCACCCCCCATGTACGGGAAGTAGGATGAAGTACTTGGAATGGGAACAGTGACGGATCGTCGAGGCATTGTCCTGACACCAGGGCCTCGGACTGTGACCGGAGACGGCAGAGGGTAATGGGATGCAAGGCTGTGGGAGCTCAACTCGTAGCTTCGAGAAGACTCTGTCCGTCCATAAGACATCATCTCGCGATCTAAAACATTGTCCACAGGACGCTCTGGCTGCAAGTCAATAGAAGCTCTAAGAAGTAATAAAGAGCTCGCACGTCCAAAGCCGCCCTCGCCCTCGCTGGTCCGAGTCTGTGTACCACTAGATGGTCCTCCGGTGACTGCAGTGGGCTCGGAGGGGGAACCAAATCGATTGCTAATACGGCGCGACTCCCCCAAGGATGATGTCGAATTCACAGCAAGAGTCTCGAGACCTTGTTCCTCGGCGTGTTCGATTTGATAAGGGCCCTCTGAACCAGAAGAGCGAAGTTCATAGACATCGTCGATCAGCTGAAGTAGGCCATACAAGATCTGGATTCTTCTATCCTTCCCAGTGCTTTCGTCACAGAGGTCCGTCACTTGTTTTCGCAGTTGATCTAGTTCTTCCCAAACTGTTGTGGACGCTTTGTTCAGGGGTAGACGCCTTTTCTCGATCACTTTGCTCTGTAGCTTCATCACCACCTCAATATCTTCGGACTCCAGGCCGGAGTGATCGAGTACTATGGCCATTACGGCCAAATGTCCTAATCGGCAAAAGATCAGTAGGGGCCCATCGCACTCGGTTCTGCGGATCATTTCAAGGGCTTTGGCCCTAAACTCTGCCCCAATGTGGCCCCTATTGTCGTAAGTATACCAGAAGTTTGCTTCCTCTTCGTCCCGCTCTAAACCGAGAGTACGGACTAGTCTCGCGAGAGAAGTAACGTCCCACTGTGATCGGAAGGACACGGTGCCTTCGCGGTCGAGGTCGTTCGAGAATTGAGCTAGAAGGGCTTTGCAAAATCGAGCGTTGATGACACCAACACGGAAGTTGATGATGACAAATGGGCCTTGGAAGTTATGATCGATGAATGACTCGAAGTGCTTTGATAGCGACCCAAATTCGGGTGCACGCCAGTCCACTTCCCGTGAGTCTTCCAGGACAGAGAACGCTAGATCGAGCACGGTACAGCAGTGCTCGAAGACACGGAGTTTGTCAGGGGTGGGACTGTCCGCGTCTGACCTCTCGGTATTCGAGAGGAGATTCTCCTGTAGACTGGTCCATAGATTATCTTGATGGACGATCTCTTCCATGAATTCCCTGCATGTGTTTGGATTTTTCGAGATGAAATCTGGGAGACAATGCGCAAAGGCTTCCAGAAGATCGCCATTCCGAAGATAGTCCTTTCCAAAGACGACATCAGCTCTGTTGCGATACATGGGGTGGCTTGAGAACACCATCAAGAGCCGCCGTCCTCGGGCAACAGTGTTCAGTATATCGAGGAGCCGCATGACGCGGAAGCCCTGTTCCTCGTGGGCGTACGTGCGGATAGTCTTGTGCAGATTATCGAAGTCACGTTGTGCAAAATTGGATTCCTCGGAGTCTATACGCTTAAGGTGGGTCAGAAGTATGTCAAGGGCTTTCCAGCAGAAGGAAAGGGTCGAGGGTGGAGCACGTTCTCTATCACGAACAGCTTGGGCGAGCTTTGTCAGATTGGCGAGCGATCCGTGGTGCAGAAGGTTCTTCCACATCGTCATGATATCCCTGGCAACTGGCGACTCGTCAAAAGTCTCGCCGTGGTCAAGTAGCCCTATGGTGGCAAGGTTTTGATCCGGAAAGAGGAACACATAAATCGGAATAAGGGATACACGAAAAGGCCGACTGTCTGTCGTCCTGCTATCTTGTGGGACGAGCTCAGACAGGAGACACTGGACAGCAAGCGCTCTAATGCACGAGGCACGCAGAGCAATCATTTCATCGTCCATACCACATAACGTTTGGAAATCCTCCATAAGCCTTTGAATGTACGTCCGCTGTAACTGCGACTCCACGTAACGCTTATCTGGCACGGGGGAATCTTGCTTGCGCGCAGGACTGTATTGGAATATGAGCAAGAGGGCCTGGGCGGAGGAGGACACGCGAGCGATGCTTGCTTCGTCAGAGAGCTCCACCGACGTTGCGCAGGTAATTAAATGCTCCTTGATACGACTTAAAATGTAGTCGGCGGTTAGATACTTGTCCAATTGACCCTTCTTGGTGTGACTCGAGGAAATGTATCCTGGAAGACCTTCCAAGAACATGTCCATGTCTTTGTCGCTGAAGACGTTTTCTGTAAAGAGCCATTTCATGGCGTAGGACTCAAGCTTCTCCGCCCGCTCTTCCGCCTTGATAGAGTATAAACGCGCTCTGTCAAACTGGATGCCCTTGTAGTATGGAAACCCTGTTAGGTCGCGGTTCCGAGACAGGCACCACAACGGGGAGCGAATGATGATAATGAGGGTGATCCAACCAATACGGAGTAGAGGGGTCAGCGGCGTGTTACAGGGAGAGTTACTGAATACCAGGGGAGAGATGCTGAGGAGAATGTAGATTATCGCTGACACATAGAGGGTGTAACTGGTGACATTTCCAAATTGGTCATGGACCGTGTGGAAGAAATCGCTGATGGCCCAAAAAAACAAGAAGACTGAGGTGTGCAGGAGCGCGTGTGTCCCGTATATAAACCCCCTCATGGCGAGGCCCTGAAATAAATAAGTTCGGACACGGCCACACTCGTGTGGAGCCGCCCAGGGATAGGCAGACTTCAAGTATTCATAGCACCATTTCTGGATAAGAGCACATGACATCGCACTTATGATGCTCAGGAAGAAGCTGAGAAACAACACGGTATTGATGCGAACGGCTCTACTTGAGGGACTATTGCTGGGGAGGAGTGTCTTGTATATTTCAAGGATAAATAGTGCAACGATGGAAGAGAACAATGTGATCTGTGAGGTAGTCATAAGAGGCCATGGTGTGAACACAAAATCAGCGATGCGCATTGCCTCTCACCAGGAAAACCATTGAGTTGGTATGACCCAGTAAGCTTTCGACGAGGTTCCTGTCATGGATCTCTGCCTTGGACCCGTACAGTCTCCAATAAGTAGCAGATGTGTCGCAATATCCAAGGGCTTTAATCACTCTGTGTCAGAGATAGACATTTCTTTTGCTGGTCAAAGCGTACGCTTGGTATCCTTTTCATCAACTCTATCTTGGGGCAGTGTATTTGAAATTGGGCACCATGGCTTCCTTCGTCTCGAATTCCGAACTGGGACATGCAGAAGGTCACGACTGGGGTGAAGCAAACAGAGATATGGCACTGACCTGCCCCAGGAGCTTGGGCCTCTTTGTCAAGCAATCTTTGCATTGTGTGGGAGGATACATTCACCAACACCAACAGAGAGACCTCTTAAAGGGCCTGGGGCTTCCGGAACGGGCTTCTGTCCTGACGGAACCTTCTTTGGGTTGAGCCAAGCACGAAGAATCTCTTGGCCCGCGCTTGTTATCCACCCGATCAACTGAACAATCAACGAGGACCGCCGCTGGTCGATATCATGACGAGCCCCTGAGATGCCCCACCGTGAGCAGACCAATGTGGGGTCTGAGATTGAGAAGCATGGTCCAACAGAACTCCAACTACTCTCGTCCGCCCTTTGACAGATGTGCGGTTTAGCTTGATAGCGCTAAGAAAAAGTGGAGCTCTGCCATTTAGTGTTCGAAACGCCATGCAGAGACAAAGGCGAGACTTTCGTGTTGACATTGGTCCTGAAGGCCTGAATCCTGAATCCATGACAGCAGCCCCAACTTTGAACTCCCGATTCCGCATATGGTTACCCTCGGAACTCAAACGGGATAGATAGGGGTGTTACAGTAATCGCCTCATTGGTACAGTACGACTACTGGCCGGTTTACAGGTCAAGGTGGTTGTACGTGACTGGTTTGAAACCTTTCAAACCTTCGAGTGTGATTCCAATTAGCAGGAAGTGACTCAAGTGAAGTGTTGTGGCTACTAGGTTGATATCTAACCACGGATATCGATATGGAGCGTCCAACAAAGGAATCGTTTGCGACCTGTTGAGTGCGCCCAAGAAAGAGAAGTGCAAAGCTAAAAACTATATGCGCATGCAGAACTTGAACAATCATCTACATTTGCGCACAGCCGACCCTTTTCCAGTACGATGTCTTGTCAGTAAAGACTGGGAGGTCAAGCAAGAGATCGCTTGCATCAAAAAGGAACTTCCAAGGAATGCGGGCATGATAAGGATGGTAGCCGTACGTGCACTAGTGCGAAGTTCACACCCCAACATACACACGCTGATGCGGGAAATTTCGTCCTGTCTAGAATAATGAGGTGACACTGGCAATATTCTGCATTGAACGGCCACAGAGAATCACTTGTGTTAGCAAACAGAGTCTAGACTCAGATCTGGACCATCTGGTAGTCCTTTACACACTCTGTCAGAGTCGGCGCTACTGTACTGATGGGAAAACGGGGGAAGAAGATGCGTACAACATGAACAAGGTGAACAAGGAAACGACAGGAAGATCGAAAAAAAAAATTTCAAGAGCGGTCCTTCACCTTTGTTGAAGAGAACCATTGAGCGAGTTACCCATCGTGATCAATGATCTAGTCAACGTTCAATGCACCGCACACCGCACAGGGGCAGCCGCGACCGCGACCGCCTGGATGCCTAAGATCCACTGCCCGCCAGGTCTCGCTCCTTCTTTAGATGATTTCAAGGAATAAGACCGAAATGGTGCGTGCAATAGCCTTGACAGATGACACTAGCGAGCTTGCTTCTGCACCGCACCGAAACACCTTCTCGCAATATGACGATGACGAACAGCTGGTCACAAGGCTTACAGGCCACAAAAGCAATGGTAAATTTCAAAATGGGGGAGAATACATGCAACAGCGAAGAATAGGGGTGAGGCGACGTCGTTAGTGGCGGGCAAGGGACGAGACAAGGATACCACAAGAACGAAACACGGGACAATACATGTTACGGCCCCAAAAAAGAAATGGCAAACCTGAGGATGGTCCATTCGGAAATATAGGTTAGACATGCTGCAAACACAGTTGAACTTGTCCTCGCGCGAATGCCTTCAATGGAAGCCCAACAAAGAGACAATTAGTGTCAGTGCCAAGTGCCAACAGATATGCCACGTATGATGTACCATTGACGCGTCCATGAACGACTCAGAAGACTAGATAATTCACTCTTCCATCGCTGAGGACAAAGGATGCATCGGAGGACTGATCACGGGCTTCGGAAGAGCAGTAGACGCATCTCGGCGCGACGTGGATGGCGCACGGGTACTCACAAGGGTTGGAGTGGAAGCAGTATATCTTGAACTAGGCTGTCTCGTAAATGGGAGTTGACCGCCTCCCATGTACGGAAAGTAGGATGGAATGCCCGGTAAGGGATCACTGATGGACCGAACCATCATCTCGACACTAGGGATGCCTTGGACTGTGACCAGGGGGTGAGGAGATGGAAGGCTGTGGGAGCTCAACTCGTAGCTTCGAGAAGACTCAGCCCGTCCATAAGATATCCTCTCGTGATCTAAAACGTTGTCCGCAGAACGCTCTGGCAGCAAGTCAATAGAAGCTCTTGGAATTTAAATAAAGAGCTCGCACGTCCAATGCCGCCCTCGCCCTCGCCAGTCTGTGCGGCACTAGTAGATCCTCCAGTGACTACAGTGAGCTCGGAGGGGGAACCAATTCGATTGCTAATGCGGCGAGACTCCCCTGAGGAAGACGGTGAATTCACAGCAACCAGCGTCTCGAAACCTTGTTCATCGGCATGTTCGCTTTGACTAGGGTCCTCCGAGAAAAGTTCATTGATCACCTGAAGTAGGTCCTGCAAGATTTTGATTTCTCTATCCTTGCTAGTGTGTTTGTCACGGAGGTCGATCACTTGGTTTTTCAGCTCATTTAGTGTTTCCCAAACTGTTTCGGAGGCTTTGTTCAAGGGTACACGCCCTTTTTCGATCACATTCCTCTGTAGTTCCATCACCTTCTCTATATCTTCCGATTCCAGGCCGGAGTGATCGAGTGGTACGGCCATTACGACCAAATGTCCTAATCGGCAGAAGATCAGCAAGGGCCCATCGCATTCGGTTCTGTGGATCAATTCAAGGGCTTTGGCCGTAAACTCTGCTCCAATGCGGCCTCTATTGACGTAAGACTCCCAGAATTCTGTATCCTCTTTATCCTTTAAACCGAGAGTACAGACTAGTCTCTCGAGAGAAATAACGTCCCACTGTGATCGGAAGGATACGGTGCCTTCGCGGTCGAGGTCGTTCCAGAATTGAGCTAGAAGGGCTTTGCAAAATCGAGCGTTGATAATGCCAACGCGGAAGTCGATGATAGTCAATGCGCCTTGGAAGTTATTGAAGCGCTGTGATAGCGACCCAAATTCGGGTGCACGCCAGTCCACTTCCCGTGAGCCTTCCAGGACAGAGAACGTTAGATCGAGCACGGTACAGCAGTGCTCGAAGACGCGGAGCTTGTCAGGGGTCGGACTGTCCGAGTCTGACCTCTCGGTATTCGAGAGATTCTCCTGTAAACAGGTCCATAGATTATCATGGCGGACGACCTTTTCCATGAATTCCCTGCATTTGTTTGGATTTTTCGAGATGAAATCTGGGAGACAATGCGCAAAGGCTTCCAGAAGATCGCCGTTACGAAGATAGTCCTTTCCAAAGACGACATCAGCTCTGTTGTGATACTTGGGGTGGCTTGAGAACACCATTAAGAGCCGCCGTCCTCTGGCAACAGTATCCAGTATATCGAGGAGCCGCGTGAACCGCGTGACGGGGAAGCCTCGTTCCTCACGGACGTACGTGCGGATATTCTTGTGCAGGGTATCGAAGTCACTCGGTGCACGAGTGGACTCCTCAGAGTGTATACTCTCAAGGTGCGTCAGAAGTATGTCAAGGACCTTCCAGCAGAAAGAAAGGGTCGAGGGTGGAGCACGTTCACTATCACGAATGGCTTTGGCGAGCTTTGTCAAATTGGCGAGCGGTCCGTGGTGCATAATGTTCTTCCACATCGTCTCGATCTCCACAGCACTTGGCTCGTTGCTGGGATTCCTGTCATGGTCGAGCAGCGATATGGTGGCGGGATTGTGACCCGGAAAAAAGAACGTATAGATTGGAATCAGGGATATAGGAAATGGCAGATCGTCCGTCGTCCTGTGATCCTGTGGGACAAGCTGAGACAGGAGACCCTGGGCAGCAAGCGCTCTAATGCACGAGGCACGCAGAGCAATCATTTGATCGTCCATGCCACATAACGTTTGGAAATCCTCCATAAGCCTTTGAATGTACGTCCGCTGTAATTGCTCCATGTAAGATTTGCGCGCACGACTGTATTGGAATATGCGCAGGAGAGCCTTGACAGAGGAGGACACGCGAGCGATGCTCGCTTCGTCAGAAAGCTCCACCGATGTTGCGCAGGTAAGTAAATGCTCCTTGATACGAGTTAAAATGTAGTCGGCGGTTAGATACTCGTCCAAATGACCCTTTTTGGTATGACTCGAGGAAATGTATCCTGGAAGACCTTCCAAGAACATGTCCATGTCTTTGTCGCTAAAGACGTTTTCTGTAAAGAGCCATTTCATGGCGTAGGGCTCGAGCTTCTCTGCCCGCTCTTCCGCCTTGATAGAGTATAAACGCGCCCTGTCGAAGCGGATGCCCTTGTAGTATGGAAACCCAGTTAGGTCGAAAGGCTGATCACGGTCCCGAGACAGGCACCATAACGGGGAGCGAATGATGATAATGAGGGTGATCCAACCAATACGGAGTAGAGGGGTCAGTGGCGTATTGCAGGGAGAGTTACTGAATACCAGGGGAGAGATGCTGAGGAGAATGTAGATTATCGCTGACACATAGAGGATGTAGCTGGTGACATTTCCAAACTGGTCATGGACCGTGTGGAAGAAATCGCTGATGGCCCAAAAGAACAGGAAGACTGAGATGTGCAGGAGCGCGTGTGTCCCGTATATGAACCTCCTCATGTTGAGGCCTTGAAACAAATAAGTTCGGACACGGCCACACTCGTGTGGAGCTGCCCAGGGATAGGCAAACTTCAAGTATTCGTAGCACCATTGCTGGATAAGAGCACATGATACCGCACTTATGATGCTCAGGAAGAAGCTGAGAAACAACACGATATTGATGCGAACGGCTCTACTTGAGGGACTATTGCTGGGGAGGAGTGTCTTGTATATTTCGATGATAAATAGTGCAACGATGGAAGAGAACAATGTGATCTGTGAAGTAATCGTAAGAGACCACGACGTGAACACGAAATCAGCATGCCTCACCAGGAAAACCATTGAGTTAGTATGACCGAGTAAGCTTTCAACGAGGTTCCTGTCATTGATCTCTGCCTTGGACCCGTACAGTTTCCAATATGTGGCAGATGTATCGCAATATTCAAGGGCTTTAATCACGGTCAGAGCTGGAATTTTTCTTAAACTGGTCAAAGCGTACGCTTGGGTTCCTTTTTATCAACGCCATCTTGGAGCGAAGAAGAATCTGAACTTGAGCGCCGTGGCTTCCTTCGTCTTGAATTCCAAACTGGGACTTGCAGAACATAAGGTGACGGCGGGGGTGAAGCAAACAGAGACATAGCACTGACCTGCCCCGGGAGCTTGAGCCTCTTCGTCAAGGAATCGTTGCATTGTGTGGGAGGATACATTCACCGACAGAGAGACCTCTTAAAGGGCCTGGGGCTGATAAGCCGCTGATCCCCTGGGACTTCTGTATGGGATTTGGCCGGACGGAACCCTCTTGGAGCCAAGCATGGAAGATGAATATCGATGAATCTCTTGACCTGCGCTTGAGATATTGACCTGCGCTTGTGCTACATTGTCCGCCAGGTCAACTGAACGATGAGGACCGCCGTTGGTCGACGCCAGTGTTATAAAGAGCCCCAGTGATCCCGCACCCTAAGCAGACCAATGTGAGGTCAGTGAAAGTCGGGAAGCATGATCCAACTATTATCGTCCACCCTTCGACAGATGGAGGGACGTACGGTTTTAGTTTGATGGCAGCGCTAAGAAATAATGAGCTCTGCCATGTAGAGTGTGCGAAACGGCACACTAACGCCACAGTCCCACAGGCCAAGATATTCAGATCAGATCTGAAGAAAATCATGCCCTCATCCATGTGGCAGCATTACGGCAAGCCCGAGCGATCAACGCTCAGCTCCAACTTCGAACTCCTGACTCCCCATATGGCTGGTCCTCGGATACCCTCGGAACTGCAGACACGGCGGGATAGACTGCAAAATAATGCTTCCGAGAGCGACTTGTGCTTCCAAGATTTCGAGTGGGAATCCAATTAGCAGGAAGTGACGGATTGTAAGTACTCATTAAAGCTGTATTATTACAGCATGATTTAAGTAGGTTGATGTGGGACGAGAATCTAACCATGAATGTTGAATTGGAGCGTCTGAGATCATATGGAAACTTGAAAGTCGAATCACTTGCAACTTGTTGCGTGCGAGAGGAACGTGCTCGAGAAAGAGAGGTGCAAAGCCGAAAACTATGTGCGCCTGCAGAACGATCATGTATGCAGTCAACCTGCACAGGCGGAACACTTCAAGGCCACAGACGTACAGTATAACCTTTTTCGGGTTTCGGCGATGCCCGGGATAATTGCAAATATGCCTACAAGTGACCCATTTGTGCGTTATAGCACTCACTGACCTCATCCACAAGTAGCGCAAGTACTGTGGTGTGCTTTTTGGGAGGATGATGTTGTTCTCCTTGCCTAGTTTTTGGAAAAACCATCCCTGGCGGTCGCGGCGGTTCAACGTTCAAGAGCCTCGTCTTAAGTTTATTTTGCGTGTACGTGTCGTAGCTACTGTAGTCCGTGGTACTGCAACTAAATACATTCGTTCTGATGGAGAAACGGGGAAGATATGCGTGAGATTAAAAAGATGAACAAGAGTGGGAAACAACAGGTAAGATCGTAAAATGAACATCAAGAACGGTCCGTCTGCGTACGTGAAGACTCGTAACATGTAAAAGAGTATGTATAATAATACTGCATCGAGTGTATATGTGGATGGGGGCAATATCTGCAGGGATACATGTCATGTGCGGCATAGATATGGCGTGATAAGACGGAACAAACGACCGATCATAAAGAAGAACAGAGGGATGTATCTATTGGGGCTGGCGATTGCGCAAACGATCAGAAGACGTGATGAAAAAAGCAGTAACAGTCAAGACAATAAACATTGTCCGTGCGTGATAGATACGTAAAGAGAAGGGTGAAAGAGAAGCAAAAAGAAGCAAAAATCCGGATAGAAAGAAAGTCAGTGCAGTGGCGAGCAATGGCCGGGGTCACAAGACGACGCGAATGACAGCGGTGCCACCCCCTTCGAGCACAGAGCCCCCAAAAGCCTCCGGCGCACGCTCAAACGGCAACACGCGGCCGGCGCCGTACTCACCACCGAGGCCAAGCAGCGCATCCGGCGACGGATTCTGCAATGCGAGCGATGTCAGCAGCGTCGCCAGTGCGTCGCGCACGTCCCCGCCTTCAAAATCCACGTCGGCGACACACGGCACCCACGTGTAGTTGGCCGTTCGCATGGGCGCCGCGGTACGTCGTGCTGCCGGTGCCATGGAGCTAGGCAGCCTGCCCCTGTTCCTGCTTGGGGAGGACCTGCCCACGGGTAGGCTCAAGAAGCCATTGCGACTGCCACGGCTGCTGCCGCTGAATGTCATGGCACGCTTGAGGCTGCGCACTCCTGCACGCCAGTGATCCTGCGCAGTTGGCACAGCCTTGCCTGAGCCGGCGTCGCCAATGATGGTCGTAAACTGTGCTGGGCCGCGGGATGCGGTGCCACGTGCAAGGAGGTCACGCGCGGCGTACCAGATCTCCTGCCCACCAATCGTGTCGAGGACAAAGTCGACATCCACGTCGAGAGCGTGAATTACGGGCAGTGGTGCACCAACGCAGATGCCCTCAACGCCCCATCCACGTAGGCGGGCACACACCTCTTGCAACCTCCGCGGGGTGCCCGTCCCCAGCGCCTTATCGTCTGATTCGGAGAACAGCATGAATGGCTGGGCAGGGGCGGTGGCGTCGTAGCCGACGGCAAGAGGGTCAACTTGGACAATGACGTTTACGCCAATAGCACGTAGCATAAGCGTTGCGAGTCCCCCGGCGCCATCTTGCCCGCGGAGAATTAGGGCCGTACCCCCAGTTGATAACGGGGACTTGGACGCCGTGTATGTACGGATAGCGCGGTAGGCTGGGACTCCCAGGAGTGGAAGGAGGGCGAGGGACTCCAGGGAAAAGGATGGCACAGAGTTATTTGGGGTAGGTATAGGAATATGTGTGCTGGGCTGGGGGGCGCGGTGCACACGGTGTCGGTCAAGGAGCACGAATTCCGAAAGTGCGCCACACTGCATATCGCTAGTCAATACAACAGAACGTCAGGCAGACACATCCGGTGGCAACGGACCTTCTTCGCGTCTAGCAAACCGATTACCCACTCCCCCTTTTTCAGGGTGTCACTTGAGACTTCCAATCCACACTCGACTACCCTTCCTAAGACGCCGCGTCCAGGCACGAAGCTAGTTGCACCCTTCCCTCCCGCGTCGCTCGCAGCGACCCTGTCTGTCACGATTTGTCTGTCCAGCCCTTCCAGGCCAACTGCATGAACTTGAACCAGGACGTCTGAGTTTGGAACGAATGACGGCGGCGGTCTGTGAGATGAAAGAGCAATAGCGCCTGTAAGATCGTGCTTCTTATGTGGCGGTGAGGCCGAGTTTCGCTTGCGAAAGCCAGAAGACAGGAAAGACACCGAAGCGGCGCCACGGACGACCTCTATCGACACCATACTGGTCTGTGCCCGGCCATCGCGGGGTAAATTGACATGTCCACCTCCGAGGCTGCGCCACGGATCTTCTGGGCGATAGGAAGCGCGAGGTAGGGTGAGGGTTGTATAACCCGGTGCAGGGCCAGGAGCGGAGGTGGATGGGAACTGGGGAAGCTCTACGGTGCGTGAGTTGAGCGAGATGGTGCGTGGGTGCGAGGCAGAATGAATGTCGTGGGAATTACTTGTAATACTATTGGTGCGTGAGAGGGCAGGAGAGAACGGACCCGTCAAGTGTGACGGGGGTGCGGAGGAACGGAGGTCATCTGTAGCGTCCTCGTCTTCTTCAAGCAAAGCTGTCATGCGTTGACTGGGGATAGGACGGCTGACGACCGTTCGCGGACGGGGACGGGGTTTTGACTTATTGGTGATAGTAGGGGAAAATGCGGACTGTGCTACATCCAGGGCTGTGCGGCGTCTCGAAGTCGAGGCCGAGGGCTGGACGAGCCAACGAAATTCCTTTGCCCAATCCTCGTCTGTGTAACTGTACGACTTGGACGGCGTCGAGGTGCGTTTTGAGCGTGACTGCCTGGTGGGTCGCTTTTGCAATGCAGCACAGGCGGCATGGAGTTCGTCTGATGTGGGTGGCGTTGAGCAGGAGAGGGCAGAATGAGAGGACGAAGAGGACGAGGAGGAGGAAGACGACTTGTCGTCAAGAGAGAGGAGGGAAGAGGGGTCAGGAGGGAGAAAGACGATGGGAGGGTCGATAAGCATGGAGGTGGGAGGGGAAGAGAAAGGTGTATAGAACACGTCCTCGGTCGAATCTTCGTCGTCCGAGTCGCTGTAATTAAAATCTGACGTTATCTGTTGGGGGGAGGAGGAACAAGGTAGTGGAATGCCCTCATTGGGGCGCGGATAACCCTCCTTCTGATAATGCTCCACTCCGGTCAGCGGAGGGGGTGCCTCAGTACCGAAAGATGATGAGGTGGCGACTGCGGCATCAGAAGCCAAAGCTAGCGCAGCAGCAATGCGGGCAAGGTCGGCCTTGGAAGAATAACGCTGTCTTTCCGGCGGGAAAGCATATGATTGAGAGGGTCTGCCGAGCAACGATTGGAGGAACGTCGGCTTTGCCATGCGGCGAACTCGAGATGACCGTAGCAAGATCCAGGGATTCGTGGGATGGCTGTGACTGACACAGGCTTAATAAAAGTTGTGCGGGCATGTGTACAGGCCGGGCTCCATGGAGCCGCCACGCCCCAGCAACACCTCAGCCTCCGCGTCCGTCTCCGCCTCGCCCTCGCAACCGGTCTGCCGCAGCTCGGCTCGGCTCGGATGCTCGGATACATTTGCCCGTGACGTCACCGGTCTGTTATCAATAGATAAAAGTCGTTCACTATTCATCATCACATGATCACATCATAATTATCAACAGCAAAGCACAATTCAGTCCTCGATCTCCTCCTCCTGTCGAGTGCACGACAACCAAGCAAACCACATCATCGTACGCAGCTGCAAGCTATCCTCCTTCCAAACCATGCTCTGGTTCTGCTCCCGAAACTCACCTGTCAACTTTTCGCATCGTGCAATGTTCTTCGAACTGACAAAGTCAACCGCAACCTTGATCGAATCGGCCAAATTAGCAACCTAAAAGTCAAACATCCTCAGCGGCTTCATCGCCATTCGATCTTCCCGCTAGCTACATACCTGATGTGCACATCCAGCAGGGATGAATACCGCGTCCCCCGGACGTTGGTATACACGATGGCTCTTGATCCCATAGTCATCAAAAAGCTCCTTCCGCAGCGCAGCGTCCAGGTAGTATTGCTGCGATAAAATGGGGTCATGCTGCCCATTTACTCCGAATCGTCGTTTAAGGAACTTCCGCAGCCTGTCAGCATCTTCTGCGCGGAACAGGTCCCATGCCGCCACTCCTGGCGACCCGTCGGGTCGTGCTTCTGAATACACCATAATGTTCACCCCGTCAGCCATGTCCATGTGAAGCCGCGTTGAACCTTTCGAGCCCTCTTCATCAGTCGTTGCCAACGCAATATACATCTTTGGCCCTTTGTCAAAGCCTCCATCAACAACGCTCCGAAATAAAACCTGGCGAGCACGCGTACCAAGATCTGGCATCACAGTATTCGACGGAAAATGAGACGCAATGTTGAGTACTCCGTCCCTCCGGCTGTAATTAGGCATTGGCACTCCTTTTTGGAACTCTTCATAAAGATCTGGCAAGGCTGCCTTGAAGTCCGAGCTGGACGGCCAATCCTTCAGCTTCCAGTGATCCGTCCTGCCTTCGTACTTGCCAAAATACCCGAAAAATTCCCCGACTGTAATCCGCTTACTAGCGTCCGTCTGGCATTCTACCATTGAGCATGTCTGCGACCCATGCTTTTCGCGGAAGTGCTCCGGTCGCCATCGAATCCCGAACTTCTCACCCACGCCCGTCACGACTAGTGGCGCACCTTGTGGCCACACTCTTCGGAATTCTGTATCTGTCAGCTCGGTCGTGGTATAGGTCATTGTTGAGTGTGATGGGATTCCTGATGGATCTTCCACAGCCGCGTGCTCATTCAGCGCTGTCCCGTTCAAAGGAGACGTCTGCACAGGCGGGGGTGATGAAACTGCAGGTCGAGTAGACACTCCAGATTTCCTCGCCACCACAAATGGAGACGTGTTCTGTAAGTGCAATTGTCAGAAATCGAAAGACCCCAAAACGGAAGCAGGCGAAGATAGCCTACTATGCACGTACAGGTTCTGGCACTCCTGCAGTTCCATCTTTGTTAGATGACACTGCAGCAGGTTCAGACCCAACTGGCACTGTTTCTTCTTGCAGCAGCTTCTCCATGCTCTCGATGACTCCTTCCAGCTCTGCTTTATCGAATCGCGACATGGGCGAAAAGTCCGAGAATTGATGTTCATTCCGACGCGTGCACGAGAGAAAAAATGGATTTGTGTGAGCGTGCGACTCGCGTTTCGCCTGAAGCGCGGCGATCTCGCTGTCGCTGGCACCAGTCCGGTATTGTGTTAATTCGCGGACTTTCGCGAAGCATTCTGAACAAGCCTCGCGGCCGCAGAGCCTGCACATCCACGATGATGAAAAGATTGATGTCATACAAGTATCTGACAATCAGGATCATAAGAGAGCGGCGAAAGACTGAAGAGTAATAGCGTACCGCACGTTGCACGGACGTCACTGTCTCGTGGTCTTCTTATGATCTCTGGCTTACGAAGGTGTTCTTGCTCCTCCTTCAACGTCGGAAGAAGGGCACGAGCGACTGTAAGCTATAGGGAATCTTTAGGGGCCTTCAATCTGCATAAGACTATTCATACCTTGATCTCCTTGATAAACACCGTGTCGAGCGGCCGATTCCACCGTGTTGGGAATTTCATGGTCGGCGAGTCAGCCTTCTGGTTCTCAACGAAGCTGACCCCGACAATATTCTGCTTTTCATCCTTAAGGAAGAAACGAATGCCCTGGAATCGACACGTGTCACCGGCCCAGCGGCGCGTGCACGACACACACCGCGGGAAACTTTCTGCCTTGTACCGGTTTGACATGCAGCGCGCAAACTGCAGCTCAGGATGAAAAGGCCCGTTCCCATCGGCCCCTCCCGAGGAGTTTTCATTGCCCGTTCGTGAAGGGCCTGCAAGCATGGGTTAGATTACAATCACTGGAAATCACTGGAGATGGCATCAAGCGCTCACGATCTGTGGCCGAGGCCCTGCTATCACTCGCATTCGGACCCGATCCAGGCGTGAAGGCTTGTAGTTGGGCTATTACAGAAAAGGAAAATATTAAATCACTACTTGATGCCCCCCAAAACCCAGGGTACAGCATACCGTTGTGCGCGGCAATCTGCGCAGCTTGGTTCCGCTTGTTTGCGGTATACCCGCGCCGCGACCCATTTGCTGTAATGGTGGATCACGTGAGCCAACCGCAAGCGCCAGCTGAACGTGATAATCGCTCACATTCCACTGTGTCCCTTGCGTTCACCCGCTTGCGTTTGCTCCTAGAAGTTTGTGTTTCCTCCGGCCCAGCACGTTTACGTGAAGGGGATTCGGGCAGCGGCGCCGCGGGTGGAGGATATGGGTGAGGTGCCATGTATGGATATAGCATGCTTGGGTGCACTGGTTGGTAGAACGCGGGATGTGACAAGTAATGTGGCGGTAAGTGTGCGTGTTGTGGATGCGGATGCTCAGTGAGGCCGCGCGTTGGGGGAACGCCTGGGGGACGGGCATGATGGGGCCACGCGCCTAAGAGATGACAAAAGAAGTGAAAGGCAAGGTCTGGGCATGGATGGGCGCTACACATACCAAAAACCGCAGTAGGTTGCGGAGGCCGTTGAGAATAGACAGAAGGAGCGAATTCTGGACGGATATACGTGGCAGAATCAGGTCTGGAGGGATAGGGTGAAGAGCCAGCTGTAGCTGAGAGATCATTTGGGATCGCTGGAGTGGACAAATAGGTCAATAAGGTTCAACTTCACGACAAGGAACACTCACACGTTCGCTCATCCGAGTATGATGATTGTGTGATTGTAGGGGAGGCGTAAGCAGGTAAGGCTTCCATACGCCCAGCAGGACTAGGCCATGCAGAAGGTTCAGAAAACCCATCCTCGTGCGTTTGGGATAGATGGGCATGATATCCCTGATACGCGCCCGGGGGCACAGCCCCGGGGGGCGCAAAACCTCGCGGAGAATGCATGTGGTCTACCCTCTGTCTGTCATGATCTGCGCCATCCCAACTAGCAGGGTTCAGCTTGTATGCTGTGCCATTCGGAGTCCTATGGTGGGGGGGTGGGGGCATGGGGGGATGCGTGTATGTCGTACTTTGGGCGTAATGGCCATTCGAATAGGGAGAAGGCTGGTGGGAAAGGCCGTGGTCGATGGCAGAGGAAGCGATGGGGTTTAGCAGTTCATTTATGGATGTCCGCTTGTGAGCGTGAGGGTCGTGGACAGACCCATTCATCGCTGGTGGGAAGGACTGGGAAGGCCAGTGTGTCGAGGTAAGTTAAGGGGGAGTAAGGAGGGGAGGAGACTATAAGGGAAGCGAGAAAGGAAGCCAGACAGGACACGCTACGCTGGGTTTAAAAGGCGATGTGGTCTCCGCTCCTCAGAAGGGTGAAAAACATCATTTGATCACACATGGAGTCAAACTTAGCGCGCGCGCCGACTCAGCGTGGTGCCAACGTGTTACACCGCCTCGTTCGCGGCCGTATGCGTAAGCATCAAAGATGGAGGTCAACGCGAGCATCGTGCCTCAACTACCGCTGTGGGAACGCCGGCAGCGCTGAGCTTTCGATTCAACAAGCGATCCGCTCACCGACAGCGACCGCGAACGGCAACGACCGACAAACCCTACCGGCCAAGCGATCCTTCCATGCCGACTTCTGACAGTGTGCGAACAAATCCATCAAAACGTGTGCCTACAACAACTAAACTACCAAAAGCCCAAAATGAAAAGCCCAGGTGACAAGTCAGAACTTTTCCCGAAAAAAACTAGCCACCTTCAGATACCATAATGAAAGCATGGGAGCTACCCAGGGTGACAGGACTCCGAGGATCGCCCATTTCCATCAATGCGCAGCCGATGGAGATTGGGGGCTCACAGCGCTCACAGCCCATCCCTCGGCCCGCGATCTTACGCCTTCCACATACAGTTCAGGTGATTGGATGGAGGTTTCCGCACATGCTCAACCAGATCGGACCGTGTGAGTCAGTTGTTTCAAAGTCAGAGGAGTAACGCCCATCAGCTCACCGGTGGCGCCAGAGGTTACGGTATCTAGAATTCATTCATCAACCTAGGAAAGAAGGAAGGCCAGTGACGGAAAACATCACCTTTTGTGTTTACTGATCGGTCACTTGGACGTGTGAAGAGTGGAAAATTTCGGGACCTACCGTGGTTCAATTCCGGCGTTCCGTTCACAGTCTCCTGAATCGAACCGAATGACTTGTAAACGAGTGAAGGTGTGGAGTTGCCCATAGGAGTCGGGTCATCTGGACCGAGCTTTGGGGGTGCTGTGGAGACCGCTCCAGACACCACTGGCTGCGACAAAGGTCGACTGGGGGAGGGAGAGACTCTCCCTTCAGGCATGTGCAACCTGCGCGCAATGTTCTGGGCCTGAGCGGTCTGACCCACTGACACGGACTTCACAAAGTCCGGCCGGCTGTCTGCGAACATCTGCAATGCCTTGATAGAGCCCCACTCTATGATCTTGTTGTTTAGCCATTCGAGAGAAACAGGCTTTGTCAAGAAGTCATTGCACCCTGCCGCTAGCGCAGCCACCCTGTCAGATTGTAGCGATGACGCAGTTAAGGCCACAATGATGACAGATGAACGAAAAGGGCTTGACGACATGCGGGAATCGTTCGAAACATCCGACGGTGTGCGCTGACCTTCCGTCTGCGGAGTTCCAGGGTATCCCTGCGATGCATTCAGTTTCTCCAATCGGCGGATCTCCTTGGTCGCGGAGATGCCGTCCATGACAGGCATTTGAATATCCATCTGCGGACCGCGCTCGTCCGTGAGAAAAGCAATCCAGTCGGGCGGGACCGTACGCACCAAAATCAGATGAAATCGTCCGCTACTCCATTTTTCAACAGCCTCTTCCCCATTTTTGGCCACGTCGTACTTTATCTTCTTTTTCCTCATAAATGTAGAAAGGAGTGTTTGGTTGATGGGGTTATCTGCGGAGTCTTCAGTGGGTCATCCTGAAATACGGATGAGTTACAAACCTTCAACAATGAGAACGCTGATTGGCGGGACGATGCTCGGCTCTGTGGGCTTCGCCTTCCTCATCGGAGAAGGGGACGTAGCCTTATCGGGTTGTGAACGACGAGTTCCCGAGCCCCATCTCGATGGTGTTATTTTGGCGCCCGTGGGTGACGTCCGTGGGGATGAAGGGGGCGAAGATGTCTTGCGTAGGACTTCGATTGTGCCAGTCCTCTTCGCCACCTGACGTGTGCCCGGAGAAGTTCCGGCATGGCCCATTCCAACTGTCGCGGGCACCTCGCCACCGGGAATTGCCGTCATGAGCGTGCCAGAACGTGCAGGATCAGGGGGAACCTGTGTTGAGCTAGACTGTCGTTGTTGGGCTGCAGTGGAGAGGTTTAGAAAAGTGACACCGCCCGCTGGGCGCGTCCGCTCTGCTGAATCCGAGTGTCTTCGGCTGCCACGTGAATAGACCGTGCTGTTCTCGGCACTCACACTTTGTGAGCTCGGCCGACAGCCACGAGAACGGGGAGGGTGAAAGAAAATACCCGCTGGTTGGCCGTTGGGACTCTGTATGACCAGCCCGGAAGAGGGGGATGAACCTAGTTTCTCCGCAGCCTCAGAAAAGTAATCCATCCCTTCAGTCAGCCCTAACGGCGAAGGGGGCAATGCGAGGGCGTCAGGTGTTGGCTCGACGCCAGCCCTTGGAGAACGCATTGACTGATAGGAGAAACCACGCGGACTGCTGGACGGTCGGGACATCGATGACTTGGGACTGAGGTTCTGGTGGAAGTAAGACGCTGCGGGGTATAACCCAGGGCTAATTGGCGACGTTGCGATGGGGGAGAAGAAAGGGTCTACTATTGGCTTGACAGCAGCCGTGTGCAGCGCCGTGAGAACGCGACGCGGACCAGCAGGTTTCGGGATTACGATAACCTCTGGCAGGCGACTTGTAGTGCCAAGGCTGGGCCCGAGTACAGACTGTAAAATTCCTTTCACCAGCTTGAAGTTGGCTAGACTGGTGAAATGAATGATGACAGATGCGCTTCTCGGTGATGATGGCGCTGAGGAGTGTCCGATGGAGCGAACAACTTGGGGAGAGGATCGTGGCCTGTGGTTGGCAGCGAGGTTCGGCCGTTTGCGTGAGAATTGAAAAGAATGGGGCAGATCCGCACGTAGCTTCCGAAGGCGTTCACGAAGGACCGAAATATCGTCATCAATCAAGATGAATGAAGGGGCCTGATTGAAGGCCTTGGGGGTGAGAGGAGTCGAGGGTGGTACGTCTTGCTCGTCAAGTGTCTGGAGAATGGACGTACCACCGCGAGCTTCGTTGGCAACAGGGGGATGCTCAACACTGGGAATGTTTGCCGCATCTCGAGCGGGTGAACCTTCAGTATCCGAATCAGATGACGCATGACTAACATCGAGCCCCCACGAGGTCAGATAGCTCGTCAGGCGCTGAGCGAATATTCCCGCTGCATCTGCATATAAAAACACCTTCCTTCCCTTCAAAGTGCCAACAAACTGGGCAAGATCCTCGAGGGTAGGTTCCTCAGAAAATTTGAAGTCGGGGTAAGCCTGAAGAATGGGGTCGTTATCGGATAGGATGATGGCGGGGTTGACGACAGCAGGAGAGCCACGCTCAAGGGTCATAGACAGTTTGCAGATGGATGCTGTGTCTGTCAACTCGCAAGTAAGCGAGGCACCGACATGGTGCACAAGTCGGCGCAGAATGTGAGAATCCAAACATGGTTTTCTGCGGCCGGGAATTGTTCCAGAACGCAGAGGAGAAAGTCTTGCAATATTATATGGAAAGGTGTGGGTGACCTGAAAGGTGCAACGTAGAGGTAGATCGGGATCAGGCTGTGAAATGGAATCGGCTGGTTCTGTAGCATCCAGAGGAATCTCGATGACAGGGGACTCTACTGCCTCCGGTGATACACTGATAGGGGCAACTAAGAAGAGGCCGATTTGGATGGAGTCGCCGCCATGAGCTATAGCGAGGATTTGACGTACAATCTGCGTGGAGAATAAGAATAGGATGTGAATTTTGAGAGTATTGACTGACGTGTGACAAGGTGTAACCGATCCCAATCTCATCCCCCTTCACCGCGATGTGCTTCATCCCAACATCCCCGTGGAATAGAACGAGGTCAACGCCGACATCAGCGGCCATCCCGCTGAGGGCATCACCAACACTCTGTAAGGTTTCACCAATATCAAAGTCATGCACAGAGATCTGGGGCGCCTGTAACGCGGCATTCGAGATCGCGGAGTTATAGGAATCCACATTGGTTGTTTGATTGGGGGGGTCGTACGGGTGCGAGGAAAGTGGAGTACTGAAAGCGGGCATGTTAGCGGACATGTAATTTAGACCCTTCATCACAGTGAATAATGCTGAAACGGAAGGGGTAGGAATAGGTAAGGCACATGCGGAGAACTGCTCTTTCGCGGGGTCAAACACCTGCGGGGGAGACAATTGAAGAAGAGTTTGTATGACCATCTGAACAGAGTCCGCTAACTCCAGCGATAACTCGTGGAAATGAGCCATATCGGAGGACGGCTGCATGGTGGGAGGAAAGGAACCCGGTGGTAATGCAAATAACGGAGGCCGCTTTGGGTTCTTCAAGTACCCAATCTGGGACGGCAAGGGCACGGAGAATGCACGCGACAGTCGGGGGTGGAGGGAGGCGTGGTCCAGTGGATTTTTGTCCAGGTTGAGTCGATGGGTAGGAGTGGTGAAGTCTGAGTCCTCCGATTCCTCCCCATAACCCTTCCTTCCGGCTCCAGTGCTCCATCGTCTGGATCTAAGGCTCTTCTCCCCAGCCTTCTCTTCTGCGTCAGGTTCGTGTTCAGAGGTGGCGGAATCCGCATCTGAGGAACTAAGGGAAATGTGACGATCGGCTAGAGACGGAAGAGACGGTGCGGGACCCGCGTCTGCAGGCCACGCGAAACCGAATTTGCCAGAAGGAGGAAGGTCCAGTACTACAGGATCCTGAGAGGAAGTCTCGTCACTGGCGCCGGGAATTACTGTTGGTAGACGGACAGTGGGGATACGTGGTGCAGTGGACATGGAAGACTGACGTGGTGTTGATAGCTGAGGGGGTTCCGAAGTCGCTGAGCAGATCCCACCGGGAATTGGAGCGGGGTGAGGAACAACCCCACGATAGCGAGGACCGACCTATATCGAGTCGAGTTGAATCAGTTTTCTATCGCCGGGGGTCGATAGGAACGATGTTTGCCACAGAGCGGAACTGAGCTGGTCACCACGTCGTCGCCGGCCATCCCACGGACCGTGACACGTCTTATCACTGGCAACGCCCTCGGCCTCTGTGTAACACTACTTCTATCCTCTCACCTGCAAACCCGCCCAACTCAGCTCCCCTTTTACAACTTCCGTGTTCCGGCTAGTGCCAGTGGCTAGAGGGTGGCTATTCACAACGTCTTCTCGATGGGCACCTTCATTGGCAAGATTCACTTCCGAACCGAATTGTTCAGCGCTGCATCTGTTGCGCAATTTCTCTCATGTCGTTCGAACGTGACTACCTGGAGACAGTGACAAGGACTTCGAGCACCTCCTCCGCGTGTTTTCGAAGCACGTGGTGATCGTCAACAACAGTGGGTAAGGGTGCAACTAACTGCTATCACAAGTCTGCCACACAAGCTGCTGTTCTATCTGGACTTGGAATGTGCCGACTGGTTGCCCACTGCCCTGGGCCCATCGAGCCGTGCTAAGCATGAAATTTGGAATGCCCCGCGCAGTATGACTCCCTGGAAACAGATCATCAAACCCGTGGCCAAACCCTATTGTGCGACGTGGCTTCCGCATTAATGTCTAACACGAAGAACTCAAGCCAGCCAGTTCAGATTCGCCTGCCGCAGACAGCCGCAGGAGTAATTGATGAACCGTGACAAATGCGTTATTTACCAACCTTCTGCGTGATGGTGGCCCCTTCGAAAAATCACTTTCCACAAGGTTCTATTCCATTTTGGTGGGCGCAATGATAGTATCACACCTGCGCAGGTGCCGAATTCTCCCGAGGAACATCCTTCTGGGTTTTGTCACGAAGCCTTTCACCCATATGTTAAGTCTGGGATGTGTCCAACCCGCGGCAATAATGCGGGTGGTAACTGAAGTGCCACGTATTGGACAAGTTGGAATCTCGAAAATGAACATGCCCCCATTGTCCCTTGATGTGCACTTCGTTGAATTGGCAGACAATGACATTCCCAGCCTTCCCGTGTTCACCATACATCACACCAGACTGCTTCCATGCCAGATCGGGGGGCGCTCAACCATCATTCGAAATCATTCTCCCAACGGCTTGGCCCCTCAAGCCCCTCTGCAGATGAAGGCAAAAATTATTTGTCACAGGACTATGACAGCGGGTATGTTACCCCGGCACCGACCCAGCGTGTGATGGGGCTGCATTTCGGGGGAGTACAGTAGGTAGGTTCAAGCACGGCCGCTTTTGCAAAACACCTGCGTTCGGCTTGCAAATTTATTTTCTTTTCATTCCCGGCGGCGTTCCACGTCATCACGTTTTTTCGGGCGATGACTGGTTATTACGCCAAAAGGGAATATTTCTTGGAAATTGGGCCCACGCCGTTTACATGACCATCACTGTCAAAGGCGTAGTGCGATCTCCGTTCGGACTGCACGCTGAGATGCACGCTGGGGCGGCATGGACAACGGTAAGCGTTAGCAGATCTCAGCGGAGGGGTGGTTTCCCGTCCGCCAAGCACGGCCCTGGACCCCTGCAGGAACGTGTTGGGCGCGTGGTCTATGGCCGATTCATATCGCCTAAATCTAATAGATCTATGATAGGTTTGATCGCACTTCCCATCGCGCACAAAAACCTCCTGCAGCCTCCAGGGGCTAATACAATGCTAACAGGGACACTACTTTCGGGAAGAACCCATCATCCGACATTCGGTCATTCCAGAATTTTCACACAATTTTTTCTCAAGCACCACAAACTTTATACATGCCGCACGTCCTGTACCTCTGTTCGGTTTTTTTCAATGTAATGATGTCCTTTCGTGTAGTGTTTGTCACGGTTGCTGACAGAAGTCATGTCCGAGTGTGATCTGATCGCAGGCCATGCACGCACGGCAGCCAAGCGGAGGTTCAAAACTAGCGTTGGATGACTGGCCAAATGAGGGTCCTCTGATGGTCCCCGTTGGTTCGTCAGCCCAATCACACCAGGATCTCATGAGGCCTGAAACCATTAAACAGCTGGATACATTGCTACTAGCACGTCCTACTTTCACAGAACTATATTTTGGATTGGGTCTTGTATCACAACTGTCAGACAGATTAACGTGATTCCGCAAAGGATTCCGCTTAAACCTTATGTCGCCAAAAATCACAAGTGCCGAGCGTACTAAGCGCACCATACAGAGAAAACTGAAGTTGAATGAGTCGTGAGTGGACACTGAGTTATGAATAACAATGTGCGTATGTGAGGCGTTAAGTGCAAAGAAACATGGCGAACCAATCGAGGGATCGCAACGAGACGGTGATCGAAACAGAGGCACTCGCTACTAATGGTCTGCGTTGCGTATGGGAGCAAGCACACCATAGTATTCAGTACTGCAGTTCAACATCACCCTCGGCTACCAAGTCCATGTCGTGATAGCTGACTTTCTTCCCAGCTGCCGCGCGCGGGTCCTCCTTCGCATCCGGGGGAGGCGGTGGTGGTGGTCCGCCGGGTTCGCCACTGCGTGTGTTCCTGCGGGTACTCCCACCCCTACGTGCGCGGGACTCATCGCTCAGTGGCTGGTCCATGCTGACAGGAGGCTTGGCTGGTAGACCGGCGGAAGCCGGTATTGTCGTCGGAGAATCGATGGGGTAATCCGATCCCGGTGCATAACCGCTGATACGGTCACTCAGGCGGCGTGTAGAAACGCCATCATCACGGCGCGGGGCAAGTGCTATATTCGGTACGTGTGAGTAAGTGTAAGGGTCCCAGTGTTGGGGGATGTTCATTGGAGGGGGGAAACCGCCTGGTGGATAAGGTGTGGCATAGAAAACGCCTCCATTGGTTCCCCGCATGTAGTCGGTGGGCGGAATCGGTGGTGGTCCAGGTAGACCATACGCTTGCGGTGGTGCCTGCTGCCCAGCGCCTCCGGATTGGGGTAGATGACTGTATGGTTGGATGTGATGAGGATCGAGAGCAAAGTTGTTGAAATACGGGAGCTGGACAGAAAATGTCAGACAAAGGCTCGATGGATAATAATGCTATTTACATCATCTAGCAATTTAACGAGCTCAGGATGCTTATTCGCGATGTGTTTCTCCACAAAAGATGTAGCCTTGAACAACTTCTGGCAAGTCTTGCAGCGAAACTTGCCTTCATCTTCCTGTTTTATGTATGGCTCGGCGACTTTCGACAATTCCCTGGATAGTAAATGGGATAAGTAGAATGTATCATACTACATTAAAAAAACTCACTCGTCATAGCCTTTACCACCATAGGCACGAGGGTCGACAGTGTCCCGGTCGAGCAATAGAGCAAGTTTAGAATCCAACCACTCAACCCAGCGGTCTTCTGCTCTTCCTCTTAGGATAAGAGGTAATCAGAAAAGAATGAAAACGTACCACTCTTCTTCCATTCCCGCGAATCCTCGTCTTTGGTATCCTTTCCACGATCATCAGGAGACGGTTCATTCTCCTTGGATTTCAGATCACTGTCCTCCGGCGCAGCGCTCTCCTCCTTTACTTTCACAAAATTCTCTGCCATTTTGGCCTTATATTCATCATAGGTCGCCTTGGATAGTGGCTTCCTCAGATGTTGAATGCACTTACGCTGCAACTCCTCCTGATGATCGGTAGTTACAGCGCAGTAGTAGCAAGTATGGAAGGCATGGCGCATGGCTGCCAGAACCAAATCAAGTGATATAGCAATCTTGTATAGAGCTCAGCAGCTGAGGATACACGCAAAGAGCCCATCAGTCTCACCTTGCGAATTTTCAGATCATCCTCATCGAGGCCATCCGGCGGTGTTTCCGCAAGAACTCTTTCGATCCGCTGCTCAATTGCCGAGAGCGTGCTTCCGGAGGGTTCGGGCTCGTCGTGGTCCCCCTCACCCTCCGCCAGTGTCAGCATTTCCTCTCGCAGAGGGCCTTCAGGAAGAGCGACGACTTCATCACGGGATAAAATGCGGATCTTTCGAAGTGCATAATACTCCGCCTCGAGACGGACAAGCAGAGTCTGTGCCCTCTCCAAATCCTTCTGTAGGATGTCAGGGCGACTCGCTACCTCCGGGGCATAGCGGACCCGATTTTTGAAAGGCTGTTTGTTGTGGAGGACATGTAACTTGAAGCCATCGATCTAGAAAAGAAACGGAAACAGAATAAGAACAACGCGGAGTATGGTAATTCAGGACCGACTCACCTTCCGTTCGCTGAGCTCTGTCATAATGACATTAATGTCAGCGTCGTCATGAAACTTCAGCCAACCGGCGCGATAGAAGTTGCGCTTTTGAAGAGGATCTCCCAGAGCAAGGTAAATAAAGCCGGGGATAGTATCAAGAGCCTATAGCAACCTGATAAGACATTGTTCTCGAACAAGCGGCAGAGGACACGTACGCCAACGGTCTCAAGTTTAACACGTCCAATGTCTGGCGGTATGGTGCGAATCATAATCTGATGGCCCTCTGGAGCCACAGAAACTTCTTCACCCCTATCGCGGCTATCCCTTTTTCCGTTCTCAACACTTTGAACGTTCGAGTCCAACTTGTCACCTTCCTCCTCGACCTCGACAATAACATCCTCATCAACCTTCATCGACTCATCGACGGGTGCTGGACCATCGTGGTCAGGGAGCGCTTCTTGATCCTCCTTCGCCTCTTCTTTTTTTAAAGTTACGGACTGCTTCGCAGGAGAAGATGGCTGATAGAGGTTGCCAGATTGAGGGTCAAACAAACCAGCATCAAGATTCTCTAAGAAGGTATTCAATCGACCCCTCCAGCCTTCCTTCCTGACCCGCTTGCGTAGGTACGCGTATTGGGAAGAAGGGTCATACTTCTCAGCAAACCAAGGCGACTTTCGGTGATGGTCAAACATTGTTTGTAACTGTAGCAAAACAAGACGTCAGTGACCCTTTTTGGGGAACAAAAGAAATTCCTGCACCTGCTGCGCAGCAAATGATTTCTTGTACTTCTCCCACCTCAATTTAATGCCGTTGCGGGGTTTCGAACCATCGGCTGCCTGTTGCTGGGCAGCTTTATCAGAACTGTCTTCCTCTGCAGCAGCTTGTGGATAGTAATATCGGAACCACTCGGCATACTGCTTGAGAGAAGCAGGATAGTCAAGCGTATGTGGATCCGGAGGTGCACGGCGCGAAGGCGGATTATGGTAAGAAGAACGCCTAGGCGACTTGTAGCCAGGACCCCTAGAATCTATACAATAGTTATATATTTATGTTAGGTGGACTCAAATAACATGCTACCTACCATACTCGTCATATCGCGCCCTAGGATCGCGTTCATATGGTGATGCAGAGCGTCGACGTTTGCGAATACCTACATTTAGTAGGGTTGACTCATAACCTAGGAAGTCATCTAAACACGACGTACCATCTTCTGGACTTCGGCTTCGACCGCGGCGACCATAATCATACACGGCACGGTCCCGTTCCATAGCATATGCTCTTTCCCTGTCCCACGGGTCCCAGTCACTTCGGTGAGGGTCAGGACCGTGATGGTCCGGATATGGAGGTCTCGAAGATAATGAGCCTCTGTGAGGGGAACGCGAACGCGAACGACGAGAAGGGAGATAAGCAGAGGCAGCCCAAGACATTTTTTAGAGGGCTGAATGACGTGACGAGGAGGAAGGAGACAAGGGAAGAAGAGTGTAGATGAGAGACATGAACGCAGATAGAGCGAGCATGATGAAGAACAGACCTCTTAGGAACCGCGAAGACAAAGACAGAGAGTGCGCGAGGGCGTTGAACCAACGCAGCCGCGACGCTCAGTGCAAGTTTCGCGATGCGAGAAAGGACGCTCGAACCGGGATTCCGCATGTTACTGTCCCGTACAACTCCGCTTCAATCTCAGCCATTGTAGCCACCGCCAATCTCCGATTAAAACACGCTCCCTAATACACTCTCTAGACTCGTCTCGTTCATCGTCCGTGGTCTTTTCAACGCGCTCTCCCTTGATCCGCTCCTGCTTGATGGTCTCTTGTTAACCTCCTTCCTCTTAAATTCCTTCCCTACAGCCCGACTACGTTCCTCGCGTGTGTCGAGCACTCGCGCAAGCTCTACATTCTTCAGATACTCGCGTTGCTCCGACCTTGATTGTGATAGTTCGAGACGCAGCCGAGCTGCGTGCATCGCCGCCTCATGAGCTGAGAGTGGGGGTCTGAATCAGCACCGTTGCATGATACCTTCTATTTGACCGATGCTCACCAACTTGTTCGGTCAACATATGCCACTTGAACTTGGGCAAGTACTTGAGTGTCCACACGTCATCTCTCCACCGTGTTCCCTTTTTCCCTCCAATAGACTGAGCATTCAACATTTCCGCGACAGATCGAGCAACTTTTTTGTCCTTGAATTCAACCCAGCCTTCAGTATAGTGTGGTTTTTTAGTGGAAGTGTATTTGCGACGCAGATAAGCACGTTTCGCGTCTGTAAACGTATCAGTTTCAGGTGCGGTAGAGGACGCATATCGTCATACCCTCTTTTTGCAAATAAACGCGTCCCACTTCTCCGTACTGGCTCATGAGATGCCTCACTTTCGTGGGCTGCATGCCAGGAGGAATCCGCGAGATGTAAATGATCCCAGCATTGTCTTGGGCTGCCTGGAACGCGGCTAGAGCTTCAGAGGTTAATGGCTTGACGATTTGGGGCCCCGCGAAACCGTCTGCATCCATTCCATCGCCCAGTCCGTCGACGCTGCCTTCCTGTTCACTATCCTGTCCCGACGTTCGACTGACTTCCGCTTTCAAAGTGTCAGGGACAGTAAGTTCGGACGTCAATTTCGACGAGGTTGCGGGAGAATATTCGAATTCATCTGTTAGGGTGAACCTTTCATCTGTCGGGGTGGCCATGGGCAAAAGAATGAATGAACGTTCAGCCTAGAGCAGTCGGCGACGCGGGCCGAGAGATTTTACAAGCACGCGCAAACAGACCGCTGAGATGATATCAAGAAAGCAGCTCAGGGTGAACGGGACGGAAATCTGTCGAGGACAATGAACACGTCACTATTGAGTTCGTATTCACTTCAGTGTTTCTCTCAGTGCATTTCTGAATCTGCTTCGCCTAGATCCTTTCAATATCACTTATCCAACTGCCGTCCAGGCTTCCCTTCCTTCCCAGTGTGCCCTCGCAAGATTTGACCGCTCGGGTCGTTTCGTAGCCGCGGGTCGTAGTGACGGCTCTGCGGCCATATGGGACCTTGAAACGCGTGCAGCAGTCCGCTGGCTAGAGGGCCATGTCAAGGGCATTACTAGCGTTGAGTGCGTCATGAGCCCATCAGGTGTTCCGTGAGTATTTATGGTCTTCAAAAGCTGGTCACGGAATTCTCGGTTTGTGTTGACTTCCTCGAAGGACTGGAACGTGATTATGTGGGACATGGCCTCAGACATCGACCCCCCTCAGAGGAAAACTACTATCAGATTCGATGCGTCTGTGAGCTCTGCTTCTTTCCATCCCAGGAATAGGTCAGCTCTTTAGACTATGCTCCTTGCTCGCACTCACCTCCCTTCAGCCAAATTATTCTGGCTTTGCTTCAATCTGGTGATGCTTATCTCGTTGATCTCCGAAAAAGATACCGGGGGCGCGTCGAGCTTGAGGATCTACAAGATGACAGTGACGAGGAATCAGGTACTTCGCCAAGGTATGCTCTCCCATTATTGCCGGTTTTCATTTACAGATATGCAGCTCGTGACAGGTCAGCCATGACGGTGGCTCAATTTGATCCTACTGGCCGACATATCTTTGTCGGAACCTCAACAGGGTCTATTCTCGTTTTCAATACGAGAACAAAGACCGTCAGTTGCGCACTCGTCTTTGCCACTGCGGATGACCAAATTAGTCGAACAGATGGTCGCTCGGCATAAAATCCCAGGCGCAGGTATTATGAAAGGCTTCGACTTCGCCAAGTCCGGCCGGTGAGATGTCATGCTGAAAACCTGACAAGGGTAAATCACTGACCCCAGCTGAACAGACGCTTGGTCACAAACTCCTCAGACCGAACCCTCCGCCAGTTCACTCTACCTATTTATCCGTCCCCAAACGCAGACGGGGAGTACACAGAACAAGAACTCGAGCCCACACATAAATTCAGCGATCCGATCAATAGAATCGCATGGCATGCGATGTCCTTCAGTCCAGATGGCGAATGGCTTGCTGGAGGTGCCGCCGACCCTGCCTCACACAAAATTTACATTTGGGACATTGCAAACGACGGTCAGCTTGCGAGTACCTTGGATGGCGGCCGGGAACCTCTCATCCACGTTCATGTACGTCAATCCAATGATGCGCGCGCGGGCAACCTAAAATATTTTACAGTGGCATCCGAGCAAGCCATCGATTGTCTCGACTACGAATCACGGTAATATCCTCATCTGGCACTGCCCATCGCCGGAACGCTGGGGTGCATTTGCAGGTGGTTTCGAGGAGGTCGACGAGAATGTAGAGTACGGGGAACGTGAGGATGAATTTGATATCGTAAAGTTTTTTCCAGTCATGCCTGGCCTAGATGATCGAGCTGAATCTTTCCCCGTCTACTAGGAAGACGAGAACGTCTTGGCAGAGCGAAAAATGAAGCAGGAAGAAGAAGAGGTAGATATTTTGACTGGGAACGATGCGGAAGAGGTTGTGGAACATCCACGCGTTAATGGAGACGAGGAAGACATTGCATGGGCTGATGACGAAGCAGACGAGGATGTGCGAGGGTGGAAGATGAAGATAGTGATGGAGGACGAGCTGGACATGATTTAATTTAATAGCGCGACGGAGTTGTTTATACTTGTTGAAGCACGCGTCCTACATTGCTCGCTCGACCACACCCTCTTGTTCTCTCTCATCGTTGCCTCCCGCGACATTGGAACAGACCCCCGCAGGGGCGTATGCCATCAGTCATGCCAGAAAGTCCTCAGATTTTCAAGGTACTTCTCGCTTGCTACCACCTTCGCTGCCTACCCACCCTCTCACCCGCGTCACACAGGCCACGTACAGTGGAATTCCTGTCTATGAGCTGTAAGTTTAGCGGATAATGCCAATGCGCGTATCCGTGGTCTCACTGCTCTTTCAGGATGTGTAAAGGCGTCGCAGTCATGCGTCGGCGCTCTGATTCGTGGCTTAACGCTACGCAGATTCTCAAGGTGGCAGGTTTTGACAAACCACAGCGCACCCGCGTCCTCGAACGCGAAGTTCAGAAAGGTGAACACGAAAAGGTTCAGGGTGGCTACGGGAAATATCAAGGTGTGTCACAATGTCCGACTTGCATGCGACCCTCCATGAGCCTATCAATTCATTCCCCAGGTACTTGGATCCCGCTCGAGCGTGGACTGCAACTCGCGAAACAATATAACTGCGAGCACCTTCTGCGTCCTATCATTGAGTTCCAGCCCGCAGCGAAGAGCCCACCGCTTGCCCCGAAGCATTTAGTAGCGCCCACGAGCGGGCGTCCGCCCCGCCGCACGGGCACAGAGGGCAGCATTTCTAACGTTCGTGCGCGCAAGACGGCTGATGTTGGCGAAGAATCTGAGGCCATAGATGAGACGATGCGCGGATCTGAGGATGGGTCCATGACGCCTTCGCCTTCTGGCGCTTCGTCCAGCTCGCGCACACCCTCACCGATACAGAGCCCACCGCCGAATTCCAACTCCTACCGAAGCCTCGATCGTGGCCCCACTTCCCCTTCTCCGGGCACGCGGAGGCGCCGCGCACCCCGGCGCAACCAACCGTCGGTCCACGGAGATGATTCTGACCGGGATCCGCCACCAGGGGCGAATGGTATGATTGACGACAGGTCCTATGGCGATCAAATACTGGAATACTTCATTTCCGACTCGAATCAGATTCCTCCAATTCTCATCAATCCACCTCCCGACTTGGACCCAAACATGGCCATTGACGACGAGGGCCACACCGCGCTGCACTGGGCATGTGCAATGGGCCGCATCCGCATCGTTAAATTTCTACTCTCCGCAGGTGCAGATGTCTTCAAAGTAAACAAATCAGGGCAGACGGCACTTATGCGCAGCGTCATGTTTGCCAATAACTATGACGTGCGAAAGTTCCCAGAACTGTACGAACTGCTGCACCGTTCGACGCTCAACATCGACAATTACAATCGGACTGTGTTCCATCACATTGTCGACGTGGCCATGTCAAAGGGAAAGACTCACGCCGGACGGTATTACATGGAGACGGTGCTGAACCGATTGTCAGATTATCCGCGCGAGCTTGCAGACATCATCAACTTCCAGGATGAAGATGGAGAAACAGCACTCACAATGGCTGCGCGGTGCCGCAGCAAGCGTCTGGTGAAGCTTCTTATCGATCACGGCGCTGATCCGAAAATCGCAAACCGCGACGGGAAGAGCACAGAAGACTACATCCTGGAAGACGAACGCTTCCGTTCGTCGCCCGTGATGCCATCACGTGCGCTTGCAATGTCATTCCGCAATGCACAAGCGGCCTACCCACCAGTGCAAGCGGCAGCGAGTTATGCCTTTGCACCAGCGAACGGCGACCGCATGCCCTTGCACCACTCGACCGCGGCGCAGACGGCGAGCACGCGGGCGATCACGGATATGGCAAGCATGCTTGACAGCTTAGCGGCGTCATTCGACCAAGAGCTGCGTGAAAAGGAACGAGATCTCAATCAGGCTCATGCGTTGCTCAGTAACATCCAAGCCGAGATCCTTGAGTCTCAGCGAGCAGTGGGCCAGCTCAAAGTACAGTGCCAAGGCCTTGACGAGACACGTGGGACGCTACAGGAGCTGGAAACCGAGCTCAGTGGAAAGATGGGCAAACGATACCGCCTCGGATGGGAAAAGTGGGTCAAGGACGAGGAGGAGCGCGAGAAGGTTGTGCGAGACGCCGCGGGGGGTGCCCTACCTCTTTTGCCCTCGGTTTCTTTGCATCCTCTCGAGGAGAATGTGCCCGAAGGCGAACTTGGTCCTGGAGCAGGAACAAAGCGCAAGGCCCCACCGGTAGAGGAAGACGTGTCTGATCTTATCGCGCTGCATGCAGATATACCGCAAGACCAGGAGTCGCTGAGAGTCGCGTGCGAGGTATTGCGGGAGGAACTTACGCGGCACAGAAAACGCCGAAGGGAGATGTTTGACGAGTTCGTGCGGTTCCAGGCCGAAGCGGGTACAGGTGGACGGATGACTGAGTACCGCCGGCTGATCGCTGCAGGTTGCGGTGGTGTACCCACATCCGAGGTAGATGGGGTCGTGACGATGCTCTTAGAGGTGAGCACACTTGCTCTTCCTAACAATTGCCAGTGCATCCCTGAACAGTGTTCCTCGCAGTCTCTCGAATCTGAAGAACCGAGTTCTTCATCTGTGGCCTGGAGTAGTATGACGCAACCCTCGCGACAAGTGCCAGTGGGATAATACGAAAAATGAAGGCGATACCTCATGTCTACCATTCTTGTGCTCAACTGCCTGTGTTGTACTGGTTTTGTATCCATCACGTAATAGACATCTTTGGGGGTGCTGCTTTGTCAGCCAAATTGTTCTCGTTCTCAAACGCGTCGACACGTCGCAGCGTGATGCCTCTCAACCCGGCGCAGGTTCGCAATGCAATCACGAGCAACCCATGGACAAAAGACTTTCGTCACCTGGAGCCCTTTCCTCTCAGCTACCTCAAGCGATTTTCGTTCAAGGACATGATAATCAAGGCAGCCAAACCACAAGACCGTATTAAATATTGGAATATCGTGCCGGGAGACCGGGTTAAGATCAAAGGAGACGAAGGAGGCCAGGTACTTGAGGTTGCCAAGATCAACAAGCTCTCGAACCGTGTATATCTCAAGGGCGCGGCAGCAAATGTACGTACTATGTCCTAGCTTGGCTCCGCTTTCTTGTTGACTTTGTGCTCCCCGCGCAATCAAGACCGGGCGTGAAGGTGGCCTAAAAAACGTCCACTACTCACGATGTCAGCTGTTCATTGGAGATTTCGAGTTCCCTCCAAAAGGCAAGGTCACGGAGCCACGTACACTTCCGTATGTCCGACTACTTTTTTGTCCGGATTTGTGTTCCTCAGCGACTTCTCAGCGTCTTTGCCACTCGCATTGGCACCTCGACACCCCACTGGCAACCCATGGGTGCGCGTTACGTATGGGACCGCTTTGCGGCCGGGACGACACCCAGACTCCCCAACACTACTAGTACCTCTGACCGTATCAGAATTCCCTGGCCAAAACGATCTGCGCGCCCAAAATACGAACGTATGTTGTACTTTTTTCTCTCGTGCGCTGCAGAACTGAAATTGCTTGAAGCTACTCTGTACACCGCAAAGGCGGAGGACGTGATGGCGGTTACCTACAAGCCGTTTGCACTTCCCTCTGACATGAGCGAAGCCGTGCCCAAGGCGGACCCAGAGAACGAATACATCCAGTCGGTGCTCGACCCGGAAGAGCGCGCCTACGACGCGGCAGCACCGGTAGAACTCCACCTACACAAGGAGCTATCGAACCCACACAGCCGCGCGAAGAAGCAGGCGCGCTGGCAGGCTGCCTTCGTGCGCCGACGCGAGCTGCTCAATCAGTACATGCAACATGAGCTGAAGGATCTCAAGGGCCGAACGCGGCGCGAGGCGCGCGCAGAGGCGGTGTGGAAGTGGCGCGAGCGGCTGGCGGCGGATGTACGCGAGGAGAAGAAGAGGCGGTGGATACATCGTGGTGGGGAGGCGGCGCTGTTGAGGATGAAGGTGCGGCGGGCGAGGAAGGAGCGTAAGCGGGAGGAACGGCTGCGTAATTTGGTGCTCAAAGAGGCTCCAAACCAAGTTATCCCGAGGAAGAGTGTCGCCCCCAGTAGCAGTTCTCCTTTGTAATAGATAGACGCTACGGGCCGCGGGGCGCACTGTCATACATGTGCCACACTGCCGTATAACAGCTCGTATGACTCGCATCATCTCCCCGTGTTGCTCCCGAGAACATTCGAGTCATCTTTAGTGATCGAACGTCAGGCGTGCTGTGTATCTTGAAGCTACACCGCTTCCGGGATCCTTCATAAATCGGAACCATAATGTCCGATTCTTTATCTGGCACCTTTGCGTCCTCGCCTCAGCCGGAGCCCTCCGCCACCATTCCCCTCGGCAAATCAGCCATGCTAGGACGACGCCATTCCTCCTCATTCTCCTCCATGGAAGCCCAATATCGCGCCCTCCCCCAATCCCCTGATCTCGCTCACGACATCAGCATCCCCTCCGCCATCGAAGATGTGGATGAATCCATACTCGACGACGATCTCGCGCCGTCTAGTGCGCCAGTGGACAGTCGTATACTATGGATCCACTTCATGCTCGGGTCTGCGGTTCTTCTGCCTTGGAATGGTACGTCGGAGACATCTCACATCTCGTATCTTGTCTGTCGTGTGAGCTTAACAATGCGCCCAGTCATGATCACCGCCGAACCATATTTCCTCTCGCGATTGCGAAATTCCCCTATACGAAGCACCTTTGCATCATACCTCGCGACTACCTTTACCCTCTCCAACTTTATTTTCCTTGCGCATGCTACTGTAACGTCAAAGAAGGTATGTCCGCGGCTGTCTCTTACCCTTCCTTGGTCGCTCAATGAATGGTGCAGGTCCCTTCCGCTCAACGGACGCGATGGTCTATGCTTTGCCTTGCTCTACTCACATGTCTCCTCACACTGAGCACATTCATCCACCTCCCAGAGGGCGTTTTTGCAACATTCACCATCATGGCAGGGATCGCACTGGCAGCCACGGGTTCCTATCTCCAGACATCCGTGATAGCCGTGGCTTCTCTCTTCGGCCCCACGGCCATCCAGTCGTTGATATCCGGCCAAGCCGTCGTGGCCGTCGTCCTCTCCGCCGTTCAGCTCATCGGTGCAGCTGGCTCATTGCACTCATCACAAGCGGGTCCCACAGACGGCGTTGCGGAGACCAGGTCCGCAAGGCTGTTTTTTGGAATCTCTATGACATTTTTGTTGGCGTGTGGGGCTGCCAACGCCTGGATGACTCGGTTGCCATCGTTTAGGGCTGTCATTCCGAATGACGAGCCTTGGGTACTACCCCGCCGGTTGTCTATCTCGGCTGACCCCCGCTCACCCCGTTCACCCATGCTTGGCGGCCCCCTTGCCAGCGTACCGGATCCCAAAGCGATATGGGACAGGATTTTAAGTGTCGCACGCAGGAACATCATATATGAGCTCGCAGTTGCCTACGTGTTTATAATTACCCTCGTAAGTCGTTGTGCTTCCTTGTTCAAATTGCACAGCTTGATGGATGTGATATGGCATACAGTCTGTCTTTCCCGCCATCACGATATCAATTGCCCCCACCAACCCAGCGATACACCCACTCTTTTTCAGTTCACTCCATTTCCTCGTCTTCAATATTGGCGACTGGTTTGGACGATATCTTTGCAGTTTCCCGCGGCTCCTTGTCTGGCGTGCAAGGCGACTGCTTGTTCTCTCGCTCGCGCGGACACTCCTTATACCGCTCTTCCTGGCTTGTAACCTTCACCGCGACGCTTCGTCACCCTCAACGCCACCCATAATCAATTCAGACGTGTTATACATGCTGCTATTGTTCGCCTTTGGGCTCAGCAGCGGCTACGTATCGAGCATGTGCTTGATGGCTGCGCCATCGCTTGAGCACAATCCCCGACTGAAAGGCCGCAAAGAGGACGTCGACCTTGCGGCGCCGATCGCAAGTTTCTGCGTAGTTGGTGGGCTGGTACTCGGGAGCATCTTGAGCTTCACGGTACGCGCAATTGTGTGCGCATGCAATCCGTTCTTAGCAGAGTAGTGCTACCTTCTACGGAGATATCCATTGACTTATTCACGTGTTGCCATGACTGATGTAGATCTGTTATTGCGTTTCGGGTCGTTATAGCTGGGTAATCATTATTTGTAGAGCAAAGTGCGACACGTATGACGGGAGACACAATATCCTCCAGAATCACTGAAGCATACCCTGTCTGTTACCCCAGAGGCGAGCCATGAGGAGCGCCAGGTAGTCTAGGCGCTAGCTCCTGCATCTGCTTTGTCTGTCTCTTGCGCCTGTGCTCCGCTTGGCGCATAGAGAAGATATCGCGATGAAGGCTATACCGCTTATGCGTCGGTGTCGCCGCGCCTGAGCCGGCGGCTGTTGGGGAGGACGGGAGTCCCCCCGGACCAGGTGGCGATGGCGATTCAGCACCCTTCTTCCCACCCTCCTCCTTCTCGCCCTCACCTTCCGCATCCTTCCCACCACTCTTGTCTGTCTCCTTGGTCTTGACGTCCTTGCCCTTATCTTTATCCTTATCCTTTTTCCGCGCCTCTTTTGCTTCCCACTCCGCCTTGACGCGCGCAATCTCCTCCTTGCTCACCGCCTCCTTTGGGGCGGGGGCACCCGGATCGATAAGCTCGGTGGCAAATCCGGTGTCGGAGAGGTGCGCTTCGCATGTGTAGAGAAAGTCGATCGCGTTGGCGGTGGCGAGGCAGGCGGTCGTGGGCTTGGAGCAGACGTAGCATGCGCGAGGCGTTGCGGTGGCCTGTCCGCGTTCATTGGTTGGAAGTTGATGAGAAACTTTTTTGGATAATGCCGTGGAATCGTAGTGGTATGTATGTGTGAGAGAGACTTACACGCTTGTAGTAGACGTTTTGGAAGGACATTGAGATACAGTAACGTCCGGAGACGGCCCGGCTTCCCCGTGAAATGCCAGATAGCGACAGAGTGATTGGCGAGGGGCCAACCGGCCAAGGGTCATCACTGCGAGCCACTGCTTGCGAAAACCCCGCTATCGACTAGGTCGCTCGAATCATGTCGGAAACTGCAGGAAAGGTCATGAAATGCAAGGCTGCCGTATGCTGGGGTGCACGCGAGCCACTCAAACTCGAGGATATTGAGGTGGAGCCCCCTCGCGCACACGAGGTCAGAATCCAGATTCTCTACACAGGCAAGTTGCTCTCCATGTCGTCTCCTTTGTCTCGTGCACCAAATTGACGCACGGTCCTGCAAGGTATTTGCCACACTGATGAGTACACTCGTAGTGGTGCGGACCCCGAGGTACTATGTATGCTAATTGAGACCCGTCGCCAAAGTGGCTTACTCTCCGATTAAAAGGGGGCATTCCCAGTTATTCTTGGACATGAAGGCGGAGGAATAGTGCGCATCCTTGCTTCCTAAACCTTGATGGGATACACGGATCACCGCCGGTTGTCTCCTAGGTCGAATCTGTAGGCGAAGGCGTTACCAGTGTGAAAGTCGTGCGTACACCTTCACATGTTCTCTCCGGAGTCACCCTCAGACGCCGCCTCGTGTGTTTAGGGGGACCATGTCATTCCGCTATATACCGCAGGTCCGCTCACACGCAACATCGCCCCTAATATCAGTGGCATATCACCGGATCCTGACTTTCATATTCTAGAATGCAGGGAATGCAAGTTCTGCAAGAGTGGGAAGACCAACCTGTGCGGGAAAGGTCTGTGTTACACCCTATCCGTGCTTCCCGAAAACTCAATCATTCTCATAGTCCGCGCCACCCAGGGACAGGGCCTTATGCCCGACAAGACCAGCCGCTTCTCGATCAATGGACAGAAGATTCTTCATTTTGTATGCGTGTTTGTCTCTTTTTCCGGAGTCGGTAAACTAAGACTGCCTTACCATGAGATGGGCGTGTCGACATTCTCTCAGTACACTGTCGTGGCAGACGTCTCGGTCGTCGCCATCAACAAGAAGGCCCCATTGGACAAGGTGTGCCTGCTGGGATGTGGTATCACTACCGGCTGGGGCGCCGTCGCAAAACAGCCTGGCGTCAGTGCGTCGCTTCAGGGTCTCTTGCCTCCCGGATGATTAGAGCTCGAGCATTTATGCCGCAGAGGGTTCGACGGTAGCTGTCTTTGGCTGCGGCTGCGTTGGCCTGAGCAGCGTAAACGCGGCCGCTCAGGTTGGGGCGTCGCGCGTGATCGCCATCGATGTAAATCCTGAGAAGGAAGCATGGGCGCGCAAGTTCGGCGCGACCGACTTTATCAACCCGAGCAAGCTGCCCGGTGGCAAACGTATTCAGGACCACCTCGTCGAGATCACAGACGGCGGACTCGACTTCACATTTGATGCGACGGGCAACGTGAGTTGCATCACAAGAGACGACGCAACGGGTTTTCGTTGACATTCACCGGCGGTCCCTTTTAAGGTTGATGTTATGCGGTCTGCGCTTGAGGCATGCCATAAAGGTTGGGGCGTCTCGACCGTCATTGGCGTTGCGGCGGCCGGGAAGGAGATTTCTACGCGGCCGTGAGTTCAACTTTTTGATTTTTCGTGTTGTGTCGAATTTGTTGAGCATGTTGGTAGTTTCCAACTGGTCACTGGACGCGTTTGGCGTGGTACTGCATTTGGTGGGGTGAAAGGGCGCACCGAACTGCCCGGTATTGTGGAGGGTCAGTGTCGATACCCCATCTCTGTGCGATGCTAAGAGCGGGTCTGACTTCTTCCTCCTCTGCTGCAGATTATTTGCAAGGAAATGTGAAGGTCGACGAGTATGTCACGCATGGGTATAAGTTTGCAGAGATTAACGATGGTTTTGACGCCATGCATGTAAGTAGTTGTCTTTTTGTTTCCCGGTCCTGCCTTACGATATTCTCCAGGGCGGCGATTGCATTCGTGCTGTCGTTGACATGTCATAAATCCCGAAGGAAGGGTGGTGAGAGAAATCCTGTAGGTTATGTATGCATTATGGACCTTGTAAGATAGGCATCCGCGTTGCTTTCGAAATGGCCCAGAGGTGTCATCTCTTCATACTCGGACTCTTTGTTAACACCTTGTCACCTTCTCTTTGTGTGCTACTTTTGGTATTGGCCACTGTCATAAGATGAAATCATAAGCACATGAATATTTCCTGCGTTAACGCCGTACGATGTGGCTTCTGTCAAAGACATGAACTCTTTTGGCATTGTCCTCAAAACCCTCATGTGCCATCCTGCATCTAGGTCCCGGGATCCAAAGTCGCCCTCTCTCATCTCCTGTCGGCCCTTCCCGAACCCCCGCGCGCATTCCAGTGACTCGCTACAGTATGTAGGTTTCAGTTGAGCTACAGAAGATCCTCGAGTGGTAACGTGAGAGTACGCATAGATCGTGTTTCCCCGTTGAAATAGGTCTGTCTCAGCAGTGTCTCAGCTACTGCGGTGGTTGCAGGAACACAAGTGCGGATCTTGACCAATACGGTGCAACGGTGAGGGAAGGGAATAGCTACGTTTGGGACAGACCAAGACGGGCACGTGTAAATGAATCCCTTGTCCAGGGCCGCCTGTCATTATTGGTAAGGATACGTAGGGTAGTGTCTGCATAACACCCTTAGGTGAGGCGGGCTCCCCGGTGGTCTTCATGCTTCAGTTAATAATAGCGCAGGGATATGAATTCAGGATGGGGGGAATAAAGTTTCTGACCAACCCCCTCCCACTAAAGATATGGCAGTATCATGCTCAGACGACCGATACACTTGATCTTGGGCTAGTGAACATAGACGTCAGCGCTCGATTGAACATGCGGAGCCACAGCGTACTCCTGTACACCGCAGGCGTGGTGACGCAACTAGCGGCACTACTACGGATCATCCGTGCATTAGCCACAAACCCGAGGTGGGTGCAGTCACGGAAATACGGAGGGGCCGATACGTTTCGTTGCGATCTGACGTAGCTCATGTCGCGCGATATGGACCCTGATTGAAGTGTGTCCCGATTTAGTGGCAAAAAGGTAGTCCGACTCGACCCGAGGGCCGGCGAGGGGGTGTGAAGGGAAAAAAAACAGGTTAAAAATAGCATCATTATAAGCCCCAGATGGATTCCGTAGTGAAAAATCCGTTTGTCGAAAATATATTGGAATTGCTGACTGATTGCCACAAAGTTACGTTATCGACTCGGAAGCACCACTCACATCCAAACGTCGTTGCATTTATGTATTTCCAATCTGGATTCGGTCGCCATTATGCATATATCCACTCCAAAGTCGCAGGGTGCAATTCCATGCATTTATACATCACCCACTAGCATCCAACTGCAACACTCCCGACCCGCTCGATTAATCCCATAGCTGCTTGGCCTATCTAGCTCAACCCTTTCCCAGCCTCTTGTTTACACCCACTCCAACCTCCGATAACTACCCCCCATCTTGGGGGGTTAAACCGTCCCGTGTCATTCAGAACGCTTGCCGCGCTCGGTGTTCGAGAAGTGTTTGGAGAGCAGGTAAATGCGTCACTTACGGATTCTTGGATTTATCGACTTACGATCCTGTGGATCCCATTTCCCGTTCGCAGTACCGCTTCCTGCATATCGCCCTACATCATGGAGATAGCCTCTGCTGACGAAATCTTCGCTGCTCAAGCAATTATTCGCAACCATGAACTCGAAGTTGAATGCATAGATATTACGATCCAGAACGTTCTTCGGCAAGTCCAACAGCTTCGCTCAAAGAGGGCATACCACCTGGATACGATTGCTAAATGTCGAGGCTCCATCTCATTGGCACGACGGGCTCCCGACGATGTCCTTGCTCTCATCTTTGAGCATGCTGCGGCCGGCGGGTGGGTCAATGCCCCTCTTGTTACCTCTCAAGTCTGCGCCAAGTGGCGTCGGGCTAGCTTTGTCCCTCGCGCGTGGTCACATGTCCATCTCACAAGCGAGAGTTTGGATCCCGTCGCGAAGACACGTCTCTGGCTTTCCAGGGCACTCCAATCTCCACTTTCCGTCACGGTCGACGTCCGAGTGTTCGACCCTCATATACTCGATGCATTTGAACTTATTATGGAGCACGCCTCCTAATGGCGCACTCTAACCTTAAACACCAGGTTTGTCCAGCAAGCCAACGACATTTTATCCCAATGCCTTCGTCCTTTCCCTTACCTGCATACTGTCCACATTACGAGTTTCTCCATTGGTGTCGCCACCGAGCAAGGCATGGACGAACTCACGGGATTCGCCGACGCCTTCGCCGATGCTCCTCTCCTCTCTCATGTTTGCATGGTGTCCAACAGGTTTCCTGTCAGCGTTCCCCAGACAGTCGTAGATTTGTCTCTCCAGTTGAGCGACATAGCGTCTTCGCGACCATCATTGTCTGCGGCTCTGGAGATGTTAGGAACCCTTCCCGCTCTTCGGGGCTTAACTCTTATCATCCCCAGACATTTTGTACAAATGATCTACAGTAACGAGGATCCTACACCGGAGACTTGCTTGCATCACCTAGAACGCCTGATTATAGACGCACCTCCCGATTTCAATGTTGTTCTACAATACCTCCAAGCCCCCGTTCTCCAATATCTCCACATTCGGTCGACGGAACCGCCGCTGAATCACCCGCACGATGGTACCGGCGAAGCCCTTCTCCGATTCCTCAGGTCATCAAAACCTCCAATGAAGCTGCTTGAACTGCACGACGTAGACATCCGCCGTGATGACTTTGTACAATGCTTTCTCTCCTTGCCTCTCTTGGAGGAGTTACGTCTCCATGAGACGGAGATTTCGAACGACGCATTGCTTTCCCTCCATGGACCCATGGGTGCCTGTCCTCGTCTGAAGCGTCTTGATCTCCGCTGGTGCGAGCAACTGGTTGGCCAAGCCTTGGTAGATCTTGTTCAATCTAGGGTTGATTCAAATGGAAATCGGCGGGGGTCTTTTGATCCCATCGAGGAAATCACTGTTATCAACTGCGCACTCGTAGACGAATCCAGCGTTCTCAACCTGGCTCATGCTACAGTCTGCAGTGTTGTCGTGAAGAGCTTAGAGGATCACTGTCGTACGCTCCGCCTTCACCGATACTAGAATTCATTTTGAGTACTTAACGCTTGGCTAGGCCCTCGCGGTTGTTGCAATAACAACCGATATAGACAGAGATTGCGGCTTCGACACCAGAAGGACTTGGGATCACCGAAGTGGTCCAATATGAAGCTCGTATTAGATTAGCCTGCGGCAACATGACTGGTTCCTTAGATTGAAGGCAATAATACCTTACGCGAGAAAGTACATGGATGGCTGGAATAGACAATATTTTTGATCCGAAGCGACACAGTGTAATTAATTCTTTAAGTTTAGCTATGAGTGTGGGTATACTGTACGCAGCCTAACTTGTTCGCTGTGTGATAGATTTCCTGGCCCGAAACCAGCGAGGTTACCCCTAGAAACAATGAGCGGATAAAAGAAGGCGATATGATCAGAGATGCTGACTCTGAGCGTGTATGGGACAAGCGAGGGGTAAAGGAATCTGATCCTTGGGATCCGCCGAAACTGCCATCTTCTGAATGTTCCCTGATGGACTATGTTAAACAGTTGTTCAACAGCACGATGTACATGACCTACAGTATCTGTCTGTGGTAACCGCGTCGATCCAAAGAGACCGTTATCGGTGACAATCCTCGCGGAATCGCGGAACTACTTGAAATCGGTATCAATCAGAGCCGTCATTCAGGGGGGAGGGGGGCCTCAAGGCGAAACAACGTACCCATGCGATACCATTTGACCCAAATGAACGACCTTCGGGCGATAGGTGGCTTCGCTTACATCCGATCCATCATCGGTATAGTTCTCGCCCGTCCTAAGCACAACCATGTCAGTAAGCGACCTGCCTTGAGGCAGATAATTGTGTCCGACTCGCTTATATACAATACGTCCGTGTTCATCAGTCAGCTCGATCGGCGCTTCGTCATACATGTCATCATGGCTCGCGCTAAAGTCGCCCACACTGAACGACATTCGGTGATCAGTGGTAGTCTAGGTTAAGGGAGTGAATTGGATGGCTTGCCGCTTCAGTTCGTTGCCATATTCATCGCGGAAGATGACGCTCATCCCGGGGGGGACGATGTAGTATGTGCGCTTGGGGTTAGAACCCTGACCGTACGACCCCGGCGGCCCGAGTCGAAGTCGTTCGATAGGTTGACGGGGAACCTGATGTACAATCATTAAGGGCAACTAGTCAGCAACAACGAAACACAACGAACCGGAACGCGATCCCCGTTGTCCAACACCTGCATCACATCGGAGCGACTACTGTCAGAGGGAAGATGCACGTGTACCGGACCCTATTATAACACTTCTCAGTCGGACATGGAAAAGATGTCCGCTTTCTGATGAAACACAGGCACGCAGAGACACGCACCTGGAAGGCGCGCTGGGATGGCTGTCGGTGCGGAGGATGATAACGGTGACCTGCCCCGTGAGAATCGGGACGGAGGCCCCTGGAGTGCCCGGGCGGCGGCGGGCCACGCCGGGGTCGATCAAAGCCGCCGTTGTACTCGTCCTCCAGGGCCTCGGGCAGATCCAAGCGGGTCACGGACGCGGGTACCTGCGGGGACGCAAATTGCTCGAACATACGACTGCCGAGCGCGGGCGAACCCTGTCTGTATATGGTGGGGATGGGGCTGGCGACCCCGGAGGACTCTGACATGGTATGTGGCACGCCCATGCCAGACACAGACCCATCACTATGTCGACTGCCTTCGGAATAGGAAAAGGCGTCAGGGTCGCGGTCGTGTGGGCTGCGGTGGTAGTCCGAGTGGTCCACTCGATACCAGGAGGACTATGTCACACATGCGGGGCTTTTATGTGAGAAAGACAAGTTCGTGACACTGGGGAGATAATCGTTCGCACCTGGTCACTTGCTGTTGCAGACTCGGCGTACCGCCGAGGGCCGGAATTGGAACTACGGGATGGGTAGCGTTGCGACCTACTACCAGTGTGGAGCGGAGTGGGGTGGACGGAGCGACCAAAACCTGAGGTGGAGCGTTGCCCATACGCCGATGGTTCATCGTAGCCTTCAGATTCGAGCAAGCGCCTTTCTGGCGCCCTTGGTAATGACGTTGAGCGTGCACGCCTTGACTTGAACATGTTGAGGAAAGGCATGATGAGGGTTGATGTGGGGAACCCCTCGCAACCCGGATTCATATAGTACGACAACGACGATACGCGCTCGGCCCAGACCATGAGCCAGCCTGCATGCGATCACCTGCCGTGATACGGAGCGCCACGCACCCTGGCGCAACGCCCGCGGCGAATGCACAAGGATGAGACACGAGGACATCGCATGCCCTTGGGCCAATAAAGATAAACTGATAGCTGGCGAGGGTTTCTCATCAGGGTAATGAGTACGATACAACTCACTACGGAACACCTGTTCGGTCACAGAGTCGGAATCACCGCCGCACTTGTCTCGCGCCACCGTCTCACGTCACTTCAACTCTTCACAACATCTCGACACCCACGTTCTTTACCTACTGATTATGTCTTAACATATTTATGACTGCCAGGGCCTGCCCAGTTTTGGCAATGGCGTCTGCAGTTTGAGAAATGGTGACTGGGTCGAGAAACGTCTGGCCGGAGAGTAGCATCAACCTCTGGGACAGGGCATCCAGAGTAGCCCCAAGGGCCTTGCTTGAGTTAGCAAGAGTGTCATCCGATGTGGGGATCGGCTGAAATAGATGTAAGATAAAGTATAGCGTTTCACGGCTTCATTCGGCAGAGAACGTACATTGGAAAAAGCCCGGCTGGGAAAAGTCGGCACAGGTGGGTTCGACCCCTGGGGAAAGGATGACGTTGCGGGAAACACAGGGTCGGAATGCGTGACCTTCGAAGCAGGCGAAGCAGGTCCGACCACCTAGAAAAACGCCATTGACAGTCATGAGTCGTTGTTTATCGCCTGTTCTTTAATAGAACGGACCGCATGTACAGCAGGGCTCTCAGATGTTTTCTCTTTGCCCTTGGCTGTAGCACCTGACCCCTCCACGACCTTTTTTTCTGTTTCTGTAACGTAGACAGTGCCGCATACAACACATTCCTGTTGGGTAGTCCAACAATGTCGGTCTTCTTCGGGATCGCCTAGGATAGGCACACCTTTCTAGGGTCTTTGTCACGACCAGTCGTTGGAGGCCGGACCAATGGGACTCCATAGCAAGTGCTACTAGGACATTCATCGGCGAGCATAGCCCATCCTTTCAAGAGTCGTCTTCCAATCTCCAACGAGGCAAAGTCGGACTGCTGTCGTCGCCTGATCGACTCTTCTGTCTCCACGGGTAGGGTAAAAGTGATTGAGCTCGGATCATGAGACTCTTCGGTCGGCGGAGTTGAAGACCGAGAATTGTGAGTGCTAGATCCAAGACTAGGCGAAGAGGGGCGTTGCTGCTGTTCCGACTGACTCTGACCAGCGCCGAGGCCGCGGGCTGTTACAAAGTCGGAAAGTTAGGGAGGCACTGATGAGGGCAGAAGACTCGCCACTCCCATCGCCTTTACAACTAGTACAAACCCAGGTAACGGGATTGTGTCCCTCAGGCGACCGCAACAGGATGCCGCGACAATGTTCAGCTAGACAAGTCCGGTCGGAAGGCGTCTTCAAAATATGAGAACGAGTGGAAGGGAGAAAGTCTAGCCTGCTCACATACCCATCCATCGAGAAGGAATTTCCCTAAATCATCAGAGACATTGAAGACCCTAGACATAGTGATACGAGATTGCACTGTTCGGCGCGCGTGCTTGTCAGACGCGTGCCACGTATTATGTACTGTAATTGAGTTTCCCCTACTGTCACAATACTTCCCGCTTGGCTCTCAAGCGTCCCTCACACCTCCTCCTTGTCGGAGGACGACGCACTGGATGAGGTTATTACGATGGCCAGAGATATTTCTGGCGGTCCTTGTCGCCGCTCTTGAAGCATATCGATTTGGTGACACGACCACTCCTATGGTTTCTCATGCTGCATGGACACCTCAGCGGAAACTTGAAATGCGGTAGCGTAACTAACTCGTCATACATCGTAATCAACTGAATAATCTCCAAGAAACGAAGTGCGCGACCTTTGGTATCATGGATATACCAGTTATATGCAGTTTGGTGAGTCATATGTCCAACTCACTCTCCTCAGTGTTGACACGTATGCCAAGCCTTTCCACTGGACGAGGTGTGTTTCCTCCGTCAAGGGAGTCAGCAAATCATCTCAATGTAGCATCAGCTAGCTCCCCTATCCTGTACAGGCCGTGGACCAGACTGGGATATGCCGTGAGCTCATCTCTGACTTTGATGTCTAGTAGCTTTCCTCACTTGCGTGGGCACGCTGGTTCAAGTGAAAACTTTGCACGCAACGATGTTTCTGGAAACTTCTCGCTCACGCTAATAGACTCGCTCGATACCCTGGTGGTGCTCAATGACCGGGCTGGGTTTGAGGATGCCGTTCGCAACGTTATCCGCTGGGTATCCTTCGATGTCAACACCAAACCTCAGATTTTTGAGACAAATATACGTGTCCTCGGGGGTTTACTCTCTGGCCATCTCTTCGCTAGCCGGACGGGGCAACCTTTTCATCTACCTTGGTACCGTGGTGAACTCCTTACAATGGCCCATGACCTGGGACAGAGATTGTTACCCGCGTTCTCTACACCAACCGGTCTGCCCTATGCAAGGGTGAGTGACATCGGTTCACTTGGGGTTTGAATTTGCGAACGTATATATACAGATAAACCTTCGCCATGGGATTCCTGCAGGTGAAAGCGTCGGAACCTGTAAGTTGAGTAGAGTAAACCTCGTCACTGTCCATGCTAGAGCGGGATGTTTTCTTTAGGCACTGCCGGTGCAGGGTCCTTCATCCTCGAGTTTGCCACATTGAGTCGGCTCACTGGGGACCCTAGATTTGAGAAAGCAGCCTATAAAGCCTTCTTTGCCCTCTGGAATCGTCGATCAGATATCGGGCTAGTAGGAAATACGGTCAATGCATGGACTGGGGTTGGTGCGCCTTCGGTTCGCATTGCATAACTTTTTTAACTTTGTGGTCTCAGGACTGGACATATCCACAAGTTAGTTCGGTCGGTGCTGGCATTGACTCTTTTCTCGAATACGCTCTCAAGTGGTATATCCTGAGTGGTGCGTACGGGGAGTCTTTTCAAATGCAGGATGACCCTAAATGATGTATTTTGCTAGGCGATCATGAGTTCCTTGACGTATGGAATGAATCATACGCGGCCATCATGCGTTACTCCAGGTCGTTAGATGGACTTTGGGTAAATCTGCCTTTTTGGTTTGAGCCGTTGATCTAATGTATTGCAGTATCGACAGGTACACATGACAAATGGCGAGAAAGCATATGATACCCTGGATTCATTGTCAGCGTTTTGGCCCGGTCTTCAGGTCCTTGCTGGTGATATCGAAAATGCAATCAAGTCTCACCTGCTTTGTGAGTATTGCCCTGTCAGAAACTTATCTTTAATGCTGATTACCATTAGATTGGCAACTATGGAAGCGGCATGCAGGTATACCGGAAGTCTGGGACATGAGCTATAAACAAGCTACCTCTCTACAATATCCTTTACGCCCTGGTAAGCCACTGCGACGCGTTTCATGGGTTCTCAAGAAATTGAAAGAAAAGATAGAGTTCATTGAGTCAACCTGGTATCTTTACCGTGTATGTCCATGTCTCTTGTGGCTCCGGTTGATCCGTCATTAATTGATACGCAGGCAACGCGAGATACCATGTATCTCGACATTGGAAAGACTGTCTTCTCCGATTTGTTGCTCCGAGCAAAGGTCGAATGCGGGATAGCTGGCATTCGGGATTTGAGAAGCAATTCACTCGAGGACAGGATGGAATCGTTTGTCCTTTCGGAGACTTTGAAGGTTCGCAGTCAGCCACCTATCCGGTAGCTGATGGTTAATTGGAAACCTCTAGTATCTTTATTTGCTATTCGACGAAGAAAACCCAATACACAATGACGACTCGAATTACGTTTTTACGACAGAGGGCCACATACTGTCACTGGAGCAGAAGTATCTGAAGCTCCCGTCAGCCACTGTACGGCGGCTCCGTCGTGCAGAAAGCCCGCAATGCCCCGCCTATGAGCCTCCCTACTTTTTTGGGGCGGATGATATGCCAGGGCTCTATGTCGGCATTCGCTCCCGAGCAGACTTTGACTATGCTCGCTTCCTCATTAGCACGGCACTCTCAGATGGAGATGAAACCTGGTGGCATCCGAACGGCTGGTGTACGGTCCCAGTGGTCGACCTTTTTGTAAGTTGTATCCATTCTACCGCTCCATCAGTAGCTAAGATCTCGGCCGATTCCTTAGACACAGGAGTTCATCCTCTCGGTAGATGGCAAAACAGTAGAGGAGGACACCAAACCTAGTCTCGAGAAGATTTATCCAATCTCTGATGGTTTCATGGTTAAAAGTATCACTGGCGTTAGGACCCGAATAGTGAGCAGATTAGACGGCAGAGGCTACGATGTTGCCAAATGTCGGTTTCCTTCCCCTGACTCGCTACGCTTGCTAGACCCACTGATGTCTTCGCACAGTGGGCCCACATACAGTGCTGACAGGTCAAACAGTCTACATAAACGACAGCGCACTGGCCACGACGCTTAACCATGGCAAAAAGACGCAAACAGGAAAGCGACACACCGACGTCCAACTCCGGATCTTCATAGATTTCGTCGACACGAGTTTATACATCCCGTCTATCGCTGGTGGCCTTATATCCGATGCAGTCTTCACAGCTAGCACTGGTCAATTCGCTGGTGACCCAACAGTCCCCCATCCACCTAACGGAAAGGCATTGCGTTTCGGACAAGGAGAAGGCGTCAGGCTAGTCCGAGACCCGGAGAATCCTACTGGGTGCCAAGAATACAAGCAGACGTTCGCCGACGAGGCGATTCTTGTGCACCGCGGCGTGTGCACGTTTCTCGAAAAGCTAATGCGCGCACACGAAGTAGGGGCTTCGGGTGTTGTGGTCATTAATGACTCCGAGATGGAAATCAACCCATCTGCGACAGAGGAAGACCTCGAGGGTATTGGTGATTCTTTAGACGACGCAGCTGTCGTGGTACTGCGCGAGTCGGACGGGCGCCAAGTTTCGGCAATGTTGGACGTAGCAGAGGATCGCCACACCAGACGGGTGGTGCTCGTCCTGGAGGGCACGCAGCTCGATACCGCCTCGGTGGAGCATAAGCCAGCTGAGGAGCACTTAAGATTCGCTGAGGATCCTGTACTATATATCAACGGGCATGCCCTGCTCAATACAAAATTGTTGGTATAGACATGTCTTCTATGGGGGATCTACCATTTGATCTAGCGAGTTTCTTGAATCTGTTACTCGTCCTTGTCGTATTGGACTACAGAATAGACTGGCGCGCTAAGTTTATCCGAGCCTTTAAGGAAGGCAATCTCGACGATAAAGAGATACTCCAGCAATTGACCGCCTTGCTTCTCCACGAGTTCGCTTGCAGCTTTGGCTGATCCACCTGCAAACGTGGAACATGCAAGAGCAAGGGGAGTAGTCGGAATCAGTCAAGACCTGTCATTGCACCTGGTAAGTAGACGAAAATGCGCACCTGTGGCTATGACGTCGTCGATGATAACAACCGTCTGGCCAGGCGCGATTGCACCCGCCTGCATTTCAAACTCGTCCTGTCATCGAATCAACGCAGCCGATAAAGATCGACCACCTCACAAGTCAAGCTTACCGCAGCGAAAAAGTGAATGCGCTCGTACCGTGTCGTACTCTTTCTCGTATGAAGTGTGAATGCACTCGCCGGGGAGTTTCCCGCGTTTGCGCACTGGCACGAAGGCGGCGCCAAGCCTGAGCGCGATCACGGGGCCCAAGAGAAAGCCCCGAGCATCGAGCCCGACGATAACGTCGATCTTCTTGTTGGGAGAGGCTGGTATGGTAGTGGACACGAGGCGATGTGTCAGGTGGGTGATCACGGCCTCAACGGTTAACGGATTGCGGAAAAGTGGGAAGATGTCGCAAAATTTAAAACCCTGAAATGTATATAGTAATAGAAACAATACAGGCTTGACTGCGCACCTTTCGGGGGAAATCCGTGTAGATCTTTAGGAAGGATTTTATGTATTCGACGTCAGACATCGTATGAGCTGGCAGGCGTTCTCCGAGAAAGTTAAAGTAGTCGACAACCGCGGCAGTCTATAATAAGACCTTGTAAACTCAAACTCAGATGTCATTCAGCCTAGTGTATCGTGATGCTCATAGATTGCTGATACCCTTGCTGTATGAGAAGAGAACGTATGACAATACAAAGGCGAGTAAAAGGTATGATATTTTAGGCCATTACACGGATTCAAGAACTTCTGGCTCCTTGAAGTCCTTCGCCACCCGTGTTCCTGTCTCCTGTAAAAACATGAGCCACAGAACAACCAAAAATCCTAAGACCATACATACATCTGTTGACTCGCCGTGAAGCTCGAGTAGTTTTGATACGTCGAACTTGGGTGCCTTCAAAATCTTCGCCTTGTGTACATATACGTTCTGCAAAGGATAGATGCTCCGCGCTGCCTTCTCGATCTCCCTTCCAATGGCCTCTGGTACAAACTTTTGTACCAATTCCTTCAAGTCACAGCTTGTCGCTTCCCGTGTCATGATCTCAAACATCTTCTTCCGGATCTCCCGAATCTGGCTCGTCTGGGCATACGTCGTCTTGCGCACCTGTGTCTGGCGACGCTTCGTGAATCCGATGGCGAAGAGGCGGAGGAGGTAACCATCGGTCGTCTTGACGTCGACATGCGCCTCAATGAGAGTTTGCCATTTGCGCACAAGAGAACGGAGCTTGTCCGAGGTGAAAGACATGCCATGGAAGTTGGTGAGACAATTCTTTCCCTGGACCTCGTCGATGCGTAGTTTAATCTTGCGGAAAGACTGTTCCTCATCCTTATTAAGGTCACCGAGTGAGACCTCAATAATGCGACCCTTGAGTGAGTCATTTGCATTTTCTGTTAGTTAACGATGTGAGAACGTGAATCTTAGATGACAGTGGTCCGACATACTCAGTCCTTGAGAGCGATTCACAAGAGTCTTGCCAACATTTTTTACTTCAAAGATTGATGGCGCCTTTATGTCATACCATTCTGAAAAACCCATTAATATAAGAGCGGTTGGGAGTATTAAGTGGACGCATACCCTTGCGGGAGAAGGGGTCGACGACCTTCTTCTTGATACCCTTCTTACCCTTGGACAATCGTTTGTTCTACCATGATAGGGCAGTGTCAGATTCAATGTCCAGGGCATATTGCTCTAGTACGCACCTTTCCTACAGCCATGGTTGGGGATTAGAAAACGGAGAAGGAGACTGCTTAGGCCAAGCCGTGTTTTGAGATATTCGCTTCAACTCGCGTGAGCGCGTGTTCGGTTGGGTGATGTGTAACTTTCGGTGGCTTGTGGCTTTGAACCTTGCTTGCACAACTACACAGCTCATTCCCACGCCCCATGTCCTCTCCCTCGACTCTCACTCGCTCTCAATTTGAACAGGCTTCCAAGGCACTCATTGCCAAATATGCAAACTCGACCTTGAATGCTACTGCATTGAAAGGGTGGTCATGGGAAGAGCACCCAGTGTGCACACTCTCCCAAAATATCAACGCATTGCTCTTGTCCTGATCTTGTTCTCAGACATTCCCAGGGCTTGGATACTTGTCTCGCACTGCCTTGCTACAAGGCTGCGCTCGATGCGATCTTTTAAAGGACGATTTCCCAGAATCAGAGGAAGTTGTAGAGGACCTGGCCCTGGCCCATGGTGCTTCATCGGGATTTCTTACTTGCGGCCAGAGTATCACCTTTTCCCCAACATTTCAGGTCCCGGCATTCTACTTCACAATCCATGATTCCCGTGCGTTACTTTTGTACCAAGAAGAAGGTTTTGCTTAAGAGTGGGGTAATACAGATGGTTCCCTGCTCACGCTGGAAGAGATCGTGAATACGAGCCTACTACGTCGCCATGCGTTGCCTGAAATCCAAGTGACACCATATGCGTTGGTACAACCGGATGCGTTGTTTCCGTTGCTGTCGCAAGGAGATCACCCCACATTAGGGACGCCGGCATGGTTTATTCATCCGTGTGGAACGGCTTGTGTAGTGGGCGAGTTGATCGGAGAAAAGAACGCCGAGGAGATGCCCGAGGTTAGTGACAAGTGGTTACACTGGTTGGAGACTTGGTTCATGATGATGGGGAACATCGTCGATCTGTGAAGTGTCGGTCGGATCTTAGCGAGGAAGTCAGTATTATAAAAAGAGAATTGGATCCGAAGTACAAGCTGTTTCGCCTTTGACACGGACAGTCTCGAGGGTCGTTCCAGATTAATCGGCAGCGTTTGTCAGTGGGTGGGTCGTACCATTTCCCGTCGGACTCGCCTCTGACGCGATTGGTTTATATCCGGAATGGTCGCATTTCACCAACACTCATAAAAAGGTCGCTTAACTATGTTCCTTTCTCGTCTCTCCCCAATCACTCGTCGTTTTCCTTCATCTCACTTGTTCCCCTTCATCACCCGCTCCATGGTACGCTGGCCACACTCCTTCTGAATCGCAGTTTCCCACCTTCCGTAATAGTCTTATAACGGTCCACACGAAGTTGTCATCGTCGCCGCTGCCCGCACCCCTGTCGGCTCCATCAATGGTGCCCTCAAATCACTCACTGCACCCGAACTCGGCATCATAGCCCTAAAGCGCGCCCTCGAGCAGTCCAAAGTTGACCCTGCGGCCGTAGAGGAGGTTTACTTTGGCAACGTTGTGCAGGCCGGCGTTGGCCAGTCCCCCGCACGACAGGTTGCCCTCGGTGCTGGCCTGTCGGTCTCTTCTGATGCAACCACCATCAACAAAGTCTGCGCGAGTGGTCTCAAGACCATCATGCTCGCATCCCAAACTATTGCTTCAGGATATAAAAGTGTAGTTGCTGCTGGTGGTATGGAGAGCATGAGCAATGCTCCGTAAGTCATCCCGGATGTGAGCTCGCCACGGAAGGCTTATGCAGACATGTGCTAGATTCCTTCTCCCCCGGCAAAACCCCGTTTTTGGTAAGATCGAGGCCAGAGACTCGCTAGAGAATGACGGCCTCCTCGATGCGTATGACAAGATCGCCATGGGCAACTGTGCCGAGCTGTGCGCTGAGAGGCACGAAATCTCTCGTGAGTCCCTCGATGCACATGCCATCGAATCGTACAGGCGTGCGGAACGTGCATGGAAGGAAGGGGCATTTGACGCAGAGACGGTTCCCGTTGTCATTAAGGGCAAGAAGGGTGACACGGTGGTGAAGGAAGATGAGGAATACAAGAAGGTTATCTATGAGAAGATTCCGACGCTCAAGTCTGCGTTCAAGCAAGGCGGTCGGATTACTGCTGCCAACTCATCCAGCCTTAACGATGGCGCCTCAGCTCTGATTTTGATGTCAGCGGAGAAAGCGAAAGAGCTTGGCGTCAAGCCATTGGCCAAGATTATCTGTGAGCCGTCCACCCAGGTCGATTCAATGTGCAGGGTGTTGACCTGTATACAGCGTTCGCTGATGGTGGTGTGGACCCGAAACATTTCCCTGAGGCACCCACCGTCGCGCTTCCCATCGCCCTGGAGAAGGCCGGCTTGAAGCCAGATGACATTGCTACATGGGAGGTCAACGAGGCCTTCTCTGTCGTCGTCCGTATTGTCGAGAAGGTCCTGGGAGTTGATCCCTCGAAGATCAATGTCAATGGGTGCGCTACCTTCTTTTTGTAGCCCTTGCTTCTAGGTGCTTAGACGATGCGTTCGTGCAGTGGTGGCGTTGCGCTCGGCCACGCTATCGGCAACTCAGGCTCCCGCATCATTGTTTCCTTGATTCACACACTTAAGGCTGGCGAGTACGGCGCTGCTGGTATCTGCAATGGGGTTTGTTGTTCTAGATTTCCTCTATTGTGTGCCAGGACTTACATCAAGATTCCAGGGTGGCGCCGCTTCTGCACTCATCCTTCAAAGACTATAAAAACAGCGTCGAGGGACCCATGGATGTCCTCGCTTTGTGAAATCGCAGTTATCGTTTGTAATCACGTAGAACCTTTTCTATCACAACATTGAACAATGCGCGGCATCTTGACCCAACTTTGTCCACGCCCTTGATCACACAACAGTGGTTGCACGATGGTACAATTCTCACCGTTGTGGCCTAACTTAGATAGGCTCTGTCGCCAGTTTGGACATCATGTCTCAGTAGGCTGACCGACGTATGAAATGGGCGCGATACGCTTGAAGAATAGTCCATCATGGACACAATTCCGGACAGGACATTATAAACGGTGGTACATCCATGATCCTCACAGAAGCCAAGGAGACTAGGAGTACAGTGGCTGAACCCTGGAATGGTCAGGACGCGTCCTTGGATATCAAACCTGGCTGCTGCTTATCTTGGCGAGGAGAGATGTACTGCATCCCTCCAGCTGCGACTGTATGCCCCATTCGAGCTCTATGCAACAAGGCATTGTTGAATTATACCTTCATTAGTCCAGTTCATTATGCAGTGTCGCTGACAACTGTATGATCGGGCCAAGCTCTTTGTATTATCGTTGACTTTTACAGGTTTATTGACACTCGGGTCTCATTGGCTGTGTGGTGGCGTCATGCCCGTTGACGGATGGCTCCCAAAATCGTGCGCCACTGAGAAGCAGGCAGCCAAATAACCACGACCACTTGCTAACCAGGGGTTAATATTATCATGTGGGGCTAATGTTCTTCCCACACGCGATTGCGGGCACGTTGCGGTTCTCAACGATAGGGGTATATTCGTCCTGCCGCTGAAGCGCTCATAAAGAACAACTGGGTATGTCGGGTCCCGTATCATATCCCCATCTTGATCCTTATCACCTCGATGATCTTCTACAACAGGGAACAGGAGTACGCTCGCCCCCCACACCAAATTGGGTGGCTCGCATGTTTGTGCCTCGATCAGACGACCTGCACCTCTTCCTTCTACGTCATGGTAGAATCAGGTAGATAAATTCATGCGTGCCTTGTACGGCACCGCCGAAAAGGCTGTTTCGAAAAATAGTCTCACCAGCGTTTTCAGGGTTTAGGGTTTTTCACCCTCCACTTGACATTGCCCCACACCGCTGTATTTTCCTGCTTCTTGGCAACCTTAGCAACCTCGTTAGCAACTGACGTGCAAGTTGAGACGCCAGACTTTCTGGTGGTATACAACAGACAACGCCCACGAAGGAAGCGTCATTGTTCTCGAGCGAGCGTCTGGCGATGTAGGGAAGGCAGCAGACAAGCCTGACGCCTCCTGAACGGGCAAAGGTGGCCCGTAATGGCATATAGTGTTCCTTCGCATGGCGCTCTGAGGATAGTAATTGTAAGTGGCGCAGATAACAACCTTATTATCAAGGGCTTCGCTTTACGTATGTCACACTACGGTCGACTTCAAATGGGAAGCTCTGACCTCAGTACCTCGAGTCGATGACACTCATTCCGTCCTTTCCCGAAGGAAGGTGATATCCGGACCAGGACGACACTGTTTCACGGCCACGCAGACAAAATGATTAGCGCTTAGCGTCAACTTGAACGTGGCCTTGGGGGATGAAGGAACCCATCATGTAGGTCCAATGGTGATGATCCCAGTTCTACACCAGCTAACACACCAAAAAGGTTGAATCACACTTGAACTTCTTTCAACTGACATGGGAACAATCGACGCGATGACCATAGCGATCTTCAGCACTGGCATCAGTAAGAGGTATTCCCCCAGAAAGACGCACCCTTGAACATTCCCAGGAAGACAAAAGAAAGAACAAGTAAAAGAAGAGAAGGCACACAACAGCAGTGTATGGGATAGTTCATTACTTGATCTGAAGCCTGCGGTTGCTAGTGTATCCCCATTCTACGTTTGCGACAGCACTACAGTAATGTCAGGTGTGACTGTTTCTGCGTGTGACGGTCACAAAATATATTGCCTCTTTTGGACTGGTGTCAGAGTGCGATAACATACCATGGCCTCTACGCAGATTCCGCGCCCTCCACAGCCACCTGAACCAGCGTTACTAAACGCATCGAACCTCGAGTTGCTTGTTACTCACGAAAAAAAAACAGTGCAAGAATTCGTTGCGTCTCAGACCAGGTACACGAAAGCTCATGCGAACGAGGGTCGCGCTGTGCGTGCATCTTGGGACATCAGCACGCCCGAGAAAGACAGGATGCGCCTACACCAACTATCAGCTGGCTTCGAAACGCCTGTGCTCAAGCCTCGGGCAGCTCAAATCCAACCAAAGCCTAACCATCCACCAGCCTCCCCACCTCGTTTGAAATCACCTGCGAACAGACCAACTCCGCAATCGCCGAGGCTGGTCAAAAAGGCAAAGGCTACATCGGCTGTTCTGGAGGCGGTCTCATCAAACAGGCAGAAAGGATCGGGGGAAAAGTCTTTGGCGAAGAAGTCTGGAACATCAAATCCGACTCGCAAGGAGCATGCGCGAAGCGATACCGATGAGGAACATATGGCCAGTATGTCTTTCCCGCCATCAACGGTACTCCGGAATTTACGGATGTAACAGGACTTACTGAGCGACGGGAGCGCAAGCGGGCAAGGCGAGAGATTATGAACCCTCGAGAAGACACAAGGGGCGAGAAAGAGAACAAGAAGGACGCGAGGAACGAGCCAAACGACAAGAGGAAACAGAGAATTCCCGCTGGCCTCGCATTAATGCACGGCTTTTCTTCCGCCAGCGTCGGGAAAGGTAGACTTACCGTGCGCACAAAGTTGTCCATGGTTAGAATTTTTCCTTATCCAGCCTCGCGTAGATTGAACCGCCGGCAAATTTCGGTGTATTTAACAAGGGCAGAGCCTCTGCGAAGATAAAAGTGGATAAGTCAAAACCCACGAAACAAAGAGGTATATCTGACAGTGATGTTTGGATTATTGAACTCTTGCTCACGGTTCTATTGATAAGGCTTCCATTCCCACATCTTCTCTGAAGATCGATTCCTCGACACAAGACCTGCGAAGTCACCGGAGGAGCGTCTCGACCCCCAAACATCGTCGGGCCGCAATATCAGCAATGAACCTTCATCTCCGGCCAAACTGAAGAATTCAACTGCGGCTCACCTCCAGAAAACTCCGATTAAGATGAAGGGGACCGTCGGGCGTTGCCATAGTGCTGCTTCTATGCAGTGTGACAGTGAGACGGCTAACAGTTCTGCAAGCAGGGTTGTTGGAATGCGGAGATCCAAGCAGACCGACCAGGATGAGCCGATGGAATCAAGATCACCTGCACGATCGATGTCTTGGGTTATTGAACAGGACGGTCTCAGCTTGCCAAGCACGACCTCCGATGTCGCTGTCGCCTCTGAAAAGAGCAAACCAGAAACAGCTCTTCTGGATGTCCGAGCTGCTGCGTGGAGTAGAATTCTTAAGAACGATTTACCTGACGAGAAAGCGCGATTTACCTCAGAGCTCCACGAGAATCCTCAGGCTATTTCCATCTTTCCCGCCGCGACCACCCTTCAGAGAGTTACCTCGAATGCACACCTCGAACTGGAGGAACTAGCCACCATTGGTCCTTGGGAGTCGGCATCCCAGGTTGCGAGAAGCACACTGCGTCTTCAGGAACCGGAATCTATACATTCCAGGTATTTTGCTTTGCCACATAATGGCGAGTCAGGGTTTAGCCAACCTATGATCCACCTGGCGAAGGCGAACGACCACCTTGGGCAACCAGCAGGCATGGACGGTGTACGTTCCAACAACGCTGGGGACACGACTATGGACGGACCTCTTGACCACGGGGAAACTGGTGGTCGCCACCGGGATGGAGATGTGTTTCCCCCCTCTGCTCCAGCATTATCTGGGAACAAGACTTTCGCTCTCCCTGATGGGAGCTTTTCCGCGAATCAGACTTCTTCACTCGACTTAGTGGACTGTGCCCTCTTTCTCGATGTTCCTGAGGCTACCCGTCGCCGTTCACGAATTCGTAGAGTGCCAGTGCCTTGGCACGAGTTCAACTCCACTGCAGACAATATGTTTTTTCAGCAGTATGGCTTGGACCCCACTGACAGTCGCTGCGAAGTTCCGAGACATTTTTTCTACGGCCACGGTGACAGTAAACACGCGGACGCCAGTGATTCTCTGGGTGACCCGATCACTGTTGGTAACATGGAAGATAACGCCCTAAGCTTCCGTGGAGAAGATAACACCGAAGGCTTGGAGGGGGATAGCGGGGATCAAGTTTGGCGCGACGAATGGTATCCAGACATTATCTCTGACTCGCATGAGCTTGTGACTGATGTAGAGAACACCGTGCCGAACGCCGCGTACGATTGCCGGGATGGAGCACCGTTCCTTATAGTTGAACAAGACACGGACTACGAGGGGGTCAATGAGTCAGAGGAAGACTGTACTGGCTCTGCTTCAGTGTCCATGCCATCAACCAACTGGAGCATTTTTCCGGACGATGACGCCGATGAGATGACAAACATACATCTTTGGAATGACGAAGCTTGGGCGCGGGGAGACGCTGCGGGAGGAGATGCTTTGCAAGAGGGGTGCTCCCATCTGACTACCGTCCAAAAGGTAGAACAGGATGTTGCCAAGAAGCTGAAGGGCCATTGGTTTCCCCATAAATTTTGATCATAGCACATTTCTGAATAAGATTGTTTGTGGGTGAAGATGCCAAACAGAACAGTCAAACCCCCGATTTGTGTGGCGTAGGACACCCAGAAGACACAGTCACAGACCTTCAGTCGCAAGGTGCATGAGTGATTGTAAGAGGATGGGTCCAGACACTTGCCAGAGTTGCGGACCAGCATGAGGATGTTAATTTGCGACACGAGGCCCGGGGATGGCCGGATTCGAAACGGCGGCGGCGGTCCACCTTCCGTAACCAACGTCGGCGAGACAAGGACCCGACCATTGAACTTGATCGCTTGTGCATGGAACTGGAAAGCCTAGCCCCTCTCGTTCCTGATGTCGACATCCTGCTGCCGAGAATCGCGATACGGCCGTGCCTGCGCGTGCCACGCGTCCCGAGGATCGTACAGCAGGCGTAAAGGCCAACGAACGCCCATACGTACGCGGCTCACTCACTCGTCTATCTTACCGTACGCCGTACGGTACAGTACTGGCTTTTTTTTTCTTCTTCTTCTTTCTTTATCGCTTACGGGTTCGGTCTCGACCTTCAACGCAATACTCCCGTGATCTCCCTGGGTTTAAGCGCATTTTGAACTTCGAGGCGAATTAATATTGAGGGACAAGTCGTAAGTGGCGGCAACGAGGCGCAAGGAAGAAAGGGAAAGGGAAATTTTTTGGTGGGTTTTACTGTATCATGCATCCATGATTCATGGCGCTTACTAGGCGGGGGCGAATAGCAAACGGTAGCTGGTAAGTTGGTTATTGATCTGGCACACACTCTCAAAGGCGAACGAACGTTTGCAGGGAACGCGTTTCATATCGGGTTTTTTTGCTTGGTTTTCGGGGGGTGCGTTGTTGCCATCACAAACTCGTTCGCCCCTCTTCCTCTCTGGGATATATGGAAGCCCGCGATCAATGATGGTATGTGAAATTTTTGGTTTCTCCATTCCCACACTACTCGCAGCCTGTCTGACATATCTCTTTTTCCTCTTTCCGCCACGTCCCGGAAATGGGAGGGGCGCGCTCGCCCCGCAGCGTCGGGTGAGATGTGTCAGTTCTGGGGAGATTGCGCATGCCTGCCTTCACACTTGTAGATCTTCTCCACCCACACGGTTCCTCCGATCCCGGACGGAGAAAAGATGAACATTACTCCCTATGGGTGCTCCTCGCTCTTCCCTGCGCCGGATGGCTTCTCCTTTCCCTCCTCCCTCTCCCCCCCACCCCTTTCCCGCGGCCATACAGTAATATCCCCATGAAGACAGACGCATTTGTCTCTGCACGCAGATAATCCAATTCGAGCTGGATGCCCCACGCCACTCCGCGCTCTTACGCTAAACCTTTCTCTCCCCACCCCCCCTTCCCAGACACACATGCCGTCCTTTTCTCTGGAAGTTTTCGATGGACACTTGTTCTCTCCGTGTCGCGCGTGCGAACGTGTCCCACTGTACCTGTGATGTATTGTTGACACACGACCGGAGGCTTGTCCATTCCTCGTCGCCTAGCACTCCCTTTGTCCCTGCAAAATTTTTAAAGCTTCTTTGCCCTTCATTCAGATCCCCGTTTGACACTGTCCTGACGCCCAAAGGTTCTGGATCCGTCGAAAACTGTCTCTTTGGTAGCGCTTTTTGTCTTCACTGTACGTGAAGAACGCCTCGTGTGGTCCCGGTGACGTCCCACGAAGGAAGCTCAGGCCCGGAAGGGGGCATGAGGCAGATAAGAAGAGAGTCTTACACGCTCATAACGGTGGGAGTGTATCAGCGAAATAACCTTTGCCAGAGCAGGCTTTGTTACGTCATCTTTGTAATGGCGATTACATTTCAGTTTCGGTCGTTGCCGTGGCTACATCAGGATACAAGCAGTCATAGTAATAAGTAAGGTAACTAGTAACGTAGGTCGTCGGACGTGATGCTCAGCACAGAAAGAAAAAGGTAGACGGGGATTCGTGACCGCGCAACAGGAGGGGAAAAAAAATGAAGCCTGCTGAGGCAGCAGCGTGGGCGGCGCGCCCAAGCCGTAGTTTGGAAGGTTTAGTCCGAGGTAGCGGCGCGGGGAATGGCGGGGGATTGATAAGATGAAAACATAGAAGAGCATGGTCAGATGCGAGGGGCACGCGACAAGTTGGTATCGAAGCTCGGCGAGAATGGCAACACGAGCGGCACGGTCCCTGAGCCGTAATGGAAAACGGATTGGCACCGAGCCCGTCGAACGCGAATCTCAGTACTTGTACTTCGATCTTCCGCGACCGTCCGAACGACCATGTTGGTCTACGTAGCGGTCGCTGCCCCCAAGACCGAAGAATTTAAGAATGCGCGAACCCAGTGATGGGGAGTGGTAGGGGTAGTGCGAGGAAGTTGCGCCAGTTTGGTAGCGATATGATTGCTGAAATTCAGGAGTCAACGTCAGTAAAGACTGTTTAAATAAAAGGGGTGGAGAGAAGAAACGCGTACATGACCACTGGGACGACTGTGTCTGTGTGGGACGGCGCTATGAGAGCGAGAGCGCCGGTGTGTTTGATGGTGGCCAGAACGGTGATGGGTATGGTGACGGGGCCGGCTGTGACTGCGACCTCTCACAGCGACGGTGGGGGCAACATAGTAGGGGGCACTCCGTGCGACGCCAAAACCACCGCCGTACGGCGTTCCGGGAAGGGCATTGTATGGGGAATACGGTGTGCCATACGGCATTGAATGTGAGAACGACTGCGCGCGGCCCCGAAAGGGCGGCGGTGTGGACGGGACGTAGTACATCGACATGAGAGGGGATAAAAAGGTGGATGAGGTCAAGGTTGAGTTTGAGAGCGATGGGGAGGTGGCTCTTATAGACATTAAATCCAGTCACATTATAAACTCCCCCCATCTGAGATCGACCACACCCAGCCACAGCCCCGGTTCCCTTCGCCACAGCTCTGACCTCAGCCACCTCAGCCACCTCCGCCCTCTCTTCTATCCCCCCTCCCTCCCCCACCTAGCCAGGTGCCTTCAGTGCACACAAAGTGGTCCCTATCCTTCATTTCAACAAGGGTATGTTTATCACTTTTTGGGACGCCAGCCCGTACGTCCTTTGCTTTTGTTTAGCGTGAGTCAAAGCAAGTCAGTCCCTACTGCGTGCGGCCCGGCTGTGCTCAGCCTCCGAGTTGTCCTTGCTCACCACAGTGCCTGCACTAAGCCATCCCAGTGCCATCCCATGGTTTCGCACCGCCCCTTCTGCACTCCCGCGCCCATTCCCTATATCGTACTTCGGACTTGACACGGACCGCCCGCGTCGCGCCCCATTTCCAACTGCGGCACAGTCAGGTGGCACCGCCCCGCAACGGGTAACATCAATCATTTTAGTATCCACAAATATCCCCACACCGCTCCCCTGCCTATTCTTTCCCTGTGTGGCTACGGTTGCCAAATCCATCCCTGTTATGGAGCCATGACGATTCGACGGCAGGACCGCGCTCGCACAGGACTGCGCGTCCAACATGAAGAGTGGTTTCATGATCGGCGTGTGTACTAATTTGGTGCACGCATCGCCTCTTTACATTCGGGTTGCTGTCGCGGTCCAGCCGTCGATGCGTGTGTAAGTTCCGGCTTCGAGGTCGGTTCTACACCGGTGTCGGATCTCGGGCCTCAGTCTTCCTTAAGAAGCCAACTCTGGATATGGCTATCTCTCCCAAGTGGCGTGCTTTCGAATACTGCCCACCTGCTCCACTCATTTACTCGTATGGGCAAGCTCACAGCGCACGGTACCTGAAGTAAATCTTCAAAATCCCGACGTCGGCTAGCCTCGTGTTGTATTGGCTGTCGCATAAATCTCGCTCGGCTGTGGCGAGGCACACGCCGTCGGGCTGTATCTACAGTATCAGCTTGGCAGTTGAATCTCGCTATCACGGGAACAAATGTCCCAGCCTAGTCTGCATCAGCATCATTTGACTAGGCACAGGTGCCAGGTGGCGCGAGCACCAATACAGTCGCATTGATGAACCATGTTACATTGCTCTCTGTAGGTACTTGACCCGGAAGAGCCGCTCCGTATCCGCCCGCCTACGTGGATCTTGGGTGGAGAGCCTTCTCACTCCATCTCCGCGAAGTCCCCATCGTCGAGATCACGGGGCTAAATCCGGGTCACGTGCCCACGGTGAATGACGGTTTAGAGCGAATAGAACAGTTTGGGATCGTCATTTACGCAGCCCCAGGAGAGTGGCATGGTGGGAAGGTGTGGTGGCATACAATGAAAGAAACGTGCAGAAGGGTCAGCAGTGACGGGTGCGTAGGTGGCGCAATCAGGATTGCGGTGATGAATCCGACAAGGAAGTGAATAGAAGGGGAGAGGCGGTCAGCTTCACATATAGTTCCATGATAGAATGAAATGCAATCCACGCTTGTCCTCCCATGAGGCCGGGCAAAGTCGCAGGAAAAGGGGTGTAGACCAGCGAGGCACCCACCTCTTTCGGTTCCTCATCCTCTCCATACTGCATTGAGTAGTCGATATGGCTCAACACATTCTCGATAGAATTCGGATTCGTCAGATCGAGTGGAAGGAACGTCACAAGCGGATGGTCCTCAATCTGTCCCATAACGTCATGTGAAACATTGTCAGAAAGCTGCTTCATTTGCGAGTGATAAACTCAATGTTAAAAGTGGACCCAAACTGCCGTCATGCACACGAATGGCCACCGGTGATAACAAAGGAGAAAAAAAAGGGTGGGAAGCACATAACGAATTCCTGATGGTCCTAATCTCTTCTTGCGAGGTTTTTGCCGGAGGAGCATGATTGGCGCAACAAAGCAACGCGGACAAGCACAACATTTCGCGTTTGTTCGCAGATCAATGATCTCACCCACGTTCGCAACGCGGACAAAGACGGGGGGGTATTGATGCCGCGTGTGCGAAATGATAACAAGGCTTACCAGTTGCACAAGAGCCTGATTCAGCGCGTGAAAGCGTGGATTGACACTATTCACTTCATCCCCGCTACCGTGAGGCGCAGCCAACAAAAGAGGGTCTGGATCCAAGTACCTGTCAGACACCACATGCGCCGGTGAGCAAGAGACCACAACAAATGCAGTCAAAAGTGTGACGAAAACGGACACAAGACGGAGACGGTGCGGAAATGAAAGAAGAGAAGCGTGTCAGCGCCGACACGAGTTCCGATAACACGGGTAAAATTATACCACGTGTCTATGACGAGGGGACGACTTACCGTGCAATGTTCCTACGCGTACGAAGGCCATTGCGGCCTCCAGCAGCAGGATCCTCGGTATTTGGTAGGACGAGGTCCATTTTTGACATGACATTGACCCAGGGAATCTCGAGATTGACCATGGCGGACATGGCTGATAAGACACCGCTATATGTCATAAGCCAGTTCTATCAGTTATAGATGGTCTAGAAACGCGGGATTGGCGGAGCTAGGGCATAGGGCATAAAACCAGGAAATCACGTTGCACTGGCGCGGGAAAAAAAAACAGCGCCGTCTACTCAAGGAAAGGATAATATGCATTCGAAGAGTGAAGAGTGTGTGACGTCGCCAACATTTGCGCCCGTCAGTGAGATGAACGTATACTAAACGCTGTGCAAGCAAGATGGGAGAAAGGATGTTTCATGACACACCTGAAGAACTTGTACTTGTCCTCCATGAATTGAGATTCTAGCAGGTAGACTGCGGAGGTACGCATACCGAGCCGTTGCAGGTTTCTCACGAGGGTGGGAAGGAACGGGTGGTGTGTATAGAGCTCTATCTGGCCTGCAGGAAAACATGCAGGCCATCAGTCAGCGTCATTGTTTGGGGGTCAGGTATGCTACGGCATGGAAAAAAAAATATCCAGGTTCAAACACGAAGACACGAGGCGTACCGGGGCAATCAATGATAAGGTAGTCGTCCTCGAATTCACCGACTTCCTCCTCGAGCCAGTCCATATTCTGCAAGAGGTATCTGCGCTCCCACAGAAAACACTCGGCCTCATCGCTCAGGACGCGCGAAAGGGGCACTCACGTACTCGAAGCAATAGACGAGCCCACCATTTGGCCCATAGCCGAGCTCGCTCATCGCATCTTCGACTGAAATGAGGTCCTTGATATCAATAGACGGCGCATACTCGAAGCTATCTGGTGCCGCGGCAGGATCGAGGTTTACGAGATGACCGGTACGTTTGGAGGCGAGGAGGTGTGTCATAAACGATGCGCAGAATGTAGATTTTCCAGCGCCGGCTGGGCCTGTGACGAGGACAGCATAGCGCATTGTTACAGAGCTGGAAGGCCGAACGCCAACGCAGAGTCGCTTCGCGGTCACGGCAATCCCATTTGATTTGATCTCCGACCGCACCTCGATAATTCGCCTTCCACTCACCCCGGTGTTCCCGCAAGTGTACCTCATCAACACCCTTATCATGTCCAAGCCACCCCTCTTCCCCCAGCAATCTGCTTCGGGCATCGCAGTCGATCCTCGCACCTTGGATCGTGTCGTTCCAGAATCGCGACGCACCGATGGATCGTACGCCACCTACCACATCCTCACCTAACACCACATCGATTGACCACATGCCAACCCCCATCCACCCCACCCCGCAGCTTGCGCAAAGAACGCAAAATTCGCCCCGGATTTACGCCGCAGGAAGACGTTGCGCGATTTCGTAGTGGCCGCCAACAGGCAGTTGACGCCCGCGCACTTCCAAAAGGCCACGTCCCCGGATGGTCTCCTCCTGGTGCCGCTGCGTCAGAGAAAAAGGAACAGCAGAGCAAGAGTGCGAAAAAGAACGAGAAGCGTAGAGAAAAACGGAAAGAGAAGCGCCAGGAGGTCGTGCAGGAGAACTGGGATAGTGAAGCTGATGAGGACGCCACTGCCGACCCTGTCGACAAAGAAGCTCGGACTGCCCAGGTTGCTGACGGCACAACATCACCGCAAGGACAGCACGCTGAGAAGGAAGAACCCACCGGACCAAAGGTCGCCGGAGCAGAGTCGGGTGTGGACGCAGTTGTGGACAAACTGGATAAACTCGCGGTATAATAAATTCATCTCATCTCATAGATTATAATCGGGGTGTCTGTAAGTCGGTGTGTACGCTATACATCAAAGTGTGGATTGTAGAACAAACCATCCATATCCAATTACATTTCTGTCGTTCTCGCAGGTCTATGCTCCACCTGAGCCGTTGCATATTCACCCCTCATCATATATCCAGCATTGTGCGAAGATACCTGGAAACGTTCATGTGACAGACCCCGTCTCTTCAGAGCCTTCTACGTGGAACGGGTTGTGTGGGGTATGAGACACGCTCGCTACTGGTGGTGTGGATGGTTTCTCGGGTTGAGAGCGGAGCTCCATTGCAACCACAATTACAAGGACGAAGGCGGTAAGCGTAGCTTGAACAAGTGTGAATACAGGGACTCATCAAAGAGGGAAATTTTCAACTCACCTACTGACTTGCGCATGTTGTCCCATTTAACCTCTTCTATATCAGATCGCAGGTCGTACAAAGTCACCAGAGACTTGTTTAGCAAAGCCTACAAGCGGGAACGTATGGAACATCGCTAAGAGCGTCCTCAGCCAGCTTATTCACGACGCACCTCAATCTCAAGGTCGACCATCTTGGTTGCACCCTTCTCTTCATTCTTTCGACTGTCGACGTCCATTTGGATCCTGTATGATCCCTAGATGAGCGGCGAACAAACTAAAGGGAAACCCCTTGACGCACTCGTGTTTCAAGCCATCAACACTCTCCTTCAATCTGGCGCCTAGTGAATCGACCTCACGTCTTAGCGAAGCCGACTGTGCGCGTATGGCCGCCGTCTCAGCTCGCGAGCGCGTCGTCATCTCTGTGCGCATCTCTGATAGCGCCGCACGGAAGAGGTATGCTTGCTGTGGTGGGGCCGCAAGGTCAAAAAAAGCAAAACAAAAACCACGCGCGCTGCGAGCAACGCGGCAACATACATTGTCAAGATCTTTATACGTGAGCCCGTCACGTTTGACCTTTCCTATGCGATCGACGAGCAGAGCACGCGTTGCGCGCATGAGGCTACGTGCGGTCTGCTTGGGGAAAGTCTTCTCGAGCTCGTTGAAGAAGGCATGGGTATTGAACGGTGGGTTCTGGTAGGTCGTGGTGTGTGGCGGTGCCTTGACGGTGGATGGGTCAATCAGGGCTGGAGGGCTGGACGAAGAGGAGGAAGATGGTTGGTGATCATTAGAGTCTGAGGATAGGGAGATCGAACGAGACTCAGTGGGGTCCCCGAGCGAAGATGCCGGGGGCGGATCTGAAATGTTTGCATGGCCGCCTGTGTGCTTGTATCGCAGACTGGAGGTAGTAGGGAGGCAAGTACAGGAATACTTCCCCCAAGCGGTGGAGCGGTGGAGCAGCAAGTTGCGTGCAAGCATAAACGTTGTCTTCCCAAGTCCGGGCTTTGACATGCGCCGCGCCGCCGCACTGCGTGCTTACGTCAAATTCAGTGCACAGTATATTTTCAGCACTCTCGGGCTGGTACTGTAAGGGTACCGTACAAGTCTTCGGCTCAAGTCAATCGCGTGTTAAACTACGGGGACCGATGCACTCGATGCCATACATAAAGGAACTTAAACAATGAATAACGACAGGCTTGAGGAGCGACATTACGAGTCCGTAGTCCCGGGTAGCTCTGTGGACGGGGTAGACGTGCTCTCTCGCTTGATCCTTGCGGCAGTAGCACCTGCACTATTTCCGCGGAAACGTTTCCGCATGTCAAGCTTGAAAAATGTATATGAAAAAGCATGAGAAGGATGTTTTTATTTTCGAGAAGGAAAAACGCTTACCATGCCGCGCTTACACTCGAATGCTGCAAGACGGAGGGACCTGCAATCTTCCGGCAACTCGTCGATGTGATGCTTTATGCATTCTGAGGGAAGTTTCCCTTTTTTTATGACACAGTCCGAGTGCAGGACGCAGTCTTTGAGAGCGGCCAGGAGAGGCTCGCAGTAGTTGGACATCGTGTGCGCTTTTGGACGGCACTTCGGGCAGAGGGGCGCTTGATCGTAGTTGTCCGAACCTCAACGCACCACGGCACTGTCATCATCTTCCCCTCAATATTTATATTTGCCAACAGTGTTGACATGTGTGCACTTGATAAATCACACGGAGCCCGAGGACCGCGTTCAGGACGTGTGCAGGTTCGGTGTGGAGTGTGCGGGTGTCGATCAAGTGGTGGCGCAGCGAACGAACTTTCTGACTTTGCAGGCGCAGTACACTGGGACGTTTTTCAGTCGCAGACCGTTGCGAGGGATTGATGTAAATTCGAGGACCCCTCACCGTTTATTACAAAATAGACTACTGTAATACCACTACTACGAACTGACACCCCTGTTCAAACACTGAATGCGACCCCTCGACAACTCCGCACTCACCCGCCTGACTGGAATGTCACTCTGTGAAAATACTATTACTACCCCGCTCCTTGCCCCGCTCGTAGCTGTGATCTTGGGGTATTCAACGGAGGAGGATGGCCCTCCGATCGAAAACATTCTTGAAGGTATTGTTTGATGGACCAAACTCCCAAGGAGGTTGTTCATTTCCGATAGGAGGTGTAGTGCTCCTGGGATCGGGTTCTGCCCCCAAAATTGATCAGAGGAGGGAAGGGAGAGGGAGGAAGAGGGGTCACCAAATTCATCAGCGGGTAAAAAAGGCGCCGCTTCTTCCCAGTCGTTTGGGAGAACACCGCGAGGGGGGGTTCGGGATTCGTCCTGAGGATCTATCGCCCAGATGAAGAGACAACTGAGCATTGCAACTGAGCTAACATGCGAAGATGCGAAGGTAACTCACCGCTCATTGCCGCTGTGTCAACAGCTCCTCCCTTCGGAGAACCCTTGCTATTGCCACGTTTTCTTTTCCCCAGGCTTTGGCCTCCCTCTCCACTGGGTTCCGGGCCATCTCCACTCCTAGTGGGTCCTGCGCCAGATCCACTGGGTCCCATGTCATCTCCACCGCCAAGGGGTCCTTCGCCATCTCCGGGACCTTCACTTCCACCTTCATCGTCATCTTGAGGATATGTGAGTGCTTGGATTCGGATTGACCCGTGACACTGTTGGAGTCTGATAACGTTAAAAATATTTTGAGTGTATGTGACTTCCTCAGACTCGTAGGCGTCCCTCCCAACTCGTCCCTGTAGCGTCACCATGACAGCTACCATATTTACCGGAATCCGCCAGTACCCACGCTGTTTGAACTCAGCGTGCTCTGGTGACAGGGGTATCTCCCCTGCACGCCTTGGGGAGTCGGCCGTGAGAGACAAAGAGTCAAAGATGCGGGCAACACCTGGGGCATTAGGAGATTTGTTGGCGGGAGCAGGGACAAACCGACGGTCCCTAATGACAGAGACAGGGGGTAGATGTGGAGTTTCGATTGACATTCCATTGAGGCTGTTTGGGTGTAAAATGACTATTGAGAGGAGGCCGATGAATGGTTCAATGGATTCTGTGTCGGGCAACAATCCTGGAGTCCAATCTGTCAGCAACCCGAACACCTAAATATCAAAGGGTGAGCGGAGTTAGGAGTCGTTATACAGTACTTACCTCACTCAAGGGTTTTTGATCCACGCTCGGTGTTGCTACAACGTATGTCAGGAGGTACTTTAGGATCGGTAATGGGAGTGTTAAGGCAATGAGATTCGGCGTGAAAAACGACATGTGACATGTGGGACACACTGTCGGGTCGGAAGTGAGTCAAGTGACGGAATACTGAGCAGTGAGTACTGTACTCACAAACCATCCCGTTCCCTCTGGACGCACGATCATAATCAGCAGGAATAATGCCATGCACAGCTCCCGTTGAAACCTAAAGAACATCAGTGATATATATGAGATTTACGGAGGCGTACATGTGAAGCCCCCTCTGGGGATGCATCGATAACATGGGCGTAATGTGCGCTAGGAAAGCTCTTGAGGCATACCACACATCGTTTTCCATAATCAGCTTGCAATGATTGTTTGACAACTGTTGGGAAACTTGCTCGGGAGTTATGCATATCTTCGGATGATGTTGGAGAGGCTCTCATTGCAGTTCCGAGTGTTTACTGTAAATAGCGTCGTGTGTGTTAGTTGTATTCAAGTCGCGTCGCATTTGGATTCCGCATTTCCAGATTTGGTTCAGTGGCGCATTCGTGCACATCGGGATGCGCCACTCCAGTCCATGGACATTCGACCCGAATGAGTGAGATCAATAGCAAGCAGTGTCCTCAAAACTCGAGCGCGAGGTCATGTAGTGCTTGGCAACCTCTGCGTCCTGCGGGTCATTCGGTTTGGGGAATGAAATAAGTGTGGTGAGAACAGGCATCCAGGCGTCCTTGAGGATGTCAAGGCAGGGCGCCACAAGCGGAAGAGACGGTTGTGTGGTAAGCCTTCGTAATGAACTTCATCTTGATGGGTTGGAAGGGATAGTTAGCGTGAATTTGTCGCACGTTGTACAATCTACGTGAGCACGCAAACATTAAGAAAGGCTAGGCTACAAGCCACATGGCTCTACACAGACGGTGCAAGATGTTTCTAGTAGCAAATTAAAGAGCACCATGTCCTCCTGTTGAACCAAAGCCGCTTTCACCGCGGAGGGTTGCCTCGAGATCCTGAGAAAGATGTCAATGAAACAAGTGAGGAATGCAGGACACGGACGCCACATACGTCAACCTCGACAATGCTGGGGGTCTCAATTTTTTCTATCACGAGCTGGGCTACACGATCGCCTTCTTCGACTGGGCAGGACATTAGTCACCCGTGAAAGTTGGGAATTACCGCCACGCACCGGTGAAGTCAACGTCAGAGTGATTAAAGAGTAGGACAAAGAGGACTCCTCGATAATCCGCATCAATAACACCAGCACCAGTATCAATCATAAATTTAGATGCTAGAAGACCATGAATCCCATGCATTATCAGCGACAGGAAAGAGCTAACCAAGGCCACTCCTTGGTGCAACGCGTCCATATGTGCCAGGCGGCACAGCAACAGAGAGTTGAGTATCTATAAGGGCCTTGCCGCGCGCAGGAATGACTTTCTTCTCGGCACTTTACGACCTCAGGAGATTAGCACCGAGAAACAGAACAATCTGCTTCGCGACCCTACCTGTACAGGTCGTACCCAGCCGCGAGCGCAGAGCCGCGTGTGGGGAGCTTTGCCTTTTCAGAGAGACGCTTGATGAGGAGATTGGAGGTAATAGAAACTCCTGAATCGGGCTCGGGGGACACTTTGCGCTTCTTATTTTCGGGTTGTTCAGTAGCCATTTAGGTGAAGGGAAGCGCGTCCTAAACCGCGTTTTAGTAGGGGAACGCGGAGTTTTGAAGCGTGTCAACTCCGATTTTGGCTAGACCGGACCGAGTCTTGAGTATATGCGCTGGCGCTCATTTCAAAGTAGAACACAATGCCTATTCCCGCGTCTGTGCGGGCTCTCGTGCGAGCCACGCCCACGATTGTGCGACTCCAGAACCGTGCTATAATCTCTATTTCCGGCTCTCAAGCAGCTGAATTTCTCAACGGACTGCTCTCAACTGCTGTAACTACACAACCTCTCCGTTCCTTCTACTCGTCTTTTCTCCATGCGCAGGTGAGTTCATTTGGGGTGTTTCACCTTCTGAGCCTGAAGTTATACTTAAATTAGGGTCGCGTCATATGTGATGTGTTTGTTCATGCGATGCGCGATGATAAGTCGCAGCCGGCGTATTTGATCGAGTACGATGCAACGGCACCTACGGACGCGCCCTCTCTCCTGCCCATGTTAAAGCGCCACGTGTTACGTTCAAAAGTCCGCGTGCGCGATGCCTCGTATGAGTATGATGTCTGGGCTGCGTGGGGCAATGATGCTATAACCACCAACCCAAGACGATGGACGCGAACACAAGGTGGCACAATTGAACCACTGTGGGACTCCTGGCCATGGGGGCCAGACAGTGGAGCTCTAATAGATCGGCGAGCAGATGGAATGGGTCTGAGAAGACTGGTAAGGAAGGGTGATCGACGTGAGTAACGCATCCATTCTCTATCTACAGAATAAACCCTCATACGAGTAGCACAGGAGACCAGTACTCATGATGAGGGTGTGCTAGGCGACTACCTCTTGCACCGGATCATCCATGGCGTTCCCGAGGGCGTAGCTGATATACCGCCGATGCAGGCATTCCCAATGGAATCAAACCTGGATGTTATGGGAGCGTGTAAGTTCGGTTCACATAATACATGGAATGCTACTGATGCGATGACTTGAAGTGGACTTCCGAAAGGGCTGCTATGTTGGACAAGAGCTCACAGTTCGAACATATCATACTGGCGTGATTCGCAAACGTGTACTCCCAGTACTTATCCATCCACCACCATCCCATACATCACATCCTCTTAGAGATGGCCAACCGCACCTACAATTTATGCCGGGTCTAGATATTCGTGCATCACGAACTCACGCTCCAGCAGAGGGGCGCGTTGCGCGTCCCAGAGGAACAGGAAACCTACTCAGCACAGTCAAGGAAGTTGGCCTTGCACTGCTTAGACTGGAACATGTAGAGGGCCTTGAAAGGGGTGATCTAAAGTTTGAGCTACTGGGAGGGGAGGTAGATGCATCTGGTAATGGTCACGATACACAGTGGCTCGTGACGCCTTGGTGGCCAGATTGGTGGCCGAAGGGAGTAGAAGAGGAACAGAGTACTTCGGCTACCAATGTGTAATATATCAGTGGGGTACTCAATTATATCGAAGCTGGTTGTTCCACGACGACAGTAGCGAAAACATAGTCTCGGTCATGGCTTGCAGAAGTATGTATTCGACCGAGCCTGAGCGACAGTAGGTTATCCTTGGGGTGATACACCAGGTCAGGCTTAGGACTGCCGGTGCATTTCCGCAGCGTAAAGTCTTGCCAGGTTGGTCTTAAAGCGGGGTACACTGCCTTGTACACGGCCTCCTTTACTGCCCATCTACAGTTTGATTGGAACGCTGGACACGAGTCGACGGAGGAACGGGGCACACCTTACGCCGAGAAAGTGGATTCTCTTTCCATGATCTTCTTTTGGAAGCGCCAGATAATCGCGAAGTTCTGCGGGACTAAGAATGCGCCTCGCTAGCCGATTGTCGGAAAGATGGCGAATGAGGCGAGGCAGATGGAGGACGTCGACACCAATGCCCAGGATGGTCATCCGCTAGAGAGAATATGGACGCGTGACTGAAGGCAAATTTTGCTCGTCAGTTCCCGACCATGGTCATCACGGCATCCGTGGAATATATTTCAGCTTCTGCTAATAGATTCAACCGCACCGCGGCTGCCTCGAGCTCTTCTCTTATCGCGTTTGGCTCGGGAAAGTTTGTTGCGCTTTGGGATGCGCAGGTCGGTTTTCCTTTGGTCCCTGCCGTCATCTGACGCTTTTGGACAGGCACCCACTGACCACGGTGTATTTGCGACATTGCCAGGACACGACGGGCTCGTGACATGTGTGGAATTCGTTGACGATAGCAGGTTATTATCTGCAGACGACACTGGCGCGATCAGGCTCTGGCGAAAGTTAAACTCTACTGTACGGATACGTTGCATTTGTGTCGTGCTTTTGGTGCTGAACTTCTCATCGCACTGTGTCGTTTAGTGGGTCCCATCACTAAATGTTCAGGCACATACAAAAAGTGTTTCCGCGCTATGTGCCCATATACAAGTAGGGTGTATCGTGACTGGCAGCTCGGACTCGCACCTGAAGGTCTGGAACGCCGGAGAACAGGGTGTGCACCACTTTATCCTATCTTTAACTTATCTCGAATGAGGCCAGGTGATCTGCAAGAGATCGAGACCATTAGTATGAAGGGACGGTACCCTCTGTCTCTTGCATTGGCCAAGCTTCCGCAAGCTGATGGTGGGAACTCTGGCTCTTCGCTACTGGGGATTATTTTGACCACCCGCCACCTGCCTAGCTCTGATCCTCGCGGTCGGAAGCACCGACAGACACATTCACGTCTTCACGCGGTCGGAAAATGCTGTATGCACCCCGTAGTCGGCATATACTCGACCGCTGAGGTATTCCTTAGTTTGTCCCATCGCTGACAATTCCTGGTCACGAAGACTGGGTCCGCGCCATAAGCTTTCGCCCACCAACATTGTCGTCTGAACCCTTAATCCTGGCATCTGGTTCCCAGGACGCGAACATCCGCCTGTGGAACATCGAAGCCGTCAACCGCTCAGCACCCGCATCTAGTACCTCGGAAATGTTAAGTGATGACCTGCTCGACGCCTTCGAGGCATCGCTAGGCGAGGTCGGAGATGGCGAGGAAGGCGGGCGGCAGATCTCACTGAAGAAACACATGCTGACCGTCAAGACCAGCGGAGACAGGTGAGGTGTACCCAGCACTATGCACGGCCATTTGTAATTATTCAGTTCTTGTTTCCCGAAGCACACAACAGTTCTCTATCACATTTGACGCCTTGCTTGTTGGGCACGAAGCAGGGGTTACATCTCTTGCTTGGCGCCCTTCATCAACAGGACATTCGAAAGACATGCTACTTTCGACGTCTACTGACTCCTCTCTCATCCTCTGGTCGTCTGTCTCGGTCAAATCCGGACCAAATGGAAGCTCATCCGCCCTCTGGGTTAACCAGCAACGCTTTGGCGATGTCGGGGGGCAGCGCCTCGGCGGTTTCGTCGGAGGTTTATGGACGGCTGATGGTTCAGAAGCATTAGCGTGGGGTTGGTCCGGTGGATGGCGGCGTTGGCGATGTGCGCAAACCAGCGAAGAGGCAGCAGAGAACGAGGTCTGGACGGAAGTTGGTGCGCTCACTGGGCACGCTGGTCCGGTAAAAGGCATTACGTGGAGCCCCGGTGGCGAATATCTCATATCCACGGGGTATGTTGGTGTTCATTCATAACGTTCAAAAACCCGCAGCTTCTTATGAACAATCCCCAGGGTTGACCAAACGACTCGCATACACGCGGTTCTGCCAACAAACAAGGATGAGAAGGAGCCCATGTCGTCATGGCACGAAGTGAGCCGGCCGCAGGTCCATGGTTATGACCTCCTCGGTGTCGTCTCCCTGGACCCGTTGCGATTTGTCAGCGTCGCAGACGAGAAGGTTGCGCGTGTGTTTGGGGCACCGCGCAACTTTGTGAAAACAATACAAGGCCTAGGTGTAGTCGACCTGGAAGTGGATGAGGTGAAAAGTTATCCGACCTCGGTGAATGACTGATTCATTTCAGAAATGTGCATGAAAACAGGAGACTCTCCCCATAAGCGCGAGCGTTCCGCCACTCGGCTTGTCCAACAAGGCTACAAGCGACAGTCAGTCAGCACCAGCGTCAACCTTCAACCCCGACATTCACCGCGATTGTTCTCATTTTCATTTTCTAGTTCTCCCTGTCTCGACGCTGGCCTCGCGAAGGCCATTCGAGTCCGAGCTCGCATCCATTACGTTATGGCCGGAAATAGAAAAAGTGTTTGGCCACGGCTACGAGGTTCGTTCAATCACCTCCGAGTCTCTCTCAGCGCATGCCGGGGTATTAAGCATTTCACCTCACCTCTCTAGTCCATTGCCATCGGCGTCTCCTCGTCTCGCAAGCTGTTCGCAACGGCGTGTAAAGCCACAACCGCGAAGCACGCCGCAGTTCGGATCTATGATACGGAGACCTTCCGGCCATTCGGTCAACCACTCGAAGGCCACACGCTCACCGTGACGCGGATCGCGTTCAGTCCGGACGACCAGCTCGTCCTAACCGTCTCTCGTGACAGATCCTGGCGCCTGTTCCGCAAGGAAGAAGAGTCCGGTCCGTCGTACTTTTCATTCCTCGAATCCACGAGGGGACCCCCTGACCCTGACTGACTTGTAGCCGTAGGATATGTGCCGGTCGCAGTGGACAAGTCACACGCTCGGATAATTTGGGATGGGGCTTGGGCAGCCGATGGGAAGGTCTTCGCGACCGCATCTCGGGATAAGACGGTTGCGTAGTCTTTTTGACGCGCAAGAGCGGGGACTTAGACGCGAATCATGGTGACAGGTCAAGATATGGCAACCTCTTAACGGAAACCTCAAATGGACAGCAGTAGCAGACTTGAAGCTCCCCGAAGCTGCCACTGCCGTTGCGTTTGCGCCTTCGGACGCGTCGGATGAGTACGTCATAAGCTGTACACCGTAAGGATGTGCTGACACCTTCATAAGACGAATCTTGGCCACCGGACTAGAAAGCGGGAACATACTATTCTATACCTCGTCCGACGCAGTGAAGTGGCAGATGTCGCTTGAGATCAAGGCTGGGTACGTGACTTATGCAACTTGCTGGGACTCGTTTCACCGATTAGAATTCTAGGTTGGCGCATATAGATCACATTCACCAGCTAGCCTGGCGACCGGGAAAAGAGCACAGACATATCGCAAGTTGTGCGGAAGATGGTACATTGAAGATATTTGCAGTCCACGGAGCCGTGAATTAAGCAATCCAGATCTGAACGTAGTGAAACGAAGAGGGAAAAGGGAGGGCAGATTATACACGGGTTGCGAGACAGAATAATTCTGGGACCATAGAGGGCGTAATGAAACAGTTTTCGAGTAGATGGTGGGTGTAAAGGGTATAGAACAGAATACGGAGTGCGGTTTGATATAACAGCGGCAGAGCACGGGATCATCAGTAATCCGAGGAGATAGATGTGCGTTTAGGGATACAAGAACAGCCTGGAATATCGAGAGAAAAATCAGTTCAAAAATCAAACGATGTGGCGCAAGCTCATGGGAACTTCGGGCTGCAAGTGAATTCAGCACATATTGTCCGAGATCAACCAAATGTCAAACATACGCATTTGATCCTAAAAATGGCAGACGATTAGCCACGGAAATACTGGAAGAAGGCCACGATTTACTTATAGAAACACTCTATCGACCGGAGCATCTCAACATCACCACCAGTCGCGGTAACAAAGTTGACGACGACGCCAGCGCGGGAATGGCTAGGAGCAATAGCAGCCGCAACACTGACGGGGAGATACGTGAGCTCGGCTGGCAATGACACAAGCTGTGTAACCATACCGATGTGCGTACTCTTCAACAGCTTTTGGCAAATCTAAACGTACGATCGTATCAGCATAATTTTGCCAGATTTCGAGTGAACTCACCATAGTTGATGATGAGCGGGACATGAGAAACCTCGGGGTTTTTGATCTGAACGTCGTACACCACGAGAATTTTCGTCGTCAGCTGCCTCACCAGCCCAGCAGCCGGGCTTCTAAACCGGTTAAGGGCGGAAAGCTTCGTCGCGGCATTCATGTCGCCATGCTGCAGGACTGTCAAGTATAACGGTATCGAGAGATTGCCGAGATTGGCGTACCAGAGGAATAGCCTCAAGGCCACGGCTAGCTAACTTATACACGACGGAATCCAGTGAATTCATTCCGCCGACGTGAACGATAGCTTGCGGAATCTCTATGTCATCAAAGAGATCGCTGAGAGCGTCCAACTTCCACTCGCGGGCCTGTTGCGTCTCGGCGCTCGACAACCCCCTGCCAGAGCCAATAATCCCCAATCCATCACCCGACAGCGGTGCCTGGGCCTCGGAACGTCCACCGGCGGTGAAGGCAAGATATAGGTAAAACTGTCGCAGACCGCGTGCACCCTGGCTCGTGTCGGCATGCGTCACGTTGCCATCGCGCCGAACAAGGACGCGGACGGGTTCGCGCAGCTGAATAGCAGTGGCCAAATTAAGAACATCCTGGGGAACAGTATTGGAAAACAGCGCCGTCTGGCGTTCAATCTGCTGAGGCGAGCTGTTCGCTGGTAAATCGCCGGGTGTGGGTGAAGATCCCATTGTTGAGTACCTGCGTCCAAGAGCCTGGAGTGACGGGTTAGTGTCATTAGACGACAATGACGTTTGGGATGCATTCCCAGGGGGGTTGCTCGGCGGGCGGCTCCGGGGCGGCGGAAGGAGTTTGACGATATTAAATATGTAATCATGTAAGTTTCGCGCGATAAGTTGATCCACCTCATCAAGAACCAGGAACCGAACCTGAGAGCCAACAAGGCCGCCAGGGGTAGTAAAGAGGGCATGAAGTTTCTGAGGAGTTCCGCAGATAATGTGAGGCGTATTCTGTTGTAAGAGACGTAACTCTTGTCCGAGATCGTTATTGGAGAAGGCTGAACCAACACCAAGAGCAGACCTGATACCGATGGGGCCTCCTATGTCGCGTATCATACGTTGCGCCTGTGTAGCTTGATCGACGGTAGTGGATACCATGACTACGATAGGTCCAATATTTGGGGGACGACCGGCCAAGCTCACGAGAGCAACGTGAATAGCAGGAATCACGTATGCAGCAATGCGCTCTTGTGTCGGAGGCGCTTGAGCGATAATATCGGCACCTTTGAGTAAAAACGGTAGAGCACGTTGTTGAATCTTATTTGGCGGGCCCACGCTATGGGAAAGTTTCAGCATATCAACGCTCTAGTTGAGTGATCAGACAACTTACCCGAATTTCGTCAAGGAATTTAATAATTCGGGTGCCAGGGACAGTTGGTCCCACTTCGATAGTGCCGGTCCAGTCGTATCTCGAGAAGATGCGCCCAAAACGTCAACCTACTGTCTGCTGAGAGTGCCCGGTAGAACGATGTCTGTGATGACTTACCCCTGCCGAGTCCCTTCGCACAAGGCTAGCTACAGATCGACGCTTGTCGCGCAGTAGTGCATCCGATCCGCGAAGGACTGATAGATTTTCTGAGGGCCTCACGGGGAGATCCAGACTGCCAGCTGACCAGGTCCGCATGGGTGGGTTGGGCGTGCGCGAAGTCCGGATTTCTGGGCGACTAGGCAATGTATGGTTGAGAACGTTTCCTGACAACGGTAGCGGGGGTGTCAAAAGCTGCTGGTTCGGAGGGATGTCCTGAGATGGTCCGATGGCGGCAATTTGACTACCTCCCAGCGTTGGTCCTACGGACTGCATGTGTTGTTGCGTCTGCAGGGCGAGCAGTTGCCCAACAGAGGAAGTGAGAGTATTTAGCCGTTGCGAGATCTGAATAATATCATCCGAGGGTTGTTGATTTGGCGCGAGGTTACCAGAAATGGAGAGCCTCGCCATGCCCGAAGCCGGACCACTTAGACTGGATGGCGAGTTGGCAGGGGCAAACGGATCCTTGAATTCCGGTTGGGAGGTGAAACCCGTCGATCGGTCCAAAAGAATGTCGACCTTACGATGGACGTCGTTGAGATTGCGATGGATTTCTCGAGTGGAGATCTCGCATCGTGCAAGCCGCTCTAGGATGTCGTTGATCACCGGGGAGGCCCTGAGTTGAGCTTCGAAGCTAGATGAGTAATCCATGTTAGAGGCAAACTGGCCACCGGAGCCCAAAGAAGATACGGGAGAAGATGACGCAAGGACCATGTTGTTGGAGAAGGGCGAACGGGAGCGACTCTGTATCCCAATTGATGGGGACGCGGACGGACGCAAGGTCGAAGGTCCAGACACAGGCACGGAAGAACCGTTTTCCGAGGGACTGTACCCGGGGTCCTCTATGGCCGAGCCTGCGTCGAGGCTGCTGGAAATGCTCGGTTCTCGAGCCAGCGCAGAATCGAAGGGTGGATACTGTTTGGTAGGATCCAAGGGTCTAATGATGGACGAGCGGCGAATCCAGTCAGTGTCAGATGGTAGTTTATCGAAGCGGACACCAGCGTCGTGTGCATTGTCCAAGCCTTCGCTAGAAGGACTAGGCGAAGACTTGACCGAGGGACGATCCGAAGGGGAAAGAGAGACTGATGACATGAAGGCGCGGTCTTGCTCATGAACACCCGAAACAGAAAACCCCATGCTTAGTCTGTCATCCTCGTCACTGGTCCGACTTCCACCAGGGAAAAATGGCATCGAGGCAGGGTTCAATGCTGCGCTTTTGGCCATGATGGCTCAGAGGCGGAGGGTGGGGTGGAGAATGTGTCCTGTGCACTCAGAGTAAGCGTGAGCTGCTTCGCGTATGCGTAAATAGGGAGGTGCGGCTACCTGTGAGGGTAGCTAGAAAAAAGGAAAGGAAAGAAGGTCAGAGCAATCCCATGTGCTGCGATGGAACTGGGGTGTTGAGAGACGGCGAGTGGCTCTTGTTGACCTTGTGGCCGCTTGCAGTCTCCGTAAGCCGTCGCGGTGTTGATGGCAGGCAACAACTCGGAAACGCCGCTTTCAAATCTCTCCTTTTAAATAATAACCCTTTACACCATCCAATCATTCTTTTCTACATCGCTTTCTATCATCTAAATCCCATGTTCTAATCCTCTTCCGACGGGAAAACTTGCGTTCCCCCAGTGCGGATCCTATCCACGACCTGCTGTACGGTGTCACTGATTTCCATGCTAGTCAGAACCAAATAAATTCAATCGCAACCCTTGACGGACCTAATTTTTGTAAAGTTGACACCACAGACTGCAACGGGCTTCCGACGGATGCCTCGACTGGCCTCTGGTAACCCGAGAAAGCTGGGAGAGACCTGGTACAACAATGAGTGACAATGGCCTTTTCACTTTGCTCGCGAACGTACAACTACTTTCTTGCCAAGCAGACGGTTGCCGTCCATAGCTAAAGCTTGTGTCGCTCCTTCAACGCTAGCAAACAGGACCGTGGCATAAACCGTGTTTCCGTTGGCGCCAGAGGGCACTGCAGTGCCAGAGCAGCAACGGATGTCAATCTTTATGACCTTGCCGCATGGTGTAAATAGACATTCAAGGTCCTCGTTGCGGACATCCGATCTGAGCTACTCTCCGAAAAATTAGCATGTCCCTCCAAGGTTAAATAGTCGTTGGGGGACTAACGTTGCCCACATAGACAAAGCTCAGGGGCGACCGCACAGATTGCGTCGCCCGCGACGTAGGCTTCACCTTGCGAATGTGCGTGTACCGGGAAACAGTAGAGGGACATCTCTTGGTATGCCTTCTTGCTGGCCGGCTACGAGGGCGCAGCTCAGTCAAAGAGGAACGAGCAGTGAACCTTGCCATTTCGAAGTGGGAGCTAGACGAGATTTGGGGATTTAAAAAATCAGTGAACCGGTGGGTACAGGTTGGATTAACCCACTCGTTTTAAGCTATAATTTTGCCATTGTGACGATATGAGGCCTATGAGGTCTCCTATGTGGTGGAGGATGGATTACGGTGTGGTTTTGTGGATGCGTGTAGGCGGGCCGATAATTGCGGCCCGCTTTGCTCTGTACGTACCCTGTTATGGCCACCAAGAGAGCGTACCGTGCCATCCTACGGGAGCTCTACAAAGCAGTCCGTCGTATTCTCCCACATGATGTCCTCTTCCTTTCTCACCCCTTAGCTATTCTTAGTCAATTAGCCCAAGGTCCACCCGAAGTCGGACAACTGCTTTGAACTTTCGCGCGGTTCTTGAGTCCACCAAGTCTAGTGACTTTGACGTCGTCACGCAAAATAACATCACCTTCTTACGTTCTCAGCGCATGTACAAGGTGAGCCACGTTCTAGTTGTGTTGTCACACACATCTCTGACCTTCGCAAAGACCCTCCTGGACCGCTACAACCCTCTTGTAGATTTAACAGCCGAGGAGCGCATAGAGGCTACAGCTCGCCGGGTCGGCCTGAACATGCCTATAACTTCTCAGGACAACAAGGCTGAGTAGAGTTGCCCTCTACAAATATCTACCCTCTGAGCCTGCCACTACTACTTCGGGCGAGCTCTTCGGGCGTTCGCACCCTTTAGACGATTTGTATGGTGGCAATCCCTTCCTGTTCTCTCCGATCAAAAAAATTCACAAGCCGACAAGGTTTGTATCAAGAAACCCATTTAGTCTGACCCGGAAGAATCGGGAAGAAATATCAGGTTTCATTCGGGGAACGCGACAGTGGCATCTTTTTATCCACGATATCTCGATATAAATTCGTGGCAGACCCGGGGCCACTGGATACACCTTGGCATCATACGATGTGGAATATATCAGTCGGACATTCTACGTCTCAGTTACAATGCAAGTGTGTGCTCATGGGATTATCAAGGGACCCTACCACATCTTGGACAGTTTGACTTCGGGTGATGCACCTTGCCTAAGACGTTTCGTATAACAACCCCATTCTGTTCTCTGCACAATTCAGTCACAAAATATGTCATGGCTGTCGCCGGTGCTAAACCTTCCGGGACTACTGGTGTGTGGTAGATTGATTGAGATGAGTGGCGAGAGCGCTCCGTGCATCTCAACGTTGGGGCTTTTGGGGCAAATACGACGCGCTGTCTACAGTCGTGCTACCCGTTCAAGCTTTCAAGCTTCAAGTTGAAACCCTCGTGGGTGACAGCTTTGCAATTGAGTTACACATGTGAGAAGTCAGTCATCGGTACAGTATCGTTACCCCCCCCCCCTTCGGAACCGCACCCGTAGCACTGACCCACACGTGTGTGTATTTTTTCTTTCTCCCAGAATCGTGCTGAATGTAACTTTCACATTGTGGCACCGAGGAGCTTGGCATTGTCGAGCTTATCATAAACGAAGCTGACTGGCCACAATGCACTAAGCGTAGCCGGGTGTCATAGTTTGGGGAGACACCCTATCATCTTAAAACTATCCACAGTTTCGATCAAGCCAATCTGTACCTGGTTATCTGTGCGTCATCCACGTTCAGCTACTGTACCAACATGCATGTCAATCGTGGAGGACATTGATCACGTGACCCGAGTTAGCAAGCTGCACGGATTTTCGTTTCTTGGGTTGTGTGCGAGGAAACGATTCAGCACAAATATACATGCGGGGCCTACTTACACTCAAAGCAGACAGACACCAGTTAGCCACCTGCCCTCACGGGTTGACAAGTTGAGGTTTTGGCGATAGGAAAGCAGTCGGTGAGAGCACACACGGATTTATCGCAAAATTGACGGGGATGTGAGGGCTGCGATTACGTTGCTGGGATAGACATATCTGAAACATGTGCAGAATAGTAGGATACCTCGCGAATCCCAGGAACAGCAACGGTGACGCATATGGATTTGAACGAGGGCCAGCCTATTGGCAAATTGCAGCTCCCGCGTGAGGGGGCTGACCATGATTGATAGTAGCAGATGAGCACAATCTAAATTCAATGACCTGTGTTGCGCAAGGAACACGATCACAGCCCCCCAAAAAATTACTTGATAGGCATTTTACTGTAGGGTGGGTAAAAGAGACCCATGTAACGAGCTGGAGGAACGCAGTAATGGTTTAGACAGAGTACAAAGAAACTCGCACCCAAAGAACAGACGTACCTCAAGAACGGGGTGCCTCCTCCTCTCCCTCTCCCTCCTCCTCCTCCTCCTCCTCCTCCTCCTCCTCCCCGTTCAGCCGTTTCTCGACATCCTCCCACGTATCCTGCAGCAGTTCCAAACCCGGCTTATTCATCTCCAACGTCCCATACATCGCATCAAACACCTTTTCGAGGCGCCCCTCCCGCTCCTCATGCTGCGCATCATACACAGTCAACACCGACTCGGAGTCGAGCGTCTCAGGAAAACCAAACTTGGACACGCGTCCGCGCTCCTTGACTTCCAGACGGAGGGAAGGCCAGTCGATCGTTCTTCGGCTGCCGAATACGCGCACGCTGGGAGCCTCGGCAAATGCGCTGTCGATGGCCTCGTCGAGGTTCTCCGGGGTGATGAAGGACCTAGATTGGTGATAGAGAGAGACGAGGGCGCGTAGTTTTTTGGGCGGGAGTGAGAAGCCGGGTGGGGGTTCTTGAGGGGTTGGTTTAGAAGACATGCATCGTGCCAAAGGTTTAGCTCGAGAAGCTGCTCTGCGTGCTATGATACAAGCATGGTGCATGGCGGTAAGACACTTAACTTTGACCGCTTCACAAGACAAGTCATGGGCCGGGCCGGAACCCGACAGTATAGTAAGGCGCCTATGCGCACAGTGCACATACATATCATCAAAAAACATACATTATCATGGCACAGATACATACGGGTGCACTCGAATTTACTGCGGAAGCTTCGAGCCATGCCTATTAAAAAGCTCTGCCTCTTTCTTCTTCGCCTCAGCAGTTTTTTTAGCCAGAGTAGGCGCCCTCTTCAACTCGCGTTGTCCCACCTGTTGGATATGTACCTAATATCAAAAATAATCAGCACACAACGACGTCTTGCTATGTCGCATGACAGACCGCGTCAGGGCCCTATAGAATAGCAACATGTCAGCATGAGTGTGGTTGCGTGAACTCGGAACAACTAACATCTGCTATACGGAGCGTTCGAATATTCGCATATGTAAAGGCTAGTTCTTGATCTTGGCTCAACCCTTCAGCACCAAATGCTTGCATGGCGCGGTCTACCACTTGCAAGGCCATAGAGGGTACCACAAACTGGCTAGCCTGTCAAAAGCATCCATCTGCGGAACACAAATAGAGCTTGCCTTCGCGATTGCAATCTCCTTCATGGCACCCTTTGGTCTAAGTTTGTCGATCTGCAAGCCACTCTCAATAAGGAGTTCAGTATACATTGGTCAGAAACCAGCTTGCCTGTAATGCGGCACTGAGGACGAGCAGACGAGCAGATTCAATTTCAGCGCGTGATTTCGCAATGTCTGCAACGACGGTGCCTAGAGAGAAGATTGGTCGGGACGGACATATCGGGGATTACAAGAGCGTTCAGTGAGTAGAGCCTACCATGTTCGTAAAGGAACTTCCCAAAGGTCTTACGAGTCGGGTCTGTTACGCGCTGTATCATGGTGTCCAGTGCCATTTGCGCAGCACCGATGGACCTCATGCAGTGATGTATTCGCCCTGGTCCGAGGCGCCCTTGAATGATCTACTGAAAGTGAGCGGCGGCCGAGAAGGCACGACTAGAATGCACGTACCTCGAAACCTCTGCCCCAGCCAAGTACCAGGTTGTCCAAAGGCACGCGGACGTTGTCATAGATGATTTCTGAGTGACCCTCCGGTGCGTCATCATACCCCATGACCGTCATATGACGAACAACTTTAACGCCAGGAGCATCAGCAGGGACAATTACGACACTCTGCTGGTTGTATGCGTTGGAGTTATTTGGGTCACTCTTGCCAAGAACCAGGTGGACCTTCGTCCGGGGGTCACCTGCACCGCTAATGTACCTGGAGGAAAGACGCGTGACACGTCGACAACTGAAACACCCCAGACGAAACAAACGAACCATTTATGTCCATTGATGACTATTTCTTCCCCTTCCTGCCTAATAGACGTGCGAATGTTCGTGGCATCAGAAGATGCGACTTCCATGCGGGTCAAATTGGCTAGCGTTCTTTTGATCTGTGATCCGAAACGCACCAAATCTTTCCGTCATCGCGAATGCAGAACGTATCTCGCCATTCAGCAGTGGAACCAGCCACCTCCTTTGCTGCTCAGCGTTGCCATAGCGGGCCAGAACCTCTGAATAGAAGTAGATAGAGGCATGAGCCGGACCCGACAGACCGCCGCGAGATAGTAGCACGATGCTTTACCCATGTTACCAGTGTCTGGTGCGGAGCAATTCGTCACCTCGGAGCCTATGTGCCCAAACCGTCCCATGATTTCAGCCATGACAGCGTACTGTAATATGTGAGTAGAGAATGGTAGACGAGATTCAAGACATACTTCAAGGTTGGTCAAGGGGACGCCGTGCTCGGGATAATAAGCCTTGCTCAGGAAGAGATTCCAGAGGCCAAGCTTGCGGGCTTTTGCCTTGAGTTCTTCAATGACAGGGATGACCGTCTGCCACCGTGTTGCATCATTGGGCAACTGGGCCCTGGCCAGTCTCTCCGCGGGCCTGACCTCCTCCTATAGATGAGAGTACACCGTATGAGAAGGAACGCGGCTTGCTTCGCAACATATTACAGACCTCGAGAAAAGTGATGAGCTTTGCGAGAGTCTCTTTGGCATAGCGAGAGAATTTGTCCTCTATCTGTTGACGAATGCTCGACCACTAGCTCTAGAGGGTGATGCAGGTGATGTCCAGCGTACCATAGCCCATGATGACGGGGAAGTTAGCTCTGTGACTGGATGCGAAGCCATGGTCGATGTTGAAGGTGGGGGTTCGGCTTCATCGTTAGCCGGGAGAGAGATGCATGTGATGCATCGGCAATCGAAGATAAAAAGTAGAATTCATGTTCCTACTCGCTACAATAGTCTCGAATGTGAACGGGTAGCAAGGTCAAAGAAATTGTGTACAACATCATAGCGAAAATATTCCAAACAAATTACGTCTAGTAGAACGAACGAAGCACGTCCTAGTAGCAAAGCAAATTACATACTAATTCAAGTACATGGGTAACCATAGGTGGTCATGTTGAGCTGCATCATGTTAGTCGATTAGTTCGTTATCATCAATCACTCGTGGAAATGGCAATTATTGACCCGTACGATCTGCGGCGATGTCGGGCAGTGTAAATGGTATCTCCGGATCGTATTGGAATGCACCCGCATCAAAACCTTGCCCAAGTGCGTCTTTCTCTCCACCGTCCGGATCAAAATTCCGAAGGTAATCCAATCCGTGGAAAGGTAAGCCCGCAGGAATGAATAAGGAACCCGATGTCGTCGGATTGGACGCCCCGAAAAAGTCGGTACTGACTTGAGACGACGAGGGACCGCCGCCATACCCAAGATATGATGGGTCGACGGTCGATGGCGGCTCGTATGCACCGGGTAGGATGGAGGCGCTAGGGAACGGCTCGCCGTCGTAAGGCCACCGCTCTGCTCCCGGCCGTGGGCCGTAGGGGCTCTGCCCGGGAGAGAAGTCGAACTCGTAGCGAACTGGTGACGGCGCGCCACCAACGGGAGAAACAGGACCATTCCATGAGCCAAATGAAGGGGCGTTTACGATAGGCGGGCTGCGTTCCAGAGGAGGATCAATGTGGGGGAGGGGCGGGGACGGATAGCCTTTCGCAGACGTCGGAGAACTATGCGGGCTTAAGTTTGTGCGAGTGAAGCCTCTTTGATGTTGGAGGCGATGGGCACTACTCGACCCGGGCGGGTTGGGCGGTTCCTCAGTCTCGTCATGGCCCCGTTTCCTCGATGCAGATCTCGCACGTTGCGCTGAAAGCACAAAGGATTTTTAAAGACAACAATTGTGTGAAAATGTCAGCTGACACTCACATTCGAAACGGAGTGCAGTTGATGCCTGCGTGGACCTCGAAGGGCGTCCCGTATCTGGTGACAAATTTCTTCGAAGATTGGATTTGCTCTTCCCGAGTCTTGATGACGCCGTGAATGAATGTCTTCGACCCTTGTCGAATGGAACGGATTGCGTAGTGAACGCAGCATTCGTGGTGGCCATGGGTGCCACCGAACCACTCCCAGTCTCATTCGTGGCCTGATTGTTGATAACTGCCTCACGAGCCGTAGTCATAAGGTCGACGAGAAGCTCCTTGACTTTCTGAGTACCGGGCCAATGTCCCTCGAACGAGCCTAGAGCAACTAAGCAAGTCTGCACCTCTTCCATGGCAGAGTTGGCAGCGCCGGGATCTGCGACGTGCATTGCATACAGTAAGATGATGACCGCGGAGGTGAATAGATGCTGAATGAAAAATGCGAGGTGATGCGAAGGCGGAACCACGTTCTTGATAAAAGGCGCCAGACGTATGCAAGTGCGCGCAGATGACACGGCCTTTGCGCTTGATCGGGGGGCCGGTGGTTGCCCTCGCCTGACAGGGAGCAGGTTACGATGTAGCGCGGTCAGGACAGAATAATAGTGACTACAAAGAGCAGCACCCATAGACACTTGCTTGTCATTATTCATCTTAGATTTGAATACCGGTGGTAGATTGTCCAGCCACTTTGTAAGATCCTTGTCCAGGGAGTCGACGTGGGCTTGCAGCTGCGTACGCTTCTCCGGATCAGCAATGCTATCCGCCATGTCGACCCCATATGCCTGACGCATAACACGACCAGCGATTCTATACAGTGAGACGAGAGACGTAAAACCAGTCATCAACGAAGGGGTCTCTGATGTTATTGGCGCGCCAGCGAAAAAGTCCGGCAGGAAGTCATCATCAAAGCCAAGAGGGACTTCGACGTCACAGTCGACATCCTCGGCACCGATAGGGCGACCTAGAGCGAGAGCGAGCATGCGATCCAGTGTATAGACACCCCACCATATCTTTCGGCGTGTTTCCTTCTCAATAACGGGTATAATCAAGCGTTCTGGAGAACGCTTTACGAATGTGTAAGACCTCGGAGCTAGCAGGTAGAGGGTGGAGGACGCACATGTAAACCCAGATCTTGCGCTGCTCGTACTGCTTGACCAATAAGAAGCCATGCTTGAGGAAGACAGTTGACGGAACAGAGGAAAGATGACATCAAGACGAAACACTGAACATGTGCGATTTGCATCGACGCATGACTGATATAATGGAGGATAAGTGCACTACGCATCCACGATCAGCAAGCCCATGATTTTTAATGCGAAGTGTAGCTCACCGCTCATAATAAACCATGCCCATTCCTCCGTCATCTTCCTTTTCGCCCTTCAGGCGAGGATCCTCAACGAGCTGCGCCGCACATGCGAATAAGGCAAAGACCATGGCAATAAAGGCGGTCTGAGTGCGGGCCAACTGCTGGTCTTCCCTGTGATCCATTAAATAAGCGTAGTTTCTCATAAACGAAGGCTTATCGATAATGGGCATGAGGAAATGGAAGCGCGAGAAATACGCGGCGACCTAGATCGGGTGAGCTCGACTTGGAAGACGCAGGAACACCAATAAGAACGTACCAACTTGTCCGCAAGATCCCGCTCTGGGTATTCGACCTCTTCAGGACCAGGTAGCGCACGTACTTTGCCGAAAAATATGGCGGCGGGGAAATACAGCTTGTTGGGCTGACCAGAATCATCAGCCATGGGAGATGCACGACTATGCGGCGGGGCGGTGGCAACTTTGAACGACTGGATGAGTGACATTGTGGATGATCCGCCCATCCAACGCATGTGACCGTGCTCATCAAGCGTTAATTGACCGAAAGAATCCAACATATCTTCTTCGATCTTCACGGAGGCCGATGAATCAGGGGTAGAGGGGTTATCTGCTGGGGGCTGTTGAGAAGTCTGGCCATTATTGATGATGGATCTGAGCAGGGCGGCAGCGGCGGCCTTGGATTCGTCGGACACAGATGCACCAAAAGCCCCTTCTAGTTCGCCGTTAGGGGTCTGCTCAAGTTGCTGAGTGATCTGTGCAAAAACGGATTCCATGTGGAGAAGGCGGGCTTCGAGTTCCTGAACATAGCTAAGGGAGATGAAAGTCAGATGGGTGAGAGGGAGGCAAAAGTTATATAGCGTACTGTCGACTTAACGCGGCTCGGTCCTTCGTCTGTAACCATGTGCATGTCGATCCCGAAGCAGAGCATTGAGAGCAAGTTGGTTCACTTCCATCACATTTAATCTTCTTTCGGCTGGAAAGGCAACAAGTTGGTTATGAGCCATGGGTACGTCCAAAGATAGGAGTGATACAGACCGACAACTCTCACAAGCCCTCCAGACTCGTCTTCGCTGCAGCTGTATGGGATGCTGGCCGGCGTCGGAGGGAGGGGGTTGATCTTCTACGCGTTTCTTTTTAGTCTGATGGTGGGTCATGGATTCGGGTACTGAGTCATTTGGTCCCATTATCAATATAAATGTGAGCCGCGCCGCGGACAGTGCACAGCTTTCCTGGGGTCCAACTCAGTCACATGTTCTCGGCGGTCATAATAGAACCCTCAAACAGTCCTCAAACCACACACAAAGCGCTCGCAGCAATTCAGTAGATCGTGTCTGGGTAGTGTCTGGGTCCCCGTGGACGCTCATAGCTCTTGTGTGACAGTGTGGTGTGACATTTATTTTCAGCCAGGGCCAAGTGACTGTGGAGATTGGGTTAGGGCCTTCAATGGTGTCCTCCTACTACTTCACAGTCATCCATTCATTTACGAAGTCTCCTGATTTCAATAAGACCTCCCAGTCTTTCATCGTGGTTTTGTCTTGTTACTTGTTCCAGTATGTAATTACAGCACCGATAACTTATCCAAACAAACAGCTGGCAACTTTCCTTTTCGGTGGGCGCTAATATTAGTCAGACAGTTATTGAGTTGACCGTCACATCGCTCACCACGGCCCAACAATGGCCCAAGTCACTTCCACTGATCCTGCCATTGCCGAGACCGTGATAGGTGACAACGAGGAAGATGAGTCAAAGGTGCGTGGCGTCTGGCCACACCCTCCCTCTTCGCACTGCTGTCTCACCAACAATACCCTTTCCAGGAAATTCTCCTCATGAAACAACGCGTCGAAGAGATGGAACGCGAGGCCAAAAAGCTACGAGAGCTGCAGGCAGCCGCAGAGAGCTCCACCACTGGCGACCAACAGGAAGGCGAGGATGGCGTCCCAATGGAGACAGAGGATGAAAAGGCATTGATTGACAGCAGAAGTGTTTTCGTTGGAAACGTCAGTGATACCTGTTCCTAGTTTGGGGTCCGCCTAACCCTTCCTGCTCGTTATAGGTCGATTATGCTGCGACAGCTGAAGATATCCAGGCCCACTTCCAAGCATGCGGTACCATCAACCGCATTACAATACTCTGCGACAAATTTACAGGTCACCCCAAAGGGTAAACAACTTGGTTCACTTTGTCATATTTTTCGCGTAGACTCAATTCTTTGCACGCATAGATTTGCCTATGTCGAATTTGCAGAGCCAGAATTCATCGACCCTGCTTTGGCATTGGATAATTCCCTATTCCATGGGCGGCTAATAAAAGTAAGTCTTGACAGCTACGCGTATGACGGAACTGGTCCTTAGATAAATTTGTCTTGCAAGGTTATGGCGAAGAGGACCAATGTACCAGGATTCAACCGAGGGCGAGGGAGGGGACGAGGCGCGTACAGAGGTGGGTACAGAGGTGGTTTCAGAGGTGGAGGAGGAGGATACAGTCCCTACAGGGGCTTCCGTGGCCGGTATGTCCCTGCGAGTGGTGATACGAGTATCAGCTGACTGGATGACAGTGGGCGAGGACGCGGCTATTAATTCTTGGAGGTTCGAGTATCCTGTCTACCCCAACTTGCCTTCAGCTATACATTCCCTTTGTAATGAACTGCTTTGACTGTAATTATTATTTTTGGCGAGTGAATACATTTCCTATGGCCAGTGCCCGGCAACTGCCGGTGTGTGTCGCGCTGCACATTTCAAGTCTGCATTTACTTGTTCCAACCCGTCATGTTTCTAAGGTCATCGCGTACAGCACTTCACGCATGGAGGACCGCATCGTTGCGGTCACTCACGACTTCCGCCAGGCCCTATCCATATTCCCAATTTGCCATTATACCACCTGCTCCAGCCAGTTCACCCCGACCAGCCCTCCGTCAAGGCAAGGGTCTCATGGCATACCTCCAACAGACGCTCCCGTCCACAGAAAAGCAGACAATCATCGGCACGCTCTTCTCGAGAACCCACCCCGACCGCGTCCGTCCAGGTTCCGTGCTCACCGTCAGCCTCACGCACGCACCGACCTCTTTCTCCGGCGTGCTCATATCCGTGCGACGGCGCGGACCTGACACGTCTTTCGTCCTCCGGAACGTCGTGCAGCGCACGGGCGTCGAGATGCAGTTCTTCGTCAACTCGCCCCATGTCAAGGAGATCGCGGTGGTGTCGAGGGCGGGCGGCCCCGCCAATGGGAAAAAGAAGCGCAAGGGCTTGAGGAAGGCGAAGCTGTTCTACCTGCGCGACTCGCCAGAAAGGATGACTGCTGTATCGGCGGGTGTGCGATGACCGGCAGTGACGCCATGATCAAAATATCTGTATGGTGACCTGAGGTGTGTCCATCCACTATCCCCTATACCCTGGCTAATTTGTTCATGTTCTGGCCACCTGTAGTCCCTCACCGCGATGACCAGTAGACTAGGATAGGTCTCAGTTTACATTACAAGGTGGTCTATGAAGTATAGTATTATCGCTGGCCGAGTAGATCTCCACGAGATGGGTCTCCCGGGTCTCCCCGCTCAATATGCTACACCCGCCACAAGTACTTTCTGTTTCCATTATTCCATAATCTAGGTGTTGAAATGTCGTTGGTGTGATAAGTTCTGCTCGACCGTTGGTAGGAAATAGGGTATTCGCAATCAATGACTATATTCGTCCTGAGCGTAGCGCGGAGTACACTTGCCGCTGGGAGACCACTTGAGGCCACCTGAAGCAACCTGCAAAGGCTCCGACTGTGCGTCCAACCCCTCTCTCCCTCCCTCTATCACCAGGCCAAAGCCTCGCCCGCAAATGCCAAAACCACGACCCCTCCGACCTTTCACACTTGCCACAAGCTCGCAAGGAAAGCGCAGCGCCTCTCCCGGCCCACCCTCGCCCACCTTCACCGAAACGACCAACGTGTCCGCCGTGAATCTAGGCGAACATGGACCCGCAAAGATCATCACGCGTTCCGACCTCAAGGCTAGCATGCAGTCTTATGAAAACGTCAGTCTGCTCTCTCCTCGTTTGCGGTCCGGTACATAAAAAAAGGGGGAAAAGAAGCTCATATACCATGTCTTTCTTTCCACTCTCCTCGAACACGACGCCTTTAGCTCCTGAACTCATGTATCAATTACCAATCTGCGCTGCTCACAATGTCTCGCGCTACCGCCGCGTTCGCGGACGCAATGGAATCCTGTGCAGGGTACGTTCTCTGGCAGTTTGCGCCCAACCAACTCGTCTATCTGTCTCGCATCTCCGGAATCACAGAGACTCACAAACGCCCCCTCCCCCCCTCCTATCTCTTCAGGTTGAAGGGTCCCTCATACGAACAGGGGACCCGTCTGCAGGCCGCAGCGGGGCTGCACTATCTAATGGCCAATCACTGGCACGTTCTGGTAAGGAGGAGAAAACTTCTATTCCCTCGGTCATTTTTCTGCGAAGGCGCCCGCTTATCTCTGTTTATATGACAGTCCGAGACACTCGATAAACAGTTTGAGAAACCGCTGCGTCAGCATCTAGAGACCTACCGTACAATCGTACATGTGAGTGCCTCGCCGTGGTATATAACCGATCGGCTCGCACTAATATAAACCTGGGGTACAAGGAACGCTCGTCATCTTATGAACGCGCTCTCCGCGAGAAGAGTCATATTATTCGTGAGACAGAGATGCGGAACATGAATAGGAAAGAACGCAGTAAGCCCAGAACGCCGGTATGGTGTGATCAGGTCCCGCGCTCATATCAACTCCCTTGCAGATCTGCAATCGTTCAGGGAAGCGTTAAGCGTGCTACAGAGACAGGTGGAAGACCTTGACCAGTTAAAGGCTCGGCACTATGCAGAAATCATAGAGCATGAGGAAGAGGTGTGGGATGTCGTGCAAGGAAAGGTACTGCACACTAACAGACTTTTCTCATGGGCGAATCACTCAAGACATTCCACTTTTTAGATATCCCTTGCAGTCCGTTCATCTCTCGACGTTTTCGATAGGTTCACATCGAAAGCGTACGTCTCGATTCTGACACTGTCTGACCAAGCTGTTATATTTATTTCTTAAATATTCGCAGTTCCGATCCCGTTATCGAGCCCATGCTCCAGTCTGTCCCAGACCCGTTTGATTCATATGGGCAGTCCCGTTCTGAGGATCAAATATTCAGCATTCTGCCTCCTCTCTCTATCCTGGCCCCATCGTCATCCCCAGGCCCCTTGATGGTCACCCCGCAAACGGTAACAAGCGACGTGTTTGCGACGGGTACGAGCACTGGGTGGACACACGGCAACGGCACCCTTTACTCTGACGCCACATCAGAATGGGCAGACGCAATTCCATCAACGTCCAGCTCGCTTTCCAGGAGTCCCACGAAACCTCGGTCATCTTCCCCGCCACGACGCTCAAACCGATCATCCTCCCCACCAGATACGATTACTCGCAGAGCTGAGTCGAAGCTTCGCAGCGTCTTATCCGTCATAGATGAGGCACCACACACGAAGCACATTGACAACGTTTTGCCATCTGGTGCAGCTGACATGGTAGTTGTCCCTGCTGCGAATGGTCCCTCAGTGGCGCGGGACTCTGGCGTGAGTTGGACCAGCTTCCCGTTTGGAGAGCATCCCCAAAGCGACAGCCAGAGCACTACCCCGCGAGGTTCTGTAACCGACCCCCCGTCACCGACCGCGGATGTAAGTCGAGCTGACACACAAGGGAGGCAAACTCCCGAATCAGACAGGACAACGTTCCCGATATCTTCATGACATCTTGCGTGACTTGGGCGTGGATTTATTTAGGATGATCCCCTTTTTCCCTATTGCAGAACCTAGTATGAAGTCTTGATTACTCTTTTGTGTCCCGTTTGTAGTGGGTAACTGTGAGCAATCTCTACGTAGGATATCATCGAGGCTGGATGCCATACTGATGCAGAATGTCCCTGTGTATCGGCGTCGGGCTTCGCAAAAGAGCGTCTGTACCTGCGCTTGTCTTTGGGAAGGCAATGACATCCCGGATCGAAGACGCATTGCATAGGGTGGCCACAAGGCGGTCAAAGCCTAAGGACAGCACGAACCAGCTCCAATTAAATATTGTGGTGAACTTAATAACCATGGACCTGCACTCACCCAGCGCAATTCCACCATGTGGTGGTGCGCCACAACTCAGGGCGTGAAGTAGGTGGTTGAACGATGCCTTCTCATTTTCTTCAAGCTGCGATACATAGGCGCAAGTCAGCAATGCAAACGTGAGATGAGAGGGAGTTGGCAGTCTCATCTCACTTGTAAGACTTCGGAAAATATGTATTCTTGCATCAAGGCATCATGCACTCGAACGGAACCCCCACCAATCTCGACTCCATTCAGGACCAGATCGTAGTGCTGGCCACGTACCTGGACAACGCACGGAACCGAAAGCGGGCAGCCGACACCAGTACAACGTCAGCAATTAAGGATGCGATCACGTATGCAAATGCTAACCTCGGAGACGCGTCCGTCATATAATGCTTGTACGTCTTGCCAAACTGGCGCGGTGAAGGGGTGATGCGTGCTGCTCCACCTACCTTTCGCAAAGAGGTCCTTCTCTGCGTCCGCACGCGTGAATAACGGAAACTCGGTGATCCAGTGAAAGTGTGGAGTACGAGTTGGGCTGTACGTCCCTGTATAGCAAGTCAGCATGCAGGAAGGAAGTAGTAGGCTATTGTCGGCCCACCACGCGACTGAGCCAACTCGGCCAGACGAAGTCTCTGCCGACCAAGTGCCGTCGATCCTCCCTGGGATACGGTCATCAGACTGACAGGCCAGGAACGAATAAACGAAAGCCTTCACTTCCGGTCTACCGCGCTGCTTGCCAATCCACACGACATCACCAGGCTGCAGCTTCAAATCTTCACTAAGGCCACCTGTGACCCATCCACTGTCATAACGAATGGATCCCCGGACAATGGGACTATCATGCGGCCATGATGACATGTTTTCTGACGTGATCTCGATGCGATCCTGTCCAATCGATGAGCCAGGAGTGTGAATACAAGCAAACAAGGAATGGAACAGGGACGGTGCTCACGAGGCCATCCTCTGTGAGGCATTCATGTGCAATTGGATAGAATGCAGTGTCACATGATTGTCGCACTGGCAGACAGCCCACGGTTTGCTCAAAATGTCCTAACGCCGTGACGACAATTTTGGGTAGATATGAGGTAACGTCCACGATCTGCGTGAGTACCGTGAAACAGCGAACAGCTATAGCAGCAACGAATGACACAAACCTCTAACCCGAACCGCGTGTCTGGTTTGTCGGAGCCAAACTGGAGGGAAAGAATGGTCAGGTGCGTACACGAAAAAGTTGGTCAGCTTACTCGATGCATGGCCTCGTTATAGGTCATAACATTGAACCTATCAGGCAGGGATATCTTCTCCATCTTCATCCATATAGCTCTAATCAAATCTTCGACAACGTCACGAACTTCGTGGCCGCCAATCCGCCACGGGTCGTCCTCCCCCAGATTGGGGTTTCCCCAAGAGACAAATGCCATCTCGAGATCAATCTGAGTAAACTCCGGCTGCCTATCCTTACGACCGTCTTCATCCCGGAAGCATCGCGCGAGCTGATAGTATCGGTCAATACCACCAGAGCACATGAGGAGCTGCTTAGGTTGCTGAGGGGATTGTGGGAGTGCGAAGAAGAGGGGCTCCTGGACATTGGACGTTTTTGACCGGCTCGCGAGGGTAGTTCTGGTTGGAACAAGAAACTCGCGAGCACCTTCAGGGGACGACTTGAGAAGAATAGGTGTTTCAACCTCGAGGAAATCTGGAATGTATGTCGTGCCGGAGGACCACAGGTAAAGATGGAATAGAAGCCGCGACACCTTGTTGGTTAAGCACGGTGCGCACGATATGGGCGACTTGACTTCTCTTCCGCAGGTTATCTGAGAGCTCTGGCCTACGAAGGTCTAGATATCGATATTGGCTTCTCAAGTCATCGTTTGCCTAGAGCGATCCAAAAATCAGAAACAAAATGGGCGTCAGAAAGCAATGCGCAAACCATGTTTTGAGTGTCTGAAGGGAGAAAGGGCATTTGGCGACTTGCGGGGTTGAGGAGTGTGAAATCTGTTACGGAAACCTCGACATCACCAGCGGGACCCTAGAAAGGAGGCCGATCGGGGAATCAGTGGTCCGAGAGCCTAAGGATTTAAAGTGCGCAATTACGGGACGGCGCTGCTTCTCTGGCCTTAAACGGACGTGGCCATGAATGAGTACGGTAGACTCGACAGGGATGCGTTCCAACTCGGTCACGGGGTTACTTTGTTGGCTGTGTCCATCGGGGAGAGGATCGCTCGTCGGGGCATGGACGACCAGCTGGGTTGTACCGTAAGAGTCCCTCAAAGGGAAAAAAGAAAGGGATATGGAAACTTTGCTACATGGGGCATGGGAAATGGGGTGAGTGGGCGGACAGGCGCCTTGCAGGGGACAGAGAGTCGGGAGGGAGGCTTACCGTTCTGGAAGGAGCCAACCAGCGAGGACGACGCGAGAGCCGACATCCTCAGAAGTGAGGGCGCCGCAATTGTGAGAACGCTTCGGAAACGGTGCTAGATCCAAGGGGAAGTCCGGATGAGGGGATGGACGATCTAGGTGAGGACGAAAAGGGACGAACCGTTCGACGGACGATGGAACAGACGGGAGTATATGCGTGGCAAAGAGAGTGAGCGCATGGAGCAAAGAGAGCTAAGCGCGTACACTTGTTTTTAAATACCCTCCCTCCAGTCTCCTCCCGGTGTTCCCCAACCCCACCATGTCTCTCCCTCGTCTCCCCATCGAGCTCTACGACAACATCGCCTCTCACCTCTGTCCTTCCGACCTCGCCGCACTCTGCCGCACCCACTCCCTCTTCTGTCCCATCGTGCAGCGCATCCTCTACCAACATCTCGTCCTCTCCTCTGCTCACCACAATCTTTCTGTCGTCGTCACTCTCTCCAACAATCCGTCCATTGCCCGTGTCGTGCGCACCCTCTCCATCACGGTGCACTCCTCCGCTCATGTCCTCCGTCCGTTCTACAGCGCACTAAGAGCCGCGCTCTCGACCATGTCCGAACTCACCACCCTTGATCTCTCTCTGGACACCAATGTCAACCCTAGCTGGGTCCTCACTCCACGCACACACCACGTCACATACCCCCATTTAAAAACGTTCACATCTTCCTTCCCATTTGATGCTCACGTAACCGACTTCCTTGAACGCACCCCAGCACTGGAAAGGCTCGAACTTGACACCGCACCCGTATCCGGCGCCGCGCCACTGCCCTTTCTCTCACATTCCGCGATTCCCCGTCTCGTCCACTTTATGGGTTCCTACCAGGCCATCAAGGTCATTGTACCAGGACGTCCCCTTGAGAGTATCCACATCCACGATGGCGACTTGTCAGAGGACGAGGTAGCGTGTCTCGCACAATCCACTGGCCACATCGCCGTCCTGGGAGCGATCACCTCCGCACTTCTTGTGCCCTTCCTCAAATCACTTGCAAGGCACCTTCCCTACCTGGCCTACCTCCGCCTCATGGCACCATTTCATGTATCCTTAAAACCATCCGATGACGTCCGTCCTCTTCTCCGATTCCTTCCTCTCAAACTGACGACTCTCCGATACAGACTTTCTACGAACAAGTCGCAACTACTTTAACTTCAATGCCTCAGCTGCTCGACTTTGAACTTTCGGGAATGCACTGGGGCTCTTCTTGTCAGGCTAATGAGGCAGGCAGGCGGATTTGGCAAGCTGCGCCCATCAGCTCCGTCCCTGATCACCATCTTGAGGACAGCTTGGACTTGACTTCGGATTTTGCCTTCGTGTATTGACCACCTGTTGTCATATACTTATTATCGTATTATTCCCACATGCTTGTCGTACGTCCGCTCCGCACACGCATTTTTCTCGGCATATTATTTTAGGAACCTCTGCGAATAATGCAAATCTTATCTCACACACCAAAGATAGATTCTGCTCCAAAGATAGATCCTGCTTATTTGTCACTCCTGGTATCCGCATCGTCCAGCTCTATCCCCTTCAGTTGACGGAGTGCCTTCCGAACGAAGTAAGAAGCACCAGACCACACAATCTGACCCTGATTAAAAGGAACTACAGTACCCGTTCCATAGCCGCTCCCCACGAACTGCGCCAACGTAACCCGATATGCTTCCCCGTCGACAGTAACCTGCGACGTCTCAAACTGCCAGTCGCTAGCGATCACTCCATCTACCGCAACGGTATTCGCAGATATGTCGTACTCGATACGACTCAGGTCAAACCCGAGGCCCAATCCGATTGCCTTGGTATACGCTTCCTTGATCGTCCAGATGAGGTAAAAGCGGTCAAGTGCCACGTTCTCCGGCACATCACTTGAGACAATGCGCTTCTCTGCATCTGTCAACTTCAGGGGGAGGGAACATGCAAGACGAAAATAGGAGAGGGGGAGCGCGTCAGCGGAGAAATAGGTGGGTCACACAGCCCCGCTAACCGTGATCTCTCCCACCGTATGCAGAAAGGATGCGATGTCTTCTGCCCCACGCGTCGGCACATGCACCTTCATCACGTCTACCCCAATCAGGAAGGCGGGGGGACCATGCTCCCCAGGCGCGAAGGCCATCGCCACCAACTCATTATCATGAGATACATTGAACCCGATTAGCGGAGGATCGATGCTCGCAACCTAAAAGCGACAAAAAGAAAAGAGGGAGCAGGGGCAGCAGATCGTGATTCATATTAAAACGGAGTAAGTATGAGATAAAAAAGGAGATACGTGCGAAGTAAGGCTTTCCCGCTTCCGTGGCAGAGAAGTGGATCTTGTCGGCGGAAACTCCTCGTTGCTCGCTTAGGAGCACTCTGGGCAGGAGACGGCCAATTAGGCAGCCTCCGGAGAGAGAGAGAAGTCAGGAGCGTGGGGGAGATGAGGTGATAGGAACTTACGACAAGCGTCCGCGCGGTGGTAGAAACCCCGGACGCGCTCGAGCGACGAGGCGTCAAGCAATGTCAGGGCGTTCTGATAAAGCTGCTGACAGTAGCAGTTTGAGTGATGGGCTTGTTATCGGCACGGAGGAGAACGACGACGACTTGCAAATTCATCCAGGAGTGTGGGGTGGTCGACGAGCCAGACGGTGGGCGTGGGCGAAGGCATAACCGCCGGCAAGGACCGGTGCGGTGGTGCGGTGTCCTGTGCTACGCTCTGCTGCTGTCTGCCGTCCCTCACCATGTCAGGATCCCGGAAATTCGTGACTCTTGGAATGTTTATCATAGACGAGTTTGCTTTCGCGGATGCCACTGGAACGCCAACTGGTCGCTCTTTATCCCCTCAGGAAGGGCTATAATTCCTCCCCCGTTCACACGCACTCGTCCGGCTTATTAGTTGTCCATTTCTCTACTCCAGATTGGCGGCGGAGGCACCTATGCCGCCATTGGTGCCCGCGTGTGGTAAGGGTTCCATGCTCCCCTCGAACGGGACGTTCTCCCGCCTACGGATATCGCGTGCTTTTTCTTTTCTTTTCAATAAGAATTCCCCTCTAGGTTGTCCGCGAGCGAAGTTGGCATGATCGTCGATAAGGGCGAGGACTTTCCTCAGCCAATAGATGCCGCATTGAAAACATACGGCGAAAGCATGTGGTTATTCAGAGAGCAGCCAGGCACTGCTACGACCCGAGCACTCAATTCATATACCGGTGATCACAGAGAGTACGTCCCAGGAGGTTATCATGCATACTCACGTACTCATCGCATCAATCTCTTGACGCGCGTCTTTGTTTTGCTTCCTCAAGCTTCCAATACCTAACCCCTAGGATACGTATAACACCTTGTGACCTGACGGACACCCCACTTTTCCGTCCGACGACACTGCATTTCATCTGCTCGCCTGCTCGCGCTGCCGTTATCATGTCTGAGGTCGCCCAAATTGAAGGCTGGTGTCCCGTGTCCGTATACGAACCCATACCAGTACGGTCGAGTCACCATCACCACCTGTGCCGTCGTGCCGACACAGGTTTAGGATAGATGCGTTCCGGAGGAGCTTCCCGCGCTCCGCGATGTCCTGCCTTTCATTTCTGTGCTTAGGTGCCGAATCTCTCGGACCATGCGTCCTACTTTGTTGAAACGTACATTTTGACCATCTTCTGTTTGATCGCACAGCCCTAATGCCGAGGAGGCTCTCCGACTTCTCTCACTCCCGCTTCCGCCGACGAAACCACTGATAGAACAGGCCTGCAACGCATTCCTTGATTTCGGTGTCGGTCATGGAGGCGCTGGCTGGGTTATCATCCGTAGTGGCGAGATAGGAGCCTTTATTGCCTGCCGTACCCAGCCGGGTAAATGGTTAGAACCTTATTGGAGAACCAGTGAACGTGTGGTTGATGTTACAGGTATATTCCACATGGTTATCTTGTAGTGTGGACGTCGGCTTACTTCTGCTGCCGTGCTGCTTACGAATAGGTGCCGGAAACAGTTTCTTGGGTGGACTTGCCGCCGGCCTTGCATTGAGAGACGGAGACGTTTACGAGGGTACGTGATGTCTAAATTACGTGCGCGTGCGCGTTCACGTACTCACCTGATACCAATTTCGCCATTTGATGAAATGGTTCAACGATCAGCTGCTCTTTTTGCGACAGTATCGGCATCGTACACTATCGAACAGCATGGTCTGCCCCGGATCACTCGGCCATCAAGCAACGTTTTGGGCGAAGAGTGGAACGGTGACTCACCGTGGAGAAGGCTGGAAGAGTTTAAAGCCCGATGTGCCAATGACCAGAAATGATACGCGACGTATTAGAGTACAACGGTGTCAGGCGATGTACGAAAAGACTAGAAATACACTGAGAGCAACACGACAAATAATAACTCATTGTACAAATCGTCCCACAGTCATAACCAAAGCGAGGAAGGGTCATTGCTGCTGAGATTCATACTTCGCTCTGCTCTCCGCGAAGAGTCTTTGTTGTTCTTCCCAGAGCTCTTCTTCTGTCTTACCCGACTGTTCCAACTTTGACACTTTCTTCTCCCGGTCCTGAGGAAAGGATCAGATCGAATCAGATAGGGACGAAAAAAAAGGATGCGCACCTTCTGTTGCTGTTTATGGTCCTTGAGGACGTCTTCGACCTCCTCCGTGAATGTTTCAAAGCCGAGCCTCTGGTATACAATGACCAAAGTCAATAATTGGACTGTCAATTGGTGCCAAGGGGGGTGAGCCCAAAAAGAAACTGAGGGCAGACCTTGAGAGCGCCAATTATATGCTCGGGGGCGATAGTCTTCTTCGAATCTTGCTCACAGATCTCGTTTGCTTCAGATGAAATGAGATGTATGAATTCTAGAAAACAAAGAAAACAACCCCCATCCGCGGGGAATGGAAAGGGAGGCAGGCGATGATCAATTTGCTAGGACACAAATGATTTGGAACGTGAGGGGGTAGGGTTTGGACGGACCGACACAGCATTCGATGATCAAGTCGCGTGTCTCCTTGGCACAAGTCACATCGTTGGGGAGCAGTTCTGTATACGTATTGTGCGTGCGTGTGCATGTGTACGTTGCGTGGAGTGCGTATGTTGCATGGGACAGCGGCGGCTTTTTGTCAGGGTCGCGGACATTTAAAGGCCGGCCGAGGGCGCAGAGAAGGACAACGAACCTGTGATCATTTTTGCGACGGTGGCCTTGGGGAGAGAGAGATCGTCGTCGGTGGGTGGGAGGCCAGAGTGGCCTTCGCGGTCTGACATGGCGGGGAAGACGGGCGGGCAGGCAGATGCAGATGAGCGCGTCGAGGAGCGAAGATGACTCGCCCTTTTTATTAATTTTACAAGTCCGCGTGTTCCCTCCACACGAGAACAATCATGTCCACCGTATGTAGTGATCTCTCTATTCTTTTTTTTTCTGCCTTTGCGTAAACTCATTTTCTTTTCTTTTTCGTCCGTAGGTCGCACCGGTCAATCCAAAGCCGTTCTTACAAGAGCTCACCGGGAAGCCTGTGTTTGTTCGTCTCAAGTGGGGGCTAGAATACAAGGGGTTCCTGGTCAGCACGGACCGCTACATGAACCTCCAGGTCTGCCTCATCGATTCTCCTTCACCACTTGCCACGCGTTCTTAACCCCCTTCTAGTTAGCCAATACTGAGGAGTTTCAAAACGGACAAACTAACGGGACTTTGGGCGAGGTGTTCATCCGGTACGGCCAGTCGTCTCTTTTACCCCAAGTCCACTTACCGATGCTTTCCCTCATCAAGGTGCAACAATGTTCTGTACATAATAAGTGGCCTTTCTCCATATTCCCGTCCATACATCCTTACCTATCCTGTCTCCACAGAGAAGCCCCTGCGGAAGAAAAATGAATATAAGAACCTCCCGAAGGTCAGCCCGTCTCATTACATTTTCCAGGCGAGAGGTACGCCTGAGACTCGATCTTGTACATCGCCTGTTTGCTGTGCGAGCGTTGCTCTGCTCTGGACCTGGCATATATATCTGCACCCAAAATGTATGTGTCATTGTATCGCCCATCGCAAAAGCACAACATTGTTCTTCCGTATTCGAGAAGGCTCGAAATAGTCATTTCTCCAGTATGAGCGTGTGTTGCATGAGTCACTCAAAGTAGGCACAGCCCCACAAGTGTTCCAAGGCGGTTACCCTTTTTTTTTTTCATAAATAGAGTAAAGTTACATATTCCCAAACCTTCCACATTACCACCACCACCACCTCCGAAACACATACGTCATTCCCCTCAAAACAAGTCCGCAATGGCAAAATCGACTCGCTCCAAAGTAAAGCGCGCCTTCCGTGCCAAGAAGCGCACAGAAGGCGTGTTCGCGGCCGCCGACGCAGCACGTTTACAACGACTCAACTCGAAGCTCTGCGCTCTCACCACCACCGCCACGGCCGTCCCCGGGGGAGAGGACAGCGAGGAGAAAGAGCAAGACGTGGATTTGCCAGGTTCGTGTTGGTTCGCCGCTTTCGGGCTCGTGGACCACCAGAACATCAGCCCTGCCCTCATGCAATGCCTCGGCTTTTCATCGTCCGCCTATTCCCTACACCCCATGAACTCATTCACTCTTTCACCATGCTCCTCCATTTGAGGTGATCATTGATCACAATGACGTTTTGCAGTGAAAGATGCAGAAGCCGGCGTAGATGTAGAGATGGTGTCATCGCCAACAGAAGGTTTGCTTACCCTATCGAATGTCAAAGTTTGCGCACTTTGTCTAATTTATTTTGTCTGCAATGTACTATACAGGGTTAGATGTAAAGACGTCAGAGAAACCCACAGGGAAAATTTCAACTCATGGACCAAGAGGGTCGCGTCGAGAACGCTGGAGAACTTCGAAGGGCATGACGCCGCGACCGAAGTCAAGGGGAATGAACAGACAGGGCACTGTCGCCTCACGGCACAAACCAGGGCGGTCCCACAGGCGGCGATAGAGCTGATTTGGAGTACATATGTTATTGCCTGATGTGCGTGTACTTGGAGTGCACATATGGAGGTACCATCCATTCTGTATCAGATTTCTCTGACGCGCGTGGGTAGCACCCCTACGGAAGGGCCAGAACTTTGCCCCGCGATAACAGTAGTACATTATACGCGCTTACAGTAAACCCATCGAGGATGTACGTTGGGAGGTCTAGTCTAATGGATCATCAATGGCACCAGACCGCAACAGTGCTATCTGCCCCTGTGCTGAGTAACCATGGGTGCTTCGGTACCCATTTGACTTGCAACACGCCTAGCCCGTCACGTACGTCATGCCCACGCAGGATTTTGAGCGGTACGATAAGTGGATCTGTGAGCAGGTCACTGTACACACGCGCGTGGAAGACCTGGATCGAGCCGTCGTCTGATGACGATGCGAACAGTGGGTATGAGGGATGAAAATGCAATGACCGAATCGCACGAGAATGATATCTACCGGGGTGTACGTGAAATGAATAAGCTGGACGTAGTCGTGCAGAAACGCATTTGGCATACCGAAGAATTTTGTAAGGCTTGTCATTGAGTTCGAGGTCGAACCAGCAAAGCTTTCGGTCATAGCCCCCGACGATCAAGTGGTCCCCAGATGGATGAACGTCCATCGACGAAATCCAGCGTATGCCAGGAATTAGCATTTTCAAGAGCTTCTGCTCGGCCAGGTTATAGATCCGAACATAACGTTGCGTCTGTAAACAGCCGTAAGTTCAAAAAATATATTCAAAAGCGAGTGCGAATGCACGGACTGCAACGAAGAAATGAGGCTTTGAGGGGTGGAACAGGACGAGCTGCACAGAACCCTTGATCTTCTTGAATGGAGCCTGGGAATGTCGGCGCGATACCTGATGGATCCATACTCCGCCCTGGCCCCCTCCACTGGCTTTAAGGATTATCAGCATGAAACATGGAAGGGATCGGAGGAATGACTCACAGACGGTGGCAAAATAATCACCCTTGCGGTGCCATGCTACATGTTTGACCAGACCCGAGGATGGCGGAAGTTCTACGGACAGAAGAGGGGTCTCGAGGGTAGGCACCTTTGGAAGGTCGACCCACTTCACCAAAGAAGGGGTCGCCGGAGTAGACGGGAGTGTCGCAGGATTGAGAAGCGCCCGGGTAGCGGTAAGGATCGCTGGAGGGAGATTAGGCGGGATGAAGAAGTGAAGCTTTTCCTCGCTGGTATTTTTCTCAGTCACGGGTGCACGCGAGTAGGTGCAAAAGGAACCACCTACGTTCCGACCACGAAGAAGCTCACGTCGGTCCGTGGGCACCAATCCACCGCACCGACCTTCTCACCAAGTGACCATCGCTTCACTTCGCGGCCCACGATGACCTCCCAAAGACATACAATTCCCTCCTCGTCTGCGCTCACAGCCCAAGCACCATCTGGGCTAATCGATACGCAGCGCACTCGTCCTCGTACATGTGCAAAGCCGAGAGATTTGTAACTGGGGAATGGCCGCAGGGTATTTGGACTCGGTAGCTTCGGAATCAGGCTGTTGGGGTCGATGTTCAGTTTTGTTCGTTGAATCCGCGGCGCGAGATAAAGATCCAGTTGTCGACCAAAGCGCTCCTGGATGATCTGGTCGTACGCGGGAACTAGTCGTAGCGAAGAGTACTTTTGCGGGAGGTAATCACGTTCGCGGTCCTCTTTCTCGGTGGATTCCCACTCCTTTCGCTCCTCCTCCGTGGGCAGGTACTCTTCCGGAGGATTGTACGATTCAGAGTGGGTCGGAAGACGTAGCTTAGGTGCTGGGAGCGGGGGTGCATGAACGGAAGAAGGTTCATCATTCCAGATGGCAAAGAATTCCCGCTGCGAGGAAGTCGTTTTTGGTTTTGAGGGGAGAATGCGGCCTTGGCGGATGGCGCGCACAATCTTCATGACCTAGGTGTCGAATAATTGAGGTTGAGGGTGTCTCAAATGGAGAGAGGTGTCGAATCAAACCTTTTGCTTCTCCCATTTACTTGGAACCCAGCGTCGTTTGGGCTCTGGTGCAGCGGAAAGTGGCATGACCTCCTCTTTACCCTTCCCAGTAAACCATTCAACTGTAGGCTGATAGGGATCGTAGCTGGCGTCTGGGTTCTCGAGAGACTGCAGCCGGCGAATAATGTCCAGCTCCTCAGCCGTTAAGGGTTTGTCCGTCTGGGTGTTTTTGTCGAACGCCGAAGTCCTACAGGACTATCAGCTAAACGATGACATTGAGAAGGACACGATCTCACCATGCTGAAGGGTCATCAACAGTCTTCAAGAATTTGTCCAGCTCATCTCCACGAGCCGGTTTGAGGACTTTCTTGCCATCAACATCGTACCCTATGTGAGGCAGATCGTCATACCAATGTAGTGGTACGTTTCCGACACGGTTTGGTGCCTTGAAATAATGAATTATCAAGTCAGTAAAAACAATAGACATTAGGAAAGCACGCACATCTTCGGTGGACGAGTCTGAGTCATAGTCTGGTTCTATCTCTGGATAGACTTTTTTTGGATGCCCAGTGATATCCGAGATGGCTGTCTTAGCCCTTGGAAATATGTGAAGATCGTCATCAGACAACGCGTCTTCATCATCTTGTCCTCCCTCTTCACTCTCCGAACTATCATCGTCATCTCTGGGCGACTGTTCACCTTCTTCATCCGTGTCTGAGCCCGCGTCGATCTCAGGGAACGCGTCGACACCGTCACTGTCCGACTCTTGCACAGGTCCGTCCTCGTCTTCATCTCCGCTGAGCAAGTCCAGTCCTCCGTCAGGAAAGTGCTCCGAGTCGCTACCATCCGACGACTTCTCTTTTATGGGCTGCTTGCGTTTTCTATGAGGGGCAAGAGGTGCCATTTCATTTTTTTTCCTTGGTTGGTCGAGGAACGGGAGGCTTTGAAAATAATTCTCACGAGTCAAGTGTATCTTAGATTCGATCGGGATCCCACTCTACAGCTCGACCAGCCAGGATGGTGCAATACGGAGGCGGTATGTTCACGATACAGTAAGGGATTCCTTGCATAACGCTCACCCTCTGCGCGTACAGACGAAGTTTCGGCCCTCGTACTGGACATTGGCACGTCTACGCTCCGCGCCGGGTATGCGGGGGACGACACACCAAAGGCGATCATCCCCACGTCGTACGGCTTCCTTCCCGTCGCTCGAGATGGAGACGTCGCCATGACCGAAGCAGACACGGAGGCAGATACAGCGCCTCCAAGAGACGAGAGCAAACTGTTCATCGGACAGCATGGGCCGTCCGTCTGGCGAGAAAACATGCAGATTGGGAACCCCATGAGCGAGGGATTAAGTGCGTGTGGTTTATCTCCTCTTGCATGTACGACACGACTAACGGGCTACTCTCTTGTTCCCCTCAAGTCACCGACTTCAAGATGATCCCGTATATGGTTCGCCACGCGCTGAAAAACGTCCTCAATTGCAAAGCGGAGGAACATCCCATCCTCGTCACCGAGCCTGCCTGGAACACACCCGCCAACCGCGAACGCATGGCCGAAATTATGTTCGAGGAGTTTCAGGTGCCTGCATTCTACATTGCGAATACAGGCGTATTAAACGCGTCCGTTTGAAATCTCTCTTTGTCTGATTTGGAGCCGTCTGTGATGACCTGGGAAACCCCCTCCAGTTTTGCCGCAGGGAAAGGTTCCGCGTTGGTCATTGACATAGGTCATTCAACGGCGAGTGTGACCCCCGTAGTGGACGGCTTCGTTCTCCGAAAAGGTATTCAAAAAAAGTTCTATACCGACCGTTCCTCCGACTGACCGAAATTAATGCAATAGGCCTCGTCCACTCGGCTCTCCCCCAGCTCGTGTATGCACATGCGAAGCACACCCTGATCACGGCGAGTCACAACCATCCACCAATCCAACTATTCTCCCACCAACTCATAGCAAACAAAACCGTGCGTCTTCTAAATCCGGCATACCTTCTCACAGATCTAACCGTACAACGTAACAACAGCCCGTAGAGTCGGGGGCAGGCCCGCGCTTCACCCTGCGGGAGGACCGCTTCGCAAAGACAACACCGAGCCTCGCGTCGCACTACGAAAACCGTGAAGTGGAAGAATGGATACAGAGCGTTGCTGGTGTGCTTGACCAGGGCTGGAACGACCAGTGCGCCTTCCTTCCTTCCTTCCAACCAACGTCCCCGAACACAGTCATCTTATCGCTGAGACAAACCCCTATAAAACTTTCGTAGAGCTGCATCGCAGAGGCCCGTACGCCACTACGAGTTCCCGACTGGGTTCAACACCTATTTCGGGCCAGAGCGTTTCCAAGTTGGCGAGCTGTTCTTTGCACACTCCCGCGAGCTCGTCGTGAGTTCACCTTCCCATTTTCCCTGATGTTTCACTCTCCCTAATTGTACACGTAGGCATCAAATCCACACCTCCCGCGCACTATCCCCGCGCTGATATCGCAAGCGCTCATGGCATGTGACCCAGACATGCGCCAAGTCCTCATGGGGAATGTTGTGCTTGCTGGCGGCGGGAGCCTCTTCGCGGGCCTCGGCGAGCGCCTGAACAACGAGCTCGTCCGCAACTTCCCGCACGTCAAAATTCACGCACCTGGCAACCCAGCCGAGCGAAGATATGGTAGCTGGCTTGGCGGCAGTATCCTAGCGAGTCTCGGCACGTTCCACCAATTATGGATTAGCAGAGAGGAATGGCAGGTAAGTTTTGCCGTGTTTCGATGGCGTTCCGCGCTAACCTTTTTTTCTAGGAACATGGTAAACCGATTGTTGCTCAGCGATGTAAATAAACTGTTCCAGCTGTCTGTCCACCTTATCCCCTCCGTTTCATGTCGTACTCGACAGTGTACTTGCCTCAGTTTGACAGATTCAGAACAAAGAGCACCAACACGTTCCTGTCACATTTTCCAACTGACTTACGTGATATACATGCCCAGAACCAGGCATAAAGGCCTGGGACAAAAATAGCGGCCGCAGGGATTGCAAGCAATCATGACGACGGCAGCGAAATATAAAACTCGAGAGTATCCAGAAAGAGTGGAGCAGGAGGATACGGGCAAGTATAACCGCAGATCGAACAACGCCATCAGACCCCTGTAACTTTACCAACCTCGCAACGACACCTCCGGATATGCACAACACACTGACAATAAATAAAAGAAACGAACGGAAGGCGAACCAGTCTTGAAGACTCTGAGAGTCGTCTGGAAACGGTAAATGAGTGGCATGAGGACCTTTAGTATGCCTCGACGACGTCGCGACGCTCGCGGGCATCCATTAACGCGCCAAGGCCGCCGATGGCCTTGCGACGGATGCGGGTCGCAAAGTTACGAGGGCCAAGTTCGTCCGCCCCAGAAGGCGGTCCGCGAGGTTGCCTGACTGGCTGGCTGAGCACGCGCTGCGGCACAGTAACCGGCATAGTAGGAACAGCAGGCGAAGGGCGGCCAATGCCGAGCCCCTCATAGAGTTTCTTGGTCGCCTCTTCGCGCGGCGAAAGGGGCGGACGGTCAAATGAGGAGCCCGAGTTGGGAGTAGAGGGTGACGAGTGCGAACTGGACTTGGAGGATGACTCGGTCGAGGTGTCATCCGCATCCGTATCATCAATCGCAACGGTTGGTAGGGGCTGTGACGTGGCCGGAATAAATCGTAGAGGTTGAGGTCGAGTGCGAACCGGGCTCGTATCAGCTGTTGCCAGCGGAGACGACCGACATTCCTGTGGAGGAGGTGACACCCGGACACTAGGAGTCAGACCAACGTTGATGGACGCGGCCCTATTCCCGCTAAGAACTGAATTGTTATTACCGCCACGACGCCAGGAAGCTGCAGTGTCCGACTTGGAAGGCGGAACAGAATTTGTAGTGTTGTTCGAAGTAGGAGCGCCGAGAGAAGTGCCACCACTGGTAGCAGGGGCGGAGGACAACAGGAAGTTACCACGAGGAAGGGGGCCGGTGTCTTCCTCAGCCAAACCAGGCAGGATGGTACGGCTCCCGAACTTGCCTCCCAGAGCAGCCGTCATTGGAACTTGATCATCACCCGGGAAACCGAGTTGGGAGCGGAGCAACTCGCCTTGGCTGGGCCGACGCAACTGGGTGTTCAGAGTGGTCTGTTGAAAATCAAATGACTGTGTTGTTGGAGCGGCAGAAGCGGGGGACGTGAATGATCGACCACTCTGCTGGCGACTCTGAGCGAACAGCTCGGCTTGCAACTGCTGGGCCTGGAGAGCCTGAAAGGGATCATCAACAACGAGAAAGGGTCGAGAGGGCAAAGATAACGAACCTGCATCCGGATCAGCTCGAGCTGCATCAATTGCATTTGCAAGGCCTGTTGTTGAGCTTGTAGTTGGGCATTGCTAACGGCAGGGTTGGAATGAGGAATTCCGGACATCAAGCCACCAGTAAGGTGACCCTGCTGATAAGAGAACCTGTTGGCACCACCATCAACTGCGGCAGTGTTGGGAGGTTGATACGCCCTCTGCTGTGGATTGATATACATGTTGTGGGAGAACATGTCAGACAGCTGGTCGTCTTCTTCGCCGAAAGACGGTTGGTTGTAGGTGGCCGAGGTGAAACGAGATGGGATGTTAAACGAGGCACCAGGAGCAGCAGTGTAGGGTACACCGGTGACAGGGTTGGAGCGAACGCCGCCGGTACGAAGACCAGCAAGGAGGGAAGCGCGATTGGTGGGAGCCGGGGCGGAGGCCATGTGGAACTGAGGAAATGGGCAGAGGGCAGTAGTGAAAGATGGGCGGTGTGGGGACGCAAAGGACCAGGGACAGCGAGCGGGTGATGGGGAGAGCGATAAAGGGACGAGGTGGAAAATACAAACTGTGGTGATGATCAAGTCAGGGCGGCTGACACGGGAGGGGACGGGCGCAAGAGGAAAAGACCGACTTTAAAGCCCGATGGAGGAGGGGCAGAGTACTAATGAAGAAATGTAATGTGTGGATGGAAGTTTAGGGAAACACACTCCGTTAAGGAGTCGGTGGATGGATCTTGGAGAAAGACAAGGAATTATAGGACAGATGCGAGTGGCCGCGATAGAGATGGGAGGACAGGATTTGGCTAAAGTTTTTTTGTGGCTTTCTGTATGGAGTATTTTGTGAAGAAAAGAAGAGAAATGAGAATAGAATGAAGAAAAGGGGGTGGGGTCGACCGAGAGGGAGAGAGAAAGAAACGATCAAGGCGAGATGGCAAGTGCGATGATGAATTACCCTACGCGGACCCCAGCTACCCGCCCCCCGGTCACAGGTGTTTCTTAGCACTCGCCCGCACCCGCCCATCAAACACTGCACTCCCTATCATCCTGTGCGCCGTATGAAACGGGTTCATCATCGTCTGCACCGTCTTCAATCACCGCAGTCCATCCAGCAGAGCCCGCTTACCTTCACGTACAGCTCCCATACCTCCGCAAAGAACGCCCGGATCCCCTCGTCGTTCTTACCCTCGTGCAGCAGCACGAACTTCATATCTTTGTTATCATCATCAGTACAATAGTCGTCCTCATTTCCGCGGATCTCGCTTACTCCCAGGCGTGACAAATGCTGACACCGTCCACTCATTGAACTTGTCCACTGATTTGAGATACCTGTCAATCAATCAATTGTTATCCAGCCACAGTTAGCTCTTTTGTTTCACTTACATCCCATTGTCTCGCCGCACCACATCCTCAATCACGTCTAAGCTCGCATTGGCAATCATCTGTATCACATGTCGATCCTGCCCCCCGCCCATTCGGACTCCGCCCCCTTGCGCGCTCGTCTGCACAACGCTAGATGCCCCAGATAAGGCCGTCAACGTCCCCGCAAACGCAGATGTGGACCATGCTGGAAGATTGGCGGACAGAGCGGACGGTGCCACCTGGCTCGCCTTTGCAGAGAAATGAGTGAGACTGTAAAGCGGCGTGTCTGATGGCGAGAGAAGGAAGAGATGATGGGACATGGCCTTCTCTCTTCTTCCCAGTTGCTTCGTCGTTGTCACCTTTAATAGCGTCACGTGAGATATATTCCACCATCTCTGCTCGCTTCAAAAAAGTCTTCAACATGCTCATCCGCATCGCCTCGCATGCTATCCTGAGACCGGCAATGCCTGCATTTCGCAGCAGTAGCACACACATATTCCTGAGACATGCACTGTACAACTCACGCGTCTCGCCAGTCCATAAATTCCACGCCACCAGCTTTCTCAGCGCCACGCATAGAGCTGCCTCGCACACCCGCAGAGACTGGAGACCACCAGGAACATTCCAGAGAGTGACCAGACGGTTCAATACCATCCCCCCAAACTACATCATCTTCGGCATCCTCGGTATCAACGGCGTCGTCTTCGCCGCATGGTCCTACGTCCAGTTATTCCAGGTGCGTCTGCCCTGTCCGTCGAGCGTTTCGCGGCTCACTCTGCGCAGGGCAGAGACTATAGGATTGGTACACCGCCACCGAGCGCGAGATGGCTCGCGTACTGGTTACAAGATAATTTCCTGAATAGCTACGAGAACCTGCGTAGAGGCCGATTGTACGTCCAGTCCGCTAAAACAAAAATTCTTGCAAATCTCCCGATGTTTTATCCCGCAACCAAAGAAACCTGAGCTGACGCCTCCCATTCCCTCGCGCACACGCGTTCGTCCCATATATGTTTTATGTTTCTAGCTGGACCCTCGTCACGTCTTCCTTTTCGCATGCCGATCCGGGTCACGCGCTTCTCAACGGTCTCACATTCTGGTTCTTGGCCCCGGTCGCACTAAGGGTGCTCGGAAATGCACAATTCCTCGTGCTCTATCTCGGAAGTGCGTTTTTTTCCCCCACCTTTTCGTAGTAAACTACAATGCCCCGGAACGAACGTTAACCACAACTTTCAGGTGGCGCCTTCGCGAGCCTCTCGTCGCTAGCATGGAACAAGCAACCCAATTACAATTCGCATGGTGCGAGCGGTGCGCGTTGTTTCCTCTTCCCTAAACCTCGTCGAATGTTCTCCCTTACTGACCCTACAACATCGTCGTTCTTACATTGCCCTTCTTCCGTACATCGTCCATGATGCAGGCGCGGTATACGCTTTGGCGTCCTTCTTCGCCTTTGCAGCACCAAATGCACGCTTTCTTCTCTTCTTCGTGGTGCCCATGCCCGCATGGGCCTGCATCGGCGCCATTGCATGCTTTGACGCCTACAACGCGGTCACCCGTCGGGTTCGTCTTTTTCGCTGTTTAGCAGAAATTCCTCAACTATCTTACATGCTATCGCTGAAACTCCTTTCATGCACAGTTCTCTACTTTGGACTCGGCGGGACACGTTGGCGGACTGACAGCTGGCGCCCTCTACTGGTTGCTGCGAACGAGATTTAGGCTTCGCTGAGTTGATGCTAGAGATACGGGCTTAAGACAAGTAATCGCGTGCAGCTGCGCCATGGTCTCTGGATGTGACATCTGAATCTCATCGGAAAAGGGATATACGCTCGGCAATGCTCCGCGGTACTGCTATTAATAGACGTAAACACAGTTACAGAGAAAAAAAGTGGTATAATAAGAGTAAATGTCACGCCAACGAGAGTGATAATGGTTCACCCGAAGAGAGTACTGTAACCCATAAGATCATGTGAGGGACCGTGCAGACGCACGAATCGGGGTGCCCGTCCTCCCATCCAATCTGCGCATCTCCCGCTCGAGGCGATCAACGCTGCCCGAGCCTGTCATCCCACGCACTCCATGCTTGTCAAACAGATATGTCAGTAAGTTCTTCTTGTCGTCTGCCAGTCCGTCGAGCAGCGCGAACAGGTGGGCATCGTCACGCAGCACGACCTGCGCCGCGATGATCGCTGCTGCGGCCGCCTCGCGCACGACGAGCGACGTCGTGTCCGTAAGCGCCGCAACGAGTGTGTGCTTCAAACGCGGTAGTTCCTCTTCGAGGACTTCCGCGGGTAGGCGCAGCGCAAACTTGGCGAGCGCAATGAGACCAAATGCGTACGAGCTTGCCTTGGTTTCCTCCGAACATGATGGCGGGATCGGGCTGGCTCGGAAGGACACAAGAGCGGCATGCAGGATTGTCAGGCCGTAAACTGCCTCGACGCGCGAAGTGAGGGCGTCGCGGATTGTGTTTGTCGCCTCAAAAACCTGATGGGTGACTTCGTCGATATATTTCGGTGGGTAGCTGGTTTATTGGCTCACCTGTTGTTTGTTGGAATACCTGACCGTCAAGAGAATCGTGAAGACCTCTGTCTCATGGCCTTCCATCGGTAACGTCAAGTATTCTAGCATCTCCCACAGTACAATCAGCCCGTACTGCAGTAACTCCTCACCCTTGCCAAGTATGACGATTAGAGCCTGGAATAACACCTTCAATGAACACCCTCACCTTGTCTGGCGACAGGAACTTCTGCAGTGCATTGAACAACCTGCTGAAGCTCCTATTTTCCGTCCACAATTCGGGCTTAAGAGAAGGAAGGATGCCAGCGCTTGAAATGAAAGGTGATGGGCTCGCAGGCATCGACAGACTAGAACTCAAGGGGGAGATGGCATCCACGGAGGGGTGCGCAACACAGAACGTCGCGAGTTTCTTTAGCGTTGATACATCCCCAGTTCCCTGGTCGAGCGCCGTAATGTATCCCTGCAACTCCGTGGACGCATCGATTGTATTCGAAGCAAAAAGGGGATTGCGCTGATTGAACACTACGGGGAGAGTTCATCCAAGAAAAACAAATAAATAGCGGTGGTACGTACAGGCAGTACGTTTCCTCCACCAGGTACCGTCTGCCCTTGCCGTCGTCGTCCTGAGCATATCAGTCATCAACGAGGGCGCCCCTTGTTGCATTGGGCTATCTCGGAACGCCGCCGCCTGTTTCCGGATGGCAGCACTTTGGTTAACTGGCGTTGACGGTGGACGCATCTGTGCCATCAGCGACGGGATTTGTACCTTCGCTGTGTGAGACGCCGTCGTGTTATTGAGTAACAACGACGCTGGCGGCTGGGCCACTCCTTCCGGTTCGACGAGCTCGAGGAGGCGCTCCGCAGCACTCTGTGCCTGTTCCGCCCTTGCGCGTAGGGCATCCTCCACAACGGGCTGTGGCAGGCTCACAGGAGGAGAGACTGAGCCCGACGACGGGTCTAAGCCAGGTTGATGTCCATTTGAAGTCGGGGACTGTGAATCTGTACGAGATTTGGGTTGAGGCTCCGGGGGGAATTTCTCATATGGCGAAGAAAAGGAAACGAGGTTCGACTCGTCCATATCCAAATCTGAGTCTGCATCATCAGGGAGGGGTATCGCAATCGCGGTGAGCAGGTCGTTATTAGCGGGATCAGTGTCGTCAAGATCTTGCAAATACAGCGACCGGCCGAAAGAGGCTGATCGCTGCTGCTGCTCGTGCTCGTGCTCGGCAGAGCGCCTCGAAGCAGAAGACCGCAAGGTTTCGCTTGTCGGTTGTGATGGCGGCGAGGACGGCAGCGCAGTCTGTATGGCTTGTCGGAGTACAGAGCCGCGGGGAGGTGAAGAAAATGGCACTGGAACGACACGATGACCCAGATACGACGCGGAGTTACTTGACTCGCCCGATGACGTCCGCGAGTGCGACGTAGTGGTCATATTTCTTGATACCGTTCTTGTCCTGGGAGGGTGGGTTGAAACCCTTGAACGCGACGGAAGTGACGGGGAGGTAGGAGTTGCTCGCCCAGACACACTCCCGGTGGATAGCGAGGGGGAGAGAGAGCGCTTCGGTGGGGACATGGTACGCGCTGCAGACGTTGCTTGGTGTCGCAGTGTAGGGGGTGCTGTTGCAATAACCTTAGCTTTCGCCCGACTTGCAGCAATGGCAGCCGCCAAGCTGCTCTTCTTCGCCTGTGGAGTCGACGGTTGAACTTCCGGAAGATCTTGTTGGTTTGGACACGCCTTCTCCAATTGTTTGCGGCTTGTCCCGTCTTGTGCTTCCAAAACCATTCGACCTCGCTCCTTCCATAAGGCTTCGAAAGACCAGAAGGCGGCACGAGCGTTTTGACGCGCACCTGCGTTTGCGTCTGTCAGGGCCTTCTTGATGCACTTCTCCAGCGTGTCAAACATGCCGGACGCCTCGACCATGGTTTTCGCGCGCGACCCGTGAAAATCCAGATATACTTTGACATGCTCAATGTTAAGCGAGCGCCCCTGAGGTGTTTTGTCCTGCAAACCAGTCCAGAAGATAGGGACGACCGTCCGGGGTTGTGGGGAGGTGTTTTTGATAATGATATCCGCTGTAGCCTGAGATGTCTGCGCCACGATCTTCTTTGTGAAACCAGCCATCCGCAAGAGGTTGGAAAGGATAGTATCAACGTAGGGGTCGAGTCCTGTCCCGAGCGCCACCGCGAGCTCGTTGTAAAGTGAACAAGTGTTCGTCGCAACTATAGTTCGCAAGCTGGCAAGCTAGTCCACAACGATGTCACGAATGGCCCACATGGAACTTATTCAATACATACCGTTTTCAGAGATGCATCGATGAAAGACTTGAGGTGTGAAATAAACGTCTCTGCATAACGAGTGTGGACGTCGCCCTTGAGCATACCTCGCATTCGGGTGACCGCTCGATCCCGGGAAGCCCAATTATGCTCAGTCTCTTTGCCCTAACAAAAGAGTAAGGGTGAGAGAGAAAGTAAACAGAACCGGTCTCACCTCGAAAGACTTGAGCATTTCAGCGAATTCGGTGTCTAAATCTCTACTCGAGGCGACCTTTGTTGTCGTTAGTCAAATGGAGGATAGCAGGAGAGCCGCACGCACATAGACTGCCTGTACATTAGCCGTTGTATCACCTCCACTGGGGATTGGGGAAGCCGCGGCCGCACGACTGTCGGGTCTTGACAATTCCTTGACACTGTTATGACTGGCTGTCCGTGACACAGTGCTCGGACCTGGCGCAGGGAAGTCCGATCCACCAACAGATTTTTGTGCTTGGAGGGCCAAACTTGGAGGAACATACTCCTTTTTTGTCGCCACTTGGGACTGCGATGCACCAGGGGCCTCGGTACCTTCGCCCGCAGCCGTGCTTCCGTTGTCGGAACCAAGCACTTTGGTCAGTACAGTGTCGACTATGGTCTTACGTACTCCCTTCTTCGCCAGTTCACGTTTGAGATCTGCACGCGCGGCATCCGAAGCTCCAGGGCCGGTAAAGAGAATCACCACAGAAGTCTTAGCGGTCTCGCGTACAGTAGAATCGCTGTCCTCGAGTGTGCCGACAAGCAAAGGGAGGTAGGGACGGATGGGGAAAAGGTGATGTGCGCGCCGAATGTCGACTAAGGTCAGAACGGACTGAACAGACGTCAATGATGCATCCGAGTTTGAGAGTCTCATGTGAAGGTTACCTGCTCACGAACTCTCCAGGCTTTGCTTGTAAGCCCGATTTCTTTCAAAAGTCGCTCAAACGTCTGCAACGCAGTTTCCTGCGTCTTTCCACTTTTCGAGGCCGTCAAGGTCGACCCACCGCCTGCACGGAACGCGAGCCCACCGAGAATCGCCAAGCTCTCGCGTGCTTTCTCGCGTGATTTTTCTCGAGCATCGCCGAGGCGGTCGATGATTCCACCAGTAGGAAGGAAGGCGATCAACGCTTGTCGGAGAGTATATGAATCAATGGAAGAAGAGCCAGCAGATGAAGTGGAGGCAGAGGCGGATGCAGATGGTGCAACGGAGCGCGTTTGAACGTTAGAGAGGAGGAGTGGAAGGAGAGACGGAAGCGCGGAAAGAGTTGCGGCCTGGAGGTGCTGATGCGAAATTCGGAGGCATGCCCGGAATGTTTGAATGACAGCGTCAGCGTCAGGGATCTATCGGGAGTTGGTAAGAGTGTGCGGGTTTTCTGGTGACCAGCGTACCGTTGCACCATTCTCGAACTCTGCTTGCAATCTAGTCATAGAATCGATTTTCACTTCCACATCTGTTGGAAAGGAAGATGAGCGGGTAGAAAGGCATCTTGGGAGAGCGTTGGGACTTGCCGCTAGCTTTACACTGCTGAAGGAGCTTTGAGACGTTAGATTCGTCCATGAGATGTGAGCATAAAAATAGTTGCGTCGGCTGGAGAGTTCAAGTTCAAAGTTCAAATTCGCGCCTTTCGCGTCAAAAGATCGCGTCATAAACAGGTTTATTCAGTTTAGTAATCCCCACATCTCCCCCACTCTCAATTTCATTTGTCTGAATGGCCAAGCGTCCTCTCTGGCTGGATATGATCCCGAATCCGTTGTTTCTACGGAGCGCCCACAACTCCCGTTTTAGAAAGTCCCCATGAAAACTCGGGAAGCTTACAAGATGTTTGAGTTCAGGAAACTGGCCTTCCACCTTTCTATCCCACACCAAGATAGGCGGTGCGTCCTCATTCACCGTGAGCCATATCCGGAAGCGACCAACAGCATCATCTGAGTTCAAAGGTACTATTGTGATGCTCTGGAGTACCGGAGGTTCGAACGTCAAGAACAACTCGGTGGACGTCCATGTTGCCCGATGAAGCCTTGCACATACCACTCATTAATTTCTTTCCGCATCACATCAAGCCCAGTCCTGTACTCACCAGCGACACTGGGTGATGATATATCCATATTAACCATCGAGCAGCAGTGAAGCAGTTTGTGCGGGGCGCTCACTCTATTACAAAATTCTATAATAACGCTGCGAGGTGCAGAGGATCTAGGAGCAACAAAAGTAGACGGATCCGTTGGATTGTACGTAGGTTGTTGATTTGAAGATGGGACACAATCCGCGCAGACATCTGAGGATGCCATGGTGGTGCTAGATCAAGTTAGGCGCCACGTGCCTCGATCTGTTGACGCGTTGTTTGGTCAATCGCGTCTATCGAGGGTAAACGTCGATGCTGCTCAGTCCAGTCCACGCCCATGAACCCGCCAACTCCATCTACATCACCGACACCATCATCCTTGGTATGGCCAATCCACAGTCAGTGTTTTATTTTGAGGACCTTTCCACTCGTTGACGGCCATATCAGTTGAGGTGCGCCTCTCTCCGACCTCCACCGCTCGCTTCGATACAATTCGCAACGCCGTTCATCAATACATTTGTAAATCTTTTGAGACAATTGCTCTTCCATCAAAGCTGGATGGCTGGGAGGACGTCCCTGTGCTTGCTTCATCCGTCGAGCAGATAACGGCCTGCGAGTCATCCTCTCCGACATCATATCTTCCCGTAGCACAGGCTTCCCTCCAGATACACGTCTATCAACCGACAGATGGCGATACTGTTGATGGATTTTCTGCTGGATTAAGTAGCGATGGCGAAGAAGTCACGGCTGCCAGTGTATGCGAACTACCCAGCAGGCAGTGGGAAGGTCTCTGGGACAGTCTGATATTCTCCGACGACACAAAATCTAGGCTCTTGGACTACATATATGCGACCGTACTTTTTAGCGATGCCAATGTCGACTGTAAGTTTTGATTCACAACTCCCGATGCGTTCACATAATATACTCATAGTCAACATCGTATCCTGGAATCGCGTCGTACTCTTACATGGGCCACCTGGAACAGGAAAGACATCCCTCTGCAGAGCTCTCGCACAAAAGCTCTCAGTACGACTATCGCACCGGTGTGTGCGCCTATCGCGCTGTTCGCCGTTTTTTTTCCCTGTCGCTCATTGCTCATAGTTATCCTCAATCTCGTCTACTCGAAATCAACTCCCATTCACTTTTCTCGCGTTGGTTTTCCGAGTCAGGGAAACTAGTGCAGAAGTTATTCGGAAGTGTCATGGAACTTGTCGAGGACGAAGACACCTTTGTCGTCGTTCTTATAGGTACCTTCTTGGCTTACACTGTAACTTTCTTCGTATTGTCTATTGATGTTCGCACTTACAGATGAAGTCGAATCACTGACTGCTGCGCGAGCAGGTGCAATGGCTGGTACTGAACCTACAGATGCATTGCGGGTAAATTGCCACTATTTTATCAGTCGACATCCCATTTTTAAGCATAAATCCACAGGTCGTGAATGCCCTACTTACACAACTCGACAAACTTCGACATAAGAAAAATGTACTGGTCGTATCCACCAGCAATCTTGCGAAGGCGATTGGTCAGTAATGGACCTCGGCGTAGCCTGGTCCAACATGCTCAATTCCCTTCAGATTCCGCCTTCGTCGACCGTGCGGACATTGTGCAATATATAGATCTTCCACCGCCCGAGGCCATCTATGTCATCTTGCGCAGTTGCCTCCTCGAGCTCACCACAAAGGGCGTAGTTGCCCCCATTGTACGTTGCTTGCTTATTCTCCTGGGAGAGAACATTCCCTCAATGACTCATAGGACGTTCCATCGTTGGAAGAAGCACGGTACTTCGAACGCACGACGGTCACCATCGACCCCAGTGTGGCATCTCAGCGCCCAAGACAGATTGCAATCCATCTCTTTCGGCTTGCTCAGAAATGCAGGGTAAGCCATACCTGTAATGTCGTTCACTCATAGGGTCATATCAAGTCATTTGAAAATAGGACCAGAAGATGTCTGGACGATCACTCCGCCGCTTGCCTGTCCTTGCACATGCACGGTATATCAATCTCGGCTATGCATCCCCCCCAATCGCGGCGACAGATTCTGCTGCGCAAAAAACTGTAAATGGCCCTAACGCACCGGGCCCAAGCGGGCTTGGCGCACAAGTCGAGGTGTGGCTCAATGCAATGGAGAAAGTTGTGGAAGGTCAAGCTGGAGAGTTGAAGCGTTTCGACCAATGAACTCAATAACGGACTTGCTCGGCTAGTGACAACCTGTACACGCACGCACGCATGCACACTCATACCATTAGCAATATTACACGAGAATTAATGTTTCGCAAACTGCAATGCTCCTGTATGAGCTAGTGCGGAAATGGCCTGTTGACCCACAATGCCGAACTCTAAAGAACATGAATAGTATGCACATGTAATCTATCTAGCGGGCACTACGTCAGTCCATAAGGACACCATCATGAAATGGAATCTCTCACAATACGCCAGCTCTGAAAAGTGAAGCCAGACGGATAGAGATCACGGTCAACGCTTTTTCTGTCTCTGACTTCGCCCTCGACGGATTTGTTCCGCTTGTTTCGGGCATAGACGAAGAAGTTTCCCTTCTTCCGGGGGTACAAAGTTCACGACTTCCTTCCAGACCTTCTTAGCGACGGGCACCCGGTCTTTTTCGTCCGAGAGCCAGACGTCCTTCCCTGTCCACACCCGTCTTCCGAGCCGCTCTTTGACCCGATGGAGGGTCCGACCAAGGACACGCTCGACATCCCCGGCCAGCCGCTCGAGCTGCGAGACATCGCGTTCCAAATATGATATGTGGAGATCGATATTGAAGATACCGGGCCGTAAGGAAGTCGACTGTGAACGGTAGGAATCGAGGTCCAAGTCGAGGACGGAGGAATCGGTTTCGGGATGCGGAGACTTAGCAGATGATGATGCGGCCAATGGTGTGGGCGGAGAATTGGAATCGGGACTAGAAGTGGAGATAGTAGGGGCCGCCGTTGAGATCTCAGCTGGTGGAACGACTGGGGTTTCAAGAAGTGAAGAAGCGGATGACGTTGAGTCCGACGCTCCTCGCAACTCATCACCATCGGAAGGAGGACCAGTCAATAAGGGAACATCGACCACGTCGGGACCGGCGTCGATATCTCTTGGCAGACTCCCTGACTCTGAGACTACCCCAGACACATCGTCGTGCGCCATATTTGGACCATATCGTGTCGCTCTCCTGAAAGAATACCAGAACAGGTCTCTCCGCTTGCGGCGTAGGGCGCGCTTGATCATCCTGTATGTCCAATCCATGAGTTCTGGTCGCTTGTCACGGTTGCTGAGGCTAAAAAGAGGGACGAGCATGCTCTTATTCACCGCTAAGAGCGGCGGTGCGATCTTATCAACAGGAAGTGTGCATAGACCGATCTTGATCCGTCGGTCCTCATCTCGGTCCGTACACCACGCGTTCACAAAGTAGTGTCGCGCAATAACCGGGTGATTAAGTCGTGAAGCGTGCTTGATGAGTAATTGGAAAGTGGTAGAATTTGGACGAGCAGACGGAAGAGGATATATAGGCTCAGGAACGGAAGGCGGATTGATGGTGGAGTAATCATCTTCATCCTCATCAAAGAGCGATGGTGGTGATTGTGAAGATTTTGGAAGTGGCTCAGTGAGTACCTCGAATGCCTGTATCATCTTTGATATTCGCCCCGTACGACCCAACACGTCAATTATGACATTGAGCCCAGCAGTGGTAAGCGGCTGCAGCCGTAACGGAGAGTCCACCGCCTCTGAAGTTTCCGCCTTCGAAGCCGACTGTCGTTCTACAACTTCCAGTGGTAAGCGGTCAGGATACGCTAGGTCAATGCCATAGCTGAACTTGATGAGTTCATCGAAACCCTTCTCGTCAATAGTTTTGCCAAATATCTGAATGGCAAGGTCCGTGTCAACGGAGTCGAGTGGTATGTCTCTTGCTCGCATGTCTCCGATGACCTCTCTGGCCATATTTGTCGTCTCTTTGAGTAGGGTTGGACGTTGTTCTTCGGGGCAGGGAAGTGTGAGCCGGAATGCCAACGCCTGTAGACATAACCGGTATACTTTTGCGCTCGGCTGTACTCCCACAAACGCCATTTCCTTGAGTACCCCTCGCGAGCCGATATAATGGCCGACGGCAGCAAATTGCTCCAAAATGAAGTGATAGTCGTCCAACTCGGCCTGCCACCCGGCGGAACGTATGTTTTTCATGACAGTCTGCAGGCGATTCTCGTACACATGCAGAGCATGTGGGTGTTTCAAAGCGCGCTGCTCCCGTTTGCTAGCCGCACGTAAGACCTTGGCCGGGGGTACACATTTCCTGAGGACGAGTTGGTGCACCTCGAGCGGAAGTTTCTCGAGACCCATGTAATTGAGCAAGTTGACATAGTGACCCCAAGGCCGCGAAGGGTTCGCGTCTGCCCTTTCGAGACTGCTGAGAAGGTCCCGTGTTTTCGCTGCTACCAACGAATCTGCTGGAGAGTGAGAGGACGAGGGGGCATTGGCGGATGAGTCAAAGGAGAGTGTCGAGGTGATGGAGCGAGAGGACGAAGGAAGATAACGGGAACGCGAGGAGAAAGTTGAGGGGGTCAGGTGCCTAAGTCTAAGGCCATAGACGAGGCGCGATGACATGAAGTGAAGAATCGGTTGATGAAGCAAAGCCGCGCCGCCCCCGCTTTTGCCGGTCCGCCGTCACGTGTTCCGTATCACTTGGCCTCGACTGCGTTGACAGAGACCGAGACATGCTTTCAGGGCTTAGAGTGCCCGTCCCCGAACAACAGCCCAGATACGCCTACTCCGCACCGCACCTCAACCGAACCAGATTCCCTCTCTGATGCCTCGTTCGAAAAGTCAATTCAGTTATTTCCGGATTTTAGGGGACCCGACTCGGAGCGCCAGTACTGCGCATGGTCAACACTGGGGAATTCATTAACGTCTTGGTTGCCTTATTCCTGGTCTCCACGAGGACTCTATCTCGCCTTCATTTGTAACCGCCGCTTGCTAGATATGAATATGAAGCATCAATAAGCGGACAGGTCTCCGCACTCTCGGTCACTGGCAGCTAGGGGCTACTAGACAACAGACAGACAGGAGACTTGACAGTCCAACACGTGTGATATCATCCGCGTGGTCGCCAGGTGCTTGGAGTTATTTGGCGTGCCAATGAAGCAGACGCTGACAATGAGTAAAGTTGATTAGGATGTCCCTGGCTGGCTTGCGACGTTTAGACACTGGACATTCCTCGGTTCTGATCGACCGCGTGTGTAGGGCAAACCTCACTCTTTAGGCACCAATTCTATCTAACCCTTCAGGCTGCTGGTGGACGATTTTTTTGGGGTCACGTTGCGCCAGCGCCGTATATGTACGTACTGGTTGGACCCCTCTTCATTACCGGTTTGCCCAGGTTGGGCAGAGTGCTCCAAGGAATTGTCACGCACTATCAACTGCCCTTACAGCTCGCGCGCCGCCTCATGATGATGAGGGGTCCATCATTTCGGCAGCTGTGGGTCATTCCCACACATTCCCACACATTCCTCTCCCTGATTCGTCTACAGCGGTACTCAAGTCCTGAGACCCGAACCCACTATCCGGGATACTCCCGTACGTTGTTTCACCCATGGGGTTACAATTTGCCGCCGCCCGTGCCCTCGGCGCCACATGGGCCCATTCCTTCATGATTCGTTCTATACAGACGGCGAGGGTGCTCAGGCGGCGAACTACTTGACCTGACGGACATATTAGCAGAATCAAATTGACAGGTAGACAAGCAATTTACATGAAATTTCAGTGGTTTGTCGACAGAAAATACTTTCATGAATGTCCGTTTGAGGGGCCAATCACAGATCGGCCCTCAGGCCTCAGCAAGGACAGCGGAGGCAATCCGTATTTGCAAGGCCCTCTGCATTGGGACTCATCCATCACGCACACCACACGGCTATATCGGCACCTCGCCGGAATTGTATGCATTGTGTTTGTTTTCTTGAACACTTGTGGCATGGGCCTTCGACCTTCGAATAAGTGAAGCATTAAGGTTCACAGACCGCTACAGAATTCGAGAACACCCTTCGTGTGGGACGAGCTCCGTGATCTGTCCCCGCCGATATGATGGTTTAGTACGCAGACAAAAGAGTTGGAGGATGCCAACAAAATGCCGCCGTTTTCATAACTCAGTGTTAACTGCGGACGGCCAACCGTTCTCTACTCACCTCACCGAGTTGTCGCCTCGCGTCGCGGACCTCAGCGGGCCCAGAACGAACATTCTACACTAGGGACCCAGTAATCTGGCGAGGAGATCTGATGCGGACTGCCTTATTCGAAGAGTTTGAAATTCTGCCAGCGCACAGCGGGGTTCTCAGGGTCCCTACTCGGAAACAACACCCACTCTTGGTACACACACGGGACGAACGGCTGCGGACACGCTCTGGCCACCGGAAAGTTAGCTCAGTCAACCTCCATTACCATAGCAAAACGTGGTTGATAGGAGGTGCCATGCAATCTTTCCAGCGGTCTGTCAAGGTGGACGCAATTTTTTTTTTCCTCCGCGGAGATGGTCCACCTGATTGGCACCATTGGTGCCCACTCACTACAGTACACACCACACCAGTCCGATGATAGCACCTGCACGCCGCCTGTCCGCCTGCTTCCAACCTTGTGTGTCTACTGTCGAGAGGGGCTGTTCGCGGCCTCCCAAATCCCCCCCATCTGGACGAGCATCGGCCCCGAATTCGAAGACGGGCTGGGCTGCTCCCGACGGCACGTACTAAGCAATAGCCTAGCAAGTTCCTGCGAAGGCGATAAGAACCTGAAGGGGGGTTCTCCGAGTGGTGGCGTTCATCTATAGATCTCGCGGATGATAAGTAGGCCGTGGGCTCGAAAGGAATTACCGCCGAGTGAGGAAAAGTGGGCGCAATGAGATGTCCAAATTGCCACCGTTTCCCAGAGGAGCCTGGAGTATGTGTTTCCTAAAGAGGTATATTCGGCGCATGGGGTTCTGATGGGTATTCACGCATTGACTTTACGTTAGACGGAAGAGGAATGGGAGAGCGCCAACGACAATAACGCTCTAGCCCCATCTGAGGCGCGATAGTCCCGACTGTTCAACTGGCAAAACTAGCGCGAAGACAGCCACGGCATGGTGACTGTCTCAGACTTCTCACGCATCACCGCATGCCGTGACAAGGAGCGCCACGACGTGGAACCCACGGAATGGCTTCGGCGGGAGAACGGAGGGGCCTGCGCGGCGGAGCTAGGACGCACACGAGACGCATAGGAAAACAAAACGAGCCCTCATATCTATCTTTCGTAATTCCTCAGAAGCAACCACGCGGCGCAACGAATCGGCAAGGTCGTGGGAGCAGGGCCTCAAGCATAACCCGCCATCATAAAGCTTCCTATGCGGCGGAGATTCGGGGGCATTTGGCCAAACACTGCTTTGTAACAGCACAGTGTTACATCTCAATCATACATCGTCCGAGAAAGAAAGCAGGTGAACTCGGAGCTGCGAAACCCAACTACACGGATACCCTGGAAAGAATAAATTAACATCTGTGGGTATACCAGACTTTTGGCACGACTCGTGATAACCTATACAGTCCGCACGGCGAACGCGATACAAATACATATCAATGAATCCTGTGAAGCATTCGTAAGGGAACGGGCGAGGGTCAAGTAGTACACGTACTACTTACGGTTACCAGTACCTCCTGCACCACTGTGTCCGAATCCTCCCAATGACATGCCACATCAGCCCTGAGGGTGATTTCGGGTCGTTTCAGACGGATCATGCATCACGTGATTGTACTCACCGGCCACCTTGGCCAACATTCTCGTTAACTTGGGTTAGTACGATATATTTGCTTCGGGGATACGGTCAGACGGGGGTCTTTTTGATTAGAGACAATTGCCACCCACAATCCCCGAGGCTCGATCTCTATAAATTGGTTCAGCTTTCCCGGGCCTCGGACGAACGGACGGTACAAGCGTACCCAACATCCTTTCCTTGACTCGGTCTCCAATCTCTTTCATCAATGCACGCCCTCGTTCCCGTTCTTTGAATTCTGGCCAAGTTACATTCTGCACCGTTGAGGCGAGGAGCTTCTTGATATATGTTTTCAGCTGGTCCGAGTCGAATTTATTAGGCCGAGGAGATGTGGCGCCCGAGCGAGGGCTGGCGGGTGATCTGACGCCAGACAATGCTGAGCTCGCCATGATGAAAGAGGGATGGCCGAATGCGTCTCTGGGTGGGCGGAGGAGAGTTGTTGTGCACTGTTTGTTCGCCCAATCCTACGAGCGTTAATAGTGGTCTCACTCTCACCAAGCCTCGAAGCATCATGGCTACCATTACTTTTCCTGGGCAACCCTCTTCGTCATCACCACATGATGCTTTATACCCACTGTCATTTGAGAACACTGGGTTCCAAATGAACCCTGAATCCGCCCATCCTCCACGAACACCTCGGACTTCCGTCACTTTCAGTTCTCAAGCGAGTACCGGACATGACGGGACGGAGGAAACCTCGACTGAGCTCGAGGTCGAGTTGGAAGAGGAGGAGGAGGAGGAAGATAGTCAAGAAAAGAGTGCAGCTAAGAATCAGGTTCACCCCCAAGAAGTTTGGCGTGGGTTGCTGGAGACTAGCACGGGGAGGGATAAGGCTTTTGTACTCCACTTTTGCCTTTCCAGCAGCTACTCCCACTGATTGTCTTGGCATCGATGATACACAGAAAATAATACAGTATTCTATGAAGGTCTACTTGCTTTTCCACCACGCTGTCTCACGACGTATGCCGGTACAAGGGGCTGGGAAGGGTGCGTTAGAAAGGAGTTTGTTACGGCGGCTGGAATCCACCGTCTCTGGACTTTCAATGACACGGTGCGTGCCTACCATTCGTGGCCCAAACTGTGATTTTTTACGTTTAGACAGGAAGTGCCTTATCATGTTCAATTGGTTGACGCCCTTGACGTCCATCCTTGCCGAACATCACGCCTCCCCAGTGTATAAGGCAGGCGGTGCAAAAGCGGCACCGTCTTCCCGGAAACCTCTACTTCACACGTTTTTACATGCACCACCCCCCGTGCTACTCGAGCTCGTGCAGGCGATTGCAGACGACGTGTCCACGTGTTCTAAGCTCGGCTTGTTTGGAAGGAGAACGGGTGAGCGAGCCGGGCGCTTCGCCGACTGGTGCTGGTTTGCGAGCACTCTGGTCGATTTGGTGGAGAACAGCGTGGAACTCGGCATGATCAGTAACTCGCAGCGTACCGGTGAGTTGAATAGTCTTGCGTCCCGGTGGAAGTGCTCAAAGGAAACCCGGAAAACAGTCGAGTCACGTCTGTACACGGAATCCATGGCAGGTGCCACAGCAAAGTCCACCCCCCGGAGAACCAAGGTGGATGACAGAGAATTGAAGCTGTTACAGAAGCAGGCGTACTGGCTTCAGGTGCAGCGCACAAAGTTGATCATGGATTTGATATTCGTTTGTGAGTGATGTGATATCTGGGTGAACCTTGACTGGGGCTGAGGCCGCGTCCGAATTTAGCGTACGACGTGTTCAGGTGGCAGCGAGGAAGAGAAGCAACGAAAGCGCTCACTGGCCTCGCCTCGGCGCTTCTCAGGTACTCATGACGCACTCAACTTCTGCCGCACGCTTTCTGACAGGCGCCATTTAGCTCCTCAAAGCTGTACAATCGTCACAGGAACTCGCTCTTCAAGACAAAGGTGTTAAGCTTCTAATTCCTTTCTCTTCCATCCCTTGTCGTCGTTGCCTTGCTTGATTTATTATGTACTCCGGCTAGACACGAATGCACCTATATGTAGGGCGACTGTCTCGACTCTCAATCTTTCCGGATAATAGACAAAAACATATAATAATCGAGCAGTCTGCGCCATGGTCCCTAATTCCCCTTCACCTAAGCCTAGGCCAGCTGAACCATCTTGTGTTTGAGGCATTCTCTTTGGCGATCGCATGAGGGTGGGATGTGTTTCTCCTCTCAAGTACCAGCGCATCAATCTCCTGTTCAAGTTCCCTGACTCGCGCGCGCGCCTCGTCGAGATATTTTTCATGTGAGAGAGATGTCTGCAGCAGTTGTAGGCCCTAAGTGATCTCAGATTTATTTTTTTCTCGGACTCAGACAAGCAGTTTCGCACCATATAAACCGCGGACCCAAGGAGAGCCACTGGTATCATGGCTGGGACAAGTTCAGAATAAAACTGGCCATGGCGACTTGGCCGTCCAGGATGCCCGCGGTCCACGTGGAGCCAATGGCGGGTCGACGGTTGTTGGTATCCGCGTCTGGACCGCGTGGGAATGGCTCGCCAGAGCGACATGCGTTGAAGAAGGAACGTATGGAGGGCCGTAACGGATCTGAAGCGTGTTTGAGCTTGATGGTTGTCGCTTGGAAACCTCGAACGAAAGGACGACTCGGTCGGGTCGGGCACTGCGGCTTAGGACCGTGGGTTAAGTTGGGTGGGGTGGATGGGCCCGGCGACGGCTCAGCCGGTCAGAGCGCGAGAGATTAAAGTGTTTGCCAGCGCTTAGGCCGTCACGCTCGTCCTATGCTCGTCCTTCCACGTCAAGTCTGCTAGCTCGATATCCAGCCAGGGTTCATCACAGTGTGCGCCCCGAGTGCACCCCGCTCGTTTCTTATAATAAACCACCCGCTACCCCTCAGCGCTCAGCATTTCGCTCAATCCGGTCTTTGTTTGCTGCGCAGCAGCGTGACACATCATAATATCATTCCGTGGGTTCGCTCTTTACCCTTATCGACACTGCAAGGCCAGAACAGTCTCCCCTGTACCCCCAAGCCCACCGCTCGCCCATGACTCCCAGGAGCCCCGGCTCAGCGCCTCGATCAAACCGCCACCAGGAAGGCTCCCTCTCCCTCTCGCTCGAGGTCCTTCCTCGGAGTATACCTATCAGGCCACAGCCACCAGCACATTCCTCTCACTATCGGTTCCCCTCCCCGTCTCGCTTTCCCAGGGGCGAAGAGTCCTCGGTCAACGAGAAATCATCTAGATATGATGGCGTCGTCCAGCCGTCACCTACCAAAGCGGAGTCAAGCACGTCCTGGCCTGTTGCTCCCGAGCCTCGCCAATCGCGCCCCCCGTCGGAAGCATCCCTTAGACATCTGACACACCAGAACAGCGCTTCTCCAGATTACTCTCTATCCCCGATCCCGGATACCTCGTCTTCTCACTTTGCTCTGCCATTACCCTCGTTACACTCCGGTTACCTTCATCCTCCACGCAAGATCAGGCTGTGGTCTATCCTTAGGCCATGGTTACCTGTACTTGCCTATCTATCCACCTCCCTCGGGTTCTTGATTGCGGTTGCGTTCTGGAAAACGCAAGTCTTTCAAGGTGCGCTTTTATTAACCTGTAATCCCGCCGCCCCACCGCGCTATCTCCGTCCCATCCATTCCGAGTCAATTGGACATATCAGCCGCTTACGTTCATCTGTCTGTCTCCGTCCGTAGGTTTGGACAACCTGTCCAGCTGGCTCAAGGCCGACAAAAATTTTGGCTATGGCGTTCTCTTTTTCCTCATCTTCCTAACTACATTTCGTAAGTCACTCCCGGCCCATCATCCGAAATGAATGACGCCAAATGAATATCTCCAGCTCCTTTACCACTCTATTCCACGCTCATTGTCTTATCTGGATACACATTCGGCGCCTGGGCTGGCGCCGTTCTTTCATACTGGGCCGCTCTTACCGGTGCATTTGTCGTATTCATGCTCTCACGTTACCTTTTTCGTGGGTTGATCACGCGCTGGCTCTCAAACGCAACTTCTGTCAAAAGAGTGGTTCGCGCCATCGAGAAGCGACCACAGTTGCTTTTCCTGATCCGCTTAGCTCCATATCCTTACAACGTCATGAACTGTCTCCTCGGTGCATCTCCGACCCTTACGTTGCGTACATACCTTGTCTGCACGGCTCTGTCGCTTTTCAAGGTTATCATCCACACCACCTTGGGTTCTTCCATTCACTCCTTTGCACGTTATCATGTGCAGCCGGATCACGACACGGTCCCAAATGGAGAGCAAGACCTATCTCAATCGGACGGAGATGCGGGTACAGAAGAAGAGAATCCCATCGGTTTCTACGCCAAGATCGCTGGCGTGATCCTGGCTGTCGGCGTCTTCATCTACATCTCGGTCGTAGCGCGCAAAGCCATCAACGACGAGCTTGGCGACGACGATGAATTACCGACCCACACCGATGAGGAAGCAGTATCATTCTTATCACCAGGTGGCATCGCGCGTCAGTCTGAGGATGAACTGGATCTATACGTCAACGCGAGAATGGGGGAGCCGATGTCAGAAACACCATTCTACGCGCCCATCACACCGAATTCCGCCGCCGCCGCCGCCGCCCCTCGCACACGGCCATCACCCCCCACTACTAGAGTCTCCCGGATTGGCGGGGACGGTGGCAGGAATGGTGCAAAACGGGATGTGCGGCGGCAACCACGGGAGGAAGGCAGTGTACTACATTAGAGATAGACGGGCGCTTGGTTGCTTTCCTATATGTGATTTCCTTCGATATTCTGCTAGCCAGGACGGACTACTTTTTTTTATCTGCTGTCTTCCGTATAAAGTTATTCTGGACCCTTGTACTCACTTACATCTATCTGCACATTATGAGCAAGCAGACATGTACTCAACTAACTCGTGATTAGTTCAACTGGGGAAAGAAAGTGCACCCCGCGGAAATCCCGTTGCACGAACGCCACAGAGTTTGTACATTCCGTATACTGTATTCAAAAAAAAAAGGCTCATGCACGACGGGAAAGCCAAATATGCTCATGCGGCCACCCCAATTTCCCGTGCTAACCGGTTTTGGGGGTGCGGCAGCCACATGGGAAAATCATGCCCATTAAGTTACAAGTGCTCTATCGTATCGTATCGTATCGTATACGGGATGCCGTTTGATCTATTCTATCTTTTTTTTTCTTTCTTTTTTGCCTTTTGCATTGCGTCCCGCATTGCGGTTTAAGCGGCCCAAAAAAAAAAAACACGGGATTTTTTGGTCGTCCAGACTCGAGTGTGTACATCATCATTCAACGCTCTCTCTCCCCATGGTATCACAAAGTGGCCGCCTGCTTGCCGCGGCATCTGTTTTCTTTCGTCTTTCGTCTATCGTTTCCTTTTCTTTCTTTCTTATCCCCCCTCTCGCATACACACATGTGTGTGTGCAGATAGAGCGCGGCCGCTTGGTCCGCAGTCCGCAGGAGTGTCTATTTTTGGATGTCGACGCATACATACACACACGTATACACGCACGTATATGCACATGTCCGTTCAATTGGCTGCTTTTCAAAAAGCGGCAATGTTGCGCCGCACGTATGGACGAACGGATGAACGGACAGACGGATGGACGGAAGTGGGTGGGGGGGGGGGGTGTGTTTGATATGACTTTAATTTTAATCAACAGGTAAAGAAACAACGGCAACAACGGCCACTTTGTCCCCTCCCCTCCCCTCCCGTGGCCCAAGCAGAACAAAAGTGGGAGAAGGAGAGGAGAGAGAGGGGGGGGTGATGGGAAAGACAAAACGGGGACGAGGGAATGGCGCGAGAGGAGGGGGGGAACGAGGAGGGGGTAAGCGAGGAACAAAGAGGAGGGTGGTGGATAGTCCGATTCGGGGAACCCCCGATTTCCAGAATCTCTTTCTCCCTCTCCCACAAACACACGATTTTACCAAACAGAGAACAACGACCCACATTGTTTTGATGATGGATAAATGGGCGTCTAACCCTAACGCACGCAAGCACAACTTTTTTTTTACACACGCACATACAGTAGTGCGCATGCAGCATGCGGGCGCGGCGCGACGTTGCATGCGTGCATTAGGGCTGTATGCACAAGTGTTATTTGTATTTGTACGTATGTATGTAAATACAGTATGTGCCAACCAACACAATGAAAGGAAAAAAGGGGCTTTATCATGCATGCATGTGAGTGTGTGATGTGAGGAGTTACATATGGGTTGTATAATATAGGAGGCGCCCGAGGTAAAAAAAGTCAGCGAATCGAGAGAGAAAAAAACAAAGAGACCCCAAAGAGCCGAGTTGCACCTACCCGCATCTGGGATATCAAGTCTTTGGTGCGGTGAACCGCGCACCGCATGAGGGCCGTCTGCTTTCGGGTGTGCGAGGACCGATCAGACGTTCTGTTAGATCTTTCTGCCGCGGAGAGCCGGCGCCTGTATATGCCGGAAAGTGCGCGGGACCAATCAGATACTTATCTGATGCGTGCACGAGCCACGCATTCGTTTCATCGGCCAATTCCGTGATTGAGACCCCAGTTACCGCTTCGATCATCGTCGCGCGATCGGCACCGCGGCCAAAGAGTCTAAGCCCGGCTGACCGACTGGTCGATTAGCATCCGTAAAGTTGCTACTGTTACCCGTCATGCGAGACGGAACTTTCCGCCAAAATGGCTCATCCGATTGGCGATGGACAGTTCTCAGATTGTATTGTCCAGAGTCCATGGAAAAGAGAGAAAAAAATTCTGTGATTGAAAGAAACAGGGGGATAGCGGGAAAGCATTTCTGGGTTGGTATACGGCATCTTCAAGGTATCCAGCGCGGTGTGCCAAGAACCGCGAGGCAATCGGGAGGGCTACAGCAAACAAAACAGTATGGAGACAAAAAACAACGTGCAAGAAATCATATCAAAGCATGAGACGGCAAGATTTAATATAGTAAGTCTCCGGCACAAAAAAGATTGTGACAAGAGAAAACGAGGAAAAGAAGGTATTAGTGCGTGGCACCTATACAGACCCCGTTTCCGCGCCGTAAACATTTTCGGCTTTGCCGTCGTATTGCGTGATGTGTTCATTCATCGCGACATAACCAAAATCGGGCGAGACTGGTCATTCAGAACTGGAGTCAGTACATTGAACGCGTCAAAAAAGGGGTTAGCACGGAACAAGAAACATCTGCATAGGAGAACATGATTTTAATCAGAAGGAAGGAACTCACATCGGTGAATGCCCGTATCTTCGAATTGGTCCGTCACCGGCGGGGTGTGCGCCTGTGAGGACGACGTTTGAGAGGCTGCCGACAGTGAACTTGCAGACGTCGAAGGTCGCACTGACCGACTATTCCAATCATCCATCGTCTGATCCAACGACGTAGGCGCACCGCCAGTCCCTACGTTGCCCAAAGGCGCAGCCGAGTATGCAAAGTCAGGTTGATGTTGATTTGATCCGTAGTGGCTGTAAGTCTCGACAGTGGGCAGCTGGATCATGCTGCGAGAACGATGCAGTCCATGATCCTCCCCATTGCCAGGCTGTGGTGAAGACGATGGCCGATTGTCTAAGTGTTGCTCATATGGCGGCGCTGGATACGGATTGACCGCTTGACTGTGCCGTCGTTGGCGACGCACACTTAGAGTCGACTGAGCGTAACTTGACTTGGAAGATGGTGGACGAGACGAAGTTGGCGTGATTGGGCGGTGGTGACCGGACCCAGGACGAGAATAATCATTGGGATAATGATGGTTGTCATCGTAAGGAAGGGAAGACATCGAAGAAACAGAGTAACCCGTGGCTGGTCGACTGTCAGGTGACAGCGAGGATGCGCTATGTTGCATTGATACAGAAGAAAGCGACGATGGGTAAGATGTATTGACAGTGGGCCGAGTGGGAGGGTAACTGGAGCCATTAGATGGAGGGTTCAGGAGAGAGGTCAAGCTGCCAGAGTGGCTTGAGCTGCTGCCACTGCTGATAGGAGAGAAGGACCAATTGTTTTCTGGATAAGGATAAGGCGAAGAAGATACCATAACCTCGCGGTTGGACGGATAATGGAGTGAGTTGAAATTACCATGATCATCTGCGGGAGAGACTGAATGCAAGGCGTGGGACGACGGGTACATGCCACCATGAGACAAAGGGGGATCAGATGGGACAGTGAGCGGAGGGAGAGCACGATTGTATGTATTGCCCCACTGGCCAGTCGTCCCAGCCTGTGCCATGGGTTGATACGAACCAGGAGCAGAGAAGCCACGAGCGCGTCCGCCTTTTGGTGAGGATGTCAAGCCCAGAGAAGAGGGGATCGTAAGGGGAACAGTACCAAGACCGGAAGCTGAGCGCGGAGGGGGTATGGCCGGGTGTTGGTCAGCATCTGGGCGTTTCCTTGGCTTAGGAAGTCGGGGCGGGACTCTGCGCTTGAAGTTAGCGACGACTTCGGGGGGAGAGTGGCGATTGAGCGTGGGATGGGCTAAAGATCACATTGGTAGGCAAGAGATGGCATGTGAGGTGAAAAGGCACTTACACCAAGTAGACGCGTCGGGGTCATCGATGGCGGGGTCGACGTTACGAAGATTGACTTTACGCATGAAACCATAAATCTAGACAAGATGGGAAATGAGGACGAAGAGCAGAGACTTGCGAAGATGAGAATCCGCTGACGTTTAGTTGCCGGGAGAAGCTCGCGAATCTCGATTGACGGTAGATGCTTGGGAGGACGTGAAGGGCTAGTTGTTCTGGTCGTTCGACAATGATATGCTCGCCTGCTGGATCCCACCGAATCATATGGTGGTTTTCTGGGCGCTCGAGAAGACTTTTGGAGCTATTGAGCGCCACCAAAGTGGAGGGAAAGGACCATGCGCACTCACGCATATAGTTTTGTTAGGAAGGTGGCTTGGGGCTTGGTGTCGGTTTTTGTCATATTGTTTTGCTGTTGCTGCTGCTGCTGCTGCTGCTGTGGCGGCTGTGGCGGTTGGCCTTGACTATGGTGTTGTTGCTGGAGTTGTGGTGAATGGGCAGCAGAGTCAGATTTTGGGGGAGAATTGTGATTCGCGGTATCATCCGGGGACGAATGGGAAGAAGTGAGAAGGCGAGGGGGGTATACGACGGCAGGGGAGGAGAGATGATATGGCTGCTGAGGTTGGGATTCCTGGGGACGGTGGTGATAGGACGACTGAGGCTGATATGAATTTGTTGGCGACTGATTGGGATAAAGGTCGGCCATGGGCTGGTCGAACTGAGCAGGACGTAGGGACGGAATGGTTGCGAAGACGAGATTGTACGAAGAGAAGAAGTCGAATGTGGAGTGACAGGGAAAGAGCCGCGCGGGGAGAGGGGAATGTTATACCGGGAGCGGGAGGCAGATCCAGCTTAGGGTGGGTGACGCGGAGGCTAAATATAATGTGAAAAGAATAATGGATAGCCATGATCCCGACGGTGGAGAAGGGTGTCAGTCCCGGACCCACGTAAACGGTCCCCCTTCGAGGCCCCCGTGATCCTCACCTCGGCGCCGAGGTCCTCTCTCTTTCGGCAACTCACGTCCAAACTCGCCTCGCCACGCCACGCTCAATTCCTCTCCACCGGCCCGTCCTTGTCACCCCCCAGAAACGACTGATCGAAACAACACCAGCTTCTCCCCCAAATCCATCTCAAGATCTCCAGATCCCAGATCTTGGATCCCCCCGTTATCAGCCTTTTTCACTTTCCCACACACTCTTTTTCCTCTCACCTTCCCCCCCCTCTCGCTCCCCTTTGCTAGATCCCCTCCCCCCCCGTCTACTCGACCAAGTGCTCGACCCGTCTGCCACTCTGGGTATATTGTATCACCACTAAATCCCAATTAGGTTCACAAGCACGGCAACTCAAAGGCCGAGTTGTGAGCCCATTTCATATGTTTTCCACGCGGTTTCTCACGCCTCCCCTCGCGACGCGATTCATCTTCCTGAGGCCCACTCACGTCGCACTTGCAAATTCACTCGCGCTTGTGACCTCCTGACTCAGCGACCCCGCCCCCGATGTGACGCAATTTCCCTCCGTTCAGATTCCGATCAACTCTTCCTTTTTGCTTTGCTCGCTGTCCCCGTCGCCGTCAATCTCGTCTGCTTTTGCTTCCGTCTAGCTCTATCTATCCTCCGCTCCCCGTTGACGTGTCTGATTGCGCAATCAATATCTTGATGGAGACAAGCTCACGTAAGAAAGACCGAAAGATAAAAAAAAACAGACAAAAGTGATACGGAAAGCATCGGCGAAGTCATCATGTCAATTTAGCCCCATTGACCGGACATATGTATTCCAGGATAAGCTAGCCTTCCTATTGTTTCTGTAGTGTAAATGGCAATCCAAAAGTCTCTAAATACTAGTATCGCTGATAAAGGCATGCAATGTGGTATCGGAAATGGTGTAAATGCGCAGGTCACAAATAAAAAGGATGAATGCAATGAATGAAAGTCACATACAAGAACGAGTGTGTGTGTACGTATATGCGTGCGTGTGTTGTATGTGTGTGGAGGGAAGGAAAAGGAATGACGGCAAATATGAAACTTGTCGAGACAGAGGAGGTTTCCAGAATAGTCAAGCACAAGGTGACGAACAACTATATGCACGAATCAGATTCTAACATGCGGGTTTCAGACCGCTGAAGAGAATCAGTAGAAGCGGACGTTGAGGCTGAGCACACGGCTCCCCCCAATCTAGTTGTCACCGTCATGATGCAGGGTAATGCTTGAAAAGGCGCCAAACAGGTCTCCGCCCGAAGTGGGCTCCAAACCGTCGGGCGTACCTGGTGTTTGCACACCTGCATTGGTCGCGTTTTGTTGCATCTCGAGATGGAGCGACGTGGACTCCTCCATCCGGCGAAAGTTTACAGTATCCACTCCATTTGATGATGCAGGGATGATCTGAGAAAACGTGGGGGTCAGGACCCGATCTGGAATTCACAAGAGATTGGGTGCAAAAATGTAATAGGACCATGTGTTGCGAGTAAGGCCATAGCCTCGGCGACAAATGGTATACGAATCGGCATGCAGCCGTCGTTAACCGAGCTACCCAAGGGGCACTACTCACCGGTGGCTCCGTATTTCTCAACAACCCCCAATTAATCTTGCTAAACCACTTGTGCTGCTTTACCTCGCTCGCACCAGTTTTGCTCCCAAGACGAGTATTCTCTTCCTTGTCTAGTAACCGGGATATAATGTCCTTACCCGCACTGTGACGAGGTCCACGCACGTCGGTTCAATGCGATTATCCACACATCCAAGGTAATGTACTTACGGAGAGGTTTTTGGTAGTTCCCTGAAGTGAACTGGGAGGCCAATGATGTTGTTGAATGTATCCGTACGTTCGCGTCCCTTGAAAGGCGTTGTGGCAAACTACGAGACACAAGTAAATCATCGTAATTAAAGGAAACTAGCACGCTCACGATCATCTCATAAATGAGGATTCCTAGGGTCCACCAGTCCACGGCAGAGGTATGACCAGAGTTTCGAATGACCTCAGGAGCGATATATTCTAGACCCGACAAGGAAGGGTGCAATCAGATGGGATAAGAGTACAACCAAATCACGACTAACCCTCGGTTCCTACAAAGGAATTGGTCCGGAAATTCGCCGTGCACGATTTCGTGTCGACCAGGGGGAGCTAATCAAATTACACATGAGAATCCGCATGGTCACAGAGGATGAAAGCGCTGTTAGTCACCCCATTGAGTTCTGACTGATGAATCGTCGCAGGCCTCCCTCCATTAACACCAGAATGTTTCGCAAGATCAAAATCGGACAGCATGATATGCCCAGTGTGGTGCAACAAAATGTCTGGAGGCGACAAAAGTCCACATCAATTATTTTATTCATGTATGCGAATGGAACGTACTCTCGGGCTTGAGATCACGATAGATAAAACCCATAAGGTGCAGGTACTCCAACGCAGCCACAACCTCGGCTGCGTAGAACCGAGCGGCATCTTCTGAAAGGCATTTCCCTGGTCGGCTTTGAAGCGCTCTAAAAAATTCACCCCCCATACAGTACTCCATGCAGTGGTATAGATAATCCTCCGACTGAAACGAATGGTGAAGGGTCACTATGAATGGGTGATTAGCGGTTGCCAGAATCTCCTGCTCGGTCAAAGCGCGCTTGATCTTTTTCCGTTGAATCATCTCCTTCTTGGATAGTACTATTGTCCACGCTCTGGATAAGATTTGCGCGTTTCAGTAAGATGATGCGTACCTTTCATGGCATAGAGCTTGCCGGTTTTCTTCTCACGCACGAGAAAAACTTTCCCAACATCACCCCTACCGAGCAGCTTGATCTTCTGGAAGCTAGATGGACCAACCTCAACCTTGTTGAGGTGTGTCAGTGAGAAACGCGCCATCACAAACAGGGGTGGGGACCTTACAGATCGGACCTTGATGGAATTGCTCGAGTATGTGCGACGGAAAGCCACCTTATTGGCTCCACGAACAGGTGAATCATTTTCAGAGACTTTGGGCAAAGCTGGTGTACTGACGGCACGGGGAGCACGGCTCGAGGATGACGCGGACGATATCGTCTCAATGGAGCTTGTGCCATCCCCGGACGTAGGGTGAGACGTTGATCTGCCACCCCTCGGTGCCGCTGCTGCTGCCATCGTGGCTGGAGCCAAGAGCCCATTTTTTGTCGCCACGGACGACCGTGAACCTAAATTAAAGAGTCCCTTTGCATTCGGCGCAGATGCCACGCGCCTGATAAGGCGGGATGCGGTAGCGCTCATAGAGCGGGAGGGACGGGGACGTTGCCCCGACAGAGAAGGACCAGGGAAAAAACTGCTAGGGACTGTCGCCGTTGCCGTTGCGGGTGGACTATGCCGTTCACGAGATATTAACTGTTGCTTGTCTGACTTTGATCTGGAGCGGTGTTTCGCGTCGAACGACGCGTCTGGGGAAGGTGAAACGAGCACAGAGGGCGCCGCGTTGTCTGGTGGAGTCGCAGGAATTTTTTCATTGTTGGAATCAGTGGAATTATTGGAGGAATTAGAGGAATCCCGTTGAATGGGTGAAATCAGGGAAGTAGGGGTCAGTGGTTGGTTAGGAGTTGATGGAGTTGTTGAGGAAAGATTGGTGTTAAGAGTGAAAGATGAATTGATCCCGTTGGAAGGGAGCTTCCTTGATGACTGACTTCCGAGACGGAACATTGACTTCCATGGGCTGGTTGGTGTCGATGAGCCGCTACGGATTGCTCGCAGATTGTCGGATGATCTTGAATGGGAAAAGAGGCCACGTGTTTGTAGTGTTGGGGAGGGCATGAGAGATGTGTGGAAGGGATAGAGTTGGACGACAAAGTGGGGAAGGGGGCGAGGGGTCGTGAAGCGGGGATGTGAGCAAGAGCGGGAACAGGCCGCCCCTTCCAAACATTTCACCCAACCATAATAGGAAACTTAATAACATGCGGGCCTCACCCTAAAATCGTCGTCTCTTATGTAAGTTCACCGTCACCGTGCCACAACTCGGATGCTTTTGTCCTAGGGCCTGGAGACACTACGGATGACATACTGTTCAGATGAGCCTCTATCCCTCCCCGGGATCATATAATGTACAACCGGCCTGGTGATTTTAAGCAGCTGTCTGTCCAACTTGGCCGCTACGCTGGCCCGAATTTTCTACAGTACTGCACCATATAACCTTAAGTAACGCGGTTGGATCCGATCCAGTTTCTAGAAATGATCTGATCGCACATACCGATACGCGAAAGCACTTGTGCATGGCTCAGCCTCAGCATGACTGGCAATTCCCATCGAGACTCATAGAAGGTCGAGGATCGGCGGCCGTCCGAGTCGTTGTATGCTAGAAGCCCGAAGGATCCGCCATCCTAGGAAGAAATTTCTTTCGTGCCGCAGCACCGGGGTGTTCGTACCATGGTCGTTTGGAGACACAGCTGTTCATGCGGGGTGGCGCGTCGCGAGCGAATCCAGAGCCAATGTGAATGCCGTCAAGTGTTCCACCATCCAACCTGAGAAATGGGCCTGCCTCGGTCAGGGGTCCACTGCTGAAAGGAGAAAGACGGGTATAATTCAAACCTGCTGATTTTCGCCCAACCGTCACTACTCCGGCGTAGACGGAACCACCTCAATTTGCAATTGACCCCGCGTCGGTTTTGGTGCTTGCATGATCAAACAGCAGTGAGTGGACTTTTGGACCATGGAAAGGCCGCGAGTGTGCTGGACGACTTGTAGATCGGCTCATAGGGCAAGCCACGCGTACACTAAATCGACGGTTAATGAGAGGGTGTGCACCCCGAAGTCTACGGACCATGACGTTGAATATTACGCCCCTTTGGGGAGCTGGGAGACGTCAGGCGATGTGCCCACTGTCCACGGGGAAGCGCACAATCGACCCACCGCGTGTGCCAGCTCTGGCGGTGTGACGCGAATGTCGGAGCCGTGTTCTCGAAAAAAAAAGTTAAGTAGAGCTTACGGATGGATCTTTCCCTCCGGACTTCACCTCTCGAAATACAGGACATTCAGACGCGAGCGTCTCCCTGCGCATACTAAAACCCCCTGCCCTTTCCCATGAATTAATCCCGCCTGGACCTTTCCCAAAGTTGTGCAACATCGATGCAGTCCAGAGCCTCAACTCCTACTGAATCCAGTCCATTGCTATCATCTCCCCATGACCACCTAGCAGATGATGGGTTGGAACGCCCAGACTCGCCGGATCCAGTGGTGTTTCGCGTGTCAAAAATGGACCTCATTTGGATTCTTGCAGGGTTATGGAGCGCTGTGTTCTTAGGTGCTTTGGATGGTAAGCACAGTGGTATTGCTCCTCAGTCTGCGTTTGACGCTCCGCAGGCACGATTGTTGCCACCTTGATAACGCCAATTGGGAACTACTTCAATAAATCCGATCAAGCATCATACATTGGGACATCTTATTTGCTCTCCGTGTGTTGCTTCACGCCATTATACGGTGCGCATACTCCCATCGATCCGCATATATCAGAGCCCGGACGAATTGTTGATACGTAGGCCGACTCTCGGATATCCTTGGTCGACGTGGGGCGATGCTCTTGGGTTTGACGCTGTTCGGTTCGTTGAACCCTTGCATGCTAAAGTTGGGTGGTGACAATGCTCAAATCGGGTCGATAGGAACAGGCACTATAAGTTGTGGGCTCGCCCCCTCGATGGAAGTACTCATCGCCGCCAGAGCGGTGGCCGGCATGGGTGGTGGAGGGTCCGTACCCATCTCTGGGACATATTGCTTGGGATACTGACCGTTATTTTTTTTAGGATCATGACAGGTAACTGCTACATTTATCGAAGCAGTTTACTTGTCACCGACACACTGACCGCGCAGTGGCAAGCGTGGCCGTTACAGACCTAATACCGTTGTATGTTCCCCGCCACTGGCAGGTTTGCGACCAGCTAACCTGAGCATCTATCTTAGAAAACAGCGAGGATTGTACCAAGGCATGGCGAACATGTAAGACCTGTTTCGTCTTTCGTTTTCGGGCCGCTTGATGAATCTGGGTAGTATGTTTGGACTTGGGGCAGGGATAGGCGGGCCTGTAGGCGGATGGATGAATGATACCTTTGGGTGGTACGCTGAACAGACTTAGTCCCTGAAGCCAAATTGAATGACAGATCTACGCAGGCGGTACGCCTTTCTGCTCCAGGTCAGTTTCCCGTTTGATTGCGAACATGACGTCTTGTCGAGCACTTGACTTCATCAGATCCCCGTCTTGGCTTTCTCGTTTATCGTCGTGGCTTGGAAAGTCTCAATCCCACTTTCCCAAGAAGTGAAAAATCAACCTTTATATTCGAAAATACGCCGTATGGATTTCGTTGGCTCTGCCACACTTGCAGCCACCATCGGCAGTCTTCTCATGGCCTGTACTTTCAAGTCCACTGAGTCACTTCCATGGTCACACCCCTTAGTCTGTGGCCTGTTTATCACGAGCGTCGGGTTTGGCGTTCTATTTGTTACAGTAGAGGCCTACTGGTCTCCTTATCCTGTCATGCCATTATACTTTATCACTCAGCGTACCCCACTTGCCGTATCGCTGTCCAATCTTTTCGGTAGTATGTCTGCTTTCTCTATGGTGCGTACCTTACCAAACCTTTTTCCGGCCGAGGTTGACCTATTGGATCCAGATCTACAATGTGCCATTGGTGTGTATAATTTGGAATGCCAACCCGAAGCTGGTCTGACTGTGCCTAGTATTTCTCCACTGTTCGTTTGAACTCGTCAGCAGACGCAGGTAGGATCCCCATCAATTTGCCCAGACTCGGACAGACTGAACAGTTTAATCAAAGGTCTCCATCTTCTACCCCACTCGGTTAGCCACTTTATTTGTGTGCCGGTGAGAGCATGACTTGACTGAGTTTCAGGTTGCTATTTCTACGGGGAGCGTCTTTGCGGGCTGGTCAGCCGATTCCAACATTCATTATAAATGCGTCGCCTCTTATATCTTCATTCCCCAGGGTCATGCGGCGGACAGGAAAACTGTACGGGCTCACCCTTCTGTCTGCGATGGGCGCCCTCTACGCCAGTACTATGGTCGCGATGTGGAATGACAACTCGTCAAAGTGGCATCTTTGGACTGACCTGATTCCCCAAGGATTCGGGATGGCAAGTGTGATCACGACAACCCTCATCGTAGGAAATTCACCAAGTCTCCATAGATTGTTTTACTCACTCCTTCCAGGCTCTCATTGCATGTGTCTCCAAAACAGATGTAGCAGTGGCAACCGGTAGTAAGTAAATGCGCCTGTCACTCGATGGACTAATTGTCAATTGTCTCCAGTGACCTACCTCTTCCGTACTACTGGGCAAGTGCTCGGTGTCAGCCTTAGTGGCGCATTATTGCAAGCGGTTCTCCAGTCAAAGCTACGGCAGCGTATCCAGGGACCTAACGCAGAGGAGGTATGCCTCGGAGTCCTTTTCTCCTCATAGTCCTGGATGACTTACGAAATCGTAGCTCATCTTACGTATAAGGTGAATCGTGTCTCGTTTATTAGCACTGAGAAAGTATCTAAACCCCATCAAGGCATTCGACCGATGTAATTCGAGAGCTAGACCCGATGCTCAGAAAATCAGCGATAGACTCCTACGCAGATGCTCTGCATGTAGTCTTCATCTGTCAAGCAGCCTTGAACTTTCTGACCTTCCTTTCTTGTCTGGCCATTCAAGAGAGTCCGTTACCGTAAGTGATTACTTGCTCTCCTCTCGGCGTACCTCAATATTCTTCAGCGGGACGCTCGAGGAGCAAGAATCTCAATATCGGAGAAACCTTACACGGCAACAACGCCGGATATCTGATGCGTAGAATATGCGCAGTTGGTGCGGGGATCAACCGACTGTCCCCCCTCCCCCCTCGCTTCCCCTTCAGCGACCAAGCTCACGAGATTCACGACTTCACACCGAGCAAAGGTACTTTGTGTGCAGCTGGAGAAAGGAAATAGAATGCAATTCATACCCCCTCCCCTTCGGTCGTCTTTGTGCTTTTTTTCAGCGGCCATCTAAACGTGATTGTCGATAGTCCGATTGTCACGGGAATTCAAAGGAGGATTAGACACATAACGAAAGCCATACTACATTTGTTGAATAGAATGCCCCTTGTGGTTGCCACTTACAAATCAAGGGTGGGGGTGGTGTAAAATTCCCTGAGAAACATTTCGCACGCTGAGTGAATTTGGGGGTTTGGGATTGGATGCTTTTTTTTTCTTTTTCGATGAGCAAGATACGTCCCGATCGTGGTTGACTACAAATTCATCCGCTGTCCCTCGCGACTTGCTGTATCATAATGGCTGGACGGCTTTTCCGAAATTTGAAATGCTTTGGTGCGAGTTTTTCAATTGAAAAATGTCTTAGGTCGTTCGCCAATGCCACGAGAAAGGGGATTAACTATATATACAATGATCGAAAGCACAGCAACCTATCAGAATCAATGATGCCTAGTCGACTGACACCCGAGAATGGGGACTCGAAAAAGAGGAACGGACTCTAAAAGGCTAAAACTGACTGTAAGACAGCAAGTAAAAAAGAGCCCGGATCGTCACGACAACTAATGAACCATACACCTATGTCGATGCCTGCTGGTCAGGAGCGATATCCACCATACGCAACTCGGGCAAGCCACGGTCCCGTCTCCATTTATTAGATATGTTCAGCGTGTTTGCGTCAACCAGGAATCTGCATAATCAACATAATTGTGATGGTCAGTGGTCAGACTAGCGAGACAGGACACGGGCCGAATGGAAAGATAAGTTGACAAACCCATAACGCCGGAGCCACGTCTCGCCAATTTCCCAGTTCGCATGCGCCAGGACTTCGTCTCCGTGTATGGTGACTGCCGACGCAAAGTCATGCAGGCAATCGACAAGGTTGAAGCGACCTGCGGATCGCCTGTTCAGCACAAGCGTTATTCAGGGACAGTAAAGAAAGTAAATGTGCCTCGAAGTAGGATCAACCGATCGCGGAGGTCTGGATGGGGAATACGATCGATTACACTCTCTGTAACATTCGTCAGGGACTCAAAAAACGACGAGTAGAACCAGCTTAAGTACCGTGGGGAACAGTCCTAATAAAGGTGTCAAATTATTTTCTGTGATGGGGGTAAAGGACAGCATACCTCTGGACAAGTGTTGGGCGAAGAGAGGCAGGAAGGCAATATGCACTATTTCGTTTGTAGTTCTCCAGGTGATACCTGGAATCAAAGCGTGATAAGCGAGCTAAAGTACGGGGACATGTGGATACCACGAACGAAATCAGCTTTTGCGCCTCGCCACTTTTTGGATCGATAGGGTTTAATTCGTCAAGGGCACCCACGTTGGGCTGAGACTGCTGCTGAATGGTCGGAGTGGATGCATTATTGACGAAGGACATGGAGCTGATTGAAGTGGAATCCACCCCCATGTTTAAAGGGGTGACATATGAGCTTTGGTAGTTGCCGTTCGAAGGAGGTACTTGGGACGAGGATGCTGTGTACGAGGAAGGTGACGAGGGACCAGGCATCAACATCGGCGAGCCGTTGGAGCCACGCAAAAGATCCGAGAACAAACTGGCGTCTTGTGGAGACCGGCTAGTATACAAGCTACTGCCAGACGTAACTGAGTTCAATGGCATCAAGACCGGGAAGGCATCTGTGCTGTGTTCTGTATCGTCGCGCTCGCCAGCGCCGCGTGCCTTCTTGGCGTTGTTGTTGTTGTTGTTGTTGGTAGTGTCTTCGTCAGACGGGCGCTTCCGGGAGGAGGTCTGGCCTGAGGAACCAGAGCCAGGTTGACCGTCCCGTTTTCGTCGCTGATAGCTCTCGTATGCAGTATCAGTTTCAGATTTGTTGATGAATTTATCAAAATCTTGCATCGACCAGCCAAGCTTGGGAAGCAAACCTCCGGCACCGTCGCCGATGAAATCAGTTAGGTTGCGTAGAAAACCCCGGAGGACATGATTTTCGGCCATGAGATCTTGCAAAACAGAGGTTATGCAGGCTGTGAATGAATGGAATAGTGTAGCGCACCCTTGAGGATATTTCGCATTTCACTGAGGGCCTCATCTTTGCCACCGGAGAGGATTTCAACCCTAGCCTCAAGATCGCGAATCTAAAGGAACAAGGATAAGGGGCTAGTGGATATTAGCGAGGGGGAGAGCATTACGCGCTGCTGCTTGCGCAAGCGGAATTCGCGTTGCGCAATTCTGTTCTGGTCACGACGTGCAGCCTGCGAACTGGGGGAACGTCAGACGATGCACGTAAGCAAATTGAGAGTGGCCCACTTGGGGTTTTTCTTTCTCCCAGGCTTACCGGCAGGAGCATCATCGAGAGGATGAAGTTCCTGGGGGGACTCGAAATCGGACTAGAGAAACCGAAATGAGAGGAGAATGAGATCCTCGGGCGACGAAGCCAAAACCGAAAGGAAATTTACGTCGAAGTCGCCAGAAAGGCTGCGTTCTCGGGTATGTCGCTTCGAGTCTGCCATTGTATAGAGGACAGGAAGAACAGCGCAGAAGTAGAACAGTGGTAGGATAATGATATTTTCTTTGCCGGAGAACCGACGTCACCTCCGTCGACCCCGCCAGAATCAGGCGCAGGCGCACATCCCCTCCCCGGCTTCCCCCGGCCCGCCTTCAACTATCTACCGTGCTTCAAACTGAACCACTGTTGTGCAGACCGTTGGGCATCAAGACACTGTCGCCGAGAGAGATCCGGACTTACTCCGCTTCGTTCTCTTCTTGTACATGATGCGGTGTCCGCATTCCCTGCAGCGAATGGGCTCTCGAGGCTTGATTTCATTTTTGGCACCACAGTCTTCCATACAATTAACATACGGTAGTATTAGCGACATCATGCTTCTCACCAGCACACAGATACTCCATCTCCTGTCTCGGAGGGGGTAAAAGGGGCGCAGGGGCGGCAGAGTTGGGCGGACCTTGTTGATTCATCGCAGTTTTTGAACAAGCCGCTTGTGACCGTTGTGACGCGCCTTTGCTCGCTCAGAGCCGAGCCGAGAGGCTGTGGAGCAGGTCGCGATGACTGTATGCAGTGCTCTGTCACTTGTGCCAGACGACAGGTGCCATCACCAAGAATACCGTCTAATTGTTTTGCAACAAACGCCCGACTCGTGTCTCTTTTGTCCCTTTATCACCCCAGTTTCCAAAAGTTGATTGCATTGCGCCTGAGTGCGCCTCGGACCGCCTAAGGCACCGGAAAAAAACAAAAGCATTTGGACAAAACGCGAATGGAACGGTTTTAACTTGTCTCCTTGCCGACCATGATAACGAACGAGAACAGACCAACCCTTGCTAAGTAATTATTGCGTGCTCCGGGTGGTTGCGAACTGAGGCACTACAGCCACATGCGCAACCTGCTATGATACGGATGTATCATGACGACTAGTACCGCTCTCGCGAACCGTTTCTAGGGTCATGCCAGGCATATTATATACTCCCCTTTTGGCCGATCGTGCTCTCAGTTGCCCTGTTGCGACTACTTCAGCTATAACGCTGCCATCACTCCATGTCCTCCCTTCCGTCGTTCGTAGAGCTCATGTCCTCTCTCGGACTCGAAGATGGCGCATCTCACCCTCGCAGCGCTCGTTCATTCCTTCGCCCACGCTCTCATTCCAATGCATCATCCTCGTCTGATATCGACGACGAGCGGGAGCACTCTCCCCGGCAATATACCCCTACCGGCGCATACCTCTTCGTACCTGCCGATTGTGATCGGCGTGATTTTACCAGCTTCGTTGAGGTAGACGTCCCGCGAGTCTCTCGCCAAAGCAAAGGCAGATACTCTCCTTATCCTACCGACTCGGTACGCATATACCCTTCTTGATGGTCGGTGCCTAGCTCAACCTTCTGCTGTCTTGCAGGTGCCAAGGAAAGCAAGCCTTCCCTCATTGCTCGAGACAGAGACAGTGAAGAGGGTACTTCTTGCGCCAATCGCTTCACATGTGCTGTAATACTGATCCTGCGATAGACGCCCTCCACCTCGCCTCTGTCCTCTCCTCGCACCCGGGCACCTCGGGGATCAAGAACCTCTCCAAACGGGAGATTGTCGCGGCGTGGCAGCGAGACGTGGTTACACGAAGCAGATTTCCACTTCAGCACCCCTATCTCGACCTTTTTACGCCGGAAGTCGCCCCAAATGTCACCAACATCAGAAACGTTCCCGCGGACGGCGTTTGATGAGCCGTTGGCTCCCGTTGCTATCCCGGCCCTTCCTGCTTTACTTCCATCATTTGTCTTCCCGCGGCACACTGTGCAACCATCATCTCCAGGTGGTGATTTGGAGTCTCAAGTACTGACGGCAACCACCGCAGCTGACACCAATTAATTACCCACACCTTTACGTATATTCGGACTGTCATTTATTTGCATATTGGGACAGTTGTTCTCCATTCCACTCCTTAGTCTTTGGTAGTAACACACATACGTGTTGATCATCTTGAACGGTCTTTACAGGTGATAACTATGCCGACTTCGCACCGAATTTGTACTACCATTACCGCGTGTACTACTATGGCCCCTCTATCATTTCTTGGTACCTCTATCTCTTCAAATAATAGATGACTGGAAGTATCAACCACACGTGTTGTCACCTAGTCGTGCATATCCTCGTCGGGACCTGGACACTCTTCCTCCATCTCGTCGGAACTTTTATACTGCGTCCCACACCAGAAACAGTAGTGGTATTCCGCACGCAAATACTGTAAAACGCGGTCCAAGCGTTCCGTGGGCTTGTCACAGGTTTATCAGCCAATGCCAACGAATGAAAAAAAAAATTTCGCGCGGCGTATGGGAGATGAGGAATTAGGGATCAGCCGCGGACGGTCGTGTGCTCACATTCAAACGTAGGAACTGCGCAGCTTGCTCGATCATCTTCGGTGGCAAATGCACCTCGCTATTTAAATCCGTGTTCTTCGGCGAACGTTCAGCAGCGGCAGCAGCATCAGCATCAGCATCATCATCATCGTCAAGTGGCTGAAGTGCATCGGCCTGCATCTGTTCACGTAACCGTTCCTCGGTGGAGCGTTCGTGCCAAGCAGGAACAGCTGCGGCAGTCGTCGAGGCGACGGCATCCCATAGGCCGACAGGGAAGGTATCTCGATTAATTGGATCGAGCCATAGCGCGTTAAACTGTCGTACGAGAAATGTCAGCCGAGAGCCACGCTTTGTTTTTGTTTTTTTGGGAGGGAGGGGGAGAGAGAGCATATGAAGACTATTCAGCCAACTTTACTTACCTCCTTGCTCGCGCGTTCGTCCAAGGTCACGCAGGTTCGCTGGGCAGTGCCAAGTCGTTCCTCCACACGGCGCTGCTCGAATTCGCGACGGGACCTATCCCTGAAAGACTCTTTGTTCGCGTCCTCCGTATCCCTGGCGACCTTAGCCAGACGCTCAAGTTCGGTCGGCGACGGCGCGCGCTTTCCAAGGCCGATACCTTGCTTACCTAATTATGAATGGCGCGGTGCACCTAGTCAGTTCTGCGCTGACGAGAGGAGATACGGACAGTGGAAGTCCGACGGAGCGTATGGGGGAGAATCGACTTGCCTGACCACACGTTGAGAGGGAGCGGGTTCACCAGCCGTCCCTCATGTATCTGCGGTTGGATGGCCACAGTTTCTGGGGTGGGATTGCGTCGAGGGGGCGTGGTGCGTATCGGGGCTGGGCCTTCCTCGACGGTGGCGGGCACGCCGAGAACTTGTCCTGGCTTGAAACCCATTTTCATCATCATAGAGAGTGCCTTGTTTTCCGTTCCACGGCTAGAGGCCTTATCATCTTCTGCCCGTTCGAATAGGCTCTTGGAGAGCCCCTCCGTGCGCGATTCAAGCTCGAGATGTCTAATGCTTTTGGTTCTGTTTCGTTCATCCTTGAGAAGAGATTTGTGCAGGGCTTCCTTGCGTTTCTCACTGTAAGTTTTCGGTTTCTGGGGCTCAGTGATGGAAAGGAATTTGTCGGAGAGGTAATCATCGTCACCATCATCAGCCATCGTTGATAAGACGTGATGATCAAGTCACAAACAAAGTGTCGTAGTACATGATGACCCCCAACACGACTTATCAACCCAAAAAGAACGGCACTAGACCGACGAGTTTTCTCCAACGGGCAGAACACGCATACAACTGAAACAAATAGCGCGCCAGAAAAAAGACAACAGTCAGCACGTAGTTTGAAGACCTTCCGTCCAGGAAGAAGTTAAGGGCATTGAGAACATTGGGGTCATGAGTCATGAAGAACTGAGAACCATCACGCGGCCACGATGGCAACCTCAGGGGTGCCCTCCTCAGCAACCTCTTCCACCTTAGCTTCCCTGGCCTGGGCATTAACGGCAATCTTGACGGCGATGGGTCGCCCGCCAACTTCCTTACCCTCGAGAGCCTCGATAGCCTTCCTCTGCTCGGACTCGTCGCCGACATCAACAAACCCGTAACCCTTACTCCTACGGGGGCGCCCATACTGCTTGCGAACGATACGAGCTGAGAGAACATTGATACCGGCCTCGGTGAACAGGGCGGCAAGCGCAACGTCATCTATGTTGAAACCGAGATTGGCGACGAAAAGCACCGTTTTGGAGGGTTCACCAGTGGGCTCTTCACCCACAGCACGACGGGGGCGCCTCTTACGAGGTTCGCCCTCTGAGGTGGTAGCTGCGGGTTCAGCCTCGCCATCAGCAGTCGAGGTCCTAGCCTTTGGCTTCCTCTAATCGAGAACAGATTGTGATGAACAACGGATTCTCCGGAAAATAACAATGCATATGAAACCTACCGTGCTCTTTTTCTTCTTTTTCTTGGGTTTGAGGGCTTCACCTTCGGCAGGAGCAGCATCCTCCTCTGTCTTGGCTTCGCCATTAGCCTCGGCCTCAGTGACCTCGCCGGGGACGGCCCTAGAGCCACGCCTGCCAGTGCGCCTGCTGCGAGGCTTCCTGTCTCTCCTCTCACTGTCTTTCTGATCGGACGGCTTCGCGATTTCGACGACGATCGGGCGGTCATCGAGTTCCTTCTTGTCGAGAACCTCGACGGCCTTCTGGGCTGCTTCGGCTGTGGAAAGCGCAACGAACCCATAGCCCGCGGACCTATTTCCACGCATTATAACCTGGGCGGAGATGCTGCAGTCATTGAGGCATGATCGGTGATTAGCATTGACTTTACGGACATAAGACACGAGATTAAAAAAAAACCATACATGTCGCTCTGAACGGGCTCGAAAAACGCCTTCAGCCCTTCATCCGTAGTGGAATACGCAAGATTTCCGATGAAGACCTGTATGATAGAACGGGATAAACGTTGAAGTGCAGGCAAGAGAGGACAATAAGTTACCTTGAAAGAGGGAGCTTCTTCGGTCTGCGTAGCCGGAGGCACGCCTTGCTCAGTGACGGGGGCGGCGGGGGCATCAGACATTTTTATTGAATTAGAGGGTAGCTGGATGAACGGACGATGAACTGGCTTTGCTGTTGTCAAAGTTAAAAGAGAAAAAAAAATAGAAAGCGAGGCGGGCGCCCCTTATCATGCCGCCCATCAGCCTAAAAATGGAAATGTCCGTCACTCCTGTTGCTGAGCACATTATGTCAGCGGCTGCGGCCCCGTTGCTGGGCGTGTTATGTCAGCAGCTGCCTTATAAGTCCCTTCCTCTCCTTCGCCCCAATCCAAACTTTTCTCCTTCTCGACTGCCAACAAGGCTCGACACATTCCTTTACTCCCTCCTCTCCTTTTCCTTACGATGGCACCACTCAATTTCCTTCACTTTCTAACCGTCGTCTCACTTGCAGTTCTTCAGGCATCGTTTGACGCGATCCCCGTCAACGCACTTGCTGTCGAGCATAGTCATCTTGGTCGTGGTCTCAGCCATGCCCATGTTGACATAGCTAAGAAGCGTGACCCTTCTTCCAAAAAGTGCAGACCTCGCCCGACCAGTATTGCACCGAAAGCCGCCGCCGCCGCCGCCACTCCCCCCTCTTCCGCACCATCGTCTCAGCCGTCCCAGCCTGCACAGACTACTACCTCTTCTCAATCATCTTCAACTTACACTCCCTCCTCTTCCGGTGGTGGTAAGAGTCTTCTTGCCTGGTCCAATAACGAACAAGGCAGCCTCAAGAATTTCGCTAAGAATAAGCCCATGTGTGTTCACTCGTTCATTCTATCCAACTCATCCTTACTAACTTCTCGCGTAGGATCTATAACTGGAAAGTTCTAAAATACCCCAAGGGCGATCTTGGCCCATCTTGGGATATTTTCGAGACTATGGATTTCATCCCCACCGTTCACGACCGGGGTGAGCTTGCCAACATAGGTGTTCTAAAGGCAGGTTATGCTAATAAGGTCTTTAACGTCAATGAGTGAGCTTTTCTCGAACTGCCCATACCCCGCCATTGACACCTTCTAGGCCCGAAATAAATGGCGTAGGCTATGAGGACTGGTATTATAACGTCCACGTTCCGTACATAGCACCTCTTGTCCATGAAGGTTACCAACTTTTTACGCCTTCAGTCACAACTAGCGATGCGGGTTTCAATTGGTTGCAAAATTTCATGAATTTGTGCAACCAAGGTGATTGCGGAGTATGTGTAATATTCGCTGTCATTCTCTGGCTCTGACGAGTCCCCGTAGATCTCTGCCATGAATATCCATCACTATAGCATAGATGCACAACAGTTGATGGATGCTACAACCAAGTTCTACAATGCATTCAAAATGCAGATATGGTTAGGTGAAATTGGTTGTCAAGTTGGTTTTCTTCTTTGTGTTATCAAGGATGGTGTTTAATCTCGCTTCAGGACTATTCCGGGGGCAACCAAGGTTGCAACCAAGCCACCTTTAATACTTTCTTTTCAGCTGTCATGAACTTCGTGAAGAGTGACAGTAGGATCGAAAAAATCGCCTGGTTTGGTGGGTGTCTGTCCCGGGATTACCGAATGTGTACCGCTAAACGTGCATCGCAGGTTTCTTCACGGCGAGTGAGATAGAACATGAGAATGTCAGCCCAACCAATGTCATGATGGATTGTTCCGGTGGTCCCTCGAACTGCGTACCCAATGACCTTGGGAAGACATTCCTCAGTTACTGAAAACGCCGGTGAAAGCAGCGGGATTACAATATCACTCGCTCAATTAGTCATCTGGAGTTTATACCCTTCGCCGCTTGGAGCTGGTCTGCTGGTAGTCTTCGAGCGTACTTTCTCTTCATTTACCCTGCCGGGAGCATGTTGCATCGTGATGTAGTACCGGGTTACTATAAATTGAAATTTTGAGACTTTTGACACTGCATTATTCTATTGGTTGAGATGAGATACCGACCAGCTATCAAGCAATTGTTGACTCTCCGAAACCCGGATGCCTTTTCTAGCCCTTCAGCGTCCCGGTTGACCTGCCTGTTCAGAAAGACGTCGGCTGATGCACGCCTGAAGGGGGCTGGGACAGCCTGGCTGGTCCTCACGGTGCACAACTGAACCTATGTACATCCTACATTTCCCTGACTGCAAACTAGACCTGCACTCTATTGACAGCTAACACTTCATCTGTCGGGCATCTGTATCGCTTCGTGACGCGTTCTAAAGACGTTCAGGGCTCTGTGCGCCACGCAGCCCTCATGCGCGAAGCTGCGCTCAAGAGCACCATCTTTGTCGGCGTTCCTCGTGTATGTAGAATCACTCACCTCTCGCTTTCCGTTGTTCTCACTCAGCCTTTTTTTCTTTTTCTTTTTTTGCGCACAGGTCATCGGAGCTCTTGCAGGACTCACGGACGCGCTCGAAGACGACGTGAAGGCCGGCCTGCGGACTACCTCACGCAGGTGCACTGTCCGTTTCCACCTCCACCCTCCTAACCCGCTAACAAGCAAGTGGGCGGGTGGACTTGTGATCTGTCTCAGGACCGCCAATCCGGAAAACATAGACGCCATTATTGCTCGTGGGATCGCGCTCTGGAACTCCATCTACGAGCCACATGCCGTCAAGCTGCACGACAAACTGGCGTCGTACCACCCCGACCTCATCTGTACGTTCCCCCCTTCCTTCTTTCCCCTGGCCCAATGGATGTGAGGAGAGTGGAAGGCATCTCTCTCTCCACGTCTCGCATCGCGCATAACTTTGCTTTCTCTTGTCCCCTCGATCGTGATCTTCGTCACGTCGTTGCTTCCGAAAGTGTTGATGTTGTTGCTGTGGTCGTATGCTTCTACAGCTGCTCATGCTCACGGACGGCCCCCTTTTCTAGCGTTCATTATCCAATCTTATGGCTCCGTGCTGTCGCCGCTTCCCGGAGGAGCGGACGAACAAGGCAACCTCAGCCGTGCGTTAGGGTCGGTCGTGGGCATAGCCTGTCTGCGTACCGAAGGCCGCGTTGGGCCGCAGCTGACGAGCCACGTTTATGGGTTGCTCAAGGCGCGCACAGCCGAGGGCCTCAGCGAGGAAGACCGCTGGCTTGCGAGCGACGAGGGAACAGAGTGGGTCATCCGAACCATTGACACGCTCTTGGATGTGGTCATTGCTGAGAGGGGTTGATCCACAAGAAGCTTAGTTTGAAAGGGGGCCTCGCCTCCATCCATCATGTTTCTTGTCGAACCGTGTCTTTTGAAATTCGTATTCGCACACGAGTCCCACGTCGTTCCTGAGAGGCGCATCAAAAAGCGCTTCAGAAAGATGCACATGTGGGAGACCTGACAACCTGCACCAGGGGCATGTTTCGAACACGCTACTCCGGGCAGGCTTTGCCAGGGGCTCAACCGGAAACTCACGCGGGTAGACGCTTCTCGATGGAACTGATGGTAGTTCGACTTTACATATGCAGTTAAAACAACACAAAGAACATGGAAATGCCAAGATAAGTAATTGCCCCCCACGCGACCCCGTCCACGAAAACAATGCTTAGGCCAGCCTCATTAAATTAGTAAAGAAGATAGTTCAATATTGAGACGTTTATCAAAGGTTGAACGCTGAGGCAAACCTGTAGAGCATGGCGGTCACCGTGACTGTGTCCATGAGTGGAGGATGCATCTATTGCATTCGGTCCGTGGTCAGCGATGTTGGTGGCTTGAAAGAAAGATCTACTGGACGTACCACGACGCCCGCACCAGCCGAACGGACGAAATGAAGCTCTGCGTAGACATCCCCAACTCCCTGATAGCGGGTCGGCCGAGTGGGGTGAACGAAAGCAATCACGTTGTTGTTGGGATCTTGTAACTGGGGGGAATATATGATCAGGTGGAGTCCCTCTTGGATCGTAATGCGGGGAGACTCACCAAGATGTCCTGGTTGGTAGTACTCGGTCTCCATCTGTATTGGAAACCATCGGGGCCGTTGAAAACTCTCGAATTCTAGTTACCCACGTGAGATGGAAACTAATCGAGATGAACTGAAACGTACAGGCATCCTTGGATCCCGGCGGACCAAGTCGGCCATAGGAAGGTGGTTCTGTGATCGAATAAGAGCGTAAGAAAGACGTCAAATGGGGAATTCCTCGAAGCGAAGGCCTGACCTTTCCGATGACTGCGCGTCCTAGGCCACCGCCAGGGGCCCATTCGAGTTTGGCCACTCGATCCTCTCTGTTCGCGCGTATCGCACGCCAAACAGTGGTTGTGCTCTGGCCATTATTAGGGTTGGTCTCGGTCTGGGGAAGTTGGATCAGGGCCATCGGGGCGTATGCGATGTCGATAGTACATACTTGGAATCGGTAGACAACACCCCATGGGCTGAATAACTGGCTCTGTCGGGGATCCTGAGACGTCCAGGAGAGTACGTCGTTCTGGTTGGCAGCCATGAAGATAGATGAGGGTGAGTGGAGGAGGTGACTAGGCTGGTGTGTGGTCTGGAGAACTGGGTAGACTGGTGCCCTTCGGCGAGGGACTTTTATAATGGCCCGGGAGGGACACGGTCATGCACACACGGGTGATGGTGAATTGTTCGATCGAAACGTGGACACAGTGACCGATAACGCTGAATACAGGACTGGCAGCGTGTCGGCACGAGAAGTAGGTGGCAGACGTGTCCAGGAGTTCATTGGAGCAGTCTCCGAATCCGCATTCAGGTCATGGCCAGCCTTGATCGGAAAACAACACGAGGTTGAGTAAGCGCCGGGCTTGGGACGCAGAATTCCAACAACTACATTGCCTGTACATAGCGTGGTGAGTTCTGATTACGACAACTGTGAGGGCGATGACAGCCTTGAGAACAATGAAAAAAAAAGTCCTAACCACGTAAAGGAAAAAAAATCGTGTTGAGCTTGCCATGGCTGAGTGGGGAAAAGAGAATAAATTACTCACCGCCTAGAAAGCGAGCTCTAAACACGAGGCGGCGGAGAGCAAACGTATTTGGCAACCTTGATGCGGGAGTATGGCGGTTCGTGCGGCTCCTTCCCCGGGTCGCGTCTCAACTCAAAGAGCGTGTAGACAGCGTGTCAACAATACCTTGAACAGCACGAAGGCGAGGCGTGATAAGGAAGATTCCACCTGGCCAATATGCCCAGCGCCCTCCGCCGCCACCGCCACTGATACTAGTGCAGACGGAGGTGTCCAGGGTAATGTAGAGTGAATCCTATCCACTGAGAAATGGAGGGGCATCAAGGCTGGAGTGATGCCCCTACGTGCGCAGCGACCCGACCTGTCCGCGGCTCTTACTTTCGATCTGGGGAAAACCAAATCGATGATCTTTCTCCAATATCAGCTCAAGATTTCAAACACGGCATTCCGACCCGGGTACAACGCCCTGCAATTTCGATTTCTAACGAACATTCACAAGTTCCGGGATATTAACCCCAAGAGGGGCCCGCCACCAGTATAAACGGCCAGGGGGAAGATCAACGCAGTGGAGAACCATCATTCACCGGCAACCCGCGCATTGGGACGAGGTTCGTATCTACCACTGGGGCTCAGGATCAGCATATACCCAGGTGGGTGGACAGAAGCGCACTCACACCAATCACAAGATGAGGTGGTAACCCCAAGAGCGCCCAACCTTCACGGCACGACCCGCACGCCCAGCGTACGCGCTGACCCGATGATGGTACTTGCAATCGCCTCCAGCTCCAGATGCTTCAGATGTTCATCGGTAGCTTTAATCTTTGCAATCTCGTACACGTGTTTGAGGCTGATGGACCCAACTGTCTCGTGGCCTGGTCTGCCGGTTCCCTTCTCAATGCATGCTGCCTTTTTGAGAAAATACGACACCGTTGGGGTTTTCGTGACGAAGGTGAAGGATCGATCGGGTTGAATGTTGATCACGGTGGGAATTGGGACACCCGGGGAGATGTGGGCTGTACGAGCGTTGAACTCTTTGCAAAAGTCCATCGACCTCACGCCGCGAGCGCCGAGAGCTGGGCCAACAGGAGGCGTTGGAGCGGCCTTTCCGGCAGCGATGAGGAGACGCTGTTGATGGGAATGGGGTTGGACTGAAAATGGTTAGGAGAAAAGAAGGACGCACGACAAAGTGTGGCCTTGGTGCGAGAGCCTTCGACATGGAGGAGAGAGAGAGAGGGCTCACGTGAGAGAGAGCCGCGGAGTGCCTTTGACTGAACTATCCCGCTCGTTGGGCAACACGCCTTGGCCTTGAGTTTGCTGTCGGATCTGGACGTACGTTGACTACCAGTCCTTTTTTCTAGCACCCGTCTAGCTACTGCGTCTTGACGATCTCCCATCCGACGCGTGTCACTTTGGCAGTTTTCCCGCGTTCAGTTTACTCAATGTTGGTAAAGTTTCATGTGGTCACAACGCCGTTATACAGGTCAAAGGCGTGTTCGGTCCAGCTGACTTGACCGAGAGATCGAGCTTCGGTGTAGATGTGCGCCAAGTCCGGTCCTCGCTCTGCTCTGCTGTCGCTCTGGATATTAACGATGTGACGTAAAAGCCATGCTCCCTTTTATCATTGATGACGACGATCGTGGGCTCGTCGCGTGCAGCGCGTTCTCCTATCTACTTCCATCAACAGTTCGTGCTCTGCCAGTTTGGTATCTGCCTACTGCCCTTCGCTTGGTTCTCCTGACAGTCAGGAGCTTCCGTTCGCACTGTCCACCCTAGCGGCCTGCAGGTGATAGCAACGAATGTCCGTACTTTTATTAAATCACGCACCTGCACCCAGCACCCAGCAGCGGCCCTGACGGCACACACTATTGGCTCCTGTCACGGCCACCATGCATATTCGTTGCGCCACGCTTGTTACTAAGCGATTGGTTTCCCCTACCCGCACCAATCCCAATCCCAGCCCCAGCCCCACTCGCACACCATTTCACTGCTATCTTCTGTCGGTCGATTTGCGGCGTTGGGTCGCCGCAACCAATATCGAAAGCCCCAAATTCTGTTCCGTGTTGTGATAGCACGATTTTGCCCTGACCCCACTCCCTACACGTCCAGCATTTGCCGTCACCCCATGTGCTGTCGGCGATTGAATGACCCCGCATCCGTTTTCACACCAGACACGCACGCCACGAGGGGGCTAAACCTCCTTTTGTCCATGATCTTGTCTCCGCTTGTGGGAGCCGCCGGTTTGAAATTTTGGTCATGGACATGATGAAGACGCGTTTGACTTGCACCGACATATCGCGACCTGTCCGACCTCGCGGTTTCCTGTCGCATTTCGTTGCAATTGCAAGCTCCGTAACTTTTTCTAACCGCGAACATACCATTTTGAGGTCTCGGATGTGCCTCCTGTTCGTGTTCTACTCCCAGCCCGGCGCCAAAAGGACACGCGCGAAATGAAAGGCATAACAGGCAGTCCGCAGAAGGCGGCTTGGCTCCAGTCGGAATTCGAAAACAGACCGATCGAGCAGGAGATGATGGCTCGAGCTCTCTCCTTGGACGCGAAGATTCCCCTCGGAGGAGAAGCGACAGGTTAGATGGTTCCCCTATCCGACGTTCGCGTCGAACGAAGGGTCGGTCCCTCTACGAGGATTGTAGGGCTGCAGGGGACATACACATTTGATCGGCGATCCCGCGCTCTCGTACAAGTCGAGTAGAAGTGATGATCTCCCTTTAATCAGGGGGCTCCGGTCAGCCGTCACACTTGTTCGCGCTTGTGTACATCCAGACCAGTCGATGAGCCTACCGCCTTGCTCTCACAATTAATCTCTTCTTTTTGTCCGCGGCGGCCTCGACCGAGCGGTATCTGTTCAACCGCCGGGGTACGCGGCATCTCGCCTTGCATTCGGTCTGCGTAGTCTGTCAACGTAGTCGGTCCTCGCGCTTCTCTGCATCTGTTATCAATATCTAGCCACAGTCGTGCACCATTAGGGGATATGTCCACATGGTTTAATAGATCCGGAGATGGTTGCGGGAGGTGATTGAATCGAGGAAGCGCCTGAGATCAGCCCCTCTAAGTGACTCAGCCCTTCGATAATCCGATGGATTCGGTTGACGGGTAAGCCTGTCCTCAGTGTGTTTGGCCGACGGTTATTTGCACGACTGTTACACGACTGCTAGGGGTAGTCGCAACTCGCAAAGCCCCCAAAGGCTATGGGGTCGGTACCAGACTGGAGTTGGAGTACGATCGCCCACGGCTGCTTCTGGGAAGAAGGCGTCGAACGATGTACGTGTTGGGGTCCAGAGTACTAAGCCGCTCCCGCATGGTTGAGCACTTGGAAGGCTTCGTCCCCATTCGCAATTCGCAACGAGCATTCCGTAATTAAGAGTTCTGGATCCGAAAGCTGTTACGCACAGACATGATCACCCTGCACTTACCGTCCTAGCACGGTCTTCGTCTTCTTTCTCCAGAAGCGCATTTTGATCATTTGCCGAGAGTCCAAAGGTCGTAAAAAGCTTTCCTGGTTCAGGACTCTTCACCATGGATGGCACCATATGATATCGATGAATGTCACTGCGCAGACTGTTGCAGGTTCATATCGTTGAGAGAGCCATATGCAGCACGGGCCTGAGACGGTCCGTGACGATATGAAGGGATAAAATGCTCGTAATGTTTACTTTCTCCTTGAATCCGATGACAGCGGCTTCCTCGACCACCACTCCAAATCGAAGATTTACAACCCAGACAAGGCGCCGTTTATGCGCAAACGAATCCCATTGTTCGCGCCCAGAACCAATCCCTATCACCCGAGGAAACATCCACCCAGCCACCGCGTCCTCAGAGGGCAACGTCTGGGCTCTTTCTGGCAGCAGCAATCGCGGGCTGCAGTGTGTCGTTGCTTCACATTGTTTTCTCTTCCACCACCACCAGCAATGTCGACATTCTCACCATTCACCAGCGAAATATATGCCTGCCATAGATGGCTCCCCATGACTTTGGAGTAGTCGAATATCCACACCGTCAACGATCACGCTTCGACCAGAACAGTCGACGGCTCCTTGGGCGAATCACAAGCCCCCAAAGTGATCTATTCCTTCCTATCTCCTCGTATATGGGTATCGTCACCCAGGTGAATGGAACATTCCAGCCTCTTCGCCCTCAAGGATGCCCCTTGCGGTTTCACGCACTTAACAGAGAAACCTCTCTCCTCAAGCATACCTTCGGTCCTTCGTCCTGCAACATTAGTACACAGACTACCTCTCTTATGATATACTTCGAGCTTCTCCCCCAATCGAGTATGCCTTGGGTGCCTATGCTTGGTAAGAGTCGTGACACCCCAAATCAACTATCTCCGGTGGTGGTTTGACACACGAAAAGGATTGTCCATTTCTCCGAAAAACACTCGCTCCGATGATCACTTCGCATTCTCATCTGGAAAACCGACTCGGCCGCCATGGGCGGGTTATATTACACATGAACCGTAACTCCAGGAACATCAGTACATTACTGGTGCCACACCCGGAGCCAATCTACCCATAGCTTAGGGCCGCGGGATCTATAGCATCAACAGAAAGAGGTAAGCGATTGGATCCTCCTAGACCTGATCATTATTCGATCCCAGTCGCTGGTACGGCATGCCCTTGTTTATTCTGTCAGGTGGTCCTTTCTCTTCTTTGTCAGGGATGACGAGCGACTTTCCATAACCCGCACGGGGAAAGACTCGGGCGTGGTTGCATGATCCCCAGGCAGAACCTGGGTCAACCCCGGCATTGTCGCTTTGGCTATGGGGTTCTCTCTGACCCCCCACCAAACCTTCGGATGAACTGATGAACGACGCATGGCTGATGCTGCTGGTTTCCGGCTGGTATGTAGTTGTTGCTCAAGGTTGAAGCAAGCGAGGGCAAAAGTCTTGCCGGGAGGACGGATATGAATGCCCGGGTATCGCGGTTCACTGCATCCAGTGAGAAGAGATATGTTTCAAGTATTTCCTCTCCTCGGCATGAAGTTTCCGGAAAGAGGTATCAGAAAAGTACGAGCTGTGCAATGATCAATCACCCCCACACCCGGCGTTCACGGAAGTCTTCACACCTGGGTTTGGTTTGGCTGAGCGGATGACTATTCCGCTAGGGGATCCTTTGGTGCCCCTCTCCGGGACGAGTGAGAAATGAACAACAACGAGGGTTGACCGTATCGTCCATCAATGGTGTTGTGTCTTTTGGGTGGGTCGTGTCCTCGTCGAGGACGCCGAACTCCGCCTTTTCATATACAGACCACGCTGTTTCCGCACCGCGATGCCAAGTACGCCGTCTCTCTGGTATTATGTCTGATAGGGTGATCTGACTGTATTTCAGGTTGCACATCATGAACTACTGGAGTGACTCGATGATCACCAACACCACCCTCTTCCAGGTCCCGATTTTATCCCCTCCGCGCCTGTAGCAGAGCGGCAAAAGGTTCCGTCAATGTGCTAGTGGGGATGTATCATCGGATTGTGCGCACATCCATCGTCGATTTACCCGTAGGATCAACCAAGTCACCTGCACTCCACCAAAGATCCTGCCGAATCGTCTCGGATTCTCGTTCCGTCTATACTGCAGTAGTGTGCGTGTTTTAATAGGAGACTTATTTTGGGTTATCCCCGACGAGTCTGGACTGCGGCGACGACATCGGAATGTGGTGCCAGTCTAGAATGAAGGAGCTCCATTATAATTCGGTGATTGCGCGCACTGATGCACTGATGATTTGGAGCTGTCGGCATGGCATCACTGCACCTGCCTCTTTCGGCTCTTTATCCCGCGGTCACGGTGCCTCTCTATCTTCCGCATCCATCTATCCCTATAGACCCCACTCGCTTTTGGGGATATAGTATAATGAACTCGGACGGTCGTTCTCGCCGGCGTGAGCTCGTAGAAGAAGCTTACAATCTCCAGGTGAAAGCCGGGTTGATGGCAAGTCGCATTTATCCTTTTGGCTAAACTAAACTACAATATCACTCTTTTTGATCTCTCCCACTCATCCACTCTCACTCTCTATGTGCGATCTTCTTGTCCTGCTGCCGTCACTTACCTTTTTTTTTCATTTCCTGTCACATTCACATCAAAATCACCGACAGCGCGCGGCACAATTTGGTGCATTTGGTCTCGGCTCTGCGATTCTCGCCCACCGTACCTGGCCCAATTTCCAGTCAGTTTCTGCTACCGCCTTGCGCGATTGGTTCGTTTTTTTGGCTAACACAGCGACCGACTTGTTTTGCGGGGTGGGTGTGTGTGGGTTGCGTGTCCTTGCCAGACGACAGACTCTCGCATTCAAGGGGTTCCTGGTATCCATAAGTCGGCGTCCACGCACAGTGAGTTTCTCTGGCTGTGGTGCTGATCAGGCTGTTTCCTAGTTACCATCTACGGCCTCATTTCTGGTGCTGATACTGCGCTGCTCTCTCACGAGAACCAGCAACGCCTCACCGAGAATGATTTGCGGCGAGAGGCACGCATCGATCTTGCGCGTCGTGGGCTGGTTCCTACCGAGTCACAGATCATGAAATGGAAGGATGAACACAGGCGGTGAGGGTTCGCGATGAATCGTTCATATGTTAAATAGATGCAACTATGGTATTCCAGTGATGACTTGCAATTTTACACAGCATGTTCTCTCATGAGGACTATGATACGTAAATGATTGGGAGAATATTGACTGGACGACAAACGGCAGCGTTCTTGATAGTAGATTCTAAATGCATAGGGCACAGGACGTCTTCGTGGCCTTGAGTCTAGTGGGCAGCTTGACGGTATGACGTGGGTTGAAGTGAATCAGGGATCTGAGTAGGAGGACGTGGAGGAGGTCCCGGGTGGAATGGCTGTCCCCCCTGCATCGCAGAGGATGGTGAGGAGGTTAAGTAGTGCTGCTGAGACTGGGAGCTAGGCACAGGTGCGGGCGGTATAGGCAGTTGAGGAAACGGCAATTGTTGGTAAGACCCAGTCGCTGACAGTTGCGGCGGTGGCGGCAATGGCAGACTCGGTCTGCCAGAGAATGACCTAGGAAGCCCAGCCCGCGGCGGGGGTACAGGCGACGGTGGTAGGGAGCTGCTTGAATGCGTCATACCATCAGGCATACGCAAACCCGGCGACTTCTGCGAGGGCGAGGGCTGGGGAGATGGGGAAGGGGTATGATGGTAAGACGAGCTCGCAGGAACGATGACATTTGTGGAGTTCGATGGCGTGTGGGACCCAGGTCCAAGGGGTCCAGGAGGTCCAGGCGGAACGGGGAGCGGATTCTGTAGGACAGGCGGGGGTCCAGAGTCGGAAGTGAGCGGACGCACCTGGTTTTGTGCGTATGGTAATGGAAGTGCTCCGATCGCGTGGGTGTAGGCCTGATTCGCAGTTATCGAGGCAGAGGGCGGAACCCGCTGCATGGCTTGCTGTGGTTGGGGAGGCAGTGGTCGCGACCCCGGAACGTGGTTCGATACCACCCGGTTCATGGCTTGTGGAGAGGAAGAAATGTATTCATGTGGCTGACCAGAAACTGGCTGGACAAGACCTGGGTGATGCTGGGGTGATGCTGATTGCGAAGGAGAAGGAAACATGGGCAAAGGTGGTGCGGGAAGATGCGACGATGGTGGTGCCGAGACAGGAGAACTGTATCCTGCTTGGGGGACACTAAAGGGTTGAGATTGCTGAGGAAGGCTTGATGACAGAAACGGACCAGGGGAATTCGATGCAGTTGGGAGTGTGGAAGCTGGACTGACTGGCGGCCCCGGTGTAAAGCTTGTTGGGGCTGGGGTGAGTGTCGGTGTGGGAGCATATCCTGGTGCAGTGATGCTTGCATTTGTCGGTGGAGGCCCCAAGCCTGGTTCCGATCCATAGGAGGCCAGGGCGCGCGCTGAGGGTAAGGTAGACCCAACCGTTAATGAAGCCGGAATGAACCCAGAGGATGCCGCGGGCATGCTGTATCGCGGTCCGTGACGAGGAGGCGTGTGATACACGGACCTCGGAGGGGGCGAAGGCTCGTAGGAAGGCTGGTACTGCGGGATCTCGTATGATTGACTGCTCGCAAGTGAGTATCGGTGTGGTCGCTGTCCGATTGGTGTTACACCTCTGTGGGCAAAACGAGCAATTGAAGTATCATGACCCGAGTTCTCTAAAACTGGAAAGACAAGCGAAGACGAGGACGACGCAGGAGAGTGCGATACAGATCGCGTCGAAAGGTCCGATTGCCTTGGCTGGATTCCAGAAGATGAGCCCAAAACAAGCAAACACCAGTGAACAACGGAACCTCACCGGAAACGTATCACGTCTTCTCTGGTCGAACACTAACTCACCCATGTCGTTGACCAACTGTTCCATAGAAGTACTTTGCGGCGCGTGCGCTCGCACCGTTTGCTCATAATCAGGCTTGTACAAGTCAAGCCCCATCGATGAGTTGGATGGGAGGACGGAGGAAGGAGACGAATCCCGGCGGAAGCTATCATGGGAGCTACCGCTGCCTTGTTGACGATGACCAGGGGATTCCTCTAATGGAACAAAGACGCCTGGGCCACCATATTGTTTGTTCACCGCAAGCTTCGGAGTGGATTTCTTCTCGGGGCGTGGTTCCTAGTGAGACCAACAGTCAACGGAAGATCGACGAAAGTAAAGATGAAAGTAACGCACGTTCGACCAAAACGTAAGCTCTAGATAGACCTCGCCGGAGTACTTATCCTTGTTAAGTAACGTGAACCATTCTAACAGAAAGTGTGAGCCCACAGACAGGGAAGACAAGTTTGCAAACGTACCGTCTGTTTCACCCTTGGTTAGAACCTCAGTTAAGTCTACCATGGTTTCTCCGATAAGTTCCGGTTCCTTGTCGGCCGCAAAACAAGCAAGAGCCATCTTTTCTCCTCCCTGGATCTTCTTAGGACCACGGCCAGCTTTGGGGGGTAAAGGTGGGGGCGCGCCATCGTCCGAGGCATTGAGTGCGTTCGCATCCTCATGAATCGTAAATCGTACTTCTTCATCCCATTCTGGGTGCTGGCCACCACGTTTGATGATCCTAGTCTTTCGGGTCTCTCCATTGAGCACAACAACACAGTACGGGTCTTGCTTCCCAAATTGTCTCTTATTGGGCAAATTGCGCTGAAGCGGACAGGCAAATCATGAAAAGCAAGGTGACTGGGACATTTCGACGACGTACTGCTTTCAGGATGACAACTATGAGCGTCCCGATGTTGCGGGCCATCGTAGCCTACTCAAGGCTTGATAATAAATGCCGAATGTCGGGATATTCAGGACTGCTCAATCGCAAGCACTGGCAGAAGGCATTCGCACATCGGCGTCCGAGTCTTACAACACATGTTTCCTCGATAAGTGAATTATCAAAGGCAACACCACTTGTCGTCAAAAAATTAATTTACAGAAAATAGTTCAACTGCATCGTCCATAGAATTTCGTGGTACTGCAGTCGAAAGGAGCTCTACTGCGCTGATATCGCGTTCACAGGATTGTACACACAATATAGTCTCAAAATAGGATCACTAGGTTACCAAACGATCTACGATATGTGCCAGTCAACGTACATTTTGGACTACCATTGACCGATATTGACCCTTGTCCACGGCGGGCAATTTCCGCCACTCATAGAAGGAGCAATCTGGGACAGGTTCTCCGAAAACACGGGGAAGTCTGATCGACAGCGCATCATCGGCCTGGGTGCGCCCAGAAGCCACATTGATCTCGTACCAGGCAGTCTTGTAACAGATTGGGGCTCATCTGTAAATATTAAAAATACGACTTAATTGTTAACCAGGGTCCTGAGGAGAATGAGAAAGCCCGTGCCAGTGCTGTATCACTGGCATACGAGACGCCATCAGCCCAGCCTATGTGACAAGGCGAGAACCCCCCCTTCGTGGTGGGGAAGAGTTAATTGAAAAGATCCGCATCAGATCGGTACAGTGACACGTAGTATGCTTCGTTCTTTGATGACGAGCTCGAAGACCACCGTACCTTCTCGTCTAGGCGGATATGGCAAGGGATAGGGGCTTGCAAGGCCACATGCCTGGGCGCTACTATATTCAGTGATTGCAGATAATCAGCAGAGCTTGTATGCACTCACCTACACCAGCAATGACAAATACAAGGTTTTTTGCGGGGGTCAAGTGCGATCGTCGGGCACTAGCATTGGCACGAGTTGTAAGTTATCATTATTGCCATTACCCAATGTATTTCAAGTTGAAAGCCGTTATTCTAGAACCAACATCATGATGGTACTCCAGGGTCGCAGGCTTCCAGGTCCTGATCGCAAGTCCGGAGGCAATCCACCATCAGTGACCAGTAAAGGTAGGTGTCTGCCAGGCGGTTTCTCAAAAGCCAAGACGCTAAACGACAGGGCAGTCCCACTAGAATGTGAAGGGCCCCGCATATACTGTCATATTAGCCCTTACATACAAGTAACTTGGTGTTAGCTCACAGTTAATCATATCTTCCTTACTGGTGGTCACCACTGTGCCGTGATATAAGCCGCAGGACGGCATCAGTTGGCATTCATATATTCATTAGTAAGTCGGAGCCGACGCGCGACACGCTTGATTGACTAAACAGACAAGCAGAAGCCGCCAACTGTCAGCGAGCAAAATAAGATTCAATTCTCCAAAAGAAATAAACTAATTGATAGGCCATAGGCAACAATGGGTATCAAGTAACATAAGGACACGAGAGGCCAAATCTGGCATCAGTACAGCATACTGTAAAACGAAAAGGGACCGGTACCGTACGATGACCTCGGCGATGCTTACAATATAGATGATATTACAGTTCTGGGACCGTAGAAGGGAAAAGGAGATGGATTGTGAATTCAGTCCCAACCCCCGTCTGATACGAGGTAAAATGGTCAAGAGTCTTCAGTCAGACTGGGGAAGTTTCAGCCACTTTCGGTGGTCCCATAAGTTCAAGTTCGATTCCTGATTCAGTTGTGGGAGTAGGAGGCAGCTTCATGTCATCTTCTGCTGTTTCAATGCCAATAGTAGGCAGGGAATGTGGGGAATCGGTGCTGTCATGCAGCGAGCTTGACCGAGCAGCACCGTCTCTGGAGGGAGTAGAAGGATTGAAAGGCTCTTCATTTGAATGGGCGTCAACCAACGATGATTCATCATCCTCGTTTCCCGGGACATCCAAACTCATCTGACCAGTCTTGACACTTAGCGACCGGAAGCTCTTTTCTTTGATTGCAGCATGTGCTCCAGGGCCCGATCCAGGTGTGACCCCGTTCCCGAGGCGAGCGCTCCAATCACTTGCCTCGCTTTCCCAGCTACCTCTCCTCGAACTCCTAGGCCTGAGTGCGCGAACGCTGGCGTCGAAGTGGTCACCTTCTACATCCAAGTCATCCCCAAGAATGATGTGGCTTGAACGGTCCTCGCCAACCATGCGACTCCCACCAAACTGGGAAAAGTGCGAAAATGACGTGGTGTCATTCGTACCTCCCAAGATGCCTATCCGTGCACCTGGGATGCCGAATGCGGAAGAAGCCAGCGTAAGTACCGAAGCATTGTCAAGGGGGGGAGATGAAGGACGGGGGTTGTTACGGGGGTGATGTGTAGTGTGTTGTGGTGCTTGGAGGGGGTGCGTGTCGAACCGAATAGATGTCGAGAATGAGGAAGCTGGTGAAGGAGGAAGGGCAGAGAATGATATAGAACCGCCCGTAGGGCCATTTGAATTTGCATATAATGGGCCGGGAATCCTGGGGGACGTCACGGGAGTAGGTGGTGCCTCCGCAATATGGGCCATCCCGCCAGTCAGGTCCACACTCAGCAACGTTGTGGGTTTGGTGCTCGCCGCCATGCTTCGAAACGTTCGGGGATTCGAGAGATAAGACGAGGACGAGCGAGATGGTGAGGGGGAGGGAGGAGAGCTTGGAGGGAGTGGTCGCACAGAAGCATCTTCGTCAGCTTCAAGGTTGCTCGTCGGAGACCACATCGAGTCCCGAGCATAAGAGGAACGGTATGTCGAGACATCTCCACGTCCTTCCGGGTCTTCACAAGCACTCGTCGCTTCCTGAATGCTCACCGGAATAACTCCCGATCTCGAAGGAAAGCTGCTGGGGGGAGCCTGGCTATACCTCCTGATTTCGCGGTCTGAGCTCAACCGCCCACGTGAAGGGGTTGACTGAACGCGGCTCAGTTCTCTGGACCCATCAGTAAGTCCAGGTCGCCACTTGTCCCTCGTCGATGTGCTACGGTCACTGTTGAGCCCTCGCGCATGTGAGATATCAGATGCGCGGCGAGTCCTGGCCGTGCCTCCTAGCTTTCGTTGAAACCAGTCAAGAATTGGTTTACTAGAACGGCGCCCCACTTTCTTGGGTAGCGAATGCCCTTGAATAGGGGGATTCTGAGGCTTGATCTCCCCCAGAGGGGCGCGTTTGGGTTGTAAAGGGGGCTCCTTTTTCAAATGGCCCCTTGGCATGGTGGAGGAGCTGCTGGCAGGGGGTTTTATCTTCACGGTCGGAAGTGGCGCACGAGATGTATGGGCGTTCTCTGGGGACATCGTGGTTTGCTGAGTAGACATTATGGAGGAAAGAAGTGAGGCGACAATGTGGTGCGTTCGGGCGGAAGTGCCCAAGGGTCGTGGGAAATTACGTGATTTGGCACACGCGATAATTAAATCGGTTCATCGTCCCGACACTGACACTGACTCGGAATCATTACTGTCTACGCTTTTCTACAGTCGGCGCAGGACGGCCTCTACAACCTCATCCGTTGAGCTCTTGCCTCCAAGATCTCGGGTCAGAGTATGTCCTTCCCTGATGACATCATTCACTGCCGTGTCTACGCGATCGGCGGCGTCTTCGTATCTAAGGTGACGGAGCATCAACGCGGCCGATCTTATCGCGGCAAGCGGGTTGGCGATTCCCTTGCCCTCGATGTCAGGAGCGGAGCCGTGCACACTGCGGAATACAGGAATAAGAAATGCAATAGACAGACAATGGATGAACATACGGCTCTCCCATAACGAAGGAATCCCCCGCGTTCACGGATGGAACCAAGCCCAAGGAGCCCACGAGCGCCGCAGCGGCGTCCCTAGAAGGCCGGTGAAGCTCTGATTCGGGGGCATCATTCAATAGGACTCACGATAGGATGTCGCCATAGAGATTTGGAGCTACCATAACATCATATATCCTGTTGACTTGCGCGTGAATGGGCGGTCATCATCGAAGTTGTGAGCTTACTCTGGCTCACGGAAGAGCCTGCAATAATGCCCTCATGAGCATTTACGACACGTACGCAGGGATGAATCGAACCTATAAACGGCGCTGTCGACTATTTGTTCGGCAATGCCCACGCTATCGAAGCGACCAGCAACTTCAGGAAGTTGAGGCACGGCACGGACAGTCTCTCTGAACAACCCATCCGTGACAGAAAGTACGTTGGATTTGTGTATGATGGTGACTTGCTGTGAAGCACCGGCATCAGCCAAGCCAAATGAACACTTGTGAAAAGCGAGAGAACGAGTACCTTTCGTGGTCGAGCTAATGCAAGTTCAAATGCCATTTTACCTATTCGTCGTGACGCGTACTCCGTGATGAGCCGGGTCGCGCGTGCTTCTTTTCCTGATTCCGTTTGCGTCAGAGTTTCTTGTTTCACGTACTGCACAAAAGTCTCGTAAGTAGCTGGCTGTAACTCTGGCCAGAGGCATACCAGGCACTCCGTATTCTCTCGGACTACAATCAGGTCGACGGCTGGCTTTCCCTTGGGATCAGGGGCTACCTAGAAGAAAGAACTTTGATTCTTTAGTCCGACAACCTGCTGAGAACGTACGGATGCGACAGGCCGAATGTTAGCATACAGATCGAGCTCTTTACGAAGCGCCACAATTGGGGAGCTGTATCCAGCAACCTTCCGAGATGGGGAACTACCAGCACGTAAACGCAGGCCTAGTGAGCCCGTACACGTGCTTACCTGACAGCTCCGAACAAAGCTGCATCACATCCATTCTTCAATACTCTGCAAAGGGCGCCCGTTCACCCACACACGAAAAAAAAGGGACCCCATCTGAAATCGCACTTACTCAACAGTCTCCCTAGGTAGGGCAGTTCCCGTCCTCGTGAACAGATCGAACCCAGCAAGCAGGTTATGAAACTCAAGCTTGGGGAGATCAGATCCCAAAGCCTCCAACGCTCTGCGCGCGGCCTGCGGAGCGAGCGTGGGCCTATTTACGATATAAAAAAGCAACATTGCGCCTTACCGGAATGACTTCTCTACCGATTCCATCTGCGGGAATCAAGCCGATCCTGAGCGTTTTTCGAGCTGGTGTAGCGAGAGAGCGAAAAGCCATGGGCCCGCGCGCCTGTTGAAGTGCACGCGTGACACACGCCAATTAGCGACAACGTGACCCGGGCCCCATTTTAATTTGACGCGTCGCGTCGTCGCGTCGAGTTCCCCGTTGACCCGTCCCCACTCTCTTTCTCGTTCGCACCGCGTTCTAAAGCAATGCCGCATAGTCCCAGTCCATCCACGCAGCGAGAGGCACTCGTCAACTGCACAAATGTCACCTCAGAGCCCATCCATAACATCGCCAAACTACCCACACCCCCAGTGCACGGCCTCTTCAAGCGGTCGCGTCCCGCTGACGACAGTGGTACGCGGCTCAAGCGATTAAAATTTTCCATTGGAGAATCTCGTCCCGTCGAGGATGAGCGGGCAGATGGTGTTGACAGTGACTCGAGTGAGGAGGAGGAGGACAATAGCAACACGTTTTGCGCGGCACGCCGAAAACGTACAATCTTTCATGCTAAAAATGCTCTGGCAATGTCGCGCCCTGGAGTGACTTGTCGGCCCTTACCTTGTGAACCTAATTTCTATCGTGGCACCATCTTGTCATTGACAATCCGCAGTACCGACCCGCTCACTCCTCCGCGCATACGTATCATCTCACAAGACCGATGTGTTCACGTGCAATTCGGGCAGGGCGGACTCGTTCTTGACACCACCATACGCCTGCGCATTCACTCACGGTATGTTCCCCCTTTGGGAATGTAGCTTATGAACCACAAGGGCTGATTGTCATCAGCTGCGAAACGTGGCGCCGTTCCCCATCTGGCCGTTGCGACCGAACAAGGCACGGTGTACGTTTGGGATACCTCAAGGCGAGAAGAATTAGAACGAGGTTAGTATGCCCGCTCAACATTCCCAAATCACGTTCTCACAGTTTGAAACTGCCAGAGCCAAATCGGGTCGACCTTGACATTCACGAGAACGGGATATTCGATCTTCAATGGTCCCCCGACGACACTTCCTTGGCTACTTGCTCCGGAGACCACACTACCCGCATCACAGATGTCGCCACCAACAAACTTTTACATATTTTACGCGGACACTCGAGCACCGTGAAGACGGTGGTATGGGATCCACAGCATGACAGTCTGCTCAGTACCGGGGGCCGCGATGGTGGGATTCGCGTTTGGGATTTGCGCATTGCAACGAGAACTTCACACGGCGTAACCTCCCACGCATCGGTTATGGCTATCGACGGTGCACACGGCAACGAAGACAAACAGGCGACTAGAGGCCGCAGAAAGAAGGATGTGCCCAGTGCGCGTTCGGTCACCAGTTTAGTCTACGCCGACGGCCGATCGGACAGACTTATTTCCAGTGGGTCATTCGATGGGTAAAGCTTCCACCATTCCTTCCCTCCCAAGTCACAATTTCCTGACCCATAGAGTAGTATGTTGCGTCTCTGGGACTTGCGACAGGCGACTCCGGCTCCCCAAGCTAAATCGCGAAAGAAACAGGCGGCAATCCAACCGGCCGTCATGTCTGCGTTTGATCCGACCGTTGTCGAAGGTGGGCGGAGGGCGCGAGGCCTTGCCTCCATCGTAGCGGGGATGGGTCCTACCTGCGGTCTTCTTTTTGGCTTAGGCGTGGACTCGCGTGTGCACACCTACTCCGCATCCACGCTCCTTCCTATGTCACCAAAGGGGACGTTCAAGCATCCAAATATGAACACCAACTCCTTCTGGGTTCGTTTGGCACTCTCACCAGATGGGAGGTCGATCGTCAGCGGCAGTTCGGGGACAGACAAAGGTGCTTCTGCGTTCCTATTCGACGTGTCACAGACAGCGCTGGCCGCGCCGTCAATATTTCCAGACACTGCTGGTGTTGAACTGCCTGGACAGAAAGGCGAAGTCGGCGGCGTGGATTGGGCGCAGGATATGTTGGCGACATGTGCGGATGACGGGACAGTTCGGGTGTGGAGATTTGATCCGGAAAAGCGCCACCAATGCGACTCGGAGGCTGATGCTCAATGGACTTGGACGTGGGGCGTTGATAGTTTGTAGTGCTCTAGTCCAGTGTATACCAACCAGTTACAAGAACCGAGACGCGGAAACCCTGTCTCGCAGACCGACAAACGAGGTGTAAGAAATATGCATTACATTGTCCGTTTCGACGGCAAGTAGGTTAGATATGACAAAGCACGAGATGATCACTGGAAAGTGTTCTTATTTTTTCTGTATCGCATTGACCAGCCTGAATGCTTATCAGCGATCGAGGAAGCTCACGTATTATGTGACGCACCAGTCAAGTCCATCCTCAATCCCCTCACCTTTGGTGGCGCAACTGCCCCGTACGCTCCAGTCGCGCCCCTTTTCACCACCCGCCAGTCCCAGCTGCTCGCTTATCTCCTCCGGCTTGAGCGCGCCTTCTATATCTTGCTTGTTGCAGAATACTAGCAGAGGCACACCAGCGAGTTCTTCTTCCGACAACATCGTTAGCAGTTCCGACCGAGACGTTTGTAGCCGTGAGGTGTCGGAAGAATCTATCACGTAAATGATGGCCGAAGTATTTGGGAAGTAACATCGCCAATACGGCCTGGACAGTGTGTGTGAGACACAAGCGAGATACCGTTGACGTGGGCTTACCGAATGCTGGATTGGCCACCTAAATCCCACACCTGGAACTTGATATTCTTATACTGGTGGGGTTCGTGCGGGGTAAGCCAGAGTTATGGAAGTCAATGCTCAATGAAGTACCTGAACCGTCTCTACATTGAAGCCAATTGCTAAAGAATTTGATTAGCTCTGCCGATCTTACGATCGCGAGAATAATATGCTCACTGGGTATTGTCGAAACGACTTCACCAATCTTTGGAGTAAACTCGTTATAAGGGATAAAGCAGAGGAGAGACGTATGATTACCTGTAGCCTGTACAAGATCGTCGTCTGCACGTTGCGGATGTCCGCTACTTAACACACTTTTCCTGGCACAGGTTCGCGACGTATTCGACATACCTTTCCGGCGGAATCTAATCCTAGCATGAGTATTCGCACATCCTTGTCTTTACTCCAGTTGAGAAGGGACGAGAGGGAACCGAGAAGCGATGAAACTGAGAGACCCATTCAAGAGTAAAGACGCGGTTGTTTTTAAGGTGTTTAAGCGTCCATTAGTTCCGTAATTACAGCGAACACGTGAACCAGCCTGACAAATTATTCAACACACTCGTCGTGGGCACTGCACACTGACATGTATGTGGATTCAACGACACCACAACTAACATTACTTATAGTTAATCATAAAACATCCACTTTGTAAAGAACCTCAAGTGAACCATTATACACACAATGTCACTCCACTTGTGCCCTTTACACGCCTCCCCTTCCGGCCGAAGCGAACGGATGTAAACAAATTATCCAGCTCACAATAACGTGAGAAATACTCGACAAGACAAAAATCTAGGCTGTCGCAGTCAGCGGCGCTGCCGTAGGGACTTCGAGAGGACGGCGTCCGGCTGCACCCGTCCTCATCCGGAGTCCGGAAATACCAGGAGACACCGTGGCCGATGCCAAGACGTTCCTAGTCGCGACAGGACCAAGTAGGCCATCGAACTGCTGCCTGGCTACCACAAGCGCACGTGCATCCACGGTGCGTGCTTCACCCGCGCGCCGGGTCCTGGGTGCCAGCACAGCAGGACCTGTTAGACCAAGTTGTTCATCATTCCAGATAGGTTTGATCGTCTCCCTGATGTCCTTGCCAACTCCACAGCGGCCTCCAAGGGCGGCCCAGTCTGCTTCGCGTTTGATGGAGAGAGTAGTGAATGTGTCGTCGAGCGCATCGGCGGCGCGGTCAAGTTGTTCAAGAGTATGGCCAGGAGTGATGGTGAACCTGAGACGTTCCTCGCCACGAGCGACAGTGGGGTAGTTAATGGCCTGCACGTATATACCATGTCTCTGGAGAAGATAGTCGGACGCTTGCTTGGCTTGGACGGCATCACCGATCAGGACGGGTACAATATGGCTGGGTCCGGGTACGACGGGGATTCCGCGCTCGGCAAAGCGCTTCTTTACTTCGCGGACGTTCCATTGCATGAGTTGACGATCGCCATTATACGTTTTCTGATAGACAATGGAAGCATGGGCACCAGCGACCGTGACGGGAGGGAGAGAAGTCGTGAAGATGAAGCCAGGGGCATAAGACCGAACCATATCGACGAACTTGGCAGAACCAGCAACATAACCGCCGACTGCGCCATACGCTTTACCAAGAGTGCCTATAAAAATCCTATAAGCGAATTGATGCGTTCATTTCCACGGACATCAAACCTGAGATAATGTCCACACGATCCATGACAGTGCCCGGGATGGGATCAGCCGATTGACCGGCAGCCTCGTGGACATTGTAGTCAAGATGTTCTGCAACGCCAGCACCTCGGGGTCCGTATAAGCCAACGGCATGAACCTACACAAATTACCGAGGTGAGTCATAAAAGATACGGCATTTGGGGAAGACATACTTCGTCCAAAAAGGTAATGGCACCATATTGCTCAGCCAAGTCGCAAATTTCTTTGATCGGACCGACACTTCCACACATGGAATAGACACTCTCAAACGCAATAATCTTCGGCGTTTCTTTCGGCCATTCTTTCAATTTGCTCTCGAGATCGGTTAGGTCATTGTGCTTCCAGATGACCTTCTTAGCACCCGAGTGACGGATTCCCTGAATCATAGACGCATGATTGGACGAATCGGAGAAGTAGACACAGCCGGGTAACTTCGCGCCAAGCGTAGAGAGGGTGGCGTCGTTCGCCACGTAGCAAGAGGAAAATACGAGCGCTGCCGGCTTGCGATGAAGAGCTGCCACTTCTTTCTCGAGGTTAACGTGCCAAGAACAGTTACCAGCGATGTTACGCGTGCCCCCAGCGCCATGACCATATTTATCTAGGGTGCGGCTGAGGCGTTCGAACTATGAGACAAGGCAAAGAAAAAAGACAGAGAAAGAAATACTGACTGCATGGTTTCAAGCACGACAGGATTAGTTCCCATCCCGAGATAATCATTGGCACACCAAACCTCAACCTCGGTCTTAGTGTCCGCGGTATGAGCGACAGGGAATTTTGTGGCAAGCCTATTGATGGTATTGAAGTAGCGGTAAGATTTGTCGTCATGCTTCTTCTGTAACTCATCGGCGTAGAATTGTTCGTACTTGAATCCGTCGGTATGGACTGGGCATTGCTTCGGGGCAGGAGAAGTATGCTGCTGAGGAGGTTTAGAAGCGGCGGCCTCCTGAGCGGCGACCTTGGCGGCTTTGAGGGCATCGCTGCGTTTCTTCGCGGCAGCCAACTCTTCTGCCATCCTGGCAGCAGCAAGGGCCTTGCTAGCGTGCGGGCACTTCTCGATACCTCCAGAGGTCACGTCGACGCCATTGTCCCGGTGAATCTTGACTACGTCGACGCCCTGCGCGATGCTAGCAAAGCTCTGGACGAGCTGTCCTGAACGTTTGGCGAGAGCGGCGCCCATGACGGGGCATTCTGTAGCCTTTTCGGTCAGCTTGGTGAGGCTGGGGAACTGGGGAGAGGCAGAGGTGCATAAAGCGCGGAGAGATGAGGGCTTTGTACGGCCCAGAAAGGGGCAGGACGAGGCGAACTTTGCAAGCGATGAGAGCTTGTCCATTACCGCTGGCTGGGATTGGGGAAAAGGAAAAATGGGCGGGGTTGACCAGGAGCGACGTGATTTATATTCCCGAAACGGCATTGGCTACTCATTGGCTCACGCGTGAGAATCGGAAATAGGAACATCTTGATTGGCTATTAGCTATGACAACAAGCCGAGACAACTCTCAATCACATCCACCGCATGCGACACCTCCTCCTCACTAACGTTCAGACTGGGAACCAGTCTCACACAGTCTGTTCCTGCAGTTAATAGTAATACCCCCCGTTCCCGCGCGAGCTCGACGAGTCGCTGTGCATCGCCCTCGCGAATAAGCACTAGGCCGATGATCAAGCCACAACCCCGAATTGGCCCGACCAAATCCGGGAACCATCCTGAAAGCCTTTCCAACCGGCGGAGCAGAAAAGCGGACGTCCTATTCAGGTGAGAAACGAACTCGCGCTGGCTCAGCCGATCTAGCACGTGGAACCCGAGGGAACATGCAAGAGGCGACCCCCCGAAGGTCGTACCATGCGAACCTGTTTCAAACATGTTACATGTCATCAGATCTCCGCGTGATGGGAACATCCATCCATACCCGTAGTCATCGTTCCCATTACGGCATCTCGCATCAGCACAGCTCCGATGGGATAGCCGTTTGCCAGCGGCTTCGCCATTGTCACGATATCAGGGTGGCAGTCCACCGGCCATGCAGAATGCGCCCATAAGGTCCCAGTTCTGTAAAGCCCGCACTATGCGCATATCATGAGTAATGCAGTTTCGGCATCCAGATGGAGAGGTGTTTCGGGTCCGAGCAAATTCGGACATTGAGCGAATTCGAACGATGCCTTACAGTAACCGCGAACTCCGGGACCATAAGACCGGGATTAGATCTAGTGCTCACCTGAATCTCGTCGAATATGACCACGGCACCAGTATCTCGTGCGCGCTGCACCAACTTGCGCATCCATTCAATGTCTGCAGAGTTGACACCACCTTCTCCTTGAATCGGCTCCACAATTACCGCGCACGTATTTTCAGTAATGAGATCTTCCAAGCCCTCGGACTGGTTCAGCACACCGACACGTACGCCAGGCACAAGGGGCATGAATGGATCCTGGTACTTCCTGGTTGAAGTAACGGATAGTGCCCCAAACGACCGCCCGTGGAAGGATTGCTGGAAACAAACGATCTCTGTCTTTGTTGGGCCACCCCGGTCCTTGCCCACCTTGCGTGCCACTTTCAGCGCCCCTTCGTTCGCTTCTGTACCCGAGTTACAAAAAAAGACTTTGGCCCCGGGGACGCCCGTAGGATGATGATCTCCAGCTGGATAGCCCAGGCCTCCTTCGCGCTGCGTGAGCGTGACGAGTAGTGATGCGAGCGCAGCCGAGGGTTCGTTGTAGTACAAATTCGAGGTATGCATGAGCTTGCTCGATTGAGACTTCAGCATCTATATCCATGGGTCAGAAATGGGGTTTGTCCAGAACACGGGTAGGCGATGTGTAAAACTGTAACTTGCCTCGGAAACACCCTCATCTGCGTGTCCCAATGCGTTTACAGCAATACCCGCAGAAAAGTCAAGATATTTGCGTCCATCACAGTCCCAGACCCAGCTTCCTTGCCCGCGATCCAGCACGATGGGCAGGCGCGCGTAGACGGGAAGAATATAATCCTTAGCAAGGGCGATCGTTTCTCGCGTCTTACTGCTCGGTGCTGGTCCTGGGAGAGGATGGGTAACTGCTGCGTACGCAACGCTCGGCGCGTTGGGCAGTTCCAAAGTAGCAGGTTTCGAGAATAACTTAGCATCATAAGCACGGGATACCGTTATTGTTTGGTGAGGTAGGCTCACCTCTGAGGATGACAGTGAAGAAACTGTAAACCGGGCCAGATACGGAAGGCGATTAGGACGTCTGAATTTACAGCAAACCCGAGGAGAGACCGGACGCAACATCGTAAGTTGGTGTTGCACTGTATACGGTAAGCAGGCCCCGTTTGTGAAAACAACTGTCAGGGAAGGGGTTTGTAGGCAGCGGCAAACTAAAGTCCCTCCAGCTGTTGCTTATTGTTGCCTTCGCAAAATTTACGGCACGCGTCTGAAGAATTGCCGACGAATTAGCGCCAGCTCTTTGCCTTGACGCGCCCCCTACAGTCTGCTTTGAGGTTTTCCGGGTCTCCGAAGATGGCCCATTAAACGTGTATTTATATCGTTATACTCATACGATATGTCATCATGTCTACAGTGTAGACGACTGCCAGTCTATAGCGTGTACTTCTAGGAGCTCTCCTGCGCAGTCGGTACGACTGCAGGATGGGGCAATATCTCTCCATGTCCATGCGCTGCCTGCTCCGCGGATGGTTTTGTACCCATCACCTCGTGGATCGCACCCTTATCGAGGAACTTTGCATATTTCGGCTGCACAAAAAGTCCGCTTTGCTCGTGTATAAGCATAGGGAATGATCGTGGAACGTGAGAGCACACTTACGAGGCCTCTGTGAGAATATTGCCATCAAGATCCTCCACGGTCGCCGAAACGCGCGCCTTGCGACCACTGGCTTCTAAAAGACGGATTCTAATCAAAATGAACTGGGACAAACAATTGAATCAATCCAGGTCCAGGAATCAAGGAAAGATGAGAGGGACGCTTACCTGGTCGGCGCGAGTGGGTGCGCGATAATTGATGCTGAGGTTGGCCGTCACCCCGATCTTATCAGGGAGGTTCAGCATAGCCTGACTGCCGACATCTAGCAATGCTCTGTAAAGACAAAGAAGTGCTCACGGTTCGGGCAAGCGTCTCATCTAACAATGTCGCGAGCAGACCGCCATGCACAATTCCATCATGTCCGCACAACCCACGCCCAACATGCACAATGACAAGTGCCTCTGATTCATCGGAACGCGCACGCACAAGCGGGAGCAACGCGAGACGACCAGGCCCGCGGAGTGCACCAGCGGTCAGGTTATTGACACGACGGTCCTCGGGGATAGAAACATACGGCCGTGTCTCGTACCACGCTCCCGTATCTTCGTCTGCACGATGTTTCAGCAATATTGGCAGCTTTTGCAGTTCCTCCTCGAGCGCTGCGACATAGGCCCGACTCTCAGGGAGATCGGGGTCCGGGGGCGGTGGTGCGGCACGGGGTGCGATATAAGTCAGAAGGGGGGGTGGGTAAAATGCGCCGACGGTATAAGCAGTAGACCCCAAGGTAGCAGCCAAGGTAAAGAATCGAAGCGATCGAAGGGCACGTGAGGGACCCGAAAATATTGATGATGTGGATGATAGAAACTGACGCGAGCCTACAGCTCGGGGGGTGATTCGTCGAAAAAGCGAGTTAAACATCGACTGTTGCCTCTAGGTATATTCTTCTAAGAGGATATAGTGGCCACGGTTTCTCAGAAACAGTATGTATGGCCTGCATAAATGTTGAGTATGGTGAATTCACCATTGCGCATTCTGAGACGTCCAGGACGTACCGACCAATGTACTAGGAAAGCAATCGCAGGATCTCAAAGACGATGGGTGACGTGGAAGGAGCTCTCGGAGTCTTCAATAGGTAGTTGTTTGCAGAATGGCAGGGCTCACCCGGCTATCTCGGCATCAGCTTTGCCGGAGAGTCTCCGACTCCGAGCTGTCGTGCTGACCTCAAGCCGATGACCAGCATATGCGCAGCCATGGGATTTTTTTAAAATCAATTACAGTACCAAACCATGTTTTTAGCATCGCGCACGAACACGGAAACCGCTAAGTACGACAAGTAAGATAGCGAATAAAGTCAGCATGTATGTTAGTCCCTGCTCCGGCTACGGGAGCTCCGAGAGCTCACACTCATATTCGATCCTGAACTGACAGACGCAGACCTCCTCGCTTTGTCCCGGGGAGGGGGAGAACTGGAGCGCGAAAAATTCATGGGTGATCTAGATCTGCTCCTTGACGAACGCGTTGGACTGCGGCCGCGCGGTGAGGGCGTATATTCACGAGGTGAACGCGAGCGTGAGCGCGATGCAGCCCTGTCACTATGATATGCAGGAGAAAGAGACCTCTTCCGAGGTGGTGGTGAAGAAGCCCTGTCCGCGCGGGAGCGATAACGTGGGGAGCGCGAAGGGCTCCGTGACACAGGGCGAGAATATGGTGAAGGCGATCTACGCCGACGAGAACTCAACGGCGGAGATCTGCGCGGAGGTTGCCTGTTTTCCCGGTAGTCACGCGGAGGAGAGCGGGAGTCGTACCTCCGGCGTCGAGGAGGTGGTGACGGTGAGCGTGATGATGGACGGCGACGGCGCGGAGAGGTTGGCAAGGGCATCGTACGGCGAATGGGACTTCTGCTGCGCCTCTCGTGACGTCTTATGTCCTCCTCGCGCCTTCTCAGACGCTCCTTCTCCCGTTTTTCTTGCTCCCACTTTTCCTTCTGTTCCGCGAGCCGCTTTCGTTCCTCCTCCCGCCGTTGGTCACGTTCTTCCCTTTCTATCATCCGTTTTTGTCGTAGCTCCTCCTGTTTCTCTCTGTTGAAAGCATCGCCCTCAGTATAATCGGACCGAGTGCCAAGGGCCGCCGCCATCTTGTTTAACTCGAGCTTTTTCGCCGCTGCAAGCGCGTGCGTATCGGATGGCTTCAGAGATTTTGCGGACGTTGGGGGAGGGAGAAAAGATAGGAGACGCTCTCGCAATGCGGTAATCTGTCGCTCGATCTCATCCTCCTCGAAGCTAAACGGGCCATAAGAAAGTATGCCATGGTGAGAAAGGGTAAACTCACTCTTTATCTTCTAACTCGAGCTGAAGCTCCAAGCACTTGACCTCCACCTTCCTTTTTCTTTCGTGTTCAAGTATCTCCTTGTCTGGTTCGCGATGCTTTGGCGGGGCAGCATCCCAAGCATTAGCACGGTCGTTTTGGGTGTCGTGGGACCGCAAAACGGACAGATTGCGGACGACGTAACCATTTGTACCGCTAACAATAGCAACTAGTTTAAGAAGGCACTTTTGAGTAGATAGCAGCAAAACACATACCTTCCACGAGGAGTTGTAAGACCGATGCCGTTGTACATGACGGTGTAGAAGAGAGACTAGACTCTGCATCATAGTTCATCGGGCTCAGAATATGTGGCGTGGGATCATCATGTGATCTATCTGAAAGACAATACACCTGCGTGTCTAAATCTACTACATTATATCTACAGTGGGTGGCAAGTGAAGCATTATTCTAGACAGTATTTGATCTCCTCGTTCCCTTGTGGTGATCCATGAAACATGAACTGAGAAAAGAGCGCATCGCCACACTCTAAAGTAGAGCCCTCTCGTCTTGCTACTCGTCAGCTGCGCCTGGGTTTGGGTCAACCCCGAATTTCACGTAGGATTCTCGAGATAACGACCTGAGTGCCACGCGCTTATCCGTGTTGATGTCTTCTATGAGAGCCTCTGGGAGCCCGATGGGAGGTCAGCCACATGGTTCTGGCACAAGCGTGATGCACGAACCCTTAGATGTGTAGTCCAGCTCTGGGCGAATATAACCTAGGATAACTGCTTGCATGTCATGACCATAAAAGTCAGACTGGAAATCATGCATAATGTGGATTTCCTACGAACGTCAATGGGTCTGAGTGACGATGAAAGCATTGTACGAAGCAGAACACATACCGCAGTGAGGCGTTCGTTCTTGTAAAATGGATTCCAGCCAAGACTCATTACCATTGGGTGCACTCTGCCCTCTTGGCCGCTCCGCCCATACACTTGTGCATAACCAAAGTAAACCCCCGGTTTGCACACGCTGCTCATCGGAATAATTGATTCATCAGGAAGGTTGGCTGTCACATGCAAGCGAACGAGCTCAGCCAATGAAATGCTCGGATTTCGGAAAGGCATGTAAGCTCACCGGTTGGGCAGCCCAGATCTTTCCCACCTCTGCCAAAACCCTTCTGGACTGCTCCAGATAGGAATATGGGAAATGGTGGCTCGACGATATCCGGCCCAGCAATGTCTGGGCGGGATTTTCGGAACGTTTCCGTGCCAAGGGGAGCAGAGGGTCTCCCAGACGATGCTTGAAGGTCTTCTGCTGTCTTTTCTGGTGTCGTGGTCATGGTTCGAGTACAGGTGAATGGAGGAAGTAGCCGTGAGATTGGAGTCAGAGCTGTGAAAATCCGCTGCCGCGGCCGCGGGAATCAGCCAAGGGCCATCATCCTTGGTCAGCCCAGGTCATCCTCGGAAGGTCATCAAGCCAATATGTCATCTGGGCCGTTGCCAACTGCTCAGACCTATACCCAGCCGTATAGCACCTACCCGCAAGCTTATAGTCAATATTCAACCCAGCAATTTCCTCCCGTGAACTATTCTTCACAACCTCAAAGCGCGGTGTACTCAGCTTTTCAGGTTCCCTATGGCAGGAAGGATCCGACTTCGTGGATTGACGCGTTGTCACCTCAGGAGCTTTCTGCCGTAGACCCTGAAATCGCTTCCAGAGCTATGAATCGTTTCATCTCTGCGGAGCTCAAGTATGAGGGATTCGACGCTGCGGATCCTGCGACGCTAAGTAGATTAGAGGCTGAAGTAGTCCATTGTGGGTCCCACATCCACTTTGACCTGTCTCGCTGTTCTTACAGCCATCATTCTTTGCCTAGTTATTCAAGACTTGCACCGCAAGATTCATGATTATGCGAATCTCGCAAACAGGACCGCACCGCTAGCCAACGATATGTTCGACATATCCCAAGAATGTGGACTGGAAACGGACAGCTTGCGATTGACATCAGAGCTTTCCAAGCTGAGGCGTCGAGGTATGCTGGAGTGGTTTTTTGTCGCCTACCCTCTAAGTGTCTACTTCAAAGGATCTACTACTATCAATGAGTCCATGACTTTGCTCCCTGCGGGACGCAGGTCACCGCCGCCCAAGTTACTCTCATCGGACGATGAGAGTTCTCCGCCCTCAATGCCAAGTACTCTCCGATCTATTCCCCACTTCTACCCTAATCTACCACCAAAGCACACATATCTCCGGACTCCGGTACGCATCCGTATTCTAGACCACTCGCATTTCCCTCACTGCGATCCGTAGCCTTCGCCACCAAGGAAGCAGGCATTGCCATCCTTAGAGAAGAAACTGAAGAACGCAAGTCTTGTTCAAGAATCACTACAACATCTTCTATTAGCGACGGAAGATGTCGTCGGGCCAGATGATGGAGAAATACTTGGTGCTATCGTCAATTGGGAGTCAACAGTGCATCCTCGGAAAAGATGGAAGCTTGGCGCATGAGGTTATTTCATCTCATTTGCAAATCCTTTGAGTAGGTCTAGTAGAATTGTCCTGTTTCCCAGTGCCATTTCACTGCCATCCCACATGAAATGTTCCACGTACGGGCCCCCTCGTGGGAGCGACTAGTAGCCATCGAAATGACCAACCTGCTGGACATAAACGACCTAGCTTCGTGATGATCTCTTTGGCTGAATCCTAGTTGGCATTGTTGCTTTCTTTTTACGGATTGGCCGGCTTTTCTTAGGTGTTGCCTGAACATTGGCCATGCTTTGCACAACAGGCAGCCCCTCGTTTGCTTGACCCCCCGAAGCTGGATCCATGTCAATGTTGTCCAGTAAGGAAGATTCGGCTCCGGACGCTAGCATGCCTCATTAGCAAACGTTTGGAAAACCATTGGGATGTAGTTACCTTCCGCCGCTGCATTCACATCTGCAGAACGATTCATTGTTTCTGGAACCTTTGATTGGACCTGATCCAAGATTTTCTGTCTTTTACGCGCGCGGTTCAGTTGGTGCGACGTGGGACTAGGTCGTTTGCGGGAAAGCCGTGGTGTATCTTCCTCTGAGTCCTCATTTTCAACCCCCTGTGTGGGTGATGATGCACGGGCGGATTCCACTATCCCAGCAGTAGCGGCCCCAGACGCAGGTGGTTGCGTCTGACCCTGGAGCTGTGGTGAACTCGAGATTACTTGTGTTTTTGTTTTTGCACGGTTTAACGGCCGCGCCCTAGGGCGTGGGTTCTTGGAGTTCCCAGTAGGAGAATCAACTCCCGGTTGCGCCCCATCCTTTTCGACCATTTCAGAGGCTCCTCTCTCTGCTTGCATTGCTCGTGTCTTCTTGCCACTACTCGTCTGCGTTTGGGAGTTCCGTGATGTATCCTCTATCTGAGTATCATTAATGTCAAAACCATTCGGCTACAAGGGAAAACCACGCTCACTCCCTTGCGATTACGTTGCCTCGGCTTGGAAGATGACGACCCTTTGGTAACAGGGACCACCATCTGTTCCCCACTAGTGCCACAGGTAGTGTCCGAGCTGCCTCGGCTTTTTAGCGCGTCGTAGCGGCTTCGACACTTTGTTTCGAGTTTAGAGTTGACTCCGTAAATATGCACGAGAGACTTACAGTATTGTCTGTCCTGCCGGTTCCGACACTGTCACTCACCTCCTTCCAACTTTTCTCACCAAACTCGTCGACGGCGGAAAGCAGCCTTGCGTCTTCCTCAGCAGTCCATTTCCCCCTCGGAACTTTGGGATTTAGTCTCTCGGTCCACCGTTCCCGGCATTGTTCATTAGTTCGTCCAGGGATGAAGGATGCCACTTCCATCCACGCTTTGCCATAGAGGTCAACAGCAAGTCGTAATTGAGCATCCTCCTCCGGGCTCCAGCTGCCCCGACGGATCGAGGGATCGACTGTCCGATACCAACGGTTTTGACAAGAATTTATCTGCGCGTCCTCAGAAACAGCTCTAGCAACTTCCAAGGTTCGTCAATGACAGTTCTCCATGGAAATGTAGGTAAGAATACCTAGTGACCAGCTCTCGGTACCATATTTCTGGACCGCCTCGAGCAGCCGCCTGTCAGATTCGGCATCCCATACGTGTGTCTTTCGTGCGATAGTATTGCGCATGACGTCTATCGGAGTCCGCCGCGTCTTTCACGACCGTGAGCATTTAAGCAAATAATCATGAAAACTCGTACGCCTAGCTGCTCAGCGATGGACACCCAGTCGATATCGCTACCTTCATGACCTTCAACTAGTGCTTTGGCTGCTACAATTTCAGATGGGGCCCACGGAGAATGATTGAATCTTGGGTGTCGATCACCCAGCCAATGAATCTTGCACTCTCTCGCAGAACGTTGAGATATGGTAGATGAGTCAGTATTGACCTAGATGAGAATGAACAAGAAACCGATACGGGATAATTCAAAAATAGCCACCTTTGTAGCAATGTGCTCCCAATCAAGACCCTCTGTCGACTCAAGATCTTCCATAGAATGTTGCGACGCGAATGGCTGCTCTCCCCTGGAACGTTGTAAGAACGGCGCCGACAGGTTTATACGGACGAACTAACCTTCGTTGTGCTTCGTAGGCACGAAGTCTCCGGTTTTCAAGACGAACAGCTTCGCGCAAGCTTTCAGCTTCCTTGGGTTTCACTGGGGACCATAAGTGAAGCGAGATTCGTTTATGAGATGAATGGGGCTCACTCGGATGGTACTCTGTAAAGCTTAGGAATCGCTGGCGACGAGTAGCATCATCGTAAAAGGGTGAATACTAGCCATTTTTAAGCCTGAATAGATCCGTCCATGCAGGCATGTCCGTTACCTCGGACAACAAGTCTGTGCTGGACAAGAGGCCCAGAGGCTTGCGTGCACCAGCAACTTGAATGGAACCAGCTATGTCGAGATGTAACTCTTCTTCCTCGAGTTCGGCGGCGGTCTGAAAGGGTTGAATGATTATAACCTCATTCAAGTGTAGAAAACGTACGAGAAGTTTGTCAACCGCCTCGAGTTCGGTTTCCAAACGCTCCGTGTAGACATTGAGTGCGTATTGGTGGTCCTTGTTGAGTTGCACAGCAGACTGAAGTATGTCTTTAAGGTCGTTACCCGTCATTCAAAGTTTCCGTACGAGATGGCCTCGGGTTCGGAGGGCCGGACACGATTTCAAATCTCGCACACGTACCCACACCCATGGCAAATGCCTCAGCCAAACGAATAGGTAGCATCTGACCTTTTCTCGCACACTTCTCCTACTGATACCTTCTCTTACAGCGTCCCAGAATGAGGCAGCTATCATGAATATGCTTTACGGTCACCTCCTGGGTAACCTCTTGCCCCTTCTCATCAGAATTCTGTTCCGATGGCAAGCTTTTCAACAGTCAAAAGTAGCAATCGTCCTTTACTGCGGTTCCGTGGCACTCTCCCATTTTCTCTACCAACACTTGAAGAATAGGGGGACACCAAGACGCGATTCCACGGGTAATCTAGTGTCTTCCGGTGATGATTTGAACCAACCGGGGATGACGGAGTGGACCTTCGACATCCTTTATATCTCTTGTGAGTCATAAACAGACATCGTATTTGCATACACATCCTCATTATTGTGTCTGTAGGGATTGCTCAATCTGGTTCTGCCATTCTCGGAGAATGGTTCTGGTGGATATACATCGTGGTACTGTCCTGCTTCATTATAGCGATGACCTCATTGACAACTTTTATTTTCAGATCCCTACATTTGTAATCTACAAACTATGGGTACTCGTCTCGCCCATGTTGCTCGGACGGTCGTCTGCCCTAGGCGAGGAAGAACCGGAGCAGGAAGGTATAAGTAAGCGGCAAGAAAAGCTGAAGAAGCGTAACGATCGTGGGGATCCGAGAGTTAAGGCACACGTACGAAAGTGACGATGAGGACTCTATTCCTCCAGCCGCATGTATCAATTTAGACGGGAATATGAGCTGTGTGCCACTTTCCGCATCGGCTTTTGTCACTTCCTCATGTGTGGTGTCACTTGAACTTGTATGAATCGCGGGCGCAGGCGATGCCCTTCTCGAGCACGAGTAAGTATGTAAACTTACAAACAACTCGCAAATAGCGCGTGGCTGGCAGCGCCGCTGGTGGTGGTTGTCACCTGACCGGCTTTCTCACTTCTTGCTAAACCTTGCTAAACCCTCGATAAGCACGTACAAGGTAGGCCAGGCGCTCCTCTCCTGTTGACAAGGGAATGACATTAATCGCATTTAGTGCTTGGACGAAGCCGTACACTACACGGCAAACAGACGCTTGGCTTGATTTGTCCCCTGCCTCACGCATATACTTGATGGACCAGCAGATGTCGCCCGCGTCAAGTACCCTGGAGCAACCCTTGTCCACAAGAGATAGCCTGCGGAACTGCGAAGAAAACTCCGGACAGGTGAGTAGTCCTGCGTTGGCTACCTGTTTCTTGTGGGGAGTATTTCTAATAGTGACCTTTCTAATGATATGAAGGGCTTTTCTCAACGAGTTGCAGCCGATCATCCTACGGAAGCCTCCGAAGGATGTACTTTTACATCACCTTTGACGGCATTATACCAGGAGTCTAATGCAGACATGGCACTCGTTCTTCCATGTCCAAACCCCTCAGGAGAAAATGTCACTAACACTAACGACTGCAAAGTAACAATTCTGGTACGCCTTCAAGGTTTCGTGATCTCAGTCGTGTAACCGCACTCTCACTTGTAGAGTATGGCGTCCTCGGAAGTGACACCCAACATTGGTGTCACTGAACCAGCCTTTCCTGAACCAGTAGTCGAACGTCTAGCGATGTCAAGAATCTCGTTACCTCCGCCTCCTGACAATTCTCAATGTTCTCAAGTAAACGTGCTCGATGTTGTTCCGATGGATTTGCCCTGCAGCGGGGCTAGTTCTGGTGATCTCCAGACAATATTACTTCCCACCGTTCTTGACTGTTCTCCGGGTTTGGCCCCAAACTCAGCTCCGGAAATTGAAACTAGCGCACCTGATGACACTTCTGACCACACTGAACTATTCGTGACTCACCATGTTACTCATGCTGATCACCGGTTGCCCTCAGGACCAACGACTACCCCATCTTCCCCTGATGCTTCCGACAAAATGGATCTTTCTTTAGTTGACTCGGATGCTCAATTTACCCCTTGCGAAGTCTTACTTTGTCAGAATATTCAGTCTCACAGTTACAAGGCGGGGACTCCCGAGCCCGCTCTGAGTCCAGTGTTTAGTGCTCTCCTTACCCCCCTGCTCACCGCGGACACTCTGGCTAGGGATTCATCCCCTTTGCTCTCTGAACCAAACTCTGATGTCTTTATGCACTCGAGCCCCCCTCTGTCCTCTCCTCAGATAGAGTACAATGTTACAGTCATCGGAGACCTGGCTGAAGACAGAAAAGCTGACAGCACTAGCGACCATGCAAAGATTGATCGCTATCCTGCAATAACGATGTCTAGTCCTAATTTCACTTTTCACGGGAATGAATCTTTGTTTTCACCCTCACCACCTCACCGGACGAGTGCTGCTAAACGCGCTCTGTGCGACGATAGTGATGAGGTACGCTTCCAGAAACGGACCTGCGACTTTTCTAAAAATGATACAGGAGCCGACCTCTGCAAAGCCCGTAAAACGAATTGTGAGAACGCCCTCCTAATGATATAATTGTAGCCTGACCAATTTTCGTGTACAGCGAGCAGGCGAGACAATGTCATCTCCCCTGCGGAATCCCCCTGCACCCCGCCACGCAACACTTGCATCTCAGAAACTCTCTCGGAAGAAACTCGCAGCGCCTTTCCGTTCGCCCTTGCAGACTAGAATTGCGTCGACGCTACCAACCACACCTGCTCCTCTGGTGGAGGACGGCACACAGGGACAAATCGTTGGGGAGCCCCGAGCGGAGTATCAAACAAAACCCAAGAGCGCGAAGGCGGCTCCTGCAGGAGCTCAAAAACCTATCCAAACTATTGTTCGTTCTTCCAGGGCAGCAGCGCAATTTAGATCCCCTCTTGTGAAGGTTCCTGAGCACGCATCTCGACCCCTCGTCCTCCCAAATCAAGCTATCATGGACCTTGAGCGCAAGCTAACTCTCTTGCGACGTGCGATCAAAATTAAGCGCGACGGTGATGAGGGACACTTGGAACGCCTTGCGAAGAAGTGGCGAGATGCTGGTCGAGAAGCAGCGTACGAATTGTGGGGTATCGTACGCGATCTGGGCACGGAGGGAGGCGAGATGCGTGGAAAAGGTAATGAGAATGGGTGGGGTTGGGATGATAAGGGCGAACGTGGTAGGTCCAGGGAAGAAGGTTTAGACGCGGAAGAGGGTGAACAGGCGGAGAAGCAAGAGAGTACTCTTGGGGTCATGCTCCGGAAACTGGGAATCGCGCCAGAAACTCTGGGATGGAATGATGAAGAAGAGGCTTTTGTTGACAATGAATGACTACGACATATGAAATCAATCAGTTGACGCCTTCAGTCTAGAGTTGAGACCGTTGAGATCTGGCAGACAAAGCCTTGGGCGGCACAAGGTATTTTCTTTCGTATGACATCATAGCATCTGGAGAGCAAGATACGATGAGCCTGCAAACGAATCATTGTCAACCATGCCAGCCTACCCCTTCGCCCTCGTTTGCCCTTCTACCAGGGGCTTGTCGCTTGCCCTCACGCGGCGGCTGCTCCGCAGCACAAATCTCCCTGTGTACGCCACCTACCGATCAGGGTCACCCCTAGCAGTTGCCAAGGACATTCTTTCTCCCCTCGAGAACGTCGAAGAGTCACGGCTGAACATGCTTCCACTCGATCTGATGCGCGAGGATTCTATAGCAGCCGCAGCACGACAGCTTTCGGACAGCCTACCCAAAGACCAAGAACCATATCTTCACACAGCATTCATGACCGGTGGCATGCTGCAGGTCGAAAAGCAACCGGCCGATCTCGACGCCAGCATCATGCAGCAGACATTCCAGATCAATGTTATTTCCCACCTACTCCTTATAAAACACTTCGGACAATTTCTTCCCAAGGCGCACTCTGCAGCAGTTGACGAAGGCAAGCTCGCGAAGTGGGTGCATATCACTGCGCGGCTGGGTTCGATTACAGATAACAAGCGCGGCGGGTGGTATTCGTATCGTGCCTCGAAGGCGGCGTTAAACCAAGTGATTAAAACCTTCGATCGGCAATTGCAGCAGAGGAATAGCTATGCCATGTGTGTCGGCATCCACCCAGGGACAGTCAAGACTGGGCTCAGCAGACCATTCTGGAACAGCATAGCAGAAGGGACCCTATTTGAAGCTGACTTTGCAGCCGAGAGAATAGTAGAAACCGTTGAGCAGTTGGAAGTAGCGGTAAGGGGAAATGTTTGGGACTGGTCAGGGAAACAGGTGCCGCCATAGTCTATAATTGTGAGTTGAAAAAAAAATAAAAAAGAATGACAGCAAAAACAAAGACCTCAGAGCGAGCTGAGAATTGAAAAATTGGTAAAGCGACATTGAAGTGAGGGCTGAACACGGAACGCCCTAGTAAAAGGCGAGGGCGTTGTCTGGTTGCACGGCCCTCTGTCGCCAATTTCTAAATAAACCCAAATTGACCTAATGTATGGAACTTTGTATTTTGTTTGGACCGCGGGTAGAATGCCTGGCGCCTGGTCGCGTCCTAGGCTTCTCCTTTTCTCAACTTGCCAATAATGGCGGATGAGCAGTTCAGAACCCTAGTGTCTGACACTCTCTATTCCTTATTCTCTTCATCCAAAATACATACTCCAGTCGAGAGTCTTGAGCTACTGTCTTCTGCAATAACCACGGATCTTAGGTCAACCCCAGGTGACTCAACGACCCTATCGAAACCAAGGTTTCGCCTCACCGACCGCTCTCGCTTCGAGTACGCCATCGAAGCATTGGCAAAACATTGGGAGAGGGGCTCTATTTCCGTCATCCGTGACGACAGTGGCGTCACCGTAACGGATGTACACCTTGGGTCAAGTAGCAGCGCCGAGCCTGCCACGCGAGTCACTGGGAAGCGGAAACGCATAAAGGACGAGGATGCAGATTCCGCTGCTGGGAGTGGCGACGAAGCCGAGGATGCATATGAAGAAGAGGCGCAGAAGCCCTGCACGACGCTCGCAAACCTATCAAAGGATTTGAAGGAGGTGTATGCTTTCTTACAAAGAAGCACAGCCAAGGGTCGTCTGTTGGCTGAACAGGTCGGTGGTGCACCTTGACCTCACACACCTTTCTGTATCTCATTTACCACTACAAAGTTCCGTTCCGTCAAACCTTCGTTCGAACCAATATGCGAGCAAGTCACGAAAGACGAGTGTATCAAAGTACGCTCTGCCCGTCCGACACCTCTACCCGGAATATGCGGTCGCGTTCACTTCCGCCCTCTCATTCGTCCACACACGGACCCTTCGTTAGGACATTGCTCCTATCTCAACACTTGCTACTCTGAGCCAACTTACGCGCAATCCCCTTCTATCCCCCCAATGCCCTCCGCGCAAGCTCAGATGAACTCGCAGTGGCCCAAGGCACAGCTACCCTCTGGCCTTGGCGCAGGAGGCAGAGGTAAAGAGAAAGCCCCGTGTCGATATCTACATTATGAGATTGATTGGGATGCGGGGGATGCTGGTGCTGAGGCGAAGTGGGAGGATAGACCTGTGAAGAAACCCCATAGGCTTTCTGTTGGACTCGGCCCAAATGGCACATTCGAGCCACCGGTCAGTCTTGGACCATCTATCTGGGATGCGTTAATAACGCATTCATCAGCTTCCTCCGCAATGGATCAATTGCGACGTTCGAAGGTTTGATTACTCCATCCTTGGCAAATTCCATGTTATTATGGCAGATCCCCCTTGGGATATCCACATGAGCGTGTGTGCCCCATTCCTCTCTCAAGCGGTGTTTGAACTAAACGCACGAAATAGTTACCGTACGGGACAATGACTGATGATGAAATGCGTGCGATGCCTATACCGATGCTGCAAGACGAGGGACTTCTTTTCCTGTGGGTTACCGGCCGCGCGATGGAAATCGGTCGAGAATGCCTTCGCGTGTGGGGCTACACACGGGTCGACGAAGTCGTATGGGTGAAGACTAACCAGGTCTGCCTTTTCTCGGCTCTTGTTGTCCATCACTGAGCACATCATACCATATCGTCAACAGCTTCAGCGCGTCATTCGTACAGGCAGAACGGGCCATTGGCTCAACCATACTAAGGAACATATGCTTGTTGGGCTAAAAACTAACTACGATGGTAACGGCTACCTCAAGTTCCCATCATGGGCCAATCGCGGCATGGATACGGATACCATCGTGTCGGAAGTGCGCGAAACAAGTCGCAAACCCGATGAGGTGTACGGGCTCATCGAACGAATGTGCCCCGGCGGGCGCAAGATCGAAATTTTCGGTCGAAAACATAACACGCGGCAGGGGTGCGTCATCTCCCACAATTGGGACGGGCAATGCTAACTCTCTATAAGATGGCTGACCTTAGGAAATCAGTTGGGGAGTGATCAGATATATGAGGAAGATCTGGCGACACGGATCAAAGCCAGGTGTGTTCCCTCGATTGCTTGAGTAGGACCCCAATCTCATTACTCAGATATCCCGAGCGTGTTATCGATTCTACCTACCCTGCTCCACAAATCCTTCCGGTCGCATCATTTTGACGCCCCCGACTGCCCAAGTTAGGTATCCAGGGCGTTCAAGATATGATAAATGGCGCAATGCTTTTTCCGAGGATATTCGGTTGTGGTTTGTATTATCACCATCGGGTATTGTGGGCATCAATTCTACATTGCAACCAGCCTCAATACTTGCTTGGATTTTTGCCCCAATGTCGGGTGTATTTATCGCCATGTTACAGTTTATATTTAGTCTATTTCAGTCTTGGCCCGCTTCCAGGGTTGCACATCTGCGGGGTTTCCGCCAATCTCAATTATGTTCTCGGCGAAAATGGCTGCGCTTACCTTCACCTGCCGCCGGTTCTTGCCTGGTCTTGATGGAAGACGAAGGCCCTAAGAATATGACGCAATTTTGCCAGCATAAACCTAAACCTCAGCATCGCTTACCTGTCTGAATGGAGTCAAACGACCTGGTGGTTCCTGATGATTGAGGAGGGGTTTGTGCTATTAATTGAGGGCGGGTGTAGGGCACTTGTTCCATTGGACCAGTTGAGTAATGAGGCATACCGGGATCACCATGCTCTTGCTGTCTGGATTGGTAGCGAGCCCACTCGTCCCAGAGCGCTTGAGAAGGTTCAGCAACAGGTGCAAGGGTCTGCACATCCCGGAACTCCTGCTTTACACCCAGTGGCGGCGCATCTGATGTTCATGAAGTCAACGGCGCAGAGACGGGCTCTCCTTTGGACCTACTAAAGTGGCCGATGCCCGCTTCTCGGGTATCGTACGTCTCGCTACGAAATCGCGTCGTATCCGAGTCGTTGAACTCGTGCTTGACTTGGGTAAATGGCACTTGTTTGACACGAACACTCGCTGTAAAGGAGGCCGTGTCATGCAGGGCCGACATCGGGCACCAGAGAGGAGTGCACGCACCTTGGGAGCGGCTAGCGTTCAGCAGCGCTATCTGATCTCTCAGTGCCTGAGCCGGCTCATAGGCTGCCACTACCTTAAGCTATGATCGGCAAGTGTTGGGGAAGTACCCTTACAAGGATTTGGTGCAATCGATGAGTCGATTTGTCTTGAAGGCTCAACCTCAACGATGCCAGATCCAGAAGCTTTTGCTGTGGCGTTGTCCGTGTTATCTGGCATCATGTAGGCCTCTAGACGGCAGTGGGAAACGATGAACATGGGCACTTACAGGAGGAGTAACTTGGATCCTGCTTCACATCCTGTCTTCGGATATGGCTTGGACCGCCTGAATGTGGTTCAGGTGAGGGACTCCGACTGCGTGGCAAAGAATCGGGTAATGCGAAGGCCAGACCGGAGAGATATGACGGTCTGAAAGTCCAGGTCGGTACAGGATACGGGTTTCGAAAACGATGGGGTGATGCATCTACGTCCGACGCTATGTACTCCCTCCAGTTATCTACAACATTCGCCGACTCAATGCGCGTGGATCGGCGAGAACCACGATAAATACGCACGACCAGAAGGATCCCCATAGCGCTGGTAGTCGTATTCAAATACGCAGGAAGCAGGACTTGGATTCCAAGGCCAACCCGCACTGAGAATATTGTTGTATTTGTGCTTCCCGAGCAACACAGTTGGATTGATCCCTTCTGCGAGTCTGACGATGACTTCGTCTTTCTGAAGAGAGCTCGGAAACGGTCCGAATGGATGCGAACTGAGCGACTGTTCAACTAACCGTCGACATGGCGTAAACAGCCTCCACGACGGAGTCTCGCCGGAACACCCAAGATATCCACGAGGAAATCCTAGTGACGTCCACGGTTCCCCGTTCTGCAGGATTCGGGTGCATGCCGAAAGGTTGTGTTATGACGAGATACGCCGAATCGTCTGACTTTTTGTACAACGGCTTTGCCATTCGTTTAAGAATCTTCTCTTGCCGGCTCGCGAGATTGTATTTCTTGTTCTTGTTTTTACCCATTGTAAGACAGGATGCAGTCAGATCAGATGTTACCGCAGAGGAGAAATCCTCTGGAGCAGAGAATCTAGGACTTTGTAGACACTAGTGCTCGATTGAATGCGGTCAGAGGAATCTCACGACGGGCGCTTCTTTATCGATGCAATGGTTAGGATCTTAGAATTATCGTGGCTCACGGCCTATTACTGTAAATCAACAAAGGACACAACAGTTGTCGTACAGACGAACTAAGTGAGCAGAGACTTATGTATACAAATCTATGTGATGGGTTCCGAGAACATAAAATCAAAGCGTTACTCATCAAGCTCCCTTACGAGTAGCTTATTCACCGCCTTTGCGTTATCCAAGTACACTGACGATGACCAAGCTAGCACCAAGAGTATGCGGAAAAGTGAAAGAACTTACCATGGTGCCCAGCGCGGGGTACAATGTACATACGAGCTTTCTCGTTCCCAGCAGCCTTGAGGTTGTCTATGGAGGTCATGCCACCCACTGGGTCCATCCAGTCATGCTCGCCGTCTGCATCAAACGTCAGCAGGGGTCAGTCAGCAGAGCACACAGTAGAGACACGTACATATGAAGGCTATGGGAATTCTCAATGCTGAGACCCTGTCTACCAAAGGCATGCGTGCATGGGCACCAGGAGCCAATATATGCGCTGAAACCCGGTTTGAAATAATAAGAAGCACAGAACAAATAAGACTGACAAATGCAATATTCGCCGGAACCCTTTGCAAGGGTAATGTTCGTAATGTAGTCGTGCATGTCACGCGTTTCGTCCTCATCCAAGGCGCCAAAGCGGCGAGAAGAGTACTGTTATGCCGACACGGTCAGTAGCCGATGACGACGTGGCGTAGGAGCAAACACGGACCTTGCCCACTAGCATCGGACCCCAAAATAGACTGAAACGCACCACCTGGAAGGGGCTCCAGCCCTCCTCCCACAAATGTGTAAATAGTCTGCGTCCAAGAGCCTCTTTCTTCTTCTCCGTCTGCTGTTCCTGCTCGAGCGCAGCCAGGCGCGCGCTGTCCGCCACTACAGGTTCATCCTCACCCGTTATTTGTCTATCCAGCATCTCCCTGGACGGCACCGTATTGTTCGGATCACGAGGGACGCCAGCGGGCGAAAGTAGAAGGAGCTTATGCACCCGTTCGGGGTATCGCAGCGCATAGACCGTGCTGAAGTACGCGCCGAGCGAGTGTCCAATAAGGGTCATCTTTTCTAGCCCAGCGCGCTGGCGCCACTCCTCGAGCGATTCGACGAAGAACGACTCGGCCTCATGCACGCGCCCAGGAATGTCGTCGCGCTTCGCATGAATGCGGAATGGCACCCGCGCCGAGCGGCCCATCCCGAGCCAATCGACGGCGTACACGGATGTTCCCCGCATGCCAGCCCATCGAGCCAAGGCGGGAAAGTTGCGGAAGAAAAAGCCCAAGCCCGCACCGTACCCGTGCAACAATACGGCGGGTGGCGGCGCATCGGGGGAGGGGGCCGTGGACTTGATGGAGAAGGTGTTGAGATAGTGCTTCGGTTTAGAGAGAGGGACTCGTTCGCTGTGTGCAATCACGGACCCATCTGCCGGGCTGGAGGATATCGATGACCCGGATCGAAAGAAGGGCAATCTCCTGGAGAAGAGTAAGCGGGCGAAGGGAATGCGTGGCAACCTTATCGAATACCTCAATATGCGTTCCTCACTAGAGGCAGCCTCCTTTTCTCCTGCTGCCCACCTAGTAGAAAAACAATCAAAATGCGGCGTAATATCACAAGCGTTAGCGCTGACCAGCTACGCAAGCTTGCCATGAATGTAGAGGGTATGTCTCTTGCGGGAGGCACAGTGGGTGCGCCATCGAAGGGTACAGATTCGGTCATTGTCCTAAGGGTCGTCAGGAATCGGGCCAGAGTTTACTAGGATGAGAAAGAGAATGGTGAAGGAAAGGTGCGTGGTGGGTGCCGTGTGTAATCTTCACAGGTTCACAGCTGATTGTGCGCTACACACCATGCGGTGCCGGCTCAGAACGTCATTACATAGCCGACTTCGCCACTCTTGCCGACGTGCAGACAGCCTTTTACACAGACCCCGCTCGGCTGCTAGGAGCCCTGGAAGTGATTGCCGGAAGCTGTCTTGCGCAGCTGGTCCCGCCAAGACGTCACAGGTGTGTCTGTGGAGTCCTTTCCAGCGACTGTGACGACTGGAGTACCTACCCTTGCCTGTCAAATGCAAATACACCGTGCACGCTCCTCCAAACTACCCCGTACCCACTTGGTCCCGACCCCGAGATGTGATCCAGCGCCACCGCCTGGCCCTCAGGAAAGTTGGGGGTACTGTATTGGTTTCCTACTTGAACTAGCCTGGGCCTTCACCTGCACCGTGACATATTGCCCTTTGAGAGTGTCGACTGGATGTATACCCTTTCCTGCTTCGCCTTGTGCACACGATTGGCGCAACGGGCAGCGCACGCAGAACTTAATCACCCCCTATCTTGCGTTCTGGCCCCGCAGGGGTTGTGCGCCCCCGTATAACGGCGATGAAGCTCGATTCACACCCTTCTTTAGTTTGTCGGGCTTACGGCACCTCGCCCTCGGGGCGCATCCTGCGATTGTAACAACTGGCTTGACGCCGTAAATCTAAATTGGCCACAGTGTTGCGCTGGCTACTAATTTGTGCGTCATGGGACCTCGTCACGCTCATTGTATTTACCGTCAGGTGCGAGCAATCGTTTGAAATAAACCGACCCTGGGCTTCACGATTGTTGGGAACAATCGGAAAAACGGTCTTGCTACTGCATAAGCATTCGGAAATGGAGTTCCGGGCGCCAGAGACGTGGCAAAGATTGTACTCGTGTCTGCACAACTTGCCCGCAGTGTACGCAAATGAGTATGTTGAGACGCCCTCAGAGGTCACATGAGGATACTGTGCGACGAACTCGGAGGTGACTCCAGTTCACGTGGCAGCCATGGACGGAAAAGGCGCACAAAGGCGGCCCCGAGGGCAAAGGCCGCAGAGCGCTTGAACGTGCGCACTCCCCTTCGCGAAGATAAACGTGCACCAATTGCTTGACACATAACTTCCATGCTGTAATAAATCATGTTAAATAACCACTGGCGCCGCAATGAACATGTCCGAGGCAGATGTGAAGCGCATCCGAGGCGGCCGTATGAACTCCGTATGAACGGATGGAAAGAACTACATGGCAATTGTTATCGCCCTGAGCCCAAGCGAACCTAAAAACCTACTCTGGGTTCGCCGATCGTGGCACACCAAGCCTGGGTCGCTCTCAGCGCAGGACACACCCACGTGCGCCGTTGAGGAAGACGTGGCCCATCAGCTCATCAGTCTTCAATTGCTACCGCAGCCACATCTCTCATTGGACCGTCATAATCCCTGTGCCCGTGCGTGGAAAATGCCAATTGTAAGGCTGTGAGTGGCACCCAATACCCAGCATGACGAGCGGCGATCCCATCACCGAGATCCATCCATTTCTTCTTGTCACTGGGGCTGGAAAATCAGCGCGACAACTACGCCCTGGTGACGGTTTCTCTGGCAGTATTGTGGCCGGTTCTTTCCTGGTCGTATCAAGTTCTGAGCTTCCAAACCTGCACCCGATGGGAATGTCGAGCCACGAAAGCACTTCAAAGCAGAGCAAGATTCAAGAACCTTCCATTGAACGAAAGAATCCCAGTACTGTAGCGTTGATCCTCCGACAACAAGAATGAATGGAGGTAGCTGCAGACGGTCAACTAGGTATTAGACTTGCTCCGTATGGAATGAGTCATTTCGAGTGAGGCCAGGGGGTAAGCAATCGCACACCAATTCATCCAGGCTGGTCGCTGGTCACACCTAGGGAGAAGCAGGACTACGCGGCCAGACCAGGCGGTCACCTTGGGAACTAATGATATACGCCGAAACGGGTCAACTAGCTATACAGTAGCATCGCTGAGACCAGAAAACGAGATCTTCGTTCCAGTTAAGAAACCTTTGGCAAGCAGTGACAAGTGATCCGCACGCTCAATGCTGTAACCGGGACAGCAGATGGATCTCGGATTCTCACGATGGGTGCCTTGATGGGTACATGAGTGTAACAGTGCCAGCAATTGAAACGTGGAACCACGACGAGTGCCTCCATACTTGTGGCAAGGAGTAAGGAGAATGTTTATTATTTATTTCTAGGGTTGAAATTGATAAGAATTTGTGGGGAAAGGCGTCTAAGGACTATATGGGGAAACGTAAGACGCGATATTGTTTGTGGATGATTTGCTCTCTCAGACTGGTGGCTCGTGAAAGAGATGCGCAGGAACCCACCAATGACATACTATCCAGTAGATTTCTTCATGTCCTTCCTGGTAATGATAAAGTTAGCAACATCCTTTTATTGGACTTTAGTGAGAAATCAGATCCAACCTGATTTGCCAAATATTGCGTGAATACTTTACCGAATTGTCTAAGCTTTTCAGATAAGAGCGATTCCTCTTCTGGTGCCTTGCCTCGTTATTACGTTGTGAATAATTGCAAATAACGCACCATCTCAAAGGTAGCTAATACCCAGGGATACGGACACGCCATAGATGTGTGCCACGTAGCTGCGCAGTCCTCTCAGGTAATACTTTATTCATATGGTCCAACTGGCTTGTCACTGCCAGTGCGTTTTTGTAAGCAATAGGGTGCGGCTACTCGGGTACCATCGTTATCGGGAACCGGTAACGGACACCTCAGCGATAAGTTCCGGGATCGGAACTCATGTCAGGTCCAAGCAGAAAGATTTATAATCCAAAAATTTGGGAAGAATAGTAACGTAAATACCTTCGCCGAATTTGATACCGGAATCGTTGAAACTTGACGCTCCTTCCAGCACATGTACTGTATGTCCGCAGTTTCGGAGATGTACAGGTGGACAACAGATTGCTCAAAAGGAGACAGGTTTGCGCAATCACCCGCGAAAAGTATTGTGGGACTGGTCGAGGACGGAAGAGCCAGCTTCCTGCCAGTGGACACCAAGATCGTGAAGTCTAGGTCTCAGAACAGAACTAAATGTGAGCAGAATGTGTGTGAACGTGTGTATAGCGTCACGGCGTAGGATAACATGTACGGCCAGGTGATCTCGGCCAACGGCATGCAGCCAGGGTGAGGAAGAAAGGCTGTGAAAGGAACGCCTCGTGCGCCAGACTAATGAACCTTCTCAGCCAAAAGTGGGAGGCGCTCGGAAGAGAGGCCGTAATGGAGGGGGTAAGCAGGCTTGCGATAGCCAATAATGTGCGGGTCAGGCGCACGTTTATCAGACGCGCGCAGATCGAGAACGCAATTGATGATAAAATATGACGAAATAAGGGGGTCGGAAAAGACGTGTTTGGACCGATGAGAAGTTCATTTCCCAAAGGAATGAGGCGCGTGTGAGAAGTAAATGTGAGGGCGTAGATATTGAGGTCGAGCCCCAAACGGTGAACCATGGCAAGAGGAGGCCGCGGAGACAGGGAGCGGGGTATGCCGAAGGGACTGAGAGTACAAAATTATTCGGTTATAGATAGACAATGTTGGAACCTGAGGAAACCAAATGGAGAGATAACGGTTGCCAGCAATAGTCCCTCCAGTTGGATGGGGGACGTGCATGCTGCGATTCGCTGTTGACCGTGGGTGGATGAGGAAAATGCAAGATGGAGGCTAGGCTAGTGTTTGCGGCGTCAATGTGATGGGCATAAATGACGGAATGGCACACGTGCGCTCGAAAAGGGATTGCATTATTTTTGGCGGGACATTTTGCGAAGAGAGGTGGAATCTGTCGGTGTGTGGTGCGACCCCCAAGCAATCGGGCTGGTAGTTGTGAGGATGGAGGGTGAAGGGGAGAAGTGGACAAGGGAGAAACAGGCTTTAGAGATGAGTAATCTAAGATTGTGGGCGGGGTGTGTCATCTGCGATGAGGTCTAGACGCCCGGCCTCGCCTCGCCTCACTTTCGCCCTTTTTTTCCCGCTGCATACATTTTATTCTTTCCTTTCCTTTCCTCTCCACTACTCCGAGATTGCATTTCAACTGCAAGTGACAAAAGTGAAGCAAGGCGGTCAACCCTTTGCCTTGACCCATGACGTCCATCTATCAATGCACTAAGAACATTACAACCGCCCGCCCTCCCCCTGATTCTACAGACGTTTCTCCGCCATCTCCCTCGTCGTCCTCTCCCCCAAAGTCCCTTCGCCCCGGGCGCCCTGTATCTGATCTCTACCCTTCCGAGCCACTTCCTCTCCCCTCTCCTTCTCTAAATACGCATAATCACAAATCCGATGTCGATCGTGCCTTCTTGGATTCAACATCATCAGACGCCAATCCTTCCGCTTCATCTTCTCGACCTCGTGTCAGCCCCCGCGAGTCTGCTCCGCGATCGCAGCCCATACCTGTCATTTATTCCGCCCGACCGGGTCTTAAACTCCCAACTTCTTCCCATCCTCCGCCCAGACATCTATCAAGACGCCCCTCCACACCTCCTAGTCCGTTATCTTCTCCCGAGTCTTCCCCTCCACCTTCTTCTCGCTGTCGCACCCCTCAGTACAACGCAGTCGGAATCGGCCGTAAGGTTGCCGACTCACTTCAGTTATTCAAAGAGTCGGTATCGTTGCCCGCGACGGAGGTCATCAATCCCCTTGCATTCTCGAGGGGCTGTTCTCCCTCACGGCGACGAATAGGCTCTCGTTCAGCTGCCGATGACGATGACGACGTCATAGGGACTCACTTCGAGTTCGTCAAGCGTGCGGATTGGCAAGAGCGAGAAGCTGCCGCACTTCGTAGAGAGCGGAGTAGCACTACGATTGACCGGCCTCGCGCTCGTGATAGTGTAGTCGCTGCCGCCCGGGAGCGCCGCGGAAGTGAGTTGCGTAAGAAGGAACGTGCTGAGCCGCCAAAGGATGGCGGCTTCGTTGATCGTACACAGTTCACCAAGGATTTACCCAAGCAACAAGACTCTCGCGGTCGTCCCCGTGATCGCCAGCGACTTGAGAAGTCCAGCGCGGTTCTATCTCTGGGCACTCCTGCAGACTCTCACACTCCATCTTATCATGACCTCTGTCTCACACCTATCTTGACATCTCCTCCTCCATACCCACTATCACTTCCTCGCCCACCAAGCAATTGTGTACCTATCCCCACCTCACAATGTCAGCGCTCTTCGGAATTTGCGACGCCTAGTATTTTCTCCTCCGCCTCAGTGGCCGACCATGCTTGTACTTCCGAAATCACCCACTCACGTTCCCCAACCCCCGTTCGCACTGTGCCACAATTGCCCTCCCGCCCTCTATACCGCGACACTGCGACTACCTCCTCCCCGTGGACTACCGAGGATGAGTCTGCTTGGGAATCAGCTTCTGTCACCAGCACCACTTCGACTTCGTCTCCACCCTCTCCACCAGAACCCATCGACTCCAATCCTGGCGTGACGTGGTCGATGGATGATGAGTATCATGGCATGTCCAGACATACACCCATTGATCAGGATGTCGGTGTGGATGAGTATCATATTCCTTTTGACCCGTCAGAAGATGCTTTGCCGCATATACCGTTACGTCCGTTTCGAAACCAGGTGGGCGGACACACCTCGATATACAAGTTCACTAAGCGGGCTGTGTGCAAGGTGGGTACCATCCTAATGTCATACGTTTCTAATGTTCACATAAAACGTGAAGCCCCTCGTTTCAAGGGAGAATTTGTTTTATGAGGCTGTTGAGCGTGAAGCACCTCCACTACTTGACTTCATCCCTCGTTACTTAGGTGTCATGCTCGTTAGTTACCGCAAGGTACCTAAGAGTAAGGAGACTTCGGTGAAGCCTAAGTACCATGGACCTTCTCGACCTCCTCTTCACAAGTCCATCACAGCCTCCTCTACTTTACCCGTTAGGCCACACGAGTTATTACCATCAGAAGCGCATGAAGAAGATATCGATGGTGATGACGAGGCTGAACTCCCGGAAGTTATCCTTGATCGCAACCGCCATATTATTCCTGAATGGATGTTTCGCGGAACTCGCCGTGCTCATTCACATGGAGCTTCACATGGAGCTGTCCTACCTACTGGTGTTCTCCATTCCCAACACTCACGGCGTTCCTTCCTTGCCGGCACATCGTCGAGCCCAGACCTTGGCTCGCCTGGTTCTCAGAGCAAGGCGGGTTCTTCCTCGTCGAGTCCAAGCCCCTTGGCCCGTCGAGGTCTGGCATTACCTGGCGAGGGTGCCGACATTCCTGCCACCCCTGCCAACTCTCCTAACGTGTCCACAAAGGTACTACAGGGCCAGCTTCCCACTCCTGTACGCGGGAGGTTCTTCGTCGGTGGCGAGAACGCTGATGCGGAAGATGCTCATACGCGCCCTCGAATGCCCTCGATCCATTCTGATCCGGTTCACACTCAGCCAACGTGGCCTCATATCATCCAACCCACAGGAGGCGGATGGTTTGACGGACTCGGGTCAACAACGGTCAACACCAGGCTGAAAGATCATGTATTTGGCACAATCATGCGTAGGTTCCGGCGACGCCAAGGTAGCCGATGGAGCGGTGGCGTGCGCACGGAGGATGAGGGTGAAATTGCGGACGCCGAAGAGGAAAGTGATGGCGCTGTCTCCAGGGCGGATTCCATGGCACGACGACGGAAGAAGCTCGGTCGTGTTGACCGGCTAAAGGCAGAGGAAGTTCTTGCGCAAGTTGATTCCCTACGGCGCGTTCAGAGTGAGCAGGACATGACAAGCGCAGCAAAGATGAGGGCTTTTCACGAAGTAGCATCAAGCACGAGTGGAGCGCAGGATCTCTTTGACTTTGAGGAGGAGCATGAGGCTCGAATTGATGGTGATGGCGTGGCCATCCGGCGGCGCAGCTTTTCTCGTACAGCGATCATCGACTCACCGCGGCTCGGTCGAGTGAGACATCCTTCACCGCTAGAGGGGCCCCATCACCCTATTCGCCAAGAATCGGACGACTCCGTTACTCGACAGAATCATTTCATTCTCATGGAGGATCTTACCGGCCGCCTGAAGCGCCCTTGTGTGCTAGATCTCAAGATGGGCACGCGACAGTATGGGGTGGATGCTACAGCGGCCAAGAAGAAGAGTCAGCGCAAAAAGTGCGACAGAACGACAAGCAGGTCACAGGGGGTGAGAATCTGTGGGATGCAGGTGAGTTGATGCGCTTTTATAGAAATTCTCCCAAGCTGCCTTGTGCATCGTGTACCAGCGTTTGCGCTTGTCCATTTTATCAACCTTCGCTGACGCTGTATCTGGCACCATTCAGGTTTGGAATCACGTAACGCAGTCCTATGTGACGCAGGATAAGTACCAAGGTCGAGAAATCAAGAAAGACGACTTTTCTGTTGCCCTCGCGTCTTTCCTGCACGACGGGGAACGTCTACTCGCACACCAGATCCCAGGTATCCTCGGCAAGATTTATGCACTCGCCCGCATCATCAACCGCCTAAAAGGATTCCGCTTCTATGGTTGCAGCCTCCTATTCATCTACGACGGCGATCACGAGGTTCAAGAAGCATTAGGGGCCAGTTATTCCGACCACCCCACCTCACGCAGCCATCGTGGTGAATCTCTGGAGCGTCATCGGAGGCGATATCAGACTACCGAGAAGCCGTCTCTGGATCTTTCATCTACGTCCCTTCGACGCTCGTACAGCGATGACGTGCTTGGCGGGCCAGTTGACCACCGGTGTTCGCGCAAGCGCCGTCGTGGCGAAGTGAACATCCGCATTGTCGATTTTGCACACATGACAACTGGCCACGACTGGCTGGTATACCCAGAGGGTTATGACCATCGCGCTGCCCTGGAGGCCGATGGCGGAAAGGGCTATTCGGCAGACGTTGACCCCGAAACAGGGTTAATTTATGCGCGCTTTCCGCCACACAACCCCGATGAACCCGACCGCGGCTTTTTGTTCGGGCTGAAGAGCCTTGCCGAATCGCTAGAGAATATTTATAGTGACGAGCGACTGAGGCAAATCAAGTCGCGCGATGATCCAAGTACAGCGAGGGACTTTCTACCGCCGCTGTCGACCGACTCGAAGCGCGTATTCCAAGAGATCATGAAGCTGGGGAATCCCGACGAGTGGGGTTACCTTTCGACTTGACTGTCTTCTGCACTTTTCGAGCCTTACTTTTTATCATTTGTGTATCCTTGCCTTTATTTCCGTGCCTTTTTAACTGCATCTATTCGAGCTACTGCTCCCATTTCATGTTCACCCTGTTGCACATAACTATATCCCTTCACGCCGATACTGTCTCGCACATCACAGCCACGTCTCTTCGATTGAGTTTCGCCATGGTCATAATGACACCGCATGTATATATTACGACATCAACTAGTACCGTACATGTCTGCGGGCAGTTCTGTTAACTGGTTCAAGCGTGTTTGCCCTATAGATGTGCCTGTGGTCCTGTATAGGACGTTATACTAGATTTGCGTTTTCCTTCACACAATAGAAGTTGATTCACGTTTGAGAACTGTCTTTCACCAGAGTGTGTATTTTAGTTAGCAAGTGAGCGAACTACGCAGTCTAACACCATGATGATATTTCACTCCGAGTCTGCCTCTTGATATTTATGTCGGATATCCTTCCATTGTTTCTGCACAAAGTATCATTGAATCGTCAGACAACGGGGAAAAGGAGGGGAGCGATGCTATACAAGAGGAAGTTTGACATACCCCGCGGTTCCAATTGTCCCAAACGTTGGACACGGCGACATCAAAGCCAATGCCGAAAGCGAAGGCTCCAGCAAAGATGGAGGTCACGTAGACACCTGTGAGGTGAGGGTAGAATGAGGGCGTGTACGAGGGAAGGGAAAATCGGACTTGGACGTACTGTTTCGCTTGAAGAATGTGTTGTAAAAGGCGGTGGAGAGCTGTCAGTCGCGTTGGTAAGAAAGTTGCGAGCTACTGAGAGAGAAAGGCACGTCTTACCGCCATGGACGGATGAATGAGTTGGCAGTGGGAAGACGAAACAGATCGCGGTTGTGAGCCCGGGTGTGATCGGAGTCTGAACGTGGCAACTCGACTTTGAACGAGGAGGATGGCTTCACGACTCCTCCGAGCCTCCTCTTCAAATCTTGCCCGACACTCCCAGCGTCCTCTTTCAACATCATCACCACGCTACCTATTATTCGACAACATCCCTCGTCCCGCTAATACCGCTAATACCGATACCGATGGACCACCAACCACCACCAACTACTCCCGCACAACCAACAGCTACAACTACAAAAATACCACCAACCCGTTCCGTCTAAACCTCTCACAATACGCCATCGTGAAAACCTATCGCATACACGTCTCCTGCACGCCCAACAACACACACATCGTCATGAGCAATCCGCACGGGCGACCGATCAAAGCTGGCAACTGGACCGGCGGCTCCTGCGGCTTCAAGGGCGTAAACCGCTCCGGCTACGAGGCGGGCTACCAATGCGCCGTGCGCGCATTTGCGCGGGTCAAGGAGCTCGTGGAGGAGGGGGGGCCGGGGGGCGGCGTGCGGTTCGAGGTGCTGTTCAAGGGCTTTGGGCAGGGCCGCGAGGCCGTGGTTAAGGCGCTCATGACGAGCGAGGGCGATGATGTGCGCCCGTTCGTCACTCGCGTCACGGACAATACACCCATCAAGATCGGAGGGACGAGGGCGAGGAAGATGCGGCGCTTATGATGCAGTCACATGCGCACGTTGGTGGATGAGCGGCGCAATGTATCGTACATTTGAGTTCATCAGTACCGACCAAGTCGGTCCAGGTGGGGCGTTCGTCTTTCTCCGGGGGTGTTGGAGCTTTCGCCTTCTTAGAGTAATGTGGAGGCACCCCAATCTTCTTTGGGCCCCGTTGGACGATGTAACAGACAGCTGACCAGACATGAAATACATCGCACGCACGTGGTATTAGCTTTCATTGAGGAGTAACACCGAAGAAGAATATAGTCCTCCATGGGCATAAGAGTAACTTTAGCAAAGTCTAGTAATGTAAAAAGCAAGTCGGACTTTCAGGCAGGATGCCGTGGTACTTACACAGCGACAGCTGTCACTGGAACATCCTCAACCTCCAGCCGCCTGCGTTTGGGAGCAGGGCAGTCCGACGGCTCGTCATCATCCACCACAACGATCGGCGATGACGGGCTGGCCTCTGTCTCTGCCTGGGTATCAGAGCCGCCCGATGGTGAGGGTGTGGGGAGCAGCGCATCCATAGGCGGCGGCGCGCCACGCGTAGGCAGTGGCGTCGTCGTGAATAGTCCCGTCGGTTTCTCCTTCCTTTCCGTCTGTGCACCTGCATTACCGGGAGCTGCGCCGCGACCACGTTTTCCACGCCCACGCCCACGTGAACGTCCCTCCGTCTTGATCTGTTCTTTCAGGAAACGCACTATATGCCCCTGAAGTATCTCGAGTGCCTTCTGTGCACCAAGAGCTTCCAGCTCTCGTAGCTGTGCTGGCGTGAGGTGAGAAAATATCGTAGGATTGAGAATCAGCTGGTTCTCGTGAAGAACGATCGGCGGCGTCGACACATGTGAGTTTGTTCCTTGGGCATCGCTGGACGAGGCGGCGGGATGGGAAGCGGGCACGGGTCCGACGAAGATAGGAACGATAACAGACGCTGGTATGAGAGGGATAGACAATGCAACGGAGGATGGCTCGACGTGCGGGGTGTCGCTCGTAGCCTGCGGTGATGTTGAAGTTAAGGTGGATGTCGGCTGCGCCGCCATCGGCGCAAGTGCCGTTGAAGCGGTTTGCTGTGAGGTGAAATTGTGTTCAACTTTCACCGTCGACTCAGATGTTGATCCTGATACCAGCTGAGGAGCAGCTTCCCTTTTGAATACCAAGGGAGTAGATGTAAGAGGTGGTGGCAGCGGTGTGCCTTTCGGTTCTCCGCGCACACTACGTTTCAAGGGAGGTTCTAGCGCACCAGCTGTCTTACCCTTCCTTCCACCAACTTTAGAGTCTTTACTTGCAGTAGCAGCGCTGGTGGCAGCACGGGCTTCTTGTTCTTCAAACATGCGCTCGCAGTCAGCCTCGACAGTCCAATAGTATCCCTTGCCACGTTCGCCAGCAGACCTTTCCACCTTCCGGAAGGCACGGTTCGAGGAGAGATTGTGTCGGACTGATTTCTATATCAAGCGCGCGATAAGTCATATATTCGACACGTCACGAATAGATTGACACACCTCCCAGCCTGTCTTCTCATTGAAGAGGTACCAGTCAAAGCTTTCCATCATCCACGATATGATGTCCTGCAACGTGGCTTTTCCGCCAAGCGATTTGATAGCGCGGTAACAAAGTTGTGCATACGTGAACGGGGGCTTGGGGGGCATGTCCTCAGGAGCAGGTTTCGGCCGGGATGGAGGAGCCTCCAGTTTCTTACGTGCTTTACCCGTCGTGGGCTTGGCCTTTCCTATCGCGTCCGAGTTTGGAAGTGTTTGTGCTATAGGGGGTGGTAGGGGCGGAGCTTTACGCGGTGGGGGGGACGCAGGACCGGGAGGCGGGGATGCGGAGGGATGCGGGGAAGGAGGCGATAGAGATGTGATGTCGACAGATAGAGATCGTTGCCGCGCGGGGGACAGTGGGGGGCTAGGGGGTAGGAAGTCCTCAGGAGGCGGGGGTGGAAGCACGAAGTGGAACGTGCGCGAGGCTATTTGGATCTGCGAACTGCGCATGCGTCAGAAGGACAAGACACACGTGAAGACAGGAGGGGAAGTACCGCTCGCTCAAGGGAACTTTGTTTCCCTTGCCACACCAGGTCCCATCCACCCAAGCACCATTCCTGCCTAGCACGGCAAGAACAAAGCGCTCCTCCTCCTCCTCGTATTCGATGCGGGCGTGGAGACGTGAAACACTCTTAAGGGGTCCGAGGTCAACGTCCACCTGGGTCTGGTCAGATGAGGATGCAGTGGATGTAGGGATGCAGCGACGACCGATGGTGACGGTGAGGGTCTGGAGGTAGTAGGTGAAGTTTGGGAAGACAAGGCAGTAGTACGCGCTAATCTTGTCTGAGACGGGCTCCGCGTTGAAGGAGGGGTCTTCAATGAGAGCGGAGACGCGCTGAGAATCCGGAGGAGATGCGGTGCGGGAAGCCATTGCTAAGAGTGAGAAGGAAGGCGAGAGTGAATGACTGACGGCTCCTCCGGCTCCCCGTTTCTCCCCGTCACGTGCGTGCGTTCACCCGATGCCTCTCCCGTCCCCCAACGACCTCGCAGACAAAGATGTGGACTCTACAGACACTGAGCTTCGCTATGCCGCTTACGGCGCCCGCCTCAGAACCGCTCTTCGCGCTAGTCACCGATATTTCGCCTACGTACGACTCTTCCCTCACCTCGCACGCCTGATGATCCACCTTCGCTCCATCAGACCAGTGACGTCGGAGAAGCCTTTCGACCCATCGTACCTCCCTCTCTAGTGATCGCAGCCTATGGTGTTTCATGGCTCTACTTAGTGGGGTAAGATCTACCACATACATGCAGGCTACTATCCAGCCTATACTCTCTTCAGGGACGTTGGTTATGAATCTTACAAAGCTCACCGACGGGGCCCTACACCCTTTGAAGCCGCCCACTTCTCGGAACCGACTCGCGTGAGTCTCGTTGCAGTAAAGCGAGCTGCGTTCCAATCCATTGCCTCAATGTGAGTCCAGTAGCCTATGACCTTATCACTGTTGAGGTCCTGAGTATCCATAAACCAAGGGCCCTCCCTGCCTTCACGATTCACACTGCCGTCAAACAGGCAAAGAAGGCATTTGACAAGTCAAGCAATCTCAGACTACGTGCTTGGGGTCCGACTTTCACCGGCCTAGCTATTGTCCCAGCCCTTCCTTATATCTTCGACCACCCAGTAGAAGTTGCAACCGATTGTGCTTTCGAATGGGTCGAGCACGAGCTTGCAAAATCCGACAAGGGTCCCCAGTAAAGTCTAGCATAGACTAATCTACACATCGATACACCATCTTTTGTTACTGTTACGGCGGTAGATACGCAACAGCGCATGAATATGGAAAACTTGGGGATACTACTGCTATGATAAACAAGGTGACAAATAAGTTATTGAATTTCGTTTGAACTTCTCGTCGCCACCAAGTAAATAATGAGAACGTCACGCTAATCTGAAAGGGTCCTCAAACCAAACGCCCTAATGCAAGTGGTATTGAACTGATTGCGTCAGGTGGAATCACGCCAGCTTCAGTGACCACAGCTGTTATACTGGATGGAGGGGTAAGGTCATACAATGGATTGAGGATCTCGAGATTGGGTTGATTCTGAATGACCAGAGAACCTGGAGACCGATTCCGAGGAAATGATGAGAATGGATCGCCAGGGGGTGCTAGACACGACGTCAGTCACACGAAGATGGAGATGAACATTACACAATCACCCAGTTCGTTCTTTGTGAAACTATCCAACCGCACGCCCTCCGAAAATTTATAAGTCTCGCAGCAAACGACGACAGGTACGGAATGTTGTTTTGCCATCATGGCCACCAGTGCCGTACCCGCACGAGAGAAGATAGCACCATTAGAGTGGATGGAATGGGCGCCGACCAGAACAATCGAAACTTCAGAAATGACACAACCCAAGGCAGGCAAAAGGAGGTAAGTGCATGGTATGGCAGCAGCCGCGAGGGTGGAGAGTAGGCGCTTTCCTATGGTGTGTCAATATATGTTAGGCTTTTGGCATGAACAGGAATACCTTCGAGCATAGGTCGTGAGTCCACGACGATCACAGAGAACTGCGTTCCCCCAGCCCACGCCTCTAGAAGAACTTTTTGAACGATGGATGACCTAGTGACATTGTCAAAAGTGAGCACAGAGACCAGGTACTGATGTGTCACCTGGCGTAGGTGAGCACGACGTCGCCATCGTGAATCTTCTTCATTGCAGTCTCTTGAATGACCTGATCAGCAATGATAATCCGATCTCGTATGTAGTTGTCAATTTTTCCACAGAGCGCATCCTTCGCCTGTAAGGCAATGAGCGGGTTACTAGATATGCAAAGAGCGAGAGGTGTGGAGCACACATCCTGTTCCGGAAGATCGATATCCGAGCCACTGATCTCCAGCTTGAGTTGGCGAATGGCGTTACCCATCGTCACAGACATCGGACGCGCAGATACAAGATGGCTAATCTGTACGGAAAGATGCGTCATGAGGTGCCGCGAGAGTGTGTTATTCGCGGGAGTTGTGTAGTCTTGTATGACCTTCCCGATATACTAATCAGCGGGCCATCCCATACGTCCACGGTAAGAACCTTACTCGCTTGAATACGGAGAGCGTCGCGATGCTTCGCGCATTTGCGCCACAGATCTTAAATTCCGCAAACATCAACCCCAGACGGACGATGGCCGGGTGCACATCGCCCTTTGCGACATGACCCACAGACTTTTGAAGTGCAAAGTGAGAAAATATGCGTAGCCCACGCGAGCGCCCAGCAGCTTCCTCAGCAGCAGTCGCGGCCGTTGGTTTGGACTCCTTCGTACTTTTGTTAGGAGGGCCGCTAGGGCCGGTGGAAGGAGAACCTCTTCCTTGCACAGGACCTTCACTACCTTTACCACCCTTCTTAGGGTGCGACGACGCAGGTGCGGTTGGACGTGGTTGTTTGACTGTGGAACTACCAGTTTGAGCTGCTTTTGCAGCGCGCTGACGCTCCTGCAACTCTCTTCGCTCAGCTTTGGTTAATTGTTTCTGAGGTTTTTGAGCAGCTCCTGCGGTCGGTGGATCATTTTGGCCGGTGCCATCCGTCTGCGAGGGTGCTCTGAAATGCCTATGAGAGATGGAGGACATGACTATTGTCCGAGTCATAATCAGCCGTGGCTGCCATTTACCCTATTCAATTTTGATTACGTCATCGAGGAAAGGCACTCGTCGCACAACTCAACCACGGGTCACTGTCGGATTCCACAATCTCCACTCTTTATCTCCCTTCATCGTCAAGAAGGGTCTGATCCTCATATTCATCATGGTATGTCCAACTTCTACCTCCACCTTCCGTCGTGCTTGACACGTGTATTCTCCAAGGGTGTCCCCGCACTGTTCAGATGGCTGAGCAAAAAATATCCTAAAATTAGTGCGTTCTTCTACGTCATGCAGCTTGTTTTGATCTCACTTCTTGCTCAGTCGGCAACGTCGTCGAGGAGGACGAGACAAAGGTTCCAGATGAGAATGGCGATGACGTAGTCGTTCCGATTAATATGGCGGGTCCTAACCCGAATGAAGTCGAGTTCGACAACCTTTACTTGGATATGAATGGCATTGTGCGTCTTTGTTTGCCCCGTTCTGCCATTAACCTTGTTGATTGTGTCTAGGTTCATCCCTGCACACATCCAGAGGGCAAAGTCCGTATCCTTTCATAGGCTCACAGGTGTTCACATTTTCTTATATTCGCATATAGCCTGCACCGGAGACGGAAGGTGAGATGATGGTCGAGATTTTCAAGTATACAGAGCGTGTTGTCAACATGGTTCGGCCTCGAAAACTTTTATTCATGGCCATCGGTGAGTTCACCATCTACACGTCTGACTTGCGGCCCGTAACCTCCCTCACTCGACAAGATGGTGTTGCTCCTCGCGCAAAGATGAACCAGCAACGCTCACGTCGCTTTCGTACCGCACAGGAGGCGCACGAGAAAGAGGAAGCTCGTAAAGAGTCTGTCGCTCTGTGGGAAGGTGAGTCCACCGCTTACACTATCCTGTCACTACATTTACAATCTGTTCCCAGCGATGGGGAAGACTATTAGCGAAGATGATAAGCATAAGAAGCCATGGGATTCTAATGCCATCACGCCAGGCACGCCATTCATGGAGCTTCTGGCCAAGTCGCTGCGGTATTGGGTTGTCCAAAAGTTGAACAGCGACCCTGGTTGGAAGCAAGTGGGTCACACAGTTTAATTCTTACATTTAGTTGGCTCATAAGTGTTCAGCTTGAAGTAATCATCTCGGATGCCAGCGTTCCCGGTGAAGGCGAGCACAAGATTATGGATTACATTCGTCGACAGAGGACGAATAGAGGACACGACCCTAATACTCGTCACGTCATCTATGGTTTGGTAAGTTTACAGCCTTCTCGCCATGCGTATGTTACCCACATTGCTTTGCAGGACGCCGACCTTATCATGCTTGCACTCGCGACGCACGAGCCTCATTTTAGGGTGCTACGGGAGGATGTGTTTGCTAATTCCGTCAGCGCCACAGCATGTCGTCTTTGTGGCCAAGAAGGACACTTTGCCGCCCAATGTACTGCATTGAAGTCGGAAATACAAAAGCCCCCCACTTCGGAGAAGAAGCCATTTATTTTCCTCGACGTCAGCGTTCTGCGCGAGTACTTGGAATCCGAACTTAACGTCACCCAAGCCCCGTTTCCATTTAACCTTGAGATGGCGATTGATGACTGGGTACTCTTAATATTCTTTGTCGGCAATGACTTCTTGCCCCACCTTCCTTCACTTGAGATTCGCGAGGGTGCGATCGATACCTTGCTCAAAATTTGGAGGGATGAGCTTCCGAGAATGGGTGGCTACGTCACCAATAATGGACAATTGGTGATGCACCGCGCCCAGATTATTCTTGATGGTCTTGCAAGGCGTGAAGATGATATCTTTAGGAGGCGTCGTGAATGTAAGCAATGCTAGTTCATCGTCCTTGGGCAGTGTTTACAGCAACCTCTAGACGAAGAACGTCAGAACCAGAATGCGAAACGTCGCAAAGTGGAAGCTCAAAGTACTGGGACGGGACCTTCGCCCAGCCTAAACTTGACAGCCGATCTAAATGCTCCTCGCAGGTTGGGCGACTTCGCTGTGAAAGCTGACTCTATCGGCATGGGGGGTATTAAAGATGCAGACGCGGTCAATAATGCTGGTGCCGCAGCATGGGCTCTTGGGGGCTCCAATCGTGACGTTGTCGCAAATCGCGCTGCCATTCGGATGGCCAATCTGAGTGCTGCAGAGACATTGAAGGCCGAGTTGGCCTCGCTCGTGCCAGTAAAGTCCCGTGTCCACCCCCCTAAACCTATCGTAGCGCCCCCACCACCCCCGGCTGCGCCTGTGGATTTTAGTGTTGGGCCTGCGACCGCGGCTGAAGTGGATATAAAAGTTCCTGGGCTTGGACTTAGTGACCCCGAGACTCTGCTAGCCAATGCTCAAGCAGATGACATGAATGTCGACGCACTTGAGATGAGCAGCGCATCCACTGCTACTGAGGTTCCGCCTATAGCAGGTGTAAAGCGGCCCTTTGAGGCGATAGCCGAGACCCCTGTAGATGAAGATTCTGTTGGAGGCGAGGATGTAGACGCCGGGACGTCTGCGCAAAGGTCACTTGCTTACAAGGTCAGCGGTGATGGAACCGTCGAGCAGGAAGATACAGTCCGGTGAGTCTCCTGAAGTGTTCGATTTACGTGCTTGCCCCTCAAACCCCTTCTAGATTGTGGGAACCCGGATATAGGGAACGATACTACCTGCAAAAATTTGGGGTCGAGTACACAGATCAGGAGTTCAAGAAAAAGTACGGTATCTTATTTGTGACTGTAGGCGCGTTCATAACGCATCCTTGCAGAGTCGCAACCCATTACGTTGAGGGTTTGGCTTGGGTGCTCGCGTACTATTACCAAGGTGTACGGCTATATCCCCATCCTTACCGTTTTACTTTTGCTGATATCTAGTGCGCAGACACCTTCATGGCAATGGTATTATCCTTACCATTTTGCTCCCTTTGCCGCCGATTTCGACGGGGTAGACAAAATGGACATACGGTTCGAGCTTGGAAAGCCTTTCCAACCCTTCGAGCAGTTGATGGGGGTGTTTCCGGCTGCGAGGTTAGTTCTCGTAAACAGTTGCGAACGCTGGTCTGATCTATGATTTGGTAGCCGGCAACACATACCAGCAGTTTTCCATTCCCTGATGATGTCTGAGGAGTCACCTATCATTGATTTCTATCCCACTTCATTCGATATTGACATGAATGGCAAACGAATGGCATGGCAGGGAGTGGCCCTTCTGCCATTTATCGATCAGAAGCGTCTTTTAGATGCCATGGGTGTACACTATCCCGAGCTGACGGAAGACGAGGTGCGACGTAACACCTGGGGCAACAACGCCATCTTCACATCAGAGGAACACTCATTGTACCCATCTCTCGAGGCCCTGTATGGGAAGAAAAAGAAGCAAGAGGTAAGTTGGTTGTCGGTCCAGTGTAGTTAGTCATGACGAGCCGTTTCAGCCTGTTCCCGTTGACGTTGAAGCTAGCAAGGGCATCAGTGGAAGCGTGCTCCCAGACCCCGACTGCATACCTGGCTCCACTTACTACAGCCCTCTTACCGAGGAAGGTCAGGACGATATAAAACACGATCGATCTCTATCAGCTATCTACCTCTTCCCCAAACAACTGAGCCCACACCGTTCGATCATTCTCCCTGGAGTTCGCCGCCCACTACGTATCCTTTCCCCCGAAGATTTGCGCGGGGGCGGAGGACGGCCTCGTGGAGGTGGAGGCGGTGGTAGAGGTGGCTATGGCAATCACGATTACGGTGGCCATGCGTCAACCTTTGCGACCCCGATGCACCACGGTCAACCGTCATCATATAGTAATGGGCGTGGTCGCAACTCTGGTGATTACTCGCACGGTCCTCCTCCATACTCTTCTCGGCCACCACCACCACATCAATACAGGGAAGGTTACGGACCCCGGACATACCCCCCGCCGTCCACGTACAGCGGGAATGCTTACTCGAATGGCCGTGGGGGAAACCCATCACGGCCTAGTCCGTACAGTAGGGGCGGATATCACTCTGGGCCCCCGAGCAGAGGCGGATACGGTAGAGGTGGCGGGGGAGGGTATAGTGGTGGCGGCAGTAGTGGGGGCGGTTATGGTTATGGAAGCAGCGGGGGTGGGTTTAGCAACCCTTCGCCATATTCGGGTGGCTACAATTCTAGCATCTACGATAGCGGATATACCTCAGGCCGTGGAGGCCCACCGCGAGGACGCGGTCGAGGTAGAGGTTACTAGAGTTGTGTTGACGATCCGACTTGAGCACGGCCACTTTTATTCTTACTCTTTTTTACCATTATTTGATTTGTCTATATGGTCATGGTTTCGTCCGTTGCGTGATCAAACCGGGATCAGATTCTGCGCACTACAGCAACCACGATGATTCTCATTATGCTAGCAATTTCAAGAGTACAAATTTCAGTTACATGGGCATTTCGATTCCTCGTCTTTGTAATCCAAAAAAGAACAACTCTCCGATTAATATGGGGCACCGTGACCAAGGGCGCCATCACGCGGTGCGACACAACTGATGTAAATCGCATACGTCCTCTCGCGCTCCTTAGCGCGGCGACGGGCCTTCTTCTCCTTGTTCTTACGCTTCTTCTCGGCCTTGCGCTCCGCCTTCCTTCGCTTCGAGTCGGGGTACGACCCATAGTAGCCGGGGCCGGCACCCGCTCCGCGCCCGTACTTGTCGTCAGAGAGGTCAGACGAGTCGCTTGAGAGGGAGCCGCTCGAGTCGGAATCCGAGTCGAAGCCCGGGAGGTTGCGCTCGACCTGGCCGACGTATGGGCCGGAGCGTCGCTCGTGGCCTTTGAAGAGGATGACCTCGACGCCGCGCATGGCGAAGAATGAGTTGTTCCAGAGATCGACTAGCTCACCGGTGACCGCTGAAGGCCGCGAGGAGCGGTTCGGGTCTGCGGTTGGCAGCTTGTTAGCCCATGCTAACGCGAGGTCCTACAGAGACATCGTTCAATAACGGGTCTTATGATGCACAAGAAACCAGGCAAACATACCTGGATGAAGCGAATCCAGTCTTCATGGTAAACATCGTGGGGTACAAGCACCTTCGGCATCCTTGGCATATTCTCATAGAAGTCCTCCATGTCCTGGATCTTCATGGTGTCGAAGAAAGTGTACGACTGAGCCAGATTGGCGGGACGACTGAACCCATCGGGCGGAGGTAGCATACGCGGTTGCTCTGTGCCAGCTAGGGGCATGCCAGCGCCGACATTCGGGGACCGCTGAGGAGCATTAGGGTACCCGAAGCCGGACTGCCCGTTGTAAAGTTGAGGAGGTGCCCCAGGAAGGGGCGACGGGTTACGGGAACGAGAGAGCGGCGGTTGGGGGTATTGGTTGTTTGGGCCACCGCCGGGGTTGGGCGACGGGGCACGGGATCGGTTCCCGTACGAAGGCATTCCACCGGGGAGGGGTGACGGGGCGCGCGAGCGCGGGCTATATACGCCGGGGGGTCCCCCACCAGGATTGGGCGAAGGGGCCCTGGAGCGCGACAGGATAGCTTGCGGCTCGCCGCCCCCACGGAACGGAGAGGGAGCACGGTATATGTCGGGGCCATGCCCGGATGATGGGTAGGGGGCGCTCGGATACCCCGCTGATGCAGGCGGATATCCGAGATTTGTCGCACCCATATTGGGCGATGGAGGCGCGATCGGGCCTTGATATGGCGATCCTGATGGTTGACCGGCATGACAAGATGAGGGATAAGTGAGGAATGCTTCGATACATGATGGCCCTGATGGGTGCCCATTCACTTACTGTTATATTCGCCCACAGAGGCATTGCGAGGTCGGCCGAGGTCGACGTTGTCCATCCGCCTCTCGAGGTCGTTCATGGGGTTCGTGTAAGCCCCATACGGGCTCCCGGGGTTCGCCCTGTCGCGAGCCTGGCGCTCCCTCTCTTTCTTGAGGCGCTTCGCCTCCTTCTCTTCCTTATGGATTCGACGTTCCTCATCTTTCTGCCTGCGAACCCGCCAGGGGGTTCTATCAGGAAGTGTGAGGTTAGGCAGCGGTAAGATCACGGACCATTCCCTCAATGCCTTGTCATCTCTATTTGAATTCCCTCGGTTCCAAGATGACACGAACTCCTGATCGATTGATCCCCTTTATCAGAGATCACCGTGACAGGGCAAAGGGTTTGACAACACACGGAGTTAGCAGGCTGAGCGCCTTGGGGTAACACACTAGTTGCTTCAGCTGGTACCCACTGTATACCACTCACAATTCCGTTGGCCGTCTGGTAGCTGAGATAAAAGTAGCCGTGAATACCAGCATCTCACAATCGACGGGAAAGATAATAACCTGACCGGTACAGCCCTAGAATGATCACGAGATAAGTATCCATCGCAAAATTGATCAAAGGGATCATCGGCTGCACTTCACTTACTTGAAAGGATGGTAAGTTGCTCTGCCATCAGGGCTGGTGGTGGTGGTATAAGTTATTGTGCCTGGCTGGATCTGACTTCCGGGAGCAGAATTTGGTGCCGGCTGCAGTGGCTGAGTCGGCGGGATAGGGCTAGGAGGCCCGTGCCCGTACGACGGGAGTGGGCTCGGTGCGCGAGGTGCATACGGCAATGGGCTCGGAGCACGTTGTCCGTACGGCAATGGACTCGGTGCACGTTGTCCGTACGGCAATGGGCTTGGTGCACGAGGTGGAAACGGCGACGGGCTCGGAGCACGATACATGAATCACTTGAAGATGAAACAAGGGACAAGGGAGACAATGAGCGCTGCCCAATATATATATTGCAACGCCCTAGCCTCGTGCGCCCGCAAGCCGAGATGGCGCTAGGGTATAATCCTTCTAATCGATAGAAACCATGATCCACGATGAAGGTCATCAGCCCCATATAGCGCCCAGAAATGATTCTCCGCTCAGCGGCGCGGACACACGTGGGGAAAATATATACAAAGAGATTGGAACGGAATGTCATGTAAACCTCCACCAAATGAGAATAATTATAATAAAGAGTATAGCACCTAAGGGAGCATATTGCCGCAGCATGGCACTGAAGTTGATGTTGCGCGCTGCCTTACGGTACTTCTCTGACTCCGAGCGAAGCGAACTCGATAAGTGCGACATCCCTAGAAAGGTAGGTTCAGCGTGAGTGCTTCACGTCTCGACGCTAAGTCGAAAACACTTACGGTCAAGTGAATCTCCTCGCCACAGTAACTCCTCCATATTCTTTGTCATTATTCTAGTCACGTCTTGTAGGTCGTCATTCAGTCTGTCCAGGTTAGATCCTGCACCTGCTGCACGCGTATCCTGGTACAGTCTAGCAGTCTTGGACATGAACGTGTCTGTACGCGACTCAGTAAATCAGTACCCCGTAAACACTTCACTGCGGCGACTGACCAAAGCCGACAAATGCGTACGGCTTCCGGACGGTCTCAACCTTTGGACCATAAGATGTGGAGAACTCCTTCGAGAGTTCGTCTAGGTAGGAGAATGCGAGCTTTCGCGGGTAGGATTTTTCAGCAATGGTTAAATATACGACATTGTCGGCTATAAGATAACTGCAATGCGCAACACACTGTTGAGCGCGCAAAGTTGTAGAGCGGGACTGTTGCGGGACGTACTGGTGTGTATACGGACCACTTTCGATGGAAAGACGCGGCTCCGAGTTCGATGTTAAACGCCTGAATAACAATTTGGCTTGTTGTTTATGCTCTTGTAAAGCTTGCTCAGTCTAGTGGGGAGCCGTCAAGAATGCACGCCAACTTGAGTGGCAGCGAAACAAGTTTGTTGAATGATAGCCCACCTGTTCATCGTCTACGCTGGCGGCGAGGGGTAACGCATCGGATGCACGGACTACGATTGTTGAGCGGACCATTTTGACGGAGGAAAGAGCAGATGCAAAGGGGGATAGTGGTGTATAATGACGTGGAGCAGTTGTACACGTGATCACATCCACACAGCCACGCTGTAACTACAGACTCTGAGACTCTCTGCCATGGCCACTTCGGACTTGTTTAACCTCAGAAAACAGGTATTGCATCTTTTCAGTCTACATATCTTCTGACACTTGCCAACAGCTCGCCTTTTATGGATCGTATCACTCCAACCCCATCAACATCGTCATCCATGTCCTTTTCGTCCCCCTCATCATGTGGTACGGTCTATGAATGCAACATTGGACTTGGTTTTTTTAATCTTCTACTTCTAATAGGTCGTTTCAAGTGCTAGCGTATGATTTGGGACAGCCAACATTCCTCCCCCAGGTTCATTACCAATTTAATGACTACCTCAAATTTGGGATTACCTACGGAACCTTGCAAGGGCTGCTATGGCTTGCATATTACTATATTCTTGACCCAACTGCAGCTGTAAGTTTGATCAGATATACTGTCATCGCGGATCTCATCGTTCATTGTCACAGCTGCTCTACACACCCCAAGCGATTTTGTCGGTTTTGACCGCAAATGCCTTTGCCCAGAGAGCTGATCACATAAAGATCGCACTCATAGTACACGTAGCATCTTGGGTTGTTCAGATCGGTGGTCATAAGTTTGCCGAAGGACGTAGTCCTGCGTTGCTTGACAACCCCGTCAACGGTAGCTCTTCATCACAAATAATCAGGAAGCACACTGATCCCAGGTTTCAGCGCTTATCCTTGCCCCCTTCTTCGTTCATCTGGAAATCCTTTTCAAGCTCGGCTACAAGCCAGCAATGTACCGGCAGCTTCAGAACGACGTCGGTGTCGAAATTGCCAAATTGAGAAAGGCTGAAGGTGATAAGAACCGCGCCGCAGGCTTGGCCACAGGAAAGCGAACCCATTGAAACGTGTCAGTCAATGTTTCGTTCGGAATTTCACGATATCGCCAGCGCGTGTTGTGTGTATACCCAGTATTCTCAGTGACTCGTCGCGATTTTACTATACACAACTGCCTTCTTACTATCAAAGCCCTTACTTCTCGAACGTTCTTAATGTGGATCTCTTGGCTAGATCCGTCGTTATCTCGTTTGCTGCACGGACAATCGGTGCTAACCCGCAAGACTGGTCGGAGGGGCAAGTGCTTGCTCTCCAATTGGGGTTACGTACGCTGAGGTCAAGCCGCCGTCAACTTTGAGGTCCGTACCCTACAGTTATTTCAGATTAGTCGTTTTTAGGTAGCTTCAGGAGAGGAGCCTCACGGTCGTGTAACTGCTCTCATCAGAAGCCACTGTATCAACATGAGTCACTGTTCTACAAACGCAAGATAGGATTGACTGCTGACGGAAGAGAGCAGCCTTCGCTATTTCAACGGCCTCGCCAAACCGGCCCATGGGTAGATGCACCAGGCGGCGATCGCGCTTCTCTGGAGTGTCCAGGAAATTCATCAAGAGAGCTACGAGATCACAAGATCAGATTGCACTCTCGACCACGTCACGTTTTTACGTACGTGTTTTCAGGGGACCGCTGATAGAGATCATCAGCTTCGGATGGTAATGATGCATCCTGCATTCATACTTACGGGCTAACAGTGTTGAGCCGTATACCCTCACGAGCGTGGATCATTGCCAATTCACGGGTCATGGCAAGGACTGCACCCTGAACGAACGATTAGGCCCACGTGGCCAGACAGAATGTGCTGGCCTACCTTGGAAGCAGTATCTGCGAGGCACAATAACGCACGATTCAGAGAAGTAATGTCCGACCACTGAACTCACATGCAAGCTGGGGAGTTGCGGCGCCCATAGAGGCTACAAAACTCGCTGTGTTGATAATACTTCCGCCGGTATGTAAGCCCTTCGATTCGTCCGTAGGGTTCTTGCGCATTGCGAGTATCGCATATTTGCTTCCCCACCAGACCCCTTTGGCATTTATTTGCATTGTCAGGTCCCAGATCTTCTCCTCTGTGTTGAGCGCGTTGTCGTCAGCCGGATGCATTATCCCTGGATATAGAACCAGTTAAAGTGACTGCGCGTAGGGGCCTCCGGAGAGACTTGCCAGCGTTGTTGAACTGGCTCGGGCATTCAGTATCGCGGTGGATCATAATAGAATAGATAGTACCATGATGTCCAATCGCCCGAACTCCTTTATAGCAGTGTCAACTGCGGCCTTCACGTCCGCCTCCTTCCCAACGTCTGCCCTGATGGCGATCACTTTGGCATCTGGGTACTTCCGCTTAATGATCTCCGTGGCCCTTTGAGCGGCCTGTATGTTGATGTCGACGAGGAGAACATTTGCACCCTCCTGTGCGAACAGAATGCTCGACTCGAGACCGATCCCACTGAGAAACGAGATCAGCCCTTAGCGCTCAATATCTGAATGATCAATCCATCAGCTTACGATCCAGCGCCGGTAATGATGGCGACCTGGACACGGCGATTCAGCGATCTAGTAAATGATGAGACAAGCAGTTTACTTTATTGCGAAGTCGACCGGTGGACATGAGTATTCAAGTTAGAAGGATGGTTTGTCTCGAAATGTGCTTCTGGATCGACGTCCAGGAAGAGTGATAAGATAAAGGCTGGTTCGAGCACTGTGGGCACGCGACACCTATTTGTCTTTTCAACTTGAAAATAGTGACCCCATATTCCCACTGCCGCACGCTGTGCAAGCCTCTACATCGCAGCAGTGCTCACTATTTTGAAGACAAATAGGCGTCCCGTGCCTCACATGGACAGAAAGTTCAGCCCCGACCAGCGTCAACCAGACCAGCCGTCAAAATCGATTCTCTCTCGATGACCCGAGAACGGTTCTAGGATCTTGCTTCACCCCAAACTTTGCAGTTTCCCGTATGCTGTCACTCTCTTCTTTGAAACCAACGACTTACGCGCCCCGATACCCTCGATGGATGGTCGGACGACCTTTGCTTGTCGCTACTTCTGCGCTGGCGTCGCTGGGGGATGCCATGTTCGGCTACAGCCAAGGAATCATTGCTGCTAACCAGGTTCAGCCTTCGTTCATCAAACGAATGTTTGGCAAAGACGTTACGATGGAGCAAATCCAGACGAGCACTACAGGCGTCAACCCGTTCACGGCTGGTGCGTGATTTTTCAGCTCTAGCGTTGTGCACAGAAGTAATACGTTCAACTGTAGCCATAACTGTCTCCTGCCTTAACATCACGGCTCTTCTATCTGCCCTAGGCTCTGCCTATGTCTGCGACATCCTTGGCCGACGCATGTCGGTGCGCATAGGCGCTGTTATATATTTCATCTCGGCTTTCATCCAAATCTTCGCTCCTGGTCTCGCCACCCTAATCGTGGGACGTTCTATCCAGGGCATCGCTGTTGGAATGCTGTCCATGACCGTCCCCATTCTGCAGTGCGAGATCGCTCCGGGGCACGCACGCGGTCTTTTCGTCTCCATCGAGTACATCTGCCTCAACGCTGGCTATGCCATTTCGGCTTGGGTTGGCTATGGCTTCTTTTTTGCCTCACCGAGCGAGATATCGTGGCGGGGACCCTACATTGTGCAGGCCGTTCTCGCCGGGGTGCTGTTTACCTGGACGATCTTCCTCCCTGAGACGCCGCGCTGGCTCATCAAAAATGGTTTCCAGACGGAGGGCCTCGGCACCCTTGCTGACCTGCACGGAACGGGTGATATATCAGACCCTGCGATTCAGGCGAGTTATGCAGAGATTGCAGCCACGATCGAGCATGAGAAGGTTCTCGGACATGCGACCTGGGGCCAAGTGTTCAAGCAGTACACTCGCCGGGCGGTCATTGGGATAACGTGTCAGCTATTCGCTCAGTTCAACGGAATCAATGCCATACTTTATTTTCTGCCTCAGAACCTCGGTCGGGCTGGGTTCACGATACCTCAGGCCCTTTTGTACTCTGGCGCGTGTGCAGTGGTCTACTGCGCTGGCACGATTCCTACGATGTTTCTGATCGATAGATGGGGACGCAGGGCCTTCCTTCTTACGGGCAGCTGTTCTCTGGCGCTAGCTTTAGCGGTCATTGGCGGGCTACAGTTCCACTCCAACTCTCTTCCTTTTGGGAGTGCTCGGCTCCCAACCGCAGATGGGATTTTTGGTGCTGTCTGTGTTTATCTGTTCTTTTATGGCGCCACGTGAGCTTTTCCGCTCTGATATCACCAGTTCCTGAACTGACTAGAGGAACAGCTGGGGTCCGACGCCCTGGTTGCTGGGTGCGGAGATCTTCCCGCTCCGTGCGCGCGCAAAAGGGATGGCGCTATCGACCGTCTCGAACTGGATGTCCAACTTTATCATAGCCTTCATCACACCCCCGCTTTTCGAGGCCATCTCTGGCGGGTATTACTTCGTTCTCCTCGGCTTCTGTGTCATCTCTGGCATCGTCGTCTACTTCGTGTATCCTGAAACGGCGCATGTCACGCTCGAGCAGCTTTCTCAAGTCTTTGGCGACGCGGCGCCCGATTTCGAGAGGGCAGAGACTTTGACGCCTCTTCACCTCGGAGTCGAGCGAATCCACTCGACGATGGTCTCTGGGAACTCTGACGCGGAAAAGCTGCTGTTTGGGCCCAAGGATATATCAGATGGGAGTCGAGCATCGAGCAACACGAGCAACACGACGCTTCAGGAACCCCCTCTGGACACCTCGACGCATGCAAACCCCAGTTACGGTACAAAACATGGTATATAGGTTAGGATGTATATTGCTTTGTTTAATGAAATGTGGTAGTGTGATAGACAGCATGAAACAGCGCGGTAGAAAACAAGTGCAAACCATTAAGTCTGGGAAAAAGCGTATGAGTCAACCATTTCTAAGAAATCCCCAACCTCAGAGGGTAGTGTCCCCACGATATCAAGACATGAGCTTGCGGAGAAAGACAATGACATTTCCTGACTCGTTGCGGGTATACTGAAGCTACTGGCGGGAGACATCTCCTCTCCTTCACTGTCTAGTTCAATGGTGGGGTCCGGGAGGCTTCGTAGCTTCGCATGTGATATACGAGAATGACCCGGTGATGGGCTGTCACCAGCGGGAGAAATCGTACTTTGAACATTATCGGGTAGCGGGCGTCGACGGACAGGGGTAGGATGAATTGAAGTGTTTCCGTCCTCACGAGGCGTAGGGTCTTCCATCGGGATCTCCGCCTCGGGGAGGGGTTGAGCTGTCCCACCCATCCCTAGATCGACCATGAGCTCGGAGGATGAGCGTGGAGCTGGGCTCTCCGGTGCTTTATGCAATGCCTGCTGGGATGGTGACCGGTTTGCCTCCCTAGTGTCAATATTCCTGTGCATCGCATTGGATAGTAGAGGAGAAGAGGACGATAGAGGTGTTAATGGGCTCGGTGGTGGTGATGGCTCACGACAGCTAGTCGTCGACGAGGACTCTTGCTCGACTACAGCTTCGGAATGTAAACTCCAGTCTTGCAGACGTCCAGGTTGGGATCTGAACGAAATAGACTATCAACACTACGTCGAAGAAAATAACATGTGACTGTACCGCTCGACGGAAGGGACCACTTCACAGTGATTTACTTGTGCAGAGAGAATGGGATCGACGAAAAGGCGTTGAGATAGAAATTTCAACTCGATTTCATCAATTTGCGATGTCGGTTCAATCTGGCTACATTGTCCTCGATCCTGAGGACCAAGGCCATTCGACGACGGCAATGAAAACCGAGAAGAGCCGGATAAAGACAATGGACGCCTCGTATTCTCAGCATTCCCAGTATCAAGACTATTCTCCCGAGAACATCCCTGACCACCGGCAAGTTCAATGAAGGTTGGGCAGGCAGGTACTCTAAATTTGACTGGCGCGAGTGACGATGTTGAAAAAGACCGGGATGGAACGTCCGAGGGTGGGGGAAGACTCAGTTCGTCGGGACAAGAATCATATTCTTCTGTGCGATGGAGAAGAAAGATATCTCTGTTTGCCTCCAGCGAAGAAGCCGTGTTGGACTGTTCATCGTCGGACCATTGTGACGACGGTACGATACGTTGGGATTGTGGGGTTGTACGATGAACAAGTGGTTTGCTCCTCGGACGGGACGGTGTGAGAGGAGGTCGTGGGAGAAATGAGGGGATAGTTGGTCCACTGTTTATCACGGAACGGGATACCGTTGGCATAGGCGTGGGTACGGCGGCGTCTGTCCGGGGATTCTTCTTGGCCCCACGAGAAACAGTCTGCGGAGTTGGTAGACTGGACCCGCTGGCAGTGTTCCTCGCTGTGCGCACCGCATCTTCTGGCTCGAGAAAAGTCGCCCGAGGCGGGGACGACGAGGTGACTGTGATAACTTCCTATAAAAAAAAGGTTTGGAGGGAAATAGAAGACTCGAAAGCGCCGTCTTTACCATATCTGCGGGCGCTTGTGAGGATGTTGAACGCGACAGCTTTGCTACAGAAATTGGTGTCGGTATGGATGTTGTCTCAACGACAGCCTTCGTTCGGGCTTCCGCTGATCCTAATCAAGAGTTTGGGTGCCATTCAGCAATGCTACCGTCTAAGGATGTTAAAACTCATACCAGAGCGAGACTTTTCTTGCGCTTCCAAATTAGTACCTTTAGAAGGTTGTCCCGTCCTTTGCCTCTTTGGCCGTGTCCGGTTTGCCTCGTCCGCCGCATCAGCTCCCGTCCTCCGTTTCGTAGATCCTTTGTCTTTGTTCCAGTTGGCGCCCGTAGAATTAAAGTACGAGTGTATTGGTAGTTCCCCTGATATGGATGGGCGTGGACCCATGGAGGTGCACGGAGCAGAGTGCTCACCGCGCGACGCGTCTATTTGACGCATTTCAAATTATTTTCTATGACATAATGATATTGACTAATTCTAGCCTGATGCCAACTTGATCGACAAGACTACATCACGGATCAAGAGTCCCCTGCACTTTGTGGATCATGACTGCATGACGGCCTAGGCCAAGGTGAGGGAGACGCTGTCAGTCCCTCGCCACTGGGTGGCGCCCTAGTTCTGAAATTACGCTGTAATAACGCCCGTCCTCCGGATTTCCTATAGTAAGTGCCAACTTGGTATACAGTCCTCACAAGTTGAAGCGCTGAAGTCCGGTGCCGATGGCACTTGTACACAGCAGTCTTGTTGTCAGGTGCCGCAATCCTCAGGTGCCATGAGGTTGATCAGCCAGTGCTCTCGTACGATTCCTCTCTTTTCTACATACACCCTAGGTATGAAACCCCTCTCGCTCCATCCATAAAACGAACTTATATATATGCTTTTGTGTTGCAAGACAAGAGCTTTTTTTGATCAGTTTATCATCTTATTACCCATGTCATCCAATTTCCAGCCTTCAATGCCCCAGGATGCGACAATGCAGCCCCCAGAAGTCAATACTGTGATTAATGTGAAAGTATGTGTATCTCTAGATCAACGAGGGGATATGGATGTTATGCTGAATCTCGGCGCAACAATTTAGGTCATCATGACTACCGGAGATGAGGTATTCTTCAAGATCAGATGCACCACGAAGCTTTCCGCACTTCGGGGTGCATTTGCGAACAAGGTTGGAAAGGACGTTAACAACATCAGGTGCGCGGTGTCCTCAATCAAATAGTCAATGTATTAATTTCATTTTATCCCCTCGTGTGTTATATTTGTTGATTGGGGCCAACTAACCTTCTCCTTTGAGGTTTTTATATGATGAGAACCGAATCAAAGATGATGATACGCCTGCGTCGTTGGAAATGGAGGATAATGGTACTAGTCTTTTTTTTCGTTTCTCCGCGCACCATTCTGATTGGCTCGGTTTCGGAAACCCTGTGACAGACACTATCATCGCAGAGTGTACGTCATGTTCCAATCTCTTCTTCTCCTTTGCTTACAAGCTCAAGAAGGCATCGCCGTTGGTGGATGAGGGTGTGTACCGGTTGAGGATGTGGTCAGCTTTCCTTATCACCTTTGATTCCTTTTGTTGATACAGTACACGATGCCTTGTCCCCTCCCTCCGTGCGTCTACACCAACAACAATAGACTTGTTCCTTCCATCATCCTTTCAACTTAGACTGTTACAAACACATTGAGAACGGCAGATATGTTGAGGGCAGATGTGAGGAATTTCGAGGCCTGAGGCTTATAGAGAATCCATGACAAACACTTAGCTTGGATATCATGTATAGGCACGCTTTCTGTTTTTATAATCGATTTCAGATGCACCCTTACTACGGCCGTCGTCCCTGCCAATCAGACATTTAAAAAGGTCCACCCCGATTGAAATATTGTCCGGTAGGGGCGAATGAGGATGTTAAAAGGCGGTCTGAACAGAGACCCTGTGAAGTACTACTGGGTGAAGGCGAGTACTAGAAGAGGGGTTGTGAACAGGTAAGAATGTGACGAATGCAAACAAGCCGTGGAGGAACGAGACGCAAAGAGGGGTCCTCCTTGCAGGTAGTCGCATGCATTGTTTCTTAGACATTGCCCATATCGCATCGCTACTGGGTGGCACCCCTAGTTATATAAATATGCACACTCCTCCACAGCCTGTCGAACGACGTCGAAGACAATCCAGAGGGGCTTGGCTTAGGTGGAGGACCCCGTAGAATGTTGCGGGCATTTCCTACAGTGCAACATGGTCAGCTGAAAGTACCGTTCACCGCTCGCATGTACTGACTGCTTAGTCGCCCGGTCGGAGTGAACGACGTAGAAACCGTTCTCCGTGCGACTTGCTCGGGAGAGAAGTTCTACGGGATCAAGCGCTGCCAGATCACGATTTCCGGGAGGAATTCTCTGAAGATCTATACCCGCCCCCTCAGCCCAGACGCGGGAATCCAAAGTGGTGTCGACAGTGCTTGAGCCACGGGGGGCGTTGAACAATCTAACACTCTCCACGAGCTTCACAAGGTCCTCCAGCTCGCGGGTAAGCCTTGAATGTGCTGATGTTCCCTCCTCCGGTGGAATGAGTGCCGATAAGACATGAAGTCGGTGCAGGGCAGAGGATGATATAGTGGGTCGAGGGTATGAAGATAATAACTCATCCACAGACCATGTGGGCTTCAGCGGGATAGCACAGTCATCTGTCTCGACAAGCTCGGGACCTCTCTGGGATATACCTGAGGTACATCGCCGAGGATACAACCCAGCGCCGTGTGAACGGACCTTCAGGCGTGCCAGGGCCGCCCATGACATGATGGTCAAAATGGCGAGAACGCGTAGGCGGAGTTCGAAGACGCGTTTTGCCCCGAGGGTCGTTCAGTGGTCGTTCACTCTGAGATCCACGAGAGTCTCTCAAACATACCCCATCATTCTATTTCTCGGAAAACAAGATGAGCGGCACAAACGTCTTTGCGGCGTTCCAAAAACTCTTGCCCAAAAATCTTCCCCCAGGCCTCTCTACAAGGTCTGCGAATCTCTATCAAGTCTTGTCACGATACGGTGCAGATGGCGTTGGCCAGCGCGTCTACCAGACAAGGTGGACTGGCAAGGGGATTTCGGATTGCTATTGGACCGTTACCCGAACAACCCTTAAGAAGGGCGGTACTCATGGCAAAGCTTGGGGACGCCTCGTATGGCGAGGTCAGTCCATTGAATGCTTCTTCAGACGTGCGGCGCCTGTTGTGCTAACTATGCCTACTTGGAATAGGTAAGGAAGTAAGCCCACGAGAAGAACGCATACGAGGTGGTTTGAAGTACAGTTGGAAAAATGGGGTGTCGAGTGCCCCAACGCCATCGAATACGCCAGTTGTACCATGACCACTCCCCCCTCTCCAGCCACTTACGCCGCATGGTTATCACTATAATATTTTTGCTTAAATATATGTTCACTGTTTAGTGATTTGAGCAAGGATTTGAGGCACGACTTTGGTGCATGGTACGAGCGGACTTCGGAAACACATGCAACGCACTGACTGACTACTCGTGCCTGACCGCTGTACTCTGCGCCACATACACATACACCTCATCTCTACCTCTACTTCCCCTGACTCATCCAACTTGCATCTAGATAAAATTAAAGGGGTGCGCACGTCAACTACAATACAATGAGCTCGCGCGAGCTAATCGATGCCCAATTCGACCGAGCGGTAGAAATTGTACAGAACCTACCAAAGACTGGTCCAATTCAGACTGGCTACGAGGAGAAGCTAGCAATGTACAGGTGTGTTACCATTATAACTACTCCATCTCTATCGTCTTAACCTATACATGCTTCAGTCTCTACAAGCAGGGTAAGCCCACCATCCCATGATATTAATACCCACCTAACCCTACCTTCTTGTCTCAGCGACAGCAGGAAACGTCGCAGTCCCGAGACCGGGCATTTGGGATCTGCTAGGTCGCGCGAAGTGGTGGGTTTTTCGAACCCTAGTCTACCGCGCTCTTACACCATCGTAGGGACGCATGGGCTAAGCACAAGGACCTAGACTCTTACGAAGCAAAATGGCTATATGTGGATGCTCTCCTTAAGGTTATTCTCCTCACGCAGGCAGCTTGCATGTGTGCTAATTTAGGTCAGGTTTTGCGAAGGTACTCGGACAAGACTGTGGCTAGGGACCTCGTCGGGGAAATCGAATCATACGGAGGAGACCCGGCCAATCTCGTTCACAGCGGTACGATCATTTGCTGTATTGAGTATTCCAATGCGAATAAATCGTCATTTTCAGGAACTTTTTCGAGGTCCCAGGACTCTGATTCCTCCAGCTCCGAAGGGGAGGCATCGGGATCCATTTATCGTTCGATGCAGAGCCTACATCAGCCTCGGAGTGATATGAAGGCCCAGCATGAAGGCAGCACATCCGAAGAAGAAACGACAGATGACGAAGCAATGGGTTCACGGGCTTCTCGGGAGACCGTTGATACAATCAGACCCAGACCACAGTCATCTCTCTCCACCCATAGATACCGTACTCCTGGTACGAGCTCGGCGCTGTTACAAACTCCAGGTGTTCCGGCCTCGCAACCACAAGGTCTCGAAACGTTGTCAGCCTTTGGGGGCGAGTCGACCGCCTCCTTGTCCTCGTATCCGCAGCCCTATGCCGAACAAGCCATCGCCCGAGATCTGGTGGCGCCGCATGGTCCATCTGTTTACCGCCGGCCCCCATCTGCGCGGCCACATGCGCTCTCAGCAGCTGGCTTATCTCATCGTCCTCCCTCCAGACTTGCGCTTGAGCGGGCCATAGAAAGTATTCAGACGCAACTCGCAGCACTTTCCGAACGTATTGAGATAATCGAGTCTCATTCTTTTGGCGCACAACTACCAAGGTCATCTCCTGGACCATCGAGGTCCTCTCCGACATTTGCGGGGAGTGGTTCTCCCAACGGAGTACGCGACTGTTATTTCTTGGAACTTTGACGAGATGGGACTTTGGACTATTGTGTTCAAAGCTTTAGCGCGTGTGCTGAGATCGACGCGTGAATTTGCCATATTCCTTTCCAACAGCGAAGGACGTTCGCCGACGTTCGTTGTATTTCGGCGGTTGTTCTTGGACATTTCCTTTATACTCTGCACGCTCACTCTCATTAAAACAGTTTGGAGGAGGACGGGTGTGCGGAGGCGAGCGGTTAATGCGGCGATGCGGGCTTTGTGGTGGGCTTTGGTGGGAAAGACACCGAGGGATATGGCGGACCGTGGGATCTAGTCTGTGGGTGTGGGTTTTCTAGCATCACATATCCTATTTAACTTAATAGAAAGGGATATCATGGGTCTCCTTTAGCCGCCGAGTGGGACTCGGAATGACGTTATGGTCGGATCTAAAAACGAGGGGCTATATCGCCCTATAAGATACGGGTAACTTCTTGGGGCGCCCTTCGATTCTCTGCACTTGAGCCACCATGGCAAACGTTGTTGAACTATCCGTTCCCAAGTCCAACTCAAAGATTCGAGTCCAAACTGGGCTATTCATCAATAACGACTTTGTGCCGTCAGTAGACAACATTGAACCAATCAGGTCGCACAGATCTATCATGTCCGCTCTTACTCCACTTACATATGCACTCTGACTTCACAGAGTCTACAACCCCTCAACGGAGGAGGAATTGTGCACCGTCACCGCTGGTGATTTTTTGTTCCTCTTAGTTATGTTGCTCGCGCCCCTCATTGTCACTACACCATATCCCAGCTTCTGCAAAAGATGTCGACATTGCAGTTGCGGCCGCACGGAAGGCTTTCCGCGAAACCTGGGGGAAAAATGTCTCGGGCTTCGAGCGTTCGAGGCTGATTAATAAGTTGGCTGATCTGATGGAGAGAGATAAGCAGACGCTTGCCGAGCTGGAGTGTCTGAACAATGGCAAGCCCGTAAAAATTGCTCGGTGTGTTCAGTGAAAACCCGGAAAATGCTGCTCTCATCGTATTTCGTCAGTGACTTCGACATCGGTGACAGCATTGGATGTCTTCGATATTATGCTGGCTGGGCCGACAAAATTCTTGGCCAGGTTTGTATCCCCGTGGCCGTGGGCCATTATTTATGGAGGTACTCACTTTCCGATTAGAGCATCGAAATCGATCACAAGACTAAAATTGCAATCACACATCCGGAGCCTGTTGGTGTCTGCGGGCAGATGTTTGTCACAGCAATACGCGAAGTTGAGATTGCTACTTAAACGACTCGACAGAATCCCGTGGAACTACCCTATTCAAATGTGGTATGCCGAATACTGCTAAGCTCTGGACTAGTTTCATTCACAAGCTTCAGGGCGTGGAAGGTCGCGCCTGCACTTGCAGTCGGCTGCACGATTGTCATGAAGCCGTCTGAAATCACTCCACTAACTGCTCTGGTACGCCACTACCCAGTCTACACATGACTGTAGACACGTTGGTATGACATATACATCGTAGAAACTGTCTGAACTCGTTAAAGAGGCAGGGTATGGCGTGTTTGCATCTATCCTAACTTTTCCTTTAAGAGATTCGCAGATTCCCTCCGGGGGTAATCAACACCATTCCATCTCTGGGATCCGTCGGGGGCCTAGCATTGGCCGCTCATAGGGGTGTTGATAAAGTCGCCTTTACGGGTTCTACCGTTACTGGTCGCAAGGTCATGGAAGCCGCCGCAAACAGTAATCTCAAGAAAGTGTCTCTCGAGCTGGGCGGAAAGTCTCCGCAACTCGTCTTCGCGTCGGCGGATATAGAACAAGGTTTTGAATATGATACGCCCGGATAGACATCTGACCCATAACCATGTTTTGCTAGCCGCGAACTGGGCTGCCTTGGGTATCCTTTATAACACCGGCCAGGACTGCACGGCTGGGTCTCGACTTTATGTTCAAGATAATATTTACGATAAATTCGTCGCCACCCTGGCGGCTAAAGCTAAAGAGCTTGTCATAGGAGATGGTTTTGATGAAAGATCCGGAGGCGGCCCTGTGGTGTGTACTTCCCCTTCTGAAGCTGGTCTCTTTTTCATCTGCCCGTATTAAGGTCTCCAAAACTCAATACGACCGTGTGTGGAGCTATATTGAGTCTGGGAAGAAGCAAGGCGCCAGAGTCATCGTCGGGGGAGAAAGACGCACAACACCCGGGTATTGGGTAGATGCCACGAGTTCGCCTGCTTTTCTCCATGGAAGTCTAAATGCTGACTCTCGGGATAGTATTCACCGACATTCGCCCTGATATGAAGATCGTAAGTGTCGTATAAGAGCATATAAGACGTCATGAAATTTGTTCCTTCCTCTAGGTAGAAGAAGAGGTGTCGCAGATCCCCAAATTTCATCACCCCTTACGCTGACATTTTGGTGAAGATTTTTGGGCCCGTACTTTCAGTCGGAAAATTCCATACTGAGCAAGAAGCCATCGACCTCGCCAACGACACTACTTACGGGCTTGCGGCAGGCCTTCACTCCAGTAATTATTTATATTTTCGTCCTCCGTCCGAGGCTCATAACTTTGGTAGCTGATCAAGCGCAGTGTCACCGGGTGTCTTCTGCGCTGGAGGCTGGGACTGTAAGATATGCTTGGCACTCCACTACGACGAATCTCACTAGGTCACTCAGATCTGGATCAACCAATATAATGTTCTTTACAACAACGTACCATTTGGTGGTAAGAAGCAGAGCGGTGTCGGTATGCGAGATGAGCCATTCCAGAACGTGCCGCAAGTCCTAATTGTGGCGTCATCCATTAGGTCGGGAATTGGGTAGCCATGCCCTTGATGAATATATCTCCACTAAGGCTGTCCACTGGAACTATGGTGAGAATATTGAATGGCCCTTGTAGGTACTTGAGTCGTGGAGACGGAAAAAGGGTAGTCACGTAAATTTGTATTCTTGTTATTTCAACGTCGGCTATTGCCGACAGAAGAATGAATGAAGTTGCTTTCCTCCACACCTCGATTCGTTACTGTAACGCCTCGGAGGTCTCATCACATCATAATCAACGCTTCTATAAGTGAATTGCAAGGTCGAACCCTATTGTGCACGCACGGATTTTTCAAGCCTATAGCTTATCCATTGACTCGGACCATGAACGCTACTTTCTACTTGTCATACATCCGGCTTTCCGCGGTCTCCCCTCATTCTTTCAAGAAAGGATAGGATGTGGCATCCGTGGAGGACCTCGGAGACGATCGTTCGAGCATTTTTATCCGGCATGACCTCTGAATGCTCTCCATTCCGGACTTACTATAAGTTGCGCATCATCCGAAGTGACCTCCGCCACCAAATTCCTACATTCTGTAGGACCTGATGTCTTCGCCTGGGGTTGATGGAAATGGGTATTCTTGGACAGGAACTGAGTTCCATGTACTGTCGAGGCGGCTCACGCACCCTTCTCAACGTCGCGATACAGAACCGGTGCTTTCCAGCGAGGACTTGAAAGACGTCGAGAAGGGGCCTCCTAACAGCTATGGGTCTTTCAATCTTCGAGATTGCCTCACTTCGTCCAACGAAGCCAACAAAGCCGTTGGGATTCAACCTAAGCACGTAGGTGTTACCTGGGAAGATCTTCAGGTCGTGGTTCCTGCGGGCAAGGATCATAAGGTGAGGTCATTTTCTTGATAATTGGACGGGCCATCTTACTTTTTCAAATAGACGTACATCAGGACATTTGACTGTAGGTTCTCCTGTTTGTTCTTTGGTTACTTAAAGCTTACTCTTCGACTTTTTCAGTGCACATACTTCAGAACGGTCTCACTCTCGTCCGTTCTGTTCGCCGATTTTTTTCTCGGAACCCGCCTGCTCAGGATGGGGGCGCAAAAACGATTCTGAACAAGCAAGTGCTGACAATCCACATAACTATCCGTTTTAATCATGCTTGTATATGTCAGGTGCTCAGGCCTGGCCAAGCCCGGGGAGATGATTCTAGTCCTCGGTTGTCCTGGATCAGGTTGCACAACGCTTCTGAAGGCGATCGCTAACCAGCGCGATGAATATTCCTCCGTGCACGGTGAAGTGTGTTATGGTGGGACGGACGCAGTGGAGATGGGGAAGACTCGCAAAGACGAGACCGTATACAATCAGGACGGTATGTAAGTTCATCTTTGATGGGCTAGGATTGATTTTTTATTCCGTAGATGACACACACATCGCCACTCTGACTGTTGCTCAAACCCTAGCTTTCGTACTTTCAACCAAAACCCCCGGTCCCAAAGGTGGTCACCCGAAAATTTCGGGTCAGGACTCTGACATACAGGCCCAGGAGATGTTACTCAGGATGCTTAATATGTCTCATGTTTCTGACACACTCATCGGCGATGAGTTCGTTCGCGGGATTTCAGGTGGCGAGCGAAAGCGGGTAAGTATTGCTGAAATGATGTCGACCGGAGCTCCTGTGCAGTGCTGGGATAACCCTACTCGGGGACTGGATGCATCAACGGCCCTCGACTGCGTGAAAAGTTTACGAACCATGACAGACATGTTAGGCCAAACAACTTTCGTCACGCTGTATGCACTTGAATGTGATTCCACAAACCTGCTCGCTAATCGACAGCTCAGGTACCAGGCCGGAGAAGGGATCTATGATTTGTTTGATAGGGTTCTCGTCCTAGATGAAGGACGGCAGATATACCTCGGCCCACCGTCCCAGGCTCGCCTATACTTTGAGGAGCTCGGTTTCAAGTCACTTCCTCGACAACCCACTGTGGACTACCTGACGGGTTGCACGGATCCTAACGAACGGCAACTCTGCCGTGGACGAAGCATCGCTGATGTTCCGTCCACTCCGGAGGCCCTGGAACAAGCATTCCGAGAATCCGAGCTCGGATTTAATTTGCGCAAGGAGCTAGAGGATTACAAAGTGTCCACGAAAGAATATCAGGAGGCGTCTAGAAGAGCCGTGCTTCTAGAGAAAAACAGCAGGGTTTCAAAGAAAGGCCCTTATACCCTCGGTTACGCGAGGCAAGTCATGGCATTGGCACGGCGGCAGTTTCAGATGAGGCTCCAAGATCGCTTCCAGCTTGTAACTAGTTTTTCTTTGTCGGTGGTACGTAGACTTACCAAGAGATCGATTTCGTCTGACCAAACTCTTAGATCCTTGCCATTATTATCGGAGCTGCGTTTTTTGACCAGAAATCAACGTCGAACGGCGCATTTACTCGTACCAGCGTTATTTTCATCACCATGTTAACATCTTGCCTCGATGCATTTGGTGAAGTGGGTCTTCATTCTCTCGAATCTTCGATCTTCCTGATTCGTTGTAGTTATCAATCCAAGTTGGCGGCCGTGGTGTACTGCACAAGCAGGTAGGTCTTGCTATCCCTTGATCTCCGACAAAATTTGACTAGTTGCAGACAAGTTACAGCCTCTACCGTCCGTCAGCTCTCGCACTTGGGAATGCACTCTCAGATCTTCCCTTTTCTGTCGTTCGTGTTCTGGTCTATGATGTCATCATATATTTTATGGTCAATCTACGCCGTTCTGGGGATGCCTTCTGGACATTCCACCTTTTCAATTACATGGTGTTTCTGTCTATTCAAGGTATTTTCCGGACAGTGGGCTTCTTTTTTTCCTCATACGACGCTGCCTTCCGCTTGGGTGCATTCCTCGTCACGAGCCTTGTTCTCAGTACTGGCTATCTCATCCCAGTACATCAGATGAAAAAGTGGCAGTTCTGGACCGTAAGTCGTTCTCTTTCGCCTTATAACCGGTGCTGAATATAGGCTCAGTTCTATTTGAACCCCATGGCTTACGGTGAGTGAGTCCTGTTTTCAGATTTAGCAGCGGTTAATGTATTTCATCCACAGCGTTCTCTGGTCTAATGGAGAATGAGTATAGCGAGCTCAACGTGAAACCACTATTAAATTTGATTGCCATGTCTCTGACAATCTGTATTCTAGCTCACCTGTGATGGTAGCTATGTGGTTCCTAGGAATGGTTTCAATGTCAGCAAATATTCGTAAGCACAAGAACACGCCAGTGTTCCAGGAATGTTACCCATAACGTACCCCCAGGAGCAGCCTGGGACCGAATCAAGTCTGTACTCTTTTGGGGGCGAGGCCAGGTTCCAATACCACTCCCGGCCGTTCCTACTTGCTAACCGCCTTCGACATGGACGGTGGTGACATTTGGCGTCGCAATTTCATCGTCCTCCTCGGCTGGATGTTGTTCTATCAAGTAACCCAGATTCTCATTTTAGACTTCTTTCCGGTAAGCGTCACGCGGCGGTCTCGCAGTCCCATCTTCCGACTTACACTACGAAGCGACACGCTGGCAGCACGTTTTTCCGTTTGTTTGCTAAGGAGACATCCGAAACGCGCAAGCTGAACGACCGACTCCGCGAGCGGAAAGCAAGCCGACTGCAGGCGAGGACAGCCGACAACGTCAATCCGGAAATTATTGCCACTAGGAGTGATGTGACGTGAGTGGAAAATGACTTGGAGGACTTGGAGTGACACGCTGATATTTGATACTTTGTTCGGATAGGGCATCATCTGACCGCGGTGTTTTTACCTGGGAGGGTGTCAGCTATCACGTTCCGGTCTCATATGGCACGCAACAACTACTTAGCAACGTGTATGGCTATGTTAAGCCTGGAACGCTGACTGCACTAATGGGAGCTTCTGGCGCTGGCAAGACGACATGTCTCGATGTATTGGCCAAACGGAAAAACATCGGCACGGTCCGTGGAGACATCCTCGTCGATGGGCATCTTACCGGACCGGATTTCGCGCGATCTACAGCATATGCTGAACAAATGGATGTGCACGAGGGAACCGCGACAGTACGCGAGGCCATGCGCTTTTCGGCATATCTGCGCCAGCCATTCGATGTTCCAAAGGAAGAGAAGAACGCATATGTCGAGGAGATGATAGAATTCCTGGAACTGCATGATTTCGCTGATGCCATTGTTCATAATCTTGGTACCGAAGCCCGCAAGCGCCTCACGATTGGCGTTGAGCTGGCTAGTAAGCCGGGGCTCCTCTTGTTCTTGGATGAACCTACGTCGGGTTTGGACGCGCCAAGCGCTCAGAACTTAATCCGTGTCTTGCGAAGACTTGCCGACCAAGGCCAAGCTATTCTCTGCACAGTACACCAGCCCTCTTCTCTCCTTTTCGAAAGCTTTGACCGTCTACTTCTCCTGGAGAACGGCGGGCATACTGTCTACTTTGGGGATATCGGACCAGATTCGTGTGTTGTACGAGAATATTTTGCTCGCTATGGCGCAGTGTGCCCCCAAGGCGCGAATATCGCAGAGTACGTGTTGGATGCCATCGGTGCAGGTATGGCACCACGGATTGGACATCGCGACTGGAAGGATATCTGGCTCGACTCGCCAGAATTCCAGCTTGTCAAGGAAGAGATACGTGAGCTTAAACGGTCTGCCGCGTCTGGCCAAAGCAAAACGGCGCCAACCTGTGAGTGGCTAATGGCTTCCGGACAAATGACTCTCATGTAGAACAGACGCAACGCCGTTTCTCTACCAATTGACCGTGGTCACAAAGCGAACATTCGTTACTCTGCGGCGTTCTCCTGACTACATTTTCACGCGACTCTTTTTGCACCTCTCCACCTCGTTGTTTGTATCCCTTGTATTCTTTCGGCTTGGAAGGAGTCAAAGAGACCTTCAATACCGCATGTTTTCGATGTATGTCCCATAATACTTATACACTGGTCGTTGCTGACTCTTTCGGTGGTAGATTTTGGGTCACCGTCCTCCCCTCACTCTTACTAAATCAGGTTTTGCCAGTCTTTATGGCAAACAGAGGTGAGTCTAAAATTATCCACTAAGCGTCATGTACCCAGAACAGGTTCGTCTCATGTACTCAGGGATATTTGTATGGGGCAAGTCGTCTTTGCGTTATCCAAGTGACAACTCGGCCACTTGCTGATACAAACGCAGAGTTTTCTAGAGGCATGTATTCACCTGAGGTGTTCGCCATTGCCCAAATGCTCGGCGAACTACCGTATTGCATACTATGCGCAACTGTTTATTGGATTATCATGGTAATAAATTTGGTCAAACACACCCCCTCGTCTTACGAAACCGGAACTGCAGATTTTTGTACAAGGATTCGGTCAAGGCTCAGCTGGGTTGGGCGGAACTGGGTTGCAACTGGTGGTCATCATTTTTGTGGAGTTGTTCGGCGTGTCATTGGGACAACTCGTCGCAGCAATTACGCCCTCTGTCCAAGTGGGTATCTTGCTCGACCCGTTCATCATGGTCATTTTGGAGATTTTCTGTTTGTGCTCTCTCGACCTTCGCAGTGACCCTTCACTGAGTCTCTGCTTTTGACCAGGTGGTGTTATTATCCCGTACGCGGATCTGGCTCACACCTCAGGCTGGAGGGTATGGGTATATCAACTCAACCCATTCACGCGACTGCTGAGCGCCATGCTATCTACCGAGCTCCAGTGCGTTATGCTCTAGTCGAGGATAATTCACAGGTTACCTTGTTTTAGTGGATTGCAGATACGCTGCAAGCCGGGAGAGTTCGCTGTTTTCAACCCTCCACCTGGTCAATCATGTGCCACGTGGGCTAATGACTTCGTGAACGCATTCGGAGGGTATCTGGAAAATCCTAGCGACGCCCAAGCTTGTAGGTATTGTCAGTACAAGGCAAGCCTGACTTTGAATCTCTGGTCTCGAAACAATAGTACTGACTATCACATTGGATAGGTTGGCGAGGAATATATAGTACCGTTGAACATGTTCTACGAGAATCGCTGGAGGGACGCTTGGATCATATTCGCTTTCTTTGGTGAGCATTATTTTGTTGGGTTTTCGCAAGTCGGAATGACTGTACGTTTTCCCAAGGTTTAAACTTCGTCAGCACTATCGGTACGTTAATTATGGTGCGGCTCATCTCGCTTCTGCCTCTGAATGTTACACCAGCTGCATCTCGCTTCCTCCGCTACACGAAGCGGTGATTGTCGATGCCAGAAATTCTTGCAAGGCGCAGTCATCGCGGTACATAATTGCTTCATGCGTAGAATTTCTTGGTACTCTCTAGATAAATTAGATATGAAAGGACTGGAGCAAGGAACAGGAAGATGTGACGTCAAAAAGCGACAGGACTGAAGAAACGAATGAAAGGGGTTGTAATACAGATAATACGATTCTAGTCCATTACACAGCACGGAACTGTCCACCATCATACCAGGGTTTTGACATCCCATTATTGACTCCCGGTCTGATTGGTATATTCCCGGCGTCATAAGCCAAGCTAACATCATCTGGCGCGCTGTGTAAATGTTGCCCTGGCCGACGCTCGTACTGGCCACCGCCACGATCAAAGTGGTCATTGGCAGTGTGTCCAGTGTATACATCGTATGGATCTACGTGGGATCCATAATAATGTGCGGGGTGGTCGTGGTCGTCCTGACTATAGGCTTCGGCTGCGAGTACAAAATTCGTAGTACTCCCATAATCCTCCACCTGGTACTGGCCTTCATCTGTAAGCGTAGGGACCGAGGGATTGTAGCGAGCATAGGCCATTGGATCCTGCATATGGGAGTAAGGCGCATTGTACGCGGGCATCGTTGTGTAGTCGTAAGAAGCTTTGGCATCGGTCCCATAATGCCTCTCGCCCGTGAAGGTACTCGGGGTACCTGCGCGCTTCTGAAGTGACGCAATATCGGCTAGGTCGTCATCGATCGAAATATTTGGGAGAGTCGGCTGTGGGAGTGGTTGTTGAATGAATTCCCCCTTCTTGTTTTTGAGATGAGAAAAGTCGCCCATTGCTTCCTTCTTGGCTAAAGCTATGGCCTTAGCTGTGCGCTCTTTGTTACGCCGTTTGATGATTTCGGAAATACGCTAAGACAATGTGAGTTGGATATAACTTGGCACGAAGAGAGGCTTCACCTTGTCAACTTTGTGACAGCAATACTCCTTATGTACAAGTCTCAGCGTATATCATGCTGCTGAGGTCACAGAAACCCCACCTTTAAGTTCCCCTTGATATAACAGAGGAGGGGAATGTAGCCTATAGCCGCAATGATGAGCAGGAGAAGGGAACCAGCGAATATGAGGACAGTGAAGAGGGTAGAGATTGTGAGAGCGGTCGTGATCAGATTATTCCCTGCAAAATATTTCTTGAAGTTGTACCAAGGAGTCCTGTCCCTTCTCGCCAAATAGATTGCAAACAGGGTCAGGGCATTGATGACTTGACGAGGGCCATCAGCGAAAAACAACCGCTTCCAACCTGCGGCAGAGCGTGAGAATTTAAAATGAAATTGAGGCGTTTCGCCCTTACTCTTAAAGGTGAAGAAGATGAAGAAAGCGAAATCATCCTTTTTCTTCGCTGATTGTTGGATATGATCGAAAAAGCAGAAATGGTCGTAGGAGCCTACGCATGGAATATGCCAACTCAATACGTGCATTTGATGACCAGGCAAGAATTCTTACGGAGAGAATAGTAATTGTTCGCCATGACATTTGTAAAGGCATATGATATGTCCCGACTTGCTATAATCCTCTTGGTTTTCCGCCCCTCATAAGCAAGCTTTACCGGAAAACATGTTAGGTTTAATAAATTGACAATGACAGGAATGTTGCGTACGAGGAGGAAGGAAAAGATGATACAGCTGACGAATAACCATTGGCCGACGGAGAAGGGGATGGCGACACAGCCCCTGACTTCTGTGCAGTTCTGAAAGATTTGGTTGGTCCAACTCTTCGTACTTAACATGGTTACAGCAGTGAAGATATCGGAGACATAGACAAGGAATGACTTGAGGACGAGGATGTATACCCAGAGGTACCTTTCGCGCGCAGATTAGTTGTCGGATAGTAATACGTGCCGTCCACCGCATCGATAAGATGATACGTAGCAGGCCGCGGGCTAAGAACGAAAATTGTACATACTTCATCCGCATCATGAAACCATTGTCAGTGAACTCCCGGGTATCGACGAAGTCGAACTATCGAAGCATCCCATGTCGTCAGAGGCATGGCTTTTGTAAGGGCAGTGTGTACAGACCTTATGATCTGGTACAATTTCGCGCTTCCAAGAGGGGCCTCCACACATGGTGACAATAAGGTTGCTTCAAGGTGCTAATGAATGGAAAATAAGGAAAGGATGCTGGGTAGATTCAGACGAGTTGGACTGATGCGACGAGACCGGCCTGTCGCATGAAAAGATTGTGGTGAGAGAGCGACGATTGACCTGGGACTGGAACGTATGGATGACGAGGTGTGAAGAAAGCAAGCGATGGCGCGGTCAGTAGCGCCGGTCACCAAGGGGCAACCACCCAGCAAAATTTCCTTTTGGAGAAAAACACTACTACGATCTAGCCTCGTGCTACCTTTTGGTCTCGGTCACCAGTCTATACAATCATGACCACCGTACAAAAAATAAAAGTAAGTTTCTTCTCTCTCTTCTCTATGTAATGCTCTAATGCCCGCGGACAGGAAGTTGAAGATGAAATGGTATGCTTCACTTGGCCCGTAGTTCTCCCTCACTCTCACCTTTCCGAAGGCTAGAAGTGTGTCCTCTTCTTCAAGTGATTCGTGTCCTGTCCTCATGTCAGTTGGCCTAAAGCCCAAAAGAATAAAGCCACGAGCTATCATCTGGGACAGCTCAAGGCGAAACTCGCAAAACTTCGACGTGAGCTTATCTCCACACCATCGGGTGGTGGAGGTGGCGGCGGTGGTGTGGGCTTCGATGTTGCGCGAACCGGGGTAGCCTCAGTTGGTTTCGTTGGTTTCCCATCCGTCGGAAAGGTGAGGAATAAAATCTATGAAATGTTTGATATGGCGAGCCGGATATCATTTCTAGTCCACATTAATGTCAAAGTTAACTGGCACACACTCCGAAGTCTCGGCAATCGACTTCACAACACTCACCACGGTTCCAGGAACGTTGAAGGTGCATGGTGCACCAATCCAAATCCTCGATCTCCGTGAGCCGTCCCGCCCTGTATCATAGCATATCCTCAGTCACGATGCCGCCTCAGCTGGGATCATCGAAGGTGCGAATGATGGTCGAGGGAGAGGACGACAAGGTATGTATACGATCAATAGCTTATATTTGCAGTATGTCTTATATATTTTGGTAGTCATAGCAGGTGTTGTCGCATATCTCGGCTTGATAAGTACCTCTCTCTCATAGTCGATTACCTCAGTCGCGCGGACATGCAACCTCATATTTATCATCCTGGACGTTCTTAAGCCTCTCGGGGACAAGAAGATCATTGAGTCAGAACTAGAAGGCTTCGGCATTCGACTAAACAAGAAGCCTCCAGCAATTATTGTTCGGAAGAAAGACAAGGGTGGAATAGCCATCACGAACACAGTACCCCTGACGAACATAGACCACGAAGAGATCCATGCGATATGCAGCGAGTATAAACTCAACAATGCAGATATCGCAATCCGCCAACCTGGGGCGACGGCGGATGACCTGGTTGATGTGATCGAAGGCAATAGGTAAGGATTTCTCATACTAATCGGTGGTTGGTTGTCAATTGCGCTCTCTAGGATCTATGTGCCAGCAATTTATGTGAGAACAGTCCCACTTCTGGCGCTGATTTGTCTGATGCCCGTCAAGGTCTTGAACAAGATTGATGTGATTTCCATTGAGGAACTCGACCTTATATACAAAATCCCGCACAGTGTTCCTATTTCCTCCAACGAATGGCTTAATGTCGACGAGCTCATCGAAAAAATGTGGGAAGCCCTTGATTTGGTCCGTGTGTATACCAAACCAAGAGGCCTGGCGCCGGACTACTCCGCTCCTGTGGTACTCAAGCGTGGCAAATGCACAGTGGAAGACTTCTGTAATGCCATTCACAAGGAGATCGCTAAACAGCTGAAGTAGTGAGTTTTCCGAGGATTACTTGGTCCGTCTGAGATGCTGAACTCCGCCATTAGTGCCATGGTCTGGGGTGCGAGTGCAAAGCATGCCCGAGGACAGAAGGTTGGGTTGGATCACATATTGGAAGACGAAGACGGTAAGCCTTGAGATTTCACATGCTCCCACGAGTGCCATGTCTGACGCCTCCTAGTTGTGCATATTGCAAAAAAGTGATTCTACGTGTAGCAGTAATGAACATTATGTCGAAGTGAGATACAAGAAAGACAGACGAGCGTAAGCCCAAATGAGCCCAAGAGCGCAGTATAAACTAGTAAGCATGAGGGGAAGGAACTCCCACTTCTCAGGTCCTTGACCGATGGCCTTTGTTATCACAGGACAGAGCGTGACTATAATTTCTAGAAGAAGGAACCCCCATAAATACATCGTCTCCAGTGAACCCACAATGACTGCGGGGAGTGAACGGGGAAATCTACGGCGACAATGGTCAGCTCAGGCTAAAACGGAGTCCTAAGGCAACTGACTCGTATAGTCGCTGTTGCAAGGGTCCGAAGACGACGATCGCCCACAAAAGCGAATATAAAACCTCGATGATATGTTCTTCCTTGAAGTTAGCTTGACCAAACATACATTAAAGAGCGCAAGCATACCGGCAGGTGTAAAAAGTAGCGGGAAGAGAGACACAACACCGGCTGTGCTTGCAATCATGAAGGTACGAAAATAGGCGTAATTCTCAGCCGCGAGCAGACTATATCACATCAACGTCAAGCTATAGGCTCAAACGGGTGGCGATGCCTACCTCAGCGGGACAAGGACAAGAAGAACGGCCTTCTCGTGAACATGCCACCCAAACATGAATGAAGTATACCCGCAAAGTGTCAGTGCCGTGAGGAATGATCTGTGCGTTGGAGTTCGCCATAGCTTTACGAGGAAAACACTCTGGAAGATGATGGTGATGAGGAATGTGTGCATCGGCCTGACGTTCGGGAGAACCGCGAATGTAGTGTCCCCAACCAATCCCCTCGATGAGGATGACACGCCAGAAGCATCGACGGAAAAGCTAGCCCCGAAACGTTTGGCGTCTACGACAATTTGATCACAGCATATTAAGCATAGGAAAAGAAAAAGATCGCGTGCATCCACTGACATTGTAAAAGAACACGATCTGCCGCTGTGAGGAGAGCCCAGGCGTTGGGCGCCCAGTATGCGTGGTTCAGGCCGCGCGTGAAGGGGAAAAGTCGAGACAGCAGTTGCGGGATCTGTCCCATGAGGAGGAAGGGACCCAACGACGCGATGAAGACCAAAGTTACGACGTTCGCGAGTGCCAGGAATCTACTCGGGAGTATGCTGCCCTGCGGGGACATGCAATAGGCGCGAAGTAGATATACGAAATAGGCCGGCTAGACACGAATCAAGTCAAAAAAGTGTTGACACCTGCATGACGGGATGTGCGAACAGCGAGGTACATGTAGATATGCTTGAAATTCAGCAGGACTGCGAAGAAGAACCCACTGGCCAAAAGATTTCCCTAGAGGGTTCTAATGAGTAAGGCGTCTTTCCATTTAGTTGAATTACAGGCAATTTACTTGACGAGCTTGGAGGATGGAAAGAAGCAGGATGCCAAACAGGAATCCATTGTATTGAAAGTGGATGTGATCCACGATCAAAAATCCAGGATGCAAGAAGAGAGATGCGGATACGAGTCGCTGAATGTTAGGATCTGGCGCTCCACGGACAAACCTGACAAGGAGAGGTCAGTAAGTGACGCACTACGTACAGGGTCCTGCCGTACTTCATTAGAACTGCCGCCAAGACTAGTTCCGTCAGGATGACAGTTGTTCTTTGATACGCAACGACACTCCAAGCGGAATAGTTGAGGTTGTTTAGATCCACAATTTGCGGATCAATAAAGGAGGCTGGGACAGACAACGCTTTCTCGAAATACGCAAAGAACGGAGGATAATCCAATGCTGAGTACATCCTTGATAATGAGAAGGACATCCAAGAACAACCTCGAGGGGCACTCACTCCATTCTGAAGTTGTCTTTTGGTTAAACGAGAGTGGTAAGTGATGGCCATCCCTGTCAAACGCAACGCAACGCGTACATCATAGTACCATTTTGAGATCGGTAGTGAATGCGTTATTGCAAGCCAGTTGCGGTGCACTTCGAAATCCGTGGATCGACTAAAATGATTGACAAGAGAAGGCAAGGGCCAGGACCTTTCCTCCAGAGAAGATGGACTCACTATGTGGGGAACAGGAGCAACTTGAAAGCAGTAGAAAGGGCGAGAATATCATATTCCGATGCTGTGACGTCTAGCAGCGCCTTTCTTAACCATTGGCTTCGTGATGGTTTAGGGGAATCGTCCTTTTTCTCGGAATTAACGGCCATGAGCGGAAGGATTCCGAAGGTTATTACAAGGTTACAGCGCGTCTGGACTGTATGCGCGGCACGGCAAAGGGTGTTTTTGAAATTACTCTAATCATCACAATTTCGATTCCACCGCCCTGTTGCTACCCCGTTCTACGAACAACCTCTGCAAGCCTTCCTTCGTCCGATCCCTCATCTGAGAGCTCTTCCTGCTCACCCTGTCAACAAACACATGCGTGTAACCTCCAACGGCTGCAGGCTCGCCGCCACCCTCTCGAAATACCCCCACTTCATACGCGACGGAGCTCTTTCCCACGTGGTTCACGCGAAGGCCGAGGTCCAACACGTCTGGAAATGAGAGCGGGGAAAAGAATTGGCAGTGGGACGAGACGACCAGACCGATGGAATCCGACGCTTGCGGCGAGAGGTCGCAGTGTGCGATGAGGTAGGCGTTTATGACCGAGTCGAATAGGTGGTAGTACACTGCGTTATTGACGTGCGAATACTGGTCATTGTCGCTCCTAAAAACAAAGTGACACATTTTGTTTCGCACTATCCGTGGCTTTATCACAACTTACCATCGTGTCCTATACGAAAGGAAGTACCCGTAGTCCGCTCGTGTACGCGCTTTGAGATATGACGTCGATGACGCTAGTCCAGAAAGCTTTGAGCACATGATCCAGGGCAAGTGTGGACTGGCGCTGCGTGCGTCATGCTTGCTCGGCATAGTCCCCAAACTTGCCCTACACCACCACCACCACCACATCTGTACCCAAACATAACTACCTAAGAATGAGTGCGCGCGGTGTTTCTGCGCAGGCTTGTACGCAGACTGTTGGAGAAGGGTAAGAAGCAATACCGCGTTTTACGTTCTCCACAATTCACGAGAAGTTCCATTCACAGCACGGGAGTACTGTTCAAGCTCGTCGCCTTCAGTGTCTCTCTCGGCATCGTCCCAATTGCATCGTATTTTGCATCGGAGAAGTACATATGGAATGGTGCGTCTTTCGCAGTACCATCCACCCTTGCGGCTTTGTCCTGACGTCTTGCTTCCCAGGCAACTCTACGTTTGCGGCCATCACCGCAGTTGTTGCCGCGAATGTCGTTCTGGTTGCGTACATAGTCTCCTCTTTGCGCGATGACCAGGCAGAACGCAAGGCTGCGAAGCCTTCGGAGTCGCGGAAGGACCGTTGAGTACTGCGTGGCGGTCCTTTTGCCACTTGACTCACCTGAAAGTGGTCGCGCGCCGATTGTGGACTTGACTAGCTTGACCACTCACGAGTCAAAGCGGAGGAAGTGACGATATGACCATGTTTTTGGATAACTTGTTAGGCTACTACAGTACCTTCAAACGCGGCTCGCGGCTCGCATCTCGCATCCCACTCGGATTTCGTTTCGCAATATTGTTCTATGATAATCTGGTACAGCAGTATTGTAACGACGACATATTCTGATTGTACTGCCTGCTCTATACAGTATCCGCCTTAGCGTACGATTTTCGTAATATGGTGAATGCCCACACCATGAGATTCAATTTCATACAACCGAGCCTCTGGTGAGACTAAATTCCAGTGTGGGTCAAAATATGATTTGCGTGATACATAAAATATTAGAGTGGGTCCATGTCAGGCTAACAAGTACAGGTATACAAACATGTCTAGCTCCGCGGAACGCGAGCATCAAATGCGTAGGGTAACAATGACGACGAAATAAGAGGCCTACAGCGCTGAGCAAAGACTTAGAAGTCCTCATCAATGGTACTACCAGCAATAAATTAGATTCAAGCTGAAGGAAATGACATGATAAAACGCACAAGGATTTATCATTTGAAGGCGCAGCAGTCGTTGAAGGGGTCGATGTCGTCTTGACACCAGCTTTTGAATACTCGGATACACGCTTCTCAAAGAAGTTCGTCTTCCCTTGAAGCGAGATCATGTCCATGAAATCGAATGGGTTCGTCGAGTTATAGTGCTTTGGACACCCAAGAGCCACAAGTAGACGGTCCGCAACGAACTCAATATACTGGCACATTAATTCCGAGTTCATGCCGATAAGTGCGACGGGCAGGGCATCTGAGGACATGTCAACAAGCTAGTTGACAGTTCCTCGAGGTCGACCTACCAGTTAAGAACTCCTGTTCAATAGTAACGGCTTCAATAATGATCTTGTTAACAGTGTCCGGGTGAGGGCGCCGCCGTAAATGGGAAAAGAGCAAGCATGCAAAATCTGTATGCATGCCCTCATCGCGGCTAATGAGTTCGTTGGAAAAGGTGAGTCCCGGCATAAGTCCACGCTTCTTGAGCCAGAAGATTGATGCGAATGAGCCAGAGAAAAATATGCCCTCGACTGCCGCGAACGCAACAAGACGCTCCGCAAATGTTGACTGGCGATCCGAGATCCATGTAAGGGCCCAGTCGGCTTTCTTTTTGACACAAGGGATCGTCTCAACAGCATCGAAAAGATGCTCTCGCTGTGCCGGGTCCTTGATATAGGTATCAATGAGGAGGGAGTATGTTTCCGAATGGATGTTCTCCATCATGATTTGGAAGCCGTAGAAGCAACGCGCCTCCGCGGCTTGAACTTCATTCGAGAATCGCTCGACGAGGTTCTCGTTGACAATACCGTCAGAGGCGGCAAAAAAGGCCAGGACGTGTGAGACGAAGTGACGTTCGTTGTCATTCAGGCGGTTGTTCCAATCATGAAGGTCCTTGGAGAGGTCCATTTCCTCTGCCGTCCAAAATGAGGCTTCAGCTTTCTTGTACATTTGCCAGATCTTTGACAAGCATAAGTTTCAAGCTAACAACTGATAATGAAAAGACTAACTTCATGATATTGGATGGGGAACAGAACGAAGCGACGTTTAGACTCCATGAGGAGCGGCTCCTGACCTACGAAGTGTGAGAGGGGCAATGGCTAACACACTTGACCGACGTACTCTCGGGGAGATCAATATCGCCAACGAAACGTGTACGAAGGGCCAACTCTTGGTCTTCAGACTTTTCGGTCTCGGACAATGGCGAAAGAGAAAGACGAGCATCGTCAATGACAGGGACAGGTTTGCGAATGGGCTTGATGGGTGACTCTAAAGATATCGCCTGAAGAGCAGCCGCAGCCTGGGAGGCAGGATGAGAACACGTAGACGTGCTCTGAGTATGATTACCAACCTTCTTACTAGGCGTAGCCTCTGGCATGATGTGGTTAACAGGAGTAGTAGGACGAATAATAGTTGCCATTGATGATGGAGTTATTAGAAACAGGGGGTTCAAGGAATTCTATGTAGACCGAGTCAAGGGAAAAAGGAGGGTGAAAATGAACCGTTTTATAACTCTTGACACGCGCCTGTTTGGGTTTGAAATCAATTAAACTAAACGGATTCGCGTTGTTTTGCTTTATTGACGTGTGTCTCGCGTAACCAGCCTGCGCCACCAAAGTGCCACGCTCACGTCACACCTCCGCCAAAAGAATATGATCCCGAATGATGGGGATTGTGTGAATGAAGAGATGTGCCGCTTCGTAGGTGACTCGGAAAGTGAGCAAGATGATCTCGTCTTGGCCACATAACCACACTCATCGCGTGTGTCAAGATCTGGAACCACTTCTGGTCGAGTCAAGACGACGGTTTGTGCTCTTTCCAATTCAATACCCAGATGTCAGTCGAATCCTACATGCTTTGTAGGCTTCTCATACAGTGCAGATAGATATGGAGGATGTACAAGCAAGCCCAGGCTTCCTTCTGGAGCATAGAAGAGATCGACTTGGCTAATGATATCCGCGACTGGAACGAACGTCTCAATCACAATGAGCGCTTCTTCATTTCGCGCGTCCTGGCCTTCTTTGCCGCTTCCGATGGTATTGTGAACGAAAACCTAGTCGAGCGCTTCTCAACCGAGGTACAAGTGGCGGAGGCACGCTGCTTTTACGGCTTTCAAATCATGATGGAAAACATTCACTCCGAGACATACTCGCTCTTAATCGAAACCTACGTTTCTGACCCAGAGCAGCGCACACATCTTTTTGACGCCATCGAAACAGTACCTTGCATCAAGAAGAAGGCAGCATGGGCGTTACGATGGATATCTGACAAGGCTTCGACTTTTGCCGAGAGGCTTGTGGCTTTCGCTGCCGTGGAGGGAATATTTTTCTCCGGCTCCTTTGCGGCAATATTCTGGATCAAGAAGCGCGGCCTCATGCCCGGTCTCACATTTTCGAATGAACTTATTAGCCGGGATGAAGGGCTGCATACCGACTTCGCTTGCTTGCTCTTCAAGCATCTGAGGCGAAGGCCGCATCCCGACGTGATACGAGACATAATCACCGAGTCTGTGACCATCGAGCAGGAATTTCTTTCCGGTAACATAGGCCTCCGAAGTGTCCTATTAGCTTCTAACGCACCGCAGATGCCCTTCCTGTTGGCCTTATTGGCATGAACGCGGCCCTTATGTGTCAATATATCGAGTTTGTGGCCGATCGCTTGCTTCTTGCACTTGGCAACCCGAAGCACTACAACGCCACAAATCCTTTCGATTTCATGGACCTGATTTCTTTGCAAGGGAAGGCCAACTTTTTTGAGCGACGCGTCTCCGAGTACTCAAAGGTGAGCATACGGCCACCAGAGCAGCCTCCGAATATCACGCGAACCTTGTGCGCACTGTCCCCTTCATCTGGCTATCATCCGTATAATGATGTGGTGGCAGCACGCTCGATGAAGAATTCTGACGTGACACACAACGGTGATATCTGCGTTGAGGCGGTTTTATGTCACGACCACTTACTGTAATCCCATACATTACCGAGAATTCCATAAATACTATACTAATAACACTATCACACCTCACTTTTGCTGTGCCAACAAGGGGAATGGTGCAGCTTAGCGTTCCAGTAAATGAGGCGGAGGGTTACAGTAGCTGATTTACTAAAAAAACATTCGTGTCAGATGAGTCAATTCCGAGATCGGCGTCAAGCGTGGTCACCCAGCACTCACCCTTCGTGGAGAGTGAGAAAGTGATGGTTCAGAAATATTCGGAGTCTATGACCGCATGATCCACCCACCGGATCAAGGTTACTGTACTGTGATCTGTGAGTTTGAAGCGGACAGTGACATGGCCTCCGAAATTTGGCTTTGGGGGCCATGTCACAGTCCATTTCAAACTCGTTGATCGCTGAGGTCCACTTGCTTGCTGGGCCATAGATAGGAATGTTTGAGGATTGGACCTGGGTCGGAGTAGGCACGGGATGGATTGGTTCAATTTGGTTGGGGACGAGCGGGGAAGGCCTGGGGCGACGGGCTTGTAGGGTACTAGAGGTACTAGTCGTAAAAGTCGTCTGTCTCGGGTGAAGGAGTGCTATCGTCATCAATGTACTGATGTTGCATTTGAGTACTAGAAAACTTTCCCGACGCGCGCCAAACCCAGTCGGAGACTCGCGCTTACAGACCACTTCCTTCAACACGCATAATGGCAAGTACTGCAATCTCGTCTAACTGTCATAACCTGCTGACTTTACTGATAAAGCTACGAAGGCAAGCCCGCGAGCGCCGTCAATACGTCTACGCGAAGTCACTTGAAACTCAGGAGCGACTGACCTATGAGCGCAAGCAGCAGCTCAAGGACGCTCTAGCAAGCGGGAAGTCCCTCCCCACCGAGCTCAGGAAACAGGCACGCGAACTGGGGAAAGACTTGGCATTTGACGAGGCCCAAGCAGGTCCGGTTCGGTCTACTTCATCTCTGCATGCGGATTCTAAAGGACTGTAATGTAGAGCCAACGACACACGTCGACAGCGAATATTCAAGAGCGGGAATAATCGACCCGAAGATCATTTTGACGACGTCGAGGGACCCGAGCTCGAAATTGTTGCAGTTTGCCAAGGTACGGAGGAATTGACTGTACTTCCCCTCCGTTCTTGTTGTTCACTCGCGCTTGTGTAGGAGATGCGCTTGGTTTTTCCTAATTCGTACAGGATTAACCGGGGAAACTATGTGGTCAAGGACCTTGCGGAGGCTTGCCGTGCTAATGATGTCACAGACCTCATTGTGCTTCATGAACATAGAGGGACACCTGGTGCGTTTATCCGCATTGCGTGCTTATCCTTATCCACTTAACTCTCACCACCCAGATGCAATGATTGTCTCTCACTTTCCACACGGACCCACCCTATACTTCACGCTCCATAACGTCACCCTCCGCCATGACATTGAATCATATCGGTCTTCGACCGTCTCAGAACAATATCCCCACTTGATCTTCGAAAACTTCAGCTCAAAGCTCGGAGAGAGGGTGAGGGATTGTTTGAAGTATCTATTCCCCGTGCCCAAAGAAGATAGCAAGCGAGTCATGACATTCTCAAACGAGAATGACTTAATTTCATTTCGGTACGTGATTTGTTCCTGTTCGCTGAAGGTGCAGATCGAGAATCATTATTTAGACACCATGTCTTCGTGAAGACATCACCAAAGGAAGTACAGCTTGCGGAAGTGGGGCCACGATTCGAGCTTAAGCGTGAGTTTCCCCGTGTCTTCATAGCAATCAACTTATCTCATCACTCTTTCAGCCTACGAAATACGACAAGGTACAGTTGAGCAGACTGAGGCTGAGCGGGAATGGGTGCTCTCGCATTATACGCGAACAGCAAGAAAGCGCAGCGTACTGTCAAATCCCACGGCCTCCCGCTCAGGCAATGATGAACAAACTGATACCAGGCCTTCCAAGAAACGATCCCGCTGACCAGGTTGTCGCGGCAAAAGTATACTCATTTGTGTCGTTGCTTTCATTGCTATATGGTCACAAAGTTAATCTACCAAAAGCTGGACATCGAGTGCAGCCAATCCCTCGAAAAAGGAGGTGAAAAAATCGATCGTGTGCTGTACGTCGTGTGACCCTGCGGTCTCCCGGATGGAGTGCATTGAGAGCATCGCGCAACCAACATCGACGGTGCGCATGCCGAGCTTGGACAGCATGGGGCCAACGGTTGATCCACATGGCCTTATTTGTTTGAAAGTTTCACTTCAAGAGTGAATGGGCAGGGAGGATGATTGACGTACATGTCGTTACGAACTTCGAACTCTTGTACTTTTCCGCCTTTCTTCTCAAGTAGCTTTTTCACTATAAACGTTCCAATCGCGTCACTAGCGTATCGTTGCTTGGCATTGGTTTTGATCACAATCCCACCGTTGATTTGAGGTCTGTGGTTATCCTCATGCTTGCTCGCGTAATTGGGGTGAACAGCATGACCCATATCCGCAGAAACGAGAAGCGATTTAGCTATAGACTGAGCCAGCAACGCGGGTGACGGGGAGAGTCTCTGCAATAGCGAAGGGATGAGAGAAGATTCCGCCCCCGTAGTGGAGACTGAGCCAATCTCCTCATGATTGAAAAGAGCGATGCAATTGACATTCCCTTCGAGAGGAAAGCGGTTTGATGACACGCTATCTGAAATGGCTTCTACAGCAGCAAATCTAAGAACCGTAGTCATTATAACCGGTGACCAGGTTGGGGAGGAACGCTTACGAGGAGAAGAGATTGTCCATCCGAGGGCTGAAAATAAACTCATTTTGCAACCCACCGAGTACAGATGGCTGTGCGTCGTAAAGTTGCCTTGGAGCGGACTGTTCAGCGTGCTCGTGGGCGGTGGCCAGAGGTGCTGATACCTACAGCTCAAAATCGTGGATCTCCTCAGGCTTCACACTCATCTCGTCTGCCAGCAGAGCAAGAAGCGCTGGGTGGTGATTGTCTCGAATATCCGAAGCAGTGTGCTCATTCTCGCCAGTGCTTTGCACCTTGTCCGCGGGCGCATTCAAGTTTGAAGCAAGCAGTCCGAGAATCGGCGTGAACTCTGTCTCCGTGTTAAACTTGAAGTCACTGGCAGATGATCTTTCCACTGCGACGACTTAGTAAAAGACCAATGAACACATCTGGGGACCTACGATGGATGGCTAGCGTGGGAATACGGAGAAGAGGTCGGTCTATCTTGACCAGTCGCGAGGTGTAGCCCGAGCCTCGCTCGGCGATGACCACGCGTCCCGCAATGGAAAGATCGCGATCGAACCAAGAATGCCATATGCCACCACCGTAGACCTCTACGCCGACTTGAAGATAACCGGACGCGGAACGTTTCGAAATGGGTCTGATCTATGCGCGCAACTTTGTGGCAATGTACTACAGCCAGACAAGGGAAGATTTATACCCGGAGGTTAGGGCTGTCGACATGAGTGCCAACAATGGAGACGCCTGCTCCAGGTTGCCAGTTTTGCGGGATTGTGAAGGCGAGCAAGGAACTCTGGTTCCTAAGGGGAGGGCATAGTGAAGCGGTATTACTATGCCTGATAGCTGGATAAAGCGGCGTACCTCGTGAGGTAGTATTTTCCGCCGGTCTTGATTTCCCAGTCATCTTTCTCTCTGATCTACAGAGGCTGAGAAAACATGTAGGAGCGCGATAAGTGGACGCATACTTTCGTAAAACCAGCTTTCTCTAGGCGGAGTGCGGCATTGTGTACTGCGTGAAAGGGAGTCGGAGAGGCATTCACGAATTGTAAGAGGCGAGTGGCAGCCTCGGGAGCTATAGCAAAACCGGGGATAACTTGCATCGTCGTTGTTAGACAGTCCGCGATCGCCGAGCGGGCCGCTGCACTTGACCATGGTCCAGGACTACTTGAGACATGGGCCAACACAGGTAATTTTATCCCCAAAGTGCCCTTCACCTTACATTCATGCACCTCTAGGCATTTGGTGTAGTCTGTAGTCCATCCTCCAACTCAGTATATGATGGAAAGTTCGCCTTCGTCCCTGCACTCGAGGATGTGCTAGTCTGGGACGTTAAAACAGGCCAGATGGTGCGTTCCACAGAGGCCTGCCCACTGAAGCGCACTCACTTTTCAAAGATGGCAATGTGGCACGAAACTGGTCATCGTGCAGAGGTCACTTGCATCGAGCGGTCACCCAAAGGGGGTACTTTTGCGGTCGGCTATGCAGACGGGTCTATCAGACTTTGGGACGTAGCTTCCAAGTCGGTCGTAGCCACCTTCAACGGTCACAAGAGGGCTGTTACTGCACTCGCTTTCGACGATGCTGGGGCTCGAATCGCATCTGGCTCCCAAGACACCGACCTTATTTTGTGGGATGTCATCAGCGAAGCTGGTCTTTTCCGGTTCGTGAGACTCTACCATTATGCGTGCAAGAGCTTAATCAAGACATAGACTGAAAGGCCATCGAGATCAAATCACAAACATTCGCATTCTCTCTAAATATCCCTCCTCGACCCCGTCCACATCCACGAACGCTACTTCTTGGCTCCTCATAAGCTCTTCAAAAGATACATTCTTGAAGCTCTGGGACCTGTCTACCCAGCACTGCGTGCAAACAGTCGTGGCTCACCGCGCTGAAATCTGGTCCCTTGGCCTCAATCCGGAACAGGACCTGCTCCTCACGGGAAGTAACGAAGGCGAGCTAAAAGCGTGGAAGATCGAACCTGGTGCGCTGATGGATGGAATTAAGGAGTCAGAAACTGGAGAAGTGTGGCACAGTTTCGAATGCTCAGAACTTGTTCTCACTTGTTCCCCTACAGCTCTCGAAAGCGATCCACCCAATATCGACACTCCCTCTCGCTTCACCCTATCGCGTCTCTCAAATTGCATTTCACCCCACACTTCCGTATCTTTTTGTCCAGTCCAATGACCGTTCTGTGGAGATTTTCCGTGTACGGTCTGACGATGACATCCGCAAGAAGCAAGCCCGTAGGAAAAAAAGGGCGGATGCCAAAGCGGCACTGGGTAAGGGCGAAAAGGTCAACGATGTTCCTGACAATGGAGATGCCGAGAAGGTCGAGCTTACCGATGTATTCTCGCCATACTTGATTGTTCGAGCTACTGGCAAAATCAAGTCGTTCGCGCTCCCTGAAGAAATGCGGACGAAAAGTGCTACCCAGGTTCGTTGCTGCGTTTTGATACTTTGACTAGCGTCCTATGTCCGCCTTTCACAGATCTGTTTTGCTCTGTCCAACAATGCCATAGAAGTGTATAACGTTCCTAAATATACCAAGTCAAAAGAGAATCCTCCAGAGTCTGCTCGTCTCTACTCCCTTGACCTTCCTGGCCACAGGACGGATGTCAGGACACTCTCACTGAGTTCCGATGATACTCTGCTGGCGTCTGCTTCGAACGGTGAGTTACACCAACTAGCTGTCGGGGATGTAACAAACACATATTTAGGTTCACTCAAAATCTGGAATACGCACACAACATCTTGCATTCGCACGTTGGAATGCGGACATTCTGTATGCAGTACCTTTCTTCCCGGAGACCAATACGTACGTCCTGCGGTGACGCTTTGCTTACCGGCAATCACAATACCGCGCAGGTCGTCACTGGGACGAAATCAGGAGAAATGCAGATTTTTGATCTTTCATCGTCGACCCTAGTCGAGACCATCAAAGCGCACACCGCGACATTGTGGTCAATACACGTCCGGCCTGATCAGCAAGCCTTGGTCACTGGAGGCGCTGATAAGGATGTAAAATTCTGGAACATAGAATGGCGACAGTCAGAACACGAATCAGTGAGTCTCACTTTGACGGCGGTTTCCTCTTGACGGTGCATGACCTTTGTATCAGGGCAGGAGAATTATATCTCTGGTCCACACTCGCACCCTCAAAATGACCGATGACATCTTGTCCGTTCGCTACAGCCCCAACGAAAAACTTCTCGCAGTCGCACTTCTCGACTCCACTGTAAAAGTGTTCTATCAGGACACACTCAAATTCTTTCTTTCGCTCTACGGGCACAAGGTACATTATTTTCAATTGAGGTGATGATAAAGTTCTCATAGTTGTGCCCTGCGAGTCATAGTTGCCTGTGCTCTCCATGGACATATCATACGACTCGAAGCTTATCGTGACATCGTCCGCTGACAAAAACGTCAAGATTTGGGGTCTTGATTTTGGCGACTGCCATAAGTCCATATTTGCGCATGACGACAGTGTGATGCAGGTGGCATTCGAAAAGAAAAGTCATTATTTTTGGACAGCCGGGAAGGACAAACTCCTGAAGTATTGGGATGGTGATAAGGCACGTGCAAAACAAACTCAGGAATTCTCCCGCAGGATTAATACCGAATCATTTAGTTTCAAAACATTCAGAAGCTTGAGGGTCACCACGGTGAAATTTGGTCACTCGCTGTCAGCAATTTCGCCAATTTCGTCGTGACTGGGTCGCACGACAAGTCCATACGAATATGGGAGAAACTTGATGAACCGGTAACAATATAACCTTGCTACAAGTCTGAACTCCCCTGACATGTCTTTCCCAGCTTTTCCTTGAGGAAGAGCGCGAGCGCGACCTCGAGCAGCTTTATGAAAGTGGACTCGCCGACATCCTGAACCAGGAGGACCTTCCTATCGGTAGCGGTGATCCTTCTGCTGAGGTTCCTACGCAAACTGAGACGACCAACGTGTCAAAGCAAACGACTGAGACCCTCATGGCTGGCGAACGCATAGGCGAGGCTCTTGAACTCGCTGATAGAGAGGTAGAGGCAAACCTGGCGTACGAGAGAGCCAAGGAGGGCTTGTCTGAGGAGCAACTTGCGGCGATCCAACCACCACCAAGGAATCCCCTTCTAGCTGCGCAAAACCTCGAGCCCGAAGAGTGGGTACTAAAGACTATAGAGGGTGTGCAAAGCGCAGCGTTGCACGACGCTCTCTTAGTGCTGCCATTTAGTAAAGTAATGTCTCTGATGGTCTACCTGAACCTCTGGGCCCAACGGGTGAGTAGCCTTCTCTACGACATCTGGCATGCCCGGAAAGCTCAATGCCGCTCAGGAATGGAATATTCCGCTCGTTTCCCGTATCTTATTCTTTCTCCTCAAAACACACCACCACCAGATTGTAGCAAATCGTACCATGCGCACCACGTTCATACCTCTCCGGATGCACTTGCGTGCTGCGCTGCTCCGCCAGAAGTCAACAATCAACTATAATCTCGCTGCTCTGCAGTTCATTCGGAGACAGACCGATGCTCAACGGACAACTCAGTTCTACGAAGAAGTGGGCTTAGACGAACAGAAAGTTCTCGCAAAAATTACCGAGGGTAAAAAAAGGAAACGGGTAAACATTTAAATCACGTTCATCATACATAACGTTCATAGTTCAAGTTGGTAACGGCGATGCCCCTGGCACCAGCGGATTGGCAGTAGAGCTGTACTCACAACGGTCCTTTTGTTTAGTTTATATGTTTAGCCTGAGGTCCCCACAATCCTATCAACCTAGTGGGCACGCTCAGAAAACCGCCTCTCTTTAGCGTTATAATCGGCTCACCAATTAGACGGCTCCGTGGCAGGTCTCATTTCTACCTGCAGCACCCCCGCATCGAGGTTCGCCAGGCGGCTGAAGGCAGCCTTGGTTAGGTCGACGTGGCTTGTTCCTTTGGCGCACCCGGCGCATGAATCGACGACTCGGACAAAGACGCATTTCTCGGGTCCGTTGCACACTACGACCGCCGAATTAGTACTCCGTGGCGCGTACCGCTAATTAACATGGCGTACATTCGAGAAATTGGAAGCACTTTGGCTTCGACATCCACCCCTCCTGGGTGAGAGCGCATACAAATGAATTATCCTAGCATCACATCCTGCATTTAATACCGTCAACGCTCGGATAAAACTTGCCTCACCGTTGGAGCCCACACTGAGGACTCCCAGCAGCTTGGGTTGAGGAGGTCTTTCCCAGTGTACCTGGGATGCGAGCCAATTAAAATTTCACGTAATCCCTGTTTCGGGTACCCACCAAGTTATGGTCACTGGTACCGGCTTCCCTTGCCCCATGGAACTTTTGAAGACATCCTTTACCGTATCCTTAACTTTATTTGCGAGGCTATTGTGTGAAGTATGTTGGGAGATAATCTTGCCGGTGCTGCGGATGCTGGGAGAACGCGGACTATACTTGTACGAGAGGTTGGAAACGTTGACAGTTTGCCAACCATCTCTGGGATCAAAGGTGTATCCGCGGCCCAACGAATGGACTACCGTGTATTTGAGTTCTGTATCCGTCGGGTGTTTCTGGTCGCTTGGCAGATACGAGGCAAGTGCAAGATTGAGAGAGGCAAAGATCACCACGAGGATGACCCATGAGTAGCGGCTCATGGCGTCTAACTGCAGTAGTTGGAACCGTGAAATTCTTAAATGATACAGTTAGGCGGGTGGTGAGGCGGGATAAGGAAACGTTGGCGTTGGTTGGGAATTCAATCATACATCGCCGAGTTAATGACGCGTGCCACACACGCGCTGATCTTCCCATCACGTGCAAAGATCTCGAGAAACGAAGAAATCGACCACGTGAAGATCTCGTGATCCCGAACGACGTGTTTACGCGCGGTCTACAGTACCCACACTGTCAATCTACACATGTCGAGTCCATCAAAGGATCAAAATCCATACCGGAGAATCCACCTCTGTGAGCCTACTGCCATGTTTGACACCACCGCATCCGTTTCCGATCAAATTGACTAAATCGACTAGCTCATCACCATAGCTCCAGGTAGGTTACGCGTGCCACGCGCTCTCGATTGTTTCCGTCTTGATTTTAAGTTTTTTTCTCGCTACTGCAGAATATCAATGTAGACTTTTCCAGGACGCAACGAGTTCTCTCGAACCGAACTTTGCCCGACGATACTTGATCGGTACTGAGCCAGCGCGCGAGCAGCCAAAGGTATAATACGTGGTATATCTGGACATCCTTTTATGAACAGGCTTCACATGTCCGCATACCAACTTCCGACGACCTAGCTTCTCTGCAAGTGACCTCATCCGGTGTAGCCATTGAGAGCATGATGCATCGCGTCTTGGACCCGAGTCAGCCCCACTGGTTGCAGTCCTCTGCCACCGTCTCCACGTCGGTCCCAGATAAGTCCCTTTCGACTCCGTCGTATTACACGGCGCCCGCACCATCTACACATATCTATGTACACGAGGCGGTACCAGTACCATCCGAGACGCCTCCTTCCTCCGGTGTAGGCTTACCGGTAGTAGGAGGGGATACAGGCACTATGACAGACGCGCCCGAAAGCGAAGACTCGGTGCACAGCACAGCACGCCAGAGCGCTGCGTTCCTACCAGTTTCGCGCCGGCACGGCACGATTACGACGACGACGAACTGGATCAAGACGATGACTTCGACGACTCGCTCGACGCAGATGGCATTGCACCTGGGCATCCGTTTGCGCGTGTACGCGCGTCTGCACATTGGGAGTACGGGGGTGATTCGTTCGACTCACTTGATAGTGAGGAAGATGAGGGAGGAGATATGCCCGAGGAGACTGTTTGGCTTGCGGCCTGCTGAGCGCAATGAGGTTGCCCGGCTGCAACCGCGTCTACGTATGTACGCCCAGGACCTGTTGCAGTATACGATGGACATTAGGACTCGATTGGCTCGAGCGGAGCGTATCGAGGGGAGCCCCAGGTCATGGGGTGGTGGCGGTGGACGCGCCATGTGATATTTGCCTCTTTTTCTTTCTCGCACTCGCAAAATTCAGATATGCGAGGTGCATTGGTTTGTAGCGACTACAGTACAAGCCTACAAGGAAACAGTTGTTGTATGCAGCGAGCGTCTATGGTGCACGAAGGTGAACTATAACCTGTACTCCGATCATCGATCATGAACTGTTCCGTTACGGGTGGCTGTCAGCCAACGTGCGAGCCCACTGTACGATATCTTTAGCATGGGGCATTCCTCCCAAGTCTGCTCCGAGCGCGTCAAATGCTTGAAGACTGGATTCTGTCCCCGTCAGCTTTATGTTAATTAGCGGTTGGAACAAAAGAAGCGCACGTTCGCGTCAAGCGCTCAATCGATGACGCGATGACGGGTCGCGAAACCGCTCGATGAACCAATTGATTACAGCGATTTCCAAAACGATGGTCCCCCGCGTCAATTCACAGTTAAGTAGACTTAAAATTGTCCGAATATTAGTTGTCTGGCAATATTTAGAGTTATCAGAGACGCGGACGCGCAATCGAAAGTGGCAAAAATTATGTAATTTACTCATTTTAATTAATACGATAATTTAAGTGTACTATTCAACCTCAGCCTATGTGCGCAATCGAAGGACAAGGGGACCATAGTTTTGGAAATCGCTGTACAACCAATCCAATTTCTGCCTAAGTAACCCTAACCAAATGAGGCGTTTTTTTATGTCTCCGATTCTCCGACAAATGGCGGAAATCGCGTCTACAGACAGTTACCGATACAGTACAGTACAGTAATCAAGGAGACGGTGTTTAGCCTGCAACGGACCTGTGCTGCGCAGCAGCTAGAGCAACTGTGCATCTATGACGAGGAACTATTGCTGCAGCGTTGCAAATATGATCGGCATCGGCGACTCGATTGGCAAGGGCGGGCGCGTATCCGATGTCTGGGAGTGACGGTCGCGGAAATGGTGACTTATTTATTCATTTCATTCTCGCGTTAGGAAGTTTTTGGAGATGCTTTTGTTACCTTCTAGCGATGCGAGGTCAACACACCTTGCAACTTGCAAGTCCCATGTAAACGTTGTTCCATTGTGATTTTGGTAGCCATCATCTTCACACAAATACTAGAGCATTTTGAACAAAATTTTATCAAGGGCGTAAAGGCCATCCTTCCCTCTTACCCCTGTTTTTCACGATACAACTTCAGGAAGAAGACCTTATCTTCCCAACCCAGATTCATCTTCTTCATCTTGCCGAGCTGGGAGATCAAGCCTGAACATGCAGCGGTAAGGGTGTCTTCTCCTACGTCGTTGGACACGACTTCACTTGCCAAGAACGACGGCGAGCTGGGTAATTCGGCCGGGGGGAGAAGACGAACTGACATGGTCAATGGTTGGAGAGTTTTCGCCAATGAAAACACGTGGGGCAGCGGATTTAGCGATGAAGTAATGGAATGCGACAGCGTCGGAGACAGGTGTGTGGGTGGGTCATACCTGAAAACGGTCTGACCGCCAAGTCCGGAAAACTTTGCACGTGTTCACGCACCGTATACACATGACGAACACCTTGAAACCCTTTACAGGGACTGGGCAGTCCTTGAAGAGTTCTGCGAATTTGAGGAGACCACGGCCATTGCTAGTTGTACACTCTGGAAAGACAACGAGGGGTCGATTTGCAGAACTTCGAATCTCTTCGAGGCTGGAATAATTGCCACTCGATGCGTCCAGAGGAGTTCTTCCGGTAGACATAATGATGCGTAGAAGAGATGCTTTGTGGAAACCCACAATATTAACCCTCTGTGCGAGGGGTTTAGTGGTAGGCGAGATCGCAGCAGAACCTGTACCGGTTCTCCGCCCCGTTGCTCGCGTCTCGAGATGCGTATCACGCTGCTGCACTGGATTACTGCTGAGCGGAAGAACAAATATGGGGTCAAAGCTAGGATGGGAAGCAATTAGCGTATCATCAGTTGGGTGACCTGAATAAAACGGACCGGAAAGCAAGCCACAGAATTTCTATCCACGAAACCCAGTTCGATATTATGAGGTCCCCAGCGCCAGGCAGCCATGGTTCCCGAGTCCCGCTAGATCGCCTTGAGTCCAAAGTCAGCGCATAACTTCGGTTCAAGGTGGATACCAACCCCCGCCTCCGCGAAACCTGTTCGACGGGTATCCACCACAAACCCAGAACAAACAGTGATAATCTGGACAAAAATGCCGTCAAAACATATGAGATGGCCCTGTGTACTGGTGGAATAGGTCTCTGCGCGAGTAAGAGAATGACTACTCGGGTGGAGGTCCTCTTACCAGAATAGTACAAACTCCGGAGACAAACACGAGGTAGACGGCAGCAATAGCGACGACAAGGGTCGTTCGAATAACTCCAAGTGCATATGACAGTGGCAACGCTATCTTGGCAACAATACTGGAACCTAGGGGTGGGACGGGGGTTAGGAAAGGCTACAGAGAGTAAGTCGATGGTCCACCGAATTGTGCGAAATCGAAGACACTCACTTGTATTCCTGTCCCCGGATCCTTGAGATCAAATTGAGAGACCAAGGTGTAATATGAGGAGAGAAAAACGCACTCGAAAGGCAGAATACTTCTCCATAGTGAGACACAAGGCGAATCGACCGGAATCGGGTTCGACTCTCTTTCTGGCAATTGCCACGTGGTTATCTTATCTCTAGCCACCACGACCACGACTCGGTCAAGCGGAACGACACCGCAGTCCAACCACCCATGATGACAGGGGTCTGCAGTAGTCGACCTGCCTTGGTTTCTCTTCTAAAACATCACGCCGCATCTTCTCTTCTCCACTTCCGAAAGCTTTCTATTCGTGGAAAGGTCAGCTCACGCTTTCTGTATTCCCCCTGAAATGAACACTTGTTACACCCCCTCGGTAGCTCTTGGTTTTTGCATTAATCCTATTCAACTGTGTGCTGGTCGCATTAATAGTCATCGTTACACCTACGCGTATAGCCCAATCGCTCTATGACCTGGGGCAGAGGACCAGGGAGCATCCTTTGGGTTGGTTGCTCCTCGCAACGCTCATACGTTTGTCTGGTTTGCATGCATCTCATCCACTTCCCTTATTCGTATTTTCAGAGATCGTGTCTATCCCACCTATGATAGGACACACAACAGTGCTTAATCTGTGCGGATTCACGTACGGGATGAAGGGTTTCCTGGTTGCCGCGCCTGCGTCCTTAGTGGCCTCGACCGTAGTCTTCGTCGCATTACGTTACCTATTCAGTGAGGTGCTGCGCTCCTGGTCCCGGAAGTTCGAGATTTGGAAGGCTTTGGAGGCGGTGATCGTGAGCTTTCTTATCATTCGCACCTATAGCCCTGGCCGACTATCATTCAGGATGCCAAAGGTCTCCCACTCATCATTCTCATTAGAATATCTCCTTTCCCACCGTGGGTATATTCAAATTCACTCTTTGCGGTGAGTCATCTCCGACCTTTTGTACTTGCACTGACAGAGTACTAACTGTGGCCTGTTAGTCTATACAGTCCGTGTCAGTCTGGCAATTCATGGCAGCAACAGTCTGCAGCTTTCCGAGGTTTCTCTTGTACGTTTTCATCGGTTCACGTATGGCTTCGTTGTCCGACGGAAAGCAGAGGGAACATATGGACACCGGTAATGTCATTCATACTCAGGCTGTGTATAAAGCGCCTCCTGACCCTACAATAGAAACCAAAGTGGTAAACGGCATCTTAATTGTTGCGGGTATTTTAAGCGGTGCCGCAGCTGGCTGGTGGGTCGGCCATCTCGAGCTTTTGATTCGCGACTGATCGCATCACAGGATTTTGTATGCCCTTGTGAAGCGTCAACTACAACTTGAAGGGATATCACCAAAAACACATGGCTTACTTTCTGACGTTTTAGAGGAGCCTGACGAAGACTACTCCTTGCTGAGAAACTTGTCATCAGAATCACTACATGATAGTGTTTGAATTGACGCACTTGTAGAGCAGCGTGTAGAGGACAAGGGTACTCTCCGCGCTACTCTTACACACGCTGGTTTCCTAGTAGCGATGGGCCTCGTGTTATAAGGCTCTCAGGACTGTCGTCTGTTCCTCACTTCTCTTTATTTTTTCTTGTGCGGTCGACCCCGCAATCGACTACTCGTTGGGCGACTTTGTACAGTTTCAATCTCTCGTTTGCTAAGCCTCAACATGCCTCCCCCAAAAGAGCCGACTCCCATCCTCAACCCTCTCTCGCGGTTACGTTTAGTGTTCTTTTCTAGTGGATCCTGGAAGAGCTTTTTGAAAGTCGGGTGATAATTACCCATGTCCTTAGCCTGCATAATTCCGTGAGCAGGAAGTCGTGAAAGGGATGGGAACAATTACCTCTTGTACTTGCTTCTCTCGCCTTTGCTTTTGTTTGTCAAGCAGGCCTTCTCGGACACGTTTTGAGGCTTTGTCCCGTTCCTGTGCACGGACCACCTTTTCACCTTGACCGAGTTTTGAGCTTCCACTCAGTTCCAAAATGCGTCCTTCCATGGCCTTTTTCCGTTGAGCGGAGGTGAGACCGAGCTCCCGATTCAATGAACCCGAGAGCAGCTGCGTATGTACTAAGCGGTGTAGTAGCGCATCATTCTGTGCGTTGGTGCTTGTCAATGTCAGTCGCGTCGGAGAGTAGGAGCAACATCAACAACGCTCACAGTTCATCATCTTCGTCATCGATAGACTCCGCCGTGCGAGTTTTCCTCTCTTCTTGTGTCGCGTCTCTTAGTTTAGATACGTTGGAAGACTTGAGGCGAGTCAAGGTGACAGCAGTGCGAAAGTAGAAGCGAGCGCACCATGAATGCCTTGCCCTGCATTTTCTTAGATAACGGTTCCAACGTCTTTGAACCATAGCCGGAAAAGACGACAACATCTGGTTTGTGAATGGATGTGCTGGCTATAAGCACGCGATCCGCGGTAACAGTGAGCAATTCCATTCGCCATCGAGGGTTGAGCAAGCACACCTTCAAGTGACACCGCCTCCTCAGCGGATGACTGAATTTCATACTCATCGTCTACTTGTGCGTCACTCCCAAAGCCGGTCCACTCCTCCGCAGAATCAGAATAGTCGCCGACTGAGCTGGACTGGTCGGTCTCGGCTCTTACAAGCTTAGTGGACCGATGAGCCTCGGTAGTATCTCCAGCAGCGCGTTTTCTCTTGTTTTTCTCCGCTTTATGTGGTTTAAAAGAGTCAAGAAAGGTTTGTCCGTGAGCTTCAAGGATGTCGAGTAACTTTGTGTCAGTGCTGGCCATCTCGCAAAATGTAGTTGTGGGATCCCGGACCGGAGACGACAACGCGTCATGGCGGGTGCGGCAACCAAGCCGAGCCACAGGTCGCGCTTGATTCATCATGGCAAAGCGCAAGAATGACAAAAACCAAAGCCAGAACGCCCCTGAATTACAAGTTTCTACAGAGGAGCAGTGGCGTCTAATCGAGCAGAGTGGTATACTGAAAAAGGTTCCGGCATCAGATCGTAGACCAACTACACCGCCGCAAGCAAGCCAGGGAAATGACGATGAAGAGGAATACCCTTTGGCAGAAGAGATTTTCGCAGCAACAACGCTTCTGATTCCTATATCCTTCTTGCTTCTCATGATGTACATGTGAGCACCGACCGCACTACACAGTCGCGCTCATATACTAAAGACACTCCACAGCCTTATCCATTTCCAATATGGTCAACAACCATCCTGGGATGTTATCTCCGAAAGGATGCTGAGCGGTGTCCCTAGTACGTCCTAATTTACTGACGCGTACCCCACTAACTCATGATGAACAAAGTCCTCGCGATTTTTGTATTTTACAGTGAGGGTTGCTAACTACCTCTCCCATCTGCATGCTGAGAAACTTTCAGCAAATCGGTACAAATCCACGAGATGGATGCAAGCGTTCCTTTTTGTTCTTTCTGTTGCGTCAGGGACGCGGATGATCTACCAAGTAAATTACAGCAACTGGCGAGTGAATATGCAGCAGGTCAGTGACTCCTGTTCAACACCAGATTATAGTTTCTCACAGTTCGCGATAGTGCCCGCCTTTGGGGACCATTTGGGTTTACACTGTACTTCAACTGGATCTCGGACCTGCAGTGACTGCCTTGTCTGCCGTGGCCTTATGGGTGTGGTGGACCGGAACGCGAATAGTTTTTAATTAGTGGTCTAAGATATGTCTGATGACCTAGCCACCCTACCCAATGGACATACGCGTACTTATTGATGCACATGATCTTATAATGGCTCTTAAGGCGTTTCGTAGCCTCGTCATGAATTACACCAACCCCCAACTTTCACTTAACATACCAGCGACGTATCTGCTAGGAGTTTCTGCTAGGAATGATCCAACTTTTTCTTCCGTGCATCACCAATTTATGACTGTCTACCACTGCGGAGACTAGAGATCATGGCAACTAACAGACCCCCGGAGCAGGTAAATCACCGCAGCATCAAAGTAAAGCTTAAAGCTTAAACACACAGACTCTCCGTAGAAGTGTTTCGATGCATTATCAGTCCCAGATCCAACATGCTAAGTAGGGTCGCGCGAGTGCAGAAATAGCGCATACGTATTAGCGCCTCAAGATCCTTGACAAAGAAGACTAGCTGTATCCCTTTAGAACCACGGCGTGATGCTCGTGTCAATACTTTCGTCCCAGCAGGGGCCTCGAAGCAGAGCGGAAAGACGTGATCTAGGGAGTATCGCAACATTTATCTGTGCCCGATGATACGCCACATCACGGGTTGGTAGCTTGGACCCGGACGGCACCTTGTACGGGCAAAGTAGGGACTTTCATGAGAAGTCTGACTGGGAGCAGTCCCGCGGCTGGCCATACAAAGCGTATCATGAGAACGAGGGGCAGTTCACGCACTGCTGTCTGAGGGAGGTGGGGGTAACACAGAACATACATACAGAAAACCACTGTCAGGCTTCATCAAACTCGGATTTCAATAGGTCCACCTTGCCCTGAGGTAGGGAAGTTAGTTTTGTACAAAGTAGGAGAGGCCGTACTAACATGCCATGACCTCGCACGTCCTTGAAGGGTGGTCCTGAGAGTCGAAAACTGTGTTTTTAATCGCTTACTTAGTCGACTATCAATATTTTCCCGATGCCGATCAAGACGCTCTGTAAAGACCCTGTACACCCTGTCATCGCGAGCAAAATAGTAGGTCTAAAATAACAACCAATGAGGGATACTACATGTAGGGACGACAAGCACGTACAGGGATAGGCACCCCAGGGAATGACTCTAAGGCCAAATCCCAGGCTGCCATCATTATCAGGTCTAGTGTAGCATTCGATATGCTACAAGACAAGGGTGAGTTTGTACGAGTCTCATTGCGCAGAAAGAGAGCTTACTAATCCTCCAAGTCTGCAATCAAAGGTGCTTTTCCAAGAGCATGTGTGGCAACGCGCTTGACAGATGTTCGTGAGACCTCAACGGGACGCGCAGATGGTCCCCGCCGTAGGGCCCTTCCAACAAGTTTCACTTGTTCTCGGATCCAAGTATCCCCTTCGCTCATCACAAGGGTCTGCAAAAATGAAGCAAGAAGGTCACTCTGCGAGCTCTGGAGACCATAGTCTATGGCTACTTTGAGGCTACCACCTGGTGCTACAATAAGCAAATGAAAGTCCCAGGCATGTACTGCATATGACTCACGGAGGGAGACTAGAAGCGACCTGGTTTCCTGTTTTGCAAAATCCTCCGCTTCAAGGTGATTGATGTACCGGGAGAATGCACCCAGTAAGGTGATAGCTACGTCGTGGTGGGATCTTCCGATGCGCATTGCATGGATAAGAGGCGTCACACCACCGGATGGGCGAACGAGAGCCTAGAGGTTCATCCTGTGTAAGCTGCCAGGGGCACGGATTGCATAACATCAGGAAACTAACATGGAAAGCGTGATCCCTAACCTCCATAAGGTACATGACGTCCTTATTCTCGACAGCACGCAATACCTCCCATGGCTTCACAACTAGTTAGACACCAGTCATTGATGAATGCTGTTGCGTACCTCGGGATCTTTCCAAGGTCCTTTGGCCTTTGGAGTTCTCGCCATAGACAGAAAACGTTGAAGTGGGCTCGTCGGCGATGAGGCTACTTGAGTCACGGGGGAGGACACCGGCGATGGTGTTGGTGAGTCTGTAATCCTAGTCGACATGGCTTCTCTCAGGGCGTCGGTACTGTGAGAGGCATCCTGGATAAGTTGTGTTAACAGAGATTTCGGTGCTATGAGATCAGCCTCTCTGCGAATGACGGCTAGCAGTTCCTATCAGTAGACGTTCTGATACAGAAACAGGCCACGAACCAGTAGACGGAAGACCCGCAGGAAGACATGGATCGGGCGGTGAGCGGTATCTCTTGTTTGAGGGAGAGGATGTTAGCTTCGCGTCCATTTGCCCAAGGATTGCAGAGTGATTGATCATGAACACGAGGAACGATATGTGGGTTGGGATAAATGTGAGGGCGTGCAAGATATATAAGTTGTACGACGTGGCGGTGCCTTCAAGGCGTGCAAGGTTCATCCCAACGGCATAGGCTGGCCAAGCTCGGAGGAAGGAACAAAAGCAGTGAGAGGACTAAGCGTGTAGAGTACTTGAGCCAATGAGCTTGATCGGTCCCCACTAGGACCTTGAGGCCAGAGGGCTGACGCGCCTGCCAGCCGAGCCAAGCACTCACGCAGTACCCACGCCGTCTCACGGTCCACGCTCACGCCACAGCTAGTGCCTCTATCACCACCTCCTCAGTCCCTGGCGATTATTATACATGCTCACTTGGTTGCCATAATGTTCAAAATCTGGAAGCAGGCGTGGAGGAAAGGGGTCGGGGAAACTAAACCGCCGCCCAGACATGACAGTGACCAGGAGGCCCAATTGTGTAGGACTGACAACGAAGGGACTTGTTTTCCCTCAATCGATGTGGCCCCACCCACAGTTGATGACGTCTCTGGGACTGTGCTGTCCGCCGCAGGGAGGAAACGTGCGCTCTCACATCAGTCTTCAAGTTCTGAACCCGGTTTCTCTTTAAAACGACAGAAGGCTATCCAGGACACAGCGCCAGGACAGCCTGAGCTTTTGAACGATGGATCTCTCTACCCTTCTGAGGTCGTGATTCTTTACGAACCTCCCTCAAAGCTCACTTTCACACCTCTATACAAACATCTGCGTGAGGTGGACAAGGGAGAGAAATACTCGCGTCGCCACTTCTCGGCAGCGCTTCAGGTTCTATTGGATATGGGCTCCTGTGCTTCAGATCTGGTCTGGCGTCGCGCTCTTTCCGACCTTGATGTCAGCGTATCCCTGGCATACAACGAAGACGAAGAGCATGCGCAGGAGTACGTAGCGTTGTTCGAAACCAGAGAAATTATCAAGAACTGGGAGTATACGATGCCCAACCTTGACCCTTCATCTCGTGGCCTCAATGTCACCCCGAAGTTCTTGAAGCTGGTGCAGGTCTTGCAGTCGTGTCGTCCACATGAGGATTCATTTCGGGGTATAGTTTTCGGTGAGTATCTTCTCTTATTGTTAGAACTAGGTTTTGACAATAACAAGTTCGCAGGCGTGCAATTGCCTTGGTAATGACTGAGCTTCTTAGGCTACTAGACATCACGGGATTGCGTCCTCAGGTCCTAATTGGAAAGGACATACACACAGATTTCTCTTCTCAGGTGTGTACTTTACTTGTTACCCTTTCTCTGTATATTTCTGTCGAAGCTGAGTCAGGTATATTAGAACGAGATTTTTTACGGGTTTGAAACGGGCACCTACAACCTCATAATTGCCACTAAATGGGCTGAAGACTTGGAGATACCCCCTGCATCTGTAGTCATTCGGTGGGTCATGTCATTGACGTCTCAGTATTTGAGACGTACGAACCTTTCCAGATATGATCTTTTTGACAGTCAACTTTCCTACGCCAATTGTCGTGCTCGTACACGCGGACAGGGTTCTCATCTCGTCCACGTGACGCAGAGAGGTTGTGACAGCCATCGCCGCAGGCTACTACAAACCACACGGCTTGATGAAGCCACGCAGATTTGGTTTGATAACGTGCTGCAGAGTCCAGAGAGCGCTATTCCGCCAGCCACAATGCTGGATAGTCATGACCCTTACTTGTCCGACAGCGAGGATGAAGATGGTCCGGCGTCTTATATCAAGGACCCAACTACTGGTGGGCGCATCCGTGTTCAAGATGCGACCGGAATCATCTATCGTTTTTCCGCGAATGCTTCCACTGCAGAGGTCGCGCCTGGTCAATCCCCCGCGCTCTTCCAGTTTGAGAGTGCACCTGAGTCGCAAGAATCACAAACCCAATTTATTTGTACAGTTATGCTTCCTCCAGGGCCTCGCGTTCCGCCCGTATCAGGGCTACCTTCGACTTCTAGGGCTCACGCCCGAAGAGTGGCCTGCTATCGAATGTGCCAAGAACTTTTCGAGCGGGGGCTACTAGATCCTCAAATGTTTCCTCGTTCCTCTTTGAAAACCATTGGTCAAAGACGCATCCCCGACGTTTCTCGTACACTAGATTGTACTGAAGAGGATCTCATCGCCACCATCTCAACCCAACTTACTGCGGCGAGTAAACAAAGTGGAGTCCACGGTTATCCGCGCAAGAAGCCTGGGCTCTGGGAAAACATGGTGGCTCTGAAGTCTGACAGTCTCTATCCGACCGTCATTTCTGTACAGGGGCGAGAAACGTACGGACCCCTTGTTTTGTTGACGCGGGCTCCTCTTGCTTGTATGTCAAGTTTGAAATTGTTCGACTCGGGCTTCCGAATTGCTGTCGACTTGCAGCGAGGAGCCCGGTTTGACGTCGATGCTGAACGTTTACACGATCTGTACCGCTACACGATCCGAATACATCGGTCCATCGTCAATAAACCCCTTATATGTCAGTTGCAAGACATGCCATACTACCTGGCTCCACTAAAGACCTCGTGGCTTGGGTTCAGTCGCCCTCGAGCTGATCGTTGGCATATAGACGAGCTAGTCAATGACATCCCCTGGGACCTGGTCAAACTCGCCGCGGACAATTGGGTCACTGAATTGCAAACGGAAAATCTGGAGGCTTCGATAGAGGATGCAATTGTTCAAGATAGATGGATAGAATATACACGACGATATTATGCCTTGAGGCTGCGACGAGACTTGACACCACTAAGCAAGCCAGTGGATAGCCCTGTAAGTTTCATATTGATAATATTGGAACGTTTTAACCTGTCCTTCTCAGCGGGAAGCCGAGTATGAAAATTTTCTCGAGTACTGCAAGGAACGTCGCAAAGGTTTCGAAGGCATCCGCGACTGTGACCAGCCCTTGATTGAAGTCGATCGGGTCTTGCCAGTCCTGAATAGACTGAACCCTGCCGCTAAAAACCCTCCCATGCCGACAAAACCTCCTGCGAAATGTATGTGAAAGTAAATATTTAACACTCTGCGAGCTGATATCCGTAGATCTCATACCTGAATTATGTGCCCGGCTTACCATCCCGGCGAGGTAGGTCCTAATGCCTTTGACAATACAAAGTCTTGAACGCATATATTAGCACTTTCCGCACCGCGTTGCTCCTACCTTCCATCATGCGACGGATAGACGATATGCTCCTTGTGACAGAGCTGAACGCCGCCCTCTTCGACCACACGATCCAAGAAAATCATTTACATGCCGCCATTTCTGCCCCTTCCGCCTGTGCAGAATTAGATTATGAACGCCTCGAACTACTCGGCGATGCCTATCTCAAATACCTCTCTTCGATCTATCTGTTCGTAACAAACCCTGCTCAACACGAGGGTGCATTGCATTCCGCACGGTTGCGCATCATCAGCAATAAAGCGTTATTTCTTAACGCCGAGAGCGTAGGCTTGGCACCGTACGTCCAGGCGAAGCCACTCGCACCAAGACAATGGAACCCGCCGAATTTCACGGTGATCCCGCCACCGCCTCCCAAAACCTCTACAACTGAGAACTCCACTGCTGGGAACGATGACGTTACAGGCAGGGTGACGGGTGCTGACATTTTGGACGCCCAGGGTGACGAGCGAGAGAAGAAAGAGCACGATCGTACATCTCCAAGCCCGTACCTTGGTGTCGGCCCTGACCTTGGTAGTCACTCAGTGACCGTTGACAGCATTAAATCGAGCGACTCTGTCGTTCATGAGGGCATGGTCGTCGAGAGAACTTCCCATGATGGCGACATCGACGAAGGAGCTGCACCAGATGGGGTTCCTAAGCCCGCTGTAGGACAACCGCCCTCCAGGAAATCCAAGAAGGATGACCAAAATGTGCAGTGGTTAGGCGAGAAGGTGAATGTTTACGGAATATCGGAGAGATGGCCTGTTCATGGCCTCCAGGCAATTGCAGATGTCGTGGAAGCGATCATCGGCGCGGCATACGTTACAGGAGGGAGCGAAACAGCCCTTAATGCCTCGAAGGCTCTTCGCATCGCCGTACCAAGCATTGATCAATGGTCTGATTTCGCACGCAAGGCGCTAGCTCCGCCCCCTGACGTGACCACCCGACTGAGGCCTGGGACTGTGGAGGCGATCGAGGAGATCATGGGGCACAAGTTCCACAGACCACACATACTGGCACAAGCATTGGTACGACGAAAACTTTTCCTATTTCTGGAACAGCAAGGCTAAGCGCACCTGTGTAGACGCATGCTTCGATACAGGGTTTTGAGATGACCTGCTATCAACGCCTGGAGTTTCTCGGCGACGCTATTCTAGACTTTTGTGAGTCCATTCTTTGATTTTCAAGTCTTCTCGACGCTGAGTGGATCCAGTGGTCATCCGCCACATCTACGACCGTGATACAACTTTGTCACCTGGTGCCCTGACTTTATTGAAAGTAAGATAACTCGATACATGATCGTTGTGGTCATCTGACGTTCCCTTATTTAGGGTGCGATGGTGTCCAACCAGGCACTGGGAGCAATTTGTATAGAAGTTGGCTTGCACGAACACCTCATGTTCGAGTCGTTCGATCTGGCAAACAAGATACGCGCATACGCTGAGACTCTGAACCGAAAACGAAGTGCAGAGTACGAGCTGGCTAAAGAAGAAGACCGTGCACCTGGTCAGTATTGGATCGAAACTACCCCTCCTAAGGTACGCTTGCATGGGCCTGAACCTCGTCACAGAAGAAGTTGACTTTTGTTTCAGGCACTCTCAGATGTCGTAGAGTCGGTAATTGGCGCAATTTTCGTATCGGACAACTTCTCGCTCGAGGGTGCGCAAAGTTTCTTCGACAAGATTCTCAAGCCATTCTATGACAAGCACATCACTTTACGCACACTATCTCATCACCCGACCAAGACATTGTTCGAGGTGTTGCAGGCCCACGGTTGCCAGCAATTCGAAGTCATGCGGGAATATGAGCCAACAGAGGAATTTCCGCACGGGATGCTATGTAGCGGTGGGTCTTGCTCTGTTCGGCAAAAACATTGCTGAGTACCGCCCCAGTAATCGTCCACGAGGTCATCCTGGCAAGTGCAGCGGGCCCAACGGCTGCATCTGCGGCCAAACGTGCAGCAGTTTACGCTTTGGACGCTATTGAAGGGGACCCTGGGTTCATTACACGGACGTGTGACTGCCGCGCGAAGACCCAAGCAAAGAAGGCGCAAAAGAAGGCGCTCAAGCAGATGCTCGTGAGTCTACAGGAACAGAGTGATGACCAGGAAGCAGTAGAGAAGGTCTTGACTCTCATGGATGGTGATGAAGATGGTGCAATAGTGGAACCAGGTGACAGTGGAGACCCTCAGGTTTGAACAGTAGACGAAATATTATTCATGCATACCCTACGTTCGGCGAAACACGTTTGCAAACGTTTTCTAAGCAGTAGGGAAATGATGCCAAGTCTAGGAGGGACAACCAGTCCTCGCAGACTTATGCGCCTCCAGCGGCTTTCCTACTAAAACGGTACAGCTGTAAGTCCGACATGACACCGACAACCAAATATTTTGACATACAGCTGGTAGTAAGAGGCAACAAATGGCACGGAGAACCCGGCGAGAAGAAAGACGGCAACTTTGGCGCCAAAGGCGGCCTTTGACCCCTCATAATTGAAAGGTATGTGCTAGGCACCGGAGTTGAGGGATTCATCACAATTTCTCATTAGAACTTGAGTGCACATACTTTGTAGCCGTGCACACCACGAGATGGCACGAAGGCACGAGAGTGAACGATTTGGCGGCGCAACGCAGAGGTACGAGCCACGAGAGACATGGTCAACAACAGTGCAAGTTGAGTGGGTAATAATGCGAGGTTGGGTGAGCAGGTCGGAGTGTTTGGAGGCTTGGCTGTGAGAACTATCGAACGGCGACGCCCGGACTCGGGCCGTTGGATCCCTTGCGCCTTTACACTTGAGCTTGAGGCGTGGTCCATCGTCAATCATGGCATTGCAGGCATCGCAGCTCGTCAGAGACCTGTCCCAGTTCCTCACACCCACAATACCCGTTCTGGACAGCGACTACGATGGCTTGGAGCTCTCCTGGAAAATCTTTGTCTTTCGTCCTGCGCGTGAGTAACCATTCATCATCATCCCTTTCGCGCGATATCATCTATACATACACACATATTTTTATATCCTTCTGTGAAAACTCCGTTGATCAATCGCGCATCTAATTTTCACTTATCAAGTCTTCAAATATGAGCCGTTTCTACTCGCCGCCGTCTTGTTTTATGGCGCGTTCTTCTGGTTCGGAAGCAGGATGAATCGCAGCAAGGCAAACACCTGGTTCGTCTCGCGTTTTTTTTCCTCCCTCGTTTGTTTGTCGTGCGGTCCATTTGCTGTCGCCTGATAATATCGGCGTGGGCTGCGCGTGCCGGCGCGTGCATTTTGTGCCAAAATATTGACGTGGATGCATGCATGCATATACGACAGGCTGAGTGCGCACATGGGTATCTTCAAGAAGCAGTTCTCGCGTCCAACGGCGGCCGGGGGCGACGGCATCGTCGACCTCACCTCGGACGGATACAGCGATTTCTTTGCGTTCTCAACGGGCAGATCCACCATCGCCTCTCTGCACACCGTCTTCGCGCTACGACCGCGCCACGATTTCTTCCAGCTCGCCGTCCAGTTCGGCTGGGGACTCGTCGACCTCCTCTACACTCCCAAAGACGAAGTCACGCTCGACTTTAAGCTCCACGCGACCGCGGGCGTTCCCGAGTTTGTGTGGGCCCTCGTCGTAAGGGGCGAGGCGAATTCTATCAAAAAAGAACGGTGGGATCTTGTAAGCCAATCGCCGCGTTTTCTTCTCTTCCCTCTTACGCCGCCGCCGATTTATCTAAAGCTGCAAAACCATTTGTCCCCTAGACGTTCACAAAGACGACGGAGAATCCGCAACTCCCTCCGAATGTGGTCATCATGAGCGGTCAGTGCGGTGGTGGTGTTTACAGCCAAGTCATTATTTTATCCTCACGACCGGCGCCGCAGAATACGCCGATGTCACAGAGAACGTGCTCAAGATCGCAGGGCCGGTCCTAGAAGCGCTCAAAGACCCCAAGATCCAGCCCTATTTCCGCTCGCTTTCGGTTCGTATGCTCTTCGCTCTTCTTTACCCGGATCCATTTCTTTAAGTGATCACGCCCGCAGATCACCGACCAGCCCCGTGTCCGGCCCATGATCGTTTCTTCAAAGAAAGCGAAGCACGTCATTCTTTCCCTGGCTGTCCCTCCACCGTCGCGTATCGACGTCTCCACGCGTCTCTTATCCGCGCTATTTGGCCTCATCGATGCTCTCGAGAAGGTCAACCTCCGCCCGGAGACTAAAAGCAAGATAAAGAAGACACGTGAAAACTTTGCCAAGACCCTGAAGGACGAGGCCGAGCGAGAAGCTCGGGAGGAGGCAGCTGAGGCTAAACTGGCGGCGAAGCGCCGAGCGGAGGAGGAGCGCATTGCCAGTTTGAGTGCTGCAGAGCAACAAAAGGTGATTCCCCTCACTTTTGCCGCGTTCCTTCTGCTTATGCCATCTGTCCACCAGCTCTTGGAGCGGGATCGCAAGCGCAATCTGCGCAAGACACAGGGAAAGATAGTCAAAAAATAGGGATGGCGTCATTTGTGTTTCAGTTATGCCTATCTAAGATAAACGATATACCATTCCGTCGGTTGCACGAAGAGACCCTCATTGGTCCTGAGTGGGCTCGACTGATTCACCGGGGTCCTGGGTGGGGGATTTGGCCGTGGGCGATGTCGCGCTACTCTCCGATGGGGAAGAGAGCGTGCCCCTGTCCCCGTCTACGATCGGAGGCGACTTAGTCCCCGTATCGTCCGCCTTCTTCCGACTTCCCCAACGGTTGCCCCAGCTGGCGATCATCTTGAGCAGCCACGAAGGCGGATGCTTAGGCACCGCCTCTCGTTCACGCTCTTCACGTTCCTCTTCCTCTTCCTCCTCCAACAGCTGCATGTCATGTAGCCCTTGCTCCTCGTTTGCTTCCTCTTCTGTGCGTCCTGCCCAGTCCACAAGTATTTCCTGTCCGTCAAGCGTCCATAGCACTCTATTGAACCTCCCCGCGCCGGGTGCACGGCGTCCGGTATCAAAGACGCGTGAACGCATCTCAATCACCTTCTGCCGCTGAGAGGCGACAGATTGCCAGAGACCCGCCACGTGAAACTGTGCCGCTTCATAGGAGAGTGCATGTGTCTCTTGCAACATCGTGTACGCTTTATCGCGTGCCCCCTCGATCTCCGCAATAATCTTGACGCGGGATTCTGCACTGGTGAGGTCCGGCTGATGTGCCTCATAATCCTCGCGGAGGTAGGCGTTGATTTGAGAGAGTCGGGAAGTGAGAATACGCAGGCACGCAACAACGCTTTCGAGGTGTTGTTCACGGCGCCGCATGACCAGCAGCTGACCACAGAGCTCGACATCAATCTTCATGCGTTGGACCGGGAGTACACGAGACCTGGGCAGCCCAGAAGCATCATCGAAACTTCTACGCCTAGAAAGTATATCTTATCAGATAATGGAAATACTCTTCCTAAGTGCCGAATCCTCACCTTAGTATGGTCGCACATCTATATGTCCCCTTCTTTCCTCTGATTCCTTCTCCCGGACCCCAATATGTTGATTCTTCAGCTACTCCATCGCGCACATGATGTTTACTTCCGCCCTGGCCGGGTTTGGGGCTTGCATAGCCTCTTGCACTTCTGGGATCAGACCAAGTTGTAACACGGAAAGCCGAGGAGGGCCTCTCAGGCCAATTTTTATTGAATTCTGACACGCGTCGTTCGTAATCAGAGAGATTCGATGTAGAAGTGTCGGCGGCGGATGGGCCAATGCCAAGAAAATTGGCCGGGTGTTGCACTAGGCGTTATCATCAACGAGGATTCGGTTATTTCGGTAACATGAAAGTCAAGAAGAGGGGCTTACAGATAGGTGACGTCTGGCCACTGCTGAGTATTTCGTCTTCTTCGCCGTCCCTACAAGGAATCCCGATGTGTATGACACAACTGGAAGTAGCAGCGAGACGTACCTGGACACGACAACCTCTGGGATGGATGGAGTCCACGACTGCGAATCACTGACGAAAGTTGAACGATGACTTTTCAGACCCCCATCAACGCTGCGCTTCATTTGCCGACTCAATCTAGGCAACGTGTTAGGCACGCTCGTTTAGTGAAAGTTAGAAAGAGGATATTGCTCACCCAGCCCAAGATTCGATCTTCCGCTGCACCCTCTTGCCACTCCACGCCCTAGACAAATCAATCTCATCCCCCGCTGACGACTCCTCTACCTTCTCCGGCCTTTCTTTACCTTCCCGATCACGTCCATTGTCTTCTTCGCCATCGCTCCATAGTTGTTCCTTTCTCTTGGCTGCGAGCATCTCAGCTCGTCCACTCCACAGGTATTTCAGGCTTGGCACGCCGTCTTTGACAGCCTTGGTCTCTGCAAAAAAGACAAACTGGTCAATATCGGTTGGGTTAATGTTTTTCGGGCGGGACGAGGTCCGGAGGTCCGTGGTCAGATCATCCAGTTTATTCAACAGCACGCGGTGAACTTTGTACGGTTCTGTTGTACGAGACTTGGAATAAGCTGTATCAATGGCATTGAGGACGTCATCGGTCAACAAGGTTGGGGGAGACGAAGGACTAGAGAGATGAGAGTCCTGGAAGGCGGAAACGGCCCTGAGGAAGCTCTGGGGATCCAGGAAAGGGTCCTTCGGGATGAGCTATGCAGTGGATGAGACACCGAAGTGAGACGAAGGGAAAGGGACACACATTGCCAAACCCGAGTGCGTATAGTTTGTTACGGACGCTGGAGACTTGGGTAAGAAGAGCGCATACCACTATGGGGTCTGCTACTCTCTCCGTTGGCTGTGTGGATGAGAAAACGGGTGTGGGACAGGAGTGACGGGAAAACTACAATACCTCGACGCCCATGTGCAGTTCTCCAATCTCGGTTACCCAACGTTGAATTCCGTCAACGGTGAGGTCGCATAAGAGCCCATTCCAGTCATCCTGACATAGGCTAAACATGCCAAAGAGGGAAAGAGCGGCTTGAATGAGCTTGACAAGTTCGAGTATGGTGGAGCCAAAGAGGTCGGAGGATCTGATCTTGTCATTCATGCGGTACATGGCGATGAAGCGGTCCTTGGTCGTGTCCCTGTGCGAAAGGTATCATTCCTTCCGCAAGCGAAATGACTCGGGATGTGCCTGCCTGGGTTGTTCCAGAGTCAAGGCCATTCTGCCGCTGCAACCCATTCGGAGTATATTAATATTGGTGTACAGCTGATCACGAGCATCGAGAAAGAAACCGCTAGGAATAGGAACGATGGTGTAGTCGGATCGAAAGTGCGCAAGAGAGGTAACCATGAGGGTGCCATATTCCGTCTTTTAAGGGGCACGGACGGAAATGGTCAAAGTATATGCGAGGAGCGTAGAGCGCGAGACTCACGTCCCGGGGTCGAGCGCCAACCTGGCGCAGATCACGAATAACTCTATCCCACTCAGCCCTGGCTGCCTCTGATCTGAGCGTAGGCGAGGGACTGAGAGCGGTGACAGTGATCTAAGTAGGGGGTGGGATCAGACTTGGAGGACGCGAAAGTGTTGAAGTGACCTTGTGAAGGGGGTTTCCGGTGTAGACAGTCAAAGTTATGATGGACCTCGTCCTCTCCGTGACCCTGGTTCATGTTGGGTCCACAAGGAGCAAGGAAGGGATGAGGACAGGAGAACGAACCACTTTTCCACGGCAAAGAGCTGAAAACCCTCGAGCTGCAACTGATCTTGGACAATTTCAAAGTTCGCATCCTTTCCGAGCCAGAGTTGGCCAGTTGTGATGGATAAACACTGGAGATCTGGTGTGGGCTGGGGAGAGACAAGACGGGTGCGACTTGATCTGGAGGAGGAGGATTTGATCTTTGGGGACCTGTGGGAAAGGGGGGGCTGGGAGAGAGAGCGAGGGGCGCGGACAGTGGGGAGAAGGAGACGGAGGGATGAATGGTGGAAAGACATTGGAGAAGAGGTGGGGCTGACTGACGATCAACGATCTCTTCCTTCTAGATCGAGGCTCGATCCTGATCCCGTTCCTGCCGCCGCGACCCCTGCCCTGCCCTGCCCCTCCCCGCCCCGACAGCGACAACGTCCAGGGATTATAACGCCGAGAACAAGATCGCCGACATTAACAATAATGTTGCTATCCAACAACTCCTCTCGCCCCCCTCCTCTCCCCCTCATCCCATGGCCTCTCTCCTCCCTCTCCTCCACTGTCCTCTCTGTCCCTCCCGCTCTACTCTGACAGCTCCCGTCACTTTGTTCTGTGGTCACACCGTCTGCGCAAAACACGTCTCTGTTCCCGCTCATCTCCCTTCCTCCTCCCACCTCCCTGTCCTCCTTCGTTTAACACCCTGTCCTCTTCCGGGTTGCACCGCTGCTCCCACCCCTCCTACTCATTTTAACATCCCCGCTTCCTCTCACGTCACCTTCTACCCCGCCGTCGGTCTTCCGCCAAACCATGACGCCGCTGCATTCACCACCATCCCTGACTCTCGCACTGATATCACCGTCAACAAACTTGCCATGATTATACATCGATACGACCGACAGCAGCGAGCTCAGTCCACTCAACGTCTCCCGGCTGTCGACTCCGGTTCTGGCGGCGATTCGCAGACTGACGAGGAGATCTTGGACACCCGAGATCCTTCTCCCCAAGAGTTCAACGCCGGTTCTAGCGCGAGCACAGGCGAACCCTCGTCGATTCCCCGTCAGGTTAGCTCCGATGGATCGCAGCAAGGTCCGGCCCGTATGAGCGCGAGAAAGCGACGGCGGAAACGGTTACCACCCCCGCGACGGCTAGACGCTCCTGCGCAGTCCGGCGATCCGTTCGAAATGGAGCTACTGGCCGAGCTCACTTGTGAGATCTGCCTCACCCTCCTCTACCAGCCCATAACGTCCCCTTGCCAACATGTAAGCGTTTCGATCCCCCTCTCATCGCAATCCTTGTCAACCCTCTGTCAGACCTTCTGTTCAAAGTGTCTTCATCGTTCCTTAGACCACGGCAGTCGATGCCCGCTCTGTCGCATGGACTTGCCTGGGTTTTCGTATTTCCAGGACCATCCATTCAACAAGACGGTCATGTCTATCAGTATGCCCTCTCACTCCGACCCTTTCTCTGACGTGACAATATTGTCCGCACCCCAGTTCTCAAGGCCTTTCCAGAAGCCTATGCCGAGCGCGGGCGCGTGATCGAGCAAGAAGAGCGACACTCGCGCTTAGACACGCCAATCTTCGTCTGTCAACTGTCATTTCCAGGGCTGCCAACCGTTCTCCACTTCTTCGAACCAAGGTATTACTATACCCATCTTGGAAAAAATCGGCTAATGCCGGCCGTGTAGATATCGCCTCATGCTCCGGCGTTGTATCGAAAAACCTAATTCAGATCCGTGTTTTGGGATGATCATGCCACCAACAACCGCTGGCGGTCGATCCAGCGGCAACGATTTCGGGACTATGCTCGAAATTAAGAGCATCAGGATGCTCCGTGACGGCCGCAGCATGGTTGAAACTCGCGGCACCTATCGTTTCCGAATCATGGAGCGCGGTACCTTCGATGGCTATATGGTCGCAAGAATAGAACGGTGCAGTTTTCACCCTTTTTCTATGGTGGTGCTCTGCTTCTAATTTGTTCTCTCTTTTGGTCAAATAAAAAAACTGTATAGAATTCTGGACTACCCTTCGCTATATCCTGACACCTCAGGAGGCGCGCTCTCGATCCCGCCCCCACTCCCCCCAATACTAAGCGCCGTACCTGACATTCACACAACGCTCAGCGCCGCATCGGGCGTCACGGCATCTTGGACTCCAAGCGAACCAGGGGAAATGCAAGAATTGGTAGATGTATGTCGCGCCTTTTTGGTCCAGATTCAACGGGGAGCGGCTCCGTGGGTAGTCCAGAGATTAAACCAACTCAATAACATATACGGTCCCATGCCGACCGACCCGGCCCAGTTCAGTTACTGGATGGCCATGGTCAGCATTTCTTCCTGTAGATATTCGGGCGCGCGACGCACGTCCATTGCATTGCATAATCGCTGATCGAGACAACCACACAGGTCCTACCGATCGAAGATATGGAAAAGGCCAAACTCCTGCCGGTGAAATCACCGCTGCTGCGTCTTCGGCTGGTGGTGCACTGGATCGAGCAGTTGAACAGCCATTGGTTCGTAGGAGGGCGCGTGCGCATGATGCAGTATGCACGAGATTGACTCTGAATATATTTTGCTAGGTGGTTCCAGAACGGGTGCATTGTTTCGTGACAATGCTGGCGATCCGTTTTTTGCCGGATGGATGGAAGTTTCACGGCTTCGAGAGCAATCAGCAGTGCGTCACGGTCTGCGCGCATCGACCGACTGCCACCTCTGGGTAGACTAGCCCCTTCTCTGGGTAGCCTTGTCCTTCCCCCGCCCCCCTTTTTGCACGCGTTTTGCTGCATATTCTCCGTGGATCCTGATTCGCTTGTGTTCCCCTCAGCAGACACAAGATCACATGAAGATACCGCCGTTTTTACCCATCATATGCCAACGCCTCCAATTTTCTATTCGCTTTACCATCGGGATATGTATACTACAATATAGAATCTTAGTGAATAAAAAAAATTGTGACACTCGTAGCTCTGACTGCAGAGAGCGCCCACACTATTTATGCACAGACACGTAGGGGAAGGGTAAGTTTCTACCTTTTAACCATGCAGAACAATCACCCACTCGTTTACAGTTCTAAAAGAAAGCTTCTCCTTTTGGCTTCTTAAAAGTGCATTCAGATACATGTACAAAATGGCTTAATTTCAAACTTTCTTCTCGCCCGACGGATCATATCCAACAACGTCCACCGTCACATCACAAGTTAGCCAAGTCGCGCAAGGTTGTAATTGGCCACGTGCTGCGTGAACGCGAGGGCAGTACGTTAGACGCAGGGAAAGGTAACAGTATCCAGAGAAGGCTTACTATCCCTCTGAAGACCGGATGTAACCGTACTTGCGGACGAACGCGTCTATATTTGGACCTCGTGAACCGTAAGGGTACGGTGACGGCTTGGGGGCGATTCCATCCTTTCCCTCTATCCAGTGCAAGATGGGCGTGAAGATCTAAAATACAGCGGAACATGGTTGAGTGTCGTGTAACAGCCACCGTTGGGGGGGGGGGGGGGGGTTCTTTCTTGGGAGAGGGGCGGGAAAGCACACTCACTTTCCAGGCATAGTCGAGCTCATCTTGGCGCACAAAGTTTGAGTGATCGCCCTTGAGGGCGTCAAGGATGAGCGCCTCGTACGCCTCGGGGATCTTGTTGTCCGCGAAACGCCGCTTGTACGTCAAGTCCATCTCGGTCGGCATAGCGCGCGTGTACAGACCGGGCATCTTGGTGTTCAGCTTCAGGTACACGGATTCGGAGGGTTGAATGCGCAGGACGAGCTCGTTGCGCGCGACGTCCTTGAAAATACCCGAGGTGACGTCCTTGAACTGAATCCGCACTTCCACCTTGGCGTCATTCATAGCTTTAAACAGCAAACACGTCGTAGGTCAGCTAGTTCCGTCATTACGAACCACGAGGAGAATGTTTTTACCTTTCCCGGCTTTAAGTATGAAGGGCACGCCCTCCCAACGAGGATTGTTGATCCACAGCGTCGTCGCAGCGAAGGTGGGGCACGTGGAATTGGGTGGGACAGTGTTGTCATCGAGGTAGCCTGGTTTCCCGTTGGCAGCCACGTACTGGCCGAGGAGTGTGTGCTCTTTCGCGATCGGTGGAATTGCACGGAGAACCTTCACCTAAACGTAGATGTAGGGATTGAATGTGGCACGCGATGATGACATCACGCATCATGTATAGTACGGTACACACCTTTTCGTCGCGGATGTCCTCGGCTGCGAAGGATACTGGCCGCTCCATGGTCAAGACGGTGAGCACCTGAAGTAGATCTTTACTCGAGTGTCAGTGGTCGGCAGTTGAAGGAATGCTTGACGACGCACGATTCTGCAAGATATCCCGAATGATGCCAAATTCATCAAAGTAGCCACCGCGGCCTTCAGTTCCGAACTCCTCTTTGAAGGTGATTTGGACACTAGAGATGGAATTCTTGTCCCAAGCGGCACTCAGGGCAATGTTGGCGAAACGAAGCACAAGGATGTTTTTGACCATCTCTTTCCCAAGGTAATGATCAATGCGGAAGGTTTCATCTTCAGTCCAGTACTGCTTAAGCGAGCCGAGAAGCTTGCGCGACGACTCGAGATCTTTCCCAAAGGGCTTTTCGACAATAATCCGATTGACACCATCCTCGGAATAGTTCAATTTCTTGACTCGCCCCGCGACAGGGATGAAGACTGAGGGGGGTAATGCGAGGTAAAAGACGCGATTGCGTTCTTTTGATAGACGGCCAGACTCGAGGACCTTGAGATGACTCTCGAGGTTCTCGAAAGAGGCGTCATCCTCATAGCCGCCCGAGATATAGGTGCTAATCTTCTTAAACTCGTCGATCTTCGCGACAACCTCTTGGTCTTCGTCCGGATTTTTTATGTATTGGGTGACACGCTTGTGGAAATCAACCTCCTCCATCTTTGTGCGCGCATACCCGATTATCTTGACGTCCTTAGGGAGATAGCCATCGCGATATAAGCCAAAAAGAGCCGGGAAGGTCTGAGGCAGGAGGATTAGAAATGGAGAAAGGGTGGGGGAGATGGATATCCGATCACACGGCACGGACCTTCTTCTTTGCAAGATCGCCCGATGCCCCGAAGACTGGTGGGGAAGGGCGTAAGCATGGGACGGGATTGAGGGCGTGAAAGGCTTGCCAATTATGATAGTGTTGTCTCTGAGTTCATGCTGCACAGAAGTCATTGAAGGGATTGTACCCGAATCAGAGTGACGGTGCTGTGGTTGTGACATGGCGGCGAGAGCAGAGTCGTCGTCATCGACCTTCCTTTGCTTAGAGATGCACACATTCGATTCGATCCCGATCAAGCGCTGGGCCCGACCAGACCCATCTCCCGGTCCGACCGGCTCCGTTCCGGATTCTATCTCTCATGACAGCAGACTACTCGGAGGAGGTCATCCATGCCCTCCGCCAACTCGCCACCGACAACAATCCCGCCGCCGCATCCCCGAACGACGACCCCGCCTCGGTCCACATCCGCGCAGGCGCCCTCTTCGCACGTCTGAAAGCCCTCAATCGCGATGCCAATGCCGCTGCTCGCGCGCACAAACAGATTACTGCCGATGCCAGACACGACATGGACCAGACCCACCTCCGTCTCCAGAATCTTCTCTATGAGAAACGCCATCTGGAGCGCGAAATCGAGAAATGCCGTCAATTTGCGTACGTCGGCCCCCCTTTTTTTCGGTTCCCCATTCGCTCACGCTGCCCCACCACCAGCTCTGTATATCAGGACATCCAGATGTATTCTGTCGAACAATTCATAGAGCTTTCTCCCCCAGAAGCACATTCGGAAGATGCATTGTCAGATGAGCATCAACTCATGCTCAACCGGCTCGGGTTCGAGCTGGTCGAACGACAAAGGTTCAACTTATCCCCATCGGTTGACTCACGCTCATACTCACTTTCACACATTTGTCAGACTTGACCGAAGAGTCAAAGAACTTGCACAAGAGAAGGAAGAGTTACTTAAAACATCAAAATCCCAAGCTGCCACAACAGAAAATGTAAAGGTGCAGATCGAGACCCTTCTGAAGGTAAGCCCTCGCCTTCCTTTCCTGTCGGAACCCTCTTATCATGATTGTCTACCCAGACCGCGTCAGAAATTGGCAAGAAGGTCGAGGAACTTATCCCTGCCGCCACGAGCACACCCCAAGACACGCCCGTGCCAGGTTAACATTCCGATCCTCGGTGTCATTTCTCATACCTTCCGTATTTTCCCGCTCTTTATCTCCACTGTGGGGTTCCATAACCAACTGTACGCAGACAGTAATGAATTTGATGGATACTAAGTAGTACAGCTTTAGACGGAAAGAAAGAACAGAAATAATGATCTGCCTGGGTAAGGATATCCGAGTGCCAAATTTGAACCAGGCCGTGAATGTAGAGAAGGGGGTGGATGGAGCGGCGTGATTGTTACAGTAACCAGCGAGGACTGCTCATCCCAGTCGAGATGATAGCGGATGTACAGGGGCAAAAGAAGTCGTGAGTCATGGGGACTAAGTGGCTAAGAATGCGATAACAAATTAGGTGAGGAATCGAGGCCAAAGTGAAGGTCGAGGACTTGCAAGTGGGGAAGGATCCGAAGGAACATCAGGGAAACCTCTCCAGTCTTCACTCACTGATACTCCCTATCTCACTCATATCCTCATCAACCTCTTCTTCCTCTTCTCCGCTGGTCTTGTTGGCCGCCTCTTTGGTTGCATACCGTTGCACGTATTCTGGACATCACGATTCAGCAACTGTAACGCCAGAGTGACAAAGCCCGTACCCTTAACCCTCTGCTCATACTCCTTCGGATGACGCATGAGCAGAGCGGCAGCCTCTCCATTCAGTGGGTCGCTGGGATTAGGGTATCGTAATAGCTGTGGCAAGAACACTTCGAAGATGTTGATCATGTCTGTCACGCGAGCATGTCAGCGGAGGGTATTCGGGGCCGATAGAAGACGACTCACCGAACATGGGTGACCATGTTTGGTTGATGACGTCCAAACAAACCGAACCGCTCCTGGATGAGTCAACGGGGTTAGAGCTACGCATAGCATGTACAGATACGCCCGCACAATTCATCGATATTCGGATGGAAGATTTTGTTCATAAAGCCGATACTGGGTGACTTGAATGGGTACTGGTCAGGCAGTTCTACATGGATCTTCCAGATTCCACCGGCAAATGGTGCTAAAGGCATATATCTTCGTGAGCGTGAACGCAGAGGGTGACTCAAGAGATCACACACTCTCACTAGGGCCATAGAACCAGACGTAGAACTCGTGCATGCTATCATTCACCAGCGTCACTTCATAATCTGACACTAGTCTAAAAAGCACGAGCACGGGCAGTTAGCAAGGGGACTGGTGATTGACCACACGACCACTCGGAACTAGAGCACGCACAACTTCATGACATCGGTTTCGATACGCCGCTTAGGAGTGCTGTGGAAAATGCAACATTGTGAGGACGACGAATAGAATACAAAGAGGCTAAAAAGAGACTGATCATTGTTATGGTAGGTGGTCTATAAGGTCGAGATGTCTGCGATTCGAGTGATAAAGCGGTTAGTGAGGGGTGAAAGGAAAACAGCTGGCTACCTCGACTCCGTGGGGTTGACTCAAATTTCCTTAAATAAATACTTCCGATCAGTTAGTTGAGCTAGCAGTGTCCGGGGGGTGTCACTGAAACTGTATAAAAATTAAATATTTACAGTAAATCGTAAAATATCGACAAGTGCCACACAGATACAGCACATCCACTGCCACTCTCAATCAGAGATACGTAAACGTCACGAGGTTCTCGAGGTGCCAAGTCATAGAATTTCGTAGAAGGTGGTGCCAATTGCCCCAAATACAGTAGATCTTTCTCCCTTCTCCGCCTTCGCCGCCCAGAACGGCGACCACGTGTGCCCCGTCAGTAGAAGGACCATTCTTCTACGACGCAATCGACGTCGTACCGCGAGCAAGGCCAGGACTTGGATCCACCACCACCACCTCCCGTATTTCCCGTGAATCCCGGCTGGCGCCTCGGTGCGCTCGGAACGCCACCCAACCCCATCTCGCCATCGAAACTCCACCGCTGCCGTATCGCGCGCCAGGCGACAAGGAACGCTAAGTCAAAAGCAGTGAATAATCAGATGTATGGATCTGTCAGCCACTGGCACCGGCTATGGCAACTGGCACTTCCGCCGTTCTCGGTCCTTGGCGCTCCCAAGGATGGAAGAAGGGATGGCACGGACGCACGGACGGGCCGCACCTCCGACATCTGATCTGACAGCTCAGCAACTCGCTGCCGTAAGCAGACCAGAAGCTAGCAGCCACCAACCCACTCCGCTCCTCGGTCGGAAGGCTTGCGGAATGGATCCGATAATGAAAAGAAAAGATGGCGGGTTTTGGGACTCACCGAACCAGAAGAGGCCAAAGGCTCCTATCAAGATCATTTCTTCCTGGTCTTGTGTGAAAACTTGGCCATTTCTGCGATGATGGGCAACGATACTGGAGGGGTGAGGAATCAGTTACTGTAACTCGGTGCCCCCTCGCTCCAAGGGGTGGGGAAAAAATCCCAGGGACCAAGGAGCGCGTGATCCCAAGACTTACAACACCATCAAAGAACCGATGGCCAGAATCGCAACTGCGCTCTGTGCCAGCGTGAACGCTCCTGAGCCATTTGGCAGGGCGTCGGTCATGTGTTCGCACTAGCGCATAACCAGCCGAGGACGTTCACATACGCATGTTCGAAGGGAACGTCCACATGAGGAACGTCCCAGTGAGGAAAGATGCGACTCCTAACGATGGTCGTTCTCAGAAGGAACGTTGTTCTGCGAGTAAACAACTCACCAGCTCCAACTGATCGGCGGAGATTACCTGTAAACAAAGACATCGTAGGGAAAAGAGATTTTGCACTCTGCGACGGCGCAAAAAGGTTGTTATATAAGGCTGGATGCAGCAGAGGCACAGACGTTATCCAATCACTGCTTTGATGGCACACATGAGGCCTCCACGCGACTTGTGCATGATGATCCGTCGTATTCTAAACGTAAACAGCGTGTTCTACAGCAAGTGATATGTACTCTCGACACAGGTTTTTGGAATGCACGAGTCTGAAGCAAGATTCTGAGTCCTTTCACAATGACAATGTGTTATGCGTCACAATGCCAGGTCTTTGTTCGATCCTAGGAGGTTCCCCGTTGGCACCAGGCCAGATGATAATCGAGTGTCCGGGCTGATGTTGAACGACCCCTCCATTTCCCAACATCTGAGGACCTCCAACCATAGGCCCTTGGTTCTGAAATTCAGCACCCGGATATGGTGGATAGAAGGGTTGCCCGGGATATCCTGGGTATTCTCCAAACCAGGGCAGGTCGTAGATGTCCTCATACCAGATTTCCGGCCATCCCAGAACTTGAGACCTGTTGGCTAGCGCGATTACAAATATCAGGAAAAACATTACTGTCTCTCATCAGCGCGGGACAAGCGGAAGAGAGATGATGGGACAGACGGATGATGAAGATGGACCATGAAACGGCTTCTAAAGTCTTGGCCTCGTAACAGAATGCCTTTGAAGAAACTGAGCGAGTTCTTTATGAGCACCCATGGAACAGCTAGTAGAGACGGCTACGCACTAGTGCCATGCTTCGTCTGCGTCCTGGAAGATCCAAGCGAGTAGCAATCCGCTGGCCCGTTGATATCACTACATCCCAGTTAACCCTAACGTCGGGCAGGGAAGCCATATTAACCAACCTTGTCCATGCTGACAAAGCTTTCGAGGGATCAGCACCGGTCAACGCATACACACAGATATTGAACTTGCCGAGCCATGATATCGTCATAATGAAAAGGAAAAGCGCATCTATCCACGGTCGAGAGTCGTACAGCCTATATAGGATGCATCCATTTAGGGACGGAGAGCGGGAAGCGGGAGAGACCCCGCGGAGGAAAGGGCCTACAGCGTGATAAGCACGGCGATAGTGACTGAAGGCGCCACCAGAGAATATATGGTGTAGGAAACTATTGAGGAATAGTCAATCCGCTTGGTACGTGTGTCGGTGATTGCAAGGCTACTGACATCGTGTGTGTGGTAAAAATTGGCTGGCGAAATAACTTGCAATCCCTAGCACGCCACCGGCCAAGATGAGCACCGTGACTCGAAAAGCGTGTTCAGCCTCGACCACCCTCTAAGCTGCTCCCGTGAAGGGATCGGAAAACGCTCACCATAGCCGAAGGCCCGCAGGTTTCTGAATAAAATCGTCATTTGACGATTAAAAAAACTAGGGACTAGGGGTTTATGACAGGGAAGCAGGGCAAAGAAGATTGGAGGAGAAGAGATGAAAGTGGTGCTGTCCGCACGTTACAAAGAGCATGGCATACGGTCGAACACGAAGCCGCCATCCTGTTGTGCCGCCGCGGCCGTTTACGGGATGACGCGCGCCTGCAATTCTCAACTTCAACGTAACGATCACGTGACTCTATTGTCTTTTCCGTCTATAGCAATACGAATGAATTTATAAACCCAATATATAACTACTTCTACCTATACAAATAGTACAGCGCCGTGCATTTCACGCGTAAATCCGTTGTGTGACGTGTTGGGCATGAACGATAGATAGCTTCTTCTTCTTCTTTTTCACCTCCTGGGTGATGCATCTCGGCGGTAATAGTCAGGCCTGTAGCGGTCAGTGGTGCGTGATCGCGGCTCCCTCCGGTCTGGAATGTAGGCCGTCTGGGGCTGACGACTCTGTGAAGGGCGACGCGGTTGTGTGCGCTTCTCGCTGACGTGTCGCCTCGGCGCAGCCGCAGTTGCTGGCGGTTTGGATTGCGAGCGAGAACGACGCGCGGTGACGGGTGCTGGCAAATTGCTGGCCTTCTTGGACTCGTGACCTGACCAGTCATAAGCATTGGCAGGCGAAAACCAGACTTCTTTGTGACCCTTCGAGTGGTGCTTGATGGCAAGGCTAAACAGGAGCAACAGTAATACCAAAACTGCAACCAAACACCAAGTTAACGGGCGCGGATCCCAGATGGAAAAATGGGAAAGAAGCACGCACGAAGGATGGCACTAATTATAGAAAAAGCTTCCAAGACTCGGTACTGTGCTTGGTAAGTTTCTGTCGAGACTGCACAGTCTCAGCATGGAGGTTCAGACAAGATGGCGCGCGAAGATACTCACAGCCACCATCAATTGGTGTAAGGTCACTTGCTGAGACGAAGCACTCCACATTCGCCGTTTCGGAATCGGAGGATGCCAAGAACGCGGCAAGTGCTACGTAACGTTGAGGCAAGCGATAGAATCACGCCAAGATGACGACGCACCGATCCAGAATGTGCCCATGAGGCCCAAGCAGCCAAGCTCAATTCGGGTTGACACCGGGTTCATGTTGCGTCTCAGGCTAAATGCGGAACTGAACAACCGGGTCTAAGGTTTGCTTCTAGACATTCGGAGATACGGTAGACTCACAGTACAAGAATGATGGCAAGGGTTGCTGAGGATACGAAAATTGCGAATGGTACAAAACGAGCTGCCGAGCAGGGTCAGTACTCGGCTGTCGGGGTCGGCCATGCGTGTAGGACTCACTGAGATCGGAGGCGCTAAGCACGCTCAGAAAGTGTGCCGCGATAGCTAAGCAAATAATACTGCATAGGAATACAGAGGCTATCATGGGAAAAAATTTGTTGATCGACAGTGGCACGAGTAGATGAGGGGAAAGCGCACAATAAACAGTAGTTCGAATGATGTTAAAGGTTGAGAACATTGCGCTCGGTGCCCGCAGAAACGCAAAACGACGATGAGGACGAGATGGGGTAGTACGATGGGAATGAGAAGGGTGTCTGTGGGCGGGACGAGATGAAGAGCGCATCTTGAAATAGGAAGAGGACAATGAGTTAGATCGAAAGGGCGTTGTTGTCGTGAGGCGGAAGTGTGGTCGTGTGTCTAATCGTAGAATGTGCGAATTGTGAGGGAGGACACACGAGGGATGTGGTTGGCAGATGGCCGCACGCTTTTATGGGCGGAAAATTGAGCACGCCTAACAACACGTGGAAGTGAGGGGTGCTTTAGGGTGCATTCTGGGGTTAACGCGGCACTATGACAATGTTCCCCCCGTTTACGACATTGCCTCGAGGGCGGGATGTGATGGCCGGACAGGCGCCGAGTGCTCGGTAATATCATTATCTTATCTGCAGTTTGGTAAATCTATTGCCTCGGACTTGAACTGAGGGGACACGCAAGCGATGATTACACATGGCAGTAACATTACACGATACCATAAATTGATGTTACGACTAGTCCCTACGCCCGAGTTTATGGTACAAGTGCTGGAAATGCGAATGACTGCGCTGGCATGAGACAATGTGTGATACAGTCACAGTACAAAAAATTATATGCCACCACAAATGGCACCAATAATTAAAATGATTGCATGGTTCGGACAATCATATTTTGATCTGTCGAGGAGGCGAGAGGTCAGGAACAGCATGCTCCGCGCCGGCGGAGCTATGCAGAGATAACAACACAGCCACGTTGTTATCCGAGTCAAGGACGTTGTGTAGAGAGCACTCCGCGATATGGCAGACCTGATAACAGGTTAGAAGTCAATGGGCGGATAGGCGGGGGACAGACGTACTCGACTGTAGCCGCCGGGTGCCACCGAACTCCGTGCTCTTGCAATGATATTATGGATGGCATCGTACGAGTAACGGCGTCTAGACGTTATGCTGTAAGCAAGTGGTCTTATCAAGCATACAGTCCACTCACAGGACGTTTTCAAGTTCCCTTCTGGTGCGAGGGTAGAATACCAGGTCTGCACCAGTGAGATAGCGACTCAAGGCCTGGTAGGATGCGCAACCAGCGATGAGGGTCTCATTGAGGGATGGGTGTTCCATGTCCCATGATACAGTGCTCTCGCTGTGGGAAGAAGTCATTCGCGAGCGCGGATAGGCATTAGTATCGACACTAACGTGACGAGGGAGTGAGCCTGAGCTTCGGGGGAATGAGGGGCAAGAAAGCGGTCCATTGGGGGAGGACGGGTAAGAGACAAGGTCTGGGCACAAGGGGCGAGAGTTGGGTGCCACAGGTCTGAGTGTATTTATATATATAGGGTGTAGGGTTTATTGTAGTGATGGAAGAGCACAGCTAGACGCGGCTTGTAATCTGACACAGGGAAATGACGGTAAGGGGCGCGAACAAAGTGACGAACGTGAGTCGCAAAGAAGAAGTTGAGTCAGTTTTATTAGCAAGGACCCCGGATTTCGCACGTTCGACCGATCTCTCGGGACTAAAGTGCCGAGCCACACCCGGTCAGGAGATTTCCGTGATAAGTATATTATGATAACTAACTTAACTCTAACTTAGTCCCCTTAAATAACTGCGGTCCCGGGGGCGCCGCATGCCAACTGCTGTCCAACCCTTAACCACATGTTATAACCACATGTTAGGGTACTGAATGCATGATGCTGTCAAATTCCGGTGCTCAGAACGCTTCAGCATGTTCTCCCTTGCTGTCCTCGTCCCTTGGCTGCCTTGCCTGGTTCAGGTTTTTTCTCAGCCTATCCAACAGCCTTTTTCCGGTATGTCATGGTGTATTACTGCAAACAGAGCTGATCCTTGATCCCCGGATCAGTCCGACCATCATCACCTAAGCTACATGGACGCTTTCTTCACATAACAGACATGCATCCCGACCCCCACTATATAGCTGGTGCGTCAGAGTCTTCGGCATGCCACAGGAAAAAACCTCGGAAGGAGAAAGCGCGCTCCGGGTACTATGGAACTCCATTCGGGTTTGCCATGCAGTCAGCCCATGGAAACCGCGGCTAACAAATAGGCTTCAGTGACTGTGACTCGCCCTTGAGATTGACGAATCTAACCCTCGACTTCTTGGACAAGAATTGGGCCTCCGAGATCGACTTCGTGGTCTGTACGTCCGTCAGTTATCCCGTGTCTAGACTACTTCGAAAGTGTTTTGCTCTTAGGGACCGGTGATAATGCTCGGTAAGGGGGTACCTGTAGAAGTCTTTCAGGCAGCAGTCTCATCGAGCGTTGTCCTTGCAAGTCACGATAATGACCGCAAAATCCCGCGAACACCGAAGGAGATTTTTGACCTCAATAGCATGCTTGCGAGGGAAATGGAGAATATCTTTATCAAGAAAGGTATCCCCGTTGTACCCAGCTTGGGTGAGTTTACAAACATTTATGTCGGGAGTGTCTTTCTCAGTTATATTTGCGTTGGCTACAGGCAATAATGATATATGGCGTAGGTGCTTTCACCTCAACACGATGCGTCTCAGCTGATATTCCGGCCTTATATAGCACATGTAAGCTATACGTTCCACCAGTGCACGTAGTGTTCTGATACAATGATCTTGCAGAACATTCTTCCCGCAGGCTAGCTAGCAACTTCCAGCCCTGTAGCTTATACCGCTAATATCCTTTCAGGGCCTAATGATATTATCGACCACTTTTCTTCGTAAGGCGTGGCCCTTGCGTGGACTTGCCTACCACTCATATTTATGTCTTTCTCATCAGGATATGGAGCGCTTTCGTTCCCTTGTCATCCTATCAGGTGTTTCGACGAGGAGCGTATTACGCTGTCGAAGTAATTTCGGGCGAGGTCGCCGTTATTAGTTTGAATACCATGTATTTTTATGACTCGAACAAAGGCAGGTGCTCTTGTCCACTGATGTTTTGGTGATGTTTTGCTAATGTTCTGCAAATAGCCGTTGGAGGATGCGAGTATCGTGAACCTGATGACCCAGGGAACCTCGAGTTTGATTGGCTTGAAGTCCAGTTGAAAGTCTTCCGACAGCGGGGAATGCAGGTGCCCTGCACGATTATTTCGTCCGGGGTCTTTTCTAACCGTCTTCACAGGTCTGGATAACTGGGCACGTACCACCGTCTCCAGGGAATTACTTCCCGGAATGTGTTAGTACCCCTGGCAACATTGCCTATTGATTCCAGTCTAATGATTGCTTTCGTGAGAAGTATGTTCGTTATGTGGAACTGTCCCTTCGGTTCCAAGACACAATTCTTGGGCACCTATTTGGGGTGAGTGAGCGTGGCTAGGTGAGGCGATGATCACTGATGATTGTCTCAAAGCATATGAATAACGATCACGTATGTAACATCATCTCGCCCGATCTCCCCGTGGTGTCTGATGTCAAGTACCCAGTTCTTCCTATTGGAAGCTGGTGACTTAGAGTTTCCATCTAAATCAGATCTGGCACCTGCCAGCGACACAGTCGAGTCGGAGGGACATGATGGGTTATATGACAGTCTCATTAATGACTTTGGCGACCTCCCGAAGAAAGGAAAGACAGACCATGACAACTACGGTGTGGTCAACATCTCCCCTTCGGTGGTTCCGAATCCATACCTCCCATCGTTCCGTATTTACACCTACAACATCACAAATAATAGGAACGACGTGAAAAAGAAGAAACGAAAGCACGGACACCGACGAGGGGCGGGAGATAAGGTCAAACTATGTAAGAAGAAGAAGTACAAGAACTCTTGGAGGTGCAAATTGGATAAGGCGTGGCACTCCGACCCCGACGCACCGAGCCGGATGAACACGCTTTGGTCTCCGCTGGGATATGCCCAGGTATGTGGATTGGCAAGTTTGGTAGAGAATTGATGTGACGGGAGGGGGTCAGTACTATTTACCGGAGGATCGTCTCCTTAACAGGACGAAGAAGCCGAAATTCAAACTGGAATATTTGACGCACAGGTTGGGGGCACTGCATCCTGGTGATGTGGAGAGAAGAGACGAGTTTCGATACCCGATACCACTGAAACAGCTTCCAAAGTCTATACGCGAGGGAAATGGGACATCGACATCGTCCAAATTTGCGCCGTACGGGATGGAGGACCTGACGATACCATCGTGGGTGGGACTGGCACGACGATTGGGAGACCCGTCGCGGAAGAAGCTCCGGAGGCGGTTCAAACGGTACATGTACATGGGAGAAAAATCGTGATTGCGGAACTGGAATATGATGGATCAGATTCTGTGAGAACAGGGGATGCGGTACGGGGGGAGGGCCATAAAGAGCCGGGTTGCCTTGACCACGAACAAACCGACAAATTGCATTTCCTCCCTTTACTGTACCTACTATAGTGCCCCCTTCCTCGCTTGTCTATCTTTCTTGTCCCTCCCCATTTGGCAGGGACAGATTCTCAAATATATCCCTCTGACAAGGGGCTGTGCGTCCCTCTGTCCTGACCGTGTGCGCACTTTGCCCTTTCTCTTTTCTTTTCCCCTCGCCCTTGTGTGTCGCCCTCCTTTACATCCCTTCCCTTCCCTCTCTCCCCTTCCCTTTGCACAGAATCCACGTCCCGTTCATCGTCTTCCGGCTGGTCCGCATTTAGACCCACGAGCGGCGTCCACTGTCCTTTACTTGACCACAGCCACCTTGCCATTTTTTCTCTCGCGTATTTCCCCCACTAATTTGGATGGCCACCGCTGTCAATTTTCATTCCATGGCCTCGAATCTGCCTCTTGATTTTATGCCCATGCATCACACCCATTCTCGTTCAAACTCTGTCTCATCCTCACCTAATTCCAGGCCCCAGTCTTCCCAGGGTGGGGTTTTGCGCACCGTAGGGCCGCTTTCTGCCGAGGATCTTTTTCGCGCTTCCTATCAACCTCGACAGAACCCCGACCCCCACGCACGCTACTCCCTTTCTTCTACTGATCTTATTTCCCCCGCGGACTCTCCCCCAAATCACAACCTCACAAATCCAGCCCTGAAGAGCCACATTCGCGCTTCCCACATTCGGGCCAGGGCTGCTGCCTCTCCCTATCCCCGGGATGCAGACAGTGTTCACTCGTCCTCAAGTGAGACGGAAGACCCCTCCATGTTCCTCCCTGCAAGCTCCCCTGCAGACTATCCCTCACTGTTCACCGGCGGCCCCATCGTTTCCAGCCAGGACGCAGTCCATGCCACCGGCGCATTTGGACGTATGACGCTCAGCCCCGACCATACCCTCGAGAAGCTCGCTGCCAATGTTCGCGCCGCCACGACAACGAGCGCATCTGACCGCGCAAAACAGATCTTTGTTCAGGCTTGGTAAGCTCCCCACTGGCGCTCCTGTTTCAGGTAGATCCGAATATATTGCAGGTTAACAGCAAATTATGCCCCTTACCCTGATGGAAATGTTCCCCGCCAAGGATTGTATTTCTCTTACCGAAGAGTTTGCGATCAGTATGGAATCCCTCACATCAACACTGCCACCCTGGGCAAGGCCATCAGGCTCTGCTTTCCCACGATCAAAACAAGGCGCTTGGGTGTGAGAGGGAATAGCAAATACCACTGTGAGTCCATCAATTGTTGAATCGCTGTTCCTAAGCCTCAACTTGCCATACAGATTGCGGCATTCGCCCGGCCACCTCTGCAGAAGCCGAATGGCTGCAAGACTACATCAGGAAGTCTAACAACAACGCCGCACAGCAATCTGTCAATGCCGCTCGCCTTGCCAGCGAACAAGCTGAAGCTTCGCTACGAGGAGAGGAACGTTCCGACGAAGACGAAGAAGAGGACTCGGAGGGTGCAAGCTCCGGTAATGCGTCGAAACGAAACTCCCTGGTGCTGAACAATGGTGTCAAGAGCCCGAACTTGTACTCTGAGGACCTCGTGGAGAAGACGCCCACAGCTGCCACCATTCTTGCGCAAGCGCAAGCGGCCCCCAGGGCTGGTTCCTTCCCCCCGCAGGCCCCGATGAGGCGGCATGTAGGTCAAGACGGGGCAGTATCCATGCAGTCTCACTCCGCATCAACTGTCGCATCTGGTTCTTATCCGCCGTCTCAGCAGTCCGCGTCCGTCCGTCAAATACCCCACTTCCCGTCCATTGAGGAGGCCCTTGGTTCCAGTTCTTCCGCATCAACCCACAGCGTTGCTGCGCGTGAGCTGTGGGGTTGGTTCATGGACCACTTGGATGCATTGCTGGACAGCGTCCGCTTTTTGCGATTTGACCAGTTTGAGTTGCATATTCGATCGTTTTGGACTAATTTGAGCGGCAATCATCGGGAGGTGGCTCACGCCCCGGCGATCGCTGGCCTGATGGCAAAGGGTGACGCAATTGTCTATGATGTGCGCCACCATCACGGATATTAGCTTGGTCATTTACTAACCTAAGATCATTCAGGAAATTTTGGAACAGTTACGATCGCAATTGCTCTCATCCATTCCGGCTGCCTCGTTAGGGAGTCTTCGTCAGCTGGCAGACAAGATGGAGAAAATTCTCCTTGTGTCCCTTGAAGGTTACGGAAATACTTTTGTGGAACCCAAAGTCGAGTTGGGTGCACGTTTTGGTCATCTTGTCTGTAAGTTGTGTGTTGCTATCAGACTCGCTCTTTCCCGTTGACATCTGTCAGTGCGATTCCTCGACATCTACCAGGTCACTCAGGCTTTGAATAGCGTCCTCACGAATCAAAAGCAGCTCGCAGATATGCGCCGCTCCTGGGAAAAGATCAATTTCGAGTCTGTAAGAAACCAGTCGGCGCTCGTCTGCAATTGCAGGCACGAAGACCTCATTCAATTGTTGGAGGTCGAATTTCGAGGTTTGATGGATAGTCTGGCTAAAAGCGCTGAACCTGTGCGAGATGTAATGGCATGGGCGGACAAGTGCTGTGAGCGGCTGATGAGCGCTGGCTCGGGTCCAGAGGACAGAGGTACAATGAGTTCACGCAGCGTCCTGATCCGATGGGGATATGTGACAAGCCAAGTCATGAGGGATCTTGTGCGACACCTTTTTCCGTCGTTAATTTCTTTGCTGACTGTCGATTCTGTAGACGATTCGCAGCGATCCGACCTTCGGTGCATACCAGATCCTGAAACTATTCTTAGAGTACGTATCCAGCTGGTTGCCGCAGAGATTGACCTAATCGCTTGCCCCTACAGTGACTGGATTGCGTTGAACGTCTTGCGAAATGTTGCGCTTTCGACGACATCTGTTGCCGCGTCTGTGGAACCTGTCATGCATCAGCATTTCATCACCCTCTCTCCTATGATCGGGCAGGACTCCTTCGGTAGCAATCAGCCGGCTCATCTTATGAATCACACACCGACAACGTCGAGCATGCTTGCTGCACTGCAACAAGACTCATACCCTCCCGGTCCCCTCGATCCGTCATCGTCAGGTTTCGGGCCCGACAACTATGGCCTACCTCCCTTCATGGATACTTCGGGAGCGCAAGACGACACTCTTGGAGGTGTACACCCAGGAGGCTTGTCATTTCCTGACTACGTAACCAACTCTGGGAGCACTTTTGATGTCACATTCACACCACAGGACCTGGGTATCGGTTCGAGCGGAGAACAGGGATCAGAGGGAGAGGTCGTCAAAACAGAAGGCTGAGTTGTCTCTGGTCTCGGGATCAGTCCAAGGCCACTTTTTGCCATGAGTTCTTGTCAGGAGTTTCTTATCATACTTGCCGTGCCTGTGAGCCTAGAGTTACTGGGCTATAGTATTACAGTACCGTTCGTACTTGCTGCTCTCATCTTTGTTTAGTATTTATCTCCCCCGTCACCGTGCTCTGTATTCTCAAATTCACAACTTGTCACCCTGGCGCGTATCGTCTTCGCTGTTGCCTCCCTCGACCTCATCAATGCCCCAGAGTACGTCGCCCTTGACCCGCCAATCTTGCGAGTGCTGATACGATTCCGTCGTTCTGGTAACCAGGGACGATTGGCATCGAAGAAGGTAGTCTGATAATGACATGCCACCTCAGATACCCTTTTAATTATGTTGGGCTACGTCTCCGCGCTTTTACCACTTACTTGGTTTTCCTTCCGTTCACTTTCAGATAGGGTTGACAAGAGTGTACGATATAAAAATAACAGTGTGTTCGACTTTGAATCCTACATCACGCAAGGGCACAGCGCCCTTTTGACACGAACACTGCACATGCTTCTTCGGGTGAGATTCTCATTTCGTGTCATACGCCGCGAAAGGGTGCCAGTGTGCATGCACATCGAGATGATAGCTCCCCGCTCCGTCCTTAGGTATAAGCCGAAGCGCCTTTTGGATATATTGCGTCGTCGCGATGGGCAACGCAGGCCTTTCATGCCTCGGTTCTCGACTCTCGATTGAATTCCTGCATCGCTGTATATGGTTCTGATAGATGATCTCGACTCACGTAAGATATACTACATACGATGGGCTTCTGATGTATCGTCCACCGTTGCTAAGCTAATGAAAGTGCCACTGCCGAGCCGGGCCCGAGTGCGCTTGTCACTGACTGTGCCCAGCAAGCGTGAAGGGCTTGTAGCCGAAAAACATTGTTTGAAAGTGGCTGAGCTGAGAAACTCGGTGGACTAGAAAGTGCGAATGAATGCTTGTTTATTATCAAGTAGAATATCGATATTGCGGGTACCCCGTCCGATAACCTTCCAACGGATAAGATGCGATCAAACGCGCGGTACTCGGAATTAACGACGATGGCCAATCTCACGTTCCACGTCGCCGCCGCAATGCTGGATTAGGTTTAACGATAAGGGGTGCCCATCCTCATCCTCATCCCCGTCCACGTCCGCGTCCGCGTCCCAAGAACCCCCAAAGTCCACGTCACGTCATGACTCCTCCGCCTCCTGCACCTCCTCGGGCTGCCCGGTTTCACCATCCGACAATCGCTCGTCAGTCGTAGCCTGTGCATCTGCGGGACCCTTATTGGGCCAGTCGTCAAGCAACGCACCGCCGCTGTCCCCTTTACCCTTCGTGAGGCGCTGAATCTCGGCTTCGGCCTTTGCGATCGCCTCAGCTGTCTCACGAGCTTGGTTCGCCTCGTACCACGCCTTCTTCGTCTTCAGATCCTCGACCACGCGGGGTACGTCGGCCTGGGAGGACGGCGGGGGGATGGACAGCGAGAGGAGGGCGGAGAGTGTGCCGAATGGAACGTTGACCGTGGATGATGAACTCGGCGTCGCCTCAGCAGGAGCGCCGCCGTCAGCCTTGTGGCCTTTCTTGCTCTTGCTCTTGCCTTTTCCACCGACAAAGTAGGCCTCCTCTTCCTCCCCCTTCTTCTTGCGAGGAACAAAGGTATTAGGGGCTGCTTCTACCTGCCGGATTTCCAGCGTTGGTTCCGTGAACAACGTGGCCTTCGCACTCGATACGACCGCCGTCGATGACTTGCCGGAAAAGTAGTCAATTAGCGTTTGACAGTCCTCGATCTGTACTTGGAAAGCAGGCTGAGACGCCTCTTCCCGCAGTTGGATAATGCGAGCCTGCCGCTTCTCCTCCTCCTCCGCTTCCTTTTGCGCACGCCGCCGTTCAGCACGCCGAGCCCGGTCCTCGTTAAGTTTTACGTAGTACCGGTCATTAGCCTCGCGGAACCGTGCAGTTGACTCGCGTCGCTCAGAGAAGAGTCCGTCAACCTGTTGTTGCAGCGTATTTCGCTCCTCAAACAGCTGCGAGCGGTTTGCATAAACTTCGTCTTCTTCCTTCTTAATCTCGTCCAACTCAGCCTTGATGGCGTCGTACCGCTCAGAGATGGCCTTGGCCTCGGGATCATCAAGCTGCTTCTTGAGTTCGTCCACGGCCGCAGAATCTGCGTCAATTGCGTCGGAATCGGCTTGGAAGCTCTCAACTGTCCTGCGGATGCGCTTGGTTTGACTGATCTCCTGGAGCGCACGCTTCTCGTCTGCAAGCTTAAGGGTGCCAGAGTCCACCTGCTTCTCGAGATTTCTAAAAATTCGTACTTAGAACGTGGTACAAAGAGGAATGAAGAAAACGTGCCTGATGTGTACGTCCACATCCTCGACCGTTCTGAATTTTGCTTTGTCCTTGGAAGCCTGAAGGTCCTTTTTCTAAGAAATGATGTTGGTGGTGTAAGAGTGAGAAGAAAGGTGGTTGGACAGATGTGCCTACCCTCTTTTGAATCCCATCCTGAAGTGTCTTCATTTGTTCGAAAATTTTACTGCGAGACGTCTTGTTGCCGGACTGCTGGGAGCGCAGTTCGTCCAGCTGAGCACGAAGGGCATTTCGCTTCTCATTTCCTTGGCCTCCTCTGGTGGCCAGAGATATCTTCTCTTTCACGGCAGTCTAGGCGTTGTTTGAAATGAAAGTTGGAAGGCATAGACGCGAGACGTGACGTACCAACTTCTCATGCACCCCGTCGATCTCAGCCTTTATCCTTTGCTGCTCAGCATCGTATGCAGCCTTGTCCGGTTTGCCTGAGGATGATGGGATGGAGGCTAGCACTGGCGCGCTTGGTACAAGAGTAGAATTGTCTTGGGCAGTGGGTCCCTTGGACGGTTTGGTACCGTTGGCAGCAGACTTGGCTTTTGGTCCGGACATGACAGTGAAGCGAGCGAAAAAAAGGTAGAAGTGTAGTGTTCGTTGTTCGGTTTAAAAAGTATTCGTGAGAATGATCGACAACTGCCTCGCACTGCATTCGCTAAGTTATGTTTTATCCAACGGGAGACTAAAATACAACCCGTTGGTCTAGCTTGGACACCTCCTTATAACACTCATCGTAGAGCTCCTTGTAGTCTCCCTTATCATCATCTCCTGCCTTACTCTTATTCCCCCGCTTCGAATCCGGGCATATCATCACGCAGCTTGTTGGGCGTTTGGTGGAACTCGCATGGCCCAATTCTTCTTTTGATGGGATGAAAATATACGGAATTTGTGCTTCCTCGCTCAAAACAGGGAGGTGTGAGACGATGTCAATTGGCGTGATGTCCGCAGCGAGAACCAATAATCTGTTACACGCATTAGTTGGCAAACGCATTCCTCAACGGACAGAAAAAGATCCTTTGCACACCCTTTCTCTCCCTTGCGGATGGCCTTCGCAACTTCTTTCACTCCTCGCTTGACCTGACGGGCTTTCGAAGCTGCTCAAGGCAATGAACTACGTTCGGCCTGTAATAACGATACCAAACCCACCCCTTTTGATTGTTTTCTGAAGCTTTTTCAGGAGCTTCTTTTGAGCGAGAGGATGCGCTATTGGTGACAGATCCTCTACAGGTATCACAATTTCATGCTCTTCTTTCTTTGGAGACTTCACTGTCTTGTTCCTTGCATTACTTTACTCCTTCAGACAAGCATAATGACCACTTACCTTCATCTCAGCATCCTCCTCGGCTTCTGCAGGGACTGCATCAGAGGCATGTCGTTTCTTTTTCTCGGACTTGTCTTTAGCCATGAGTCCAGAGTCAAAGCTCCCACTGATTCGTATTCGCGCGTTGTCGTGCACGTGACCTACAGACGATGTACGTACGCGACACGACTGTCTGCGGAGGGGATTCTCGCGAGATTAACTTATCCTCTCGAGCTCTAGGCCTGACATTCACTGCTCTCTTCTCAGGATGTCCAATTAATCTGTTCATTTCCTGCCCGTGTCAGAAAACGACTCCCCTGTGTCTTTGACTCATCCCAGCCCTAAGATCCGCGTGCATCCGTGTGCATGATATTTAAAATAGCGAGCCTGGCGACTCGTGCTGGCGGCGTTCATATCTCTGAGTCATATTATGCCCTACTGTTGGCTTGTAGTCTCAAACGGAGAACGGAAGTGTGTCAGTGATTAATTCTTGAGGGGTGGAAACCACTACAGTAGGCCTTCCACAAGGTATCATCGAGCTAGATGCTGACATCGTTGCCCTAGTCAACGGGGTGTATAGAGTCGCAGACGGCAGCCATCTGAGGTGCCAATTGAGGTAAGTACGTGAACGGCGGAAGGGTCCAGACAGGGATGTGGTTGGCACGGCGCAGCTGCATCTAGCCTTCGTTGACTGTAGTGCCGCAAGGCATGGAGTCCCCGTTTCAAGAGAAGTGCATGTGTTTCCCATCCGATTACCCCCTAATGGAAAGAAACTTGCGCTATGGAACGCTGTTTCCACGCGGTTCCAGGCTGTGTACATTCAAACTTGGTCTGGTCGTCACGTTTCACGTTGCCTTTGTGATTGCCAGCCTTGCTCCGAAGTGAAGTGAAGTGCATTATGCCCAGAATTCACTCCAAGGTTACTACCGATCTCCCTCGGAAGCTGGGCCCCGTGAAAAGTTATCTGTAATTGGTGACTCAACGAACGTCATTGGCTCAGCATGTATTCAATTCAATTCTTTCTTACCCATCCGCTTCCTCTCCTTCTGCCGCTGCAACGGCTACACCTCTCAGAAGTCTCAGCCATACCCACGCTGGTCCACGAGGTTCAATATCATACCACCAGTTAAGTGCGATCGATAAGCCAGATTGTCGGACATGGTGCCACCAACCGGCTGGAAGATACAACGTTTCCCCTGCCTCGACTCGAATTATTATAGGGTGTGATGTTTCTGGTAGAGATCCGGGTTGTTCGGGGTGTAATATCGATGACCAACGCACTGGTGGTATTGTAGAGGGTGAAGGTTTCAGGAGCAGGGGGGAACCTTCCGACTCCCGCCCATATGTCGCATGAGGATACATGCGCTCTAGATGCAATGTTGAGCATTGCAAGCCAGTTGGCATGATTTTCCAAGGGTCAAACCTTTCAGGCACCAGCTTTCAGTGGGTGGAAGGAGTAGAAACGTCTTAGACCCTCTTGCGACGTGATATATATTCTCGTACGGGTCTGTTTGTGTCATCAAGAGATATCCTCAGACAGATGGCGAAGACGAACGAACCACTGTGGATACTAGTGACGCTTCTACTGTCACCGATCCAAAGATTGACTGCGTCCGGGCATCTACCCAGTGCCTCACTACACCATGGAACTTCTGCAGGGACATCGCCTCTGAGATTGACTAGTTCGCAACCGCCCTCTGTGTCTCCTGGGGTAAAATAGCTGGAAGGGTATAGATTGCCATTTTGCGACTGGAGATAATAGATATCCCCCTCATGGTTATTACTGCCGCCTGGAGACAAGTCATTGGGCAGTATTCGCCGTTCTGCTTCAACCTCTTACTGGGTGATTCCAGACTCGAGAGAAGAGATCTCATGGTCAAATTTTGATAATGCGGCTCAGCGAAGTACCGCTTTCCATCAGAATTGTGGGTGACTGCATCGGCATACCTGACAATAATCGAGTGATAAGGGTGATAGTCTTTCATATAAGCACTGAAGTACCCATTCGGCGTAGCAGCGACGGAAAGGGGGCGCTCTCCCATGGTGTCTATGAGATATTGGTCCGACCAGCGTTGTAAGCTAGGAATCACATAGCCTGCGGTCATTGCCGTTTCATGCAGAGTCAATAACTATAGCCATCAAATTTACCCTTTATTAGAACAGGTCGGGATATGTGGCAAATCCTAGAAAATTCAACAGGAGATGGTGGAGACTCGAGGATGTCATAATGACCGCCATTTAACCCTAAGTTTAGAGATGTATTCCGCAACCACACACATTTGTACGTCCACGTACCATAGTACTCTGCCGATATCCACCGCAAGGTGTCAGACGGGACACTGGGCAGATCTTCCGAGAGACCGTCCATCCAGTTGGTCGTGTCGCTATTGTGACGGGTTTGGAATGATTGTGACGCGACGCGACTAGAACCGGACGCGCCCACGTTATTCCGTTCCGTGCACGCGCATTGCATCTTTGCTCCCTCGGCCCATCTCACTCTTCCAAGCGTCAGCAGCTCAATGAGCGATCTCGGGAGACGTGTCCCCAAAAAGAAAAGGGATGCAAGTAAGGTGGGTGGTGCCCACTCATCAAGTTCTGATTCCGGACTAAATATGCCGCTGCTCAAATTTCAGAATCATTTCAAGCAACGAACATTATTGGACCACTTCTTGGTTATAAGACAACAGACTCCTGCACCGACTCTTTCTAAGCCAGATGATCCGAGGGATGCCGAACCAGAGTCTCAAACCGACGTGGAGCAAACGAGCACAGTGTGCAGTCCAGGCGCCTCACATTTACCGGAGCTGTTATCTGTGGAACACCCAGATGATGTGGTTCATATCGCGTCTTCTCCCCCCAGCTTCAGCCAGAGCACTGCAGACGTTAATATCGGTGCGCTTGTATTGCATTTGCACTTCCTTCTCTGATATAGTGCGCAGGACAGAGCCAGGAGGGGTGCTCTCTAGACCCGGAACTCGTTCCCCCCTCTAGTCCTTATGACCCAAGTTCCGCTGCCGACTCTCCTCTGACTGATGTCGGTCTAGTCGTCATTTCAGACTCCCCGGAGTCTGGATCGGTGTCCTCAGCATCATCTCCGGCTTCTCTAAGGGACGTCATTGATCTCTCTACGGAGCAAGGAACGGCAAAATCGCCTATAGTCATTGAGGGGTCACCCATTTGCGAATTTCCATCTCGAACAATACCATGGCACATTCCTTTCCAACCTTTACCTCTTGGAAAACCGAAGCAGCTGAAGCACAATTCTCCTGATGCTCCGTTTCCCAATGCTTCTACACAACATATACGAGACTCTGTTATGATGGTTCAGGCGACTCCTACTAGTCCGGTTCGCCGACGGCGGAGAACAAGTCAATCCCCCCTTGATTCCAATCTATATTTACCACTTAATGAAGTACTAAATGTCGACAACATTTCAAACGAGCTAGCCGGATCCCATCACCGCGTTCGATCCTCTGAACATCAGGCAGATGGGGATGCCATTTTGATCCGCCGTGACGATCTCCATCCCGCTATCTCCTCTATCTTTGGACTCGCTTCCGAGCTTCAATCTGTGAAGGAAACTTCTCAGCAGCACTGGAACCAGAAGTGGCGCCCACGTCGAGCAGAGCACATCCTTGGAAACGGGCGGAATGCATGTTATCTGCGTGAATGGATGCACGCTTTGCGACTGCATTTCGATAGTGGGTCTTCGTCTACCATCAAAGATACCAAGTCTAGAAGAAATCACAAAAAGAGAAAGCGCCGAGGGAAGCGCCCTGAAGTCGTCCGCGAAGTAACAAGAAAGCGGAAGAAAGCAGGAGACTTGGATGGTTGGTTAGTTGGGGATGACGACGACGACGACGGGGACGACAATCTTAACGAAGAGTACGATGGCTTGGAGAACTTCGATGACTGGTCCTTACCTAGCTCGTTGGACCCCACCGAGCCACGGCCTATTTCTTTTGGGAAGAAAATTCGCAATACGATTCTCTTGGTTGGCCCACCTGGTTGTGGGAAAACCGCAGCTGTTTATGCATGCGCGGAGGAGCTAGGCTGGAACGTTTTCGAAGTACACCCTGGTCTAGGTAAACGTGGAGGCACGCATCTGGATGACCTGATCGGGGATGTGGGAAAAAATCATACATTGCCTCAGCCCCTGCTGTTCCAACGAGGTCGCTCAGAGCCTCCGTCCCCAGTGAAAAGGCGTTCAACAAACGCGGTCGATACCTTCAAGATCCCAGAGACCGAAATCCACCCACAATCCGTTGTTCTCATAGAGGAAGCTGATGTTGTGTTCGCAGATGAGGCGGGCTTCTGGCCGTCCGTCGTTGCATTCATCAGGGACAGCAGGAGGCCAGTTATTATCACATGCAATGGTGGGATAACTATTGTTAGTGGTTGCTGCGCTGCGGGAACTTATGTGCGACGCCTGCCTTACAGATATGTCCCTGATCCCGGTTGAATCCTTGCCACTACAAGCCACGCTGACCTTCAGCTTACCACCTATGACCCTAACTCGGCCACTGTTAAGTGCAATCTGTCAGATGGAGGGCCGGCCAACCGCCGAACTGAAAGATAGTCATCTGGAAGGGCAGATCGCTACGGCTGACCTACGACAATGTATAAGCCAATGTCAGTTGGGTCTTGCCGACTCGGATACTCAAAATCTTGGACAGCAGCCGGACGCACCGCCAGATGTGATTTTTTCGCTTCGAGTCAAAGCAGACATACCTACGGCAATGGAACCTGAGCCAGATGGGCGCAGAAATCTCTGTGTATTACGACAAACCTTCAGGGGCGCAGATTTGGCATCATATCTTGATGCGTGTGTGCTCCTTTCTCAACCACATACTTTAGAACTCGCGGAAACTCACTCGGACGACGAAGTTGGCCACAAAGTGCTGAAGGCCACACAACGTACGATGTTGCCAGTGCAAGCCGAGTACTACTCTCGAGACTCGGACGTGGCTACCGCGGCGTTAAGGTCGTTCGAAGGTGTTCTGGAGCGATGCATGGCGCTGGACGAGACACGTGAAGTAGCACCGTGGCCGAGCCGTGAAGAGTACCGCAGCCGATTATGGGAGGGATTGAAGACGGATCCAGCTCTGGAAAGCTTCGTGGATCTTCCTCGACTATACCTGGATTACAGGCCTCTGATCGGAACGATGGTGACAGTGGAGGACAAGGAGATTGAAAGAGCAGCGGAGAAGGTGAAGGGGAGGAGCGGACGGCAGACGCAGAACAGCCAGAAGAGACAAGAGGAGGATGTGAGATGGCTGAACGCTAGCGACGAGTTGAGAGGGGCAGTGAGGACGGGAGGGCTATGTTGCTCGTGGTGATCGAGGGGAACGGTGACGAAGGGCGTTGCACGTGGACAGTGTGTGTAAACCCACGTTGTTGGATCTAAACTGCCTACTCAACTGGTCCTCTGTAAACTTCTCATTCATTACCCATACATACCATGGTCGAAAAAGAAGGGAAGGCTACCCAGTCTTTCTTCCCCCAGGCCGACCGTGACCGTCTCTCGGACGTCGTCCAGCCCCATTTGAACCTCCTCCGAAGCTCTGGTGATTCATCTCCTCACAAGGTACCGTTCTCTTCATCGCCTTTGCATCATACCCTTTCACGACTTCCATCAGAGCCCAAGACGGCCTTCAACAGCCGACTCTTCTCACCTCACGAGCCCCAGTCTCACTTCCAAATCCCCCCATCCCTCCGTTCGTCCCCCCTTCACCTCCAGCGACCCAGACACAGGACGCGACCATACTCAGAGGCCTAGCCAGTCCCATTCTCGCCCACCCTCCCCTTTGAAATCTTCGGACAGAAGTTCTAATTCTCCGGACCGTTCACACACCCGTGCGCGTCTAGCGTTCCCTTCTTCTCCGTCATTCTTAACTATGCACAGAATCGTCTTCACGGAGGGCCTCAATCGACGTGTCTGAAGGTGCGAATTCCTGTAAGTTATCGGTTTCTGTGCTTGTTATTCTTGCTGCCCGCGCGAGGGTGTCCCTCCTTACCAAATTGTTGCGTCAACAGCCATGCATACCGCCCGTGACCCCAAGCATAAACCGTCCCAGGCTGGACAGTCGTCTCCCAGCCACGCTCAGGCTGAAGGTGGGCCTCGTGTCATCGTTCGTACATCTTAACCAATTAACGCGTACGGCAACACTAGTGACTGTGACAGGTATCAACTCACAGACCCCACAGCGTGGTTCTAGTTCGCCATCTCAGCCTCATGGCACAAAGCGCAAATTGTCTTCTGACAGAAACATGCCAACACCAGGTGGTGACGATATTGACTCTCAGCTCATTGGTCCGGGCGTTCCATCCTCGATTAGCATTGGCCTGGAGGGGCCCGCGTTGAAAAGGCGTGGCTCCATTGCCGAGACGCAACGGGTTGGCCAGACGAATATCTTTGACCGTCGACACTCTATGGATGCCCGTCCAACCTCCGGGGGATGGTGGAGCAGCGATCGGCGTGATTCATCATCATCAATGTTTTCAAGTCCCCCAGTGAGTTATGGGTCCCCAACATATTCTGCAGACTCTTCGCACGGCCATCAACCCGGTACTGCCCCTTTCGCGTGGCACCCCCCGCAGCCCCCCGATCAGTCCTCAACTGTACAGAGTGAAGGTGATGGTTCTGGTTCTGGCCGGCCATTCGATCCCAGCTCCGTCCCTCCTTTAGCGATGGCCCCCCCTACACCCTTCAGCTCTGAGCGCCGCATGTCCGTCCCCACTAATCTTCCCTCTACGATGTCGACCAATTCAACAGTGTCTCGGGTACTAAGATCGAGGTCGCGCCCGCCATCTGGTGGGCGCCCGCGTGCCAACGAAGCTGGTGCTACAGATTCAGCAGCGTCACCGAATGCCGCCGAGTCTGAGGCCGGTGGTCCTGCGTCCGCATCTTCATCAGCTCTTCAGCTGTCATCAGCCTCAAGGGATGCAGGATTGACGCCGTATTCACGGTCCCCTGAGTTACGAGTCTCTCATAAACTCGCAGAGCGGAAAAGAAGGAAGGAAATGAAGGATCTATTCGACGAGCTACGGGATCAGCTTCCAGCAGATCGTGGGATGAAGGCTAGTAAATGGGAGATCTTGAGCAAAGGTCCGCTTTCTGCCCCTCATATCGGTTCGATGAAGCTGACAATTGTTGTCGTTGTATTGCATAGCAATCGACTTTATTGCGCAATTAAAGCAGGGCCATCAAGACATGGGGCGAGAGATCGACATGTTACGCCATGAGCTTGAGAGCATACGCGGTGTCCCGCCGTTCGGGTCAGGTGGACCTCACCCTGGCATGTATGCGCCCGGTCCAGCAAGTGTTGTGCCTTATCCACATCCCCCCCCTGGTGCGCATGCTCTGCCATCACACCAGCCTCCACAAATTCCGAACCATCAAACGGCACCTCCGCCGCAATCAGATTCGCGCCCAGGTTCTTCGCAGAACGCCTTCAACGCTTCCACGGCACCGCAAGGCGGAGGTAGCGGTGGAACGTCCGGCCAAAAGGGAGAAGCATCGTCGTCCTAGTTCATCTATCTGATCACATTCTTCTCGTGGCTCTAGGTGGTATTCATTTATTTGGCTGCTCAGTTTTAGTAGATAACTGTCGCATATTTACAAAGTCCGGTCCCCATTTTCTGTCTCACGTACCACGCGTTTGCCACGCACGATCGTTATCATTTTGATGATCTTGGCGTGCCGATCGATGCCGGCTTAGCAGACTCTTTTGTATCTCATCCCAACACGCCTCACTTGCCGAATTTGTGTATTATTAACACTTTTGCGGATAGATTTGGCCGCGCGCCTCCACAGGTACAGTGAGGGGGAAAGCATACAGTATGATAAGATAGCCTAAGACAGTCCATATCCCCTACTTTGCATCCATCGGTCCTGGTGATGATGCCTTGCTCCCCCCTCCACCTCCGCCGCGGTATGCGCTCCTTAACACTAAGACGCCGTTCTTGAGCTGTGCAACCTCCTTGATTAATGCGGTGAATTTCGCTTTCTGCTCGTCCGTGCGGAGATATGGTGTGAAATGCGAGATACAGTCCCGCGTCTTGGCGTTCGGTGTATTGCGCAGCCATTCAACGACCATGCTGTCCTCAAGCTCGATCGGCTGACCATCAGGCCCGAGCATCGCTGCAGTCGCTCTGCGTTTCTTGGGCTTTGGCTGGCCACCAGCAACTGAAGCGACTGGTGATGGTGCGGATGCGACATCCTCCGTTTCGTCCGCCTTCCGTTTGTTGCTGGGCTTTGCGGAAGGGGCACCCGATGATGGCACACGAGAGATGGAGGAGGGCCCAGGACTGGCCCCACGTCCTGGGAGTGCGTCAGTTCCAGCCGCGACTAGCGCGAGCGGGCTGGTGGCACGGAGACCATTTGGCATCACTCGTGGTTTCGGGGCTTTCGGGCTCGTTGCGCGCTTCGCGACAACGGAGTGTCCTCCGAGTCCTGGATTTGGTGAAGTGGCACGGGAGGTGGGCGTGGATGCCGCGGCAGGACGAGATGAAGGTGCTGGCGTTGCCTGAGATGATACTGCGTCACTTGCAGAAGCACGCGATGGCGTGAATTGTTGCTGGACAGCGGGTCCATCAGCAATTACAGGTTCCTCTTCGTCTTCCTCCTCCTACGAGATCAGTTAGATTATTGCGCAAAACAAACGAGCAAAGGCATACCACTGAGCTCGCGTATGGATTTGACTCTTCGTCACTTTCGTACGCTTCATTCTTCTCGTGTTTATTCATGAGTTTCTTGATTGCCTTGCCCGCACCGGTCAAGGCAGAATCCTCCTCTTCTTCATCGGACTCGTCAATACCTGCATCCCGTTGTTTGTTGGCAGTCATGTACTCTCGTTGCAGACGTTCCTGACACAAGTCAGCGTGAATCGCAAAACGTAGCGTTGTACTCACCTCCATCTCCTTTTCAAGCTCGTCTTCTTGGTGATCTTCGGGAACGACCTTCTCTTCATCATCTGCAAACTCCTCGAGGAAAGGCACCTCATCGTAATCGGCATCTTGCCCAAGATTGCGTCTCCGTGTTTGGCCATCCTCATCCTCATCCTCATCTCCAAATAACCCGCCATCCCCATTAACAACTGTGCGCAACCGTCTGCCTCCAGGGCCCAGACTCTGGCCAAAGTTGCCTCCAATTGAGACATCCAATGGCTCCGCTTTTAACAAAGCGGAGGTGGCAGCAGAAGGGCCCTGGCCATTGCGTTTCTGAAGAAGCCATCGCTCCGGATCCTTGTTCCTTTGTCTCATGGCCATCTGGGAAAAGATGAAGACAGGGGATCTGGGGATGTACACATACATACCAGAGCCTCGGCCTCTTCAAGGTCGGGAATATGATAATTAGGCTTTTTCTGAAATTTGTACCACCGGTGGGCGGGCACAAATTTGAATGTGTTGTTGGACGCAGGCATGAAGAATGCTTGTGTCTCAGCCTTCGAGACCTCCTCCATCTTTCCAACCCACACCTCTGAGCTCATCGCATCTTCCATCACCCAGGGATAACGCTCTTCTTTCCGCAGCTGTCGCGTAGACTCTGGGACCTTGAAGACCTGCTTGGTCTTCTTCTGGAATCTCTTCTTCGTGCCCATGCCATTTTTGCCTTTACTACTCCCTGCGGTGCTATCTCCATGGATTGGTTTGCCTTCCGCGTCGACCATGACGATCCTACCATCCATGCCCATCACCGGCTTTCCGTCCGGGCCCAACATAGGGCCAACAGCCTTTGGAGCCTCGATGCCATTGACAGAGGTATCAGGGCGCCGTAGATCCTTGCGATTCAGCTTTACGGGTACCGCCCATCGAAGGATGTCCACGGGTTTTCGAGAATCGAACTTCATTACGTCGTACTTCCAGCCGTTGAGGGCAGATGAAACAAGGGTATAGTCCGTGTAGGGTCCCTCTGGTAGTGAAGGCGCTGGAGTTGGTTCCTTCTCCGGTTTCGGTGACGGTTTCGGTGACAATTTCGAAGGTGGGGTTGAAGGATTGGAGGATATCTTTGGCTTTTGAGGTGTGGCGGAACGACCTGGCTGCATGCCATAAATACCGACTGGACCTTTCCTTTTGGCCTTGGGATGGAACAGTTTGGCAGCCTCTGGAGGGGCAGGAGCCATCGTTAGAGTTCAAAGTTATTTGAGGCCAGTAATCAATGAACGCCGTGAGTTTAGCGGGACCCAAGGGGGGGTGAAAGGGAAATGGGTAGACCCGGACTAACTTACAAGAGTCATTGTCCTTCCCATCACGTGATCCAATCGCGTCCAATTGTCGGTCGCGACACACCCGCACCCTTTCCATCAGACTTCAATGGACCAAACCCCACTCAAGTCGCATTCAAGTCGCAGCACTTTTTTTTCGCGCGCATACACCACACCGCAGCCATCCAATAACCCTCGTTCTTATCCGTCAACCACGCGGCCGCATGCAAACACACCGTCGTTCTTCGGAAAGAGTCACATTACTCACATACCACATTCAGCTGGGAGGATTTCAGAATCTCATGTGCCCGTCCAGATTTTTCAAGGTGGTGATAGCTCTGCCCCGTTACCTCCCGCAAATGCGGAAGATGGCAGCATATATATCGGCCATAAATACCATCGGTACTTTTCGCGTAACATCGAAGACACAAACAGCCGGCACCAATATGACGATATGGACGGTGCTACCCATGTACCATACCCATCCAGACTTGAGTCATCATTCTCCGCTAGTCAAGCAGGTATGCTAGATGGCCCTCTTTTAAGTCTCGAATTTGAATTTTCTGTGTAAAGGCGCCGGAGAGAAGCACAGACAATACCGTTCATCAAACGACTTAGCTGGGGATGAAAAACAGAATCTGGGAGGGGGTAAGTCTCCCGTTACCCTAAGACCTCCGGGATGAACTTGCGTTTCTCTTGTAGAAACGGTCCTTTTTGCAGCCCCAAGGATTTCAAACCCAATATCTGCGTCGACACCCGACCACCCATTGGATTCCGATCGCGCATCCCCGAGAATTACACCGAAAGTTGAAGAAGGTGGAGAAGATGATATTCCGGTTTCAATCAGAAAGAGCTTCAAGGAACTCAGATCCGTCAAGGATGAGCTGGAACGCCAGGTCCGTGCTACTTCCTTTTCACATACACTCCCCTGAGCTAAGACACTAGCGAGGCGAGAATGAACGTCTACGTACGGAGTTGGCGGCCACCGGGAAAGAAGCTTCGGATACACTGACTCGCCTGGACAAGATGAAACAAATGACGAAGAGGTCGATTGAGTCGACTTCGGACACGTATGTCCAGTCAATGTTACATGTCGCAACGCCACTACACACAGAACAGAATTGCGGAGCTTCGCAAGGAACTTATCGCACTCAAGTCTCGATCCGATGAGTCTTTTGCTTTTGCTGCACAAGCTCGTTCCGCTCTCCCAGACATCAGCGACCTACGGGTTACGATTAAAGACAGTTCTGAGAGTCTGCATGATTTTTTTATTTTTTCCATGTCGGCATTTGACGCCGAGTAGACTGTCGCCGCGTCATGGAAGACCTCGCCAAGGCAGTAGAGATGAAGGGGCTAATCCGCGACCTCGAATTGGAATGCGCTAACGGTTAGCATTGTTGCATCTTCTTTCGTTACCTACTTGATACTCGCTTGCAGCACGAAAAGCAAATGATTTCCTCCGTGACAAATTGACGGACATTACATCTCAATATGCGGATGCAATGGAACGACTTCAAGGCGTGGAATATAATCATGCAAACCAGACAAATGCATTAAGGGTTGCCCTAGATGATCTCCACGACGCCAGTGCAGCTATTTTCATGCCATGGAACCGAAACTACTGTTGATCATACCCATCCAGACTTAGTAGCCGCCTCGAGCACAGCCAAACTCGATGCTACTCAAAGAGATCTCTCTAATGCTTTGATAGCGTGCGCACTTGCGAAGGAGAGCAATGTCCAATCGGAGAAACGGTGACATTGCAAGCCTCTCGACTTCTAACACCGATGAACGGAGATACAGTACAGAGAAGTTAGTTCGAGATGCCGAAGAGAAAGCGCAGGTCACAGTTACATTACAAAGAGAGTGAGGCTTTTCCCCGAAGGAGCGTTCGGATGGCTGAGCAATTGTATTAGGAATGCAGAGCTCCGAATTCTCCTCCAAGATCGGGAAAGCAGTGTTACCTCCGTACTTTCCCTTAAGGAAGAGTCAGTCTCTACATACCTAAGTAGATTGGGCTTTCGGTGGCCCGAGGTCCTAACATCTAGTAGGATTCTTACGATGTTGTCTTCGTCGAGCGACCAGCGGTCAGAGTTGGACGCTCTGAGGAAGACTTCTGCAGGGCAATTGCAAACGATGGGGGAATTAAACGGCAGGTGAGTAACCATAACCGTTCAGATCAATCATTTCTTCACCGCTATCATAGATGTTACACTCTAGAACGCGAGAACGAAGTAAGAGAACAGGAGTTATCAAATCAAATCAGTGAAAATGCAGCCCTCCGTGCGGCCTGGGAAGCATCGAATGAACGCGAGAATTTACTCAGTACGACAATCGAACAGTTGAAGACCGAAAAATCAGCAGCAGAAACACACTTGCAGGCGCTTCAAGTTGAAATACGGCAAGTCACGGAAGAGCGCAAACAAGAAAAAGACAGGTGAACAACTACACTACACGAACACATGACATTACTTCTTCCAACCCTAGGATGACGCAACTTCAAATGAGATGCCACTCGCTTCAAGAGAGATTTGAGGACCAATCGGCAACTCTCAAGTTAGCTAGGGAGAGTCACGGAGATATGCAGGTAACCTTTGGTCTATATAGATTACTACGATGTCTTCATCACCTTCAGGAGCGCCTGATCACAGCGGAGGCAGGGTTTGCGGTAAGAACACCTCTTTTCGGAGGGTGTAAGCTTACTAGTTGGCGACCACAAGATCAAGTTAGAAATAGAGACAGGAAAGCTACGCCAGGAGGTACTCGCCGTCCAAGAGCGAAATGGTCTTCTGCAAAAATCTGTCGATGAATATAGACGCCAACTCGAAAACCAGCAAGAACTTACCATGGCCATGAGAAACGAGTACGAAAAAAGGCTTAAGGACGAACGAGACGGTGGCCATTCTCGTATGCAGGCTCTCCAAGAGCGAATGCTACAGGGGGACTCGGAAAGGGCACAAGCCGTCAAAAAAGCAGACGAATTGCGCGACTCGCTAACTACCGCACAGAGCGAACTCACGACATTAAGGGAACAATTTCAGAATATCCAAACGTCAATGTCTGAATGGGGCAACCAGGTAAAGGATCTTACGGTGAGAAACCATGTTCTGCAAGCAGAAAATGCCACACTTCTCGAAAGAGGCACCACCATCGATGCTCGTTACGATGCAAATGATCTAGTGCGTTTCTAGTGCGTCATCCTTGGCACACTGATTCCCTGGGCGGCAGAGTATCCAAGAAAAGACTCTTGTAAATCGCATACTGGAGGAATCACGGTCTTTCCATGAGAAGCGGATTATGGACAAACAAAACGAGCTGAGGCGTGTGAGTAGTCGCGATTCACTACAGATTCTGAGTGACTAAGTGTTGACACAGCGAGACAACCAAATAACAGAGCAAGAAACCAGGATAAAGAGCTTAGAAAAAGGCCTGGCGCGCTATTTGAAATCTCAGGTGCGTTCATCAGGCCGTCACAAAGCACCGTGCCACATTCTGTAGGACCCCAAATTCACACCCGGAAGTGACGCACACTCAATTCTGAATCTCTCTAAATTCGCCTCATCCAGTAGCCCCCCTCGACTGATTGTAGGCGAGGTAGGCACAGACCAAGAGGTAGATAACTCCTCACCCTTAGCACCACATTGGTAGACCGCTTCCCCAACTCTCATGAGCGGAGTGTGTACCACGCCACTGCCGGCTTGCCATCCGTTACAGACATCCTCCGAGCATTTTAAAGGTGTTTCCAACCAGGTTCAGTCTTCATATGCTGTCGCCCTAAGCGTATTCTCAGGGGATCGCGAGGGCGGCACGGTCATCTCTAGAGTTGCTCGGGAACCATTGGGAAACGCTAGTGATCCAGCGAGTGATGCATCTCGGGCTCTCATGTTAGGTAAACACGATCGCCCACTTTCTCAAACTTCCCAGGGAGGATCCGGAAACAGCGATACGACAAGACCTCAGAGGCGTCTGGTTTGTCACGTTACTCTCTACAGCGGAACAGCAGTCTCAATGCCTAACAGAAATCCTCCAAAAAGTCCAGGCTTCAAGCGTCTGAAACTAAAGTGAGTTGCGACAAGACTGTCCTAGTGTCACCATTTCCCTATCGCGCAGGCCGAGCCTGAGCTCAAACCCCGGCCACGCAAACGGAAGTAAAACACCGCACATTGCTTTCTGGCCTGTGATTGTGTTCACCTGACTGTCGCTCGTATCCTGGTCCCGATTTGGTTTCGCATCCTGGATTCCTGGTCTGCGCATTCGACTTCTTGGCCACTGCCTCTTATCAACTATAACTTTGGGGATGTCATCAGCCGAACTATGTTGTACTATCTTCAAATACGATGTGAGCCGAGTTAAGGGAGCTTGTCGAGCTGATTGATTCCGAAAATACAAGAGACAATTCGTAGAATACATCATATGAATAAAAGTTCAGAGCATAACTCCCCCGTCATTAGCCTCGTTTGAGTCGTCAATGACTGTATCTGACGGAGGCGCAGGTGGTTGCCGTGAGGTAGCAGCGGAAGTTTGCGTTGGTTCATAATGGTCACCAGACGCGACTACGCCCTTTTCATTCAATGCGATGTTCAGCATACTAATCCGCTCTGCCTGTGATGCACTGTAATCGGGCACACCGTCGGATTATTAAATGACGAATAGAGGAAGTGGGAGGCACAAACATGACCGCCTCATTCTCTTGTAGAGCAAGCGACAACTCGGGATCGTCGGAATGCGAACGAAGCTCATCCTGCGTCCGCCTCAGATGTTGCAGGGAATTCTGCAGACGCGAGATTTCTAGAATGGGTTAGCAGGGCGGTGCAGTAGGGTGGCAATGGTCATTTATTGGGTCAACGTTGGTTAGCAGACAGGTGAGAGCAGAACCTTCGGTGATCGTGGCAGGGTCGAACTTCAGGGCTTCCGAAAGCGAAAAGGGTTGTGGGTGTTTGGGGCGGTACTCCATGATGTATCAGTAGTCCGAGTATGTCAGAGTTACAGAAATTAGTTAGAATTTCTACTGTAGCGTGCACGCACGGCGCGCATTCATGCGGTTACCGAATGTGTAATCGATGAAGTAATTCAAGAAGTAAATGCTGGCTGTAATAAACAGTGCTTCTACTAGTGGTGAAAGGTAGTCATATACAAATGCTCGTGTGACACTATGGCGAATAAAAATCTAAGAGACTCTAGTATGACGATGTAATGTAATTTTTGGCTATACACCCAATCTGCGGGCGAGATGACGATCAAAACAGTTCCCACTAAACCTAAAAAATGGGGGCGGGCACTCACTTGCGTTTGCTCTGCTCATACACCATGTAGGATATCGAAACGGAAGGGATGACCTACGTCGTCGTGGTGCCAGGTAAACAAACAGCAAATCCAAAAAGTGCTACGGGGAACGCACCTTGGCCAGAGTCGGCACTAATCCACGGTAAAACCCACGCCACCCATCTCGTCCATACGTCTTTCTGACGACGTCAGCGATGCCAGTATAGCGCTCCGGGTGTCCAGACGAGCCCGACGCTTGCAGCCGCGTCCGCACAAGGTTTAGCGGGTAGACCATCGTGGCCCCCACACTACCCGATATGCTACCAAAGGCAAGCAAAGCAAGCACGCCGGGCTCGTCTTTCTCGGTGGAGCGCAGATACGCTAGTTTGAGGGCTTCGAACGTGCTCATATCAATGGCAGAATATCTGAGGAAACATGTGAGCAATCGTTATCAACTCCCCGGGATGGCCACGACACGTGCGGGAATACGCCAACCAGGCCAACCTATGACGATTGAGCGACTGGCGACCCGGACATAACCATTAACGCACCCCTAGCCCACGATAGTAAGCCCTGAGGCCACCCAACGCCCAGACCCGCTTTGCAGCCGAAGCGAGTGTCCGATTTGGACCCCCGGTACTGCTCATCATCTGGGTTTTCAGTGTTTCGACTGGGTATATGCCTATCTCCAAAGGTTAACGCAAAACCTCTTTCATCGTAACGAGGGGACACTCACTAAGTTGGCTCGTGATGCCACCGATGCCTCCCGACATGAAGCGGCTCGTTCCGCTGATATCGCGGATATCTTCCACGTCGTCAACATATTGAGCGAAGAAGCGTTTCTGGGGATCAGAATTCTCTTCAGAGCGCGTGCTCGAGCCGTCACTAGGGTGAGAAGGGACATACAGAAGACTCATACGTCAAGAACTTGATTGCGGACTCTGGAAAGATCTTTGCGACGGACAGTCCGTTGCCCACCCAGAAAGCAGCGATGCCACCCTCGGTGTATATTCGCGCGATTGCAGACATAAACGCTTTTGCCCCCCGATGGCTTGCTTCCGGGTGCAGGGAAGTGCCGCCAAGGTCTGGCGGCCTCGTTATGAGGAAAACTTTCAGACGGTCTAACGGGGCCGTGGATGTCCGCGACACTGTTCGCAGTCCAACGCTTAACGAGACGTATACGTGCAAAGGGATCTCTGACCTGCACCCGCTACACCTCCAGCTGCCAAAAACTTGAGGGCAGTTGTGCCGCCCAGCCAGCTGTGATGGTCCTCCATGTGGTGGTGCTCTTGGAGAAGGCTGTCATCGTTATCATCACCATCATCGTCACCGTCTGCGGCGTTCGGAGTTGTATTGTGATCTCTTGGAGGGACCGGCAGTACCTGAACAGCAGGGGGACGATAAATGAGATAATTCGAGGGTTTGTCTTCTGCGCTTAGGCTGACGTCACCTGCGTCCGGGGCGGGCGTACTGTCAGTTTGACGGACTTCGACCACGTGGGTCATTACCGAACTACGCACCCTCCATTGTGACGCGTGCGGCACCGCGACCATCGTCGCCGAGGAATTTGCGCATTTCATAGAACCGGTATATTTCCCTCGTCGATACCCTTCGGGGCAGAAGTATTAGAAAGTCGCGGAACTCTTCAAAGCTTATTGAGTGTGAGTGGGGAGATGAGGTGAGGGAGGTCATAAAGTTGGATAGCGTCGACGGAGACACTCGTACCCCTGCGGCACCTCCCAAATGAGAAGAGCCCGCAGACGAGGAGGAGAATAGCTCACCGGCCTTCCGCAGGGCCACGGTTAATTCCTCCGTATCTAGATGGCCGTTGCTGTCCAAGTCTAGCTCGTTATGGAAGAGATCCCACAGCTCTTCATTACATCCACCGATTGAGCCACGCGTGGTCGAGCTTATATTTTGGGGTGCGAGAGAGACTAACCGGCTTCCTTGTCCTCAGCATACTTTTTAAACTCCTTCCATCCAATGTGGCCCGAAGAGTTGCACCGACCCATGAGTTCTCTTTCGTACGTCCTCCGCATCTGTCGTGCACTCTCGGGGGTGAGAGCTGTGCTGCTGCCCACGGGATGCGTAGCTCCATTCGAGTCCGCGTCATCCGAGTCGAGCGCAGTAAGCAGCTGCTTCCACAGTGCCCGCAGCCGTGCTTTGCGGTACTCTCGGCCTTCTAGGGCGCGGAACTCAGCCAGCGACCGAGGTAAAGGATGGTACGAGGGCGCATCAGAGCGGAGATGGGGTATATATGGGCGATCCTGGGCACCGGAAATGCTGGCATCATAAACGAGACGATTTGGGACTTCGGTGGAGGACTCGGGCATGGTGGAGCGGGGAATGTTCGGATTGCAAAGCGTCTGGGAAGAAGTGGGAGGGGAAGAAATGTCTAACAGCTCATCAACATGGGCTGTCCTGTTGGTTTCGCTGGTGCGGTGAGTGTGCTGGAGTGCTGGTTTCCGCCTGTTGTCCGCCGTCAGTTGGATGTCCGTCTCCTCACACAATACAGTAGGTCACGTGAATAAATCATCCCTAATACAAAAGCAATTCTCATTCTAGTACAAAACCAGCGCTCATAATTTATCTGCCGGCGGTGGGACCGAGTCCGTTTTGAACACAGACGCGATAGCCCGACCAGCGGATACCATCGTGCCCCATAGCATGTCCGAGCATGATCGCCGTTTCCTCTTTCTCAGCCTCGAGGCGGGTATGTAATGCATCGGCAGCTCGGACTTTCCTCCCACCTCTTTGCCCCCAGGGCCTACTTTCTTCTCATTCTGTTGGTCAAGAGCTAGACTTGGATTCCACCCCGCTTGCGGATAGCCGTGAAGATACCAAGAACCCGTGTCTGCATGAGATGAAACTGCCGTGTGGTCCTCCGAGGAAGTCAGGGATTGCAGGCTGCGTTTGGTTTTGACAGATGCTGGCCTACGGGTGCTTTCGGATAAAGAGAGGGGAGGGGGCGGAGACTGGCATAATCCTTGGTGTGTGGTATTCATGAACCGAGATGGAGGATCAGGAAAGATCTGGCAAATCATGGATGCATTATGCCACGGGTGGCGGTCCATGTGAGCGGGTGACGTACCATCCGGAAAGGGCTCCCTAGCGATGTCTGTGCTTCTAGCATGCTCATGCTCGGTATGGCACATGAGTTGGGTCGCCGCACTGATGGGATAGGTGGCGTCGGGGGACGATAAACCTAAGAGAAAGATGAGCACCCTATAGCAGCTTAGTAAAAGGTCCACTTGCCCTAGGTAAGGCGCCTCTGTGCATATAATGAGGCCGAGAAGAATAGGGGCGGTAATAATCCGCCGAGGACACAGTCCGGGAAAACTCCTAGAAAGAGTCGTTGAGCGGCTGGGCTTGATCCACTGCGGCACAGTTGACATACTGCATAAACTGGCTGTCGTTCGGGTGCTGCGGACCCAACTGCAAGGCGGAACCGGCTGCTATCATGGTAGAAATCTTGAGACACACTCCTGACGATACTGAGCCAGTCATCAGGCATCTGGAAAAAGGTCAATTCGCCTTCTGCTTTAGCCACGGGTGGTGGGGAAGCGGGGTGCGAAAAGTGGGCTCACTGGTGGTAGACCGTCTTTCGGATCTTCCGCTGCGAGTCGTTTGGCTACATCTCCTGAAAGCACAGGCGCGGGTGTGAATAAAGAATCTGATGTTGGACGAGAGCTGGGTGGAGTGGGAACGTATACGGGCGCGGGCTTTCGCCAGCCCATCCCACGAGAGTTCGAAGGGGCGATGGCAGTCATTAGTAGATTAATACTTCCTCAACTCGGGAGGTGAGAAACGAAAACAAGTGGGATATAAAGGAGGGTCAGTGCAAGTGCGGATGTGGGAAAGTGCGGGAACGGGACACAGAGCGAGTCGCCAAGTTTGGGTGGTGTGGCTGGAAAGAATCGGTCTCAAACGGTTGTTTATGGCAGCCACACACGAGGACACAGTCAAGGCGAGGCGAGGCAAACCGATCTAAATTAGTGACCGACAAAAGGAGTCACATTCGTTGGGTGAGGGGCAGCTGATACGGGCAGAGGGCATGGTTCAGGCATGTTTTCCGTGCGTCCAGTCCAGGCGGTTTCAAATGTAATCGGACCTGAAGAGGGGTTACGGCAGGTGTGCCACGAGGACCTCCTTAGAAGATCGGGGGCAGAGACAGACACAGCCAGCAAACGAAGAAAATTCTGTTGACAAGACCGTAAGTACAGGACCAGCCAGAGACGAACTTGATTACTTGAAGATCCTATGACAAGAAATCCGGCCCGGAGTTTGAAAAACATGAAGTCGCATTACGTGCGTGGCAAGTAGTAACTAGGTGCTGTGGTGTGTATGAAAAACAACGAAAATGACCAGGTGTAATAATAGGGGAATCATTGGTCAGATATGCAATTTATATATAACTAGATCTACGTGGCCTTTCATCAAATAAGGTGCGTGAATGATCCAGAAATGCAGTGATTCGGCGCGGTGAGTGAAGGGGGCAAATATATGAATAAACCATAATGGGACATATCCGGAGGTCATAAGTCTTGCATCTTCTCGGTCGAAGATGCTTCTAGCTCGAGCTCGGGATCGTGCCGAGTTCGCGACCGAGACGGCAACCGAACTTTTGCGCGCCACTCTCTGACCCACATCCAACGCGGGACGCGATCCTTGGTCAGCCCTTCAATACTGACCGATGAGGTTGCTGGCGACAACCAAGCTTTGAGATGATCACGACCAAGGATAGGCGCAAGAGACAAAAATGACAGAAACACGAGCTTCGTGATGATGACCGGCGAAGCGAGGACGGATGAGATGGTTTGAGGATTCGGCGAGGGCGTAGACGCTAACGTCTGAAGAATGTCCCCTATCTTTAGAAATAACAAAGAGTCAAAGGCATATTCGGGTCCGGTCGGGACTGCGGAGCACCCACCTGACATGTCACTGCGGTCCATGGGATAGCACCAATGAAGGTGCCAAGGGAGCAGTCCCATAGAGCGACGCCGAGGACGCCACAGGCGACGTTGATCCCTGACCACGGCACGATACCGACCAATCGGAAGACTGTCAAACGCACCCAGGTCGGGGATGAAGCCTTGGTACTGGCCCCGGAATCAGCTTCAAAAACACTGCGTGCCAAGGCCAATGGACGCGGGAAAAAACGGGTGAGGAAGGGGGAAAGAGGCGCGGACAGAAGTGTTGCTAGGATTGACCCGATGGTTGTAAGCACGGCGAGAAGCAGCGTTGCCAAAAGGGGCGAAAATAGAGCGCCGGCGAGTACATTCTTTTGGGGATTACACATGAACAAGAAAATTTGAAGAATAAAAGTGGTACGACTTACCCAAAGAACGCTCCCTGGGATAGACCATGCGTGCATCCAAATAGTTGCAGCAGAAACCACACCAATAACATGGGCCAATGCGCCATGTCCGCTTTGAGAATAACCGTGAAGCTCACGCCCCAGCTGGGCGATGTCCGCCAAGTTTTGGGGCCATGAGAAGGTAAAAGGGAGGGTGCAGAAAGCGATCACAACTAGAGCGGTTGACACTGGAAACATCGTGATCACAAATAATATAGGGACATGAGCCTGTGATGAGCCGGGTGAGCGCTCGCGTGACTGGCATGAAAAGGTTGAACAGACCGAAGGCATGGTCCGAAACCAAGGACGGGGTGGCGAGGGTTTCGGCCCTTCCAGGAGAGCTGATTGTTTTTCTTCTACGTCATCTCCAAAGGCAGACGTTGAGGACATGGGGAGAACGGAATCTTCGCTGGGCGAAAGGGGAGTCGAGGGAGTTGAATAAGGTGGGAGATGGGAATAAACGTGAAGGAGGTCCACACATCGCTCTAGGAGGGTGGACAGCCTCGAGGGAGAGGCAAGGGAGGGCGCCACCTTGTGCATGTCGGCAGTTACCTGGGGAGAGGCAGGAATAGGCTCTAAAAAGGTACAGGCCTTGGGGCGTGGTCCTAGTGTTGAAATGGTAAGGGCAGGGCGGAGGTTTGTAGAGGAGGCACGGTTGCGCACTGGGGGGGGAGAAAGGGAAGCCATTCCTTCCGGCGGATGGGGGGCGAAGAGAAAAGGGAGGGGCGGGCGGAGACGGAGGAACGGATGGAGGTCAGCAGGATGGCAAGCATCACAAACACGATTGGTCAGTATGGTCTCTCGGCTGCCGGTACGTCATGCCGAATTATAAACCATGCCGTTTATGTCATCTCTCCGACTCATCACATCCCATCCCACCATGGCCGAATCTCTCCAACAGCTCATCCTCGACCATCTCGACACTCACGGCTCCTTATCTGACTCGAGAAACCTCACATCCGCGGCCACAGATCCAGATGCTCAGATCTCTATCCTCGGCGCACTCAACTCCCTCCTCAGCAGAGAGGTATCGGATCAACAGTCGCCGTAATTTCCCGTGCCGAACCATCTTTTCCTTTGCAGATGATCCATTACGAATCCCATGAGACGCTCTCTCACGTCCTTACCCCTGAAGGTATTCAGATCGCTCTGCAAGGTTCTCACGAAGCGCGCGTCTGGGCAGCCCTCCCTACAAAGGGGGCCGGCTCCCCAATAACCCCCGCAGTGCTCAAAAAAACTATTGGCGACGAAGCTGCAAAGGTCGGACAAGGTCGCGCCTTCAAAAACGGTTGGATTGCGAAAGATGGTGACGGGCTTGTCAAAGCGGTCCGTCATCAGCGGTCCTGTGCCGCGCCGTAGCACATCTGATTCATCCTTCTCGCGGTTATCAAGGTATCATCAATAGAAGACACAACCCAGAGAGAACTCCGTGAGGTAGAGTCCACCGGCACTCTCTTTGCTGGCGAGAAGAGTCTCGCCGATCTGAGGAAGCGGAAACTCGCCGTTCAGAAGTTCGAGATTTTAAGTTCTCTCTTTTGGCTGTCGAGGTTGACCTTCATGCAGGAGAGGTCAATGGTTCACTGTCCACAAAGGACCAAATTTCAGCACCTCGATCGCAAAGCCGGAGACTGATCTCACTGTGGATATGCTAACGTCGTGCGTGTGCTCCTTCTTCCCTTACCTGAAACCCCCAGACAGTCCATCCTATAGTGGGGCCTGGAAATCTGCACAGTTTAAAAAGTACAATTTTGAAGCAGAAGGCATATATCCCAATGGCGGTGCGCTTCACCCTTTGCTGAAGGTGCGAGAAGAAATGCGCAACATATTTCTCGAGATGGGGTTGGTCACTTCCAGCTCCTCAGCATGCAAATTAATTGATCAGTCATTCCACCCAGCTTTGCTGAGATGCCAACTTCCTCTTTCGTCGAGTCAGGTTTCTGGTGTTTTGATGCACTATTTGTTCCACAACAACATCCAGCTCGTGAATTGCAGGATACCTTCTACCTCTCCGATCCAGTCAAGTCGCTCTCCCCACCGCGGGATTACTATGAACGGATTTCTCGGGTCCACGAGCACGGCGGTTATGGTTCGGTTGGGTACCGCGCTCCTTGGTCGGACGCCGAGTCACACAAGCTCCTTCTTCGCACGCATACGACCGCATCCTCGGCACACATGTTGTACAAGCTCGCAGCACGGTGTCGCGGTGAGACACCGAAGGACGGCGAAGTGTACGACGTTGGAGTCACACCCGGCCGTGCCGAGTGTGAATCAAGCGATGGTTTCCGTCCCGCGAAGTTGTTTAGCATCGACCGCGTATTCCGTAACGAGACAATGGACGCGACGCATTTGGCGGAGTTTCACCAGGTTGAGGGCGTCGTCGCCGACAGGGGGCTGACACTTGCCGATCTGATTGGTCCGTACGCGTGCTTGCAACGGTATCGTGCGTTCGCGTCGTGCTTACGATGTGGTACGCAGGTTTCATGCGTGTATTCTTCAAAAAAATGGGCATTGAGAATATCCGTTTCAAGCCTGCATACAATCCTTACACGGAGGTCCGCCAGTCTCACTTCTCCAGGCGAGCACGGGATGAGTTCTGATCGCATACCACCTTCCCTTTTTTTGATATAGCCATCGCTTGAGATTTTCGCGTTTCATCCGATGCTAAACAAGTGGGTCGAGGTCGGGAACAGCGGCATGTTTCGTCCCGAGATGCTCGAGCCCATGGGCTTCCCGAAGGACGTCCATGTGCACGGATGGGGTATCTCACTCGAACGCCCAACGATGATTAGGTGTGTGCGATCTGATGATACCTACAACCGGTGACGTTGAGCGTTATTGATAGGTATGGAATCAACAACATCCGGACGCTCGTGGGCCACAAAGTACCCATTGAGAATGTGGAAAAGTCTCCAGCGGTGCGTTTTTAAGTTCCCGGGAGATGTGTGTATGAGGAATACGAGTAAGACGGATGTACAATACAAGAGAGAGCGCCGCAGAACAGATGGGATGATCTAAACTTTTCTCGCACTGGATGTTAAAACAAACAGGTCTCTGTATCCTGGTGACAAACTGGAGAGGGTGTGTGCGTGTGCGCGCGCTTGCTGTACTGTCCGAGAACGGTTGACTAACGCTTTTAGGATAAGCCCTGTAAAGTCATGTTCAGATTCAGAGATTCCGCCGGGTTGGTCAGCCAATGATGCATGATGACTCATGCCATCTGCTCGCGAAGATTGCATCCGTTGGGCGCTACCTCTCTCTCAAGAAAAAACCCAACAATAAATGATAGAACAAATGTGAATTGGCATAGGTTACAGGCGATATGGACTCGTGGGTAGAGTGTGGCGAAGCGAGGCAAGGAACATTCAAATCACAAAAATCTTTAGCCACCATTCATAAGTTCCACATGGTGTGCGCGCGAAGGCACCGGACAAAGCTCAAAACGAGAACATAGCCGCGTTCTTCCTTGTCCCGAACATGTACACAAGCGCCTGACTCATGAAAAGCCCAACCGTGATCCCGATCGTAACCGCTATCATGGCACTCCCGATATCAATTCCATTGCCGGATGCTGTGATCGCCCCACCGCCGGCCTGCGACAGACCCGACTTGGAAAGTCAAAAGAAGGTCAGCCGAGGGAGAAAAACACATGCTCGAGAGGGCGCAACGCAACACGTACAGGGACCAAGAAGAGCACGCCCGTGACCATAACCGTGAACGCAGTCCCACTGAACATACGCGAGTAAATATTCCCCAGCAGGCCGACCGCGAATGCACCGATTGCCGACACCACATCTGACCTATTGAAGATAAAGTGGTTCGCTGCTTTATTCGCCGCGAAAGAAACACAGGAGATGACGACCATTATGGTGAGGTCTAGCTCGCGCCATGGCTGCAGGTTGCTGAGTGAGCTCAGCGTCGAGAAGAGCGGCACAGTAATGAATTGTGACCAGAACGGAAATGGCTGGAGGTACCACGGGAACTCTGGCGGACGATAGCAACCCTCGCGCATGTGCATGACCGAGGGTGTCGAGCCGTCCGTGAACGTGAATGCGCCAAAAGAGGGCAACTCCGGGCGTGTCAAAGTACCGTTGTCTATAATAAAGTTGCCAGTATACATAATAGTTCGAGTCAGGGCAGCGTTGAGACTGGCGAGATGGTGTCGAGTATTGGCATCAAAAAGGAGGTAAAGATCGGAGCCTATTTGAAGACCAAAGCCAAGGAACAGCGTATAGATGAGTGCATAGACCATCTTGACTGAGCCGCAGAGGATATTCTTAGAAGCCAATTCCAGAGAACTTGATACTAAGCACTGCTGAGTGACAAAGGCGTAGAATCGATAGCGACCGGAACCTACAAATGAGATAGCCAGGCAGAATACCAACAATACCAGCCGAGGAAATAGCAGAGTAGCAGAAGATTTGGCTGTGCAAGCTACTGAGACCACGGGCGAGAAACGAGATGAAGATACCGATCGTAATTCTGGTAGGTCGATGCTCAGCATCCACGTAAATCTGCGAAGAGTCATCTATGTTCGGACGTTAGACTCACTCGAAAACATTCGCGTATAGGCTGCTCTTCATGACGACGGTAAGCTGCAACGCGCTCAGCACAAAGGCTCCGAAGCCAGCGACGAACATGTCTATGAAGGAGCCGCCAAAAGCCATTGGACAGATCAGCGCAGAGAGCCAAAAGGCGATAAAGCATCTCGTCCAGAGGCCATAAATCGGCTTGCTTTCCAGTATTCGCACGAGTTCTTCCGTCGCTTTGCGTGCACTCATTTCGTCATGCACCACGCGGCGGTAGATTCGGTGCACCCTGTGGAGGCTCCCGAGAGCAAGGCGGCCGCTACATCGCAGGAAGTGGGTCTCGGAGGTCTTGGTCTCGGGGTCGCCAAAGCAGACGATGATGAGGTTTGGGAGATGAATAAACTCGGCATCGACCTCGAGTATGCGTGCTGCTGCAACGAGTTGGGACTCGATGCGGTGCGAGGGGGCTCCAAAGGCCATGAGGCAGCGAGCAAGTTTCATTATGAATTGTTGGCGGTTGAGAATGGCTGAAACGAGGGGAGAGAGAGAAAAAAATAGCGAGTCAGCGACAGGACGGGTAAGTCGTGCGAGTTGAGGAAGAAATTACAAGTAACATTGAACTGAATCTTGATCTTCTGGGCTTCCTTGCGGCGCTGGCGGTACGACATGTACTGAAGATTCATCTGTTGCCTGCACTGGCTCTCAGCATCCTCAGGGTCCTCTTGCGACGCCTTCTTCATTCCGGTAAATTTGGGGTCGTCCGGATCATAACCGAAACTCGATTGCGAACGCACTAACCAAGGACGGGACTGGTGGGACTGGCCATTTCCGAACAGTGCATCGCCCGGCATGACAAACTCGGATTGGTCTGGAGCCTGTTGCCAATACACGCGCCACAGCTCGAGCATGTTTGCAAACCCGCCTCGAAATCTCCGCGGCATGGGAGGCAGGGAGACATCGATCGGGTCTTGGGTAGAATATCGCGGTGGCAATGAAACAACAGAGCCGCTACCGACGCTGTCACCTCGGGGGTCGAGAGAGCCGACGGTGAGGCGCCGAGGGCCGAATGTGGCGTCGTCGTACACGCGGGAGGGGGGTTCGATGTCGTAAGGGTGCTGATGAGAGGACCACAGGAACCTATCACGTGTGGGCGGCAGCTGGACATGGAAGTCCCCTTGATTGCGGCTGTCTTCGAGGGTACTGCTGCCGTAGAAGGGTAATTGGGTCTGATAGAGCGTTACACCGTCGAGAGCCGGATATGACGTAGGGTTGTTGGGCTCCAGTTCGTCCCTTCCGAAGGGATTAGTGAAGCGCTGTGGGGACGCGGACTCATTGGCACTAATAGGATGAGCATGTGGGTGATGGCGGAAGCGAACAGCATCGTTGAAGTGGACACGAGGCGCGCGGGGACCGAGCTGGACCTGATCCCGCTCTGGCTCTGGCTCTGACAATAGAGTGGGGTTGTTGGCCGCAGACATGATTGGTCCAACCGTCGTGGCTGGGCTTATATCATTGACGTCATCTCTTTTTTCATTGGCCCAGTTCTCAATTCGTCTTGGTCTCGTCAGGTCGCGCCCATAGCCCTCTAGAATTTTCTCGCCGCTCATCCTGTGCTTGTCCACGCTTCAAACCGATACATTAGTTGACGTTTCGATCACTTACGTGTCTGAGGTCCCGAGGATACCATTATCTGGAGCTGTGTCGTCGGCGAGAACAAAACCTATGTCTGGACCGTCTCAGACGGAAGTAAGACGTAAGGTAGCGTCCAGACCAGGCCACGACGCTCCACCGATTGCCCGGCATCACCTATAACGGAGGTGTCTTCGGAATACCTGAACGGCATAAACGAAAGCGTCTCGGGTCGACACCCATCAGGCATTTAAGGTGGCGGCAAATGCGTCACAGGGGCATTGGATAATAACTTTGCTACTGTCTACCGTGTCATGAAATAGCAAGCTATATCAGGAAACGCGGACTTTTATCGGAGATGGCATTGACGAAACACAGTCACAGGACAGACAGATGACCCGCGACCACGTAAAGCGAGTCGAGTGGCATCATAGCCTCGGGACTCAATAGAACACAAGATGGTAACAAATACGCGTGCATCTACTATCCTCGCGCACCTTCTTCGCCACCGGGGGTAATCACTGACGTGGGTAAGGGATGAGGGAAGGTCAATGTAAATCAACAAGGCAAACGCACTGAGAACTCCGAGGGCAAGCACGATGTAAAGCCAATACTTCTGCAGGAAAGATTTTTCCGGCTCCTGCACGACAGGATCGCCAGTCGTGGTCAAAGGTGGAGGAACGCGAAGCTGTGGTCTATAAAAGGAGCTTCAGTAAGGAGTAATCTGACATAAGGAAGGTGACAACGAACAGGGGTGGCCGGTTTGGGATAGAAACGGTGATGGTGAGGTTTTGGGGTAGGGCTAGAGTGGGGCTAGATGCCCAACCACGGGGGCATTTGCCATGAGAGGGGGCAGAGTCTAAGAAATAGTCGATGGCGAATGGAGTGCCGCCAGGGTAGGGGACATGGAGGACGAGGTGTTCATTGGCGGTGTTAACGAGATGGCACTGGCGAAAGAAAAATGAATGGAGCGTCTAAGGCTGTAGGAAGGAGACTTACTGCTTTGACCGAGGAGATGAGCCAAGGAGAGTCACCTTGGAGATCGATAGCCAATTGATAGAGGGCGTCTGTGGCGTGCGAGGTCTCGAACGTGGCAAAAGCTTCAAAGTCGGCTTGAACTGACGGCACGGGCTCGATGCGGGGATTTCCGGCAGCGTCTGGAAGGATGGAGGCTCTGGGGAAGAAGGGGGACTGGGGAGCCGAAGGATGAAGGAGACGATGGTTGAGCTGGAGGGCGTGGAGAGGGAGGAGGGGGAGGAGGAGGAGGATAAAGAGGGAGAACATGGGGGCACCGGATTGGACGCTGGACGGTCTAGGCCGGGATTGGCTCGGGAAGAGGTCTCGACCGAGAATGGGATTGGTTGGCTCATTCGATGGCCACCCAAGTCGAGACTCTCCCAATAATTATTATAACGCCATCTGTTCCCTCTTTCCCTCCCCGCCTTCTTCCCATCCCCCGTCATGACCATCCACTCCCTTGACGTCAAGCCCTCTCTCACCCTCACCGACTCCCCCATCCAGGAACACGCTGCTCTCCCCACCCCCCCATTCTCTCCACCTCAAACCCTCACTGATGCCCCTGCAGACACCTCCGTCGTCCTCCTTAACTCCCTCGTCTCCTTCTACCAGCAAGAATCTCTTTGGGTGCACCGCACCCGCGCCGGTCTCGAGCTCGCCCTGACAGCCAAGGGTCGCGATTCCATCACTGCCGCCGCCACAGCCAAGGCTCTCTCATCATCCGACGACTCATCGGCAGGCCTCACAGAGGACTCCGAGCTGCAGTCAATTAAAGCCGAGCCCACAACCCCTCCTCCTTCAATAGGGAAATCACATCCCAAGTCCCGCTGGATGCAGCGCAAACAGAGCTTTAAGCTCAAACTGGAGGGTATTGGCCCGCACGGCCTCCACCGTCGTCAGCGTCGCATGCAGCGAGACGCCTCAGCCGAGGCTGGCACCCGTTTGCTTGAACTATTTGGCCAGCTCATGGAGGCTCGCATGGAGAGCTGCCATCGTGTCAATCGCCTTGTCAGAGAGGCAAATCGCGTTGATCTCTATCGCACATGACCAGGTGGGTTTTGGTCCAGACCTGGTGCCGTCAAATTAATCTCTTCTTCGATGCTGACGTGTTTTTCCCAGACGGGTCTTTTACCTCCAATGATTTGGCGAGAGCGGGGCATGTGGAGTTGTCAGTGTAGAGACATCCTTTGTTCGATGACCGCCAACGTCGTGGCCATCCGGAATATGCTTGGGTGCGAGAATAGCACCCGACCGGAGTTGCACGGCTGGTTAGGTGGGGAAGACATGGTTGTGTAGTACTATTAGAAGCCAGTGGAAATGTGTGTCCGCTGAAAGGTTAATATGAAGGATTACAAATTATACTGCGCTGCCGGGCGTATGCGCGTTAATTGTGCTTGACCCTTCCCTTCATGTCCACTCGATACGCCCCCCTTCCAAATCCGCATACGGACCCTCTCCTGAATGATGAGATGGAGGCAGCGTTCGAAGAAGACGAGGACGAGGACGATACGAACGACGAGCACGCAGAATCTCGTCCGCTGAACCCCGCCTCCTACGATTCTTCAGTCTCACGAACACCCTCGCCCGGCAATTATGACTTTGAGAACTTCGACTATGCCAGCTTACCTCCCCCGGGCTCCCCCCCACGCCCCTCCTCACAAGCCCTTCCAAATGATTTTGGCAACTCCAACGGACTCGTCCCCTCTCCATCGGACGTACGGCACGTCGATGCGCCTGGCCCCAGCTGGTTTCGCAGGACAGCCAGATCCATCCTGCCAAATTCGCTGGCCCATCGATTGCACATTTATCATGAGCCGATCCCTGCCGTCGTTGGCGGTGGCACCAACAATGACGGTGTCTTCGCCAATGTGACCGCCAAGCCCTCACGGCCAGTACAGCTTCGCGACGGTTTGTATTCCTAATTTTTATCTCTCTTATTGCTCAATTCTCAGTCCCGTCTTCACAGGTGAAGATGTTTATCTTGTTCCAGAAGATTCTCAGAAGGACACGCCACCCTCATACGCCTCGGCCCAGGCTGACGCAGTCCCGCCTTACTGGGAGACAACCGTCCACGCGCCGTCCTCACCAGATGACATGATCATCGACCATCTTCCCACCGGATCCGTATTCTCCTTCCTTTGGAATCTCTTGATTTCCATATCCTTCCAATTCGTTGGCTTCCTCCTCACCTACCTCCTGCACACAACCCATGCTGCCCGCTTCGGCTCCCGTGCGGGCCTCGGCGTTACCCTTATCCAATATGGCTTTGCTCTTCGGGGAAGATCAGAGGAAGATACAACCGGCAGTGGCTGGTGGGCTGGCAGCGGTCAGTATGGCAACGAGGGCAAGGATGATGTACCCGCCAAACCAACGTTTGCCACGAAAGAGGAAGCCGAGGACTATTACCGCAAATTGAACATCACCATGATCAACGGGATGCCATCCGGGACTATCCCAGGGGCGACCATGGATGATTTGAACATCCCAAACGACGCAACGACAGACTGGCTGTCGTTCTTCCTCATGACCGTCGGTGCGTAGCCATCTTTTCTTTCCCATATCTAGCCGGGTCCGGGGCGTTTAGCTTAATCTTTTTTATATATATCCCAGGTTGGTTCATCCTCCTTACGTCGCTACTAAACTTTTGGCGGGTAAAGCGGTGGGAACGCAACATCCTCGCCTCGCAACGCGAAACAACCGTTTCGGGGCGCGACGCTGCTGGCCAGTCACATGTATTGTCCATGAACCTGCATCGCTATGTGAGCGTACCCATGCGCGACATGGGCTCGCTACTCCGCACGGGACTCGGCTTCTCTCGGCGCAGTCGTGGGGATGCAGAGGGTGGCGAATTTGATGGGGATCGCGTGGAGATGGATAGATCCGCCGCGATGATGCCCCTGACGCCGACCCATGGTCCAGACACGTCGCGGCGCGAGATGATCATAGCGATGTATGCGCACGACCCCGACCGACAACGGCAGATCATACAGGCATTCCGGGATGATGATCAACTGATGGCGGATATGCGCGCGGCAGGGATGCTCTAAGAGGAATTGGACTGCTTATTTTTTTTATAATTCTTCTACCATTGTCCCTCTTTACAGTGTTTGTATTTGCATATCATCATTTGTCTTAGAAAAGGTCTTAGATGTCACCTCCTCTTCAAACATACATCGCAGCAGACCTTTTTCCCTGCTTGTCAACACCCTTATTCGACATGAAGATCAAAGTACACTGAACGCATCCTGCTTTCTACTTTTGTCCCACGTTGCTGTTGCCATCGCGATGGAGCTCGGCTAGATATCATCGTTCGTCCACATCGAGGGCATCTTGGCCTTGAACGGCTCGAGCGAGAACTCAAGCGCCGAGCACGGGTATCCAATCTCGAACTTTTCGAGCACGCTCGGGTGCAGGATGCCCAGCTTCCCGATCTCTACATCTTTCCCGTCTCCGCTCACGTCCGTGGGTCCCGCGCGGTAGTAAACTGTTGCGGCGCGACCGGGAAAGAATGTCGGGTCTGCACCCCCCCACAAAACAAACCAATGACAAAAACAAAAACAATGGCAGCATGATGAGAAGGTGAGATTCGTCATTACACGACTTAACGGACGCACCGTTCCGCTCTTTGAGGTAGTACCCCCTCGTCGGGGCAGCTTGGCTTCCGCCACTACCGGGGATGTGCGGTACTTCTAGCATAGCCATCGCGCGGTCAAGCAAGCCATGCACGATCTCGAACCCAGCCGTCTTGTTGCACCACACCGCGGCGGCATGCCGCACATTACGCGCCTGGCGTTCGCGCGCGACATCCTTGAACACGACGTCGGACGTCTCGAAGATGCGCAGTGGCAGCGCGTGCGACCGGTTCTCCCGGATCGTCTTGAGCAGGCCTGGCAGGAGCGACGTCCGCACTACCTGGAACTCAAGCGTCTTCGGGTTCGCGATCTTGACTGCCGTTTGGCCGTCGTCGGCCGTCCGGAGCCAGGAAAAGTTTTCTTCGTGGGAGCACTGCACACGAACGGGACGACAACTCGTTAGGAGGCAGGCAGGGGTGGGGCGAGTGAGTGCGGACGGATACATACGAGAATGAGTGGTAGGACTTCGACCCAGCCGGCGTAGGCCCATTCGTGCCGGATGATATCGCTGAGCTTGCTGACGGCAAGCGGCTGTGCTACTGTACTTGTCGCTGGGAACACATCTGGCAAGTTGTTGAACCCGTAGGCTATCGCTGCATCCTCCATGATGTCGCACTCATGCAAAATGTCAGACCTCGTTGGGGGAATAGTGACGTCGAGCGTATCGGTGTCTCCAGACGAGAGCTCAACGTGCAATGACATGCGCTCTAGGAGATCTTTAATCTGTGGTCGGGAAAGACTCAGCCCCGTGCAAGAATTGATGTACGATGCATGCGCCTGTGTCTTCCGCGAGGAGAGATCAGGAGAAATGACAACCCGACCATCTGGGTAGATTATTTTGACAGGCTCGATGCTGGGCAGGACGTCTCGGTTAAGTAGAACGTATAGACAATAACATGGGACACACGTGAAAGGCTCCTCACAATACTCGGAAAACATCGTGATCATAATATTCGTCACAACATTTAGTTTCGTCTGATCCGTTGCTGTCAGGTCAATGAAGATGTTCCGGGTGTTAACTGTTATCTTGGTATGCTCCGAGTTTATGATGGGCGGGAAGGAAAGTACACGATCTTCCTTGTCATAAATGACAGGGTAGACAGGAGAGTTTCGGATGATGGGCAAGTATTTTGCCAGATGACGATCAGACTGCGCTGTCCGTTAACGAACGACTCCTCGACCACTCTTGATTTACTTACTTCATAGAGCGTCATTAGCTCTTCCGCAGTGTACGCTTGCGTCTTGTTTAATGGGGCAAATTTTATGTCCTTGGGTGGCTTAGCCTCGTAGCGGAACGGCCTTGTGATGACATCAAGATCGTGCGTGCCGATGGCAACGAACTGTCGCTTCCGACAGATGTTCTGGTGTAACTTCTCCTGTAAATCTATGAATGACTCGTACGAGCGTTGCGTGAACTTGACATTTCGAAGGATTGCAGAACCGAAGTAAGGGCGAACTTGGGCTGTCTACAACGCCGTCAGAGGACGGAAACAAAAATGCTGAACTTGACTTACTTCCGGAGCTACGGTGACCTCGACGAGGCCCTTCTCCCCTCCGGCTGGGTATACCAATCTGAATTCTGGTGCCTTCCCTTTGCCTAAGAACACTCGCAATGCGCGCGCAATGCCTTCTATACAAAGTAGGTCATATCTGAAAGACACGGTCAGCAGCCAGAGTACGTGGATGCAACGCGTTGCATGCCTATTTGCAGGTATTTCTATCTTCAATTGCTAGGGACGGAAGTAAGCAACAGTCCTAGACCCTTGTAGACGCACGTACCGGGCGCCCAGCAGGCAAGCCCTGCTTGATCGCGGTCTCTACTTCTTCCGTAGTCTATGTCCACGTATGGCGAGGGGTTGAGGGGGTGAATTTCGAGAAATATACAGCACTGACGTCTTCATCGAGTTCAATGCCGAACTCGAAACAGAGCTTGTCAAATTCTTCTGATGCTGTTGCGCGAGAGTACTAAGTTGATAGAATTGCGAAACAAGATTGACATTGCATACAGAACCTCTGCTCTAGTCGTTCCCATAGGTCCTCTTTGTCCACTGAGACTGTCGGCATCGTATTCGAGATGAGATGTGTTTTGAGGGCTGTCAGTGACTCGCGCGCCCATCTACGGCCCGGACCTCTTATCTCCTTCATCTTGCCATGAAATACATCGCTCTCATCAGCGGAGGGAAGGACAGCTGCTACAACCTCTTACACTGCCACAAAAATGGTCACGGACTCGTCGCAGCCGCCTCTCTGGGACCAGAGCCCGGAAAAGGCCCGTAATACCCCCCATTTTCGCGCCGAGTGACGATTTTCATTTATGGTCCACAGAGGAGCTCGATTCCTACCTCTACCAGACTGTGGGACAAGATGCCATTGAATTCGTCGCTCGCGCTTTGGACATTCCTCTTTACCGGAGGGTGATCAGCGGCACAGCGCTCGTACAAGACTCAGAGTACGGTGGGCGAGACGCAAGGGAGCGCGGCGGGGTCGACGGAGACGAGACCGAGGATCTGTACGCTTTGCTCGCTCATGTCAAAGTAATGCAGACTCTGTCAATGCACCTGTTTTCGTCCGTTAAGCATGTGGTGTGCTGTAGTCTCAACATCCCGACGCAAGGGGTGTCTCTGTCGGTGCCATACTTTCGAACTACCAGCGCGTACGCGTCGAGCATGTGTGAGTGCTCTCCCTCGGGAAACTATTCGTGAACCTATTCACGTTTGTGCACGTTTAGCTGTCAAAGGCTGTCCTTGACCCCTTTGAGCTACTTGTGGCAGAGAGATCAAGCTGAGCTTCTCTCGGAGATGATCGCCTGTGGCGTGGAAGCTGTTCTCATAAAAGTTGCGGGAATTGGGCTGACCACTAAACATCTCGGCAAGACGTTAGCGGAAATGCAGCCCACGTTAACGACGTTGGTGGGTCCTCTTGAGTTATTCATTACTGATGATCGGACTGTCCGTTGTAGAATACCTTATATGGTTCGCACATCTGCGGAGAGGGAGGAGAGTACGAGACGTTGACTCTTGATTGCCCACTCTTCAAGCGGCGCATCACGCTGTGAGTTGCTCTATATGTAATTATATATCCATCATGTTGACCGTTCCCCAGAATTGAGACCGAGACTGTCATCCATTCGGACAGTGATTTCGCCACCGTCGCATTCCTACGCATTCGGGGTGCTTCTCTTGAACCAAAAACAGAACAAGCCGCAGACCCTGCCGTACCTCCCCTACTTGATCCCCCTTATCTCCAGGCCGCGGAATATATTCAAGCTGGGTTGATAAACAATGGCCAGACGCCCGGGCGAATACAACCTCAAATGTATTCCAAAAGAGCTTTAGGCATCGAATTAGTGGCGCCCACATCAAGGCACCTTGATAATTGGATTTCCATAGGCAACATCCATAGGGACCTTCGTGATGCGTCAGATATGCCGTTGGAAAACGAGGTTCGAGAATGCTTCCATATCTTACAAAGTAGGGGTATAAATCAGCGTCGTGCTCGCCGGTTAGCTAACTCTGGTCCACAAGGATGTCTCTCGGAACACTCGGTGTCTTTCTCTCATATCGCCAACATGAACGTTTTCATTTCATCTATGGAAGACTTCGCTTCTATTAATGCGGTTTACGCAACCTACTTTGGCGTGAGTCCGCCAGCGCGCGCCTGCGTGGCGGTAGACCTTCCTCATCCCCTGCGGGTGACGCTCGACTGTACCATATACGCTGAGCAGAAAGCAGACGATCGGAAGGCGCTACACGTCCAAGGGATGAGCTACTGGGCACCAGCAAATATCGGTCCATACTCTCAGGCAATCGTCGTAAGTGAGAGCAAAAGCTTTTTCCAGCGTCGTGAAGAGCCGCCGAGCGAGCGAGCCGTTGACACAACCTATGATGATATCCCAAATCTAGGTAAACGAACGCGTTTTCGTCTCGGGACAGATTGGCCTCGTTCCCAGCTCCATGAGCATGCCGTCGCCCCAAAATCTCGCCACTGAGATCCCCCTCGTATCGCAGCATTCCGATCGCATCGTGAAAGCGCTGTCAAGCAGCAGCGCCGGCGCCGGCGGATGGGACGGACACGCGCAGGTGATCCTGTATTGGGTTACAGATGTAGAAGAACGCCACATATCATACTCAATTGCGGCTGCGAAACGCCTAGATGTGAGTTCTATTCTAAAAACCTTATGCTCGGCTCCCCCCATATCAGACTGGGCTGGTCAAAAAACAAAAACAATGGTAATAGTAATAAAGTTTTTTGGTCTATAGCGAGATGCCACGCCGACGCTCTTCTTGGCTGTGAGGGGTCTTCCCAAAGACGCCCTCATCGAGAAGCAGGTTCTCTACCATACTGGCCGTGGATTTTCCGCCGAAGACGAAGAGGGCGATGATGGCGATACAGCCCATCTGTCGTGTCCTCCCATATATAGTACAGGTAACCGCCCCCAAACAAAAGAAGGCCTCTCTTATCTGATCCACATGCGCGGCAGAATCATTCGTCGAAGGCGACACTGAGGTGCGATCCGAAGTATCGCATCTACAGCATGCCACGGCCTCCGCTGCGGTGATTTGCGGGAAAGGCAGTTCGAACTGGGCAAATGTCTCTCATCGCCTCAAGGCTTCAGCTCACCTTGAAGACAGGCTAACGCGTGCCCTGTCAATGCGGCTGTTCTACAAAGTGACAACTACGGCAGGTGCGGTCGTTGCATTTCCGAAAGTTGACCCCGTCGCGTCTGATTTCAGAAGCAGACCTCCCTCCAGTTCAGAGTCTTTTTGATTCCAGCAGCCCGGCGGTCACACCTGTTCCTTGCCGCTGTATCCGCACACGGGATCAAAGTGATTGGGAATATGCATTATGTATTCTAAGTGCATAACGGCACTCATAGTAGACAGGAGATTGCGACGTGAGATATCCAGAGAGCATGCTTGCAACGACATTGAGTGTGACTAGGTTGATTGATTATATGTGCAATTGAAATCAAGAAGTGAATTGGTTGAGGGTTTGACTTATGGTGTTTGTTCCTGCTGGAGCACCCTCATCTCTCCCAGGCGACGCCTCATCTCTCTCTCCGTGTGGGTTGGAGGCACCATACGGCAGAGAACGGCCCCGAACTGCCAAAACTATCAGTATAGAGGAAGTGGGCGCACAGGTAACATACCAAAGTGCAAAGTCCGCCAAAGCGAAGGATCCAGGCAACGCCGTTCTTGCCATAAAATGCACCGGTGTTCTCAGGATTATTGTGAGCCTCCGCATCTGCAAGTTTGAATATTGCACTTGATGCGAGTGCAGTCTTTGAGGATATCAGAAACCCTAAGATTTTGGATAGGGAGGTGGTATGCGGTATAGACTCACGAGGAATTGTGGGAAGACAATGGCCAGATTATGGATACCGAGGATCGTCCCTCCCGCAACACTGGGGGGCTTCTGAGAGTCCTCGTTGTCCGTTTGATCCTCGAATGAGCGGCGCCGAGTGAGTAATGGCTGACGTTCACTGAGAAGGGCCGTCCTAAGAAGATTTGGAGAAGAAACCGTCCTCGTGTGTGAAGTGCGGCGATTGACAGTGCGCACAGTTCTTTCGGGCGCAGGGCGATCCAACTCTTTGAGGAACTGGCGAGAGATGCAATAAGTACTAGGCGGATATAGCTAATTGTATAAGATCACTTACCTCCATTATGATAGCGAATGGTACCCAACACGCGACTGCCCAACAGATACCAATCAAGCCGACAGCCAAAATGGCCTGAAGGTGGGTCAGCGGGTCTTCGCAAACGGGGAGGGGATAACTAGATCAGATGAAAACCTACCTGCCAAACTCGCGTGATAAAGAACGTGGAAGCGGTAAGGAGGCTAAATAACAACATGGCACCCATCCAGATGTTGCGCAGCAAAAATGGCATTATCGGTAGACGCAATGGTTTGCCTTTGCGCGCAGCCTCTACCTGCCATTGCCTGACGGTATCTCTGAGACGCGCAAGCTCGGCGTCCTCGTCTTCGTCGTCGCTTTGTGCGAGTAAGCGAACGTCTCGACGAGCAAGGTGGGGGAGAACTATCCCGGCAGCAACAGCAACTATTAGGAAGTCCAGGTTAGCTCAAGATCTTGCTGTGTATGTGTATGGTACGTACTAATACTATGAATAAGCATTGCTAGAGCACCAGTACGAATGGCTGCGTCCTTCTCTGGCTCCTTATCATATTGTTGAGCCATGATTTGACCAATGTAGGTGGTGCTACGTTGGAGATATAAGCACAATCACGGAAAACGATTGTCACTCATTGCTCACGAATAGAACAAGAAAGGGAACCTCAAGAGGTTAAGTTAGCAAACGGCTATGGGAGTTGCGTCGAACACGTACCAACCCATGAAGGCAAAGATCTGTACGTAGCACACACGTCTCACAGGCTTAGGAAGTGCGACGACAGCAATGTAAATATTATTCCAAATTTCCCGGAATGTCCTGTGAGATGTCAAAAATCTGGAGATTTTTCGCGCAAGGATCACGTACCCCTCCGGTGGCCTCTGCAGAATGCGCTCCTCTTCCGTCTGGGTGTAACAAGTGATCCAGACCGTGATCACGAGTAAGAATATCCCGATAACACAAAATTTCCTGAACTGGTCACCGCCGAGCAAGCGGATAATCGGAAGGCTTGCGAGGGGTAGGAAACCGAAGCCATACCCAACGATATTTCCCGCCTGGGTCATCCGGCTATGCCAAGCATTTCCAGCGCTAAGCTGTTCTGGAGGGGTGACATCCAGTAGAAGGTTGCGGAGGGAGGCCTGCAAGGCGTTCAGAGCGAAGTCTAGGACGTAAAACGAAAAAATGGCGAGTGCGATGGCGACATTGGAGGCCTGCTTACTTGTTAGCGATGTAAGAAACTTATTGTGTGGTACCAAATCACACCTGGTTGGTTTGCTTGGGATCCACGCCAATGCGGAACATGTTCACGAAAAAAGAGGCGATATCCTCGCAGTAGGCTAGGGCCAGGGTGGACACCACGAGGGCGGCAGTTGACAGCACTACCCAATAACGCCGACGATACTTTGACACGGAAGAGTCGGAGATGGCACCTGGGAGACGTCACTTTATGAATGCAACGTCAAAAGGTGAGGCCCAGGGCGGGCTCACCGATAACTGGTTGAGCAATCAAGCCAGAGATCGGACCAGCCAGCCACACAAGACTAGTGAGCTGCTCTGAGACGCCGAGGTTGAGTAAGAAAGGCGTTCCATATCTAGGCGCAGTCGTGGTCAGAAGGACGCCCAGGATTAGGGCAAGGATGAAATTACCCCAGTTCGACGGTCCAGGCGATCTGCGCGCCTGCCATGGATATACTAAGGTTAAAGAGATCGAGCGTCGAGAGGTGACGACGTTTTCCATTGATTTCAGCTCTAGAGACCTCAGACGGACGTCGTGACTGGTTGTTGTGAGAAGTGGAATTGAGGGAGGGAGAGGATGCTCGTGGGTCACGATCTGGCCTCTTGCGTGCGCCGGGCCAAGGGATTTGAGTAGTCGGGTCTGGATCTACGGCTGGGGGTGGCATTGGTAAGAGGCAAGGAGGAAGGAAGGAGTGCTCGAGGCTGAAGAGCAGCCAGCGGGAATCCAAATAAGGTGAACAGCATACAGCCGCGGACTCGGAGACACGGGCCATGATCTCAGATTAGCTTCAGGTACATAAAGACACTACAAACAACAAACAACACTATTTCGATACAACGTCAACGCAGTGACTGGATAGATGCCCCTCTCCGGTGCCCGTGTCCGTGGTGAAGGTCGAGGCTGGGTAATGGTTTTGATAGCAGATGGAATGGTAGTCGGCGACTATGCGTGCCGCTCGTAGTTGGCGTATTCGTCACCGTCGGCGTCGTGGTCGGACTCGGGTCTTCTGGAGGGTCAGGGAAGACAGCGTATTCGCTCGGAGGCCCCGTAAGTTTCCCGGGTTCCGTGTCATCCTTCGTTGTTGAAAGTGCATTCAGAGAGCTATTGCGCGACGGCGGTGCCCGAAAGACAGAAGCTGTAGGTCCAAAACTGTCCGACAGTGGCGATCGCATCGAACCTGATGCTGCCACGGTCGGGTTAGTACCTGCTCGATTCTTTGGTGTCGTGTCCTGTGACGATGCATGTGTCGTCACGATGAAAGGTGCTTTTCGAAGCTGCGCAGCAGAAAACGAGGGTCGTAAGCGACGTCGTGCGGCAATCGACCCGCTCACTTCGGGCAATGAAGCAAGGTCATCCCCATTTACCGATGGCCCAGAGGAAACTAGGGTACTCCCAACGGGTGCGGCGGGCGAAGGCGAAGAGAGAGTTGATTCCGTCGTCTTGACGTCCGTGGACCCGCTTCCACTTCGATTCCGGCGAAGGTAGGCCTCGATAGCATTGGCGTCCTGCTCCCGCACTCGTGATGCAATCGGTGATAGTGCAGATGCCGGGTTGGAAATAGACGATAAAAGCGCGCTGCCTGAATATGAAAACGCAGGGGTGGGTGAAGCTGAGAATGTACTGCCGATGCCTGATGAGGAAGCACCCGAGCGATATGTGTTTTGAGGGGAACTAGACGAGATGCCACTGTTATATGACTGCCCCGATGGCAAGCTTTCGACGTCGCCACTATCGGACGTGGTAGTCGTGTAGCTTGCAGCGGAACCACTGCGATTCCGCATCGCATGTCCCACTCCTAATGACTTCATTTGTGGGTCAAAGCCATCTAATTCCGCCGCACGGGCAGCGGCCTGGGCAAACACGCGCCGAGCCCGCTTATTGTGCTCTACTTGTGCTCGAGCAGTACTTTCAAGTGTATCACGGATACTATACCTGATCCCACAGACATGGAAAGGCATTCAGATAGACGCTGCGGCGGTATGTAAGCACTTACGAGTACGCGTAATCGGAGGGTGAGTATCCTTTGTTGTTCTTTGCGGCGAATTGGCACCCCTGCTCAATTAATAATTGCACGATCTAAGTCATGGTCAACCTTCAACAAGACACATTAGTCGGAGGTTAGTACGCACGGGAATGTGTCCCCAAGCGCTGGCACTGGCTCAAATCATCAAGAAAGTTTCACGGGTAGGTGTGCAAAAACTTACTAGTGCAGCGGCGTGTTTCCTTGATTGTCGGACAGGTCAAAGTCGGCATTTAGATCGCAGAGCATCTAAACACCGAGTGTGAGGGCAAGCAGGTTGGGCAAGAAGGCAAGACAGACCCGACAGAGTTCTTCGTTTCCTTTCAAAGCCGCAACGTGCAGCGCGGTTTTCCCCGACGAATCGGACCAGTCTAGTATGAATGGATAGCGGTCGTAATACAGCCTTGCCATACGAAGAACAGCACCCATAAAATCGGGGTCTGAAGGAGCGTATAGTGTAGTCAGAGGTGGTTTCATATCCGCAAGTAGAATGAGAATCGTGCTATTCTCTGCATCCTGTCGAAAATTTGATGTGAGAGCCATTCGGAAGAGCGATCTTGTTGGCCGTACCCTGCTGAGTTCCTCGTCGTCATGCCCGGCATTGAGCAGGAATTCAAACATGTCCTCGTTTCCTTCCACCACAGCCCATGCCAATGATGTGTACCGTTTCGGGCCAGGGTCGGGGTTTCGCATATCAATGCGCTGGATAAGCCTCTTGACGAGAAAGAGGTTGTTTTCTGGATAAACTCAGCATTGTGGGAGATGAAGAGCATGAGAAGCTACCTCTGATCGCCTTTCTGAGGCGTGCGCTGGTGTCTTTCTCGGCCATGGCGCGGTGGCAGTGGGCGCAGGTTGAGAATAGACAAGAACAGCGCGCTGAGCATCGCATCAAGTCAGCTTCACGATTCCTAATTAGCATCACGTGTGTCATTCACGGAACCTGGCTTCCGACTCTCACACGGCCCTTGTCCCCGTTTGTCCAAATGCCCAAGGTCGTCTCCAGATCGGCCGTCTCAACTTCTGCAGATGGTACTTGTGCCCTCTTTACGTTCAATCGAATGCTGTCCTGACTCGCCCTAGCCCGTCCAACCGCGTCCTCTGCCGCAGCCTTGAAAGTTTATTGTGAGCCGACCTCCGATCTCTCTCCCTAGGCGTGCTCACTGGGATTAGATTGTATATGCGGTGAATTCATAGCAAGTTTCTCATCAGACCGGTCGGAACAGCTCTCATTGATAACCCCAGCTTGTGATTGATGCGGCCCTCTCGTCGCTACCACGACGGCAGACAGATGGTGCGATCATAGTCCGCTCACAGGACAAGGATGGTGCCAAGGCAAAAGCTTTCAAACTGAATGCGCAGCCTCGCGATCCAATTCTGATCGAAAGGTTTGTGCCTGTGTTTTGGCCCTTACGCTGACTGACCTTATCAAGGTCGCAAGGCGGACACGAGCGGCAATATAGATTTCAGTGCCCTAGGTGTACGCTACCCGTAGCGTATCAACCCAATCCACCGCCAGCAACAGCTGGACCGTTCCTGTACATCTTCAAGGGGGCATTGACCCAAATACAAGGGCAGCTACCCTCAGATGCCTTTGACGACGAAGAATACCCTAATGTGACATCGGATAAATCGATGCGGCCAAATACAATTCACGAATAAAAGAATATAAGAGATATTGTTGCAGGCACGTAAAAGTAAGGGACAGGGAAGACATAACAGAACAAGCTTTGACTCTAGAACTTGTACTCCACGGGGGCCATCCACCGATTTACATCTAGCAATAATGATGATCAGCAAGTGAAATTAAGGAAGAAGCAAAAGAAGGGGGGAGGGGTGTACGTGGTGTGAGTCAGTTACCGTTGTAGAAAACAGTCAAGACAGCAAGGCCATACGTGGCACTTTGCCGTTCGTACAGTGTGAATATAGTGTCATCAGGATATATAGATTATAAGGGATGATAGAGTGTAAGGACCATAGTTTCTTACCTTGAAAAATCAGTCGTACGACTCTTGTTGCGCGGCTCTAAGTTTGAGAGTAGCCCCGAACGAGGGTCGAACAAAGCAATCTTCGTATTTGCGTTTGTTATGGTACAGTGGTGCACGTGCATCAACAAACATCTTCGAGAACGAGTGCAAGACCTAGAAAATTACAGATTGTTATCAAACGAGATCTCTACCCATGCTCGAGACTCCAGGAAATACATCTTGAAGAGAGTGATGAGAGATAACAAGTGCAAACTCTCCTTGTGTTCGCATTCTCCGAAGTACGTACTGCAATTTAGCGAGAACGGAATCAACGGATCTTGGAACGGATTCTTGCGGATTCTGAACGGCTCAGGCCCTCCCACACGCTGCTGTACCATCGCCAATCCTGATGTCTTCGAGGGTCGCATTGTCTTATCGGAAAGGGCAGGAGTTTTTGCAAAGGTAACCGATGATAGTACTGTAGCGTATAAATGCAGCTTTCAGCTCCACTGCGACAATAATTTGCTTACGTCATCCGGCGCGGTGTGTCAGACTTTGGAGAGAACCAAGACGCGCCTGTTGCGCCCTGTCACGGTCAGTCTATTACTACTGTCATGGACCTTCCGTCGTCCCGCGAGCTGGAGCTTGAAGCCCTGTTGCGCAATAAGGAGACTCAGCTCGCGGAGTTGACTGTACGTCCCCTTCTCCGTCATTTCATCTCGAGCTGACTCTCCCAGGACGAGGTCAACACCCTTCGCCAGTATCTCTCTATTCAGCCCAACCCCTCGCTCACAGAGCCCTTGTCTCTACCACCGGCACTCATATCTCTGCTCCTGACTCATATCGATGCCGCTTCGGCAGAAACCAGCGTTAGATCATCGTCCAGCACTGTGAATACTGCGCTTGCGCAGCGGGCCAAGCTTCTACAAGAAGAAAATGACGAGCTTTATGAATTGCTGAAAAGCAGCGAAACTGGCAAACTGAAAGAGGAAGTGCGTGGTCTGAGACGGGCAGTCAACAGGCTAGAGACGGCTCTTCGAGGTGTGTGGGGTGTACAAAAAGCAGGACGCCCATATTAAGAATTCATACTTCCTTTACGTTCGCAGAATCTCACCAGGTCATTCGGTCACTTTCGTAAGTCTCTCGTCTGCTTCAATGGTTCCAGATAGCTCATGTATGCTCCAGAGACGAACTAGACAAATCCTACGAAATTGTAATACCAGCTGCACGTCCAGTAAACGCGTCGTCTCGTCATACGCACCAAGCACCTTCACATATCCAAGTGCCAACCAGTGGTAACCCCAATGGAAACGGTCTTGGGAGTGGGAGTGGAGGCGGAACCGTCAACAAGCAACCTCCAACCGCACCCCGCGCACATAAAAAGCCGCGCCTGTCTGAGAAACGCGCGTCCCCTGCTACCTCTAGCAATGCCCTCCCCCGCGTACAAACACAGACGAGTGGTCGCTCCGCATCACGTCACATGGATTCGCCCGAAGACTCGCCACTACAGTCCCCAGACACCCGCAAGGCACCCAGCGGGAAGGCCGACACGGCCATGGCCATAGATGAAGAGCCGGAGCGGGTGCGTGGACGCGAGCGCGAGCGCGAACGAGCTCGGAGCCGAGAAAGGGGACGCGAAGGTGAGCGGCGGTCTCGTCACCGGTCACCCGCCGCCGCCCCACGCGAGCCTCGTGATCGCGAGAGAAATAAGGAGCGAGACCGCGACCGCGATCGTGATCGTGATCGTGAGCGGGACCGTCCTCGAGAGCGAGAGCGAGACAGGGATCGGACTTCTCGACGTGGTGGTGGGCACGGTCGTAAGGGTCGTTCTGGCGGCGGGGGCGGTGGAGGCGGCGGATACAGTGGAAGCGACCGCGACCGGACATTGGCCGAGAGAATGGGACTCTAACATCAATACGCTGGGACAGACCTACATGAACTCATGGACCAAAGCCAATATAGTGTATCCGGTACGGATCCTCTTATTCTCACGATGCACACCATTGTAGCTCTAGCTGACGCATCCTTCTTTGACTCGCCTATGTCTGGCTATGTGTAGTCTGTATTAATTTTTCGTTGTTGTCGAAATGTTGTCAAATGTGTATACTTCTACACCATTTGCGTGCGTTCTCTGTGTTTATCCCAACATGTATCAGCACACCTGTCCGTATTCCCCCGTAATAGGACCCGATGCGATATACTTGGGCCTAATGCGCGCCCCGAATAACTCCCTTTTACTCACACTGCCTCATGGCGTGGCACGGTTACCGTAGGTAGGAAACCTATGCATCTGCTTTATCGGACGGTTCCTGCGCGGTGTTCCAGTTTGGTTTAATTGGTGTAAGCGCCTACCCTGAGGCTAGCTACTACTACTTTTGGACAGAGCCAGATTGGTTAAGGCGCTGTAATTTCCGTGGCTACACCAACACCTACTGTATGGGTGTACGGTACATGGTAAGCGGTGCCCATTCATGCCATAATTGGACATCGGATCTTGCGTGTGTAAGTACTCGCATCCCAGCAGCTAACCAGTGAGGAAGTCAGAACCGCGTGTTCCGAGCCTTCTCTGACTCGGAGATGCCATCAACCACCCGCAGTCACTAGTCCACTTGTTGGAGGTCTTCGGTTCGGAGGAAATTTTGTGGCGCCGACCTGTACTTACTGTAAGCGCCGCAGTAGTAGTGCCCTGTCCGAGGGGTGGGTTGTTTTTGGTAACTGCGCTGCGCTGCATACTTTGCCTTGAACAGGATAGTAGGCCATGCATGATCTGGTATCTGGAGCTGGACGGCGACCATTTGCCGATATTGGATAGAGCATCCCCCTGGTGTGGTGTGGGTGTTCGCGCCGCGGCGATCCGCGGAGATCGCGCGCGTGTTTTTTTCTGCCTGTCCACTGCCTGTCCATGATTCGATTCGCACCTCCAACCCACCCGCGCCCGGGCCGTTCGTTCGTTCGTTCGTTCTTCTGCTGAGGCGGTGCCAAAATCCAAAATGAAATGAAACTCGTAGCGGCGTATAACTGCACTTTAGACGTGGAGCAGCCATTCTTTTTTCTTCTCTATTTTTCCCCTGCGTGGCACTAGTACTGATCGAAGAATCGAGGTGAAAAGTCCATTTCCGTCCGTCCGCAGCGTTCTTTTTTTTTTTCATCAGTGTACTGTACTGTAAACAACCTTTTTAGTCGGGAGTGGTGTGCGTGCGTGCGGCGTGCGGCGTGCGGACGCTCGGAGGGAAAACGGAATCAAGGAAAGTGTTCGTAAGATCGATCATGTAAAATGCCCGCAGTGTAAAATCAATCATGTTGATGCGGTTGCGCACCACTTGGACGTCAATTGATATGATTCTCAACTCAGCAGGGATGTAAACCGCGCCTTTCCCCCGGTTTATTTCGGCGTCTGTATCAACGAACGATGATGAAAGTTTGCCTAGCTTGAACGCTAGCCTGAACGTTCTGAACTTGAACTTCTTACCCGTTAGAGGAACTCGGCCATCCATCCTGCTGCGCATCGGGTCCGGAAACACCTGACTCTGACTTGGCATGTAACTGCTGTTACTGACTGTATTGCTGTATTGCTCGTGATCACGCGGTAGCTCGCAAAGTGTCAGAAAAAAAAAAAAAAAGACGGCGAGCTACGTGGAGTCACGCGCCGCCGTGTATGAGCGTCAAAAGCCATAGGGTTGGAATCGCCGATGCAACCAGGAACCGAAGGAAAGGGAAATCCGTACTGAATTCGACGTCACCGACTCGTGGCTTGCTCTTGCTATAGCCGCCGCTTTGCTTTGCTCCACTGTCGTGCAAGTCTAGCCGTGCGCCACGTGCGGTTGCCTTTAGTATTGCGCGCTCGGTTGACACGGTTTGCCCCACCCGTCGAACGCGGAAATCACGCGTCTGTCATAAGAAAAAGTCGAAAGCGCTGAACGGATTCATTCCTGTCATCGTTGCCAATTGATCCTCGATCGTTACAGGCGTTTGCATGATCCGGTGCGCGAAATTCAACGTTGAATTTCGCGAGCTGACAGTGGGCGGCGTGGTCATAATCATAGCAACCAAGACGTGCGGGTTCGGGTCCGATGCCACGTTATTTCTATTAGTACTAAATCTACGTGGCGAAGAGCTAGTAAACTGGGCAATAAAGAATCGGTGCGTGGTGAAATGCAAATGGCGGTGACCTGCAGTTGGTCAATTAGTTGGAATATACAATGAGGCGTTCGTAAATGCGTAGCAGGGGGATGGTTGTGAAAAAGAGCAAGTGTACATGAGGTATTGCATAATAGAAGATAAAAAAAGGGCTACAAGGTTCGGCCGTGATATTGACGATGCCAGTCTAACCCGGCCAAAGGATTGACGGCAATATGAGAAGCATCCTACTGGCCATCATGGACGGCGGTGACGAAATGAATACAAGTGATGGCATTGGTTGACCTGGCTTTCCTCAACAAGGGTGCGTGTGATTGGGGTGGCAAGTCCAAGAAGCGGTCCGTGGGAGTGAGATTCGTTGACCGCGGCTGAAAAACAGGTTTCCCCGAGCTCACACCTAAAAAGTGGGTGGGAATAGGTGGGACTGGAGGTGGTGTGACAGGCCTGCCCGGGCTTGGGGGAGGCGATCGAGGGCGAGTTCGTGAACGAGGATGTGGATGTGGATGTGTCGTGAAGATGGGTGTGAGTCTGCCTCTCTGGTCATGCTGAGTTCGTCCTTCGGGAGGAGTGCACGGAGAGGACGGGGAATAGCTCCTTGCTCGTCTGGCACCAAAGTCGTCACCGTCCAGCCATAAGCTCAAGTCGAGAGGAGGGGGAGCTTGCGCACGGGGAGCGTGCAGATTCAGTTGAGGGCGAACTGGCGAGCCTGGAGCCACAGGCTGGCCGAGAGGGGATGGTGGCTTGGGTTGGGATGATAATCCATTGAGTCGTGGACGCGACTGCTGGTGGTGAAGAGGGGGAGAAGGCAATGGCGTAGGAAGAAGCTGAGGAGAGGGCATCCGCGGAGGAGGAGAGGGGCACCGGGTATTGGATTGCATGACGAGGAGGGGCGAACAAGCAGAAGTGGGCAAACGCCAGGCATGTTGAGAAGATGATTTTATAAGAGAGAATGTCAGAGAGCGGGATATGACTTGAAGTTACGGTACGCGGCGCCACGCAAAGACTCATGTGTCCAAATTGGTAAGAATGAAACCTGGGAGCGAATCTCGATCCTCACTTAGATTTCGCCGCGTTTTCCGATTGTCAACAAGAAATGAATTTGGTGTGGGCATCTTCTCAGAAGGGGAACAAACAGCACCTGTTTGACCCTTTTGGACGATCTTCTTCTCTCGTCCTCCCTGGCCACTGAACCGTGTAACCGGAGCGGCAACATATCCCGAAAGGAGTATATTGCCCCATCCCACTCCTCTGGTCGGACTTGCGAGCCAATGCCCGTCGACCGGTCGTCGATGTACTCTCTGCCGGTCTGGCACATGCGCCTGTATCGGCCGCATGTCTGCGGTGATCGTCCGTCCGCCTGGTCTCGTGGTTTTTCCATCGCTTGGCTCAGTGACTCTTCTCCGCTTCTCTTCGAGCTCCACAGGAAAATGCCACTAAACCAACTACAGTGTTGGGGATTCTCCAATTGGAACACCTTCTGCTTCCAAGCTTCATTCAACTTTTGTGCTTTAAATCTTTTTTCCCTTGTTTGGACGACCCTTGGCGTCCCAAGGCGATCCTCCCTGTCCGGTTGATGCGCGCCTGCCACCACCGTTTAAACCATGTACTGTACTTTCATTCAACGCTGTACAGCACGCCGCCCGGGCCCTTTTGTCGGCACATACCTGCTCGATATATTACATCTTGCTAGCCATTTTTGTAAACCCGTGCTTCTTTCCCATCGCCTTGCTCTCCTCTTGACTCGTCCTCCGCGCCCTTTCAATCTCGCATAGCGCGAACAAAAGCCCTTGCTATGGCACAACTCCCAGGCTCGACAGCGTCTTTCGACGCATATTACCGGATTTATCTGAACTATGGTGCCTTTTGGCACCCAAGTACGGGCCGACTTACAGTTCTTCTCTCAACTGCTTTCAAATTTGCCCGACTTCAGCCCGAATCAACATTGGTTCATTGCCGTCCCATGAACATCCTTTCCGAGCCAGCCTCGCGTTTCTCTCTGTCTTGGCTTACCCCGGTGGTGACTTCCTCCTTTCTTGTGCTGTCGTCGCTCTTTTTTCCACAGAGAACATGTCGTTCTCCATCTTTTGGGTTCTGTCACTCTTCCTGCCGTTTTTGGTTCCCTCTCTTTCTTCGCCCATAGCGTCGCCTGCAGTCCTTGCTGGTCAAGGCCAGGCATTCATGGGCGGCAACTCTAACGCACGGGCGTCTGCTACACCTCTTGTCGCGGAAACGGCTCTCTTGACTCACGGCGGGACGCCCTCACCACCGCCCGGTAATCCCGTGCTCTTCTTACCCCAGGATCCTTCCGCCGATGGCTTTACGGAACCGGCTCCTGGATTCAGTGACCACGGTTTCGTTTCACCGGAGCTTGGTTCAGTTGTTGTCCAACCTCACAACACTCAGAACCCGCATAGCACCACAGGCACCTATTTGACGCCTCTGATGATGGCATATTATCCTGTTTGGAGTGCCGACGTTCTCCCACCCGAGCATATCAATTTCTCGCGCGTTGACTGGATAGATTTCGCGTTTGCCATGCCAAACGAAACCTTTGGTCTTAATTGGGACGGTTCCGACAATGCTCCTGGTATCCTCATGCGCTTAGTAAATGTGGCGCATCAACAAGAAAAGAAGGTCAAGTTGAGTGTCGGAGGGTGGGGCGGTAGCAGGTACGTGGGTCGGAACGAGGTTGACTTGCTCTGACACTCTCACCTTAGGTTTTTCTCGCCCGCTATGAACAACTACAACAGCCGCCAAGCTTTTGTCAAAAACATTGCACTTGTCTATGACCAGTTTCACCTTGACGGCATCGATATCGATTGGGAATATCCAGCCCGACCAGGAGATCCGCGGAATTACGTTGGCTCGAATGATACAGCCAACTTCCTCGAGTTTCTTAGGTTACTGCGAACTACACTTCCTTCAACTGCGCGGATCAGTGCTGCCGTTCCGGCCACCCCATTTTCTGATGCGAATGGACAACCGATGAAAGATGTTCGATCCTTCGCGGACGTTCTAGACTGGATATTGATCATGAACTACGACGTCTGGGGAGGTGCGTCGTGTATTGTACCCTTGTTTCCAACTGTCCCATCAACCCTGCTCTAGCTTCATCCAACCCTGGACCAAATGCACCCCTTAGCGACGCTTGTAAAAACTCTACACAGCCAGCGGCTAGTGCCGAGGCCGCGATCAAGGCCTGGACCGCCGCGGGTGTTCAACCAAGCCAACTTGTTCTAGGTGTTCCGTCGTACGGATACATCTCGACCTCGCAGGCGTCACGCTTGCGTCAACGCGATCAAAACGCGTCGCTACCTTACGTGCACGCGCTCACTGATGAGGGTGCGGATAACGGTCAAGTGCAATTCCGTGAACTCGTGCGTCAGGGTGTGCTCTGTCGAGACGCCACCTCGCCAGAACGTTACGTCGGCTGTGGCGGGTTCACGCGCGAGTGGGATCCGTGCTCGAGCACGCCGTTTCTGCGTTCCGAAGCTGGTCAGCTCATCACGTATGATGATGCCCAAAGCCTTGAACTCAAGTCAGCGTACGCGAAGGAGAATGGACTCCTGGGTATCAACATATTTGACGTTCATGGTGATACGAACGAATGTGAACTCCTTGATTCTCTACGCCTAGGTCTTGGATTATAGTTCATTCATTCCTCAGAATTGTACCTTCTGTCGTTTTAACTCTGTCTGTCGTGCCTGTGCCTCTCCTACTTTCCCAAGGCTGGTCTGAAAGTAGCAACGCACAACCGGGAATTTGCGCATATAAGTTATGTATTGAGGCTAGACATTCCGGAATAGTAATAGTACACAACGTGCGACTTTAATGAGATCTATGTGATACAGAATTAACCCTATTAGTGACATGGCGCATGTGTCTGGTTGAGGGAAGAATATTTAGACACATAAAGGAAAGGAAGGACATGAAGGAAAGACATGATGATGATCAGCCTATTTTGAATGAAAGTCAGGCTGCAAGTGGCGCATGATGGTTGTCTTGTATACGATAAGTCCATGGAATTTCGGTTGACGCCCAGCTCCGCTCGTAATTTCACGAGTCTGGAACGGCGGGCCCTTCTAAGGTGGTTTCGGCGCCGCAATGACGCTAGCGATTGCTGAAGGATGAGGGTGGGAGTGGGAGTGAAGGGATATATGGCACGACCCCAGCCACCTGAACAGGGGTAGTGGCGGCGGTGGTGGCGGTGGCAGTTATTGCAAGACGGGAATGATGCGGAAGCGCGGAATTTCCTATAAACTCCCGAAAAATCTTCTCAAGCTCGCGATGAGAGAATTGCCGCCGCTGGTGCCGGTTTTCCTCGTCACTTTGGAGGAAGGGGCGGTATGTCCATGTCCGTGCGTTGGACGGGCCGCGAAAATGGAGGCCAGGTCCTGATACGTTGCGTGGGATTCCCGTGGGTCCTGGTGGAAGAGGCCGAAGGCGCAGGGCGCCGTTGTGGATGTGGGGAATAGGGAGAAGGAAGACACCGCCATGTTGGAGGGTGAGGAGGACATTCTTTTCGCTGTGGGTGATGGTGGTGGTGATGATGATGGCTGGCTGGCTGGCTACCTTTGATCTGGGGAGGAAAAGTGCTTCCGTGAGGGGAAGAGCATGCTGATGGGCTTATATCTGCTACGCCTCACTTGAAATGTGTGCTCGGGTAATACGGTCGCGGTCGGGCTACAACGGATTTGGCAGGCGCTTTGTTCGCATTGGGGAGCCGCTTTGTTCTATATCGGGCATAGTCTCGCGCACTTCCACGATCACGTGGCGTGGTGTCTTGTATGATGTCCGGGACCTTTTCACCCCCGCTGGACGTTGTACAGTACGGACACTGTAGAACTTTGGAATTGCCATGGCTTTACAGCGGTGCACAGAACAAGACGCGAAAGGTGGGCTACAGCACAAGCCTACAAAGGATGTCTTGTAGCGCGCGACTCGGTTTTTACGAACCCTCTTGTGCGCCTGGTCGTTATACCTACGGTTGCGGGGTGGTCTGCCCTATCCTTTCTTCTCCGACTCTTCGACATGCGCAAGTGACTCGGCCTCCCTTATGAAGGTCCCCGCGGCCGTAGTACCCTTACAAAGCCATTTCTTGTCCCTTTTACTGCGACTATGGGTCCATCACTACTAGTAACTCGGTGAGACACTCAGGTTCTTCACGGGTATGGAATACATGGTGCTTTTGTCCAACCGTACTGCTCCATGGACCTTGCTTGCATCTTGTTCCGTTCCGCACTCTGCCAGGTCGGGTTGTGCTCCTTTCTGACTGAACACCGTTCTAGAAAATGAGCAAATCAAATAGATCAAAGGATCATAGTGCAACACGATGCAGCGCCTAACACTTTCCCTCTGCAATTAAGGGTGTATATATACGTTCTCGGTGCCACAGACCTGAAAACGGGTTTCAGGCGTTTTAGTAGGTCCGAGTTTCATAGACATCATCCATACCTTATGGCAAAATGACTTTTTCGCTCTAGACATGAGAATTGCACGGCTATCACAGTCAATCAAAGCGGTATTTATTCTAATATGAGTAGAAAAGGTAATATCACCCTGCTTGGAGGCTCGTCATTTCCGCGTTATGATGCGGAACTAGATATTTGCTGGGCAGAGCTAGGCGTTCTGGGGCTACCAAAGTTGGTCTTGCCCCCCTTCTCCCCGTCCTCGTTCACCGATCGATGGGTTCCACCCCCACGTGTTGTTCGGAGGTTTCGCACTCCCGAATTTACCCTTGGGGCAGATCTCTTATTGCGGCAACGGACCAGAGACCATGACGGCAGTTGTCGAAATTGTGTGTTTTCCTGGGAAGCTGTCTTGCATTTGGGTTGTGCAATGTCACATTTTGCTTTCCAACCTACGTATCTCTAGCTGGACTGATCGCTCCGACAGATTTGGAGACAACTGTGACGCGACATTTGCTGGTCCAGGAAAACGCTGGGTCCATCGCCTCTGGTCACCAGGTTAGCAGAAGCTCGCATATTTTTAAAATTGCTAATACTGTAGTAGTTACAAATGTACGGTAAAATTTGCAGACAAGATCAGATACGGCACAAGATGCAATCATTTGGACTTTGGTTTCCTGTAATGCTTGCTGTAATGCTTCCATGTGGTCGATCAATAATCTCAGGAAACCCAGCTTATCCCCCAGGGCTATAGTATGTATATCGGGTCCGAAATCTTTGCGAAGTTCGGGAATAAACGGGTGGATGTTGGGTCGACGTATTCACTCCGGGATTAAAGATGCTAAAGTATGGTTGGGGTCCGTGCCAGTGATTGCGCGCCATTGCCAACTACCATTGTTCGAGGCGAGATCGCCATCTATCAAGTGCTGCATGAAATGCGGAAAGGGGTCGGTTTGTGACAACTTGAGATGGGATAACTTACTCTCACACCATGACGCCCAACCAGTCACGGGATCTTTCGTTAGATATATTGCAGCAATCATGCGCGCGCGACTGTGTAGTCGCGGGGATCTGGGTCAGTCGATGATTACGGGGTACAGTACTGTAACACGGTGTCTCGCGTAGTCTACAAATCTGTTCCGCCCGATCTCCGAGCCTCAGCGTTGAATTTGACACCCACTCGTACCACGTAGAAAGGCCGTGTGTAGAATCACGGCGAGCTAAGAGCGTGAAATTAGAACGAAGTAGGGTTAGATGACGCGAACCCATCTCGATTGGCTGTCCCAATCACCGCACAAAGTTGCCCCAAACGCGTTCAGACATGATGGATGACAGGGTGTCACTCCCTTGTTTCACCCTACTAGACGATTTTGTTCTATTCTGTCGGCAGTCTCAACTTTTTTGTAGGCCATTGCTCTCCTTCATTTTTCAGAGGCATCTGTCACCTTCCTCACGAGAAAATGAGCGATGGCTAAATTGACTTCGTGCGGAGAAAGCGGTGCTGCGTCTTCGTATCCGCGCATATAAGATCATCGTACGATCAAGCCCACCTCGGGGAAGCACGCTTGGTGATCGTCGTGGCACGTAACTGTCCCCGATCGAGAGATGAGATTTGTGGCTACCCTATGGGCAGCGGCAGCGGCTGCTGTGCACTCCTCGCTCGATGATCGGCCCCACCTGCGACTCGGAAGCACAGTCCTCGTTGGAAAGTACCTTCAGGCTTCTAACCTCGACTTCTTTGGGGGTTATAATTGTCTCATTATTGCTCGATCCCCTCCTCATTTCTCGATTTTAGGTATCCCTTTTGCCGAGCCTCCAGTAGGCCGCTATCGCCTTGCTCCTCCCCACCCTAAGTATTCTCTTTCTCCCTTGCAATTGTTCGATGCCAGTAACTACGGTCTCCCGTGCTTGCAACCTGTAGGCCACCCTCCTCTTTCCACACTCTGAGTTGCCGACTCGCTGCTACAGTTTTCGGATGCGGATATGTCAGAGGACTGCCTTACCCTTAACATACTTCGACCTTCCGGCATTGACATAAACTCCTCTCTGCCAGTCATGGTTTGGATTGATGGAGGCGGGTTCTATGGTACGTGGTGAACGTCTCTGCATTCTCCTGAATCCAACGAGTACAGCCGGTAATGCTTCCCTCTATGACGGAGCTACTCTCGTCGAACGATCAGTGTCTCGTGTATGTACCTCATCGAACCCTGACCCGTTCCGAGTCTCCACTGACTTAGTAATGGGCGCGATTTACAGGGAACACCGATAGTGTTCGTGTCCATGAACTACCGTGTTGGGCCTCTCGGTTTCCCTCAGGGGCCTGAAGCCGTGGAGCGAGGTGCCCTTAATCTTGGCCTGCACGATCAATGGGCCGCTTTTGAATGGGTGCAACATAACGTCGCATCCTTTGGTGGAGATCCCCGCAAGGTTTGTCCGCTCGTTCTAGCCACCCACCTAACTGGTATCACAAACAATGACAGGTTACTATTTTTGGAGGGAGTGCGGGAGCAATGTCTACTTCCTATCACTACCTCAACGAGAATTTCTCCACTGTTGCCCGAGCTGCTGTACGCACTCGTCTCCGAACTATGGACGCAGTGGCTCATCTCATGATGGAACATCTTGTAGATTTTCCAATCTGGAACAAGTTCTACCCTTCCGATCTTTGATGGTTACCGTAGAACTCCTTCTTGGAGGCTCTTTGCTAAAAACACGCAATCTTGTGCCACGGCCTTGCCAAACCAGACGTTCCCTTGCCTCATCTCCGCCGACTCATCTGATCTCCGAGCTGCCCTGAACGCCTCAATGGCCCTCGAACAATTCCCCTTCCGTCCCGTCCTTGATGGACCCGGGGGCATTATCAGTGACCTCCCTGCGAGGCGACTATCGAATGGGGCAGGCGGACGAGTACCATTTATAGCTGGCACAGTCCTCGACGAAGGCCTGTTTCTTTCAAGCTCATGATACCATGCTGACATACGCACAGGGACGCTCTTCATTCCGAAGGACTTTCAGACTAAGGATATTGGCATCTGGCTGAACGCCAATTATACCCCATCTCCGCTTGGTCCAAGTGTCTTGAAGGCTGGGCTGGACGAAGTGATGTCGCTGTATCCCGACGACCCAAGTGCTGGTTCACCATTTGACACGGGAAACGAAACTTTTGGTACTGGACCTGGGTATAAGCGCGGATCCGCAATCTGTATGGCGTCTCATGCGCTTTGAATGATTTGTATTGATGCCATTACCCGTTAGTTGGGGACGTAATGTTCCAAGCCCCACGCCGGTTCTGGAGCCAAATGATCTCCGCGCCGTCCTACGTTTATCTCTTCACAGAGCCTGTGCCGAACGTTGACCCGGCACTTGGAGTATTCCATTCTAGCGAGTTAATTTACTTCATTGGGACATCAAGTACATGGCTGAGTCGTGTTATGCTGGATTATTGGATCTCGTTCGCTGTTTCGTTGACACCAAATGACGACAAGGGGACGAAAAGTATGTTCTGATCCACTTCACTGTTTGTACGTCTCCTGATCGGGGCCTTCAGGACCTCATTGGGGAGAATACGAGGAAACCAAGGTATGGTACAATGACCTTGTATTTGGCCAAACATTCAACTTGGTAAAGAGAATACTAGAGCTGAACAGCAAGACTATGGGTCTGATCCTGGACGGATACCGGGCTATTTCCATGGAACTTATCATCAACCTGAGAGACATGCTGTCCTGGTGACTGAGAGTAGGGTAAGGTAGGCAGTGCGGCTGCGCTTGCACGGACCGATTTCCATTTGTGGTTTAGTTTTCTCAAATATCAACCTGTCTGGACTTTAGCTAGGGAAGCACGTATATAAAAACTCCTGGACGCTTGCTAATGGAGGAGGATTTTTGGACCCTTTTGACACTTTTTCTCTCTTGCTGTTTCTCCTCAGCTTGACCCCGATCAGGTGGAAGCATCCACATGATCAGAACCTATCCCAAAACGACATTATAGGCCCACAGTCCGATGAACATAGCACGGGAATGAGGACTCACGCACACGTCCGGATGACCTCCTTCTCGTCGGTCAGCTCGGTGTATTTCCCACGCATGTCTTCGACTCTTCCCGCATCTGCTTCAAGTTTTCCATCCGGTGCGCCAAACACAGTCAGCTAATTTATCAGACCGAAACTGACACAGAGAGTGAACTCAGTCCTTCGTACTCGCGTTGCGGCTGCTTGAGGCCCTGTTCTCGGAGGTCCGTCATTCTCGATTTGAGTCTGCGAAGGGGTATCACGTCAGATCGGACTGACTGCGGATGGGCACTCCCGATCTCCGAGCCGCCTCAAAGTGATCTTCTGCGTGAGACACGTGGGTTAGGATGACACGAACCCGTATCTCGCACAAGTTGCCACAAACTCATTCAAACGCATTCAGAGTCTCGCAGAAATGACACTCACAGGCTGAGTCACAGCAACTTCAGCAAGGTATAGACATCTGGGTGTCATCACTCCCTTGTTTCACCTCAGACGATTTTGTTCTATCCCTGCCGGCACAGTCTCGTAAACCGTTGCTCTGCTTCATGCTCTGCTTCATTTTTCAGAAGCCTCTGCCACCTTCCTCGCGAGAAAATCAGCGATGTCTAAGTGGACTTCGTGCGGAGAAAGCGGCGCAGCATCTTCGTACCCGCGCATATAAGTTCATCGTACGATCAGGCCCACCTTGTGCGCAGTATCCCTGTTTTCCGTAGGCCAGACAACAGCCACCTTAAGCCGGAGTTTCTCTGAACGGGGAAGCACGCTTGGCCATCGTTGTGGCACGGAACCGTCCCCGATCGAAATATGATATTTGTGGCTGTTATCCCCATCCTATGGGCCGCCGCAACAGCGGCTGCTTTTCACTTCTGGTTCGATGGTCGGCCCCGCCTGCAACTCGGAGGCACGGTCCTCGTTGGAAGGCATCTTCAGCATTCTAACCTCGACTTCTATGGAGGTTATAATTTTTTTCATTATTGCTCGGTCTCCACCTCATTTCTCGATTTCAGGCATTCCCTTTGCCGAGCCTCCAGTTGGCCGCCATCGCCTTTCTCGTCCTCGCCCAAGGCTTTCTCTTTATCCCCTGCCTTCGTTTGATGCCAGTAACTACGGTCTCCCGTGCTTGCAACCTGTAGGCCACACTCCTCTTGCCGCTTTCTGAGTTTCCGACTCGCTACAGTATTTGGATGCGGATATGTCAGAGGACTGCCTTACCCTCAACGTAGTCCGACCTTCCGGCATAAACATAAACTCCTCTCTTCCGGTCATGGTTTGGATTTATGGAGGCGGGTTCTATAGTACGTCGTGAATGATTCTGCATTTCCCTAAATCCGACGAGTACAGGGGGCGCTTCTTCCTTCTATGACGGAGAACAACTCGTAAAACAATCAGTGGCTCGTGTATGTACTTCCTTGGACCCTGACCTGTTCTCCACTCGCTTAGTAATGGGCATTCACAGGGAACACCAGTCCTGTTCGTGTCCATGAACTATCGTCTCGGACCTCTCGGTTTCCCTCAGGGACCCGAAGCTGTGGAACGAGGGGCCCTAAATCTTGGTCTGCATGACCAATGGGCCGCTCTTGAATGGGTGCAACGTAACGTCCCATCCTTTGGTGGAGACCCCCGCAAGGTTTGTCCGCTCGTTCTAGCCACCCACCTAGCTGGTATCACAAACAATGACAGGTTACTATTTTTGGAGGGAGTGCAGGAGCACTGTCCACTTCCTATCACTACCTCAACGAGAATTTCTCCACTGTTGCCCGAGCTGTTGTACGCACTCGTCTCCCGCACCATAGGCGCAGAGCCTCATCTCATATGGAACATCCCGTAGATTTTTCAATCTGGAACGAGTTCTACCTTTCCCATGTTTGGTGGTTACCGTGGAACCCCTTCTTGGACGCTCTTTGCTAAACACACGAAATCTTGTGCGACGGCCTTGCCAAACCAGACATTTTCTTGCCTCATCGCGGCCGACTCATCTGATCTCAGAGCCAGCCTGATCGAATCAACGACCATCGATCCATACGCTTTCCGCCCCGTCCTTGATGGGCCCGGGGGCATTATCAGTGACCTCCCTGCGAAGCGACTATCGCATGGGGCGGGCGGACGAGTACCATTTATAGCCGGCGCAGTCCTTGACGAAGGTCTGTTTCTTTCAAGTTCATGATAGCACGCTGACACCAGCACAGGGACGCCCTTCCTTCCGAAGGACTTTCAGACTAAGGATATTGCCACCTGGCTGAACGCCAATTATACCCCATCTCCGCTTGGTCCAGGTGCCTTGAGGGCTGGGCTGGACAAACTGATGTCGCTCTATCCCTACGACACAAGTGCTGGTTCACCATTTGACACGGGAAACGAAACTTTTGGTACTGGACCTGGGTATAAGCGCGGATCCGCAATCTGTAAGGCGTCTCACGCGCTTTGAATGATTTGTATTGATGCTATTACCGGTTAGTTGGGGACGTAATGTTCCAAGCCCCACGCCGGTTCTGGAGCAAAACGACCCGTGCAGCGTCCTACGCTTATCTTTTCACAGAGCCTGTGCCGAACGCTGACCCAGCACTTGGAGTATTCCATTCTAGCGAGTTAATTTACTTCTTTGGAAATTTAGCCAAGAAGTATAGGACTGGGACATCAGATACATGGCTGAGTCGTGTTATGCTGGATTATTGGATCTCGTTCGCTGTTTCGTTGACTCCAAATGACGGCAAGGGGATGACAAGTATGTTCTGATACACTTCACTGTTTGTACATCCCCTGATCGGGACCTTCAGGACCTCATTGGGGAGAATACGAGGAAACCAAGGTATGGTACAATGACCTTGTATTTGGCGAAATATTCAACCTGGTACAGCGAATACTAGAGTTGAACAGCAAGACTATGCGCCTGATTCCGGATAGATACAGGGCCATTTCCATAGACTTTATCATCAACATGGGGGACATGTTATCCTGGTGACCGAGTGTAGTACTCGGAAGTCGTCATATAGAGAAAAAGTGTGGATGGATGTGGTCGTACTAAGGTCAAGGTCGTCGTCATCATCATCAAGATCATCATGGCGATCCCGTCATAGGCGGGCTCCATGGGATCGTTTTGGATTACGCCTTGTATTACGTATGTGAATCACGTCTTCTGACCGCACAAGAAAACCGAAGCTGTATGCATTAGCCGTACATGTAGCTCCAGGGTGGCAGTGCTGAAACTGTCCGCATTGCCAAGTTCTTCGAGACCGATAATGATCCTGCTTGCAAGTTTGGAAAGAAGGCATGCACTGCTATTGGACATACCTGTCTTTGAGACGCCCTTTAAGAAACAGATGACGCAGGGCAAAGACTTAGAGTCCGAGTTTTTCTACAAGGAATGGCAAATTTTCCACAAAGACACGCAAGAACCTCGTGCTGAAGTAGTACTTAGACGCAGGAGCCTGAACTACATCGTAAGCAGAGATAGAACATAGCACGGGTGTTTCCGGCATCTGCTTCAAGTTTTCCAACTGTTTTCCATCCCGCGCGCCAAATGCAGTCAGCCAATTTATCAGAAAGACCGAAACCGACACAGAGAGTGAACAAGGTCTCCGTACTCGCGTTGCAGCTGATTGAGGCCCTGTTCTCGAAGGGGACCGTCTTCATAGCTTCATTCTCGATTCGAGCCTGCCATTACTTGTCGATGACGACGGGGTCGCATCTGGCTCGTCAGATCTGACTGTCTGCGGATACTCCCGATCTCCAAGCCACTCAAAGTGATCTTAGGACGCGTACCCCATTGAGACATGTGGGGTACAGCAAGGTTACAGCGACTTTCGAAACTACTCCCTTGTCTCTGGTCAGCGTGCTACAGTATATGACACCTACAGTAACGGCCATGGGCTGTGGCGAGGGTGACCAAATTCACCAACAGTACACGTCCATCCTCAACTTGCTTCAGTGAGAACCAATAGCTGTTCGACGGTCAATGCGAGCTTGTGATTGGCACATGTCCCACTCCCACATCAGACAGCTTCCTTTCTGCCCCGTACGACGTACGTGCAGTCTTATTTCTACGCCAGTCCCACCTCTCGGCCATTTGTATTCCTTGGTCTCCAACCGTGACTTGGTTTACTGTTTTCCGCCCTTGGCATTAGCGCCTCAGACTCCTTTTCCCCCAAGTTGGTACTGTAAATCGCACAACTTTTCAACCTGGAGTCTCTTCGCATCGTGAAATTGTTAGTCTAGCCAGATTAGAATTCAAGGTAACAATAACGAAGCTTAGGATGTTTATAGTACCTAACTCGATCATAGTGTCCACGTCTCTGTAAGAACCTTCGTGAATGTAAAAACATTTTATCAGCATCACACCAGGGGTGGTCTCTGCGCAATGCCACATAATGACAGCCACAGTAAAGTTCTGATCGTCCACAAATTGCCCAGACTAAATGAAGATCGCTTTTGTCCACAGTCGGTTAAGAACAGCACTGTGTCCGTCTTCCACACCAAGAACCGGAACGTTCTATTTACAATACTGGAGTACAATAGTCCCCTGGAAGAATCGAAAACCACACCGAACGCCTTTTATTCTCAGCTAAACCACACGGGGATTCCTCGGGGAGGCTCAAAAGCTATCCATTCAAACTGCAGAATACACGAGGCGAAGATATGAAGGTGTCTCTCAAGCGAGCCGACCCCAGGCACATCATTGTTACCAATTCACAGGATGGGGCAGGGAAGGGGCCAAAATGGTGCTCCGACCTCGTGGCAGCGAATGTGGGTTTGTTGATGTCGTGGGCGCTAAACCTGCCTGCATCCTCCTAAAAAGCACGCACCGTCTTCCACAATCTAATCACCACCCCCCACTCCTCTCGCCCTTCCACGACTCCCAGCATCCCCACTTCATATCAGTTTCATATCATGAACAATTCGGACCAAACTGATGCACAAGTTGCCGCCGCACTTTGGGCGGATCTCTTCGAAGCCGTGATGGGCTTCTCAGACACTGCATTTCTTCAGAGCATCCAGGAGGACTTGATGGTATCCGCACCTGGACATCTGTCCTCTGCTGGTACGGAACTTCCCCATTTCAACGCCGTCAGTGACACGGCCTTCACGCCCGCCCCCACCACATCGATGGGGGCGTTTACAAACCTAACAAGCTCGTACCAGGTAAGTAAGCCACGGTTTGATAGTCGACATTGACTTACCTTGCCGCCGCCACAGAATGTCCCCGATGCCTCGTCCACGCAGGGCCCGTGTACGTCCCATTCTGGGTTCTCCCACGATCCTTCGTGTTCACCAGATGCCAAAGTTTTCGTGGACACAAGTTTTGTTGCCCCCGAGCTGATAGGCGACCCTAATTGGACTCCCTTTGCAGCCCACTCAGTGGCCGCACCCAACGTGAGTGCAAATGCCGCGACTGGAAGTGCTCTCTACTAACCTAGATTCCTTCGGCAGGTTGTGGGGCCTAGCAGCTCCGCAACTTCATCGGCGTCTCAGGACGAATGTGCTAGGCTCTTCGAGGCAGGGCAATCCACGCCCGCCACATCCTCCTCGCCGTCGAGCGGTGGAAACGAAGAGGGAGTGGTTGCGCCGGGATACGGCACGTTGTTTTATGGGGCCACGACGTGAGTACTGTATCCTTTATGTGAAGTAGTGATGCAGCCAGGCCACTAATACTGGTGCCTGCAGATCTCCGCTGGGGTGGGATATCGGCCAACTTTCCTGGCCCACTCCTGCAGCACCGACGATACCTGCGCCGGTGTTGGCCCTTGGTAAACGCCGCTGGGATGAGTCTCAAGGCGTCGGGGCTCCGATCGACAACCATCAGGGGCCTCCCCAGAAACGAGTCAGGGGCGGTCAGACAAAAGGGATCCTGAAGGCGAAACGGCCCACGGCTAGGTCCCGCCACAAGCCTGTGGCCAGGATCCCAAACAAAGAAATCAACAATGAACCCAAGGAGGCGGGACGCGGAGCGGAGAGGCTCGCGACCCCGAACGCGCAGGGAATTCACCATCAACCCTTGCAGGGACCAAGTTCCCAGCAGGGGCCGGGGGAACAAACTGTGGACGGAGAGCTGATTTGGGTTGAGGGGAGTGTGGAGGTGCTGGTGCCGGTGCCGGTGCCGGTGCAGCAGGAACCGGTTCCGCAGCAGCAGCAGCAACAACAACAACAAGAGGAAGCGGAGAACGAGTACTTCCAGTTCCCGAGAAAGTTCAAGCCGGGGTACAAGGCGCTGCTCGCGGCCACCCAAGCCGACTGGGCACGTGGCTCGATTCGCGAGATCAAGTGCCGGCGCTGTCCCGACGCGACGTTCAGGACGTGGGAAAACTTCAAGCGGCACTGCGACACGACGGAGACGCACCCGCTGAAGATCACCTTCTGCAAACGCTGCGGGGACTTCTTTGCGCGCTGCGACTCGCGAGACCGGCACCAAAACGAACCGCCCGCGGAGTGCCGCAGCGTCACGCGCGAGAAGGCCAACGAAAGCGCAGAGAGACGCAAAGGGTCCACGACGAGTTCATCGCGAGGTTGATGGAGTTCTTGAGGACAGGTGAGGAGGATGTCGAGATCCCTTTCTCCCAGATCATCAAGGAGATGTATCCCAAATCCTCGAAAAAGCGCAAGTTCAAAGGACGCTAATCAACGCCGGACTCTACATCATGCTTACCGTATTCATTCTTGTCTGTTTCTGTTTTGTTGTTCGACGCGAGGTCCTCACAGCAGGGTGCCATAGACGGCTTGCCGATTTGAATTGCTTTTGGCCTGTTGCGTGCTTGTTCTCGCTATACTGTACAATTATATATACCCAAAGAGAATTTTCGACCCGCTCTAGACTAGTGTCTCGATTACGCACCGTGGTTTTTTTTCCTCGCCCAATCCTCCCAGCAACCACGAACACGAGCCAAGTGAGTCGCATCAGGGAGAAAAATGAAAGACCAAGGTATATAGACAATCAATCGATCGATTGATTGATGGCTGCCAGATGGGGTGTTGTTTATCTTGCTGAAAACACGCGCCGCCTCGCTTGCCACGTCACCGCGCCACGTTGAACTTGCGGGCACCTTCGACCACCGAATCAGAACGTCGAGGATGGGTGATTTTCCACACTAAGAGCAGGTACTGTGTAGTATGCTGCACTGGTCACGCCCGAGGCTTTGCTGTGGCCACTTTCGCCGCAAGGCAAATTTATAATTCCGACCGTAGGCTGAAGGCCGAAGGGAGGCTTACTATGCGTTTCCTTCTCTATTCCTAATATGGTGCGTGACGTGGGCCGTGGGTCGATCTTATGTCATACAACTCCGCCCATAGCACTGTTTGTTCTCACTCGCTTCGCCTCCCAATGTACTCTCTCACTTCAACAGCACCAATAAAGCTTCGTGTATCACAAAGCTCTCCAATGAAGCTCTGTATGAACTCCGCATGCAACACATGCAGAGAGTGTGACAAACTTCAGAACTGTTCGCTGTCAATCTCACCCTCCATGCTGTCGCCCGAACCGTCCCCTGATGCTGCACTGTTTCTCCGGGTTTCACCGGTCGGACCCTGCCACGCGCTCGTGGCACCCTAGTAATAATAATAATAATAAATGTGACAGGGTCATCTTATTTGCTTCTTTTTGAGACTGTGTTAACACCGGAAACCGTTGATCCATTCGCTGGACAGCGGGAAGTAATTGGGGAGGGGAGGGGAAGGAGTGGAGTGGTAGGAGGTCACGCGCATCGGCTACTCAACAACATCATTTGGGCTATCATGAGCCTCCGGTTTGGTCTAGGATATCACCCCATGGAGTAGCAAATCACTTCTCAAATCACTGCCTTCAAGAGGACAGACTTGACTTTCTTTACTCGTGTCGTGCGAAATGGTATTATGTGCGCTGTAGATGACGCGAACTTAGCGCCGCACAATGTTGCCACAAACTCATTCAAACGCCCCGCAGAGATGACACCCGCGGGCCGCAGCAAGGTAAAGACATTTGGGTGTCGTCATTCCCTTGCAGTGTTTTCACCTTAGACGATTTGGTTCTATCCCTGTCGGCACAAGTCTCGACTTTCTCTATAGACTGTTGCTCTGCTTCATTTTTCAGAAGCCTCTGCCATCTTCCTCGAAAGAACGAGCGATGCCCAAATGGACTTAGTGCGGAGAAAGCGGCGCATCACCTTTGTATCCGCGCATATAAGTTCATCGTACGATCAGGCCCAACCTCGTGCGCAGTATCTGTTCTGGTTTCCGCAGGCCAGACAACATTAAAGTAAGCCGGAGTTTCTCTGAACGGAGAAGCACGCTTGGCCATCGTTGTGGCACGTAACCGTCCCCGATCGGAAGATGATATTTGTAGCTGTTATCCCCATCCTATGGGCCGCAGCAGCTGTTGCTTTGAACACCTGGATCGATGGTCGACCCCGCGTGCAACTCGGAGGCACAGTCCTCATTGGAAAGCATCTTCAGCATTCAAATCTCGACTTCTTTGGAGGTAATCATTTTCTCATTATTGCTCGATCTCCTCCTCATTTCTCGATTTCAGGCATTCCTTTTGCCGAGCCTCCAGTCGCCCACCTTCGCCTTTCTCCTCCTCGCCCGAAGTATTCTCTTTCTCCCCTGCAATCGTTTAATGCCAGTAGCTACGGTCTCCCGTGCTTACAGCCAGTAGGCCACCCTCCTCTTTCCACCCTCTGAGTCGCCGACTCGCTACAGTTTTTGGATGAGGATATGTCAGAGGACTGTCTTACCCTCAACGTAGTCCGACCTTCCGGCATTGACACAAACTCCTCTCTGCCAGTCATGGTTTGGATTTACGGAGGCGGGTTCTATTGTACGTGGTGAATGTCTCTGCCTTCTCCTGAATCCAACGAGTACAGCCGGCGATGCTTCCATCTATCACGGAGCTACTTTCGTCGAACGATCAGTGTCCCGTGTATGCACTTCATAGGACCCTGACCTGTTCTCCGCTCTCTTAGTAACGGGAATCATTCACAGGGAACACCAGTCCTGTTCGTTTCTATGAACTATCGTCTCGGGCCTCTCGGTTTCCCTCAGGGACCTGAAGCCGTGGAGCGAGGTGCCCTTAATCTTGGCCTGCACGATCAATGGGCCGCTTTTGAGTGGGTGCAACATAACATCGCATCCTTTGGTGGAGATCCCCGCAAGGTTTGTCCGCTCGTTCTAGCCACACACGTAACCGGTATCTCAAGCAATGACAGGTTACTATATTTGGACAGAGTGCGGGAGCAATGTCTACTTTCTATCACTACCTCAACCAGAATTTCTCTACTGTTGCCAGAGCTGCTGTACGCAACTCGTGTCCCCCACTATGGATGCAGTGGCTCATCTCATGATGGAACATCCTTGTAGATTTTCCATTCTGGGACGAGTTCCACCTTTCCCATCTTTGATGGTTACCGTGGAACTCCTTTTTGGAGGCTCTTTGTTAAAAACACCCAATCTTGTGCCACGGCCTCACCAAACGAGACGTTCCCTTGCCTCATCTCCGCCGACTCATCTGATCTCAGAGCCAGCCTGAACGCCTCAATGGCCGTCGATCCATACGCCTTTCGCCCCGCCCTTGACGGACCCGGGGGCATTATCAGTGACCTCCCCGCGAAGCGGCTATCACATGAGACAGGCGGACGAGTACCATTTATAGCTGGCACAGTCCTCGACGAAGGTCTATTTTGTAGAAGTTCATGATGGCATGCTGACACCAGCACAGGGACGGACTTCATTCCGAAGGACTTTCAGACTAAGGATATTGTCATCTGGCTGAACACGAATTATACGCCATCTCCGCTTGGTCCAGGTGCCTTGAAAGCTGGGATAGACAAAGTGATATCGCTCTATCCCGACGACCCAAGTGCTGGTTCGCCGTTTAACACGGGAAACGAAACTTTTGGTACTGGACCTGGGTATAAGCGCGGAGCCGCAATCAGTATGGCGTCTCACGCACTTTGAATCATTTTGTATTGACGTTGCTACCCGTTAGTTGGGGACGTAATGTTCCAAGCCCCACGCCGGTTCTGGAGCCAAATGATCTCCGCGCCGTCCTACGTTTATCTCTTCACAGAGCATGTGCCGCACGCTGACCCAGCACTTGGAGTATACCATTTTACTGACCTAGTTTACTTCTTTGGAAATTTAGCCAAGTATTTTGAGACTGGGACATCAAATACATGGCTGAGCCGTGCTATGCTGGATTATTGGATCTCGTTCGCAGTTTCGTTGACTCCGAATGACGGCAAGGGGACAAATAGTATGTTCTGATATGCTTCACTGTTTGAACATCCCCTGATCGGGGCATTCAGGACCTCAGTGGGGGGAATACGAGGAAACCAAGGTATGGTACAATGACCTTGCATTTGGCGAAACACTCAACCTGGTATAGCGAATACTAGAGCTGAACAGCAAGACTATGGGCCTGATTCCGGACAGATACCGGGCAATTTCCATAGACTTTATCATCAACCTGAGGGACATGTTGTCCTGGTGACCGAGGGCAGTACTCGGAAGTCGTCGTATAGGGGTGGATGTGGTCGTACTAAGGTCAAAGTCGTCGTCATTATCATGGCGATCCTGGCATAAGTTGGTTCCATGGGATCGTTTTGGATTACGTCTTGTAATATATATGTGAATCACGTCTCTTTTGAGATGCCCTTTATGAAACAGATTAAGACCTTGGGCCCCAGTTTTTCTACAATGAATGGCACATTTTCCACAAAAGACACGCAAGAACCTCTGCTGAAATATTTAGGGGCAAGAGCCTGAACTACATCATCAAAATCTGAGGTCAAGCATTGATAGAGAAATCCGTACGGCCATGTGCTTATCCATGATCACACAGCGGCGGAAACTACGCGATAGAAATGGATTATGCGAAGCGGAACCTATCCCAAAACAACGTTACAGGACCACAGTCTGATGAACATAGGACGGGAGTGACAACTCACGCACACGTCCGGATGATCTCCTTCTCATCGGTCTGCTCAGTGTATTTCCCGTACATGTCTTCTCCCATCTGCTTCAAGTTTTCCATCCCGATTCCCACGCACCACACCCAGTCAGCTAATTTATCAGAACGACCGAAACCGACGCAGAGAGTAAACAAAAGTCCACCGTACTCGCGTTGCATCTGTTTGAGGCCCTGTTCTCGGAGGGGGCCCGTCGTTATTCTCAAATTGAGTCTGCCATTACTTGTCGATGACGAGGGACTCCTGTTACAGTGCGGCCCGATCTCCGAGCCGCCTCAACGTTCAACGTTCAGGACGTGGGAAGGGATGTAATCACCGCAACCAAGAACGTGAAATTGCCCAATTTCCTGAACCCACATCACTCCCACATCTCGATCGGCTGTCACTGGCAAACGCTGCACAAAGTTGCTACAAACACATTCAAATGCACCCTCTCGCAGTGATGACGTCGCAGCAAGGTAAAGACATTGGGTGTCGTCACTCCCTTGTTTCATCTCAGACGAAATTGTCGTATCCCTTTCGGCACGGTCTCAGTTTATAAATCACTGCTCTGCTTCATTTTTGGGAAGCCTCAGCCTTTTTCGAGAGAATCAGCGATGCCCAAATGGGTATTCCAGGACTTGTGCCGCGGAGAAAGCGGCGCAGCAGCATCTTTGTATCCGCGCATATAAGTTCACTGGCATTGTACGATCCGAGGTCAGGCCTACTCGCGCGCAGTATCTGTTCCGTTTCCTCGGGCAAGACAACAACCACCTTAAGGAGGAATTTTCTGCACGGGGAAGCACGCTTGGCCATCGTCATAGCACGCCACTGTTACTGATCGAAATATGAGATTTGTGGCTGTTATCCCTACCCTATGGGCAGCAGCAGCGGCTGCTTTGCACTCCTCGCTCGACGGTCGGCCCCGCCTGCAACTCGGAGGCACGGCCCTCGTTGGAAAGTACCTTCAGGCTTCTAACCTCGACTTCTTTGGAGGTTATAATTTTCTCATTATTACTCGATGTCCTCCTCATTTCTCGATTCAGGTATCCCTTTTGCCGAGCCTCCAGTCGGCCGCTATCGCCTTTCTCCTCCCCACCTTAAGTATTCTCTTTCTCCCCTGCAATCGTTCGATGCCAGTAGCTACGGTCTCCCGTGCTTGCAACCTGTAGGCCACCCTCCTCTCCACATTCTGAGTTGCCGACTCGCTGCTACAGTTTTCGGATGCGGATATGTCAGAGGACTGCCTCACCCTCAATGTAATCCGACCTTCCGGCATTAACGTAAACTCCTCACTGCCGGTCATGGTTTGGATTTTTGGAGGCGGGTTCTATGGTACGTGGTGAATGTCTCTGCATTCTCCTGAATCTAATGAGCACAGCCGGTGATCTATGACGGAGCTACTCTCGTCGAACGATCAGTGTCTCGTGTATGTATCTCATCAAGCCCTGACCCGTTCCGAGTTTCCACTGACTTAGTAACGGGCATGATTTACAGGGAACACCGATACTGTTCGTGTCCATGAACTACCGTGTTGGGCCTCTCGGTTTCCCTCAGGGACCTGAAGCCGTAGAGCGAGGTGCCCTTAATCTTGGCCTGCACGATCAGTGGGCCGCTTTTGAATGGGTGCAACATAACATCGCGTCCTTTGGTGGAGATCCCCGCAAGGTTTGTCCGCTCGTTCTAGCCACGTATCCGGTGTCACAATCAACGAAAGGTTACTATTTTTGGAGAGAGTGCGGGAGCAATGTCTACTTTCTATCACTACCTCAACGATGATTTCTCCACTGTTGCTCGAGCAGCTGTACGCACTCTCTCCCGCACTTAAGATGTGCTGCCTCATCTCATGATGGAACATCTCGTAGATTTTCCAATCTGGAACAAGTTCTACCCTCCCCATCTTTGATGGTTACCGTAGAACTCCTTTTTGGAGGCTCTTTGTTAAAAACACCCAATCTTGTGCCACGGCCTCACCAAACGAGACGTTCCCTTGCCTCATCTCCGCCGACTCATCTGATCTCAGAGCCAGCCTGAACGCCTCAATGGCCGTCGATCCATACGCCTTTCGCCCCGCCCTTGACGGACCCGGGGGCATTATCAGTGACCTCCCCGCGAAGCGACTATCAAACGGGACGGGCGGACAAGTACCATTTATAGCTGGCACAGTCCTCGACGAAGGTCTGTTCCTTTCAAGCTCATTATAGCATGCCGACATCCGCACAGGGACGGTCTTCCTTCCGAAGGATTTTCAGGCTAAGGATATTGCCCTCTGGCTGAACGCCAATTATACCCCATCTCCGCTTGGTCCAGGTGCCTTGAAAGCTGGGATAGACAAAGTGATATCGCTCTATCCCGACGACCCAAGTGCTGGTTCACCATTTAACACGGGAAACGAAACTTTTGGTACTGGACCTGGGTATAAGCGCGGATCTGCAATCTGTATGGCGTCTCACGCGCTTTGAATGATTTGTATTGACGCTATTACCGGTTAGTTGGGGACGTAATGTTCCAAGCCCCACGCCGGTTCTGGAGCCAAATGATCTCCGCGCCGTCCTACGTTTATCTCTTCACAGAGCCTCAGCCGAGCGTTAACCCACGATTTGGAGTATTCCATTCCAGCGAGTTGGCTTACTTCAACTTCTATGGGACATCAAATACCACATGGTTGGGTCGTGTTATGCTGGATTATTGGATCTCGTTTGCAGTTTCGTTGACCCCAAATGACGGCAAGGGGACGAATAGTATGTTCTGATACGCTTCATTGTTTGTACATCCTCTGATCGGGGCCTTCAGGACCTCATTGGGGAGAATATGAGGAAACCAAGGTATGGCACGAATCCGCACGATGACCTGCATTTGGCGAAACATTCAACCTGGTACTACAGCGGATACTAGAGCTGAACAGCAAGACTATGGGCCTGATTCCGGACAGCTATCGGGCCATTTCCATGGACCTTATCATTAGCATGAGGGACATGTTGTCCTGGTGACTGAGGGTAGCACTCGGAAGTGGTCGTTTAGAGGGTGGGGGTGGTTGGTTTTACTTAAAGGTCAAAGTCGTCATCGTCATCATGGCGATCCCGGCAGGCGGGTTCCATGGGCTGGCACAGTTGATAACGTTGATACGCCGTTGACAACGCATCTAGTGGCAAGGATCTGGGTCGATCGATGACGGGGTACCGTACTATACATCGTGGTTGGCTCGTCAGATCGTGGCACTCTCTGCGTGAATATGACACCCACTGCACATATGCTTACTACGTGGAAAGACAGCAAGTACATGTGTGTAGAAATCGCGTCGAACTAGAAGAACGTGAAATTACAGTAAAACACGCAGCACAAGCACATTCTCTCGCACCCGCAGCAAAATAAACACGTGTCGTCGACGACTTTTGTTGTATCTGTGGCACGGTCTCAAATTTGTTTATACTGTAGACCATTGTCTATTTCGTTTTTCAGAAATGCACCTTGTTTGAGAAAATGAGCGATGGCCAAATGGGGTATCCAGGGACCAGGGACATTGTGCGGCGCAGCATCATGGCATCCGCGCATATAAGTTCACAGGCCTAACTCGCGCAGTATCTGTTCTGTTTCTGTAGGCAAGACAACACCATAGGGAGGAGTTTTTTTGAACGTAACCGTCCCCGATCGAGAGCAGTCGAGAGATGAGATTTGTGGCAAATATTCCCATCCTATGGGCTGCTTTGCACACTTGGTTCGACGGTCGGCCCCGCCTGCAACTCGGAGGCACAGTCCTCATCGGAAGGCATCTTCAACTTTCCAACGTCGACTTCTTTGGAGGTACTAGTCCTGAAATTTTCATTACTACTCGATCACCTCATTTCTCGATTTTTCAGGTATCCCCTTTGCCGAGCCTCCAGTCGCCCACCTTCGCCTTTCTCGTCCTCGCCCTAAGCATTCTCTTTCTCCCCTGCGATCGTTCGATGCCGGTAGCTTCGGTCTCCCGTGCTTACAGCCAGTAGGCCACCCTCCTCTTTCCTCCCTCTGAGTGCCGATTCGCCATAGTATTTGGATGCGGGTCCGGATATGTCAGAGGACTGCCTCACCCTCAACGTATTCCGACCTTCCGACATCGACACAAACTCCTCTCTGCCGATTATGATTTGGATTCATGGAGGCGGGTTCTGTAGTACGTCGTGAATGTCTCTGCATTTCCCTGAATCTGACGAGTACAGACGGTGGTTCTTTACTCTATGACGGAGCTCCCCTCGTGGAACAATCAGTGGCTCGTGTATGTACCTCATCGGACCCCAACCAGTTCTCCTCTCTCTTAGTAATGGGCGTCATTCACAGGGGACACCAATACTTTTCGTTTCTATGAACTATCGTCTCGGACCTCTCGGCTTCCCTCATGGCCCCGAAGCTGTGGAGCGAGGTGCCCTAAATCTGGGCTTGCATGATCAATGGGCCGCTCTTGAATGGGTGCAAAATAACATCGCATCCTTTGGTGGGGATCCCCGCAAGGTTTGTCCGCTCGTTCTAGTAGCCACCTACCTAACTGGTCTCACAATCAATAAAAGGTTACTATTTTTGGGGAGAGTGCGGGAGCAACGTCTGCTTCCCATCACTACTTCAAGGAGAATTTCTCCACTGTTGCCCGAGCTGCTGTAAGCACTCGTCCCCCGCACCATGAGCACAGTGCCTCGTCTCATGATGGAACATTTCGCAGATTTTCCTATCTGGAACTGGTTCTACCTTTCCCATCTTTGATGGTTACCGGACAACTCCTTCTTGGATGCTCTTTGCAAACAACACCCAATCTTGTGCCACGGCCTCCCCGAACCAGACGTTCTCTTGCCTCATCGCCGCCGACTCATCTGACCTTCGAGCCAGCTTAAAGGCCGGAATGGCCATCGAATTATGGCCCTTCCGCCCCGTCCTTGATGGGCCCGAGGGCATTATCAGTGACCTCCCCGCGAAGCGACTATCGAATGGGGCGGGTGGACGAGTACCATTTATGACTGGCGCAGTCCTCGACGAAGGTCTGTTTCTTTCAAGCTCATGATAGCACGCTGACACTAGCACAGTGACGATCTTCGTTCCGAAGGACTTTCAGACTAAGGATATTGCCACCTGGCTGAACGCCAATTATACCCCATCTCCGCTTGGTTCAGGCGCCTTGAAGGCCGGGATGGACAAAGTGATATCGCTCTATCCCGATGACCCAAGTGCTGGTTCACCATTTAACACGGGAAACGAAACTTTTGGTACTGGACCTGGGTATAAGCGCGGATCTGCAATCAGTATGACGTCTTACGCGCTTTGAATCATTTTGTCTTGACGCTAGTACCCATTAGTTGGGGACGTAATTTTCCATGCCTCACGCCGGCTCTGGAGCCAAAAGACCTACGCACCGTCCTACGCTTATCTCTTCTCAGAGCCCCAGACGAGTGCTGATCCAGCAGTTGGAGTATTCCATTCTAGCGAGTTAGCTTATTTCTTTGAAGATCTAGCCAGAAATGGGTCATCAAATACGGCATGGCTGAGTCGTGTTATGCTGGATTATTGGATCTCGTTCGCTGTCTCGTTGACCCCAAATGACGGCAAGGGGACGAATAGTATGTTCTGATATGCTTCACTATTTGTACATCCCCTGATCGGGGCCTTCAGGACCTCGTTGGGGGGCATATGAGGAAACCAAGGTATGGTACAATAACCCTGCAGTTGGCGAAACATTCAACCTGGTGTAGGAAATACTAGAGCTGAACAGCAAGACTTTGGGCCTGATTCCGGACGAATACCGGGCCCTTTCCATGGACCTTTTCATCAACATGAGTGACATATTGTCCTGGTGACCGAGGGTAACACTCGGAAGTCGTCATATAGAGAAAAAGTGTTGATGGGTGTGGTCGTACTTACACTGTTGACAACAGGTACGGAGTGGGGATCTTTTTGGGATTACGTCTTGCATTATATTTTGAATCACGACTTTTGACCGCACGAGAAACCGAACCTGTATGCAGCCGTAGGCAGTGGTGAAACTGTCCGCATAGCCAAGTTTGTTGCCAAGTTCCTCAAAACCGATAATACTGCTTGCAAAGTTGGAAAAGAGTGTATGCGCTGAGCCTGCTAGCCATTGGACATGTGTGTAGAATTACTGTAATCTAAGAAAGTAGAATTAGACGACTTTGTTGTATCCCTGTTGGTACGGTCTCAATTTTCTGCTCTGCTTCGCTTTTCAGAAGCCTCTGCTCCGCGCCTTCCTCGAGAATATCTCAAGAAATATCCGCGATGCCTTAATCTCCGCGCCTATAAGCTCATTGTAAGTTACGTTCAGGCCCGCCTCGTGCGCAGTAACTTAGGCAAGACAACAGCCACATTACAGTAAGGTGTTTATCTAAACGGCCCGCAAGGACGCTTGACCATTGGTTGTGGCGCGTAACTGTCCCCGATTTGAAAGATGAGATTTGTGGCTGTTATCCTCATCCTATGGGCTACTTTGCACTCCTGGTTCGATGGTCGCCCCCGCCTGCAACTAGGAGGCACAGTCCTCATTGGAAGGCATCTTCAGCATTCTAACCTCGACTTCTTTGGAGGTACGAATACTAATTTTTTCATTATTGCTCGATCTCCTCATTTCTCTGTTTCAGGTATCCCTTTTGCCGAGCCTCCAGTTGGCCACTATCGCTTTTCTCCTCCTCGCCCTAAGCATTCTCTTTCTCCCCTGAGGTCGTTCGATGCCGGTAGCTACGGTCTCCCGTGCTTACAGCCAGTAGGCCCCCCTCCTCCGAGTCTTTCCACCCTTTGAGTTGCCGACTCGCCACAGTATTCGGATGCGGATATGTCATAGGACTGCCTTACCCTCAACGTATTCCGACCTTCTGGCATTGATGTAAATTCCTCTCTGCCGGTCATGGTTTGGATATATGGAGGCGGGTTCTATAGTACGTCGTGAATGTCTCTGCATTCCCCTGAATCCGACGAGTACAGGCGGTGCTTCTTCCATCTATGACGGAGCTCCTCTTGTCGAACAATCAGTGGCTCGTGTATGTACCTTATCGCACCCTGACCAGTTCTCCACTCTCTTAGTAGTGGGCATCATTCACAGGGAACACCAATTCTATACGTGTCAATGAACTATCGGATTGCACCTCTCGGTTTCCCTCAGGGACCTGAAGCTGTGGAGCGAGGTGCCCTTAATCTTGGCCTGCACGACCAATGGGCCGCTCTTGAATGGGTGCAACATAACATCGCATCCTTTGGTGGGGATCCCCGCAAGGTTTGTCCGCTCGTTCTAGCCACTCACGTAACTGGTGTCACAATCAATGAAAGGTTACTGTTTTTGGAGAGAGCGCGGGAGCATTGTCTACTTTCTATCACTACCTCAACGAGAATTTCTCCACTGTTGCCAGAGCTGCTGTACGCAACTCGTCTCGCACTATGGACGCAGTGGCTCATCTCATGATGGAACATCTCGTAGATTTTCCAATCTGGAACGAGTTCTACCCTTCCTAACTTTGATGGTTACCGGGCGACTCCTTCTTGGATGCTCTTTGCAAATAACACACAATCTTGTGCCACGGCCTCGCCAGACCAGACATTCCCTTGCCTCATCGCCGCCGACTCATCTGATCTCCGAGCCAGCTTGACCGCCGCGATGGCAATTGAATTATTTCCCTTCCGCCCCGTCCTTGACGGGCCCGGGGGCATTATCAGTGACCTCCCTGCGAGGCGACTATCGAATGGGGCAGGCGGACGAGTACCTTTTATGGCTGGCGCAGTCCTCGACGAAGGTCTGTTTCTTTCAAGCTCGTGATAGTATGCTGACACCAGCACAGGGACGTACTTCCTTCCGAAGGACTTTCAGAATAAGGACATTGGCATCTGGCTGAACGCCAATTATACCCCATCTCCGCTTGGTCCAGGTGGCTTGAAGGCTGGGCTGGACAAAGTGATATCGCTGTATCCCGATGACCCAAGTGCTGGTTCGCCATTTAACACGGGAAACGAAACTTTTGGTACTGGACCTGGGTATAAGCGCGGAGCCGCAATTAGTATGACGTCTCACGCGCTTTGAATGATTTTGTGTTGATGCTATTACCGGCTAGTTGGGGACGTAATGTTCCAGGCTCCACGCCGGTTCTTGAGTCAAACGACCCGCGCGCCGTCCTACGCTTATCTCTTCACAGAGCCCCAGCCGGGCGCTGACCCATCACTTGGAGTATTCCATTCTAGCGAGTTACCCTACTTCTTTGGGGACTTATCCAAGAATGGGCCATCAAATACGGCATGGCTGAGTCGTGTTATGCTGGATTATTGGATCTCGTTCGCAGTTTCGTTGACCCCAAATGACGGCAAGGGGACAAATAGTATGTTCTGATAAAACTTCACTATTTGTACATCCCCTAATCGGGCATTCAGGACCTCACTGGGGAGAATACGAGGAAACCGAGGTATGGTACAATGACCTTGCATTTGGCGAAACATTCAACCTGGTACAGCGAATACTAGAGCTGAACAGCAAGACTATGGGCCTGATTCCGGACAGGTACCGGGCCATTTCCATGGACGTTATCATTAACATGAGGGACATGTTGTCCTGGTGACCGAGGTGCCACTCAGAAGTCATCGTATAGAGAAAAGGTGTGGATGGGTGTGGTCGTACTTAGAGGTCAAAGTCTTTCACGGGTTCCATGGGCTGCCACAGCTGATACCATGTTGACAACAGGAACGGAATGGGGATCTTTTTGGATTACGCTTTGCATTATATATGTGAATCACGGCTTTTGATCGCACAAGAAGCCCACCGAACCTGTATGCATTGGTCATAGCTCCAGGCAGTGCTGAAACTGTCCGCATTGCCAAGTCTTTCGAGACACCCTTGACAATGCGGATAACGCAAGGGGAGCCACAGTCTTTCCACACGGAACGGCACATTCCGCACCGTGTTGAAATACTTAGTGGCAAGAGCCTGAAACTACATCATCAGAATCGGAGCCTGAGGTCAAGCAGCAATAGAAAAACCCGTACGGCCATATGCTTATCCGTGGTCGCACATCGGCGGAATTTGGACCACGCATAGCGGCTTAGACCTATCCCCAAACCTTTTGATTCACAAGCTGAATCTGACCAAACGACGTTATGGGCCCACAATCTGATGAACATAGCACGGTGTGGGATTCACGCACACGTCCGGATGATGTCTTTCTCGTCGGTACTATTTCTCATGCATGTCTTCCCGCATCTGCTTTAGTGTTCCATCCTGCGCGCCAAACTTAAACCCAGTCAGCTAATTTATCAGATCGACCGAAACCGAGACAGAAAGTGAACAAAGTCCTCCGTACCCGCGTTGCAGTTGTTTGAGGCCCTCTTCTCCAGGTCGGACTGGTCCGTCATTTGAGTCTGCCATTACTGGTCGATGATGACGTGGCTCGTCAAAACTGTACTGTCTGCGAATGGGCACTCCTGTGAGGCTCGATCACCGAGCTGCCTCCAAGAAGTGATCTAAATTTGAGTCCCATTGCTCATCTGCGTACGCCGTTGGGACACGTGGGAAGGCTGCAAGTACATGTGTCGAATCAAGCTAACAATGAGAAATTGGAATAAAGCAGAGTTAGGACTTGAATGACACCAATTTCCTGCTCGATTGGCTCTCCCAACCCAAGGGGTCACAAAGTTGCCACAAACGCATTCTCTCGCAGGGACGACACCCGCAGCAAGGTAAACACGTCGGGTCTCGTCACTCCCTTGATTCACCTTAGACGACTTTGATGTATCCCTGTCGGCACGGTCTCAATTTTCTGCTCTGTTCGCTTTTCAGAAGCCTCCGCACCTTCCTCGAGATCTCCCAAGAAATATCCGCGATGACCAAATGGGTATCCCAGGACTTTGTGCGGAGAATGCGGCGCAGCATCTTGTATCCGCGCATATAAGTTCTTGTACGAGCAGGCCTACCTCGTGCTCAGTATCTTTTCGCAGGCAAGACAACAACCACATAAGGAAGCACTCTAGACAACGTTTTGATCATTGTTGTGGCACATAGCTGTCCCCGATCGAGAGATGATATTTGTGGCAGTTATCCCCATCCTATGGGCTACTTTGCTCTCCTGGTTCGATGGTCGCCCCCGCCTGCAACTCGGAGGCACAGTCCTCATCGGAAGGCATCTTCAGCCTCATAACCTCGACTTCTTTGGAGGTACTAATCCCAATTTTCTCATTATTACTCGATCTCCTCATTTCTTGATTTCAGGTATCCCTTTTGCCGAGCCTCCAGTCGCCCGCCATCGCCTCTCTCGTCCTCGCCCTAAGCATTCTCTTTCTCCCCTGCGATCGTTCGATGCCAGTAGCTTCGGTCTCCCGTGCTTACAGCCAGTAGTAGGCCATCTTCCTCTTTCCACCCTTTGAGTTGCCGACTTGCCACAGTATCCGGATGCGGATATGTCAGAGGACTGCCTTACCCTCAACGTATTCCGACCTTCCGGTATTGACGTAAATGCCTCTCTTCCGGTCATGGTTTGGATTTATGGAGGCGGGTTCTATAGTACGTGGTGGATGTCTCTGCCAGTGCATTCCCCTAAATCCAACGAGTACAGGCGGTGCTTCTTCCATCTATGACGGAGTTGCTTTCGTCGAACAATCAGTGGCTCGTGTATGTATCTCATCGGACCCCAACCAGTTTTCCACTCTCTTAGTAATGGGCATTGTTCACAGAGAACACCAATTGTGTTCGTGTCCCTGAACTATCGTATTGGACCTCTCGGTTTCCCTCAGGGACCCGAAGCCGTGGAGCGAGGTGCCCTTAATCTTGGCCTGCACGACCAATGGGCCGCTCTTGAATGGGTGCAACATAACATCGCATTCTTTGGTGGAGATCCCCGCAAGGTTTGTCCACTCGTTCTAGCCACCCACCTAACTGGTTTCTCAATCAACGAAAGGTTACTGTTTTTGGAGAGAGTGCGGGAGCAATATCTACTTTCTGTCACTACCTCAACGAGAATTTCTCCACTGTTGCCCGAGCTGCTGTACGCACTCGTCTCCCGCGTTATGGACGCAGTGCCTCATCTCATGATGGAATATCTCGTAGATTTTCCAATCTGGAACTACCCTTCGCATCTCCGATGGTTATCAGGGAACTCCTTCTTGGATGCTCTTTGCTAACAAAACACAATCTTGTGCCACGGCTCCGCCAGACCAGACGTTCCCTTGCCTCATCTCCACCGATCCATCTGATCTCCGAGCCGGCTTGAAGGCTGCACTGGCCATCGAACGATTCTCCTTCCGCCCTGCCCTTGATGGGCCCGAGGGCATTATCAGTGACTCCCTCGCGAGGCGACTATTGGATGGGGCAGGCGGACGAGTACCTTTTATGGCTGGCGCAGTCCTCGACGAAGGTTTGTTTCTTTCAAGCTCATGATAGTATGCTGACACCAGCACAGGGACACACTTCCTTCCGAAGGACTTTCAGACTGAGGATATTGCCGTCTGGCTGAACGCCAATTATACCCCATCCTCGCTTGGTCCAGGTGCATTGAAGGCTGGGCTGGACAGAGTGATATCGCTCTATCCCGACGACCCAAGTGCTGGTTCACCGTTTAACACGGGAAACGAAACTTTTGGTACTGGACCTGGGTATAAGCGCGGATCCGCAATCTGTACGGCGTTTCACGCACTTTGAATCATTTTGTATTGATGCTATTACCGGTTAGTTGGGGACGTAATGTTCCAGGCCCCACGCCGGTTCTTGAGCCAAACGACCCGCGCACCGTCCTACGCTTATCTCTTCACAGAGCCTCTGCCGATCGCCGACCCATCACTTGGGGTATTTCATTCTAGCGAGTTACCTTACTTCTTTGAAAATATAGCCAAGAAGTATAGGACTGGGACATCAAGTACATGGCTGAGTCGTGTTATGCTGGATTATTGGATCTCGTTCGCAGTTTCGTTGACTCCAAATGACGGCAAGGGGACAAATAGTATGTTCTGATACGCTTCACTATTTGTACATCCTAATCGGGCATTCAGGACCTCATTGGGGAGAATACGAGGAAACCAAGGTATGGTACAATGACCTTGCATTTGGCGAAACATTCAACCTGGTACAGCGAATACTAGAGCTGAACAACAAGACTATGGGCCTGATTCCGGACAGATACCGGGCCATTTCCATAGACCTTATCATTAACATGAGGGACATGTTGTCCTGGTGACCGAGGGTATCATTCGGAAGTCGTCGTAAAGAGAAATGTGTGGATGGGTGTGGTCGTACTTAGAGGTCAAAGTCGTCATCATCATCATGGCGATCCTGGCGTAGGCGGGTTCCATGAGCTGCCACAGATGATACGCCGTTGACAACAGGCACGGAGTGGGGATCCTTTTGGATTACGCCTTGTATTGTATATGTGAATCACGTCTTTTGACTGCACAAGGAAATCGAACCTGTATGCATGAGCCGTAGCTCCAGGGTGGCGGTGCTGAAACTGTCCGCATTCCCAAGTTCCTCGAAGCCGATAATCCTGCTTGCAAGGTTGGAGGGGAAAGTATGCACTGGTAGTCATTGGACATACCTGTCTTTCGAGACGCCCTTTACAAAGCAGATGACGCAAGGCAGGACTTTGAGCCCCAGTTTTTCTACAAGGAACGGCACGTTTTCCACGAAAACGCGCAAGAACCTCGTGTTGAAATACTTGGGGGCAAGAGCCTGAACTACATCATCAGAATCCGGGGTCTAGCAGCAATAGAGAAAACCGTACGGCCATATGCTTATCCATGATCGCACAGCGGCGGAAATTGCTGTGATAGAAATGGATCACGCAGTGCGGCTCAGATCTATTCCAAAAAGCGACGTTATAGCCCCACAATCCGATGGACACAGCACGGGAATGAGGACTCACGAACACGTCCGGATAACCTCCTTCTCGTCGGTCAGCTCAGTGTATTTTCCATGCATGTCTTCGCGCATCTGCTTCAAGCGTTCCATCCTGCGCGCCAAAACCGACGCGTGCTATGTATCAGATCGACGAAACTAGCACAGAGTGTAAACAAGTCCTGACGTACTCGCGTTGTAGCTCTTTGAGGCCCTGCTCTCGAAGGGGTCCGTCATCGTTCTCGATTTCCGCCTCTAGCTCCGCGAACAGCTCGTCCTCGTCGGGGGCATCTGGGTCTGGGTCCGAGCGACGGGACGCGGATGAAGACGCGAGGAGCTGAGAGGTGAGATGGGCGACCTTTGCATTTTGTGAACTACTGTATTAAGGAAAGGAATGAAATAGGAATGAGCGTTCGTGGCGTTGCGGATGACTTACGACGTGCTTTCGTTAAAGGTGGACATGGTTTGGCAGAGCGAGTTTCCAAGTTGCCGGGCCGGAGCAGGTTGTCTCCACCTCGCCACTTTAACATGAAGATTGTCAGTAAGCACATCATCAAGGGCGCAGTGCGTGTTTATATCGCAGAGCCGTACTGCAGTCGAATGCTGTCTAGGGATATATCAAAGTTCGTCCAGAAGAAGACGAGGACATGTGGCATTTGTATAACCTCATTCGAGAGGTAAAGCGTCTTTCGCGTATCGCTCTTCACACCCAGGATTCAGAGTTAGATCTAGGGAGACAATGTACGCGCCCCGGCAATACGGTATGAATGATAACCCCTCTCGCTGGCGACGTTCCAACCCTTTCCCAAAAGCCGCGTGCAAAGCGTATCCGCGACAGGGTCCTCAGAATCGCACCGCGTTCGCACAACGCTAACGCTCAAAGTGACCCGAATCGAGTTCACCCCACCCGTCACTCCGACATCAGGAACTGGGGAGCCGTCGTCGCCGTCTACGCCCGTCGAACCGACGGCATCTCTTCAGATCACGGGACGCGTCGCGGAGGAGAACGAGCACGTCAAGATGGGCGCGTTCCATACGCTCGACGTGGAGGCGAACCGCGATGTCCGGATCGAGAAGCCAGAGTGGGACAGCATATCCCTCGAGCGGATCGAAGAGGCGTCGCAGCCTGGACGCGGGGCAGAAGTCGGCGCTGTCGTCTGTGGTGAAGGTACGTACGAATGAACTGTTCAACACACCCCCGATCGGCACGCCGTAAAAAATAAAAGACAACACTGATCTTTCTCTCCCCCTTCCACGGGTGTGTTTTTAGGCACGGCAGCGTTTTGCCTGCTCTCTCAGCACATGACGGTCGTGCTGCAGCGCATCGACATTCCGGTCCCGCGTAAGCGCGCTGGCTCCGCGACGGCGCACGAGAAGGGTCTCGCGCGCTTCTATGATACGCTCTACCAGTCCTTCCTGCGACACATCCCATATGCGAATCCCACCCTGCGTGCGATCGTCATTGCAAGCCCCGGGTGGGTACGCGATGCCGTGTTCGATTATATCATGGCGCAAGCGACCCAGGCCGGTAACAAGGGATTGCTGGGCGCGCGGCAGAAGTTCATGCGCGTGCATGTGAACAGTCCGCACGTGCATAGCCTGGTAGAGGTGCTGAAGAGCCCCGAAGTTCGTTCTTCTCGCTGATTCATGTGGAAAAACTCCGTGCGCTCACCGTGTGCCTAAGGTTGTTTCCCGACTGAAGGAGACCAAATTTGCCAGAGAAGGTATCATGCTTGATAGGTTCGAATACAAATGGCTAGTCAACCCTAAATCCTTAGCATATACCACCAGTTTCTTCAAGATGCTTGCTTCCGATGAGCAGCGAGCGTGGTATGGACCGGATCACGTCGCTCTTGCCGTTGACCGGGGCGCTGTCGGCACGCTACTCATTTCCGATGAGCTCTTCCGGGCGGGTGATCCTGAAGTCAGAAAGCGATATGTTTCGCTCGTAGAGGATGTGCGAGAGAAACGGGCTGAAGTTCTCATATTTTCTAGCATGCATGAGAGTGGACAGCGTAGGTGACATACTATTGATGACACGTCTATTGACGATCACGCTTGCATACAGAACTCAATCAAATTACTGGTATCGCCGCCATCTTGACTTTCCCACTGGATATCGAAGTAGTTGAAGCAGAAGAGAGAGAAGCCAAGGAGGAAGAGGAGAGACAAAAGGCAGAACTACACGGAGAAGCTTAGACAGCTGTGACCATGTACTCAGAATGTAATGATACAGCAATCGAGCATGACATGCCGCTGATAGAACGATACTGCTCGCGGGAGTCCAAAATGAGTATCGCGACCATGAACTTGGCAGGTGCTGTGTGAATCACTCACGCATACCCATGGAGTCACAAATAAATCTCTTTCTACTACATGACATACACCATCTTTAGCATCTACTCTTCTCTACGATTCAAGCGTTGGAGGTAAGCATTCCACCCTGCTTCCCTATATCTTTCCGCCTGCCTCTGGACCTCGTTGATATTCATATTTCCAGGGTTACCGTAAATACCCCTACCAACGATGATAATATCACTTCCACTTGACAGGACGGCCTCTTGAGGAGTACGATACTGCTGGCCTAGACCATCACCAGTAGCGTCCAATCCCACGCCAGGTGTCAAGATCAGGTAGTCTTCAGCGTCGTCCTGCTTTTCTCCCTCGCGGAGGCCGACACCTTCCATGCGGTGTTGGGCAATGAATCCGATAACAAAGTCACGCGCATCGCGCGCCATCCGAACTGCATCTTCCGTATAAGCGCCGCGCGCCAGAGCACCTGCTGTTGACATCTCGGCGAGAAGGAGAAGGCCGCGACGCAGGGGGAGGCCAACCGTCGCCAACCCTTTGATTATGGATGGACCTGGCACTGGATGTGCGTTGGTGATGTGTGACCAGGTAGCGATTTTGTGTACTCCGGATGAGTATTGCAGGGCAACAGTATTACCTTGAAAATGAAAACTCAGATCGCAAAACGTAGGCCGACCGACTGAACGGTAAGGGATTTATTTACCGATGTCTGCGAACTTGCGATCCTCGAATATCAGAAAATCATGCTTGGCGCTGAGCTCTTGCAGGCGAAGAATAAGCGAAGGCTCAAAGTCCTCGATAATATCAATGTGGGTCTAGCTTCAATATTGTCAGGGTGATTATGAACAACGCCGAGGTGGTCAGCAGATACTTGCCTTGATGAGAGAGACGTATGGACCAACGGCGTCGATGATAGACAAAAAGTCCTTAGATGACGTCACATCGACACTGACACACAGGTTGGACTGTTTTCTTTCGACAGCTTCGAGGAGGTCCCTCGCAGCAGGATTTATCTGTTTTTTTGCGCGGTCGGCGTAGGTGTTGAGATAAGCTGCCATGGATTGATCTCGAATCCGATTTTGCAAGCATTGAGATTCCGGCACAGCGGTCCGGCGCCAAATGGACTCTACTTCGTCCAATTCCCGTGGCCATGAGTCCTTGGACAACACCACGGAAGCACCGCCTTCGAAACGGTTGAAAGTAGAAGAAAGCACAGATGAATTAAAATCCGCGCGGGATTCGTCTGTAACTTTGTCAATAGTACCCTCAGACTCTGCTACTGGTAGTGTCGCAACAAAGGAAACTATCCTGCCTCCAAGCCATTCTCTCCTTGGAACAACGCCTCCTTTGCAGGATGAGAGCGGTGCCATCATCCGTCTTATGGAGTCCGACGTGGGAATCTCGGAATATATTGCCAAACATGTTCCAAAAATTGGTGGCATCATCAAACAGAGGTACTGTACACCCTCAATCTTGTACGACTCAAAGAAAGTCATTAATAGTTTGAAGGTTTACCGACTTCTTAGTCCATGAAGTTGACCAGGACAGCAACGTCGTTCACATCAAATCGCTCGGAATACCTGTGCCTCCTGAGAAAAAGGCAAAGGACGTAGCGGAGCCAGCATCCGAGGTCAGCGCGGATGCTCCCTCAGGAGAACCTTCTGTGAAGGAAGGCACAGAACCCGAGCTTGGGACCGAAGCGGTCGCTAAGGCCCTCGACAAGGCCCATGGAGAGAGCTCTAAGCAAGCTTCCTCTACTGTGCCATGGCCGGACTCATTCACAACTCGCCTTGCCCCGTTCTTGTCCACGGAGAAGATAGAGGAGGTCAAGAAGCTATTCCTAGAGGGCTCTGAGCCTCCGTTCGTGAGCGACGCAGGTTGGTCCGGGAGGCTAGCCGCCAAGGCCGATGAGAGCGGCACATCCCGTTCGATGGATGTCAAGGAGAGCGTAGAGACGAGAAAAGAAGATGAAGGGAAGAGGGGAAGCGGTAGACGAGGAAGAGATCGGGGTGGCAGAGGAGGACGCGGTGGGAAATCGGTTCGCGAGGACCGTAGAAAAGTTACATCCGAGGTGCGTGCCCTCCTAGCTCACCTCATTACCTTACAAATGTCCCGTACCACAGCCTATTGTCTCGAAGCAAACGCGCACCGGCTTCCACCAGACCATACGAGAATTATTCGGCGGAAAGTTGGACACCGAGACGGACATGAGCGAGTCCGCAAACACAGGTGATGGATCACGAATTGTCATCCGCTGGGCCAGGAGAGGGAACGGAGGCGGAAGAGGGGGTAATTTACCCTATTACTATGTCGAGTGACGCTAACGCAAGCCCTACAGGAGGGAGCCGTACCGAGCGTGCTCCACGAGGAACGTATCCTCCGTATATACACTTCACACTTCAAAAGACGAACCGGGACACACAGGATGCCTTGCAACATCTTGCTCGCACACTACACGTTCCGGTCAAAGATCTTTCCACGGCCGGTACCAAGGACAAGCGCGGGGTAACAGTCCAGCGTGTATCCCTACAGCGTGGTGCTAAGACGGTAGAGGATGTCTGGAAACTTGCAAATGGCGTCCCTACGCGACATAGTGCCGACGATGCAATTCGCGAAAGAGGAGAACGTGGGGTAAGGATAGCCGACCTAACTTATCGAAAAGCCTCACTTGAGCTCGGAATGCTGAAGGGCAATGCGTTTGTGATCACCTTGAGGTGAGCACATTACTAGCCATCACGGTGTTCCCATTTCAATTACCTGCAGAAACGTACAAGTAGATTCCATTGAAACGCTCAACCAGTCCATGAACTCTGTCAAAGAGCGCGGATTCATCAACTATTACGGCGAGTCGTTTGGGGTTACGATGGGAATGCCCTTCTGATAGCCTTTTCAGGCATGCAGCGATTTGGAACGGCTGCCATCCCTACACATTCCATTGGACTTGCTTTACTCAAGTCTGATTGGCATCTCGCTGTTTCTTTGATTCTTCGACCTCGCCCTGGTGAGCACCCAGATGTCCTCGCCGCTCGACGCGCATGGCTCGACGATGGCAATCTCGACAGAGCTCTTGAGCTCCTCCCTCGGAGGGTAGTGGCAGAGCGATGCATTCTGGAGAGCTACAAGAAACAGCACGGGGAGACGCGCAATGCCCTCGGTGCCTTATCGACGGTGTGTGCAATGACTGACTACCACGATTGCCAGAGGGCTCACTCGAAATGCTGTATACGACAGATCCCAAGGAACCTAAGGTTGATGTATGTCCATGCGTATCAGTCGTATGTGTGGAATGCGATTGTTTCCGAGCGTATCAAGACTTGGGGCGCGGACAAACCGGTTCCGGGAGACCTTGTTTTAGATTCTGGGGTGACTGAACAGGCCGCGGTCGGGGACGGTATGAAAGTCGAGGACGGCGAGGCAAATGCGCAACCCGACGCGGATGTAGGTCCGTGGTCATCTCAGAGTGTTTCTTGGTCCGACTGATCCCACTACTCCAGACGAACCGGCTCCGGGACGCAAAGGCAACAGAAAACCGTGGCAGGCACCACGTGTAAAAACTCTTACCGAAGTGGACGTTGACAAGTACTCGATATTCGATGTTGTCATGCCACTACCGGGAAATGACGTTGCTTTTCCTGGAGGAGCGTTGGGCGAGAAATACAAGGAATACCTCCTCAGGGATGGGCTGGATCCTGACAATTTCCAACGACGGCAAAAGTGAGACTAAATGCATTCTTAGCGGGCCAGCGTTTTTACTTTCATGCAGGGACTACACGCTCAGTGGCTCATACCGCAATATTCTGCATCTGCCAAAAGAACTATCATGGTCCGTACTGCGATACACTGATCCAGATGTCCCGCTTGGGCAGTCAGACGAAGATCAGCTGTTGGGCAAGGAGCCTCCTGCACCTGATCCCGAGGGTCGATTCCTCGCACTGCAAATCCGGCTCATACTGGGAACTGCTGCATATGCGACCATGGCCCTACGGGAGGTAACCAAGACTGACACAAGCTCGCAATTTCAAAGTAGCTTGACTCTGGCCTCGGAGGATCAGAAATTCAAAGGTGCAGATGGAGACGAGCCAATGAAGGTTGAAACATAGCATAGTAGGTAGATAAATTGTGTTGAAGAATGTACTCTTGTTGGGACTGTCAATGTGAGGATTATACACAAGCGCCGGATTGCACGCGGCACAGTGAACGCATGCCAACGTAGCAACATCAGCCTCCATCCCACTCCCCATCATGGCCAAAATCGAAAACATCGTATTTCTCTCCTTGGTCCTGGACCTTTTCGGTAATTTGCTTTGATCTTTTCCCGGTCTTGCAGCGTCCGACGCGACCACGTAGCATTCACTATTCCTCTTCCGCTGTTTCCCCGGATCATTGAGTGGTACACTAAGGTACGCCGCGCCCTGTTATCCCCACATGGCGCATGTCCTCACACCCATGAACCGAACTTTTAGAGGGAATCATCGGATCCTCACGGCCTTTTGTCAAGGACGTTGTGGGCGGTGTCCACAATCCGCGGCCACTTTTACAAACCATCTCACAACTCACAAAGATGGGATATCGTCCTTCTCGGTGCATTTATTCTTAATCCATCACTCTTTTACGCGAACTTACAGTGTTGGGAAGGTGGTCTCATGGGCTCTGTATTCTCGTGAGTACCACAAACTTTGTGTTGGACTGACGTATCTTGTCTCAGTTGCTTACTGTAATCAGAACACTTCAATTCATTGTATCTCCGTACATCGGGTCCCTATCTGACAAGTATGGCCGTAAAAAAGTCCTCCTGATCACTATGATCGGCAATATTCTCTCCGCATTGGTGTGCGTTTAGCCCACACGTCCGCGAGTGACGTTCATGGCAAACTGATTTTATTACTGCAGTTGGATAAAGAGTACGACATTCGCGTCGTACATGCTTTCGCGAGTCATCGGAGGGCTCAGCGAGGGTAATGTCCAGTTAGCGATGTATGTCGTCTTTAGCATGATCTGCGACAACAGCGGTGCTCACTTGGGATAAAGCGCGATCCTCTCTGACATCACCACGCCCGCCAATCGCGCAAAGGCCCTCTCGCATGTGGGCATCGCATTCGCGATATGCTTCTGCATCGGTCCGCCCATCGGCGCGTACTTTGCCTCCCGACCCGTGACGATGCTCGGGCCGACGACCCAGCTGGGGGGTACCGAGCTCAACGTCTATGCCGCCCCTGCGATTCTCACGCTTATCCTACTCGTGGCGGAGACCGTTTTTCTCGCGGTCGCGTTGCCCGAGACGCGCGGTAAAAGGCTCCTCCACGCGCAAACCTCAGAAAAGAGCGATGGTGGTGCTGGGCCTTCGGCGGCAGTTGATCATCGTGGCGCACCAGTTGTGGTGCCCGCTGAGCAACGGATCAAGGTGCTCAAGTCACTCCGCGTGCTGCATTTTCTCTTCCTCGGCCTCTTCTCCGGCGTCGAGTTCACGCTCACATTCCTGACCTTTGACCGTACGTAAAAACACTTTACTAATAACCCGTTGCGTGCCGCGCCGCGCCGTCCACTCCGAAATACCGTCATGTCATCTGATCGCGCTTTGCTGCGCAGTATTCGACTGGAGCAATACACAGAATGGCAAGTTGATCGGCAGCATAGGAATCATCTCCGCAGTCGTGCAGGGTGGCTACGTGCGACGCGCACTCACTCGAGTCGGGGAGCTCAAGATCGCCCGCCGTGGCACATCCAGCTGTGCGATCGGCCTCGTCGCACTCGCGCTCGTTCCCCACTTCACCCTCTCTCGACCTGCCTTGGCGTTTCGACTCCTGCAGGGCGCCGCAGTTTGCATGGCGTTTACTTCCGCGACAGTTGTTAATGCTTTGACTGCGCATGCGTCATTGCAGTGCGACGATGCGCCGGAAGGTGCTGCGCAGGGTGGGGATGGAAAGTCATTGAAGGCTATCCAACGTCCGGAACTTGCAAAGGGCCAGGCTCTTGGACGCTTCCGCTCATCTGGACAACTTGGTCGAGCAATTGGGCCCCTGTTAGGTAATTGCGTTCATTTGTCTGATGTACCGTACTGAATTTTTTTGGGTGGTAGCGTGTACATCTTACTGGACCTTTGGACCATCTGTGACATATGCAATTGGTGCTGTCACTATGGCTGGTCTCTCTGTACACATGCGAAGAGTTGCGCGTCGAACGGCTTTGAAGACGGCCTGACGAGGGCACTCTGGAGTCTGTATCATACTGTATTCTCTCAAGGCTGCTGCGCACGCCCCGGATAATGGCTTCTATTTTATCCCTAAAAATAATTCCGTCTTGGACCCTTGAAGTTGTGTCCAGGAACTACCCGAATTACGAATTAGATGCACAACATAGAATGGATGGCAAAAGACGATCCCATCCGTCGATGCATAATATAAAACAACGTTATAGCAACACGAATGAAAGAGTGGTATGTCGGCTGTGCTGTGGAAGCACAAGCAGTTTGTGCGTGTGTGGATTACGACGAAGTTATGGGGTAAAGATGGAGCATGCGCGCAGCGATCCATGACACAATGCCAACCTATGATGTCCAGGAGTCAGTGGTCGAGTGCGGTCGCCGTGTACCGCTGGCATCGGCATTGCCTGTAGGTGGGCGGAAGGGCGTTGCAACTACCACATCATCGTACAGGGGTGTTGAGACTCTCCCTGTCGAGGATCCTTCAGTTTGGGAGTCGGGGGCCGCCTCGAGGTTAGCTAGTGGTGGATATTTATCAGGTCGGTAGAATGAACGCTGGGACAGCGATCGCGGCGTGAGCGGAGGCTGGGAGCGAGTGTCGTCGCCGGTAAGCGCAACACCACCGGCAGATGTACTGAAGGCAGGGAGGAAAAACATCACACCCCGACGCTGCCGATTTCGATGTGTCGACGGTGTCGAGCCGAAAAGTGATGACACATGTCGGCCCATGCGTCGTACGGCTGCGATCGCAGGATGCGTAGCATCCCCATCATCTGCTAAGGAGACGTCCGACACGGGTGATGAGGGTTGGACATCGAGGGAGAGCGGAAGAAGTTGAACGTCCTCCTCGTCAATACTGGACGCGTCATCTAGTTCCGCACCGGGATGTCGGGTTGGGGTAAGGGATGTCCGACCAGGAAGGGAGAGCCAACCCATGTCGAGGTGCCAGCGCCCGTTGCGCTCGACCCAGCGAGGAAGGAGGACGTCGTAGCCACCAACACTCCCAAAACCATATTGTCGTTGCTTGGAGCTGCTGTATCCCAGCCTGATCAAGCTGACGATCAAGATGACCAGCCCAACCCAAAGTAAGGCCTTGCCCCAAGTTCCCAGAAACCAAATGAAAGCAGCGTCATCCGAATGCCAACTGCTACCATAGAAATGGGAGAAGAAGGAGTGTGGTGCCTCTTCTGGTTTAGCATTCTTTCCATAAAGCGACTTAGGAAGGATGCGGACTTCGCCAGGCAGATCTGGGGTACGAGGCCGTGAAGAAGTGTAAAGGCCATATTGCGCAGAAAGGAACATGGGGCCGGTGGAAAACATAACTGTAGGATAGTTGAGAATCCAATTATGGTCAAAGGTAATCAAGTTGTGTATAGTCTGAGCCATGAAAGGGTGTTCTTTTTCCGCAAACATAAGATCGTTAGATACGCCGACGGGTATGGTGCGAGGAAGAATGACGGGAAAGATAAGAAGGGGATCCAAACGACGGAGGCAGCCAATGTCGAGGTCCACGTATATGCCGCCGTAATGATGGAGGACAAAGTAGCGAATAGCATCTGCCCGTTGGATAGGATATGCGTACGAATCAAACGTGTCGAGGAACCAACGGTAGTTTTGGGCAATAAATTCGCGGGAACTAGCATCAGTCCACAATATATAGTCACTGTAACGGTAGGAAGACGGATTAGAGACGGGGAGCCAAATGTGGGGAAAGGCCAAGACGAACTAGTCTGGCATCATTGCACGACATCCTTCAGAGACGGGTTGCCACTTCTCTGGAAGAGTTTCTGACTTCCAGGTCTGGTGGATAATCCTTGGGATGCGTTCAGGTTTTGGATGTTGGGAGGAGTTTTGGTGGGAGTCTTGGGAGGGATTGAGTTCGTCCTCAGATATGTAGGCGAGGTCGGGTATGGAGAGATAGTATGAGACAGAGGAAAGAACGAAGACAGTGCCAAGTAGGAATAGGCCGAGGAGGAGGAGAAGGATATGCACAGTTCTTCTCCTAATGGCCATGGTGGACGGAGGAGAAAGAGAGTGATTATGTGATCGATCACATCCCGGTGGGCCGCATCCGCAGAAGGAACGTCCCCCGGACGAACCGCATCAACACTTCCGATGACTCCCGAAGTTCCTCGTCCTCCCATCTTCTCCCGATGTCTTCAAGCGTAAGCACGCAGCCCTCCCAATCACTCCGAGTCCAATCCTGCCCCTTCCGCCCCCCCTGCTTATCGGGATACATCAAGAAGTTCTCCAATTTGTCCAACTGAGCCCGCGACGACTGCAACCCCCCGTTCCGACTCAGGTACAGCACGCTCTCCCGTGGTGTCCATTCAGCGAATCCAATTTTCGCCCAGCTCGGAGCGTGCTGGGACACCCGACCACTCTGCGGCTTGCCATGCCAGGACACCTCTGGCCCTCCGACCCGAGAAACGACCTCTAATAGCAGCTGCGAAAAGTGCTCGACTACCTCGAGGTGGAGCACATCCAGTGGGTGGCTGGGTCTAATTGGCTCTTCATCCACTTCCATTGCATCTGCATTCGCAAGCGTGACGGGCTTGTTCGCGCTTTCCGGGTTCGTCCGATGCGCTCGTCGTTGGGCTTTGGACGTCTCCCCGTCGAAATCACCCAAATGGACCATCGGCACACCGGCGAATAGCGCCGTGGCGATTGCACGGCTCGTCCAGCCACTCGTTGGGCTGAGCGTCCTAATCCCTATCATTCCCACTCTTGCATTAATGTCTCATCCTTACAGATAGAGGAATTCCCCACCTACGCTTTCAACTTTGACACATAGATTTTTGTCTCCACTACAAAGTGCTACATGTCTGACCACTCCACCGTGCGGATAACTTGCGAAATACTGGCAGCAGTCTAAAATTAGGTCGTCGTTAAACTCCGAACCTCCTTCCTGCAAATACTCCATGATCAGTTTCAGTTGGCTGCGTCCTACCAACAGCGGGCGCATACCTTAGATGACCCGATGTCTTTTACGTTCCATTTCCCCGACGCCTTGCACGTTTCTTCATGTGTTTGTCCCTTTACAAACCGCCGCTCTTTCACTTTCTCGAGCAACCACGTCGAGGCCAGACGCGCTGCCCACGCCACTTTATCATCTCGTGTCTTCTGTCTGTCCAAAATCGCCCATTAGAGGCATGTTACGCTCTCACTAAATATAAATAGTTGAATATGCGAACCTGTCGAGCTCGCTGATGACGATCCCGGGTACAATTATTTGTAAAGTAAACGGCAGGTGGTGTTCAATGTCGACGACAAACTGCTGTAGCGCGTCGAGCTGGTGAAGAAGTATATTTGTATCCACAATCAAGTTGAAGACCTCTTCCACTGTAGAGTGCTGCAGACATGCCATTCATGCATCAGTGTTGCTGTCTTTGGGAGAAATACTTGCCTGCATCTCGACATCCTGATTAACAACCTGGTCGATACGACGGAGAGTGGCATCCGTCAAGCCGTCCATGGTGACGGTCACTCGTCAGTAGCGGATCCGCACAATGTATGATTCTTCAAGGATGGCAGTGGCAGAGACAATCAGCCGGGGAACGGCGAGCGGAGTATTATCGGGTTTCCATATCTTCTGAGACTGCGATGAACGTCCCAAGCGACTCTCAGTAATCTTTCACAAGCAAACATTGCAAACGGATGAATGAAAATATGGCATTGCGTGCAGTGTACTGTACATATGCAAGATAATGATGAATAAGAACGAATGCGGAATCCAATGCAAGAGAGTCGTCACGCGGAGGCCAATATCACTTTCTTCAGCGGTGGCGAGCCCTCAGGTTGGCCATCAGCACTCTCAGCCTCAACCTTACGCTTGACACCAAGCTTGGAGTTAGGAGATGGTACCTCGGCGTTGGCTAATCGCGGGGGTGTGGCACGTAATGATGGCGCATCAGGCGTCCCAGAGCGGCTGCTTGCGAACCCCTGACGTAGACGGGCCGTCAATGAACCACTCCCAACCAGAGCTTCCGCATGACACGTTGCATGATATATCTACCAAGACGGGGTCAATAGTTAAATTTCAATCGGTTCAAAAACGAACAGACCTTATCATCAATCTTCAGTGCGTTCTTCCATATCCACTCCTCGTCATCCTCATTGAATTCAGACTTAAATACCTCTTTACAGATCGGACATGTGACGTGCTTTGCCTCATCGCCAGGTGGAACAACAACAAACCGTGCGCGAAGCTCAGCGTCACGCTTGGCACACTCTGCAGTTGCAACGGCCTTGACATTTGATAAACGCGATGGGAGACCTGCATCTTTGTCACCGCTACTGTAAGGCAAATCACGGATCCAGTCCTACACAAAGTTCAATCAAACACAATCCATAGAAGACGGTTGGATTACTCACCTCAGCACAAAGGAACCAACTGCGACTATGACCGCGACCAACACTCTGCGATGCCTTACGGTTTTGCCGGAAATGCATGTCAAGGTGCTCTTGCATAGCCCTCTTGGCCTGTGCCGCGTCGGAAAATCGGAGACCACACTGCTTACATTGTACGGGCATACGGTCATAGAGGAAATATACTATGTTCGGACGATGTCTGCCACAAAAGTGAGCCCAAGGGCATTCACAAACGGTATGAGTACTATACCTGCTGATATCTGCGCTTGAAAATTTCACATCCTCGGCCAAGATGGCTTTCTTATAAGCACGTGTGTCCTCCACTTTGGATTCACTAGGCCCCGGGACATCAGTGGCTTGACTTTGGATGTCATCCTGTACGTGGGCCGTAGCTCCGGCGCCAGTAGGTGTCGATGTAGCTGATACTACCCCAGCCTTAACCAGGGCCTCAAACAGACCAGTGATATTAGGGATAGCGGGGGGCGCTGTGGTTGCAATAATGGGGCCTATAGCAGCTGGCCTAGAGGTGTCTGAAATCTGGAATTGCTGTGCAGAATTCGAGTAAGTCGGAGCGTGGGGCGGTGGATACTGAGGATGTAGTGGGGCACCAGCGGGTACAACAGTCTGATTGTATGTAAACGAAGACGGGTACGGTAAAGCAGACGTGTACTTGGTAGGAGGGATAGCAGGTGGGGGAGCGGGACTCGCGGAAGTTGGTCGAACAAGTGTACGTAGTTGACCGAGGATCTGGGCCAGCTCGTCCTGGGACACACCGGCTTCAACGAGTTTGCGTAGCTGCATTGTCGTGAGTAAAAGAATAGAAGGCCTAGTGCAAAAACGTACCTGTAACAAAATGCCGATGTGATTTTGTGTGACAGCGTCATACGGGTTACTTTGAAGACTCCGTTCTTTCTGACGGAGGGTGAATTCCAACTCACTAAGGACTTGCGATTTCGAGACAAACGCATTGGCAGAATGAGATGACTAAGATTCACAAGGGTTATTAAACATAAGGAAAAGGAAGCGAAGTACTTACACCATGCGCTGGATTTGATGGCCATATACCTCGCTCTATTGAAATCTGAGGCCCAACCCCGAACAATTCTCGTCCGTTGGGGGCACCGGTTCGCCATGTCAAAAGCATCTCCTCCATCTTTCCGCGTGTTTGTTGGTCAACCTGCTGATAAGTTTCCAGAAATAGAGGCACCACGATGGACGCGAAATGACCAGCGTAAGGGTCGAAGACATTTTTCGATAAAGCGTCAACGAGATAAAACGCCGGAAGCTTTATCTCCGGAGAAACCTGAAAAGGAAACAGAGGGATGAGTCAGCAACCACGTAAACAGGCGTCAAGGAGACCAGCCATTGGTCGCCCACTCGTCGCACAGGGCGGTGGGGGCGACAGCGACTAAAATAATTTTTTTTCTGCACTCTTATCGTTTGTAATGTAGTGCAACTACAGATATGAATACACGAGTGACAAACAGATCTCTCGACAAGATGGCCACTCCATCTAACCCGTCACTCGAATAGGTACACTCCTAGGAGGAATGAAACAGTGGATAACGGCAAGCCACTCACCCTGCGTATGTGAGTCTCAATGCACTGCGTAACGACATCTCCCCATCTTGAGAAGTCATGTGCATACATTGATAATCCTTGGATTATCAGACGTGAGTTGTCTGTCAAGCCTGCTAGCCTAGCAGCATAATCGCTACGAAACGTTCCGGGATCAACAGGATAGATGGAGGATGAAGATAATGCATATGAAGGCGGCTGGGGAGGATAGGCATGTGGAAACGGAGGCTGACTAAAAGCCTGCTGCGGATATATTGACATCTTGCGGAAATAACTCAAACGTTCGAGCGAACGCCTGGGTGGATGACCTTACGGAAGATTGCAAAGAGTACTGAAAGGAAGTTTACGAATACGCCGCGTAAATCGAGTTGATCTGTCTGGCAGCAACGCACAGCTCACGACACGTCCTGTGATGATGATGGTGGTTGGAAAGAAACAAGTGGCGGAATCGTGGCATCCGAAGTCCGAAGCTATTGAATCAAACCCAGTTAAAACTCCGACAAACGAACCCAATTCGCGCCACAGTGAGGCCGCTAACAACCAGAAAGCTTGTGGCCGTTGCGGACAACCCCCAGTACTTATTGTCCTAAGGTAAGTGTCCCGTTTTGTTCTCAAGATACCTCATTTTGTTTTCTACCGTATACTTTCCTAAAGTTACGGAGGTGTCATGATCGCCGTACGATGGATGTGCTACTCACAAACGAGATAACGCGGGCTGTCATTACTAACATATATGCTGTAGATGCGTGATATCCTCAAGACTGAAGAACTGGAGATTCCAGACGGTGTAACAGTCTCCGTCAAGTCGCGAGTCATCGTGGTCACTGGGCCCCGGGGAACTCTTACGAAGAATGTTCGCCATGTGAATATGGACATCCGTCTGATCAAGGGCAAGGCCAACAAGGTCACTCTCGGAGTTTGGCAGGGCAACCGGAAACACGTTGCTTGTCTTCGGACAATCAGATCGCTCATCTCCAACATGGTTACAGGCGTAACAAAGGTTTGAGCTGTTTTTTGTGTTGGTGGGTTGCAATGGCTCAATGGATCGAGTAGGGCTTTCTATACAAAATGCGTGCGGTCTACGCCCACTTTCCTATCAACTGCATCATCCAGGAAGATGGTCATAGACTTGAAATAAGGAATTTTTTGGGTGAGAAGGTATGATGTTCCGTTCCCTCTTGATTTGTTAATTGACTTGGTGCTGGCATATTGCCCAGACCGTGCGACACGTTGATATGCTGGACGGTGTAACAATATCTGAAAGCAAGGCGCAAAAGGATGAGATAATTATCGAGGGCGCAGATATTCAGAATGTATCACAATCAGGTGCGTTCATGAATTAGTCGTGTGTGACATTATTCCTAAGGTGCTCCTAGCCGCGTCCATCCAGGGCATCTGTCGAGTACGGAACAAGGACATTCGCAAATTCTTGGATGGGATTTATGTTTCTGAGAAGACTACAGTCATTCAGGACTGATTCGATCGAGGCGACTGTCTACATAAAACTTGCATGACAATTACAATACTTTAGCATTCTCTTATGACAGCATGTTCATGCATGTATGTATGGACCGTGAGTGCCGTGCAACGGGAACATCTCATGGTATGAAAGGGATCCAAGTTCCTACTTGGTTTCGATACGAGACATAATCATCGCCAAAGAAACTGACCAAGGCGCGCTCCTCGGCTACAATGACCGTTATTATGAAATACCATTTGACGGGGGAAGTGACCCACCTCTGATTCGGGGCGAAAAGAATCGCATCAATAGTACAATGTATAGACAGAAAGACAAAGGATTCTGCAGAACTAGCTGCGTTCCTAAGGCCCAATAAAAGAATCCAGCATAGGATGGATGTCTAGACCATCTACATGTGGCGTTAGAAGCGTAACAAAGGAAGGCGGAAGAGAGCGACTAACGCGTAAATACCATCCGTCACCAGGTGATGGCCCGCGTTTTTTCGGAAAGCCACTGCATGCGAGAAGTTGGAGGCGGCTTTGATCATGGCTGCAGATCGCAAGAATTGTCCGAGGAACACCACAATAATGCCTGCGCCGAATCGACATACATGACATGGACGACTCAAAAGAGGTTTATTCAACTCACCAGTGGATGACACGTACGGGAATGTCTTCAGCGAAGGTCGGAAGTAGAGGACCAGGAGATGCTCGATTACCGCGAGGCTGTTGGCTATGTGATACCACGGGCCATTATTGAGCAGAAACGCTGCAAACGCTTAGATTCTTTGGTCTAGAGACCAGGACAAGAAGTACATACAATCAACGCTGACTTTGTCTCGATTCCATCCAGCAGTAACGGCGAACTCTCCCCAGTGGAAAGCTGACCACGACGCCACGAAGAAAGCAAGTTGATACGTGGCAAACCAGAAACTGCTGAGACCACCACTCAAAAATACCGAGAACCCAAGCGCAAAAATGGATCCTAAAAAAAATGATATTGTTGAAACCGCCAATGGTGTGTTTGGGATAGTTCCATGAGGTTGTTTGGCGGTCACGGCAGGTACTGTCTCCAGTGGCCTGCTACGGATCTGCTCCCTTTCACGAATGCGTTGCTCGAAGGCATCCGAAAGGACTGGGGCATCTACGTCGGGGTAGGCCATGGCAGAGGTGGTAGACAACAGAGGTGGTAGACAATAGAGGTGACGAGGCAGATGAGGTATATATGAAGTTTAGAACGCGTTTTTGTTCTAAACGTGCTGTCCGGGCGGGCCGATGTTTGAGGTGAAGGTGAAACCCGTCGCGACGCGAGCTTTTGCCTGGATGCACTCGTGCAAGTGGCGAACACCCGTTGCCCGCTATGCGGCATGCGTTACAGCAAGGAAAACCTCAGTTAGATCCATCACGCAGAGCCATGCACATCCCTCGAAATTGCGTAACCTAGCTATCTGCGCACATATCGGTGGGCAACTAGACACTCCCTCTTTGACGTTCTGTATTCATTTTCTGCAGATTCAGGGAAAACGACTCTGACAGAATCTATCCTCCTCAAGTCGTCATTCATATCTACTCCCGGATCAGTTGACACCGGAAGTACAACCACCGACTTTCTTCCCGCGGAACGCGAGCGAGGAATAACAATCCAATCTGCAAGCATTCCAGTCAAATGGAAGGACTGGACGTTTAATCTCATCGACACCCCCGGACATGCAGACTTTGGGATGGAGGTCGAAAGCGCGAGCCGAGTTGTCGACGGTGCAGTGGTGCTTATAGACTCAGTAGAAGGGGTAGAGGCACAAACGAAGGGTGTTTGGCAACAGTTGGACAGGTAAGCAGGTAAGCAACTTTCTCGCATACTTCACACACCTTAACTTCACCTCACGCCCAAGATATGGCGTCCCCAGCCGAATCCTTGTCTTGAATAAGCTTGACCGACCGGGTGCCTCGTTCCATTCCTCGATACTCTCCGTGTTGGCACATCGCATACACCCGATGCCGGTGGTTCTTACCCTTCCTATAGCCTCTTTTGATCCTCAAGACTATTCTAGAGGCGAGCCCGGTATCCAAGGCATCGTCGATTTAGTCAAATGGGAACTCTGGCGATGGTCATTGGATGGTTCTTTATCGAGGCACAAACTAGCCACCAGCGTGGAGGAGATCAAAGAATCTCAGGTTTTACCTCCGAATCATCCCCTCATCCCTCATCTTATTCCTGCCCGCACTGCGCTTCTGGAGGGCTTGGCGATGCTTTCGAGTGAATTCATGGAACACCTGCTCGAATTGCCGCCCCATCCTTCAGCATACTTAAGCGTCACCGCGTCTACTATCATTCCTCTCCTCCGGTCCGCCACCCTTAAGTCTGATATCCTGCCCGTGCTATGTGGTTCAGCGATCAAGCATATGGGGACGGAATCTATTATGGACTATGCCGGTGAATTGCTTGCATCCCCATTGGATGTTTCGCATGAAGCGGGTACTTCTCGATTCCCAGTCCGGCTTCTGGCATGGAAAGTCTCTTGGGATAGAAGACGCGGCTGGATGACTTTTGTGAGGGTTTATTCAGGTTCGTCCTCCTAAATGCGAAACGTCTTTTCGCGATAAAGAATTGACTTTCTGGCTAGGTACACTGTCCCGTCAGAGCGTTCTCTCCAACAGCTCCCGCGGCGTCAAGGAAAGGGTATCTAAGTTGTTGCTTTTCTACGCGTCGGAGGCTGAAGAAGTAGAGGAATTGCCGTTTGGGTCTGTGGGAGTAATACTTGGCCTCAAGCACACCCGCACAGGTGACACCCTGGTCTCTACGCACGGCCTATCCAGGGAGTCTCCATTTCCTGGCATTACCCCTCCGCCAGCAACGATGTCTGCGTCTGTCATTCCACAGACTCATGCAGACCTCGAACCTGTTGAAGATGCGTTAAATGCCCTGATACGCACGGATCCCTCAATACGGATGGAGACCCACGAAGGGCAATTGCTAGTGCACAGTCTCGGCGCGCTCCACCTCGAAATCGTGGAGGGGCGGCTCAAAGACGAGTGGGGCGCAAAGTGCGAAATTGGGCGGAGGCGCGTCGCCTATCGAGAAAGTATTGGACCCGATGAGTCCCAACCCTCCCTAGTTGAATGGACCACAAACGTAGGCGGGAAGAATGTGACGGCCTCTGTCTCCTTTTCTCTGCGACCATTACTTGACAACGAAGTTGGTGACGGTACCTGGGACGATAACATTGTCCTACGAGATAATGGCAGACCCCTACGCCACCCCGATGCGCTTCAAGATGAACGAAATCCTTGGACTCATATTTCTCGCGGCATTGCAAGCACGCTGTCTAGTTCACCCCACACGTCTTTTCCGTTGTCACGAAGTCGTATCCAAGTGATGGGCTTCGAGCACCCATCTAATGTACCCAATTCCATTCTAGGGGGTGCCAGTGCCATCATTCTCCGAGATCATGTCAAAAATCGAGGTAGAGGGCCGATAATGGAACCCTATACCAAGATCCGGGTGTCTGTTGATTCTGATGTACTCGGGCAAGTCATTAAAGATCTCGTTGAACATGGTGGGGAAATCGTCGATCTCGCCGAATCAAGCCTACCGCTGGACGAAGAGACCTCTACTCCGTATAGCCAGGAAGGTGTCTATATCCCACCTAAATGGCTCTCTCCATCCGCCATGTCATCTGTGGGCGTAGAAGATCACTCAATCCGACTCAAACGCCCGGTCTGTGCCTTTACTCCATTAAGCCAAATGCTGGACTACTCCACACGTCTACGTGCCATAACCGGAGGGCACGGCCAGTTCGAAACGGCCGCTGCAGGGTTTCGGGCAGTCAATCCCGTGCGAGAGTTGGAGATCCTCAATGAGATTGGACGCGCATAGGGCGAGAAAACATGTCATATAGAAATATAGTCAATAAGTATCTCTTCACGACTCCTTAGCTTCATCCGCATCTGCAAAAAGCGCCATTCCATCGAACTCTTCCTCTTCCTCTACATCCACCCCACCTGTTCTTCCTGTAGCACTGAGCATCTGACTGAATTGCATCAATGAAGTGCTGTCATCCCACTCATCCATGCCGTCTGTGTCGCGACTTGTTGAATGGCTGTCGAATAAAGGTACTGGTGGCAAAGTACGGAAACGCGAGTGACTGAGCGTCGTGGGCTCATCATCGACGTCGGGAAGGAACAGTGGTGTTTTGGCCCGCTGACCGGGGTTTGTGCTGAAATTCGAGGTGGTAGGTGTGACACTCGGCGCTCTACTCATGGCGGAGGGGGCAAGTGATGGAGCTCGAGAGTTGGAGGATTGTGGCGGCCATGGCTCGACGACGACACAGAGGCAACGATTGAAATTTGAGAATGCTCGATACTTCAGATCTAGAGCGAGCTTCGGTTTGGGTTCCTCGTCTTCGTCCACTACGATGGAGGTTCCCGCGTCTCCAACATGCGGCGACTCCTTTGATACATTAGGGGGCTTCGTTTGAGGAGTATCCTGTTCATTCTCTTCTACTTTCACATAGACTCTTGCGGTTGGTCCAGTAGCCCCACGCGTTCGCTTTGTAGTGGTCGAGTCTAGGTCTTCTGCCGCCTCAGAATCACTGTCTTCAACCACTTGTGGGTCATCGCTGTCGCAAAGTTCTGAATCGTTAGGGTGGTAGTCATCGCCGTTTCCCCCAGGTACCCTATCTCCTCGAGCTTTGCGCCTTTTCTTTCCGGAAGAGCTTTCTTTTTGCTCTGCGGGCCCACTGGACGTTGTTATGGGAGATTCTGTAGCAAGCACGAAATTTCGTTTCTGCGGGTATACGATGAGATTACTTGGGGCTTCATGCGCAGCACATACCTTCAGCAGAACAGAATGGCGCTCAGTTTCACGTAAAAAGTAAGCAAATTGGTACGTGTCTTTGATAGGATCTGTAAGTGAATAGAATCCCTCTACGGCTAGTACATACCTCCTCGATGTACATCCACGGTGCCTTTCTTCACACTCGCTGGTGTAGGTCCCGGTCCTACATATGCATCAAATTCTGCTCTTAACTTGCGGGAGATCCTACAAAGACATAAGCCCTGAACCCTAGTATGGACAACGGGACGTCCTTACTTTGGCCTGAGATCGGCGACAACTTGACGAAGTATCTGATCCGACATCCAGTCAACATGTTGGCTGTCCAAATAAACCTGTAGATTTGTGTAGTCCCTCAGATACTGACGACCGCGATATTTTGCAAAAGTGACCTCACGTAGAGTGGTAAAATCGACGAAGAGGAGACACGAAGATAATAGCGGTTTCTTGGGAGGAAAGGCATTCCTAAGTACGCGGAATGTATCCTGTCGCCACTTTCAGGAGATGTCTGAAACACGACGTTTCTCGCCAAAAAAGGCAGGGTCAACGGGCAGCACAACTACTGTAGTGAAGACGATATGGAACAACGGCAGGGTAGACCGAGTGATGCGTAATTCGGGGAGATAACAGCCAAGAGCTTCTAGAAATTCTAGCAGTCTTTATTCCGTACTCGGAACTAGCCAGTCCACAGTTAGGAGTATGCGCCCAGGTTCACAACTCTAGTAAGCCGCAAGCGAAGCGGGTTTAAGTTGCGTGTGGCGCGCTCATGTTTGTGATACAATGCACGTGCTGGCGGCCGAGCGCTGACAGCGCTGACCGGTGACCCCTCACGAACAAGTCGAATGTCGGCAAACACTTCTGACTGTACCTGGTCACTTGGAGAGAGAATTCAAGGCAAATACACGCAAATTTTTTGGAAAGGAAGGTGTTTACTACAGTGCAACCAAACTCTGATCTATCGAACCTCCAGATCTCGCGCTCTCCTTCATACAAGTTCAAACATCATCGATCGACACTCCTGGACCGGAAATAATCGCCTTGATGAGACCTCTACCATCTTCCGACTTGCCGTTCTTCGTTGCGTCAAAAGCAGCTTTAGCATCCTCAAATTTGAAACTAGAGAGCAGTTAAGCGAGAGGTACGTGAGGCTCAAACGCTGAATGAGTACCGATGTGTCACAAGAGGCCGTAAATCCACCCTCTTCTGCGCGGCAAGTGCAAGTGCAAGACGATAGTCTCCAGGCTTTGTTATGTCAGCCACATTGGGACAGTGGGCACAATACGCAGGCAATACGTACGCCATAGCGGAAGGAACCTTTGAGGACTAGCTCTTTTGCGAGCAAAGTAGTGATAGGCACGACAACTTCCGGTTGACCCATTCCGACCTGTGATTGAGTAAGGAAGACATCAATTGACATAAACCGAGACTTCCCTGCACAAATGTCCCGCCGACCTTGGCGATGAGGATACCAGTTTGTATGGATTCCTCAGCACCACTAGCATCTATTACAACGTCAATAGCCTTGCTACCCCGCTCCTCCACGCTCAGATTGGCCCTCAGGAGACCTGCAGCTCTTTGGGAATATACTCTCGTGGATTCACCTTCCTGAAGCGGTGGCGGCCGGAATACGTCTGTAGCTGCGTATGTCTTTGCGAAGTCCAGGCGACTCTGCAAAATGTCAACGGCGATAATCCTCGACGCTCCGATGGCCTTCGCCACGGCCATACAGAGTAGCCCGACCGGTCCACAACCAAAGACCACAATTGATTGAGTTGGCTGCAATTTGGCTTGCGTGAAGACAGAGTGGACACCGACTGAAAGAGGCTCCATCTGACAAAATCTAAGCACCAGTTGAAGGAGGACCGGGCACATCGCACCATAGCACCATCCTCCAGAGAAAGATGCTCAGGGAGGGTGTATACAAGGTCTTCGGGTAAGCGGTAATATCTGGTCAATGTGCCATTGTGAGGAGGTGTGGCCGCGAACGCCATGTCAGGACAGAGCTAGTTAGACTGAGTATGTTTGTGGAGGCGGTGATATGTTCGCATGGCATACTTGGTATCGACCTGTTCTGCACGCCTCACATCTACGGCAGAAAACGCCGGGCTCCATAGCTACACGATCACCAGGTCTGACACTGCGCACGCCGCTACCGACTTGGGGCCGACAGAGATTCCTCAGCCCCACGATGTGAGAAAAAGAGGGACAATCCACCTTTAGATACCACACCAGATGATTCATGGCCAAGAACCTTGCTTATGATATCAGAAGGAGTATTGAGGAGGGATTATCGGGTGTACCATCGGAGACTTCACTATAAAGTCGCCAATGCGACCGTGCACAAGAAAATGCACCTTGATACACCAATAAACATATGGTGACGAAAGAAACTGCAAAGAATTACATCGGAACCACAGATACCTAGTGGGGAGTGCATCAAGGCACTTGCAAAAACCAGAACAGTGAAGGTGACTTGCCTGTTTTCTTCACTTGGACAAGGACTTCGTCATCGCGAACTGTGTGGGAATAGGTTTGAGAATGCCCCCGTACTACTATAGAGTACAGAAGCGCCACACTTTCTGGAATCGGACGTTGGTCGTAAGTGACTTGCCCGACACTTTGAAGTACGAAGGACGTATTATCCGACATCATAGTCTAAGGGAAAGGGGACCCCCTATGATCAAGTGATGTTCGCCTCACACCCGCGTAGAAGAAGCGACCCCCTGGAGCGCTCTCGGCCGTTCATCACAAGCCTGCCTCGTACGTACTAAGTTCTCTGTCTCGTACGTCATTATAAGATGCGATTGCGACCGATTGCGACCAGGTCGCTGATTACGGCAAGTCCCGTGCACGTTTCCCGCTTATTTAAATACTCGGACGTTTGTCAAAATCTCAGACCTTTTTTCCCTTTCCCCATCAGAATCATGGTCACGTCCTCTGTTCTTGGTTTTCCCCGAATTGGTGCGTATTTGTTTTTACCCAGTGTCAAGACGTTTATTTCTGAGTCTCACTTCTGGTTAGGCGCTAATCGCGAAGTAAAAAAAGCTGTCGAGGCTTACTGGGCTGGCACAATCACGGCCGATCAGCTCACCCAAGTTGCGGCTGATGTTAAGAAGAGCAATTGGACGTCGGTGAAGGCCAAAGGCGTCGACTATGTCCCTAGGTTGTTTCGTTTGTTTCGTTCTCGTGCTTCATCTAACCGTTAATCTTAGCGGCGAGTTCTCTCTCTATGACCACGTTCTCGATCATTCGGCTGCTTTCAACGTCATTCCCAAGCGTTATGTTGGCCAGGGTCTGACACCCCTTGATGTTTATTTCGCCATGGGCCGTGGGCGTCAGGCCAATGGCGTCGATGTCCCCGCCTCTGAGATGAAGAAATGGTAGGTTTATAGGTTCTCCCAAGACGTATTTTGCATTTGACATTCCCGCTTTTAAGGTTTGACTCAAACTACCATTTTGTCGTGCCTGAGTTTTCGGAGGAAACTGATTTCAAGCTCAACTTCAATAAGGCAATAGAGGAATATAAGGAAGCCCAAGCCCTCGGCATCGAGACTCGCCCCGTGGTTCTGGGGCCCGTCTCCTTCCTTGCCCTTGGCAAGACATCCAAGGATGCCAAACCTGATTTCCAGCCTCTTTCTCTTTTGCCCAATCTCCTTCCCGTATACAAACAACTACTCGCCGACCTGAAGACAGCGGGCGCCGAGTGGGTTCAGCTTGACGAGCCTATTTTAGTACTCGATAAGGCGGCAGACTATGAGAAGGAGTATACCAGTGCCTACACCGAACTGTCCCCAGTCGCGCCCAAAATCCTTCTCACCACCTACTTCGGGCGCCTCGACTCTAACCTGAATTATGTTGCCAAGCTTCCGGTTGCTGGTTTACATATCGACCTAGACCGCGCGCCAGGTCAACTCGATGAGGTTATTGCCGCCGTAAAATCAACCAACATTGTCCTGTCTTTGGGTCTCGTGTCCGGCCGCAATATTTGGAAGACCGATTTCCAACCCGCGATCAAACTCGGCCAGAAGGCTGTTGATGCACTAGGGCAGGACCGCGTTATCGTGGCTACCTCCTCCTCACTCCTCCATATTCCTGTCACCCTCGCCTCGGAGAAGAAGCTCACTGCAGAACAGAAGGATTGGTTTTCGTTCGCTCGTGAGAAAGCCCAGGAGGTGTCGACCCTGGCGAGTGTCCTGTCTGGCTCTCAAGATTCGACTATTTCTGCTGCAGTTAAAGCCAACGAAGAGTCCATTGCAAGACGCCGTGAATACGAACGAACGTCTAATGATGCCGTCCGCAAGCGGGTCGCTGCAATCACCCCCGAGATGCTTGAGCGCAAGAGCCCTTTCGCTGTTCGCAAGGAAGTCCAGAAGAAGCACATCGAGCTTCCCAAGTTCCCCACCACCACCATCGGTTCCTTCCCACAAACCAAGGAAATTCGTGCTGCTCGTGCCAAGTTCACCAAGGGTGAGATCACGGAGGCCCAGTACGACACTTTCCTCAAAAAGGAGATAGAGAGTGTTGTCCGCTTCCAGGAAACGGTTGGCCTTGACCTTCTCGTCCATGGGGAGCCGGAGCGCAATGACATGGTTCAATACTTCGGCGAGCAGCTTAATGGGTTTGTCTTCACACAGAACGGATGGGTGCAGAGCTACGGATCTCGCTATGTTCGCCCACCCATCATCGTGTCGGATGTCTCGCGCCCTGGCCCGATTACCGTCAAATGGAGCAGCTATGCCCAAAGTGTAACTAAATACCCCATGAAGGGTATGCTTACTGGCCCTGTTACGATTCTCAATTGGTCTTTCCCTCGTGCGGATGTTTCACGTGAGCTTCAGTCGAAGCAGCTCGCGTTGGCGCTCCGTGATGAAGTCGTCGACCTCGAAAAGGCGGGAATTCAAGCTGTCCAGGTGGACGAACCGGCTATCCGTGAGGGTTTGCCACTCCGTCGTGTAGATTGGGATGCCTACCTCAAGTGGGCTGTTGATTCGTTCAAGTTGTCGACTGCAGGTGTGAGCGATGCCTTACAAACTCACTCGCACTTTTGCTACTCCGACTTTGACGACATCTTCCCATCGATCCAACGACTGGATGCGGATGTTATCTCCATCGAAGCCTCGAAGAGTGACATGAAGTTACTTACTACGTTCAAACACTACGGATACTCGAACAACATCGGGCCTGGTGTATATGACATTCATTCTCCTCGTGTTCCGGGTGACCAAGAAATTCGGGATCGTCTCAAGGCGATGCTCGAGTTTCTCCCGGACTCGCTTCTTTTCGTTAACCCCGTGCGTTTTGATTCATTGGTGACCGTGGTGTTCGGCTGAGTTCCTCTTATCAGGACTGCGGGCTCAAGACGCGTGGCTGGAAGGAGACTGAGGCGTCTCTAAAGAATCTCGTCTCGGCAGCGCGCTGGGCACGTCAGCAGTATGCGTGAACGATGGTCTCCCTACGCTTCAACAGCGTCCATATGATAGTTACGCGTCCCCCAGTGACAGCGTCATCGTGCCTCGATTCTGCTTGGGCGTAGGTGGGGTTGTAGCAAGACGGTCTTCTGGTGCGCTGCTGGACATGGACATGGGCTGGCTAAGGGTAGAGATTCAATGCAATCAAAAGGTCAAACATGTATCTGTACGGATTTCAACAATCCAACTATTCAAGCCATCCGATCAATAAATCTGTTGTATTAAGACTTTATCTCGTGAGCGTACGATGAAGAAAAGGAAAGTAGGTGGGAGAGGCACAAAGGAAAAAATAAAACACGAGTTCTAAGGAGTATTGTTAGAACGCGTGAAATAAAGCATGAAGGCATAAAAAGAGGTTCGACTTCAAGCGTGCAGTAAGATCAGTTAACTACTGGGGGGTACGATCATCTCTTCCTCGATCCTGATACCGGGCGAACGGACTGACGAATCGGGGCGGCTTCCGTTCCCATTCGCGACTCCGGGGTTGTTCTCGGCACGTTTTTCGCCTGGCTCGCTACGGCCTCTGTCAGCAGTCCCGCGTTCCTTGCTTCCAATAGTGCGGCGGGAGATGGCATCCTGCAGTTTCGATAACACGCTCTCGGGGGCGAGGGCATGCTCTAATTCGTCCATCTCGAGCACGCGGCGCAGGCGCTCTTCAACGCGTTCAGTGCGTTTTGTCCTTTTGCCGCCGCGCCAGATCAAGATACCAGAGGTGATACCGCAGCCAAAGGCCATCACGATGAGCAGGGCGGTCGTCCATGCGGGGCGCACGAAGCGGTTCATGGACCACATACAGGCTGCAAGCGCACACTGCATCCCAGGTAAGTATTGGGATGAAAAGCTTATTCAATTTATCTTACCTGGAAAACCGAGTTTCCGTCGTTGAATAGGCAAATCAATAGGGCCCTACTGTGATGGAAGTTAGAAAGTGGCACTCATTTATCGATAGTAAAACGGACTTTATGGGAAACGCCTATGAATTAATGTCAGACGGGCATGCATGGTTATGGCTATAAGGTCACTCACTCTATGTGTTTCAGTTCCATGGGGACGATACCATGTTTGGGACTTCATAAATAGTTTTTGTTCTGAAAGATTGATAAAAGATCAGCAAACCCACATCATCGAGCGGCGAGAGACTCACGGTGATGCAACTCGTACTGCTGTTTGTCCGTCAGAACGTGCACATAGTTTGGATCAAACATGGGATCTGGCAGGTCATCTTTATCGTATAATTCAGGAAGCCCTTCCCGTTTACGGAGTCTCCGGGTACGACGTTTGTAGTACCAGATTTTAATCATCCCTGTAATCCAACTTGGTGAAAAAGTAGGGTGTCTAGTTAAGCAAAGACGGACGATACGTGTCAACGATCCGAAAGGGGATGAGGCCAATCCCAGTCAGACAGAACAGGCCTATGAATTTAGAATGAGATTCGATAGCTCAATAACGCAATGCCAGTAAGACCTACCATTCAGGATCTGCGCGCAAATTTCCACCCAAAAATCTTGCGTGTTCTGGGTACCCACTTTGATCCACTTGGCCAAGATCAACACAAGAGCACTCCCCCAAAACACTGAGCATGGCATGTAAGTAAGTCAAAAGCGACACTGCTGGGGATCACTTGCCGACGAGGAACCCATAGATACCGAAGGCAACCTGTGAAGCAAACACGAACTGTGAGTTCTAGGATAGCACAACAACGTGGGGTACTACTGACGCCCAAGGCTTAGTAAGGAGGGTCAAATCAGGGTGGATCAAACGGATGAAAGGCACGCTTCACTCACGAGTTTTCAGGAAGGCCCACACGCCTTTCATGACGCGCCTAAATTTATTTTTGCGTTTGAGGACATCATGGACATGCCGATCGAGCTCGTCCGTGCTAGCGGAGTGGACTGAAGCGCCTTCCATGTCTGCCTCTCGCCCGGAACGCGGAAGCTCAAGAACTGGCTTGCGAGAGAAGAAAGACGGGCTGAGGAGAAGTATTAGTTGGAACATTGAGCTGGTGCGAAAGGGAATGTTTACAGGAGAATAGCATTCGCAGTATTCGTAAGCGTCGCAACGGTGGAGACTTGAGGGTCTACAAAGAGGAGTGGTGTCAGGGAGCTAAAAATAGGTCAGAGATATGTGACGGCAGACCAATGACATCAAGGTGGTCGACAACACCATCGTCGTGGTGGTGCTCGTCGTCCTCCATAATGCGATCCTCATCTTCAGAGTACTCCGAGTCCGAGTCCGAGTCGCCGCCACGGCTAGGAGAAGATGAAAGTGCGCTTCGAACTCGACTGACCCTTTGGGCATGCGCACGGTGTGCATGAACGGCCGCATCTGTAGAGGTGCCCTCGGGTATTGTGTCGCGAAGATGGGCGTTGTCCAATCGACCATAGGTGACTTGGGGAGAATTGGACGGATTCGAATCTAAGTCGGTAGCGAATGATCTGTAGCCCGAGCTGCGGGCAAGACGGTTGACTCTACTCATGTCCCTCCGAAGAGAAGATTGGTTCGGGGAAAGGTGGGTGGTGTCATGAGGAGTGCCATGTGGAAGGGAGCCTGAGGCAGTACTGGGGGAGAGCACGGGACTGGGTTCAGACAGTGCCCGGCGACCAGTCTCAACCTGCTCGTCGTGTAGCTGTTCAGGACGATACCTGTCGTCGTCCTGAATGGAAGTGTAAGCATGACGTCTCTTAACTCGGACTGAAGGGCCCATGGTAGGATGGTGGGGGGAGGGCGACGAAAAGTGGGGCCAGACGGGACTTTTTGTTGGACATGCCCCGATCTTACCCGGAGGTGTATTTGTCATCCCGATAATGCTTTTCTCTCAGCTCGACGTCGACATTCGACCTGGCAACGGCCTCGGGATCTTCAAGTTAGGCGCGTCGCTATGGTCCGTTCTCGATCTCCTAAGGACCCACAAACATTCCTTTCCCCAAGTTGACGTCCAGTACGACCCTGATGCGTCAACCACTCCCGTAATCCTCCATATAAAGCCACATTTTGATCTTCTTTTCTCTGGCGCACATCAGCGTCTTCATACTATTACCGCCAGACGACTTCGCGATCCCAACCCTCCGCTTACCCTCAGATACAGGGGCAACATTCTCTCCTCTCCCGACAAGGATCTCCGTCGCGTCAACGTCAACTTGGCCTTTGGCCCAACCTATCCCGGCGAGGACTTGCGTTATCCCGGCGTGCGCTTTTGCTTTGACGATGAGGGTCTTCGAGATAAGGCCAAAGAACACGAGGATCGTTCCCAGGAAGTCGTCCGTCTCCTAATCACTCAGACAGAACCTTCTGGTGGAGAAATAGATGCTCTCAGCGAGGTCACGGTGTCACCTATCATGTACGGTGAGCTCGCAGAGGCCATCGCAAAGGTTAGCTGAATATACCTCTTCTCTGGCAGATTATACCGATATTGAATGTGCCTAGGTACACGATGGCGTCGTTCTTCGTTTCTACCCAACATCATCCCCACCTGTGCATGTTCGTTTGGGCGTGACTACAGCACAGGATTTACTCTCGGACTTGGGTCCCCCGCTTCGCACTTTCTATAAGGAAGATGACCGTATGGCTATCCATGCGCGCAGTCACAGCGAAGACGACAGCCCGGAGCCATCCTGTATTTCACCCGCATATTTTGTCTTACCATCTCATAGCTCAATGTCATCCGCAGATTTTTATAACTATTTTCAGCACGGCATCGATTTCCTGCTCTCTGATCACACACATATAGTGAAGAAGATCATTCTCCACTCCAATGTCGTGAGTACCTTCCTTTTTCGATGCCCTCCTTTCCTTTATCCCCTTGCATAGCCGGGTACACCCCTCTTCCAGCGGTACAAGCGATGCCCGTGGCAGATTGAAGGTCGACCTGAGGACGATGAGGATGGTGTGTCCCAATTATTATCAACTGACACCCAGAAGTTATATGACTTTTGAATAGACACGCCACCAAGGGTCAAATTTGATGAGAGGGTACGTATCTGGTCTGTCTCAATGGACCTGAGACTAATTTTTTTAAAGGCTGACCGTATCAGCCACTTCCTCAACCCGCGTGAAACGCCCCCATCCATGCTCTACGATCGTACAGATGACGAGGAAATGTTGACTCTACCAAACTCGACGACAAGTGAGTGCATTGCCCCTGGGTCAGTCGGGCTTATGCTTATTTGATCTCGAACAGGACTGTTGGGTTTTGACGGTATTATCCTCGAGGCCACACAGTCAGCACAAGTTGTATCCGTAACCCTGTTCTAGTTTTAGAATGTACATATATACAGTATACTTCTTCGTAAATGCACACATACATCTCAGACATACCACGACAACGCCCAACACTCATATTGTGTCTAGTGCTCCATTTGGTGAAAGATGTCTGCCCAGACTTCTCTCAGCTGCTGTAAGTTGTTGATTATGGGTGCCCCGTCCTTGGTAATTGTCTCTTTGTCCGTGTGAGTTACACGTGCCTCGATGGTTTCAGGCAAACCCTCTCGAAAGTGAACAGACCGAATCCAACCAACACCCCTTGCTGCTTCGACATTGTTGAGGTTGTCATCTACGAAGAGGCATTTGGTGGGATCATTGACCCCTGCCTGGTGCATTGCCTGACCCGCCAGACCCATTAGACCAACATATACCGTGCAGGAACAAAGTGGCTAACCCGATGGTAGAATGCAGGCTCGGGTTTACAAATAAGATCTTCGTTCTTCTCCTCATAATCACAATAAACGATGCCTTCGATCTGGTCTCGTAGCTTCAGGATCTTCAAGACGCGTTCTGCATGCTGCCAAATGTACTGTCAGTTCTGTGGCAAAGACTCCGGCTAAAGACTGGACGCACTGGCCGATATGCATTCGTCAAGGCCCATACACGGCATTTAGAACGATCAATATCCTCCAACAGTTTCCGCGTGCATGGATCAGGTGAAAGCATGTCTTCGAGGGGGAGCGAGCCGTCACATTCTTTGTCATATGCCAGGGGATCTACAAGGCACAGAATCAATGCCTTCACGGGATGGAGGGCGAGAAATAGCTCCACCTACGCCGTGGTGCCGCCGAAGGCCACGTAGAGTGAGACCATATTGAGAATAATACTGCGAGCGCAGGTTGAAAGCCGTCTCGTCGGAAAGGCCGAGAGATACAATGTAAGCTACAATCGTGTTCATATCAACTCAGCTCCCAGGCTAGTGGCCGACTTACCGTGAACTCGCTCAACCATTGCTGATCCAATCATGAAGCTTGAAGAATAGAGGGTATCGTCTATGTCAAAGAAAACTACGTGCCGACCATCTGTGATCGGTCGTCAAAGTTGTGGAAAAACACACCACCGCATTTAGCTCACCGTGGGTATGTTCTATGGTCATCTTCGGTGGCGAGTACTATTCAATGACCCACCACTAATTCCAAGGGCAGGCAATAGTAGGATATCACGTGCATGTCGTATGTCACCGGCATGTTCCGATGGCAGAGACCCAACTCGACTGACCAAGAACGAAATCACCCCGACAGCGACTTCAAGACATCGATAATGTGAGCAAATCGTCCTTATCTTTTACCTGGAGTAGGCTATGGATGGAAGAGTATGTAACTTGGGTGGTTCGGATCTGGTTTACGGAGATTCTGGTGGTGGATGCATGGATAGCATCCGCGATGCACCACATGTGTCCCTCTTTCGTTCTCGCAAATTCACTGACTCGTTTTGTGCGTTTACGCAGATGGCCCGAAAAGAACTCGTCCCTGGCATTGGCCGCCTCTCGCGCTCGCAGGTGTATGCACGACGCCAGCTCTACAAGGGCAAGAAAACTGGTACCGCACCAGCCAAACCGGAGGCGGCACCGACCAAGGAGGTGCAGGTTAAGGGCAGCAAAAATGGCGGAAGCCGACTCGTTCCCACATCAAAGGCACCACGCTATTACCCCGCCGAGGACGTTCCCAAACCCAAGCAATCTCGCAAGACTGCCAAGCCTACAAAACTACGTGACTCTATCACCCCGGGCACCGTGTTGATTCTTCTCGCGGGTCGGTTCCGGGGAAAGCGGGTCGTATTTTTGAAGCAGCTGGAGAGCGGGCTATTGCTTGTCACTGGCCCTTACAAGGTCAATGGCGTACCTCTCCGCCGAGTTAATCAGGCGTATGTCATCGCGACCTCGACGAAGATTGAGCTTGGGGACTTCAAGGTGCGTACGAGGTCTCGTTTCTGTATTTGAACGACTTGCTCAGGATGGTCGTTGCAGGCCGATGTGAAGTACAACGATTCGTACTTTTCCAAGTCGGAGAAGAAACGCACACGATCGGCAGAGGATGAGTTTTTCGAAGATGGCAAGCCAAAGGAGAAGGAGTCATTCCCTGAGTCCAAGGTTGCCGATCAACGGGAGGTTGACAAGGTGGTTCTTGCTGCGGTGAAGAAGACAGAGTACCTTGCGAAATATCTCAAGGCGAGCTGGGGGCTCTCCAAAGGGGAATATCCGCATCAGCTCGTTTTTTAAGAGTGGTTATGCCAGACCTTACTCGCTGTCACTATTATGCGGAGATATGATTACTGCCGTACACCATGACTTATCCCTTTTCGCAATCCTGTATCTCTTCTCCAATTTGCAGCGCGTATCACAGACATATCCGGTGAAAGTTGACCTGACGCGTCGCCGATTTGCCGATTCACTCGCGCCCCATGTTTGCGCGAAAACACTTAGGCAGGCTTACAAAATTTCGACCATTGTCTCCTACGCAGGCCAGTGTTGGCATCCCGGGAAAGCGCCATTTTACCTCTGCTATTCAGGACGGGTTCTTGGACTTGGCAGTAGCCCTCCCGTGGCCTTCGTCGTTCCCTCCTTACTCCTCAACTATAATTTTGCTTACGGTTGTTACTCGTCTTGCACTCACTGTCCCATTCTCCGTTTGGGTGAGCCCTGTGCAGACATGTTTTATTGGTCGACAACCTCACAGCTTGCAGGCTAAGAGAAGACAATGGCGAGTAAAGGAAGTCGTCATCCCCCGTCTACAGGAGGCCAGACCTCTTGTGGAAAAGCAAATTATACACGACATGCGCTTAGAACGTGTACATGTGAGCCGGACAAAGGAGGAGCTCCGCAGGATGTTCGATGAGCGAGTTAAGAAAGCCGTACGTCCATGCCCACACTCCCGTTTCGAGGTCCCTGCACATTTATTACTTCACGGGGCCAGATGATTGCGCGGCGCAAAGAGCTTTTCACCGAACACCGCTGCCGTCCCTTTTTGACAATGGCCATCCCACCGCTCACGCAACTCCCTATGTTCGTGGGCTCATCCATGTTGCTCTCCAGGCTATCGCAGCCACCGACCGTGTTCGACTCGGAGGCGTTCTTCACGCTCACTTCGCTCGCGCACACCGACCCGACGGCGACGTTGCCGATCGCGTTGGGCTTGATCACTCTCGTGAACGTCGAGTCGTCTCGCTGGTTTGTTAGCGTCGAAGGGAAGGAACGGCAGGAACAGGAGCAGAGGCGGATTGCGGAGAAACGTGCGAAAGGAGAGATCGTTTTGGAGCCGCAAAAGATCGTGCAGTCGGGTCTTAGGCTGCTGTCCGTTGGGAGGATACTGATTGGCGCGGTCGTACCCGGGGTGAGCACTTGCATTCTCTCTCTTTCATTTCAATTTTTTTTTCGCGTAAACAAGAAATTTCATTGCTCCGTGTTCGATGCTGACTTTGTGAGCTGTGCTGTTTCTGCAGAGCGTGGTGCTGTACTGGGTCTCGTCGGCGACCTTCGGTCTCTTTCAGTCTTGGGTATTCGATTACTGGGACAAACAAAGATCCAACCTGCGGAGATTGCATCAGTCTGTTCCACCCCCTGGCTCCGCCAAAAATACCGATAGACCTGCTCAAGTGTTCGCGACCGTGCTAAAGCCGAAGCGGAGATGAGCTTTACAATTCGTATTATTTGATCTAGTGAGCAAAACTCCCTTCCCTTGCCCCTAGTGATTATACAAGTGGTGTGGAGGGAACCGCTTCAAGTCGCTTCATGGAGCCGCGGTTCCCTGTGAAGTTGTCTTGATCTAATATGAATTTGGTCTTTGAGCGTCTGACGTATTTTATTGACATATGCATGCTAACGTCTGCTCTCTTCGCAGGGCATGCTAGTGGAGTTTTACTTACAAGGAACTGGAAGCTATAAATATTACGAATGGTCTGGTCTCATTTGTGACATTGAAACTGTTCTCGCGGCATGGCACCGCGTCGCCTGTGCTCACAATTGAGGAACGTGGGGACCAGGTCAGATGTTATTTTACGTGTCTGTGACCTGACGGCACTCGGTCGCGCCTTCTCAGGCCTCAGGAGTTACAAGAATGGTGCTCAAGGTTCTCTGAACCCCTTTACTGCAAATTGTAGGAACCTATGCTATCATTCTACATCATTTCCTCGGAGTGGCGTTCACTTCTTTTGAAACCTACCAGAAAGCACCCATGTTCGAGTAATTGTCCCTAATCGAAAGTAAGCTCCAACTCAATAGCTGAGGTCCGTCCATTCTATTCAAGCAAGAGATCATTGTTATATGCGTGATTTAAATGCGCCCAGAGAGAGGGATGTTTGCTCCGAGCCCTTTCCCCTTTCCCCTCCCCTCCCTAGATTCCGTATACCTCCCCATTCCAGAATGCCAGGCAATCCGCGGGATCAGTAATGACAAACCAAGAACCACCGTTAACCAGAGCATCACGCTCCACTCTGATAAGTTCCACCGCATATCGCCGAGTGCCCATAACGTGAGCGCGAGATGGAGTACGTCGCCGATAAGGAGTGGCGTGAGCAGGGCCCCGACGACTTTCTCCTGTAGCGCGGGGTGACCCGAGAGATACCTGCGTGCTGCACGAAGGAGAAAGAAATTCACGAGGCCGAGGAGGCCGCAGACATGTCCAAGCTGCACGACCGTGACCATCGTCGCGAGAGGCAACCGTTGCGGTGGCGGGATATGGGCAGGCCACGGAGCCTGCATATTGTGTGTCTATACAAGGTCCCAAAAAAATAGTATCATTCGCAGAGTCGCGTCATTGTTAAGAGAGCCGATACGTGCCTTTATCGGGTCCAGGAGTGCACCAATAAAGCCCATCGTGGTCAGAATCGGCTCGTAAATGCCGAAAATGGCATAGTAAAGTGGAGGAAGGGCTGAGCGGGGATGGGACATGATGTGTGTGTAGTCTTGAGTGAGGGCCCAGAGGTGCTCTTGAGGTGGCATACAGTTCTGTACGACAAAACCGTGTGAGCGGAGCGGGCCCTTACTGCACCTCGGTCCCGTGAGCCCGCTACGTAACATCCGGTGCCGAACTACTGTAACGAGGGCTAGTCTTGTCAGACGTTCTCACTCTGACAATGCTGTCAGAACCGTGATTCATTGCAAAGGCAAAGCTGTTGTAAAGCTGTTGTACATCATGCATCATGCCCCGCCCCAAGAAGCGAGATGTGACAGTGAGGGACGACGTGTGACCCAAACTCATGTACCGGCCCTAAATAGCACGCGATATAATTACCCAGTGCGCCGTCTCCTGAATTCTTTCATCACGGTCTATCTGTAAACCAAGGCAGCCGTTCACGCTCTCGACGTAGTGTTACCTAATGGCGAAGACCAAGAGTGAATTTTTACCAGAGGGATATAATGCTTGTTATCAGTCATGTCACTGATCTCAGAGCTTCGCTTCCTTCAAACAAAATTTTCCGCTGTTTTGCCAATAATGATATCGATTATATCCCTCCCTTCATTATCCCAAATACTGTGCGGTACTATGCCTATGGAATGATATCACTCTGGCTTCAAAATACTCTTCGATGCTAAATACTCTGAGTGTGCCCTTCTGTGATTCACCACTTGCTTGTCCACATCTCTCCGCCACAGCGTGAGGCCAATCTACTCAGGTCAAATCAGACTTGTATTCATTCACGAAGATGCACGAAGACGTACCGTTCCGATAAAGCCGAAAAGTAGGTCTTTGAGGACGTTTGACCCGAACGGCGAGGACCCGCGGGTGTTCGTTCGAAACAAATTTGCGATGAACGTATCCGTAATGTGAAATTCGCCCTTTTTCACGCCTGCACATCTTTCAGCCCTACAGTCAAACAAAAAAAAAAGGCGGGGACGCACCTTCATACAGGCCCTCTGCAGCCTTCTCTGAAGTGAGACCCCCATCAGACTCCTCCAGCTTGAGGGTCAGCTCGGGCTTGACTCTATTTTCTTCCTCATATCCGGGGGTGAACATTGTCACCGGCATATAAATATGAACGTCAATAGAATAGAGCAAGAGCTCTTGACGGAGCGTCTCGGCGAGACCTTAATACATGCGGCGAGTTGTCAACGTGAGACGAGGTGCTTGACTGAAAGTCTCACCGCGAATGGCATGCTTGCCCGGGGAGTATGTCGAGTAGCCAACCAGGCCAAAGTAGCCCAGGATGGAGGAAACAAAGACTATCTTTCCCTCGGTGCGCGTGCGCACCATCCGCTTAGAGGCCACCTGGTGATTATTATGAGTGAAAGTCAAGGTGATACGCAAGCCCAAGTAGATTACGAACCATGGCAGACCAAGCCGCAAGCCAGTAGGAGTCGTCCATGCCCTTCCGCATGGATTCCTCCGTCTGCTCGATAAAGAATCCCGGCGTTGACTTACCAGCGCACAGGAAGACCGCGTCAGGCGTTTGGCCACCGTGCGGCACGCAAGCAGCTTCCAGAGCCTCGGACGCGGCTTCCTGCGATCCCAAGGAAAATGAATACGCCCTCAGTATTTGGTTAGGATTGGCTCGATGTGCCTATGGGGGAATATATGAAGCAAAGACATCTCTTTAAAGAGGTGAGGGTTCAGGTACCTCAAGCTGTGTTAGTGCCTTTTGAAGATTCTCCTCGTTTCGTGCTACGATGGACACGTCAGCACCCCTCTTGGTAAGAAGAATAGCAAGTGCGAGGCCGAGGCCACTTGAGCCCCCCGTAACGTAGCAGTGCTAAGTTTATCCGAGGGTTTTTCTCCGTCAGAATGGTATGAGGTTGCAACTGAGACACCTACACGGCCACTGGGATTCCAACGAGAACGGGTGGAAATTGGCCAAACCATGATTATAACAAGAGTTGATACGAGGAGGACTGCACCAGTGAAGGTCAAGTGGAACATGTTACCTTGGTGGCGTCGTAAGATGTCACAATTTGCAATGCAATTTCTCCCGCTCACCATTTGACATGTCAGGTACAGGGTCTGCATGGCAACCTGTGAGGGCCACTGCCGTTCAACGCATTGCCATCTTTCTCGATGGGGTCAGAGAGTTGTACAGCACATTAATGCCCATCAATGCGAAATCGCCTCGTTAAGCTGTCGCCTGATGGGCAGACGAGTGGCACGACTTGTGATGCGCGTTACAAGTTACAAGTAAACCTTGCCCTCCACTCAGATTTCACTAATCATGAGCGCATCGTGGGCCATCCTCTCATCCACCATCGGACTTCTATTAGAGGATGCCTTCACGGGCAAACACACAAGATGACACCGCCCAAATCTGGACGACCCCCATCACCGCCCATGCGCCGAGCCGATTCAAACAGCCAGAGTCTGCCAGACACATCATAACGTCCTGCATCCCGAAGCGAGGGAGGCACATATTCACCTGATCGCAGCTCCTTACAGTAATGCCAAAATCCCACGTTTTCAAAGGGGGGAGAATTCTAACCAAGTTCATCGAGTGGTATATGGGACCTCCTGGGATGGAGGCAAGATGACACTTACATACCCAGCGCTCAACGTTCAAGCGTCATGCCAAAAGGCACTGTGCCCAAGACCCTGGGTCAAGCGCGTCTTTGTAATCATACGCATATAATTGCAAAAAAAGGGGCCGATGGCGTCACGCCACAACTTGACCCGACATCATCGCTGTAAATCAGTCCTCTTCAAGCGAAAGCGACCTGTCAGGATCCTTTCCACATGTTAATCGATACCCACAATCATGACCCCACACGAACCAATAGATCTTGCGCACCACCAGAACATGGCCGACAAGAAGTCACCAGCTGGTATCGACCTACTCCCAGACCCGATAGCCCAGGGCCCGTCTAAAGTTTATCACCCATTTTCACCAGCGGTGGTTGCGCTGCTCATGCCAGCCTCCGTCTTTGGTGTCCTCGCAAGGCTGGGTTTACAGGCGCTCGGTACCTACGATGGAAAAAGCATATTTATCCTAGCATATCCGCAAGCTGTAGGGTGCTTGATCATGGGAATTGCGCTCCCGCTGAAGGATACCTTTAGCAACTAGTGAGTCATTGTCACAGTTTGGACACATTTTGGACTTACTGAACCCACACTCAGTGCCCCCTTCTACACCGCGATCACAACTGGTGCGTTGGCTTCAGACTACTGCAACCACGCCTTTGATACTCAGAGTGTTTAGGTTTCTGCGGCTCTCTCACAACTTTCTCCGGTTGGCAGCTGGATATATTTTTTTCTTGGATAAATGAGGGACAATATCATCGAAGTGGGTTGCGAGATGTCCGTCTCCAATCTCTTTGACCACCGTTCTGGAAGCTCACGATTCAGATCAGGTAGTTGACGGGGTCGGCAAAGTTTCTTTCACATTGTCGATATCCATGGCATCTCTATTCCTTGGGGTCCACATTGGCACGACGCTCCTGCCCGTCATCCCGAAGATGCGACCTCCATCCAGTGCGATGCTATACACGGCTTCCGTGATTTCTGTTCTGGTGTACGTTGCGACCTTCCCGGCATACTTTTGTCTCTCCCCCTCCTTCCGCCACCAAGCGACCGCTGCGCTACTTTTCAGCTTTCCCGGCACCCTCATGCGCTACGTGCTCTCCACCCTTCTGAACCCGCGTTTAAAACTACTACCGATTGGTACACTTGCGGCCAACGAGCTTGGCACGTCGTTGCTCGCCATGTTCCACGCCTTACAGGGTTTACGGCATCCAGTATCTCCAAGTGCTTGCTCAATACTACAGGGGTTGGATGACGGTTATTGTGGATGCCTTACGACTGTGAGCACATTCGCGTCTGAGTTGAGAGCTCTAGGAAGTAGGAGAGGATTGTTGTATGGGACGATTTCTATCGTTGTAGGGCAAATACTTATGGTACTCATCCTGGGATCAGCGGTCTGGACAGGGAGAGTTAGTTCGCAGATTAGTTGTACGCCGATCTTGTGAGAAGCGGTAGACTTTATTCTAAATCTGACGAGATCACCAAAGTGTCGGAGTGCAAATTGTCCTTGTGCGCACGAGTTTCCCTCTTTCCCCATCATGTCCCGACGTCCTCAACAACAGTCTCCCTTAGACACAAGCCAACCTGAGGTCCCAGAAGACGAGCTGTTGAGCGCCACCGGGGAAGGTGATGAAGTAATGGAAGAGGCCGAAGAACAGGAGGGTTACAGTGCGTGTACAACCCTTTCCCACTAACGTTCTCTATTCACGTCGTGCATCTCTTTCCTCCATCATCGGCCATGCGTCGCGGTCTGTCGCATCCCGGCTGACGCCTTCCTCATCGCGTCGTTTCACTTGCCAGCATCATCGACACCTACGTCATCCTTGACGTGGATTAGTTGGTTTTGTTCCTTACCCGGCCATGATTACTTCTGCGAGGTAGCAGAAGATTTTATCGAAGACGACTTTAATCTGACAGGGCTCAACGCGATGGTACCTTTCTGGAAAGAAGCGATGGAGATGGTTCTGGATGTTGAGCCTGGTGCGTTTCCTGCCACGTCTGAGATGGGACCAGTCTTCCTAACGATGTCGTAGATGAAGACTCGGCCAAAATCCCTGATGTTTCGATTGTCGAAGCATCAGCAGAATTGTTGTATGGGCTTGTGCACCAACGTTACGTACTTACGAGAGCTGGACTCCACGCGATGGTCAGTGAGCCCCATTAGCTCACTTTAGTCGCAATTATGAACTCAAATGCTTTCAGGCGGAAAAGTACGAAGCAGGTGTCTTTGGCTCGTGTCCACGGGTGTATTGTATGGGCTGCAACGTTGTCCCATGTGGACGATCGGACCTGCCAGGACTGGAGACAGTGAAACTATTTTGTCCGAACTGCAATGACATCTACGTTCCTGCAAGCAGCCGTTTCCAGGGCGTTGATGGTGTGTCACTCCACATCTGTCAAGTACTCTATTTTCTAATGGATGTTGGCTTCTTAACTAGGCGCTTTTTTTGGCACCACATTCGCACATCTCTTCTTCCAGACCTATCGAGAACTTATGCCCGCTCCGTTCTGGAAGCAGCCATCTTCGTCGGGTTCTATGTCACCGTCTCGGTCACCACGCAGCGTGACAGGCAGTAACTCTTCTCAACAAGCGCCGTTCGTCAATCCCAACCCGCATGGCGGCCAAAAACGTGCCGCGGGGAAAGTATATGTCCCCCGAATTTACGGGTTTAAAGTCAGCGAAAGAGCGAAATCTGGCCCAAGAATGCAATGGATGAGATTAAGACCAGAGTCGCCGGAGGATCTGGACGAAGTTGATTGGAGAGGGCGGTGGATCGACGACGAAGAGGATCAATACGACGACGGCATTGATGGAGAAGCTGAAGAAGATCGACGTATGGAAGACTTTGACCCGGTGCGTCATATCTATTGTATTGTACTGTGCTGAGTTATTGACATCTTGAACAGGACCATGCTGATGATGATGACGACGATGACGAGGAGGAGGAGGAAGAGGAAGAGGAAACGAAAATGGCGGGTACCCGAGGAGGACGACGCCACGCCACGGATGACCCAATTGATCAGCCATTGGTGCGGGCAATGGCAACAGGCTCTGCCTTTTCTGCTCGTATCTCAAACTCACGAGGACCGGCAGTGGGCCAGCTGATATCGGTTTAAGTCTAAACTTCCTGTGATAGAATACTTTGGGAGCTTTATATGATACCACCAGCATTGACATAGGATTGACGTAAGGGGCACTTGTTAGTAATGCGTGAGAACAAATGAGGTCATCAACTGTACATTTTAAAGAGCCACTCGACGAATCCGCTGATACAGTCGAGCAGGAAGCCTCTCAGCATAGAAATATGACAAGGAATGGTGAGTATCTTTGTATGAGAAGAACATCAGACTGAGATGTGCTGCAGACAGCCGCCGCGGCCTCAAGCATGGCCATCCCACTACCCCAATCGAAAAGGTTGCTCGTCCGAGCCAGCGCAAGGGCATTCTATCAGCAAAGACCAAGCTTGTCCGGTCAATTGTCCGGGAGGTTGCTGGCTTCTCAGCATATGAACGCCGGGTCATGGAGTTATTGAGAAACTCAAAGGTGCGCGCGCACATGAAGCCCAAATGACTATGCTGACCCTTTTCTGCATTCACAAATTGTAGGATAAGAAAGCACGGAAACTCACCAAAAAGCGGGTATGTCTCTCTATGAGAGTGTTTGCCTGCGATGTCCCGTTGATGCGTTTTTGGGCTGCAGCTCGGGACCTTGCTTCGCTCGAAGCGCAAGCTTGAGGAGCTTGGCACTATTATCCAGGAGAGCAGGAGGGCCCACTAGGTTGGTGGCGCATGCCCTGTATCATGCTTTCCTTGCCAGCGTCCGAGTTATGGGGAGACGCAGCGTCGTAATGACTATGTACCGCTAAGCTTTTGATATGCGAGTGTATGCGTCTTTCTGCAATTAAGATCAGTTCGCAAGCAGATTGTTTTAAGGAATTGGTCTGAAATGTTGGGTACGGAAGCACGTGAAAGTGGCTTTGTACAACACTGTTCAACGGTGACCACACTTAATGTCCCAACCCACATCATGGCAACAGCTATGGGACCATGCTCAGTCAACGCTTAGCAACGCAGAGCAATCTTTAGCAAGTACGAGCTCCCCCGTCGCCTCCCGCATCCTGCGTGTCGGGCAACTCGACGCGGAATTACTCGACGTCGAACTTGTCAATCTACTCCGAGACCCACTCAGCAAGGCCCTCGGCCTCGTCAACGTACGTCCTCCGTGTCTGGCTGTCCCCTCTTGGCTGTGCCCCCAGAGGCATCTAATGGGTGTGGCTTTCGCGTGCAGTCCACTCTCAAGTCGCGCTTTGAGCCCGAGCTATCGTTATTCATTCAGCTGACGCTCTACAGACTTTCCGTCTGGGCAACCGGCGCATCTTATGGCGCTAAACTACAAGATCTCAAGTATACACATGCCATCTCGTCGACGAGTGACGATCGCGTTCTTTGTGAGTGCATCTTTCTGTTCTATTCACGGTGCTTTATCGCCTTCGAGTTGACACTGTGTGCGCTTCTCTTCCTCCCTAACTAAGCGTCTACGTTGCCGCGGAAAATTCTTCTCGTACACGGAGCCTTGACAATGGTCTTGCCCTACATCCACACCCGTTTACGGAGGCACGCGCTATCCAAAGCCTGGCCCGATGCCCCAAGCTCGGATCGCCGAAGAAAGGCTTGGGAGCTGATGACCAAGTTGGAGACCACCCACGCTGCGGTCGCCCTCGCGAGCTTTGCTGTGTTCCTCTGGGATGGACAGTAAGCCACGCGATGAGCCCCGTGCGAGACTGCGAACCGAACCAAAAGTTTTTTTATCGTAGATACCGTACCACGGTGGATCGGCTGCTGGGCATGAAACTCGTACCGTCTCGGAGACTGGTGCGGCGCAACGTCAGCTACGACTTCATGAATCGCCAGATGGTATGGCATGCATTTACGGTACGTCCACATACACACGTCAATAGACCGTGACTTGCTGATTGCCGAGACAGGAATTCCTCGTGTTCCTCCTTCCCCTCCTTCCTCACCGCAAACTCCGACGTATCACCGGGATGGCAGTGGGTGCCATAATGCATCCACTGGACACACTCAGCACTGTGATTCCCTCCGCAAGTTTGGCGCTTGGTCATGCTCCCCATGAAGACCGGCAGGAATCCCCCAGGCGTGGTAAATTCGCGCACCTCCCGGAGGATGAATGTGCAATATGCTATGAAAATGCTACGACGACGCTGAACATTGCGGACCCAACGCATACATTTGGTGGCGATATTCAGTCTCAGTCGACTTCTGATTTCCACCGTAAAACGAGAAAGGGCGAGCCTCCGACGCACCCACTCACGACGCCTTATCGCACTTCCTGCGGGCACGTCTATTGCTATACTTGTATCGCTGAGAAGATGCTGCGCGCAGCAGACGAGGATGGGGGACCATGGGAGTGTCTACGTTGCGGCAACCCCGTGCTTGGTGCTGAGCGTTTTCACATCGAGAACATGTACTGGGCGACTGAAGGCGACGAGGGGAGTGTTGAAGAATGGGGGAGCGATTACTTTGACGAAATGGGTAGCAGTAGCTTGAGCGGCGTTAGCGGTATGAGTGCGGGGAGCCGAAGCTGGGTTAGTGGTAGCGACGAGGAGCGGTCAGATTGAAGTTTGACATTGGTGAAGGACTTCTTCACAAGTTCGTATGATATACTGTCTAGTGACAACGTGGTACTAGGTGTCTGTTATACTGAGCTACTTGAGAATGTAATGCGCACTACGCCCCAAAGATCTCACGCATGAGGTGCTGGAGCACTGGGGGATCGGCCTTCGCAAGATACCGGGTTTGCATCACCTGCGTCCCTCCGCATGCAACCTCCGCATCCCTCAGGCGCTCTCCGATGAAAGACGAGAGCAAGGTTGTGCGCACGGGATCCGTGTCATAAACCTACCGGGTGGTCAACGGGTAAACTGTCTATGCTGTGGCAAATGACAAGGCTTACGTTCTTCCGGCGGTCATATTCGGGAGTGTCCTCAGATCCGTTGAAAAAGGAAGGCGCTGGCTGGTCCCAATATGCTGTCATGATGGTGCTGTAGGGCCGACTGTCAATTTCAGCAAACAGGTGTCCTTTGAAAGTGAAACCTTACGGTTCGTCTCCGATTGTATCGTCTCGCTGTCTTTGTACTTCCTTCAACTCAGCGAACACGTCGGTCCAAAGATCGAAGACTTCGCTGTGGAGCCGTTCTAGGACTTCAGACCTTCCCGTGGAGACCAGGGCCGCAAGTCCCATGGCGTAAAGCTTGCGGTGCCGGGGTTCAGAGATATTGTCGAACTATAACGAAGCACTGGAAAGTATCCTTTTTCTCGGGTACATTTTCGGGGTACTTACCCGCTGCCGCCATTGATCCAGTAACCCCTCCCATAATTCGGTTTCTGGTTTTCCTAGCCTGTTCGCTGCCGCACTCATATAGCGGAGAAAAACACGTGGATCTATGAGGGTGAGGCGAGCCATGATTTCAACTTGACGGGTGAGAATAAACACGTCTGCCTGATTGTCTGATTTAGCCCATTCTCGACCAATGGCGAGACAGTGCTAAGAACCTTGTCTTCTACAATCGTTGTTAATAACGACGAGAAAAGGCCGCTCGAGTGTAGTGGCTCCGAGTAAGTTGAAGGGTGAGCTAGCTGGAGTAACAATGCTATGGCATCTAGCAAAGATCTCGCTTGATTTGCACTCGCGCGAGCTAGAGGTTGTTGGACTGCATCAAAGAGCTGAGAAGCATGTCTCTAGGATGACGGCGTAAACGTAGGTTGCGAATAGTCATGACCGCTTGACAAACCTGTAGGACAGCGTTGGCATCAAGTAGAAGATAACCTTCTAAGATGTCAATAGCACTGCCCAACACACCCCAGTTGTCTATCAGCAGGCTTATTACTTTCGGGAACAGGTTCAATAAGCTTGCTTCGCCACTTGCAGTACCCAACATGGCGGCGTTTCTGAGGGCGGTAATCCAAAGCTGCAGTGCATCCGTTTCCAACTCCGTGATGAACTAGCACGGGTCAGTTAAATATAGAGGACGCGAGTAACGGCCATGCCCACCGCGGGAGATAAACACTCCTCAAGAAGAGGAGCAACTATCGCAGCCAGTGGAGTTGACTGTCGTCCAGTAGCCTGAAACTCGCTGAATCAGCAAGTATTCGTTACAAGAATAACTGAACACACGGTGATGAGGACAGTCATCATCCGCAAAAGCGTTATCTTGAAGTGCGATTCCCCCGCGGCAGAGAGCCCTTTGGCAAGTTCTGAATAAGAGTGGGGTATAGTATCAAGAGATCAAACTTACATAGTTGCGGGAAAACAGAGGTAATCAGAGTGACCGAGGGAACAATCTATACCATGATTAATCAACTGGACGTATAAAGCTCTGGGGTGAGTACCTCTGCCTTCGACCTGTCGAGTATCGTGTTCAGGCATGCCGCTAGTTTGTTCTTCGTATCGACCGTCTCGACCTCGTCAATTAATCTGAGAAGTTCCGCCACGGTAGGGACCAAGAACGGAATGAAAACATTCAGATCGAATAGGGTTGCCTGTCATTTACATATTATGAAGTGTACGAGTTATCTGGTCTGAGACTCACGTCGACGCATTGCTGCAGCGCAGTCGCAGTGGTCAACCTAACCACCTCCGTCCCTGTACCTTTTGCTGTCAGCAGATGGAGGAGTATTTGCCATATTCGGGGGTCTGCTGGGGGATAGCAGTCCTGAGAGACCCATCGGCCTATAAGCCAGACAATTCGCCTTTGAATGATGAGATAGCTGTTCAGGGGGTGATCGTTCAGCAATACCATGGAACGTGGCTTTATAAACGCACTCTGCGCTAGAATTCTTCGCTTCATCTTTTGCAACCTCTATCCACGAAGACAAATCTATGTCGTCCCTCAAACGGTGAGCACACCTGCCAATTGCGCAGTATACTGCCTCCTTTTGTACAATATCTTGCAAACCGGCAGGTGGTCGCTCTTCAACGATTTATCAGTAAAAACTGGATATTCGCCATGCGAAGTAATTTCCTACCATTGACATTGGCAAATGCCTTCACAAGTAGTGGTGAAACAAACTCGCGATATTGGTTCGCAAAGGTCATGAGAACTCGCTCTGCACATGGCTATCGACTCACTGAGAAACATACGGATGGGCGGCGGCTTCGGGCTCACCCGTATCTCAAACTGCCACTGCTCATCGTCCTTATCCTCGGTGTTGACCCACTCCTCCGGGTTCGCCATCCAACCTTCAAGGTCCTTCAGATTGAGTGGCATGAAACGAGTAACGAGAAATGTAACAGCAGTCTCCACGAAATCCTGGGAAAGGGCTGAGGGTGTGTTAGTGAGAACAAAATAGTGGACGGATGGGGCACTCACTTAAACTATGCTCAGTCTTTGCCTTCCGCGCTGGTGCCCATTGGGCGAGACTCTCTTTGAACAGGACCATCCCAGCGACGAGAATCCGAACAGGGAATACGGCAGTTTCAGAGTCTAGGCGATATTAAGCGGCTCCGATTTCCGATTCTCTTGGTTCCCCACCAACATACCCTCAATAAGTTCAGCTGAAGCATTAGCCTGAACAACCTTCTCCCAGTAATACAGTACTATGTCATCGCAGAGTGGCAATTCCACGAAACGCGCAACGTCGATCTGTTGTATTCTCCTGAAAAACTTGCCAAATGTGCAAACAGACTTGTATATCAAATTCAGAGAACGCATTGCGATAGGATCAGGCGGCATCGCAGCTGAACGCAGATCCATAAGAAGGCCAATACGAGTCTCGTAGAGGCCACGAAGCTGAGTAGCAGAATACCGGAACACTTCATTAAACTGAGGATGTCAACAAATGCACTGCACAAGTCCGGTATAAATGCACCTACCCATGGCTCCATCGGGGAAATCGTAGGATCACGCAACTTGGGCCAGATCCAAACAGCCATTTTCATGATAATCTTGTATAAAAGATGTGCGAACAGAAGGTCCTCAGCAGTTCTACGAGAGCTAAGATTTGCAATGGCGATGGACGGGCCTAGCCGCTGGATTAATTGAACATAAATCTCAGAAAGTGGGGAGTGAATGCGAGCGATGAGCTGATACAGACGAGTTACTTTTTGTTGTAGGAAAGTGACGCGCTAGACGGTTGCATACCTGGCCCAGTGTTTTGACACTAGTCATCATTTTGATGTGAGATAGCTCTTTCAGGATGGCGTTCAATGCGCGAAGGGATTTATGAAGAACGCGACAGGCAGTAGGATCTGAAGCCGGTGATGACAACCTTTGGCTAAGATGGTGCGTGATCGGAACCATGATGTCTGGTTCTAGAGATGGCCTGAAATAAATTAGCAACAATCATGCAGAAACAAAAGAAGAGAGTGAACCACCATTTATGGGGAAAGTCGGAACGTGCGATTTTTGCAATAATTACTTCATTGCTTTTGCCGATCTTCGTTTCCAATTACCAATCCACCAATCGTATAGAGGCAACGTATCTTACAACGTCATCTTCCTCCTCTAGCAGTGTCAAGCAGCGGTTCCTGATCGCTGACCTCTGCTCGTCCAAAACGAGCCTAACATGCAGAAAACCACGTTTTGGACAGGAGGAAGAAAGACGTAGCACGAGGCCCACTAACCTTCGCGACCTCCAAAGAGTTGACACGACATTCTTCACCTGGATGATGCTCAGCTGTCTGATCTGGAGGGGTGCCGTTTTCTGAGCGGCAATCTGCTGAAGTAAGTCCAGCGTCCCTGGTTGGTCGATTAGATTCTTTAAGCGAGCAGTTGATGCGCTCATTTCCTTCGGGTTCTGAGACAGTGCGCCCGTGACAGCTGCGTATACTTCTTGTATGGACGCATGCTGAATCGAATCGCTGTTCATGGGTACCATGGAGGAAGACGAAAGAAAAGCGCCTTCCAATCGCGGCACGGGGTACTCGGTGACATCAACAACCGTAAATAACGCGCTCACGTCAACGCGCTCGCAACCACGGCCGTTCGCAGTATGGACTTGGACTATGTTGACGATTCAGAGCCAGAAAGGAAGCGGATCAGGCTTCAAGCTTCCGAGAAGAAACGAAGAACCCGTCAGAAACATCAACCCCACAATACTGCTGTTGCCCGTGGTTCATCACAGTTCAACCGCTTTCCTATGTATCACCATCCAGCGAGCGGCAACACCATCGGTCTTAGTTATTTTCTTTTGTGTTCGCTTCGAATGATCTAAATCCCGACGTATTCCATCCAGCGAGGTTAGATGGTGTTGCTACAGAGGACACCCCAGATTATAAGGAGAGCGCCGTCATTAACACTATAGGTCAGTTTTGTACAAACTCTGGTCTTCCTTAACTTATTTGAGGAGCTGGATACGTATGCCAGAAGATACAAAGCGGAGCTGTTCCAAACCTCCCTCAGAGTCTCTATCACCAGTGCCGCCTGAGGGCAGCCACCCACATGCTTCACGCACGTCTTCAACACAGCTTATCCCGAGCAGCGACGCCATAGAGATGCCGCCTGAGTCAAATATCATCACTTGTTTGGGCCATCTTGCATACCGCCAGGTTGGACCCGCGTCCAACGACGTGTCTGACTCTTCTAGAGCTGGACGTAGCCAATCAGCACCGGTGTCCAAAACCCATCCGGACAAAGTCGAGAGGCTCACTCAAAGATCCCAATCGGATCCCAATGTCACCAAACTCGACGTCGGTCCTCTCCTCAGATGTCTCTCCTGCGAGGTCCAGTGGACCGTCCGGAAGAGCGCAGCTCACAAATCGTCTCACATGGCAATCTGCGCACGAAGGAAAGGAATGAATCCAAGTACGCTCCAGCGTCTCGTTGAAAGGGAGCTCCTCAAGTTGCGGCAACAAAAGACGAATGACCAGAAACCGCCTTGTCCTGAGCCCCCAGAAGCTGCCCCTCAAACATACATGGAAAGTGTAGTGGCAGAAGCTCAACCGAGAAGGAAGCAAAGGCGGACGGACACGGTTGGAACACTCCAACCTGTTAGCCAGACAAGAGCGGCAATATTGGACAGGGCTAAGGCTCTACTTGGGACTCGGGACACGGTGCCTTGTAACGCACCGGAACCTGAAGATACCCAGTCTTTTGGCCGAAGCAAGTTGGTAACTGGACATATGCAGGCGGAGAACCTCGACCCGATGCTGGTACACCTCTCCGACGAGTGTGCGTTAACTTCAAGGCTTGCCCTTCTCAGATCCATGGCAGAGTAACGTAAACATATTATATACCACTTGTCTGAACCTACATGAACGCCATAAATTTACTAGAAATGTTTTGGCTTATGGCACCTATATCGAGCGTGGAGTCGACATTGTGTATCGCCGCGCATAGTAACAGTCTGCTGCTCAGAGTAATTGGCTTTTATAAGGCGACAGAGCAGCAGCGCGGAGTCAAGATTGTTGCAATCGACGGGAGAGTGTACTTCGTCTGCCAATCATTACTATCCAATACGTGTTGAAATCGAAGACTCTATGTTGCTGGGTCAGATGGTCAATACACAATAAGATCTGTTCTAAATCTACGTAGAAATGAGTGTTAAAGCCACTACCTGTTGAAGGCAGATGTAAGCAACCGAATTTTGCGGGAGCGAGAGCAGACCCCTCGCAGGCATCAACAATCATAAAGCGACATCCGACAGCCCAGCTACCTCAATCAAACCACCGACCAGGTGTAGACTGCCCGTGACGAGAACTTCGACTGGCCTGCCGTTGCTAGCTTCCTCTCGGACGATGCCAACGGCGTGCTCAATGGACGGTAGAACATGTGTGTTCTCTTTTGGGAAGATGGGCACTAACGACGTCCATGCCTCAGCAAGTTCTTGTTGTGTTTTCAGGTCGTCCTTAGAAATCGAGACGGTAGTCAGGTCTAGGGAAATGGCAAGTGTCAGTGGGACAAGAGCCCATGGACTAGTGCAGCAAAGATCCCATCCTACCCCCTTTAAAGTTACCATCTGCGTAGGTAACATTCGCACAGAACACAGCCTTGTCAAAGAACGTGTGCGGAGCCTCCTCTGAACCGTGTAGTTGAAGCTGTGTCGCAATTTTCGCCAGTACAGTCTCCAGAAACGACAGTCCAGATCGCCCATGGGTGCAGTTGAAAATAAGGACACGAATCGGTTTTCCCCTGTTGGTAATGAATGTTTTTGGCCGTTGAGTAGATGGGGAGATCTTACCTTGTTGATACAGTTCTCAAAGTGGCCGTGGGGCTTACGAACCACTCGATACAGCATTCGAGACTCTCTACCGTGTGAGCACCATCTAGGAACCACACTATCGGCGGAAACGTCGGATCGTTGACGGTCTGACATCTTCCGGGCCACCTCGCGGCTTCTAGCCCCTCGATGAAGGTGCCTGGGAGTGTCTTTTGAGGTGCAACTGATTCTTTCAGCTCAAGGAATTTCTGGGAGAGTACCACGGCAAGTCCGGCGTTCGTGATTTGATGGTCCCCTGCTAGACCTGCATCGGATTAGGCTAAAAGCCAGTAGGGATGCAACTGTTCCATGATTTACCTAGTCGAGTTTCTGATAGCTCGGGCAGAGGAGGCACGACGATGAACTCGGATGCCTGTTCCATGTGTTAGAGACCTGGCCACGTCGACAACCACCCTCAAACCTTAAGGTCCACGCTCCGTTGCCGCAAGACATCCAAGCCTTCTCGTGGTTGGTTCACCGTTATCGCTGGAACACCTTCCTAAGTGCACTTTTGTACGAGGTATGATGGAGTGGTACCAGGACACTGACCTTGAATATGCCGCCTTTCTGCCAGGCAATCTCCCCGACCGTCTTCCCGAGCACACCAACGTGATCAATACCAAGAGAAGATACTCCTGTGACAATGGGCCGAGGAACGAGGTTGGTACAATCGTAAGTGCCACCTACGCCAACTTCGAGTATTGTAGCATCGACCTAGTTGGTGATCACTGTTGAGCAGCAATAATTTATAGTAATAAACACTAGCCTTCAAGGTCAAAAACGCATGGAATGCTATGAGCGTAATATACCTGAAATACATTGGCTTTGGTGACCGTGTCGAAAGCTTTTGCTGAGTCCTAGAGTTAACATAATTATATGTTCTCATTGGAAAGGGAACAGACCTGATTATTTTCTTCTAGGCGGTCCCAGACATCAAAAAAGAACTTTGCAAACAATTCTTCAGATATGGGAACCCCGTTGATCCGTATTCGCTCTCGCACTGCAACGAGATGTGGCGAGGTATACAAACCTACACAGAACAATAAGCGTGAATTCAGACAGATCAAGTGCAACGCACCAATTTTCCAACTTGGTTTCGTATGACGAAGGATGGAGTCTACAAAAGCACAAGTAGAACCTTTGCCCTTCGTCCCAGTTACATGAAGTACGTGGAGGGCGTTAAGATCGTCTTGCTGAAGTACATGTAGAGCCTCGGTATTTGTCGATAGAACAGCACCTCACCTTGTAACCAATTCTCTCCAAGTATTCGATCATCTCCGGAATAGCCAGGGCCTTGGTCTGTCCACCCGACGCCTTGATTGCATCCAGCGTCGCAGCATTGGATTGCAGGGTATTCAAGAGATCGATGGCGTCCTTGTAAGACCTATTGGACATCGCACGACGCTGGACAAAGGATATTAAAGTGGGATTGAGAGTCCTAATGTGTATCGGAATTTTAAGAGACAGTCGCAGCATTCGGTGCACAACCTTGTGACCATGGTTTCTTATTTCCTATTCAGTCATGACCACAATCTAATCTTTACAGATCTGACTGGAGACTCTGCTGCTGTCCGCCTCGCTCGCTCGTCAAAGCCCTGCCCACCAAACCGTCTGAGCTTGCCACTACGCTGCCAAAAAATACTGCCCTCTGTGCTACGGCGTGCACCGAGAGTGTTGCTATCTGACAGGCCAGTTAGAGGGGAGTCGGCACGACGACAGGACTTACTCTGCCCACCATTTCCTCCGCACGAACTTGAAGGATTTCCCTATCCAGAATGGTGGCGGCAGACGTTCACTCCCCCCTACTTTCCTCAGAATAGGGCGACATGTCCACAAGGGGGCGGTTGGGAAATTAAGAATGCGCGAGGTAGCCACTACTGGCAGTCATTCCTCACATCATGCGTCACATGGAGCACATATCACCGCAGCCGCACCGCCCTGCTGATGCTACCAAGCATGCCGGGCACATGTGTGAGATGCTGGGAATTGATGACTTGCCTGCGGACGCATCTGTGGCATTGGGAATTGGGATGGGGTTGGTTTGACCAGAGACCGCAGCGGAGTAGCGGACTCACTCCGTCGCGTACAAATTGACCCTAGCCTTGTACTTACGTGTCGCGTGTTAAAATGTAGGGTTTGAAAGAAAGAAAAGAGTCCTGAGTAGTCTTGCCTAGGGAAGATTACCTACGCCGCTCGCGTGACCTGTTCGTAAGCGTGTTTCGTCAACTAACATCGTCTTTGTGCTTCCGCATCTGCTCCCGTGCCCACCTCTCTCTCGTTAGTGGCTCATGTTTCTCAACCACCAAAGCTTGTGTATACCATCGTCACTCGATTGCGTCAAGTAGCGCTATCTATTCCTGCAGATGACAGCCCATGTGACTGCCTCCGTGGCTTCTGTAACCCCTCTTGTATCTCGCCAAAAGTGCAGCCAGGGTTTCTTCAAAGGTTTCATTGACGGTTGCGCATCGACTATCTCACAATGTCGACTCTGGTCCTTCGCAGTAAGTTGCCAAGTGCACAACCTTCATGTTCGCCTGATTCCTTTTCATCTTTCCCCAGCACTGTTACCAGCACTTCTGTTTACCTCCCTGGCATTCGGGACAAAATACTTTCTATTCGGCCACCTCGTCAAATCAGGCGGCGCTGCCCTCCTGTCCTCCCAATGTCCTCCCAACCCAGGACCATACAGCGTGCGCTACGTCAGTATAGACCACCTTTCCTTTCGCCGCAGACATCTTGGCCTCCTGGTCAGCCTCCGTCGCGCTCACCTTCATCGAGGCCGCCCGCTCCGGCCGCTCCACGGTTCTAGCTTTCCCTGCCATCCTGGGCCTGTTCTACCAGGTCGGCGCAGGGTTCACCTTTCCGCTCTTCTAGCTGGCTCTGATCCTTTCCGGGCACACCCGCTTGGACCGCGTCGCGGCCAGGATCGACCAGGCCAGGGCCGAGGCCGCTCTCTTCGCCGTGCTGGGCGGATTCGTCCTGCCGTCCGTGCTCATGTTGATCCTACAGGATCCCGTAGTGACAGCCGCTTGGCAATTCTTCCCGGCGTGGATGTGGGCGCTGCAAGCCACACATATCTTCATCCGACCCTCTTCGCGGCACCATACATCCGGTTACTGGACCGTGCAAGCGACATTCATCTTCACCTTCATGACGTCCGCAATATCCCACGTCGCCGTCATCGGGGCCACGCAGGACCTCGGGTTACTCAGGGATCTCTATGTTCCACCGATCGTACCCCCTGATCCCGCGACAACAACCCTTCAACTGGCCGCGCACGTGCTCTTGCAATGGGATGCTATTTTTTACTTTCGGTTCAAGCCTATTTGGAACCCTTTGGTTCGCGGGCAACGCCAAACAAGTTGCCTTGATAGCACTGTGGGACGTGATTGCAACCGTCGTTGTTGGCCCTGGCGCTGCGGTATCTGGCGTCCTTCTTTGGCGGGAGTGGACGCTTAACGGGGCCCCTGAAGAGGTCTCCAAAAAGGAGTGATGAAACTGACGTTGGACAGCTGTCTGTGTGTCTCGGAATACGCAGGTGGTGGATATTAACTGAAGACACTGAAGTGCAGTACTACACTGTTACACATAGCATACCATTCGTCCATCCACCTGTGTGACCTCCCAGATCTGCTTGACTCCACTCTTCCCCCTTCACCGGCTTCACCTCCCACTTGTGCTCAACTGCACTATTTTGTCTTCGTCTGATCTTTTTGTCCAGTCCGGATGTGTTCTCACAGTGATGGAGAAGGGCCTGGAACTGTAAATGTTGTATATCAGGCCTGTTACTTTAGCCTACAGCTTCTTCCCTGTACTTTCTATAAACGATGGCGCAGCCATAAATGCTGGTATCACCTTAATTATATAAGGGGTGGACGACAGGCACAGGGTCGAGATGTAGCAGGGTGGCGTGTATGCACCCCTAACCGAGATCGAGTCTGCGCCTAACTTACTCTGCACCTTAGTATCACAACTCTCCTTTCCGTCACTCAAATGCGTCTTTTGTTTTCTCCCAACCATGTACAACTAATTGCTGCCTGTTATCCTCCTTCTGCCTCCCTCCTCACATCCGGTCCTCACTATCTTCCGAATGCCCAAGAGCTTTCCCGCTTGACATATTATGCCGCTAACAGGCCGGGGAAAATCCAAAAATTGGGTGAAGAGCTCCAGAAAAGAATCAAGTCAGAAGGCCGGAAGGCCCTCTCAAACAACCTTCGTTCTCGGGCGTGAGTCATCACATTTCAGCTGGCACATACTCTCGTTAACATTAGTCCTTAGCTCTCTCCTCATCTCATTGTCTATATTCAAGGCCCTTGCCACTGAATGTCGACGCGATATCCTCCTCCTCACTTCCTCACTCCTCGCTTCTGTCGACACAGTGCTGTCCACCTTCCCTTCTGACATCGATGTCTCTGCCAAAGCAGCCAACTTAGCAAGTCCTTCTTTGCGGGTTTATGAAGTTTACAACTAACGTTTTTGTAGTTCATTGCTTGGACGACCTTCACTGATGGTCGTCTTGTAGGCGTGGACCAGGCTGTTACCCATGACTATCTCTCCGTCCTTGGTCTCTTTTCAAGGATGAGCAGAACGTCTTCCTCCAGTGATTCAGAGCTTACGAATAGGTAAGCTCCGATGTTTTTTGGACTTTCGTCAGTCTAAGCTTCTTGTAGGACGAGACTTGTCGGCCTCGCGGCTCTAACGAGTGTGGTGACGTCAGAGGCACTGTATAGCTCCTCTACTTTCAATGTCCAAGCTTCCACCCTTGTACCAGCGCTTCTGAGCAACTTACAAGAGGTCGAACTTTCTGCTCTGGAGGACGAGTTGGTATAGATCGCGTTTTGTTGGGATCCACCTCTGATTGTGCAATCTCCAGGTCTGCAAATTTGAGACAAAAGCCTCTCTCACCATACCTGGACGAATTCAGGGCACGCCCTATCATCGAGAGGCGTGCAGCATCAATCCACTTACACATCGACAGGGAGCGGGGACCAACAAAGACTGATGTATCTGGCGCGTGTCTTCGTGCTTTGTCACGTTTATTCGACCACTCCGGTGGAGGACAGATTGTCTCCATCATGCAGGCTGTCATGGCGAGTCTGGATGAAATCAAAGGATGGGAGAAAAAACGCCATTGCTGCTGGTTGGCAGTAAAGGCAACCGAGTGGACACAGTACCAATTTCGCGACACCGTTCCTACTCGATTGATTGACCGTCTGCTACGGGAGCAAGACGTGCCAACGACCACAACTCTTCATCTCACCCTCGCCGCGATGATTACTGACGTCTTTAAGGCTCCCATCCCCCTGGTCATGCCAACGTCGGACGTCATTTCGAATCTCATAAGTCTGATTCTCCGCAGAGCGGCCATTGATCCATCCGACTCGTTGCTACTGCCCTTGACCGAGTGCATCGGCGCTTTGAGCACCCATGTATATTACGCAGACCAGATTCATGACCTCGCTAGTGAACTTATCAGCCGCCTTGTCTCTACCGAGGCAACTGGTCTATCTGGACTTGAACGAGACTCCAGTGACAAAGGTCGGGCCCAAGCTCTCCGTGCTCTTGTCGCGGGTCTTGTTGGGCTCATGCACACTCCCGCGCGAAGAGTCGATGAACGCCCGAGCGCAGAAACTCCGAGATTGGAACAAGAATTTACTTTCAACAGTCAAAAGCTAGCAGATTCGGCGCAATCCCAAAATGGAGACAAACCAGCCCGCACTTCTACTGATCGCGCGGACGGCGAGGCTAATCTAACGAAAAGGACGAAGATATCGCCAGAGACTTGGCAAGATACTTTGAATCTCATTTGCAATGTGGACTTCCCCGTACGCTCTGATTATGCTCGTGCCTTAGTTGTCTATCTGGAATCAGAGATCTCTACGCGTGGGGAATATACAGACGGTGATGGAGTAAGGCGCAATCGGCCATTAGCCGTAAGTCAAATTCAGCAGACAGGCAATATAATAGCCGCTCGATACGGAGACAAAGCGACACGATTCCTACATGCCATTCATGTCTATTTGTATATCCTGGCAACTTCGCCAACTTTTCACAGCCCTGCACACTCTCCATCACCCGCACGTTCCCCAGCACGCGACGTTCCAGAAGCGGTCACGGTGATTCCAGCTACTCCTGATGCCTCACGTGAAGCCATCGGCGGTGTGGAAGACCGCAGCTCGCCCGCGCGATCTCAGTACAGATACTCGCTGTCACTCCCCACTAGAGCTCGAAAGCTCTCGCTGGTGAGGCGTATTATATCGCGGCTTCCTTCCCGTATTACGCCGTCTTCCCTCCCTCTGGCAACAGCCTCCGATTACCGCAACATTGCTTCTATATTGACAAGGATCCACGAGAAACTTCCCATCCATGGATTGCTCACTGGGGTACCATTCTTACTCACATTATCCTCAGTCATGCACGTGGATGACATCACAGACAGTGCATGTCTGGGGATGATATGGACGATTAGGGAGGTGGTTTCAAGAGTTTGGTTGATCGTAGGGGAGGCATGGCACTGCAAAGAGCTTGTGGAGATGGCCAAGAAGGTATGTGACATCATCTTCTTGGGTTCTTGATTTTTCTCATTTAGTTTGAGGCGCTGTCATCCATGCCATTTTCGTCGTGCCTTCCTCCAGAGGAGGCACGAACTCCAGGTCAACTGGCTGATCCAGAAGTTCCGATCCAGATTTCGCCTGTCAATGACACGGAGAGCGTCTGGTCTGGGGTTACTTTCCAAGCGGCACTCGATGCTCTGGCGTCGAGTAAGAACGCACTTGAAGCTACAGGGATGGACAGGGAAGCGCTTCACAAACGCCTATCGACGCCATGGACTGCTGAGTCTGCCTTCAGAGACTGTAAGTCGAGTGGTGGCTTTCCGAACTACATCTGCTTATTGCCCCGACTTCGTTGACAGCCATGGAGCCGCAGTCTAGCTATGACCCTTTGCGGCGTGATGGAATTTCTCCGCACTTGAGACTTGCACCTGCTTTGATGCATATCGAAAACCTCTCACTGCAGAGTTTAGCTCGCTCGACACGTGGGGTAGGCGTCACCGATTTACGAGACGCTCTTGAAGGCCGGAGCAGCTTGTCCAACCCAGCTTTGGCGAACAACGCCCCATCTGTGTCGACATTGGATATGTCTATCCGTGAAGACGCCATGCACAAGTTAAGAACAGCAAGATCTAGGCCAGAAAAATCCAAGGCCGCCGGGGGTCCCAGTGAGGTCCGCGATATGCTCAACAAACTTCATATTGGAAAGTCTAGTAATGGCAGCAACTTGTTACGAGCGCCATTCACTGGGTTGCAAAAGCAGGAGGCACGGTGAGTTTGACTTTTCTACGATAGCCAACATCATTCGATTCGAGAATGCTCATGCAAGTCTTTACTCCCTTAGCAAACCCCCAACCATAGTGCCTCCATACAAGTCATAGGATAAATTCAAATCTCCGTCTCTAATGTTTGGTTTGGAATAGGTTGCAATTATTTAGCCTCACTTACGCCGAGGATACACTCTCATTTTGCATTTCTGCGTGGTCATCCTCACCTTCAATTAATATATTACGTTCACCATGACAGCCATCGTGGTCTATTCTATCGGGCGTGGTTCCGTGCACCCTCTTCCTTCTCTTTCCAGTAAACAAGCTCACTTTGCGCTCTTGAATGATTTGGAGCGTCACGGAAGGCGCGCTATCGGGCAAAACCGGTTCGAATATAGTTAAGCGGCAATTGGTCGGGACACACCGTCAAGCCTCGGAGGAGTTCTTCATATATAGCCGATCGAGCCCTTGCTCTGGCGGGGGCTTCGGAGAGCTTGCTTGTGTGTGTTTCAATCAATCTGGTGAGCTCTTGCCGGAGGCGAAGTAGGCTATGTAGAGGAGATAGGTAAGGAACTCTGTCTGCTGACGAACTCTGAAACAACGCACTTGGAAAATATCATCGTTTCTTCGTTCTGCTCGGTCAGCATCACGAGGCAGAGAAATAGAACGACATATCGCCTGCAGACCTGCACGCTCGTTCACTCAGCAACATGTCACGTACGCGAAGTGTTGTATTTTCGGAATCGGACTCACAGCGGCGATGGCAGCATCACTTGTCGTCGTGGCCCGGCGGAAATAGCTTCCTCCAGCAGCACCTTCCGCGACCTTTTTCAGCCCCTCTATTTGGTCCGTCATCGCTCTCTGAAAGAGCGGCCACATCTGCAGCCGGAGACCAAAAACGAACGTTTCCAACGGTTGGCAGCCGCGCTTCTGTATCTCGCCCATGACCTCCTCTGTGAGTCGGATCATCGTGAGGAGAGGCGTCACGGGCGGCGGGGGCTCCAATGTGGCTTGTACGAACGTCTGCGCGCGTTTTGAGAACCATTAACGAAAGGCACAAATGAAGGCGTGAGAAGGGGGGAAACCCCACCTTTGCGTGCTCCAACGCGGGGTCCATGATTTGTTTCCAGATGGCATTTAAGGCTGTCTGGTCCTCTTTCGAGAGTCGAGCTGCGGAACGTAGACTTTCATTGCTGAATACGCTGTCTGTGGGCCTCCGAGCTCGCGGGGTCACTGGATCCACGTCGGTGGCGGGGGTGGAAACTCCGTCGTCTGCAGGCAAGGGTGCTGAGAGCGCAGTAGGTGAGAATAGGTGACTGCTGACGAATTGTGGCGTGTCGGCAGGTGGTAGATCCGGCTCAGGTGCAAAGAAGGTCGTTACAAAAGTGTATTCCGCGGTTCCGTTATCCATCAAGACCAACAGAGCTGAACGGAGGAGTGCTTCCACGGTTTCTCTCTGTTACACGAACGAAAGATCGTCAGAACGTTCGATGAGTTAACTTCAAGCTGTCAGGATAGTTACATGTGTCTTATCATCTGCCATGTAGGCTAGTGTGATGCCGGGTCCCTCAATCCGAGCGTGACTCAGCCGCTCGAGATAGGTTTCCATCTGCTTCTCAGGACCGTCCAGTGCCGATACCAATCCCGGGTCTTTCTCAATAGTCCTTGCCTATTTGACATCTCAGTACAAACGGAACCCGGAATGAGCGTATATGCTCACTAACCTTGATCCAACCAAGGCTTCTCATATACCGTCGAAATCCAGTCTCGTAATATGTGCGTGCGGCAGCGACGTAAGCCTTTTGCACCTCTGTAGCCACGTTTGCGGCGCGCCGAAGTAAAAACGCGTACAGAGGACGATATTTGAGGATCACAGTTGTTTGTATTACATGCATGTTCGTAGTCATACTCGCACGTATGGGTTGCAGGAGAGCGAGGAAAAAGGCGCGCAACTTCGTGGCTGCCTACAATGGCGGTCCATCTTGATTGAGTTACGCATGAATCAGCACCACCAGAGAATTTGGGCCCTACCACGATCCGCAAGCCCTCTGCGACTTCCCCTAAATCTCGAGCGGCGCGCACCCGTTGGCGGCCCTTGAGAGCCTCGAGCCGTCGCTCAAAATCCGCCACTGCGGGGATCCACGGCTCGCCGACGTCCGTGTCAAGTATGGTGGTGACGAGATTCGGTGGAAGCGTGAGCCCGGAAATGAGGGTCGCCAATGGCTTTTCGATTTTCTGTAGCCAATAGCGGACGTCGTTCGTGGCTTTTGAATCGGGAGAAAGGGGGCGGATACACGAACCTTACGGCTCCTCAGTCTGCCTTCAATGTCACGGCTGCGTGATTGCAGGTAAGATATCTGGCCTGAGACATCGGAGAGGTCCTTTTGAAACGTAGAGAGGAAGGACTCGAGGTTGTCCAACAACTCCACGCTCGTCTTTTGGCTCGTGAGCACCACGAAAATCCGAAGGGAGTAGCACACGTACTTGAACCTGGTCATGAAGTTCGACGAATTCTTTGGCCCGACTGCGAACTGTAAGAAACGCTAGGGCCGAAACATTGAGAAGAACCAAGACCGTGCTTACATGTTACGACTCCAGGTGGGTCTGCAGTGGATTCAGACATGTAAGAGGCGGCGGACGAGCGGACCGTGATTCCGCGATGAATGCTATATATCAAGTGGAAGCCAGAGCATCTACAAGAGCGTAACTAGTACTACTGCTTGGAAACGCTGATGAGTGAGGCCCAAACTGCGCTCCGTGCCGTACAGTGTTGGGGTCAATAGCAACGCGTTCATCGTCCGTTTCGTATCCAAGGGCGTCAAACTTCGTCCAGTCGAAGCCTGGAGGATCAAATACAAGCTCTTGCACTGCTCGAAGCACTTCTGGATGTGCCATTTGTACTTCACGCAACCAGCGCCGGCTGATCATCCAGCTGGCAATCCCACTCGGCGGGAATGTAAGGCCATCCTTGGGAGGACCCTCATTCCGGTCACGCCGTCCAACGCCACGCTTTGGCTTCATACTCTTATCTAAACGATCATCCTCGTCGAGAACAGAGTAAAACTTGAGTAACCTGTTGCTCCGCCAAGGTATTCCTCGTACGATAAGTGTCTTGTCTTTCGTCGTGCCTTGCTTTGAGTCGTCCTCCGATTCCTCAGACGATATGCAATCTAGTTCCATGGCGCCATCGAATGTCGCATGAGCAAAGGCTTGGGTCCTCTCCCGCATGCTGGCGCGTAGCTCTCGTTTCTGTAGAAACTCGTCGATATGGGTTCGGCTGATATGGTCAAGAGAGTTACGTACGAGTTTCTTTCGGTGCAGGCGACGCGATTTTATCGCCTTTTGTTCTTCCCTGGTCTTCACCGTCAACAAGACAGTAGGATCTGTCTGGACCTTGTACTTCTGGCGGAATGTTGAAAACGCTTGATCAAAAGAGGTCGAGATGGTCTTGGGAGCGAAGTCCGCTTCCGGGACGTGTTCGTACAGTCTACGGTGGGCTCTCAGCTCAGCCAGAACGCGTTCCTTCATCAGGGCGTTGTGTTTCGACTGTTTGATTGTCTTCTCCCAGACGAAGCGGACAGGCTCGTTGTCGCCTAGTGGTAGCCCTTCGCAATGACTAGGGGGTAATTCATCTTCAGGGAAGATTCCTAGGACACGATAAATGTGTCTACGCATGGCAGTCTGCGAAACTCTTCAATAATCGCCTCAGGGTTAGTGATGTGAAATACCTGAATGGTGTAACACGTCTTGTCATGATTATTAGCACGCTTTTGCGGCCTCTTGTCGGTAGATGATACAGTCCCTTCACTCCCCGAGTCGCCCGAATGACACTCTCCATAGTTAAGGGGAGGAGTCAGCCGCTTCCTGTTCGATGGGCCGGGCGAAGCAGATGGAGACGGGGCATCGACCAACATGCTACGCTTTGGCGAAGGTTCAGGTACCAGATTTGCATGTGGGACAAATGGGGAAGGGTTTTCCAAGCTAGCTCCAGGAGGTACGGGAAACCCAGGCTCATCATCGAGTGAGTAATCAAATGCATAAGGATCATGTGTCGTGCTTTCACGCTGTCGGCGAAGCAATGCAACGCAAGCCTTGAGATAAGCAATCTGGCGCTTCATCTCAGCTAATTGACTCTCGGTCTCTGTTTGGCGTTGTTGATACTTGGCTTCAAGCTCCTGTTCCCATGCTACCCTTCGCTTGTTCTCGCTTTCCTGTGCTTCTCGCGTAGTAGCTAGGGCACGGAGCAGCTCCTGTACCACATGCGCGGCATCGACTTTAGGCCTTCATTGCGAAAATGAGATTTGATCATGACCAAGGGATAGGAAGACCATACCTCGGAGGTGGGGGTGGCTCTGAGATCGCATACTCTAACTCGCTGCGATGAGGAGTGAAAAACGATGGAGGAGGTGGAATATGGAAAGTTTGTGAGGGATAAGTGGGGTTGTCTGGGGGATAGTGAGATTGTGTTTGCTGTCCTATGAACGGGTTCAGTGCGTCTGTGAGCTCGCTTGTGGGCATCTTGTGCCGGTAACACCGGGCCGAGAGTCGCCTTAAAGGCCAATCAACAACGCTAAATAAATTAATCGCGGGACGACGCGTAAGCCGCTGCTACTCTTCATCAACCATGGACGCATCTTTTGAGCGTATGATTGCCCAAGCCGTCCGCGGAAACCAGACTGCAGGTCCTCCGCAAGAACCTACCGTGCCAGACAAGTGCGTGCTTTCCTAGCGCCTCACACTCGTGCCAACGCTTGTCTCTTAGTGGCGAAGTTATACATATCTCATCCCTTGCTCTTCTCAAGGTTCGTTTCTGTGTGCTCGCCCTTGTACAGGTTTAATTGTGCTTTCAGATGTTGAAACACGGTCGAGCAGGTGTTCCAATGGAGGTCATGGGTCTTATGCTCGGCGAGTTCGTGGACGAGTACACTGTTCAAGTAATCGACGTATTTGCAATGCCTCAATCGGGGACCACCGTGTCTGTAGAATCTGTAGATCACGTCTTCCAAACGAAAATGGTCGATATGCTCAAGCAGACTGGTCGGTGCGTCTTTGTTTCTTGGGACATCACTCCGCTTTCTGATTTTCCCACCAGGGCAGAGATGGTCGTCGGTTGGTATCATTCGCATCCAGGTTTTGGGTGCTGGCTTTCAAGTGTTGACGTGCAGACGCAACAGGTCCGCATTATCCTTTTGCACCTGTTCTGGAGGTTAATCGCCACATAGTCATTTGAATCTCTCGATCCACGCTCTGTTGCCGTGGTCGTTGATCCTATTCAGTCAGTCAAGGGCAAGGTCGTAATTGATGCGTTCCGGACCATTACGCCGCAATCAGTCTTGTCAGGACAGGAACCACGTCAGACGACCTCTAATATCGGGCACATTAATAAGCCCTCAATCCAAGCTTTAATACACGGCTTGAATCGACACTACTACTCAATATCCGTCAATTATCGCAAAACAGAGCTTGAGCAAGCCATGCTCATGAATTTGCACAAGCGTAATTGGACTGAAGGTTTAAAGCTTCGTGACTTCAAGCTTCATAAAGAGAGTAATGAGAAGGCAATCAAGGTGTGCATCTCAGCCTTCATCCTATTTTAGACAGCCCTTGTGACCGCAGGTGGCTGATGTCAGTCGATGCTTGGGCTCTCCGGAGCGTACAACAAGTCTCTACAAGAAGAAGCGACGCTATCAGCAGAGCAGCTCAAGACACGGCATGTCGGAAAACAGGATCCAAAACGCCATCTAGAGGAAGCCGTTGAGAAGGCAATGGGGGATCAGGTGGTACAAAACTTGGGGACTATGCTCCTTGCGGAGTTGTGAATACGTGTTAGTCTGGTTGTCCGTGTCTTTCTTTCTAACGTAAACTATCGTTATACTCCTGGATTTCCCGGGTTTGCCCAGTGTTTGCCCTGCGCCTCATCTGATACTCACACTCACTGTTGGTTGTTGAAATTCTCAGGAACACCAGGTCTGCCACACTTGGTTATCCGCCCAATGAATGGCCCCTGAGATTACGCCCAATGATGACGGCGCACACCCTGAAATCCTTGATCTAGGCTTTGCTCCTTTAAGAATCGTGGGACTGATGCCCACAAAGACTTCGTCTCACTGTTCAATACACGGCCACCCTCTGTCAATTCTTCATTCGGTGTGGTGTGCTTTCTACTCGCGTCGTGGTTTCTCGAACTGGGACCACACAGAAACAGATGGACCGGCGCGTCGGGGGTTTAATCGTCTGCGCATGTGTCGCCGATGAAGATCTCGAACCCGAAAGTGCTGATATTGAAATTTAGACCATGGTGGATGAGGTACATTTGGTCTGACGCGTCGAGTGCCCCCGAGTTGTGCCAACCGCATGGGAAACTCTCATCAGCCATGTCGAGCGGCGTCATGACGTTTCGTCCAGATAGACGTACCCAGCCAGTCAAGTCAGCAGGCGCACTGTGCTGAACTCGGGAAGAATATCATTCTGTTGTCGTGACCTCGACGAACACATGAGTCGTGCTCACGTCTGGGTTCGTAAGGTGGCGTGTCAATACTTCGTTATGTTTCGTTTGGGTTATCACGGCCACACTATCGTGTTTTCGTCCTTCACAAGGCTCACTTTCCCCACGGCTTCTTTGTCAACCTTCCGTATGGTGTTTCTCTCATTCATCAGAGGGAGTATACATTTTATTGGATCAAAAATAGGTGAGCGCATCAAACTCTGAGTTGAGAGAATGTACAAGAGATCAAATCTCCACAAGTCAAACAATTTTTTGATAGGCATACCAAAAAACTGCTCCCGAGTTAGCCCAATTGTTTTGCGAAGCCCGCCAGAGAAATTCGAACTAGAACGTCCGGTTTCGAGCCTAATTATACATATTCTCGTCGTGCTCGTTGTGCTTCCTAAGACACGGAAGTTGACGGTTTCTAAGTAACTGACTGAGTGTTTTGGCCCCAATCTAGCACCTCAGCGGAGTTGATGCGCATGGATCTCTCCAATAAGGCATCCAGGATATCAGCTGCCGGGCCCCTCATGAATGTCGGGAAACAGCGGTTCGCGATCCCCCCGGCTATGTCCTGGCCAGCCTTCGCCTTCCCTGTAAACCTACTACTGTACCTTCTAATCCAACATTAGGCAACATTCAGCCAGTGTCATGAATAATCAATAACTGCCGAGGGTTGGGAAGGAAGATAATTTGCCTGGTCTTGAAGGAGATTCCAACCCATGACGGAAATAGCACCCAGTCATGCGACCCTCGGCGTGATGAAAAAAATAAAGACACATCTTGATGTGATCTCGTACTGTTGACCGAGACCGATCTGGGCGCAACCCATACCTAAATGGTTCCCGAGCTCATAATGGGGCACGTGTGGAGTTGGATCCGGGAACGTAAATTATGTGGTGTGACGTGACAAATTGTTGGCTCGGAGCAAATGCTTCGTGGAGAAAGGCCAGTCTGTACTAAATAAGTGGAACGTGTCTATATAACGGTATATGTTTGTTGAGGATAGGCATGATACCCATCATCTTGGCCCTGCGAATCGCTTTGGTGAGACGTCGCTGGTTACGCCATGTCAGCTTGGTTTCCGCGCGACTTTTTATCTTGCCCATGTCGGTGACGAAGTAAGATAAGAGCTGAGGATTTGTGGTTTCATCAAGAGGGTCGATGTCCAACTGGTGGAACCAGTCGTTTCTGCGTGACTCAGCAGCTCCTGGGCCGAGCAAGGCACGCTTGCGGCGAAAAGGGTCTTCGCGGGGAAGAAGGTCCGTAGGTTTCAAGAACTAAATTGATACGAAAAAAAAATTGGGTGCTCAAAAAAATTGTGCACTGCTCGGGAACGTACACGCTGGTCTCTGGGGAGCCTTCCCGTCCGAGCGCGTTCATACTTTGCACCAACTAGGGGTGCCAGGAACATTGAGTGGGGGAGAGTTGACTCGCGGTGGTCACAAGCGGCTTACCACTAAAGTTGTAAGATCGAGGTGACTCGGATGAGTCAACGTCGTCCAGGATGTCTGTGATTTGGTCCATGCTGCTGTTGTTCGCGGCTTCTGCACTGTCTTCGAAGTCGGCGTCAGGGCCAGTTGGTTCTGTATCCCTAGCGAAATTCCGGATTGTGCGAGCAATGACATGAGAAGGAGTCTGTAGAGCCGTAGGGATTGAGAATAGGGTCGAAGGGGGGCGAAGCACAAGGGCACGAGATGGGAGAGAGAGCATGGTGGTGAAGGCCGCGGAGGAGGACCCGGGACAGGCTGTGACGCTGATGATGATAATCTGCCGCGTGCGATTGAATGCGGGTGCGAGTGCCCATACGTTCTGGCACTCTCTCCTCCTTCCCCCATCATCACTCCACATTCTGCCCTCTCCTTTCGACCCTTCCCCTTCCCATCGGGGTGTGCGACCCTTCGTCGCTCATGGCTGAGCCACTCCCTCCCCGTCGCCAGCCCCCAAGCCCTCTCGTTTTCTCCCCAGAGTATTCCCTTCCGCTTGCAGTTGCTCCCTCCGTCAGCTCAGGCAGCACCCATGGCTCCGGACCAAACACCGTCTCCATGCCTTTCGTCCGCCGACATGTAACAAGACGCCTCAAGGCCGCCAAACAGGAGTGCGACAAAGAGCTACAACGTGTCACAAATTCCATCACTTCCTTCTTCGAGGAGAAACTCCATGAGGGCGAACTCGAACGAGAGCAACGAGACCGTGAGCGTGAGCGTGACCAACAATCTCCTGATCCCGAGCTTCTTCGCGAGGCATTCGTCTTCCAGCAGGCAGAGCCGAAATCTGCTTCTGCTTTTCTCTCGGACGACGCTAGCTCAGACGGTGGTTACGAGGCCGAGCTAGAGGGAAATCACAGTCGACAGCGTGCGTCCCTCGACGCCACCCCTCGAAGCCCACCCACTCTAACACATTCCTCTTCCTCCCCTGGACTCCATGCAGCCTCCCTAACTTCCTCTAGTCCGGGTGTCATCCGCAGGCAGGCCACTATCTCTTGGGATAAGCCTCCGGCTCCTCCGCCCTCCTCCGCCCCCAACTCTGCGGCCGGATCTTCCCAAGCGGAAGAAGGGACTACTAGTCCACGTAAACTGAGCACCGCTGCAAGTACTTCCCGATCGTCTGGCGGCATTGCTTCCCGTCGCCTATCGCGTTCCATTCACATTCCTATACGCACCACCCGTTCTGGTCATAGTTCCCGTTCCACTTCTCGCTCCCGCTCCCCCCTTCCTCCGAACAATCATTCTAGTTTCACCGAGACCCTTTCCAATCCTGCTTCATCAAGCAACCGCCGTTCTTCCCGTATCCTTATTGACAACCCCGTTGATCCTATCATGAATAATCTCTATGAACTCATATCGGTCGCAACCGACGTCATTGATATGACTGTTGCCCAGCTTACGGCGCAGCCAAAGAACGCCGAAGCCATTGTGCAGAGGGTGCAAACCATTGGCAAAGCGTGGGACGACCACCCGGATTGGCATGGCCGCAACTGGTATGTGCAGGTGCTCCTTGCAGTTGCCAGCCTCAGCCGCGTTGTCGAGTGGTGGGAAGCTGAGAAACAGTTTTGGAACTTTGATGACAACGATGACGAGCAAGAAGAGGCATTACTCTTCGTAATGAAGCCAGCAGACGACCACATCCCTCCACCAATGCCGACACCTCGGCTAGCACCGGAGGAGGACCCCCGCTTACGCCTATCCCGTCCTACAAGTCAAGGAAAGCGACCTCGAGATGAAGTCCAGTCTTTGTCTGTGGCGCCGCTTGAGCCATCTAAGGCACCTTCGAAAACCTTAGATACAGCTGAGTCAGCTCGAGTCTTGGCGACAGAACGGCTACGATTGCAGGCCGAGACTGCCCAAAATCGTAATATTGTAATGGAGCTTAGCCTGGACGGAGATCACATCATCTGGCTTAATTACGCATGGCTAGTTGTCGTTGGGTATGTCAATTGTCTTCGTCACACTGTCTCTGAGTCCACTAACGGCACCTAGCTCGGACCCGGACGAGCTACAAGGCACGCGAGTATCTAGATTTCTCGCGCCTCAAGATGCACCAGTGTTTCATGTTGCAACGCAGTCGTTGCGGGAGGACGATTCACACACTGTGGAGGTTCGATTCTACCTTCGGATAGAGTCCTACGATGAACGCGACGATACAAATGGCGCACTCTACCAATCGATGGAAGGAAAAGGCATGATGATGACTGACAGGGAAGAAGGGACGCCCTCTCATACAATGTGGGTGATCAAGCCCTGTGGTCCTCCTGAGTACTTGCAGCCCTCCATAACCGTTGAGGACGATGGCGATACGCAGCCTCCAAGTGCATCTGCCCCTATAGAGTACACGCCCGAGGATCAAGGCCAGGACACCTCGACACCCTTACCTTTTGCTCGTCCCATTAATGTTACGCCCATCTTATGTCGCATTTGCGAGAACAGCATTCCGCAATGGTATTTTGAGAAGCATAACGAGACCTGCAGTGAAACCCACCGTTTGGAGGCAGATATCGGAGAGTGCAATGAGTCAATATCGGAGCTCCGTAACACAATCCGCGATATCTCCACCACCCTGGATCGTTCCTCTCCAGTAACAAGCCCTGAGTATCGTGGCCTCCCCATCCTTTCACCATCGAGTTCTCCCGTTTCCTCCTCGCCTTTACAGCTTTTCCGCATCAATAAGATGCACCGCATTGGCGTCAAGAAGATGCAGCGGCGTTTAATCGAGCAACTTGATGATACGCTGCAAGTTGCACTCGAGATCTCCGTGCCTACGTTGAAAGAAGACGAGGCAAAGGAGCCGATTGAGCGGCAGCGTCTTTTATCGCCGGGTTCAGAGAGGAAGATCACACAAATCCGCAATTGGTTGAAACCCACGACGTCAGATAACGGCCTTGGGCAGCTAGTACAGGACGCGGAACGGGTGATGCGGCAGAAGATCGACACAGTCATACGTCTACAAAATACTATCAGGTACTCTGAGAAAGTACGGCAAGAGTGGGAGGAGCGCGTCGCACAGGCCTTGGCAACCAACGAAGATGAAGAAGAGGATGATGATGATGATGATGATGATGAGGAAGAGGAAGAAGAAGAAGGGCCAGCTGGTGAAAATGCAGAATGCTATGAGGAACATCTGCAGGGAGAGGATGACCGGTCCAGCACCACTTCTGAGTATGCTTTCGGAGGTGGACACGGTACTTCCCTAGACCCGACTCCTTTGGCCACTACCCCTCCTATCCCCCCCGCCGCCACAATGGAGAAGGCGTTTTCTATTATCTCATCTGCCCCACAACCTTTGCCGCCTCCAGTGACATACGCATGGCAAGGTATATCGTTGCAAACACGTTCGTCCACCCCATCCTCGGTTTCGTCTCCCTTGGCTCTGGCGGTTCCGATCATTGCATCTGATTCTCAGGTTGACTGCAATCCACCCCATATGGATCTGAATGACAGCGTCACGAAGACTGTGCGTCCTCGAAAGTCGGTGCAGAATTTGGAAGTTTCCCAACAGATGTCCCCTCTAACTTCGCCGCTGGAGCTCCCAGGGACTCGTCGCTCGCACCGTCGCCACTCTACCATCAATCCAATCCTCAGTCCGGTTACTCTGCCCATATCTAGTGGACCTGTTTCTCCTCGTCTTCCTTCTGCTACTCCCCTTTCCCGCGCCACGCCAACATCGATTAAAGACTTTGAGGTGATCAAGCCTATCAGCAAGGGTGCTTTCGGTTCGGTCTTCTTGGCTAAAAAGAAAGCGACTGGCGACTACTATGCTATCAAAGTGCTGAAGAAGGCGGATATGATAGCGAAGAATCAGATCACAAACGTGAAGGCCGAACGTATGATTCTCATGAAGCAAGCCGAATCCCCATTCGTCGCGAAATTGTTTTTCACCTTCCAGAGCAAAGATAACTTGTATTTAGTCATGGAATATCTCAACGGCGGCGACTGTGCAGCGCTTATGAAGTCCCTGGGTGCACTATCAGAAGAGTGGGCGAAGAATTATGTCGCTGAAGTGGTTCTCGGTTTGGAATATTTGCATCAAAGGGGAATTATTCACCGGTATGCTGACACAACACATCCCTACCTTCACTTGGACTAATTTGGCGCAACTCTAGCGATCTGAAACCAGATAACCTCCTAATCGACCAGCATGGCCACCTCAAACTCACTGATTTCGGTTTGAGTAGGATTGGTCTCCTAGGGCGTCAAACTCGTGAAGCTCAGTTGATGCCGTTGGAGCGGGGTGGCCGTGCGGCCCGGACTCGCTATAGCCCACACTCTCGCCCACCATCTATGGACGCAGGATATCTGTCATCGCCTCTCATCCCCGCCGACCTAATTGGTGGAGGTTCGTACTTCAATCAGCAGCCCACTTCAGTGTATCACCAAAGAACAAATTCATTTCTATCATCCGCAGACGACGTCAGTGAATCCAGTGGATCTGATTCATTTTCCAACTTTTTCGCGCGTCGAGCCGGAGCTCAGATCAACGACAGTCCATTGCAATCGTTTGCTACGGAATTGACGACCGACCTACGTTCGCACTCTTCGCCGGGAGGAAGTGGTACGCCTGGCGGTGAGCAGAAGTTTGTTGGCACACCCGACTACCTGGCTCCGGAAACAATTCTCGGCCTTCGTGGCGATGACGCCACCGTCGACTGGGTGGGTTTGGTCTTTGGGCACTGGTCTCATTAAGGAAGTAGCTGACGTCGTCTGACAGTGGGCGCTTGGAGTGATCACATATGAGTTTCTCTATGGCGCGCCCCCTTTCCATGATGAAACACCGGAGAAAGTATTCGAAAACATCCTTTCCAGAAGGATTGAATGGCTGGAGGATTATGTCGATTTCTCACAGGAGGCGCGAGACCTAATGGAGCGATTGTTGATTGTGGATCCTCAACGGCGTCTTGGTGTCAATGGCGCTGATGAGGTCAAGGCACATCCATGGTTTGCTGGTATCGAATGGGAGAAGGTCACTATGACCGAGGCTGCGTTCATACCTCAAGTGACTGATCCCGAGTCCACGGATTACTTCGACCCGCGCGGTGCCATTCTCCAACTATTTGAGGACGACCAGCCCGTACCTACAACTCAATCCTCCTTGCAGCCGAACTGTGTTGGTATTGATGTCCCACATTCTGAGGCTGTTCCGGTCCCACGAGGAGGACGTGATGCTACAACTCCAGCGGACGACGAGTTCGGCGCCTTCTCCTTCAAGAACCTGCAGGTACTCAAACAAGCCAATGACGATATGATACGGAAATTGCGGACAGACCAGATGGCACCCATAACACATACACTTTCGGAATCTGGTGCCGGACACACTCGGAAGCGCAGCATGTCGGCCAAGAAGAAGATACCGTCAAGCTTGGTTACTTCGTTTGAAGGCAAGTCGTCGATCACGAACCCGCCTTCTCCTGCAACATCTACTTCTTCCATTGCTTCCTCGCCCTCTCGCGGTAGTGTCCCACCGTCCACGCCTGGCAGCGTCGCTGGTCACATCCGTAAACCTTCCGAATTTGGGGCTGTCGAGCGATTTAAGCAGAACCACATGGACGCCGATGTGGTCCGTCGGAATACCATGCCCAGTCGTCTACGCACAGCGTCCGTTTCATCGAGTATGGGAGATGGATCCTGGTCCGATGCATGGCCCCCCTCCGTTGTCCATACTTCCGGCCATTTTGAGGTCAATACGCCTCCGTCCTCCGTGGCTTCTATCGACCTCAAGAGAGGTCCAGACCCAAATGATCGCGCCGTGACGTGTCTGCTGGCAGAGGACAATCCCATTACGGCAAAGATCATCGAAACACTGCTCAGCCGACTTGGTTGCCGATGTGTTGTTGTGGCAGATGGTTCTGAAGCTATTAGTGTCGCCATGGGCGATATCAGTTGCGTGTTTGAATATCCTGCCTCTCGTACACGTGTCTAATCGGGTCTGTGCAGAGTTTGATTGCATTTTGATGGATCTTCATATGCCAGTTGGTGCGCGACTACTTCGTTTTCGGGTTATTTCATTCACCTAACGCAACGCCCACAGTTGATGGCGAAAGTGCCGCCCGGTACATCAAAAGCACCAACAACAAAAACACGAGCACTCCGATCATCGCTGTCAGTGCGTACAGCGGTGCCGATATGGGCGAAGCGAGTGCGCTGTTTGCTGCATCGCTTTCGAAACCGCTCCAAAAGGCGGACTTGCTAGCAGTTATGCGCGATCTCGGATTTAAAACATCGACCGCACACACACCATCCGTTCTTGGTAAGGCGAAACCAGTTACCGCCGTCCGGTGAAAACCGTTGCCCCTGCATGCCGTAATCATATTGTATACACTCATTGCATTTTTTGGTCTAATCATTTCCATATTTTTCTTTGCTATGCCATTTTCGCTACGCATTACAGTCATTTCACTCCCCTCGTCATCCTCCTTGCATTGTTCCCGCTGCATTTTGTATGCTAGAGTTAGTTGATGTCATTTTTGTCACGCACAGACACAGGCGTGGATTGAACATTGAGCGCTGTGAGGCCCGATAAGGGTTAGTTTTGCTGGGACCTTTGCCTAGTGCTTTTATACCAGGGCACGGCCATTACTGCCACCCCCTAAGGTTGATGCAACGTTGATGTCCTCCTAGTCCCCTAACCCTACTATCTCCCACCATTCCACCATGGCCTATCAGTGGTCCTCAGGTGACGTGCGTACAAGGCAACATCGTGCTGCGACTGCGCCGGCCCCGTCACAACCTCCGTTTTCTCCGGCGATCCCGCCAAGCCTAATACCAGGCCGTAGAACCCTCTCCGCCACTGGCAGTGGCACTGTTACCAATGGATTACTGTATTCCGGTCCCGATATTGGCAGCCACCATCCTATGGTCAAGGCTCCAGGTGCCGACGGTACGCAGTTCTATTCGATGAACCCCGCACGCTACCGCGATATGCAACCCCCGCCACCGCCACTCCCGTTGCCACAATCACTACTACCGCAGTCAATAGTACCTCCTCTCCCGCCGAAGACTCCATTTAAAGTGTCACCCACGGCCTCTCCGACGTTACCGCCCAAGCCCCCACCACCGTTCCTGCCCCTCCCACCTGCCGTCTCTCGACCCACGGTGCCCCGATCCAAAACCCAGCCAGCCCCTCCGATGCCGTACGTTGCATCACCCCCTCAATATGTGCCACCACTAGTGCCGCCGAAGCCTCTCGGTGCACGTACTCCCTCGCTCCCACAACTGAATGTCTCACCCAGAGCGAAGCCCAGCCTCGTTGCGAAACCACCACCAGATACTAAAGATACTGCCCCACTGACCTTGCCTTCTGCAAACTCATCTGCACAGGGTTCACTTGGAATGAAGGAGGAAGAGGAGTTAGAGCTCGCTCTGGAGTTGTCGGTACGCACCGGGAGAGAACATGCCAATTCACTGCTTTCCCATGATGAGGATCTTGCTCGGGCTTTGGAACAGTCACTTCTCGATCCAGCACCTCGCCCGAGACTACGACCTGACCCATTGATTATTGATAGTGAACCTGTGCCCTCAACCTCGACGAAACCGTGGGATGCACGCCCACGTAACCAAAGGCCAGTTTCACATGTGCCTTCCATATCACCGCTCGACGCACAGCTGAAAGAGGATGAAGCCCTCGCGCGGAGACTGGAAGCCGAGTACGACGGCGAGCATACGCCAACTCCAGAGATGATCCGCAACGTGGATCCCAACCCATCAGAAAGTGCCCCTTTGCCCCGTTATGCTGACGTTGTTGGTAGGGAAGCCGGTATGTGCAGATGCAGTGTGTCTTCACAAATTTCGTGATTAATCTTCCCCTCCGCAGCGGCTGTGAAGTACTCAGAATCGAACGCGACGGCGTCACCACACGTTCCGCAGGCATCACTCACTTCGGGACACACTCACGAACAACTTTTCATCCCCGACCAAGCAAATACTCCTCGGAACACCCCGTCACCGGCGCAGAGAACCAGCCCCAGACCAGAGTCTCAAGCCATAGCGGCGTCTCCGGTGGAAGAGGCAGTTCCCGCACCTTCTCCTAATTACTCTCCGCTTTCACGAACGATTGTGACACCTAACCAATTCATCGAGCCAGAGTTGCTCTATGGTGTCTGTAAGTGTCCACAGATTAGTTGTAAAACCCTTGCTGTACTTACCGCGCTCAAAAATAGCGTTCGGGTTTAATCCGCCACCAATGGAGAACTTCGGGATGCGAGGCTCTTTCCCAGATACATTCGCTCTTCCTTTTGGGAAATCTGCACCGTTGCATATTCGGGCGTCAAGCTGGCGGCAACTCCTAAAGCTGATGGCAAAATTAAGTACCGTGCGAATTGAGCCGACTGTTGAGGCTGTAGCGGGGACAAAGGGTGACTTACACCTGCGAACCGTAATTCAGTTCTTTAAAGTACGCGATTCCATACATCTTCCGAGGGCCATTCTGATCTCTGGCTAGGTTCATCAGACTTCATCAGACTGGCGGACGGTCATCTACCTCACCATTGACTACCCGGCTCCGCCTGACCATAGGGCTACGAACGGGGACGTTGGTTCGCTCCCGTATTCGTACACTTTATCAACATTGCCTGCCCTGCTCCGCAACGGTCGCGAATCACAAATATCCAAATATTACACCGTCCCGGCGACGTCAAGGACACCCTTGCCTAAACTGCCGATATCGATGCCCGACATGGCAATGTATCTAGCGTCGGCTCTGGAGGATTCACGACGGGCGGCTGGTGACTCGTCAAGTGGTCATCGCAAGCTGGCAAAAATGATAGACCTATTTTATCCTAAGCAACAACGTCGGGGAGCAGATGGTGAGGAGGAGCAGCGGCGAGGAGGGCGAGCATTTATCGGTCGGCTTATGGGACGGACGTCGAGGCCGCAAGGAGGACGTAATGCGGAGGTGTACGAACTTGTGACACCATTTGTTTCGGGGGAGTGGGGGTGAACAAGAGACGGGCTCGGATAGCCTCGGAGTTACGTATTTGTGTATATAGGATGCTCCGGACCGATGATTACCCGTGTACTATAGACAATTTTATCCTCGCGGTGCTGTCAAGCCCCAACTCTCCTCCACACTCGATGAATCGCCTTAAGCGACTTGCCGCCATTCTCCTTAGCCCCACAGAAGATCTAGAACAAGCGCATGCTGCACTAGAAGCTGCTGGCGTTCCCGTGTCATTCGCTGATTGTAGAAACTGTCCCAACCCCTGTGAAGATGGCAAGCAAACACACTCATCCATTCCCTTGGGCGCGCTTAATAGGGTCTTCGCAGGACACGAGGAGTATCCGCAGAAAATTGCATCGATGATAGACACGACTTCCGACATGCTGGGTTCCGTGAAGCCCTACCGCCGACAAGTCCGTCCTCGGTTTCCCGCGTAACGTGATTTTTCCGTTTATCTGATAACCCCGCAACCCCAGGTCGTCATTTCTACTGGCAAGTCCGACTGGGGGCGTTCTGTCACCGACGAAAAAGACTCGCTCGCATCTTACATCTCAGCCATTGAGAAAGCAAGTGCACCCCTCGTCATCAGCCCAGGTGGCACTTCCGCTCCCGGGACCCCGCCCGGCACACCCGGTACACCCGTTACGCCGACGACGCCACAACAGCAACTACTGCTGCCCCCAGCCGTCGCGGGCATCTTCAAGGACTCGGAGAACCACGCGGTGGCGATTTTGAACGGCAGCCATGACACTCTGTCGAAGAGCAACGACCACGAAACGGTGCTCGTGTTTCCGGATTATAAAGTCCTGACGGAGGTGCCGCGCTCATTGGACGGCGCGCGAGAGCTGTGGCGTAATTCCGTGAACCCGAGTGTGCCACGTCTGGGCTATGCTTCGACGGAGACGGGCACCTCCGTCAGGTCATGGGTCATCCCGTATACATGCGTGATCTTGATCTGTGAGTAATCATGTCACTCTGTCACTGAGCTGGGTGTGCGGAGCGCTCTCTCGCCGACACACGTGTGTACGCAAATTTCTGGAAAACTGAACGGCATGTGCCACCTCTCTCTCTCTCTCTCTCTCTCGCAGGTTCGCACCGAAGGAGAGACGTCCGATGCGCGGTTGTGGCGCCTAAACTCGAACATGGTCAGCAGGTTTTTTTTCTCTCTCTGGACTTACAGCATCTCACGGCACTGGCACTCACCATTACTCCCATTTCGGCCGCCGCCGCCATTGCCGTCTATCAGCCTTCTCGCAAACTTTGCAGGCTGAAGGATGGGACGTTCACACACAGCTAGAAGATCCGACCGGTTCCCCATTAGAAGATTATCCCGAGGGGGATGAGAAAGAAGCTGAGTTCAGCCGGAGGCTACAGGAGCTCGACGAGGGTCTTCCGAAGAGGGCATTGGTCCTCAAGACTTCGCATATTGGTGGACACAAGTACGCAGGGAATGTTATTGTACGGTGCTCCTCTCGTTTGTCGGAACACTGGGTGCTGATCGATGCGGCTCGTTGTACAGATTTACATGCCACAGGGCGCTGGTGTATGGTACGGTCGTGTATCGACACACGAAGTCGCGTCTATTGTGCATACGACTATCCTCGGGGGACGAATATTACCTCCTTTACTGCGCGGAGGCGTCAACCTCGCGCGGCCAGATTGTAAGAGACTCAATGATTGGTAGTACTGTACCTGTTTTCGTCTCTTAATTCCCTCCAACACTTTAATTCTTAATGCTTTACCCAAATTGTTTTAACTGTTTTCGATGCCCACTCCACAGTCATACTGTACTACACACAAGCCGATTCGTTTCATTTTAGTACTACATATGGAGAAATAGGCTGGCTATCATTACAGATTAATGTATAGTGCGCAGGCCGCCTGTTTTTACTTTCGACGCAATGACATACCACAGATTTAGTGTGTGTCTGTACGAAGTTATGCGTAGAACGAACGGGAGGATGGAATATGGGGATCACTGTCCAGGTGTTGTACAGAATATGCAATACGAGGCTATGCAAGCATAGAAAATAGGGGATGAATGCAGATGAAATGATGTGTAGGATGAACAGTGACTGACAAGACAAAGTGGTGAACCGGTAAGACATAATAGTATAGATGAGATACTCGATAGCTTAAGTGGTCACATATTCATATCGTCAAAGTCGTTGAGGTATCCGCGGCGCTTAGAATAGCGACCGGCGTGTGGGCTTGCATCCAGTGCTTCGTCATCAGTCGTCGGGTACGTTACTCCTTCGTCGGCCACAACGCCTTCGCGGCCCTCCTTCTCGGCGAGACGATTGACCACACGTGCAATGAAACTCTCGGACTCCCCAGAATAAGTGAAGCCGCGGAAGTTCTCTTGGACGCTGCTGGTGAGGGGAGGACTGGAAGCGAGGTCGCGTTCGCGTCCTTTTTTCTGGATCTCGATTCCAGGGGTAGTCGATAGTGGTGGACGATCGCTACCCAGCGGGCCGTGAGGTGTGTGCTGGAGACCACCAGAGACCGACTGCGAAACCCAGTCCTCCGAAGGGTCGTCGTCGTCTAGGTTCAACTCGCCGATTAACCCGATAGTTGAGATGTCCGCCGACGTAAACTCGGGATCGAAATTCGAAGTCGATTCGTCAGACTCAACGACGGGCTTGAACGGTGGTGTCACATGCTTCCGAGCAAGTGCATCCCAATCTATGGATTTGAAAAAGGGATGTTCCTTGAGCTCCGCTGCATCCCGCTGAGCACCTAGTCGGTGCTTCGGGTTACGATTGAGAAGCTGGAAAGACACACATTAATACCCAATACGCGGTCAGAGTGGATAACGTGATAGACTCACTCCCTTGACAAATTGCTTCCCGTCTTCATTGATGACACCTCGAGGGAAACGAATCTTGCCGAAACATATGTTCTTGTACATTTGTTGGGTATCTTCGGCATAAAAGGGGCTCCATCCACAGCACATTTCGAAAAGCAAAACGCCGAGCGACCAGAAATCTACCAGTTTCGAGTAACCATGCTCGTCGAGGAGGACTTCCGGTGCAAGATATTCAGTTGTCCCGCAGAATGTATTGGTCAGCTCATCAGCGCCAAGGTCTGGCTTTGATAAGCCAAAGTCACAGAGGGCCACGTGTCCTGTCGCATCAAGAAGAATATTTTCTGGTTTCAAATCGCTTATTTCGAATATGAGATAGCGATCGGTGCATGATAAGGAAGGCACACACCGATATACGATGTCATACTTGTGCAAATGTTCCAAGGCCAGCACGAGTTCGGCGATGTAGAACCGTGCTCGCTCCTCACTGAAGCGCGTTTCCTTTTGAAGATGCCAAAACAGCTCTCCCCCGCTCTTGAAATCCGTTATGAGATAAAGGTCCGTATCGGTCTGGAAGCTGAACTTGAGCCCGACTAGGAATGGCGAGTCCAAAGAACGCTGCAAAATTTTTCGTTCGCCGATAGTGTGTGCGACCTCTTTCTTAGCGATGATCTCCTTCTTTGACAGCACTTTCATGGCAAATATGCGCTTGGTATCCCTCTTCCTGACCTGGAAGACGCGGCCAAACGTTCCCCTTCCGATAAGTTTAAGGAACTCGAAATCGCGCGGTGTCAGTGATCGTTTCGACTAATTGCTGGTTGAGAATGTGCACAATCGGCGAACGGAAAGGAGCTACCTTGTATTGTTCGAACGTTATCTGGATGCGGATTTCACCTGTGACATTGGTTTCGTTTTCATACGGACCAAGCCTAAAGAAATATCAGAGAACTGGAAGAGGCACCGATAGGCGGGACATACTTGTACCACTGATCAACTGTGTGATCGTGAACTAGGGCGGGCTTAACCTTGACGCTACCCATGAACCCATGTTCCTCATCTGCACGATCGTAGATATTGAATTGGATCGTGGATTCTTCAGATGTTACGTCGCTATGAAGGGGCAGCGAGAAAGGACGTCATCGGCGGAACCTGGGCTCGATAAGGAGTCAACTTACAAAGATACCTCATGCTTCCAGACGGGGTTGTGGGCAGACCTACGCCCCAGCCTATTTGAGGGTGTTCTAGTACCTGACGTATCTGGCACAGAAAGTGAAGATTTGGTCGAGTTGGTCGAAGAACTTGACACTGGGGACTGGCGGCGAGTACGCGAGGCGGCATCTTGAGCAGTGGCCTTAGATCCGACGGCACCCAAAGCGTTGATAGCGATAGCAGAGGATGTGCGGGAAAGGTTAGTAGCAATGCCCCTGACTTCCTTGTCGTCCTCGTCAGTCGGGTCTCTGCTGACGAATTCGTTGTTTTCGAAGACGACGACAGCGTAAGGCCGTGAACTGATGGATGAAGTGTTAAGGCCACGGGCGGAGATAAGTTTTACGTGAATTTGGCCCTTGGAGGAACTGGAAGAGGTGGGAGTGGGAGCTGATTGAGCATGATGGGGACGGGAGGAGGGAGAAGACGCGAGGATGTAGGAATCTGGGGATGTAGAGATGGGAGGGGTGCGGGAATGGGGGGAACGGCTGACGGGAGGGAGATGTTGCATGTCGAAATCGGGAGCATGAAGGGTGAGGGTTGTTGGGAGAGCGGTCGTGGTTAAGTTCATCGTAGGAGATAGCGGCCCTACGGGCGCACTCTCGGTCCCATAAACGGAACATGACGGAACCTGTAAGAGCCGATGATGGATTGGGTTGGCAGGGCTCCCCCGGCCTCCCCCGCGTGGGCTCTTCCTTCCACTTCCACCACCACTTTTATCCGGCACCGCCACTGCTACTGCTACCGTAACCGGGGGGGGTTGAGACGGTGATGGGGACAGTGACAGTGAGGCTTTCGGTGGTGGCAGTGCATGATGGTGCTTGTCAAACGGCTGCTTGTACTCGACCTCATACGTGCGCGCCTTTGCCTTTGTCCGGTCGACGATTGGTGTTGGCCAATGCTTGATGACTGTCGCGACAATGGAAAACGTGGGGAACTTTGTCGGCGGCGGCGACAGGGCTATTGGCTGTGGCATGAAATTCATCCTACGTGGGGAGGGGGAGCGGTTCGCATACATGGCGGGAGAGGAACGTTTATAAAAACGATTTTTTACGACGGCGCTCGGTAGATAACAAGACCCTGCTCCAATTCATGTATATCACGGCGGGAGGATCTCCCGGTTGTGATACGGACACGGACATGTCGCACCAATGCGGCTCTTTTGCCATTCCAATGCGGTGCTTTCGCCACCGAACCTTTATTGGCTCGCCTCCTTTCGCGCCTGAGCTTCTTCTGCCAGTCGCTCCTTTCCCCACCGCATCGTTCTCATTGTCATTCCGACAAGCACGCCCAACATCACCACCCGAGACGCCGTTCTCCATGGAAGCCGATCTAAGTTTATCTTCAGCACTCCATCAATTCGAAGCTGCCCCTCACTCACAAACTCCGGCAAACACGCCCGCTGTTCCTAATCCTGCACCAATCTCCCCCATGTCCTGCCACCCAAAATGGTTAAACCCCTCCTCGAATGTCACCCATGCGAGCGCCGTAAAACCTAGTTTTGCTGCGTCCGTTCCAGCCTTGCTTAACCCACCCAACATCATCTTGTAGTTCTTTGTCTTGTTATAGAAATACCATCCCCCTACTGTAGTTGGAGGTCTGTGAGCATTTTCTGCCAGGAACCGCAAGCCAGCCGCCCTGGACCCTCGTACTAGTCCAATCGCAGTTCCTAAGCACATAGCGCCCCCTGGAAGGAGGTAGAAACGCGGTGGTATGTCGACATGGATCGAATACGGTTGCTTTGAGTCCTGCGACGATGGGCGAGAGCTGGACTCTGACATGGACTAGCAGAGCAAAGGTTATGAACTCTGAGCATAAACTCCAGCCAACTGACGCACACCTCAAGTACACCTCACTTGTGTACGGTGCGACGTTGGCTCACCCAACAGGCGTAGACGCCTCAGTCTAAGAAACGAGAGTGAAAAGGGTCTGCGACAGCTTGTTAAAAAGCTAAGCTGAGTACTGTCTCACGGTATTTGTGTGTATATTGGGTGCAGCTGCCGAGGGCACAATTTGTCTGTGTTGCTGTCTGTATGCCCTGCTTGCATTTTGTTTTCTGGTGTCGTTGGGAGTTTGTACACCCCTGCACTTACCGTATACACTTCGCCCCTTGGTCGCATCCATCGTCTTCAATGCCCTCTGCTACATTGTCAATCTCGCAAACGACGAGGGGCCACCTGGTCCGTGCGGACCTGGACTTTCAATCCGGATAGCATGACGTAAGCACGGACCACTGTTGCTTGTTGCAGCCACAACCGTTCTTTCGTTCCTCCCCCGCTCCCGTCCAGCTGTCTACGACAGCCTACCCAACTATCTAATCAACGCTTGGTTTGCACCACGCATAATTATGGAGTTATCACAACCTCAGCAACAGGCGGTGCTACCGCCGAACATGCTACCCCCAGGGCACCCTGACCTGCAGGGAAACGCTTACTATCCTGAACCTCCTAATGATGTCACTGGTGGTCTTCCTATCACACTCGACTCCCTTAGAGATGGCCCGCCAGGTAGTAAGCCATTCTATCCGTACTCGACTCTTATTCGGTAAGCTCGTCCGCGTTTGATGACTGACTGCGGTATTTCTCACGGGATTTATTGACATGTAGCTATGCTATCAAGGGCTCACCAAATCAAAAACTATTGCTGGAGGACATATACTACGCTATCGAAAGCCGGGTGAGCAACTTTATTATCTGACATGAGGGCCACTAATCACGATATTCTTATCCTAGTTTCCTTATTTCCGTACCGCGCCGTCAGGGTGGAAGGTAAGCCTGGATTCAGATGTCAATGCTTTGGATGCGCCTGGGCGCGAGCGCGATGTTTGACCCTGTCGCTGTTTGTTTTGCCCAACAAATCTTATCTTTGTTTACGCCCTCCCGTGTATAGCATAGACTAACTATTCTCCACCCCTTCCAGAACTCTGTTCGCCACAATCTATCTTTAAATCCATGTTTCGAGAAAGTTCCTCGCCCACTGACGGATCGTGGCAAAGGATCCTATTGGACCGTCAATGATAATGTTGACCCACGCACTGGTGTCCACCGTGTGCGAAAGAAGAAGCCCAAGGCACGTAGAGGACAAAGCAGACCTGCAGAGGACGCCGAAGAATATCAGCAGCAAGGCGTACAGCCACAATATGAAAGTCCTGCACAGTACGTTCCAGGCCCACCAATGGACCCCAATGATCCTGGGCCTAGTCGGCCAGGTCCATATCCTCCACCATATCCAGCACCGTACGCCTTCATCATTCGTGCCATATTGACCGCCCATGTATGTATTTTGACAGATTTGATCCCGCTGCCTTCGCTATGATGGGTCCTCCCCCGGGGATGCGCTTCCCTGTGCCACCCCCTCCTCATGTTCCTTTGGAAGAATTCGAAATGGATGAGCACGGCAACGTCGACTGGCATCTTGCCTGGGTCAAAGAGCTCGCTGCTCTACAGCAGCTCACGACCGACCAAGAGAAGGCCGGCGTTGACCCGGAGTGGTATCGACAGATGCTATTCCGTGTCCGTGCTGCCTTGATAATGGCTCTACCTCCCGACCACATGAGCGCTGCGCCCCCACCCCCGCCCTTGGAGCAGCCAACTGATGGTGGCGAGATTGCTCGTGACGGACCGCCGCCTGCCTAGATCAGCGGTGAAAAATCATTTGTTGGCCGTAACCGCGCCTGTTTCTCTTAGTAATTGTCCTCGAGTTGAATAATGTTGTAGTCCGTTTGAATTTCCTATCATGAGATGTTATGTTAGGCGAGCGATATGCGTCAGAGATCTAGAGGATAGGTAGCTTGTAAAAACACATGCCGAGACTGGAAATGGCCTCTGAGTCAGCCAGGCCACTGTCGGTCTTCGGCTGCCGATCCGAACCGATCCAGTAAGGAGAGTTGTGCTGGTGCTGGGATCGAAAATACTCAGCTCTCTCATGGCCCCCGTCGCAACACATCCGCCATCTGATGATGTCTCAAGGTCATCAGCATCTGCCTCAGAAAAGGGCCCTGCTTTAGTTATCGGTTCTCTCTCCACTGCCCAGGATGGTAAATACCAACGCGTCGTCTCTGAGTTGGAGGCTTCACGACAGGTAGAGCGACAAATACTAGACCGTCTATTAGATCGAGGTAATGTGTTCGGTTTCTTCGACAGTGTCTTACTCATATCTGCATAAGCCACCGCTCTCGCACCGGGATTTTATGCGTCGATTTATATCACCCTTTCCCCCGATGATCACCAAACCCTGCAGCCCCGTCTATCAGAGTTGCTTTCCCTACTCCACGAAGGGCTCTCCCCACTTGGGACACTACACTTACTTCACCTGACCTCATCGGATCCTCCCAATCTCTCATCCAGCCTGGTCTTAGCCGGTTTCAATGTCCTTTCTGCCCATCTCGCCGAAGGCACAATAATCGCCCAAAAGCCACCTCTCTCAGCTGGTGCCTCGATGTCTCTGAAGACTAAAACCGCAGCCCCTGCTTCGGCTGCCCTTCCGCGTCGCAGCGTGGCCGCTAAGAAGGCCATCTGGGACCTCACAGCTCCCCTCGGTGATACGATCGATGCGGAGAGCTTACTGACAGATGCGGACAGGGCACGTCCTGCAGCATGTGAGCCATCCAAAGCCGGAGGGCCGCGGCGAAGGAAGGCGTGTAAAGGTTGTACCTGCGGATTAGCTGAGGAGGAAGAAGCGGAGCTACAGAATGGACTGGCTAAGGTTGTATTGCTTGATGGGAGCGAAGCTGGGGGAGCAAGCGAAGTTGCGCTCTCGGAGAAGGAAAGACTGTCCCTGGCGGCCAAGGCCGCGCCAAAGGCAACGAGCAGCTGTGGAAGCTGCTTCTTGGGGGACGCGTTCAGATGCGCAAGCTGTCCATACATGGGTGCGTCTTTCTAGACAACTTTTTGATTTTTCCTCTCGAATGGAGCTGATCAGCACACGTGTCCAGGCCTTCCCGCTTTCAAGCCTGGAGAGAAGGTTGAAATTGATCTCGGGATGGACGACGTTTAATATGCGGATTCCAGCTGGAATCTGATTGACGAGGGGGCCTCGCCCTTAATAGCCTGTATCGCCTAGGAATAGGTTAGGTTAGATAGCCTTTCGTGTGGTTGAAGTTGTATATTTGTGGCCAGTAGTCAATCCACTGCGGCGATCTCCGCGACTTATCACTCCACACTCCAAGTGTTCTCGGCCACGCCCGGGCCTGAAAGTCCACGATTCTCACCATGTCTGGGGCACTTGACTCAGCTTCGTCCGAGTCCGGGTCCGGGCAGTGTGTAGTCTGTCCATCACCTGTCGCCATTTACACATGCCCCCGGTGTGCAACTCAGACATGCTCTCTGCCATGCTCCGTAACACACAAAACGCGTACAGGCTGCTCTGGCGTTCGCGAAAAAGCAAAGTTTGTACCGATGAACCGCTACACGCATGGAACCATGATGGATGATTATGTCTTCCTCGAGGATGTAAGCAGGAGAGTGGGCGAGTGGGGCCAGGATATTGCGCGTAGTGGCTACGGAACTCTGCAAAGCCGACGCGGTAGAGGGGGAATGGGACCAGGCAAGACGAGGAAGGGAATATCCAGGAATAAGCGGGATATCCTGAAATCGCAGTTGGATTTGAGAGACACTGAGATGGACTTGCTCCCCTCTGGCATGGAGAGACGGTCGCTCAATCAGTCGAATTGGGATTTAAAGTATGTGAACACCAGCCATCTCGGAACAACAGAATCGGCTCATATTCTCCCTCACCACTACCACAGGAAGAGGACAGCCTTTCTGACAGTCGAATATAACATTCACCCACCCCTCACTCTAGATACTACTCCAAATGATGCACAAGAACCGTACACCATCCTCACCCACCGCAATAATTTTGATCTCCCCTTACGTGACCTCTTTCAGTCTGAAATGTCCCAACGCACAAAAAGAAAGATTGTGGATCTGCCCACGTGGGTCAAAACCCTCGCGTTACCACATCCAGACATCCCAGATGCCTTCACCCTTCCTCAATTCTTCATACGCGCACCTCTGGATTCATTATCTAGACAACATGAGAAGTTCGGATTCATCAAGCTGGATAGCGAGCGAAAGCTTTCCACGCTGCTGAGGAATAAGCACTTCGTGGAATTCCCCACGATTGATGTCTGGGAAGATGGCGCATTCCGTGGCGTGTTATTCGATGGGATTCGCACTTTCAGATCGCAAGGTGGCCAGAGACCAGCAAAAAGACAAAGGCTTGATGTCACAAAAGGTCGTGCAGCCATCGCTGGACTTCTTGGCGGGTACGGGAGCGAGGATGACGACGAGGCCGATACGGCACTGACTAGGTTGGGGGAGTACGAGGGAAGCGACGACGCAGAGAACGTGCAGCCGACGACGTCGGAGGAGGAGGCCGACACAGACACCGATGGTCTCACGGAAGATGGCGACGACGATGAGGGGGAACCGGGTGCGATGGTCGATCCTGCAACGTTGTTGGCTATGGTACGGGAGGCTCAAAGGCTGCAGGGAGAGGACAGAGAAGATGAAGAAGTTGACTACGGGGAGTCAGACGGGGATAGTTGACCATGAATGAGATGTTAGCCAATTGATCTGGCATTATGCATCCTGCCTACGAAGATCTAAAAGTCCCTTCATAAGAGCTTGAACTTCAAGGACGGCTTCGATGTGTTGGCTGAGAGGTACATCCTGTGTGCCGCGAACCGGGTTGGCAGTCTTGACTACTACATGCCAAGGCGTATCTTCGTGAGCGGGTATGGGCTGTTGGGTATTCGGGTCAACCTTGATGACATTTGGTTGTTCAGTGCCAAGATAGTGGAGTGCATAAACTACGTGCCTGCTCTTCCTGGAAGATTTGAATGACCAGCCGTCCACGACGAAAGACATAGCCCCGTTTAAATATTTGGGCTCTTTTGCTGGAGTACATTCAGCAAGAGCAGTATCCCGAAGATCACAAAGGGAACTTGCATATAACCCAGGGCGCAGGCAAAGCTCAGAGCATCCCCCACAACCCGGACAGTTGCCCAAGGGCGGACGGTCGCCTCGGGGTGCGTACGAGCCGATTCAGGTTTCCAATGCGAATACAGAATCCTTCAGTTGGGTATGCGCGCAATCGTCAATAATATGTATCGGCTTTGTTGAAAAGAAAACAGAAAGGTACCATTTTGCATCTGGTTCCAGCAATTCTTTTGTGGCTCTCAGTAGGGCAGGCTCTTGGTTGGCTTCTCGCTGAAGCGCGGCATCTGGAGGGTCAAAGATGACCTCGCGTGAGTGCATCTGGTGGGCCGACTCGCTGTGGAGCGCGATCCTGTTGAGAATGGGTTTGAGGTCGCCTTTTAGAAACTTTCCGTAGAGTGCGACTTCGTATGAATGAGAGGTCATCGTGCCGGGCTCAAGAGTCAGCACAGTACAGTACTAGTCAGGTCAGTGAGAGCGAGCGCGACAGTTCCAAAACGGAATCGGGGTCGCGGATCTGAGATTCAGCCTGAAGCTCTCAACTCGACTCAAGCGCATACTCTCCTCTTACTGTCCATCTATGCGGCCACAACCATAGTCAATATGAAGGAGACCGTGTTGCAAAATGCTCCCAAAGTCATGTACGTTCTCTTTTCTGCGTCCCAACTCACATGACCTCATGTTGGTGCGTTTAGCAAGAAGCTACAGTTTAGCACTCTGACAGCTCAAGATGTCGTCAAAATCTCAGAGTTTCAGGTCACGCACAGAGATTTGTACACTACGACGGACAGGGCCCCAGTGAAGGACGGAGTACTCGATCGACGTTTAGTAAGTTTATGTCTGCCTCTAGTACTCCATTCCGCCGATGTGAATTATGTGACTTTAGGGTACTTCGGAGAAGAATGCCTTCTGCGAGACCTGTGGGCTCAATGCGGTCGACTGTGTCGGTCACTACGCCTATATCAAGCTTGTCGTCCCTGTCTTTCATATCGGGTATTTCAAGCACACAATCGGCATTCTTCAGTGCATATGCAAGGTATAGTTTAACCTTCCACTGTACCTTCCTTCTTTACCTTCTTCTTTAGACTTGCGCTCGCGTGCTGCTGGAAGAGCCTGAGAGACGAATGTATCTTAAAAAGTTCCGCCGACCGAACCTCGAAAACATTCAGCGCCAGTCGCTCTTTAAGGCTGTGAATGGTGCCGCACGTAAGATCGTATATTGTCCCTACTGTGCTGCGACGAATGGTGCGGTGAAGAAAGCCGGAGCACTGAAGATCATTCACGACAAATTCCGTGCAAAAAAGACGGCCGTAGAGATGGAGGCCTGGAAGAAGACCTTTACTTCCGCTGTCGAAGCACAAAAAGAACTTGGCATGTATGTCAACAAGGCAGTTCATGAAGATCTAAATCCATTGAAAGTGCTGGATCTCTTCAAGCGTATCTCGAACGAGGTGAGTCCTTTCCCCAGAGAGTTTTCTCATGTTGATGCGATTGCCAGGATTGCGAACTCCTTGGCTTGCGTCCCCAACATGGCCGCCCGGAAGAATTTATCTGGCAATACATCTCTGTTCCACCTGTATGCATCCGGCCATCTGTTGCTCAAGACGGGGCATCAAACGAAGATGACCTCACGGTGAAGCTTACGGAAATTGTCTTTACAAATGCTCTCATCAAACAGGGCTTGGTAAAGGGTGCTCCGATTGCGCAATTCATGGTATACTACCAGTCTTCCTAACATCATTCTCTTTCCTCACGCGCTTCAGGAACAATGGGAATTTCTCCAATTATCAGTTGCTATGTACATCAATTCCGAGCTGCCCGGTGTGCCCTCCCAAGTGGGTCAGAAACCAATACGCGGATTCTGTCAGCGCTTGAAAGGAAAGCAAGGGCGTTTTCGTGGCAACCTCTCGGGCAAGCGCGTCGACTTCTCGGCTCGTACTGTCATCTCTCCGGATCCGAACCTTCGCATAGACGAGGTTGCCGTCCCTGAGCGTGTTGCAAAGATTCTGACGTATCCCGAGCGCGTGACTAGCTTCAACATAGACAAACTCCGCAAGGCTGTGCGAAATGGATGCGATAGGCACCCTGGTGCCAACTATGTCACTGCTGGAAGCAACGGTTTTAAGAAGTACCTCAAGTTCGGAAACAGAGCGACAATTGCAGACGGTCTCAAGTACGGTGACATTGTTGAGAGACATATTGTCGATGGCGATATCGTGCTTTTCAACCGTCAGCCTAGTCTTCATAAGGTATGCAACATCATACTTAATGTTTCCGCCGCCCTCTAACGCAAGTCCAGTTATCAATCATGTGTCACCGTGTGAGTCGAGAAAACATGGTTCTGCTATTTTATTGACCCGGCCCACAGGTCAAAGTGCGTCCATGGCGCTCGTTCCGGCTGAACGAATGTGTATGCAACCCATACAATGCGGATTTCGACGGCGATGAAATGAATCTCCGTAAGTCTCCCTACCAGCTACCTCCGGGCTTTGACATATTCTGCGCTAGATGTCCCACAGACTGAGGAAGCACGTACTGAGGCTCTTGAACTAATGAGTGTGAAACACAACATGGTCACACCTCGAAATGGAGAACCCGTCATTGCCGCCATTCAGGATTTCATCACTGCCTCCTACCTTTTGTCAAGACGAGATCAGTTCTTCGACAGGCGACAGTTCACCCAGATCTGCTCATATTTCGCCGACGCCAACCTCCAGATTGATATTCCTCCTCCCACGATCTGGAAACCTGTCCGCCTATGGACTGGTAAGCAGGTCTTTAACGTCTTAATCCGGCCAAACAAGCAATCAAAGGTCCTCATCAATGTCGAGTCGAAGTGCAACAAGGAAGAGAAGCCCGATAAGACGCATTACTCCCCGCATATGGACCCAGTCCCAGATCTCTCTCCCAACGATGGCTGGCTAGTCATCGTAAATAGCGAGATCATGTGTGGCGTCATGGACAAGGCAACAGTTGGTGGCGGTAAAAAGAAATCGGTGTTTGGTATTATCATGCGTGATTATGGACCGCACGAGGCTGCTGCTGCCATGAATCGATTGGCCAAACTCTGCGCTCGTTGGTTAGGCGCGTCTTCCATGTCTTGTTGCTTGTTTAGTACATCATCTAAGCCAAAATCGCAGCAAATTTTGGTTTCTCATTAGGCATCAACGACGTCATCCCGGGCCCTATATTATCTAACAAAAAGGACACCCTTGTTGAGGCCGCGTATGCCAAATGCCAAGATCTAATCGCCCTTGCAAAGAAGGGAAAGTTAGAGAACAAGCCCGGCTGTGACCAGGAACAGACACTGGAGGCCCTAATCTCGTCCGAGCTCTCGAAGGTCCGTGACGAGGTGGGTGAGATTTGCATGAAAGAACTCAGCAGGCACAATGCGCCCTTGATAATGGCTACATGTGGATCCAAAGGTATATCCCAAGGCGTTCCTTTCTGACACGTCTCATCCGTTCTACAGGTTCCGTCATCAACGTCTCTCAGATGGTTGCTTGTGTTGGTCAGCAGATCATCGCAGGGCACCGTGTTCCGGATGGATTTCAAGATCGCTCCCTTCCACACTTTCCAAAGAAATCGCGCGAACCTCCCTCAAAGGGATTCGTTCGTAATAGCTTCTTCACTGGCTTGACGGCGACCGAGTTTTTATTTCATGCCATTTCGGGACGTGAGGGTCTGGTCGATACGGCGGTCAAGACCGCTGAGACTGGGTACATGCAACGTCGTCTTATGAAGGCACTCGAGGACTTGACCACCCAATATGACTTATCCGTACGGAACGGCACAGGTGGTGTTGTCCAATTCCGTTTCGGAGACGATGGCCTCGATCCCGCCTGCCTCGAGGGGGACGCTCAGCCGATTGAATTCGTGAGGGCATGGAGTCATGCAACTGTGCGGTTTTCGTGTACCCTTCGTGCATCTCTCATGGTCATGGTATTTCTCAGGCTATTTCTCCAAGGTCTGCGCGCGGGTTGCTGCCATATGAAATTTTGGAAATCGTGGATCGAGAGTTGTCCCTCCCGAGATTCGTTACCGAGTTCACCCCAGCGTACATCTCTACGATTCGCACTTTCCTCAATGACAACGTTGCGCATCGCCTAGCGATCGTTCGAAAGAGTCGAGGAATGTTCGAGGCTCTGGAACGGAGCGAAGAATGGGACGAAGATACTGATTTGTCGATGGGTGCAACAGGTAATCGATCATACCTCTTAAATACTACACCTTTGAGGCTACCCTATCATTTAGACGCGGACAAGGCCATTGTCGATAACAAAGCCAAAGTGACCGAGGATCAGCTGTCAGTCTTCCTCAACATTTGTTGGACGAAGTACGTCAAAGCAAAGATTGAACCAGGTTATTTTTTTCTTTGCCGACAACCTTCCACTTCGATGCTTACACTAATCCAAGGATCAACCGTTGGGGCTGTTGGTGCTCAATCAATCGGCGAGCCGGGAACCCAGATGACTTTGAAGACATTCCACTTTGCGGGCGTAGCTTCCATGAACGTCACGCTCGGCGTGCCGCGGATAAAAGAGATCATTAACGCCGCGAAACTGATCAGCACCCCTATCATTAGCTGCAAGCTTGTCACGAGCGACTCGGAGGCATCCGCTCGCATTGTCAAGGGTCGATTAGAGAAGACGCACCTTGGTGATGTACGGTTTTTGCATGGGATCGGTTTTCGGAGTGATGATACGGCCGCTAGGTTGCCGCTGTACTGGAAGAGGCCTGGGCTCCCGATTACACTTACGTCGGAATTATTGTGGACGTTCAGAGCATACAGAAACTTCAAGTATGTGCTGCGCGCGGCGTTTCAACGAGGCTATACTTACCTTTTTCTTCTTATGTAGCTCGAACTCACGCTAGATGACATCAAATGGGCTATTGTACGGGTCAAGAAGCTAAAAATCAAACCTGAAGTAACGTGATATTTCCCTGTGGAAATGGCGAAACTGACTTGCTATTCCTAGTCTATCATCATTATCCCCAAGAAAAACCGTCTAAGAATATACGTTGATGGTGCGGACAAGTACTATCGCCTCAGAGATCTGAAGCGCGCTTTGCCCGAAGTTGTTGTGAAGGTTAGTGCGATGTGACTTCACTGACTGTAGCCTATGTGACAATGTCTGCAGGGCGTGCCATCTATATCTCGGGCAGTGATTAATGTCAAGGACAAAGCCGATGACCGAGGTGAGAAGGGAGCGAAGGAGCTTCTTGTGGAAGGCTACGGCCTTCAGAAGGTAATGACAACGGAAGGTACGTCCGCCCGAACAAGTTATGTCTGCCCAGCTTGCGACCTACGCAAAACATCAGGCATTGTGGGTGAATACACGTCTTCGAATCACATCATGGAAGTGGCCCAGGTCCTTGGTATTGAAGCGGCGAGAAGAACCATCATTAATGAGATTCAGCACACCATGTCTGCGCATGGCATGAGCATAGACCCCCGCCATGTCATGCTCCTTGGAGATGTCATGACGTACAAGGCTCGTTTCCCTCACATCACAGGTGACGCGAGCTTATTTATAGGACAGGGCGAAGTTCTGGGCATCACACGTTTCGGTGTGGCCAAAATGAAGGACAGCGTGCTCATGTTGGCGTCGTTCGAGAAGACGACCGACCATCTGTTCGATGCCTCAGCTTATGGAAAAACTGATAGCATTGCTGGCGTATCCGAGAGCATCATCATGGGCAACCCAGCCGCTAATTGTGGTACTTCTATGTGAGTGGATGTTTTAATGTTCTGTCTCCTGGCCTCACGTTTCATAGGCCGGCACTCTACTCTCCGGCGCCAGCAATTAGCAAACCACGTCGATTATTGTTCGAAGGGGCGTTATAGAGGAAAGGAAGCGATAGACAATGTGATGGCACCCCTCCAATGACTTATATTTAAACACATTTTCGGGCACCATTGTAAATTCAATACGTAATCAGTCAGCAAACGACAATGTCATATTTGAAACTTTTAAGACGCGCGGCGGCGTGAAGTCGAATTATTCGACCGTCAAGGATCTTTGGCATAAGGCGAGCGAGATCTGCTGTCCCTGATATCATCTCGGCTATGGCTTCGACGACCCCTGCTATAGGATCTGGACCGACTGCGTCCCCTAGAATACGAAGAGTATGACGGGGAGCGCGAGCGCGAGCGGGAACGTGTGCGAGAACGAGAACGACTGAAAGACCGAGAGCGAGAGCGGGACCTAGACCTCGACCTGGACCGAGACGGCGTCCTAGATCTAGACCGGCTCGAGCGCACAGAGGAGGTGTACGATCTTGACTGGCCCCTCCGACCGTACCCGCCACGCTCATAGCTCGGTGACCTCCTCCTCGGGCCTAGCATGCCCCCACGCCGGATCGGAGGGGACCGCGAACGCGAACGCGTGCGGGTGCGGGTGCGCGGACGGTATACGTCTCGTGCTGGCGGCCTGCGCGGGGGTGGAGGCGGCGGTGGCCGCCGATAGGAATCGTTGTTGTACCCGCGGCCGCCGGTGAAATCCCTATCCCTATCTCGGCGCGGGAACCGGGGTGAGCGCGAACGTGAACGCGAGCGGGAAGGGGAGCGGGGCCGTTCGCGCTCGCGGCCGTTTCGTGGGCGGAAGGGGGGAGAGCGCGAGCGCGTGCGTGCGCGCGTTGCTGTTGCTGTTGTTGTTCGTTGGAGGGGCATTTCGGAGAGCTCTACTTTGAGCGCGGCGCCGTCGAGTTGTCCGCCGTTCATGTGGGACATGGCGGTGCGAGCTGAGGCCGCGTCTGCATATTCCAGGTAGGCTTTTCCTTTGTTTTGACCGGCTAGAGAGAAAGAAGATTAACACCACCACAACATCTTTCAAGACAGAAAAAAAAGAAGTTATGTGGTACACACATTTCACGTAGATTGGGAGGTCAATTTTCACAACTTCACCGTAGAAGCCAAAGACAGTCTGGAGGTGGGCCTCGACGACGTTGCGCGTAAGATTGGTGACGGCGATGGCCTTAACATCTGACTTGTCTTCTGACTGTTTGTCCATGTCCACGTCGACATCACGCGACTCGGGAGAAGCTGAACGTCCCCTTGTTGACATTGTCGAATGGCAGACCAGTTCAGAGTTACAACGTTACACGAAGAACGTGACACACTGTGACGTGTCATCAACGTGACGCTGCGCATTGGCCAATTGAAACCTTGATTGAAACACTCTGTGATATATTTCACGATATAACACGCTTAGTGAGCTATCCGCCAAGGCCTGCCAACGACAGCAATGCTCTCTTATGCTTCCTTCGAAGTGCCCAGTAGTCCTCATAGCTTTGTGTGTTTATGCGAGTGATGTAGGCAGTGGCAATTGCGTGTCCGCAAAACGGAGGCCATGCCTTGTGGTTTGTTGGAAACTTAGGATGCTTTCCATGATGATTGGGATGTTAGTTGGAGATTCCGTTATCAGGTCACAACTCCAAACCACAAATTCTGATCAACAGACATGTGGGTGTAAGTCAATTGCACAAACTATTCCTATCCTGAACAAGCTTCCCGTGAGGTCCGTGGACGGAGAGGGGCCATACGCGCTCTCTTCTGGACAGGCCCATTTTCAGCCAACCAAGCGGCCATCTCTGGAGTCTGCTGGAACATTTCACGCTGATCCCGAGGAGTCATACCGTGCGCACGCCTTGCATGTCGAGTCAGGAGGTCCTGACGGGCAAATCTCGCTGCCGGTGGTGGGCAGAATCGGCAAACGAAGGGCTTTAAGCCAGAGTGGCCGGCTTCGTGGCGTTTGCACTCATTTCGACGCAAAAACGTCATGTGGCTGCGAAATAAGCCGTCAGCCTACATTTGCTAGTGCAGACGGATTGAAGCGTAGCAACCAGTGACGACAAGCGAAGGGACGCTCGTTGACATGTGAGCATATGTGGACTATGATGTGGTCTCTTCTCTTGTTGACCTGTGCACAGCCAGAGATGTAGCACCGATAGTCCGCCATCGCCTTTCCATCTTTATTCAGCTTTCCTGCGTACTTCAAAAGCCAGTGACGATCAAGGCTCCGGCCAGGGTATCGGCGCCGGTACCTATTGGCTCTCCGTTGCAGGTCGGATTCGCTGACACCTTCATGCATGTTGAATACTGGCGTATCAGGAGAGACTAGAAGACCGTTTGAAAAAACGTTCGAAGAAAGAATGTTCCGGGGAGACATCAATGTCATGCCGACATTGAAAGTACTGTTAGAAGCAAGCTCTCTTGGCGCCTCCATGGAAGGAGCGAACAATCTTCCGGGGCCTCGGCCAATGTCAGGTCTAGCGAACATCACATCCGGAGACTGTAAGCTCGGAAGTTCAGATACACCGGGTGACGCATAATCCTTTCTAGAGATCAGAGTTTGCCCTGGGGACAGACAGGCTATTGCGGAAACGTGAGTTACGTGACTGAAACATATATGCTCGACAACCCGGAGGAAGACCGTTTCCATTGACCCATGGGGGTCGTCGGTGTTTGTTAATGGCGACCGTGTCTGTGAGGCTGCGGGTATGGCTGGATTGATACCAACTGACGCTCCAGGAACTGCTAAGGACGCGCCGGGCGAGTTGAAGTTGACGCGCGTGTCTGAGGGCCGGGGCGAAGCATCAGGCGCGTCAGGTTTCAGTTCACATTGGTCCGGAGCGGTCGGCGATCCACGCAGTGCATCCGAAGTGGCTGGCGAGGACGAGGCATGAATAATCCAGTCCCTGATCGAGAACGTTGAAGTGGACGCGTTGAGATCTGCATCGACGACACAAAAATCATCCTCGGGGGCTGGAGAGCATCGCAAGCGCAGAGCACCTGCAGGAGACAGGGCGGTCAAAGCAGGAGGTCGAGGCGAGTCCAAAAACGGAGGTTGGTCCTCGAGGACGAGATCGTCATCTACGGGAATCACAAAGCTGTCGACATGAGACAAAGAGTCAGAGCTACCAAACAGGATGCCGAGGCCAACTTGTGTTTCCCTGTGAGAGCTAAGCGTTCCCGAGTAGGACGTGATGTAGGCATTGGATTGTAGGCCATTGCTATTGTCGAAGGGCGGAGCCAAGAGAGGGGTAGAAGCCGATGCTTGAAAGGCAAGAGCAGAGCTTCCTGGCGGTGTAGTAGAAATGGTGTAATACATAGTGATGTTGTGTCTGCTGTAGGGTGTTTTTCGCGACTGAGTGTTGCCAGTGGTTGTGTTTGGACAAATGATTCGTTCTCGTCTTCTGCATCCACGCCTGCTCTCAACATCACCTTCCACTACCTCACGGTATCGCCTGCGCCTCTCTACTCTTGCATTCCTCACCACTACCAGCGTACTCGTCTCGTCGTATTTTCTTTGGCCGTCCAAGTACCGCGGTTCTCCGACCTTTAATCACCAGCCGTTATCCCCGAGCTATTTCATCCCTGTCACGGTTTCCGAGAACTCTCAAGCCGGACCAGACTTGGCTGTCCTGACGCTGTCGATACCCCCCGATTCTCATCCCTTAGATAAACATACTTCCTCATTGGATCCGATCTGGTCAATATTTATCAAAGACGATGATATTCAGGTCGAGCGCCCATACACTCCGCTATTTGGCATCGGCAAGGACGGCGTTATTAAACTTTGGGTCAAGAGATATCCGAGAGGTGAAGTAGGGAGGTGGCTGCACTCCAAGCAGGCCGGTGATACCATCGAAATTCGTGGTCCGTTGAAGACTTTCCCGTTCCACCAAGGAAAATGGGATGAGGTTGTTATGGTATGTCTCCCCCTTCTCGATGCGATCTTACTTTCCTGAATCCTATCTAAAGATATCTGGAGGAACAGGTTTTTCGCCGTTCCACCAGTTATTGTTTCGCCAACTTCTTCGAGGCAACGTTGCAGCAAGTACTCGCTTCACGCTTCTTCATGCATCCCGGACTCTTGCGGAGCTCCCACCGTTGTCCTTGTTACAACCTCTGATCGACTTTGCTGTCGCGCATCCCGAACACCTTCGCCTGGCGTTATTCGTAGATGGTGCATCCAGGGCGCTGGCGCCCAAAAGTATCGTAAAACACCTTGAAGCTGGGAGAATAGACAAATCATCCATCGGACACACTCTCGGAATCCCTGATGGGGCTTGGTCGTGGTCTTCTTGGATTTCAAACCTCTGGACGAGTGGACAGCCAAAAATTGGGGACAGTGATATCAGAAAGAAGAACGTCCTCGTATTAGTATGCGGGCCTGAGCCGTACGTCCTTTTGACCTCTCCCCAGACCACACCTGTTGATTAAGTGTCAATAATCAGGATGGTAGCTACCATTGCCGGTCCATACGGTAGAAATTACTCTCAAGGGAAGGTCGGCGGTGTGTTGGCGGAGCTGGGATTCAAGGCTGGGCAGGTCTGGAAACTCTGATATAACTCTCATTGTCTACTGTCCATGCTCCAGGGATACGCAAGCACATGCCATCTTACACCCTCTGGTGCACCGTTGTGGGGCTGTCCGAGTAATTCTACGTTCGCCGATGTCTCTGTGAGTAGGAAGGGCAGGCACGTTGCTCGCTGCACGGGGTTTTTTTTTCTTTTTCTTTTTTTTTTTGGGGGGGGGGGAGGGGGGAAACGCTTTATTTTTAGTGGCTGCACGTTATTGCCTTACCCAGCCTACCCTTTGGCAGTGGCCCGAGATTCACGTAGGTCCGTGACAGGTTAAAAAAGCGAAATTGGAAAATCGGGGAGCGATGTAAAATCCTCGCGCCACCGAAGCCCTTGTGATGTCGGATCAAATTGATTAAAAAAATGTAGTCCGTCCTGTGTTTCCTCCCCGAGGCGTTCCTCTCCTTCAGCCCTCCACCGCTCGTGCCGCTCGATCAGCTCTGTGGGAAACTAGATTTCTTCGCCATTCAGATAAACTTATGCTTTAGCAACTCGCAAGCGCGCTGTACTAAACGGAGATAAGTTCCATCTGTCAGCCATGCCAAACTCAGGAAACAAAGTGGAAATTACTTGGCTCACCAAGCCTCGGAATTAATTGGCACAGCACTGTGAAGCCCCGTTTTCTCACGTCGCCGGGCCTGACGGGCTTGATGGGCCTGATGGACTTGACGGACACCTCCCTTTCTTCTATCATAGCAGCCCACGGACGCGGCCTGACACTATCTGAATTTGTGCCAGTTTCGGTTGACACCGAGGCACCGAGGGTTCATGACATCTAGACAAATACATTGTCAGGCTCAAACGTACAACACTGGTAAAAACGAGCTAGCGGGGGAGAGGCTATACGTGAGGATACAATGTGAGTTCCAGATCGAGAGACAAGTTGGAAATAAGATGTGTGATAAGAGGAGTAGGGAAGGAGGGGATGAAAAGAGGGGACTCGAATGTACAAGGTGTCGGCGGGCGCGCCACTGAGTCTCTCGGAATTTCCCTCTATTGTATGGCTTCTCGAGCAACTCAGAGTCATTCAACCCACTCTCCTCTACCTTCTCTGACTCCTCAAACCCGAGGTCAGTTACACCTTCGTATCCGGCTGCGGACTAGTGATTAGTCCGCGGCCGGATACAGTACTTTCTGTGTCCCCGGCTGGATATCGTTGTCGTTTCAATCGTTTGAAGCGCACGGCAGGTAGCGTTAGCCCATTGCGTCGAATGAGGAGCCCCAACAGGACGGTGAGTACGAGCCCAACCAGGCAAGCGACGCCGACGTGGAGGTAGTCGCCATAAAGTGGATTATTGACTAGGGCCCGGTCTACTGGCTTCGCGATGACGACCGAGCCATCCTCAATGGGGAACTGATCATACGAGCCTTCCGAAAAGGGGCCATGAGAGCTGGGCGGGAGATCAGCACGCGGGCAACATGCGCATGAAATCAAGAGAACTGTACTATGCAATGTCTGGACTCGCTGACATCCTTCACTCTGCAGGCGCTGTGGGTCCTGTAAGCTGCGAGAATTTGAAAATTTCGTCCAGAAAAGAAAGTGGGGGTGAGCTGAAGGTGATGTAGGGAGCGTGATTGGACTCAAGACAAAAGGTAAACGAAAGTGATGTGGACGTGGTTCCACCTGATCGCAGTCGGAGTGGGGCCAAAACTCGCACTGAGTTGCACTAAGGATTGAGGTGGTTAGTTTATATACATGCAGAACGGTACCTACGGGCTATGTTTCCGAGTCTGTAAGAGGAAGGTAGAATATCTCCTTGGAGGGGATAGTGAGAAGCGCAGTGACAGGTCAAACAGGGGTATTAGAGTACAGTCAACTTGAACTCCCTTATAATCGGTACCAGTCCCGTACCCCTTCTGGGACATTTAATGACTTGTCAGCCCTGCCGTTGTGTTCGGATAGTTGTCCCGAGTTCTTATAAATGTTCTCGTCTATTTGTAGAATATCCCAAAGAGAAGATATTCCCTTGAATGGCACACCCCTGATGCGCTCCCAAAGGGGTATGGGTTATGAGGAAGTCGACTGTAAGTGTATTTGTCCGATGGCGTCGCGCTCGACTAGCGTGCGTGCGGAAATGGGCTCGTTGGCGGCGACGCCAAGCCTGAGGAAAACAGGGTGCTGTCGAACACGACGGCGTTTGGGTTTGGGTCTCGTGATCGCAAAGCACACATTCCGTTCCGAGCACAGCACAAACGGGTCACCTTACAGCACGATGGTTGTACTGTTGTCGGGGAATGTGACTTGGATGTATACCAAGACTACGCTGCAGAAAAGACCCTCTCATCTGGATGTCGCCGGGCAGTCTGGTGAAACCTGAACAAGCCGATTTCGCAAGTTCTATAATTGACCAACGGCGGGCTTCGTACCCATTCCCGTTGTGGAAGCGAGTGTATTGTGGGGACGATCCGACTGCTCATATGAAAAAGTGTCAGCGATTGGGTCCCCACAACAATATTATTTTGGTGTGGACAAGGATAATCATTTATAAGAGTAAATACATGCGGGGAGATTACACTGACCTGGTGTGGGTTGTGGCTCTGAAGGAGATGGCTGCTTGAACGAATCCTCAGGAGCGTCCATCCCGCCCTCCTCTGTCCCCTCTTCCCGCGTATGAGAAGTGGATAAATAGATGGCGACCATCGGCAGAGGGATGGTATTCATTTGTGGGCATCGGAGATGATACCGACGGCATGAAAATGTGCCGCGATGCTCATTAGAGAAGAGACAAAGGAACAAAAGGGACTGATTGCCGAAGGCAGATGAGAGACGCTGATGTGACCGTAGCCAGATGCAACGGCGTCGACCAGACTGATGGCGGTAATGCATGATCATTGATTAAACCGAGACTGGCTTGAACAGTCCAAAACATGATGAAGTTGGCGAGGAAATCGACCAGCAAGTGTTGACTTGGGATAACCCGTGACACCAATAATAGCCTGAAGCCTGAGGACGAGAAGGGAGAGACAGGGCAGCAGATAGACGTTCTGGACATTCATCAGTGATACGAACACGACCAAGTGCGACGTGTCGCAAGTGACTGATAGTGTTCCGACATGACACCCTCGCGGGGTTCACTCCGGAAGATAAGACATCCCGGACATGACATGACCGTCACTGTGTCATCATCAGTGACACAGACGACACTCAGCGAGTGGATGTTCCGACGCTGTTCCGACACGACGCCCATTTCATGGGGGCGGTCAAAGACACCCCAGGTTACTAAACGCTCCGGGGAAAAAGAGGAGACGACGTCGGGAAGAGATCGTCGTTAGAGAAGTTCATAGCATGGTCGTGGGTGAAAGACCGTGGAAGGCGACGTCACAGCGAACTTCCTCCCGCCCCCCTGATCGTGAGGACTGGGTATCCATGCGGAGTACCCTTTGGCATCCTTGGGATCGCCAGGAAAACGGCCGGATACACTCTGCCGGTCGGGGGGCATACGAGGATTGGTGCTTGCGATGTCTAGCCCAGTGTGCTGCACAATGATGTAGCAGGCCCTGTGAGGCGGCATAACAGCGAGGAGCCGGGAAGGGGAACACGATTAGCGGCTCGGTGCTGAGATTGTCTTGGGCGGTGCATAATGTTTGATCGATGCCTGAATTTACACGGTCGTAAAAGCGACCTGACGTTGTGCAGCATGTAAGGGAAGAATGCAGCGGCGGAGATTCAACCGATGCACTGCCATTGACAACAGGCTCGCGCAAAATGCCAGACGTTATGAATTTTATGATATCTCCACTGGCTGAAGCACTTTTGCGGGATCGAAAATGGTCCGTTGGTGACCGACGCTCTGGGGGCCAATCGGTGACTTTGGGAGGTATCGAAGATACGCTGGCTAGTGGGAAGAATGTACGCAGTATGCTCTGCCCTTCTTTGCATGTTTCATTCTCCGGCGGCGTTATGGCAAATCCAACCTTTATACAATTGTGCCGAGGATACGAATGGGCCGAGGCGGGGTGGGGCATTGCATACGGCGGTATCACTGGCACTACTAGAGTATGAACAAGCGCGTGCTGCGCAGTGCCAGCGACATTGGGTCTGTAAGATGACTGGACGATAGGAGAGGTGACGCGGACTATGACATGCCCCTGGTGCCTTGACGGTCGTTAGCGATCGGGAAAAAAAGGTGACCTCGTAGGGTGCCCGTTCATGATGGGCGGAGGACGTCCACCAACGGTGTTTGCCTTCATCAATACCCTCTTCGGTGTGGTCAATTGCTTATGAAGAAGAGATAATCGGCCGCTGGAGCAGGATAAGTGATAATGAGGAAAGGTATCCTCGACTTGTTGTGCTATGGGCGACGATATGCTCTACGATGGACGGCAACTGCTTTCAATTGAAGGGCCACCTTGAAGGGAACATCGGTGTAGGTAGAATAAACGATGATGGAGATGACTTGGATGAGCATTTGTGCCATTGATCGTCTTGATGACAGATACAACCGACGAAGTCTTTGAGATTAAGATTAGTGGGATGCACGCTTGATAACAGCCGCGAAAGGGCAGTGAATTGCTCCCCAGGATGTGGCGGGCACGAAACCAATTGCATGGAGCGAGATGTAGGACGATTGGATTTCGAGTGAGGTTTGATGATGCAGACTCTACAGAGCCCTGGCGAGGCCGAGGTATACAGCTTCGTCTCGGTGGACAAGGGGTGTGATTATGGCTAGGATAGTTGGACAAATGTTTCCAAACTTAATTGTTGCCTTTAGCCCTATCTTAGGGCAGAATGCTTGGGAGGATGGGGCTAAGATACAAGTCTTCGATGCTAACAGAGCCCAGCAATTGGGTTCCACAACTATGCCGTTCTGGTGTGGGGACAAGGAGAATCATTTATAACAGTAAATACATGGGGGAAGATTATACTGACTGACCTGGTGTGGTGACGGGACAAGGAGAATAAAGTCCGCCACCGCATGACAAATATTATCAGATGACTAATATGATGGTCACGGCCACAAAGCAACCCTCCCTTAGTACTGCGCGTAATGTCGCCCTCAGCCCACTATGTGGCAGATAAGGGCTACCATATGGCGAGCCCGTCACCCAGTGTCATTGAGGTTGACCGGATGTATTATGGGAGTCTAAGTGACGCACGTAAACAACTGCTGGACAGGTCTGGAAACTCAGCTCATTATCTACCGTCCATGCTCCAAGGATACACAAGCACATGCCATCTTACACCCTCTGGTGCACCGTGTGGGGCTGTCCGGGTAATTCTAAGTTCTCCGATACCTCTGCGTGAGTGGGAAGGACAGACACGTTGCTCACTGCACGTTGTTGGCCGTACCCAGCCCCTTTGCAATGCGGCCCGAGATTCACCAAATATGCTGATAGGTTAAAAACAGCGAAATTGGAAAATCGGGGGACGATGTAGAAACCTCTCGCCACCGAAGCCCTTCTGATGTCGGGTCTCGAATCAATCGATAAAATTTATAGACTATTTACAAGCCCCGGCCCCCGAGGCCTGAGTACTGAGTACTGAGTACTGAGTGCCGAGCCATAGATGAGGTATCTATGATAACTATCTCGTGATATCCTGGACTAAGGCAACGACGTGAATACAATTCCCGAGTCGGAAATGGTCGCTCCCAACCAGCGTGTTCGTACGAGATGAGAGGCGCCGATATTGATCCTGCATGTCTGCGTTCTAGGCTCTTGTGCCCTTTCGAAGATGATGCTAGTATGGAAAGTAAAACCCAAGCTCAAGCTAGCCCCTACTTGCCGAGTTCTACGAATCCACGCCACACATGCTTGCCCAAAGCGCTGATCACCATCTCGATCAACCGTTTCGACTTTCACGATCATGTGCACGCGACTTGAGATATTGATGTGCCTGCATTTTCTAGAATCAAGGCAAATGGGCAGCGTTTGGATGTCCCGGCTCAAATAGAGCGATCTGGATTCTTGGGCGGAGGGTAAGATGGGAAGCATGGCAAACTGGCCGTGGGGGCAGAAGTTGATACTTCTCGGGCCGCAGCGCATCCACACGCGAGGCATTCATTCGCAAAGCGATGACCTGCCTCGCCGCTGCCTCGCGGTGAGCTTATCCACCCACATCCATCCCCATCCATCACCTTTCATCCTGACAGTCATGATGTCCCAGTTTTCCGCCTTCCTGCTGCGCAGTAGATGTGTGGCACCTCTAACGCGGTCGCGAATGTTGTGTATGCCTCCTCTCGCATCTCGGACCCCCGCTGCGACAAAAGCGCGCGTGGGCACTCAAGATACAAGGATGTGGCACTTGGCCGCAGTGTCCGTAGGGTTGCTGGGCACGGTATATTGATCCCTCCTTGCCTCGATATTTTCTTCGGTCTCTTTGATCGGACTTGCTCGATGCACGTTACATGGCTCGACTCCGCCTGTCCCGCGGAGATGCCAATGTCTGTGGTCATGACGACACATCAACTGCCATTTGTCTTCTTTACATCGACGCCGTTTCCACTAGTCTCCAGCTCAAACCTCACTTGAGTTTACTGACGAACCACCTATGGGATAGGCCGTGCATGCCAGTTTAAATCCACTTCACCTTGATATGAATGACACGGAGATAGTTACGCCGGGGGATGCATCCGACGAGCCAAGAGGCCATGTCTCTTATGCAGAGCTGCAGCGTCACACGGACCGGTCTTCACTTTGGGTGCTGATCGGTGGGACTGTGTACGACGTGACCTCGTTGCTATCTTCACACCCCGGCGGAACCGGCCCGTTATTCAAATATGCGGGGAGGGACGCGACGTGGGCATATCCCAACTACACACCTTTGAACGTACTGATGCAGATTACCGACATGCAGCGAGGAATTCATGCAGATACACCCACCTGATGCCCTTGGAACGCTGCCGTACTCAGTGTGCATCGGACCCATCGACCCAACTACGGTTCCTCGCACTGTGCGCGAACCAACGGCTGATGAGAATCGCATAGCGAAAGCCAGGGCAGCGCTTCCGCATCCGCGAAGCGCGTTAAACTTGGTGGAAATAGAGGTAAGGACTACTCCACGGGCGAAATGGCTCTTTCCATGGGTGATAATGTATCTGTAGGAACTGGCAAAAGGAGTGCTTAGCGCGAGGGCCTGGGCTTACTATCGTTCAGGTGGTGACGACGAGATTAGTTGAGTCATGCGTGGTATTTTTGCACTCCAGTGTTGATCTATTGGCAGCATTTACGGAGAACCGCAATTCATTCTCTCGCTTCTGGTTTCGTCCGCAAGTGTGAGTGAGCTTGATCGCGCGATAATATCGGAAGATGTGTACGACTGCCATCGTTACAGGCTCAATAAAGTTTCAAAAGCTTCAACAGCAGGCACGATATTGGGTATGCCATCTTCGTTACCAATTTTCATTGCACCGGCTGCGCTGGCACGCCTCGGGCACCCGGATGGGGAGATGAACCTAGTTCGCGCAGCTGGCAGAACGGGGATCCTTCAAGGCGTATGTGACAGTTCAGGGCATGAGAAGGGGGCTTACTGAACTGCAATGTAGATCTCCAATAACGCGAGTTGCTCCGTTGCTGAAATCATGTCCGTCAAGCAGCCAAAGCAGCACCTGTTCTTCCAATTGTACATGAACAGGGACCGTGTCGTGACCGAAAAAGTCGTCCGAGGATTACAAAGCAACGGATTCAGTGCAATCATGCTTACCGTAGACGCTGCGATGCCGGGAAAGCGTGAGCTCGATCAACGCACCATAGGTGACTGGGATGGACCGGCGGCGAACGGAAAGGCGGGCAGTGAAAACAAAGGAATAGCGCACGTGTGTGATTCAACCTGGGGACTGCGATAAGGTACTAACACGTTTGAACAATAAGTCCATAGGTGGATACCAAGACCCGGACGTGTGCTGTAAGTCATATGACGTTTTTCCAGGAACTAAAGATATATGAAACTTCCGCAGGGAATGATATTCCTTGGATCAGAAGCCTGACAAAACTTCCGCTTGTTATCAAGGGCATTCAATGTCTTGAGGTAAGCGCACGTTTCTGATAATATGCGATGCTTATGTTTCAGGATGCCGAGCGAGCTCTGGAAGTGTACAAAGTAGATGGTATTGTGTTGTCCAATCATGGCGGCAGACAGCTGGACTAGTAAGTGCTATCACACGTGCATTGACACGAAATAGCCCATCAGGGGTGGATATAGTTCGCCAGCACCGATGACGGTGTTGTACGAGATGCGGCAAGTACGACCAGATTTGTTGGATAGGTATCAGGTGTTTATCGACGGCGGCGTGACCCGAGGGACGGACGTCCTCAAAGCCCTTTGCCTCGGAGCACGGGCTGTAGGACTCGGGCGGGCGTTCCTATACGCAAATAGCGTGTGGGGAGAGGAGGGTTGTATGCGGGTCATAGAAAGTAAGGGTGATGATACGCAAGATGTATGCGCGGCTAATTATGGGGCGACAGTTCTTCGAGAAGAAATTGTGCTGGGGATGCAACTACTGGGAGCGAGCAGATTGGAGGAGTTGACAGCTGAGAGAGTGCGGATTGGCGACGGAATGAGACGGGCACTACGTTCACGGCTGTAGATTATTAATCACGACTTAAATACAGCCCACTTCGCTCTTTCATCCTCCTTGGCTTTCGGCCCCCCAACCATGAACTCCCTCACCTACATTTCCCGCAAGTTCGATGTACTCGCAGCCCGCACCCCGCCTAATACCCCCACTACAGAGTTCGCATCCCACTCATCCCTCCCTCTCTCATCCTCAGCAGATGATTCCACCGTGAAGCACCGCACGGCAGAGCACACAGCATGGTCTCTCAGGTCCCTCGTTGCCCCACCCCCACCTCCCCGTCGTTCCCTCTCATCTCCCGCTCGTGTCCCAGTGCTTCGCCGCCGTCCCTCAACTCGCTCCGCCATCCGGGCAAAACCCCAGTCGACAGGCCAGGGCCTGTTTCGCCGCTTCTTCCTCGTTCGTCTTCTTGAGCTGGTCTGGCATGCGCTCTGTACCGCTGCGGCCTCCCTCCGCGTGGACGACGTGTGGCATGGACGGAGGTCAAGCCCACGCGGACTTCGGCTTCGGCGTAAGAGTGTCGCGTTGGGGTTGGGGAAGGAGCCCTCTGCCGATGAACGAGAGGGTATGGCTACGCCAGCGCATCAAGTTACCCCAGAGCAAACACTGTCCACCCCAGAGTTGGCGGCGAAATCATCCGTCTCAGCTCATACGCCCTCGTCTGCCGTCAACGCACTTCCTGTCTCCCGTATCTCCACGGATCCCCCCGCGCCAGGTGCGACCCACTTCCGTCGTCCCTCTATGGCCTATACGCCACCCCAACCCATCGCCGCCCTGATGCCCACGCCACCACCATCTCGCACCCCTACCCCAACGTATTCTACCAATGCCGGTCTGCCGATCACACCTCGGAAAACGCCATTTCACCTACCCAAGACCCTTGTCCTCGACCTTGACGAGACTCTCATCCACTCAACTTCTCGACCTCTCCCAGCACCCGGCATCCGCGGCCTGTTTGGCGCACGTAGAGCAGCACACACCGTAGAAGTCGTCATGGGCGGCCGCAGCACCCTCTACCATGTATACAAGCGTCCTTTTGTGGACTTTTTTCTGCGTAAGGTGCGTGTGACAAATCGGGGTCACTCATTTACGCAGAGCGGTGCTGACAATCGTGGGATTGGCATAGGTGTCAGCTTGGTATACGCTCGTGATTTTCACTGCCTCGATGCAAGAGTACGCAGATCCAGTCATCGATTGGCTCGATGCAGGGCAGGGCATTCTCGGACGCAGGTTCTTTCGTGAGGTATGTGCTACATCACCTATCTGATCATTTTCCGCTGAAAGCGGGCTCTTGCCTCATCTCTCGGATTCAGTCCTGTACCCAGCTCCCAAACGGGTCATACAGCAAAGATCTCGCACTCGTTGAGCAAGATCTTTCGCGAATTTGCCTCGTTGACAATTCGCCGATTTGCTATAGTGTGAACGAGAGTGCGTATTCCCCCCGGGTCTTCTTTTCTCTCCGTCATAACCCAACGTTACGTCACAGTGAATGGCATCCCGATCGAAGGCTGGACACATGACCCGTCGGACGAGGCGTTGCTCGACCTCCTCCCTGTGCTAGATTCGTTGCGCTTTACAAGCGACGTCCGACGTGTACTCGGTATCCGTAGTTACTCATGATCATTGCCGCTCTTCCCCATCGACACTGTAGGAAATGTCCCCACCTCGCCCTTGCGGTTTTCGTCGCTGTTCGCATTGTCACATCCACCGGTCCCCGGTACCGCATTCATTATCAAAGCTTTCATAACCTTATAGCTCATCTGCGTCTGCGCTTAGACGCTAATATGCGCAGCGCGTGCTTTATCGCTCACATGTGTATCTGTATACCACTGTTCTTGAGGTTCTCAGAAACCAATATATTATTCCTACCCACACATTCTCGTATCGAGACATACTGCGTTTCAATCAACTAACATTCGGGGGCTATGTATGACATCGGACAAAGTATGGGACCAGAGAGTGGATAAGGGCAATAGAGAGATAATATGACAATGTTGACCAGATTACAGGGTTATGAAAAGGCAAGAAACTAGTGGGGGTCTGCCTACGAGGATGTCATCACGACATTGCAAGTGAAGCTTGCAATGCCTTGAGTTCTGCATCTTCGTGCTCCTCTGCCGTTGGATGCCGCACTTCGACGCGGCTCGGACCCGCTGGGGTGTGCACTGGCACATGGTCGGCGCCCAGGAGTCGCTCGTTTAGATCCTCCTGCTCCAGTTCCCCAAGTTCTGCCTTAAGCTCCTCCTACAAGCCATGCGTGAGTCCCGTCGCAATACCAAGCACCCCCTCACCCCAATTCAATATACGCACCTCATCAAATTCAAGGCCAATATTGGCCGTGCTGGATATCGTTTCTGAAATTTCATTGGCAATGTCGCGCTGCTCATTGACGGCGCTCATCGTTGCGTCGACCTTATCCAAGGTACTATTAAAAGCCAAATCCCAAACGAAAAGGCAACACAGAGGAGAACGCCAGGAGGGGGTGAGGTGGAGATAAGAAGGACAATCCGACGAGGAAGTAAGTTAGAAAAAGCAGGATATGAAGTGCACAAGGCCCACGCACATCCCGTTGTGAATGTCTTTGAGCGCACTGGCGCCTCTGCGCATCACGTCGAGCGTATTGGCGTTGATGTTGGCCGACTCCAACGTGTTGACCTGTACCTCGAGCTGTAACCGCATGCCCGCAAGTTTATCAAGATCCGCCTCGTGCATCTTCTTCCGTCTGAGCGCAGCAGTGGCCGCTAAATACCAACAAATCCAAAAAACAAACAAAGGAATTGCGTGCGCAACCCAATCATCGCATCAATTACAACTGCTCATTTAGGAAGGGTAGGGTGGAAGGTGGAAGGAGAGACGTACCGCTCTTGTTGGAGACAGCATTGGCTTTTGCCGTGGCGAGGTCCTGTGCTATCTGACGCTGAAGGTGCTCCTCCTTCTTCTCGATCATCATGAGCTGCTCGCGGAGCGAGACGATTGCATCGCGTGCGGTCTGCTTGGGATCGCGTCGACCAGTGAAGTAGCTCATGAACGAAGCCATCATGATGAGTAAAGAGGTGGTATAAGTAGCCTGTGTTAGACTCTAATTGGGTCGACTCACTCCCGCAGCCGCCGATGCACTCAGATTACCCGATCCGGTAGTTCATTCTCACGACGCCACCGTGAAATGTGCTATTTTTACACAAAGTTATTGCAGTCTGCCACTATCTAACAATATTCATGAAAACGTCCTACTCCCCAGTGATGCTAAGAACGGTGTGGAGGCACGGTGCCGTCTTGTAGTTGTTTCAGAAACCGCTTCAGCTCCTCAACATCTCCCTGAAATCCATTCATGCTGCTCCCTATGCCCCCACGTCCGCAACCTGAAGATGCACCATCGTTGACTGTAGGCAATCCGTCGTCGTGCGATAGCCACTTATCAAGCTGTGTCGAGATAGACCGGGCCTTTAAGCGGAAGTGGGTCCGGATAATATCCCCGAAAGGTTCGGGAGGATTCTTCAAGTTTCCAAGCATCTTTTCCAGTTCACGGTTATACGACGTTCCAGTAAACACTCAATGCGGGACGAGGACTTACTGCAGTTTTGACTGTCATCCGACGAATATTCGCGGAATCTGATAGAGTTCGTTGAGTCAGCCAACAGTACTAAATAGTTGCAGGTGAAGGGCGACAAACAAGCATTGGATTGAGGCGTGCCCGAGCTAGTGGCCCACCCCGGTTCATTCAAATACGGCTCCTCGCAAAGGATCATTGACTGAATGGAGATGAGAACCTAGAATGACGACGTCGTCGTACTAGACTCTAGTCGTGCCCCAAATCTCATCATGGGTATGTTTGCTTGCCTGAAGTAATGTAGATTTCCCAGCTACCCAGCCCGGTCCTGCCCACGTTCCCAAGAGCGACAGGCAAACTTTTCCGTCCTTGAAAATAAATGGTTCAGACCTTCTCCGTAACAGCGTGAGGAAAGACATACCGCATACAAGTTGGGGTTGAACCGAAATTTGCCCCCATTGGTCTACAAAACTTTATGAGGCCGGTAGAGGTGATCAAATAGCCAAATAGTTACCGTCATATACTTCACGCTGGGTGGCAATTGGTTGTAGCTGTGACCAAGAAATATATCAAATAGGAAGCTGCATTCTATCGTAAGAACACTAGCAAGGTGATTGTCAGGAAAGACAGACCATCCGTTCTGGTACCTATAAGCGATGAGAAATTGCCATGGTATTATGAACTTCGGAGAACTTACGGCGTTCCTTCGGGCCCAATAATCAGGGCCTTGATGATATCCACTCGGGTCTCATCGACGCGCAAAAAGATGGACGAATCCCAAGCGACAGGGAGATTTGTCGTAAGTACCGCAAGCTGAATACCCAGCGTAAGTGCATTCGAAAGATGGTGCGAGGTTTCAAGATACCTCTTTTGCGATAGCCAATGATCGTTTTGGAATGTCCGAAGATGCAAGCATTCGGGCGTCTGTATTGTAATAGAACTTATAGTTCGGCGGTTCATCTTGATTGGCGGGCTTATCCGCTGGGAGCGGAACCGTTAAATCGCAATATTCAAAGCGAACACGGGTAGCCCAGGAGATGTACATCTGGCGGACAGCTTCTTCGGAAGCTTCGGCGCCAATGAAAACCTCCCTGGATGCTGGGTCGGACGAGTGAATCTTCGGGAGGGCGTCCTGGAGACGATCCAAAAACTTCTGCCCCTTTGTCTCTCGCAATGAGCGATCTATAGCCTCTGCAGTAGCAAGAATACGCTGGCAGAACCCAAGCAACTTCTGGTTTTCCTCTGAAAACGGCAGCAGAAAGGCTTCCTTTGATTTTCCTTTAGTGTCGCTGGTGATGCGCTTCTGTTCCTCGGTCATGTCATCAAACGTAGCTTCAATTGGCCTAATACCCTCAAGGCCCTTGATGGCCGCATTCGCTTGGATGACTATCGACTCCAAGAGCTCGCGGGGCCCCGAGCTCCCTTCGTAGATAACCGTGCGCTCGCGCAAGGGAGGTGCCCCATCAGTGGCCCTCTTGGGAGTATGTGTTCGCACGGATGACACAACCATGATTGGCATGGCCATCATGCTAGCAAGTGCCTCGTGATTCGAGATCGTCTAGCACTGGTTAGTCGAACGCCGCAACAGCTACAAAATAGCTCACCTCGAGCCACTCAAAGAGTTCAAAGTAGACAGAGGAGCGTTCGGACATGTCGGTGAGCGAATCATTCCGGAGAAGGGATGAACAAATGTTGTTAAACCGCCGTCGAAGATGCGCGAGAGCGGTGGGGTGAACAAGATAGTCGCTTGTAAGGGCACCTCCGGGACGTCTCAATGAGGGGAGGAACATGCGGAGTTGAGCCATCAGTTCGCCCAGTTTTTCATCTTTGGTAATCTGGATTGCCTGGGCTTCTGCTTGTCCGGTGGTCTGATCGGGATCAGAAGGAGCTTAGCAAGTACGTGAGTGACCACTCACGTCTTCCTTCTGATCACCCGCATAACCGACCCCCAACTTTGATTTCTTTCCTTGGGTGGGAGGCGAGAGATAATTGTCATCATCATCATCTGGGTCAAGAATCATGGGAGAACTGATCACTGGGTCTGTCTTTCTACGCTTGCTCGTTCGGGCCTTGTTCTCAGGAAAAAGCAGATTTTGAAGTTGGTCATGGTATAGCTGCTCAAGCATTGCAAGGCCAACGCCGAGGATAATACCTTGCAGATTGGAGCAATGGAAGAGATCACGGTCTTCATTGGCTTTGGTTGATTCCAGAAGTCTCGGTCCATTAATTGGCTCGCCGCATGCGAAGCAGAACACCTTAGAACATCTCTTGCACGTCTTGCGGACAATTCCTCGCAAGCACTTGATATAAACCTCGAAGGTGGACTGGTAGGAGGATAATGTAACTCCAGCAACGACGATGGAAAGATTACTTACGAATATAGCGAAGAAGTGGTTCTTGGCCCTGGGAATGGAATACCCGCATCCAGAGGGGCACGGGCACTGCCCCTCAACGAGTTGAGAATATAAGCTAAACAAAAAGCCCTGTTCGCCGCCTTCGGGGCAGCCTTTCATCCACTGACTCTGGGTCATCACCTTGACGCGTTCGGCTACCGTAGGGATGTACACCGTCTCGGGTTCTTCTTCAACTTCGATGACTTCCTCGCGTCTGTCTTTAGAAAAGAAAATGCCTGCGAATGCTCCTCAGCCGCCCGCACACGACAGCGTCGAGTGGGCAAACCTGCGTAAGGGTCGATATCAACCTGAGCGCCGCAGGTATCGTCTTGCATCTCGTCATCCAAGTCGTAATTCGCAAATCCGTCATCTGATCCTAGGGGTAACGGTGAGCACGAGAAGCGGAACCAACAACTTAATCGACCTTCGCTCTCATCTTCACTTCCGACCACGTCCTCATCAGCGTCGTCTTCCTCCTCAGGAGTCTATAACCATGTAAGAAATGGGCGACAAGGCACGTGGGAGAATGCATACCACAAGCCTCGTGGTGGCTCTGCGCTCCTTGATAGGGTCCGCCGATTGCATCATTGTAGCAGCAGGTTCGTCGGGTATGTTATCAAAAGCGCCGTCGAATATGCGTTCAGCGGCTTCCATAACATCGCTACATCGCTTGAGCGCAGCTCGTGCCTGCGCAACGGTCGCACCCTGAGGCAAGAGTATGTTAGTAGGGGTGTGTTGGAGGTGATCAGTGAAGTGAGGCACCATATCCACGAGCTGTCGTATCTCGCTTTCCATAATGAATGTATTGCGCAATCTCGCAGTGTAGCAAGTCGCTCTTACACTCGGTCGTGACCTCACGGGGCTGACTTACGTAACTGCGATTGATCACACCTCAAAAGTCAAGCTCTTCATTTGGCCATAAGTATTCAACAATGACATGGCATAGGGAAACAACAAGCAACGACTAATTTTTGAAGGGGATGCGCGCACTATTCGCAACAGTATAATTACCTGCTACTCATCATTCGCAGTCTGTCAGGGTGCATTCCACCGGGTCCTGGTGGGACAGGAGGCCCAGGGGGTCCTGGAGGTCCGCCTGGAGGGGGAGGGCCGTTTGCAGGCATTCCCGGGTTACCAACAGGCGGAGGAGGCCCACCAGGCCCACCGAAGTTGGGTGGGGGGAAGGGAGGTCCACCCGGGGGTGCACCAGGATTTGGACCGTTAGGAGGGAAAGGGGGGGCACCCGGGGGGAATGGAGGCACTAAACATGCAGGCTTGCATCAATACCAAGCGTCTTCTGCCAAAACTTGAAGAAAAAATGAAAGAAAAAACTGGACGTACTGCCTTGAAATCCAGGAGGGGGACCCATTCCAGGAGGACGTGGGAAGGGCGGGGCACCTGGAGGACCCATTAGACCTGGCGGAGGTGGCATGGGGCCAGAACCCGGAGGGAAGGGAGGACGTGCTTATCAAAACATTCACTTTAGAGTTGAGCCAGGGAGCAGGACGTGGGCCTACCAAATCCTGGAGGCCCGCCGAAACCAGGAGGCCCTGTAAACCCTGGTCCGCTCGGCGCAAGATGCTGGGGGCCAAAGCCAAAGCCACCTGGGGGAGGGCCTCCGCCAGTTTCGTAGGCAGACGTGATTTGGTCAATGATACTCTGAGCCTTGTCGTGACCGAGGGCTGAGAGAAACGGAAAACGTATTAAAAATTGGCTTGGTCTTGTGACCGGAACGGACTGGGACTCACAAGCATAATAGTCCCTCACATTTGCGAGATGATTTCGTCCATTGTTGTGGGCTTTGCGAACTGCGAAGGGGAATGAGGCCTTTGGCCGGTCAGGGAAAGAAAAAATGATAATCACCAGAAGCAGAGTCATGGGTCAGGTATACATCACAGTAGTCGCAGTAGTGTTTCTAATAGTCATTGTAAGGGGGTCAGTAGTAGACATGCTAGACAAGCACATACGTACCGGCATTCTCGGGGGAGTGAATGGTTGGCTCAGCTGTTGACTGCTGCGCCTTGGTGGGAATAGCTAACACGTGACAAACACGTGCTTTGATCTCTGAGGCCGTCGACGAGTCCATCGAGTCTTGTATGGACACCTCAACTGGTATTCAGGAGCCTTTCGACCTCATTCGTCTCTCTCTGAGCGAGCGCGTCTTTGTGAAGCTACGAGGTGACCGTGAGCTCACAGGCATTCTTCACGTATGTCTTCTAATATCCCCTCCTACGGCTGTGTGCTCACCCGCACAGATACTGAAACTTAATTCTTAGGCTTATGATGGTCACATGAATCTCATCCTTAGCGATGTCGAGGAGACGATAATGCTCGTGGATGGAATGGATGGTGCCCCGTCTGGGCAGGGAGTTGTGAATGTGAGCCCATCCTCTCCTACATTGCAATCTTTGTCCTCACATAACGTCCCAGGTGGCAAAGAGAAAGATGGAAATGCTTTTTGTCAGAGGTGATGGCGTTATTCTTGTACGAACATCCTTCTCCGTCGTGATATCCGTCTCAACCCTCCTTTCTATCCAGGTATCACCCCCTTCACGGACATGACCGCCGTCCGGCAGGCCATTGCTTTTGATGTTGTCCGATCCTGCGCACTTTTCAACCCTTTGTGTTCTTAATGTTACAAGTTCATCATGGCTTGGACAGCTATGAGTCCTGGGTTTCTATTACCTTATCGTTGAAATAGAGCTCGTAACCGAGAATTACCACATAGTACTGTCAAACATCCGTGGAGGGACTGCCAGGATATCAACTACAATACACACATGTGCGCCAGGCATTGGCATATACAACACAACAGTCTGTCATCGTCCCTATATATGAACGTTCGCGTTCATTTGTTCAATACCCCCGTGTGCTATCGTCCTTCCGGGTAGTGGTGCTAGCGCTAGATCCTTCGCCATCTTGTAATGGGCGTCCGAAGAAAAAGGGCGTTGCATGTTGCTCAACAGAGTTTAGAGCACTCCTAAACGTGCGTTTCGGACCACGCCCTTGACCTTGCCCAGGTGGTGTCTGGGCTGCCTGTCCATCCACAGGTTCGTGCAATGTGCGTGAACGCCCGCGACTACGCTCTTCCCTGGTCATCGGAGGTCCCTGTGTTATTCCTGAAGGAATGCCAGCGCCATTAATACCATGAGTGTTCGTCCCATTTGTCGGTAATGGATAAGGGGCACTGGTGTGGTAAGTTCCGTTCATGGTCCCGTTGGCTCCGTGGCCGTTGACTCCGTGGAATGCACCATTGGTTCCAAATGGACCCTGCCCAACCTCCGCAGCTTGTGTTGCAGGTCTCCGAGCACCACCTCCAAGCGCATGTGGTGGGTTGGTACCAAACTGGGGCCGGTCTTCCACGGTCAGTATCGGAGGATCCACAAACATATCTACTTGATTTTGGTTTTGATCCTGACCAGGCCACACTGCAGGTCCATGACCGTGTCCGATTTCCGCGAAGACAAGGTCAGGAGTCAACATCCCATCTGGGCGACCGTCCGCGGAGCTACTCTGATAGGTGAGAAAAAAAGCGCCCGCTGAGCTGCCTTCACTCCCAGCAGGAGATGTAGATGTAGCTAGTCTTTCTGTAGGATTTAAACGGGATGGGCCCGGGATGGGGTTGGAATTGGGTGGTGGAGAGTGAGTTGAAGAGCGGGTGGTTGATCGGCTATTCCGCGATGAACTTGGATGCTCGATACGCATCTCGACATCTCGGGTGGATGTGCCATGTAAGCGAACCACCGAGTGTTGTAGTGTTGAGTGATGATTAGCATGCCCATGAGGACGAGGCACTGGTCGTATGGTAGCCAACGAAGGCGACGGTTGAGATATAGGACTCTGTTCTTGCAAGACCGATGGCGAAACTGTCTCTTGAAGCGGGACATCATCGACATCCATACTGTCATTCATCTCCTCCGTGATACTGTTGAACAGGTCCGTCAGGAAACGGCGTAGCTTTTTTACACCATCCCCTGCAAACACACAGAACTGGGAACGTTGCGTTGTGTTAAATTCCTGAGAGGTGTGTATCAGTAAATGCACAACGAAGTCGGCGCGGGACGAACGGGTGGCGGTGTGCGGCAAAATTGCTGCAGTTCTGGACGACGAAAGGCGGGTATACCCGTCAGGCTAAGATGATTCAACTTTTGCAACTTTTGCAAAAGGTAATGAATCGCCATAACTGTGATCTGATCACAGTATGACAAGTGAACGCGCTCGAGCGTTTGATGCCGATCTCCAAGCGAATATATCGCTTCATCCGTTAGACTGCTCACACGAACGAGACCTATGCGTCGGAGTTTTGGTAGGCTAGCGAGTTCGAATACAGACATATCTGAGAGTAGGTTACAATCTTCGCAAGCAAAATGAGCTAGAGTGGCACAATAACCGAAAAAAAAACACTCACTCGCTAGGTCGATGTAGCGCAAACGCGTACATGACCGGGCAAGAGTCTTCACAGATCGATCAGTAATAGAAGATGCGTGGCCGAGATGCAGGTAGTGTAGGTGTTTTCCAAGTAAGCAAATGCTCTCTATGGCGCGGTCTGTCAACTGGCCGCACTTGGATAGCACGAGGTTGCGAAGCCTGGGCGATGCAGAGACAATGCCTTCTACTGCATCGTCTGTGATCTTGGAGCAGCTTGTAAGGTCTAGCATCCGAAGGTGTTCAAGGGGACGAGAAAGACGGAGGGGGGGATATCGGAAGTAGGGAGCTTGGTGGACTGAGGGAAGGGATTGTGGCGTGGCGGTAGATCACCAATATTGTGAGGTGCTGGGAAGGCGAGATCTGTCAACTCTATACAATGCGAGAGACGCATCTCGCGCATGTTGTGGGAGTGGGTCCATATGTCGCGAACAGCGCGATCTGAAAGTCTCTTGCATCCATTTAGATCTATCTCGAGTAACAGGGAGCCTTTGATTACGAGAGCTGAGACGGGTTCGTCCGTCAAGTCCGCAAGGCCACTTAATTTGACGCGTCGGAGCAGAGGACATTTGTCCGCAAGGGCACCAACGCTAGCTGATGAGACTCGCCTGCACCCTTGCAGGTTGATTCCTTGTAACTTGCGACAGCTATCCGCAAGGGCGAAAACGGTCCAGTCCGTGACGCTGTCTACGCCAGAAAGATCGATAGCAACAAGGTTTGAAAAGCAAGGCACGGTACGGGCAATGGCATCGTCGGATAAGCTTGAACAGCCGACAAGGGTCAACCGTTCAAGACGCGTGCAGGGAGCGAGACGCCCAAAAATACTATCTGACATCTCCAACCCCACGAATAAAAAGTTGAGGCGACGAATAAATTGGGCGTAAGTGAACGTGGGTTCCTCGCGAGAAAGGACTTGCATTATCTTGATGAGGGTGTTAACATCCGGTACGGTGGGCTTGTGCCATAACAGCTCTACTGAGCACTCGCACCACGAACGTGAAACAAGAAGAGTGCTGTGCATATCTTTGGGAGAGGAAAGGTGCTTGAGTATATTTATGAGGATTTCCGGAGGTAGATGGGAAGCGGGGGAGTGTGGTGGGATGTACTGGGTCGTCTGGACGTGATTGCGTGAATACCAAGTGGCAGGAGATGCAACGGCGAGTTCGCCAGAGGCAAAGAGGTTGTTGTCTTCTTCTTCGCCATCCGAGAATGAGTTTACCGATTGCGAGGGAGATGGATGAGGGTAGGGTTGAGGCATTATGTGTAAGAACTGGAGAAGGGTTGTCTGGCTGGTTGACAAGGGATGCAAGCCTGTACAGCCGTGGGACATCTTAACCTAATCTGATCCGGACACTCTTCTTGCCGAGCAAAATACTCCCATGTCAGTCCCGACAAGATGAGCTTGCACCAGTCCGCATACACCCCTCTTCTTCGTCCTCCTTCCACTCGTCTCACTCTTTCTCCCTTTGTAGCCCTCAGCGCCCACCATCTACCTTTGCCCACCTCCTCGCACATGCCGATCTCCCCAAACCCGGTCCAGAACATTTTGCCGCTCGTCGCGCTCTATGGACAACACCCACAGCCACCTCTCGCCTTGGCCAAGCCCCATCTATCTCCCGCGTCAGATTAGAAGATTTGCTCAATGAACCAGGTGCCTTAGAGCGGCCCGACGCTTGGGAGGCTGGGCTTAACAAGGTATGGAAGGCCCTCGTCGATGGAGGCCGGCTCAAAAATTTCCTCCCCCTCCGTGCTGTCGTATGTCAAAAAAAATTCCACGTATCTGCTTTATTTTTAATTGTTACGCTGTTGGGTGTGCAGGTCAAGATCCTGTACGCTGGTTGGCGTAGAGATGGAACATGGCCAGAGAATACTACGGTCGTGGACGAGGATAACTTTTTTGGAACAATCGGACCAGAGGCTGCTAGCTAACGTCTAATACAAGCACCTTTGTTGATCGTAGTCGTTGTAAGTTACGTGTACACTTATTTCCATATCACCCTTTGGCGGGCGTGTACTGTAGTGTAGTCATGTGAGATGATTTGAGTCCAATCGAGACTCTCACGGTCATCGTCACGGTCCACATACGCACTCTACCGGTAATGTCGGTCAGCATTCGGCCAGCCCGAGTATGTGTCCTTCAGCTGGTATCCACAGGAACCAGGATTAACACAAGACAGGCAGATGATCTTACGGCTATGCAAGCCTGTAACTTACAGAACCTCCCAGAGAACTATACCATGCGCTATTGTATCCATCTCATCTTGTTTCATGTAATTCATATTCTAAGAGGATCTCTCATCAGACTTATACCATGCTATGACTTGGCCGTCCCTCTCCTACGTTGCCGAAGATGCCAAGGGGCGCATCGTTGGTTATGTACTGGCAAAAATGTGCGTGTCATGTTCTGGTCTTCTCTGGCCACGTCTGACGGAGATGCACCAGGGAGGAAGATATTGCACCTGGAGATGAACCACATGGACACCTGACATCCATATCTGTGCTACGATCATATCGAAGACTCGGGCTGGCCAAGAAGCTTATGCTACAGTCTCGTGAGTACGAATCCGCATTCCGTCGGCTATGCGGTTTAAACCGTAGCAATCACGCAGAGGATGCGATGGCGTCGATCTACAAAGCTTCCTACGTATCTCTTCATGTTCGCAAGTCGAATCGTGCCGCATTGAGCCTTTACCGTGACAGCCTGGGGTTTACGGTGCAGGGTATCGAAAAGAAGTACTGTATGTCCACGAGACTTTCTGACTTGATATCCTGTTCACGTGTGTACTTCAGATGCCGATGGAGAGGACGCATATGCAATGCGCCTCTCGCTAAAACAGTGATAGGGACAAACCACATGTGAAGAAGAGGCAATGTTCGCAGCCACGGGATAATACAATTTACTTTGAATTTACTTTGAATCACTGGAGCTATAACAATAGATCACTGCCTTGACCTGAACCGGCGTCGGTTTGCCAGCCAATACCCGCGTCTGTCTCCTTCATTTGATTGTCTACGGCTGACTCTACGGTCGTAGAATGGTCTGCTGAGCGCCCATTCGCGATGGCCTGACGAATCACAGCAGCTGCTTCGAGTCCTAGCTGGTAGTAGCCATCGTTCTTCGTTGGCTCAAACATGGTAACGTGCGCACGGACTTCGTTCTCAGCAAGCGTATTGGGCGCCGGTACGAAGCGCTGAATGGCATCTGAGGAAGGCTCTGGTAGGATACAAAATGTTCGTGGAGGGAGATTTGCGGGTGGGCCAGACGGTATGACCGTATAGAACCTGTCAAGAAGAAAAGTCAATCTCAATGTTCGGGAACTTTCTGCACAGGGCTGAATCGCTCACGTCCGAAATATGACGCCGTGCTTTGTTTCGCCTTCCACAAGGCAGTGGACGCGCATCGCCAAGGCATCTTTGTCCCAGAGTGCGCCGACGTATTGCATATGTTCAGTCAGCGCACCGTAACCGGTTTCGATGTCCGCACGGTGATAGTAGGCGGTACCTGCCACTGCGCCTGCCACCAGGGCACCTCCTACTGCGTACGCGGCCGTTCCCCAGCTTCCCCAGCGTCCTGGTGATGATGCCGGAGCTGGAGCCGGAAGCAATCCTGCGGGTTTAGCAACCGGGGTCGCAAGCTTCTGAGGCTGGCTGAAAGCGCCCCAGAGTCCGGAGGCAGTTTTATGCACATTCTGCACATAGTCGGCTGCCTTGGTCGCAGAGTTCTTGAAGAGGTTAGGATTGAGACCAAGATACTACAAATGCTGGGTCAAATTCGTTGGTCACCAAAAAAGGAAGCGCATACAGGAGTGTCAAAAGCCAAACATGCTATGATGTTTGGCCAAAGGGGTGCGTTAATGTCGGGCCGTGTGTTTATGAATGCGTCAAGGGAGTCTGCTGCCAGTAAACCACCCATGCTTCGTAGAAATGTAAGATCAGCCAAAGAATCAGAGTAGAGGAATCGACGTACCTGTGACCACAAAGAACAATCTTGGCACGAGAGGTGCCACCGCCGAGACTATGAGCAACTTCTTTTTGCACAGTTAGAGTGGTAAGCCAGTCAGCAAAGCGCTCAACGGCTTTGTTCTGTGCCGAAAGTCATTACGACCCAGGATAAGAGTACGGCAGAAGACGTACGAGATCGCCTTTGGTCTACTATGACATTGAACCATGATGTATATTTGGAAAACACTCGAGACGAGACGCACATCATAGGACGGGAAAAGGACAGGTTCAATCACCGCACCTTGAACAGTTTCGGAGAGGATATGTTGTAGTCGCGAAGGAAAGTCTCCAAATGTCGTGTCATCTCCTTTGAAACTGGACGGGTGTGGGTGTCACTATTGAGTACTATTGAGTAGTAAATTGATTGTAAGATAATACCCATGAATAAAGATGATAAGAATGACATCTAGTGGGGTTTGTTGGGTGGGCTGACTTGAACCGAGACTGTTACTAGGTGCCTGTTGTGGGGTTGACGACATTGTCAGACAGAGGCGCACAGTGGTGCCTTCAACTCGACCGGTAACGCCATGGCTACGTAGACGGACCGTGTGTCCGGGTAATCTCTTCCTCACGTTCCCCAGTGCACTGTGACCATGGCATCTCAAAGTTTCTTTGACTCAAACACCGTTCTCACCTACCTTGGACTACCATTGGACTATGATCCATCTCCTGCCCTTGCACCCATACCTTTTCTTACTAAGCATCTCCGTCAACTTCCCCCAAACATCCTCCATTGGTTTTCTTCCATAACAACTCCCCAGCAGCGCACAGCAGTGCTGTTGATACGCAACAGGCGGTTTAACTTCGCGCAAAGCAATCCACCGGAGTTTCATTTCCCTGCTGCGATGCAACGATGGCCGACGTTATCGGAGGAGCCCAAGCGTATCGGCCAGGAAGAGGCTCGGGAAGAGAAGGAGTGGGCTGAGACTACGTTTCTTGGCGGCAAGTCCCAGGCATACGTAGGTAAACTAGGCACGCTTCTAGGAGGATACGAAGAGGAACGCCACTTGGAGCGTCAGCGGCAAGCAAAACGTAGTCGTCTGGATGATTTTCTTCCCGAAGTTGACGAAAGCTCCGACGAAGAAGAAGAAGGTTCTGGGCCAGGAACACCCGAGTCGGCACAGGCTCTGCGCGAGTTGTTCCTGCGTCGAGTTAGAGAACGATTCATTTATGGACATCTTGAGGTATTCACTCAACGCTTCCACGATCCACTTAACATGCTATTGATCTGCTGTACATCTCCAGTGGGATATTTATGACACCCTCGATTGGGATGACTCTTGGGATGGAGAAGACAGAGAAGCAGAGGACCGCTGGTTTGACGATGACGAGTGATCTGCTCCCCATTTTTGGTATAGAAAGATAAAATGTATTGGATGAGAATTTTGGTACGTACAACTTAATGTGTTCGACGTGGCAGTCTGACACCCCACGATCCCAACCAAAAGCCGGGAACGTATATTGTTGCTTCGGCGCCAACTCCTTCACGAACGATACGAGGAACGCGCTAGTTTTATCGTGTCGTCTTCATGCCTCGTGACTTTTAGGGCTGGCGAAGCACCTACTCACACCGCGGTGTGCATCCAAGAGTCCTTTAGTAACTACGGATCGGCTACTTTTCGCCATCCATGCGATGTCATTGGTCTTTGTGAGGCGCCAACTAGACTGAGAGGTCTACAGCTCGCGACAAGAAGTGCATCCACGTAGCGATGGCAAGAAACCTGAGCTATCCTCTGACATGTATAAATCCTGGCCAGAGTCTGTCGTGTAGACTAGCTCAAAGTCCATCTCTCCTAGATACCGTCTGCAAAATGTCTGCATCTTCACGTCTGACCCCTTCGTGGAGAGGATACAATCGCATCAAAAAGTTCATGGTGTTGTGAGTAATCAAGACGTCTCTGGCGTGGTGACACTAATGACTGCATTAGCGGTGATTCCTACAGCCATGTGGGCTACAGTGCGCAGGCGCCGGCCCCGACTAGCTCAAGCCCGTTGGGGGTTGTCTTTCCAGGACAGCCCATTAATGAGCCTGGCCTACCAAATTGGGTCGGATACCTCATTAGAGATCACGGGCACGGGCATGCAAACATGGTTGCCTACGATTACGCTCGCCGGGGTGATACCGTGACGGGTGTTTACACCAACCAAGTGTCTAGAGAATTTCTCCCCACTGTTGGAAGAAAGCCTGCATGGGCTGCTTGGGGCCCCACCGATTCCATATTTGGTATGCATCCCATCAAGTACACAATTTTGGCACTTAATTATGAACGTAGTCACTTGGGTTGGCGCAAACGATTGCAGAATTTTGTGAGTTAGCAGTTTCAGCGTAGTTGCACACTCCGACGCCTTCTCACAGGTATACAAACGATAAAGCGGAAATTACCCCAATTATTGCCACTCTTTTTGCCGCGCAAGATACCCTTTATCGGGCTGGTGCCCGCAATTTTCTTTTCATTGACGTACCCCCGTTGTACATGTCACCGATTGGTAAGTAGGTCATTTCAACTCTAGCCGAGGAAAAGGCTGAAGATCTCCCAGGGATGAGCATGGGCGATAAAGGCATCAGATTTGGAAATTGGAACGATGAACTGCGACGTGGTCTTGCTCAGTTTGCAACGGGCCATCCTGATGCTACAGTCATGTTGTTCTCGGCCTGGGACACGTTCTCCCGAATCCTATCCGACCCTGCCCAACACGGCTTCAATCCTGCAGACAGGACCGTGCAAGGTGGATCTATTTGGTTCGATTTCATGCACCCGACATCCCGCGTTCATAACGTTCTTGCGGGTGAAATTGCGCAATTCCTATTCTCCCAACCCCCACAAGCTTGATTGGTTTGGTCTTATAGATATATAGAGCTCTATACGTAGTTCCCACCTCTCCTTGCTTTTGTTGACATAGCATAGCATACATACCCAGTGAAATATCGGCCTGGTGCCTGAATGAAACACGTGGCTCGGATGTGACGCCCACGGAATGGTCTCCGTTCCGACGTTTGCTCCACCCCATACACTCATGGATGTCTTGCCATCTCCTGAACTATCTTCAGATATCCAGCGTGCACTTCAGCAGGCTGTTGGACAGGCCAATAATGCCTTCACTAGTCACCAACTTATCGATTCACCCAAGACCGCAAAAAGAAAGCGCAGCGGGGACAAGGAGGGGGAAGGGGCAGTTAAACAAAAGAAAAGGAAAGTGGCTGCCGAGGATATACACGCTTCCCCCCGGAAATCTTCCTCTATTTCTGCGAGTGCTCAGTCCAAGAAGGGTCAGAAGGCATCATCAAAACCAAGCACTCAGGTACCCGACCTGGGCGACGCCAATGAATCGACAGTTCCTTCGTCTCCTTCACAGTCACAATCTCCCAAATCGTTCCTTGACGCAGTCGTATCTGCGGCATCTGCAACAAGTGCCCATTCGGAATCCCCGTACAGCCTCTCCCAGCCATGCTTCGATCCACAGTCATCCTCATCTTTTCCCTACTCTGCGATGCCCAATGACTCTTCCTTGAACGCCGGAGCATTTCAGCCGCCTGACTCGCTTTCAAGTACAACTGTACCAGGTCTGGACTATGCGTCGAATGACGACATCCTACGTGCATTGCAGGACCTCGACGTGACAAAGATTGCGACTGTATTGAAGACCCTCGGAGAAGCTGCGGCCGCTGCGAACGTGCCTCTCACATCCCTACCATCCACACTCCTTCAGAGACCGCACCCAGCAACCCCAATTGGTTCCACACTGTCAAATTCTACTGCCATTGCCGAAAGTTCAGCACCCCGGGTTCTACAACATCGCAGACGCCTTATAGACACAAACACGGGTCAGGTGTCGTCGGAGCACTCAGGTCATGCAGGACTTCTTGCGACCAAGTGGTTGAGTGCGAACAAGCTAGCAGAGATGGCAAAAACTCAAGGTCAGTGTTGCACCATGTCCCGGTTCGCGTAATCCTCAGTACCTTATATTTTCGACAGGATTGGTGTATAAGAAAGGTAAATTCTCGGCCATAGAAGAGCAGCAGCTCGCCGACGCAATCCAAGTGTATAAGGAAGTAGGTTCCGCCACCCTGAGACCAGAATACTATTGATGACCACTCTGCCTAGGAAAACCGCATTGATGACGCGGGTTTTATTGATCTTGTGTTTGCTAAAAATGGGGCAACGAAGAATAATGCGTTCTGGTCTGAGCTTAGTGTGTACTCAGCTGCCAGCTGGGGTACCTTCTCTAATACTATTACAGCCACCGCCGTACCTATGCGGCCCATCATTGCCATCTATCATCACGTCCGAAGAGCCTATCACCCCCTTCGAGCACAAGGCAAATGGATGCCTTCGGAAGATGCATTGCTGAAAGCGTACGCTCGTTGCGATGTCTGACTCCGGGTACTGCTAATCATCATCTAGCGCCGTACAGGAATTTGGGCAGCAATGGGAGAAGGTCAGCGATAGAGTTGGTAGAATGGCATCGGACTGTCGGGATCGCTACCGGAACCACATCCAAAACTCTGAGGACAGGGCCGCTGGCCCATGGACGCAGGACGAAGAATCACGGCTTACACAGATCGTAACAGACATGACAGTGAAACAAGGGAAGGACATGGATAACGACGTGTTTTGGAGCATCGTGAGCCAGGAGATGGGCGGAAAACGTGGTAGGCAACAATGTCGAATAAAATGGTACTTCAAGCTCCCATCTAGACACCCTGTACTAACCTATCCGCCTTGCAGGACCGATTGCCTGAGTAAGACCTTCAAGAACAATGGCACAAGACCACGCTGGAGTTCGCGGGATGCTTACATCCTTGTTCATAAGTGAATGCAGTTCACATGTCTTCGCTGAGGCACGACTAACCGATTCCAGGGTTGATTCATTGCGTGTCCAGGATGACAGTGAGATAGATTGGAAAACACTACCAGACTCTAATTGGAATCTATGGAGTGCCCACACGTTACAAAGGAGATGGCTGACCATGAAGCGAGGCGTTCGTGGGCATGAAGACATGACACACACAGGTTGTGCTCTTTTAGTTCATAGTCTGTGGGTTCGCTGAAATGACTGATGTTTGACTACCTATGCAGAGATCCTGGACATCTTGCGTCTCAAGAAGTTGCATTTGGCAGGTTCGCGATCGCGGGGAGTCGTCAGCGCGGAAGCTGTCGAGGACTCCGACGACGCAGTCGACAACATGGTCTAGCCTCACAGCACAGTCCCTTATTGCAGGCGCTCTGGGGACTGCCCCGGGGTGTGATTTTTTATCACAATGTGCAGTTGCGATAGGCGATCATGCGTATTCAAATACGAATATTCCTCGGGTAAAAAAGCCACTGGCATGTTTCTCTGCCCGTAATGTTAGATAGCCGCGACTGCGGTTCATGCAGATTGCTCAAACCTTCCGTCTGTGAACCAAAAAAAAATTCTCGACCTACGTTTGCGAAATCACGATTTCTCCAGGCAATACAATACAGTCAGTAGCAACCAACAATTCCGACGAGGGCGTGGTCCGAGTTTCCACCCACATTGGGAACTGGGAAGGCAGTGGCAATCGCGTCGCTGTGGGGCATGACAGCTGAAACCTTCGTTGGTCAAATACGTAGAGTGCGCTTACGACGAGGATCCGTATCCACAGATTTGTGGGCGCCTGACTAATCTTCAGAACGTAGGAAGGTAAGTACCAGAGCCAATCAAAACACGAGGGTGAATTACATAATACCCCACAACGTGGCTCTCTTCACGTGAAGAGGCCACGAGCCTACCTTCCTGCATGCTGCACTGACTCCATGAGGCGTCTCAACATGGCGGCTAAATGTGCATCAAGACCTCTCTTCTTTCGCCATCAACATGTCGACTAAAGCCTTGCTTCCCGAGCCTTTCAAAGGGGCAAACATTTCTAACCGGCGGCACAGACCAAAGGCACTATTTGGTTTACTTGCACTGTGCTTCGTTTCTCTCACCTGCACGCTCTATTGGCACGGATATTCGAGTAGCGCGTGGTCACATTCCCAAAGCATACCACTTGATGCCCGTGAAATTCTTATGCGATGTGCCGCCCTCAAGGCGAGACCTGGCCCTCCTTCGAACTTCCTGGAAAAAAGAAGTGAATCTGACCGATTCGAGGAAGGGACCCCCGCCACCATTATAAGAAACGCGACAATTTGGACTGGAGAGAAGAACGGCACTGAAATTATATATGGAGACATTCTGTTGGATAAGGGCATTGTCCAGGCTATTGGAGAGGTCCAGCGGACGCCCGTACACGAGCACCACACGATAGATGCCAGAGGCGCCTGGGTAACCCCTGGTCTGAGTACGCATCGTTTTCTTGTGAAATGATTGTATTTATGCCGCTGCCTCCCCTTTCCTAGTTGACTTTCACTCGCACGTTGGCATATATAGCTTACCCACTCTGCGCGGTACGCGTCTCCCTGTATAGCCAAACGACTGTTTTGGCCACTGAGCAAATGAGTCAGGCACCCTCAATTTAAACTCAAATAAGGGTCCCATTCTGCCTTGGTTGAGGACTATTGACGCGTTTGACACCCACGATGACTCGATTCAGCTTGTCATGGCCGGTGGTGTCACATCCATGCAAGTTCTCCCTGGAAATCTGAATGCTATCGGTAAAGCGAAAGCCTCTTCACCGCAGTTCTGTACATTTATATTGAGCATATTACAGCTGGCCAAGCATTTATGATGAAGTTGCGCAAGACGGCGGAACGTTCGCCAACTTCCATGATTATTGAACCACCTGAAGATATCAACGGCTCATATTCTGACTCCTCTGATCATCCCCGGTGGCGATACCTCAAGTGCGTGGCGATTTTTAGCTTTCATGCGAACATCGTATTGACACCTACGTAGACAAGCCGCGGGGGAGAGCGTCAGCCTCTTTGGAAATCGTATGGATATCATGTGGACTTATCGTCAAGCCTACCAAAGGGCAAGCAAGATCAAGGCCGCACAGGATGCTTATTGTGCCAAGGCAGAGGCTGGACTTTGGAACTCCATTGTTGACAGTTTTCCCGAGGGTTACCAATATGAGGCCCTGGTGGACGTACTTCGTGGACGCGTAAAGGTACGATTTTTCTCTTTGAGGAGCTGAATGATTCCCATTCTATGACCAGGTATCGCAAGACGTTCATGAGACGGTCGATATAGACGCCATTGTTAGAGTGAGTAATACATCTTGGTAGCATACGTTCTGGCTAAGTAGTCTGTGAACCACAGTTGAGTAACGAATTCCAATTCCATGTGGACTCGATTCACCAGGCAGCTGAGGCATGGCTCGTGCCCGACGTGCTTAACCGAATGTAAGTCTTCCTCTTATCCCATCACTTGCTGACTGACAGACAACAATAGGTGGGGAGGTCCCCCTGCAGTCGCTCTTTTCTCCGACTACTATCGGTTCGTCCTCTCGTTGTAGCTGCGACGGAGATGTGCTTACCTTGTTGTAGGTACAAGCGCGAGTCATACCGCGGCTCCGTTCATGCGCCACGGATACTTGCAGATCACAACTTCACTGTAATCTTGAAGGTACGAATCCTTGGGTCTATATCGTTGCCCTAACCTGAGCGAGGTCATTAATGTATAGACCGATCATCCTGTATTCAACGGACGCTACCTCCTCTACGAGGCCCAGGAAGCATATCACTATGGTCTTCCGTTAGAACTCGCGCTCGCTTCAGTGACAACTGCACCAGCTGCTGTTGCTGGCCTATCACATCGCCTTGGCGCCCTGCGGCCAGGTATGGATGCAGACGTAGTGCTCTGGGACTCACATCCTTTGCGTCTTGGTGCAACACCAGCGGCGGTGTGGGTCGATGGCATAGTGCAACCACTAGGGACAGAAATTGGCGTCCTCGTTGGGAAGGGGAAAGAATCACCCGAATGGCGTGAGTCTCCCAAAGTGCCCGATTGGAAGCAGGAGCGCCAAGAAGCCCTCAAGTGGGAAGGCTTGCCGCCTCTTGAAATTGATCGGGTTTCGGAGGCCGTGGTTTTCACCAACGTATCAGCAGTTCTCATACGTGGGGCGGAGGGCATAGAATACATGTTCCGTTCAAGTGCAGCCGACCACACCAAAGGCGACGTCATCGTTCACGGTGGGAAGATCACCTGTGCGGGGGTCAGTAATGCATGCAATCCTCTCGTCCCCAATCGAGCGCGGCTTGTCGATTTGGAAGGCGGGATGCTTGCCCCAGCATTCATCTCCTTTGGTTCGAACCTCGGGCTCCAGGAGATTGCGTACGAGCCTAGTACGGGAGACGGTCTTCCCTTCGATGCATTCGCCCAAGATGTACCAGAAATCCTTAAGGACCCGGGAGGTATCGTTCAGGCCGTGGATGCACTGGAATTCCAAACGCGGAATGCTCTGTACGCACTTTTCATTCTTCATCACATTCTCGTCTAAAGAACCACTGCGAGTAGCATCGCGTATCGCGCTGGTGTGACTGCCGCCACCTCACCTCCAAGTCCCTTCTTCATTGAGCCAACGTTCATTGGACTCTCCACGACTTTCCGCACGAATGCGCCCCACGCATTGGCAGAGGGAGCAGTGATCCAGCGTATTTCGGCGCTACATTGTGCCATACGACGTCCCAACGTGCTGGCACTACTGAAGGGACATACCCAGTTCCCAAGTGTCAGCACGCGTATTGCAGTGTTGCGACGTCTATTACTCGCGGAGGCGGATGAAAGGGCCGGGGAAACAGCGATGTGGTTCGCAAGAGCGGCAGAGGGTGCCCTGCCTCTGATAATCGACGTTGGGTCCGCGGATGTGATGGCTGCATTGCTGAAACTCAAGGAGGAAGTTGAGCAGAAGCGTGGTACAAGAATGCGACTTGTATTTGCTGGCGCTGCGGAGGCGCACTTGCTTGCGAAGGAGATCGGTAAGTGTATGTAGTGGACAGGAGGGTGGATTATTGATTATGTGATTCAGGCCGAGCTAAGGTAGGGGTCATCCTCACCCCACTGAGACCATTCCCTGAGACGTGGGACGACAGGCGCATGTACGTCAGTGCTTCGGAAGCTTTCATTCTGACTGAATATGCTTCGCTACCAGACTACCGGGGCCGCCGATTTCGAACGACACCGCCCTTGTAACACTCCTAGAGAACAATGTGCTTGTTGGCATTGGTACAGCTGATGCAGCGCTTGCGGCGCAGACGCGCTTGGACCTTGCATGGGTAAGTTCCAATGGACTGTCTCGGCCCTTCAACTAGGTACTAATCCACATCTGGACATCATTAAGGCAACGGCTGAGTCTAATGGGCGAGTGTCGCCTGAGAAAGCGATAGGACTTGCAACTGTCAATCTCGAGCGTTTGTTGGGTATTGACCAGGCGCTCCAAGAGGGAGATATGGTAGCATGGGCACACGGCAGTCCCCTTGATATGCAAAGCTCAGTAGTGGGAGTGGTATCGAGTGCCCAGGGATGGGTGGATCTCTTGTAATGGAGGGCTCTAGGCCAAAGGCGTAATTATTTGGACATCTGAAGCATTCCTCTCATTCATATAAGGACCGGAGGCTGTTATACGCCAACCCCTAGGAGTGCGGCGCCAGTGCGGATACCTCGCCCTTGGTTCGCCATCAAACTAATAGCAAGACAGCTGATAATAAAGCCTGAGAACCTGCACATTTGTGACATCATCTGAATTTATCAGAAAAGAGATGGCATGACTGACCTGAAGAATGCGATGCGAGAAAGGGAACGCTCCTCGCCGGGTGATCTAGAGGAGGCAAAAATGGCACGCAGCACGGCAGGTGTCACAGGCATGCGGCTGGTATTGCGAGGACTTATTGCCCCCGTGTCAGGGTCCCCGGCCAACGTCGTTCTTGCACTCGCATGCGCTGCAGATGCAGACAGGGGATATGGGCGGTGCGATGAGACGGGAGTTGTGGATACCGTCGCGGCGGCGTAAGTGGCTGGTGTAATGGTGCAAGTGCTTGGCGTGGAATTCGTCGGAGTTAGACTGGAACTTGAGCTAGAAAGAACCGAGGATGACGGGGAAGCTACCATGGTATAATCGATGTATCAGTACTGATGGATGTGTGCGATAGGGTTCCATGCAAATCTCTCAAGGAGTTATGGGTTCCCGCAATTATTTATAAGTGTTAAGTCCCTTGTTCGGAACAGTGAAAATTATTAGTTCGGTCCGGTGAAGGAACTGTACCTCATCCGTCCCAGTTCCGATGTCTCTGCGCTGTCATTGATGACCAGGCATGTCCAGGGACTCCAGGCCATCAATTATTCCGATCATGCCATAATGACAACCTAGAATTCTAGGAACCTACGAGTCGAACAACTGCGCGAAAAAAGGTACTGTGTGGTACAGTACTGTACTGCGAGACCCTTTCAAGGACCCTGTCGGTTGGGCAACGCGAACGACGCTGACCAAGCAACTTTGGTTGACGCGGTGAACGGCCCGTCACATTGTCCTTTCGGCTTGTTGCCACAGTGAGGACAACGCACGACAACGCACGCCATCAGGCACACACGTTGGCGGCCACTGCGAGGCCTATAGTTCACGGGTATTCAATCAACTCGAACGTGCCAAAGCATCTGTTGGTTGAACGACGCTCCGGTTACGTATAGGGGTGGTGCAATCTAAGCGATGTCAGGTAGATTTTCTGGGTACCCTGATTGTCCTGGGCTAGACAGGATCAATGCCAGACTCCACGGCAAAATTCACCACGATGCACCGTGAACCCTGAAAAGCGTTCGATCGCGTGCCGCCCAGAAGACCTAAACACACGAGTATCAGCGCACAAGTGCGCATGTCAGGGAAATATCAAATCTGTTATCCAGCGCTCCGACGCTTGCGCCCTCTCGTTGACGTTGATAACACCGCATCCCGACGCGCTTTAACCAGAGAAAGCAGGTCCATGAGAGGTGCGTATACTTCAGAGCAACTGATCCACCCTTCCTTTCCCGGTCGGATCTGCAGATCTGCGCAATCAAAGTCGTGGTACGGAAAATGTATTCTTGCAGGGTAGGGCGCTGCTTCCTTCTCTGCATACAGTTCAGCATCAGGTTCGCTGGCGGGTGACAGTGGCACGACGTAAGGCGCAAACGTGCGTTGCCCACTGCGCTGGGATCGAAGCTTAGACCTTCCGCAATGCATCAGGATAGCTGGTCAGGTAGGAGGCATAGAACGCACCAACGGCAGCTCTGGAAACCCGAGGGACCTATATGATAAGGTGCAGATCGATAGTAACATTACCGTGCCAATGTGTTCAAGGCATTGTACAACATCGTCTCGGGTGATATGGTTGGCGCATCTAGAATGGCCCCTGTATCTCAATCTGGTGCATTTCCTGCGCACCTCAAGTCTTTGCCCATTATTGGATACACTGTTGCGCTATCTCCGTGAGATGAATTTGCTGAATCACTTTGCTTGTTTGCCGCATACAGTACAATTAAATGTATTGTGATGGGACGCGTTTTGGGTTTAGTGGCTGAGGGAGAAGTTCTAAACGTGTATTGCAGCCAGCTCGAGTGACTGGCCCCACGCACGCCCTACCCACATGCGCCAAAATTCAGGGGAAGCAGGGACCCATAACGGCAGCAGTTGGATGTCACATGATGCCCCAACGGTTGGGGCCCATCGATGGCTGTTGGGCTCGATCAAGATGGACAGTGAAAAGTGAAAAAGCTTGGATGGAGAGTAACCTCACTCTCGTCCACGTCTTTATCCGAATCGCACCACATGGTTTGTGGGGCGATGGGCGGTCGTGTGGTCATGCTTCTTGTTGAAGGACAACCGACTCCACCTTGTTCATTGGCGTCCCTGAAAACCGTTGAAATCATCTATATCAGGATGTTGCCGATCTCTCCCGAAAGCCGCACGTCGATTTAAGACGAAGGCAAGGCGTTCTTTCCCCAGTCGGGAATGGCGTCGGCAGTGCCCGCAAGACAGGCGTGGGGATCAACACGTCCAATGGTTGCGCGTTTTCCGACGACGTGGCATGGAAGGTGAGTTAGCCACGCGACGTTTGGACCCAGGACACCTGCGGGTGACTCGGCTCGTTATGGGAAACCGTTAACGCCGCTGTGGACGATGACGAACGGAAGGCGGTTGACGCCCGGAGGGATAGTTGGTGCGATCGGGTGAGCAGGAGCACCTGTCTATAATACTATTCATATTCATCCCCCACGTTCTTTCGTCCCCCTTATGTCTCTCTCCCTCGTCTCCCCACACCATCCCCCCTCCCCTCCAAGATCTTCCCGCCGTTCCCCCTTCAGCGTATCCTTTTCGCCCCTCACTCCCATCTCTTCACCCCCCTCAACACCCGAGATTTTTGCAGCCGAGGAACTGCCTCAACTGGACCCTTCTACCCCTGACTCTACAACCACCCTGTCCGTGTATTCTACCCCACTCTCCGCTCCGCAGTCTCCTTCGGCTCTACCTGCCTGGAGGGCTGTCCCACCAACCCCGCCAGCCTTTCTGCCCCTTTCCCCCCCTCCACGACCCCCAGTTCGTCGTCGCACTCATCCTAGGCCTTCTTCCGCCGTCTTTTCAGGGCCTCGCACCGCCGCGGCGCAGAGGCGCTTATCATTGCCCACGCGCTCCATGCGCATCGCCGACAGCACGACACCACCATCTGCATTTCGAACTCATCGGCGTCGTTCATCCCTGGATGGTGCAGTGCGAAGGCTGTTTCACATCGAAGACGAAGACGTGGTCTCTGATGATGGCGATGACTCCTTTGCGGCGCCCGACGGTCATGGCCTTGCCCCTGTAGAGGCCGAGTTCGTCTCCAAGCGGAGTGTATTAGAACGTCAGCATGCTCTTCTTGAACTCCTTGTGTCGGAGCGCAATTATCTCGCCGACCTCCGTATGCTAGTATACGTGCGCATATACTCGGTCGTGCCGTTTGCATCCACGCCTTGACATTCTTTTTTCTGCAGATATATTTAGAACAGCTCCCCATGCTCGTCTCTCCAAAGGCTCTCACTCTCCCGTTGCTTTCCCCCTCATATTCTGCGACGTTTGTATTCGGTAGACAGGAAGAAGTGCTCAAGGACAAGGACAGGGACCGTGACAAGGATCGGGAAAAACGTGCCTTACTTGGCGATATTGAATTGAACGCAATACGCCGCAATGCTGTCCAGTTATTGGAGTTGCATGAAGCCCTTTATAGCATGCTGTCTGATGCCATCCGTGCCTCGGGTTGGTCTGCTGGCCTCAACGCGTTAGAGGGCTCTGGAGAACCTGGGTCAGAACTATTCTGTACCGATAACGAAGATACTGAGCAGCGATTCGAAAGCGCCCTGAGGGGTGTAGCCATGTTGTTCACGGCACAGGTCAGTGAGAGCTTTGTTGTACTTTATCAAAATTCTCTTTATGTTTGCTTGCATTCATTTTGGGGTATTCTTGAATAGTTGGCTCATGCTCACATTTCCCTGCAAGGCTGCAACTTTTAACGTGTATGAGGCATTCTGTGCAGAACATCCTGGCGCGATCGAAATCGTGAAAAGCATTCAGCGGAAGCGACCTGTTGAATGGGATGCATTTGAGCGACACTGCACAGAGCTGCTTGCCGCGAATCTCATACCTGATGATGGTTCCCCTCAAGAACGCGATAGCGCTGCCGAAAAGGAGGAAGACACTAGTTTGGGGGAGAGGTATCCAGACGCCGATTCCAATGTTCAAGATGAGGAAGTATTGCATTGTCAACAACTCCCCACAACGTCGCTAGATAACAATTCGCCTTTGCCGTGGGGGTATTCCCACTCCAGTCATGACCTGACGCGTGTTGCCGTCACCTCTAGCAAGGACACGAAGAAAGAAAACTTTGCGGAGCGTGATCCACGCCTACGGCTGCAGTTCGAGGATTATCTTATCAAGCCTGTGCAGCGCATCTGCAAATATCCACTTCTGTTCGGCTCACTCACTCACGAACGCAGGCCGCAAGCACTCAACGGAGCTGACGCAATTGTCATGGATGCGAAGCAAGCGATGACGGATGCGGCTGCTCTCGTCGACAACGCAAACTTCTCACACCTTCAACTTCAACAGACTTCTCGCATTAGTGCTCGTCTTTCCGCCCCTGCCCCGGTCCTTGCGTTCATCCGTTCGCTCTCCCCTTGCACGTTAGCCGGCTCGCTAGATGTTGTTCGCGCCCCCGCGCTCAAGGCAAAGTATCTCGCCGCATTCCTTTATGAAGGTGGTTTCCTCGCATTAGCGAAGGTAAACCGTGGTCCTCGATACGACCTGAGATATTGGTTTTCGCTGGAAGGCTTCGAGGTGTTTGATACGACGGATGATGCCCGTGAGTACTAGTTCCTAATGCTTGTTTGGGGACCCCTGAAGTGACTTGGTGGGTGTATTTTAGCCCTACTCCCGTACTCCTTTCGACTCTGCGACCAGCGTCACGAGTTTGAGATCGCGGCATCGTGCCAACGCGAGAAACAAGTGTGGATGGACGCATTACGCGGCTGTCTCACGAGTAGACCAGCCTGGCCATCAGGCACTGCGCCGTCAAGCCTCGAGCCTCCGCCTGCTGCAGTCGAGACTCATTCACCAGTAGACGAGCAAGTTTCAGCGCTACCGACAATACAGTCTATTCCCGAAATCGCTTCACATAAGCCAGCTTCACAATCCTCTCCTCTTCAACGACAAAAGTCGGCACCTCGCGCCGAGTTTCCCGCTCCCCGTGGGCTTTCGGAACCACCACCGAGCCGGCGGGAATCTGCTGCTTCCCTGATGAGCATTTTTGGTCCCGTAATAGATCCCGATGCTGTAACTGTGACTCGGGCTTCACCCCAGGCACGCTCGATCGTTGATGCCCTGCTAGAAGATGTATTCAGCGCTGCTTGCCTTTCTGCGCGGTCTTACGCTGGGGCGCACTCCGAGACGCTTTTCCACGTTTCACCAAAGTTTGGCGCTGCGGCAAAGTCTCGCCTCACTAAACGTGAGAGTGTCCTTGTACGCCGCCGAAGAAGCTACGTAGATCTTGCTGATCGACCCCAGTCACTCAAGGCCTCGCGCAAAGTACAGCCACCCAAAGTGCCTCCTATACTTGCATTGGATTGCATTACGAGTGTTGAACAAGTTGGGATAGTGCCACTAGTGCCCAGCCCGGATGGTTTGTTCGATTCCCCGACAGTCGTTTCCCAATGCTCGTCGGCCACCGGCTCACGTGAGGGATCAAGCGCAGCCAGCCCCCTGGCGATCACACTTGAGCTACCATCTTCGCTCCCCGACACCTGCTCGCCATCGGGCTCTGACCCCAAATCTTTGGGGACTAAATCAGAGGACCTACTCTCTGTCCGCGAGGTGCCCCCAAAACGCTCCCGATCTTTGGTCGACAACTTCCGCGGTTTTATTCTTCCTCATTCCGCACCTCCGATACGCACACTCTCTGTCACTCGCCTCTCTGTATTACCCACTCCTACTTCATCACCTACGTCTACACCGCCATCCCCATCCCAGCGTCGTCTCTCATGGCGGGAATCTATTCGCCGTCGTTCGCGCAGTTCTCCTTTCGTCTCTGCAGACATCTTGGATCCCGGCCATCACGTCGAACATGTACAGGCGGAAACAGCATCACCTGGTCTGTTCTATCTCTGGAACGTCGAAGAACCGGCAGCAGAGGGCTCCGGTTCGCCCTCGCAATCAACGCCGCCACCGACTCCCCGGCGATCGTTCCTGGGTAGTTCAAGTTCCGCACCTCGAGGGTCTCCGACGATACCGCGCAACATGCTCCGCTCTATTTTTGCATCTTTCTCGCGTTCTCCTTCTTCCGCGAGCGTAAGGCCAGATCTATAAATGTGTTATATGTTTCTTCTCCACACTTTGCGCCGTGCGCCCAAACAACGAAGTACATGTTCCCTTTCTGGTACGGCTTCGGAACTCTCTGTCATTGCCATTCATTCTTCTAGAAGCCTTTTCATGACCGGGTATCGTTACGCACCGTACTCGCTTCCATATTCATTCCATCATTCCATCATCAATCACTGGCTTTCTTCATTTTCAACATGCCACGCCCTCACGGTCTGTAAGATAGAACGATATACCCTGTACATTAAACCCTAGTGGGATTTACCTTCATCAGCAGCACTCCTTTTTTTCTTCTTTCAAGGCACAAAACGTGGGATTCACTCACTCAGATGTTAAACACCATCCACAGTATATTCAGGTAACATATCTACTATTTAGATGACGTGCATGTGTATATAATAGCTATGTTCATGATAACAACAATTTTACAATGCATTCAATGTCTCTGTCAGAAGTAAACAGCGTCCGTCGTTCAAGAGATCAGGCCATGTCGGCGTAAAAGTGCGGCCCACCTGTCACACGAATTCGTTAGAAGCACCGTGGTAGGACGGCGCAAACGACCACGAAAGGAAACAGGCGGGACGTACTCTTCTTTCTCTGATTCAACTTCTGCCAATCGCCGCTTAAGTTGTCTGAGAAAGGAATGAGTGTACATCCTGTTGCGCCTCCGGGTCATCGTGGGAACGTACGAGTTCTCTTTCGAGAGTGCATTACGGCTCTCTTTGCATTGACGCAGGTCCCGTGTCATTGCAGCCCAGGCATCCGTGTCAGGAAGGTGTGCATCATTGAACATACCATCAAGCTCTTCATTAAATGCCTACGATCAGACGTCAGAAAATCATCTCAAATGCCGCTACCGCGCTTCGTGTCAAATTAGAGGAACAGGCTTGCTCGCTCACCTCATACATGATCTCATTCTCGGCTGTGGCGTCTGCCAGAAGGCTTTTTACCAGCTCACACTGGCGCTTGGTGCTCTGGAGCTCCACACGAGACTTTTCAAGAAGGCCAGCTTTCTGTGACAGAAAATTGGCGCTTTGATTCGGACGATATTACAATGAAACTAACCTCCTTTAGGTCTGCTGCCAGCAGGCCAATATTAATGGATAGAGCTTCCTGGTTCGATGCAGCGCGAACAAGGCTTTTGTCAGCCTCCGAAACCGCATCTTCGATGGACTTCAAGAACTCTATAGTTCGGCCCACATCACTACCAGCTATAGCAGCCTCCCTTTGGCCTCTATACTGGGACCATGGGGGTGCCGCTTCTCCACTGCGCTTGCTAATGAGCTGCCGCATCTCTTCCATGCGTTCTTGCGCCGCCTTGTTCTATCAAGGCATGACTCAGCATGGAAGCGCAACATCAATATGAACTTCAATACCATTGCAGCGCTATTCCTTTGTGGGGTATTATTCGATGCCCCAACCCTGTGGAGTTTCGGCACATTATCGTCACCATCAGAGACTTGTGTCCACGCTGCTGCTCCTTGTTCACTGTCCAGCTTGATGCGTTTCACGGCTCTTCTGGACGTATCAAGCTAAAATACTGTCAATGACGCAAGAATGACTTAGAAGGAGATCCTACCTCGTCCTTGATCGACTCAACGAGCGTAAGTAATTTCGGAAGGTCAACATCTTCCTGGGAACCCGAGGATGCTGTTGCCTTCTTCTGGCGCACGATAGGCGATACTCGTCGCGGTGATACAATTCGCCCTCTTATATTTGGTGGTGTCCTATGTTGCGCCTTGCGACTAGGAGACGAATCTCCGTTAGAATTACGCAACGAATGTTTCTTCTTGATTGACAAGGGTTCGATGGTACCTGGCGTTTTTTGGACGCCATGAGGAAATATTCTCGGGGCCGCCTCAGTGTTTCCTGTCGGTTCGAATGGTTGCCTTCGGCTTCGGGGTAGAGGCGACACAGACTTGGGGGGCGTGGCTAGCGGGCGGTTCAAATTATGTAAAGTGGTCTCCAGTGCCGAGTTGAGGCTTTCGAAATCTGGATCTGGGCTGGCTATTGGACTAGGCGGCAGAGGTGAAGGGCTGCGTGGACCGCGTGGACGGCTACCTGAAGCATTCCGTGATCGATTTTCGGGATGTTCATTTACTTCTGTGAGTGGGGTGGGCAAATACAGATTTGTTGGTGTCGTTGAACGTTGGCTGAGGCCACTCCCTGAGGCTCGAGACGACGGCCGCAACGGCTCAGGTGGATTATCTATGGGCATATTCAGTATATGCAAGATTGCCAAATAGGTAACAACCTTCATATATTGTGTCTTCGACTCTGTCCCATGGATTTGGAAGTTCCGCTGGCCCTTTCGAGCGTTGATTTTGACTATTGTGTCTCGCGAGCTCCAGGCGCATCGTAAGATCCCACTCTGACTCATCCATATCACGTTTCGCTGGAACCATTTCACAGGCCTCATAGACATCATCGACTGCTGGGCTTTGCTCTCTCGAAAACGAACTTGATATAGATCCCGATCGCGACCTCTGGCGCTTGGGAGATATATCTGGCTCGCTTCCCGATCCCTTCGGGGATTTACTTCGACTGAGCAATCGACGCGTTCTCGACTTTGGTCTTGATAATTGGGTACCGTCGAGTGTCTCATCGTCCATACTAGAGATGCTAGTAGCTGCGGTAAGCGTTGAACTAGAGCGCTGTGAGAAGCGCGTAAAGCTCCCGTCTGAACTACTTTGCGCAGAAACGGACGAGCGTGAAGTGGACGATTTGGATCGTCGTGAGCCATTGATAGATCCACCGAAGATGTCGCCACGACCTGTTCCGGGGAAAGCATTGAAGAGGTTGCGCGAAATGGCGTCCAGTCCGAATATTGCTGCACGAGAACGACTGATAGTTGTCGGTGTTGAGGGAACAGAATTTTTTCCCGTCCGGAACTTGAATAGGCCATACTGGTGAACTATAACACGGTCATGGTTACAGGCGATGTTCTGAGCCAGTAATACTCACTCGTTTGAACCACGCGGTCAGAGACCCTACCAGTCTGTACAATGTCCTCCTCAGTTTCGTCATTGGGATCACTAGACATGACCTTATAGCGGGCCAGTGCTCCGGCTATGGGTTGAACCCGAATTGACACAAATGGCGGGCCATTAACGCCAAATGGTAGAGGATCTGAGGTACCGAGTTCGTCAATGTGCACCACCACCTTCGTCTGCGATAACTCAATCAGTGGAGTTCATCGATACAAAGGGACTACTACCTTCCGTGGTTCCTGTAGGAATGCCGTCCTCTGATAGACATTGAAATATGTCCGAGCGTACGTGGTGCGACCACCTCGAGATTCGACCACTCTTTCCTCAGAGCACAAAACCACCGATTTACCCGACCGCGTGCGAATGTTTGCCTGGGAAAGCCAGAGGTTGTCCAGAAAACGCGCTTTCTCGGCTTCTGTACGCTGTGGGTTAAAGTTCGGAGGGTGGGGAGGGGACACCAAAGACAAAGGTCTAAATGGGCGTCCCGACCATCTATCAGTCTGGTCCTGTGGGGGTTTCTCGAGGTAGAGGTGGAAATCTTTGGGAGGTCAGAAGGCAGGCTCTATGATGAAGGGAGGGACACACCAGCACCGCCCACATCAGTGGCTACCACGTCCGTGAGGTCAACGACCCCCTTGCAACTCATCCCGCTCTTCTTGAGGCCTGATGGTACACCACTCCCCTTCGCAATCTTGTCCAGTTGATCGAGCCCAGTCAAAACTTGTCCGCTCTTCTCACCGTTCCCAGGCCGCTTGACAATCATAAGCTTATCGTCAAACAGAAATAATGTACAATGCAAAGGTTCAAGGGCAGAAGCGCCACTGCCCGATGGCGCTGAAGGAAGTCCCTCGATGAATGTATCTTCCACGTCGACGTAGTCCACCAGACGCCGCGAATTTGAGATCAAACCGGGCGGAAAACCATCGATAGTTGTGCGCAAGCAGAACATGACGCTGGCCCGCTTGGTCTCTTCATCGATCTCTGCTTGTGCAATCTTGCTCGCAATCTCTACAGCCTCAGCCAACTTCGCACGCTGCGGATCTCCGGGGGGCAAACGTTTGATCATGGTGTGGAGCATCAGGGTATAACGCGGTATCCGTTGGACAGGATCCATTAGAAGTTCGCGTAGTCCGATGCGGTTCATGGTTTCGGCAGAGGAATACTTGATTCGCTACAGGGGAGTGAGCATATCAAAAGTAGAACTCCAGAGCATCCTCACATCAACGAAAGCCGCGAACCCTGACGATCTCCTGGACATTTCACGTTCGAAGATGGCCTGGGCCTCTTCTCGCTTGACGTAGTATTGCTTGTATTGTTCGAAGCCATGAAGGTCCTTGAAGTGGCGCAGGACAACGTCTCCAATAAATCCTACAGTCCGTGGGCCTTCAGGAGATACCATCTTCTCCAGATCAGCCAGTAGTGCCTCGTTCACGGGAAGTAGGTTATCGACGTTGCCGAATAATGTGTTCGCATCATATAAGGAAATGATGGCTGTATCCTTGCTGCGAGCAAATGTGCGCAGAGGATCCGCATAATCGTGTTTGAGAGTGCGAAGGCGCTTGACATAAGAACGCTCGGTAGCCACGAATTCGTTGAGAATATCCTCGATTGCAGAGGGGTTGGTCATCGTTTTCCTGCGGGTGATGGCATTCTAATCAAGCCGTAGTCGTCAGTTTGTGCCACCAAACAGGTCCCATGTATAAGGCAGTGGATATATAGAACGCGCGACTCACAGCATTGTCAACATCAGTTTCCAAGGACCTGGACTGCACCGAATCAATGTCGGATTGTGAACCAAGTGGCTCTCCCAAAGACGCAACGAGTTCTTGAACATCTATGTGAAATGTCAATATCAAATACCCCTACATGTTGCAGGTTTGACGAGCCTTCGCTTATTGCATTCCCCCCTTCACTTTCTACGACCACCCCACAGAAGAAAGCGCGTCTTGTAACCGGAGGCCCCTTTGAAGAAGAACTAGATTGATCCCAGCCATCACCCGAGGCCAGAGGGACTGCCTTCCTGGGAGAAGTACTCAAAATCATGGAGTCGAAGTCGGGGTAGACGAGTCCAACGTCGGTCCTGTTGACATCTGTTTTGTCGACTTCGCGCTTTCCGTACCGCATCACGTGTCCGCGTTATCGTCACGTGCTCATCTGCTAGTCGTACTCTTTTATGTTCTCTCTTAACCATCAACTGCTCCAGCCGCCTTCTCTTCTCGGTCACACCAGACCGCGAATATGCAATGTGTTCCCCTTCAGCGTCCATGTCCGATTCGTCTTCCCCCACTCCATTAGATGTTGTATCGTGCTCCTGAGAATTGGCGCTACAAACGTATTGCCGCAATAAGCACACCGAATATACCTGTCAACCGCCACTGCAACGAACCTGGCCTCGCTATCACCATCGTCGATAAAATTTTCCCATAGTTTCTCCTCTTCCTCCTCCTCGCTTGTGTCAGGTCCCAACAGCCCTTCTATTGCCGCAAACTGTCCGGCGATCTCGAGCAACTGGTCCCATTGCTGCGTCGCTGTAAACCCGACATATACAAAGTCTTCGATATTGCTTGGCCTTCGACACTGTGGGCAGCTAATGTCCTCTCCGCCGTTACTCATTTTGGATAGGCAGTTATTGCAGAAAATATGCTGGCATGGTAGGCTTGTATGCGCTGGTCACTCGGAGAATGGGGGGTACGAACGGGTGATACTAACCTGGAACACTTATTTAACTCCAGCGCCTCTGCGCATATCGGACATTCTTCTTCCTCATCCAGCGACGGGCTTAAAATCACTCGGTGAAAATGCCGCAGTAGCTGAACGTGGTTGACATGTTGATAAGTGATACGGTGTGGGACCTGGTAGAATCACCTTCTTCATTTTGTGCTCAAGATCGGGCACACCATGTAGCTGTTCGTCTTGTAGTTCCTCAGCCTCCTTATGGGCTTCTTTCAGTCGAAGCTGCGCAATTCAAAAGGAAAACATGACCTTCGTTGAGACAAGCTCAGATGTTACTTGCCTGTCTTAATTTCTTGCGGTCCAGAGTACGAGCCTGATGCCAAGTAGGGTAAGCACAAATCCTATTGTCGAAGTAAATCTCGCTACCTTCTTCAACCGACGAACTTCGATCTCTAACTCCTTCACCTTGACGTGCAGCAAGGGGTTGCCCTTTTTCCCTGACTTGACTTGAATGGGCACGTCTTCTTCGTTGTGTAAGCGATTTATCTCTTGTTCAAGTCGCCGATTCTTCCGAAGTAGGACCTCCTGAGTCTTCTTGAGATTCTGAATTCCACGTTGCAGGCCGAAAGATGGCCCTGAAAAGTGTTCTGATCCCTCAGTCCCACTAAGAATCATGCTCTACTCACCTGCAAGTCGTCGTTTAGCTCGCCCACGTCCGACAACCGCGAGCTTGGCTCTTCCTCCGATCCACCTAAAGTTGCATCAACCCTCCTCGATGACGATGCCTTTTTGCCCTTGTTAGCGCTCCGAGTCATCGGCATAGTGAGTACTGAACAGTGCCGTGAGTGGAGCGAGTCAAAATTAGCGTTTGTGGTTGGCTCTACAGCATGCCGTGGGTAAAACGGTACTACCAGGGGACACATGCACTTTCTTTCTGAACTCCCATCCATTCAATCTGGCGATAGTAAATGTCGAATATTAATATCACCTTCCTGGGTACAGCCTCAGCCCAACCTTCCCGCACAAGGAATCACTCAGCGCTCGCCCTGCGGCTCAACGGAGACGTCTGGTTATTTGATTGTGGGGAAGGCACACAGCATCAGATACAGAAGAGCTCGGTTAAGATGGGAAGAGTCTCCAAGGTTTTTATAACGCATACCCACGGTACGTTGCTGGAAATTTGGGTTCCATCAGCGTTCAGGATTGATGATTGTCCCTGAACTTCAGGAGATCACATATTCGGGCTACTCCCGCTCCTTGCGAGTCGCCTCAATGGGGCGGGGGGGATGGTTGATGAAAGCTCGGACCCAAGGGCGTCGGGGGTCCTCGACTCGGAGGTGAGTCACCTTTGAGTCATGGCAGAGGTGGGGCGGCGGGTTTCAGCCATCCTGCAGCCTTTGGAGATATACGGGCCATCAGGCACAAGGGCATATGTGCGCACTGGACTGCTCTACACGCACACCCTCCTCAGCAGCTCTTACGTCGTACACGAGCTATGGTCCCCAAACGATCAGCCTGATCCGCTCCTCGCATCGCTACCCCGTCCTACTGCCGAGCTTCCTGGACGTGACATCCAGCGGATTGACGGTACTTGGCCGGAGATCCACAAGGACGCCACCTTTTCCGTGTCGGCTGCCCCAATCTTGCACTCCGTCCCTTGCGTTGGCTACGTGATCACGGAAGCAGCCATACCAGGGAAGATTGATCCGAAGCAGTACATCCCTCACTTGAAACGCACAGGCACACCCATGTCGGCCATGCGCCAACTGCAACAAGGAGAGTCCGTCGTGCTCTCGGACGGTACGATACTTCAAGGACCCCCAAAACGCACTGGCCGAAAACTTGTGGTTCTCGGAGATACGTATGATCCAAGCCCTATTACGGAGCTGGCCATGCACGCAGACGTATTGATACACGAAGCGACAAACGCACACTTACCGGGAATTGACCCGGAGACAAAACCCAACGATACGTATCCTATCGTCGAGGAGCGTTCAAAGTCGCGTGGGCATTCAACACCCCAGATGGCGGGGCTTTTTGCAGCACGCGTCAACGCTCGCAAACTTGTTCTAAACCATTTCTCGTCGAGATACGCAGGGGATTATGATCCCGCCACACAGCACGGAGACCAACGGCCAGCAGCGAAGGAGACGATGGAGGCAATACGAGCGCTCGCGCAGTCGCATTTCAGCGGTCCGGTCATTTGTGCTAGAGACTTTATGACATTTGATGTGCAATACAGCCACGGTGTTCAGTGAGGGACACTCGACGCCAATAAATTGTGGACATTAAAGTGACTAATCGTCGGGAGGGTCGGAGAGCTCACTACTTTCGTCGCTTGCCTCACCTTCTTCGAGCTCTTCCCTGCGTAGCTTCTTCTTCCCTCGCAACGGTTCGCGTTCCTCTGCTAGCTCACCCATCTCGATGTCATCGTCCGAGTTTGAAGGAAGATCATTAATGACTATAGAAGGTGGCGCCGAGCCTGTCGGATTGAAATGTAGTGGAGTAAGACGTTGGACGACGGGTGCAGAGTTTCGAGACAGGGGGTTGGTGCGCGCCCTGGGATTCAGAGCTGTGGAGAGGGGGACATCGTCCGAGGACTGACCATCTTCTTGACGCTTTTCGCCCTCTTCAGTTTCGCCCTCCTCAGCTTCCTCGCCCTCCTCCCTATCACTTTCTCCGTTGACTGCTACGACGGCTGGTGACGATCTTGATGCGTCTGCCTCGCTGGTAGCCGCATCTGGGTCTGGTGTGCCTGGATGAGATGGTTCTGCTTCGGTGTCTTTTGTCATGAGTCGTAATGAGCCAAGATCGGTTATGATGGACACGAGAGATGCCCTCTGCGTCTGTAAATGACGGCTCTGGGCTTCCTGGTCTGCCCGAATAGCAGCCATGTCATTCTCCAGGAGTTGTATCGAACTAGGGAGGGTGTCAACACGAAAAGGACACAATAAGCCCAAAGGTCGCACCGTTCCAGCTCGGAGCGACTAGGAAGAGTGTTGATCTTGTCAGCGAAGCTATCGTACTCGATTTTTCTCTTCCTTTCCACCTGGGCATGTTCCAAAAAGGTTTTGAGCTGTTCGATCTGGCCCTTAAGCGAACCATGTTCATCCTCTGCAAAACAGGACCGTCGGAATAAGCAAGTCGACCGGTGGAAACAGCACTGTGCACGCACCTATTCGCTGTTTCTCGCGGTAGTACTCCTCAACCTGTCGCGCCTCGGCCTCACAAACCATCACAGCTTTCTTCAGCTGAAGGCTGAAGGAGGACAGCTCTACCAAGAAAGCTTCTCGAGCATCCTCGACTGCTGTGGTGCTCGACTGGTCAGAGCCCTGTGAGTCGACCTGTGAATAGGCAACGGTGGCGTAGTTGCTAAACTTTTTCACGACACGGCGTAGGGCGCGTTCATCATTCGTGATGCGGGAATGAATGATGGCATCTAGCAGGGATTGGAAAGGTTAAGGATAGAACAGCTGGAGAGACGGACCTTCGTCGTCTGGGGGGAGAGGGGGGATATTTGATACCATGGCGGCGAAGAACGGACGGCACGTGCGACCAGCCCGCACCCTCAAATACCGTAAAGTTGTCCACACCCCCTTTTCCCTCCAGGCCCCGCTCTCATGTCCACCCAACCCCTCCTTCAGCGCACTGCAAATAAACGCATTGCCCTCCCCGTCCGCGTGGAGCCCAAGGTCGCCTTTGCCAACGAGCGCACATTCCTCTCATGGCTTCATTTCACTGTCATCCTCGGTGGTCTCGCTGTCGGACTGCTCAACTTTGGTGATAAGGCAAGTACCCTTATCACGATGATTCTGACCGACGTGCTAACTGTATGATCAGGTAGGCAAGATTAGTGCCGCAATGTTCTCTGTCGTCGGTCCGTGCACCTTCACGCCTGCTGGCGGAACCAAGATTAACAGCAGAAACAGCCATCGGAATCATGAGTTATGCGTTGTACACCTACCACTGGCGGGCAAACTCGATCCGCAAAGGCGGTAGGGGACCATATGACGACCGGCTGGGCCCTGTGAGTACCTTACGCCACTTCTTGCCTGCCAAGTGAATATTCAAACGGCCTGTTCTAGACACTCCTTTGCGCCGCGCTCCTGGGTTTGTCTTGCTCTGTTGCCTTCTCTGGATTCGTTCTGATCCTTCCTCAGTCTCCGTTATCGTCAACTTTATCCTCCGGTTTACAGATGGGAAGTAGCCCGGTGGGGCTGGTGCTGAGCATCACAACCTGGGTCGATGGCAAATTGTATTCGTAATTATTGCGTATCCAGGAACTTTGGTTCTCGGCATTCACTTTGGCTGTCAGTAATAAATATTTTTCTGCTCCAGCTCCATATGCCGTAAGTACGGGACCTCTATGACGTGAGCGTCGCCGATATCAAGTGCCATCTGAGGCAGAGAAATCGTCATTCGCGCACAGGTAACGCCACACATATCTAGTGGGGCAAGAATAATTTTGAGCTGTGCTGCCAGATATCAGCATTCGCTGGTGAAGGATTAGATATGAGGTAAAGGTACAGTATGATGGACGCGAACTGTCAACATCACCCCTTCGCGTGTCCTCAGCCCTGCAGCATCTCACGCCGCACGTATCTCTCATTTGAAGAACGGTAAATGCTACGGTTTATACCACTAGGCTTGGCGCGGCCTGATAACCTGTACATGTACATGTCTGGTACAGTGGCATCATATTCCCTCTCTCTCTCTTTGATCTAGCTAAGTAACAACGGTTAAAATATCGAAGGATAGGGCCGTGGCTGGCACGCATAGGGAATGCGGAACAAGCGCGGTACTTTCTCTCGCAAGTTTCTGCGTGGCTTGTGAGTTGAGCATCCGTTTCAAGGCATTATCGTCGGTCCGCAACACTCCTCCAGGCGTGTACAAGTCTCCGAATCAAGTACCTAGCCCGTCCGCGATTAAAGGGTCTGTGATGGTAGAAACCTGGGCCACCAGTCGCGCGATCTTCCTGCTAAGATGTCAACGCCAGGCCTGAGCATGGCACTTGCATAGAGAGCGGCCCAATTGTACGCGACCGCGCACGGTTTTGTTATGAAGACCCTTTGACACTGACACCTGGCGCGGGCTGCCAATGATGGTCTGCGTACAGAAGAGGTAGTCTCAAAAAGTGGATATAGCATCAACGCATCAACGTGATGTGATTCGGTGAGGTCCAAGGGTTGGCGGAAAGGCTCGGGAAGGCTGAGTCGGATGTTTGCCTTCAACGCTTGCACTGCAGGCATCAGTAAGATGCATTGGTATCCGGTGTGATGACAGAATAGACACACCATCTATTCTGTAAGCGCACGAATGCGTGCGATACATTCGACCTAGTGGCGATCTGGACATCCATGAAGTGCAATGGGTACCGACGCATTGCGATCTGGGTCGACCTTTCTGTGTAGCATGGCTCGTACCTTATCATTACAGTAAGGTAAACCGGGGTCGTCCTCAACGATCCACTCACATCCGCGAATACGTCGGTGGATACTAGTGGATATCACGTCGCCACATTGACCTCGATGACAGCTCAGCTCAGGAAGCTTGAGGGAAGGAGATGAACAAAGTCAACGAGTACGATGGAACTCGGATGGAGCACCTGGGAACAGCTCTGGGAACTTGAGGATGGCTTTCAATTATTCTGGCGGTGATTTTGGCGGTGATTTCTATAAGTTCCGATTTACAGTACTGTACAGTACCGACCCTACCTACACAATGATAAGCTGGAATGCTAGCTGTCTCCCACCCAGTCCCCAGTGGCAGCCGTCTCCCTGGTGCTTAGCATCGCATCCCCTTTTACAACATTGTTCGAATAGTGCACAAGCAAATACAGTACATCGACCTGACTAGTGTTCAGAATGACTTGGTCACTTGGTGCCAACCCACTGCATGCGTATCGGCTCGTTCACCGGCTCACCTCTCATTTTCGTCGCCTTCGGTGACTATCATTATACTCGTGCCCATTGTACTTTTTGTACTGGCGTGCTTCGCACTGATAATTTTTCCTTGCCTTGACCACAGGCGCCTGTATCTCAGCCCCACATCCAACATATGGTGAATCCATGGCACACCGTCACGCAGACAGTGCAAATTCGTCTGGTTTTTGGAACTCTGAGATAGAAACGGCATCCGCGTCGCCTCAAGGATGACTTGTTGAAGAGTATCGTCCAAAGAAACATCGACGAGGACCACGAGGCGCTCGCCTGGCTGTTAGTTGGTCGACAAAAGCAAGCCTCCAAAGTTCGTGGTCAGTATGCCAGGAAATACAATCGCTGAACTCATGTCACCTCTCAGACCGTCCTCCATGATCCCCTCCTCACTCTCCTACGAAGTTGTGCAGTAGACTCACGCGCAATGGCGTGACGAGGATATGCGCAAACGCTGCATTTTGGTATGTTTAGCCGTTTTCCACTCTATCTTTTATCGATGGAGTATCGCTATCTGAGGTGTGGATTTTGCTGAGTGGCCTGCGGGTCAACATAGCACAAATTAGTCTACGAAGGTACGTAAAGATAAACCAGAATGCTCTCCGCAATCGCCGATTTGCAGATCGCTTTTAAGACGGCTCTTGTACAGAGATTAATTTAGTCGTCGGCTACGCAGGCGGGTTACCACGAAACATTATTCAATTCTGATGATATTTCCACCTTGGGCGGTACAGTATGAATATATATATTTTCTTTTTGTTTCCGCTGTCCTTTCACATCAGGGTGATGACCTTCCAACTCGACTGAGCATACAGTAATGCTAATTTCACCGAAACGCTCGCGATTCTTATGCAAGAACCTGGACCTTCCTTTGACAAGGTTATTTCGACGACACCTTTCTGCCCTCATTGAAGTGTACAAATAACCCCGAGGGCAATAGCGCAGTAGTCGACCATTTGCATTTGAGATTTCCCCCCGGCACCCGCACCCGCATCTGCACTTGCACCAAGTACTTCGAGTCGCACTGCACTTGGATCCGTACCCGCATCACAACCGGACTTGGACCCTAGACACTTACACTCAAGCAATGACCCAAGCACTGAACCCGAAAAACGTGAGCCAAGGGGCGTCGCAGAACCGTTCTTGTGCTTAAATGAAAACAACAACACAATTACGATGCAAATTTGTCTTGTTTCATCGAAAGGGCTTTGAGCCAGACGTGTTGAATAAGTTGACATAGATTCCCCGTGATCTTCCTCATTCTCCTGGGGGAGTTAACTAGCATCTTCTGTGAGACGGGTCAGTTTGTTAATTGCGACCTCACCTTTTCATCGTTTCAACCACGTAATAAATTCACCTGATATGTTGTCAAGCTGACACTTGTTGGTAGCCGAATCTCACTGGTTCGGCTCGTCAGTGGGCGGGAATCTATGTCTGCTAGGTAGAGGTCATGAGTGGATGTCATTCGTGTCTCATTAAATGGGCTGAGGCCGAGATTAGTCGAGTAAATCGTACACTGTATTGCGAGAATCAAGCTCGCCATCTTGACTGAGAGAGTCCGAGCGTGCCGGGAGTGTGTTGCACCCACGTGGCCGGTACGACAGTTTTATGACCGGCCATGGCACGTTTACTACAAGAATGTACCATCACCTCCAAAGGACTGCAAGTCCGGCTCGTCGAGAGAGGCTGGAGAACACAGAGGCTAGAAGCTTGCCTTGATAGACATCACAGCACTGGTCGCGTGGGGAAGCCACCTTTGTTCAACCGTCCATCGTCTTTGTTCCCATCATCACGACTGGCCACTCGGTTCGAAAATCTCTCCTGGACTTGCTTTCACACTGTTACTCTAACTGGCACTCGAACTCGGGGCCATAAACGGCCAACGACTACTCTGAAAGGGTGCATTGACGATGTGGGCCACATTATAGACACATTGGGTGCACGCCCGCCTGTGTTCTGGCTCGGCGCTCTGGCCTGGCTCTGGGGGCACGTGGGAAAACTCACGTGAAGAGGATGAATAAGGTTAAGGTTTTATTGTTTAATGGCCCGTGCGTGGGAAGTTTAAACGGGGAATGCAAGCGTGGGTTGGCCGAGCTCGGACGGCCGACGCCCGCTTCCTTCGCTCCATCATCGACCGGTGCGTTTCCCTCCTCGACTCGATCGCGCCTCCCTTCGGCTGAGCCTTCACTCTCGCTCCTGTTTTCTCGTATTCTATGCTTTAAGACCCCCCTCCCTCCTTCCTTCTACACATTTCACACATTTCACACCCACTCACCCCTCGGCCTCACAACAACCGCCCACCCTGGCTTCTCTCGTCTCGTCCCGCCCCCCATTTGTCCATCCCCAGCCTCCACGAAGAGCTCAAGACGAGGACTTCATAAACCGATCTCTCCTAGACTCTCTTGACGCTCAGGCTGACGCAGAGCCTCTCTCTTCTTCTGACTCAGAGGCTCCAAACGCCCCCTCCTTCGCTTCATCATTATCTGCTTCATCTGTGGGTTCGCCCCAGTATCAGCCTAACACAAATCAACTTCGTCCAGACTCTCCGCATACACATTTTGATTCATTCAGCCCTTCATCTATGTATAACAATATGCACTCCGAATTCCCTCCCCACTCGGACCTTGATCCACAGAAGCTTTCAAAGCTTGACAACCTGGTCCCTCCTGGCCCTTATCGTACTACCACTGCATTCAACGCATTTTCAAATGCACGTAGTCGACAAGCCTCCATCCCCGCCAATAATGCCCACACTTTTCGCGACACCTCGAATCTGTCTCAGAATTACCCTATAGATATTTACGCAGCTACCCAGTCCATGTCCTCCCCACCTCATCAAGCTGCTACCAGCACGTTCGACCACATGCTCCCCCGAAGTAGCTACGACTTCATTGGTGCACCTCAAGGTCCTCCGGGTCTTGTTGGCCAAAACAAGGCGATCTTCACCAATGTCGATCCGTTTGCTCAGCAACTTCATAAGCCGGCTGGTCTCTTCTCGCCTGGTGCCCAGCAACAACAGGCACAGGCACCGCCACCCCAGCAACAGCTTAATGGTCATCATGCGACGGCCCAGACAACATTTTTGAATGGTCTGCACCAGCAACAGATGCAATCCCAAACACCATATGGGCCACACTTGCCGGCTAGCGTTTCTGCACCCACTGTCTCTCAAGTAAATCATGCCAGCAATTCAACCCAGCCATCTTCCCAGGAGGAGATTTCTACCATTTTCGTCGTCGGCTTTCCTGAAGATATGCAGGTAGGCACAGCCTTTGTACCCCCTAGGGACTAATATCCTGATTAAGCTAATTGTGTTGTTCCTCTTTCTAGGAGCGGGAATTCCAGAACATGTTCACGTTCTCTCCTGGCTTTGAAGCGGCGACCCTCAAAATCCCTAATAAGGAACTCACCGCTTACGGCACAGGTTCGGCTAGTTCCGCAAATACCCTCCGTCCCGGTTATTCCTCCCATGGCGGTGCCAATGATCCTTACAACCTCGTCACTATCAATCAAGGTGGTGTCGTGGTTGACGGCGGTCGTGATGGCACAACGTCTTCTTGGCAACCTGCCGATGATGCCCATTTCCACCTGGTTTCAAACGGATCTGCTGGACCAGGTGGCGCCAATACCGGAATGTCGACGCGTAAGCAGATCATTGGATTCGCAAAGTTCCGGACTCGTGCAGAAGCGCTTGACGCGCGAGATACGTTGCAAGGTCGCCGCATCGACATCGAGAAGGGTGCTGTCCTCAAAGCTGAAATGGCTAAGAAGAATTTGCACACCAAGCGTGGGATTGGGCCCCTTCCTCCACAGCTGTCTACTATTATCGGCACAGGAGGTGGGACTGTCCCTCCAGAGGCTCTCGCGAGTATGCCTGGAATGAATGGACTGGCAAGTTTGTCGTCTCAAGCGGCTACGTCTGCGGGCGAAGCTCTCAGTGCCCGCGAGCGTGAGCTGGGTACCCTCGGTGCAATGGGTTTTGCTAGCATCAATGGACGTCGTGACATTCGGCTGGATGTCCATGAGGACGACTTTGCTTCTCGCAAAGCGAGCATCTCCTTTGGCAATGCCGCTGCCCGCGCTGCCCGGGACCGCCTTGAGGAAGAGGAACGCAAATGGAAGGAGAAGAGTGAGGCTGACAGGGAGCGCAATGCTCGCTTACGCTCGAGTGACTCCTACGCATTTGATGCCTTCCACTCCGTGCCATCCTCACAGCGTCCCACTGGCAATTCGTTATTGGCCGCAACCGCCGGTGAAGCTATCGGCCCCTTGCCATCGCGTGCAGTAGCTGTGCCGCCATGGGGTGCACCCGGCCGTGATCCAGTCAATTCAAGGAAGATGCCTGTACCTCTCTCCTCAACTCTTCCCCCGCGCCCATCATCCCCTCTTCATCCAGCGCAATCGTCCCCCCTTCCGCGAGATACGACGCCGTTCGCTTCCGGGTCAACGAGCGGTTCTTTCACGCCTTCGCATCAGAGCGCACCTACACACACATTGCTCCCGTCTCGCCCTCGTGCGTATTCACCTGCATCGGGGGCTGACACGGCCGTTCCGATCTCCAGCGGGTCCAGTGCCGCCGGTTCTCAAGGTAGTGTCGATGAGGAAGTTTTGCGATCTTTGGCCTCACTCGCAGTGAGCACCATGTCTGAAAACGTTTTAAGCGGGACGGGTTCGACGTCACCCCAGTTGCCGAGTCCTGTATCAGGCGCAAGCTCTGAGAGGAGCGGGCGGAATGGTGTAGTTGATCAGAATCCTCCTGTGAGCTTTCCTTATTTCAGTCGAGTTTGTCGATGAACCCTAACATTGATCTACAGATCAACACTCTTTATGTCGGGAATCTCCCAAGTTCACCACCTCCACCAGGTTACGGGCCGAACCACCTTGAAGACAGTTTGAGGAATCTTTTCTCCAACCAGCCTGGTTACCGCAAGCTATGCTTCCGACAGAAGAGTAACGGACCGATGTGCTTTGTGGAGGTTTGTCTATGTTCATTTATGAACGGAGCACTCGGAGGCTGATAATTCTGGTCACATAGTTTGTGGACGTTCAACATGCCACTAGAGCCCTGAATGAACTCTATGGTTCAACTCTTGGTGGCCTTGTTAAAGGTGGAGGTATTAGGATCAGCTACAGTAAAAACCCTCTCGGAGTCCGTACACCCACCAACACTGCTCCGCAACCGCCCACCGGTTCGATTGCTTCGGGTGCAGCGTTCCCGGTGGAGGCACTGCAGTTGGAAGCGAACCACCGTGATGTATCTGGTATCACGTCACCAACGTCCGGCATGCATTACGGATTTAGCGTCGCTTCGCCCCCACCTCCGCGGTTCGTTTCTCCTCCACCAGGCCCGGCGTCATTCAACCAAAGTATATATCCTCGTCAGGGCGGTTTTGGCTTAGGCCCGTCGTCCGCAGCATCTTTGTCTTCACCGTCGTCCTTCTCACCTTTCGGCATCTCACCCTCCCCACATCCCACCACTGGCAATAGTAGCAATCAATTTTCACCGATGATACCCGAGCAGACGAACCATACGAATTTTACTCTCAACCCCATCAACAGCAATAACAATGACGGCAATCTCATTTCTGACACCATTGAACAACAGCAACAGCCCATACATGCCATGTCGACACTCACACAACACAGTGCTTAGAGGTCGCAATGCGGCATATGTTTGTAGCAGTCTATATATATGAACATACATTTCCATCATTTTCTCGTCATTTTTTTCTCCTTGGTCTCTGTCCACGCACCAACATACGGACTGCTCGTTCGTATCTATTTATTTATTTCTCAGTGCTGCCGTCTAATTGTCTGTCAGTTCAACACACTTCGCTCCAATCCGTTCATTTCACTGCACCGTCATATCGTTTAACCGCTTCCCTCCCCTGCGATTCATCTTGGTATATACACCATACTTCGTAATCCATACTCGTACCCACATTGTGTCTGCACCAACTCCTTCCATGTGTCTTCGAACTTCTTGCATACCATGTTGCTCTTCCGTCTTACTAGTCTCCCCGTCGTCGGGTACAATTTTTGCACAGGCCCTGTATACTACCGATACTTGCGAAATCTACTTGACGCTTGCTGGATGCGAAATCACGAGTACGCGGGGTGTGCAGAGTAGAACAAATACAAGGATACATGTTGACACTATGTGCGAAGACAATCATCTACTTTAGAAAAAAGTATGCGCGAGATGTGCGGACAGAAACATTTAAAGCACGATTATGAACAACAGTTGTCGTCAACAAAGGGTGTCCCCCTCTAACCCGTGTCTCCGTCCTTAGCGCCCGATCCTGAGCGTGCCGCAGTGGGCAGCGTAGATGACGCCGCAGCCAAGCTGGCTGCACCAAATCGTAACCGAATGCGTTTTGGGTTTTCCTCCCCGCCTCCCGTCTTGGTCGAACGTTTCGATCTGCCGCCCACGAGCCGCTCGAGACCCATCTCTTCCTCATCTTCCTCGGTACGTCTGCGCTTCTCCGTGCGCAACGGCACAAATCCGCCGGCGCCAGTACCGATGCCCGTGCCAGCGGTGGTGGCGGTGGATATCGCAGAGGACGGTGTAGTTGTCGCTGAGATGATGGTGTTGGCGGCGGCGACGGCAGAAGCGGGCGGCTTGGACGAGACCAGAGATTCGAGGAGCGCATTTTCGGGATCCGAGGACTGGTCATCATCGTCGCCGTATTCGACCAGTGCACTGATGGGAGGTGTGCGCGGGAGGTGGATTGGCGTTGCGGGCACGGGTGCGCGCTGCGTGACGCCTCCGATGCCGCTGCGCAGTGGGATGCCGGGCGCACGCTGCCGCTTGCGCTTTTGCCCAAATTGAAAACGGGAGAGAGGGGGAGAGAGGAGAGTCGGTAGCGGGGGGGTTGGTGCTGGATGCGGGCCGGGTACGACACCTTCGTCATCGTCGTCATCGTCATCGCCGTTGAAGTAGGACTCCTCGTCGATGTCAACGCGGCGCATCTCCAGTGGTTGACTGGAGGAAAAATGATCAGGGATGCCATAGAACTGATAGTGGTGGGAAGACGTACTGTAGTGGAGGTTTCTCCTCGACCTCTAGCGGAGGGGGATGGATATTCATCTCATAACGACGAATGAATCCCCTAAAGCATTGGCCGCAGAAGCGGGTTTCCGATAGTTCCTTTATCCGGTCTTCATAGTTAAGCATAATATGAGCAATAACGTCCTTGATATTCTCCTGCAATGCGATGAGCATGTATGAAATATTGGAAAATAAAGGCGACACACTCGACGCATGAATTCAAAGAACTCTTGACATGACGAGTTTACTAGGGTATCGCGACGAGATTCCTTGACGGTCAACTCGACGATGGGTTTGAAGACCTCCAACTTGCTGAGATGAGTCAAAAAATTCCGATTGTTGTTTCTTAGGTGTATTCGGAAAAAACGGAGGGCAGCTACGAGGGTGATCAGAAGTTGAGCACGATGGAGCGATAAGAGGGGGACTGACCAAGACGGAGATGCTTGTCTTTACTAGATAAGAGGGTGGCAACGTGAGAGGATATATTGGAGGTGAGCGCGAAGAAATGGCTGCGGAAACTATGTTGCAAAGCGAAGGTGGATAACAAGTCGCATAAAGATAGATAAAGGTTCGTCTTCTCCCGCGCTAAGATAAGATCCGAATCTGAAAGAATGGTGACGTATTAACATCAAGATACTAGTATTTAAAAGGAGTGGCTTCTTACCGAGCGGGTGGTGTTTGTGATCCGGGATGTCAAAGATGGGTTTCAGGAGTGAATGCACGCTAATTTTGTAGAAATAGTCCAGGAATTTCTCTGTTCGGGCATCATCCTTTGGACGAGAAAAAGGCTTCGCTGGGGTTTGCTGCCTAGAGATTAATGGCACACATTACACGACGTGAAACATCACGCACGACCTCGTTCATCTCCTGCGGTGGCATCTCCAACATCAATTTTAATGAGTCTCCCACGACCGTTTGTACGGCTAGATCGCGACTCCGTACCATCAATCCGCATAATAAGCTGAGTAGAGATTCATCCCGGCTCTGGCGGATCTCGAAGCCGTCGCATTGTGTTACCACATATTCGCGAACGCCATTCACGTCATGGTCTAATAACGTGACGAGTACCTCGCCAGCTACCGCGATCATCTGCTGTCCAGGCTCCGTTCCTTCGGGTTGGCTGAGCGCCCATTGTACAGGCTGAACGATCCCGCGGTCAACAAGTGTCTTGAAGAGCCCCATGCGTGTCGGTAATTGGACGTTCTTGCCCATTATGCAAAGTTGCTGGATAAGGATAATAACTTCACGACGACGACGATCTTCGTCAATGCCATTTGGCAGCCCCTCGGAGTTCATATCAGCATCAATGCCCGTCCTACTCTTCACAACCCCGTTGAGGGAAATGGATGGACCAGGGTTTGGGCCAGGAAACAAGTCAACGATATCCTGCAGAAACTGAACGTCGTTCTGCACGTGGGTAATGATATCGATTTGATTGAAGATGATGCATGAATTGAGGACGTTAAATGTTGAATCATCCAGGGCCCGCGCGAGGACAACGTCCTTGAGGAAGAGGAGGCGGTACGTATGATGAATCTTTCTTTGAATGACGGGATCGCGAATAGAGATGGGTTGGTGAAAACGAGTCGTGTCGCGAAGGAAGTCTCGATAGTTGGCTTTGTGAGCAGGGAATTCTGGGTCATCTATGGCAAGCTCGTGAAAGGACACGACAAAGTAATGAATGGAACGTACATTCAAGCATCCCCAGCACACCATAGAAATGGTCATCATCTAGGATGTGCTCGTACATGCTGTGATCGCTCATCAAGACTACGTAATAAATTTTAGCCTCCCATAAGCGGTGGAAATCAAGACTCACGTATTGTCTGCATTAACGAGCAAAGTGAATGGAGATTTTCCAGGTTTTCCAGATCCTCTGCCTGATGCATAACGTCAATCATGGCTTTTATATAATCCTACCGCAATCTGTGAGCTGTAGAATATGTATGGGGAAGGAATCACGAACTGCTCGCTGGATGTACTCGCATATCTTGTCCTTGATGGCTTGGGTCCGAGACAGGGCGCGGATAGCCCTGTCTATTTCCATAATAATCCCTAAAGCTGGTTGGGGTAGATGGCCAGAACGAATGATGCTCGCAGTAGTAATCGATGGTTCAGGTCCTACCAGCGGAGAGGATGATCCAGCTTGATGATCTTTGAGTAGACCGGATCTTTAAAACACTGTACAAGCCCAAAACCGAGCACGCACGCACCACCGCTATTCGCACGCAAATTCTGCACCTCAAGTATGAAATTCCACAGTTCCAAGCAACCCTCGGGATCTTGAAAGCTGAGCGCATAGTCGACACCATCCGGCTCTGTCCAGACAATGAGGGTATCTAAATGGGAATTTGGTGATTACAACGCTAAATAAATGGGATGAGAGGACGAGTTTACGGACCCTGTTGGCGCTGATACACGTCACTAGAGCGTATTGTCGTCTTGAGGATGATCTCCGACATATTTGCCTCCGCTTTTGCGACGAGGGCTGCCTCGCCATCCTCGTATTGACCAAAACAAAGTGCAGTGCCTTGGTCAACCCAACGCGAGTTGATAAGTTCATACACCTTAGGAGCGAGAGAGTACGTCAGAGAGATCCGGAGTACATGGGATGGCCTAACATAACGCTGCATATGCCACCTGGGTATAGAGACGTACCTTTACGCGTTTGAGCTCGTGGTTTTCATGCTCGGGAAACCACTGCTGACCATCGTCTCCATTATCCATGACCATAACGCCTTCTCTTCCCTGCACGTCCACGCTCTCGTGACCACCATCGTCCGGCGAGTCATCCTGACTTTCCCCCTCGATTATCATAAACGCATGTTCGCCTACGTCCGAGGGAAGGGTGTCAACGCGAGAATCGAGCACTGCTGATGTCGTGTCTGTCGGTGCATTGGTATGAACATGTGTGGAGGGGGTGGAATGGAGCGCGTGAAGTTCGGAATGCGGATCGACTTGAGGTGTGCCTGACGACGAAGGTGAAAGAGAGCGAGATGTGGAGGGAGAGGAAGCTGCAGAGATTGAGGCAGCATCCGCACTGCTCATGACCGGAGGAAAGGCGGCAGAAGAGCAGGCAATGTAAAGAGTTGCCAAGAGGGGGTATGCAGCAAGTGAGATGAGCGAGACGAGAGCGTGCCCTTTCCGGCAGCGGACAGCCCAACAACACGCAAGGCGCACACGCGCATACAAGCACCCCATAAAATATTTTTGGAAATTAATTCCCGGTCCGCTCATTCTCTCCTCTTCCGCTTCCGCTTCCTTCCCTCCTTCTCTTCTCCCCCCACTCGCCGTTTCGTACCTTTCCACATCTCTTCACTCCACCCCCCCTTCTCCGCCATCTCCTCGACTACGTCCCATGCTCCTGGCTCGACTCGTTGTACACTTAGACGTCCGCGATGGACTAAATCCATGTCTGTATGACAATAACTGCAGCCAGCTTCCAGCCTGTTAGGACACATGGAATTACCTTTGATTGCGCTTATGCCCTCCTCTCCAATGTACTCAATACCAGCTGACTGCGTCACACGGCCTGCTGCGATCTCGCGCAAGAGCGGGTAGGGCACAAAATATGTGGCGCGTGATATGAACTTGACGTCGACCATGAACCACTTGGGGTTAGTTTCATCGGATTTCTGACTAGCGTCAAGTCGAAGCCAGAGGAGAGAAATGACCGTGGCGCACGGGATCGTAATAAGGGTGTTTGCTGTTCTCCAGAATTCAAACAAGGGTAGTCTCTAGCAATGAACAACGACGTACGAATCCCACGCGGTATCTGCGAGGATTGGAGAGTGGTCCTTCGAGACAGAGGAGAGATACTCACAATCAGGATATGCCTCCTTTGTGACCTCAGCGAAGCCGGCGATACCTGCTCAGAAGATATTCGAGACCATGCGTCCCTGTACCAACGTCGATGCGCGTACCTGGGATATTGCAACTCGAGTGATAAAACAAAACCTGAAGCAAGTTGACGTTTTCAGGACAATTCACGAGTAGCAAACGAACCTTATCCCCCACTTGCATTTCCTTCATGAGATTTCTTGCTTCTGGGTTCCGAACCCCTTCCCATGGGGTTGTTCCGGCTGCTTCAAAGTCATCCACGCTGAACTTGGATGCAGATGAGTTTGAGTGGAAAGAAGGCAACGTGAGACGCACTTTGACATCCCTTCCCTTTACTATGCGGGAATTGGGCTCTGCCTTCATTAGCCAACGCCTGGTCATTAGGGAAAAGGGTGTGATGACGTAACGATAGAGAGCAAACAATGCACAAACAAGATATTTTGGCCGTGGCAGGCTCGTCCGGATGTCAGACACAGCCCAAGATGACAGCGACGATGAGAGAACAAGAGCCGATGCAGGTCATGCCTTCATCAAAGCTCGGAGAGTACACAGTCGTTCAAGAAATCGCAGAGGGGACTTTTGGAAAAGTCAAGAGTATGTATCTTATCAATCGCTCGGCTCCTTGTCATGACCCTTTTGCCAGTGGCCGTACATACCCTCACAGGTCACAAGGTCGCAATGAAGTTCATCTCAAAGCACGTTATCAACATGACACGCACAAAAAATCGTGTTCAACGAGAGGTCGAATACATGCGTACGCTGCGTCACTCCCACATAATCAAGCTGTCCGTCCCTCTCGCAATCGCCTCTTTTCCATATTTGACAAACCCTCTACTGCCAGCTATGAAGTCATATCGACACCGACCGATATCATCATCGTCCTCGAATTTGCAGGTGGGGAGCTTTTCAACTACATCGTCGCAAATGGCCGCATGCCAGAGCATCAAGCGCGCCGCTTCTTCCAACAACTCATTTCTGGCATCGAGTACTCCCATCGCCTCAAGATCGTCCATCGCGACCTGAAACCTGAGAACGTGCTCCTCGATGATGATCTCAACGTCAAAATCGCCGATTTTGGCCTCTCCAATGAAATCAGGGACGGGGATTTTCTCAAGACAAGCTGTGGCAGTCCCAATTATGCCGCTCCCGAGGTCATTCGAGGCGGTTTATACACAGGGCCTGAGATCGATGTTTGGAGTGCCGGTGTTATTCTCTATGTCATGCTCTGCGGGAAGCTTCCTTTCGAAGATGACGACGTCCAGGCTCTCTTCACAAAAATCAGCCGTGAGCATCTATCTTGCCTACCTTCCTCAGTGGAGTCATGCTAATGATACCGTCCAGAGGGTACTTATCATATTCCCTCCAATCTTTCTCCCGAGGCGCGCAGCCTTATCACGGGAATGCTGATCGTTGATCCCGTCAAGCGTATAACAGTCCCAGAGATCATCCAACATCCTTTCTTCCAGGTAGACCTACCGCGGTACCTTCAGCCCCTCCCGCCACCACCGGGCCCTGTCCTTGGTACCCTCTCTGCCCTGGTGACCCCCGCAAAGGCCATAGACTTTGAGATTATCGACGGTCTCGGGCGGATCGAAGAGGACGTGGTCGGGGAATTGGCACTCCGCATGGATGGCGTGGACAAGGAAGACATCTGGGCATGCTTACGAAGGAATGATGGTGTGCAGGGAAATGCGGTCAAGGTGGCTTATATGTTGCTGCGAGACAAGCGGAGGCTGGGGCGAGATCGTGAGCACCTATGTTTTTCTTCTGGTGTGTAAGTCCTTATCCGCGTTTTCAGTGGCGGCGTACGAGGAGCAGGAACGTGACGCGCAATTGGCCACCATGGACGTACGTCCATCCTCTGTGATTCGGTCTCGTGTTCTCATTCTTCGTGCAGCCGCGGAACCTGTTATCACCTGCTGCCTTATCGCCCACCGGCGGTGACGCTGAAGTGAATCCCTTCGAAAGTGAATTTAATGGCTATGACAACGACGAAGAAGACGATGAAATTGACTTTTCTACGCCTCCACCTGATGAGCAGGAGCAGGAGCATAACAACTTTGCGGTCCTGAACTCGTCTCTGCCAGACCAGTTCCCCGAGCAGCACCATCTTGCGTCCTACGCAAGTGCCCGGCGTGCGTGGCCAGCCGTAAAAGAGAAGAAGCAGCATCGGACGAAATGGCACTTTGGCATCCGGAGCCGAAGTCCGCCCATGGAAGTTATGCTCGAAATCTACCGAACTCTCAAAGTGCTGGGCGTGGAATGGCGCGAGAAGAAAAACCTGGGGGGGCTGGGGAGTGGGAGTATCCACCTAAATGGCCACTCTGGCGGGCGAAGAAAGAACGGGCACAGCAAAATTGAACGGGTGAGGGAATATGATGGTAGTGGACATGTGGACCTCAAAGCTGCGGCATCGGTGTATTTCGTAGAGACGCGTGTCCGGGTCCAAGATGTTGTCGTATGTTCCTTTCCTCTCGCGGCTGTGTTCCACCTGACATGGAGCTTTCAAAGGTCCTGATGAACCTACAGTTGTATATGGTGGACTCGATCAACTACCTTGTCGACTTCCATCATAAGCGGACGTATAAAGGAAGCACCGAGCCGGGAGCAGGCAAATATGACATCGCAAACACGGACGCTGTTTCTGAGGCAGGGTCTGACTCGGCTCACGGTGGATCTGACATTGTTTCCCCATTCGTGTTTATGGATGTCGCTTGTCGGCTCATCCTTGAACTTGCGGGTGGTGGAGGTGATTAGCTGTGCAAGTTTATTGTGTTGTAGATGCCCCGTGCGTGCTAGATCTTCACTATGTGGACGGAAGAGCAGAAGTTGTATGATGCGAGTTTTCTGTATCTACGTTGTACATCTAGTTGGCTATTATTTTTGTTAGAATGCTGCTGCAGACAGCTGCAATATATCCAGGTCAGTGAGTGTGCTAGGGGAGTTAAGTGGGTTCGACGGTGTGCCTGACATTCAAGGTTTGGCAGGTTTGATATGATGAACGCATGGGCGGCTGTGGCTCTGCTGCGCCGCAGGTACCATAGAGTACATATGCTTAATCAACAAGTCAGAAGCTCTTCTAATAATAAGTCGAGTACGAACGCCCCTGCTTTTGCCTTTAAGACCTTTCTTCATAGATGTCTGTTCTGTCTAGGCCTCATGCTAATGACTAGGTAGATAGGGGCGGAACAAGTCGAACCCAGGGAGGTCGATCATCGGCGGCCGGGGCTGTGAAAGAATGATGAGATGCGCAGCACTCTGTGGTCAGCTGTCTATGCGGAGCGGGGTAGAGACCGTGGCGTGGGATGGGTTGCACCTCTATATATTTTGTGGAGCATTCTCCTCATCCGCTCCACCAGCTCCCACCATGTCCGCTGTAGACAGGAAAGACCGTCTCGCTTCCCCCTCTGGCTCGACGTCCTCACGCGGGAACGTCGTTGATCACCATGCTCCCCATGGTGCGTGCTATTCCCTCTCTCTCTTCCGTCCCCATCCTTACATACTGTTGTAGTCACCGAGGAGCTCGCCCGTGATCAGCACCCCACGGGTTATTCTGCCAGGCACGTCATCAAGGTGCAACCGCTCAAGAAGGATGAGATGCAGCCCTCGTATGCGCAGGACATGGGCATCGGTGGTGTCACACACGGTTTCTATGGTTCAATGAAGCAGACCCTGGGGTCGTGCATCGGCTTCTGCGGTGCTATCCCTTGCTGTCCCCTCCCTAATCCGTTCAAAGAAGTTCGCCAAGGTCGGGTTCTTTGATTGTTCCCAACTCATTCCAATCATTGTTCATGCCTTCTGATGATGGCTCGGCGGTCACAGGATCCGTGGGGCTTGTCTCACGCTTTGGCCAGTTCTACAAGGCAGTCGATCCAGGCTTGGCCCAGGTCAATGTCTGCACCGAGTCACTTCGCGTTGTAGATGTTAAAATCCAAATCATTTCCATTGGTCGGCAAACCGTCATCACTCGTGACAATGTCAACGTCGAAATGTACGTCCCTCCTCTCTTTTGCTACCAACCCCCTTCCCAGTCTCTGAACAAAAAACACAGCGACTCGGTTGTTTATTTCCAAATCGCGAACCCGTACCGCGCCGCGTTTGGTATCGCGGATCTGCGCCAGGCGCTGACGGAACGCGCACAGACGACCCTTCGTCACGTCGTCGGTGCGCGCGCGGTCCAATCCGTCGTCACCGAGCGCGAAGCAATCGCGTTTGAGATTGCCGAAATTGTCGGCGACGTCGCAGACAAGTGGGGCGTTGCAATCGAGGGCATCCTCATCAAGGACATCATATTTTCCCCCGAGGTGTCCGCCTCGCTCTCCAGCGCCGCGCAGCAGAAGCGTATCGGAGAGAGCAAGGTTATCGCCGCGCGCGCCGAGGTCGACGCCGCACGGCTCATGCGTCAAGCTGCCGACATCCTCGCCTCGCCCGCGGCCATGCAGATTCGCCAACTTGAAGCCCTCCAACAGATGGCTAAAACTGCAGGAAGCAAGGTCGTTTTTGTGCCCATGCAGTTGCAAAGCGATGTCATCGGTCAGATGGGCAGTTCGCAAGCTGGCCCATCCGCGGTACGCAATGAAACTGGTGAGGGTCTTGGCGCTACCGGGCTGGCTGGACTCTTATCCTCGGTATCAGAAATCTAGCTTCTGGAATGATTCGACGATTATCTTATATGCGCTCATGTTCTTTTCTCGGGTACCCGCTTGCATTTTTCCCTGATACGTGTATCATGTTGCTCTTGCTCGCTAATGTTAAACATCTGATGATGTACAATACCAGTTTTCGTACTACTTTTGATGACCTTGATAGTTTATCGATTTTATGAGTTATGGACAGGGTTCTGTCGTATCATTGACGCGTCAAGATAAAGTACATGCAGGTCTAAAAACCGTGGGAGCGCCAGTAGAACGGGTACAGAGACGATCAGAAGGAACGTGGAAAAAAAAGGCAAAAGGGAGTCAGTAAAAAGAGACGGAACAGTACGGCTTTATATATTTGTTGGGGGGTCATAAATACTGCCTGTGGGTGGCTTAGATGAGCAATCTCCACATATCAAGCGTCAAACGAATGCACATAAAAGAAAATAATGATCAGGCGCAGGATACCAAGCTGAGTGGGGGAGAGATAAAAAACTACTAAAACTGCAGAGACGACTCGTGCAGAGTTCTCCAACGACGCCCATAACCCCTCACCTCGGGCGCGACGACGATAGCCTTCTGAGATGGCACACAGCCGTTATTGTTCGTGCGCAACCTCGCCGACCGCCGCGGCACGACGTCACCACCCTTGACCTTCCCCTTCGTTAACGGCATGGGCACCAGCAACGCCACCGCCACCACCTTCGGACGAACGTTCTCCTTCGCCGCCGAATCGCCCTCTTGCACCTGTTGCTGTAGACGCGCCGCCTCCGCTTTAGCGTGGGCCTTTGAGCGCGTGCAGGGCAGCGCTACGTGCGTGTCCTGGTGCACGTCAAAGCCTGGGTAATGCGCGGACCGACGATCAGGTGGCGGTGGCATCTCGCGGGGGATCATCGTCGTTGCTGGCACTGGCATTGGGGAGGAAGAGGGTGTGGACGTGTGGCGTGCGCGTTGCGAGGGGGACTGCGGCGTTGTGCTCGGTGTGGGTGTCGTCTGCGAGCGGGTCTTCCGTGGCGACGTACGGGTCGGCGTACTGGGCGTGGGGAGTGATCTGGACGGTGGAGTTGTCGATAGACGGGGAGATACCCGCCTAGATACGCGTGGTGGTGGCAGAACAAATGCGTGAGGATCGCCAGGTGGCGACGGCAGAATCTCGCCGAGGCCGGCGGGAGAGGGGCCCATAGACCGCTTAGGGCTGTCAAAAGCGTGTAAAAACGAGCCATGGGGAGAACGAAGCGAGTGTGGGGTCGTGCTCGGGGAGGGGTGCGATTGTGAAGGAAGGAAAAGTCCCTCCTGCTCGAGGATTCGTCTTTTCGCGGGGCTGAAAATAGAGCGAGCGAGAGACGGCGATCTTGAGCGCTTGGAGCCCGTACGGGTGTTTGGCAGATTCATATCATCAGAAACGGGTTGTGAAAAGCGTTCAAGGGGGAGGTCGACGAGAACCGGGCGAGGCATATTGGCGCACACTCGATGTAGAGCAAATTGGCCGACGGTGGCTCAAGACGCGACGTGTCACAATGTGTCACGTCACCTATATGTCACGCCTACTCTCGTTACTGCGACGCCGACACATCCCCACTCTCCTCGTCCTCCACAGGCATAACGACGTCAAATACTCCTGTCCCACATAGAATCGGACGCCCTAACACCAAATTTCCTGACGGCGTTTGAAGATCGTCAAAATCACCGTAAAGCGTCGCGTCAGAAAGGAACGCCCCGGTTGTCTCGAATGAAGCTTTCAATAGAGGGGATGGGTGCACGTTAATTCCCTTGCGGTTGAACGGCTTGTAGTCACCCTCGAATGTCTTACACCACAGATCTTAGGGGGAGATTCAGACTAATCATTCCAACACTCACCATGTAGTCCGCAATCAACTCGATGTGCCGGATATCGACGTCGATGTTGTAGACGGCAAATACGCGGCGCATCTCCTGCACAATAGTTGCACGGGCCATCTCCACGCCGTAAGTCGTAAGGATAGCGTAGATGTCGTTTGAGTAGACATCATCCTCCTCGATCAGAGACTCTTCGTTTCCGCACGCAACCTCCCAAAGACCGCGGAAGTTGGAGCCATTGGTGGTTATCTATGGCGCCAGTGATTAACGCTCGTCTAAGGGCAGGCATAGACACGGCGCTAACCTTTATCGATCCATCTTTGTTCGGCTCCTTAACTCGGAAACAGTCGGTGATTCCTGGGATCTCCCGGACCACGGTCTTTCTACACGTGCGTCCCACAATGTCCACCACCATCAGTTTGGGAAGATTAGTGTCAAACTGTGTCCGAATTAACATTAATCCTATACAACGTGGACGAGCTCCACTCACCTCCAGTACAAAGATGCATCGTGACGAGTTGAAGTCAAATGATGTAGCATCCGGGAAGTTTTCAAGAAACTCCTGTTCCACCCTGCTTTTGACTTCCTTGAGTCCAAATTTCTTCCTAGGTGTCTTCTCCAGCTCGTCATCCACTGCTCCCTCTGCGTCCAAAGCAGATGCAGTCTCCAACTCTGCCTCGGCAGGTTCGATGTCGCCGTCTATGTCCTCGTCCTCATCCGACTCGTATGACGCCTGCTGCTGCTTCTGTCGTTGACTCTTCTCCCTGCTTGCATCGCCGTCACCAGCCTCGCTCTCGTCATCGTCATCCCTCCTTGGCGCTGGCTCTCCCACGTCGGCGTCCACGTCTTCTTCAGCATTTCCAGCTGCATCTGAAGCACCACCTTCGCCCTGGGGTATGGCCCTTCCTTTTCCAATTTCGCCAGTCTGTCTCCTGAGCTCCCCGGCGATCCTTCTGATCTCCAGCTGAACTTCGCGCTTCAAAGTGAGCGGAAAGCGATTCCCAAACGCGTGAACTAGCTCCACGGGGGACACATCGAACTCTGCGCGGTACTCTTGCTCGGGATAAAACGCAATTTCAATCGTGAACTCCTTCCTGCGTGCCCGGTTGTTGACAGTAAGCCGTTCGTCGACAGTCACCTTCTCGACAACCTGGGATAGTGTGAGCCGGGATGCTCTGCGCGCGAATGCATCGGCTTGATCATCGGAAATACCCTTGGCAACCGTTATGGTCATAGATGGCGTTTTAGGCTTTCTTGATGCCGTCATCACGATCTCGCGCAACCGTGGAATGCCAAGAGTGACGTTGGCAGCGCCATGGCCTAGGACTCTCATCTCAGATAAAGACTTGAAATTTATCGAGATACGCACCAGCGAAATGGAAAGTATTCAATGTCATCTGAGTGGAGGGCTCGCCGACACTGCCACGAGGTCAGCCAAAAGGGTGTCATTCATGACTTTGACGCTCACCCCTGGCCAGCCAGTAAACCAACAGCCTCTCCTGGTTCCACCAGGCTACGCAGGTACTTGAACATCATCATGAGGCGGAAATCGTTCGTGCTGCGCAGAGGATGCCGCCGACGAATTGGGAGGGGGTCTTTTTTCGACTTCAGGAGGTTGTCCGGGTTGTTCTTGATGTAATCGTTTAACCGTTCTGCAAACTTCTCAGACGTGCTGCCTAGAAAGCGGGCGGGGTTGAAAAGCTCAAGCGGCGTTGCCATCGCGTCCCTTCTCGAAAGATCCTCTCCTGCCTCGATCTCTTTGGATGCCTTGAGAACGCTCTTGGTGTACTTCCGAGCCTGTTCATCATCCAACAAGCCCAAGGCGTTGCGGGGTTGATATCGGTCGATGAGTGCTTTCATGTTCTGCGCCAGGAACGTGAATTGGTATAGGTGCTTTTGTTTTGTGACATCCAGCGCATCGCCGCCGTAGTGAAACTGGTACACCGAGCCATCGCTCCCGCGTACGGTGTTATCGTAGTGAACACGGATGCCCTCCAAATGTTTTATCAGTGAGCGTTGCAAGTAACCCGAGCGAGATGTCTTCACGGCCGTGTCGATCAGACCTTCGCGACCGGCCATGCAGTGAAAGAAGAATTCCTGCGGCTTGATACCAGTAAGGAAGCGGCTAGCAACATATCCACCAGCGATGGCCTTCGTTTCAAAGGCTTTGAAAGAGGGGAGTGTCTTGCCACTGACCATCACCGGGACACGGCGACCTTCTAGCTCCTGCTGGCCCAACGCACACGAAATTTGCTGAGCATTGACTGCGCTACCCTTGGCGCCAGATTGTGTCATTGTCTGCATGTTATTGTGGGGGAATTTGCGCAGCAAGCCATGGGGCATGACCGCATCCGCGATGGATTTGGTGAGTTCCCTCAGCCGTGACTTGACGGTCATGTCAAGCCCTGCCATCTTTTCGTCGTCACGAAGCACTTCACGGAGCAGTCGGGAAAGCACAGCGGGTTTTTCGTCATCGGGAATGTCATTGAGTGATGGGAAATTCTCCATCGTTCCCTCTGTGCCAAGATTTTCGCCGTTTCGGAGGAGCTCTGCTCGCTTTGCGTTGCCCTCGTCTGTGAGCGCCAGGTCATCCATGCAGCAGGTGAAGGCCCTGAGCTGCAAAAACTTGGTGAACAGCCGGCTCAGTATGCCAAGCAGCCTCCCCGCAATATCAGCACCGTACAGCTCGTAGACGGAGTGAACCAAGCCAAAGTCGCTGGCCCCAAATGCGGACTTGTCAAGGGTGCCGCAAAGGAGCTCTCCGTTCATGAATATGACTTGATCTTCAGAAGAGCCTTTCCCCCATGCTATACCAGGAACTTTGGCCTTTGCATTCAGGTTGAGCCCTTCTGCGCTGCTGGGTGTGATATTTAACAGAACGGTGGAGATCTGTCCTTTATTAGCGGCAGGGAACAAAAAAAAAGGAAAAACTGCATTTACGATCTGCTTTCCCGTCCATAAAGGCTTTGGCTTCCATATTGTTGGTGGAAGCGTCCGTAGGCGTCCATCATCGTGAGCAGAATACTCCTCGGGTTTGAGGGCACCATAGAGCAATTGGAAATATTCTTCCCGGGTAAAGAATGTCTCCGGGTTGGTCATCCATACGCCAGCTACCACATGGTCTTGGATGAGACCACGGAGGGGCTTCCCAGATGTTGGCACGAGATATTGGTTGTCCGTGTTGGCTATAAACATAGCTTCCGCCCGCGCCGCTTGGTTTTCTTTCGATGCAATTAGAAGAAAGTCTGTACCTCATCAGCGCGTTACTTACGGGGAAAATGAATGTTCATTTCTGTGGAAGTAAATCAGCCATGGCGCAGGGACTCAATTAGCTATGACAAACCATCGCCATCAAAGTCAGCTGTACATTCACGAAGTGGTCAAACTCTTCAGACTAATCATTAGCAACAGAAAACTAACCATTATACGAGTTGCTGTAGTAAGAGTGTCAGTTTGCTACATAGTGACGAGAGCATGTTTCAACCGACCAGTTGGCATAGTGCATGCGAATCGTTTTTTCGTCTTTCAACACGCGCGCCCGATGCGCCATCATACTTGGTTTGTGCAAGGTAGGTTGTCGGTTGAGAACGAGCATGTCTCCATCACGCAGATGTCGAAACACCTTCTTATTGATAGCCGTGGTTCGTGTGGCGAACTGTCGTCTGTCAGCACGGCTGCCTTCTTGCGGTGTGAGCAATTGATTGGCAATAGCAGTTCTTTGTTCTACTGTCAGTTTTTCCTATGCATCAAGATTAGCATGAACCCCTCCAGTAGCATGCGAGATACCAAGTAAATCTGATGGCCATCTTCGTATTCGACTATCGTCGCCCCAGGATGATTCTTCGGCCCATTGATGACTAGCTGCCTCATCTCGTGGAAATTCGCGGGCGTCACAGGTTCGGGGAAAGTCAACTTCCTGGCAAAGACAGGAGGGACGCCGATTTCGTTTGGCTCGATGTTCACATCTGGCGAGATGACCGAACGAGCGGCATAATTCACACGTTTACCCTGAGGTAGGCATTAGGCAGGCACTATAGTAAGAGGGAAACGCACCATCATGTGCATACGGAAGAGGCCCTCTTTCTTCTCGAGAACTTGCTTGATACCGGGGGGAGGTAGTTTCCCGTTTCTTAATCTCGTCGTGTTCTTACCGCTATCAACGAAACTGTTTACATCAACCTGGAGCTGAATTAAAGTCTCCAGGAGTATGCCCAGCAGCTTTCTCCGAGCATCGTCATCAGTTGAGGACGTTTTCGCGGATGCCGTCCGCAATTCCATATTGAGATCACGTAGACGATATGACGTCGTTAGCATTTTTGTAAGGAGCTCGTTGTGGGGATTTTCGAACAGCGTCTCACCCATCTTCGCAGGCGGCCGAAATCGGGTGGGAGAGACAGGCACAACGTCCATGAAAAACATATCTGCAGACGCGACGGAGAGTCCGTTGACGACCGGAGACAAAGGACCATGTCTGCCGAAAATCAGAGAGCAGAGCGTTGCCTCGTTGGCAAAGAGCAAGCGTAGGTGAGCCCTGCATTCTTCCGGCGCCATGATTCGTTCGTTGCGACCCCGCGCGCTCTTGACACGACCATTGGCAGCCTTGGGGAGAGGATCCTTTTCTTGCTGAGATTGACCTTCGGGTTCATCCAAAACCATTGGATCATCTGCCTCTGGCTCCGAACCCTCAGCATCCGAGTCACTACTGGCAGCGTCATCTCGCCCCACCCGAGTAGCCGTGCGCTCTCGCGATAAGAAAGGAAGGATGTCGCGCCGCTTCAAGCCAAGGGCTGCGTTTCCTTTTTTCATCTTCGCCGACAAGTCATACTCGATTATTTTTGTGTGACCTTCCTTTCGGAAAGTGTACCCGTTACTGCAACGTGCAACCCTTTAGATGAAGAAACCGAAGGAAGAGACGCGACCTACGCGCCGCAACCTGGATTATGACACCTCTTAAGTAGAGAGGCTTTTAGGATTTGCTGAATGAGGTCCTTTCGCGCTTGAAATACAAGGGCATGTTTGTAGTTATCTCTGCTACCTGAGGCACGTAATAGGTTGATCTGGACAAAGGCTTGCACCCGCCGGTCGAATGCTTCCAAAGTCTCGGCCTCATTTTCATCATCCTGTTCCTTGGTCTTGGGTCGTATGTGCAGGTTATCCAAAGCCGAGGCTGCATCGAGCATTCCGTGGTCAAGGAGTCGCAGCTTAGCCACGTATTTGACCAGCTTTGTGCCAAGCTGGATGTCAGACAGTCAACCCAGTGGTAAAAAGTGACGCGCACCTCTGGTCTTGATAGCTTGAAGTGATGGCAGAATAAACACGTGGTTCTTAGCAAATTGTACATATGATTCATGAAGAGCGGATGAAACACTGGTGCCGGCAGTTCGATATGACCAAAGTGACCGGGACAAGTGAAATACGTCTCTCTGCATGTCACACAGCTGTCCGGATATTGGAGAGATATTCACGGAGAAACGCGGTATAAACTCACATGTCTTGCTTATATACGGGGCCTAGAGCAGGGTCATACAAACCCTCGAGGTTAGGCCTATTCAAGTCATCAAGAAGGACGGGATTCGTGATTTGCTTGACTGAGATTCGCCGAATATCTTCGGTGGTCAGGACAGAAAAGGATACGCTTTGAACTGTCGAGGGGATTGGTAATGAGATATTCATGATGGAAAAGCCTCGTATCCGACGCGACGACTCTTTGGTGGTCCTCACCAACACTCGCGGCTCTGCAGATTTCCTGCCCTCGGCCCGTCGTGCCGGGTCGTCGCGAAGATCACGTGAATAGAGAACGATCGACGTTCGACGTTCAACGCGGCGCAGTACAGTACAGTACAATTCATACATTATACTCCCATATGTTATATCAAGACGTAGTGGTGGCTGATCAGGCTATGCCACTCCCACGTCGTGAGAGCCTGCCTCCAACTGTCTTCATCTTCTGCGCTTCCCCAACCAGTTCCCCGATGAGCTTATTGTACGTCTCCGAGTCTTGCTGCAGTGCATCCCTCGTTTGGAGCAAATAGGTCAATAGCGTTGATGTATTCTGCGTCTGCGTTTGCAATTCGGATAAATAAGTTTCTAAGGACGCAAGCGGCAGTAGTGATAGTTGATCTACCCCACGGTCAGCATTGGTAGTAACCGTGAAGTAAATACGTACCTGGTGTTAGCGCGAGAAGTTCCCCAATTCTCTGTTCATCTAGCTGTGGTTTAGGACCCAATCCTAGCTGAGCGGCTGCTCCTCTTCGAGAATTCCCCGTTGTTGGGGTACCAGCAGCTTGAACGGGAGTTCCCGCCCTCGAATGCAGGGGCGTGTGGCCATTGGTTGGTTGCGACCCATTGCGGGAAACGGGGGGAGCAGACAAGGGTCGTGGTGTGATATGCAACGCAGGCAAAGGTTTGTTACTCGCATAGGGAAGAACCTCGTCGAGGTTCACGGGAACGCCAAGGGTGATCAGATATTGTCTCCTGATACGTGAGCGCGTCCAGTTTGGGGGGAGCACAGATGGCGGTGATTTTTGGAACAGTGACTGGTAGAAAGCACGACTGTCGGAGGGAGGGCTGTGAGTCGTCGAGTCTGTGCATTAGAGAATGGGTATCACCTATCTGGAGTCACCAATATCTGGGCAAGACCACCTACTTCTCGCACATCTTCGTCGGTAAGTACCTGACTCGTGTCGTCGGTGTTCCACAGTGGTCCCAAGATTTCCTCGATCTGCGCTTCTAGCGTTTGCCGCGACGGATGTGGATCAACTTGAAGCGGTTCCCAATCCCATGATGAGGAGCCCGCCGCCGATACGGCTGGCTCACTGAAGTGGCCGCTGTTCCCGATCTCCTCCGTCGTGCCCTCCGCTTGTCCAAATTCGCCAAAATCTCCAAAATCGTCGTCGTCATCCCCGAGCCCAGAATCATCTTGTTGTTCCCCAAAGCCGTCAAGATCAAACGATGGCTGAGTGAAGGTCGGGTAAACCGGGGATGACAGGGGAACGCTGCTTGATGTAGCGGTTGTAGCGGTTGCCCATATTGATGTGCCAAAATCTTCGTCCATGGCGGAGCGGGGTTAAAACGTTAAAGGGCCGTGATACGAAATATGCGAGACAGCGCGAAGAAACAAAGAAATTGTGTTAGCCGTTAGAGAGATATATTGAGATTCTAAGCATCTGGGCACGGGACCCCGGACATTCTAATTGTACGTATCAAGTCATGAACATGAACACAAAAATCACAGCGCTGGTACTACAGTATATACAGGTAGGGCATAATACATTTTATTTGGCGCCTCTGTATCTGAGAAAGGTAGATCAGACCATCGACGGGACCTGTTGGACAGTAGGCGCCCCGCCATTTATTCCAGGCTGAATTACGAGCGAGTGACCAGGTTGTTGATGGACATTAGTACCATAACCCGTGGTTGGGTACTGTGCATTTGGGTACTGTGGATATTGACCAGGGTAACCACGAGAGCCATATTGTGACGAATACGCGGCGTAGCCGACCCCAGGGTAACCAGGCGCTTGTCCGAACCACGGCAGCTCTCTAATATCTTCTCTCCAGATATAGAACCGCCCCATGGCCACAGAGCGGCTGGCAAGAGTGACGAGAAAAACGAAGTACAAAGTGACTGTGATATACTACGAGTGAGGAGAGGTATAAGATGGGAACGAAAAACGCACTCAAACAAAATGCAGCCCACGAGAATGCTTCAACAACCTTTGACAAATCACAGTACGAGCGAGCGGATACTGAATAGGGTAAATCAATGACAGACCCATAACTTTTGGAACGGTACTAACTAGTGCCATGCTTCGTGTTTGTCCTGGAATTCCCGAGAGCATCACATTGTGTGTAGCCAATGGTGTCGCTGAGCTCGCGGTAAGTCAAGGATTGAGGAAAGAAAAATCGAGAAAACATACGCGGACCACGACGCCAATGCTGATACGAGTGTCAGTTGTCAAACGACTGCCTGAGAGATACTAGAAAGACTCACTGAGCCAAAGGATGTCCGAAATGAACAGGAAAATTGCGTCTGCGCGCGGGGTCGAGGAGATCAAGCTAACGGCAGGAATGACATCCAGATGAATATGGAAGTTGGCTTTCCAAACGAATGAACGCACATCAATGTGAATATGAATATAGTCCACGATGGAGGTATCAGGGCATAGATCGAGAAATCATCTAAATGAACGATGCTTTATCGGCGATCCACTTCAACTGAATGGCCACGTACGATGCAGATTTGGCAAGAATATGGACGCAAAGTAAGCGGAAATCCCCAGCACCGTTCCGGATATCAGGATGACGGCAACTAGCACAAATGAGTAAAAGATGTCTTGGGCAAGGGTTGCACGTACAATATCCGTAGAACCTTAGATCTCGGAACAAAACGGTCATCGCAGTACTGGTTCAAGCAAAGAGTGGAGCAGAATGTAGTGCAAACGTAAACTGGGTCGTGAAGGCAAGCGTAAGGGTGCGAGCGAGGGAGGACAAGTCGCGGAGCGAAAGCAAGAACGCTCGGGCAACGTGTTGGCTAAACGCCGCTTATAAGGAAGGGGGCTCCATTTAATACTCACACGTGGAGCGTGGAGCATCCGCAAGTGACTTCAAGATACCGAGAGTTCAATACTGTACTGCCAGCGCAAGTCACGCCTCAACGTGCATCAACTTCTTTGCTTCCGCTACAATTTCGCTACCGACCCGACCCGCCTTTTTGCAATCTTCCACTATCTGCTTTCTCCCACTCTTTCCTGGCCTCCCTACCCCTTCGGAACTACCGGGATCTTGGTAAAATGACCCTAATTCTATGCCTGCATTTGATGTGGAGAAATTATTCGTTGTAATAGCATGCCGAAGTCCACCTTTTCGCAATTTTGTATTTATTTGTAGCAGTTCAAATTGGCTCGGCGTCACGGCCCACAATGTGATTATGTAATGCCTACCTGAGGCAGGCAAACCGCTCTTCGCGCCAGCTCATGGCCTTTGCCCGTTCCATTGCTGCGCTCTTCAGACCCCGTCGGATTTCTCCCCCATCAGAACGCGTTTTTTTTCCTACTCTTTCCATCGCTTTTCCGAGGAAATATTCCACAGAGTTAAACTTGGAACAACGGCCAACAGATGTCAATGCTGCCCTATCGCGGACTTCTACCCTCTTTAAGACATACAAACCGATAACACCCGGCATACGCCATCTTCGTCGCCCTCTTAACCCACATCTGTACGAGGGCAGGCCTTTACGCCTGCTCACTGTCGCACTACGGAAGAAGGGGGGCCGAAATTCCAAAGGTCGTATAACCGTTCGCTCCCGAGGCGGCGGTCACAGAAGACGCATTCGTCTCGTGGATTTCATGCGCACTGAGCCCGGGCCGCACGACGTCGTTCGGATCGAATATGACCCCAATCGTTCTGCTCATATCGCTCTTTTAAGAAGCCGGGACCCTAACATCCAAGGAGAGAAGAAATGGAGCTACATTCTGGCATCCGAAGGCCTACGGGCAGGTCATGTGGTGGAAAGCTTCAGACAGGGTATCCCTGATGGTCTTGTTGACGGGTTTGTTGACTCGAAAAGGATTCGGGGAAAGGTACTGGCAGGGGATAGCAATGATCCTGGGGCCGCGAACGCGTCCCTCGCTATTGGCCTTCTACGCGCGCGAACCGTCAAGCCGGGGAACGTCCTCCCCCTCCGTTTGATACCAACTGGTACCATCATCCACAGTATCGCGCTCAATCCGGATGGCCGTGGCATTCTTGTCCGCTCAGCTGGCTCGTTTGGCCAGGTCATCGTCCACGAGGATAATGGGAGATACACCCAAGTACGCCTACAAAGCGGGGAAGTGCGAAAAGTACTTCAGGATTGTGTTGCGACGATTGGGAAGGTCAGCAACCCACTTTGGAAGGGAAGGAGTTTGGGCAAGGCGGGACGTGCACGATGGCTTGGTCGAAGACCTCACGTCCGTGGTGTGGCTATGAATGCGTATGTCTCTCACTCTACCGGACCATGCAACTGTATTTATAAATTTCTCCAGTGTCGATCACCCCCACGGAGGTGGTCGCGGCAAGTCAAAATCCAACAAGCATCCCCGATCTATTTGGGGATGGCAAACAAAAGGCAAGCGAACACGTAAACCTGGACCTAAGGGCCCTAAGGGTAGCAACAAGATGGTCATTCGCGAGCGTCCGAGGGGCGTGGAGAAGAGAGGGCGTTAAACCACGCGTCGGCCCGGATGAGGTAGCACACCCGTACACTACATGTCTGACACTGTCCATCCTCTCAAAACATTTTTGCACCTGCAACTTGCCTCGGACAATGCTGCTGTCCTGAATTTACCTTACGTGATTCGGTTTTTATCTCCTCAACATCTCCAACCCTCGCCCCACCTTCAAAAATGGATGACGCGTATCAACTCTTTAATCCACTCAAAAGATCCCGGTGCATGCTGGGCCGGTCTTGCTATCGCGTGCCAAACATCGCTATTGTCGCGAGAAGTGATGCTAGAGAGCGCTAGGAGTTGGGTTGGCGCCGCTTTGCCTCTTTTCTCTGTTCGTGTGTCTACCCATACCCTCTTCTCCTGGATCTCACTGTGCGAAGAAACAAGTACCTTTGCCGACTCTAAAAGCTGCCACACGACTTCTCGCGCATATATTCTCGGTTGCACGCGATACACCAGAGTTCCAGAGGCAAATCGCGACCCCAAATGTTCCCAAGTTTAGTCTTGCACTCATCGTCATTGCTGAGGACCACCCAAGCCGTGAATTGAAGGTCAGCCGTTACGAGCTCCTTTCCCTTAGTGACTCACGGTATCTTTAGCTACTCGCCATTGATGCGCTGACTGTATTGGTACCTCTGTATCCTACGCTTTTTAAAGCTCTCCACGGACGGCTCTCTGCGCTCTGTCTTCGCCAATTCAACGGCTCCGCGGGACAACCAATGGACGATTTGGTCACACACGCTACATCCCGATTGTATTCCGTCCTTGCTGTTACCGGAGGGAAGGTCGGTGCAGCCGGCCTGTGGAGGAAATCCGTGGACGAGATTCTGTCCATCGGCTTGGCGTCGCTTCACGCTATCAGGACTACATTCCCCAATGACGGTCTGATCAGCTACCCAATGCTCAAAACCGTGCACTGAAACAATGTTCAGCCAATATGGCCCCTCCCAGACAGCACCAGCCAAACTCGGAAGATGCGATGGTGACCGTGCCGTTGAATCTCGACCGCCTTCAATGCGCCGTTCTCGTGCTCCGCGACCTTCTAACGTATGTGCGCGTCTGTTTTCAATCCGATCCAACGTTAGCTTAGTGCACATCAGGTCACCGACTGCCAGAGCCGTCCAATTGCCATTGGGCGCTCTGGTAAGTTTCAGTCAAGCATTATTGAGCTGTACGTGTGATAATGACAAGGTTCGCAGATCATACTTGGCCTGGCCTCGGTCATTACGTATCTAACCAAAGGCTTTCCAGGAAGACAGACGCGCTGAACCTTCTGTTCGCGCTATGGAAGAGGCGACCGTCCCAGAGATCTGCGTTCTTGGGAGTGACTTACTGTCTAGACTTGCCGCTAGGTACGTTGGAGCGATCTCTCCCCCTTTGCTGCACCCTCACCTGGTGGCTTCCTTTAGCGCCGAACGTCACCTTACGCCGCACGCGAGGCGATTCACAAACACCATTTTGTTTCATCTGGAGCAGGCTCCACCACCGTAAGTCCAAGGCACTTTGTCTCCAATCGAGCCACACGTGATGTCCATCTTGGTAACCCCCTCAGAAACCGACGTGTGGAATTTCTGCAAGCCCTGGTCTCACTACTAACAAATGTTCACTCCATACATTTTCCGATGGTATTGAATCGAATCGCAAAGGTTCTTCTATCCACCCTCTCGGTCCTCTTGCCGACCCAATCCGATATACGAACTGGCCCTGTATCTGACGCAAGTAGCAAGGGCCGGAAGGGCAAAAAACGAGCACATGACTATGAAGGAGACGAAATATTCAAAATCAAAATTAATGTTATATGCTCAAACCCATCGCGGGATGCTATGATATTAGCCACCCTGGACGGTATGTTATTAATATCTCTTTCTTCATAAGCACCCTTTAACAAGCCCCACGGTCTAGCCCTCCGATTAGTTCTTCCCAATCCATGTCTACCACCGGCGACATATTCACTTATTAGTCGAGTGTTACTTGGTCTCAACGTTTGGCTTCCTTCTTTGGAACCCGCTAGACTTTCAGGCGATCTTTCGCTCCACGCCCAAATTTTGCGCAGAATTCAAGGCGCATCCATAGATCTTAGTGCCGATACTCGATGTGCGATGAGCAGGAACTTGGGCTTGATAATGCATGGACTTCTGGAACCAATTGACGACCCCGTGAGTTACGTACAAATATGGGGTCCAAATTATGCTCACCCATGTCCCTAAAGGACACACCTTCTACGTCCACTCTGAAAGAACTCGATAGACTTCTTCATCCCCGCGTTCCGTCACTTGTGCGGGCTCCCCTGCACATCGAGCTGCTCTCTTTATCCCGCACAGAGGAGAGTGTTGAGGAACAGGAAATTCGAGAGTCTCTCCACCTAAGCGTCGTTTTACCATCCGGTGAAACTTCGGGCGCAGAAAATCCATCATCAATACCAATATCAGCGCCGGCTCCTCCACCCCATCATCCAGATCCCGGTACGTTTTCCGACGCTGACGAACCCAACACACCCGCGCCAGCGCCCTTGCAACTGTCGCCATTGTATCCGCAAGCAAGCGCGCCACCGAATATCAGACCTGTTCCCATTCCCTCACACGTATCCAGTGTTTCTTCTCCCGCGCAAATTCCAAGCACGGGCCGTTTATATTTGGATGACACATTATGCCCTCCACAAGCGGACGGAGTCATCCCATCATTAATGAGCGGGGTTGTCACTGTGACCGAGGGGTCACACTTAGGTACGGTACTGGAAGCCACCAACGCAGTGCAGGAGGACGACGACGATGATGATGAAGAGATGCCAAGTATTGATATGGGATCCGACTCGGACTGAGCTTTATTTGTCATACAAATATAATGGACTGTGTTCCCACCGAGGAGCTAACAATCTCTAACAACGCGCCGTTGCCCATTTCTGATCAACCGAAATCCACAAACCAACACCCCGCTGGTTTTATTCACGCAGAACCAGAACACCAACAGTGCGAACCCTCCTGCCACATGGCAAATACAAATGCGCGGCTCTGCAGTTGATAAAGAGTTCAAGTTGGCGGTAAAGAAGGGTGTGAAGCATTAAGCCGGACATTTCAGAGACCACGCTGAGTTAAATGCGAATCCGTTTACGACCTAGTCCTTTGGAATCTACTTCTATCATGTCATCGTCTGACTCATTGCTCGCCGTGTTATATTCCGGCGTTAACGTCGCTAACTGCAGATGATCAACACGGGGTATTAGTTGAAAATCCAACTTAGCGGGCTGTTGACGGACCCTACGGATAAACGCTGGTGCAACGACACCTTCTGGATCAAGCGCGCGAGCGCGTTCTAGATGCTGTTGTGCTTCCCGCAACAAGGTCTGCTCCGATGCATCTCCGCCTTTCCCTATGTGTTCCATAATGAGCCACTAGTTTCGACAGTTATCATGAATGAGGCGTTCTACGCTACGCGCCTTGGGAACTACGGCTGGCGTTGGCATCCGTAGTAGATTGTGCCAGCCGTAAACAAAGGAGGCCGGCGTACGTATGCAGCACGGAGTTGTCTTGGTACGGAGGTGACGGAAGGTAGCTGCATTACTGGTGTTGGTGTTGTGTGTGTAGAAACGGAGAAAGAAAGAAAGAAAAAACAGGGGGATCCGCACAGCTCAAGTTCATCGAGGGCATCGCGCTCCCGTCCAGCCATTGCCAGTGACAATACCAGCTCCCGCACGAGCGTTTCGCGCTGTAATAGAGGGGAGTGGATGGATAGATGGACGGTGAGTTGGCAAACGGACGACGACCGAGAGTGAAGAAAAAGTAAGTGCGGACCTGTTCTGGATACCGGAGCATCATGACCTGGAGGAACTCAATGTGTTTCGGCGTCCCGACGACGACATCAGCATCAGCATCGCCTGACGGCGGTGCGTCCCCGTCGGCGGTGGCGAGGAGGACAAGACCAAACTTCCAAATGTCCGGCCATTCGACGTCCTCGCACCGCGCGAGCAGACCGAACGCGTTCCGGGCGAGCGGAAGATCACCACGTTGTATTGACAGATGCAATATATCACAAAGGCGCCTCAGATGGACCCTGCGGGCGGACGACGACGAAGGGGCGGCGGCCCTGCGATCGGGCGAGGCAAATAGAAATGGAGTTGCTTGCTTGTCAGAGCGCATTCAAGTTGATCTGCGTGTGGTGTGTACAGTAGTTTACTAAATTGTCTAAAACAAATCTATTTCATAGGATGGCTTGGCGGGTAGTAGGTAATACAGTGGTACGATGAGTCCTCGTGGAGCGCCAGGGAAGACAAGTTGACGGGAATCGGAAGTGCGAAACAATCTAATACTCCACAGCGGTGTGACACTAATCATCATCTTCTTTTATGGGTTCGTGCTCCAGAGGTTTGAGAGGAACGATGCGAGTGCGGAGAATCTGATGGCGGTGTGCACCAAAATATCGTGGCGTTTCGAAGCTCCATGCGAGGTTACCCGCAGGCCAATGCTGGCACGCGTCGATGTACCGCTTGACGTCCAGGTCTACTTCAGGCCCGAACGATCGCAAAGAACTCTTTGCGGAGAGAAAGTCGTCCATGAGTTGCTTATAGTGACCTCCAACAAAATCACACGCGGCCTGGATGCCCATATTTTGCGTCCTCATCAACACGGTCACGAAATTGTTGCCCTCCAATCCCCTGTTAAGTTCCATGTTGTAGGAATATAGGTCCTAGGGTTGAAAAATAAACGATGCGCTCAGCTTCTCGCCCTTGGTCGCTTACAGAATACACTCACATTTGACAAGCAAACCATGTCCACGGCGCTGAAATACACCTTTTGAAAGTTCCGGTCCTCGAAAACCTCCTCTGGAAGATCTATGCCCAGGATATATGATATCATGCCAAAGCAAACGCGAACGGCACTATTCTCGCGGCGAAGGTGGACGTAATCTTCGAATCCAAGAACCTCCCCACGGTCGCGTAATCTGGCCTCTTGGATTACGGAATTGATATACGCATGGCAGTGCGCGAGAAACCGACGGAACGTGTTTGGTTTGATGGTCATCATAAGACGCGCGCGGACACTTCAAAGCTAGAATCAGATACTCGAACAATCTAACGATGATAAACTCACTCTGCGGTCATTCGCGCAAGCTTCGAGCCATCGGACCAGGTAGGGTCACGCATGGCTTGTAAAAAGATGTCGCCTGTGTGACGAACATCACCGTGGCATTGCTCGTCGCTGAGTTCATCGATGACGAACAACAAGTTGATGAGATCGCAGCAAGTACGAAACTCCTCGTAGCCGGCATATGGGTAAGAGTGCGAACACAACAACTCGCTCTGCCCCTGTAAAAAGAATGCGCGGCGACGATCTGCGAAAATCGCATAACTATCGACCCAGCGTCTGGACTCGATAGCACCACGCTTCCAAAAGGGGTTGGTGGCATCGTGAAATGCACTCGAAAGGGAGAAAAGATCAGGAAGGACAAAATGGGATGGGGACTGAACCATAGCGAAGAGTCCAGTGAAGCAATACAATGCGTGGCAAACGGTATAGCCCTTGGGGTTGTGTTGAAGGGTCAAGCTATCGAGGTCGTCCGCCTTTTATGCTCTTGTAGTGTGGAGATTTTCATATGGGGCTCAGAAGCGCATCCCGATAAGACGTGATAAAACAGACATTAAGCCAGGACATCAAAGGAGCCACTAGGAGCGATGTGGGGTACGAATATTGGATCAGGCACTCCGGGTGCTACAATCATTACCTTACAAACGGGATCACCGGATACCACCTGGCGATAAGCAAGTCTCCAAAGAGCAGGGTGTGGTAAACGAGTCTCCGAAGGGCAGTGCGTGACGAGCGAGAGTCTCCGAAGAACAGCGGGTGGCGAGCGAGTCTCTGAAGAGTAGATGGTGGGCAGTCGGAAGAGCACGGGGGTGACAAGAGAATCATCGACTCGGAAGAACGGGGGGTGACTAACTGAGGTGCCGCATGCCAGTACTATCGCACAGTTAGTAGGTAAAGGAAGAAATGTGCTATACAAAGAATATTGAGTGTATGTATCCGTGGATAAGCATCGCCTTGTTGTTCGCAGCCGTGGCGCGCCAAGTTGGGGCCTGTCAGAAGGCCAGTCTACGATTGACATGAGCTTGAACTTTGAGGATGTTACGATAGAGTACACGAATAAGATCCGCGGACGACTAGCCCCATAAGGAAATTAGGTTTCCGGTTGTGTTCGTGAGACTATAATAAAGCCCTACAGGGTGAACGATACCGGTCAACCACGGCGAACTGGGGAACGACGAAGTAAAATAGCACATAGGCGCGTGTTTACACACACGGGCGAGTAGTTGAGGTCAGCCAGCGGCCACGCATCGGTTAATCACGTGAACGCTTGTTGAAACCGAATCATCTCTCAGCTGAAACCGAATCACTTCCGCCTCAGCCTCTCGCCTCGTCCAGCATGGTACGATGCGCCTAACGACAATCATTCATTTTTCTAAACAATGCACCTAGGCAACTCAAATATCCACCGTAGCTTCTGAGTTGCGTGACACAACAAAAGTAGAGCGCATAGGTATTTTTTCCTGTCTTGGTCGCCGACCCGCCGTTAATGATACTTGCCAGGCGCGCATTCACACATACGGGGCCTCGGACTGGATGATCGTTTAGAACCTCGCGCAAACTCCCAGGGCATGGTCGGCCAAGCAAAAGCTAGGAAGGCCGCAGGCATGATCCTCAAGATGGTCCAGGAGAGCAGAATTGCCGGGCGTGCCATGTTGTTCGCAGGCCCACCTTCTACAGGCAAGACTGCCATCGCTCTCGGTAAGTTTGGCCCATTTGATTACTTCCTATGCTGAGTCTGTCTCTTGAGGGATGGCGCAAACACTTGGTTCCGATGTGCCCTTTACTATAATCGCCGCCTCGGAAGTCTTCTCGCTGTCACTGTCCAAGACGGAAGCCTTGACGCAGGCACTTCGGCGTAGTATTGGGGTGCGCATCAAGGAGGAAACAGAGATCATCGAAGGCGAAGTCGTGGAGATTCAGATTGATCGAAGTTTGACCGGTGTCCGTACACTCCCTCGCCGGTGGTGGGTCTGCCTTGTCACTGACCTTGGATCATTTGAAAGTCTACCAAGACAGGAAAACTTACAATCAAAACGACAGACATGGAGACGATCTACGACCTTGGGACGAAGATGATAGACTCACTTTCAAGAGAAAAGGTCCTTGCCGGCGATATTGTTTCAATTGACAAAGCTTCTGGAAAAGTCTCGAAATTAGGCCGATCCTTTGCACGCTCGCGGGATTACGATGCTATGGGTGCAGATGTACGCTCTCCTGCATCATTATTTATGAATTCTCGAATAACAGGACTAGACCAAATTTGTCCGGTGCCCCGAAGGCGAGATACAGAAGCGAAAAGAAGTTGTCCATACGGTATCTCTGCATGAGATTGATGTAATCAACAGCCGAACCCAAGGCTTTCTCGCCCTTTTTGCAGGGGATACTGGCGAGATCAAACCGGAGCTGCGCAACCAGATTAACACAAAAGTCACTGAGTGGCGTGAAGAAGGCAAGGCCGAAATTGTGCCTGGGGTGAGTGTGCATCCATCCCCGTCTCTCTTTTCCACAAATCATCGCTGGTAACATAGGTACTGTTCATTGACGAAGTACATATGCTCGACATTGAGTGTTTCTCCTTTCTCAACCGGGCGCTTGAGGACGTCCTCGCGCCGTTGGTAATTATGGCTTCAAACCGGGGTATGGCTCGTATACGCGGAACAAAAATTCAAAGTCCACATGGGTTGCCGGTTGACCTCCTCGATCGTGTTTTGATCGTCAGCACTAAACCATATGAAGAACAGGACATCCAACAAATTATCCAAATACGGTCAGTAAGGTGGAAAGGCAACGTCACTGAGGTAGATTTGATTCACGGGGCGTTTCGTTTCTAGGTGCGATGAGGAAGATGTAACACTTACTGCCGATGCTCTGAGCGTATTGACATCAATGGCCGTGCAAACGACTCTGCGATACGCGCTGAACTTGATCTCCTGCGCCCAGGTTCTGGCGCGTAAAAGAAAATCAGAGAAGGTTGATGTTGAGGACCTTCGCCGTGCCTATTCATATTTTATGGACGAGAAACGTAGCGTGCAGTGGCTGAAGGAGCAGCAGGGGTCGCTCATGTTCGAGGAGGTCGGGGGTGAAAAAGACGCAATGGATGTTAGCAGCTGAACTGGATTCCTACAAAATTGCCTGTAACGACCGCTGTCTCAATTCTATCATATTACTACCGAGCGATACAATGTATGGACACAATCTGAAACATTTCATTAATAGAGTTGATCAAATACTAATAACGGCATCGGCATCGTTGTGTAGGGTACCGTGTTTTACGGGAAAACATCACATGCAGTGCATGGATGAATCCAAGGAGGTCTGATGGGTGCACCCAAGCGGACTTTATGGGAACGTATCACTGAATGCCCAAGAGACAGGACAAGGTCTGACGCTCAGGTGTATCTTTCAAGCGTTGAGGTAAAGGCTCCGAACTGGATACAAGATGCCTAGTTCTCACGCCATTGATGCGTACATGCGGTACAGCTGTGGATGTCGATGCAGCCACATGAGGCACGAATAAGAAGACCTGATTTGTGACTACTCACCGATAGACTGCAAGGGAGAGGGGTAGCGTTGGCTGATAGGAAAAAAGTAAAGAGTGACTTACAGGTCGTCATGGGTTCGTCTGCGGATCTAATCTGCAACTGATAGAAGTAAGCACGGTCGTTGTCGCATTTTGGGCAGGTCGCTTTCGTGCATGGTCAGCCAGAGCGGTCCAAAAAAAACAGTGTCAGGAGCGCATACCCGTCGTCGAGTCCGCATGTTTCCACGCGTCCTCGCCACCCAGGACATCGTCCACTTCCTTGCGGGTCATCTTTGTCCGTGATGTCATCTATAGGTGATTGATGAACGAGCGGCCGAGAAGAAAAGAAACAATTTTTTTGGGCGACCTGCTTTGCTATTGGGAACTCGTACGCACAGGTGTTACAGGCCCATTTGTTGTATCCGGTTTGAGCAGAAATCACAAGGAGGTTCGCGCAATTGGGACAGAACAACATCTGTTGCACTCGACGGACCGGTGATCTCCGTAAGAGGCACTGCTAAAGACGACGCTGCTGAGCTACCCACGCGACGGTGATGGACTCTTCAACTAACCTGGATGCCCCGACGGGGGATGCTCTGAGGCCTCAGACATTCCAGGTACACGCTCATACTGTCCTTTCTCCTCTGAGTTGCCGACATTAGTCCAGGGCAAGTTCGATGTCAAGGACTTTATAGGTGCCTTCTCAGAGAAGCTCATAACACAATCTAAAGCGGATCCCGGACGTATGTGGGCAGGTTCTCTAATACCTACCTCAAGCTTATGTTTCGATATTTGTCACGCAGCATTTAATCCGAAGCCATTTATCAGCACGTTTGAGGCTGCAGTTGACCGTCTCATTGCGCTTCGGAAAGATGTCCAGGCGAAGACTGAACAGATGGAGAAGGGTGTCAGGGTCGTGGAGAGGGAGTACTCCAAGAAGATGTCCGAGCTTAACCGTGGATTCGAGGTGCGCTCGGGACGCCTCGTTGTCCTCTGTAAGGCCTTCTGAAAGGTGACTAGGCAGTAGGGACATCGTTCGTGGCGATGGAAGCGAGGATGAACGAAGTAGGACGAACGGCTGGCCGCATTGGTGAGTCTATAACCATCCTCTCGTGATGCTTGTTACTCACGTCTGTCCAGGTGAACAGCTAGAAACTGTCCACCTTCAGCGCCAGAGAGCACAAGCAGCTTACGATTTGATCGACTACTACACACAGTTTTCCCGTGATGATACCTCGCGAATAGATAGCCTCAAGAAGGACGGAAAGGATGGTCGCCGTCAGGTCGCGATACTACTCCGGCGGTTGGCCACTCTCGCGAAAGAAATAGACTTGCCTACTGCAGACAAGGTGGACCATACTTCACTGAAGTATGGACTGGTAACTAATGTCTCAATAGACAAGAGAAAGCATCGACAGATACTGTGAGAAGTTTGAGAAGGATATGCTGTACCTTTTTGACAGACACTATCGGAAAGGCGACCCCAAAATGATGCATGTGGGTCCCATTGTCGTTCCTCACAGACTGTCGCTAATCGCTACTTTGCAGCACTGCGCGCAAACCTTACTTGACTTCAATGGTGGTGCCTCTTGTGTGCAAGTATACGTGAATCAGCATGACTTTTTCATCAACCGTGTCCAGAAGGACATGGAAAGTGATGACACCATTCTGTCTGTTTTACGACGACCTCACTGTGTTTGGGTACTCATGTGGACGCAGGTGGCGCTCCTTGGCCGATCCTAATACCATCTCCCCCAAGAGTGAGACAAGTCTAACAGAGTTACTACTCGAGATTAGAGCAACGGTCGGCCAAGAGGCCCAGATCGTACAGGCTGTGTTTCCGAACCCTTCCTTCGTAATGCAAGTCTTCTTACAACGAGTATTTGCCCAGTCGGTAATCACGCGCAAGTCCTCCCCAAGTGACTATACTAATTCTGTTATAGATCCAGCAACATATGGAGCAGCTCCTCACCCGAGCTGGTAACATGTCGGAACTAGCGTTTTTGCGCGTCTTACAGCTGATCCACGCGCAGACGTCTGTACTCGTCGATGAGCTTAAAAGTTATGATATGCCCTCCACAATGCCAAGGTCCCCAGTGCAAAACATTGGTCTCTCGTCGGCAGTCCCGGGCGGCGCCGGTGCTACTGCCATCAGCTCCATACTAGAGACCGCCATGGAGGAACTTTTCGTACCGTATACCGAAGGCCAACGTTACCTGGAGCGCGAGAGCAAAAGCCTCGCGGAGCTCTATTCGGGTTACCTGTCCACCTTTACGCGATATCATGTAAGCGATTGCCTCGCCATGCTCCGCTCCAAGTTATCATTATTGATGTTTTTGCCAACTCAGGAACGAGAAGAGAAGTTAATCAAGACAAAAGGATCAATGTTGGATCGCATGATGAACGCTACGGCAACAACCGGGGCCTCCTCGACCTCCAAGGCCGCTGCCGCAATTATGCGATTTGGGGGGATAACCACCTCAGATCGCTTTCAAGACAAGTTACCGGACGAGCAAGTCAATGAGGAGGATGGGATACTCGCTGTCAGTGTTGCCGAAACGATGCTGAAGTGGCACGCGGAGGCTATTGGCAGATGTGCCGAGTTGAGCCCACCTAACGACGTGTAAGCGCGCCCACAGCTTTCCTTCCGGACACTCACGACTCCGTAAGCCCAAAGCACACGTTTGCGCTCTTTCGCGTTTTGGCGGAAGTGATTGCCAATGGATATATTGAAGTTGCGATCAACACGTAAGGGGGATTCTGTAACTTCAGTTCTCATATCACTTCACGTATTCTCCCCATAGAGCGACAGCGCGTCTGGAAGCCATAGACCACACGAAAACTGAACCCAGCCTACAGGCACTTTCCATAATCCATTTGGTCGATCTCATCTGCCACCTTTGGCAACAGTATGTCAACATTGCGCTACTCCCCCTCGCGGCTGGCTCCGTCGTGGTTCGTCGCGAGATGGTGGTATTCAACAATCAAACTGTCAGCAAGATCGAGGGCGCCGCGAACGCGCTTATGCAGCGTTTGATAGATGGTTCGTATTCGTTGACTGTACGTTTCGTGTGCCTGTGCTCATGGTAACGCAGCGGTTGTCGCTTGGATGTCTACGCAGCTCGCCAAGCAGAAAAAGACCGACTTCAAACCCCGGAATGACGATGATTCGTTCGCGCGAGTCAATACAGATCCCTGCATCGGGTGTTGCGACATCCTTGAGAAAGTCGGCGTTGTGGCGAAACAAAACCTAAGCGGCAAGAACCTGGAGGTATTCTTGACGGAAGTTGGCGTAGCGTTCCATAGGTACGAGTTTCACTGCTATCCTTTGTTCCATCTGATCTCCGGCATGTAGTCAATTACTTGAGCATCTCCGTAAATTCCCTGTAAGCGCAACCGGAGGTCTGATGCTCGCCAAGTATGTTCCAATGCTAGTTCCTCCGTGGAGTCCCTGACCGATCTCTCTCAGGGATCTTAAATCTTACCAAGACACAATTGCTACCTTTTCTATTCACGCGCTCCACGAGCGTTTCGAGTTCATTCGGCAATTGGGGAATATATTCCTCGTGCAACCGGAGATCCTGAAGTCGTACATCACGGAGAATTACCTGGGTCGGATTGAACCCGCTCTATTGCGACCCTATCTTGCGCAGCGCAGCGACTGGGGCCACGTAGAGAAACGCTTCTCGGACGACAGCGAGGAAGTTGCTGGTGGGAAGACTAGCACGAAGGGTCTGCGTGACCGCTTCGGTATGGGCCGTCTGAGTATGATGATGAAAGACCTCGAAGGGCTACGCTTCGGTGACAGTGTGCAAATGGGGATGCAAGCGTTGCCGTCGGGGTTTGCTCAAGCTTTTGGGCGTGGAGACAATTCCGCATAGTAGTTAGGGCAGTGCATTATTTATTCACCGTTAAAGACAGGTTTTCTTTTCTCTTTGAAGGCTTGCAAAGCTTCTACACGGTCCCTACTCTCCAACAATGGCTCATATGCGGCTCTTTCAAAATCCAACCCTGCAAAAGATCTCGAGCATGATAGGAACAGGGTCTGCGGATGTAACTTACCGGATTCTAGAGAGAGTTCCGGAGCCCGTGAAATAGCCAGCTTTGCCGAACGCAAGGCCATAGGTGCTTGGGAAGCCAAATAAAACATCATGACTGTCATGCGTGATAAGATAAACACACCATTCGCAGCAATTTTCTCCGCAAGGGACAACGCGCGCTCAATGGCCGTTGTTCCCTTCTCCGAAACGTAGTCCACCAGTCCTGACAATGCCAGGGTAGGCATCGCATATCGAGGGATAGGCACTGACTACATACCTAGCTCCTCAGCTTGAGCCGCTGTCAACGAGCGACCGGTGAATATAAGGTCTTTTGCCCTGGACAATCCGAGGATGCGCGTAGCGCGTTGAGTGCCACCCGCACCAGGTATGATACCAAGTGTTGTCTCGGGGAGACCAATCTTCGTGACAGAGTGGCCTCGTCAAAAGACTACGTTAGAATTCTGATACCCTAAATAAATTACGGCAAGAGCCATACCTGCTACACGCAAGTCGCACGCAAGAGCGAGCTCCAATCCGCCACCGAGCGCGGGTCCGTCAATAGCCGCGATGGTGGGCATAGGGAGGCTCTCAAGTTTGCCGAGTGCAGCGCGCAAGTCGGTGAGGAACTTGGAGACCTGGCCCTTGGTCATCGTGCGCCGTTCTGCCAAATCGGCGCCGGAGCAAAATGAGCCCGGGGTGGAAGAGTTCAGGACGAGCACGCGGACAGAGTTGTCGAAGCGTACGGTGTCCAAGCAGTCAGCGAGTTGCTGGGGTTTGCCATCGCCGTCCGTCCAAGTGAGATAAATTACACTCTGGGGTGGAAAGAGAAGGATGCACGGTACCTTGAGTAGCTGGAGAGAGATCGCATTCTTCGCGTGCGGGCGGTTCAGGGAGAGGGTGGTGATTCCCGGATGGGACGGCAGAGACTGAAGAAAGGCTTCGTGGGTGTTAACAGCAGAGATGAACCTCCGGGTCGTGATCGTGTGCCGCTTGGCAGCTCTGAGAGAAACGTGAAGTGTGTTGATGAGAGACATACGATGGTCCGGGGTCCGGAACGGAACAGCGTCATTTATCATCGGAGCCATCGGGGCCGGCCGCCGGAGCATTTCTTGTACTGATGTTAAATCTACAGTACGCTATTTGACCCATCACTGTCATCGCGCCGTATCTCGGCGGCAGCTAATCCCATGGATGCAGTGCCCAGGACAAGGACGCACTCTGGGAGCATCCCAATGGCCGACAACGACTCCACCGATACAAGTTCCTTGACAAGTCCCACTGAACTGCAACCATTTACGTACCAGGTGGGCGGGCACGAGGGGATGCAGGTCATAGGAGAGGGTTCCCTGATCGTCAAGACCGTTGTGCCTCTTGAGCTTCAGTTTTATCAGAACATCCTGGCAAGTCCCTCGTTGGCCGCGTTACGCCGATGGGTTCCCACATACCTCGGTAACCTACGCCTGGAGGGCAAAAATACTGCTGAAGGCATTGCAAGCATCGAGGGCATTTCAGAGAACGAGAAAGATGAGTGTTATTATTCGCTTTGAAACTCGAGGACTGAAAAGCCTATCGTAAATACAGATGATAGTTCTCGAAAACGTCGCACACGGATTTCGAAAGCCAAATATCCTGGACATAAAGCTAGGCACGGTACTCTACGATGAAGATGCAACACCACAAAAAAGGGAACGGATGGAGAACAAAGCAAGATATACCACGTCTGGGGAAGCGGGAATTCGTCTGACGGGCTTCCAGGTACGGCGGACTTTGTAGCTCAATGGCCGGCTTGAGCCCACGCACAACACTGCAGGTCTTTAGTAATAAAACACGACAACCCCTCGTCGTTCCAAAACAGTACGGAAGATCTATCTGCACTGCAGAGCTTCCTGCAGGGATCGCGCGGTTTTTCCCCGTCTATGATTCCATGGTGTGAGTGGAAGCCCAATCTATGTTTGGTGCCTCTAACTTACACGTACCATACCCTCAGTGGATTGCCAGGGACCGAGACAGGCGAGCAATTGGATGTCGGACTGCCCAAAACGCTGCTCGTGCCGATTCTGAGGTCCATCCGAAAAAGTGTTCAAGAGATTCGGGACTTGTTGAGCACGATGGAGTTGCGCCTGGTTGGGAGTAGCCTCTTGATCGTCTATGAAGGGGATTGGGACCGTGCCGAGCTGGGAGTGCAATGGCTCGCCGAGCAGCTGGCGAGTATGAGTGTCGAGGAAGATGAGGGGAGAGAAGAGACATACGAAGACACGGAGGATGAGGACATAGAAGGATCGGAAGGAGATGAAGAGAGTGATGAGGACAGCTCCGATGAAGGAAGCGAGAGTCCGTTCGTGGTGAGACTGATTGACTTTGCACACACGCGACTCAAGCCGGGGCAAGGAGCGGATGTTGGGGTGCTCAAGGGGCTTGACAGTCTCCTGGGCTTGTTGGACGGTAGGATAGCATCGATCTCATGACGTCACTCTCACCGTTAAATACAACGAGGAAATGTCGTCTTCCGTCTAAATGCAGCCCCTCGTGAGTCTCTCCCCCGTTTGATGCCCCCATCTCACCCACTGCCCGCTCCAAAGGATCCTTTCTCTGCCGCAGAATCCGCTATTGCCATTCAGATGGAACGTATGCGTGCTGCCGAGGCCGTAGCAGCCAGAGACGTGATTGCCCAACATCTTTCCCTGGCTTGCAAATCTATTCGCGAAAAGTCTGCTACAATCGACACGCTACGCCAACAAAACAAGTACCTAGAAGATATCCTCAAGGACCATACCTTGGCATATACACCTACAAGTTTTGCTATCGCATTCCAATCTGAACAGCCACCTCCTGCAGGCCAGGAGGTACCCTGCACAGGGCCGATTGATGAGATTTCAAAAGCTGAGAACAGGGCTCAGAAAGAGCCACTTTCATTGGACACCATCACGGAAGAAGAGCCCCCCACGTACGAGGTAATCGAAGCTCTTTCCCAGGTATGGTAATGCGGCTTCTCCCTTGATATCGTGCGGTGAATTCGACAGCTTTCGATCTCGCACTCCAAGACGCCCGAGGGTGACACCCAATCTACCCGCCAGGATGCGTTACGTTTTCTCCGCGAGGCAACGTATAACACTCTCGCCAGAGTTAATTCCCCGCGACTGGACACCCCGAACACCCCGACGACCCCAAAAATGATTGTCTCTGATCTCAACGACTTAGATATCAAGGTTTGCTTTCTTGTGCTTCATTTTTAGCTCATGCTTATAACCCAATCAGGTTGTCGCTGATCTACTCGGCCAGTGCCCTGAGGCGGAAGAATCTATCAGGGCAAGGCATGCGATCCTAGCTAGGCTTCCTCTTCCCACAGGAATACCATCAAATGCGCTGAGGCCCATCTTGATCCCTTCTACATACACACTACAAGAATTTCTTGCATGTGCAGTCGGGGTGGGTTTCTTTTCTCATAAACAAGTCGTTGTTCATCTTGTTATAGTCTCTCAGAACTGCGTACGGGTGACGACATTAACCGCAGCTCATTTATTAACTTGACCGTTATTCAGACTTGCAAACCACCGTATCTTCCAACAGTTGACGACAAATTGGTGTCCCGAGCGCGAGGAACACGGCTATCTTTTGACCCCCTTGTTCAAATGTAGCACAAACCCGCGAGTCGCGACTGCCCATCGCTGGACGATGGACGATGTCATCGCCAAGTTGGACAAGCCCTCAGGTTTTTGAATACTTCATCTGTTGGATGTTAGTCGCTCACTAACTTTGAGCAGAGTGTTTCTACAATAAAGACGGGAAGTGGTACTACGCTGGTGTGTACAAGGCAGTCAGACTCGACGACCTAACAACAAGAGAGTTTGAACAACTCTCATCTGAGGCGAGTAGTCGTAATTTTCTGACTTTCCATAGTCAAATGACATCCAGCACACTATCGATAGACGACACAATCCCTGATCAAAGAGACTCTGGTTGGACGCAAGAACGTTTCACCTCAGACAATTTATGAAACGACCCAACTATACTTGGCTGGCGCACTTAAGATTGCTTGCGTAGGGTTGCAGTGCATCGGATTCAACGACCTGCTTTACAGGACAATCCTCGAGCAAGCAACAAAGTGTGCACAAACTGGCCGTTGGCGTAGTCCGTTTGGCTTTGATCTCTGTCTGAACTTAGATGCTAGCTTGACTCCGCGGCTGTTCTCCCTCCCCGGTACTCCTGTTCACCGCCCATGTGACATTGATAATGCGAACAATCTAGCTGGGGAATTCTGCAAGACTAGATAGACTACCAGCTGGTGCTTGCGCTTCGATCGACTCTACCTGTATTCTTATTCTTCCTCTGTTTCAACAGCCTGGAGCTTATTTCCCTGTAACATGATGACTGTTTTAATGTACTCCTCAGCCGGCGTGACTGAATCTACATCCCCGTGATGCCTTGAAAGTTGGACAAGTACGGTAACGGCGGCAGTTGCTCAGTGCCTCTTTTTGGGGCTTGCGCTGACATTGCGTTGTGACATTTACGAACGCCCGCAGGAGAGTACTGTGAGCCGCTTTCGGAGAACCGTAGGACAGCAGTGTTCGACGGAGCTCAGCGAGGTTGCGGGCTCGAAACCTATTATCACCCCGCCTTATCGAAACACGTGATGTCATTGATGGAACTGGTCAGCCTCCAGTAATGTTTATGGCGGGCTCAAGCACTTCACCCGAGACCGCATACTACCTCTCTCCTCATAACTGGGGTCATGGTCGAGAAGCTAACACTGTCGACTTCAGCTTCCCATCTAGATAGGTTGGAGGAGCAGCGTCACACTACTCCTGACTTCCCTTTCCGCGTGTGCCAGGATTTCTGGTTTTCTGACGGAAACGTCATACTTTCTGCGGGATCCTTTGCATTCAAAGTCCATCGTGGCCAGCTGGAACGTCATGCGGAGATCTTCCAGACGATGTTGTCGATACCTCAACCAGAGAACGCTGACAGCACCATCAATCTCTGCGACTCACCAACGGATGTGTATCATCTCTTGAGGGCTCTATATGACGGACTGTACGAACAATAACAATTGTATCTGGCGTCGCACTGGTGATATCCTAGACTGACTACCGCTCCTGCTGCTGGTATCCTACGGGGCGCTTGCAGATACTTCCGCCAACCGTTCGTGCAAGACTTCCCGTTCCTCGCATCGGTCCTCCGCCTCTCCTGCAAGTACTTCATCTGCATCCCGCGGCGACAGTGTCTGGAGCGCCTGCAAACCTACTTCCCCGCGACGCTCGCGGAGTGGGACCGCCGCGAACGCATGTCCCTCGCGCCCGACGGCCACTACGATCCGCGCCACGAGATCCCCTCGCCGATCCACGTCATCAACCTCGCGAGAGAGCTCAACGTCGGTTCCATCCTCCCCGCCGCGTTCTACGACCTAGCGCGCTACGGAACGTCCAGGATCGCGAGCGGCGCCGAGCCACTCCCGCACCTCGTCCTCGAGGGACCCAGTAGCGAGAACAGCCCTGTGTCCGCCACCACCACCGTCGGTGCGCCCACACGCCCTTGTTCTCATTCTTCTTGCGCCATTCGCATTCACACACACGATTTTATTTTTATTTTATTTTATATCTTCACCCTTCATATTCCAAAGTGACGGAGACGGACCATGCGTACTCACCATTGTCACCATCGCGCTTCACGTCGCCGATGCTCGTGCAGGACTCGACGCACGTCCTGCTCTCGCACGACGATCTGGTGCTCACGTTCCGCGGGCGGGAAACACTCCAGCGCTCCGTGGCGAGCTTCCTCGACGCGCAAGTGAAGGGCCGTGCGCCCGCCGGGGGCTGTACAGGCGGGCAAGCGTGCCGCGATGCGTTCTACTTTATCGCGTTGAACACGCTCCGCGCGGTCGGGGGCATCGCCGCGGGACGGGACGGCGATCCGTTGTTCACTCTCGCGCAGATGATCGACATGTTGCACCACACCGAGTGGGTGGATGGGCAGTTCTTGCGTGGCTTGCCTATGTGCGGTAAATGTCGGGAGGAGTTCATCCCCGCTGTTCATGCAGGACGCCAGGCAATCTGGGAACAGATCCCAGCATGGTTTGGGCTGGAGCCTTACGATATCTTGAAGGCACGAGATGAGGAACTCAATGAACGTGACATGTACCCCTGATTGATGCGTGATTCCCTGCGCATGCTACCTACAGTATTGCCAATGCCGAGTCATCGGTTTGTTATCTATTGCTCCTTGCTTCCCATGGCAGGTGGGAAAACATATCAACTTGTCACCGTAAGGCACTATCTCTCCTTACATTGTCCTATTGTCCTATATCAAATTCAGAGTACATGGACTCCCAAATACGTCTCTCATGGATATGTAACACGAAAACGTTTGTGTGTGCGTAAGACGCAGTGTTCAAGATTGCTCAAACAATAACTTGACAGGTTCATCGGGGTGCGATACCCATGGGTAAGCCGTCAAGCCATTCCCATCTAACTATCTATCGAAGATACTGGAAATAAGTAGATAGATCTAGCAAAATAAGCGAATGAACGGCTCCTGGATAGATTTATCAACCAACGGGATTACGACGGGCATCAATATCAGGGAATGTGGGAATAAAGGCATAGGGCTGGTATAACAGGGAAAAGGATATAATAATCAGGAAATGACTGCCACTTCGACACTGGTAATGTGGTGAGTATGCACAGCATTCTCGGAATCCTTAGGTGTAATAGTACTCTGATGTAAATCATTGCTCTCCTGAACAGGAGGATGTCCTGACGCGGACGGTGGAGGATGTTGTACTGCCTCGTCGGTTGTCAAAGGTTGAAAGTGCGATAATTGATATTCATCTGGGTCCGCGCCTAGCAAATGGTGAACGAGTATTCGTTCGAGAGGCTCTATATCCGAGGGGGTGGTATCAAGCACAGGAGATGAAGAAGGAGTAATGCCGGCGCGAGTGAGGAAGGTATCCAACAGGAAACGGCATTCATCAGCGGTGGTAGCATGCGACATTAGCTTTCGCAAATCCAATGCTAGAGACTCTGGCAACATCGGAGTTGGGGTAACAGTCTGATTGCTAGATGACTGAGGTTGACTTCCTGAAAATCGTCGGGCTGGGTTGGCCCGCTCGTTATTCATAGACGAGCGTGGAGTCGGCCGCGATGACTTAGGGCGGGGTGTACCCTGCGGATGTGGCTGGTCAGCCCGCCCATTCCCGTTCTCTCGGGGAGCTGGGGAAGGTGAAGGTGTCTCAAGCACGATGGAGGCAGGGGTTGGGATTTCGACTGGAGAGTTGCTTCGGTTCAATTTGTGGTTGTCGTGCGTGTGGCCATTTGCACCTTTGGCTGGAGCAGAAGGAAGTCGGGACTGAGCTTGCCCGTTCTGTACAGGGGACGCTGGAGAGACTATGGAAGGCGGTGATTTATGCACGGGGAGGGTTTCTTTGCTCGGTGGCGCGGGAGCGCCCTGATCGACGGTGTCCCAATTTGGCACAGCCTTACGGACTGACATTTTCCTTGTTGGACGTCGATCATTGCGCGATGTAGGGGACCTTGCATCGTCATCATCAGGCGACGGCTGGGATGATGAAGGCGGTGAGAGTGGCGCAGTGGGTTTGATTGATAGAATGGGAGGTGGCACGGGTTTCACAGGTGCGGGGAGAGGTGGGTAGTTTGCGCCAAACGTTCGCACGGATGGCAAGGGAGTCGAGGGAGCGCTTGTACTGCCAATGCCTCGACCACGCTGCGAGTCCTGGAGCATTCGGTCATCCCTCGAAAGGTTCAGCTTCGATATCATGCGTTGCAGCCGGCTACCACTCTTGGCGGACTTGGTCGTCGGCGTAAGCGAGACGCTGCTCACTGCGGCGGGACGTGCGGGTTGAATATCGGGAGGGGGTCCCTCCTCAAGAAAGGAAATAAAGTCCTTCGTGGCTTTCGAGACGGGGTACAATGGGGCACGGCCTTGCGTCCCCTGGTCACCGGGGTCAGGACTTGACTCACTGCCCTCTTCTGAGCCATTCATGATAGCATCAATGTCCATTGATTCCCGATTTTTCTGCATCTTGCGTTTCCGTCGGGGGGTTGTTGATGGGTTGTTGAGCGCCGATGAATCACGACCCAGGAGTCCAAATGAGGGCGGGGGACTTTTCATGCCCAGTGACGGTTTCCTTGTGAGCTGAAAACCTAGGCCGGATATTCCAGAAGTGGACACCGATCGTGCGCGTACATCCGACGGCTTGAGTGCTGAATGAGACTGTGCCGCCCGAGGCGATACGACAGCGTCCCTGGGCTCCTCATCTTCGATGATGGAGCCAACATGAGAAAGCGATGGCTTCTTGGTAGCGTGGTGTTGCTGGCCAGGCGAGAGGGAATGGCGACCATCAACGTCGGCAGCAGAAAGTGCTCTGGAGTGGTCACTAGGGGAAGTTTTTCCTGTTCGTCGGGGGCTAGCGAGTAGCTGTCGTTGTTGTTGTTGCTTCGCGGTCTACGGAAACGTTAGGGTGCTTATGAAGGATAGGTAGCTCTCTAAACGTACCTCCATTGTCCGCAACCTATCTGGAGTTAACGATACCTTCATCGTGTCCCCAGAGCGCATTAGGTCATCGAAGTCTTGCATAAGGCTGCCCTCCTTCAGCAAGTTGAGTCTGATCGTACTTATCGCAGAAGACAAGTGTGTACGAACCTCGGAGTCCAGGACGACGCCGTCATTAATACCATCACCCTGAGCGCCAAAACCCTTTCTACTCGCACTTACTCGAGACGCAGCATCAGATGAAAGGGTTGCATCACGATCACTGGAAGGGCGAAACAGTTTGATTGCTTTTCCTTTCTCCATTGAAGTCCTGGGCGGATAGTTGTCAGAGCTCACAGACCCGGAGACTGCTCCGGATGCGGCCGTCTCCAACGAAAGGCGAGACCGCGACTGGGATAGTGGGTCCGTTGATTGGGTGTCACGGTAGTCGCCTCTCTCCGGCTTTGAGAAAGATTTGCTGCGCTGTGGCTTTGAAGAGTGCTTTAAGGAACTTTCGATGACATCGTAGACTGCACAACCTTCGGTTAAACCTCGGGACACGGAGAAAAGACGGAACGTACTTTTCGAGCCCTTAAATATAGGATAGATAGCGTCGTCCTCGCAGAGGGCAACGAAAAGGTCGTGCGTCCCAGCGGCGTCCTTGCTGCTGTCCCGCGTAGCTACCCGACCCACGCTGGATAATATACGCCTATGCATGGAATAGTGAGTTGATTTGAAGGGGGAAGGGGGGTTGCTTCGCTTACTCGCAGATACACCTGGGAGGGAAAGGAAAATTAGTACTCGGCCAGGGATGACGAAGTCGAGCTCACTCGAGAATCGCCGTGAGATACAAAGCGGCTGGTGCCACAATGATAGACTTGGGAGGATCCAAACCTTGAGAACGTAACCGCTCCTGGATACTGTTTTCAGCTTGTGCATCCTCGTCCGAATCGTTCAAGGTCGAGTAGGCTTCACACTTGAGACGCATCAGCTAGATGAGGGGCCAGTAAGATGGACTGGGAACCTGTTAAAACAGACCGGGTACCTCTATCATTGAGGGAAGAGAGAAGCTGTATTCCGAGGCCGAGGCTTGTGATGCAGAAGGCTTGGTAGCATTCGGACGTTGCCAATACGCACGCAATTCCATTTCGGCCTCGAGCAGGGCATCCTTTCCTATTGCTGTGGGAACCGTCTTTAAAAGGCCAGTTTTAAGGCGGTCTGTGAGAATTGAACGAGAGGAGGTGATTATGCTTGTTAAAATGTCGTCCAGGAGGAGATTGAGAAAGGTGAGGGCATCTGTGTGGAGCTTGAGCGGGCGAAAATCTGACAGAATTGCCTCGGCGGAATGAGCGGAGATGTACATGGGATCTGCAAAGGGTCAGGAGAGACGAGAAGAGAAGAATGCTCGCGTACTTGGAGAGGAGGTCATGGAAGAAGAAGAGATGAAATGATGGAATCATAATTTCCTCGGACATTCTTTATTTAGGTTCCCACAATCATCACAATAGCGCCTCTACCAACATTGAATCCGAGTCCGTCACACTCAACGGTGTCCCTCCTCTCGCATTCCTCCCACTGCCCTCGTAAAACTCCCCCGTCACATCCACCGTGTTCAGCTCGCCGAAAACCCGGCTAGACGCAACCGACGGCTCCTCCAAAATGTCATATTCTGCCGATTGTCCCAGAAAGTCACAGGTCGGGCTTATCTGCCCACTGTCTCCAGCGCCGGGCAACATCGGCGTGGGAACGATGCTGAGAGCCTTGTCAGTTAGACGTGTAGTCCGTCGAACGCGTAGTCCGTCGATCCCTCCCGAGCCGGCGGCCGGGTGGCCAATGATCATACCCAGGGTCTACGGAGGATGTGTCAGCCCCAGTGAAAACAGCTAGGAACGGTACTGATTTACCCAGGGACCGAGGCGGGCATGGCGTTCCGTTGTGATAGATGGCTTAGACGCAGGCCGTGTTGTGGTCGTATACGAGGGGACAGTCTGAGGTAGAGCTACAGGAGAACTGAGCTGAGGCGGTCGAGGTACGGCAGAGGGTGGAGGCTCGTCATCAGCATGTTCACTCTTCTCGTGCTCTGCAAGATCTTGGATGCGAGAAAAACGCTCGTCACAATCTGGTAAACCATTTTCAGCACTAAATCGTCCGGACGCCTCCACTGTAAATGTACCATCATATACACAGGCCATTCCCTTATCAATGTGACGGTTGAGGTGTAGAAGCAGGCTGAATTGTTTGCACACCATACGGCATTGCTTCCACTGACATGACACTGTCTAGGAAACACGAGTCAGCAACAAGTCCGTCGGGTTCATCCCACGCAGAGTCAGTACCATTGTGGGTCCCACAGGTTCCACCTCTAACTGGTGTTGTCTAACGTGTTGCTTCAAAGCATACATCGAATTAAGAACAGCTTGACACCCACTCCAATGACAGTGTCGGGGACATAGACGATTTGCAAGCTCACACTCCGTGTATTCTAACTGGGCATGTTGAGTTCAGCAAACAACGTGGAGTCGCCTACGAACCTCTACTATGGCACTGCCCTAAGATGCATGAGAAATAGTACGAAGCGGTTCCAGGGTATCTAAACTCACCTGCTTTCTCCATATCTAGCGCCTTCCTTTCTGCTTCTCGACGCTTCGCTCGGAGAACCCATTCTGACGCGGGGGGGACTGCAATATAAAACTCTTGCTTTCCACGGGGTTTCCTTGGGAGTTTGGGCATTGAGCTAGGACCCGAGATTTCGGCAGAACCTGTGCTCTGAACACGAATTGGCGATGTCTTGGTGAGTCCCCATGCTAGCTCTTCAGGTGCTCGCGGGGGACTTCTTGTCTCACCCCCCGAATACTCAACGATTGGGCTTCCTATTGTGCCTCGGTCAATCTCCTCGATTGACGGATCCAACGACCCAGCCCGACGAACGAACACGTCGGCTTCTTGCATTAGCGTATCATTGTCTTGCGCCCGGGATATCTCCGACGACGCGATGTCGAAGTGAGTCTGGACGTGGTCTTCAACAGGAGTTACACTCATTTCAACATCCTCTTCATGTCCAGATGGGATTAACTGGAGTTGTGAATCAATCTCTGTTTCATGGAGAATTGTGGAAGGATGAGATGAAGAGGTCGACTCGGCTTTCCCATCAACTTCACCCTCGTCGTGGAGAGTTGTGATCGTCGCGGCGAGTGGAGGAGTCGGGGTACGGTGTGGGAAGGGAAGGGGATTAAAGGAAGATTGAGTGACAGGTACGAAAGGATCTTCTATAGGAATATGAAGTACAGTCTGAGGTGTCGGTTGAGAGGTCGTCAAGTCCTCCAATACACCCGTGGTTTCTGAAGAGGGCGTAGGATTGTGGCTGACAGGTACAGAATCGGCAACGTTGTCGAATGAAACTGCACCCGTCAGAGTAGAGAAGGGTACAAAGTTGTGAGACGAATTGTGTTGTGAACCTGAAACCTGGAATCCATTCGCGTGCGGTACTGTTTCCTGCTGTGGCATGGAAACCTCAGAAATGGAGACTGGGAGAATTGTCGGCGCCGAGTCATCAGGCTCGCTAACAATATTGACAGGTTGAGGTTCTGCTTTAGGGACAAGTTCTTGCTCGTAAGATTTTTCGACAGCCAAGTCGGGTGGGCTTAGCTTTGCTCTATGCCGAGTATCGATGGCCTCAATAGAGCTCGACCGCTTCCGCTTTTGGCTATGTAAATCAGATGAAGCGGGTTCTTCCATAGACGCTGCCAACCTCTCTGCATTTAGAGAGCGCTTAATGCTAGCCGCAAGGCCACGCATGGTATACAGAGCCGTTCCCTTCTCCTCCGACGCCAACAGAATTGATTGCGTTGAAGCTGATTGTGAACTTGGTAGGGCGGAAGGGGTTGGAGCGATATCAGTCGATGTTACGACTGGACTTCCAGCGGTATTCTCAAGGTGTGGTTGCGCCTCTGCACTATTATGCGCGTCTCCGGAGTTCTGTGCAGGCCGAATAGCATCTGTTCCTGAGGTCAAGTCATCGGTGGGTGTCTGTGGAAGGTGGGGGTGACTGAGTGGTGCGGCTGCGTGGAGTTGAGACGACGCTTGTTGCCCATGGGTAGTGGCTACAGGAGAAAATGAGCTCCAATTCTGGGTTTGAGGGTGCGTGAGGGGTGGCACCGCCGCCCCTTCCGGCTTTGACATCTGAAATTGACTTGGATGTTGGAGATTTTGCGCCGACACTGAAACCGTGGGAGAGGCGACTGTGGAGTGCACGGGATTTGTCACCGTAGGATGCATCTGCCTTCCTTGCTGCCATAATTGCATATGTTCTCTTGCCATCGAAGCAGCTTTCACGTCACCATAGGCCTTTGATGATCCGATAAGTAGTCTGACGCGTTACTACACAAGACACATACCCTAACCCACGAAGGGTACAGCTCACTGAGATCCCCATGCTTTAGAGTGATCTCAGATAATCGAGGTTAGATAGATACCAATAGTTACGTACTGGATGAACTCCATGATTCGCAGTCCCTCCTGACGCACCAGCATGCCCCGTATTGGCCCGCGAACTAGTTGCAGTGGTACCAGAATATCGGGGATACTGAGGCGCTTGGTGCACGAAAGCCGGTGCAGGTTTGTGTTGCTGTGCGATTTGAGAAGCGTGGATGGTTGGCTGGAAAAAAAAAACGTCGACAGTCGTAGAGCTAAAGTTTGTGGTGACTCACGGCGGACAAAACTCCCGCTCTTCCAATCGAATGTGTTCCAGGATTTGTCTCACGCGGCGGATACACATTCTGGTTTATAAAAGGTGCCGACGAGTTGACAGATGGATGTTGCTGTTGGCGCTGCACATTGGGTCCGCGAGCGCGCTCTACGTAAGACCAATGCTGGGATGCCATATTGTTTGTGTTCACTTTATTGTAAGACTGACCGTGGTTATGAATCTGCTATAAATGAGATCCCTTTATCTCCCAAGATATGCAAGGAAAGAACATACCACGGGCGCGTTCCTGGAGGCAAGGGCCTGCTGTGCGAGTAACGCATGACGATGGTGAGGAAGTGGCGGCGCAGGTGGCGGAAGTGGCGGCGGTAGTTGCTGCTGGCTGACATGTTTTCAATATGATGGATGCACGAAATGAGAGTGGCACACACCTCCCAGATGCGAGTTGTTGGGCCAACTGAATGAGGCGTAACCTACTCATAAAGGTGAGAGTGGCCAAATCGATACAAGGATAACTAACTCATCCTGCCTACGTTGCTCCGCTTGTTGAGATTGCCTCTGTAAATAGACCTGCAAAGCCATGGCATTCATGCGACTGTATGCCTCGAGCTGACGGGCATTCTCAGCAAATTGTTCTGGAGTCACGCCGTTCTGGACAATACGATTGAGTTCCTGTGGCATGGCATTCGCCAGTTGGCGACTTTGCGTATCTTGATGGTTAGACGGGTTGTTTCTGCCGTCCATGTGGTGGAATAAGTGAAAAGTCCAGAGGTCGGGTCCGACTTCAAGAGATGACTGTATTTGGTCACGCACCGCGTGACCAAACGCGTGGGAATAAGTTACAGTACTGTAACCTTGACTGTAACTGTAAACATATGGTGCAAGCAGGAATTCCTCCTCTGCCTCACAACATTAAAAAAATGCTCTGGGTATTCTAGTAGAAAGTACAGGACATTGTGTATAAGGTTTTGTAGCAACTGAGCAAGAATTGAGTGTTCGAATGTAGGTCCACGTTATGTTAGTAGTAGACTCTTGAGTGGACTCGGCTTATCCGCTTCTGCCTGCCGTGTACGTTCATTCATGCTCGCTACTCGGTCGAGGCTTCCACCCTTACGATCACTCGCATCTTTATCACCTTCTCAAATCAATACTGCTACTCGAAGCCCACTTCAAGTCTTCGACAGACACGCCAAGTGCTTGCAAAAAGATCGTGCAGCGGCTCGCGATGGGGGGAATCGCAGCCGAACAGTTGACTACGTTCGTGATGACGTAGCCAACAGGATGATAGAGAGATTTAGGGCTAGTACTTATTCTGTACAGCTCTCATATGACTTAGCTGAGACAGACCAGGATATAAAGAGAAATTTCTCTTCCGTCCTCGATCTTGGTTCTGGTTCTGGTCATTTCGCCAAACTGCTCGAGTCAGATCAGACGAAGAAAGTAACAATGCTTGACCTGAGTAGTAAGAAATGACATGTAAACCCAAATTTCTTGTTCAATGGTATCTCAGAACTTTCCCTCGAAAGGGACCCCGATGCCGAGTTTGAGGGTGTGTCTTTCTCTCTACTTCGCAATTCATGTATCTGGATGACGATGTGCGAACAGTTCAGGTTGAGAGGCTCGTCCTAGACGAAGAGAAGCTACTTGATATGATCCCGCGGAACTCCCAAGAAGCAATAGTTTCATGTCTTAGCCTTCATTGGGTTAACGATCTCCCAGGTCCGCAATTTTTGTGATTTCGACCGCAGAAATTGACGAGATCAACAGGCGTGCTTGTACAGATTAAGGAAGCCTTGAAACCTGATGGTGTTTTCATGGGCGCCATCCTGGGAGGTGATACACTTTTCGAGTTGCGTACCTCTCTTCAGCTCGCAGAAGTTGAGAGAGAAGGTGGGATTTCTCCCCATGTATCGCCAATGGCAGGTGCGTTGCATTTGCCCCCAACTAAATATCGCCTATGATTTCTAGTGCAGACCCCCGTGATATGTCAAACCTGATGAGCCGTGCTGGCTTCACGCTCCTTACTGTAGATGTTGACGAAGTCAGCGTAAGATACCCAACTATGTGGGAGCTTCTAGATGACCTCAGGGACATGGGCGAGAATAACGCAATTATTGGACGGTAGGCACTGCATAGTCGATCCATTAACGCAAAGCTCATGGTAGATTCGAGACGTCATTTATTGCATAGAGATACGCTAGCCGCAGCCTCGGCGATATACAAAGGTATGGTGAAATTATCGAGCTGAGGTGTACTAACCACTCGGACATCTAGAGCTGCATGGTCAAGAAGATGGCACAGTGCCAGCTACGTTCCAGGTCATCTACCTAGTCAGTTATATATTATTGTGCAACCTTTCCTCTCACTCACAGTGCAAGTAGATTGGGTGGAAGCCTGCGCCGCAGCAGCCAAAACCATTGGAGAGGGGCTCGGGCAAAACAAGTCTCAAAGATGCCCTCGAGTGAGAAAGGAGAAACTATAATGCTGTCTCCACAGTCGTATTCGCGATGCGCATCTCGGTAGGGTCTTCGTGCGCAGCACCGTCCTGGAATTTGCGCTTTGGTATGACCGCGTATAATGACAACTCCCAATCTCTCGTCTCCACCCATTTAACGAGAATCTCAAACACCTGGTTGACTGTGAGGACCTTTCTTGTCGGTAAATGCGATAGAAATCGTCCAATGGGGAGCTGAGCCGCACTGACGCCTGATTCCCTGGCCTTGTCTAGACAAATATTCTGCGGAATCCTTTATGAAGAGAGTTGTGTTATCAGTCGTGGCTACGCACCTTATATCGGTTATGATCACAAAGCCCACCGATGACATAGGTCTCCCCTTCCTTCAGTTCCTCCAAGACTTCAGTCGAGTCTGCAGTAAGATAAACAACGCGATCCCGTGACACCGGAGTCGCGAGCAGCTTTTCCGGGTTGTCGTCATCTCCGTTATCTTCCGCACAATCTTCTTCACTTGCGGTGCCTCCAGAACTTCCGCCTTCTGCAGGAGCAGACTCTTCCCGATTTTGTGCCCAGAGTCTATCGTAGCTCTCGGTCCACCACTCTGTCCCAGTCCAGCGTTTATATCCCGCGTTGTTTAGTTTCTCAAGTCGAGAAAGCGTGCGGCCATTGAGTGAGGTGAAGAGGAGCGACTGGAAAGGATTTGAAGAGCGTCGATTAACGCTGTAGACATAGGCCAGTTGCGAGGATAACGAAATTATTTCCTGGGGTGACCGAAATACCGTTGCGACATGCTGTGAAACACGAAGGTAACTCGCACCTTGTCGCTCATTTTGTCGTCGAACCCCAGATCCAAGACAACTCTTGCAGCGAATGGCTCTTTTGCGCGATCCACTTTTGCTCGCTTTTGCCTTTCGTCTTCTGACAGCTGCTCCCCAGCGGCAAGTCTCTCCGCTCTTTTTCTCTTCTTCTCCTTCTTCGCGGTTTTCTCCTTCGCTCGCCGTTCCATCTTTCGCTCTTCCAGTCTCGCCATTTTGAGGGCCCTTTTTTGCGCCTTTTTTGAGAGCACTACGGCCTCCGAAGTGTTTTCTAGTGATGTTGATTTTTCAGAAGTTTGTGCTGTATCATTTTCCATTGCGGTCGAGTCGAGCGAGAGATAATGCGATAATGTTACTGATGATGGTCAAGGGCGGTCCGCGGACTTGCGGACCGTAAGGGCACCGCTCGCGCTCGCTCACACAGGCACGACGGGTTGCCTGGAGTGGCGCAACCATTTACGTTGAGCTTCCCAGTCATGTCTGTAGCCCTCAAATCGCTTATCCTCAATGCTACCACCAAGCACACGGCGACAGTCATTTTTCTCCACGTTGGCGTCGACCAGGCTGTGTTAAATGATGTGTTCGCTGACGAGACAGCTCTCAGGGTTTGGGCGACACAGGCCATGGGTGGAACCTACCCGTGGAGGGCATCTTTAGATGTGACTCTGACCTATCCCATGTCAAGTGGATCCTGCCCCACGCGTAAGCCATAGGCCTCAAGGGATCTTTCTTGACACGCTCTAATCTCGCGCTCTGTCGATCTAGTCCTTCCGTTCCTGTCACTGCAAACTTTGGTAGGGTAATGCCAGCATGGTACATATAACCCGCTTCCGTGAGATGCCCCTGAGCTCACCGCTCAGGACCTGTACCATCGGGTTCGCACTTGCAGGTTTGACATTAAGACTTTCGACTTTGTATCCAACGAAGACGAACGCGGCATGTTGTCCACGGTATCCTCCGTCAATCAACTCATCGCTGCGGAAATCGATGCCGGAATTGATCCAGGGCGGATTGTAGTCGGCGGTTTCAGCCAAGGAGGAGCCATCAGCCTACTCACGGCCTTCACCAATGAACGCAAGTTTGCGGGCGTTGTCTGTCTCAGCGGCTGGGTGGTTATGAGGAGTAAACTGAAAGGGGTCGGTAGGCTTCATGTCCTTCGGAACTCACTTTGACACGACATCTCTAGATGTGTACTCAGCACGCGTCGTCGACACCAATCTTTTGGGGTCATGGCACCGCTGACCCACTCGTCACTCTCGACATAGGCCGTACTTCAGTAGATTTTTTGAAGACAACCTTGGGTATCTCCGCGGTCACCACGGAGAGGTCTGACGCTCCAGCATTGAAAGGTGTATTATTCAAGGACTATGCTGGGTTACAGCACGGAGCCGCACCGGAAGAGCTCGACGATTTAAAGGAGTGGCTCAAAGTCATACTCCCCAAAAATTCGGAGTGATAGGTAACGACATTGCTTCAGATCTCTTTGTCAACTTTACCGATGTTTCTCACAGGAGGTGGTGTGCATGTACGGCGGACACCAGTCGGACACTGTGTAGAGCTTGAAGCTTGAAGTGTCCTGACACATAACCTATGTCATTGTGCAGCCGTATCACCAGAAGAGGCTACCTCCTGAATAGAAGACAAACATCAATGAATGAGGATTAATGAGGTCCCAACGCCATGAGTCTGTCTTGTCCAGTAATGTCAACTGTAAAGCAAAGGTAAAGCTTTGCTCTTATGAGGCTCTTGGCTCGCTCCGCATTATCAGACGATCCGCACAGATAAAATGCATGTCTTTCGGTGGATGCAAGCTAATGTAGAGGACAAAAATATGGCAACGATCGGCAGGTACCCCTATCGTACCTCCAACGAGACAGCAATTCCCATGGATGCCAGTTCCGCGCACAAATATCGGAAAACGAATGGCACAGCAACGATATCCAAATTACTACCTTTGGCTTGGCCTTGTAGAACATGGTCCGACGGGAGTGCGATCGTTATGTCCCCATTCCCCCGATGATTGAGATTCTGACCTAAGGTACTCCCAACTCTCGTATCGCTGTTGTCCGTGCCTTCCCGACATACGCGACAGTACTCGCCTCCTGGGCCAGTCAACTTTGGTGTTTCTGCGTTGAGTGTGCCGTCGTCGTAACCAAGCGAGATTAGGCTACCGCAGGTCCGACATACCCAAGTCGTTGAGTAGTCAGAGCAATTCATCAGCCGGTCTTGTAGTAAAAAAGAAGTGCCGTGGGCGATGAGCGCGTCACGCTCCATTTCTCCAAATCGGATGCCACCGGCGCGTTTCCGACCCTGATCGATACAGGTGTGAACGACAAGAATGAAAGATTGATCTCTATCCCTCACCTTAACAGGCTGTCTTGTCAGTGGGTCAACGGGGCCAGTAGTCCGTACTTGAAACTTGTCGAGTACCATGTGCCGCAGCCGTTGATAATAGACCATACCGAAGTAGATGTCGGCAGTAAATTCCTGACCTGTTATCCCAGAATACATCGGTTCATTGCCATAGTAGTTGTACCCAGCAGCTCGAAGCTGCTTGCCGAAGTAATCTATAGCAGTGTCTGATTCGGAGAATCTGCTGCAACAATCAGGATGCAAGATATGGTAAACTGTGAATTCCACGGACGTGAAAGGTGTGGCGTCTTGTGCTAGGCCGTGCATGGCGGCGGCTTTCCCAGCCATGCTCTCAACCAACATACCGATGGTCATGCGACTAGGGAAAGCATGTGGGTTGATTATGATATCGGGCTGTATTCCGCTCTCGCTAAAGGGCATGTCGATCATTGGCCATTTTTGGGAGCAGACACCTTTCTGTCCGTGCCGAGAAGAGAATTTGTCACCAATTACTGGAGAACGAGAAATCCTGAGTGTGATATGGATTTTCTGCAGCTCGGAATCACCAGCATCGGTCCCTGGTGATAATCGCTTAAGATGCCCCAAAGAAAGAACGAAGAACGACAACAAGGCGCACCAAGAAGACGAACTTGATCAACATATGCTGTTTCGTCGCCTTTGTATTTCACAAAGCAGGTCCGTCCCGTAGTATCGTCGATATAAGCAGCAATGGGATCGCCTGATATCAGTTTGGTTCCGATGAAGGGAAGACCATCTAAATCGAGAAAGAGGCAGCAAGGATGCTGCTTATCCCCCGGGTCTAATCTTATGTCTCGTCCAAGCCCAAAATGTAGCGTGGGCGTAGCAATGGATTTTGTTGCCCCCCGAGTCTCCTTCAAATCAATGATTTGAGACTTATACACGGTTCCGTAACCGAATCCGCGTTCGTGTACAGACTTGTTCAATATCATAGCATCCTCCATGTCATAGCCTGTATACGAGATGACGGCGACAACCGCATTGGTCCCATTCGGGAAAGAGTCCATAGCATAGGTGTTATGCAACTTGGGTCGAACCAAGGGTGATTGTCCGGACTGTAACCGATAAAGCTTGTTATCCGTACGGTGGTTCAACGAGGTCGACGGAGTTCCCATTGTTTGTTTCCCCATCTGTCAAACATTCGTTGTATCGAGCTCACTTCACAAGATAATGTACGCGCACCTGACATTGATAAATGTTACGGGGACTCTGATTGAAGTCTGAGAAAGGTGTCATGTTAGCTAAAATTGAGAGAAAGTTTGTTGGTGCGTGTTCGACGTGTGTCGAGACTGCAGATTCTATCTCGTTGGGTGATATCGCAATGTCCATGTATACTTGTTCAAAGGACCCAATCTGGTCGTCCTTTCCATTGACGACGTATTTGACAGGGCGCATCATGCGTGAGCGTGACGCAAAGAGGAATAAACCTGGGTACTGCCCACCCTCGGAAGGTAGGACCAGACCGATTTCGAGATCTAAGGGGATGTTATGGATCCCTTCTGTCTTCCATATTCGCAGACTAGTGGAAAGAGTTTTCGCAACCGATGGTTTCGCCCACCCGATGATACGCCCATCCAGTTGAACACAGATATTTTGGTTTCCCCTTACAGAAGGTGCGAAGTGATCAGTCATCCCTTGGGCAACAAGCAAAGTAGGGATGTGAGAGACCGCAAGAGGAGATGTGACGATACGACATGTGCGAGATAGATGGTTGAGTAGACCACATGGAGACCCATCCGGTGTATGGACAGGGCAGAGAAACCCTAGAAACACTTCAGTCATGTGCAAAAAGCTCATCAGGAGGATTACTCAACCCCAGGCCTCGGGAAGCAACTTCCGCACCGTGGTCGTTTTCAGTTCTGCAAAAAAGGCACCCCGATGAATACACCTGAAATGGCTGATGTACCGATGCCAATTCAGCTTTTCGGCAACGATCGTGAAACCAGCCGCTTGTTGTAGGTCAAGACCTGTTGGCGATACCAAATTCCCGGTTGCGAGAAAGTTTGCCAACCGCGCTCCAATATCAAAATTTATGCGCCCCAAAACCTTGTGGAGATATCGATCTTTAAACGAGCGTCAGTTCCGCTACTTCAGTGAGGAGATTTCTTTACCGTCCGAAAAGTCAACTGATGTGTCTTGCTTTCGAACATCTTGGACTATTTGATTGCGAACCTGATTGAGCGCTTCCTCGAGTTTCTCCTTGATAATCATGCCATACAGACTTCCCGGTAGAAGGACTTCCTGATGTTGGGGAGAATCGGGGTTATCGATGCCGCAAGTCTTCGACACGGTAGCATACAGCTTCCTAAGCATAAACCTGTTTCATGGTGAGTGACGGCTATTAGACGCCGAAAGGGCGTACAGCGCACAGGAGCATCCTGAACTTGTCTCGAGGCGCCTCAAGATGAACAAGAATGAGTTTTCGGACGAGCCAAGTGCCGACCTCTAGGTTTGTCCAATCTTCAGGCAGTCCTAATACAACGCGGAACTTGTCACCAAGATAATCCAGGCACTGATCACCGCTGTGCAAGCTATATATCTTATAGCTGCGCAACAAAAGTTCGGCACGGTCTATCAAAACCGTGTTTTCGTAGTCTTGCATGACGACGCCTTCAAAGACATCCCTGTCTGAGGCTCCAACTAAAGCTTTCAAAAGGAGCATGGTAGGCACGACATATTCTTGTTTTCTCCAGCTAAACCGCAACATTGCGTTACCATTCGTCAGATAGTGGAGTGTGTTTGTAACACTAGTCTGGTCTGAGCGTACGCAACGAATTTGAACGGCATGAGGTGTGTAGGAAGGACCGCGACTTTGGAACGAGGGGCGGTTGAGAGCAATGACGTGATTCCTACGAGGAAGAATGAGATAGCGAATGAGACGCTCATTTCCGTTGATGATAAAGTATCCTCCGAATTCTTCTGGCTCTTCATGGCGCCTCACGAGTTCGGCTGAAGACAGGGAGCGAAGATTACAACGTACAGACTGTACTTTGATATGAAGGCCAGATGTGGAGAAAATTGGAGGGAACACTTACCCGAACCATGATTGGGACTAGACCACAATCCTTGGTAACGGATCGTACTGTTTGATTTGGTTCATCGACCTTCCAGCAAAGTTTTATGGTCATACGTCCGCGATAGGACGTCAGTCTTTCTCTGGCCTAGAAGACGTACTTGGCTTCAGGACAAATCGCAAGTCAAGAATGACGTGTAAGGAGTATACCCACCTCGGCAGGAAAAACCTTGCGCTCTATAGCGCGTCGGTCTTTGTCGGGGACCATTGGTCGCGCGATAGAGACTTGCTCGATCCAAACTTGAATTTCTCAGTGGAGATGAACTCATGTAAAGGAAGTCCGAATTCTTACTGCTCAACCTGTTTCTCCATTCGTGGTGGCTACCTCTGGAGGAAGACTGCCCTGCTCCATCAAAAGCCACGCGCTCACCAATGTCCTTTATTGCCAAGCTGAGAAGACCGAGACCGTCCCCGTCTCCAAAAGGTAGCCCCGAGTCATCGAAAAGCGCATTGAAAGATTCTATGTGTGGTGCAATAAACTCATTCAATATCGGAAAGGCAGAACCGTCAGTGGGAGGATGTCTAAAAGTTGATTCACGAGCCAAAGTGCTGAAGGTATCCTTAGTAGACATGTCGAAAAATGGCTTACATAATTTACGCGTACCTTCCAAAACAAGGTACGCGTTTGAGTCTCCGACTAAATGACTCACCACGAGTCGTCAATTGAACGACGCTGAAGAGCATTGAGCGAGCATCTTTTCGACACCACTGTCTAACCCCTCTCTCTAATGTTCGGAAGCGGAAACAGTGGTATCCAGTCCTCTTGGGCCAATCCTCAACAAAGTCAGCAGCCGCAGCAGCCGCAGCAACCACAAACCGGATCCGTGTTTGGTCAGCCAAGCGCGTTTGGCTCTGGAGCAGGGGGAGGTACGAGTTTCCACCCTTGACATGTTTTTGCTTCCTCTAAGCACGATCTATTCTTTATCCACTCAGCTTTTGGATCTGGTGGAGGGTTTGGCCAAAATCCACAACAGCAGCCTCAGCAACCTCCGCAAGCGAACTCGATGTTTGGAAACATCGCCTCCAATCCCAATCCCACACCTGCAACGGGCGGCTCGACGTTTGGTTTGTCTCTCCCATCACCCTCTTGGCATTTTTTCTTCTTACTGGCACTTCATTAGGGGCATTTGGGGGTAGTAACAACAATCCATCTATGTTTAATAACACAAAGCCCGCCACTGGGTTTGGCGCGTTTGGAGGTGGAGGGACATCCGCCTTTGGCACGGGTGGCGGAGCATTTGGTTCAGCAGCACCATCTCAGCCGGCTGCGTCGAATACAGGCTTATTTGGGCAGTCGAATGCGACTGGGAGCGCGTTTGGAACCGGTGCCTTTGCTAACAAGCCCGCAGCAAGTGCGTTCGGACCAACGAGTTGTGCGTTCTGAAATTTCCGGTACTTTTGAGTCTCTAACCTACTGTTTCCTTTGTAGCCAATTCCAATGCCGGGACCTATGATGGTGTTCCTCCTGTGACAACTGGAACAGTGAATCCAGCCTACAGTGTCTTTAGCGAGAAAGACCCCGCGAACCAAAACTCGACTTTGCAATATCAAAGTATTACCTGCATGCCACAGTACCGTGGTAATTCATTTGAGGTGAGTATCTTGTAAGCTTTATTCTCACTGTTCGCTTCCGTCTTGCATAAGCCGTTAATGCTACACACGAGTTCGAGAGAGAGTTCGCTGATTTTTCCTTTTAGGAATTGCGCGTGCAGGATTATCAGCAGAACCGAAAGACTGCCGGCTCTACTGCCTTTGGTCAATCAGCATTTGCCAGTACAACACAACCCACCACTGGTACCAGCTTGTTCGGACAATCTACTCAGGCGCAACCCGCGACCACCATGTTTGGTTCATTCGGTAATGCCGGTGCAAGTAATGCAACCTCGGGAGGTGCCTTTGGCGGGTTGGGTCAAACTCCGACGCAACCGACGGGGGGATTTGGCACTTTCAACCAGGCCCAGCAGCCTGCTCAGCAGCCTACCCAGCAGCCGGCAGCAAGTGGCTTTGGATCCTTCAACCAAGCTCAGCAATCTCAGAATGCTGGCTTGTTCGGGAGCAGCAGTGCATTTGCACCCCAAAATAAACCATTAGGCGGGTTTGGTACGTCTTATCATCAGTGTCTTGCCGTTGACTTACCATACTACAGGTAGCACCAGCGGTTTTGGAACCACTTCTAACACTGGATCTACTGGTCTTTTTGGACAGACCAATACCACGCAACAACCACCTGCTCCTACTAGCCTGTTCGGGCAAAATCAGCCAGCTGGTGGTGCATTTAGTGGGGGTGCATTTGGTGTGTAGTGGTACACATTTGAGTGCGTTGCAGCTAACTCATTTCGAGCAGGTGCGAACACCGCTGGCCAGAAACCACCCCTATTTGGTCAGACCCAACAACAGCCAGCAACTGGTGGCGGCTTTGGGTTGTTTGGGTCCCAGCAACAGCAGGGCCCTCAAGGCCAAGCCCAACAGGGTACTACCGGACTCTTTGGAAATCAACCAGGGTTTGGTCAGGCTAACACAGCCCAGACGGGGCAGCCACAACAGGGTGGATGTACGTTGTTATTCATGATCTGCTGTCTGAATTTTACCAACTCCAGACGCAGTGTTTGGCAATACCCAGCCTCAACAGCCTGCTGCTGGGCTGTTTGGTAATTCCGGGGGAGGCGGTCTATTTGGGAACACGCAGCAGCAAGGTACTCAGCAGCAAGCTGGCCAACCGTCCGCCTTCGGGTTGTTCGGAAACAAACCAACTACAGCAACAGGGGGCGGAATCTTTGGTAATAATACTACCGGCCAAACGAACACGACCCCTGCTCCCCAGCAAACCAGCCTCTTCGGAAACACGTTTGGACAGTCGGCTTCTCAGCCAACGAACAACGCCTTTGGAGGCGGAACCGGCCTCTTTGGGCGTGCGTCCGCACCCGCCGTCGGTGGAATAACATCTGGTACGCAATCGCTCGGAGGCTCCATGTTAGGAAGTACCCTGGGGACTTCTGCCCTTGGGGTTCCTACCGCAAACTCGCAAGGCCTACAAGCCTCTATTGCGCAGCCCATTGCGACAAACCTCCCAATTTTCTCCCTCCTTCCCGCGCCGAACGCGCCGACGTTGGAGACATCAACCAAGAAGAAAGTCAACCTGTTCGACTCGGTCCGGGCTCCCACGTCGCGGTCAATTGCCTATCAGCCTGTACAGACTAGATTGCGTGGCTATACCTCTACCGCGTCAAGTCCATCGTCAAACAATGGTTTAACCCTGTCCTTGACAACGGGAAAGCCCAATGCACTCAGCTTGACATTGACTGGGAGCCCCGGAAAAGTGACAAGTGGCTCGGAACCTTTCGGAACAAGTATACTCAAGGCTGATTCAAGAGCGAGCTTCAAGAAACTTGTACTTGACAAGAAGGTCGATGCCGCCGATCTTCTCAAGCGGTCGGGTGCATCACCGGGTCCTAAAAGGCCCGCTTTCAATGCCTCCCTTGCCATTGCTGCTCGTGAAAAAGAGGCAGCAGCCTTACCCACCTCGTCACCCTCCCGGACCCTTCCCTCGAATGAGCGCGGAAATGCGTTCGCACCGCTAGACTCTCAGACCCCAGATGAGAGTCCTACTACTCCCCAGGAAGGTGATTACTGCGTAGAGCCAAGCATCTCCACGCTTTCCAAGCTCGGTTATGAAGAGTTGGCCAAGGTGAAAGGGCTCGTCGTGAAACGTATAGGCTACGGGGAAATCCGATTCTCGGAGCCTGTTGATCTCACGACGCTTACAAAGCTGAGTGATTTGCTCGGCGAGCAAGTGCGTTTCGACGAAATGGAGTGCATCGTATACCCCGACAGTGATGGCGTTGACAAGCCCCCAGCTGGTAGCGGGCTCAACGTTCGCGCACGTATCGCGTTGCTGCACTGCTGGCCGCTTGATAAGGCGACTCGGCAGCCGATCAAGGACGAGAAGCATCCGTCGGCTGTGAAGCATCTGAAGCGTTTGAAAAGCATGAGAGATACCATCTTCGAGAGCTTCGACTTTGCCGAGGGCAAGTGGACATTCAGTGTTGAGCACTTCTAGTTCGTCACTGTCTTATCTCTGCCAATTTACCGTGATCCTCTTTGGTACATACATTGATACATACATACATTGTTATCCACTCGTGTAACGATGTGTTCATTTTTTCTTTGCAACACGACGGCGCTGGAATGACTATCTGCCAATCATGGTGTTAAGTAAATATCAGTCGTCCCTGGATGGCTCTTCGCATCAAACCACCCGTCACATGATCGAAGTCGGGGTTTTCCGGTTATCAACAATATGCTATTCAAGTTAGACATACGTAGTCACATCAGATTCTGTTGGCAACAATGATCGTCTACAGCACAAATCACTCAGGGCATTGATCAAACCCCCCATAATTTCACAAACCTATCCCTACATGATGACTTCCAATGGGGTATCCGAGAACATGACACTGATGATTGACGGCACAGGACTTGAAGAATAGAATTGATACGTTGGCAACAGCGGTCAGTTATGTAAATTTCTATTCCGCGAAGCAGGTGTCATGCCAGCAGGCCCACGGCGCCCCTGACTCGCCGATGTCGCCGACGGCCCTGGAGAGGCAAGCGTGCTTGCGCGCACAAGGGGCGATGATGGATATGCAAGCCCGGGTGCTACTGGAGCCGCGTCGTACGTCGGGCGTTTAGCCTTCTTGGCCTTAGCCTCCTTCCTGGCCTTAGCCTTCTTGCTTGACGGAGGGGGCGTCGAAAGCGTGTCATTCGAACTCGTGATACTTGACGCCACTGCATCGTCCTCGTCCGTCTCGGAGGAACTTGGCTCATTTGGCTGCGAGAAAAGGCTCGCAGGTGGTACCATGACGGACGAGTCCCCCGTGGCCGTGGTAGACGACAGCGGGATGCGCACTGAATTGTTTAAGGAGTGCCGGCCCGAAGAGGAGCTTGTATCTGGAACGGGCACACTGTATAGAGCACGTGGGTCCAACCTAGGGCTCGCGACGGCGCCATTCGTCGGTGCGGATGGCGTGGAGTAGGAAAACATGGGAGTCATTTGACGTGGTGGCGGCTGTGATGGAGACGATACGGCCGCCAAAGGTACAAATCCGGGAGGAAGCTGTCCATCTAGCAAAGGAATGACAGGTTGGCCGGGATCGCCTGCTCGGCCCCCGGAGCTGTCCTGAGGTACGACTGGAGACGACGATGGATCTGGAGCTGACGGTGAATTTGTCGGTGCCATATGCCGGTTGGCGGTATAATCAGCACTGAGGAGGTGCCCACCACGGGACGCATACGGAGAAGTAGCTTGCGGCGTTTGTGATTGAGAACGAGACGACTGAAACGTACGTTATTATTAACGAAGGGAGTGATATGAAATTAAAAGATGATCACCGGAGCCACGATCGAAATGTGCATGGAGGACAAACTGCTCGTACGGCCAAAACTCCTCGTCGAACGCGCAGGCGTTTGGGTAACATGTCCTGAACTCGACGAAGTAGATGCATAACTGGGTCTATTGTAAACATAACGATCTGGATTCGCTGGAATAAAGGCTGGGGACGCTGAGGCGGAGGGAGACGCCAAGGGCTGAAAGGGGCTATCAGCGGGACATAAGAGGGAGACATGCGGGCTCACTGGTCCATGTGAAACACTCGCGGAACCTAGTCGAGATCCGCGGTCCGAAGGAATCCTCCTCAACTCACCCGCGGGGGTGTTGTCGCCACTGACAGCTTCCGGGATGACGCTGAGACTTCTTCTCTTCCTGCGGGACTGTCGGGACACGGAGCCATTGGGTTCGCTTACCAGCTCGAACTGGGAGATAGTTGTTGAACCAGGAGACTCGGGCTCCATCGGAACAACGTCGTGCCGTACGCTAGGATCTCGCACCATGAGTGGCGCAGTACTCATAGATGCTGGTGTATCAAAATTCGGCGACGAGGGTGCAACAGGTTGTGCCATTTCGTGCGGGGGAGGTAGGCGAATGGTAGAGTCACTCCCTGCATGTGGTATAAAGCCATCGTGAGGAACTATGCTCCTGGGATGGCGGGAGGGCGATAGGGTGTCCCTGACCACTATTGGTTGGGGATCACCTGGAGGAGTTGTTGTTGCTGGTGCCCGTTCGGGATGTGACAGCACCTCTGGATTTTGAGACCTAGCGGAGGGAGGTGATGGGGGGAAATTTAGCATGGTCTCTCCAATAGGATCTAAAGGCGGCTCTGCGACAGCAGGTGTGTGGGTGTGAGGGAGGGATCTTATCTCGTCTTCTCGTTCATCTACACGAGACGGATTGCTCGGAACAACTGGTCTAGAGTCAGGTTGATCCGAAGTTGAACGCGCCTGGTCGGAGCCAAGCCTGCGACCACGAACAATGCCCTCTTGTAACCCGAGTCGACGCCCTTCTTCCCTTGCCAAATCCACGATGCTTTCTTCCCGAAGCTTTCTTGCTACGTCCCTGGCTTTCGCCGCATTAGTTTCTGCATCATGGCGTTGAGTCTCCAATGACTCCAAAATCTCTTGGGCTTTGTAAATCTCCTTCTGGGCATATTCCAACTGTAATTTGTACATCCTTAGTTCTTCGTTGGCCCGGGCGGCATCTTGCTGCGCGGTGACACGGGCTTCATTTATGGCTTTGAAGCGTTGAACAGCTTCTCGAGCACGACGCTCATTATCATCTGCTCTCTGAGACTCCTGTTTGAGTTGCTCCGTTACAGAGAGGAGCATGCGACGGAGCTCATTTGTTTCTCGTTCTTCAAAAAGCAACATGCTCGCAATTCTCGTCGTCTTGGACAGGCGATCAGAAGAATGACGGTGGGAGTGCCGATGACTACTCGCATCGCGAAGAGTTTCGTGAGATAAAATATGCTCCGGAGATGAAGAGGAGGACCTCGAGGGGGTTGATGGCATGTTATCAGGACTCAGAGGGGGAACGTGAGAAAGTGCGACTAAACTGTGAACCATCTAGTCATGTGATCGTTGCGTCCTGAGACTTCATAAAGCGTATTACGAAATCCAAGTCGCTTGCGACAACAGTAGCGACCGAAGATTGACTATCGGCAATCGGTAGTTCTATACCTTACGATATACAGTAATTAAGACGTAGTGGTTCGGCAGGCCGCCATCACGCTTATCCCCTTTCCCGAACTACAGCCGGAGGAATGTCAAAATCCAATCAACATGTAATTGCTTGAATGGGCCAAGAGAAGTGGGAAAATAATCGACAGAAGCAGAATAATGACTTATATTACACGGATCGCCGATCTAAGGTTGCCCAGAGGGATGGCGCGGAAGAAAACTCAGCTCAAGAGTCCGCCTGAACAAGCGAGTTCGTTCTGAGCTAGTCTCCAGACACTCTGTCCTCCCCCGTCTCCGTTAAATATTCCACTTGGCTGACTACCTTCAAGTTCACCCATCCCTTTACCTACCTACCTACCTACCTACACGTCATGACCGCTCCGCACCATTCCCACCTTCCCTCGATTCCTGTCCAGTCTTCATCCTCTTTGCCCTCAACCACTTCTTCTCACCTTCTTACCTCTCATCCCAAACGCCAGTTTGCCCAAGACACCCCAGATATTGACTATATTCCTTCACCCGGTCAGGTCGCCCCTTCAATGGCAAACAAGAAAAAGCACGTGTGTTACTTATGTTCCAAGGCATTCACCACAAGTGGTCATTTGTCGAGACACGCCCGCATCCACACTGGAGAGCGGAATCATAAGTGTCCATTTCCAGGGTGTGACACCCGATGTTCTCGTCAAGACAACCTTCAGCAACAGTGCGTCCTCTTCCTCATATTCTGATCCTAGGCCGGCCAATCACCAGGGTTTCACTGACTGTCGATGCGCCTTCAGCTATCGAATTCACTTGACGCCTGGCTCGCGTCGCAACTCTGCGTCAGCACGTAGTCAGATCTTAGCTGGCATTAATAAGCACATGAAGGTTCTGCCTCCAGCACCCGAGGTACCTTTGGACTCACCCCCTACTACTCCACCTGCACTAGAACTGGCTGTTGTGCCCCGTGTTTATTCAGCTTCGGAACCATCACCACCTCTGTCTGCTTCATATTACCCCTCAGCGCAGGAATATGTCAAACAAGACTACCAGGACGCCGTAACGGCTGCTTACTATTTTGATCCACGTGGATCTCGCCGTGCGTTTGATCCTGGACCCCTTTCAGCCACCGAGGAATTGTTATCTCCCCCTTGTCCATCCGTGGTTATGCGTGACTTACGCCGTGATTCATGTGACAATGCATCTGGCAATGAGCATGGCCCCTTCCCCCCAAAAGATCATATCTACGTGCCTTCCTCCGGTGCCTTAGTGATGACCGGGTCTCACGCTATAAATGGATTGTCAAACACAGCGACGTATACCATGTACGGCACATTTGCTCCGTCGACTCATCCACCACCAAATCATGCTCCTCCAACGCAGTCGAGCAGCGCATCCATGTGTGTCAATGTGTCACTTGTCCAGCCGCAGCCTCGGGTCGACCCAAGTGACATGCAAGGACAACCCTTGTGCACTAGTATATCATCAAATCAACCCCACATGTCACCAGTCACATCCTCTGACTCTCCATCTCCAGTATCATCGGTATCGCGAGCCTCGGAACATTCTCCTCGTTTGCTCTATCAAAAGCCCAACTTTTCCACGGCCATTGCGAATGGCATGACAGATCAGCTGCGAGGACCACCTCGGCCGACACAGTTCCAACCCTCCGCTACAGAACATTACCATCCCTTGGGTTCCATCCCCTCCGAGGGTATATACAGCCGCGGAAGCACAAGTGTGCCATGGCAGAACTTGTTATCTGACGCGAGAGGGCCCTCAGCCATGCATGGAGGTGTTGGATTTGTTTTGTGATGGGAGGACATTGTGAAGAGGTTCTCATGCACATGCACCGTTGAGCATTTGATATCCAACGGACTAGAGCCCTATGGGCTGCCAGATGGCGCGTGCTTGCACTGTGTGCCGCATTGGCAACGATATTAACTTGCTAACCTTATGTCGCCATGTGCGCACGTGATGGTATGTCGGTCTCACCCTACTTTGTGGTTACCAGTAGTCAGTTAGCATAATAAAAATTAATTATTATGTTACTGAGTGACAAGCGCCGGGTGCGACCCTCAAATGCCCAGTGATCTAGACAGGTGTGTGCGTGTCGAGAGTGGTATCTCCTACTAATCCTTTCCTAAGCCAAATAGAACAGCTCATTCAATGTACACCTATATCAGAAGAACAGGTTAAGCGGCTGTGTATCAAAGCGAGAGAAATCCTAGTAGAGGAGAGTAATGTACAGGTTGTCGACGCCCCAGTCACCGTATGCGATTGCATCATCATGATGAGCTTCGCATATAACCAGCTGACTTGAAACATGCAGATCTGCGGTGACATCCATGGCCAGTTCTTTGATCTGATGGAACTCTTCAAGATTGGAGGCACTTGCCCAGAGACGAATTACATATTCATCGGTGAGGATTTGTACCAGATCGATCGCCCTTCCTCAGTCCACACACCTCTTTCTCATCAATTCAGGAGACTTTGTGGATCGAGGCTTCTACAGCGTCGAAACATTCCTTCTCCTTCTGGCCCTCAAAGTGCGGTATCCGGACCGCATAACTCTCATCCGTGGAAACCACGAGTCGAGGCAGATCACGCAAGTATACGGGTTTTACGACGAATGTCAGCGCAAGTACGGCAGTAGCAACGTGTGGCGCTGGTGTTGCGAAGTCTTCGATTATCTCGCGCTGGGCGCCATCGTAGATGGTCGCGTTTTTTGCGTCCATGGCGGCTTGAGCCCAGTGTTGCAGGCCATTGATCAGGTTTTTGGGACCCCGCGTTTGTTACTGATATGTTTCGTTGACATGGATACAGATTCGTGCTATCGATAGAAAGCAGGAGGTGCCCCATGACGGGCCAATGTGCGATCTGCTATGGTCTGATCCCGATGGTGAGCATTCATTTTTGGTTGCGTCGAAGTGAACCGCGACAACTAAACTGACCAATTCTCTCTTTCGTAGATATCACTGGTTGGGGTCTTTCCCCTCGCGGAGCAGGCTTCCTCTTCGGGGCGGACATTACCAAGACTTTTGCGCATAATAATGCCATTGACCTCATCGCTAGAGCACACCAACTTGCAATGGAGGGCTACAAACTGATGTTTGATCAAACGATTGTAACCGTTTGGAGCGCCCCCAATTACTGCTACCGGTTAGTGTTCAGCATTCCCCTATTCTGTCCGGGGGTGTCGTTGGTGGTGGTTTTCGCTGACCTCTATCGTGTTCTGTCCTTTTGTCGCTTGTCGCATTTTCCCTGCCCATGGGTACTCAGCTGCGGCAATGTGGCGTCCATTCTTGAGCTGGATGAATATCTAGCCCAGGAATACAAAGTTTTTCAGCATGCCCCTTCGGTAGGCCTTCCACACTTATCAGTGGTCATAATCTCTCCTGGTGCTGATGGCTGGCAGGACGTTCGCTCTGTGCCACTAAAACGACCACCTGCGGATTATTTCCTGTAAGTGGCACTTAATCGGCTACAGCGACGAGCCGTGCCCAATCTCGGATTCCTACGATCACCACTGGGCCGCACGTCTGATGCACGGGGCTGGTGCTCGAAATTACTTCGAGCTCACCTACCGTGCTGGATGCACAGAGTCAATAAATTATAAGTCGGTGATTCTTCCATCATCTAGAACCATTTGGAAAAGATGTGAATTGATTCAAGGAGCAAATTGAGCCACTCGTGAACAGGTTCGGTGCAAAGTCATGTATTAAAAGGTGATCTCTTGGCAAAACCTGTGTACTCATGCTTCGTATTGTGCCATTCAACTCCTATTAATCTGTTGAGAATTCCCGCATGACTGGAGTGATCCATGAGTACAACGGAGATACGGATACTATAAGTGGACACCTACCTAATAAACTTGCGAGCAGAATTATATTTCAGAACAAAATGTGCCTCTATATTCGCTGTCAATGCTGTCTGAGCCAGTCTGACAAGGCCTGTCAGTTTCTGATTGAACACCAGCCGAACTACTGGGCATCATATGCTTCTGACCCGCTTTGCATCGACATTGAACAGAACGTCACGTAGTCCATATCAAGGCCGTCGGCAATAGCTTGTTCCACTGTCAACCTGTCAAACCGTGTGGCTCAAACCTATGCCAAGACGAGACAGTTCAGACAAGCAAGGGACACACCTGGTTACTAGGGAAACGTGTTCGGATCAATCCTTTCCCAAAGTCGACAGTCAGCGCTGGTCACAATATTCCTGTTTACATAGAGATCTGTTTGATCGTATGCAGACTTTACTACCACAGAGGGTCTTTCCGTATTCATCCTTGCACAGCAGTAGGTGCATGTGGCATCAGTACAGTAAGACATGGTTTCTGATTCTATACTCCTGCCTCCAGGCCCTTGATCACTTACGGTGAGCGATCTATGCGGGGGTATGGCACAGAATTAGCATTACCGTGACTGCAGGGTCGTCAGTTCCTCGCATTGTTAATCTCTGGGCCCTGAAGCTCGAAGCCTAGATGCTGTAATGGATCAAAGACTCGATCAAAGATGCCGCACGCTGGGTCTTGGGCACACGGTACATAATTCTGGGCAGACACCAAGCAGCCGTGTATTGATGAGGCAGCGGGACAAAAGCGAGCCATGCGTCCTCCAAGCGTCTTATGTCAAAGCCACCATGAGGCCTTCGATAAACGGCATCAGAGGAAGGATCACAGTATGTAGACGTAAGACAAGACATCGACAGAGTCTACTGTACGTGAAGAGACCGCTCGTTACTATAAGAGCCGAAACAGTCATCACCGCTCTGCCCACAACATCTGACCGCCACCACTGGGCACAGGATCTTCGGGCTTCTCTGCGTTGTCACCGTCACCGTCGTCCTCCTGGGGAATGCTACCAGCAACCTCTCCAGTCTGGCTATCCCAGGGGGAATCCGAAGCTTGTATGCTGTCGACTGATGGCATTGAAGACCGATCTGTCCACTGGCGAGAAGCGAAGGCATCCTGCATTGATGATGCAGAAAAACGTCGTGACGATGCGGCAAATACCCCAGGCGACAAAGTCTGCGTCGCTTGTGAGGGCAGAGCCTCGGGTGGTATCGGAGGGAATGCGAATTCTGGAGCGGATCGGACCCGTTCCGAAAAGAAGTTGAATATCTCAGGTGTTGACGCACGTCGGCGTCTCTGACACCCAGGCAACCAATAGTGAGGGCCGGGTGGTTGGATAGGGGATTGGCGTTGAGGTCGGCCTGTCGAAGACTGGCCTCCTGATGATGATGACGATGACGCTCGGGAGATATTAAGACCATCCGCGGCCGCTTGACAAGGGACATAAATTATTCCAAGCGGGTTACCACTATGACGTAGAAATTACCTCAGCGGACGGTGCAATGAAGTGAAGATCACAACAACTCACCAGACGCGACACCCCACTCCCTCTCGTACACAGCCACACGCGCTCGTTATCATCTTGACTGGGGCGTAGCAGTCAAAATAACGAGCGTCCATCCTCACAACCGTTTCTGCAGCGGTCCCACAAGCAACCCACGTCCCCTGTCTTCGACGCGGTTGCGCATTGAGGTGGATCAACACACCGCAACCATTCGTCCGCCTTGCGCGTGGGAGCGAGGATCGGCAAGGAGGGGGTGGAGGTCGGAATGCGGATGCGCGATGCCTCGCAGGGGGGTCAAGTGGTCGTGGCAAGTTTGGAGGGTTGTACCAGTCACTTTCGCGTAGCCTCCCGCCGCAGAATAGCACATATGAGGAATCGTCGTCATCATCTTCAAGACGGTCGTCGACCTCCTGTGGAAACAAGAGCGGATCGGGGTCATTAAAATCATTCGTCGATAGCTCTCTCAAATTAAGACGTGACCGAAAGAACCATCTTCCGACCCCGCCCTGTCGCTGCTCTGCATCATCGTCATCAGTCTCCGATAGATCTGGTTCTGGATGAGGCTGTGCTAGAGGTGGAAACGATACGGAAGAGTGGCGGGAGGCTCCAGACGTGGTTGGAGGCGCGGCGAGCGCAAGTGGGACTGGTGACTGCGGAACGGTCATGTCACGGATAGCTATGGCACCCCGACGGCGGAGCCGGGAGACTTCACCTGAACGAACAAGGTCAGAGAGTACAATAGACTCATCGGCGTCAGAAACATGAGCAAGATACGAAGGGTGTGCAGGGTATGAGCGGGGCATGGTGAGCGCTCAGACAAAAGCGTGATGAGGGTGAGTCAGCATCGATTGTGTAATCCTTAACCAAAATTCCCCATTTAATAATTTAAGACACGTATTAATTCTCTACAGTATCTATGCAAGAGCTGTTCGAAAGCAACAATTTTATCGGTTAACTTGACTTGAGCTTGCCAGCACCGCAATGTCAGCGTCCAGGTTCGGGTTATAGTGACTGTAGGGTGATCCAGGGGCACCTGGAAGCGAGACATCTGACGCGCTTCGGTGTATGCGAGTAGATTGCGCGGACGGCGAACGAACCGGCAGTGGGGCAGGTGATGAAGCTCGAAGAAGGGGGGCAGGTGACACGCCTCTGGGCAGGGGGTTTGGAGAAGCAGCGCGCCTCGGCGTAAAGGATGCGGCAGCACCTTGAGGCGGGGGTATTGGTTGGGCAAACGCCCCGGGACTACGGCGAGGTGACACAGAAGGAGGCCGGACGGGAAGGGTATCAGTGGGAGTGTGGGGGGAAGTAATCACCGTTCTCGGCCATGCAGTGTAAGAACCACTATAAGGGTCCGCTTGAGAGTGAACTATTCCGGGTGAAGTGGCCCGGGGATCTCGGGATGGGATAGGTAATACGGGTGAGGATACCCTGCCCCCGTGCTCGTAATCAACCGTTGGTGTGGGCTGCCGTTGCAGATTGGGTTCATTGTAAAGGGTAGGGGGGTATCGGATTGGCGACTGATTCGCTGAGCCCGACACCCTTACACTGGGATTGGGGGAGGTAGCACCCAGAGAGTACACGTCAGTAGGTGGAATGCGGCTTCCTGTTGCTGTCGGGGTAGCTAGACGAGGCGATGCGGAGTCCGGAGTATAATATCTGGTTGGCGGGATCTGTACGTGTACCCTGGGAGGGACATTCTGAGGTGTCCTCGGCCGGCCAGCTGAGGAATCGCCGGAAAAGACAGGAGGAGCTGTTGGAAGGCGCGGATCATAAGTGGCGCCTGGATCAAGAAGTTGCTCGCTGGATATCCGTGGCGACATTTCGCGCGTGCGTTGCCCTTGCGCCCTGTCCATCTGGAGGAGGGAAAGATATCAGTACGATATGCGAAGACGTATCGTTAGTGCATACGGGACGTTCTGCAGAATTTGGTATGGTGTGTGAAGGGCGGGTGTACTGGTTTGAGGCAGCATTCAAACTTGCGTCGTGCGCGCGTTGCCCTTGCGACCTGTCCGTCTGGTGAAGAAAGGAAAGAAATCAGTACGTTATGAGAAGACGTATCATCAGTGCGTACAGGACGTTCTACAGAATTTGGTATGTGTGAAGGGTGGGCGTACTGGTTTGAGGCAGCATTCAAGAAATCAGTACGGTATGAGAAGACGTATCGTCAATGCGTACGGGACGTTCTACAGAATTTGGTATGTGTGAAGGATGGGCGTACTGGTTTGAGGCAGCATTCAAGCGTGGGTCGTGCGTGCGTTGCCCTTGCGACCTGTCCATCTGGTGAAGAGAGAGAAAGAAATCAGTACGGTATGAGAAGACGTATCGCTAATGCGTACGGGATGTTCTACAGAATTTGGTATGATCTGTGAAGGGCGGGCGTACTGGTTTGGGGCAGCATTTGGGGCAGCATTCAAGTTCGCATCGCGTGGCATCCGATTGTCATACCCAGATGGTTGTCTGCGCTGTGTGCTATGAGATCCGTAACCATATGGGGCATTCGCGCTGGACTGAGGCGCAAGAGGAGCCGGCATCTGAGGAATGGGGCGATGTCTCAGCGGCGGGCCATCTCGTTGCGGCGGCGGACCCCCCTTAGCTCTTTGTGAGAGGGTGGTCTACTAAAGGCAAGGTCTAGCAAAAACAACGCACTGGTCTGCTGCTAGGCCTCATCGAGGACTCTGGGTTCCGCAGGTCACCCACAACTTGGACACTGTCAGGATGAGCGCGGGTGGCCCTAGGAGAGTGGTTAGTTGAGAAACGTTCCTGTACAGGACTCGGAATAGCTCTTGGAAACGTTTCGAAGTGTTCCCGCGCAGGACTCCGCATAGCTTCCGGGGTTGTTTCAAAGTGTTCCCGCGCATGACTCCGCATAGCTTCTCGGGGTGTTTCAAAGTATTCTCGCGAAGGTCCCCGGATCGCTTCTGGGGACGTTTCAAAGTGTTCTCGCGCAGGACTCCGGATAGATTCTGCGAAGTATTCTCGCGCAGGACTCTGAATGGCTCCTGTAGCGGTTGAATAGTTCTCGTGGACTGGACTCTGGGATACATTGGAGAACATTCCATTGTTTAAAACTGAAGGGTCATCAAAAGCCCTACGCGGTGATGGTGATTGGTAATGGGCACCGGATTCAGGGGGGTTTCTGCCGACGAGTCCAGAGGGTGTGTCGTCCACGATTCCGGGTGGTGGCTCAAAATCGGCATTATCCTGCAAAAACTGGACGTCCGAAGGGTGAATGTCAGCGGTGGTAGACATTCGGGGGGTCAATGCGGGTTGTATATGACTTGGCATCCGTGGGGAATCCCTCGGAGACTTAGACCTCCAGGATGCAGAGCCCGCCTCAGTGCTTGGCACTTCTGGGATGGTAGGCATAGGTGGCGGCGCACGAGATGATACATGGAAAGTGGCAGGGGCAGCAGGAAGGGTGGTCGTACTGGATGAATCGTCAGAGGACGTGCGCTGGACTCCCGTCGCGGACATTGGGTTAGGTGCCTCTGAAGCCAGATTTGTAGTATCAATAGCTGAACCAGGTCCACCGAGTTGCCCCTGTAAGCGAGGGTATACTTGGCGTCTGGGTAAAGGTGTAGGCAAAGGGCCTTCTGTATCAAGTTGAGACACTGGATTAAGATAGGTGTCTCGGAAAGGCGGGGATTGGTCGAACTCGTCAAGCCGGTATCTGCTCTCATCAAACATCTCGCGGAATCGGGCGCCCTCATTTTGGTAGTACCCCCCGTCCTCCGTGGAACTCCTATCGTCATGATATCCGATGCGTTGACCAGCTTGAATACCTTCATTGTACCCAATCTTACGCCCCTGCTCCCTCGCCAGGTCAACGAGTCGCCTTTGCTTCATCAGCCGGGCGTTGTCACGAGCGCGAGCTGCGGATGTTTCTGCGTCGTAACGTAGTTGCTCCTGGTCTTGAAGCATTTGCTGTGCACGTCGAATCTCCCCGTGCGCATTGTCCAATAATGCTTTGTATTTTCCCAACTCCTCGCGAACGGTAGAAGCCTGGTGCATCGCGTTGGCCTTCTCCTCCTCTGCCTCGCGGACGCGGAGACGCATATCGAGCGCAAGTTTTTCGGCATGGGATGCTCGCACGCGCGACTGATCTAATTTGTCGAAGGCAGTACTGAGACCGCGTCTTAGTTCCTTTGCATCACGCGAAGAAACTGAGAGCATGTGTGCAAGTTCACGGTGGATAGGGCTGTGGCGGCTGTGATGATGGTTGTTGTGGTGGTGGCGACTACGTCGTCGCGGTTCCAGAGAGACAGCTGAGACGAGGGAAAGTCGGTTATCTGGCTGTGGATCAGGCATCGTGTCAGGAGCATGAAAATCCGAAAGATCAGGCGGCAGCTCTGGCTGCTCTGCAGCCTGAGATGGTGTACGCTCTTCCGGAATGCTGGATGTGTCACGCTCCGAGGGTTCACGACTATGATATTAGGCAGGCCATCAAGAAGGGAAATACTAGTTGGCCTGATTAAAACTCACAGAGATTCATAGGTAAGATCTGAGCTTAGAGATCCGGACATGGCGTCCTGAGAGGGCAACAACTCGGATGTTGGTAAGGGGTTGGAGCAGGGTTAGGGCTTAGATGCACTGATTAATTTTCAATCGCTCATCTTCCGAGTCGCTCTTCGCTCACTCGCTCACTCGCTCACCCCAATGCCTCCCTCTGCGTCAAAGCAAAAGCGTCTGGCAGAAAAGGCAGCAAAGCAGGCTTCCAAAGTCAATGCTAATGCCGGAGATTTCTCTGTTTCTTCATCCACCCCACCAGGCTCAACAAATGGCGGGAGCTCGCTCAATACCCCGTTGACCAGTCTGTCCGCCGCTACTAGCCAGGACGATCTCACATCAATGGCAAAGCTGCAAATCGCCACTCAGAGGTTAATTTTCCTTAACTCCTTTATCTTGGTGCAATTTTCCCAACATTGTCTTTATTAAGGAGCACCGCAGGCGTACTAGTATCAGACCCGAAGGGTAGAGATATCAAGATTGACGCATTTACACTATCCTTTCACGGCAGACTGCTAGTCGAGGGCGCAGAGATTGCCCTTAACTATGGCCAGAGATACGGACTTCTCGGAGATAATGGTTCAGGAAAGGTCTGTTTAGATCGCATATGGCCTTTACCCTGTGATAATCGTCTGATGTACCGCCAGTCGACGTTCCTCCAGTCCATCGCCGAACAGGATATCCCCCTCCCGCCTCATATAGATATATACCTTGTCCGTGGAGAGGCAGAGCCTTCCGACGTGAATGCGCTTGACTTCATTGTTGCCTCAGCAAAGGCGAAGGTAGCGAAACTTGAAGCCCGTATCGAAGAGATGTCGCTAGCCGACCACGTGGACGAGCTTGCCCTGGATGCTGCCTATGAGGAGTTAGACGAGATGGACCCCAGTACATTCGAGGCCAAGGCAGGGAGTATATTGCACGGTCTTGGATTCTCGCAAGCAATGATGAAGAAACCGACCAAGGACATGTCGGGAGGCTGGCGGATGCGTGTATCTCTTGCTCGTGCCTTATTCATTAAGCCCCACCTACTCCTCCTCGATGAGCCCACGAACCATCTAGACTTAGGCGCTGTTGTCTGGCTGGAAGCATACTTGTCTACCTACAACCACATCCTTGTCATCACATCGCACTCGCAAGATTTCATGGACAGTGTCTGCACGAATGTCATGGACCTGACACAGAAGAAAAAAATGGTTTATTACACCGGTAATTACACGACGTATGTACGGACAAAAAAGGAGAATGAAGTCAACCAGATGAAGGCGTACCAGAAGCAACAGGATGAAATCGCTCATATCAAGAAGTGCGACGTGCTTCATTCCCACTTTTCCGTGCTAATTTGATCAACCTAGGTTCATTGCCTCGGCTGGTACTTACGCTAATCTCGTTAAACAAGCCAAATCCAAACAGAAAATTCTCGACAAGATGGACGCTGCGGGCCTCATTGAAAAGGTAGAAATACCAAAGCCTCTGAATTTCCGCTTCGAGAACATCCGAAAGCTACCTCCTCCGATCTTGGCATTTAACGAGGTCGCTTTCTCGTACTCGGGAAAAAAGGAGGATTATCTCTATGAGAAACTGTCTCTTGGTATCGAGTAAGTGTCTTGTTGTAGTTGCGCTACTCAGGCTCACCGGTGGTTGCACAGCATGGACTCACGTATCGCCATTCTGGGAGCCAACGGCGCAGGAAAATCGACACTTCTCAACCTGATTACTGGCGCTCTACATCCAGTTGAAGGCACGATTTCTAAGCATTCCAACCTCAAACTTTCCAAATATTCCCAGCACTCTTCCGATCAACTACCGTATAATCAGTCCCCTCTTGAATTTTTCCAGCAGCTCTTCTTTGAGAGGTTCCCGGAGAAGGATGTCCAGGTGCATTTTCTCACCCACACCTTACGTTTGGACACTGACATCTCCCCAGGCCTGGCGAGCACAACTTGGCCGATTTGGTCTCTCAGGTTCCCATCAGACATCGCCCATCCAACATCTCTCCGACGGTCTACGCAACCGGTAACTCTAGTGGATCCTATGACGTTAAGTGAGAGCTAACATGGCGGCTGCTTAGTGTTGTCTTCTCCCAACTTTCGATGGAGTACCCTCACATCCTCCTTCTCGGTAAGTGGACATTCGACTGGTTCTAAAGTCGGAATCCTTATCACACTTGGCTTCCAGATGAGCCCACCAATCATTTGGACATGGCATCGATTGATGCCCTCGCTCGTGCTATCAAAGACTTCGAAGGCGGCGTAGTAATCGTCTCGCACGACTTCCGCCTCATCTCTCAGGTTGCGGAAGAACTTTGGGAAGTTGCAGACCACAAGATTCGCAACCTCACAAAAGAGGATATCTCCATTGTCGACTACAAACAGAATCTTGTTCGGCAATCCGTAGCTGCCATTGAAAAGGCAAAGCTCATCAGCAAATCCGCGTCGAGGACCAAAACCTAGGAGACCGCAGCAGTGTACTCGCATACTTAGATGTATCCCTTAGCTCGCTCTGCTTCTATCGGCAATCCCAATGTTCACATTGTATTAGCGAGATAAATTGCATTGTGCATTCCCTCACTTCTGTCCGCAATTATAGTCATTTCACGCATTTGGGCCACGTAAGAATCAGCTAGATTGCGTGAGTGTCAAACACGACACCCTAGCAGTTCGCAAACACCGACTCCCAGAAATTGGCTCATGTCGCCTTCTCTTGACGCGCTGTTCTGTGGTATAGACGGATTGGCGAAGACCAGCACAGGAGATCAGAAATGACTGCGCCAACGGTGGTGCTCCTAGTCCTGTGAATAAAATAGGTTTACATTGGCCCGCATGATGCGGCAGACGGCATCTCAGATATATAGTTACAGGAAGCACTCTTAGCTATACGATCAAATTGTTACGACCAAGTGTTCGAATGACGACCAAAAAGTTGACAATGCTACACCGTTGAGGATGTGACAAAAAATAGAACACTGGATAATGCTTTCTTGCGTGTCAATGTCTAGGCTGCTCTTTCCCCATCAGCAATGTCACTTGTCCAATTGGACAGTTCGCTCTCCAGAATGGAGGCACAGTCGTAGTCACCTTCGTCAGAACTCACGTCACTCGACGCCTGCGAGGGAAGCGAGAATATCTCTGAGTCCCCTCTAACAACAGGGAGAATGACGGCACTAGGGGATGTTGTTCCGTCACCAATTTCAGGTGACGATGGTCCCGCTCCACCACTTGTGATTTCGCGTTGTTGTGCAGCTGCGCCCCTGCGCGATTCCACCAACTCGAAATACATCCCTGCATCAATGAATGGGGAGCCAGGGGGCGAGATGGGCGCGGAGGAAAGGAACTCGACGCTCAAATTTGAAGACAGCGTCGGGGAAACAACGCCATGGACCCTTTGAGGCGAAAGAGATTGGTCATGCGGGGTAAGATATTGATCCCCCGAGAGTATATCTGATGGGCTGATAAAATCCGTGTCTGGGGAGGAAGATCTAGTATTCTCTGTTTCACCAAACGCCATCAGTGTAAGTGAGTTGACAGGCCCGGAGATTGGCGATGTTTCAGGGATGTGTGGTATCCCGACGAGGACGGTAGTCTGTTGGTTAAGCGATCCCCGTATGTCAGGAGGGAGCGGAGTATCGCCTAATCTAGAAGAATCGCCTTGTTGTACAACTTGTATAGAGTTCTGCATATGCATTCCAGCAGAGAGTGGAGTTGGGGAAGACAGGTTAAAAGGTTCCGAGAGTCCATTCTTAGGTCCCGAGGTGGGGATTTCATCTGATGCATTTGAATCATCTAGGGAGATAAGAGACTGCGTTGAATCTGTGTCCAAAGAGCGCGCATACTGAAACCAAGCAATCACTCGGTGAGCAAAGCACACCAGCTTTGGGGGACTGAATAACTCACATTTCCCACAGGACGATCGCGCCGTTTCTGTGATTCCCCAACACGTCGTAGGCGAATGCCCGAATTATCTCCGTCGGTTTCTACGCCGCTTCTCAGTGATTCTACTTCACTTGCAATTAGTTGCTGTAAGTCGATATGCGGCGTGGCGCTAGATTCTGCTGATCGCCTAAACGGTTTCTTCTTTCCCCGGGTGCTTCGCTGAGACAATCTGCTCCCATCATCACCTTCATGGGAGGACGGCGACGATGGAGTTGCAGTATGCAAGTTAGGTCTAGTCTTTCGGCGTTGACGGGACTCCTTCCATGCTGAGTATCTAGGACGAAAATGAGGCTCGTAGACGAACTAATAGCCGTGCGATGAGCCGCGTGATATGAAGGATGCAAAAAGAACAAACCTCCTTGAAGACTATGACGGCAGCTACAGCACTGATGGCCACGGCGACGTAGATGACGGGTCCTGGCATTTCGGTGACGGCTGGCAGGGTTAAGCGTTGACGACAACTAATAGGGTTGCTCATATTTCGCACAGTGCCGGCTCACGGGCCGGGACCTTCCAACTAGACTAAGGTATGTAGTAGGGTCTATCGGCAAGCAGCGTTCGTAATAACGACGTCCATCAAGGAACGTAAATAAAGAGGAAAAAGTAAAGGTTCGGAGCAAAGTGGGAGAAATTATCCGTTTAGTCCGTGGCGATACGATAGCAAAATGCGGATAGTGAGACAGGACAAGATGCGCTGAATAACTCGTACAAATGCAGTGACGGAAGTCCTCATGACTCGGACAATATCTTGTCGATCGACTCGTTTAAGAACGACTTTTTCGTCGTGAGATCTGCTTTCGGGAAGCGGGCCATGATCGCCTCACGAGCAGTCCTGAAACTCTCTTGTAAGCCTAACCTGGCATCAGTAGCGAGTTGATCACTCACTTCTTCGTGACAGTCATAAGGTCTTGCGTGCTCAGATAGTTCCGCAATGCCTGGAACAACTCCTCATCACTCGGATCCGGATTCTGACTTGGTCCCGCAAACGGGTTTACGGACGTCGCATAGGAGAATGTGGACATGGGCCGTTGGCTCACTCCAGCTGACGGAGGGAGTGTACCCGCCGCCGACTGAGATGGCGACAGGCCACCACCAGAAATGGGGCCACCGAACATGTTCAATCCGGCCATCATTGCGGCTTGTGGTCCCACCATAGACATGCCGTAGATACTTCCCGTATTCTGGTACGGTACGGTAGGTATGGGCATATGGCCTCCATAATCTGAACCAGCAGGGGAACCGTTGAAGCCGCCTCCAAGTGGCATGACAGGTAGTTGAGGTACACCACCGTATTGCGACATCGAAGTTTGTCCAGCATGGTGGGAACCATTGCTATGAGATGGCTGGTTGCGGAAGTTGTGGGTCGACATCGCATTTGTGTTGCGGTAGTAGTCGCCCGAATGTGACGCCTGCGGATAGCTGCGCGGCGAGTCTCTCCCTGAAGGTACACGTGATTGAGGCTTGGTCAGCCCAGTCCGATAACTCTCCTCTGAGTGTCGCGAGCCAGTTTCCCAGGCTTCTGCTTCGTACTCTGCAAGGTAGCGTGAGTATGACTGGGTTCACCAAGCATACAAGCCGTACCGCTGAATTTCTTGAGAGGAATCATCGACTCATCGAACTTTTCATCCTCATTGATCATCACCTTCTTGCTGGACCCTTCGCCAATCACTAGACGCGTATTACCCCATCCAAAGTCATCCATGCACCAGAAGGAATATACAGGCAGTAAGAAGCTGTAAACCGGATACCTATCATGGAACGTCAGCACTAAGTATCTCGGTTATTCCAAGGCTGAAGTACATACGACACGAGATAGACAACCATCCAGCCGACTAGCATGAATTCTCGTCTGATAATGAAGATTAGGGCCTCAGGAAAAGCCCAGTTAGTCAGAGCATTGCATTTTCGATCCAATCTTACCTGTAATCCATATACAGTCGCAATCATTATAACCGAGATGAGCGGGAAAGCAGAGTGTCCACTGGAAACGACGACGATGAGGTAGATCAACTATGGGAGTTGATTGAGCAGCGACCGGGTAAGAATCATTTAGTGACCTACGTATACGACGGTTGCGGGAAGAATCTAAGCGAACTATGAGTGCGTGTGTGGTGGCTCTCGGCGGGTAAACTCACCAACGTGCCCAGCAAGTCAAGAAAGACAAAAAATCGCATCGAGAAACAACAAAATCCGAATAGCTCAGGGAGCAAAATAAGCTCGCACAAGTTGTGCACGGTCGAATTAATCCAACGACGACGTTGAGAAAGAAGCACACGCCAGGACTCCGGGGCGACTGTGTGTGCACGTGCGTCCTGCGTGAACTTTGTCTTGAATGTTGGGAAGTGCTTCATGAGCAGAGTCGTTAGGAAACGGTCTTCGCCAAGAGACAATAAATTCTTCTTGTGGAGCGTGTCGACGCTCGGCTCCGAGTACTCGTCAATGATACGGTTGGAAATGATGATTGGGCGGCCTTTGTCGGCCGTGCGAATGCGGTACATGGAAAAGCACCCAGGCAAACAGGTGACGGAACCAAATAGACTCTCAAATGCCTTGGATAAATTGTGGGAGATATAATACTCATAGACCTACATATGCACGGGGCAAGATGAGAGGTTTAATCCCCGTAGAGGTTGAAACCAAAATACCTGGATCATGGTCCACCAGGAATCTTCTTCGTTCTTGAGCCGAGTCTCACCACAAATTCCTATGATACTTGAATCATCTGCAGCAGAAGCCACGAGACGGTTGAGAGATTCCGGGGTGACGGTCTGTGAGGCCACAACAGTCAGCCAAGTCCTAGCATAATAACGAAGCTACATTACTGTATCAGCGTCGACGGTGAAGATGTATTCATAAAAGGCAGGGTCAATGCCGATGACGTTGCGCATTTGGTGATAGATCTCCAATTCCAAAGGTGACATAGGACTGTCGAAATGAACGCGGTTGAGATAGTGCATGAGTAGTATTTGACTATCACGTTTTCCGCGATTACCGGGCTTTGAGCGCTCAGTCGGTTTTCCAACCTTGACGATGACCATGTAGCTGATATTTCATCAGTAGAAGGCGCAGTCATTGAGTATGAAAGACATACGGCACGACATGACCCTCAAATTCGTAGAGGCCAGAATAGACCTTGCCATAGTTGATCTGCCGGGAGCCTTCACCAATCGACTTGAATAATAACGGCTCGGGGTCGAGTTTGGGATCCACACCGAGGATATCCAGCACAATACGAGGAGTCGTCCTGTCGTTACCACTACCGATGATGTTGCCGTCGCAGATAAGGAAAAGTAGCTTCCTCTTATCATCATAGTTGAGAGCTGCGAGGGAATCGATGGTTCGGCGCAACGAGTCCTCGCCCTCAGTGTAACACGGAACTTGACAGACGATGAACTTGTCAAGCAGCTCAGGATCTCGCTTCCCGCCCAGCTGGAGCGCGGCAAGGACTACACTCAATCTTGAGCTGGTCTGAATCTAAAAACGGGTGCGTGAACACTCACATTTCATGGCAACGGAGGCGACTAAGATGCTAGATGCCACAAGGAGGAGATAATTCTGCACTTGACACCGGGCTTCTTTACGGAAGTCCTTCTCCCCCCTGTAAAACATGTTTTTCAGACACTGTATGTTCTCATTGGCTGTCGTCGAGTCTAGTTTGGCCAGAGCGGCATTCAGCGGCGCTGTGATGTCCTGGCCAGGCTGTTGCTGGAAGATGTCGGTGATAGCACTGTTTAAGAACGTGAAAGGACCGGTGTTGCCCTGGTTTTGGTTGATGGTGTAGAAGTAGTCTGTCAAGTCATAGATAGACTTATCCCAGACCGCCCATGTCCTATGCAACAACATCAGCAGCGCCGTGCACATTTTTCAGAGATACTAACCTCGGGTTTGACTGATCGTTGGCAGCAGAGCTGATCGCTTTGTTGTCGTAAACTAGGGGGCCCTTATGATATTGCTTGATTGTAGGGAGAAATCGCGAAGTATACCAATCAGACGCATCAAGTTGTGTATTTTGAGCGCTCTGCTGGGAACCGGAGGTGTGTACGGCAGTCGGGATTAAAGGGCTGAAGTTCTGATACTGGAATATGAGATTCTGGTTATTAACGAGAGAGGGGCAACCAAGAACAAGGGGGGGCGGGAAATAGTATGTCATATCTTGGCCGGCTAGAGTCTCCAATGTATCCTGAGCGTTGCTCGGTTCACCCGTTATATCACTATGCTGGCGCTGGATAAAATCTGTGATATCATAGACTTGACCCTGAACCGTTACCCAGTAGTCATTATTGCCGGTGTGTTGAGCGACCTCATTGAGCGACCATGCCTTATTGAAGTTTGGACAGAGCAGGCGTCCGAACTCGACGATATAGAATATGACGACGGCATTCATGAGAAAGATCAGGAAGAAGATTGTGACCTTTTCCCGCCACGCGAGCCGGATGTCAGGACGCTTCATACGTCCAACCCACGAGAGGCAGAAACTTGGGATCCACCACGTAGTCGCCCAGACAACGTAGAGCCAGAACCTGCGAGAACGACTTGTAGGAACCTCTTCGATTGCATTTGGGGCATCTTTTACAACCAGCTCTCCTTCCTTGGAACGGTCTGATGTGCCTTGCGGTACCTCTTTCTTGTCGTAATCGGATCCCCATCCGCTTTCGTCTTCCCTGTATGGGGGAGCAGACAGGCCAGGAGTTGAAAGACCCCCTTGTCCGTAACTGGCGTTAGGGTCGCGATACTGGGTTCCGTTGGTGGTGACACGAGTGAGAAGGAGGTTATCCTCGCTCTGACCGAAGTAAGCGTTGGGCGGGGGTAAAGCCGGATCCTGATGGGTATTTTCGGTGTTATCGTCAGGATAGTTACTCTCGTCATCGGCTTCCTGAGGCTTCCGTAGCTCCTTCTCGGTCGAGCGGATTTCATCTTCTGCCATCTTCCAAGTGCTGTACGACAACCAGATCATCCTATGTCCGAGAGCGAAATCAGTACCCTCCCTCCAACCATTACCCAGGGTATATTGTCGAATCTTTTCGTCCGTCAAGCCTGGAGCCGCCGGCATGTAGCGTTCACAGAAAGCGTCTTGTTCCAGGTCGACCACATACTCAATTTTCCGACGCACAACGACATTTGGCAATAGTAGAGAACGTATCTGCGTCTTGACACGGCGCTTGTCAAACGAGTTGGGCGAGCCCGAATCATTTGGTCGAATACACGAAACCGTCCACAAGCGCATACGTTCCAGATTCGCGATAACTTCGGACAATGTGAAATTTAGCTGCGTCGTTATAGGGTATACCTTCGAAGGATCGAGATGCGGATGTTCTTCCCCTGCCTCGGTTCGGCTGAATGATATGATTGGGGTAGGGTGGCGAAGTGGCTTGGACGAAACTTGCGCTTGTACAATCATGCTCTCGTCTTTGCTGTGCTTCTCTGCAGCCAAACTTGGTCCGGCAAAAAGTTTCGAGATGAACGAATCGCTCGAGTTGCGAAGAAGGGTGACAAGAGCCGAATCCAAAATGTCTGTATCCTTTTCGACGAACCCCGTGGCGTCGTAAGAGCAATTCCCCGCATAGTGATTGATCCCAAACAAGTTCCGGCCTGTAGACCCAGCGACGCTGGGTTTGGCAACGAAAGAGGTATGAACCGCAAACCGGGAGACTAGGTCTTGCAATAGATCTTCGTCCTTCTTGTCGCCGCTCTTTCCGGACTTGTACGACGAACAAGCCTTAGAGAGAGCACCGAGCATCCCAGCTGGTTTCTTGTGAGCCCGTTCATTGAGCTGCGCACCACGGAGCAGCTCCACGCATGCGGAATTGTCAATTGTCGTGACAGTTGGCAGTGAGACCCCATCCCCCGCTATATGACCGTTATAACCCACGGTGTCCTCAAAGGTTGCTCGAATGACGTAAGACTGCAGGAGCTCGTCTGCGAAATTGATACAAAATTCGTCGAAGCCATTTTGCCCATACGCATGGACGAGTGGAGCACCGGCAGAGAACATCATGGATCCACTGGAGGACGGCCCGCGGGATTGAAAACCTGGCTGATCCAACAAAACTATCTGCGAATGAGGTGGCGGATCCTGCGGATTCGGGCAGACCCTATGGTTTGCGGTCTCCACAACGAAGGCAAAAAGGATGGCGTAGAGATCCCTTGCGAAGTGGTCCCTTTGTAAAGAACTTTGATCTGCGTTCATGAGGACAGTATAAAGCTCCTTGCGAACGTAACTCGTCTTGTTTGTCAGGGTTTGTGCAAGGTCTTCCGAACTGACGCCAAGAAGCCTGGAGATGTGATCGAGGACGGGCATATTTGTGACATAAGCTGGTACATCACGGGCATCACCTTCGGCGAATTGGAGGTTACTAAGAAGGAGGATGGCGACAAGGAGGCTAAAAATGGAAGTTACGTGCTTCGGCTTGAATCCTAAAGTTTTCATGTCTTCCCGCAACTGGTCCATAGCCATGGCGTCGTCACTGAATGGCCCAGCTGGAAGGCGGTAGGTACCGGAAGAAGCCAAAAGGGCGTAGTCAGACGGGTCCTCTAAAGCGAAAAAATCTCGTTCGGCGGGAGTTGCACCAGCAAGGAACTGATAGAAAACGTGGTATGTGCGCTCTTCGTGGCTAAGACGATTTAAGCGGGACTTGTCGAGACCGTATGTAAGAACCTTGGCACCACTGATGCGGCCACGGTTATTGAAATGGAGCTCAAAAAACCGACCATGGCGAGAGGCGTTCGGATTCATAAGCGTTTTGGCATTGCCGAAGGAATCTATCAGTGACGTCGAGGCCTTGACGAGCTCGGAAATCTTTGCCTCCCGTTTGGAATGGGCCGAGAGGCGCAGGATTTGTTTAATGAGTAAGTCTCTACTGAAAGACTTGCCCGACCCGGTGATACCACTACGTGGACATTAAGAGGAACACTTGGGGGGAATTGGTGACGTCTGTCACTCACCGGAATACGATGGCCTGAGATTCACCCCTCCTTCTCATTAGCAGGTAAGCCCTGGCGGCCAGCTCATAGGGATGGGGAGCTAAGGGCGGCTGGGAAGAGCCGGAAGGTGGGGATGTGTCTCTGTAACAACGCTCTTCGTATTCTTTGGCACTATTGTCATTTGTATTCGCTAGTGATTTGAAAGGATTGACCACAATAAGGTTGGATGTGTTGATTCGGAAATAAGGACGGTCGGCACGAAAGGATGCTTGAAGGACTTGGAGGACGGCGTCGTCTGTTGGGTGGACAGTGGCAGCAGACGAAGATGGGATGAGGTCGACGAGGTCACCAGAGCTAAGTGCAGGTGACGAGAAAGAGGAGGAAGCCATATAGGCTGAAAGAAAGGAGAGGAAAGGGTCGGCAGTTGAGGTTTGAGGACAGAAGCGATGCCCTAAGGGCTCTAACGGGCTGGCAACGCGCGGACGGCCTTAGGTTGGCGTATTACCCACGGGCGTGACCGGAGTTCTGATTACTTAATTTGGACAAACTAAGTTAACTAACGTCACTTAATTAACTAACGTCACTCTAAGTTCTCCCGCTTCACCGCCTCGGTCCACCCTTCTTCAAACAAGTTATCGTGCTCTGTAGGAGAAGCGATAGAAGATGCCAACTTAGAACGTCCTTTACCCTGAAGATCTGATTTCCATGCGTCGACGATCTCGGGGATTTTACTGGGAAATGCCATCAGAATGGATCTTGACGATTGAACAAGCCGTCAAATACCTTGGAGCATATGTCCGTGCAAATAGCGCTGCTTCTGGTATACGCTGCGTTTTTGCGAGGAGGTCGACACATGCCTTAGCGTCCCCAAGCTGAAATAGACTTGCGAAAGCAAGGTTATTCTGACCCTTTTTCTCTATTCGTGCGTGGATAAGAAGTATTCTTCGAGAATGAAAAAACTCGACAAACCTGCATTGATCGCCAACTGCTGCAGCCCTGCTTTGTCCCCAGTAGAGAGTAGAAGAAGCATGAGTGCATTGAGATCACCAGCCTTCTCGAAACACTCCCGAGCCAAGTCGAATCGCCAAACCGCCAGAGCGCGATCACCAACAGCCTTCCATTTGGTCTCCGCTTCGGTGTCGGGGACAGCACGTACAATTTCAAGGGCAGAATCCAGATCGTCTAGCTGTAACGCCAAGTCGAATTTATGGTCAGAATCTGTAGTAACTTGGAAAGCTAACTCCTTCAGATCTGTTGATAGGATGAGACAATCATCATCGAGGCCACCATATCACTGCACACCTTTGCTTTCCAAGAACCTGGCGACCTTGCTGCGCTGATCCTTCGGCACAGTGGGCAAGATTTGCTCGGCAGCAGCCATGTCGCCTCTTAATACTGCGGTCTGGTATTCAATCACGCTCAGTGCCAGGGAGAAGCCGGAGACATTCATGTCCTTATCCATCACGTAGACTCGGTTATGTGCTGGAATATAGCCGAGAAGAGACATAGACCTAAAGACCACGATGATCAGCATTCTCCTGCCAAAAGTTGGTTGCCATACCGGTCAAAATTCGTAACAGAGTAAGATTCAGTGCCAATGAAGTAGTTTAATCGGTTGGCCGCATTGGTATATATAAGGCATTCGCCAATCCATTGAGCTGTTTTTATCCTGGCAAGGGTAAGAAAGTGACGAGTGAGAAATAACATCGAAGCTACTTCTCGGGCACTTCTGTTACGATCTCAAAGGCTTCTTCAACACCCTCATCCCCCAGATCTATGCCGGCCTCGACCTTTGCCGTATAGGCATCACGGTCGAATCGAAGAATATAGAATGATTCATCTGCGGCTATGGCAACCAGCGTCCCAGTGAGGGACCAGAAGACCTGGAGAGGCAAGATGAGCTGAATCCGGTCATTATTGACATTGACGCACATTCTTTGCTTCTACATCAATGCGCCTCACTATCTCGCCCGTCTCCCAGTCCCAGAAGACAACAAAGCTGCTACCACGGCCACCCAGAAGAGTGCCTCCGTGCAGTCCATCAATAATCCATGACCCAACACCCTTCATGGCCGGACCAGAACGTTCCTTGAAGTTTTTGAAGACATGAACCTGTAGCTTGCCCTCGAGAACAGCATAGGTATTAGAGTCGCCAGCCCACGCGAATGAGTTGCCCGAGCCGAAAGCCTTGTTTCGCCATGCCAGGGCAGTGTAGATAATGTACTCTCCATCACCAACAACCGTGACAAACCGACCATTCGGGGAGTGATTGAGCGATGTAGGGAATATCTCCGTTGAGCCGAGCTCTTTTACGGAAAGTGAAATACGAGAGCCTTCAATAAAGGTGTCGTCGGCCACGGTCTGAAGATTTGTGGATAAAACTTCATTATTGCGGGTATAGATGAGCTTTCCCGAAGGATCCATCGAGAATGTAGGTTCGTCGCGACCTAGCTGTAAGACACTCAGTATGCGTATAGTAGTAAAAGGTCAGCGAGATGCACCTTTAGGATAACAGAACCTTCATCAAAGCCTACTGCAACTTCGTTTCCTTCCTTGCGGATAGCAACACACCAGACACGCTCCAGACCATAGTTCAGGGTGTTTTCTAGGCGGTATGTCCCGCTATTCCAAATCTTGATCGTGCCATCCTCACCGCCACTGACGATAATAGGAAGATTGGGATGAAATATGGCAAATGAGACATTGTTGGTGTGGCTCTCCATTGTTTGCACACAGCTTTTGCTGAGATAGTCCCAAACTTTGACCGTCTTGTCGTCACCCGTCGTCACCAGGTAAGGTTTATCTGCGCCAGGATAAAACTCGACATAGTTGACACCCTTCTCATGCGCATCCATCGTAAAATTTGGGACGGGCGAACCGATTGCCCATATCTTTACCGTACGATCAAGGCATGAAGAAGCAAAGGTATTTGGGTCCTTAGGATTGACTGCAATGTTCATGATATAGTGCGTGTGACCTTCGTACGTCTATGTATGAGTCAATCCCTGGCCCCAAATTGTTCCAAAGAGGTGGTTCACCTGAATGCACTTCCATTGTTTTTCCCAGTCCCAAGCTTTGATTGTCATATCATCACTCCCGGTCAGGACGATGTTTGCGGTAGGATGCACAGTAAGACACCGTATGTAGTCAGGGTGTGCCTCGAATACTATGACCTTCTCGTGGGTATTGTAATTGAAGACACGTAGCTGAAAGTCGTCGGAACCAGCGACGAACCAACTCTTTCGAGCGATGAATCGGCAGCACCGCACTGGGACCTCTGCGACTTCGAATGTTTTCACCAACGCACCGGTCTCGTGGTTGTATATGTTGACAGAGCCGTTATAAAGACCAGCTAGAAGCCATGGTTCTGTGGGATGAAAGTCGACTGCCTTGACACGGTCGGATCTGTTGAATACTTTACGCTAAAGTAGTGGCGTTTAGAAACCCGTCGGGAAGACAAAGATATGCGCACGTTAACGTCTAAGAGCATTGCGTCATGGAATTTTGATTATGAGTGAACGACTTGTGCACTGGGTGGCAAACAGCCAATGACTGATGGGTGAAACGGTACAAAAAGAGTTAGCGCAACGTATTTCCCGATCATCAGGCTTGCTTCAGTTGAATGATCACGCTCACTCCCGGCCCCAAATGCAACAAATTCACGTTCTCAATATTCCTCAAAGCCGCCAACCCCAGTAGGCCATATGCCGTTCATCATTAAGGGTTCTAACGGCCACGTGGTTTTCACGTTCACCCTTTGCCATGCCAATCACACGTGCTTGAGCGTTCATCGTTGCCGCCACGCAAGACTTCCTCGAAATGTTTCGTCAATGTTGTAACGTTCAGTAACTCTGTCGTGGCAATGGGCCGCAGACTGCGTCCAAATCTATGCTATCATCGTCGTACGGGTGGTGCACGAATAACGCCAGCTTAACTCCCACCCCTGATGTCAAGGTGGAATCCGAGGCGGTGCACCGTGTCACATCTTCACCTGTGCCAAAGCACGTCTTTCAACACGTGTATACCTCGCGAGTTGTTCATATCCCTCTCCCGCAGCGCGACGATGGACGCCGCCATCCAATGGCGTGCATTACCAAGGTTCCGTCACCGTCACGTCGGCCACCTTGCGCCTAGAAACACGCTGTCGCAGTGCTGGCCTCGATCAATGATGCCGCCAGGCTGCCTCGCGTGCAGCATTCGAGAATTATGATAAAAGCCCTTCCCTGGCGATTGATCCTCTGCTCGCTTTCCATCCTCCCGTAACACTATCAGCAGCAACAACACTTCACCTTCACTATGTCTAGTCAACTTAAGTCGTCGCCCTCTACAAAATCCCTCCGATCCCGCATGGGTACCATAATGAAGCGGTCATCGACCGCTCTCACTGGCGGTTTCGCGAGGCCACCAACGCCCGCCAGGTCGTCGACCGATTCTCTCAGACTTGACGCAAATTCCTCTGGTCCAGAGCATGTTATGCCAAGTCCTGTTGCCGAGTCCCCTGCCCGCGAAGCTGCGGAATCCATGCCAGAGCCAACCGGGCCGTCGAAACTATCAGGTCCTCCTATTGCCGCTCCAGATCCCACACCCCAACCTACTGCTACTCCCGAACCTGCTCCTGCCGTCGCACCCGCCCCCAGATCGGATGCCGTTCCCGTGCCACTTCCGTCGGCCGCTCTTCCAAGAAGTTCATCCCCTGAGCCAATGCCAGCCAAGGCGGCCGACGCCGCACCCCTTATCTCACACTCTCCAGAAACCCTCAGTCGCGCCGAATCAGAGCGCCCAGATGATGCTCTGCAAGTTCGGCGGTCCGAAGATTCCGGCAGCACCCGATCACATGGACAGGTTGAGCGACAGCTTCCGACAGAGATTCATGCGGCGCCTTGGGACAGTGGTCCCCTCGTGGCTGAGAGATCGTCTCAGCTTGAGCAGGAGGCAATTGCGGCTCCTAAGGCAACCTCTTCTCATCCCAATCCAGTGTTCATCGACCGAGCCTCAACTCCCCCCTTGGCTACCGAGGCACCCTCTGTTAGGGTGGATAATGTAAGTAACGCTGGTACTACAATCCCTTGGCAGAACAACCCACCCAGTTTCGATCAGGCATCTGCAGAGGTGGCCAGTCTTATGTTGAAGAGTAGGACGCGGGGTTCCAGCGTTTCTTCACAGGTCCGACCCCGCACGCCGTCTATCTTCAACGGGCGAGTTTCCAGGAGGCCGAGCGTATCCACTCTGGCATCGTCGGCTGCGGCGTTGTCTGGCCAACTGGTCCAAACCGCCTCTATGGAACCTCGTCAGGAAGGTGCTGGTGCGGTCCCTGCTAGTAGCCAGTGCGTTCGTTCCTATGCAAAGATGATGCCTGGACATGACACCATCTTATAAGGGCCATGAGAGATCCGTATGCCAATCCATTCGAGGGGGTGCAACCTGCCCCGGCACCTCGCCCGACAGAGCAACCTGTGTTAATCCCTATGTCAATCCCCGAGTAAGTGACGTTTTTTTATGCTATGCAGAACAACTTCAATTGGAGCTAGTTCCAGGAATGTATGGGCTGCAGCGCCAGTTGATGTTCCCCTTCCACCCCCCAGTGAGGTTATGTACACGATGTAAGTCAATCCTCTGCCAATGAAACCCAGCTCATTTAGCTATACACTTCAAGGCCCATTCAGACTGCGCCATCGAACGCGGGCCAAAGCAGCATATTTTCGCCCAGAGAACCCATCGACTATGACACAGAGTATGTGATCCATATCTTGCAAATGGTACTTTCACTCATTATTGATAGCGAGTCGCGTCCACTCCTCCAACCGTCTACAACGTCCCTCAAGAATCCTCCCAATTATGGTCAGACGGAACCAGAACGATCTGTCTCGATCCTTGCCTCGCAAAATGAAGGTCCATTGTGGCCGGCGGCAACGCGTAAATTTGCCAGCGTTGGGTGGCAAGAATTTTCGTTACCAGATGGCGCCCGTTACTTCTCGAACCCTACTCTCCACATTGTGACAGATGTCGATTTACGCAACTCCGGAAGGTTAGATGCAATCTCGGCATTCCTTGATGGACGCGAGTCGGAGGTCCTGCCCCCGCCAGAGTGGGAATTATGGCTCCGTGATGCGGGTGAACCAACTACAGCTTCTTTCCCGCTCAAAGCCTGGGTACATCATGTGGCGCGGATGGTGTTGTTCGAACGTCCTTCATCAGACCCGGGTGAAATAATGAACAAAGGCGTTGATAGTGAGTTGCTAAGAGTTCACGTTCGCTGATGCGGGTGCTGATGACTCGGTAGAAACAGACATGGAATACGAGTACTGGTCGTTCATGATGACCCATCCCGCTCATGCGCTGCTCCCGTCAGAATCCGTCACCGAAGCCATCGATGTCCTGACATGGTCTTACACTGGTCCGTTTACTTTCCTCATCTTATTCTGTATTCTGTTTTTCATTTTCCTCGCGTCAGACCGCCTGCTACCGTCGTCCCACCCTTTCCAACCCCCATTTAGCCAAGAAGAATGTCAGGAGCTGTTAACGCTGCTTCGTTCTTTTAACCGTAAGCCTCCTCACAGTGACCCATGACTCTTTGACATACATTTTACTCCCAGACTTGTCTGCACAGACCGTGTCAGTCATTCGCACACGTATTGTATCTAAAGTACTTGTTCGCGTCGGTAAGTTTTAGCTCGCTTACACGTTACCTTGTCTTATCAGGTTTGTTTAGCTGCATGGAGACAAGGTCGTCTCAGGGATGATGCGACATATGGACGGAATCATGTCCCTTCAGCTCGCATTCCGTTTCTTCGTACTACAGGAGATTTCATTATCTCTTTTGTCTGTCTTGGTCTCCCTTATCTTTTCTTGGAACGATCACATCATCAGAGATTCGACACAGAGAGCGGTGTACGGAGTAATGCTGGCCCTATGCTTGTCGTCGGCGCGCTTGCTTGCTTGATCGTGAGTTGAGGACTCTCTGACATGTGTCATTATATTGATTCCGCCCTCTCAGGCTGCTATTATTCTGAGTGCCTCTGTGACATTCATCACACTACCCGGCATCGATGACATTTCACGCGTCGCCGGTTTACTTGCCATCCTCCTCTCTGCGTCTAGCCTTGTTTCTGCTGTGATCGCGTTATTCAGATACAAGTCGGATATAGAGAACCCGATTGCGTATCCTCGCGGAGAGGGGCTAGTTCTTCTTTCGGTATGTGTCATCTGGAAAATGTACCCTCTCATGGCTGATCTGGCCTCGAACCTGAAGCGACGAAGCGTCCTCCTATCACTTCCCTTGGTCTTTTTGCTCTACGCAATTGCGGCATTCATTACAGGGATCACGCTGTATGCCTTTCGCGGGTTGACGACGACAGCAGGTGGTCACCACTTTAAAGATTTTACACAGTGGGCAGTCATAGGTACCGTTGGGGGATTAGCTTGTATACTTTTGACTTCGCAAACGTTGATTCACTGACACCTGTTCGCGTACTATACGGTCCATTTGTACAGCCAAATTAATATTTAAATATTTTGGAGGTCTACTTCCTATACATATTAATATAGATGGCAGGATCTGAATTACTGTACTGTTTTCCACGGAGGACAAGGTGGCGTTCAGCCAGTCGTCTCAGAGTACTTGATTTGTCTCCACATTGATAATAGGGAACTTGCTTATGACCCCGATTCCGCGGTTTCTCTGATTATGCCACTAAATGCGACTGATTGCCGTTTATGAATACATAGCGGCGCTCCTTCGTAGCAAGTTCTGCCCACCGCGCTCCTCCACTGAACTGTCAGCCGTCCTCGCCCAACGCCCTCTCCTCCGACACATCACACATCGCTCCATCCTTTCTCGCCTCCCTTTTGTCGCAAAACTTAAAGCTTTTTCGCTGCGGCCGCTGTTATCACCTGACCAGCAGCCTTTGCCCGCTTCCGAAGCATGTCAGCAGACTTGTTACCCCGAATACCACCACCCCAAACACGGCGCTGTTCCTCGTACTTGTCGGAGCTAAACAACCTCAGGTCAGTAAGGTGAGATACTCCATTGCAGTAGATGCTCACAAGTTAGCTTTTGCAGCAGAAATGAGTGTGGCAAGTTCGCGGTCATCCTCACTGCGAACCTCCTGAAGGGCGACAACAGCTGCCGTCTTCTTGTGAACGACAGTGCCGAGGCGAGCCTTTCCCTTGACGATGACGTACGGAACACCCATCTTGCGACAGAGGGCAGGCAGGAAGATCACAAGCTCAATTGGGTCAACATCATGTGCAATAACAACGAGGGCTGCCTTCTTTGCCTCAACCAGAGCAACGACGTGATTGAGACCGTATTTCGCGTAAATAGGCTTTTTTGTATCCTGTGAGGAGACGTCAGCTCTAGTCCAGAGAGACCATCACGTAAATAAGCCTTGCCTTTTGGGTATCTTTACCCCCAGCGGCGGCACTTGCAGTCGCTGTAAGACGGGCCTTCTTTTCCTGTTTCGACTCCGGCCTGTACTTGTCAAGGAGCTTGAACAATTGAGCAGCAGTGTTCTTGTCGAGGGTGTGTGAGAACTGTGCAATCGCTGGCGGCACCTTCAAACGCTGAGAAAGGATAACCTTCTGTCGTTGAAAGCGGACGTATTCTGGCCATTTCACAAAGCGCGTAAGGTCTCGTTTGGGCTGAATGTCCTGGCCTGACACCACGTATCAGTAGTGCTAACGGAAGTGAGAAAAAAGTTTGTTTTACCGATGGAGAAATTCTTGGGACGAGCCTCAAACAGTGGGTTCTTTGCAGTCTTTGCAGGCTTGCTGGCGCCAAACGGCGCAGCGGCGGGCTTCTTTCCTGTTCCTTTCTTGACGGGAGGCTGGTCATTGAGACGGGGGCATCAGTCATCAATCACGGCATGGACTGTCGACAATGCGTGGCTCCCCGGAGCTCTAGTACTCGGTGCACCGAAGTGCATACGAGCCCCAGCAAATGCAACATTGCCCTCAGGCTCCGCTAAGAAGACAGAATGTCTTCTCGCATGTGCATGATCTATAACATGCGGCAAACATTGATAAGCATTCTTCTGCAAGAACTACATCCAGAACCGGTGCTCACCATCCAGCTCCCAAGAGCTAACTAAGTCCCATGGAAAACCAAAGCACAGCCCCGGGGACGCCTCGCAATGCCATTTAAGTGGATGCTTACCATGGAGGATTCTTGAGGGTGGTGAAGCGTGTCAGCGATTGGGTACGGTGGACGGGTGAAGACTCAGGTGAGTCAATAAATTACAGTTTATTGAAGTTTCAATCCCCGCTCGGGGTCCGTCCAGTGTGCCGAACAGGAAAACAATCTCATGGGCACAAATGCCAAGTCGTTCTTCCTACAGTATTATGAATGGACCGATACAATATACGAACAGGCACAAAAACAGGAATGAATAGAAAGGAACCAGACCAAATTACAAAATTATAGCATTCCATCATCATGATATTGCAACCACTGCACCACGAACCACTAATGCAGCGCCGTTTCCGGGCCGGTCGCAGCTGCTCAGATGTTTGCTTCTCAAGCTACCACAGCGCCATTATCCCTGCGAGGTGCTCACTTGCTTAATGCAGTGCTAACTTTAGGATATGTTCTTCCGCTTTACTTCTCCAAGTATACGCGTCTCTCCTTTTCCAAGACCCCGGAAAACGACGGGACCCGTTCAAAGGGTGTATCTGAACGATGGCGAGATGATCCCGCAGTCATCAAAGCCCGACTGTCGTCAGTCTCCCTCAGTACGATTGCTTCGTTGTGCTTGGTGGGCTATATAATAGATACAGGTTTAAGCAATGCACTGGGAGTAAGCAAACGTTGTTTTGAGTCGCGTGTTGCTCATAAACCATCCAGAGACGATGGGATACAACGGCTCTTTATCTCGGGTTCTCTTTGGGAAATCGCAATCTCCCCGTTTACGTCGTGACACCAGCTTTGTTCCTCGGTCCCCTGTATGGTCGGTACTTGAGTCGTGATCTGCCCTTCATGGCACATTGGTCATTCAACGAACGTAAGAATGCGTTTGGCTGGGTCGGAATTCGGAATTATATCGTCGTAAGTACCAGTCCTCCGAATCCCTACGAACCTTCCAACCGTGTGGGTGCTTATCCAGGGACCTATATCTGAGGAATTGGTTTGGCGTTCATGTTTAGTCAGTGCATACCGCCTTGCTGGTGCCTCGAGTGCTTTCCTTGTATTCTTCACACCCGTGTCATTTGGTTCCGGTGCGCCCCCCTCTTATACCAAAGCGGTAGTATAAACTCAATCCTATACCAGCACATTTGCACCACGTTTGGGAAATCTACAACATGCATGGCGGCACCCGCCAGGCATTACGGCGTGCTATTGTCTTGGCACGTGAGTGACTTCCTAATTATTGACGTATCCAATCTAAACTAGTTTTGCAGTCTTCCAATTCACTTATACTACGCTCTTCGGGTTCCACTCTGCCTTCCTATTCCTGCGCACAAGCTCATTGTTGCCTTCCGTATCTGCCCACATATTCTGCAACTTTATGGGATTTCCGCAGCTTCAAGCCGAGTTGCGCTGGCATCCCCATCGCCGAAGACGTACGTTAAATCTCTCAAGTTGCTTCACACCTTGGGTTGATCTATATGCGATTCAGAAATTGTGTTTGCGTATTGTGCTGGCATAGTGCTTTATATTTACGGAATAAGAGCATGGACATAACGACAAGATAGCCTATTCTCGTTCCGTGGGTCGTTGTGATAGAATTGGATCATTTGCTGGGGCATTTGGGATTGTTTTGATGTAGATATTTGCTGTATGTTTGCCTGCCAACACGGATCTATTACATCCGGGCCGCCCTCAGTCTCTCTCCACTCACCACCTCGAGTCCAAAGTAAAATGCCGCATTCCCGGAAACGGAAGCGCGAACATGTTAACGGTGGCGACGATGACGATGGTGATGACACGACATATGGCCTGCGCCAGATACTTCCTGTTGCAAATCTTCCCATTGATTTTGACGGTGAACCTACGGATGGTATGCAATACCTATTCACCGTAAGGTATGCTCTGTCTGTCACTTTATCGAGAGGTTCAAGGATCGGATGACATTCACAGGCGAGATGCGCGGAGACTACCCGACATCAAGCACGTCGACAATCCTTACCCTCACTGCCCTCCACAGCCTGCTCAGTCCGCTATCCAACCTTCCTCCGAACCAACACAAAGTGTAGAGGCGCCCTCGCCACTCCCAAGCAAAGAATGGCGCAGCAAATTCGAGCATCACTTTCGTAACTTCCGTGGTGTGAGTTTGCGATGCCTCTTTCGATCTCGCGTGTTCATCTCTCCAGTAGAACATATCTCAGCCCACCACCCACCCTCAGCAAGCAGGCCCATTCCAGAAGATGGTTCCGGATAAGAAAAGCAGGGATGCTTGGTGGGCCTTCCTTGAAGGCGCTCCAGAGTCTGTTTGGAACTCTTCGCGACCAATGAAGCATGGAAATGAGCGCGGCGAGCAGCTGCATGGAGGTTCGTTCACACCGTCCTCAGGGGTAATCCTTCTTCCTTATGACCCACCAGCTACCCACCAGCTTACACAGAAGCCAAGAGAACTCTCGCCAACACAACTGTTCCGGATAGACCACGTATGTCTTCCCTCCCCTCCAGGACCTAACTGTAACTCATCGGCATGTCCTATCTAGCGCTTCTCTTTTCAGCTTATCATGTACTTCACACATTGGTTCAACATGTATCTTCAATCCCTGGATGCCGAAAGCAACAATGACGATGATACCACCGCGACACACATACCGACGGATGTACACATGCGATGGATCTTCGCGCTCCTCACCCGCACAGACCTGCTCTGCTCTGCGGATGAGATAAGCAGTTTGCGCAGTCTCGCGAGAGCTTGCCTTGCACTGATCTTAGTTGTCCGTCGCAGGAAAGTGGGGAGTCCATCACCTTCCCCCAACTCCGACCAAGCGGATGGAACCACGGAAACGGATACCGGGGTAGAAACACACGTGACTCCCCTAGACTCTGGGAGAGACCCTAAAACCTTGAGCGAATGCTCTATGTGGTTTATATTCTGTGCTGTGACAAGCATCTGGGGACAACGGGATTTGTGGGATGACGCTGACGAGGCCCTACGTCGAGGTTCCTTATAGTGTCTTTGTACGTCATGATCCTTGCAATCAGTCGCCAAGTGCTTTATAGCTGTTGAACTTATCCTACGGCGTAGTGAACGCATAGCTTTTTGCTGTTAGTGTCCCTCAGCCGCCGCAACTGGCGGCCGTTTCGGCACATGCCTAGTCTGGCGCCACTCCACAAGTCCAGGGTAGTTGTTTCCTGACCTGCTCAGACTTGAAGTTATGCTGCAGTCTCTGGCCAGCTTTCCTGATAATCACATCTCGTTACTGGCACTCTAGCACGCTGCACATATCACGACACAGGCTAGAATAAATGTTGCATCTTTTCAAGAGACATTAATGAAATTAGTCTGAACACTCGGTTTCTTTGGGATGACGGAGCATGAGTAGCCTTCGTGAAGATACTGTATACAGTCACGGTGCTGTGATGGTCGTGTTGAGCCAATGTCGCGTCCAGTATCAATTTCTCAACGATTCCGACACATGTTCCGAAAACTTGCACCCTACATTACAATGCATCTATACTGTTAAACATACTAGAGAAATAAATTGAGTGATAGATATAAATTTACCGTGCAATACGTGTATCAAAGCACCTTGTGATCAAGCTAACCTCCCATACCAATTTCTAATTCCCACTCTTGGGACTAGTATACAGTGAAGGGATATGATCCCTCGCAACGCTGAAGAGCCCGGAAGGATGGATCATGCGGAAGGATGTTTTGTATGTTTGAGTTTCTCTAGATGAGGAATATTGAAGAAGAGTTGCGGTACTGGGGGTACCGATAACTGGGGGCGATCGACGACAGATGACGATCGGTCGTCATGCGCTAAGAACAAAAAGTCAGGAATGCAGTATTACCACAAGGTAGCAGCCTTACCCAGAGTATGGAGGTGGTCGAAATGTCGCGCCTTTTCCAATATCAAACTGTCTCGTGGACGGTGGCTTTGTTTTGGGTGTCCATGATCCCTGCGTGGACTAGAGTTGCGGAACGTGAGGGAATTCGACCGGGCGATCGACTCTTCAGGATGGGTGGAAAGCGAATGTGTTCTCGTAACGTGAGAAGTCGGACGATCTGTTGGCTGACTAGGTACTTCGGAAGGGGGCGAGGACGAGCCGCCGTGTCGTGCCTCCGCGTTGTGGGAAGGCAGACGAAACGATGGTCTCTTCGACATAGGAAGTGGCGGAACCGGGGGTAGAATGCCAGAAGGTGATGACGCAGTTTGCGGTAAGGCAATGCGTGCGTTAGCTGTTTTTGAGCTGGCTGGACGTCGCACTTGGATCCCCGCCAACGGTTTGTTCAAAGCCTGTTCAATGGAAACCTTCACTGGACCAAATATTTCCTCATGCAGCTCCCTATGAGTTCTTCTTACCCTCCTTAAAAAGGGGATGGAACTTGAAGTAACTGCTTCGCCGATGGACCCGTGCTTCGAGCCGGGTATCCGCTCGTTGATAGGCGTTGGATGTTCTGTCGTTAAATTGCTATGCGCTTGTATCACAGGAGGGAAGATTTCAAAATGAGGATAAGTCGCGGGATCTGCAAAGGTTGGTCGTTATATTGCAGTATTAAAAGAAATGATGCCAAGACTCACACAGATTGAACGCAGGGTATTGTGCTGGCAGCATGATCGAGAGAGACACCCATTGTTCTTCCATCTTGGAGGAACCTACGCGGTAGATATCAAAGTGCGGATATACTGTGGGGTCTTCAGGGTATGAGAGAAAGGAATAGCAAGAAAGCTAGTAAAGCATACATATGTCGAACTGTGGATAGACTGGTTGCAGCAACGGGGCAACACGGGAGGTCGCGACACCATTCTCTCCGGTAGAGACGTGGCCAGGATAAATCTCTAAACACGGATAGTCGGGACCTGTGAAATGCAAATCAGTAATGTCCCAAAAACATCAGTGGGATACACATGTACATAACCGCGGAATGAGCTCTATCTTCGGAATGCCACCTGTCTCCGCGAAGACTGGAGGGTAGAGGTCCAATTCAGGATAGACCGCAGGATCTATCAGGAAACTGGGGTCAGCCCGTCCACATAAACTAGTAAGGGTTGGGTTCTGACAGAGAATAATTCTGGGGTAGAGTTGAGGGTGGTGGAGGCTAATGCCCGCCTCCAGAGACTCCGCGACTGCAGGATAAATGTCGAATGCAGGGTACGAAGGAGCGTCTTGGGCTCGACGACTAGCGGAAGCCTTGGCGGCTGGTAAGTTACTGAAGGATGGAACTACTCTGCATCTGTAAGGCGTAATAAAGGGGTATTGAGGCGGATCTATTTGCGAGAATCAGTTATTGGTATCTCGAGACCATAGAGACGCACATGGCTCTATAGAAGGATATGTAGGCCGTAGTCGGACCGGTAGCGTAGTAGCCAATCTTGACTTTACAGCAGGTGGATAAATATACATGAGGTGAGTGGGATATCCCGCGGGGTCTGCGAGAGTTGCCTTATGTTAGGGACCTTGCCGTGGCATTTCATAAAGAAAGTTACAGACCCTGGTTGTACAAATCGTAAGGTTCGTCCTCCTGCTTCATGCCCAGGTCCGCAGGGGGCGGGAGATATATACAAAAGTGTGGATAAACCAGAGGATCTGCATCTAACTTAGAGAAAGACGTAGAGAGGCAGATACAAGGGGCTTACAGATCGCCAAGGTTGGGTAGCTGCCTTCTAATGGAACAGAAATGGCTTCAAGGTCTGAACAAGCGCCACATAATAATTAAGAACCCTCACAGAAGCAAGAAAAGTATTCTCACCTGAGGTAAATGTAAGCCGAGCAAATGGGCCAAACATGATAGGCGCAGCTGATTCTTCTGTCGCAGAGATTCGTGCGGGGAAGATCTTGAAATGAAGACATGCGACGTCATCTGTAACATGCTTTATAAATAATCACTGAGAGACACCAAGGAGTGTTCACTTACATGCCTCATCCGCAAGCTTCGGGTCGGGAAATTGTAACGGCAGTGGGTTGGATGCATTTTCCGCTTTATACAACGGCCAAACAAATGTCCATGTCGGGCGGCTTGGAGCCGATAGATATGGGAAGACGTGGCCGCACGGATAAGATCCTACGATGCCTGATGTCCCACTCATACTGGTTTTTGAAATGGGTGAACAACGGGTTGTAGTTGATGGCGTAAACGGCCAGATACTCAGCGTATTTATGTCAAGGTCAAGTGAGGAAAGGCGCGACACCACGGAGATGGTAGAGCGAGGGAGTTCTTCTGGTCCCCAAGAAATAACTGTAATTGGCGTGGGTGGGCAATCTTCTAAGACGCGCTGGCCAAGGTCCGGTGAGCGAATGCGGAACTTCACAGACTCGGGGGAGTACAATAGTTCCTCCGGTCCCCATGATGTAGCCGTAGATGGTGTAGGTGGGCAATCCTCGATTACGCGTTGGCCGATGTCAGGTGACGGAAGGCGAAATAGGATTGACATTGGAGAGCTGTCGTGAACCTCTGGACCCCAGGACGTTGCTGTCGACGGGCTGAGGAGGACAGAACCTTCGAGGCGACGATCGAGATGTACAGATGGAACCTGGGGCCCTAGACCGGCCGACGCGAGTGGGTCGTAGTCAGGAGGTCCCACGGAAGATGCAGACCACGCGAAGTCGTCAGGGTTGATTTCATCCTCAGTGTCAGCCAAAATATCAAAGTCGCTAAGCTGAATGTTGTTCGGAATGTGTTCGGTATCAAGGGTCATCTGACCTGTTGTTGCCATTGGGGTGGGAGAAATAGACGAGCTCGCCCTCCATGACTCGACACGCTTTTCAAGGGCGATTTTAGCTGGTTTCGGTTCATCACCTGGAACCGTAGCCAAGGAGTTCGACGGGGCATGAACGGTACCACTTCCTGTGATCGCATTTGCCAGAGTCGATGTCAGGGAATGTGTCTCGAGTCTGTCAACAAGCGAGAGTTTCTTGGGGATGTGGCGACTCCGTGGGTTAGGGTGTAACGCTGATGAGACTTCGGGGCGTTCATCACCGCGTTCGTCGAAAAAGGAATTTTTGCTACCTTCGCGACCATGAGACAGGGATGGCGGCACCGATACCGGGACGTCTACAGCGTGTCTACGGTCGGAGGTCAACCATGAATCGAGCCAGCGCGCCTTCCGTCGATCAATGTCGAACTCGACGCGTCCGCAAATCGGTGTCTGAAAGGCAGGTACCGGAGATCGAGATTCAAACAAGTGACCCCAAAGTGTTGGCCAGATATCATCCGAGATGCGAGGCGCCATAGAAAATCCGTGTTCGGTGATATGAAAATAGAGACAAAGCCCGACGGGGCTGGGGAAGTTGAATTCACGGGCAATGGCGGTAAGTTGGCCATACATCTAATAAGCGCACGTCATTAAGCGAATCAGAGATGTAAAAAGCCTGTCTCCTTACAGTTGGTTGGAGGGGCATCAGTACACCCTGAGAGAGGCGTTGCGTGGGGCCTGACATCAACGTGTGGCCAAGTGGTCCATGGTCTTGGATGAGCGATACGGGAGGAATGACGACAATAAGCCAACGAGATTGTCGTCCATTTGGCCTCTCGCGTGGGTCACGGAGAGGTGAGCTGTGGTAAGCGAGAGTAGATACGCGCCGAAAGGGCGCGCCCACGGATGGATGAATATTTATATCCGGATCCACGCCATGTAACCCGGACGCGTTCATAAGGTCGATGGCGTGGTGACCACCAGCTAGGACGTCGGTGTCAGTCTCGGGAGGAGTTGGCAGTTGGCTAGGCCGACTAAAACTCATGAAGACGAGCCGTAACGCGGAAAGGGGATAGGATATTACAGACGCTGATCGGTGACGCTTGAAATCCTGTATTATCCGTCAGTGTCCGGCACCAAGGAGTTTGCAACAAAAAAAAAGAGGGGTGGACGGCGGCAAAGAGGCGAGATGATTGATGGGGCATGGTTGCGAGGTGATTTATGCTCTTGCACCGCCCCGCGGATACAGCAAGCGCTCTCCCAGTTGCAACGATCACTTGTAACGATGGATCAAAAACTTGCCCAACTCTCTGTTCTCAACCAGAAAGATAAGGGCGCAGCATACTTGTCGCTATTGTCTAGTATCTTCTCAGCACAGGGAAATGCAAATATCGCACATGACGTCCATGCTCTCGTCGACCATCTCATCAATCAGGATGCTGGCATCATCGCCGGCAGACAGGTTCTAACCGAGCTCATCAACGGCCTCACCTCGACGACCATCTCGAACACAGAACTACGCAAGGCGATTGTGGAAGATGTACTCTCAGTCGTGCAATTGCGTGCCACTAGCTATGAAGAACAAGTACGTGTCGCATGGCCTAAACGCGCACCCCCATACTAACCATGTACAGGTAAACCTCCTCAAGTTTGAACTTGCCGACATCTTAGAGCATGATGAGGATTGGTCTGGTGCTGCCCGTGTGCTCAGGGGCATCAATCTTGAAGCCAGTCAACGGTGCACTAATCTGTCTCAATCACGCGAGCTTCCTGATTGATCTGCTCCTAGTTCCGACGAAGAGAAACTTCGGGTTTATATTCGCATTGTCCGTCTGCTCCTTGAGGAGGAGGATTCAGTGCAGGCAGAAACCTATCATAATCGTGCTACCTCTCTCATCCATTCCACAAGCGACCGCAAAACCCTTCTGGCTTATAAGCTCTGCCAAGCTCGCATCAGCGATTATGCAAGAAAGTTTCTGGAGGCTGCCAGTCGATATCACGAATTGAGTTTTATCGGCGAGATCGACGAGAATGAAAGGACATACATGCTGTACGTATATTACACCTAATTCCGTCCCGTGCGTCATCGAATCTGAGTGCCGCAGGTCAGCGGCGGTCACCTGCGCTGTACTTGCACCAGCTGGCCCGAACCGTTCCAGGATCTTATCCTCCCTCTGTCGCGATGAACGCACCGCCCAGCTGCCCACTTACAGCGTTCTTACCAAAATGTTCCTTGACCATATATTGCGCCCCATCGAAATTAAAGAGTTCGAAAAAACGCTCAAGCCACATCAACTGGCCCAGATTGCGCTTTCTGCGAACGACAGGCTGTCTTCGACGCTCGAAGATGGCGATCTTGTCGAAGGCGCCAGCACGCGCACAGGGCCGACGACCGTCCTCGATCGCGCGGTAATGGAACACAATGTTCTTGCGAGCTCGCGGATATATAACAACATTTCCTTTGGTGGTCTCGGTGCGCTGTTAGATCTCACCCCTGGCGCTGCGGAGACAATGGCGCGCAAGATGATTGAACAGGGCCGCCTCAAGGGACACATTAACCAGGTAGACAAATTAATTTGGTTTGAAGCGGCGCGAGAAGAGGATGATGCGCAAGGGAAGGCCGGTGGACTAGGCGATGTAAACCAGGATACCGAAGATACTGGTTCATTGTTCACCAAACGATGGGACCGGCAGATCAGAATGACTGCTGCACATGTGAGTAGTGCCGTATTAAACATCCATTTTTATCGGTTGACGTCGAATCGAGGTTGAAACACTTGCACAACACCTATCTGAGAGTGGACTTGTACGCTCAGCGGCCGTTCCAGTGTAACCTTCCCAGACTGTAAATCAGTATGTACTTGATAGAGAATGCAAATAAGGATGCTTGTATATACTATACAATGCATGAATGAAATAAACACCCGCAGTCTCACTGCACTGCGCCTCCTTCAAGCTTTCTCCGTTTCTTTGCGCGCTCACGCTTCGTCTCCAGCTCGTGCCACTCGCCTTCCAACGTCGATAACCCTGTTGGCATCGATGGCGCGGGTTCTTCGACCTTGAAGTACGCTGCCTCAAGAGCTTGAACTGCAGTGACCCGATGCAGGGGATCAAATGCCAACAGTTCCTCAGCCAAATCTAAGCCAGCCGGGGATAACCACCTTGGGAATTTTATGAGCATCATGACATATGTTATCAAAACCAGATGCTCACTTGCGAAACAAGTCACGGAAGTGATTTGGTATGAACTCCTTCGGCCTCACGAGCTCATACCAAGGAAGGTTGGTCACACCAGGCCATCGCTCCGGAGTTGGCGTACCGAGGATCTTGAAGATGAACTCGAGTTGATGTATCTCGTCGTTGCCTTGGAATATTGGTCTCTTCGTGAACAATTCAAGCATTATACACCTAGAAGGAATGTGAGCCATCCACGTCTAGCGAAACCAATGAATTCGATATACCCTGCGCTCCACATGTCGACCTCTGGGCCATATACGGTTGTGCCAAAGAGCAGTTCGGGGGGCCGATACCACAACGTAATCACACGGTTGGTATAATCACTACGCCGCCGCTTGTGATAGAACCGTGCGAGGCCGAAATCACCAAGTTTCAGTTCGCCACGGTTATTGATCAGGATATTTGAGCCTTTAATGTCCCGGTGTATGATGCCTTTGTGGTGAAGATATGCCAACCCTGCGAGCATTTGTTTACACAAGGACTTTAAATGGGCATCGGTAAAGGTAAATTGAGACTGCGAAAGAATCCCGGTGAGGTCGTGATCCATGTACTCGAATACCATGTATACGGAACCTGCATTAAGGTGAGAAGTCGGTCCATGAGTCTGAATGTAGCGCAGAACGTACCATTAGAGACCATCATCTCGTACAATTGCACTATGTTGTCGTGACGCAGGGATTGTAATAGTTTGATTTCTCGCATAGCAGTCACCGGGAAACCATCACGTTCCGATTCCATGCGGATACGCTTAAGCGCGACGTACAATCCGCTGACGGTATTACGAGCCTTGTAAACCTTGCCAAAAGTGCCCTCGCCGACCTGACTGACGATGGAATATAACTCATCGCTGGAGGACTTGCTAGGAGTATTCGGTCTTGTCAATTCTGCCTCACGAGCCTGGGAGAAACCGTGATCGCGTGCTCTCGCATCATCATGGTCATGAGGAGGCGGATATTCGTGTCCATTATGCCTCAAGAAACGCCGCTCATCGTGGTAGTGGGTAGATTCGTGTTGACCATGATGTCGGCCATGTTCGTGATCATAATGGTGAGCATAGTCGTGGATAGAAGGCATTTCGCCGAGTTTTTCATCATGTCCAGGGTAAGAGGCAGGTTGAACGGGGCTGTTGCCTAGTGGCTGACCTGACATCGAGTATGGAGAACGAGGTATCGGTTCGTAGTGAGATCGACGGTAGGCCTCACCCGAGCTGAAGGATGTTTGTCCGTTCTGAATAAGTGGAGCAGGAGCTGGGGGGCGGTAATGTGGGGCGGGAATAAGCAGAGGAGAAGTATGACGCTTCTTAGGATCTTCGCGGTCATCGTCGTCACCGGGGAAGAACCTTCTAACGGCTGAACTAGTTTGCCCAATGGGCTTGAAACCCCCAACTTTGAAGGGTGACATATTTGGCGGCGTGGGACGCGAAGCTTCAGGTGATTGATGTAGGAGTCGATTGGTTTGAATATCATCAGGGAGGGGGTGTGTCGAGGGTGAAATGGGTCCATGACGAGAGGCAAGAGGGGGCTCCAAGAGTCCGTCTCGGGTAGGATGAGATATAGGGTGACCTTCTTCAGAACGTGGGTAGTCCGCAGTATGTATAATGTCGCTGTGGTTCTGGTACGGGACCTGGGGAGGGAGGGCAGGAGGTGGCATCGTCTCGGCAACGTAATCCTTTGCCGGACGTTGCCCTCGCGCATGTCCATTGGGTCGACCTCGTTCTCGTTTCGGCCAGCCGTTATCTCTTGGAAGGAGCTTCGATTGACTTTGGTTGCGTTGGGCCGCTCGAGAAGGGGTAGGCACCTTGATGTCTTGAATCGAAGTGGTGGTGGGAAGCCGATGGACTGCCCGTGGTCGTTCGGTAGGACTTAGGCTTAAGCTGCGGCTACGACTTCTACTTCTGCTTGAGCTTGACCGAGAAGCCGGGGTGTAATTTCGCTTGTGGCCACGGCCATGTCGAGGGACCTCGGCCTGTGAAGGGGACTTTCCGCTCTGTGCGGGCGACCCATTTGGCGACAACGGTCGAAGAGGGGACGAGGGCTGTTCGGGCGAAAGAGAACGGGATGGAGAATGTCGCCGTTTGTGACGATCATCCCTGCGAGGGGAAGGCGTATGAACCCTGATGTTTAAAATGCCGGAATCTTTCTGCCGCCGTTGGGGAGACGATGATTGCGATGGAGAACGGCTTCGATCGGAAGGGTAAGAACGATAAGAATCTCCAGGAGAGCGTGAACGTGAAGGCGAGGGTCGTTGCTGCCGTTCCTTGCCTGGGTCCTTTTTCAACGCCCTTCCAGAGGCCTCACGCTTCGTCCAACTAGATCTCCCATAAGTTGAGACAAAAATATTACTGAGCAGCACTTACTTGTTCAGGTGACTATCATCAGGTCTGAAATCCCGTCTTTGTTGATTGTACCGATTTTTTTTCCCGCCCCTGCCACTCCGGTCCCGATTCTGGTAGCGTCTGTTGTTCTGATTGCGGTGGCCTTGTCCACCCCCCCCACCCCGTGACGATGATTGCCACGACGCAGAAGGCTGCCATAACCGGTCTTCTGTGCTGCGCTGAGAACGGTCATTCTGAAGATCCCTACGCTTCCCATCATTAGGCTGGCGACCAGTATGACCACCTTGTCTTGGCTCCCATGAGTCATTCGTGCGCCAACCCTCGCTGCGCCCATCGTCCCTATGCCAGTTCTTCCCATCCTGGCGCCAATCTGTTCTTCCTTGACGTTGTAACTGGACAGGAGACCTTTCGCTATGGGTGGGCCAAGAGTTGACCGTAGTGTGGGCAGATGGGCCGTAACGCTCGGCCCAGTCTCTACCCGAGGGAGGGTACCGTGATTCTTCCGGAGAATGAACTTCCTGCCAACCAATACGAGAGTCTTCAGGGCGGATGTAGTCATCTCGTATGCTGCGGCGATAGGGATCATCAGGGGGGATGTGGTGAAGCTCGTAAGCTGGATGCGGGGCTTCGGGGTGATGCCAGCTGTCGTTAGCAGGGCGATGTTGCAAGGACGACTCTCCTCGCGGATCGTAATTAGAGTTAGGAGAACGCCAACTTCCCCGGGGGTCATAGTAAGAATAGTGACACGGATAGTGTTTGGAAGTCTGTTCGTTCATGACGAACCGGTCTGACACACGCGAAACTAACAAAGGCATGGTCGACTCATCCTCATCTCCACTGGGAGTCGCACGGTGAGTGCCAGAATTGTCAACTGGCTTCATGGTTTGAACGCGGCTGTTGTGAAACGACGGTGATAGTAAAGGGTGAACAGAAGGAGGAACAGTTGTTTGTGAGGCACAACGCTGATGAAGCGTCAGTGCCAGCCGGATGCCGGTTCGAGAGCGGAGTTGTTCAAGGAAATATGCTTCAACAACGCTTTGGGAAAGAATAGATGGCGAAAGGGATGCGTAAGAACAAGGGCACGTTCAGACAGTGAGCTCGGTGAGAACAGCGAAGGGAAACGATGGACTTACATAACTTCAAATCACGGAGTTACTCGGCAGGACCAGAAAAGCAGGAAACGGTATTGCCTTGAATGTATGGGATGCAGGTGCATCCACCGCAAAGAGTCCCAGATAGGTTTGTAAGTTGGCCAAGCGCTCGTGTTCGTAGCGTTGGAGCTAAGGCCAAGTCCGTAAAACTTTCTACTCGCGCGGGAACTCAACCCGCCAGACTCAGACACAGAGAACATACTCGCACCCCTGACACCGAACTATTGCTATGGGGGACGAGATACGAATGTTCAAATTTACAAGCCTCATGTGCAGCATATTCTCGATGCGCTGTGACGACGGCATACATTTCGACTACAGTACTAAACAAGTAGTGCCTACGCTAGCGACAGGGGGATACGGCCCGGCATCATTGGCGTGGCGAACTGCCCTCGACCCAACTGAAAAGTTGGCACTGCTCGACCTCGTGGCATGAAGAGTCCACAGCTTAACCGACTGTTGACAATACCATACCTTCACTAAGGCAGTTGAACAGGTCTCATGTCTCCATCCACATGAATCAGTTGCGGTCATATGAATCGCCCCAGACAAGAAGTTGTTACGACAAGCGAGATTATTCACTGAGAAACATCACTAATATCACATCGTCGACAGCTTACAGCCAAGTTGAAGTGCGCTGTCCAAGACATAAAATCATGATTTGGGGGCGGGCCATTACGAAGAAATGCCGTCCAAGAATTCTCACAGGCACACCTCGAAGTCGTGTGAGTTTGGGTACCATTTTTCGCCAGGAGCTCTCTGTATGAGTAGCATAGTCCATGATTGAGTGAAGATGTACAGCATCCGACCTGTGGGCTGATCGGACAAGCTACTCCAAAAAAACAAATATAGAGATGGACCTGTGAAAGCAGAGTAGGGTAGTGGCGCATCTGAAGGGGTGAGTCCGATTGAATCTCGATCAGACTTTATGTGACCTTTCGAAGGTATACTGGGCTGTTCCCTCAAGGGTTCGTCTAAGCACTGGTGACTATCAAACAGGAAGTCCTGTATGCACGTTTAGCATTGCCGTTTGCGAAATCCACGTACACAATATGATAAGACTGAATCACAGTGACCTGCCCGAAAGTGCGTTCGCAAGTGTAGATGGCGGAGATGGAAGCTTGATCAAGGAAGCTGGGCACGCGGTTAGCACTCCCATGGCATCACGGGACGTAATGGTGTATCTTGAACGTATGTTTGGAAGGACATAGAAGGTCTTCCATGGTCTCCATTCCAACTCCTAGGAGCTGCTCTGTACCCGCCATTATGCGCCTTGACTAGCCAAAGTGGCCACGAGCGATTGAACAGAGGCGTCCCGTTACCCCCATGATCGTAGATGACAGGGCATCCGGAGAGAACCAATCGAAAATTAGGTCCTGCGTCATCTCTAGCGTCATTTACTAGTGTAAGGGGAAAAGTAATGTAATGGATATCTTGAGGATAGGGGTGACATCTTTACGATGAAGGGATTCTAGCTAGCTGAGCGCAACACCGAGAGCACCAAGAGCACCGAGAGGATGAGAGGATGCATATTCATTATCGCCACAGCTGAGCCACAAATCACCGTCGTAGGCCTCATGTTGTGTACGCGATGCCTTTCCGCTATGTCAATACCGCACACTGACAGCATAAAGCAACCGTTCTTATCCCATATGTCCGTCTGAATCGACACTAGACCAGACAGGCGATCCAGAATTCGATAAATTTGTGACTGGATGGGCGCTCTCCTTGTACAACAAATGCCGTAGATGGGAAAGAGATGACCTGTGAGCAAAGGATGACTTCTTCCATTAGGAGCTCTGATTTGGCTTGGGCTTTTACTTGGTGTAAAACCAGAAGGCCTGCGTTCCTCTGGGCTTCTATTTTCGCGAACAAAGCAAAGGGCAGCTCTAAACCGCTGGAAAATGGGAAATCACCTTTCAAGGGTGACATGACGAAAAGTGAGAAGTGTCGCCTTTCACATTGAACGGGATACCCGGTCCGAGGAATTTGGCGGCATTCTTTGTTGAACGAAGTCGCTTCTTCTGCTTCCGTACTGCGGCTACGTTACCTCCACACTCACGTCACTCCCTTTCGTCGCCTAAATATCTCCCTAGTTGAAACCCTTGAGACTGTTTATTCATGCCATTACCACGGTGTCGGGTAACCACCATCACTAACACGCTACGCTTGTGGACTGACGGAAGCAAATTACAGAACTTCGAGGACAATGGGTCTCGGAAGACGTGGCCGGACGGCACTGATATGCGGTGTCGTCCCAACTGTGCATTCATTCACCCAAGCGAACCGGATTGGGATCGCGCTCCACGCGCCGCTGTGCGTGGAAGAGGCGGGCCTCCTCGAGGTAGCCGCGGTCGACGCCAGTCCTCATTCGGACCTCCAGCCCCAGGCGGGAGCTCATCCACTCAGGGCGCGGAATGGGGCAGCTCCTCTGGCGCTTGGGACGACTACATGACTGGTTTCAATCCCACCCCTCGAGCGACGTCGGGTGCCAGGGGAGCATCACATCGGAGCCAGACCACGCCTGGGACAAGCGGGTGGGGTAGTTCTGGCGCAGATGGTACCGGCTGGGGAAATTCCGGCGCAGATGGTTCTTCTGGCTGGGGAAATTCCGGTGCAGATGGTCCTGGCTGGGGTAATTCTGGCGCAGATGATTCTGGCTGGGGTAGTTCGGGCGCAGATGGTCCTGGCTGGGGATCGAATGCCAATATCAACGGGAACCCATCGGACGGACCGTTGAATGAGCCTGGTGCTTTGGACGAGCAGGCGTCATCATCTCAGTGGGATACCCCGGCAGTGGAATGGGGGTCTTCTGGCAATGAGTGGGGTTCCGCTGGAACTGATCTGGGACCTGGTTGGGGAGAAACCTCGATTCCGAATCAGGGCAACAAAGCATCTTCAGCGACAACAGTCGCGAATATGGCGGATCTTGACGCGTTGGGTGGAACTGGGGCTGATGACAACCCTGACGCGGCGATAGCGACGACTCTGTCGTCTCCGACCATGCCATCGATTCCTGCCTCGGGTGAACTCAACGCAACGCACAGAGAAGAACGTGGCGAAGACACACCTGTACAAGACATAGTTGAGCTCTTCCGTTGGAAACGCAAGGCATCACTGATTCACCGTTTTCGTAGTCTCTGGCCATCAAATCGATCAAAATGCGACCACCGCATAGTGACTACGACAACTATGATATTTCAATGTTATCAGGCACCGACAAGATGGGGTTCGTGACGCCTTCACATGATACACAGAAGACATACTTAGCCAAGCTCATTTTCAGTATCTTGACGGCGATGACTTTGAAGATGCGGGGGCTTGACGCTGAGCTCTCGCAGTTATCAGCGTTGCGCAAATCTCGCCAAGTTGTGGCCGCAAGAGCAGCGAAGGAACTTCTTCAGAGCGAAGTTCATAAATTTACTGATGCACGGGTCGCAGTGGAAGCCGGGCACAACTTTTTTACGGAAAAGCTAACGCAGTCCGATCTCTTATGTCTTTCAAACACCCAACATACTTTGGCAAGTCTCGGCCGGGATAATGAGCAACTTGAACAATTTAAGGACTGGGTTTCAAGAGCGGAGACGTGTTCAAGTCTTGCTCAACCTGAGAGCGGTCCTGATCCACCTGTTGAGAGGTGAGTCCGTCCTCAGAGAGGTTTACATAAGTTCATCCAGGTTGTAGGTCCGACCAAGGATCCGAGTCCGACGGAGCTACACTTGTCAGCAAGTTAAACCAGCTTAGAGGGAGATCAGAATCCCTGGCAGAGACTATTTGGCAGTGTCAAGGCCAACAGTTCTACAATGCCTTGGATTCTCAGATACAGGACAAGAAGGATCCTATTGTGGCTGCCATTGTCAAGAGCCAAGACATGACCCACAATCATCTTGTCTCAACATCCTTTTTCCCTCTTCAGAGACAAGGAGAATTGTGGCACCAGACACTTCAAACCCAAGCTGGGAAGTTTGCTCAAGCATTGCTTCAAAGTGATCAGTTGAAGAAAGACAAGAAGAATCAATCTAGCCTTAAAAAGGAAAAAGGTGCCATTCAACAGGTAATAGTTATTATGCCATTTTTCTCCTTAAACTAATAAATATCAGCTTCAGGGTGATATAATCCAGAAAAGGCTGCAGCTGCAAGCTCTGCAAGAAGAAATGGCCCAACTTCACAATATTCTATCTACAAAGCAAAGTGTTATTGACACTCTGGATGAATATGCTTCAGAATGCATTCAGCAGTGTATTCAAGCAAATGCAACCCTTATCTTTAAAGCAGAACTTAGCAAAGCTGCAGTGCATTTTACTGCTACAGAGCTAAAAACTGTAGCAAAAGTTTGGAAAGCTTTACAACCTTTCACACAGATGTCAATATGGTTGCAGCATTCAGATATTCACAAAACTGAAGAAGAGATGGAGATAAGAGAGATTGAGGAGTCTTTGCTAGCTTAAATTTTATATAACCTTATTATAAGTTTATATTTAAGAGCTCATATATTTACACCACTACTAGGCCTCTCATTTCTTATAGATGTTCTGGAATTAATACTCCAAAGCCATGTCACCAGTGGAACAACTGATTTACATAAGCACCAAGAACGGAACGGAATACACACGTGAGGTGAGGGTAAGCACCGAGTTGAAACAGAATTCTCCCGCCCGCATGTTCCATCACATAATGAAACAGTACTAACAGCTGTATAAATTCGGAGTTCTGGAACTACTGAAATAAATTACAAAGATTTCGCAAAACCGATAGCATCACGTCCAAGATCATAAACCGTGTAATAACGGCGAAGGAAAACATCCCCTGTAACCATCCAGTTTGATCATCATCAACCTTTTCACGAATGCAATAACAACATACCAATAATCCACAGACCACCAGGGATGTCCATTGGGGTGAAAGACGAAATGCAAGTGCCTTGCACTTCAAGCACGTAATCGGAACCTTTCAGCGGGTAAGCCTTGCCGTTGAAGTAGAAGGACAGGTCTGGCAGGTCGGGAACTTTGCTACAGTCAACCAAATACTGCCCATTCCAGGATTTCTTGGCACCGATTTGGGCATTAAGCATCTCGGCGATATCAGTAGGGCAGACGATGAGCGAGGTGCCTATAATAAACGGATTAAGACGTATTTGAAGATACGAAGACCAACCAAAGGGTACAAACCTGTGTCAATGGCGGCACCAATATTCTCGAGCTCTAGCTCCTCAGATCCAAACCCAACCTTTTCTAATTCCACCTCCCAATAGGCCTTGCGGCGAACAGGAACATAGGAAATGGAACCTGTATATGCGCTTGAGTCGATACCACCAAAAATAGCTTCGCCGCCGTCGTCCTCTGAGGAACCGAGCCGGAACGAGAAGACGGGCTCATCGATAAGTCCCTGGTTGATCATTTCATAAAAAGGTGGGGGGACACGATTGACAGAAATTGTGTCGTAAGCAAGACCAAGAATGCCGTCGAACCTAACATAACTGAATCCCCAAACGCTGAGACATGATGATAAAGCGGACTTACTTGCCGAAGGCAAAAGCAAGGCCAGGTTCCTTCACAGCCTCCGCGAATAGCTGGTCTTTGATGGTCAGATCACCAATCCTCAAATGGTCGCGTGAGATGAATCCCTCCATCGAGCCAGATCCGTATTTTATTTCGAAAGACGATCCGTTCTTCTTGTGGGTCGAAGAAGCGCTTGAATCGAACTTCGTATGGAGGAAACACGCGATAGAGGTACAGCGGACGCTCGGAACCCAGAGATTGCTCGAACTAAAGACAGACGTGAGTATAGCCAGCGATTGTCGAGGATAGAAGCTCACCCAGTGTCTAGAATAACTTTGAACTAAACATCCGATACGTATTTAACCTCTTTTTATTTCAACGAGAATCAGACTCACGCTCTGAGGGGGTGTTCCAAGTGTGATCTCAGTGTAATACTGCGCATTCATGTAGTCTGAACAGGTGCAAATATGTTGGTTAGGGAACAGAGAAAGGGAGACGGGCAGCGAACTTGTGAGAGGTACATTATGTCCTCCATTGGTGAGCTCCTCCTGGGTCCAGTAGAGGTCATCACGGACGGGGCGTGAGTCAAGACGACGACCCTGACCACCGCTGCCGAGCAACGGCATCTGGGTGGGGGATTGAAGCCCATACTTCTCTGCCAGATACAGGCTCTCGAGGGAAGGATTAATGGGGCCAGTATCGAGCTTCTTCAGCTTCAGTTTGTGCACACCTGCGGCCGCGGCGTACGGTAGAAGTAGTAGTAAGGGAGTAATTGCAGGGAGGAACATGGCGGTTGAGAGGTAACCTAAGTTGGTGTGGTGGGAGTGGGAAAGCGACTGCGTCAACACGGAAGTTGCCGAAGAGTTGGGAGAATTGAATGACGTAATCGAGGCTGAGTATGTCTGCTGCCGTCGCCGTTGACGAAGCCGCCCAGTCAATTCCGAGCCAGGCGGACACGCTTAACAACCTTGAACGGCTCATCTTGGCCCAGGCTGTATACGAACTTGGTTCAGATGCTTGGACAGGCGTCTCGAGCATCCTTTCTCAACACCCCCTCATAGTTCAAGCCAAACGTGATAATGCCACCTTCTCTCCTTCGGTATATCTCCCTCCTCTCTGTCTCATCCTACTATTCAACTCTATACAGACCTGCCAAAATATCTACCATCACCTTCTAAGGCTTGTTGGACTCGACAGGTGAACCATCATCTGCCTTTACCGATCCCAGCTGGCCAACCTTTTCTAGCGCCGAACCTGAAAAGCAACCTCGGAATGGCAAGTTTCTAAGAGGATTATCTGCTATGTTCCCTGATACCGTCGTAGCCCATTCGAACAACCTAAAGTTAGCTCAGCGGATGTATCAGGCTAGAGTGCTCGAACTGAAGCAACTTATTCTTGCTGAGGAGTCCCGGTTCAAGTTTGTTTTCATCATGGCGCATTCCACTTTGTCGCTTACCGTCTCGTGATTAGTTCCGTCGCTGCAGAAATAGAGGCCATCCGCGCAGGAAAATGGGACTCTGAAATTGAGAAAAGCATTGCGGTTGATAAAACCACCCCCGACAAACCTGCACCTTCACCGCAGAGTGAGGTATGCCTTTCTATTCGCTTGACCTTGTGGAAGCTCAGCCGTCCGCATTTACAGAGGGTCAGCGCGATCGAGGGGCCCGGATCAGACCTCACGGGTGTGTCAGACTCGAGCTCATCTGCCCCTCAGGTACAGGTAGCGTGCTATGTTGTGGCACTACACCTTACTAATGAAAATTGCTAGGCGGATCTGCCCTTTCCAGAAGAAGAGATGGTGCAAAGAGAACTGGACGAAGATCTCGCTATTCCTGACTCTCTGCCTCGCGCGCCTACCCCCCCATCTGCTCTCGAAGGTGATATCCCACCGTCTATTGCTCCAAAACTATCCCCAGTGCCAAGTCTAGTTGGCACAGACTATGTAGATGAGCACATCGACCTTGGATCGCCACAGCTGCGCCACGAGTCTCCGGACCCTCTCGACATTATCACCCCAGCAGAAGAAGACAGTGAACGCGATCCCTCTCCCACTCGCGAGCACCCAGAGGTTATGCAATCATCATCTCCATCTCAACCTTTCGAAAGCTCTGATGGTACCGTGTCCGCGGAGCTCGAGCATTCGAGTATTGTAGAGCCTCCGGAGATGTCCGATGTATATGAAGATCAACCTCTCGAGCCTTCCGAGATTGAGGCTGAAGTCGAAATTGAGTCAGATGAGCCCCCCGCTGTGTCGAACTCCGATCCAGTAGAAGGCGAAACGTCTTTGGAAGACAGGCCAGATATGACCCGGAAAGAGGATGTCTCAATACACCCTATGTCTGAGCCTTCCGTTGTCCATGCCGTGGGATCACCGTTATCTTTGGGGGGCACGACAACCTCAGTTGAGTGTACACGCAAAACGGAATCCGAGGGTAAGCCTGGTACTCTGTTGTCGAGCGCGGCTGAATTGCATCTTACAGAAGCAACCGGGATATTCGAGGTAAAGGAGGAGATACAGTTGGACGAAAGCCGGCCCGTGGAGACCCAGGTTAAGCAGGACGATGAGATGGAGATAGAACATGAGAATGGCCATGCGGCGGCATCTCCAGTTGCAGAACAGTCGCGTCGTGATCGTAAGCCTTGGAGATCGTACCGGTATTCCGTGCTGACTGTCATCCAGACAAGCGGAAGGCCTCAGAGGCCGCGAGTATATTCTCAGATTCAGTTCGTGACAGAAAAAAAACTCGCGAAGACTCGCAGCCCGTCGACGAAGACGAGCCAGGTATGATGTTTCCAACATTTCCTATTACTATTTCTCAAGGCATGAATAGGTCCCGCGCGCCGACGCGGCCGCCCGACTGGCGCTGACTCCCAAACGTCCAAGAAATTTCAAACGGTCATCACCATGGTTCATTCGCAGATTTCCCAGCATCGCAATGGCAACATTTTCCACAACCCTATCAAAACGTCAGAAGCACCTGATTACTACGATATTGTGAGACGACCAATGGACCTAAAGACGATCAAAGCCCGCATTCGCGAGGGCCAGATCGCAAGCTCAGATGAATTTCAGAGAGACGTGTATCTCATGTTCGCGAATTCTCTGATGTATAATAGACCTGGCTCAGATATATTTAACATGGCCGAAGAGGTGCGTCTCTTCCCCTCATACTCCCTTGTGCGTGGATCTCATGAAAATCAGATGATGCTGGAGAGCGAGGCACAAATCAACACATTCAGGCAGACCGAAGGCATTATCAAAGGTAGCCATCGTTAGCATGACTGACCGTGATCAAATTGATTTCCATATCCTTATTTGCTGTACTGCTGTGCAATGTGATGGTACAATTGAATAAATATAAACTCTACAAAGCATTGTCGACTCCAGACAGTAGAACAAGAACAAAAATAGCGGCGTCAGAACCAGGGTGAATAGATCTCTGTCATCTTCATGAGGTTTATGGGGTCTGCAGCACAGCCAACGAGATTGATGATGGTACCCATTACGGACTGTAAGGAGGGGGCTGGGTTTCCTGGGTTGCTTTTGGCCTTAAATAGAGTAAGCGATCGATCGGATTGTATGCGACTTTATTACAAACCTGATCATGCTCAATCTTGCACCCCATCGTCTCTATCCTTTTCATGATAGTGTCGATGTTCACTTGTACATTTTGACGGAAAGGTAGATCTACTGTCCACATCCTGTTTCGCGCCTGTAGCCAGGTAATCATCTCATCTCGTGCAAAGAGACATAACTGATCCCCGACGTCGCTCTTCAGGGATAGAGAATGTCAGTACGGATAAACCCCTTACATGACGGCCCTACCTGTGGCTCCGAGAGTGCGTGGCCCATTGCCATCATGGCAGATACAAGGATGCCCTCAGTGAAGCACTCTCCAATAAAATGTTGCAAGTTGGGCGTAAACCGGAACGGCACCACATCGTGCGAGGCAAAGACTGGGAGTTGATTCGGCAAATTGAGAAGAGCAGCTGGGATACCCATTCCGGGAAGCAGTTCGCTCATGGCTATCAGCCCTGTCCTTCGCGATACGTGGAATTTATTCGGTAGCCTGCTGGTGAGGAAAAATGCATGCGTCATGAAGCACGACGCCGCAAGTTGGAGGGTAAATTGTTTCCGCATTCGCCAAAGATCGGATGGTGTGTCCATCGTACGAGTCATGTACTGTCACGTGGATTAGATATTTTCCGTGTGATAGCAAAGTATTACGGACGTTGGTAAGGATTGTCTCAGGTACCATATGCGCTACAATTTCATCGAGTATATCCTTTTTTAGAGAGAAGTACTCGATCTTATTCGGCTGATCCTGGCCTCAGGAACTGCCAACACAAAGACAAGCGGAGCAACTTACCATGCGGAAATGCATCTCCCTAAATTTTCGTAGTGTCTCCTTGACTTTCTCCCCGGGAATGAGGATGGGATCTTCTCTGGCCATTCGACTATCCTCGCAGAACTTGTCAAAGATATCGCCAAGAGAGATGTAAGACGAATCGTTTTGCAGTAGACGGAGGTTTGCGCTGCAAGATATCGACGCGGGGATATGGAAGGTCACGTGGCGTTTTCGACTCTCCTTATGACGACTTAGCACCCTGCATTCGCAGTCAGAAGGTATCTACGGCTGGAGATAGAAACGAACCCGTTGAACATGCGGAAGCAAGCCATCACCCTCTCCTCTCTGCGAATGTGCCGACCCGACGGAAGCTGCACAGAAAAAGAAACTTCGGAATTGTCGGAACCATGGACTGTAAGACGTCTCCAGCAATAGCCGTTGGAGCGGCAATTCTCAAACTTGGAACCAAATTTGACTATCTTGGCAAAGTTCTGATTGCTGTCCTTATCCTATGTGAGGCTTAGTCATAGAACGTAGTGAAGAAAGGCACGGGGGCTCGCCTCAGTGTATTGCCCTGGGATTTCAATGTCATCAAACTTCCCGTGTTGGAATTCAGCGAGATAGTGGCTGAGGAGGTCTAGTGGTTGAAGCCGTGGCCGTGAATCCAAGTTACGCTCGTATCTATCACGCCAGCGCTGAAGGCGACGAATATACTCGGACAAAGTAAATTTGCTCTTGAGAAATTCTTCTTCATATTCTTTCTAAAAAGTTATTAATAAATAGGGCTCAATCCGGAAAGTTAGATTCACCCACTCGAGCCTGACCGGATAAATTAGTGACCATACGGTGGAGGTTTGTGTTGGTCCCTTGAGGAAGTGCGCCGTCATCATCCATAGAATTGACACGAAGCGCATAGTGCTTGTAGAGAGAACGTCATTCAACTTTGAAGACAAATGTTCGAACAGTTAACGTTACCTGCATTGCATCTTGTAGAAGCATGCAAATAAGGCGGTAAATTTCCTCCTCCTGGGTTGCTTTAAACCGGTGGCTGATTTGGTCGACCGTCGTCTCCATGCTGAGAATCAATAGAGGAAATGCTGTCTTCAGCATGTTGACGACCTCTTCGACATATTCCCAGGAGCGCTGCCCAGGGAATGTGATGGTGTTCTCGGGTGGTTTCAAGCCATCGGTGTTGGATGACGTGGAGGTATCGGCTCCCGTTCGCGAAGAAGGGTCATGATCGATCTTAGTGGAGTTCTGGTTTCCAGCAGCATCCTGCTCATTTGACGACACTCCACTCTGCACCCGTGAGGCTGCCTGCGCTTGCCTCCTCGCGGAGACCAGATCTTCCCTTGTAGTGCGAAGATGGAAGAAAAGGCCCTGGAAACTTTATGATTATCATTGTTCCGTATATCAAACCTTCACGGACCTGAGGATAAAGCTTCGCCAAGTTGAGGAGAATATATCGGGCCTGTTTGAACTCACGATAGCCCAGGGATAAACAGAGCTGAGGGATTAACGTGATCCAATACCAGAAAGCGGCTTCGCCCTTGTATGTATCGAACGCGCGAGAGATCGTTAGATTGGCGTCGTCAACACTAAGCAACCACAAGACCCGCGTGAGGAGAGGCCGGCTTTTCCCACTCTTGTAAAGACCAATGGCTTGGAGGTAGCAACTAACGGCATTCGCTGCGTGAGACATATCCATAGGCATTTCCTTGAACATGCGGTCATTATATTTCCCCCATTCAGCCCAGGATCTGGCTTGGGTCATGTCCAGTTGAACGGCTTGACCAAATGCTGCAGTCGCTTCGTCATTGCGGCTGAACCGTGCGTGGAACACGCCCTTCAAGGTATAAAACTCGGCCTTTTGTGCCGTCGAAAAATACATGAGGTTCGTGTTGTTGATGACTTCTAAACCAGCTTGGAGGTCGTTTGGCTTTTGGTAGTGACAACGGGCCTGTTCGCGGAGTTTGAGGAAAGCCTCCGATATCTCAATATTCGGAAGTGTATAGATCTTGTTCAAGAGAGCGAAGCAGACGTCCAGTAGGTCGTGCTTGCGAGCAACGTGGGCAAAGCGGTTAATTATCCAGGCTGTCTCATGGTAGCCACGAAAGCCGTACGTATTTGTGTTACCGGCAGCGCCATTGCTCTGGGTGTTCGGGACGATCAAAGGGATGTATGTCTTGTTGATGGCATGGAAGACGTTTTGTCGCCAGGCTACGAGGTCGCTCCAGATACTAATATCATCGTGAATGTTCGGAAGTCTTTCCCGCCACGCTTGGAGCACCAGTTTCAGGTCGGAGGACTTCTTCTCTAAGTTCTGACTATTGGTCGTCGACAGTGAACCAAATATTTTCACAGCCTCTTGTAGCTCAACGAATTGTTGGAAATGCTGTAACAACGGAATGTGCGCGGGGGACAGGTTAGCGGGAAGGGACACCCATTTCCTGAGCGTGAGCTGCATCGCATCCTCCAAGATCTTGGTGAATTCGGCATTCTTCTCTACACCAGAGGGTACCTTGAGAAGAGCGATAAATGCTTCGAAGACCCGCCGTCGAGGGGTTGCGGCCTCAGGGAGCGCGTTGACTTGTTCTTCCAACGTGTCACAGCTCTCAGGCCAATTCTTCGTTCGCCAAGCGCTCTCGAGCATCAGTTCTTGATTGCCCTCGCTTCGGGAAAACTCGTACAGGGTTTCCCATTGTTGCAGCTTCTCCGCGGCAAGAATCCAGTGATCTTCCCATAGGCAATATTCTTGTTCCGAGAATGCGAGCGCACCGGCACGAGACTTTGCTTGTGCGTTCTCGTACATGATGGAAGCATGCTCCCACATACCATTCTGTTCAAAAGCTAGACCAACGTTTGTTTCTGTATGCAGGCAACGTCTCCTCCACAATCCGTAGAAAAGGTCATCTTCGGCCATCTCCGCGTATAGCTCCACCAGCGCATCGAACACTGTGTCACGAAGAGTATGATCGGGCTTGATATTACTGTTGAGGGTCTCAAGGATCTCGGCTCCCGCATGCCAAGCGCCGAATGTCTTAGAAAGGTATTTGATCAGGTGAGGAGGGAGCACCATGGTGGGGGAACACAGATTTGATGCAGAAAGAAGGGTGATGATGACGTTAGGGCGCAGCTCGGTCTGGCGGACATGATAGTCTTTGCTGAGAAGCGATATCATGTGCTGAGTGGTATCTGTCTGTTCACGTCGAGAAAGGGACGACCAGGCGATTGGGAACAAGGATAACCAGGTCTCGTGCGCCACGTTGGAGTCAAGGAAGACTAGTCGTTGAATCGGCTGAACAATATCGGCAACCCGAAGTTGGGGCAAGAAAGGTTGCAGCGTGACCTTCGATGTGGATGACGTTTGTCTTGGTCCTAGGGCCATGTCACCGTCGATAGTGCTGAGCAAGAGATGAATAGCAACATGGATCCAATTGGTATCGGCCAAGGCTTCCCAACTCTGCACACCCAGAATATAACACAATCGACTAAATAAGCTTCGTGGGACGCTGCCGTCTAGAAGCGATAGGAAGCGCTCTCTTGTGCGAGGTTCGCGAGCTCTACATCCCAAGAGGAATGACTGTTCGAGTTTAGTGGTGAGGTCGCTGCGACGAAGGGAGGGCTCGGTGTATATTTCCAGAATAAGTCCCAAATAAGCATTGAATAGAGGTTCTCCACGTGTCTCAAAAGTAGCCATTTTTTGCAGGACGCTGGCCTTCTCCTTCATGGTGGGATAGGATTCTTGGCGGTGCAAGGCCCAATCTCGTGCGATATCAAGCACACACCGGCAGAGGGACGCGCTCTTCGACTTCTCGATTAACTGGAAAAGCGTGGCCAGTAGGTACTTTCTTTGCTCGCCGAGGCACGACACCGAGATGTGCGAGATTTCCAAAATTGATGTCAAGAGGCGTACACCGCTCTCGAAGCCTTGAGTAGCCGTTTGCACTTGGATGTGCTCCTTGGTCAATTTGTTGAGGAGTTTCATGAGTGGTGCGCTGAAAGCCTCGATCCTCTCAGGGGTCACCTGAACGATGGACCGCAACATTAAGAGGGTGCCACGTAGAGCTGTTGCGTTTTGCAATCCATCGTCGACGGATTTGTGCACGAACTGGTGGAAACTGGACATCTCTGTTTGCTGATCTTCTTCTTCCTTTGGGAGGGGAAACAGACGGACAAGGCGATCAAAAACGGGATGGAGAGCATCGTGGAGAGCAGAATCTTCTGTAAGCATTCCTTTACGGACAAGTCTCTGCAGCGTCGCAGCATTTTCGGCATCCGCAAACCATGCATCTGGCTTATCTGCGACAACTACTTGAAGGACATTTGCTGCGCACAACGCTTGGGCAAGATTACCCTCGCCGCTTAAATCAGCCTAAAGGAAGCTTAAGTTAGCGGGGGAAGGTGATAGTCGAGCAATTCGTCGTACCTGTTCCAGAAAACGGGAGAAGAAATTCAATTTAACTGTAACCTCCGTCCAGCCATTCGGCCCGACAATCGAACGCAACAGGGTCAGAGCACGAGGTACGAGGACGCTTCGCGATTGCGCGTCGACGGCCGTTGTGATAAGTCGCACGAGATAACTGACAACGCTTTCACGAAGTTGCAGCGGCGTCACCCAAATCGGAATGCCACCCGTTGGAGGGACAGAAGAATCTCTCTCTTTGGTAGCCCGTTGTTCCCAGTCATAGATAGTCTGGGTGATGTCAATTGATAAGGATCTTGATTCACTCGACACCGAGGAGTGCAAGCCGAGTCTGGCCAACGTGTTCACAATATGAGGAACGAACAAAGCGCGTACGGGGAAGAAAAGATCTGGTTGTCGAACGATGAGATGATAAACAGTCATGATCATAGATTGACTGTTCTCCTCTTCGAGCAAGCGTCGGGTTGTTTTGGCCCACATAGGATAGCCGACCTCTTGAGGAATGGATGGCGCCAAGATATCCAGCGACTGGTTTACAAGAGACCTTGCTTCGCTGTATGAAGGAGGAGGTTTGAGCAATCCTGTCCAAACTGTGAGAATGAACTTGGGCGGGGTTGGGAAATTCTTGAAAAAGCGTGCAGCGAGCAGGAAAGTGGTCTGTTTCACATACGTGTCCTCGCTGTTGATGTATTGCCAGGCGCACTTGATAATGTCCTTCCGCGCTACTTCCAACGAGGTGTGGTAATGTTCGACAAGGACGGCAGTAAGGTGTAAAAGCTCGACGTGGAAAGCGTCATCGGCCTCCGAGAATGTTGAGCCATTGAGCATAGGGATCCAGATCCGGCGATGAATGTATGATACAAGATCCTCATCCAAGAGAGCATTTTTCGAGGCAGTTCGAGCTCGATAGAGAAGCATGGGGGTTATGAAGACGCGTATGAAGTGGGTTTTATCGGACCAACTTTGTGAAGTATCCGAGAATCGTGTCAAAAAGCGGAAGAGGACGCTCCGTTGATAGAAAACATCGTCGCTGAAGGCCACACAATTGAGAAGGAAACGCGTCATGCGGATCAGGTCCATCGGGAGGTTGCGCGTATAAACCGTGATGAGGTCGAAGAGTATGTCAACTCTAGGTGTCCGCCTAAGAATGCCCTCGAAAATGGTGATAATAAGTGAGTGTCGCTTGACGGCTGCGGAAATTGCAGATGCATCATCTTCTGCCGGGGGTGACTCGGCACGCCAAATGTCGAGCAAAGCTTCGACCACGAATGGGTATTCCGACGTCCACTGAGGATTGATCTCAGCAAGGTCCGAGAAAACTTGCAGAGCCGATGTGACTAAAGCCGGATTGGACCCCTTTAAACAGTCGCGGATTATGGCTGGCGTGCGCGATTCCAACTCGTGCTGCAGACTCGATGACAGGCGGGACTGGAGGATGCTTCGAAATGTGCCCACATGTCGAGGAAGATGGAAGTGTCTCAAAAAAAAGTCGACGGCCTCAGCCGGGTACCGATCCAGATACTTGGCCAACGGAGATGCGAATGGACTCGAACCAGAGTATTGCATTTGCGCTTCTGCCTGAACGATTGCGTTCACCAAATTCTCGAGAAAGACATTGGCCGCCGAGGGCAGCAAGTGAAAGATATTTGCAAGGCACACGAGCTTGGTGATACCCTCAGTGTCTGTGGGAGGGAGCTTTGAAAATGTCTGAGGATCGGCAACTATGCGGAAATGATCGAGTAACTTGTAGCCTATCTCCACCTTGAAGTAGTTCGTCAGGAGCTCGAGTAGGCGCGCTAACCCCTCCAAGCCCAGGACGGATAGGCGCTTTGGATCGGCAAGGTTCATTAAAATGGGACGCAATCCGGTCTGTAAGAGCTCCTTGGGCAAACGATTCTGGTGCGTAAGGACTACTCGAAGGCCTTCATGGGCAACTTCCTTGACTTCTGAAGAAGGAGAGTAGAGTGATTTGAAATAGACACTTGTCACCCTGGCCAAATGTCGGTGAACGAGCAAATATATGAGTAGAGAAAGCCTACCTCTGACGAGTTTGCGGTTGCTTAGAGAAGAACTCCGTAATGGGCATCGAGGCAGTTAAAAGTCGGATCGCTGCCACGCGCAACTTCGTGATATCCAGAGTGCTCTGCCGACCACTTCCCCTGCTCAGCAAACCGGCATCCTCCGCATCTGCGAGAGCCAGGGCTTCGTGTAGCAGGCGTAACAGCTCGTCATTCAACTCGGGAAGGGGCGGATCCAGGCTTACACAGTATCTCATTGCTTCAATGATTCCGATCTGTGTCGGAAACGGGAGTGCACGAAGGGGCTTCGTGTAGATTCCCAGAAGCATACGTTCACGGTGAGGCATAAGAAGACTGTGTATGCTTTGCCCGGTAATTTCGGAGAGGAGTGCAATGCACGTCTCGCCAGCCTTTCTGACAATAGCATTGGAACTCGAGAGTTCCGTGAGGAAAATGCCCGGGAGATGAGCGAGCTTCGCCGTACTCGGCTCCGAGGTCTGGGTCAATGAGTTGATATTGCTAAGGCGGAGCACACGCGTTAAGGTGTTCAGGATATCATCGATATCTCGTGGTGAATCATGGGGCATATCCTTCAAGACGTGTAATAACATCCGAACAAGATCGACCTCGCGGTCATTGATCCACTTGGGTCCAAAGTCCGGAAGATTCAAAATAAGTTTGATCCCGCTGCAACCAGCCTTCTTCCGAACCCATGATTCATCGAGACAGAGAGCATTGAATCGCCCGGCAACGTGATGGAGCAATGACAAATCCTGGGCAGATGCTTCACCTGAGCTCCCATGGATGATGGGGTCTTGAATCAATGAATTAACCAGGTCGATGGCTCGTGACGCCTCAGCGGGGTTTTCCCGTGAGAGCCCATGACAGAGCCCGTCGAGAAAGGCGGCGAATAGAAGACTCACGTAGCGCCGCATCGCCTTGTCAAGGGTAACCGCTCTACAAATTTCAGCACGAAAGACGTGACGGGCAAGGTCACGGATGAAGGCCTCGGCTCTTTCCTGGACGTCGGGCTGATGAATGGCGTCGAACATACCCTCTAAACACCGCACGAATACTTCTTCTCGCTCACGCCCATTCAAGCCCTGAAACAGGTGTCAGACACAACGACGGTAAAGGGCCCGCGCGTACGTTGTTTAGGAGTGTGGCGACACTGCCTTGCAGAAAATCGAAGGCCTGCTGACGGTATGGCGAGGTATGTCTCTTCAAAACCTTTATCGCTACGGACGTAATTGAACCGAGGTCGAGACCCTTTGTACCTGCTCCGAAAGATACGAACACTTTAGCAGGATCCGATACATGGTGGTATTTCAGTTCTGGTTCTTTCTCCAGAAGACGGCGATTACGGCCACCGAGTTTGCCTAGTATCCGAAGTGTCGTATGAGCATTATGGTGATTAGCAGGAAGGGGTTTTAAGTGGCTTTGTAACGCCTCCATGAGTTCCCGTAGAACTGTATTGAGAGTAGGGTCGAGAAAATCTGGAGTGAGGTTGTCAATGCATAATTCCAGAGTTCTGAGTCCCTGTGCCACAAGTTCAGGACCTCCTCGGAGAGCTAAGACCAAGGGCTTCATCAAGTACGATAGGTGAGGTAAGAGATGTGTTAGGCGTAAGGGTACTGTCAAGCAGAGCTCAACAAGCATATCTCGACTGTAACCATCCGAGACCAGAAGTTGCCTGTTAAGGTTTTCCAACATCTCTGGTAGAAGGGGAAGGACCTCCTTATATAAAAGCTCAAAGCGACCGCCGCCGCCGCCAATGGCTCTGAACAGACCCCTGAGAAGGTGATAGTAATTGGTTGGCTTCGTGGCCTTCGCAGCTAGGGGAAAGCATTCCGTGATAAGCTGCGATAAATGAGATGCGAGAATGGGTTCATTGTGCTGAGGGTACATGGCGATAGTTCCAAACGCCATCTTGAACAACCGGATTGTGATCACTGCTGTCGGGTCGTCGTACTCCCCGAGTTGTGGAAGGTTCAGTATGAGATGTCGCAGAATGACCGAGACTAGAATTGCGGAGGTAGGCTCGCGGCTGAAAAGAGCCTGACATATCTGAAGAATATGCGGTCGCTTTTGTGCTGTTTGGAAGAAAAAATCGACCTTCAGAGTCCAGACTTCCTGGAAAATATGGGGGTTGATCTCAAGGAGAGCTCCAACAAGCATTTCCATGGGCTCGGATCCCTCTCGCGGGTCAGCGTCATACAGACTCATACAACGGATACAAGTCTCGAACAGTCTAAGCATGAGCGAGCCATCGAGGACTGGCGCATCAATTTTCTTGAGAGCTCCAAGACAGACTCGTAGACCGTGTGCAAAGGTCCGGAATAGAAGCCGGAACTCTGGTATCACCTTAGTGGTGATGGTGAAGAATTGCGCTTTGGGCACTCACCTGACAAAACATTGTCTGGATCGTCTGCGGCATACACAGCAGAGGCGACAGGCCGTGCCTTCTCGACCATGAAAAAGTTCCCAGACTCTGTCTCCTCGTTTTTGTTACGCTCTGAGCGTTGCTGGACCTCATCGAGCACGGCGGCAAGCGATTCGAGCCTGTCCACGCAAGTTTCCATTAGAGCAGTAAGAACCTTAGCAGCGTCGTCCGGAGTATCCTTGGCTACCACAGTCTCTATGAGGTTAAACATCATCTTTCCTGCTAGTGTGTGAACGCTACTGGATAGGCAAGGATTGTGAATCACACGTGAGTATACGTGGATGAAGTGGGCTAGTTGCCGAGGTGATAGATCGCTACGAAGGTAGTGAACTAGGTCGGCTGCGGCAGCATACGCTGTCGGACTGACAAGACATTAGGAGGGACAAATCGCATCTTAGATCTCACGAGGGCTTACCGGAGGGCCTCTCGGCTGCCAAAGCTCGGTCCAAGTAGCACATTCTCATCCAGGAGTTTATCGACTTGAGGAAGGAGTGCACCACGGTACGGTGTGGCTACAAGGATTCTAAAACAGGTTAGAAGTTCCTACATCCGCATGATCAGAGGACAGCGACGTAGTGACTGTAAGTGCGCACCCGTCTTGAAGAGATATCGTGCGCAGGAATGTCCTGTAGCAACCGCAACGACGCCAGGAGAAGACTATCTCCGTGCGATTCGTGCTGGTCTCCAAGACCCCGTAGGACATAAGCAACGTAAGACAGCATCTAAGAAACATTTTGTAGGAGCCAGACGTCTCCCGCACATCAGGAAGAACTTACCTTGACTTGGGCGAGAATGAGGTCGCTATATGCTTGGGCATTACGTATGGACTCTGACATTCCCGACCAAAAACCCCCCATGGCCTCATAGTCTTCCCTTGCTTTCTTTTGTGCAGGAGCTTCGACAGCGAGAACCTCGAAATGTAACGGAAGACTGTTCTGAATGAGCGTGACAATGGATTGTCGCTGGTCGCGCATGAAGGCCGAGACAACAATGCCCATTTCCTTGAGCACCTTGAAACTGTGCATACTAGGAAGGACAACCTTGGCATCCAGTTCCGCTGAGCCCTCTGATAGATATTCCGTAGCAAGTGAAGGAATATTCTGGGCCAGTTCTTGGAAAACGACCGTAAACTGTGAAACAAGATCCTCCGGAAGGGTTCGGTGGGTACGAATTATCTCACTAAGGGTTTTGCAACAGGCGACACCAATCTCTTCGTTGTCGTGACGCAAAAGGTGCAACATACCAGGAAAGGCAGTCGTGACCAGAGAGCGGGTGCCCTCCATCGGAGCGAGGCGCTGCAAGATTTCGACAATGACACGTCGAAATTGGTACTCGGGTGTGTCTTTTTGGAATGCAGGTTCATTCGACCGGAGAAGCTCTAGCAGCGCAGGAATAGTCTGAAGATACACTCGAGTAGCCTCTGTATCGCGAACATTATCGATCATGTCACGCAGCTCAGTAGCGGCTGTGAGCCTGCGCGTCAAGTCTACAAAATAAACGTTGTGGGTATTGGCCAGTGGAATGGAACATAACCAGATGCGCACCGAGAGCGGGGTCTGCTACTCGAGCCGTCCGCATTTCGAGATCCGCAATGGTCCCCAGATGGGGTGCTGCATCCATATTTTGAGTTAAGATACCAACAGAAAGGGCAAGATACGAGGAGTTGATCAGATGGCAGGCAGAACCCCACGCGAAATGGGGGAAGGGCGTTAAGCACACAATGCTCTTAATCCATTTGACCCCGAAGGTCGTGACAGCACGTGAGCGGGAGTAACGTGCACGTGCCTCATGTCACGTCTTAAGCAGAGAAAAAAATTGATTGCAGTATATTACAGAGCAGCGTCAGACATTGTAGATGGGGTAAATGGAACGGAAGCGTAAAGAGCAGGGATTCTAATTTCCGGTGTTCATCTCGTTGGCATGAAAAAGGAGAAGCCTCGCTAGAGAGCGAAAGGGTGGAGGATAAGCACGCAGTAGAAAACACTGCACCCAAATGCTGAATGAAAAAATCCGTGTGAGAGGGTTTAATTTGCAAGAAAGAATACACACGTGGAAATAGGTCATTCGTGAACGGGTGATGCCGAGAGCACGTGTAAAGTTTTGTGAGAAAGCTCTATGAATTCACGTCATGAAGACCCACTAGTATAGCGATAGTAGCGGGAAACAACCACACAACAACAGGCAGAGGCCTGGCTATGCGACTGGCCCTCCCCGAATCTCCTTCACAAGGTTCTCCCAATAACTCCAGTCGGACCCGTCAGAAAATGCGGCCACGTTCTGGTTGGCGCCGACTCCCGCTGGGCCCTCCGTCGGCAGTGTCGTGCCGAACCACCCAGACAGATCTGTACTCCCGAAACCACCCCAGGGGAGGCCAGCGAAATCCAAGGAACCGTCTCCACCTGGCCCACTTGACATGCTCACTGCATTATACCAGTGATCGAGAAGATTCTGGGCAGCGGATTCGTCCTCGGCTGTGGGGCTACCCGAATTGGACGATTCAATACCCGACTCGCCTTGCAGCCGTTGGATGGTAGGGGACGGGAGAACATGGCTGAGCGAAGGTGTTGATTCAGCACCCAACCTGGGAGAGATAGGTCCATTAATGGGGAGGGCAGCAGCGAAACCAGCACTGCGAGATGCCGGCTTTTGGATATGCAGTAGGGGCGCGTCAGCAGAGCCCGTTGGTTCCAAGGGCTCTTCAAAGGTTGGTAATTCATTAATGGAAGCCTCTACTTGTGATGATTTTGCCTTCAAGAATTCGATGATTTTGACCTCCCTGCGCGTAGTCTCGTCCATTTCCCTGATTCCTTCGTGGTCCTTTAGAAACGTATCCAAAATAGTATGCATGCGTTCGGCCATACTCCCTCGTGGATATAAGACCAAATAGATGCCACTGATCATCGCGCTTTGGAAATCTCGATATGCAATGTTCAGGGCGACGAGTGTTTCTTGGGAAAGCTTCGAGGATATCGCCCTCCTGATCTCGAAGTCCCTGATAGCGGAAACGAAGCAGGCTCTTCGCGAGCGAGAGTAGCGATCAGAGCCAAGGTGGCGTAGTAAGTATGGTCGATGAAGGCTTATGCGGATAAAGAAGACCTCTGTCAGAAGAAGAAACCGGTGAGCGGGGAGATACGGAAGCGAATCATCCAAAGACGAGTCAAAATTCATAGAGAAATGAGGAGGGAGATTGTCGAGGAATCTGAGAATGTCATCATCCACAGCCAGTACGTCAGAATAGTGGCTATGTTGTCGAACTTGCTGGAAGTGGTGGACAATGCGACCGATAATCCCGGCGAGTTTGTGACGCAGAATGGCAAAGGTCATGCGAGTTGGTGTAGTTAACGGAGGTGGACTTCGAAGTTCAGAGACAGTGACTTCGTCCTCGACATTGAGAGGTGGAAGGGTTGAGGAGTACGCATCTTGTATCGCATTTGGCCTCCCCAGAAAGAGAGCATATGATCGATCCGCGTGATAAAGATATGCCCTACGCAAGTTAGCTCTGCTTGAAGATTAGATTGTGAGAGAGAAAATACCAAATTCGCCGGCGATACTCCACTTGTGCGGGCTCTAATCCCTAAAGATAGGTTGATAATAGAGTAATAGGAGGCGTCAAAACTACCTCTTACCATCGTTGATGCGTCTCGATGCAGACCAAGGGCCTGAACGTTACTGAGTTGAGGATATTGACGGAAATGCCTATGACTAACCTGCGCAGTTCGTACAGCGGCACCCAACTGACTCCAGCACTCAGTTATTCGGCGATCGAAAGTCAGATAACGTGCACTCTATTTTGATGTTAACAAGTTTCAACTTAAGACATGGACAAGTCCACTTGCCAGAAGTCGCGTTAAGACCATATCTAAAGAGTCTGGTTGTATCGCAGCAGCAATGAGCATAGATCGTCGCGCTGTCAAAACCGTCTGGGTTGAACAGTGACGGGTGACGACAAGATAGACATACAAGACCAATAATACCTAAGAGATGTTAATCTCCTGCTCCTAGCATCCCCCGCTATATGCTCCGGGGCCACACGAACAGCAATTGCAAGAACGACAAAGAGCAAAGGTAAGAAGCGGACGTCGTTCGGGTGTACGCTGACTCCATTAGCGCAGACTGAAGCATAAGACCTCCGAAAGTCCCGCTCGGAGATAGGGTAGCGCGTCCAATTTCTACTTCTCGTAAGACAGGCATCAGCCCTAACCAGGGGTAGCAGCTTACATCGAGGCAAAATAAAAGTCGATCAACACGTCTGCAAACCTTTGTGGCGGAAGTTCCTGAACAAGTTCGGTTATCTTATGTGGAGAAACACCACAATCTTGAATGAGCGTCTTGAGATTGTCTGCCGCGGTGGGTTCGGCATCTTGTCTTACAGAATCGATAGAAGCCACAAAAATCTTTGTGTCTTCACTTCCTGGCGGGTTGGAGAGCAAGGATGTGGCGGTGCTGGTTTGAGTAGTAGGTACGGCGATCTGGAGCTAGATACAATCTTCTTTTAAGTATCACGAAACAGGTGGAATCAGCACCCTCACCTGTTGCAATACTGAAGCGGAGGCAATACTTCCAGATGCACTCGTTCCATACCATTTCCCACTTTGAAACGTTCCGCTGCCAAAATCATCCTCTTCCGTTTGTGACTGTGTACCTGCATCGGCGCTAGGGGAGAGCGATCGGGCATGCCAACCACGTTTAGAAGAAAAACCGGATCCCTGCGCAAACTGTGGCAAAGCAACCTCGATGATATGTTCAAGGCGAGCAAGACGAAGGTGGATATCCTGATCTGGTTTACCGGGTGTATATGCCTTACACAATTCAGGCACCTTGCGAGCCACACACTGAAAATATAGTTAAGCGCATCCCTCTCGTTGATCGTGTGTACAGATGCATACGTGGGAACAGGGAACTTGGCGGTCACACTGTGCAACGTTGTTACGATAAGAGGATCCGAGGACATTAGAGCTCTGAACGTACCTTCTGCTTACGGCGGTGGCATTCTCCACAGGAATAACTGGACCCGAGAAGATTAAGTCTTAAGATGGACCCACGTTCTCTGAGAAGAACAGAAGAACGAACCTGACTCGGGTTCGAGCTTTCTTCGATCCGTTGAGGTCATCATCCTCTAATTTCTTCCTCTTCAAAGGAGGTTGAGGAGACGCTTGTCCCGGAGATTCATTTTGTGATTGAACGTGGCTTTCGTGGGCAACCATGCGAACCGAACGACGAATAACCAAAACTGACTCATGCGTGTTCGTCTAGGCATCCGGTAATCCGGGTCCGGTCACTCGGAACCCGGATCGCGTTGACTGACACTTGTTCACAGAAATGTCCGAATCTCGAGGGTCCGGGCTTAAGTTGTCCCTCGAAAGACTCTACAAAGATGACCTTGGCCGTCCTATACCTAACCTATACGACATCACGCCGGATGGCCGCTATGTCTTGGAGCCGTGCGCATCAACTGTCCTTGGCGTCGCAGTAGTGAGGGCTCACCGTGTATTGTGGACAGCGATGAGCAACCTGGCTCACGGCTCGGAGAGAACTTAAGACGTATGTTTTTGGAACGAGGCTACGACTTCTTTAATCAAGACGAGGAGCAACGGCAGGCTAACAAACCCACCAATGATGAAGGGGCGACATCCCAGTCCAACGACACCGTGAATCAGTTATCAGATCAAACCACGGAGACCACGTCCCCCGAAGCTCTGTCGAACATGAGGCTCGAGATTCTACCGCAGTTACAGTACGTGCAACTAGCGCTCAGATTGTTTATCCACCGCTTAAACCTCCCAGCATCGCACTCGGTGAGATGACACTCGCTAGGGACGTCCTTGCCCTTTTCGCAGTATCTACTGCTCCTGCAAGCCTTCCCTCCGCCCTGAACGTGGACTCGTCATCTGTCCCGGTGCCTCCAAATAGCCTGCTGGCCTCTTCTTCGGTATCACAGCCGCCTTCAATACCATCCGTGCAGTCCTTCAATGCGCGTCTTGTGGCAGGGGGAAAGGATGAAGCTCTGAGAAAAGCTTCTGAACTATTCAAATTCGCCATGATTGCGGTCGAACGTGGCCATGATGTTGGCGCGCGATATTGGATAGATGCTTTGAAGATTAGACGACGAAACTGGGGCCTCACTCCGGCGCCTCTACCCCTGGGAATGTCCACTGGTCGAGGCGCAGACCGGACAACCAAAGACTTTCTGATATCGTTCGGGTTATCCGAATGTATGTTATTTCCATGAACCTACATACTGTACCAACACTCATCCAGATTCCAAAAGCGTTGCCTGTCCTTCGTCAGAGAGCGACTGGCCAACTCGCTACACATGGTTCAAAGGAACCGATTGTATTTCCGCGACGACAAAGAACAGTCCTTTGTGTCAGTGTTAAGACCAAGGATGCCTCTGGGACAGAAATAACAGCCTGCAATATCATGGCGAACGAACTTAGGGACGACGATCCTTTGCAAGCTAGTCTTTGTGAGGCGCAGCGCGAAGTCCTGGAACAGGAGATATTTTCTTTGTTAATCAGGGATGCCAGCATTCTCCCTACCAGCTCCGTGCGCGTTGCCGAGAGACTCCTCGTCGTTGAAGCTACGCAGGACACTGAGATACGGTTCGAGCTGGTTAGACTTTGTGTGACCGTTCCGCCCGTTCTAACTGATAGACCCAATACCTTAGGTCGAGCGGGATGGGATTGCGTCCCAAGAGGCGGACTCTGACTCTGATCCCATTTCGCAAGCCAGATGTGATTTGATATACAACTTCCTCCATCTCCTCCTCCTCCGTGAACACTCTCGCAGGAGGCTCGCGAGGATCGGAGCGCCAGAGGCGTCCTCCCCGAGACCACATACAGACCAAGCATTTCCACTAACTTCCGGCCAATCCACCGTGGCTCTTCTGCAACCGGTCATCGATCTTTTACAATACGAACTTCTCTGCATCCGCGTGAGGGCAGAGATGAACAATATTGTTCAAATCTTGCGTCGCGCTGGAGTCCCTGTGAAGTTTCACTTTGATGCCGTCGGGGAGGACAGCACTGGGGTTCTCGAATCACTGATCGGCACTGGTACCGGTCACGTCAGTGGTGTAACCACTATTCGCATTGATAACAGGCGAGTGGTACAAATCTATAAGAGCGCCTGGCTGATATGGTGCTCGCACAGCCGAACTCTCCGCTTTACCTTCTCGTCACCCTCATCTTTGGTGGCGCATCTATCCCAAGCGACCCTACCCGTCTCTTCCATTCCCCAGCTCGCCCGGCTCCTTCGCGATGAAACTGAACAATGTCTTCTTCAACGAATTTGCGAGATGGGCGCCGAGATGTCCGAGCGGTTGGGCGGCACTTGGTTGGTTGATATGCCCATGAATCGGGTAGTAGGCAAATTGGAGGGCCAAACGCTGTGAGAATCAATTCCCATGATGTTAGCTGGGTTGTGGACTAATTTGTCTCTAGAACATTCTCAGTCATCTGCGAGGATAATCTGCAGTGTTCAATTTCGCGGTTTGTAAGCCCCACTGCGCAAGAGGAAACGGACTCCAAAACATATGTCACTGGGTCGACCACTTTGTTCTCATGGATACGGGAGGTGATTGAACTATCATTTGTAGGGCATTAAGCCCGGTCTATGAGCGATAAATAACCTCAGTGTAAAGCTCTGCTCATGTCGTGAGTACTAAACAGAGGCGAGCACAATTCTTTCGGGAGTTAGGGTAAGCACACATGAACACGCAACAGCCGCGAATGCGTGCATGATATGAGAAGGCATAGTATAAACCTCGCAGAATACACAATGCCAATTACTCCTCGTCCTCTTCATCCTCGTCCGCGGCACCTCCACCATTGGCTTTAAAGGCCTCGATCTTTGCCCGGATTTTGGCTTTACGTTGTTCCAGAGTGAGGCGAGGTGTAGAGTATTTCTTGCTTTCGGCCTTCCAGTCCTTCTTCTTTTCGGTCGGCTTGAAAGTGGGATCCTCACGAATGGCCGCATACGCATTGGTGTAGATCTCTTCGATGTCCTCCGAACCAACGCCATCCGCAAGGTATGTGGAAAATTGCTTCTTGAAGCTGATTGGGGGTGAGATACCAAACGAAGGAAACACGAAAGATATATTTACCGTTCGTCATCTTCCTCTTCCAAACTCTCCATATACTCTGCTACATGCCCACCAAAAATATACTTCTTCAGAACTTCTGCCTCCAACTCCTTGCTTTCTGGATCATAACCAGGGAAGCGCTTCTCGTTGTGGGGGATGTAGAGACCGCCGTCGCTGGCTCCTTTGAGAGCCCCAAAGACGCGTGAGCCGGTGGAGGTACGCTTCAAACCGACATCAAGGTAACATTTAAAAGGCCGAGGAGAGTCATCATCATCGACAGCCTTAGTCAGGGAAATGGTCCCATCAGGCTCCGCGACGCCCTCGTACTTGTCGGCAAGGCCCAGTTTGGTCAATGCGCGACGGGCCACAAGAAGACCAGTGGCATACGCTAAGAAGTTCAGTGTCAGGGAAAGCGCGTGCTTGATCATGAAGATGCTAATACCGGCACTCCAATTTGTAAGGCCATGGTTGATGCCATAGCGTGGTAACTCTCGTGAATGCGCCGCAGCGAGGACAAAGTCACCTTGGAGGCGCGCATAGATGATCTGAACGATGATGTCCTTGTTTGTGATACGAACCACAAGGCGATACTTGGGTGCGTTACTATGTCTGCAGTTTAGAAGCCAGTTACTCGCGTTCATGAACGACGACTTACTACTTGTTTTTTGCCTGAGCCACTAACCGTTTGCGCGCGTAATCTGACTCGAAACATCACTATAGGGACTTTATGCGCGAGGCAAAGTAGCGTACAATCAGTTTTCCCCTCTCTCCGGCGACGGTACTTCACTTGAAACCGGGAGAAGTATGCATCATTCTTGACCTTCTTGACGAATGGCATCTGGGGCAAAGTCAGCGACCAGACAAATGTCAGCACATCCATAAGAGGCCTCATCCATCCACCGCCAAGGTCATAGACGCTTCCATCAAGGGATAGGAAACTGCCAATTAGACGGGTTGTAGTTTATCAGCTCACCTTTTGACTAACGAAGAAATCGCCCTAGTCGATGAAAGGGTTGGTCGGTCTACAAAGGAAGGATAGTTAAAGTTTACATCCGGGCCGTTGACCATTACATAATCCAAGGTGTGGTCGTGTGTCCCAACACGCCGTTACCTTTCTCGTGTCACCATGTATAACCAGAATTACCAGCAACAGGCGTCCTCCTCTTCTGACGTTAACCCTTATCATCAACCATACCAGGGTCCAATATATCCGTTGCCCTCTACATCCTCCTCTCACAGCGCACCGGTGCCCGCGAATGCATACGAATATGACGTCGGGATACTTGCCCAACAATCCGTGTACGTTCCAGGTGCTATGATTGACAAGAAGGGTGGCTCAGGTGGAAAGTTGGCAAAGGGCGGAAAGCGAATGACCGTCCTACGAAAGGGTGCCGGGAAGACTTGGGAGGATCAGACTTTGCTCGAATGGAATCCATGTAGGTTTCCTCCCTTCCTCCTTATACGCCATTAATTCTTATTTGCAGCGTGGTTCCGATTGTTTGTCGGAGATTTGAGTAATGATGTCTCTGACGACGTACTGTCTGGTGCCTTCAATAAGTACACGTCGTTTCAGAAAGCCCGCGTTATTAGGGATAGGCTGAGTCAAAAAGTGCGTTCGATTTGCCATTGGCGTTCGTAAAGTGCCACTTACTGGTTGACTAGGCCAAGTATGGCTTTGTCGCGTTTTCTGACCCCGAGGACTTCCTGAAAGCTTGGAAGGAGATGGATGGTCAGTTTTTAATTATTGGATTGTCTTCCTTATCTGATATCCCGCAGGCAAATATGTTGGAAATCGCCCAATCAAATTGAAGAAAGCGGATAGTACTGCTATTCGTCCTGTGGAAATTGGTCATCGAAAAGCGAAGCAGCTAGAAATGGAGCTGAAGAAGAACAGGAAGAAGCCGTATTAGTTATAATAATATCTGCACGACTTCGTGTCATGCACCATATGTGTGTTGTCTTTCTCATCCTGTGACGATCAAGTCATCATTGCTTCATGTCCGTTTGGTAGGGCCGCCTATAGAATTGTAGCTCTACTCTCCCTATTACCCTTGATGCGCCTGGTAGGATGAGATCCACTGCGATTATGGGACAATCCAATCCAATCTGTGATGACCCATTGGGGGATAGTTACATCTGGTATTCCGTGAGGATATGAATGACTAGCCATACATTACTTTGTGTAGAGTGCAATTTAGCTTATCGACTCGTGGAAATGGATTTCCACTGGAGTTGCTCACGTGCGATTATACAACCTTCGATCTTCAATGCTACCCTGGTGCCCGGGTATCTCGTTAGTGCAAGCTCGTGCCTACTTTGAACCATGGATATCGACAAGCTCTTCAAGGTACTGTATGCGCAGTCAGCACCTTTCCTTGTGTGTTGAACGCACTTTCAGGTACCAAAAATCCCCACAGGGGGAAGCAAACGGCGCATGCCAGATGCACCACCACCTGAGATGCTCAAGAAGATGAGATTGGCCTCGGAGAGCACACCCCTCGTCACATCCCTGGAACCACCGTCTTCTTCCACTGCTCCTTCCAAGCGAGTTGCGACGGTGCAGGATGCTGACGATGACGATGACGTAGTGGGCCCTACAGCAGGAGAAAACTTTGCACCAGGAAATGACCCAGATTACTTCGCCGAAGAGGACGAAGATGGGCGATTTTTCGGTGGCGGCCTCACGAACGAGCAAAAAGAAATACTAAACATTTTTGACAATGCAGGGACTGAGCAGGTTCCAGACGATGTTCGTATCCACACTCTATCCAATATACGCCACTCATCCCTGGTTTTTATAATGTCCATCAGTCTGAAATGCTCTCCTCTTCGGGTATTAAAAAGTTGTTGCTACGGCTAGAGAGAGCCGCTAATAAGAATCAGGCACAACGGACGAAATACCCTGATGATCCGACGAAGTAGGTGGTGCTACTTTCCCTGCCCTGGTTTTCACTATAGCCGCTGCTAGGTTCATCGATTCGGAAGCAGACCTTGATACTGCCATCAAAGCTCTACTTCCTCTTGCTCAGGTTCCCAATGTTGCTTATCCACTTCTCGTCGGCTCTGGCCAGCTAGAGGCATTGGTCGGGCTTCTTAGCCATGAAAACGCAGACATCGCGCTTGACGTCATAGAGTTAATCCATGAGCTAACGGATGAGGACGTCGGTGAAGAGGACGAGGACGAGGACGAGGATCCGGAGCAAAGAGAAGCTGCCTTGAAGAGCTTGACTAGTGCCCTGGTGCGTTTGGTCTTCATAAAAAAGGTCATAAAGTGCGCTCACGTACCCCAAGTTGGACCTCTCTATTTTGGAGTTGCTTGTTGATAACATGACACGACTCACCGAAGCCGAGGAGGCAGACCGTCAAGGGATTTATCACGTTTTGGGGATATTTGAGAACTTTGTTGGCTCTCAGCCACCTCTAGCTGAGAGATTGGTTCTGAAGACAAAGCTTCTGCCCTGGTTGTTAAACCGCACTCAATCTAAAACACACGATGAGAACCGTAGCTACTCAGCCGAGTTACTGTCCATTCTGCTGCAAGGGAGTCAGCCCAATCGCCTGGAGCTTGGGAAGAGGGACGGAGTGGAGATGCTCTTGAATGTCGCCTCAGTATGTTGCAACCATAATGTCGTTCACAGGTCTCACACATGTTCACAGCAATTTCGTCGACGTGACCCTGCCAATGCTGACGAGGCCGAGTTCATGGAGAACGTGTTTGACTCGTTATGTTCCGCCCTTGCCGAGTCGGAAATTAAAGATTTATTCTTGAAGAGCGAGGGTGTCGATCTCATGGTCCTGATGATGAAGTATATCTTACGTCTGTTTTTCCCTGAGTCGACTTTGATCGTCCCCCTATCAGAGATAAGATGCAAGCGCGCTCACGTGCAGTCAAAGCCTTAGACCATGCAATGTCTGGTAGTGCAGGCACGGAGGCGTGCAAGGTATTCGTCGAGGCATCGGGCCTCAAATACTTATTCAACGCCTTCATGGGAAAGGTCCGCTTTAATTGGATCCGTGCTTAATTCTCCATCTGAAGTAGTGTAGCCTCTGAAAAGGCCAAAAAATGCCACACAGTTTTCTGCCCCAGAAGATACAACGCATACCCTTGGGATTCTTTCGTCGCTCTTCACAAATCTCCCTTCTGACTCCCCAGCCCGCATCCGCCTCCTTGCAAAGTTTGTAGAGAATAACTACGAAAAGACTGACAAGCTACTCGACATCCGTACATCTGCACAGACGAGGCTCACCGCCGTGGAGCGGGAAATCGATGCGGAAAAGGAGGCATTGCTCAAGGCTGCGGAAGAAATAGGGGGCGAAGAGGAGGACGCATGGTATTTGCGACGGCTGGAAGGGGGGCTCTACACACTACAAACTGTGGACTACATTTTGGCATGGATTATCATGGAAGATGATGGGGTAGGTGCTATCCGGTTGCTGGGATGTGCGTTTCTGATTGGGCCCCAGATTCGCGATCATGTGCGGCAGATGTTGAACCGGCGTAACAAGTCCTTTCTGGACGTTGTCTCGACGCTTCGGATTTTCCGTGACAACATCGACGAGGGAGAATTGAACACCTCCGAGGGCATTTCTCAACGCGAGATATTACAGCATCTAATAGCTTTCTCGGAAAGCTGCTAACATTATACGTACTTTTTGTCTGACTGCATGTAAGACATCATACAGAGAGCGCTGCAAATGCGAACAGCATGTCGAGTGCCCCCTTCGTCTTGACAAGGTCATTTTGAAGCCGCAACTCGGCTACCAGTTTTCTCCGTAGGCGTAGGAAGAGGGAATCGATGGTGGGGGATTGGCCAAGAACGGGGGCATACATCTCTGCAGGAGAGTATCATTACGCGACAGTTGTAATTGAGGTCGTGAATGATGACATACCGATGATTAGCCCCGCAACGTCGCATGCTATGTCGCCAAAGCGAGGATCAGTGACGTATTTTAGAAGTAACCGCAAAATCGGCTCGAGAAGGACGTCATCACGACCGGCGAGAGCTGATTGAAGGCCATCACGATAAACAAGTTCTTGAATGAGCGCAAATGTTGTTGCAGGAGGTACCTGCTGAAATCTTAAGTAGTCAAACGCTGATTTCTGGCTTGCGAAAACGGTTAGTGCTTACCTTCCGTAAAGCAGAGTCCAGCGCAGCAGAGTACTTGAATCCCTTCAACAGTCGATCATACTCCTTCAATCTTCGCCTCCGTTTGCTCTCAACTTTGAACTCGTCCACATCCCCAACTGGTTTGTTCTTGGTACGATCCTGGATGCGGGGTCGGCCGATGCTAGGGAGAACGCCTAGAAAAGATTCGAGAGTGGCTGCGCGAAGAGAGGCTTCGGATAAGTGGCCATGAGCTAAAGTCTCCTCCGATGCTTTTGGCTGTCGTCGACGAACGGAAAGTGTTCCATCAGACATGCCGACGGCGATGTGTGTCTCATCGGGCTACACCGCGAGTCGTCAAAACCATTCCTCACTCTCAGGGCCGAAGCGTAACGACGCACCGATAGCGCGAGACAAATTACAGGAGCAGAGTAGCGCATCGTGTGCACGACGTTGTAATTGCTGATATCATACACCTTGACCATGTGGTCAAGGCCTCCGGTCAATAACCTCGATGAGTTGGCGTTAAATGCGAGAGATGTGACCGTCTTCTGGTGGTTTGACATTGCACGGAGGCATCGCCCGCCCGCAACGATGTCCCATACGCGGAGGATGGATCCCGCAGCAGACAAGGCGACAGTCCCCGATGGATACATGAGTACTTGTTCGACAGGCACGGTGCCGGCACTAGAGCTCCCCGACGTTGAGCCCATGAGAAGCTCACATTCGCCCGTGCGGGAATCAAAGATGCGGACAGTGCCATCGTATGAACCGGTGAGGACGAGATGGGGATCAGTAGAGGAGAATTGGCCAGAGCGGACGTAGTCGGTGTGAGAGATGAAGGTGGTGATGGTTGATTGTGAGGGCACGTCCCACAGACGTACAGTGGTATCATCAGAACATGAAAGCACCCGTGTGTGATCCAGCGTAGAGAACTTCGTGACGTGCACAGGCTGCTTATGGGCATCGAGAGTGCGGAGAATAGCTCGCGAGTTGACGTCAAAAATCTGGCCGTATGAGAGGCGTGAATACGTCAAGTTGGAGGACAACGACTAACCTGAATCAAACCGCTGTCATCCCCAGCAACGAGCAACTTTCCATCGTCACGAATAAAACCACTTCGCGCGACATCTTTGAACCTTGCGATAGTCTTGGTGATTTTCTGTGTCCGCGGGGCATATATATGCACTCTCGTAGCTGCAGTGACCGCATATTTATGTGGTTTGGAAAATGTGAAGTGAACAGAAGTAACGGGAGCATATTCCTTGACAAAGACGGGGCTTTTGAAAGACCTCCAATACCGGGATTCTATGCTATGCTTTTCTGGAGCAGGCTTTGCATGTTTACCTGGGACGATGGGCTGGTAATCCATACCTATGACTGGCAACTCTGTGAGCAGGTCCAATTCACTTTTCATGGGTCACGTGCTCATATGTAGATTTTAATCGATTCTCACGCCTTTCTCTTTAGTTTTCTCCTTTCTTTGCACATAAAATGTTGTTGTACAGCGATCTCCTTTCCGGCGATGAGATGTTCTCCGATGCGTTCCCCCTGTTGGTCGTGTCTCGTTTTTGTTGTTTCTTTGCTAATGTCCCTTCAAAGCAAAGTCGTAGATGATATCGTCTACGAGGTAGATTGTCAAACCATCCTGATCAAAAAAGGTGCCGATGTCGACATCGGTCTGTTTTTTTGCCCTTATATCTTGTTCTTAATTCGACTGTTGACTTTCCTTTTAGGTGCCAATCCCTCCAGCGAGGAGCAAGAGGATGCCCTGGAGGATGGCGCCGAGCAGGTCAACAACGTCGTGCATTCGTTTCGCCTACAGCAAACTACATTTGATAAGAAATCATTCCTCACCTACCTCAAGGTTTTTATACCCGTCTATCTGGTCCAAGCATCTGGTGATGTCCTATCACTGCGATAGGGATACATGAAAGCTGTTAAGGAAAAACTTCCCGAAGACCGCGTTACTGACTTCGAGAAGGGCGCTCAAGCATTCGCAAAGAAAATCATAGCCAATTTTAAAGATTACGAGTTTGTAGGTTTCTCCCGGTATTTTTTTTTACCGCTGGTTCAACATGAGTTGCAGTTCATCGGCGAGTCCATGGACCCCGCAGGTATGGTGGCACTACTGAACTACCGTGAAGACGGTGTCACGCGTAAGGGTACCGCTTTCTCATATTATTCGACTCTAACGACATGCACCTCTGTAGCCTATATTACCTTCTGGAAGGACGGCCTTAAGGAGGTAAAACTCTGAGCAGTAATTCGTCTTGTTTGTGCAGCAGATCGATCGGTGTTGTATATCAGTCGGAGATGAATATTCGATGAATGCTTCATCGCACCTCTATCACCTAGAATAAGCGTGCAATGAATAATAGCTCCCCAATAGCGTGCAATCCTACGCTTTGTAGACAGAGATGAAAGATATCTGTTTGAGGTCACCAGGTAGATGTGCGTTGCTAGCGCTTTTTGCAACATTAAAAACGTATCAACATCAGCTATTGCCAACAGACATGAGTTACGAGAATGCTAACTGCAGTCTCAAGACTGATGTATTACATGCTGTGCACTATGTGTCGCGAAATCCTCACAACTCATCATGGGTCTGGTCGTGAAACTCAACATTGGGCTGAGGAGCTGATTCGTTCCCTGCAGGTGCCTTGAGCGGAATTTTGACATGTTCGTCAACAAATGCAATGAGACTCTCCAGGGAGCGATCTCCCTCGTAGTCAATCCACTCGTTTACGCCAGCCAGTTTCATTTTCAAAGTTGGGAAGCTGGCGACACGGAAGGGCACCGAGGGTGGAAGATCATTCTCGGGTGCATCCATTTTGGCACTGCAAAGATTATTAGATACGAGACGGGAGCAGAAAAGCATAAAAATATACATGATAACATGATCCTTTGCAGCCGCGTAGTGCTCACCAAGGGCATCCCACGTAGGCTTCAGACGTTTGCAATGTCCGCACCTTCAACAGCGGTCAAAATTTGTGATGAGAATGCAAGCAGCGCGCTCACCAAGATGCGAAGAACTCGACAAAAATATGCTTGTCGTTGTGGGAGACAACCTTGTCGAATTCTTTGCCCACGAGCGTGAAAACGGCCTCATCTTGAGTCTCCGGGATAGGCTGACTCTTCAGAGTGGGTTCAAGTGTGCCAGCGACAAACGACTCGACCCAGTCCTTGACGACGACAGCTGTGATCTCAGTCTTCTGGTCAATAGGGTACTTGAGTTGGTTTCCCAGATCTTGTATGACAAAACTCGGCCAGATGCTTTCGGCGAGGTTAAGAGACTTTGCATGATCCCCGAACTTGATCGCATCGATCCAAACGAAGTTAATCTTAGCCTTGTGTTCGAGAGCAACGGCCCGCACTCGTTCGATGTGTTCATCCTTAGTCTCGGACGTGGGGTCAATGAAGAGATAGGCGAGCGGCTTCCCCGACTGGGCATAGGACATGTAATTCTCTGCGCTGACCTCGGCAATGACCGGAATAGAAAGTTCCGCGATCCAATTCTCAATCGTCTCAACTGTCGCAGAAGTAACGGGGTGAGAGTAGACGGAAACGGGATCGTCGAAGGCACGGTAGAGGACAATCGCTGGGGTGGAGACACCAGCCGATTCGATTACGGCAGCATCAGTGGATTGTCCAAAGAGATAGTCATCACGGTGCTTCTCGGCAGTGTCTTGGAAGACTACAGCAGCAGCATCAGAGGGGGAGGAAAGGTATGCAATGGCAACGATCTTGTCAGCTTTTTTGAATTCCTCAATATTGCTGGCCGTAACGTCGGAGACTGCAGGAAGCGATTGTCTGGGGAGGAGAAAGGTGAACGGGGAAGCCGAAAGGAAGTACAGTAACGTACTTAGTCATGTAGCTGATGATACCGTCAGCCTTTCGGGGACCAGTATACTCGGAGGGCTCTCCATTCCGGAAAACTTTCAAAGTGCTGAGAACTCCATCATCAAAAGAAGAACAATTACGCAAAAAGGTGAAGCTCACGGATATCCTTGAACACCGTGTGCTTGGCACAGGTCGGGCTCGTCAACACAGTTCACTTTGGCGAGTTTGACACCCTTTTCTTTGAGAGCAGTTGCTGCTTCCTCGTAGTGAGGAGCAAGCGCCTTACAGTGCCCGCACCTTCACCAGAAGACAACGGGTTACAATGAGAAACGAAGAAACGAAATGAGCGCATACCATGGCGCAAAGAATTCGACAAGGATAAGCTTCTCGGGGTCGACTACCGAATTGATGTTGGAAGGAGTCAAGTCGATGACGTCGGAGGCCGCATCGGCGAGGACAAGAGTAGCGAGGGTAAGAGAGATGATAGAGGTTAGGACCGATGGGATGCGCATCCTAGGGCAGGAGAGAGTGTAAAAAGAAACGAGATGTTGATTGTTGGCTTATTTAAACAGAAGACTCAAATGCCAATGACGTGGCGTATTACAGTCATCAGATGAATTCACCACGTCATTAGGGTCGTTCACGGTAGCCATTTTCTAACCCATTTTCCATCCCATTTTATTTACATTTTGTTGAATTTCCTGCCAAACTTGCAAAAATGGGCTGGAAATGAGATAGAAAATTAGCTGAAAATTGTCTACCCTATTACAACACTTTCAAATCAAAGTCACTACCCCGCGTCCGTCCCCCCGCATACTGCTTTGTACTCTGCTGGAACGTTCGAGGTTGAGGAAAGTCCGTCGGGAAAATATGAGACCCGACGTTCGGCGGTGGTGAAGGAACTTGGCAAAGTCGTTCAGTACTTCAAAATTAGGAAAGAGGTTGAAAACGACATACTCTTTCGTGAACGCGCATGTGACCTTGGGTTCCCATTCGCGACCGGATTGAAAGTGGAGACAGCACGTCTCCCGGATGGGAGAGGAGGCGGTGGCGCAGAAGTTGGTGGCGGAGGGTGCGATGACGCATTCTGGGATACAATCCGTTTCCTTAGAGGGGGTGTCTGTCCCGATGGCGGAGGCGGTGCTACACTTCGTCGGGCGGGAGAACCTGTTCGAATTGGCGGTGACTCGCTCGCGGATGCAGCCCTAGGGCGACTAGGGCGAGCAGGCAGGAGAGGTGGCGCTGGTGGTGTAGTAGGAGAAGAAAGACTACCCTCACCTCCCGGCGTTCTTCGTGCAGGGATTGCAGGTGCTACGCGAGAGGGCGCGGACGACACTGGCCTTGTTGGCGGGGGCGGGGGCACCCTTCCGGGCAAAACCGATGTTCCTGATCCTCTCCGTGCAGGCACGGTAGGAGGGGGAGGGACGCTGCGAGGCGGTAGGGCGGGAACCCGCGCTGACGGTGTAGATGTCGCATGTGGTTGAGACGGAGAGTTTTGCCTCCGTGGGGGTATTGCAGGAGCAGGACGTGGTTGAGGACTCGACCGTGCAGGGGGTGCAGGTCGCCGTGGAGGGGTCGCTGGAGAGGGGGACGGCGAGGCTGATGGAGCGGTTGGCGCGACGCTTGACGGTCGAGGTGGTGGCAAACGAAACGGTACACTCGGAGCACTTGGTGGTGTTGGTGGTGTGGGTACCTTAGCCCGCGGGGGCGGAGGCGGTCTTCCTGGAGGCGCAGGAGGCGCAGTCACTGGCGTCGAAAGCTTCGGTGCTGCGCCGCCTCTCCCGGGAATTGAAGGCGGTTTGGCCAAGGAGGGCGGTTTGGCTGGTGCTGCACTTTGCTTGTCATAAAGTCACTAGATCTTATATGTAAAAGACGAACCTGAGCTTCCCGCAGGCTTAAGCTTGGGCATGCCACCTGCAAATAGACCTCCTAACTGCGGGGGCCCTGCACTCCCCACCGAGGCTATCATCGAGGCACCATGTCCAGCTCCTTTACTAGCTCCTCCACCCCCACCTTTGGAACCATCGACTATAGGAGCACTTCGATCATTTGTTTCTGCTTTCTTGAGCCTCTTCCCAGCTTGAATTTGTTTCAAAAGTTCGCTAGATGCCATGGTGGAATAATGATCCCAGTGCTCTTCCCCAATCGAGGCCAAAGCGTTCCGTGGTGCAACAAATCCAAACAAACTCGCGTTTCACCATGCTGCGTTCGTCACGGGTAATCTGTGACATTTTACCAGTGAGGGTTTATTAACGTTCATTCTGTAGGCGAGGCTGATTATCACTATCACTCATAGGCAAGTACCGGGCTGGCTCCCCGCACTTGCAAGCGGAAGCGCACAAGGACGAGATTCTCGTTCAACGTGAAGCGCGAAAGCGAGAAACTGAACCAACGAGCTGCACTGTAGTAGTCCATTCTGCCACTAGTGATCGCCAAGCGTGATCGCCTCCCTTCGTCTTCAACAGGTGGTAAAAGGCGTCACCAAGCTAAACTCATCTGACGGTACTGAGGAACCTCTTTCCAGCCCCCCATTGCCTACCACCCGAAACCTCTGCTTGTGCGCGCACTACAGTCAACTATGTCAGCAGAGATCACCGAACACTGTACCCTCTCCCCGATGTTGAACTATTTACGCAAGGTATCACCAAGCCGCTCCCAGTCGAGAACCCGGAAGAAAAATCACTGCTCGCGTGCAAGACGAAAATAAGTTGCTAACTTGTCGCTGCTTCCTCTGTCTCGTGCTCTGTTGCCTAGTGACGCCGGTTTCGTTGCTCGTTACCTTTCCTGCTCTCGTCTTCGTGTCGATCGTGGCTTCGTTGCTGTGTATTTAGGTTTAATACTTGGTATTGATGACGATTTGAAACAACAAATGGTCTACGAGGGGAAACAAGGATCACGATGTTTCAGACACGTATGGACATAAATGCGACCAGGGAGCTCCAGATAATAAGACATAGTCATGCATGACTATGTTTTCCCCTAACATGCTGTCCTTCGTCTATGGTCCCTTTTTTTGTGCATGTACTCAATGCCGACACGCCGGTACACTATTCAGACCGGGCACAACATTTTATGGTCATGTATACGATACGATAAACATTTTGCGGATGCACGCATTGAGTCATTGAGTCGTGGCACGCCCCACACAAATTTTTACAAAATGTTATTTGGGAGTCATTGTATGGCAGTGACTGCACGAAAGCAATCCGCGCGTATTTGTACAGTTGGAATGGGAAGACGCCTCGCTGTTTCCCAAGTGACCTAATCTACTGCCAGCCAAAATCACCTTCATCCACTCTATATCCGCGATGCGGACGGTGGCGGGCGCGGCCCGCGAACAAAACCCACTTTATCCCGAGGTAACGAGTAAGGCCTTGAGGGTCTTGCAGGGCCCATCGATGACCCGGTCCAGGTGGGCGCCGAAGGACTCCCCTCTGCCAACTTGATCTTTGCCGAACGTGCTGAATTAGAGCTCTTTCGAGACTTGGAGCTTTGATTAGACTTGGACCCGTGTTTCGACTTGGAGCTTAGGGAAGATGTCGAGCGCAAAGACTGCACCCTCCCTTTCGGTAGCGTCCATCCCGGCTGCGATGTATCCTCGCTAGTTGGGGGATACGCCGACACTCTGGATACCCACGACTGATGCGTCACCCGCTTATATGAAGAAGGGACCGATGAGGTCGTTGAGAGCGGAAGGTTGGGAGGGGGTATGGAACGGCGAATTCTCATGCGATCTTTGCCTTTCCTTGAAGAGGAAATCCTGATGATATCGGAGCCCAGTATGGTCGAACTGGCACTGAGAACTTTGCGATCCCGCTCATGGGAGTGATCGTTTGAGGTGCCAGTGGGAGACCTGGTGACTTCAATTGATATCTGGGAGTGTGAGGATGCACTGCTGTTACTGTCATCTAGTGGAGCACCCAAGGTTGCCCAGACAGGGTTAGAGAATGACAATATCTTTTCCCGGCGAAGCCGATTTCCAGGTTCCAGCTGAGCCACAGGGGACGCTATGTCCATCGTCGTCTGGACAGATATTCCGTATGGTTGAGGTGGGCGAGTCGGAATCGTCTCGTTGCGGAGACCATCTAAGGGGGTCATGGAGTGCCTTTGTGTTACTCGGGGATCGTGTGACGGCGACGGATATGCCTCAGTATCCTGGTTTAGACCAGCAATTGCAGAAAAGCGGTGGTTGTCGATACGGACAACACGTTCTGACATGTCGCCTTGGTGGATGGTGTCCTCCGAGGCACGTACGGCGCGGCTCGGGTGGTGAGCTCTCGGAGTGTGCTCGTCTAATTGAGTCGGAGCGAAATCCGTGTGACCAAATGAGCCATTGAAAGCAGCTTAAGGTACAAGGTCAGCCAGCCATTCATGAGCAAAAGCATGCATGGGCAACTACTGACCGAGGACACCGAGTGCTCCAATACTAAACGGAATGAACTCGGCGAGCAAGTTGGTAAAGGTAGTATTCGGGATGACAACCAAAAGGTCGAAGAGTAAGAGACTCCCGGCTTGTACAATTCTTGCATTTTGTACAATGGTGAGCTTCAGTCGCGGAGGTCGCATCAGAGACAATGAACGAATGATGATGTACAGTTCCAGGACAAAGTTCAGAATGGATGATACCAGCGATGATGGAAGAAATCTACACTCGGCATCTCAGCTGTGCACGCGTATTTAACAGGATGCGAATCTACCTCTTCCTGAAGCACAGCGCCACGCTGGGAAGGGAAAGGGGGGTCCTGACAAAGGACTCAGCATCTACCCGATTTTAAGAAACGAGACAGTCACATTAGTTGGCCAGTTCCAATGACAGTAGTGATCCCGCTCAAGACTTATGGGGAAAATGGAAAAGGTCAGGATAAAAGGGGGCAACGCGCACAATCAATGCGAACCTGTCCCAAGTCCAAGCAATACCCAAAAAATGTGCAGTTCCCATGGTCTCCTCATGCAACTTCTCAGATCAAGACCCAGGATCAAGAGGCAGCACACCCGCGCGACTTGAGAAGCTACTGCGGTAGCAGCGACCACAAAGGCTAAACAGACATCAGGCTGATATCTCACTTACTAATTTGGTTGAATTAGACTCACCACATGTCGTTTGACCAGCATTAGGGTCGAAGGTTAACAGCGATAAAAAAGAGGACAAGCTTGCCAACATGAACGCCATGCACAGCAGCAGTACAGGGGCATCCCGCTGCTTGGGTCGATCCATTTCCGCAACACAAGACGAGGACCCATGCATTCTAGCAGATTCCTCATGCAGAGAACGCGTGAATGTGACAGGCTCCTCCGTCCTGCCTTGCAGACGATCGGAAATGGCTTTACAAGTCCACATCAACTCCCGGAGCAAAGCGGAGGACCAGACATGACGGAGGCCGCTGAAAAACACCCAACCGAGGAAGAAAGCTGTAACCAGTCGACTTCGAGTTTGCAGGCTCAACATCACAGAGTGTTGATAACAGGAGGATGTGCCGACTTACAAGTCAGGGTGATCTACGTAGTCATTCACAAAAGTTGTACCTTGGACCTGTACAGGCGACAGCGCAAAAAACTGTCGGGACATCCCCTCCCGGTTTCGAACGGACGAGGGGAGGTGTGTGGTGAGGGCTGGCCCCACACGTCCGATTCAGAAACAAAAGAAAATAAGAAAATGCTGAGACTGCTGAGACCAGCTCAGTCTGAGAAATTGGACACTGAAGGATGGGAGTCGGGTACAGACCCTCTGAAACGCCATACCGTAAGCCTTTTAGGTTATAAGATTCGAGAGGGAGACCAGTGAATTGCCATTTCTCTCGTCCCTTTCTGGTGTTACCATTTCAGGATGTGAATCGACGGGCTCGGCGGACTGGCAACATGATGGCATCGCAACGCAGGGCTCCCTCCACTGGGCGCTTGTCTCGGTCCGGCAGCAAAAGATGTTATGGTAACGTGGACAGCTGAGTCTATTTGATCGTCTAATTTCCACACTTCACGCGTACTAGATCAGCCTTTCGCGATACGAACCGTGCTGTGTCTCACGTAGCTCTCCTGTAGGTAAAATAAGAATGAGGGAAAGTTCACGCTCGTGCGGGAGAAACAACGGGCGATGGGGTACTGTATTCTGAGTAAATGTGCGAGTGGGCCCCTGGGGGGGCGACCTTGGGATCGACTATGAACATTATGATAGTTGTAGGAAATTTGTTAGAGGAAAAATAAGAACGTCTTGGAAATTTTTTCGTCTCAACTCCAGCAGCAGGTTTAGTTCAGTAAATTAAAAGTAGTCTGTCTCCATCAATAGCCTGAGGTACAAGCGATACAGCAGTATGCGCAGCAAGGACAGGGCGCTCCGGGCTACGATGCTGCCATTGCGACCGTTGATCGATGATCTTTCACGGGGAATTGATGAATGTAACCGAGCTATTTGCGCCTTCTCTTCTCGGCCTAGACTGAGGGTCGTACTGTGTGTGGTAGCTCAGGACTAAGCGTAGCGCCGCAACAGTTTGCCTGAACAGCTCTGCATGAGAGGCAAATTTTGGATGAGGTTTCTAGTATGGATCAGAACGTTGTAGTGATTCGTGCGATGCCACGAAATATGTCATATCAGCTCACCACATCACTCCCAGAGTTAACCCTTGAAGCTTGAATAAGCTTTAATGATGATATATCAATGATCTATCGCGTTGTCAGGCGTCTAGCGCGTCAAGACCAATGGACGGTGGACGGCATTGCAAGACCGAGACTTACATCCGATTTGGGCGTCTCATCTCACAGTAGACAAAATCATGCCCCATATTTTCCAGTCGGTTGCCCTTAATTTGTAGCATAGTACGTAGAGAGTAGAATTTACACAGATTAACATTAATAGCTCGAGCGTGGCCCGTAACAAAGGGCTTGGGCCGGTGAACGGAATCAAATGCGGTGCGACATGCCTTCCTAATACAGCGCTTACTGTGGCTCGCATCTTCCCATCTCCTTTATGCAAACAATCAATCGCCTCCTGTATGGGCCGACCCCAGAAGATCGTGTCCGTGCCTGGCAAACTAAGCTTCGCCAGGAAAGCAGGGTCCTGGACCGAGAGATGAGGCAGGTCCGGCCTCTGGCCGCGAGTGTCAGGACTCTGGTATTGACTCGCGCCTTTAGCTGGACATTGAAACGAATAAGGTCCGACAAACCATCAAGCAATTGGCGAAAAAGGGAGATAACAAATCGGCGCGGATTTTGGCCCTCGAGGTCGTGCGAAGTAACAAGCAGAAGGATCGACTCTCAGTGAGCAAGGCTCGCCTAGGCTCAATAGGAACTCAGCTATCTCAGCAACTTGGTACCGTATCCCCTCTCCTTCATTCACCCAGAGCCTTTCACTTCATCCCGCATAGCAATGGCCAAGGTCTCTGGTTCACTCCGGAAGTCCACCGAGATCATGAGATTGTCTAATAGCTTGATCAAACTACCTCAAATCAGCCAAACGATGCGCGAGATGAGCATGGAAATGACCAAGGTAGGCTCTCCAGTACTCTGACTGATTCACGCTGGACTTGTATAGGCTGGCGTGATGGAGGAAATGCTTGATGATGTCATGAATATCGAGGAGGACGAAGAGATCGAAGTGGAGGCTGATGAAGAAATTGACAAAGTCCTGTTCGAATTGACGAACGGAAAGCTTGGCCAGGCCGGGACTGTGGATACCCAACTACCGGTAAGCACTTTGCTTCCTGGTGGAGTCACCGCTTTTTAAAAAAAAATATAGGTTGCTCAGGTCGACGAGGAGCAGGCAGAGAGGGAGATGGAACGGTACAGGGAACAGCTCAACGGTTTGCTCAGCGGGTAGTACAGACCCTTCCTGTCGTGTTTTCTGCGATTCGAGGGAGTGTCTTGAACCGCGTTTGTTTCCTTGGTCCGGATCATGTAGATTAATACGAAGGAGAGTCCCTAATACTCAATCAATGTCACTCTTCCCTTTCCCCGACCTAAGGAATGCGTCTCGCACTGCGGTCACGTGGTTGGAACCCGTTTCCGCCCGGCCCGAGTATATCTGGTTGTATTTTTCACCCTGCTTGCCATGCTACCAACACGATCCTTCGCCGGTGTTGCGCACCGTGCGTTGTTGCGCTCACAAGTCAGTATACTCCCATCTATGTATATGCGTTTTCTCATTTTCTGCAGGCTGTTCGACGCTACGCGTCGGCGGCACCCACTGCTGCTTTTGCTGGACAGAAAGGAAGCAATGTACGCCTTTGCACATCCCTATACATTTCGTAGTTCATCTTTGACTACCAGGGTAAATATACCGTTACGCTCATTCCCGGAGATGGTAAGACTGGATGGAGTGGATTGCCACCGTACAATGACAATCGTTACCTAGGAATCGGCCCTGAGATAAGCGAATCGGTCAAGACCATTTATGATGCAGCCAAAGTATAGCTTGAAGCTTCTGATAATATTTTTTCGTTGACGACTGGTTTAGGTTCCCATCCAATGGGAAGAGGTCAGCGTGACGCCAGTGTTAAAAGGAGGCAAGACTGTGATTCCAGATCAAGCCATCCACTCGATTCGAAAGAATACTGTCGCGTTAAAGGGTGGGTCTTCTTCCCTTCGATGTCCCATGCTGCCATTAAGCTATTTTGTGCAGGACCACTTGCTACACCAAGTACGTTGCCGTGTGTTCATTGGGTCACTTTTTGCGGGTCGTACTGACAGGTGATCCAGTCGGCAAGGGCCATGTTTCTCTGAATTTGACTCTTCGTCGCACATTCAATCTCTTTGCTAACGTTCGGCCTTGCGTCTCTATAACGGGATACAAGACTCCATATGACGATGTGAACACTGTGTTGATTCGGGAAAACACTGAGGGAGAATATTCCGGCATTGAGCACGAGGTCCGGCCGTGCGAACTGGAGAGTGGATTTATACTGATGGTAAACGTTCGCAGGTGGTTGATGGTGTCGTGCAATCAATCAAGCTCATTACGTGGGATGCGTCGGAACGTGTCGCGCGCTATGCCTTCCATTACGCTCGGGGAAGCGGACGTAAACGGGTCACTGCTGTTCACAAAGCGAACATTATGTAGGCGCGAATCATGACGTCATTAAGGGCTCATGTTGATCTATCTAGGAAAATGTCTGATGGCATGTTCTTGTCCGCGTGCCGCGAAGTCGCGAAGGAATTCCCGGATATAACGTATGACGAAGATCTCCTTGATAGGGTCTGCCTCCAGGTATAATGAGTGTTTCGTCCTATTTGGCAGTTTCTGATACCTCCCGAAAGGTAACGCAGAATCCAAGACCTTACAGTGATCGTGTGATGGTCATGCCCAACCTCTACGGTGATATCCTTTCTGACATGTGTGCTGGCTTGATTGGAGGATTGGGGCTGACGCCCTCGGGTAACATTGGAAGGGTAAGCACGACTTCTACTGCAATTGGCTCACATTAACCCGAGTACAATCAGGATGCCTCCATTTTTGAGGCTGTTCATGGGTCAGCGCCCGACATTGCCGGTATGTAGGGTAGAGGGAATTCGCTTCTGGGACTGACATCGTTTATTTGATTAGGCAAGGGCTTGGCCAACCCAACGGCTCTCCTATTGTCCTCGTTGATGATGCTGAGGCACATGAATCTCAATGAGCAAGCCAACAGGATTGAAAAGGCTACCCTTACTGTATGTTTTTGTTTTATTGTCTGAACGTGGGTTGACCTCCGACGGGTGTGTTGTAGACGATCGCAGAGGGGAAGACGATTACAGGGGATTTAGGAGGGAAAGCATCTACCAAGGAGTACACAGCTGCTATTGTTGGGAAGCTGTAGAGCGGTCTAGAGTTCAATTATATGCTATCTAGTAGAGAATGAGCGTGAGAAGAACAGCCACAGCATCGGAATGTGAAAAGTACAGAAACAGGCACGCTCACATAACTCGTCTCTCCCATACGACGACGATTATACGCATTCCACGCCTACCTGAGGCAACCACTCCATTTACCCCACACTCGCCCTACAGGGCAAAGCCATCTCTCCCATTTCACCAACTCTCCTGGTACGCGAGCTCTCCTCCGTGCCTAAGCTCTCTCTTCAATACTTAAACGCACATCGGCCTACAGACAAAAATAGATAAAACTCCAGAAAAATCTCCACTACCTCTCAGCCTTATGAACGAAATGACCGATGAACAGCAAGATACATCCAATAAGGATATCAGGAAACCTACGTCCGGTGCTTCTGGGGGCAGTAACCGAGGGCAACGCAGAAACCCCTCCACATCGAAGCACTCTAACAACGTTGCTCAGCCGCCTTCCAGGTCCGGGAGTAACAAGAGACCAAGTAGCACCCCAGCCACCGAATCTGGTTCAGACAATGGAAAGAGAACCAACGACGGCAAAAAGAGTGATCAACGTCGTCAGCCTCAGAGTGGTGGAGGACAAGGAAAGGCAAACCAGCGTAAGGGTCTGTCGACTGCTGGCCAAGCCAATCGTCATGCCAATGGTCAACCAACGAGCAAGCCAGCGGCTTCCCCTTCTCCCGTGGAGTCAAGTGATGCACTCTCCTCGTTACAGCGTGTCATCGCCGACTTGAAGACAACATCTCCACCTAATCAGACTTCGCCACTTGCAGGAAGCACACTGTCTAGCTCTACTTCCATGCCCATCACACAGACGACTTCCTCCAATCTTCCCGCTAATGCCCCTGTCTTCCAACCTGGTGCCTCTATTTACCCTCCTCCCACTGCATCTGAGCCACCTCCTAGACATCGCAAGGCCGTATCTATGGGAGCCGCAGGCCTCTCCGGTAACTTCAACAGTTTTGCCCCCCACCTTGGTTCTATGAGGGAAGATGTTGAGGAAGGGCAGAATGGTTACGAAGAAGGAGAAATTTCGGATAGCTTCTACAGTTCTCAACCCCAAATCCATCACCCCCGCTCTCAGTCTCAGAGCTTCACTGCACCCCGCTTTGCCGCCCTCGCCGCCCAACAGGAGCAACAGCAACAAAATGATGTTCTGGGCCCTTCTGGGCGCCCACAACTCGCCCCAAACTTCATGTTTGGTGCGCGCAGGCGCTCAAGCGTGGGCAATACCATGGGCCCTCCCATCAGTGAAGAAGACGTTGGTTTTCAATTTCCTCAGCAACAAACCGCCCCTAGTTATTCCGATCAGGATGTGTTGCAAAGAAGGACTGAAGGTGGCAGCGAGATAAGGGGCATTATGGCGGAACAGGTACATTCTACGGCCATATGAAAATTGTTGGGACTGACGTGCCGTCTGTGAAAAGATCGCAATTCAGAATGAGATCGAAGCACTCCAGCGTCAGCAAGCTGCCCTCTATCAACAACAGCTCGCTTCGAATCAAGTTCTTTCCTTTCAAACCCCTGGGCTTGCCCCAAATCGTGCCGCTGCCCACAGACGCGTTCAAAGTACGATTCCTATGGGATTAGGTCAGAATGGTCAACAACAACAAGCCCTCATGAGTCAGCTTGGTTTCGGCAATCTTGGCGTAGGCCTCGATGGACAACCAGGCGTTCCGCGTGGCCATGGACGCAGGCATAGCGTCAATGTAGTCAACAAGTCGGCAAGCCAATCAAATGTCGGCGTTGGCCAGGATGGGTTCGACGATGGGTTCGCACCACCTGCGGCGCTCGGTGGACATTCTCGCCAGGTGTCTAGGGCTGATTCTACTTGGCGTTGAGTATATTTCTATCCCGATGTTACGTTAACTCACTCAATTCCTTCCTTTACGATACTTTCAGATGGTAGCGTTGGTGGTGTCCAACAAGGGAATACGCTCACCGCTGACCTTGCTCAAGCTCAAGCACAGTTGGCTAGCCTTCAACAATTTCGTGCAGCTACTGGCGGTCACCACAAAATGCCGTCCTTCAGTTTCCCTAATATGCTTCCCAATATGATGGCCGCAAATATGATGGGCCTCGGTCTCGGGGGAATCAATCTCCTTCAGCAGCAGCAGCAGCAATTTCAATCTCAACTACAGCAACAATCGAGCCAGCCACAGCGCAAGTCTCTCTTTGCTCCCTATCTTCCTCAGGCATCTCTCCCGCCTCTTCTCGCTACGGGAAAACTTGTAGTCGGTATCCTGCGGGTGAACAAGCGCAACCGTTCAGATGCCTATGTTTCCACAGAGGTGCTGGATGCTGATATATACATCTGTGGGTCGAAAGACCGCAATCGCGCTTTGGAGGGCGATATCGTCGCTGTGGAGCTGTTGGATGTCGATGAGGTATGGGGTACCAAGAAAGAAAAAGAGGAAAAGAAGCGTAAAAAGGAGGAGAATGCTGCTTATGAGATGAAATCAGCCGCCGGCCGCAAAAATGACAAGAAGAAGGACGACGTAGAAGTCGAAGGTCAAGGCCTGATGCTCTTTGAGGACGAAGAGTGAGTACCTGCATGGCACATTAATTGGGCTTTGCTTACGCATGATTGTTAGGGTTACCGACGAAGTGAAACCACAGTTCGCAGGTCATGTTGTGGCCGTTGTAGAGCGCATGCCCGGGCAGCTTTTCTCCGGCACACTTGGCTTGCTTCGACCGTCATCAGCGGCTACGAAGGAGAAGCAGGAAGCGGAACGACGTGAACGCGAAGGGGATCGTGGTGATGAGCCGCGTCGACCAATCGACCGTCCCAAGATTGTGTGGTTCAAACCCACAGATAAGCGTGTTCCACTAATCGCCATTCCGACCGAGCAAGCTCCCCCGGACTTTGTGCAAAACTCCGAATCGTACGCTAACAAGCTCTTTGTTGCTTGCATCAAGCGCCACGTACGTCCTTCTATTCAACTCGGCGCGGGACCTATACTGAGGACTGCTTTAGCCGATCAGCTCTCTCCACCCTTTCGGTACACTGGTTGAGGAATTGGGTCCCATTGGGGATATCGAGGTGGAGACGAGCGCACTGCTGAAGGATAGTAACTTCCCTACGGAGGACTTCAGTGAGAGTGTATTGAAATGTCTACCCCCAATGCCCTGGACGTCAGTTTTCCGTGAATTCTGCCTTGTGATGCGCTCTAATACCCTCATTTTTGCAGCATACCGGATCACGAGTATGAAGTTCGCACTGATCTACGTAAGGAACGCATCTTCACTATAGATCCCGAAGACGCGAGAGGACTTGACGACGCTCTGTCCATGAAGTCTAATGATGACGGAACGTATGACGTTGGTATTCACATCGCCGATGTGTCGTTCCACGTTAAGCCGAACACTGCTCTGGATCGCGACGCCCGCAAACGTGCTACGAGTGTGTACTTGGTCCAACGTGCCGTACCCATGCTTCCGCCCGCTTTAAGCGAAGAGCTCTGCAGTCTGGCTCCTAGAGAGGAACGGCTTGCTTTCTCAGTTGTACTAACCCTAACGAAAGAGGCGAAGATCATCAAGAAGTGGTTCGGCAAGACGGTCGTTAAATCTGCGGCGAAGTTATCCTATGGAATGGTCCAAGGTGTGCTGGACGGCGAACCTCTACGCAATGTTTCCGTGGCCCCCGAGCATGAAGTCTCCTCAGTCGAAAACGATATTAGACTGTTGTACGAGTTGGCGAAAGTACTTCGTACGCGCCGCTTCCAGAACGGTTCTCTCCGCCTTGAGTCGCCTCGTCTATCCTTCAAGTTGAACGATCAAGGGTTACCAGTCGACTGCTCGCAAAGTGTGAACTTGGAAGCAAATGCTCTAGTAGAAGAGGTATGATCATCGGCAATTGGGTTGACGGCCAGATGACCTGTTTTCCAGTTCATGCTGCTTACCAACATCGCTGTTGCTCAGCAAATTGCTGTTGCGCTTCCTGAACAAGCTCTTCTACGCCGCCATGATGCCCCGATTGACCGTCGTCTTGTAGGTGCAAGCCGTACCACCTATCCCCTCTAGCTAATGAGTTAACATAGAACTCGCTGGCTGAAAGGGCAGAGCGTCTTGGGTACAAGCTTGACGTCTCATCAGCCGGTGCTCTCATGCGTTCCTTCAATGCTATCGAAGATCCTACTATGCTCAGCGTCTTACAACTACTCTGCTTTAAAGCGACTTACCGCGCTAAGTACTTCTGCGCTGGCATGCTCGACATAGCCAAATACGGTCATTATGCGTTGAACACCCCGTTGTACACGCACTTCACGTCGCCCATCCGCCGCTATGCAGACATCATAGTTCATCGACAACTTGAATTTATTCTCCAAGGATCCAGTGCGTGTTCACCTTTCGTTCAACTATTTCGGGGTTTGCTCACTCTATTGTTAGGCGATAATAATACTAAGTTTAACATGGATCGTGATGCGGTTGCAAAGGTGACTCAGCAATGTAACATGTACGTTTCGTAGGCGTCTCACTCGCCGCATCCTCACCCTGATCCTGTTAACAGCAAGAGGGATTCTGCTATCCTTGCACGGGAACAATCTACCCATCTGTTCTTATGTGTCCTCATCTCGGACCTAACGTCCCGCTATGGACCCGTCATTCGTCAAGCGAAGGTCATTGGGGTTTTGGATGCGGCGTTCGATGTTCTGATCCCTGAGTTTTGTATCGAAAAGCGTGTCCATGTGGACCAGATGCCCATTGATGTATGGTTCTTTTTTTTTTCCCGACAGCCATCGCTCATGATCCCCGATGCCGATAGAATCATGTTTACGACGAGCACTCGCACACACTGCAGATCTACTGGTCTGATCGTGACGTCATTACGTGGCTCGCAGAAAACAGTGACGATGAGCATCTCAAGAAGGTGAAAGAGAACGCAGAACAGCACGCCGTGAAGATGGAGGTTGCTTCACGCTCCGTCCATGACGAAAGGGCTCTATTCGATGAAGACGACGGAGATGATGAAATTGTCCTTGGGCATGACAACGATGACGCTGCGGAGGAAGAAGTCGAGTCAGGCCAACGCGAGATCAGCAAAGCGCGGGTCATACCTGAATTCGAGGGTCTGAAAAGAACGGCGGCTGGACATAAGATCCAACAAGTAAAGGAACTCATGACTGTTCCGGTTCGCATCTCGCTGGACTGCTCATAATTCTTTGATGACTGACTCTCCGTAGGTCATCGTCACTGCCGACTTGACAAAGAGCCCCCCGGTCATCAAGGTTTATAGTGTGAACCCTTATGCTGAGCAGAGGGAGTATCAGGCGAGGCGTTAAATCGACCTCTGCAGTCTCCTCTTCGACTTCGGTCATTCAGTTTTCATACATTGCTCCCTGGTCCAATATCGGCTTCCTATTGCGTGCCCTCATCTGTTAATCATTACGACGCTCCGTTTATCCCCTATGCTTTCATCCGTCGACTTTTCGCTTTCTTTATGAAGTAGGTGTTTGTGCTCTTGTACCTTACGCGCTATTTCCCTGGTATTTTGTTTGTAGCCGTGAGGGAGATAGCTCGTTGTATCATCTCGTTCGCAATGGCGATTAATGGGTCTTTGTTCAATTGTGTTGCTGTTAGAGTGGGAGGACAAAGTTGCGCCGAGTCGCTCCAGAGAACAAGAATAAGCAAAATAGGATACAGTGCTTCTAATTATACAATGGCACAAAATAGTATCGCATTGAGAGTGAGAGGTTAACAAGACTAGATTGATGTCAACGAGTGTGAAGACACAACGTAAAAGAAAAAACCAGGGGACCGAAAAAGGAAAACAAATAGAACACACGTTTATTCCGTGAACGTGTCGCTTCTCACGCAAAAGAAAACAAAAGGGGATAACAATGCTTTCATAACCAATTACTACCTGACCGTCCGCGTAACGTCGCAGACTTGACCTCGATTAGCTCGGCGCGCTCCCGGCTCTGGCTAGCGAGCCGGCGATGGAGGAGCGGAGAGGGCGTTGGTTGCTGCGAAGACGGCTCCTTATTATCTTTGGGTGGGGGAACGACGGTAACTTCAGCCCCGGCTGGGACAGTAGCTCCAGGAGTGGTGCTGGCGGAGGCAGCACTGCGGCTACGACCACGACCACGCGCGCTGCCCGTGCTTTTCGCAGAGCCGATAGAATCGCGGCTAGTGCTAGTGCTACCAACGTCTGCATCGGCACCGGCGTCTTCCTCGTCGCGCTCGCGAAGTGTGCCCATGCTGCGTATCGAGCCGTTGCTTGGCCCCCGGGTGTGGGAGAGAACATGGGAAGGGGATCGCATTAATTGGGAAACATTGATGTTGGGATTTCGACGAAGCTCGGCGGTGCAGAGGTCGACAAGCTCCGAGAGGCCGAGGTATGCGGCTTCGTCGCGGAGTACTAGGAGAGCTTCGAAGCGCGCGGGGGTGGCTGCGTGAAGCTGGACCGCGTGAGGGAGGGACGCGACGTGGTCGGCGGTACTGGGCGGGGACCGAAGGTATGCGAGGATATGGTCGTACCTGTAGCTGCGTTTAGATACGAGTTTCGAGATAGAGAGAGAATAACTCACGAGGGGCTAGCACGATCGAGGAAAATGTGGACATTGAACGCGGATGGAGATAGAAGTCCGGAGGAGGCAAGGTGGTTGTGGAAAATGGAGTTGAACGAACCATTCTCGGCTTGAGAGGACAGAGAATCAGCCTCACGGTCCTCCAATTCTTCATCTACGTCCGAAAATAGGGACTTGAGATAGCTGGAGAGGCGCGACGGGCGCGACGTCAGGGTGCCGAAAGTCGTGCGGTGGGTTGCAGTGCATGTTTCGACTGTGACGAGTAGTTTTGAGAAGTCTATCGCGCTAGGCGGTGCGGGAGAGAGGAGGATGCAGTCAAACGGTAACGGCGAGGAAGGATTCGGGAGATTGGAGAGGAGGGGGGGTACGGCTGGAAAGAAAGACGACAGGGGTGGTGGAGGAAGTTTCTTCTGAGTCGATTGAGTGATGGATTTCGGGGTAAGGGGTGGAGAACGAGCAGGACGAGTGGAGTGAGGATCCTTCAAGGGAAGACTGGGTGTGCTCTTGGATAACGGAAGGGATGACCGGGGCGGGGAATAAGCGGGAGGGACAGAAGGCGTCTCGGACTGCTCTGCATGAGAATCAGTCTGGTCCGCGGGCTCTGATTGTATCTCTCCTTCCTCCTCATAGTCCTCGCCCTCCAGGTCCGAGTGGGATCCGACTGATACTCCAGTGCCAGCCAGAGCTTCCTGAGGAGTGCGGACAATGGTGACACTAGCACCAAGGTTGCCGTGTCTTATAGTGCCAACAGAGGAAGACTTTGAGTGAGATGCACGGATGGGGAGAATATGAGAGCTCGTCGAGGACGATCTTGTGAGCCAGGACATAGGGCTCCCGAGAGAGGGACGCCTTCCGCGGTGAGACCGGAGGGACATTGGTTGTTGATGTTGGGAGTGAACGTCGGAGGGAAAATCTGTGAGGGGGATGGGGTAAGAAATTGTGGGATGAGGGTGTGTAGAGAGCATGCTTATACGTGTGGACTTCGCGTGTCCCTTTCCTTCCTCCGTTCGTCCTTTTATCAAACAGACAAAAGACGGCGGCAGACGGCCCGGGAGACCCATAACAATAAAACATCGGGTGGCTCGTGCCTTGTCCGCTAAACGGTATGGACACCCACTCCGTCCTAGCCATCCTTGGCACCGTCTCGCCTACACTCGCCGCTTATTACTATTTGAGATCCCCCACTGATCATCCCCCATCCAGGTGTTCGAGATGCGGCCATGTCCTCATTCCCGGTACTTCTCACGCTCGCATCGTCCCATCCTCAACCCACCGAAAAAGGGCCCGCCGCAGCCCGACTACCCCGACCGTTCATTGTCTCAGGCAAAGCTGTGCAACATGCGGACACGTTAACAACGCACTCCTTCACGGTCGCGATGTTATGTCACCAACACGCCCTTATCCAGCTGTGACAGTGACGCCTCGCACCCAGGGCACGGATCATCCCCTTCCCGATCCTCCCCCACTTTCTTCCTCACGTCACCCTACTCCCCAGCCTCGGGCTAGTCCAGAACCCCAACCCCCTATAAGGTCCAGAAAGTCACGACCCAAGCACAAGGCTGGGTTGCAAGAAATGCTCGCGCGGAACAAAGAGAGGCAGCATGAGGCCGCGAATAGGGGTGCATCAGGGCTAACTACGTTTTTGCACGGTCTCTGAATGCATCACTTTATCGGGTCTTTCACCGGAGGTTTTACCCCAGGAGTGCCCAGACTCCGGAGTACCTGGTCATGTGCCCTGTGGCTCAGACTAAGCCTTCTTCTGGCCCTGTGACCGTATTCCCGTCCTTCTTTCCAACTCCGTCGATTCTACCGCTAGCTCCTGCCGGATGAATCGCCCTGGCCAAAAGGGCATACTGTACACTGAGATTGCGATGAAAAGATGCAATGTGTCCAGCGCGTAGAAAAGGACTTCGTTCTGCGCGATAGGAACAAGGAAACCCTGTGAATGTTCAATAGAATAATCGGATCTAAATCCCTTCCTTATCAGCCGTATGCTGAAGCAACCCTCGCGTAGCGGAGGACGCACGATAATATCAATGTAACTGATACCGAGTGCAACAGCGAGCGCACGCCAGTCGTTGTACCACTGGTTCCCGCGATGAAGAGTCCACGCGTCGCGCTGGAATCTACGCACACGGTGCACAACGCAGGAAGATATAGGTGAAGCATCATGAAAGAAATCAGCTGAATAATTAGAGCGCCGAGGAATATCTATACCCGCGTTAAAGACTCTCGATACGAGTGGGGATGAGGCACACGTGAGAACCAAGTTTCTCGCTCTTAGTTGTGCTTGCTCCCACAGAGATAGCCCCAGTTGCCTGGGAATAGTCACAAGTCTTCGTATGATATGTATAGTTACAATTATTCAACTAGGCCTCTTCATCCTCATCTCCAACACCTTCGTCGCCATCAACCATGCATTCATCTTCCTCGCCCATGGCAGTCTCGTCAACCAAACATTCAGAGACAACCGTGCCAGTGGAGTCTGCAGCGATTTGTTCCCAGTCTTCCGTGGAGTTGCGCTTTAAAGTACGCACGGCTGCAACACAGAACTTACCGCCGAACACGAATACAAACTCGTGGACTTTTTTTGCATGGAGTGGGACTCTCTCCCTATAGCGACGGTCTGCAATTTGTGCTTGCCCCTTTGTCTTGGCATTTTCTAAGTCTTTCTCCATGCGTTCAATCGGCTTTAACGATCGTTTCCCGTCCCTCTTCAAATGGGTGGGAACCGCCTTTATCTCGAAAATGAATGCTAGTGGACGGTGTGGACTGAACGGGTGCGCCGTGATGTCAGATCGTCCATGCCCGGCATCCTGCTCCATCCTGACGTCATACTCCTTGCCGAATAGCGCGTAAATAAGCATATAACACAGCGCCTGGTAAACCTTCTCCTTGTGTTGCGGCGTGAGATATAATGCAAGGTACTCTTGTAAGAATGCAGTGAACTGTCTTTGGAAACCTTTGGCATCGCCTTTGACGAGAGTGTCAAACACATCGGAGAGGGTTGTGACTCTGCTGGCAACGAGGTATTTCTTCACCCATCCGTGCCATTCCGAAGTGACCTCCCCATTTGGGATTCGAAAAGTATATTCAGACTATCGAAACATGAGTAAGAATGGAAAAAAAATCGTTCGAACACATACCATTGGCCGGTTCACAACGCTCTCAATGGTCAGATAACCAGTGTAATACAATAGACCCCAAAGACCAGAGTCAGAAATCGCGTCGTAGCTGGTGACTGGTCGTAAGCCAACTTGGCAACAGAAAAAAAAGCGGGACAGGTACCTCAAGCAGTCAACGTGCTCATCCATAACCAATGTCACACTCTTCTGCGTTAAAAGGATATTGAGATTGTCACGAAACCCTACACCAGCGCGCCAAAGGTTTCGCGATAACGGAGCGTACCGCCCTATACATAGTTCGTCAATTTGACCGCCTGATCGGTTCATTTATATTACCAGTTTCGACCCAAAAGTTTGAAATCGAGTTCGCTTCTAATGCACTAACAACTGAGAATGGGTTGTACAAATTGACAGGTCCAGATTCGCAAGTTGCTGCATAACCACTGTAGCGCGGTTGAAGTAACTCAATACTTAACTAGAGAGAGACTGTGAATAAGTAAGGATATGCGAACGAGCCACGCACTCGATCATGGGATTTACAGAGGATCTCAACTTCCTTTTCGGTAAAAAGGAAAAGTTTCGCGTAACGGTCGTCTTCAGCGTGCATTGGAAAAATCTGAGGAAAATTATCACTGATCCAAATGGCAACAATTCAGAGCATTTTTACAAACCTTGAGATGGTTCAACGGCGACGACAGCCAGCTAGGTTTTGCTATTCTGCACATGCCCACCATCATACTACCACACACCGCATCGTTGCTCTATCAAAAGGTGTAAATCGAATGAATCGACAGTGTCTCGGGTGTTGACAAACCTTCAGCAGCGAACCGAATACTACAGAAAGGAAACTGTTAACCTAGAATAACATGAGGCAGCTGCAATGGAGGAGAAGAAAAGAACGGACGGGAGAGGAAAAATCGTTCTCTATCGCGCAATGCATGGGCGAATCATATTCGTCGATAAGGACCACAGCAGGTCTGCCATAAACTCTCCGAAGCTCCCGCGAGATGATCATTAGTGCCATCTCCCTCCTTTCTTGCAAGGCTCCAGGTGCACGCAATGTCTTGCAAAACTCGTCTGCCGTAAGGTCACTATACGGAGTGGATAGCCTTGTGAGGATTCCAAGAACCATCTCATCGAAGCGGGTTAGCATTTCTTTGAATATGGGCCCAACGACACTCTTAAACCATTAAGTATCACTCCTCTCGAGACGGAAACAAGCCAATTCACCTTAAGGTCAATATACAAAACGGGGTGCTGTTGAAAGTGCTCCGAAACGAGGTCGCTATAGTCAGTAATGGCCGTCCCTGCAAATTGGCTGGTAGTTATATCTCTGATGCTTGGTCCACGTTTAAGGGGTCGCTTCAGAAACTCCCTGAACAGCTCTTCGTCAGCAAGTACAGAATATTAATGATCAGAAAGGAACTCAACCGAATCATCGAGAGTGTATAGCTCTTTCCACAACGCCGTGGACGAAGAATGAGGTGGTGACTTCCAAAGTCACGTAAGAAGGCCTCAATGGCGAGGGTTTTATCGACAAACGTGGCCTTTTCATTCTCAAATTGAACAAAAGTGCTGGGGCCAGAGCAGATCGCCTCTTGAACCACGACGCGGGCATCTCCTCCACTGACAACACGGCGCTGGGACATGGATGACATGTGGCTATCACAGGAGCAAAAGTAATGTCCCCTATCTGTCCATATACCGCAGCCAAAGAGTGTCACGTGATGTGATAGGAGCGACTTAACCCGCACACCAGAAATGTTATTTATCGCGCTCAGAGTCCCCCCATACCATAGCGCTGTTCCAGCCCGGCTTGGCCTGGAAGCCGGGGCTCGGGGTCGGCGTCTTTCAGCCACAGGCAGACTCCTATCTACAGGGCAGATGAGCAACAGAGCCAAGGCAAGGTGTATCCGCTTGGGATGCGTGTACGGCCCGATGAGGTTGAAACCAAGAAATGCATTTAAAGAGCTGGAGCGCAGTGATAAGGTGATAGCTGTACAGTATCGATAAAACTGATCTCCTCATAAGGCAAGCATCACCCGCCCAGCTTCAAGCCTTGGGTGCCCAAAGGTCGTAGAGCTCTTTGTCGGCGGGGTCAAAGCACGTTGCTATGGAGTGATCCACGCGTATGACTATCTTGCGTGTATGAGGGGCCAGGCTCGACTCGGCTGAGACTAGTGCGTTACTGCCAGAAGAAAATGAGGACAACGTTGGCGACACGTTCGCTGCTTCGCGGAACTGCAGCAGTCACGGAATAAAATGAGGCGATATCCGAAGACTTTCAATACTGTAACATACACCGCCTGCAACAAAGATTGAGGAGGGTGGCTCAGCCGCGCCACGGTTTCGTAGTTGCGAAGGGGAAGGTGGGTCACTGGTTGACGGACCTTGTTTTGGCGAGTTAGCGCCTAGTCCACAAAAGAGCATTGTGAATCGTGTGGTATTGTAATGCAACTGTTGAACGTACGTGAGATGGTGGTCATGGTTCTTGTTCTTGTGACGCGCATCAGGGGTTGTCCGCCATTGAAAGGTCACGTTCTGATAATCCCCGTCCTCCAAATCGCTCCACAACAGTCATGAACATCTTTCGTAACCGTCAGTACTCTCCTATCGCGTCGCATCTAACCTATGCTAATCGCTCTGGAAATTCATAGTAATCGGCAAGGTTTGGCGTAAGTTTTGTGCTCCGCACAGACATCTCGACCTGACCCTCCCAAAATAGAGGACCCCAATGCTACCGAGGTAGTTAAGATATCCACCGGGCAACTTCACCTGGTGAGGCCTGGAAATATACGTTCATCTAGAGAATGCATGTTCGTGGCCTTCGTTTGACTCGCTTCACCTGCCAACTTGACGAGGTTTCCTTTGTCAAAGATATAATGATGCCATGGCCACCATCCGTCGTATTCCATCGGTTGAACACAACTTCCAATTAGTCATAACGCGGGTTTATGATGAAGGTGACCAAGAGCTGCTCGAAGACGAGGAGGAGAGTACGTTCCTTTTATACTTGTCTATTTCCCGCCTCACTCTTCTATAAGCCGATGAAGAGCGTGTGTTCCTCATTAGCGAAGAACTCGAGTTTCGTACAAGCAAGAGTGATGGCGAGCCGACCCTTCTCTGGCGCGATCTCCAAGGCGATGTTGACGAATTCTATGAATTCGTTGCCTCCGGGACGAACGCACCCACAAAGGCTTTCTTCGAGATGTGCATGTACCGCGCCATGTATGAACGGAAGTACAAGATAAGTGCGGACAATCTACGGGACGAAGATCTGGCCGAATTTGTATGGCAGTGCGTTTCTTTCCGTCCTCCACCTGGCAAACTCTTTAGGACGCCTCTTAGACCTCCTGCTACCAGTCGCAAAGGAAACGCCGCCGCGAAGAAAACCTCCGCCAAGGTTAAGGATGCTAAATCTCAGTCTCCTGCTTCGTCGAGCAATTCGGATCCTTCTCTAGAAGTAATCATTGATGAGAAAGCCGAATTGTTCTTATGGGACCGAAGCGAAGGGTACTTCGTCCTTGAAGCAGCCGTGTTTGCAAGGATCGTGCAGAGGAAGGGTGCCAACTACTCGTTTTTCCTCACCGCGACAAGTCAAGAAGGTCAAGTGCTCGCCCACCATGTTTCCTCCCAGATGATGCAACGCTGGTCGCCCGCAACATGGTCTCTCACGTGGAACAACGTGAACGAAAGCGGAAACCAGAGTAGCTGGTGCTTGCGCTTTGAGTCTCAAGAGGCGTTCGAAGGCTTTCGAGCTGAGTTCACAAAGCGTGCATGGGAAAGTACAAATCAAACGTCGTGGGATAAGGTCAAGGTAAAGCAGTATGAATTTACATCATGGCGGACGCACGTAATTTTTGCAGGCAGACGAGCGGGCATATGTAATCAATGCCGATGTCGAGGACGTTGAGATGACAGTCGAAACCGACGACGATGAGGAGGAGGCAGTCCTCGACGAACTTGGCGGTGAGTGTTACGACAGCTCACTATTATCCTTACTCACTACTACTATGCTCTATGCTAAGACGAGGATGAGGAAGAAGAGGACGAAAGGGAGGGTAGCAGTCTACCTTCCGGCCCCAAAGAAGGGCGAAATTCACAACTTACTGTTGGGTACAAGGGCGATAGGTCATACGTCGTTCGGGGAGATAAGATTGGTGTTTTCCGGCATAAACCGGACGAGGTTGAATACGTCGCGTCAATCGCCAATATCACGGACATGAAAGGAAAGAAGTTTGACCCCAAGAACGTGCGTTTCTCTCCTCATAACCTATAATTGCCTGTGTTTACGCAGATGAATAGGTCATGTTGCATCAACAAGACTCCAAGATGATCGTGATGAACCCTGGGGCACCGAACTCGTTATTCCACCTAGATCTTGAGCGCGCGAAGATTGTCGAGGAATGGAAGGTCCACGACAACATTACGGTGGATCACATTGCACCCAATAACAAGTTTTCACAAACGACGCACGAGCAAACATTAGTTGGTACATCGCACAACGCGCTCTTCCGCATTGACCCGCGCATGTCTGGCAACAAACTTGTGGACAGCCAGTACAAGCAATATGCATCAAAGAACAAGTTTTCTGGTGTCACCACAACAGCATCCGGAAAACTTGCGGTTGCGAGTGAGAAGGGAGACATCCGTCTTTATGACACGGTTGGGAAGATTGCGAAGACGGCTCTTACACCGCTGGGTGACCCGATTGCTGGCATTGATGTTTCCGCGGACGGGCGTTGGATCGTTGCGACAACTAAAACCTATCTCCTGCTGGTGGATGTGCTTATTGGGCAGGGAAAGTATGCTGGCAGTTTGGGCTTTGACCGCAGTTTCCCTGCAGATGCAAAGCCAGTGCCCAGGAGATTGCAACTGCGACCAGAGCATGTCGCTTACATGAACCATAACGTCGCCTTTACCCCAGCCAGGTTCATCTTTCCGCCCTCTGATCATTTACCCAAATTAATGGCTGACGGTTCTGCCCAGGTTTAACGTCGGTGAATCACAGGAGGAAAATGCGATTGTGACTTCTACCGGGCAGTACGTTATTGCCTGGGACTTTGCGAAAGTGAAGAAGGGTCAGATGGACAAGTATGAGATCAAGAAGTATGAGGACCTTGTCGTACAAGACAACTTCCGCTTCGGCGATGACAAGGAGATCGTACGTCCAGTCAGGGTCAGAGGCTGTCCGCTTATTGGTTACTTTCGTCGTAGATTGTCGCACTGCAGAACGATGTTCTCAGCGTCAATAAGAAGAGCCTGCGCAAGCCCACACGGACGTCGCTCGCCCCTGAGCGCCGAAACACGCGCAGCCACTCTGGTATTGTCAATGCACCCTTCTGATAATAAGGTGTCTCCTCTATATTCTACAAGCGCCCCATCTACCTATTCCACAACGAGCCCCTTTTTTCTCCTTACCTGATCATCCTGTAATGAATTCCTACGAGAAACAGGGTTTTGTATGATACGTTAGCTTCTCCGTCCATTGGAAACGTTTCTGTATGTCCAACATGTAGTAGAGATCATCGTAATTTTGTACGTGTCCCACAAAAGATATCGATTGTGGTCTTCCAAGTCATAACTGTAGAAAGACCGCCCAACTAAGCTAGAGCTCCGTTTGCTGAGACACGCATGTTTGGCCAAAGGGATTTGATAACACGACAGCGACTTCATATTGCTACTTCTACCTTCCTTTCTTGGCAACCCACTCCATCGCGGCTCAACTTTTGCGAGCAAGCAGTAGTAGCTAGTAGAGAATAGCCACAAATCCTCTGAGTGAAGGGATATCTGCTCAGCGAAACCTCGATGATCAGCTACATCCTCCTTGTATCACGCCAAGGTATGTTACACAAATTTTGGCCTCGATTTAGCTAAAATATACCCCTTACTTTAGGTAAAGTGCGCCTCGCGAAATGGTTTGTGACGATGCCGCCTAAGCAAAAGGCCAAGATTGTCAAGGACGTCACCCAGCTCGTTCTTGCTCGCCGCACACGCATGTGCAACTTTCTCGAATATAAGGGTTTGCCCCTGTTTCTTCTCGTTATGAACCCATTGATGGAAGCTGTTCGGGTAGACTCGAAGGTCGTATATCGGCGATATGCGTCCCTATTCTTTGTGACGGGCATTGGGCAGTCGGACAACGAACTCGTCACACTGGAGATAATTCACAGATATGTGGAGGTGCTAGACCGATATTTTGGGAATGTGCGTCATGCGTCTCGTCTCTCTCCTTTTTATTATTCCTGATGGATTTTGCTAGGTCTGCGAGTTGGATTTGTGAGTTTCTCGTACGTGAGGGCGTAGCCACCCCTGATTTTGCACGCAGGATTTTCAACTTCCAGAAGGCCTACGCCGTGAGTCTGCAATGCACATGCGTGCTTCCATCACTCTGAACCGACTTTGTCTTTGCATGCATGCAGATCCTGGACGAGTTGATCATCGCGGGCGAGCTGCAAGAGTCGTCCAAGAAGTCGGTACTCAGGGTGGTATGTGTGATCTGTCGTGACTGCTGTGCTCTAACCTGATGAGGCTCTGAAGGTCACACAATCTGATAGCGTGGAGGAGCAAGAGGCGAGCGATGATATGTTGTCACGGATTGGCACACGATCATAGATAGAAATTTCTATGTACATGTACACATGGGCGTTGCTCGTCAGCCATACCTTGCAGTATAGACTGTAAATTGATTACGGATCCAGGCGGGCCGGTCTGCGGGCCGTGACGCGTGAGAGGTTCCGTTGAGTGTCGCGCTTGAAACGTCCATCCTTGACAAGTCCAAACATCATGGCCGTCTGTCTTCCATATCCTTTCTGACACGCCCCACAGAACTCACTTTCCATCATTACAGACACCGGTTGTACTTCAGGATGAGGATATATTCAGCGACGTCGTACCTAGCAACATTGTCTCCCGTCAGGTATACTCGTGTACAAACGCGCGTGGATTTCAAGCGCTGAGACTTGAACCCTTTACTCATAGGATACTCCGAGAGAGGAAGTCGAAAGCGAGGGCTCTGGAGACTACCAAGAACAAGATGAGTTGATGAGTGAAGACGGAGTGCGTGCTACCAGACACTCATTTAATCACACCTTGACGCGTGGCTCTAAAAGGATGCGCCCGCCGGTTCTTTAACCAAGGCACAGAAAACTGCGGAGAGAAGGCAGCAGAAGCAGAAACGTAAGGTGAATGAGGGGAAGCTAGTCGAAAAGAGGCATCAAATGGACAAGGCCAAGGTATGGAGTGGTTATCACTTTCCTTGCTTCTGTGCTCATGCCTCCAAGGTCGCCGATGCCGTCAAACGCTATTCGTACCTACTGGGACAGACAGATCTGTTTCGCCACTTTGTCAACGTGCAGGTTCGATCAGCGTCACATCTCCGCCCTAATATCCCCATTGTACTTATAATGTATTTCAGAAATCACGCGACCCTGACTATGCGGCTGTACTAGATGCAGAGCCAAAGGCTAAGGGGCGAGGTCGGAAAAAGGGAACGTAAGTTTGTCTCCCCTTTAAAAGTTTGCCTACGTTTCACGTGCTGTTAATTAGTGACAAGACGGCTCGGCATCGCAAGTCCGAAAAAGAAGAGGATGAGGAAATGCTGAAGGACGGCGAAGCAGCCGTGGATGGGGATGATCAGCCCTATGTTTTTGAAGAGTCTCCGAGCTGTGGGTCGCAACGCTCATTTTGCACTTCTCCATGTTAATGCCAAACTTCAGTTATTCGTGGATTGATGCGCCCGTACCAGCTCCAAGGCCTTAATTGGCTGGTCTCCCTCCACCACAATAGTCTTAACGGTATTCTTGCGGACGAGATGGTGTGTACTTATTGTATGACGTCCCAACTTCGAAGGGTTAAATCCGAATGGCTTAGGGTCTCGGCAAAACGCTCCAAACCATATCTTTTCTTGCCTATCTCAAACACCAACGGTCACTTCCCAGCCTGCACCTTGTTGTTGTTCCAAAATCCACGTTGCAGAATTGGGCCCGTGAATTCGAGCTGTGGACACCAGACTTCAGGATCGCGCTTCTCACAGGCACAAAAGAAGAACGCGCCGAAATCATCGCGAACCGGCTCCTGCCACAAGACTTCGAAGTCTGTATTACAAGTTATGAGATCTGCTTGATCGAAAAGAGCGTACTCAAGAAGTTTAGCTTTGAATATATCGTGATTGACGAGGCGCACCGAATCAAGAATGTCGACTCGATCCTTTCTCAGATTGTCCGAAGTTTCATATCGCGCGGCCGCCTACTTATTACCGGCACACCCTTGCAGAATAACCTGAAGGAGTTGTTTGCTTTACTCAACTTCATATGCCCCGAAATATTCATTGACTATGCGGATCTGGAAACTTTCCTGCATAAGGATGATACTGCGACAGACGCTGATGAGGAAAAAAGCAAGAAGGTGGTAGAGGCGCTCCACAAAATTCTTCGCCCATTTTTGCTCCGCCGCGTGAAGAGCGACGTTGAGAAGAATCTCTTACCTAGTGAGCTTCGCCAATTATGACCTCGTTGCTCTCCTTGAGCATACTGATGATTGTCTCCGTAGAAAAGGAAATTAACATTTACGTTGGCTTGACGGATATGCAACGGAAGTGGTACCGTAGCGTACTTGAAAAGGACATTGATGCAGTCAATGGTCTTACTGGCAAGAAAGAGGGCAAGACACGACTCATGAATATGGTCATGCAGCTCAGGAAGGTGACATGTCACCCATACCTCTTTGATGGCGCGGTATGCCTTCCTCCCATACCCTGACGTGTAGCTGATCGTTGCGTGGTCGATAGGAACCGGGACCGCCATACACGACAGACGAACATCTTGTTCAAAATTCTGGCAAGATGGTGATATTGAACAAACTACTCAAGAATGTGAAGGAAAAAGGCTCGCGCGTCCTCATATTCTCTCAAATGAGCCGCATGCTTGATATTTTGGAGGATTATTGCTTGTTCCGCAGCTATAGTACGTATTGCGTCACTCAGTCTCGCAACTGTTCGTCATTTTCGTAGAATACTGCAGGATCGACGGTGGCACAGCTCATGAAGACCGTATTGCCGCAATTGACGAGTATAACAAGCCGGAAAGCGAGAAGTTCATATTTCTTCTTACCACCCGTGCTGGCGGCCTCGGCATCAACCTTACTACTGCAGACATCGTTGTATTATATGACTCTGACTGGCAAGTACCACTCGAGATTTGCCTTGAATTTTCTGACCAAGTCTGCAGGAACCCACAGGCGGACCTTCAGGCCATGGATCGTGCACACCGCATCGGTCAGACGAAGCAAGTCTACGTGTTCCGATTCATCACGGAGGAGAGCGTAGAAGAACGGATGCTGGAGCGCGGTGCGCAGAAGTTGCGCCTAGATCAGCTAGTTATTCAACAAGGTCGACAACAATTACAAAAAGGTATGCTTGTATGTCGCATCCTGAGAGCCACCATTTGCTAACGTGCACGGGGTGCAAAGCTGCGAATAAAGACGAACTCTTAGAAATGATTACCCATGGCGCAGAAAAGATCGTGAACTCCTCTGACGGGTACGCCTTTCAATCTGTCCCCTCTCTTGCAATTCAAATGTTTTCTGGGATTTTTATAGTTTCCAAATCGACGACGATATCGATGCAATTATCCAGCGTGGTGAAGAGCGCACAGCAGAGCTCAACCATAAATACGAGGGTTTGAATCTTGAGGATTTGTCAAACTTTAAGACAGATAGCTCGCTGCAACAATGGGACGGGGAAGATTTCCGCGCCGGGCAACACAAGCCTCTCAACTTTAACCCTCTTTCGTTGAGCAAGCGAGAGCGCAAGCTCAATTACTCTGTTGATAGCTATTTCAAAGAAACCATGCGTGCGGGACCGAGCAAAACAGAGAAGGCACCAAAGCTTCCTCGCGCTCCGAAGCAGATTTCGTTGTGAGTGAACTCCAACTTGTGGGACTAGGCTTGTCACCGATGCCGTGTGTCGTAGACAAGACTTCCAGTTCTTTCCACCAAAGCTGGCAGAGTTGCAGGAGCGTGAACTTGCTGTGTACAAGGTGTGTCTCTACCTTAGTTGATAATACGATCTACTGATTCTGCCCATTCAGCGTCTCAATGAAATTCCTGCAACTGTCCGCGAACTCCAAGGTGAGGATGACACACCTGAGAAACTGGAGGCCGAGCGACAAGCTGCCCAGGAATTTATTGACACCGGTAATGTCACTTTAGAATTCACTCCATATTTTTGCTAATTACTGGCGTATAGCTGAAGCCCTGACAGAGGAGGAACTCCAAGAAAAAGAGGAGCTTATTGCCCAAGGTTTCGAGGATTGGAGTCGGCGGGACTTCCAACAGTTTATCCGCGCGCTGGAGTCTTATGGGTGGTATGCTGATCTCGGCCTCTATATGAAGTTCAAGCTGATATCCGCCACAGGACCGAAGATTTTGACTTGCTATCCTCAGAAATTCAGGATAAGACAGAACTACATGTCGCCAAATATTACCCCGTGTTCCGTAGGAAGTGGAAAGAGCTCTCAGGTATCGGGCTAGCTCTAGCACACAAATGACCGCTCACCTGTCTTTTTACCCCCAGAGTACCCTCGCATCGCCGCCCGCATATCAGAGGGTGAGGCAAAGCGCAATAAAAGATCGAACCTCGAAGCATTACTCGCAAAGAAGATCGGCTCCTTCCGATATCCGATGCAGGAACTAGAGCTCAACTATCCAACAACAAAAGGCAAAGTCTACTCTGAAGAAGAGGACCGATACCTGTTGTGCAGGCTGAGCCACTATGGCATGCGAACGGATGACGTGTACGAACGCATCAAGAAAGACATTTCAGAGTTCCCTGTGTTTCGCTTTGATTGGTTTTTCAAGAGCCGCTCGCCACAGGAGCTTCAGCGTCGGTGTAACACACTGCTAGGCATGATTGAGAAGGAAGCGGAGCAGGAGGAGATACGAGCAAAGAGTGGTGGGAGCTCATCTCGGGGCAAGGTGAGCTGACCATTCAATGGGTATAAGCGAGTGAAGGGTGCTGATGCTTCACTAAGCAGAAACGCGTGATCGAGGAGGTCCAAAAGGCAGATAAAGCGGACAAGATATCACGGTCGTCGACCCCCGCGAGCGCAGGTGGAGCGGGCAACCCAGCCAAGCGTCCATCTAAGAAAAAGAGGACCTAGATGACACGGCAGACTTCACTTCTTGTTTATTCTCACTTTGTGTCAGACTATATATTACTTCAATTCATAGTGTCTTGCATCGGATGGCATTAAGTGCAATGTGTATATTTAGAGGGCCCCGAAGTTGACCCAATGCTACATGATTCGACGGAATTTCTGGAGGCGGGGTCAATGGAGGCAGCGGATAATCGAGCCGCGCATCACCAAGCCCCTGGTGAATACAACGAGTACAGGCGCAAACAGTACAAGAATCCGAACAACGGATTTAGAAACGGCCAGCTCTTGCCTCTGAACTACGTCTTTGAAAGTAGAGCCTTGCCGCCACTGCCTCCACGACTACCGCCAGCATCCTCAGTATCGGGCTTTGTCTTCTTGTTGAGGACGAACCACTTGACGAGATCGAGAGACGCGACTGAGTCTTCGACAGACGAGTGTCCCTTCGAGCCGCCACCTTCCTGGATCGTCCTGCTGAGGTACTCCTTCGTCCTATCGTGGTGGTTAAGTCAGTGGCGAAAAAAAAACCGCGTATACGCAGGCAGAACTCACAAGTCACGCAATGCTCGGCGGTACGGTGGGCCGCGGGAGTGAGGGAAGAGCGCAGCAGTATCTACGACGCGCCGATGCACAAGGCGCAGCGCACGCAGGTCATTGTCGAGCGCGTGCCCGATCAGGATCGTATCCGCGCTAATGAACCGCGCCAACGCGCGCCGTATGGACTCCAGAGGTAGTACGGAGCGCGCTGCGTACTCTTCCGGATGAATGCCGGAGAAGCGCGTGTTCAAATCTCTGTGGGGACATAGCCCTCCGCGTGAGTGACACCCGAATTGTTTGGATGAAAAGTGAAGAAGGGAGATAACGCACACCACCTTGACACCATCGTCCAATTTGATAAACTCGTCGAACACCTCCTCCCCTGACACATCAACGACAGAAACACGGGCGATACGGAATCCCCCAATGGTGTAGATCATCTCGCAGTCCAACGCGGCAATGTCGAGTGCAGAAGACGTTATGGATTGCGTTTCGGAGAACGGGTAGCGCGCATGAAGCAAGGAAGGGTCTGTCTCGTAAAAGACGTGCGGTCCGCGCGCGCAGCCTTCCGCATGACCATCGGCTGTCTGGGAACAACATGTGTAGGTTCGCGTGCGTTCACCTGCGTGCAGTGGTATTAGCCAGGAGAGAATAAAGGGGCCAACGAGTGACTCGCCGCCTATAGACCGATATAAGGCTTTGCCCCAATGATAGGTGCAAGCCTTGGCGATAGTTGGACTGTGATCAAGTGGGCGAACGGCATATGGCTCCTTGCAGCGTTCGCAAGTAAAAATCTCGCCGTCTGCGGTAGGGGATTCCCCACCCGGGCCCCATTCGACTGGAATGTCGACAACGTAGTTCCAGCGCAGTTGATCCTCATACGTGAGGAGTAAAGGCTCGAGTTCGGAGCGGGTCAGTCGCAGACTCGTCAGAGTTTCCGACTCTTTGCGTCGAGCTGCAAGATCCCCAGCAGTGCCGATTGAGGGGTGAGTGAGGGATGTCGGCGAAGGACGCTTCTTGAGAGCGGTAATGGATGTGATGACGGTCTGAGAAAATGAGACTGCCTGTTGCAGCTAAAACAAGACGGAAAACGATCACATTTCGATATGTTGCCGTTGTAGTGCGCTCATATATTTCTTGCTCATGGCGTTGCGCATGCTCGGATGCGAGTGAGGGGTCTTGCGGAAGAACAGCGTTGTAGAGGGTAACGAAGTGATCATATAATGATTTCAACATTTTCTTAATGTGAGAGAATGGGTGGAGGAACCAGAATGTGAGCATGCTGCGGGGAGAGGAAAGCGCAGGAGGCCACGGGTAGGAGGTGTGGAGACCACGTTGCGACTAGAGGGACACGAGGCGAGTGACATACCTGGCGCATCGAAACGGGTATTTTTGACTGCCCAGCATTGATCGCGAGGACAGGGACCCCGGTCTAGAGTGCCATGAGGTAGGGCGATAGGGCATGGGTCCAGTTTGCTCACTGGCGAAGACGATGCAGTAGGTATGGCAACTGGCTTGGCAGCAGGGCCAGTCCTTCGAAGTTTGGTCGGCCTCTCTGCATTCGCGGAGGATGGACGACTGGGTGGAGGAGGATCTAGCTCTGGGGGAGCATGACGCTTTGCGGGAACGACTCGGGTTGGTGCTGGAGCGGGGACGGGAGTGAAATTGTGAGAAAATAAACAGATGGGACGGTCGCAGGCGTCTCTGAGCGGACAGGGCACGTCCCTAAAGAACCGTCCAGTGTGGAACATCGCAGAGCACAGCACGGGGGGCCGGGCCGACAGCTTGAATCTGGGCGGCCATGTTGTTGCCCCAATCCCGCGGGTTTTGGAAGGACATCAGGTCTGGTCGTTGGGTCATCGTTCCAGGCGAGTCTCGTTCTCCGCTTCTCTCGCTCCTCTGACTCTCCTCCAGTCTCTTCTCTCCGCATTCTTTTACTTCCAGTCTTTTTGCACTTAAACTGGTCGTGGTTCACCCCTCTCATTTTGTCTCACCCCCCTCCTAGCCCCTTGGCACCCCTTCTCTTCATCTCCTATCCCACCCCATCGCCAACGGATGATTCTACCGACCCTAGATACCGTAAGGGCTGGCTCGATCTCGTCTTCGTAGCCTACTACGTGGTCTTTTTCTCTTTTGTCCGTCAGTCCGTCCTCTTTGGCATCTGCTATCCCGTCGCCCGGTACTTTGGAATACGGAAACGCGAAAAGCTCGCCCGTTTTGGTGAGCAAGGTTATGCCATCTTCTACTTCTCATTTTTTGGCGCGTGGGGCCTGCGCATCATGTCACATCTCCCCACCTGGTGGTACAACTGCCGCAACTTCTGGATTGGTACGTCCTACTCGCAACTTGTTTCTCAGACTAACCGTCAGTGGTAGATTACCCATACTGGCAGATGACTCCCGAACTCAAGCGCTACTATCTCATGCAGGCGTCTTACTGGTGTCAGCAGCTGATCGTCCTCGTCTTTCGCCTCGAGAAGCCCCGGAAAGACTTCAAGGAACTTGTTGCACATCACATCGTCACTCTATGGCTTATTGGGTTAGCCCCGGTTTTTACGTACACTCGTACTGGCCTATTTACGTCACCGTTTCTAGGTGGAGTTACGGTGTCAACCTCACGCTCATTGGGAATGCCGTATACACCTCCATGGATATCCCAGACTTTTTCCTCGCAATTGCTAAAGTGTTCAATTATCTCCATTTGGACGGGATAGAAAACCCTATGTTTGTCATCTTCATCGGGTTCTGGACGTGAGTACTCTTATATCTCCATGCTATCTCTACAGCGTGCGCTCTTTTTAGGTATTTCCGCCACTATCTTAATCTCGTCATGTTGTATTCTGTGTACAAAGATTTCGACCTGATCCCGTGCGTGTCGCTATTTCACATTCACATCCCTATATGCCTGATTGCGGTCACATAGGCAATCGGCGCGTAGTTGGACCCCCAGCGAGGGCGTCTGGATGGTGTGGTGGATGAGATGGCAAATATTTATCCCCATTTTCCTCTTGCAGTGCCTCAACCTTTTCTGGTACTTCCTCATCTGGCGCATCCTTTGGCGGTATGTCCTCCCCCCTTCCTGTCCTACACTTCCATCTAGATGACTCACACCGACGGCACAGGGTCGTCACGGGCAGCTCGCTCAAGGATGAACGATCTGATGACGAGGGAGATGACGACGAAGACGAAGACGCCGCCTTGCAAAAGAAAAAGCGTTCCTAAGTGCTTCGGTGGAAGTATTGTTAGACCCTTACAGGCGCTATAATTTTACGTAGACTCAATCATATACCGTGGTTTTAGGGTTTGGGTTCTATGGAATAGATACTCTTTGTGACCGGACATACGGGTGCAGATCGATTGAAAACAACATGGAGACTAGCAATACATGAGATACAAAACACATTACAGACACCCTACAATCATTGACTAGCTTGATTAGGAACCGATTTCTCAGTCGGCCGGCTAGCAGCGCCATCTGCTTTGTCCGTGTCATTGGCTTCTTCATCGTTCGTCCCGTCTAACCTCTGCTTTAGTCTGGCAATGCGCTCGGCCCAGCCCTCGCGCAGCCTACCCGTCTTGGGATCATACGGCCCGGCCGTGATCAGTTCGTCGTCGTCGTCGTCAGACGGCAGCGCATCGCTGTCCTCGTCCTCCTTGGAGAACTGGACACGCAGGCCGGTGTGAGTGCTCGTGTGCTGCGGCCAACGTGCGACCCGTTGCATGTCGAGCGGATCGCCACCAGCCAATTCCTTGAGGACCAGGTGTGTGCACTACCATTTCCCTTGAGTACACCAGGGAACAACGGGGAAGCGAGGAGGTATGAAATATTTACCCGGGCATCATTACCGGCGTTGTGCAAGTGCTGCGTGGATTTAATCTGCAACAAGCGGCACACGCGCTCGAGGGAGCGTTTCTGGCCGCCCGAGTCGCCCTCCAGTGCGGCGAACAGCTCGGATGTGTCGACGACGTAGATCTTGGGCGTGTCGGACGTTTCGGCCTCCGTACAGGATTCCGGGAGGAAGAAAGAGAGTCCGTCGAGGGGTGCGGCTATTGCGGGAGAACGGAGGTATTTGAGGTCTTGGCTGTTGTCGTGGAAGACAAGGAAGAGTGGGCCGGGTGTTGCCATTGACTGTATCATGGTGTGGATGCGCTCCTTTAGCTGATTCATCGTCACGTCCTCGGACTGGCCGAAATGATAGTACTGGCAGCCAGTGTCAGCACCTCTGGTCCGGATGATGATGGAACGGCCGACCGACCCTTCTGTTTTCTGGGACGTAATGATTCGTGTAGCCACGGTGCTTGCCAACGATTAGATGACCCATATCCTCGAATGGCTCCCCATTAATCCAGCGCAATGTGCTCCAGCCAAACTCGGTGATCACACTATGGTCCATGTCCCATGCTTCAAAGTCGACAGCGCACCATACACCACGCCGTTCGTTCCACAAGGACCGCACGCGCTCAAACATCAGTCGGCGGGAATTGAGATTTGAATCTGTCCCTTTGAGCTTGCGGTTGTTCTTGTCGATCATCTATTAATTAACTTCTAAATCAATCATCCGGGCCGGAATACCGGAATAAGGACCTTTAAGGCATTGCGCAGTTCGGTACCCGTTTTGTACACCACGGGCGAGTGATTTTGTAGCCGCGACGACGTGAGAAGACAGTCGGAATATGGGAGCGGAATAAGCTCCTTCGTGAGGCCCATTGTGTGCAACCAGTAGCGGATGTATTCGACCTGCGCAGAGGAGAACAACAGGCGCGCTTCACCATTCTCCAGGGTGCCTAAAATGGAATGGGGGATTGTAGTAGGGGGTAATAGTTGACGAGCTCACCAATGGTAAGCTCGATTCCTGGCTTTCCCGCAATGCGCAGGGGATGATCCTCGTGAACGATAGCGTCGTGAGCTAGGATGGCCTTGACGGCGAAACCATCCTCCCTGTTTGGCAAAACTTGATGCCTACGATCTCATCAAGTCAACACGACTTGTCCACAAACGCCCAGACAACAACGCCGCACCATTCAAACCAAATATCCGTATACCTGTAGAAACCATGGATAGTCTTGAAGTCTGGCATTGTGGTGGTTGGGTAGAAAGGTTCAGCTGCTGCGCCTGGCTGGCCGCAGTCTGCGCAGAAGTAGAAGGACCAGAAGTAGTGGTAGCATTACGTAAGCAGCTCTAGCATGGGACGCGTCGTTCGTTTCTGGATGTTGAGAATTGAACATTCCCACGCTCCTGTCACTCCTCCCACTCCCACCCACTCCTTTCCCTTCCACGCTCCCTCCCAAAAACCCATTCGCGTAATGGCGCAGACAATTCAAAGAAAACAGAAACGCAAACAGCCTGCGGCGGCGGCGGCCACCGAGCATCCAGACTCGACACCTCCCGCGCCGAAACGCGTCAAGGTGTCCCAAGCGCAGACCGCGCGTAAGTCCACGGGTGGATACGAGCCCCCACCGCGACGACCGGGTCGCGGTCGCGGTCGCGGAGGTGGTGGCGGTGGTGGTGGTGGCGATGATGGAGATGATGACGACGATGGAGACGGAGATGGTAATGGTGCGCCTCGGGCGGGACCATCGAGGCAGCGTATGTGGCTGCACTTTCCTTCATGCATGCGAAGCCCGACTTGTGCGGGCATACTGACGCGTTTTAAAATGTTGTTGCGTTTCGTGCTCGCACAGGCCGAAATTCCGGGGCGGATCGCGATGCGCCAGCCAAAAAGCGGCGGTACCGACCTGGCACGGTCGCCCTTCGCGAGATCCGGAAGTACCAGAAGAGCACGGACCTGCTCCTGCGCAGGCTTCCTTTTGCACGCGTCGTACGTTACGAGTTGGCCCTTTTTCTTCTTCCCTTTGCTCTCGCTCTCGCACCGTTTTGATCCGCGTGCGTCGTCCGCTGACTGCGTTAAGTAGGTGCGCGAGATTGCACTGGACATGATCACCGATGCTGGCCCCGAATACGGGGAAGCTGGACTACGATGGCAGAGTTCTGCAATTCTTGCATTACAGGAAGCCAGTGAGGCATTTCTTGTTCATCTGTTTGAAGACGCGTACGTGTTTATCGCTGTGCAACTCCACTGTCTTTAATTGTGTTTGTCCAGGAATCTTTGTGCTATCCACGCGAAACGAGTAACGATTATGACCCGTGATATACATCTAGCACGTCGGATCCGAGGCCAATACCGTGGTATATGATCATTGTCACGCCACACCCTGGCCTGGTTATTACGCTTTCATTCCTTTGTATTGATGTATCACGCCCCCTGTTCACGAACCCTCCCACTCGACATTCTACTTTACGTTGCGACACCTCCCTGCGATACCTCCCACACACTAGTCATGTTATTTACTGCTTGCTGCAATGTCATCAACTTATTTCTTGTATATTGTTCCCCCTTTCCCAGAAGGCAGAGATGTAATGTATCCGAGAGGCGTCTAGTGTGACCTGTCCAAGATGAACAGTATTGAGTGACCATCTGACTGGAGCTTTTACAAGTGCTCTGTTTTCTCGGATATGCGTATGTCAATCAGCATCGAAGCTGACTAGTTCACGGGCCCAGTAACAGCACAACTCCCAGAAACCGCCAAACTGGGGCTTGCCAAGAACTGGGCCCGTTCACCTTAAAACCCGCGCGATACTCTTGGCGATACTTAAATGTATGCAAGTCGGCAACCTTGATCTTCCCACGTCAGAATCCGAGATGAACTGTCCGGACACGACAACAGACGCTGTCAGCCATTACGCTCAGGGATCCGAAATCACCCGTCTGAATGAAGCGCGCGCATTTGCTTTAATACGGGAAGGCGTGAAGAAGGAACAATTACCAGCCCAAGTTAAGTACATAGCATCCATTGATGGCATCGAACGAAAGAACAAGCAACATCTCGGGCCTGAGACCTACAGTACTAATCCCCCTATACGTCACGTCCAAAATTTCCAGACTTCGAACAACGAACTGCACAGAACAGATCCATCGAAGCGCACGTGGGAACGATCCTGGCCGCAAGCCGCAATCCGTTCCTTCTTCTCCCACGAGCCCGAGCGATAGGCCACAGGCCCCCACATCGATAAGATTGCACGATATTGAATATTGAATTGCCGGACCCGGGTCGAGCCGATCACAAGCGTTTCAAAGAATCAAAATGAAACGTTCGTCGGTCTTAGAGAGGGTCATATGCAGGGACACGCTACGTGCCGAACACCCCTGCAGTACATCTTCCTTCGGGCGGTGACAGGTTCAATCACCGCGCACGTCCACATGCATCCTTTGACAGAAACAATGCACTGTATTGCGCCGCAAAGAATAATACAAAAGGAGGTAAAAAGAGGCACTGCAGCGATTGTCCTGAGCCAGTCCAAAAATACACCAGTAAGGGGATCAGAAAGCCACATGTCAGGACAGGCACTTTGCGGGCGCCGGTCTGATGATGCATTCGGAAGCAATCAGTCAGCTAATACAGGGACTTCTGTGACCTGATCAATTACGCGACCCTCGTTCGTCATAAGCTCAAACATGATGCGCAAATTGAATTGTGCCCCAAACAACACTTCCACCCTGAGAGCACCGTATGAGCGCAGAGTGACTCAAGCACAGGAGATCTAAAAGGAGTGGATGATGGGTTTCACGTTGGGACACCGAATTTGATCGTCTCTTTTCGCCTAAGAATCGGTGGTCCGGCGCCGCGTGCAGCAGTGTTCCGACGAGTGCAGCGTGGCTCAGCAGCAATACTCCCATTCCCAGCCGACACGGACGCAAGACTCTGAGTAGACCCGAACACGGACTCGGTCGACAGCTTGGGAGAAGGGAACGTAGGGACAGGCGAGTCAGGCGCGCGGACGGCCTCGACAGAGGCAGCAGTGAAACGAGACGAAGACCTAGGGGCGGCGGAACCGTCGTCATATTCGGGAGCTGGGTTTGCCACCCGTAGCTGGTAGGGCGGAGGTGGCTCCGCAGGCAGGGGACAACAAGACGATGACGAAGCGGATATTAACTGCGGCGTGACGGACGAGCGGGCACCACAAGGTGAATCTCTAGCAGTGCCTGCTGCTGCGCCACGAGACGGTGAATGAGACGACAACGAAAATGAGGAGGACAGTTTTGAGAGGACGTTCGCCAGCGGGACCATCTTGACCCCGCATTTTTGGGTGAGTGACAGGCGGCGACGCGGCGGCGCCGCGGGTTTTGACTTTGCCTCTGGCTCAGGTGTGCCAGTACCGATGATCACCTTTGCTTTTGGCAGTGTTGGTGTAGGTGTCGGCGGCCACCAGCGCGACGCCATGCGCACACGCAAGCTCCCATCGGGACTTCGACGTGTTATCATTCTCGTTGGAGTCGGCGGAGGGCCAGCAGCAGCAGCAGCAGCATCCGCGAGTGTCAGCGGCAATGCGATCTTGACTGTCTCGCGGGCAAAGCAAGGGTCCCGAAGACCGGCATTGATATCCTGGAGGCGTCGCACACCACATGTAAGCAGCAGTTCGACAGAAGGATAGAAGGGGCGGCAGAAGGGTACACGTACGTGGATAACTCGGAGGACCTCGGCAATCGTGGCGCCCTGCTGGGCGAGCTCGCGATTGATCGCGGCGTTGCCGCTCTCGATGCGTTGGCCCATGCTCAAAAGCTCACGGTGGTCGCGCACGCGCGCAACTTCCAAGTCAGCTTGCCATCGGCGTACATCAATTATCTCTTCAAGCTAGTAGTTGGCACAGGTCGTAAGTACAGTACAGGAGTAGTACACGAGTTGCAACACGATTTGGGAGTGGGGGACGTACGTTAAAGAGTGAGATCAACTCAGTCAGAGCCTCATTGCAAGATTCGATTAGCGATGCGTTGGCCTCGGATCGCAGCAGGGACGCGATGACGCCCTGCTGGCCAACTTGGACTATGGTCTGCGCAGTCTGTACGAAAGCCCTGAAGTTTATCATCAATCTCTGAGGCACGCGAATGTATTGCAGAAAACCATTCTGCACACCGCTCGAGCTCGTGGATGCGTCCCCTAACAATCGCACCGCCACCCTCTGTTGCCGCGATGCGCTCCAGCCTGTCGACGACGAACTGACATCGCTCAACGAGTCGCGCGCAACGTGCCTTGCTAGTTTTTACTTTGGAATGAGCCCGATGAACAAGTTGCACTGCGGCGAATGCTGCACCCAGGGCTATACCACTCATGGATAGACGAGTAAGAGAAGCGGCCGATTGGTTCACAGCACCATGCAGATTATTGAGTAGCCCGTTACAACATTGACCGAAGGCTCAGGTGAACCCACCAGACAAGAACGGGACGCTGGTCTGAGTCAAAGATGCACGCGCGTCCCTGTGGCTGAAGCGCTAAAGCGCTAAAGGCTCGATATACATTCTCCGAACAGTGACCTCTTACTCGCCAACAGCGGGTACCCATAACGGTCTCAAAATGTGGGCAGTTCGAAATAACGAAGGAAACATACCATGGATCGAAGAGACGCTATGACGTGTGACAATGTCTGTGGACATGCAAAGAATAAAAAGAGACATGGAACAAAACTTCGGGATGTGCAATGGTGTAGATGGCTGGGTAGCTGTGCGGCTCAAAGGAATGTCCAGAGTGAAGTGCGATGCTAACATGACGAGCAAATTGCAAAGAATGCGTAGGTGGAGGGGGACAGAAGCATCCCCACAATTATATGCGAGGAAAGTATCGTAAAGCAAAACGGTTGGCTAAGTCCTTAATAACAACAAGCAGAAAATCAGGAGATTGCTGTTTGCCGCCGCGTTGCATAAGGTTTCTGATACATCGGCGAAGCTGTTATGGACATTCTATGAGATGCATCTGAGGAATGGCTATGTCTCGACGGCGGTCGGTGAAGTGTTGAACTGGTATTCGTCTGAGAGTGAGAGCGAGGTGGGGGTTTGTGGCCACCGGTGTCATCACTACTAGATCGACGATGATTTGACGGTAGTGAAGTACGGTCGGTCGACTGTCGAGGACGCTCTGCACTGCGACTTTGCCCAGCACCCCTCGACACAGATGTACCTCGCGGCGAAGGAGATCTGGAATATTGTTGGCGCATGAATGGCGCGGTTGGGGGAAGGAGTGGCATGTCCAAGGGAAATTGAGGCATTATGGGCATCGCATGAACGGAAGGGTAAACGGGTATCGGGAGCACTTGAGGCAACGGTGGAACTGGTGGCCAACCGTACGTGTAAACCGGGGTAGCGATGGAACGCTGTGTTGTTGACACGGAAACCACCGAACCTCGCCTGCTGTTCCGGCTAGCGCGTGTGCGGATGTCTTCAGAAGAGACGATGCTATAAGTCGAACCTGGGCGCGAGGCAAGTGGACCCGCGCTCTCTGATTGGGCGGGAAGGCTGCCCTGCATCGAGCTTGAAGACGAATTATTCCGGGAATGCGGTGGACGCGTTTGGGATGGAGACTCGATCTGCCTGCGTGGGTCATAAGTAGGTCTGGCGTACGCCTCTCGGGGCTTGCGGTCGTGCTCCTTTGCTTGAGAAGAGGGCAAGGCATAATGCGTCTCGCGCCGCACTCGGGCTGCGGCGATCTCCTCGGCAAACTGCTTTTGCCTCTTGCCTTCTTCTATGGTCCGCTTCTCCTGGTGCCACTGTCGTTTCTCTTGCTCCCACTGCTGACGCTCCGCCTCATGTCTCAGCTTCTCCTCTTCGTGTTCACGACGTTCTTTTTCTCGTCGAAGGAAAAGGGTTTTCTCCTCACGTCGTTTTCTGTGTCGAAGAATATAACCGAGTGGGACCGAGTCTTCTTTGTCGACATTCTCCGCGAATCGCACACCGCGCCTAGTGGATGGTAGGGTAGAAGTCAAGGCAGGGGCCACGACCTGTGAGGACGACGACATGGGTGGGTCAGAAGGCCTACGGTCAGATCCGAGCGGAGACGGTACGGCTTTGTAAGGGACGTCTTTACCCACGGCAGTGAGGGAAGCTTGTGGACAAGGATTGATTACGAGTTGTTGATTGATTCACATGTGAAGCACTTACCAGAAGAAACAGGGCCGTTGTTGAGTAAGGGAGCTGCAAGCGTGCCAATAGGAAGCTCGACATCCGTCAAACCGGCCATTAATTCGATCGTCTCCGACACCTCGAGAGCCCAAACGCCGAAACCGGATCCTTTGACTGTTGTCCAGACAACTGTGCCTACCTCGTCCGGAACCCATGCAACAAACCGTTCCTCAAAGTAGGGTCGATCCGTCCACTGCCTCAAGCCATGACTGTACGATCGCAGATGCTTGAGGTCATACCGTTCTCTCTCCTCGGGCTGCACCAAGGCTCGCCGTTGAGCCGATGATGAAGTACGAGAGCCGATTGCCCCCAAAAGACGGCGATCGGCTGGGGTGAGATGGTCTCGCTCAAGGTAGTGAAGCAATCGATTCTTGTGCATCGCGGATTCCATTGTGTCATGGAAAGGGAGGGAACGCGAGCGATTCGATGAACGGGGAAAAGCGGGAGCATTTGGATAATGAAGAAGGGGAGGGGCGGAGAAAGGTGGTGGAAGGTTGTTCGTCGTTAGAGCCTTGAGAAAGTCGATAGAGGCAAGTGGGCGATTGACCTCTGTCCTGGCAGGAATCGGGGGAGATAATGAGGGAGCCGAGGACTCAGAAGACGAGGATTCCTCGGAAGTATCTTCGTCGGATTCAGCGGGCTGGCCGGAAATACCGCTTGAGGGGGTAGGGAGCGCAATGGGTGAAGGAATGAGGCTCAATGAGTCAGACCAGAACGACGATGGGCGTTGTGCGTGAACCTGGATATCTAGCTTCTTGGGCGTTAACCATGGAATCCAGGCTCTCCTGCCTGAAGGAGATCGCCCAGGCGCTAAATGGGCAACACGGTCATCATCTGGTGTGCGAAGCGAAACCGAGCCCGTCGAGGAAGCCGATGATGAGTGAGCTGGCTCTGAGGGTCTCGTCGGTCGTTCGGTTGAGACAGTAATCCGGGAGAGGGTACCCAAAAACCGACGAGAGGCCTTTCGATGAGGCTGGAGGGGCGAACTGGAGGGTGGACCTGGGTGGGCATCGTCGGGAGGGGGGCGACGTTCAGGCTTGTCCGAGTGCCTCGCAGAGAGGACGGAGGCGATTCTGCGCATGCGGGAAAGAAAAGGGGGGAAGGGGGCGGAGAGGGAAACGAAATGAGATCAGAGGTATAAGACGAAGAGGAGTGGAGGGGTGTAAGGCATGGTTCAAAATGAAATAGACATGACAGCTCAGCCATCGCCAGTCGTGGGCGGGCGCATTGGAGCGCCGCCTCGAGGTCGGGCCGAACGGCAGTTCTAACTCGACCACCGTCGGCCTTCGATCCCCTCTCTCCTCTTTTGGCGCCCAAGCCAGGTGGACAATCTCCGCTCATAGCCCTCACTCACTTTGAGTATTGTCTCATCGTCGACTCCAATCCATCTCGCCCCGTATGAGATCACGACTCCCATGTCCTCCGGCAACACACCCAACACATCTCGGGAGCTATAAACCGCATATGCTTCACCCGGTTCACGTTGTTCCGTTCCACCTTCCATTGGCACGCCAGCTCTCGGCACACGTTGATCCTCTTCCAGCCGTTCAATCGCCGTTTTTTCACTGCTAGCCCCAACTCGGCCCGATTTGAGAGGAAAGAAGTCTTGGAGCGTTCGCTGATCTGCCCCCTTTGGATTAATTGTATGCCCCATCTGCCAGTCCTCCCGTGCGTACCGGAGCGCAGTGTCTCTGGCCCTAGCAGCCCCCTTTGGCACAGTTCCAGGTATTCATCCAGCGCTGACTCCTCCAGTTCTAGCACCGATCTGCCAGGATGAGTTTATGTAGTTCCATTTGGACGCACAATTCATTCCGCTTACATGTTTGATGAGGCTGAGAACGCAACTTGATTACTCCTCATGTATGTCTCCTTCACCCCCTTTAAAATTGTGAGGTAATCCTTTAACCGGGGAAGGGCGCACACTGGATCGATGCTATTCTTAGGCACCCTGATCGACGGCATCTCAGCGCCTACAATTGCGTCTGATCCAACGCGCCCACGCACCGTGCTTGCCCGTCGAGGCCGTATACCATCTTCAGAACGATGACCACTGCTACCAACAGCGCCAGCTCCGGCGGAACATTGTCAAACTTGTGACTCCCGGGGTCGTCATCTTTCAAGTGCGCAAGGCGAGGGGCAAGCGTGTGATGCAGTGTCAGCGGCAATGATAACACATGCGCAACAGTCTTTCCAAGGTTGTACAGCACTGCTGAATAAACATGACACATTCCATTTAGCTCATTGACAGATACACCCACGAGGCGTGCTACTCACGGCCTCCGCCCAGGGCGCGCACCACACGCCATAGCATAGGAGCCGCATTCAACTCCGGCGTGTGAACTTTGTACGATCCCAGCAATCTCCTCGCCAGCCGGGCCGTTAGGCTATGTAATCCTAGAGTCGTTGGCGCATGCTGCAACCATTTGCACGTTTTTAATTCGTGTCTCACACACTGAATGCATGACTTCCTTACCGCTGGTGAGAGCGCCTGTACATTGTGCTTCGTGAGGTGACGGACCATAGTGGCAGGTAGGTGATGCAGCGGCTCCAGGTAAGGGAGATTGTAAGACTCGATCAACCTACGGGGACATATTCAGCCACACATCTGCCAAACGTGCAGATTCCATGCGACAGTCAAACCTGATGAGGTCCAAGTACATGATGGGCAAACGCAGCGTCCAACATGCTACCATGAGCAATGCTACATTGCTTGCAGGGCCGTTACTGCCGAACAGTTTCAATTTACGTCCGCTGCCCTCGGGTTTAGGACGCGGTTGCCCTTTGTCGTCATTCCTGCTGTCTTCCGAGGAACTCGATTCCGAGAGTGCACGAAGCAGCTCATCAATCACTGAATCGTCCTTGGAATCGTCGTCTTCGGGAGGGCTCACACCAGACAGTTCCGGAGATGCCTTCTCCACCTGTTCGTCGATTTCTTCTGAATCGTGGTCACCGTTATGTCCTCGTGTGGCTTGCTGGTGAAGCAGGGGCTCTGGAGGTGGGGGAGAGGGTAACGAGCTCAAGTGCAGCGCCCATAAGTCTCTGCAGATGATCTACACAATCATCGAACCTCCTTCTGAAAGCGACCATTAAAAATGATGCGAACCTCAAACTCGTTAGGAAGCTTCCATAGCTGAATTAACACAGCGACCTGCTTCCGCAACAAAAGTTGCAGACACTGGAAATGAAGGTATTGCGCGCGCGCGCCATAATAAACTACGTTCGAAAGAAAGTGACCCTGGTCTCAGCGAATTGGATCGCCAAACTCGAGAAGAGACAAAAAGGGGTCCGTACGCTCAGAGTTTGCTTTGCTTGTGCGTCCCCGCTTCTCTCGTGTCGACTTTAGCGCACGTTTACGTCCCTGAAGTGCACCATGCTCATACGTTTCATACGTCTCGGTGAGATAATTCTGCGATATGACAATTCCAGGACGTCACTGAACCTGGTAGATCACGCCTTGCCGGATGAGGAAGCACACACCTGAAGGACGTGGCCTTCGCTGCAGACGACGAGCCCGGTTGCTGGCTCCTTGTGCCAGTGCTGGGAACCACACACGTTGCACTTGCGCCGCGGAGCCATTGGGTTACGAGAGACGGATCAGAGATGGAGCGTGTGCAGGTTCATGAGTTGTATACTGTGTCCGGGCCGGCCCAGATTTGACCCACGCCGCCGCCACCAGGTTGCGTCAGCGTCAGGGTTCCCGAATCCTTCTACCACTTCCACGCTGTTGGTTCTCGCACGGCCTGGTGCCTGAGGTATTTTCGGATGAGATATCTCCCTATTTTGACCGTCACCTTCGCATTTCTGATTGGACTGGTGCATGCGTACGTAGTTGCTCACGAGTCGTCGCGGTGACATAGACTAACGTTCTGTGCGTTCCTTGAAGCTGGACCACGGTAAGTCAAAACACGCCCAAATATCTTTGGAAACGTCCTCACTTGGGTGTTAGGAGGACCATGAAATCTTCGACCTTGTCACTGCTGTAGAAGCCTCAGAAGGTTGTATCCCTTGCTCAGCCGAATAATAAGCATTAAGCCCGTTTTTTAAATCCTTCAGGAAAGGGTACTACCTTCTATTCATGGCTCGAAGTATCACCATCTGCCTCTATGGCAGAGATAGGCCGCGCATATCGTAAAAAGAGCATGGTTCTCCAGTGCGTTTCTCAGTATCCCTAGTTTTGCTTCATGTTCTTACGTCCACCACTTGACAAACTGTAGCCCTGACAAAAATCCGGGTGTAAAGGGTGTTCAGGAACGATTTGCGCGGCTTGGTGTCGTCGGATCAATATTGAGAAGCGAAGAGGGTCGCGAGAGGTCCGTGTCTTGTAAAAATACCACACTGACTACCAAAGCCGACGTGTTGCCCCATGCAGATATGACTTCTTTTACAAAAATGGAGTACCACGTTGGCGCGGGACTGGGTACTATTATTCTCGTTTCCGCCCAGGCCTAGGGGTGCGCCGATAAATTAGCTTCTTCCTATGCAAACATCCTGAGTAGAGCCACACAGACTGTGCTGGTATTCCTAACAGTTCTGTCCACCGGGTTACACTATGTTATTCGACACTTCAACTACAAACGAGATCTGGCGCGCATAGAGTATATCGTCAGTCAGGCGAAGGTGACTGCGTGGGGACCTAAGATGCTACCGGCCGGTGGTCGAAGAAAGGTGGGCTTCTGTATCATTTTCCCGAATATGTCTTATTCACCAAGTGATTAGGTCAAGGTGAACTTAGGCAGACCTCCCCATCTCGATGAGGACGGGGATTTGGTACAGGGCAAGTCCATAGATATGGTTGTGGAAAGTAACGGAGACGTTTTCATAGTATGTTCCTTAGTGCGTGCCACTTGATAAGAAGCTGATCACCCCCTCGATCCAGTTGGAGGCAGATGGTGAACAGACGCCCGTCAACGCCAGTGCGGCGACCCCTCCGTCCTTGCGTAGGACTTGGTTCATTGCTCTCGTAGCCTCTCTCGTTGACAAGATACTCGGGCGAGAAACGCAAGCCGGCGTGGTGATCCAGGCCGGAGATAGTGACGATGGGGGGACTGAACCGGAACTTGAACACCCAGTTCAGGAACGAAATCGGAATGATATCAAATCAGCGAAAATCGGACCCGCTGCTCTGAAAGCAGGAGGCCGTCGTCGGAAGGCTTCGAGGAAATGATGACCTGTCATTACATTCCACCATTCATTCAAGTACTCTAGATATCCGTCAATGATACTATCGTTGGGGCCACCAACCCCAACCATTAGTAGGGACTAATGGGGTTTGGTTGTTTGAGATCCTCGGAGCTGTTATGACTGATAGGGATTCCACGGCCGACGAGAGGGATCACGCGCCAGGTCGTTGAGAGGTGGCCTGGACTGTTACGGTATCACACGACCCAATAACGAGAGGATGACGAAACGTGGGGCGCCACAGCCATCAAAGACCTCAGAGCCACATACGGAGGGAATAGCTAGACTAGGGCGTGATTGCAACAGGCCGAAGTGTCGGCCGATTTGGAGCAGATCCAGAGCACTTCCAGAGCTAGTTATCGGCCAATAGAAAGCCGCTTGATTCTCTGCCAAACAAGTGTACACAATGTAATCTGAGGATTTCAAGTGCTCGCCCGCCGCACAGGTTCACTAGTTTCTTCCCCATCATCCTCTCTTAGATCACTAACATCCACTGCATCATGTCTGGCTACCACCCTGACCTTCTTGCCCCCTATCAACGTCTCGACCAGGGAACCTGCATCCAGGCCGAGTGTATGTCCTTTTTGTCTCCACCGCCGTTTCTCGTCCAACCTTCTCTCTTAGACATTTGGATTGGCGGCAACAATGAGCTTCGTTCCAAGAGCAAAGTTCGTAACTCGCCGTCCACCTTTGATAATTTCGCCTTCTGAACCCCACTATCTCCATTCAGACGATCACTGAGAAGGTCACCGACCTGAGCCAGCTGCCCAACTGGGACTTCGATGGTTCTTCCACCGACCAGGCCCCTGGCCACGACTCAGATGTTTATCTTCACCCAGTCGCAATCTACAAGGACCCGTTCCGTGGCGGTGACAACATTATCGTTCTCGCTAGTACCTACAATAGCGACGGCACTCCCAACAAGACAAACTATCGTCACAATGCGCAGAAGACCATGGAGTTAGCAAAGGATTCTGTTCCATGGTTCGGTCTCGAGCAGGAGTACACCCTCCTTGACACGGATGACAAGCCTCTCGGCTGGCCCAAAGGGGGATTCCCTGGCCCTCAGGGACCTTACTACTGTGGCGCTGGTAAGATCTTTTGTGTACTATCACTGGGCTATGATTGACTGTTTTTGCACCCAGGCGCTGGGAAGGTCGTCGCCCGTGATTTGGTTGAGGCTCACTACCGTGCCTGCCTCTATTCCGGCATTCGGATCAGCGGTATCAATGCTGAAGTCATGCCTTCGCAGTGGGAGTTCCAGGTCGGGCCTTGCGAGGGCATCTCCATGGGAGACGAGCTCTGGGTAGCCCGCTACCTCCTTGTCCGCGTCGCAGAGCAGTGGGGCGTCAAGGTCTCCTTCCATCCGAAACCTCTCCAGGGCGACTGGAATGGTGCTGGTTGCCACACCAACTATTCCACCAAACAGATGCGTGAACCTGGCGGCATTCAGGCCATACACGAGGCTATTGAGAAGTTGTCGAAACGCCATGAACAGCATATTGCTGTTTACGGAGAGGATAATGATAAACGGTTAACGGGTCGCCATGAGACGGGTCATATCCACGACTTCAGGTCGGGTGTTGCAGATCGTGGCGCATCAATTCGTGTTCCCAGACATGTTAATGCGAAGGGCTACGGGTACCTGGAGGACCGCCGTCCCGCCTCGAACGCAGGTAAGTTGATTCAGCTCTGATTGGCGGGAGGAATCTAACGTGGTGTGTGTAGATCCCTATAGGGTCACTGATATCGTTGTCGAAACCACTCTCCTTGACAAGTAGATCCTGTGATGTGTTGTTAAAACTGAGTTCGCTAGTAGATGTGAATTATTGGAGCTCGTTCCGCACAGTCACGCGCGACATCAGGCGAGAGTCGGAAGCAACCATGTAAGATCGGGTAGCATTTGGGGTTGTCTCAAAAAAAAGTTGTTCTCATGAGACGGTTACCCCCACTCGCCAAAGAAAAAAGAGCTCGAGCTATTTTCCATCGTCCGCTGACGACCCACGTGACCCACGTGATGTATCACTTTAATGTTATCTTGATCGTTAGCAGTTATGTGATAGACGCGTGATGGACAATATGTACATGCTCCCCCCCATAAAATTATAAAGTTCATGCGCATTGTCATTATGAAAGTAATATTCCGGATCGAATGCTACTGATCCGAATCAGCCCGTACATTGAGTTCGCGCTTGCACCCAAATAAGCGCACATGATCCTCGGGGTTCACGTGAGAGTGAAACACGTGGGCGGTTAACCATGTCTTTGCCATGGGTCTCGCAAAAACCGACTCAAAAGCTCCTTGCGCGGCGACCTCCGTCTCATGCGAATTTATTATTATTAGACTACGTTCCAGAGGAACCCGGTCTCACTCTGTTTTCTTTTTTTTTTTTGGCTGATGTTGATCCACGTGACCGTAAATGTGCGTGTGGCTGCGGAAGCTTGCTGGTCACAGACAGATCTTGATGGCGGACGATCAGAAGCTGTCTCTCCAGGCCTTTCTCCAACTGTTGGCTTCAAAGAATCTCCCAATATCACGCGCCATGACCGTCGCAAGCAAGATGTGCGTATGCTACCCCTCTGAATCTCAGTCCGGAATTTTTTTTATTCAACAATTTTTTTTTCAGTTACAAGGAGTTCAATACTCCGGCTCGTCTCGGCGAGCTCACGGACTCGAAGCTCTTATCCCTCGGCGTATCGGACAAGGAAGATCGCAGACTCGTGCTCTCCGCGCTAAATGCCGCCGGCTATCGTACGCTTGCCGTCACGAATGCAAAGCACCGTGAGGCCAAGAAGCGACGCGTTGCGAATGCGAACAGAACTCCCGGAGCGCAAAAAGATGGCGATGGCGATGACGATGACGATGGAGACGGTGATGGCATATCTCTCTCACCGGGAGGAGATCCTTCCACGGTAATCATCCATCCCCGTTTAGCCGCGGCCCCTGACAAACCTGACTGACGACTGAATATTGAATAACTGAACTGACGGATCATGATTTTCATGATTGCTCAAATTCAAACACTCGGCAGCCACCAAAGACGCAGCAGCAATCACCACTGCCGACGCCGTCGTCGTCATCATCATCGCGAAAAAAGCGCAAGCGTGGCGACGCCACCACGCCATCATCATCGTCGCGGCTCCGGCTCGAGGAGAATGAGTTCCTGCCCAGCCCAGCCACAGACGACGACGGCTCGGCGGCGCTTGGCAGCCTCGATTTTCACGAGCTTTTGGACGAGGACACGCTCAGGCACAAATTTACCGTCGTGAACCGTGCACCTGTCATGATGGCATGGGCCTGCGTCGTCGCCGAGCGCCTGGGCTTTTCGCGCGACGAAGCGCTCAGCATCGGTACGGCATTTTGCCCCTCACCCCCTCCCCAACTTTCTCTCTGCTCTTTCATTTTTATTCTTTCATAACTTTTTTCAATTATCTTTCCACCTGCAGCATCGGTGTATACCGAAATGAACGCAGTCTCCAAGGGCGTCTCGCTCGGCATCTTCGATAAGAAGCGCGAAACTGATCTCAAAGCCGCGCACGCCGGTGTCGCCGAGGCACAACCCTATGTCGACCTCCTCGGTCGTCGCATCCCACTCTTTCGTATCGCCTCCGGATCATGGCGCGCATTCACCACGGAGGACAGCAACGGCAATAACACTCCTGGAGGTGGCGCCGCCGCTCCACGCGCGGCCCACAGCTACATCACACGCGCATTACGGCAAACGGCACCGGCAGTGCTGGGCGCCATGCGCCTTCTTGCAGAAAGCTATGACTACCCGATGGAGTTGAACCGAGTTGGTTTCTCACTTTATGCAGACTTTCGACCCGATGTGAATGGATGGGGTAAACGTGGAGAGCTGAAGTGCGAGACCCTGCTTGCACTGCGGAAGAAGGGACCGACGGGTGAGCCCGGGCAAAGCAGGGAGAACAGCCGGGTGGGGACGACCGGCAATAGTGACCAGGCGGTCGTAAAGCGTGAAGTACCTAATGTGGAACCCGCGCACTCAGAACCAGACGGTGCTCTCCGTGGAGCTCCGACAGGCGATGAGTCCGAAGTGGAGCCGAACACTCTGTTCGATACATCATTCGATGAATTTACTGCCGAGGAACTCAGTGTTCTACCATGACGTCGCTCCGATAGTGGTATGAATGTCTACATTAGTGTATCCCTATGAAGAGAGACGATAGCTCAACAATCCAATCCCGATTTGAAAAACTCGCTCCAACTGTCGCATCGCTGACATATGGTTTATTCAAGGTTTTTGATTACTGCAGCCGTGAATTCAGAGGTAGTTGATGAACCTGTGCGACGAGATAATGGAATAAATGACTCCCCGGAGGAAACCAATGACTTACCACCCATATCAGCAGTCTTGACCGTACCAGCATTGAGAACCTGGAAGGTCGCGGACGCAATCTTATTTGCGATGTGATCAAGGCTGGATATGGGATAGATAAGTATCAGGTCGAGAATGCAATGGAGCACGGACCCGAGATGTCGGAGCATCATAGTCGCGGAGAGAATCATTGCAGCTGGGTTTGCCCGATCTTGACCCATGATGTCTTTTGCAACGTGACGACATCCGGGCTCAAAGAGTGCGTAATCCTTTGGGCGAAGAAAACCTGTGAGTATGAGAGGACGAACATGTTTGACAAACTGCCTACGCGGCCGACGTTGCAGCCTGGGACCACGCCAGGACCACCGACGAGAGCAGCACCGATGTTCGATACAATCGCCCCATACAAATTAGGCATGACCATGACGTCAAATTGTGTAGGCTTCGCAACAAGCTGCATGGAGGTGTTATCCACAATCATGTCGTTATATTCGATGCCGGATGCGCTATAGTCCTCCGCAACACGACGGAACGTATTGAGGAAGAGACCATCACCGAGCTTCATGATGTTTGCCTTGTGCACGCAGGTCACTTTCTGAATGATATGTCAATCGGGAAGTAGATTGCGCCTAGAGGGTTGCCGCGTACCTTACGACCATTCCTAAGAGCGAAATCGAAAGCAAAGCGGGAGATGCGGTCTGCCTTGGCACGTGTGGATACTTTTAAGGATTCGACGACGCCAGGATAACTCTGATGTTCGAGACCGGAGTACTCGCCCTCGGTATTCTCGCGAATTAGGGCAAAGTCGACATCGGAGTGACGGGTAGGGACGCCAGGGAGTGATTTACAAAGGACTACAGAAGCATAAATATCGAGTTGTTGACGCATAGCGACATTCCAGGAGATGTGTCCGGACTTGGAAATCGGAGTAAACAGGATGCCTATGCGACGGTTACGCGATGCAGTGAACGGGAGAATGAGTGACGGACCCTTGAGCCCAACTTTGTTGCGCTTCAAGCTCTCCATAGCCTGCTTGAAGAGAGCCTCACCGGAGGAAGACATGCCAGAGACATCATACTGGTCCCATTCTATTGGTGCATTGACCGACTCGAAAATCTCTTTGACCGATTCTGTGATTTCTTGACCAATGCCATCGCCAGGGATAAGGGTCACCTGAAATTGGGGTTGATATTGACGGATGGATCAGGATAAATGCGCGACTTACAGTGTACACGCCGCCATACTTAGTTGGGAGCTACAAACCGGGCATAAGGGACATCAACTCAAGGCGCTGAGCGATACGTACCCGTTCCGCAACTTTTGGGAAGCCGGCAGTGAGTGTGGATGCTGCGCGCTGAATCAAAGAGTTAATTGATAGATGAATGGGAATAGGATCGACAGGCAAACCAGTGAAGTGAAGGCAGGGCGCGCCAACGTGTTGAGAGAGCTTCGCAGCATTTGGGTTGGGAAGAGGAATGATGGCTGCTTACGTGAGAGAGATAATCCCCTGTTCATTCAAACATTCAAATGTTCAAATACAATCAATGTCTCCGGCCCTCAGCTTCGTTTCCCATCCCTTTCAATGTCTCTACCCATCTCAGAGCATCCCCGCCATTCTCCCACCCGTAGCCTCAGCTTCTACCTAGTCCTCGTCTTCTGCGTCTTGCCAGTATGGTCAATCCCCATATTCTCCTGGTCCTTCGTCCTTTACGAGCTTAGAGGCGGTGGTATTTCGGGCCTTTCATGGCACGGAAGGGCGCTCTTTACTTATGCTCTCGCTGAGGCACGTCGACCAACTACTCAATCCTTACCTTCGTCAGAATCAACCTCCTTGCTCTAGGTCCTGTTCTCAATACACTACTATATTCTGTACAAGTTTGTCGATGGCCCTTGTCCGATTTCCCCAGGAAATACAGAGGAGCTTACCCTAGCCTTCAAACGTATTTCCCAGAGTGGTTTGACTAATTTGCCTGGGGATGCTAAAACCGAAGACATCCTCGATGTATCTTACCCGGAAAGCTCCGCCGAGACCATTGAGAAGCTTAGTCCTACAGACCCTCGTGCCATTGACTTTCAAGATCAATTCAGGAATTGGTGCGTCTCAAACTGCGCAGACGATAGTTGATCCCGTCAACCCTTGACAGGTTTGGAGGCGTTCCGTGGTCCCAAATTCGACGGAAGGAGATGTGTACTTGGCTTTACTGGTGCCTCTACTATGCGCACATGCCTGAATTCGACAAGATCCCACCCACACAACTCAATGTTCTACTAGATTGCCTCGACTTGGTCGAAAAGCGCGCAGGCACAAGGATCCCAGACGGCTCAAATCCCAACGCGCAGCCGAGACTTCTTACTCTTGATCCTGTCAGCATCAGGTGGCGCCCGCTGATTTATTACCTTCTCATCGCTCTCAGCGACTTTATCATGAAGCAGTTGTTCATTCGTGTCTGGGGTATGACGCTCGACAGCCGCCACGGCATCGACTATCTCGTGCGTATCCCGCCAACATGGGACGCATGCAAAGGCCCAACACCTATTGTATTCGTCTATGGCTTGGGTCTTGGTCTGCTTCAGTACAGCACGATCATCTACAGTTTCCTTACTCAGGTCCCCGATCGCCCGCTGTTTGTTCTCCTGCAGCCACACGTCAGCCAACAGATTTTCCATCCTCGTTTCCTCGTCCCCAAGAACCGAAAGGAGACTGTGACCACCGTACGCCAGCTGCTCATAGATCTTGGGTGGGTCCCAAATCCACCAGACGCTCGGAAAGGGGATGCAAAAGGTTCAAGGCCAAGGGGTGTCACCATGACAAGTCATTCCCATGGTTCATTCCTCCACGCTTGGCTCCTTAAGGATGAACCGGCACTTGTTGCGCGATCACTGTTCATCGATCCTGTCGCGTTCTGTAGTTGGGAGGGCGGTATGTTATCATTGTTGTAATATCCTTGTTTCCATGTTCCCTTACGGTCCAACTAAGACCTCTGTCTCAAATTCCTTTACAATCCTGCCACCACCGTGAGCACAGCACACAGCACCACCTATGACTTGTGGCTCTAGTTGCCTTACTTACACCTTGTTTCTTTATAGGGTCTACAGCTCTTTATGAATTATTTCGCCAGCACTGAAATTGGCATTGCCAATTTGCTTCAAAGACAGTTTGATTGGGCGGCGAACACGTTGTTCTTTGAAGAGATACCACACGCGCTTGACCCTTCGCGGAACAAGTTCATTGTAGCAAACGACGATGTGGTACTTTCTGCACCGGTTAGCCCGCCCCAGACCTCACGAATTAGACGAAGGCTGACGACGGCATGTCCCCACAGCGCATTAAAAAGTATTTGATGTCCCACGGAGTTCGTAGTGGACTTTATTTCAATTCCCAGGGCCAGCATGGACTGGCTCTTATTCCAGGGACTGAAGGATTTAATGAATTGATGACATGGTTGAAAGAACCAGAACATTACTAGTGACCTCGGTAGATATTTGTGTAGAATGATTGTACAGTCATTCATGCGTCAATGGACCATCGGGCTCAATGGACCAAACAGCTCCGCTGACCGTAATATTGAGCAGAATCTCTCAAATTTTTTGTGGTATCCTTATATAGTCTACATGTACATATGTTAAAAATTTTACAGTAGGACAATGGGTAGATATTACAGGAGAGTACATTTTAGGTGGTTCGGAGCAAAACCTGAAATTTGAGGAACAAAATAACAACGAGAAAAACATCATTTGGGAAAAATAAAGTCAGCCATATTCACACTATGCCTTGTGCCACAAGCCCCAGATTGTAATTTCTGAGATATTTGAATTGTGTCGCAAGGAATCCACAAAAAGGCTCTGAACAGGTGAAAATGAGAAACGGGACAAGTCACATCACGGCATGATCACGCTTTCGGGTTTCCCAATTTGGAACTCAGGGGCGTATGATGTGACCTTTTCCATCCCAATTTGGGAGTCATGTCACTGATGTGACTCTGGTCCATTGAACCGAATTTAGCCGATAGCGACAAATTTCACTGATTCCCCCCATCGCCCCCTTCAACACATGCCGATAGCAGTTCTTAAGCTTCTGGAAGATGGTTTATAAATATAATGAGAAAATTGTCGATTCAAAATGCCCCTTTATTGTGTGTAACAATTTCCCGAGGGCCATGAAGATTTGGCTGGTCCAAGGACGCATGAATGACTGTAGTGTCGGTGCTTCCCGCATCCTGTTTTACCAGCATGACTTTGTAGGCATATTCAAATGACATGGCATAGAAGAATATCCCAATGGTGGATCTTAATTCTGCTCAAGAGGTACTAAAGCGCGTGCACATCGTTACGTTCGCCTAGTTTACGATCTGTTCGGAACCGACTGACTACCAAACACCCTAATGCCACAAGACTTGAAAAGTGCTAAAACATTTTTACGGCGTACGTTCTCTAACTGCGACGCATTATTTTGATATACTTTCCCGAGATGGCTGTCGAACCAGCGGATGGTGTCCAGTGAAACCGCTACGACATTTGTCAGCCAATCAAGCCACGGGGTCGGTCGGTGTTGCAGATCATTTTTGCTCACCGGGAAAGTCGCTTCCCCAAAGGACACGGTCCTCTCCAACGCCCCACGCCTCTGCGCCGCATGCTGCGAGGGAACCGCCGCCGCTCAGCGCAGTGTCCCACCAGAATCTCCGAAACTCGATCAGGATCTCGTCCTCCGAGAGCGGCGCGCCCATGTACCGTGCGAGCCCGGCGACCCGCGGCGCGAGCGCGAGCGTGCTCCCACCCATGTGGGCAAGTACGATTTTGAGGCGCGAGAAGCGGCACGTTTTTCCGCTTACGACGAGCTGGGCCGCGGCTTTGAACGTCTCGTGGGGTACCTGTGCGTGTGGGGTGTCAGCTACTCGGAATCTGAAGGGGGCCGGCACGGCACGGGTGTACGGCGGGGTTACCTCGGTGATGGGAAGCCCGAGCGTCGGATGTGGGATTGGTGTTGAAGATGGCGTTTGCGTGCCGTGGATAAAGATGATTGCGCCTCGAGCATCGAGCGCGGACCATATGGGGTCATATATGTCATCGCCTATGTACCCTGGCTGCCAGTGAGCATGTGTCCATGTTCGGGGGAAACAGTGAATGTGGACTCACTGGCTTCGTCCCCGGAGCCGTAAGATGAAGAGACAGCAATGCCCACCGCGCCGAGCTCGTCGAATACATATGGGATAAGCTGGAGCGCACCTACAAAACAACAACGTTGGAAAAAGTGGTCGGTCAGTTTCAATGCTGATTACCTTCAACATCGCGCCAGTCACCCAAGCAGCCCCAAAACGCGAACCTGTCCTCGTGCTGTAGTACGATTTGGTGCATCAGCGCATTGACCCTCTTAGCTTCGTCAAAGGACTCCGCAAGGCCCGTAGGTAGTGATAAAATGGCAAGCTGAATGCCCAGCGAGTCCATGGCACGTAAGCTCAAATCCGCATTCCATGGCAAGTTCTCTGGAGGAGTGCGGAAGCCGACTGCTTGGGATTGTGCTGCTTTGACGCGCGACAGAGAGGGTGGAAAGAAGTGGTGGTGAACGTCGATACGGTCCGAGTGAGTGTCCATCACGAACGCCATCAGAAGGGGAACGAGTCTTTCAGGTTAAATCCCTTTGCACTCTTTCTGCTTGTACGGATTTAGTCATTGAACTTCGTACTTAGAACAACGTATGTTGTACTATCATGGTCAAGCTGGCCGCCTGAACTCGTAGCATCTCGGGTCATCCCAGCTGACAAACTCGCCTGAGAGAGACTCGGGCCCGTTGACTGCAAGGCCAGCTATCACATGTCCTGGGTCCTCAGGCTTCAAAAGTAAGCCATTATTCTTCTCCCGTACGAAGCTGTCGTGATCACCAGGTGCCATGTGGATGCCGCCAAACTCACGGATTTCGCGTTGCATCTACGCTCCGGTAAGCAGCGAGGTGCAAAACACAAAAAGAAACCGAACATCGGTGTCCACTTTACCGGGGCGTACCGCGATGGATATGATCTTTCCTTTCTCCTCGGTGGCTAATGTGCTGATCACAGAAGTGAGTGCAGCGAAAGACCAAATTGGAATCCGGGCGTAATCCTACCGATTCAAGGAATTCATGGCGGCCTTGCTCGCGTTGTAGGGACCCCAACCCGCGACACCACCGACCGCAGCACCCGAACTAACAAAGATGACTTTACCCCCGTTGGGGCTTTCACGGAGTGACGGAGCAGCGGCCTTCAGTGCAGTGACAAGAGAGTACACATTGACCTCAAAGTGCGTCCTCCATGCATCCAGGGGCGTGTCGCTTGAGGCGATTCGCATCATGGGATCCAGAGTGCCAGCGTTGAGCACCAAAGCATCTAGGCGACCATATTTGGCTGGTACGGATTGAATGGCCCGGGTAAATGCGAGTTCATCGGTTCTGTGCAAACCATCAGGGAGAGGGCTCGGAAGCGAGGGCCCGAATGAAACTGACATGTTGCATTGGACAATTTGCAAGGCCTCGGGATGTGCGGTAGCTAGAGCATCCAACTCGGATGAACGAGTGCGGGAGATGGCGATAACGGTTGCCTTGAATGTTTCGAGTAGAAATGACGTGGCTGCAAGGCCGATTCCCCTGTGCAGACCAAAAATTAACCACTTTGTGTAGTCTCGGGCTTTCGGGAGAACCTCGAGGCGCCTGTAATAACCACAACGGACATCACGGAGAACAGTCGGAGAACCGACAGAGATCGGAGGTCGCTGAGGGGCTGTTGATGCCTATTTGTAAGCTCTGGCCAAAAATGGGGAAATCGCATTCCTTTGCTCTCAGTCCCATTCAAACCATCCTCATCTTCCTTTCCCTCTTTTCCACCTCCCGTTAAAAAGGCCATGGCCGCAAGGATCTCCAGACTCGCACCTGCCTTGGCGAACTTGCGCGCTAGCACATCCCTTGCTCGACATGGCACCGCGTTCCGTTCATTTGCTACCGAAGCGGGAAACAACTCCGTCCGTGTCTCATCACACGTACTTTCGATGACCCATGCCGAATATACATATTTTTTCTAGATGACGGTTCGTGAGGCACTCAACACGGCTATGGAGGAAGAAATGCTCCGCGACGAAACGGTCTTCGTTATGGGTGAGGAAGTCGCCCGCTACAACGGTGCTTACAAGGTCAGTTCGGAATAAGGTCACGCGTATAATCGTTTGCAATCAATACTATCCTCATAGGTAACGAAAGGCTTGTTGGACAAGTTTGGCGAGAAACGCGTCGTCGACACTCCCATCACGGAAATGGGCTTTGCTGGTCTTGCCGTTGGTGCCGCTCTCGCTGGCTTGCGTCCGATGTATGATCCCCTTCATTTTCAAACCAATCGCATTGATTGACGTATCCGAGATGCGAATTCATGACCTTCAACTTCGCCATGCAAGCTATCGACCAAATCGTCAACTCTGCTGGGAAGACCTACTACATGTCTGGTGGAAATGTCCCATGTCCCGTTGTTTTCCGCGGTCCTAACGGCGCTGCTTCCGGCGTTGCCGCGCAACACTCGCAAGATTATGCGTCATGGTACGGTCAGATTCCCGGATTAAAAGTGGTTAGCCCGTGGAGTGCGGAGGATTGCAAAGGCCTACTCAAGGTTAATAATTTGGACCCAAATCTACGGGCGCCAAACTAACTTGACATTCCAGGCTGCTATCCGTGACCCTAACCCTGTAGTTTTCCTTGAGAACGAGATGCTTTACGGTGTCTCATTCCCCATGTCCAAGGAGGCCATGTCAGATAACTTCCTCCTCCCCATCGGAAAGGCCAAGGTTGAGCGTGTCGGGAGCGACGTTACCATTGTTGCACATAGCAAGATGGTAACTCACAGTCTTGAAGCGGCAGATATTCTAGCCAAAGAGGGCATCAAGGCCGAAGTTATCAACCTCCGTTCCATTCGCCCACTAGATATCGATACAATCAAAGAATCAGTGAAGAAAACCAACCGGTGAGTGCCGGTGGCTGCCATCACATATGTGCAAATACTCACCGACCGAAGACTGGTCACTGTCGAGGGTGGTTTCCCTGCGTTTAGCGTAGGCTCTGAGATCTGTGCCCAAATTGTCGAAAGTGAAGCCTTTGACTACCTCGATGCGCCAGTGGAGCGCGTCACTGGTGCCGATGTTCCCACTCCCGTGCGTCCCAATTACGATGGCATTCTCACCGCCCAGTCTGACGTCTGTTTCTGTTAGTATGCTGCAAATCTCGAGGTTTTAGCCTTCCCCGACACTCCACTCATCGTCAAGGTTGCCAAGCGTGCTCTCTACCGAACAAACTGAGCTCAATCGTCCTACATTACGTTCAAGCATACATCATGTTATTCGTAGTGCTATAGATCCTCTTTTTACCCGGAATTCATAGGATGCTGCGGTTTATGCCCCATGCCGGGAGTGTGCTACAGCGAGGTATTCTTTTTTTTTTCATTTCCTTCCGCAAGCCAAGTGCCTTCATATCGATGCGAGTCGGATCCGAACTGCGTTTGCATGCGCCTGTAACCCTTCACAATCCGCAAGCGTAGCTACCACAGGTCCGAGTGCCTTGAGGCCATCCGCAGTGAGCTCCTGTGAAGTAATGTGCTTTTGGAAGGAGAGCGTGTTCACGCCGCTATATTGGCGTGCATATCCATTCGTTGGCAACGTGTGATTCGTTCCCGATGCGTAGTCTCCGCAGCTATAAAGGAGTGCACAGCAGGGCAGAGCGTCAAGAACCATCAGTGTTACGGCAGGGGGGCAGAAAGCGGACGACGACTTGCCTCTCAGGGGAGAACGGCCCTACGAAGACGCTTCCCGCATTCTGGACGCATGACAGCGCATCCGCAGCATCTTTGATGTGCAGGATAAGATGCTCCGGTGCGTAGTCGTTCGAGAATTCCAGCGCGGCGTCTATGTCAGCCACATGCACGATGATGCTCTTGGAGACAGATTCCCGGACGATGTCCACACGCTCTAATGCATGTGCTTGGGCATCCACCTGCGACTCTACTGTGGAAAGGATCGATTCTGGAAGATCTACGGCAACGAGCACCACCTGCGAATCGATGCCGTGCTCGGCCTGAGAAAGCAGGTCTGCTGCTACGTGAGCGGGATTGGAAGTTTGGTCTGCGATGACCTGACATCCACAATATTAGTTTTCGCCCGTCAAAAAGAGGGGTTATCACGGTTTTTAAAAAAAAGGAGGGGGGGGGATTGCTGAGACTCACAAGAACCTCGGATGGTCCAGCGGGCATGTCAATCGCCACCAGGGCATCGGTGTCGTTTTGCACGAGCATTTTGGCCGCCGTCACCCACTGGTTACCTGGACCAAATATCTTGTCCACCTTGGGCACGGTCTGTGTGCCATACGCGAGCGCTGCAATCGCCTGAGCCCCTCCCGCTTTGAGGACCGCAGATGCGCCGACAAGATGCGCGACGTACATCACTTCGGGAGAGATGCTACCGTCTGGGCGGGGCGGGGTGGCGAGAACGATCTCATGGCAGCCAGCAACCTGTGCTGGGATGCCAAGCATGAGCGCCGTGGAGGGTAGTACTGCCGTTCCGCCGGGGACGTAGAGCCCGACCCGCGCAATGGGACGTGCGAAGCGCGAGCAGACGACACCGGGCATCGTCTCAACCACGAGCGTGTCTGCGCTTGCCTGGGCTTCGTGGAACTTGCGGATGTTGGCGTAGGCAGCATCGATCGCATCGCGGACCGCGTCATTGAGCTGCAGCGTTTCTGGCGCAAAAGGCGGGAAGATGACCGTGCTGTCGAGGTGAGCCTTGTCGTATTTGGCTGTTAGGTCGAGGAGCGCAGCATCGCCCTGGGCGCGCACGTAGTCCACTATGGGCTTGACCTTGGGAATCATGGCATCGAACTTGAGCACTGGGCGACGAAGGAGCTGGGCACGTTCAGACGGGGAAAGGGATGACGCTGTGTACTTGCGCATGCGAATAGCGGTGCTCGTGTCGGGTGGGGCAACCCCTGCGGGGACAGCAGGGGGAGGCTCAGCAGAAGCCGTAGGGTTCGAGGTCCACCGCGCCTTAGCATTTCCCGGTCTTCTAGAGACCTTGCGTGCTTTGGCGTCAAGGTTGCGCTCGATGTCGACGAGACTCACACCTGCGGCTATGCACCGAGTCAGAGTAAAGTAGAGCAAGTCGGCGGCCTCGAATGCAACTTGCTCTCTTGTCTCCGCGTTGCAAAGTTCGTCCGCCTCTTCCATGATCTTCGATCGAAGAAGGTCAGGATCGTTGAAAAGTCTGCTCGTATAGGAACCCTCGGGGGCAGAGTCCAAACGTGATTTCAGGGTGCTCTCCAGCGCTGCCAGTCCGTTCAATTCACCGAAACATGAGGGGCGGTTCAAATGGCAGAAACCGGCTCCGTTCTGGATGACGCTGAACTCGAGGGAATCCGTGTCGCAGTCGAGATTGATGCGGATGACGTCCTGCGTCGCACCAGAGGTCTCACCCTTCCTCCAGAGACCATGTCTCCGAGAGTGATATACTCCTTTTCCTGATAAGATGGATTCGACAATGGATTGACGAGAGGAATAAACCAATCCGAGAGTGCGACCACCTTGGGCGTAAGAGGAAACCACAGTGGGAAAAAGACCATCAGGGCGATCGGAACGGAGAGGCGCGAGGAATGCATCAGCAATATTTAGCTGGGAGGAGCTGGATTGTCCTAGTGTTAACTGTGACGTCGGGAGGACTGGAACAGCCCCGACTGAGCGTAGTTCTTGGATCGCGAGTGAAGTAGGTGGAGTGGGCGAGGTGGATAAAACGAAAATGGATGAGCCGGAAAAGAAACGGGAGATGGAAGAGATAAGGTCTAGTTCAAGGGAAGGCGACTTGAGAAGGACGCCCGACACTCCAGAACGGGTCTTGTCTGAGACGGCACTTGCACTGGCCACGTCTAAAAGGAGGAGAATTCGATCCGGAGGCACAACCCCAATAACTTCGGACGCGTGAGCGGGGGATACAATGACCTTCTCAGCACCGCGATCTAGGCAGGATATAAGGATATCATGGTTGGGTGAAGCGCTGCTGTCAACAAGGATGTAGGAATTGTGCAATTCAGCTTGGGCATCTAGGGTGCTCGGAACAGGCTTTATCACAGGACCGATGCGAGAGAGGACTGTGAGAATGGCATTATCGTGCGCATCTAGCAAAGGGAGGAAGGAGGCCATGGGGAGTACGTGTGAAAATCTAATCTCGGTACTGAAAGGGGCACACGTGAATCGACATGTGCCTCGTTCGGACGTAATGACATTCCCAGCAACTGGCCACACTGCGCAACGGATCCGCAGCATCAAAATACAAAATCAAAGACACGGACAAGAGTGCGCCAATCGGTGAAAGGCGCAAAAAGAACAACGAGCGGCCCGCTGATTCCCGCGCATCCATCCATACAAAAGTCGACGTCTTCGCTTCGATTCGCATATTGCCCTCTCCTTCTCTTCTTCCCCCCCCTCTTTCTGACTTTTTTCATCGATATACAATATGCCCCCAAGAGCTGCTCCTGGTGGTCCCGACCGTGGTCGCGGTCGTGGTCGCGGTGGCAGCGGTGATCGTGGTGGACGCGGCGGCAGCGGTGATCGTGGTGGACGCGGTGGCAGCGGTGACCGTGGTGGACGTGGTGGCAGCGGTGACCGTGGACGCGGTGGTGGCGGTGACCGTGGTGGACGTGGTGGCGGCGGTGACCGTGGTGGACGCGGTGGCTTTGACCGAGGTGGCGGTCGTGGTGGCTTTGATCGCGGCGGTGACCGTGGCGGGCGCGGCGGACGTGGTGGTGGTGGTCCAGGCCGCGGGGGCCCTCCCCCTGGCGGAGGTACCCCCTTCCGTGGCGGAGGTCCCCCTGCTGTCCCTCGTACCCTCATTCCAGCTGCGCATGTCAAACCCATCACCGTCAAACGTCCAGGACATGGGACCGCCGGCAGGGTGGTCGAGATCTACACCAACCATTTCGCGGCCCAGCTCGAGCAGGGCACTATCTACCATTACGACGGTATGCATCACTCTTCCTACCCGGAAAATTTGCACTGAATAATCCTCCACTTGTTCTGCCATCTGTAGTGGGTAAGGATCACTCACTCTTCCTGCACCTGTACACCGCTGATCACCGTCGATCATAGTCATTCTACCTGACAAGCCACTTCCAGCGAAACGCAATTTTGAGATCATCGACAGGCTACAAACTCAGGTGGAACCTGAGCTTTTCGCGAGACCCGGAGCGTATGATGGACGCAAGAATTTATTCATGGCGGATGAACTTGACTTCGATTCGGGGACTCGCGAGGTCAGGTCTTCTAAGTTTCTGCTCACCATCCAGCTCATTTTCCCCTCCTCTTTCTAGTTCGTGGTCCCTATGGGTCCCCCGCCATCACCGGGTGAAGTTGCGCGAGGCGGTCGCGGCCCTATAGAATACAGAGTTCGCTTGACCCACGTCGCCTCGATAAATCCCGAGTATGACACATATTTACCCTTCCCGGATCGATCAGTTGATTTCTATTTCTAGAGTCCTTCAGGAGTTTTTGCGAGGTCGCCAGAGTAATGACAATACCGTTTTAACGGCGATCACAGTACGCACAGTTTATTTTTCCGTCACAGTTATTCACGGGCCCTGGATAGGCACTCAACGTAGTGGTTCGCATGGGACCGAACCTGAAATATCCGTTCAATGTGAGATCCTTCTTCCCAAACAATGAGACGAGGGATATTGGTGGCGGGATCCATTTATGGCGTGGATACTTCCAATCCGTACGACCTGCCATCGGCCGCATACTTATAAACGTCGACATATCAACGGGCGCCATGTACATGCCAGGACCACTCATCGGACTCGCTCTCGCCGTCCTTGGAAAAGCCGGAAATGCGAATGCCCTTGCACCACGCCAAGGGCTTCCAGACAGGGAACGCGTTCGATTGCAGCGCTTTATCTCGGGCATAAGGATCACCACGTCACATGGACAGCAGAGGCCAAGACCTCGTGTCGTCAGAAGGCTGAGTAAAGACGGTGCCAGGGATCTGACTTTTGACCTCAATGGCCAACAGACGACGGTTGCAGAATACTTCCGAACGATCTTGAATGGGCCACTGCGATTCCCTGATGTTATATGCGTTGAGGTTTGTGCATCTCTGCCCCCCTCCTCTTTTTCTGATCTAGTATCTTGCAGCTTTCTACTGGTGCCCTGATCCCACTGGAGCTTTGCCAGGTTCCAGAAGGTCAGATAATGCGAAAACAAGTACCCCCTGACAAGACGAATTCGGTCCTTGAATTCGCGACAAAGCGTCCGAACCAGCGTCTAGGCAGCATCTGCGATGGTCTAAGAGTATGTCCTGAGTGTGCATCTTCGGCCGCTCGCTTACCATCCATTCAAAGGTCCTGGATTATGGAGATTCCGAATATATTCACCACTTTGGCATGACGGTCGAAGACCAGCCGCTGAAGACACAGGCTCGGGTTATCAACCCGCCAACTCTCAGGTACCACCAGTCGTCTAAACAACCCAGCGCTGTATGCGTTCCCTTCCTTTCTCCAGAGATAAGATAATTCTAAGATTTTGTGCTAGAAACCGCGTGATGGTGCATGGAATCTGTAGGCCTCTTTGCCGTGGTTTGCGTTTGAACTGACAACGCCCTATTGAAGGATCGACAAGCGGATGTTCACCCCATCCCAAGTCCCCAACTGGATGTTGATCATTTACGAGCGACAACAACGGTTTAATGAGCAGGCTGCAAATCAATTGGCTACTGATTTAGTCATTGGGTGTGAAGCTGTTGGTGCGGCCACTCAGATCGGGCGTCGTGATTATCATTCAACGCAAGTTTTATAGGTATAACCATCAACGCTCGACCTGGCCTTATAAAATGGGAATCGGGACAAGGCATTATCGGTCAAGTTTGTCATCTCGTTGCAGGCTTCTTTGAAGATGTCTAACAGACCCCGCAGCAACTTCTTGCTGCTGGTTCGGAATGTCAACGACGTTCCGGCAGTGTTCCAACACTTATTGTCGTCGTCCTTCCTGAGGGCGGCAACGATATCTATTCGGCTGTCAAACAGTAAATGCATACCATTCATTTTTCTGTGACCGGAATTTGACGTGCATGTTCCGCGTACTAGTTTTGGTGACGTCAGGGTAATTGTTGGTGTGTCATGGCGTATTCAGCCTACTGATTTTGTCCATAGACAGGTGTGGTCACGCAATGCATGAAGTCATCGAAGTGCTTCCGTGCACGACCCCAGTACTTCGCCAACATTACACTCAAGTGGGTACATTGCCACGGTCCTTAACTTTTTTGATCTATCTTCTACACAGGTTGAATGTTAAACTCGGCGGTGTCAATGCTGTACCGGAACCGCGTGATGTTTCTTTTCTCACGGATTCCGCAAATCCGACCATCGTCATGGGTAGGCATTACCTTGCAGCGTGATACAAGACATCAAGTGCATTTACCCCGTTTTGTTCAGGTGCCGATGCCATGCACCCTGCCCCTGGTTCGACGGACCGCCCGTCGTTCACTGCGCTTGTGGGAAGTATCGACAACAGCGCTGTCCGATATGTTTCCACAATGGGTGTGCAAACAACACGAAAAGAAATCATAGAAGCAATGGAGTCTATGTGCATTGTGCGTCTCAAGGCGTTCCTGGGCGACCACGGTGACTGATTGAATGATAGTACGTGCTGAAGCAATTCAAAGACGCAACGGGAAAGTATCCCAAGCGAATTTTGTTCTTTCGCGGTTAGTGTTTCAATTCCACTACTGTGGGAATAAACAAACAGGCCTCTTCAGATGGCGTCTCAGAAGGCCAATTTACTACTGTTTTGGAGGAAGAGCTTCCTCTTATTCGGAGTATGTTTCTCCGCCCATACGTCTCGTCCGTCTCCTAATATCCACATAGAAGCGTGTGAAAAATTGAAGATAAAACCGACAATCACGCTTGTTGTCGTTGGCAAGCGACACCATGTTCGCCTCTTCCCGTGCAGAGATAATGAGGGTGACCGAAGTGGTAATTGCGTCGCCGGCACGGTTGTCGACAGCGACGTGGTTAACCCAGTGGAATTCGACTACTACCTGTTAAGTCACGGCGGAATCCTTGGTACAAGTCGTCCGGCCCATTACAACGTTCTCCTTGATGAGAACAAATTCACGTACGTCTTCCTGAATGGTGTCTCGGCGAGTTTTTCTCTAACGCTGACGTTTTGACTAGGGCTGATGGTCTGCAATCCCTCTCGTATGCCCTTTGTCACGTTTACGCACGTGCTACTCGTTCGGTCTCCATACCCGCACCAGTTTATTGTAATGCCCTTTCAATATCTTCATATAATACGACTGACTGGCTTTATCCTAGATGCCGATATCGTGTGCTCTCGTGCAAAACATCATTACGACCCGCAACAAGGCCTGGATCTGTCCATGTCCGAAACCTTGACCAACACGACGGAAGCAGTAACCACTCTAGAGAGGTTCCGCCAGGGCTTTAGGCCGGCGCACGAACGCATGAGAAGGCTCATGTACTTCTGCTGAGTGGCACCCTGGGGTATTAGGAATGTGTTGAATGACTTGCTGAAGACGTTGGACGAAACATATGGCCCCTTATGCCGCAAAACCTCTGAAATCAGCACCTCTTGTCGTTGTAGTGTACAATAGTGATTACCAATTGTTATCAAATCAGTAGTAGGAACGCCCAAAGACCCCGAAAGTATATCATTGCCATATCGCGTATTCCGGTCTAGGGATGCATAGTACTATCCGTTTGCTTGGCTACGGTTGGACTTTCACTCAGATTGGGGGAGGTCAGGGGACAGAAGATGGCGAGTGGTTGGAGGCATCTGCTTTCCCTACCTCAGTGCATGTCGAGCTCCTCCATTTGAGGAGAATCCCAGATCCCGTAAGTACAGCTAGTTGTGTAAGAGAACGTGCTCATTTATAACAGTTAGTTGGGCTTCACGAGTGGGATGTGCAGTGTACGCGCCACTTGACGTTAGAACTCCGGGTCTGACTGTCCGAGTCTTCAGGGATTGGGGAAGCGGACTGGGCATTCAAGACCTCCTTCGAGGTTAGTGACCAAGAACAATCTGCGCCGAACGTCGACCTAGTATTCGAGGGCTTGGACACCTTTAGCGTTGTATCTCTGGTGAGTAGACCCGTCACTGCCATGGCAACTGCGACGCACGATACTTACCAAAGAGAACCGAACTTTCCCTCCCCAGAACGGTCATAACATTATCGAGTAGGGGGCTGTTCGCTCTGTATCTCATCCGTCTGACCGATAAGCCATCAGAACCGAAAATCAGTTCGTAACATACAGGGTGAATGTTAAGAATCGCCTCGTCAAGGGACCTAACGAAGTTGTCATCACATTTCTGAGTACTTTCTTGAAGGTAGCACCTCCGCCGAGCTTTGTAAGACATTTCAGGTGCTGAATTCGGTCACAGGGGAAGGATCTCGAGAAGAAACACTCTCGATACGAGTGCTGGAACGGGGATCCCAGTCGTCTGCACGTTCGCAAGGCCCAATACAAGTAAGAATCTGATCATTTGTCGCATTTGTCGCGCAAAATACTGAACAGATCGTAAAGCTATGGCTGGGACTGGGGTTTGCGCTCGCTTCTGTCCCTCCCGGAATGTACGGTCTGACTGTTAGCAAACAGGCCCTACGTTATTAACCGTCGGACCTTGGCGTCCTATCTCCCTCCACACGTACCACACGCGCATATCTGACCTCCATATTTCCGCCCTGGTAGACGAAAGTCTCGATGCAGACCTGATTGTGCGCATTGCGCTTTCCCCTCCAGAGACATCGGGTACCGTAGAAGTTTCGCTGAAGGATTCTGCCGGCTCTATCGTGACTGGTCAGAGCAACATAACAATCGACAATGATGCCGCGCGGGCTGTGTTCCATTTCAAGAAGGGAGAAGTCAAGTTATGGTATCCTGTTGGGTATGGTGAACAGCCTTTGTATGATGTCCAGGTCAAGGTTCTTGATGATGTTTGTTCTTTGTTTCATATGGAAGAATCTGCCCACTGAGGTCATTGGCGTAGCAAAGCCAATTACTGGATACCGAAACTCAAAAGGTTGGGTTTCGTCGCGTGCGCGTGGTGGAGGATAAACTAGTCGACCAACCCGGACTCACTTGGCTCTTCGAAATAAATAACATTCGTATCTTCTGCGGGGGCTCGAATTGGATCCCTGCAGACTCGTTCTTGACGACGTAAGTGCCTGCAGAACGGGTTTTCACATGTGTTCATAAACCGGTGTGTTTTAGCGTTACACCTGAGCGATATCGTGCGTGGTTGCAGTTGGTCAAGGACGGAAACCAGAACATGGTAAGGGTATGGGGTGGTGGCATCTACGAGGATGATGTGTTCTACGACATCTGTGATGGTTCGTTCCTCTTACCAAACGTCTTCTCCCATTTGATGTCCTTTAGAGTTGGGAATTCTCGTTTGGCAAGACTTTATGTTCGGCTGCGGTCAGGTCAGTTTTTCGTTTTCTACGCGACCGGCGGCCGATACTCAGAAGGCCAAAGTATCCCGCACATGATGCGTTCCTTGCGAACGTGAAGTTAGAAGCAGAGCAAAATGTCCAGAGGCTACGGCACCATCCTTCAATTGTGATTCTCGCTGGAAACAACGAAGGTCAGGCGCGTCTTACTGTAAGATCAATCAGCGGCACCTGATCTAAGCATGAGATGCAGACTACCAGTTAGCGGAGTCGTCAAAGCTGGATCTCGACTACGAAGACGAAAAGTCCGACTTTCGAAAGACCAATTTTCCCGCACGCCACATCTATGAACGTGTTTTGCCCGCAGTCGTAAAAGAACATTCGGATCTTCATTACCACCGAGGTTCTCCTTACAGCGGACACGGAAAGGTGACCACAGACCAGACGTATGGCGACCTGCACCAGTGGAACGTGTGGCATGGTTCTCAGGAACCATGGCACAACTGGGACGTCCTTTCCGGACGGTTTGTTTCAGAGTTTGGAATGTGGGTTGCGCAAGGCTTTCGGTGATCTTGCACCAATTAATTAGCTTACTCGCTATGTAGGGAGGCCTATCCCAATATCCGCACAGTCGACTACTGGACGGGCGGTGATATTTCCGAGCGTTATCCACAATCTCGGTACGTATACGTATCGTTTAACGACACAAGTTTGAAATAATGACCCGCTCAGGACGGCCGTAAATCACAACAAAGCCGCTGGCTTCGAGCGCCGCCTCGAGCTGTACCTCATGGAAAACTTCAGGCATGCATTTGACATGGAGAGGTCCGGTATTCAATTCCAGTCGACAAAGCGAATTCTCAAGTACATAATAGCTATGTATATTACACCCAAATCATGCAGGCAGAGACCCTGGCAGCTGCATTTCGCGCGTGGCGAAGGAAATGGGCGGGCCCTGGCAGGGAATATACGGCTGGTGCGCTTGTGTGGCAGGTGGGGAACACTTTGGCGCCCTGTTGTCCCATGACTTCATCATTGACTTTTCCATAGATTAACGATTGCTGGCCCGTGACCTCTTGGTCAATAATTGACTATTTCCTCCGGCCGAAGCCCGCATACTTCGCGATCGCGCGCGAGCTCCGCCCGTACACAGTGGGAATAACGCGCAAGGAATACAAAGAGTACGCGAACGAACGTACACTGGCACACTTCACGATTACGTCGCAGTTGGAAATATGGGGCACCAACAGCGCGCTTGAGCCGAAGCGTGCCACACTGCAGGTCACGTCTTTCGATCTGGACCGAGCCGATTGGAGCGATCAATGGGAAATAAATGTCATTCTGGCGCCCAATGCCAGCACCGAGCTCTGGAGAGGGAAGGTGCCTGGTCAGCCGGTGCGCAGCCGGGAAAGTCAAGCACCGAAAGCGATTGTCGTTAGCGCGCGTTTACTCGATAAGAACGGCGCCATCTTGGCACGGTATTCCAATTGGTGGGTGTCGATATGAGCACGGGACCATCGCATGGCAGTATTGACGTGCAGGACCTGATCAGGCCGGAGCCATTCAAGTATTTACACTTCCCTGACGTCAAGGACCTAGGGCTGGAAATTACGCCAGTCGAGGATGGCGAATCTGTCGCACTGAACACTCGGCGTCCCATCAAGGGCATCGTGCTAGAGGTCGAGGGTGAGGAGGTCAGATGGAGCGATCAAGCTATCGACCTAGTACCAGGAGACCCACAGATTGTCAAAGCCATCGGATTGAGGGGCAGGGTGGTGAAGGCTAGGTTTCTTGGTGATGGAACCGCTTGAGGTATCAAGTGGGCAGCAAGTTGCAGGATAGGCAGGATCGGAAACTGTATTCGTCTTGCTAGTGCTGCGGTCGGAATGAAGTCGGCCCATTGGCCGGAAATGAAGATCGATGTCGTTTCCTGAGTACTTGTGCCGGTTAGGTCATGATGTTTTCCAATGCGGCGCGATTGAGAGAAGGAGAAGTGATGGAAATTCACAGGTGACGTCAACAGCCGGAACAAACATGATAATGATATTAGAAACCACCAGTGGAGGGCGTAGTACGGGAACAGACCCGCTGCCTTGGGATGGAATGATGCGCTATAAGTACATACAAGGTCAAAGCATGGGAACACCACGGGCTTCTAAGGAGCTGATGTCCCCTCTAGTCCGATAGAAGATGATTAAACTGGAAACACAGAGAACCTCACACGGTGTAGACTGTGGCAAGTAATGGTGAGAATAAGGGAAGGTAGGCCCTCTGCGAAGACCAGATCGATGGAAACGCAATTCACAGTCCACGAACGATTAGAATCTAGCCAGTTCCAGAGAAAAAAAAAGGGGGTGGGAGGGGGGTTCTTCACATAACTAGGCAACGGCTGGCCTGTGGTTCGGCCTTCGTAGGAGTTTTTCGCTCGATCTCGGCGAGGCACAACTCAAAGACTTTGGCTGCCATGTATGTCAATTGACGCCAGGTAACGTTTGTGGTACGGATAGAAAGGAAACTCACCGACATTGACGTTATTCTTCGCGCTGGTCTCAATCCAGGCTGCACGATTTGCCTTGGCAAGGTCCTCAACTTCTGTGGCTTGCACCTGTCTGCTACTCCTTGTGAGATCGAGACGTGGAGGAGTGGATAACCCCACCTTTGTGAAAGGTCTATCTTGGAGCCGACTATGACACAAGGGATCTCTTTCATTCCACAGAAATTGATAATCTTGTCATATATGATCTGGATCATGTCAAAGGAATTTCTCGAAGTGACCGAGTAGACGAGAACAAAGCCGTGGATGCCAATAGCGTGCTTTGAATTTAGGATAGAATACTCGTCCTTTCCAATGAGGTGTGGTCAGTGTGAAAGTGTAACGTGTAAAACACGAATACACACCTGGCCAGCGGTATCCATGATTTCACAGTCATAGTCAACGCCCTTGTAACTGATACTCTTGGTGAAGGAGTTTTCAATCGTAGGGTAGTAGGACTCGATGAACTGGTTCTCTGTAAACTGTATCACGAGGGACGACTTTCCTGATGTAGTAGACCGAGAGATGAGCATGAAATCGCACATAATAACTACTTGACAGGTTCACCAACTGAGCGGGAGCCAAGGACAGCAATCTTTCTTTTCTTGAGAATGTCGCCTGGCATGTCGGGGGATCAAGATGGTGGATGGGAGAAAGGAAGGGTAAAAGGTAGAAAGGGACTGGAACTATTCCGGTCTCACTCGACTCGGCACTCACCACGCGCAACTATCCCGGCCTGTCCCGGCCCGGTGTACGACCAGGTGACCTGCAGTCTCATCCACGTGACCAATCGCGTCTGCACGTGAACGTGATGCAAGTTCATAATTTGCACATCTCGGTTCTCGAACACCTCGGACTCCTTTCAAGCGCACCATCATGTCTTCCCCAAGCGACTCCCCTGCCTCCGTTCATATCCAACCCCTTCACAATCCGCAAAACGCCGCCCAAGTCTCCATACCACAGGCTCCTCTTGGTAATGCCACCAATGGCCAAATTGTCCATGCTCCTGGAATGGGTACAAGGGCCTTTCTCGCGAAACGCATGGCCAAGACACAGTGAGCTCACCCTCTTGGTTCTGTTATCACGATTGGCTGAAGCACTCGAACAGGAATCCGACTTATGTCTCGCCAACAGACAATATGTTGACCCCAGTGACGCAGAAAATCAGCGACGCCAGGAAGAAACACTTCAATAAGTGAGTATATTGTTGCTATTCTCCTGCGGTTGACAGACTGGTATTCTTTAGAGGCAAGTCTACGCCTATTCCCGCCCTATTTGGTGATACAACTGCGAACGCATCTGACGACGAGGAGGGAGAAGCGGTTCCTCCAGCGAGCTCAGGAACTTCTGGCGAGCCAGTGACTACGGATGACAACCCATTTTGAATAACACTGTGTCAGCGGGGCCTGCCACGTTCACTGTCTAGATGATAGATGAGGCTATGATTTATTTTGTGTTTTGTTTAGCTCTCTTGTGACGATGACGTATTGTTGTGTGTAAACTGATACTGTTCTCATTGGCTGCCTCCAATGGACTTTTCTTTATTGTGCTCAGCTACGACTTGAAAGGTCCTTTTTATGTTCTACCATTGTAGAACCAGTGCCAGGAGTAAAAGCCGCCAATCCAGGTCTTCACTGGCATATGAGATTGCGGTCAGCGGGAGAGATCTGACCACTGGATTAATCATAGGTTGTTGTGAGTTGACGGAAGAAAGTCAACCAGGGAAAGGATATCGATCCGGACTACGAGGACCTCCAGTGGTCGCTGAGCCCAAAGAACTAAAACCCAGTGGGAGTGGGAGGACGGTGCGTGTTTGCAGAGGCGGATGTCGGAATTCAATATTCAACAGTGAGAGATTTTGCCAACACGGCCAAGTGAGTGACGATCACAGTACCCAGTATACTGGGCGGATCCACCTGAGAACCTGGACGGCTTTTACATGCGGGGTCAACAAGAGACGCGTTCTCTTTGTCAGCGCGTCCTCTTTATCATGAACCGTACATGGGATTTATTCGATCCTAATAGGACGGAGCTAGCGATTTCTCTACAAGCAGATTCAGATTCAGAAGGGGAAAACAACCCCGGAGCCCTGACAGACGAGTAAGCAGCTACATCTCGCTGATCGTTCCCGAATGGTCTATAAATAATAACTATAGTGAGATTGAAGCCATTATCGAAAAGCTCCCTCGCCTGACAGAGGCTGATCTGGAACGTTGCGGACATCATGGTGCGCCATGCCACAAACATACTGTACTAACCAGGGGGGCATCCCATCCTACTGATTTCGTGTGGCAAGACTCATCATGCCCTATCTGCTTGAACACCTTTCTCGCTTCCATCGCAGAAGAAGAGATGGCCTACGTGATGGATTCCCCTGCTCAGCCCGTAGAAGACCTTGGAGTAACTCGTCTAGCTGACACATGCGAACACGTATTCTGCCGAAAGGAGTTGAGTGCTAGTCTAGTTCAATAATCGCTGATTACACGCGTTGACCATAAACAGTCTTTTGGCGTGGATACGTGACAAAGTGAGTGTCAAATGCGCTTGGGTATATCAAGATTTGCTGATTTGTTCTTCCATGAAGAACGCAACCTGTCCGTTATGTCGCGCTCGGCTCATCAAGTCATCACCAGATACCGCGACTGTCAATGCAGCGCGGCACTTTGAAAGGCGAATCCTGAATGAATATACGCCGAGCTCTAGAGACTTTGGGTACTTAGGATAACTCGACATATCCAGAATATACTCGTAAATAGTGTCCATGGTATTGAAGCTAAAGAACATCATAAATGCCCTTATGCACCACCTTCGACAGAGGCAGCGATTGATGTGACGGAAGAAAACTAACTAGCATAATGCGATGGAATGAACGGGGTGCAACCCGGGGTTTCACGACTTCCTGAAACACGAGAAAAGATTGCGCTTGAAGAAGTACCACAAGCACTGGATGGCGCAACCTCAGATTCGGAAACGAGGAGAAACGAAAGGCCACGTACCCCAGTAAATCGTACAGCAGATAACCCAAATGTAGCAAGAAGAATGAAGGCGAAATAATCGTTTTGCTTGTGGCGAAGGTTCTGCTCGTCCTGACTCTCATTACTACTCGGCAGGCCATTGATATTTTCGATAGCGATGGCAAGCCCTGCATTCGAGAGCATCCAGAAAACCACCAGACGTGTCCGGAACGTTTTGTTCTGGTCATCCATGGAAGGTTTCTCTGGGACCTCTTTGACGTCAAGCTTGGTCACAGCACGGTTTACGGTCTCTTTAAATACAGCATCCAAGTCTTCCTGCATACGCTCTGTGTCTTGCACCACAGCAGTTTCTTCATTTTTCCCTTTGGATGACGAAACCGACGGAAGTGCCTCGGCTTTATCGGAGCCTTTAGTACCCCAAGAAACATCATGCAAGTTGCAGAATGCGTAAACGTTGAGAACGTTGGTGAAGCTGGGAGCCAAGCACAAGTACTGGAAGAAGCTGGAGAACATGTGCCAGGGATCACGCTACGTAGACCAGTGAGTGGAGGTGACGTGGGTACAGTTTGGGTATGACTCACGTAGAGGAATGATGCAATGAGATAGATGCCAAACGTCGACACCATGGCCGCAATCAACGTACCAACCGGAGGTGTAAAGAACGAGGCTATAACTTGTCCCGTTGTCTTGTGCTTCAAGTCGGCGGGGATACCCTTGTAAAGGAGACATCAACATTCACGCTGCCTGGAGTATATACAAGTTCTATGAACTCACCGCGAACGCCTTGACAGTAAGCGCTATGGAACATACGAGAAGATAAATAGCAAGTAGAGCATAGACCCTAATGCATCTACTTTCAGTGGAAGCACGGAGGTAAATGGGGGTGTGACGCACCAGAGAGTAATGACATATGCGGTGCGTTCACCTTTCGGTCGGTTGCCTAGAGCCAAAACAAACTTCACAGGTAGTTAGCGGTAGTCCGTACTCGGGTGAAGGCACTTGTTTACCTGTATAGCAAGAAAACCAAGATAAATCCACTTCAAAGCTAGGTTGACCCAGTGTGTCTAGATGTCCCCATTCAGTACGATATGTTGTTGCATTAGAGGGAGAGACTCACAATATCAAGTCCCGTGTGGTTGTTGCCGCCAAAGAGCACCAAACCCTCGCTTGGTAGGAGATCGATAATGATACTAAATGTCAACCACAGATTTGCTAGGGCGAACCAAGAAAAGGTAAGCGTGAATACGTTATACTGTAACAGACGTTTCAATGAGGGCACAAGGGATCAACAAAGCACGACGCACAAGGGCTTGGAGGTGGAAGAAGAACATGCGGATGATACCATGGTTCGACTTGTACAATCGGCCGAAGTGCACGACAGCATACTAAGATTGCCAGATGAGTGACCGCGTTTAACAATATTAAGCACAACCCTCACGATGGATGCAGCAAATGAACCATTCAGCCATCGGCGGCGCTGACCAATCAACTCTACGGCAGTCTCGGGGACATCTGTCTCCGCCTTGGAAGGCTTGACGTAGGTGAGGGTCCATTTACAACCGGCTTTCGCTACCAGTTCAAAGCAAAGAATTCGATCCTCGGCCAAGAACATGTTTTTGGTGAAGATATTCATGCCGTAAATTCCCTTGGAGCCAAGGCGGTCTGCGAGTGAGTGATCACCGTGGAAGTATTGCTCAAGAGGTCTGCCTTGGATCGCGCGGAACCGATATGCGGAGAAAGCACCGGGCAGGACAGACACATAACCAAAGCTACTCTCAAGCGGCTTGTCCAGAATATTTGACATCTTGTATTCGAAGTTTTGTGCTGCGACAAGTGGATTGAGCAGCTTCCTGCCCTTATTGATCATGGCGTGAATTTCACCGCAGCAACCGCCGAGGTTCTTGTTGTTGTAGAATGCCTCCCAGAGATAGTAGATGGACTTGTGTCCCGGTTTCGTACCGGCATCGATAAGGACACAAATCTCCGGCTGCAACATATGATGGTTGATTCAACACATTAGAGGCTGGCACCTAAGAAGCCATGAAAACACGCACCTGTAGTATTCGACCTATGGCGTTAAACAGCCAACGATGAGAATTGATCTTCTTCTGGTTTTTAGCTTTCAACACAAAAATGATTTGGACCGGAACAAGATTATTTGGATCGTCGCCGTGAGGCAAAATAAGCTTTGGAGTCGCATCCACTGAAATTTGAGTCGTGTACTGGCCAAGGCTGCTATTAGCCCAGGAGAAACAGGCGAAAGCCTGGAACAAACCTCGAAGATGTGAGCGACGGTATCTTTATCGTCGACCTGTTTCTTCATGACGCCATCTTGGTAAACGCCGACTGTAGCGAGAAGATCTAAAACAGTTTTGTCCATAGCCTCCAAGCCATCGACAATCAAAGCAACGGTGATCTTCTGCCAGCCAGGAACGCCTTCCTCCGCGCTGCGGCGCCAATACTTTGACTGTTTGGTCTTGCAGATGTCGCGAATGTTCAACATCACTCCATGAAGTGTGCGGGAGTACAGAGTCTTGTCTTCGTTGTACGAAGTGACGGCGATAAGAAGCTCTGTCTCACGGTTATACATGTGGGTCCGAAGTGACCATCCATTTTCTAGTGTAAACTCATCAGGGTCACAAGTTGCTGCGCTGTAACGCATGTGTCTACAGAGGGTCAGTCTAGGGTCAGGGCACCGAGGCATCTACTCACGAGAACTCTGTTGTTCTGACACCGGATTTCCACTTGGCCTCAACCGCGCTGTAGACCGGCGTGGGGACGGGGTACTCTGTGATGAAATTGCCATTTATCAATTTTACTTCCTTCTTGACGCCACGGCGGATGGTTTGTCGGTGACGCCATGCAGTATCGACACCGTTGGACGCAGAAGAGGCAACAGAGAGGGGACGAGCGTATGGATCGCCATAGGCATCAGGATTGAAACGACTGGTGTGAATCAGAGTGAGAAAGAATATTGGATTGATACAAGGTTACACTTACCCTGGAGGGTAGAAGCCCCCCGGGACGTTACCGCCAGTAAGAGGTTGCTTTTCTACCTCTTCGTCTTCATATGGGCGGTTTTGAGCACCGAAGTCATGGGGGAGGGAGACGGTGGAATCAAATGGCGCGACTTGGGGTTCCTGAAAGTGCAGGGCGCGAGGTCGGTCGGCGAAGGGATCCAAGGTGTGATCCGAGTCGTGTGAGGTCAATGAGCTAGGTGGGGGGCGGCCGGCCATGGAAGGAGGATGTCAGGAGGATAGGGAAGGGAAGGGAAAGGAAAGGTGTGAAATTGAGCGTTGCTTGGCTGCGCCTCGTTTTGTTCAGTCGGGTAACGAGGCAGTACTGAGTTTGATTGGACCCCCCCGCGCAGTCACCGCCGCGCCACACACAGTCTCACTTCGGCTGATTTTTAATTGACGAACAACAGGTCACTTTTCCCCGCACCGCATAAGTTAGTAACCATTCTCAGCCGTAGCTAATTCGGCTGAGAAATCGGGTTGTATTGCTGTGCAGTTTTTGCAGCATTTCAAAAAAATTTGCGAGACCGTTTGTTCCATCATCCATCAGCCACTCATCCCCGCCGCGGCCAACTCGGACTTTGTTGCACAGGACTAAAACAGCACTCATCCCCGGTCCGGTCTGGTGCACACACCGATGTCGGCTCATGATCAAGCAAGAGCACAGAATATCCAACAAGATGAATCACCTTTTCGCAAGTTCATTGGCGTCGCACAGGCACGCATTTAATCACACTACTCCCAATCCTCCTCTCACTGCCTTATCTACAGCAAATCCTCCTCGTCTATGCAGTGACACTGTTTGGTAAGTTCTCGATCATCTTTTCCCGGTTAGCGCTCACTTGGACTTAGCAAGCAAGTTATTGGCGCCAAAGACCGCACCTACCGAATCCCCTGTTGCGATACCTGAACACGTTGCTGGGCACGTTGATTCATTCTCGCTCCCTCCTGCGCAGGCACATCTTGCATGGCCGTTGGGAATTCCAATATCTCTCCATTTTCATTTGTCAACTAGTGGACAAGCCTTTGCTCTCGACTCTGCGGATACGGATCTGCCTCACTTTGTTTGGCAAAATATCACCTTTGGGGATTGGAACGAAGTGCGAAAGGAAGATTACAACGTACGTCTACCAGAGGTACGTGAACTATCTAACTGTCGCTTTATGGCTTTGAACACATGATCAAGTCTGTTCAACGGAACGGCTCCTTATGGGCGCACATATTCTTGACAAAAGATAATGCCGACCCCGACCCGTCCAGCGCAGCATACAGAGAGGATTCCGTTCATCATGTTAAAAAGAGTGCGTGCTGAGGACTCGCTTGTGTGCCTTTCTAACTCTCAAGTGTCCAGTCCTCACACGTTATCTCCCGAGGCCCAAGATTCGTAAAGAGAGGAAACTCTTGCGGGACGGGGTCGACGTGGCGGATGGAGAAGATGAATCCGAGGTGCGGTCAGGGACACTTTTCAACGGCTTGCCCTTACCCGATGGACAGGTCGCAGACACCATCGTTTCCTATTGGCATCAGGTCTGTTCGTCAATAATCCCACTCCCAACGTTATTGATACGTTACATACTAGAACTTCACTTTGGCTCTTATCTCGGATGCTTCCGTTCTTCAATATGCTCAACTACCTCCTCCGATTGCAGAACGTACGTCCTCGAGCATCCTGGTCCTGGCAGAACTTACAGTGCAAACAGATGTTGATCTGATTCCTGGACAACGAGACGAGACCGGAACAAAGGGCTTCTACAACCCGATCATCTTTTCGAATGAATTCTGGCACTTGAGATCGCAATACATCGAAATTAATGACACCACACCTACATTACCCTTGCAGGTCGTATTCCAGCCGATGTCATACTTCAAGTTTCAAATGTTCGCCTCTATGACATTCGGGTTCCAGGAAGCTGCCAAACAACAAGGTGGTGGTTCTGCTGCGGAGTTTGACGAGGTTAAGCGTATGCTAGTGGAGACAAATCCTTGGTTCCTGGGTCTAACTGGTGTCGTGAGCGTGCTCCATGTGGTGTCAGTTGACCAGGTCTTCGTGCTTCGTCTTCTTACACAGCTTTAGGTTTGAGATGTTGGCATTCAAGTCAGATGTCTCTCATTGGAGAAAGAAAGATGAACTTACTGGCGTGTCCATCCGGTATGTGTTTTCTGACACGGTTTTTTTTTCACTTCCATTCTGATCCTCCATGCAGAACGGTGTGTTTTCATGTTCTCTAGGGCAGGATGTGCACACCAAACTCTTTCACCGTACAGATCGTCACGAACGTCTTCGTGCAGCTAGTCATCTTACTATATCTCATTGACAACAATACTGATACGAGCTGGATGATCCTCATGGGCTCGGGCATGGGGCTGCTCATAGAGGCTTGGAAGGTGCGGTTGGCGTGCCGGTGAACACACCCGACTAATCAACTGTTATTTTCAAATAAGATCACGAAGGCCGTCGACATCAAGATCGTCGCCTCAGAGCCAGGGTCGATGCTTCCTTGGAAGGTCATAGTCGCAGGTAGGTCCACAATGCTTTGATGATGCTTTGGTAGCCGTGACATAGAGTCCCAGATAAGCATATACTTAGTGAGGACGAAAGGAAAACACAAGAGTACGCCCTCTGCTTTCCGTGACTTGTCGCCGAACCTGATCCTGTTCATGAAAGATACGACAAATTAGCGTTCCGCTACGTTTCATACGTTGCTCTTCCCGCGCTCGCTATCTATGCCGTCTACTCCCTTTTGTATGAGACACATCGGGGTTGGTACAGCTTTGTCATTTCAACATTGACATCGTTCGTATACATGTTTGGCTTCGTATGTGCAAAAGGTGACTCTCCGGGCCCAGTCGATCTGACGAGGGCGATTGATTGCAGGCTCAGCTAATCCCACAACTTATCATCAATTATAAGCTTAAGGTCAGATGGACTAGTTTGCCAGTTGCGGAATCTGACAGGATATTTTAGAGCGTGGCCCATATGCCCATGAAAGCGATGGTGTACAAGACGCTGTCGACAGTAATCGATGACTTGTTCGCGTGAGTGTTGGTATTCCTAGACCGGATGGATTGTGATAAGATGACGTGCGGACTTACTAGGTTCATCATCAAGATGCCGTTTTTGCATCGACTGGCATGTTTCCGGGACGACGTTGTGTTTTTGATCTTTTTATACCAGGCAAGTGTGTCGTCTATTGGGAGATATAATTGTTCAACGGAGACTAACAGCGATGGATATATCGAATTGATCCGAAACGGGTGAATGAGTATGGACAGGTGATGGATGAAGGGAAGCAGAAGAAAGATTAGATTAGATTACGTGTTCGGGCCGAGGTGGGGGTCGTTGGACGGAGACGGAGTGCAGGAGCGATGGTGTCGATTGAATCATGTCTTCCAACTATGCTTGTCCCTGCCTCAATGTACAGCTCCGTGCCCTTTCCCCCCCCTCTTCTTCCTCCCCTCCCCCACCCAGTCACCCCGACTATCAGCCCGTTTATGTCGGTCAAGATGGCATTTCCATCGTACGCTTCCTTCCCACCCTTTCCCTTTATTTTATTTATTTTTCTCCTCCAGGTTCACCCACACTTGACCCTCAGGAGTCGAACACACGCCAAGCCCCAGTCTGATTCCAACCCTCTTCTCCATAGACACACATCCTTGACATGCCTGATCTGTCGTCTGTCCGTATATCGTGTCCTCCAGCTTATTCCGCCCGACTTGGATGCTACCGAAGGTCCCATATTACCCACCGAAGAATGGGTTGAGCACCAGGTCCTGCAAAGCGGATCGGGTTGGATTGAGTTGGCCAAACAATGCCTGGTAAGCTCCTCTGCTAGATACGAGAATCTATCTCTGGCGTCTTCCTCAGCGGTATTTTTCTCACCTGTTGGTTTGTTCAAAGACAGATGGGTCGGTGGCTCTGTTCCAATCTTCTAAGGCCTATTCTCCCGTGTTTCGCGTAGTATTGCCCACGTCCCTTGTCCCCATCCCGCCACCTCCGCCCTCACACTCCACTTCACGACCTTCATCATCAGAGTCTCGGCAGCCAGACTCTCCGCTCAAAGTACTCCCCCCTTTATCCCCATTATTCCCACCCGCTCCGTTTATACCATCACATCCGACATTCGATCATCTTTCTGCTGTTGCACTGCAGCGATCGGACCAACTCCGAAAAAATGCTGAAGAGCGCCTTTTACAGCTGGTGCAGGCTTGCGTTTCGGAGATCGAGAAAGAGGAAGAAGAGTTGAGACGCCAGGTCCAGCTGCTGTGGTCAGCGTTCCGGGAAGCTGAGTCCGTTCTAGTGCAGGAAACGCCGGATAAACGGTCTGCTACTAATGACTCTGTCGTCCCCGCTTCATTGTCGCATGTTGGCCAGGAATCTAAGCGCATCTCTCCGGTGACAGTCAGCGACTTCGTTCCGGTATCCACTGTCAGATTACCTTCGCCGACTCACGAGCTCCACCCCTCTGCTCTTTCCACGTCCCTCGCAGTCTCGTCATTCCATCATCCGAGGGCTTCTGGCGAGGAAAGGCGTAGCGCTTCCCCCATTGCAGTGACGCTGTCCAGCCCACTTCCTACTAGTCCAACGCTTGTAGGGAGCGTCAATTATCGAGATCCTGTTCGACGTGATATGAACGAAAACAAGGATATCGCCACAAGTTTCAAGTATGTTGTGGACATGGAGGCAGAGAGAAGCGCACATACAAAGCAATACCAGTCTCTTTCGAATGTCAAGTCGCCTCGAGTGAACATGAAGCTTACTGGAAATCCTAATCCTACTGACTCGGATGGGGCGGCAGAACATTCTGAGCCATTGGCTGGTCCATCTGCATCCAAAAATAAGGAGCCCCCAGAAGGGTTATCTAGTCCTTCGGGGTCAAAAGGCAAGCGTAAAGTGACTTTCGATATCAAGCCTGTCGTGCCGGGCGGAGAGAGTGGGGCCCAAGTCGACGGAGCACCAGGCGAAGGTCAAGCTCCCGTTAATTGTCTGGAGTTATCGGTCTGACTCCTTTATGCAGCTTCGATCTTTGAATTGGAGGATGATAACTCTGATGCATCCGAAAGAGATCCCTTGGACGGCCTAACACTAACTCTTCGTGACCCGGTTGACAGTCCTACGCGTCCATATCGCCAGTCACGATCTGGTGGAGGCCCAGCTTTACCCCATATCCTGCAAACGCTACGGCCGACATCGCTCCCAGCCACAGTCGCCCTTCGGGCTTCCGACTTTTCACAGCCCGAATCACCCTCCCAGAAGACCGTGGCTCCACCCCATACCACCGAGGATACGTCAAGCGTATATAAGGCACTGAGCCCTCGTGACCAAGAGCTAGCGCGGCTTGTCAACGTGACCACCCCCAGCCATCGAAACGCATGGAAGGGAGACAGCCAATCATGGAAGCTCTTTGGTTCCGGCAGTGCGGGAGATGCTTCTCCAGAATCGCTGGATAGTGAGGCCGACTCACCGCACTCGGTTGAGCCTAACGGCAAAAACGGTACGTTTCAACATTGTTATCAAGCCCACTGCTGACAGTTTTGGCCAATACAGCCCTGTTCAACTCTGGTGTTTCGGCATCCCTGCCCATTTCTATTGCTCTCACTCCCCGAGATCATACTGAGGATGGTTCCCTCGGCGAATCGGATGCCAAGCCGGAACCAGCCTTGACATCGGCAAGCTATCGTAAGGCATCGTACGCAGCACGAGACCGCAGTCGCTCCTTGGACCCCGGGGCACTAGATTTCGAAGCGGTTGGCGATGACGAGAATATTGAAGGCGATGACGGCGACACAGGCTCGCTCAGTCGAGGTCGGCGTCGTGCATTGAGGATTCTGCAAGCTCGCAGTGAGCTGCCTGCTGAGGGTATGTGGCGGAGTTTGGCGAGTTGAGCTCTCGGGGCGGCTATCCAGCTGCTCGTTGCACCTATCTTTAGTCCATCTAATCTGCCCATCGTTCCAAGCTGTAGCCTGTGCACTCAAACATTATTTCCACACTCTCCAGCCCGCCATGTGTATATACTACGCAGTACTCTAGATTTTGTCGGTGCCACGAATTTAATCGTAATTGTAAATCACTGCCTGGAACTACGCATGACTGAGAAGATGAATATATGCATACTATCGGCTCCAGCACTGGCCGCTCTCACTCAACGGTCGTCACATCGAAAGGGTTAGGCTGGCTCTTGCCCTGGGCCGCCTCCTCTTGATCGACCTGCGAAACGATCGGCTCCACTTTGGACTCGTCATCCTTCAATTCTATCTCCTTTTCCCCTGCGGAGGGTGGGGGGGCCTCCCTGGCGCAACGATCGCACTGGCATGCAAACCGCCATCCACGAACGAGCTCCTTGCGACGGCGATACCTTGCCTTGACCGCATCTTCGTCGTCGTGTATGGAGGCGTCGACGTATGAGACCGTTATCTCGTCACCGGCTTTGATGTCGCGCGTCGCGACGAGGTGCATCTCCGAGTTGCCACTCTCGAACGTAGGTCGGGCGCATGGGTTGCAGGAGTGAGAAATCTAAACGCGTTGTGTGTGGGGGGTCGGTCAGTTATGCACGGAGGAGAGAGGGAACACAACGCTCACGTAGGATGAAACGGCAAAGAATCCTGCGCCTACTTGGCGCGCTGTACCGATTGGCGTGCGCGTCAACTCGGTGTCTTCTGGCCTTGCGCTTGGTGGGGGCTGTGATAAACGGATATCCCCGCATTGAGTACAAATTGTGATGCGTGGTAGGCGGGCAAGGGGAAAATTCACACACCTTATCATCTCGGCCACCTGAGGGCGAAATTCCGAAGGCGTTATAAGCCATCTTCCCGATGAGCACGGTGTATCGCTCGTCGGTGACAAAGTCTTCCAAGCCGGGCAAATTCGCCTTCAATATCTCCCTCAGGTGCTCTGCCCCGCCCTCCTTGCCGTTCAGCTCGAGGTATCGGACGCGTTCCATATGGTCGAAGAGCGTGTACCCATTCGCCGTCCATTCATCTGCCGCTTGCGACGATGGCGATGAAGGGGTAACGCGATTTACAGGTAGTAGTTTCACGGTCTCGTTGACGACCTGCCTCGCTATGAACCGCGCCACGAGCATGAACTGTATCCCGCCAGATTCTCGGGCAAAGCGGGCAAACGCTATTTGAGCGTCCTCGCGCTTCTTGGCCATCTCTGGGTCCTGGTTGGGATTGAGCTCGACGGGGATGGCGTATTCTGGGCCGAAGAGGAGCGACTGAGATTCGGCTTTCAGTTTGGCTTCACATTCTTTCGAGCAGAACGAGGAGGCGAGCCGGTCGCCGTCTGGGTTCAGGGCCGCACCCTCATCGATCTTGCGGAGACATTGAGAGCAATGTGACCCCTTCCCTTCTAGGTCTGAGTCCAGAACCGCGACGATCGGTTGCTCCTGTTTCAGTTGATGAGCCAATCCAAGCCGTGAGACGGAACCGATCGCCACGTTACATTGTATATAACCTCTCCTGCGGTAAAGTCTTTGTCTGCGACGAGAATCCGTTTGAGAACCGTAGCACCACTTGAATCGGTGACTTCGACAGTCTTCGTAGAGACGTTCATTCGCTTTGGTGGGAAGACTTCGTAATAGCCTACCGAGTCAGTGTTCATTTATCTCAGCTTCAGACGGTGGCTCGCTGTGCTCGTGGCTCACCTTCAACACGGCCTTTGACCTAGCCAACGAACGCAAATAAGAAACAGAACAAACATATATTAGAACCGTGTAACGCAATAGTGATAATGGCAATGAGTACATCGAGCCCTTGCGCACGCGTGAAAAGATATCATGCAGTGGGTGGCGTCAGGCTCCCGGGATCAGTAACGCGATCCCAATCCTGCGACGAGGTCTCTGAGGGTGGGCCACGATTCGACGTAACTCCATCATCCTCTGACAACGTGGAGGGTGGCACCTCGTCGGCACTGGCCGATGATGAAGGGTCACTTACGTCGAGCCGCATCATCTCCAACACCATCTAAAAGACTTCAGTTCAGAGGAGCAGAAGAGCACAGGAAACCACACACTTTGAAAATAGGTTCAGGCACAGTATTCTGGAATATCATGATCAACTCCACTGGGGAGGGATAAACGCGAAGGGCCCTGAAGAACGCCAGTGCTGCCTCAACAGCAAAATCAGGCCCTTCGTAACAAAGTGAGTAAAGTCCTTCACAGCCCTAGAAGTGTAGACACACCTTGGGCGCAGAGATGTTCCCCTTTCTCAACCTGGGACATGAAGTATTTCTCCCGTTCCTCCGGTGTCGTTGGAACTTGATCATCCTTGACCCGGGCCATGGTGGCAAGAATTTCTGCAGCAGGAAGGGGTGCATCACCAGGCGCCACGTCAGACGCAGAGGCTGACGCCTCCGCTTTGGCAACAGATTTATCAAGTTTTTTCTTTTCCCGTCCTGGCGAGGCCGTAAGAAGAATGCACTAAGTGGACAAGTAAATCCAACATACGGAGCTGTTTTCGGAAATTGGCGTCTGTCCTCCGTCTGTGATCAAAATAGATGGCATATGCGAGTACACCAATCCCTGAGACGACCAAAGCTGCAAGGGTTTTGTTGACCGCCGGAGCCATTTCTTTACCGACGATGGGACAGTACGGTGTTGGGTGTGCAAAAGACGAAAGCGCGTACTAGTCTGCACGTGCACATACAGGACACGTGCCGCCTGCTTCTTGGCGCTCGACTCACAGCACAACCTTGAGCCCAATCCCGTCAGCACTGACTACGGCTGTACCTGTCTCGGTGAGACCGCAGATTATGACACCAGCAAAGAAGACAACCGCCACAGCGGAAGTAGGTGAGAAGAAGAAGGAATACAAGTACCAGCAAGAGATCTCCCAGATGGTACGTACCCAGACGTGCGAGGGCAAGCCCCAGTCTTTCCCAACTGTTTTTCTGCAGATGTTCGTATTTGGTGAGATACAGGAGCCACTTACGGAGACAGTAAATCTGGTGGAGAATATTATTCGGAGTCAACTTATCGAGCTTGTATGACTACCTTATGTTTCCACGGCTTGGCGATTGACCTTTGCATTTTAGATTGTTCAGGCGCGTGCACTGGCAAATAGAAGGAATGCGCGTTACCTCTCTGCAGAAGATCTAATTTTTCTTATACGGCACGACCGCGCCAAAGTTAATCGGCTACGAACCTACCTCTCATGGAAGGAGGTAAGGAAGCATGCCAAAGACTCCAACGCAGACGGTGGAGCAGGTGTCGAAGTAGAGACCCTTGAAGATGGGCCTGATGGTGCTTGTCCGCATTTATTTGACTTTCCCATGAATTAATCTCGGATGGCATCACGAACAGATAAGTTGACGGCGAAGGCCCAGAAGATCACCATCAAGTTGCCTTGGGAGGTCACCACTATATACTCTGAAGCTCTCAGACAAAGTGGTCATCAATCAGATGACGAGGAGGATGAGGACGACTTGGAAGCCCAGGAGGCGTCGCTCGAACGCCTGAAGGTAACCTCCCACCGAGCCTGGCCCAATTATTCGTCTTAAACCCGAACGCTAGGAAGCCGACGACGTCACAAAACAAATGACGCGCGAGGAGTACCAACATTATTCCGACTGTCGACAAGCATCATTTTCCTATCGCAAAGGTCTGTCACACAATCATGACATTCACCCAGGCTACTGAATGCAACCATCGTGTCGCAGCCAAACGATTCAGGGAGTTTCTCAATTTGCCGCCACATCTCGACCTCAAGTCCAATGACGATACCACCGATATTGTCGGCTTCCTTGCCTTCGAGATGGTTCGCTCTCTGACGGTCGCGGCACTTGACGTCAAAAAGGCGCTCGAGGAGTCGTATTTTCGAGAGGACCACATGGCTTCGCCTCTCCTGGGTAAACGCAAGCTCAATCCAGGACTTGATACCGGCAGCAGCAAACGGCGCCGCGATTCTGCGGACGACGCTGAGATGCCGCTTCCCGTGAGCTCGTTGTTTGTCCAGCCTCCCGAAGCCAGAACGCCCCTCCAGCCGGGGCACATCCAAGATGCGTTCGCGCGTATGCAAGGTGATTGGACTCAGAGCAGATCCGCTGGCATGCGTAACTGGCGTGGCGGTTTGGTACGGACAGGTGTCAGCCTCATCTGAACTTCATACCATACTCTATCATTCGATTCCATACAGTATCCTGTACACCGCTTTGTATTGTATAAATCCATGTACATTACAAACAAACCCCCCTTTTGTGAAAAGCCCTCTAGAACAAAAGCGACGCGGCTACGTCTACGTTCCCCCCTGCAGCATCTAGGGTACTGATTGCTACCTCCCGAGAGACACTGCCGAGATCCATTATTGTTCGAATGGCAGCTTCTGGATACCGGCTGTTTGATAGTGGCCTTGAGGGACCTTGCGATTGTGACGAACTAGCCACATTGGATGTTCCTAGCCTCTGTCCCGAACCGGGGAAACCCCCACGAGACTCCTGGACGGGCCCGGTGGATGCGCCTGCCGATGGCACTTCCGGCACTTCCGATAGTTCTTGTATACGAGCCTTTTCCGGAAGTTCGTGTTCTGGGAGGAAGGAAACCTCGCGACCTTGAATGCGAAGGACGTTCTTCTCCAAGTCTATGCAAGCTTGATGCGCCTTTAGCATGTCTAGGCCAAACAGGAGGTCAACGTCTCGACCCTGCATCGTGGTCCAGCCAGGTGCTCTTTGCGTTACTTATAGAATGTTTCGTACCTCCATGATCGTGAAAGAGCAGGGGAGGAATAGGCCCGAAAGATTTAACTGCGCCGAGTGTACCCGACCAAGAATTTTGGCCGTGCCAACACCGCGGGCGATGCCAGAAAATCTCTTGTCGATTAGTCGCATGAGTCTAAATGGTTTCGTTATTGCAGCAAATGAAATAGCCTCCGTGCCCTCACCCGCAAGCTTCAGCACATTCGGGGCTCACTAGGATGTGTGAATCAGAGTTAGAATCACAGTTGAAAGGATGACCCACTGATTGTCTGTTGCGCGCCGCTGTCCACAAAGGCCTTGACAGGATGCCCATTCACCTCAACTGGGATGCTGCCACCAGTGAGCGAAGACCTAAGCACGCAAAAGGGCACTACATACTAGAGCATGGTCACCCGCCCGAAGCTTTCCGGAGAATATTCGATGGCATGCTCTAGATTCTCCAAGACAGCCTCCTGGCGTATCGCCTCTTCGATCCTCCGTTGTGCCTCGATATCAAAAGGATCAGCATTGAGACTCGCAATCTCTATCTGCCTACGTCGCTCCTGATCGGCCCTAAGTGCGCTCAACTCTCTCAGGAGCTCTGCAAACCGCCGAGGATTCGACGTGGCCGCAGCTGCGAGCTCTGGCTGAGTCTATATAGCATGTAGACGTGAGGCAGAATGTCGGAAGGGCGAAAGGGGGACAATTGCCAGTTACTTCTTGCAGGGAACGCATCAGTTCGGGATTTCCCAGAATCTGTAATCGCATCATCTCCGCGTCTTGTTCAGCTGTCCTGGGGACCAGAGGAAGTGTTACGTTTGCTCGGGATCACATACCAATGATACCATGTCTGAGAGGCGCACCTTCCTGCAACACTAATCTTTCTTCGGAGGTGTAGCACTGCGTTTCCAGACACGCCAAGCCCTTCCATGGTGGCTTTCTCATTGCTCAGCTCTCGGCCTTCATACGAGATGCTCTGTTCGGTGGGGGGGATACCGGACTTATTGCAAGTGAGCTTGGCCGATACAGCGTCTAAAGCCACTCACTTCGGCCTCAAGCAAAGCCATTACGTTCTCAAGTTCCATCTTCGGGTCGATCTCGATGGTGAATGATTGGCCCAAATCCGTCACGAAAGTCAGCTCCATGGGTGAGTATGGTGAGCGGATCGACTGCGGAGTTGACTGCGATCCGTGCTAGTGAGTGCTGTACTAGTGGCGCACTGGTAGCGCTCTCGGCATCAGCCGTCGGAGATGCGAGCCATTAGCACATCGGCGTTCAGCCAAAACACCTTTCATTCGCTCAAGCCTCCGAACAGACCGGTACACTAGTAAATTCTATCATAGCACAGACTGGTGGGTATCTCACATCCGACCACTGCCTCTCCCAATAAGATGGCTGGGTGAAAAGGGGAAACTTTGAGAGTTTTTCATACGAGTCGAAAGTCATGGTAATCGAAACACTTACAAGCGAGAGCCTCCTCCACGAATATTCGACGAAAATGCGCTTTCAAGCTCAGAGTTCAGACTGGCTTCTGGTTGAGTTACCAAATGAGAATGGGACGCGTTGCCAACCACGAGAACAAGGGAAACTGCACGAACCACTCAAATCGCTGAAACTTGAGGCAGAAGAACCTGCTGTCGCATTTACCGTGGGCCCATATCGCATTAGTGGCTGTGCCTTCGCCTGGTTCAATGGGGCCGTAGTGGAGGGTCCTGCAGGGTTGGTAGGTGAGGTATGTTTGCTTGTCAAACTTGTCAGAGACTGCGGACTTTCTGGAGGGGGAGACGGCATAGATGGTATAGACCCGCGCGGTGAACTTGCACTTGAGATACTTTGACTACGGCTGGAGACACTATCCATGCGTACCCTTTGGGGGGGTGGGCTCGGCGCGAAGCGCCCCTGGGTCTGCGGCTCCTTACCCTTTCCGTGTTCGCCAACAGAGCTCACGAGGCCGACGTTGTCTCCCGTCAAAAGAGTTTGTAAGGTTTTCAGTTTCTTGTCCAACGCCTCCTGTTCCTCCAACCGTCGCTCGGCCTCTTCCCTTCTCTCGTACTCTCCATCCGTCTCCGACTCAGATGAAACGGGTGAGGAGGGCTGAAACGTGGTCTGGTCGCGCCGGTGACTTCGGAGTGTCAAGACAGAGGAGGAAGAAGGCCGGTTCGCCCGGATGGGCGAGTTACTGCTCAGTGAATTTAGGCGAGCCCGGACGCCGAGTGGGGCTGTCAGCCGTATGGACGTAGACAGTTTCGAGAGACTATCTCTGCGGCCTGCACCTGTGATTCTGCGAGGGAAGCTGGGGAGATTCCCCGTATCATCTACGGGAGTTTCTGCGTTCGGTGGGCCATCGTGTGCACCGTGCGGGCTCAAAGAGCCCTTGATGACTTGAAGCCCGCGTAGGTCGTGCTCATATCTTACTTGCGCCCGGTAAAGCAAGTATGGGAGAGGAACTTCGAGGCGGGCAGCAAGCACTTTCCCTGGCCATTTAGTGTAAACTGGCCAGAGCAAGGGGAAGGGCAAAGAGACACTGGCACTCACAGTCTGGCGCGCCGCCTTCGGAACCACGAGACTTGGCTACCACTTCCCAGAGGTAGTTCTCTTTATCTGAGTTCCATGAGACCTAAAGAAGAAAGTACGTGCGTTGGCCCTTGATTAGAATAGCTGGCCATCCGAAGGGCTCACAGGGACAGGATCGGACTGGGGGTGCTCAGGTCGATTGTAAGGCAAGCGTACGATTACCCGGACAGGCTGCACATCCATGCACACAATACAAATGTTGGGTTTATTCGTAGTCGTGAAGGGAGTAGAGCAGACGCCCTCCTAGAAAGGCAACGGCCCGTGACTACTGTTCTCGCGGGCCGTACGTCTCTGCCGACCATCGCCCTGCCCGTCAACTCCAACGGTCTACGACCCCACCAACATCCACTCTTGATATAGTAGTAATAATACAGCCACACCGCCATCATGGTCAAAATATCATACAGTACGTTCGTAAGGTCACGGATTATTCTCGGGTGCCTGTTCAAGTTGATCTCAGACAAATTCTTGATACTTCAGTCGTATAGCAAGGCGACTCACAAGTTTCATTGATATCAGGCTGTATGTCGGGCATCCCTGAGAGATACGACCAAAAGTCCCACCCTAATAGAGGGTCTTGATCGAAATTGAACGTGTAATCAAACCCGCCAAGCGAGGGGCTGGTCCCTTGCGACGGTCCCACCATAGTGCTCTCCGAACTAGCGTATTCGCAGTGTGTCGGATTCGAGACCGAGGATAGCGATGATGCGGCTTGAGGAGAATCGTTCGGTCCACCGCAGGCCTCGCCCGTAGCCTCAGGACAGTGGGCATCTGGCTTATCGTTCCACATGTCTACAAACCCCGATATCACACGTGCGCATCTGCTCGCATTGTCATCCTTGGATAGAGAAACCTGGTGTAGGCATTTAACCGTACGCGCAAGGAGTTCCTTACTAACACCGGGGAAATGTCGCATAGCTTTCGAGACTAAGAACTTTGACGTTGTGACATGTGCTGCAGCAAACGAAATCATAGCGAATACGGAATCCGGAGCAGTCGCCAGAAGCTCTCTATCCTTTATACAAAGAATCGAGGTTAGGAGTGCTTCTGCTGTCGCAAGGGCATCGCGAGCACATGTAAGTGCAAATCCACATCCGGTCCGGGTGGTTACTTTGGACGAGAAAAACATGGTTCCCGCGCGCTCCGCGGCGCCAGGGGGAATGTGCATCCGCATATGGCGCAGTGTATGAACTAGAAATGCCAACCGACAAAAGTAGAAGTTGACGATAAGCATGTGAGCATAAAACACCTCGATGTCTGCCACCACTGAGAAGAGGTGAGTTTTGGCATAGCACAAAATGATTAGAATCACCATGTACGGATGTAATCACCCTCTGGATGCCATCAAACCGCCACAGGATTTCAGCTGATTCGTCACAGAACGATTCAAATTTGCTATGATCCTCGGGAATTTCCAGTCGCAATCCGGTTTCTGTGAGATCAAACATCATGCCGGTTAATAACATTCTGGTTCTTCGGGAATCCTCCAGTGTCGAGAAGTTGAGCGGGTCCAGTGATTTGAGTTTACAGGGTGTTAATTTCGAGGATATTCCACGACCAGTGCCAATGCACACCCTGCTCAAAGCTAAAGAGCACAAGAGACATATAGTTGACACGAACTCACATGGACTCTATGTTTTGGACGCACATCCACTGGAAAAAAAGTGAGTAGGTTTCGGTGAGATATGCAACAGTCAATGAATTATGAAAGAACTAACCAAGAGCTTTTTCTGCTTGGTAGCGGTGAGCAATGCTGCTTCCTGCGGAGTAAGTTCTGCACCAAGCTTGCGACACTCTTGTAAGACTTGTTCATCGGTGGCAGCTTGGTCACAACGTAAAGTCGAGCACATGTTAATAGCAGTGGCAGCAATGAGACGGCTGTCGCGGGTCTCCGAGGAGGAAGGAGAGAAGGTATCAAACGGTGACCATAATGCCAGTAGGGCGAAGGATTGAATGGTCGCAGGGGACGGTGTGGGATTAAAGATATGTTCCACAATCGCCTCTTCGGTGAGTCGACGTAAAGTAGGGAAGACGATCGCGCGTATTGAGGACTCGAGGTGTCTGCTTGCAATTGTGCAACGGATAAGATTTAGAATTGGATCCTCTCCAAGAGCATTGGGTGGTAGTGACAGCCACGGCGCATAATGAGACTCGAAACTGGCGATATATGAGTGCCGTCAAGAAATCTGCAAGATAATCGTTACATACAGGCTAAGGAGATACTGTCTTTGATCGCCAGTCAAGACCTCACTGAAGGTCAAATTAGCCACTGGCTGTATCATTGGCTGGTCCGTACGGGCCATCTTTGACAAAGTGAGCATAGCTAGCATCGGAGTAGCAGTCCAATCCGGTATGCCAGGGACCTTCAAAAATTCCCAAGGCGATGTAGGACTAGGCCGCGGGGATGAACTTGGTGCATCGGACTGAGTCTGTTCGAGACATTTATCGGAGTTGTTTTGCGGGGAGAAAATCGCGTCAAAGAGACGTCGACGGGCTATCGCCATGGGAGAGTAATCACTGGCAGCCGCCTGAACCGGGGGAGCATTGGTTTCGAATGAGCAAGTGATGGATAAGACGTGGCAGCGGTGACATCGAGAGAGAAGGCTCGCAGATTCGAGCAACTCGCAACGAGTCTTGTGTTTCCGGCAAGAAGTGCAAGCTTGGCTGGCCTTGGGGCGCTTTGTGGGAGGACGTGTTGTGCATACCTCGTTGCTGCCGGATGGGACGGCCGAATTTGATGAATCTTCGCGCGGACGCTTCATACCCTTGAAAACTGAAGGTGTATGACCAAAACAGTGTCGTATTACTCACTGGTCCATGAGGACGCCCAACGGACAGACAGGCGTCGTCATCATCCGTGCCGGCGGCCGGAGACGTGTTCACTCTTGTCCATATGACCATCTCGAGTCCCAGCACAGACTTGAAGCACCCTGAGATTCCGGACAGAGAGGCCGTCATCTCCGAGCTGGATGGTGCCTCACTCTCTTCTTCTGCTATAGTCATATAGTACTTCTCATCCTCCTCCCGTTCGCACAGTACTTCGGTCAATTTATGGCGATGAGGCTGTCTCACATTGGCACCCGTCCTCTTCGATGGAGGAAAGCGGTTCGCAGTCCGAGTTAATATCGTCAGACACAGTCAGGTACAAGGTATCATTGAAGTGAGTGCATGTCTCACGTTTTCAAGAATTTTGGCATCATAATGAGTAGCCTCCTTCCTCCGCATGATGCCATATCTCTGCAGGTCCTCGTCTCTCTTCCCCCCTCGTACCCCCCAACGTCCCCTCCTCAGTTACAGCTTCTTTCACGCTACATCGGGCCTTTCGGTGTGGATGCTGATCTTTTCGGATCGATAATCAAAACCTTCATGTCTGTCAATGGAATAGAATGGACTCCTGGAGTGGTCTGCGTTTTTGATGGCTTGCAGAATGTGCTTGAGAGAGTTGTCCATTGGTACGAGCAGCAGCTCGAGTCCAAGAGAGTAGGGGAAGCTTTACGGGAGCAAAGCCACCCGAGCCCATCTTTGATTGAGAAGCCTGAAGGCGGTGGTAGCGCGCCGGTCTCAGCCTCTCTCGACGCCCAATCAATCGCATTACCAGAAGGGATTAGGCTAGTCGAGGCGGTGCCCATTGTAGATCGCAAAAGCGCATTTATTGGTCGGGCGTGTAGAATATCTGACCCAGCTCAGGTGAGCATATGGCCGAGGTTCCAACTCATAATTGAATGAGGAGCTCGCAGGTACCACTAATCCTGGCCTTCCTCATGGCAGATCGACGAATAGCTAAGGCTGCTCACCTGATAATTAACGCCTGGAGGTGTCAGGTAGGCAATGTACATTATCAAGGTAGGCGTCGGACTCTACTCTTTGCCTGAATGATAACGGCTTAAATCTCCGCTCTTAGATCATGATGACGACGGTGAATCTGCGGCAGGTGGTCGCCTCGCTCATTTGCTACAGATATTAGTGAGTCATCCCCTGCTTTGGCTGAGAGTCCCGTCCGAATGCTACCTACAGGATGTCAAGGACGTGCTGGTCATTGTCACTAGATATTTTGGTGGCACGTTACTGGGTGCGGATCGGTTCAAACATATCAACCAAGCAGCACGGGATGCCCTTGAGCTCGGTGGATTTATTGAAACAAAACGCGTGGTAGCAGAGAGCCGAGCTAGGGGCATGAAGGGATAGATCAGACAGTCTAGGAGATTCTGCATTTATCAAGCATAGCATTCACAAATTACGACGACGGCCAGCCTTTGAAGTAAGGAGGCTTATTATCGTGTCTCCACTTCTGGGTGGTGGCAATGCAGCAATACACTCAGTTTTCCAGGTCTCGATGTACCTGGAGAGTGAAGTTTTTCAAGAGGCTTATATTGTCATTAAATTCCATCAGTCAGACGGTGACATCTTGCAATATCTTTGATGTGTTTGAGGGGCCCATTTTTACCTTTTTCATGTGCACGTTCTAGACAAGTGGAATTCGTCATTAGAGACATCTGGTGGTTGTATGCAAGGGAATGATCTCAGAGAGGACATGAATGACGTGACATTGACGTCCTTCATAATCTTGCAAGTTGCAACTATATTGTTACGAAGATTGATTCGTCCTAGGTAGACAGAGAGGTGTTCACCCCAGAAGTCTATCAGCAGACAGTGTCGTAGTTTGGCTTCTTTCGCGAAACTCTAGAGAAGAGAAATCACTTTATCGAGACAACAGGAGTCACCAAAGTTACTGAAGTAACAATCCGGACCGGGGGAACACCGATCGAACCCCACCACTTCGTTGGCACGCCGTGGAGACGTACAACCCTCAGCATGCGACTCCTGCACAGGTCGCCTCGCCTCACATTAGCAGGTAGAATACATGCTACTCAAAATCATTTAAACCTCTCGTTGGTCAGGGCGGCCAGTTTTGCTTCGGTAAGTAATCATGTACCGTCGCGTTGTCCCATTCGTTTGAATTTCTAGTAGTTAGGTCTCAGAGAGCCATCTTTGGTGTATAATCAAGGGCTCATTGGCGGGAAATGGGTCGATGCGAAAAGTGGAGCCACCATCTCTGTGTTTAGTGCGCGCGTAATTCCGTCAAGCTGGAGGGTCGCTTCGCTCACCGCTCCCCAGACCCGGCTACCAGGGAGGAGCTTGGCACCATCCCAGAGATGGGCATAGAAGAGACAAAAGATGCCATCGACGCTGCAGGGGAGGCCTTCGTGACATGGAGCAAGACAACGGCTAAGGTGACAAGCTATCATTTTGTGCTGTACTGTTCCTTAACCTAGGGCTGTGGTAGCACCGCCACGACATTCTCATGAAGTTCTACAGTCTAATGAAAGAGCATGAAAATGACCTTGCCCGCATAATGGTCAGTCCTTGTATATTCATCGTCGAAGCATGTTTACATTCTGGACAGACCCTCGAGAATGGCAAGACATTGGCCGAAGCGAAGGTGGGTGCCAATAGACGCTCAGTGTTAAGTGTTAACACTCCGTGCGATGGCCATCATTAGGGCGAAAATGCATACAGTGCCTCCTTCATCGAGGTAAGCACATCTTCCGCTTTTCACTGACTTGCCAAGGCTGAACGCCATAGTGGTTCGGTAGGTTTTCTGATATATTTTTTTTGCTAAGTTTATTTTGCGATTGGGGTACTAGCTGAGGAGGCTGTCCGAACTTACGGCGGTTAGTGATCAAACATTTCTTGCATCATCTACAAAACCTTCGCTATTAGAGCACATCCCTTCGCCTATCAGCAACAGTCGCAATGTCGTGATTAAGCAGCCTGTTGGTGAATCATCCTTTACCTGCCTTACTATGGCCACCGTTTGACGTAGTTAATATGTCTAGGCGTCGTGTAAGCTCTGTTCTCACAATTTGTGAAAAATCTCACAGCCTGGGCAATAGATCCATCCTTACCCCTTGGAATTTCCCGTCGGCGATGATCACACGGAAATTAGGAGCCGCTCTTGCTGCCGGTTGTACGACCGTAATCAAGCCTCCACCTGAGACTCCCTTTTCCGCGTTAGCCCTTGCGGAGGTTGGTTGGTCTTCTTATTCTAAATTGGGATATTCTCATTACGCAAAATCGTACAGCTCGGAAAGAGAGCTGGCGTTCCAGACGGTGTAATAAATATCGTTACCACACAAAAGAACGTCAATGACGTCGCGAAAGAGATGTGCGAGAACAATTCTGTGAAAAAGGTCACCTTCACGGGGTCAACTGCTGTAGCCAAGCTACTTTATAAGATGGCAGCTTCGACCATTAAGAAGTACGCACTCCTGTGGTCCCTTTTAGGTTGTTTATTGAAGACGTCCATAGGGTTTCTATCGAAGCGGGAGGCAACACTCCCTTTATTGTTTTTGATGATGCAGATATTGATCAGGCTGTTGAAGGTGGACTTTCTTCGATTCATTCCACGAACGACACGGGGATCGCTTATCTGGATGTATCAGGTGCAATTCTCTGCAAGTTCCGCGGCACTGGACAAACTTGTATTTGCGCGAACCGCATCTACGTCCAATCCAATGTATACGCCGAGTTTGCATCCCGTCTCACGGAGCGAGTTGCAGCATTTAAAGTCGGAAATGGCCTTGAAGCGGGAATGTGAGTATCATTCCGATTCTTGCGCCCACCAACTAACGCCTTGTCCTCTAAGTACGCATGGCCCGTTGATTCATGAGCGGGCCGTGGAGAAGGTTGCTCGGCATGTCAACGACGCCGTCCAAAAGGGTGCACAAATTCTCATCGGGGGCAGTCGCATTGACCGCCCTGGAACTTTCTTCGCGCCTACCGTTCTCTCTGATGTGCCCTCAGGCACCTTAATCAATGATGAGGAAACTTTCGGACCAGTCGCAGCGCTCACAAAGTTCGAGACAGAGGAAGAAGTAATCAAGCTAGCTAATGATACCAAGGCTGGGCTAGCAGGTTACTTCTATTCACGAGATGTTGGAAGAGTGTGGCGCGTGGCGGAAGCATTGGAGGTTGGCATGGTGGGGAGCAATACAGTGGCACTCTCGCAGGCCGTTATTCCCTTCGGAGGTATAAAGGAGAGCGGTATTGGTGAGTCCACCTAAGTAGCCGACATCGTTAGTTCTGAAACGTTTCAGGTCGGGAGGGTGGTCATGGAATTGAGGAGTATATGAACACCAAGTTCATTGCATTTGGTGGTTTGTGATCTCATATGATAGCAATAACACATGATTGCCAAACTGCCACGCAACATTCAGCTGGAGCGCTCCAGCCAGGCCTCAGGTATCTATTTACATTCACAAACTAGCTGACTTGAGAGTTTTACCCTCCTCCACCACTGGATTGATCAGTGATCCAATCCCGGAATCAATACAAATCTGAACATCATCGCCATTCTTCAGATACAATGGTGGCTCCCGAACAAAGCCAACTCCCTTGGGCGTTCCTGTTAAGATGATTGTACCCGGCCCAAGGGTTGTCCCCTGTGAAAGAAAGGCGATTGTTTGCTTAACACTGAAGATTTGGTCACTGTAGCTCGTATTAACAAGAGTAAGATCAAATAATTTTTGTCACAAAGCTGACGCTGTCGTTCCATCTTGAAGAACCTGCCCGTTGACAACCGTCTTCAATTTCAGGGACTGAGGGTCGGGGATTACAGAAGCAGCGACGAGACAAGGCCCTATCGGTGTGGTGTTATCTGACCCGTGACTTAGTACAGCCCCACGCCAGCGGCAAGGGACTGCTAGCTTACCAAAGCCCTTTGAGAAGTCCCACTGTGAAACATTCATCTGATGAAAGCGGAATGACACCTTCAATTTCCATCAGAAATGTCAGACTTCGATATGATCCAGCGGCTCTTACTTACATCATTGGCCGCAGTGTAGCCGAGTACATAGTCAAGTGCGTCTTCCTCAGGAACGTCCTTCGCTGACTTTCCGATGACAATGGTCAGTTCTACTTCGTAATCCGGGATGTGCTTCGAGACCGGCTGGGCAGCGCGGGGAATGATTATGGGCGCATTTGGGCCGATGATGGCCGTCGATGGCTTATAGAACAAAATTGGGGCGCTGCAAAAAGGGGGGATGAGATCTAGTCAACTGAGAGGAGGGAGGGGTCGCTACTTGGGTTTCTTCAGGTTGGCCTCAGCCTGGAACAGCAACATCAATTAAAAATGCTAGGCGCGGAGAGCCACCGGTGCATCACAAACAGCATGGTCGGCGTAGTTCAATCCAAGACATCGCGCGAGCCCAATTTGCTCCCTGGACAACGGAGACAGCAGCGTCTTCACACTCAGCGTATTTTTGGTAAGCTGCGCTGCGGGATCGAAGGGTGACCCTAGGATCTCATGTGCGAAGACCTGCTTCTCGTTCGCGACGGCTAGGCCGACTGGAGGTACAGTATACATAAGTTGCTAGGCACACGTCCGTGAGGCAGACGGCTTCACTGTCGAGCTGAGGATCTACAGGTTGGCCGATGTGGACCTGGGTGGTCTCAACGGCGACAAAGCGTATGAGCCGCGTCCATTGCTGAAAACAACCACTCCCTGAGTGTTTGAACGAGAGACTACTGGACTACATGGACATACCGTCCTAATGGGAGTCATAGTCAGGGAAGTCACAAGGTATCCTAGGTGTGTGCTGGCAAGTGCGACTTTAGATGTGTGCTGGCGAGTGCGGCTTATCGCCATTCACTGCAGGCAAGTGCGGCCCGGAAGGGGCATACCTCGCGACGCGCTCACGTGACAAGCAGCAACCAGTCACGTTCATACCTTTGCCACCACAGGTTCATCGCGAGTTGTTTTTTTCTATCAATGGGTGATGCCCTTGCAAGCGTGCATGAAACCCTTCAAGATTCTCTGGACGTCGTAAGCATGGCCGATTCTATGAATATCCCAAGCACTCACCTTCGTACAGCTCGTATCAGTGCGTTCATCCACCGCGGCGCGATCACGAGCACTGGGGAGCTTGGAACGTCTGATCACCCAAGTATTTGCAAACCCCGGAGGCACTCCAACATTACAAGATTTTCTGTCACTTCAGAATACCTTCGAGTGCAACGGTGAGAAAACACTTGCTCCTGTCTGGTTCACCCGGCTTACCTTACACAGTTGCTTCGCGGATCATATCATGGATCTCTGGAGCAAGCCTTCGCCTCGATGTGCTCCTACAGCGTGGACTCTCTGACGGTGTGCCGCTAAATAAGCGTTCTGGTTCCAAACCAACAACACCCTGCCAGGTCATCGCGAGACAGAGGCTTCTGTATTGTCTTCCCAACTGACACAGGCCCTTTCCATCATTCAGGGCGTTGCCCTCACGCACCAATCCACAAAGGCATTCCTCGGCCGAAAATATCCTCTTGACGTAAGAAATATATCCCCTGGAGCGTTTACTCTTGACGCTTACCCAAAACATGTAGGTATTACTGGACCTGCTCATAATTTCGCGTCACTTGGCGTCGCCGTTGCCCGGTTCGAAGCACCCTACACCATCCGATGAGGTGCGCACCCACAGCGAGGAAACAGTGTCCGCGTCTGTCTTGCCCAATGCAGTGCTAGACACGCTGCTCTGTATCCTGGTAGACGCCTCGCAATCACTTCGAGTGTTCGAGGATTGCAATGGTGTCCAAACTGTTGTGAAGCTGTTGAAGCGGGCGCATACCCCCCGAGACGTTAGGTGAGATCCGTGAGCCCTCTGTGTTTTTCACTCCTAACTCATTGCGAAGGATGAAATGTTTGGAGTTTTTGTACTTCTATCTAATGGATGAAACCTCTCCTCGCTCAGACCTTTCAGTGGCAACTATCGAACAGATTCACCTACCATCCGTGTCTCTATCACCCTCTTCGGCAAAGCCAAGTTACTTCCTCCAGAGCAGCCGCAACGCATCATCTAGTTCGGATGACTCGTTAACCTCCAGCGGTTCTTCGCGATCATCATCGACCTCAGCGTCGTCATCAACGTCACTATCGTCCTCGTCCACGCCAGTCCACGCCAAATTCTTATCCACGACACCAAAAACGCCTCCCTCCCCAACGAAGCCCTCTACACACTCATACGCAAAGCCGCGCACCCTCCTCATGCTTCAAAGGGAAGTTGACTTCATGCCGGCCACGCCGAAGAAGTCGTACGCATCTCGGCTCGGCGTTAGCCCACTCGGCCCCTCAAGCGCACCGAATTCGCCATTCAAGAATTTTCGGGCTGCCCCACCTGATGACGCGAACATGGAAATGGGTCACCGTTCCGATAGCATTTCGTTCGCCTCCGAACGAGACCACGTCATTTCCAAACCAGAAGCCCGGGATATAGTAAAGACGACGGAGCAGAAGAAGGAATTCCTAGGCTTCATGTTAGGGAACGTTGATGCGCTGGTAGAAGGAGTGAAACGGGCTGGGGTCTGGGGTCTCGCTTAGCCACTACCAGTCCAGAAGGGGAAGGTTGACGTGGCTCAATCCACATAAAGATCCGAAAGCGTTGCATTTCATGTACGTTAACCTGTGAAACTGCCGGCCACCCCCTCCGTAAATACGAATACGGAGGAAGAGGTATCATTGCAAGCAGCTCTATAAAGAAATAGTACATAGTAAGGCCAAGAACAAGCGACGGCTTTAAGAGTAGAATCTCCATGCGAAGTACGCAACAATGGCGGCCAATGGCACAAAGTAGAATACGCTGAAATGGTGGGTTAACTAAGCCGTGTGAGACGAGGCAACGGACGGACGAACTTGGACGTCTGCTCAACAGCATTCTCCATAGCAGCGGCAGCGGCAGTAGATTGGTACGACTTTGCTTTGGTCTCCTGCCATAAGGTAAATATCGGACAGTAACGAAGGATCGAGGGCGTCGGACTTACGTTGGTACCCTTCTCAAACTCTCCGATCAGCATCCCAGGTAAGAGCGCGCGTGCTTCATCGGAGTGACCGACATCCTCGAAGGCTTCAGTAGCATCCTTGCCTTTGGAGGTAGAGTGAATAGTTGTACAGCTCGGTGCGACATAGCTACTCACCAGCTTCAGAAAGGATTACTTCATCGCCTCCGGGGTGCTAAAGTTGTGTGAGAAGCAACGAATGAGTGATGAGTGATGCGGTGAACCTCGTCTATGAATTTCGTGACATCATACACTGCGGGAAATCATCAGATAACAGACGAGTTATTGATAATGAGAAGACCGACCGTTGCCATGTAGGAGGACCCAAATATTGTCCTTCGTAGTATGCCCACGTAACTCAGCGAGGGTAACGACTTTGGTGGGCATTGCGAAAGGGTTTGAAGGGACGAAGGAAAATACTTTTAGAGATAGAGAGAAGCGACTGGGGAGGAAGTGGAACCCTGCGTTGTATGAGCTCTGTAGGGTTTAATATTCCCCCGGACTTTTGCGAATCTCGGTTCCCACACGTCCAAGCACTCCGTCGAGAACGATTATTTCTTCATCCTCCGAGGAGTTTAATATCCGACCAACACCATCAAATGCTTTATTATTCAAATAAGTACACATCCATCGGTGTGCCTGTGCGACTTGGTTTAGTACTCGAGTGACCACTATTCAAATAGGACAATCAAGCGTGGACCAAGTGCTACTAAGTTGCTCTTCCACATCACCAGTAAAGGAGACGAAGGCATCTGCCATGTCCCTAGGCAGAAGCGAGTGGGAACGGAATCGAACAACAACACTGAAAATAAATCGGATCACAACAAAAATGAGTGTTCAGTGGAAGAGGAACGGAGGTAAGCCGACCAACGGAGGGCAAGTCAAATTTTAAAGCTCCGCCCCAAATGAGACGCGTCTGAGATCTGAATCCGACACGCGTGCCTCCGCCTCTCCTCCTCGCCTTCCTGGCCTCACACCCCACAGGCCTCACCCCTCCCAACACCCTACCCGACATGACTTCAGATTACGACTTCGAATCTTCCGACATACTTGGTGGCTCTCTCCCAGTTGGCCCTCGGAGAGTTGCTCAAAATTCAGGCTTTTCATCTCTCTTCAAGATTTGTGCTCTTGGGGCGTCCACCCTCCTTCTCCTGCTCGCCTTCCGCCATGGGCGAACATTTTTCCTGCGTTGGAGAGAGAGACATTACAAATTGTATGCACCTTCAACTTCTATGTCGTTTTGGGTTGTAGTCTAAACGGTTACTTAAAAGATCTATGCGACGGAGATACGGAATTCCGGACCACGACCAGCGACCCTTCAATGTCGCTTATGCCGCCGCTAAACTCGCCCAGGATGATAGCAAAAAAACGCAGGATAGAATGCGAAATATACCAACATTTGACCAGCCAAATCCTCTCAGCCACGGATCAACAAGACCTGGTATGGTGATTTACATTCCAGTTATTCTCTGTAATTTTAATGGGTGATTTGGCTTAGCTGCTCATCCAATTTCGACTCCCGTTACGCTTCAAGTCTCTGGACTAGACAAGAGTGCCAAACAGATGTATGTATGTTTTGTTCGAGTCCTACAGCGGCTCATTCTTCTGCCAGTACACAACGGTCACCATTTTCCGCTAGCACAGCCACCCAGCCTTTACGTGTCCCCGTGCCCTCTAGCCATCTAGATGTGTCAGGGTCCCTAGAGAGTGGTCACGCTAATGCACGTGATGAGGAGGCAGGGAACCAACGTGAATCAAAGCCAGAGGGGTAAGAAGCAATCGGGTTTAAACCTTCCATATTTACTGATTTATGCTTGTTTAGGGATCATCTGGTTCACGACTCCGGTATCGATGTGGATTCGGTACCAGCCCCCATGCGGTCTAAGCGAATGGCCGATTCAAGTGACGATAGTGATCTACGATACTCACAAGAGAATCGTCAAGACAAGAGGCGCAGAAAGGTGTCTAGTCGCCACCTTAAGAAGCGCATGCAGAAGGGTGGTGATGTCGAAATGAACGGCATATCGGAAGTCGAGATATCCCTCGGCGGCAAGAAACGTGACCGCACAGAGATGGATTCCAGCTTTGGGGCAGAAGATGATATGCTTTACAACGAGGACACCGATACCTTACATCGTCACCGAAGACGGAGACAACGGAAATCAACAAACGCATTTCGTGGTCAAAAACGTGGACGTGACGTCGACCCGTTGGGTGTAGACACTGACAGTGGTGACATGAGAGGAAGGAGAAAGGCTTTCCGCCATCGGCCAGACACATCGGATACCGATCCTTCGGTAGAAGACGGACAGATATCGAGAGACCCGTTGTGTAGAGGTCGACGCATCGGAGAGGAATGGGAAGCCCACGGTGTTCAGTTCAGGGTTGGCCCTGACGGAAAAAGACTGCGGAGGGTGCTTGTTAAAGAGGACCGTCCAAAATTCAACATGGTGAGCCTCAGCCTCCTTCGCATATCACTACGCTCGTTCTCATTCAAATGTTAGCCTGTTGACTCCGAACACCCGGATCGGTCTGCATCCGTGACAGCAATTGTTGAGCGGTGGTATACTGAAGAACAGCATATAGCAGCAAAAGAGGCCCATGAGTTGGCATGGCAGGACTCAGATAAGTCCTTTGCAGAGTCTGAGACGCCGGGAGATCGCTTGGTACGTTTGCCAACATGGTCGTGGATCGTCACGTTCTAATTTCTAGCAGGGGAGTTCGTCTAACGCTGGCAAGCAGCTTCTCTGGGCCTCTACATCAAATGCTGGTAGCCCCGTTCGCAAGATCCGCACTTCGGGTCACCTTTCAATTGCAAGTCCTCGTATGGTATTGTTTCCTGTGTTCGCACCACCCCAGTACACTCGCCGTGTCTCGTCATCGTTGTACAGCAGCTCGGCAGTGACGCCTACGGAAATGAGCCCGAAGTTGCGCTCATCGAAGTCTTACTCAAAGTGGGAGAAGCAGGAGATCGAAGCGGAAGCTATAGGACGTCTGCGACGTAAAGCCGAGGAAAAAGAGAAAGCAAAAGCAGAGGCGGAGGCAAAGGAAGCGGAAGCAAAGAAGGCGTTGTCCGCGGTCTCGCTCCCAAAGCCTGATGAAAAGCCTTCTGCGGCTCCTCCGACAGGAGCGTCTGCATTCTCTCTGCCTGCACTCCCGAAACGTGACCCGCAGGTTAATGAGCCCTCTAATCCACCACCTTTGTTCAAAATCCCCACATCATCCCTGAATACCCAGTCTAGTGAAGCGAAAGACAAGCCTGAAGCTAAGACGGCGACAGTGGCTCCCGGCACCTTGTTCCCTTTCCCCTCCGCTCCGACTCCAGTGACACAAACTTCAACATCTATCCCCGCCGCGAGCGGCCCTGTCTCATCCAATTCGACCACTCCTACCTTCTTCACAAACACTTCGCAACCCACGACGGCACCGTCATCCGCGCCAGATGCTAAAGGTTCTGCAGCCTCCTCGATGTTTTCTTTCGGACAGACGAAGGTGCCGTCGAATACCCCCCCTTCGAATGCCTCATCCGCTCCGCAAGGAATTGGCTCAAGCACTTCACCTCAGGGTCATTTTTCGTTCCCGCAAAACCCTAAGCCACCAATGTCTACCTCCAACCCAAGTGCTAGCGCTCTCCCAGCCGGTGGCACTAGTGATGCATCGAAGCCGAAGTTCGATTTCGGGATGACAAGCAAGCCGACTAGTGTCACCCCATCTGGCCCCCTAGCAGCCGCCACGCCATCTGATCCTCCACCAAAACCTATGTTCAGTTTTGGCATCTCAACGAATTCATCAGCACCAAAAGTGCAACCTGCTACAAATCTGTTTAGCAACCCACCGGCCTCGAGCATGGTTGCAACGCAGCCGACCCAGCCGTTGGTGTTCGGTATGAGTGAAGGTAAATTCGCTGGGGCTCCCGCAAGCGGTATAATGTCTGCCTCGTCGGGCTTCAAAGCTAGCGAGGGTGCCAGTTCGGCGAATCAGGGACAATCGACAAAGGGTGCTACTGGGAATTCCATGACACTATTCGGGGCTCCCAGTGGGGGGGCACAGGCTGGAACTACCAAACCGCCATCGTTTGCGGTCACAAGCCTGCCAACAACGAAGCCCGTTTTCTCTTTTAAAGCAGGATCGGACACGACAAAACCTGAGCCAGGGAAGGGTGCCCCCGCGTTCGGATTCAATGTTAGCCCAGCGAGCACCACTCTTGCGGCTGTCCCCCCTACCCCCGGTAGTGTGTTTAGTGATGCCGCCGCAAAGAGTTCTCAGAACGCGAATCCTATGACGCAGCCATCGTTTGGCGCGCCGAAGAACGCCGCCTCACCAGGCGGGTTTTCATTCGCCCAGAGCTCGAGCTCGGGTCAGTTCTCGTTTGGTTCATTTGGGACTCAGAAGTCACAGTAGAGGGATGACATCTGGAGAGGGGATAGTGTATTTGTTTGTATGGTCGCATACCTGAGTTGTGATATTCAACTGTCGATCGGCCGTTGACGTCGTTATGAACCTGAGTCGGCCCCATTCAAAAGCGGTCATGCTATCTTTTTTTCATGCGACAACTGTAGACCCACCTTCCTTGATCCCAACCACTCTCATGCGTCCCCACCTTCCTGCGCGGAGTGCCCTTGCTGCTTCCTACACAAAGCCATCCCCGCCTCCTCCATATGGCGACACCCTTGCGTCTCCTGAGGCGAACACACTCTCTGCATCTGCCACTGTACATCGTATCCGCGCGTTAGCAAAGGACGTCTTTTCCGGTGCCGTTCCGTCTGCCATCGAGGAATGGATCGATGGACAATCAAGGGAGGAGCTTTCTTCGCTTCTCGTTCGCGCAAATGAACTCATACGCGAGCGCGAAAGGGGTAAGTCGTCCCGATCGGCCCTCTCCACATAAACTGACGGTTCAATTTCACTTCACAGAGTTGACAATGACCTCAGAGCTGTCGAAAACCCTCTACAATAATAACATCACCCTTGAAGAAAAGCATAGGGCACTTCTTGCCCGCTTACCTTCTGCCTCGTCCATGACGCCTCGGTCCACTCCATCCTCTTCACCGGCTCCAACGCCAGAGTATAAACCGAGCCCCCTGCCGCATCTCCGAGCCTCTCACGCGCGGCGCATCTCAGTCTCGCCGTCGGATCTCGCGTTACTTGCTGATCAGAATGCCGAGCTCCTCCAGAAACTCGAGAAACTCGAGGCGGAGTCTGCGCAGGCGAATCTTGCCGGTCGCAGACGACTTGGGAAGCTCGAGAAGGAGATCGACGTGCTGCGCGAGGAGCTCGATCAGCACAGGACGCAGAGCGACGCGTTGTTGTTGCAGGTGGAGAGCAGGGATGAGGAAGCGAGGAGACGCAGGCAAGAGTGGAATGAGAGGGTGAGGGCGCATCGCAGCAATAAGAGCGGAAGCTCTTGGGCCTTCAATAGCGATATGGAGGGTAGCGTGCGTAATTTCGCGCCTAGCAGTACCAGCAGCAGCAGCAGGCCAGCGGCTAGTTTCAAGCCCATATTGCCCACCGCACCGGACACAGCTTTACTCTCGCCTTGCTTCGGTTCAGACTTTCCTACGGAAGCTTCGGGCCCTCTCCCCCCCACCCCTCTTCAGGAGTCTCTCGCCGTGTCGGCTTTTCCTTCCCCGGTTGGCGAGTCCGCGCTGGTCGCCCAACTCGTCTCCAAGGTTTGCGAACTTGAAGCCACGAACGAGCAGATTTTGGAGAGCCAACGTAACACCGCGACGAAGCTGCACGAAGCGCAAATCGAGGCCGAAGGCATTCGGCGGCTGTACGACTACCTTGATGAGCAGACCGACGTCGAACTCGAGGTCGTCGAGGATGGCGAGCAGGAAGACCAGCCCGTGCATGATCCCAATTCCACCATGCGTTTTCGAAGCTTGCGCCGCTCGATTAACGGAGACCTCAGACAGCTCTCGACGCCCACGTTAGGGGATGACACCGAAGCTGATAAGGGAGGCACTGCGCATGGCAGTAGCTTGATCAAGGGTCACCCGCTCAAAGCTCGCAAAACCGTCGTTGGGCTATTTGATACCCCGAGCCAGCCGGCTCGCGATGGCGCCGAGCCTGCGATGATGATGAGCAACCCTTCCTCCCCGTCTCTGTCCTTGCTGGACTTGCCCGCTGGCAGTCTCTTCTCCACCTCACGACAAGCTTCGCATGTCCCTACGCTGGGTAGCGAATTGGGTAGCGATTATGGTGGTGAATATGCCGAAAACCACCACCTACGCTCGAGCAGCCTGTACGATGTGTTCTTGTCGGGACCATCGGCAACTTCGCGCCCCGCCACTCCCGCTCCCCCCACGCGTGATACCCAGGTCTTGTCTGACCCGTCACTAGATGAACCTCAGATATCCAAGCAGCCTCAGGACCTAGATAAGACGCCGCAGAAAGCATCATTCAAGCCCACCCACCAGCAGCGCTTGTCGGACACCATACGTGCACGGACGCACTACTGGGTGGACAAGCGCTATCCCAACACCGCGCCGATTGGACGACTGACCAGCCTTTATGGTCCCAAGGCCAGAGATAGTTTGTTCGAGGCTCCAGGGTCTGCCTCCAAGCCCACCGTCGCCCAGGCAGCAGTCCAGACAATGGCTTGTATTGCGGAGGAGCAAAATCTCGTTCTTGTCAAGGTCGACGATGCGCCTGCGCTGCAAATCACCTCCGAGCTTGCGAAGCCGGAGAAGAGCCGGGCTATGAAAGTGGTGCTCGAGATTTGGTTGTGGATGCAATTTGTCGTCATCATCATGGTCTTCCTTTGGGCCGTGACCAAGCGAGGCCCCCGGAGCGTCTTGCGAAACCCCTCGCGGACGATGAAGCGCGTTGAGTAAGGGTAGCCAACGCCAACGGTATATATTTATTTTCTTGCATTTTTTTATTGTGCCCTTCACAATAGTCTTGGACTGCAGCTGGACAGTGTTACGTTAAATTTTTGAATATCTCGCTTCCTATCGACGCGTTTGTACTGTCAACCTACGACATGTCCTTCGTACTAGCCATATAATGACACATCCATAAATGTACACCAATGACGCAATGACTGCTAGGCGTAAAGACAAGTATGGGAAGCCGACGCCGCCAATCGCTTCATATAGTTTGCGGAGAGTGCAGCTCCACAAACTCAATCAGTTGCCCCCCTCTCCATCCCACACAGCTGAGGATGAAGGCAAGCTTACTTGCTCGTGAAGAGAGTAGTGACCTGAATGTCTACCGCAGTCTCAGGCAGAGAAATTGAGAGACCACCAATATGCAGTTGCCGTTGGCGGTGCCCAGGGCTTTCTTGGAGCTCTAGCTTTAGCATTGCCCGCCTCATACATCGTAAACAAGCGTTGGCCTTACTACAGGAACCTGCCGCCGTCACTGAAAGCATTCGGAGTTGTGATGGCCATCGTTCCGACATTTATCATCGCGGGAGAGACTGCCGGACGACGATTCGAACAAGACAATTGGCGAGTGTGACCGCAGCAGCTTCTGAAGGGAAGAACCAAAAACTGATAATTGATTGATCCGAGAAAAACAGGGAAAGAGCCAATCCGGACCAAGTCGCGCTCATCCAGCGTCGCTCCGATACGAGGTGGCGGAATATGACATTGAGCCAGAAAGCGGTCGATTTCATGGCGCGGCATCAGTTCAGCACCATCGCGGGGTGTTGGGCGCTGGGAATAACGGGGGCGTTTGGGATGATAATGCGGAATCCGTGGGCGGGTTACTCGGCGATAACGAGACCCGGACTGACTAATGCGCTGCAAACAGGTATCAAAGTTTGTCACAAAAGGTATGGCGTGGTTTGATCCATTGATGCGATGCCACGAGGCTACTACATGTGTTCGCGTTAGATCGTGCAGGCGCGGATGTGGTCGCAGGGTATCACGATTGGAGTCGTTATCGCTGCGGCGGCAGTCACGCGGACGAGGATGTACAGACGGGATGAGGGGGACGTTGTGGGGAACATGGATCATTCGTGGCGGGAGAAAGTGAATGAATAATACAGTGTGGATTAGTCATACCATCTTGCTTCGTGCTTCCCGCGTGCCAAAGGCCTTGTCTCCATTCCTTCATCTCTCTTTCCTTTATCCTCTCATTTCTGGCATTTTCTGCTATCATGCCCCGCTGGAACAGGACCATGGTCTTAGTGACCTCGTTTGTAGGGGCCCTTCTCAACTCGGTCCTCGCCATCCAACTCCTCGCTCTTTGGCGCTCGCTCCGGAGAGACTCGGAGAGCGAGTGGGAGGGGTCGTTGGACCCTTGGACAGTCAACACCCTCAGTCTTCTCGGTGGTCTTTCCGCCGCATACTTCGTCACGGCAGCGGTGGCTAGTGCCATTGGGTTCGCCGGTATCGTCAAGGTCAGTCAGCAGCCTCCTTTCCCTTAGTAATGGCTCCACTGCCCGAGCGCTGAGCGCTAACTGAACGTGTTTCGCAGGGCATACCGGTGTACCTTCGTTTCTATCGTGACTTCTCCGTCGCAGACTTCACGTTCTGCACCATTTCCACGGTGTTTGTGACATACGCCTCTTTTAGTTATTACTCGATCCGGTCCATGATTTGCGAAGAACTCTCACGTCATGGCGATCTCATGCGGGACCTTGCCGAGATAGGCCTCAGCTCAGAGAACTGTGAGCAGTGGTTTGAGAGGGGCGTCGTAGTCTTTGTTGGCGTCATGTTCATCATCATTGTTCTACGGGTAAGCGATCCTTTTCGCTAGAAATGCGAGAACCGAAAAATGTTCCGTTTCTGACATAATGTTCATTCATAGCTCCACCTCGTGATCGTAGTCTCGAACTATTACAAGCAGCTATCTCGTATCTCGAGAGATGTCCCGTCAAGATTGCACAAAGACAGTCTGCAGCGCATCTACCTCCTCCCGACCCCTGCTACCTCGGCTCCACGCACGGACCCATACGACGGCCGACCTGAGACGACAACGCTTGTTTATGCGCCGATTGCGCTTAGCGACCTTTCCGAGCACGAAGTCAAAGGACTGAATGTGCGAGAAGCGTGGGTGCACACGAACCCCACTCACCCGCCACGCCAGCACCGCCATTCGCACTCTCGGGGACACCGACACAGCACGGGCCGAATAGTACTTCCCATACAGCCAGACGAGGGACTGCTTCGCGGGCATGAGAAGTACAAGGATTGATGATTGTTCCCTTTTGCCTACCATGTCATTTGTGCGCTGTGTTCCATATCGGCAATTCAGCCACGTGTGGTTTCTTTTTTACTTCACAACGTAGACTTTTTCAAGGTACCACCAACTTTTACTCTTGGCATGTTGTATCAATATATAGCGCGGTTGCAATTTCTTGTTGTTAAGCTTTAGCGCCTCTGCGTTGGAAGCGAGTGAGTCTCGACCTGCCTGGTATAGCCTATTGCTTCCCCGGAAGGTGCGAAGATCGACGGCGGTCTAGCCCATCGCCCTCCTCATGCTGCTCGTGTATCCGCACAAGTACTTGGCCCCGACAACAACAACAGCCCTTCTCTTGTTGCCATTCCCAGCCTTGGAAGACTGTTTGTGATGGCCAAGACCCACTCGCGGTCGCCCTCCCCAGAGCCCAAGGCGGCTGCGCAGAAGAAGCCAAAAATCGGGCACGAATCTTCCGCCACGTCTGTTACTGCTGCTGTTGCTGCTCCTCCCAGTGTCAGTGCCGGTGCCAGTGCCCCTGAACCAGCAGCCAGCCCCGAAGACGTAATCGCATGTTTTACGCCCGATCTGCTCGACGCGGACAACGTCGACAGACTCGCCGAGTCTTACGCTTCGGGCGAGCCCTTCAAACACGCCCTCGTCGGGAAGCTCTTCCGGGATGAGTTCCTCCAGAAAGTCAAGGACGAGTGTCTCAGCGAACTTCACTTTACCGAAAAAGAGACCGACATATACAAGGTACGCCTCTTTTTCCCCCTGGGCCCTTTTCTTTTATTTTCTTTTAAAATTTTACTATTCTTTTGCTTTTTCTTTTTGTTTAGGTCAACCAGACAGGCGATCTGGCATCGCTCTCGTACCTCACAGAACAACAAGTTGCGCTCCTCTCAAACCTCGTGCAGCTCCGCAATGCACTCTACTCACCCTCCTTCCGCAATTTCCTACGCGCCGTCACGGGCTGCGGCCCCCTCTCAGGCGTGAAGCAGGACATGTCGGTCAACACCTACCGCAAGGGCTGCCACCTGCTCAACCACGACGACGTCATCGGCACGCGACGCGTCTCGTACATCCTCTACATGCCCCTGCCGTACTACCAGCTCTGGCAAAAAGAGTGGGGCGGCGCGCTCGAGCTGTACCCCGTCAAGGAGGGGGCCCAGGGCGTGTTGGAGCCGGAGCCTGTTCCGGCTAAGAGCATCCCGCCGGTGTGGAATCAGTTCATATTTTTCGAGGTGCAGCCTGGACGGAGCTTTCATTCTGTGGAGGAGGTTGTCGTTGGTGAGGGCGAGGACGGGTGGGAGCGTCTGAGCATCAGTGGTTGGTTCCATGCCGCTCAGCCGGGAGAAGAGGGCTACGAGGGTGATGTTGCCCAATCCGTTCCTAGTTCGCGCGAACAACTAGTAAGTGGGCACGATGTATGTCTCTTCATGAGTTGCTTATAGCGTGTTGATCATTAGACCTCCACATCGACCGAGTTCAAGTCTTACTCTGACTTGGAGGCTCCCTCTCCAGACTCTCCCTTGACCGCAGACGAAATATCCTTCCTCTCCGAATTCTTAAATCCTTCATACCTCCAGCCACGTACGATCAAGGCGTTGGCATCCCGCTTTTTATCCGAGTCTTCCCTCGAGCTGTACGATTTCCTCTCACCCGCTATCGCCGAGAAGCTTGACGCGGGGCTACGCGAGCTCGACGAGCGTGATGGCCTGGGCAAGAACCGTCCTTCGCCTATCCCGCCACATACTGCCGGAGCAGGTTCTGGCTGGCGCATCAAGGGCCCGCCTCATAAATGGCGATATAACGTTCTCGAACCCCCCACTCCCGGGGGACGTTCAACTGCCGTGTCACCCCGCGCGGCACAACCGGCACAAGCACTCATCCGTTCATTACAGGACGAACTCTTCCCCGCCCCCGCCTTTCGCGCATGGCTTGCCGCCATCTCAAGCCTACTTCCATTGAGACATGCAGTGGAGGCTCGTCGATTCTGTCCTGGCCATGGCTACACTCTGGCGACGAGTGAAGATAAGGAAGCGAGATTAGATGTCGTGCTCGAGTTAACACCGCAGGTCAAGGAGACCCATGTGAGAGAGGGTAAGGCGAGACAACCACCGCCTACCGGGTGGCAGACGGGCGAGTGGGGAGGTTGGGAGGTATGTAATTGCTTTAACATCACCGTATTTCATCTGCTGATTCTGTCCAGTGCTATATGGCCCCTCACGATGAGGAAGATGACCCCGCAGTATATAGGTCCGGTTCTCATGCGAAATCAGCACAAAATGGACATGGGCCCACAGTCAATGGGAACGGCAACGCAGGCAGCTCTCATGGAAATGGAGAGATTGACACGGAAAACAGCGACGACGAGGACGACGACTCCACCTTGTTGACGGTCCATCCGGGCTTCAACCACCTCCTGCTGGTTCTGCGCGACGAGGGTGTTATGAGATTTGTGAAATATGTATCAGCCGCCGCAGAAGGTTCGCGATGGGATGTCTGTGGCGAATACGAAGTTGGTATCGTCGAGGTAGATGAAAGTGATGATGATTAGGCCCCTCTTACGGGTCACATTGTCATGTAGCGTCGATACCTGTAGATGCGATCCTTCGGAACTTCGGGTTCCAGGTCGTACAGTAGCATGAATCTAATCATCAAATGTTATCCTCCGCCCTTGGCTCGGCACTATTGCTACTTGTTCTCGCTTTGCTAGCGCGAGCGCCGCTCCAGGTGCTGGGCGTGACTTCCGGGTTCGTGTCCCATTATTGACTTTTGATTTTGCAGATGCATCATTCCCTCGACCAGCAGCTGTGCTTTTCTCTTTCTCCAACTTCGAATTTGTGATGCTTGTTGCCATGTGGCCTTTCTCATTGGCTGTATCACCCTCCAACATATCACGCTTCTTCCTGTGTGGATAGCCCTCGTTGTGACCTTCGGCGGACTTTTTTCGGGGCTTGTGGCCTGCACCTCCACCTCGACGCACGGCATCAGCAGAAGCATATTCGACCACGAGCTTACGTCCGTCGAGCTGGTGGTTTTTGTGGTGTATTAAAGCAGCGGTTGCGTGCTCCGGGCTCGTGAAATCGACAAACGCAAACCTGGGGTATCATGCCAGTATCAATCAGCAGGGATCTTTGAAATGCACGAATTTTTTTGGATCAAGTTACCCCTTGCATAGGCCACTATCCTCGAACGTCCCCATGCGGATTTTTCGTATCCAAGGATCCTTCGCTCCGTCGTTATTGGCGGTCTCTGATGAGACAGTCTCGCTCTTCGCCTCCTTGGCGCGATGAGCTTCCAAGAGACCCCTGATTGATTCCACGGTCGTTTCGAATCCGAGGTTGCCGAAGAAAAGCGTGGGTGCTGGTGGTTGCTTCTGCACGGAAAGTACTTTTTGCGCAAATTTGGACTGGCCTTTCCCTCGCGTTCCGAGGCCGTCAAGGGACACTCCCTCCTTCACAGGGCGACCCTCAAAATTTCCGCCTGGGTCGTTGGTTAAGTCGTAAAAACGCACGAAAGAATGAGATGCACGCACCGTCCTTGATTAGAAGGCGCCGTCCTTCTAGAGGCGACTCGGTCATCAAGATGGCGGCATTCTTGGCCTCTGGCGTCGCGAAATCCACATAGGCAAACCTGTCAGGTATGGGGTAAGCAAAACGAACCAGAGAAATGGTAGAACCACACCCTCGATTTTCTCGTCTCACTGGATCACCTGGGGACACCTTTCCAAGCTTGGTCGGTAAATGCACTCTTGTAATTTCTCCGACACCATCGAAGAAGCGCCGCAAAGACTCTGGCGTAGTCTTGTAGCACAAGTTTCCTACCCAGATGGAGTTCTCGCGTTTAACTGGACGAGAAGCGTCTCCCTCTTTTGTCGTGGTTGGAGATCCTGTAGGGACAGCTTCTTTTAACAACGCTTTCTTCTGTTTTCGCTTTGCGGCATGGGAAAGCACGGCAACATCCTCTGTACGCTCCGCTTCTGAACTCGATGAGGAGTCGGAGGAAGGCTCCCTTTTTCGCTTTAATCGCGAGGTAGGTGGTGTCGACCGAGAGCTCACTGATGACATTTTGACATTACTGTAACGAGGCTGACAGGAACGAGCAATCCTCAAACTCGGCCCGTGTCGGCCCGTGACAATCTAATCTACGGAGCGAAGGAGTGCATATAGACGTATCCAAAGTCCTACAGGTTTGTTGAGGCGGCACTGAGCTGCCCTACTTTCCGTGATTCTTCCTCCTTAGCCTCCGCATCGAGGAGCTCGCGCCATGAGTGGTCAATCGCGGGATGCTTTGCAGCATCCTCCCGATGAGAGTGTGTGACAATTCCGGCAGCAATGAGAATCCCTATCGTCAGGCCCTGCGCCCACATCCTAGCCTGGACAACCTTTTGCGAAGTAGATTGATGTCTAGAGACAGAATATAGGCCAGGACGGCCAAACACTATGTAGCATAGTCGTACCTGTCACGCATGATGATGGTACCAGCGACAGCCATGCTGGCAGCCCAGCCGCCCACTATGACCTGGTACTGATGGCGGGCAACCCAATTTGAAAACTTTTCTTTTGTACTCAGGTGCTCCCACTCAAATGTCTCGCGGGCTTTAGCACTATCCAGAAGCTGGCGACCGACACCCTTCCTGCCTGGGCGTCAGTTATTGATTCAGCGATCTCCACACTGATAGAGCCTTACCAGTTGTGTTCCTCGTCGAATTCAACGCCACGGCGTTCTGTCTGAATAGCCCAGGCAGGGCCGACAATGAGAACTACTCCGAGGGCCTTGAGCTGTGGAGGGAGAGCACGATACGCAGGCCAATAACGATGTGCCGCAAATGAAGCAGGCAGGGAGATGGCCAAGCCAGCTGCGACGCCCTCGATGGATCCGCGGATAGTGGCGCGGTCGAATGCCTCAAGTTCTTCCCGGGTAACGTTGACCTTCATTGTGTGGGAAGTGTAGGAGGGGAGATGAGTAGTGTGGGAAGAGAGATGAGTAGTGTAGAAACGGAGACGAGTAGTGTACGAAGGGAGATGGGTAACAGTGACCTTTGCAGCGCTTTTGAATGCGGATGAGCTGGGGTTGGCTGAAGTATGGAGCGGTCCAGGGACAGGGATGAGTAACTGATGAGTAGTGTAAGTGTATGTGTCAGGTCATCACGTGTGTCGGGAAGTCGGAGTCGGTGCGACCGAGTCACGCATCGGAAGTAATAGCGATGTTCGGAGCCCTGACATCCTCCTTCTCAGGCTCGAGCTCGGGATCTGGCCTCTTGAGCGCTAGCACAGCCGACGACCCTCCCAAAAAGACCCCCCGTAAATCTAGCACTGGACCTCCCTCCCTCAACACACTCTCCCGCGTTGCCATCTCCCTCGAGTATGCCTCTCTGCGATACCAATCTCACTGCCCCCTCGGGATGTATGTCATCCCGTTCGCCGATGATCCATTTATTTGGGATGCCGTCCTCTTTATTCACCAGGGTGAGGTCTGTATCCCCTTCGTAAGCTATCATACTCATTCGGAGGCAAGGCTATTACACCGACTCCATCCTAAGGTTTCGTTTGACGTTTCCTCACAACTACCCCGAACGACCCCCAACAGTGCACTTCATCACCGATGTCTTTCATCCACTCATTTCTCATCAAGATGGAACCTTCAACCTTGCTCCCAAGTTCAATCCTTGGCGGTTTGTCACGCTGCCACGCCTCGTTTCTTTCATTACCTTATTTTGCCTTGCCAGTCCAAACGAGCATCATGTATATGATGTCCTGTACTGCATCAAAGGCTCGTTTAAGAAGCACACGCTCGACCAGATTAAAGAGAATGACTGTTTGAACAAAGAAGCGTTCAGGTGAGCTACCCCTTCTCCCTCACGCCCACACCTCTGCTGATTGCCCAGCGCAGATTGTAGGTGATCACTACTTTTTTGCATGCACAGCCATGGTGATGCAAGTTCTTGTCTTGCAGGTACCACGACACAACTTCTTCGTTCGCAGCGCTGGCGACCCAATCATCGATGCTTTCCCAGACTGCATCTGCGCTCTTCGACCATGACTATCCTTCGATGGCAAACACGAAAGGTCCACCTCACAGCCTGATCTTCCATGAACTGACACCAGAACAGTCCGGCGCATTGCGCGCCCACCTTGGGTTACAAACATGGGAAGATGCACCTTCGTCAGATTGAGACGCATACTACAAATCGTTTGTTTACACTAATGACAGTCTATATCGCATACCATTCCTATTGTAAATTGAACATAACTGAACTGAATCATATAGTTCCATTAGCGGCTGAGTATAGAGTCGTCTGATGTGGTCCCGTGCGCGACATTTATGGGTAATCTTTACTGCTGTCGTTGGCAACTGTTGCAGGCAATGCCTCGATAATGAGCGGCATCTCTGGGCCCGTGTCATCATCCTGTGTTGCTAGATTAGCTCTGTTGGGAAATGTTCAACTGGTGAGACTCACTTCTTGTGTTCGGCCGAAATGCTTCGACAGCTTCTCTATGACGAGGCTGTAAGGCAAGTGCTGAGTCAATTTCCTACATGCGTTACATCAGTTCTTCTTGGAAGACTCCGAGCACGGGAGAACGGATGTAGGCTAACCGTCGTTGATGTACATTCAGCGAGTGCCGGGCATCCAGGGCGGTGTCAAGGACGTTGGACGAATGAGCCCCTTCGCTCAATGAGAGCTTGATGGAATATTCTTTGTCGGATTTGCCCCTGCCATAGTTGCGCTCATACAGCTCGAACCTGCGATGTGAATCAATTCACCCTTCCAAAGTAAACATGGGAGAGACATACGTTATATGTGACTATCGCAATTAATCAATGATGCGTCAGTAGCTTCGTATAAAAGATCGATGCTTACTGCATAATCAAGCTCAGGGATCCGTCGATTCGCGATAGGAAGGCCTGATAAAAGAACAAGGTTGACTAGCGTGTGGATGTGGCTCTCCTTTGTGAAATAGCAGGTCAATGAACTTCCACCATGATTGCGTGCTTCTTCAAGATCCTCAACTACTTTTCGGAGTAGTGGGAGTGAGGTGAGGACGCCAATCTCCTCTCTAGAGGAATTTCGGCATTAGTCGAAAGCCTGAGGAGACGCAAGAAAACGAATGACTTTTCCTCAGGTTCGATGCCGTACTCTTGTGGCGCTACCAGGTCAAACAACGCTTTGGCACGGCCATACAGTTCGTGGAGTTTACGGTCACGGGGCTGATGGTTGTCCTGTCCACCACTCTCGTCGAATATAGCAAAAAGAAAGGTGCGGTGGTGGAGAGCGCAGTACTTAATAGTATCGTATAACTCCGACACCTGCCAATGGGCGATATGTCTTGACTCGTGGACACATGCGACAGGCTGAGTGGGGTACTTACACGTGATGGGTCGAATTTCTCCGGCTTCACGTCGCAGAAATCTTCAAAGAGCTTTTCCCAACGTTCCCGGAAGAGCCAAGGCTCATCCCCGCAACACCTTGATGAACGTCAAGCGAGAGCACGTTTATTGTCGAAGATGACTTTACCATCGCTCCTGAATCTTCTCCACGTCTAGCGTATCGAAATTTCGACCCATGATGGCCCGGAATCCGCTAAGTAGTTCAATCGCTTCCTGTGTATGCTCAATATCGTCTCTTCTTTCTTTAGGAGCGTACAAGCTTACCTTGAGGACTTCTACCGGCTCCTTATTCATGCTCTTTGGCCAGATCAATTCTGGTCTCTTTTCTGGCTCCCCAGGTCGCAGCAGAATCTTGAGCCGTTTCTTTACGTCGTCCATAAGGTCCTTAGCGGCATTCGAGTCGTCCAAAAGGTCCTTGCGCACGATGAGCTTGAGAGGCTCTCTAAGAGACATTGAAGACTTTGGAGTGAGAGTATGGCTAGAGGCGCCATCTGCGGATGTTCTCCCAGAACGGCTTGGAGTTGAACTCGCCGACAGCAAGGACTGATGTTGGTCAAGTAGTGCCGCCGCGAAAATCTCCGCCGAGGCAATAACGCGGCGCTCAGAGGAGGTGTATATCTGTTCCCAAAAGCGGATAAAAAATCAGTGGCTATATTTGTCCTCTCAAGGCACGGAGCGGACCTTCACATTGTTGAGGGCATCCTTGTCTGCGCGCTTCTTTAGCTCCCCGACGCACGTTCGTCAAGAAATTGCTTATGTACGCACTCATAATGGAGATGTCTTTCTTCATGTTCTCCCCTAGGTCACGAGATTGATAACGCGCTGAGTGTGTGAATTCCCCGCCCCACTTGAACACTAGTGTCAATTTCGCTAGTTTCCTTGGTTGGCCTGCTGCCTTCTTCGAGTACACTGGCTTTAGCTGAGCTTTAGTCCCAGGAAGTTCTATCTTGCTGAATAACGCGTTATTGAGCAGAGTCAGCTTGTTTAGGTCCTCTCCGTCCGCTCCCAATTGTTTGGCCTCTTCGACGGCAACGGCGATTCGGCTTAGCTGCTCTCTCTCACGAAGTATTATCTCTTCTTTCTCGCCATTTAGGAGGGTAACAAAGGGCTGAGTCCAAGACTCTCCAATCGGAAAATTGAACTTGAGCTTCTGCTTTGGGGTCCTATCAGCGTGGCGAAAGACAGTAACGTTTGCCTTCAGTAGCCATGTTGGTGCGTCCGGGGTCGCAGACTCTGAGCTTATTAATGGCCTATCTGGAGCTGTCGATATACGGGTACAAAGAGCTGAGAGGATCTCAGCTGCTTTGTCTAAGAGGTGGATCAGAGGCAAGAGCATTATGTGGCGTTCAAGCTTGGTAAGTTATCAAATATACCCACCGTAATAGGACTCATTGCCCTTAACGAAACTCCAGCCGTTGACATCGATCACTTGACTGCGGGCGCCGTTCTCACAGCGCAACATGTCATAGCCACAGACTCTCTGGCCAAATGCGTGACAGATTTTCGCCGCCCAGGACTTCTCCTCGTCAGTCAGGCGCGTAATAAATCTATGTAATCTGAGCGAGAGCCATGAAAAGAAAGAGTCACTGCTCACCGAATCTCCTTTCCGTCGGTATTGCGTCTCACAACCCCGTCAACGACAGGTGATTTGCGTGTCTCCGCGTGGGTATATTCTTTACCAACCGTGTAAACTTTGATGTCTTCCGAGTTGTCAACGTCGATGAACTCCTCATATATGTAGGAACCATCAGTCCTCGGGTGTGTTAAGCTAGGATCCAGTTCACTGCTCTTGTTCCCGACCTGAAATAGATTTCACACCATTAAATGTAGGTCCATTACGTCAGTATTGACCTTACCTTTCGGAAGAGTCGACGCCCACGACCGTCCCTAAAGTATATATAAACATTATGATCCTCACCGCTCACTGGTTTCTCTACAAATGGCTTTTCCATCGTTTGACCGTCAACTATAATGGCATTGCCATCCTCCCGTAGGGTCACTTCGGGAATAGGCCGGAAGCCGCCAAGCTCAATGCCAACTCTGGCCTTTATGAATTCTTTGAGTTCATTGTCGATCTTAGGTCCGCCGTCGCGAGACACTTCCAAGCGCCTTGGAGTAGGTACTTTGAGATGGTCCAGAACTTGCCCCACCAAGCGGCGATCCCAGAGAAGAGCTTGGGGCACAAGCTCATTTATACAGAAGGGCTTGCGGAGGTTCACGTAGGATATTGCTTTGTCTAAGGGGAAGTCTGTAGAAAAGAATGAGATGAGAATGTCGCATCTTGGCCAATTTTCAACATCTGTACAGCACTTGGGTTATCAGGAAGAAGCGCGCGTATCAGGGAGATCTCGGCTCGCCTTCGTCTAGGATGACTTTATCTCCGAAAACCTTGACTTCGACTCGGGCTCTGTCCACGAGACGAGTCAGAATCTCCCTCATTGCCTTTGAGCGGGCCTTGACATCCATCGCGCATATTCCCAGAACAATTGTCGGTTTCGGGATGTCATTTACAAAGTATAGATCCGATGTGTGAGATCCGGTAGGGGATGGCGTGGAGGATCTAGCTAGAATGGAGCTAGAGCGAGGAGAATGTCTATCGCCAGTGTGCAATAAAGAAAACCGAGAGGGTCTGTCCCAATGCATTATGTCTGGTCAGATCCTCGTGGCTTGACCCATGATCCAACAGCCGAGTAAGGACCCCGATCTCCAACTAGGGCTGTCCGGTGTCTTCTCCGCACCCTTTCCGCAGAATTGCCTCTTGCTGACTGATCGGGAGAAGCTGACTGATTGGAAAACTCGCACAATTGACTCGCACAATTGCCTCTCAGGATGGGGTACCGTATAATACGTCACAGTTTCCCCCACCCATCACCGCGGCCATGTCTGCAAATACCATCACCACTACCATCTTTATTTCTAATCTCCACTGTGGAAGGTACGTCCCAGCAACTCGTCTCAAGTGGCCATCGCCATGATCTAACTTTCCACGCAGCTGCGTCCGTACTATTCAGGATACTCTTCGAGTGCTCATCCCGTCACCCTATTCCGTTCACGTATCCATCCTTTCTCAATGTGTAGCCGTTTCCCATCCTACCGCCTTATCCCATCTCGTTATCAGGGAAGCCATTGAAGACGCTGGCTTCGATATTGCGGACACTACAGGAGCTGGCCATGTGCGACAATCGGACAACCTTGATTCCTCTTCACACACGCGCTCGCGTAAGGCCAAGAATCATCTCGAACACTGCCAAGTTTGTCAGGACGAACTCAGAAGTGGGGTGGAGACGATCAAAATAAAAAAAACCCCGACGCCACCGCCTCGGGAGCCTCCATTTCAGGTCAGCCTTCCTCAGGAACCAGCCATCAATAGGACAGGCTATCAAGATGGTGCATCTCATCGCCTCACGCTGTCTGTGGGGGGGATGACCTGTGCATCGTGTACAAGCGCGATAACTCAGGTCCTCTCCCGACTACCTGGCGTGCGTGATGTGTCCGTCTCACTGCTCGGCAATTCAGCTACTGCTATCTTGGATGACAAGGTTATCGTGGGAGACGTGCTTGAAGCTATTAAAGACACAGGATACGAGGCCGACGTTGCATCTGTCGAACCCTTGAATTCGGGAACAGCAACCTTCGAAATGGACGGGCCGCTTCACGTTACATTCTCTGTTGGCGGGATGACTTGTGTTGCATGCTCCTCCACCGTTACCCAGTTGCTTTCTGAACAGGAAGGCGTCACAGACGTTTCTGTTAATCTCATCGGAAATTCTGCATCCTTGGTTGTGAAGAGCAAGGAATTAATTATGGGAGTGCAAGAGATTATCGAATCCGCAGGATTCGAAGCAGCTGTGGCCAGCGTGGAGCCCCTTCAAGTAACGCCGAATGCTATGGAGGTTGTGCAGGGGCGACGTACTGTTGCTCTACGTATAGAGGACATGTTCTGCGAGTAAGTCACTGTAACTGAAGCTTGTACGCGAAGGGTTGACATATCCTATTAGCCATTGTCCTGAAAAGGTCATGCAATGCCTGGACAAAATGAGCCAGATTATACACGCAGAGCCACCTACAATTCAGGATCCCATTCTTCGTCTCACCTATGAGCCATCCCCACCTACCTTCACCATACGTGATGTTGTTTCCGCCATCTCCAACACACACCCATTCAGGGTTACGGTCCATAGTCCCCCCTCTCTCGAAGACCGTTCTCGGCTAGTACAGGCCCGGGAGAGGCGCAGTCTCCTTTATCGTCTCGGCTTTTCTGTTATCATCGCCGTCCCAACGTTCATCATCGGCGTCGTCTTCATGAGTTTAGTATCACCCAGGAACCCTACCAGAAATTTTCTAATGGAACCCATGTGGATTGGCAATGCGTCACGCATCCAGTGGTCGCTGTTCTTCTTGGCTACTCCGGTGATGTTTTACAGCGCTGGAAGTTTCCACAAGCGAAGTTTGAAGGAAATAAAGGCCCTGTGGAGAAGAGGGAGTCGCACACCTGTGTGGAAACGTTTTCTCCGCTTTGGGAGTATGAACTTGCTGGTATGCACCTCCCTTCCCCACCCGTTCACCTGCTCAGCTGCCTTCAACATAACAGGTGTCTTCGGGCGTCTCGGTAGCATATTTCTCTTCTATCGTCTTGCTCGTCCTGGCGGCCTCGACATCACCATCCCCAGACGGTCATGGCGATACATCAACATACTTCGATTCCGTCGTCTTCCTAACGATGTTCCTTCTCACTGGTATGCCCCTTAACTGTCATACTAAGTGGCACACCTGACCCTAGTCCAGGCAGGTACTTGGAAGCTTACAGCAAGAGCCGCACGGGAGATGCCATTACTAGCCTCGCAAATTTGAAGCCGGCCGAAGCACTTGTTGTGGCTTTGGCAGACAAGAAGCATCCAAATGCTTGCTTTAGCAGCGTCGACGAGGATATAGAATTGGGCAAGACAGACACAGAATCAGAAAAACATATTTCGCAGCCTGGTTCCAAAGTACAAAAGGTCCCTGTCGATTTCTTGGAAATTGGCGACATCGTTCGGGTGCCATCTGGTTCGACGCCTCCAAGGGATAGCATAGTTGTCTGCGGCCACTCGCTGTTTGACGAGAGCTCGGTGACAGGGGAATCCAAGCCAATCAAGAAAAGCCCCGGGGATCATGTATTCCTAGGAACTATCAATATCGGGCAAGCCATGGATGTGAGAATAGATGTAGCGGAGGACAAGACCATGTCAGTATCGTCGTCCTTGTCAAGGGTGATATTCACAAATTATGTAGGCTTGATCACGTCATCAAAGTGGTCCGCGACAGTCAAACAAAACGAGCACCTATAGAGCGCCTTGCGGACATCTTGACGGGCTACTTCGTTCCCGTCGTTACATTACTTGCTCTCCTTACATGGGTCATATGGCTTAGTCTAGGATTGAGTGGTGCACTTCCACGCAGCTATATGGATAAGGACGTGGGAGGTTGGCGTAAGTGTTGACTGTTATGGATAGAATGGTTCACTGATACCTCTTTTCACCAGCGGCATGGTCTCTCGAGTTTGCTATCGCTGTCTTCATTGTTGCATGCCCATGCGGTATCGGCCTCGCAGCACCCACGGCTCTTCTCGTTGGCACTGGTATCGCCGCGAAGTTCGGAATCTTGGTTCGAGGAGGGGGCGAGGCCTTCCAGGAGGCCGCGCAGCTCGACGTCGTCGTCTTTGATAAGACGGGAACACTAACAGAGGGTGGTCGACCGTCCGTCACTGACTCCGAGGATTTCTGTGACGGGAGCCCGTGGAAGCGCGAATCTGTGTTTGGATTGGCAGCTGAGCTCGAGGCGTCTAGTTCACATCCTCTCGCCACGGCCATTCGTTCATATTGTGAGCGTAACAATGCCATTCCTCATGCAGCCAGCTCCGTGGAGGAAACGCCGGGGCGGGGACTCAAGGCGACGTTCAAAGACATGGGTTGCTCGGCAATCATAGGAAATGAAGCATGGGTGGCAGAGCATGGGGTTGACGTGCCAGTAGAGATCTCTGACCGCCTGGAGTCCTGGAAGTCGGAGAGCAAGAGCGTTGTATTGCTCGCTGTTCGTCAAGACGATACGAGTGGAGCATCGGTAACAGCTCCCTTCAAGATCCTCGTGCTGTTTGCCATTGCGGACCCACTTCGGCACAACGCCAAAGCTGTGGTTTCTCACTTGCAATCTCGGAAGCTGGCAACCTGGATGATCTCTGGTGACAACGCAACTACTGCAAGAGCCGTGGCGAAACAGGTAGGCATACCTGAATCTAATGTGATCGCAGGCGTGCTCCCCCAAGAGAAGGTAGATGTCTAGATAATAAATCGCCGACTTCCATACGAGCTGACATTATCGGTTACTAGGCAGACAAAGTTCGTTTGCTCCAGGAGAACGCTCCAAAGAAGAAGCGGGCGAAGCTTGGGCGGTTATCAGGGAGAAGGTTAAACGGCCGCTGTGTCGTGGCCATGGTTGGTGATGGCATTAACGATGCACCGGTGAGTGCGAAAGCAGCCGAATATCTTTCTTTGGTGAAATTGACGGCTTCTTAGGCCCTCGCCGCGGCCGACGTGGCTATTGCTATCGGGTCCGGAAGTGATGTGGCACTCTCGAGTGCCTCATTCATCCTCGTTTCGTCAGATCTCAACGGCATTCTGACCCTGGTGGATCTATCCGCAACTGTGTTTCGCCGGGTGAAGCTTAACTTTGTACGTGTCCACCTACGAAACGTACAGCGAGACAGCTAACGTTACCGCCTCCAGCTTTGGGCACTGGTGTACAATACTGCCGCACTGCCGATCGCAGCAGGTGTCTTCTACCCTATCGGGCACATCCGGCTCGACCCAGTCTGGGCTTCCCTTGCCATGGCGTTGTCGTAAGTGGATTCGACAGATATCCGATTTCTTCCTCGCTCACCTCGGATACATCCAAGTTCGGTCTCAGTCATTTGTAGCTCTCTTATGTTGAGGTTGTATAAACCACCGCAATAGCAACAGCGAGGACCGTTAAATAACGCAAAAATTCCCATAGACGAATTGTACTCATACAAGACCGAAGCAACCTTTTATGACTTGGACTGTGCCTGTGATTCTTTCTTGGCACGATAAAACTCTGAAAAGGATAGCCGGATAGCCAAGAATCGACAGTCGAGGTCGACATGTGTCTGTAATGCATGGAGTATGACATGGACCTTCTCCGAGAAGGTGGCGCCGTATTCTTTGCACTGTCGCAGTCCGGTAGATAAAGCGTCTGACTGTTGTGGACCTGTGCGTGTATTGGGGGTAGTGTAGATTCCCTATTCATGAAAGATGTTAAATTCGTATGTAGTCACATCAACAAGTGTATGAACTCACTCGGGTTTGATCGCGCTCGCTGTCTCGACGGGAGGATTCTGTCATACAGAGGTTGTAGAAGTGTTCCTACAGCACGAAGTCATTGATATTTGAGTCGCCATACATAGGTTCGCTGCTCACTGTCGCGTCGTAAAACCCAAGAATCAGCGAGAATGCCTCCTTGACCTGATTGAGAAGGTTTTCCTGAAACAGCAGAAGTCAGAATTGGTCTTTAGAAATCAGAGGAAGGATGGACCTCTTTGCCAGCCTTGGGGCCGATCAGCAATAATTTCTTCACCATGCGATCTAAATACACGCGGTGCGCGCTAATCAAGGCATCCAAATCGCCTTCTTTTTCATTGACGAAGTCCATAAGTGCCTTCCACGAGCACTCGATGACCTCCAAGTGGCAGTAAGCAGCCATCTGTCGTATAAAATGAATCATTTCCGCGGTAATCAGGCGGATTTTGTGCCATTCCGGTTCCAGTTCTGATTTCTAACGTCAATCGCTACACCATCAGGGTATCCCCAAAACCTACCCGGAATCCGTACAAAGGCCTTGGTGGCACCTGCTGTTCTCAACCACCCCTTAGTCATGGTACTCTCGATCCGTTTCATTTTCCAGAGGTGATTAAAAAGCTTTAGATACTTGATCATAGAGTCTGGATCAAGAACGGTATCCAACGGGGCATCGACTTTGTACTCCAGAGTAAACACGTCCCAACCAATTTCACCTTGACTATACTCGAGCATGCGAGCGTCAAGGCGTCGAAGAACGTCTGGTGGATCCTTCTGGGCATTAGATGAACGGATAGCTGTTTCTAACGTGGCCGTTAGATTGTGCCTGTACAACGAGTTCGCAGGTTTTGACAAGCTCGGTCTATGAACTGGAAGTCCGGGTGATGTTACGAGTCTGCCAGTATTTCGACTTACCCAATTGTATCCATGAGCTGATCTGCAAAATCACCATGACCCAGGAGAAGGTAATTCTTCAAGGCTCGGAGATGATCCAGCAACCGAAACTTGTCGAAGAATATGTCGAATAAACGCTGGCTAGCTATTCGATAGGCGGCATCTATAGAGCGCTCGAGCCCAAAAATGTCACTGTACTGTAGGGCTTCGTTCAGTCAGACAAGAGCACCCATGATCGTATCTGCAACTCACTACCGTTGGTATTGCTCATTTTTTCGCGCGTCGCAATCCAGTCCGTATCGTGGCAGCTATATCGAATGAAATTCAAACTTTTCCCTGTTGAGAAAATCTGCCAACATAAACAGGTTGACACGCTCTGGTTATGCATGAGACAAGACAACGCACCTTGCTCCCGAATCCTTCTCCAACAAATGCTGGTAGCATTTCTTGCCTGAGTTTGTACTTTGCTTGCCACAGCCTGAGTCCACTTTCGCGTTCTCCCGCAAGGTCATCTTGCTCCACGTTGAATCCAGTGAAGCCGCCGTCACCTATTGTAATGCCCGCACCAGTTGTAAGGGACGAAGGAGATACATATTGTAGGTGGGCAAGCTCTGGGTCCACCGTGACAAAAAACTCCAAGTACGGATCATACAATTCTCCTGAAAACAGCCACTTCTGCAACGTCTCGAAAAAGGGGTTCGAAACCTCAATAGACTACCCTCAGCTAGTCCAGATGGTGAGTCCAAACCACACTTACCTCTTCGAGAAGTTGATCTGTAAATTTGCGCACAAACGGATCACCGTTTTCCGTGTAGCTGTGAATGAGATTGACAAGGGCACCACCATGTGTATCTTGAGGGCATCAATAAAACTAATCCACGGAAGTGTCGTTAGACTGTACCTTTGGCCGCTTCTACACAAACGCTCATCATCCGCATCCGCAGCCTCCACTCATTGACCCATACGTCAAGTCGCTTGAGTGTCAAGCCACTCTCCTCTACTCGGGGGTCTGGCCCCACAGACAGTGAAGCTCGCGCATCTTGATCTTGCGCGTTGGAAGCGATGTTCAGTTGTGACTCCAAGACGGCTATGAGTCGATAGTACTCCGTCAATTGGGATTGGAGGTGATGACAAAGACTTTGTTCAATCATGCCAATCCCAGATCTCGCTTCGCGTTCTCGGATGAAGCGATCCACGCGAATATACAGGTGCCCGACCTCGGATAGTCTGTGTATCAGTTGCTTAGTTGGGGTGGATATACGATATTCCTTCGAAAGAGTGGTCAATTACTACGCCAGTGCAACGGCATAATGCGCACAGAATTTTCCGTGAAATGAAGGCTCATCTCTGTTCCTCCATCTTTGCCTGTCGCAAACCGCACGTGCTTTCCCGATATTCCTTGGAGAAGATATAAAGCATCTCTCAAGAGAGGAAGTTCCGGGATGTGTGGGTATCCTATTCCCTCATATCGTAAATGGGTCTCCGAATCGATGCAGCAGTGACTATACCGGACCGAGCACGCATTTCCCGCAAAAGCTCCGCTTTAGATTTCCCCTTTCTCATCGGTTGAGATGGTGGTAGTGGTGTTGCATCAATAGGCGAAACGGCTGGCGTGTGCTTAGAAGTGATGGGAGGTGATGGTGCGAGAGAAGGGAGCAAGGAAGGAGCAAGGAGAGGCGTTCGTGTCGAAGACATTAACGAATACAGAAACAAGATTGATTCATATTTGCGCGTTAGAATGGGCTGATCATGTATTCAGTAGCCAGTTGCACACCCATTGAGAGAAAAGGGCACCTGTTCCAGCAGTCTGGACAGCATATTTGTGTATTGTAGATACAAAGCACCGTCAGGGTGTGTCTGAGCAACTGAGACGAGGGCGTGCATTAGGCAGTGGGGTAGGGAAAAGGTGGGCATGCGCACGGCGACGCTTGATGAGGTCTGACAGATGGTTGATATCCTTCTCACGGCTTTGGCCTATGTGGCTACAGATTTCAAGTTGTCGCGTTCGTCGACCGAGGGGAGGAGGGCCAAGTGAATAGCATTACTAACCTAGATAGTACATCCCTACAGTGGGTAAGAAGATTATTAAATAGGACATCATCGTTCCTGGACTGAGGGATAATAGAATGGATAAGAGATTCGAGGGAGGGGGACGAGGCACTGGCAGACATTTGGTTCAGCTGAGCGATTTGGCGAAGAGCAACGCGCACCCGTGATCGGGCCGTGTTTCCGGCGGCGTTGCCTGAACGGGAAGTGACTGCATTCGCGCTCCCTCGGGCTGGGAACGTCAGCTTCGTTTCAACCGTCCACCCTCCGACGAACACCCTACTATAGAGGTCCCTCGAGCCTTTCTCTTTTCTTAATATTCTATCTGCTCAGTTTCTCCTTATCTAGCATCCGTGCGTTCTCACGATTCTTACGGCCATTTATGATTCGACGCGACCAAATGGAACAATCGGATTCCTCGGGCTCTAACTCCCCCGTACGTTCGGGTCGGCCTGCCTCATCCGCAGGCTTCGCTTATCAAGCTCGTCTTCTCGAACGCGGGTCTACCCATACTGGATCGCTTTCGAGGTCTGGCTCTGTCTCTACTATCAATTCTCTGACCACGGGCAATAGCACCGCTACACCGTCAACCATACCCCGGCGGTGGACACCCACCCATCGCATCGGCAGTAGTATCGATGCTGTTCGTGGGAAATGGGAGGAACGCGTCCGCGCAGAGGCTGTCTCAGATGAAAAGGATTTGCCCAGTACTCCGGGCGAATCCCAAGCACCCGACTCGAGACCTTCACGCACCTTGTCCAATCGTTATACCGTATCAAGTTCTTCAGAGACATCCCTTCCTCTATCGCGAGTACAGACCTCTTCAGATACAGATGTTCTGCGTACACCAGCTTATCTGAAACGTCATTCCATCCCTGCTCCAATAATCGCGTCGCCCTTGTCGCCCAATGCAACTGGTGTTACTGTAACAAACCCAGATCCCCCACGCACATCAATTAATGCTTCTTCACTTACCGATACCGCGTATCGAATCCGCCTTCCTCCTTCCACACTGTCACCTTCAATCAGTTCCGTTTCCGGGCCGCCGGCGGTCCTTGCCGAACGTCGGATTGACTCGCAGCCTGCGACAACAGCTCGCTCACGTGCCCGTACCGTGGATGATGTTCCCTCGAAAGTCGCTGCATCATCTGTAACCCCGCAAGAGGAATCACCTCCATGGCGCATCAGCCCTCCCCGAAGTGGTCTACCTAACTCCCGTCGCATTCGTCCTACTTCGGTTTATGAAGATTTATTGACGAATACAGACCACGCTGATCCAGGCCAATCTTCGTCCTCACCGCGTGAACCATCTACTGCTCGCGCTCGGGATCTGCCTCTTAGTGGTGTAGGAAACCTGTTGCCCCAAGTTGGTGCATTTCAGTCTAGCCCTGTACCATCCTCTGTCATGCATCCTACTCCATACAAGAGCTCATATATGGGCAGCAAGAAAGCGTCTACATACCGCGAGAAACTTATTGTTGGACAGAAACTGGGGCATCATCTACCTAGGATTGCCAGCGGGGATGCTGACGATGACTGGGTCGCAGACGACGATACTCGAATCCAGCGAGAAGAGGAAGAGGCTCGAAACGAGAGGCAAAAATTGCGGGAACAACGTCTTGGGAGGAGAGCAGCCATCAAACATCGCGGAACCCGGGAAACATTAACCCCCAATACAGCAAATCCGGGTGATGTTGCTGGCATTCCCGGGAGACTTAAGCTATCCCGCGACATTCCCCCCAGCACCCCTACATCTTCTTTTCCCACGACACGACTTACAAGAGGCCTCTGGGCAGATACTCAACGTCATCTTATACAGGCTTATGAGTATCTTTGTCACGTTGGCGAGGCACAGCAATGGGTTGAGGGTTGCCTCGGGGAAGAGCTCGGATTTGGAGTTGTAGACATGGAAGAGTCTTTACGGAATGGTGTTGTGCTTGCAAAACTTGTCAGAGTCTTTCAGGGTTCAGCCGTTGTTCGTAAGATCTACGAGGCTGCAAAGCTCGATTTTCGGCATTCAGATAATATCAACTACTTCTTCAATTTCGTCAGGCACGTCGGCCTTCCCGAGGTGCGTGCCACTCTCCTGGTGTCTCCTTTACGCTTAAATGCAGAACAGAGTTTTATATTTGAGCTGACTGATCTCTATGAGAAGAAGAATCTTCCGAAGGTTATATACTGCATTCATGCTCTGAGGTACATGAGAATTTAGCCTCATTAGTTGCGCTGACGCATTGCCATTTGCGTCTAGTCACCTCCTCGCTCGTCGCGGTCTGGCTGAACGAATTGGAAACTTAGTTGGTCGTCTGCAGTTCTCCGACGACCAACTGCAGAAGACACAGAAAGGCCTCAAGGATGCGGGAGTGCCCATGCCCAACTTTGGAAATGTCGGTAGGGAACTTGCTCTGGAGATCAATGAAGAACCAGAAGAGACCGAGGAAGAAAGTCAGCGTCTCTCCTTTTCCATCGTATTGGTCTCACCCCTTTCCAGTTCGTGATCGCCTTCTACGAGAGAATGAACCATCGGTCATATCGGTTCAAACGCTTGCTCGTGGCTTTCTGGCCAGAAAGGCTCAAGCTACGCAGATTGCTCGTCTCCAGCTAGCTCAAAGATACATTATCCGTGCACAGGCGCAAAGCCGGGGAGTTCTTGCTAGAAGGACTGTCGCCGAATACAGGGACCAGCAACTTAGTGTCCTACCGTGGGTTATCACAATCCAGGCCATATGTCGTGGACATCTTCTACGACGGCGATGGTATGCATGGGTCAAACGGGTTAAAGCCCGCTCGCGGAACGTTGTCAAGATCCAGGCTCAGATCAGAGGTCTTCTCGTTCGTCGACGACTTGCCATGCTACGCGCAGCTTTTCAGCGCAGTGTCTTTTCAGTCACGAAAATGCAGGCACAAGCTCGCGCGCGCCTCATCCAGCGAAGGCAGGATCAACTTACGAAGGTGTTTTCCACCCGGAAGATGTTTGGCTCCATTGTCTCCCTTCAAGCAGTAGCTCGAGGCATGCTACAGAGAGCGGCCATAGCCAGACAACTTTACGCTTTGGATCTCCTGGAAGATTCCATCATTGCTCTTCAAGCGCAGGCGAAAGGTGTCCTCGTACGACGGCAAGTAGGAAGTCAGCTCGCAAAACTGGAAGATATCACCGACGTCCTGGTGCGCGTCCAGGCGGCCGTTCGGACATATCTGGCGCGCAAGCGACTCCTGGTACTTATCCGGGGCTTACGGAAGGCGACTCCAGTTGTCATCCAACTGCAAGCACGTGCACGAGCTAATCTCACACGACATCATCACAACGCATTGCAGAAGTCCCTGGCTAAAGTCGCAATTGTTACGTCTGTTGGTGGGTTTCAAACATTTGCTCGCGCGGCTCTGGCACGAAACCGCCATCGGGAACAAATCAAACAACTGGAGTTCACGTTGCCTGATGTCGTTGGTTTTCAAGCTGTCGCACGTGGGTTTCTCGCGCGCCGTGACTGGTATGCCTGGCGCAATCATCTACGTAGAAGCCAAAGCGTTGCTTCTGCCCTGCAAGCTCTATTCAGGGGGGTCTTGCAGCGTAGGAAATTCCAAGAGAAGATGCGATACTATCAAGAAAACCTTGAGAAGGTCGTCAAGATTCAATCCTTATTCCGCGCGAAGGAAACCCGGGACCAGTATCGGCAGCTTACTATGGGGACAAACGTCTCTGTCGGGACCATTAAGAACTTCGTGCACCTTCTTGATGACTCTGAGAACGACTTCCAGGAGGAGTTGGACCTCGAACGTATGCGAAAACAAGTCGTGGAGAGAATCCGAGAGAATCAGGCACTTGAAAGCGACGTCAATGACCTGGACGTCAAGATCGCCCTTGTCGTACATAATGTAAAGACTTTTGAGGAGCTTGTCAAGGTACGGCGTAAATATGGGACTGACACCGCAGCAGCGCATGCGTCAAGGGCGTCCGTGCTGGCTGCACACGGGGATCCCTTTGCAGGGCCGAGCACCCTCGATCACGCCGCGAAGCGAAAGCTAGAGCTCTACCAGCAACTCTTCTATCTCCTCCAATCACATGGTGAATATCTGGCTAGGCTGTTCTCGGAGATGTCTGGAGACAATGTGCCCGAAAAGGACCGTCGCCTCCTTGAGAGAGTTGTCCTTACGCTCTTCGGGTATGGTCAGGACCGCAGGGAGGATTACCTACTCCTCAAATTGTTCCAGGTGTGACGAGCATTCTACCTTTTGACCAGTGAAGTAACGTAAGATTCCAGTTCTCTATAACAGAGGAGATAGGGTGCGCGAAAACACTCGCTGATGTGATTCATGGACACCCGGTATATATCAATATCGCCCTTCACTACATTCGACCCAAGCAGACCGTCCATGTTCGCGAGACTCTGCAACCTTTGATACGTGATGTCATCTCCGCCGAAGATCTGGATCTGGAAGCTGATCCTAAGCAGGTGAGTCCATCTGATCCCTACCTCTTCGTGACTTGACGAGAACCTCTCTAGATATACCGTGCTCGGATCGACCTCGAAGAAATGCGCTCCGGGAATGCGGCCTCCAAGTTAAAGGACATCTCCTTTGCAGAAGCTCTCAATGATCCAATTATACGTCCCGAGTATATTCGACGCAAGTGAATGTAAAATAGTCATGATTATCCCACTGATATCGTTTGTTTCTAGACCTCCAAGTGCTAAGATGGTGGTCGGAAACCTTCATCGCTACTATTGTACAGTCGACGAGGAAGATGCCCTATGGCGTACGATACCTTGCTCGTGAAACTCTTGCGGCAGTCAGAGTGAGTTCTTCAAACTTAATCTATCCACTTGTTTCTCTCGTGACACTCTTCAGAACAAATTCCCTGATGCTCCCGAAGAATCATGCGCAGCCTGCATCGGCCGCCTCATCTTCTATCGGTATATCAACCCGGCGATCATGTGAGTGGGCTTATATTACCTGGTCTCTTTACGCAGCTCTAAGTGTTCCTGTTTCAAGTACTCCTGAAACGTTTGATATAGTTTCCACCACTGTCGACGTCAGTTCTCGCAAGAACCTTGCTCAAATCTCCAAAGTGTTGTCCCAGGTGACAAGTGGCTTGGAATTTGGAGATGAGACCCCAAGCTACATTCCAATCAATGAGTACGTGAAAAGGGCAATTTTACAATTCACATCCTGGCTCTTTGAAGGTAGGTATTCCCATGGAAGTTCCTTATCATGCGTTTAACCGGACTTTAGTTGCCGACGTCCCTGATGCGGAGACTCAATATCATGCGCACGAATTTTTGGATGTCACAGTGCAGCCGAAACCGATATACATCTCACCAAATGAAGTCTATGCTATGCATGGCTTGTTAGCGCAGCATATTGACCGCTTGGTGCGTTGTTATTGTGAGCCCCCCAGTCCCTCTTATCTATTCCTATCCTAGGGTCCTTCGCGTGACGATCCACTACGGACAATTCTTCACGAGCTCGATGGCGTACCACAATTTGGCAGTGAAGAACTCAAAGATGCTAGGGATAGGGCAATTACATTGGAGCTGACAAACCGCTTTGCTGATGTTCGAGGCAAGGATCTCACCTCTGACCGAAACAAGTATCCTAACCGTCATTTAGACCCTCGCGCCGATGAAAAGACTTTGTGGGTGCAAGCCAAGCGCACTGTCCTGGCCATTCTTCGTGTACAGCCTGCCAAAGATCTCGTCGAGTCTCTTATGCAGCCCGTGTCGGATGAACACGAGATGATGTGGGAAGACATTCTGGAATCTGAGATAGAGAGCGACCATCGCCTCCGCCATCCGAGGCGTATGCCATCCACTGCTGCGCAAGAATCCGCATATCGTCTGGAAGACATCCGATCGTAGGTCGATCGATACCCTTGTTGTGTGAGCTGGGTACTAATTTCGAGCTAGCTTGTCGTTCCGTGAGGTAAAGGCGCACGCGATATTCTTCCTTTTGGAGCTAGAGAAGCAGGGAAAGGTTACGCGGAGTGACGGCTATCAAGATATCCTGAATGCCATTGCCCTCGATGTTCGCAGCAAACATCGCATGCGCCTTCAGCGTCAGCAAGAGATCGAGAACATGACAGAAGCCTTACACCATCTCAAAGAACGCAAGAAATACTTTGAGGAACAAATCAATAGCTACAATAGCTATGTTGAAGTGGCTATGGCTACCATGCAGCGAGGAAAATCGTACGCGACTACCCCGCATTCGCCAGCATAATTAGTACTGACGCTCTCCCAGGAAAAAGCGAATCATCATGCCTTTTACGAAGCAATATTTCCACCTCAGAGACCTTCAAAAATCGGGCAAGACACCTCAATTCGGCTCATTCAAGTACAGCGCCCAAGACCTATACGAGAGAGGCATTCTCCTATCGATCGACCAGTACTCTCCGAGACAATTTGACAAGATCGACCTTGTTATCTCTTCGAATCAGCTTGGCGTCTTCAACGTCGAGTTGTTTAACAACGCGCTGGGGATTACAAACCGTATGGCCATTGCGGATATCCGACTTGAAGATCTTCTACAGGCTCAATACCAAGACAGAGCATCACTCTCCTTATTCAACGGGCTCGCCAAATTTAATCTCAATCTCTTTCTGTATCAGATCAACAAGAAGTAGGTGTATCACCATCACGCCGGACATATTTCTGATTTCTTTCTTAGGTTTTATGTATGAATAGCTCTTGTTCTCATATTGTGTACCGCTTGCGACTTGCTTAGTATCTCATGCACGTTCATATTTCGTTGTCGGACATACTCTGCCAGTCTGATTGCCGTCGAGATTGAATGCCACGGACAACATGTAACCAACACAGACAGCCTAATTATGTTTTCTTACAACGAGCTCTCGCATATTACAGGTCTATATATAACAGACTCGGGGTGATGACAGATCAGACTTGAATGAAAGAAGGATATGAAGATCTATCCTCATCCGGCAAGAGTGCCAGCCACCGTTCATCTAAGAGTGCTACTCCACTCTACCCATCAACTTCAGCGGAACACGCCGATCGCCACGCGGTGGCATTGGATGCCAGCCTCCGGAGGCACTGGATCGAGTAAAGCTCACACCTCCCCAACACGATTGTACCGCCAACAATCCTCCACGGTTCATGTAACGCTCAGGTGGAGTAGTTGCTATGCCCTATGAGAAAAAGAAGCCATCAATTTGCTCTGATCCCCGTCAGCAACCAGTTAGACGCCCTCGAGGACCATGTGGATATTATGGGCTTCACGGGACCGGTACTCCGCAGCATACGGAACTTTGCAAGGATAAAAGTTTTCGATGACCAACTGTCGTGATGCCTTACAATGCTATGAGCCAGGCACTATGGCGGTGAAACAGTTATTCCCAAAACCGGATGATACATCCGGTGCCATGTTGAACTGGCATCTGGGGCTAGTGGGGCGGATCGACTGCCATTATACCGTGACCGTGGCCAACCTTTCGGGAGCCTACGACAGGATGTGTCCTCCTCGCCTTCGAGCAGGGCCTCATAACGGAGTAGAGGGACCTTCAACAGACGTGCGGAGGGAGGTGTAAACCGCCTTATTCCCAATAATTGTGCCAGCGCCCCGCGGTTTGTCCATAAATCAAGAACGTCAATTAACAGTTATGACTTTGCCCAGCGGCGGCAAGGTAGGAAGTGAAGGCTTTCTCATTTTCAAACCTGAAGGTCGCATGAGCCAGTGTTATACATGCGGTGAGAAAAAGTAGGAAAAGAGATTGCATACAGGGTACAGTGCTAGTAGTGCCGATTCAAAGTCCCATTAAAATACTGTACCTATACAAATCTCCAGTGATGAGTGTGTGTTAAGATCCGACCTTGAAACCAATCATTCCAACTTTTTCTTGAGCAATTCCCCCACCCAATTGGAGATTCGAGTTGTGATCCAGATACCTATTGTAGTCGCAGGTTTGGTCCATCCTTGAGGTAGCCGTTCCTCGCCGAACCATTCTTGGATGTATTGCTTCGGCATATTACCCTCCTCATCGCCAAACGTTTGTACAGTCAACGCAATCACTCCTCGAGCGATGACGCCGTGAGCCCAGGAGGACCTGCGAAGCGTTACGTCCCGGCTTGCCCGTACAGTGATGAGATCATCGAATGTGACGACATTGGGATTCGAGGTATCGAGTAGATGTTGGAGAAGTTCTTTGTTGACGGCTACGGGCGCATTTCGGGCCCCTGGGAGAGCATCGGCATGTGTCAACGATGCGCCATGCTCTATGACATTGTGCCGAGCCAAGTCTTGCAGATCAATTTTGAAATGGCGGCCGCACTTGAGGGTGCCCCAAAGGCTCAGCAGGATTGCCAAAGGCAGGGAGATGTTATAGTATTCCCGGAGAACACTGATAAGCTGAAAAACGGAGATGTTGCGTCCATCACGGGGCCTGGAGAATATGTGTCAAGACACTACAAGGTACAGCACATGCCAGAAGAATGCACAGGATGGAGTGATTCGCGAGGGCATTGAGGGCAGGACATGGTGAGCGACTGTCACCAGCAGAGGGCGGAATGTAAGGGCGTGGGTAAGACATGGGGAAAGGTGGCCTCTAGGATGGGAGCAGGGGTAGATGGTCGTACGGCTAACAGTGCTACTGTAGGCTTGACTAGCTTGACTCCCGCACATGGTCAATTGACCGTTTTATTTTATTTACTATCAAATTTCCATGATGCCCACTTTCCGGATGTCAACCTCTCCTCTTCTCTCATCGATCGGACATTCCAATTTGTTTACAGTAATGGCGCGCCCCTGGACTCAGTTAGGCAAGCTTTCAAGAAGCTCTTCAGGACTTTCAACCTGCGAAGAAGGGTGGTTCGATTGAACCAGTGAGTGAGCCATTCTCGCGATCTTCCTGGTGCTCAACTGTTTTACCATCACAAATGGCACGCCTTTCCTTCGCGTCTAATTTCGCTTTAGTTCCTATGGAATACCATCAGTCCAACTGCTGGTACAGAATTACGGTGGACATATGACATGAGTGGAAAGACCACGAACGCGTCTAGGGTACGTCTTCTCAATTGCATCGCCGTATATTCCTGGATTCAAGTGTTTAAAAGTTGAGTTTGATCTGGATGACGATGCCATGATATACACTACCGATGGGACACCCTTGCAGGGCATCTCGTCCTCCCGTTCCTCTAGTGAGCTACCAGCTAAAACAAAAATGTGCAGGTATTACTGGCGGTTGTGGTGGAGACAGGCGAGTCGAATACATCATTCCCCGTGATGCTCGCAACGCCGCAAGTGTTACACACTCCTTCGTTGCCGAGGCCACCTGCAACGGAATGTTCGGCGTCCCCTGGAACGAGACGGCATCCAGCCATCCGATGTTGGTCTCTTCACTTCTTCTAACCCATGTGGAAGCGCTCACCCGTCTGCAGCCGAATAGGTACATCCAACTGGCTTCAGTCGATTTTGTCGTGCCCAATACGGCCTCTTGGTCTTCTTTGGGATTTCACTCCGCCTCGAGGGTAACTCGACCCTCCAAATCATAGCGCTCGTTGGCGCAAACGCGATTATGAACACCCAGTTAAGCTGTTCCCAGATCTCGTCTCTAACAAGCTCAATAGTACCTCTGTCATGGCGACGTCAATGTCTCTTGAAGAGCGCACCAAAACATCATTGGAGGATGCTGCACAGACTCGGCTTGGCTTGCCATGGCATCACGTTCCTCCATTCGATCTCGTACATGTGGTATTTTACAACCTGTCATCGCCAGGATCCACTTCATTCAGTCTTCCTTCAGCTCTTCCTTCTCGTGCTCATGATCGTGTGACTCGTATCTTCAGGTCCAACTCCTTGTGACGACCACCGATCCACAACCGTTCGCCCGCTTCTTGACTTTGTCAGGACGTCCCAGGTCGGTTTCATCTTGGCGATCGTTGTGGGACTCAGGATTGGACTCAGAGAGGCCCTCTTTGCGAGATATTGTCTACAAATTGGACATCTACTGTACATTGGATTGAGGGGCGGACTTTGTGGCTGATGGCGCCTCCTACCATCGTCTTCGGTGCGCCCAGTCATGGGCCGGAAGAAGAGGGTATCGTCGACACGGTGAACCCTTCATGACTTTCGCCACACGCCCGAAGCACGCCATAGATGTCATCGGTTGCCTCTTCAGTACAGCCGACGGGCACGAAGCACTCTTTCTAGTTGGCGTCGATCTCTTGCGCCTCGCTCCGGTCCTTGGTCTGGATCTCTTCGGGAAAGACTGATTGGGAGTATAAGTATGTGGTGTTTGTTCAGTTGGTTGAAATAGATTGACAGCTCACGGCGTACAGTCTGTTCGAGTCTCCGCATTTGACTCCGGAGACGGGCGTTCAGCACGTTCATGGCCGACTCGGAGTAGAGAAGGTATGCTCAATACTCTGAAAGGCGGGGTCCTGTACCGTACTATATAACAGCTACTGGCTCAAATATTTGAACACCGCCTCGTATACCTTTTTCTCTCTTTTGTAGCACCTCTATATAGTCAACCAGCCGAAAAATTCTTTCTTTCTCGGGGTTTCCAGGCCTCGCTGCCTTGCTGCGTCCACGCCTTCCTCTCTGGATATCATTATCGCAATCGCGCTGGTATCTGCACTGTCGTCCAGTGAACGCCAATATCTCACACATAGTCGAGCGCTCAACTTCAGCGCTTAACCATCTTCCACCAATTACGCCCATCTAGGCAATCAGCTTCGCGCCATCGATGTTGATAAGCGAGGCACTGCTCCAAGCTTCCGTTTCAACCCTCTACCGAGCTCTACCACTCGTCCCATTCTCTCCCCATTATCCCTTCCTAGCGAACGAATTCCCTTCCCAATCCCACATTTCTTCCCCACTCCTGATATGACTGACAAGTCAACATCGTCTCACTTACAGGTGCTTTTTGAGGCTGCCTTGAAGGACTACGAAAAGCAGACGGGCATAGCGTTGATCAAGCATCCACTCGCTGACAAACTCCAGAACTGTGACACCGTCGAGTCCGTTACCGCCGTTCTTCATGAACAAACACAAGCTTTCAATGATTTTCGCGAAAAAGACAAAGTCTTGAAGCCGCTCCAAAAGGCCATATCAGCTCTATGTAAACTTTCTGCCACTGCCGATTTTGGTCGGGCAGCCGGCCTGGTGCGTCCGTATGCGCTGACTGGGTGTTCGATGTTCCTCACCTTCATCCTATAGCATTTCCCGCCTGTTACAGCGATACACACAGGCCTGGCTGTCCTACTCTCTGTATGTGCCTTTCTTTAGTCCTCTGGCATCTTCGTTACATCCAAGCATATCAGGCGATCAAAGGCACCATTGACAGTTACGATTCACTGGTCGATTTACTCGAGTCGATGGACCACTTTCTGAATCGCCTCGACATATATACGAAGATCCCTCCTACAGTCGCATTGACCGAGATGGTAGTCAAGATACTTGTGGAGCTGCTCTCCACTCTTGCGTTGGCGACCAAGCAGATCAAGGAGGGAAAATCAAGTGAGTCCGCCTTTGGCGATGCATTACATAACCTGACTTGATGCAACGCAGAAAAATTTATTAAGAAGCTCCTCGGAGAGAAGGACATCGAGGCGATACTCCAAAGGCTGGACCGACTCACCGTCGACGAGGCTCGGATAACCGCAGCACAGACCCTCGAGGTCGTCCACGGCCTTTTCCAGAATATGAAAAAGGTAATGGACAGTGAGCAAATACACTAGGCTTGTCGCACACTGGATGTTGAGGACTTTTCCCTTTAGACGGCGAGGCATCGGTTGGCCATCTAAGGGATACCCTCGGTATGTCCTTCAGGCAATAATTGAGTGACTTCGTGTCTGACCAGCTTAAGAAATAATGCAGCAAATCGCGAGCGACCTGAACAAGTCAAAGCGTCAGTCATTTTCGATATTGCGATAGCTGACTGGGATCACCGAGATTGTCTTGCAGGTGACAACTTAAACAATGATATTTCCAAATGGCTATCGCCGCCTGATCCTTGGAAGAACCACCACCTTGCCTGCAAATCACGCCACCGCCAATCTGCAGCGTGGTTCACTCAGGGCAACACGTTCTCAGAATGGAAAGCGTCCGAGGCCACAAGTTCCCTTTTATGGGTTTATGGGAAACGTTCGTTAATGCACAGCTCTTACGCTTTTGCAGAAACTGAAGTTTTTCCTTTTCGCAGCGGGCGCGGGAAAAAGCGTTTTCTGGTACTTCAAGCTTTTGATATTCCTTTCTCTGGAACTTATCGTGTTGGCTAGCTCCACAATCATCGAAGACGTTGATTCCATGCGGAAAGCTGGGCTCGCGTCATTAGGATTTTTCTACTTTGACTTTAGGGAGGATCAAAAGAAGGACCTGCGCGGGCTGCTCTCCTCCCTCTTAGTCCAACTTTGTCGTCAATCCAACTCCTACTGTGATATGCTCTTCGAGTTCTACTCGGAACACGACAAGGGTTCGCGTCGTCCTAGCGACGATGCACTTGTGAGATGTTTAAAGGACCTACTCAAACTCCCCGGACTAGCCCCCGTGTACCTTATTGTGGATGGTTTGGATGAATGTCCAAACACATCTGCCATCCCATCTCCCCGTGCCGAAGTCTTAAACCTCTTAGAGGAGCTTATCAATTCACAATTTCCGAATCTGCGCATATGTGTCACCAGCAGACCGGAATCTGATATCAAGGATGTCCTCGATCCTTTGATTTTCCGTTCTGTTTCTCTGCATGACCAGAGCGAACAAAAGAGGGACATTGAGGAATATATCAAGTTGGTCATTAATACACATCCAAAAAATAGAAGGTGGAAGGCGGAGCACAAGCAGCTGGTTATCAAGGTCCTTACAGAAAAGGCCGACGGGATGTAAGGCGTCATTACTAAATTATTGATGACTCTCGCTCATTTCTGTGATGCAGGTTCAGATGGGTGTACTGTCAAGTGGTCTATATCTGCGGCTGCATCCCAGCTCGTATCCAGCATGCACTGGCCGACTTGCCAGAAACGCTGGACGAGACATATCAGCGCGCGTTGCTAGAGATCAATAAGGCAGACTGGGAATTTGCGCATCGGCTGTTTCAGTTTGTTGCAGTGGCTTCCCGTCCGCTTCGCGTCGAGGAACTCGCCGAGTTGCTCGCATACGATTTCAAGGCTGGATCAATTCCAAATTTCCATGAGGGTTGGCGCCTAGAAGATCCCGTAGACGCGGTGCTGTCTACATGCTCCAGTTTGCTTGCCATTGTCAATGCCGGACATCCTTCCAGTGAAGTGATACAATTCTCGCATTTTTCGGTCAAGGAATTCTTGACATCCACCCGCCTTGCCGAGGCAACCGACATTATTCCCCGCCGTTATCATGTTTCTATGACACCTGCTCATACCCTCGCGGCGCAAGCCTGTTTGGGCATTCTGCTACACCTTGATAAAGATGCCATCATCGAGTACGGTTTGAAGAAATGGCCTCTCGCTGAATATGCTGCGGAGCACTGGGCTGACCATGCCCGGTTCGAGGGTGTGTCGCAAAAAGTGGAGGATGGGGTGAAACAATTGTTTAACCCGAGCAAGCCACACTTCGCTATGTGTCTCTGGATTCATGACCCGCTGGAGTCACGGAAACAATATGGACGAGCTGAAAGGTCGCCTCCCATCAAACCGCATTTGCATTATGCCGCTCTCTGGGGTTTACATTTCGTAGTAGATTTCCTTGTCATCGAGCACTCACAGAATGTGCGCTCTCGAGGCTTCGCCGACAACGTTACCCCATTGCATCTGGCGTCGGGACATGGACACGTGAAAACCGCTCGCGTGCTTCTCGAGCATGGTGCGAGTGCGACGGCCGCGAATGGGTATAGGGAGACTCCGTTACATCTAGCGTTGACGACTCCCTTATCTCTGTACCTCCAAGAGGGACAAGTAGAAATCGCTCGCATGCTTATTGGGCGCAACGCGGGTCTGCTGGCCCAGGACATGAACGGGAATACGCCATTACATCTGGCGTCGCTACTGGGACAAGTGCAAGTTGCTCGCATGCTTATTGAGCACAGCGCGGGTGTGGCAACCCAGAACAAGGACAGGGAGACTCCATTGCATCTGGCGTCGCGAAAGGGACAAGTGCAAGTCGCTCACATACTTATCGAGCACGGCGCGGGTGTAGCAGCCCAGAACAAGGACGGGAATACGCCATTACATCTGGCGTTGCGAAAGGGACAAGTGCAAGTCGCTCACATGCTTATCAAGCACGGCGCGGGTGTAGCAGCCCAGAATAAGGACGGGAATACGCCATTACATCTGGCGTCTGCAATTGGACAAGTGGAAGTCGCTCGCATGCTTATTGAGTGCGGCGTGGGAGTGGCAGCCCAGAACAAGAACGGGGATACGCCATTACATCTGGCATCAGCAAATGGACAAGTGGAAGTCGTTCGCGTGCTTACTGAGCACAGCGCGGATGTCGCGGCCCAGAACATCGACGGGGAGACTCCATTATATCTAGCGTTGCGAATCGGTCAAGTGAAAGTCTCTCGCATGCTTATTGAGCAGGGCGCAGGTGTGGCAGTCCAGGACAATGACGGGGAGACACCATTGCATCTGGTATTGCGAAAGGGACAACTTGAAGTGGAAGTCGCTCGCATGCTTATTGAGCGCAGCGCGGGTGTGGCAGCCCAGAACAAGAACGGGAATACGCCATTACATGTGGCATCGGGAAATGGACACGTGGAGGTCGCTCGCATGCTTATTGAACAGGGCGGAGGCATAGCAGCCCACAACAAGTATGGGGAGACACCATTGCATCTAGCGTCACTACAGGGACAAGTGGAAGTTGCTCGTATGCTCATCGAGTGCAGCGCGGATGTGGCGGCCCAGACCAAGGACAGGGAAACTCCATTACATCTGGCGTCGCGAAGCGGACGAGTGGAAGTTGCTGGCATGCTTATTGAGCATGGCGCAGACGTTACAGCCCAGAACAAGGATGGGGATACTCCATTACATCTGGCATCAAGGCCAAATCCACATTCTTTTCAAGTACAGCGACTTGCAACAGTTTCTCACATACTGCTCGAGCAAGGCGCAGATGTAAATGCCAAGAACAAGGATGGACTGACCCCATTTCGTCTGGCATCGCAAAGTAGACATGCGGGAGATAGACGCATACAGAATGGTACGATCGATCCTGCTGATGAAACTGGAGTAGTGGAGAACTGGATAAGGTTTCTCCTTAATTATCTTCGGCTTGGACTCTGAAATTTCGAAAATGGACTTGGATTCAGACTGACACTCTAGATAGACATGTATTTACGGCGCCCTGACACGACTCCGAGCAAACTCGATCGTGCCCGTAGCTTCCCTTGGAGCTGCATATCATTCCTCCACAACGGACACAAGCGCTCCCACTTCATAAAACAGTAGATCTTCACCCCTTTTGGGTCTCTTTAACGCGTAGGTTTTGTGTCGCATGTATATAACTGCGCCGCAGATATATCTTCCTCTCCGAAATCCCCCTGCACTCGAATTATTGGCACTTACCTACACAATAATTAAAACAAGCCTCCCCTTTCATCGCCTCAAACGACCCATCTGTGCCCATCAAGGTTCTAAGCTCTGTGCTTCTGCTCTCCACAAGAGAGCTCGCATTCACAGCTTGTATGGAGCATCCAGTTCAAGGTCTTTACAAGGGCGAGAATGAATAACACCTACAACGATCAGACCTGACCGCATGCGTTCAAGTTGTCGTCAGGGACGATCACCGCTCAAGCTGCATGCTCAGGTGCGCTGAAAAATGTTGACCTGTACTCTGACCGATATGGTGAAGCTCCGCACTGCAAAAGGACACCGCAAAGTGGTAAAAGAGGACGGGGACACGCACCTGAGCCGCATATCGAATAGGCCTGTGATCCACCTGGCAGCGACAGTAAGTTGTACAACATTAATCCCCAAGACAGACGAATCACTGTTCGTGCTAGTATGTACCGTAATATATAGGGACAACCCCTGGGTAAAAGTCAACGAGAGCGACTCAATAGCAGCTATGGGAATACGCACCGACGAGGTCCTTGGTGCTAATCTGGCTGAGCAGGACGAGTCCATGCGTTGCGTTCGGGGACGACGTAGCCCTCCTTTACAATCACTTGTCGTCTTCAATACGTTTTCAGAGCTGGTCCCTCCCTCACCGAGTGGCACGCGCACGACATCCCGCCGTTCAAAACGTGCGTAAAGTGTGAGTCTTCCCGAAGTGGACATGGGACGGCAGATGAGAGTGGGGGAGAGCCTGGATACAAGACACGCAGGGCGTTATCGTAGACCATGTCGCTAAAGGAAGCAACGCCCACTGTAATCAATATGGTAGATAGGAGCAGAGGGATCATCAAGGAACCTGGGAGGACTATAGCTGACATGAACTATGCCGCGCATAAGTTCCTGGGGAGAGGAGAAAGGGGGGTGTTGCGTACATGCACCTCTGATTGTCGTCGAGCTTGAATGCCGCGGACAACATGTAACCAACACAGACAGCCTAATTATGTTTTCTTACGACGAGCTCTCGCATATTACAGGTCTATATATAACAGACTCGGGGTGATGACAGATCAGACTTCAATGGGAATGAAGAGCCAGCCATATCAACTTCAGCGGAACACGCCGATCGCCACGCGGTGGCATTGGATGCCATTCGCCGGAGGCACTGGATCGAGTAAAGCTCACACCTCCCCAACACGATTGTACCGCCAACAATCCTCCACGGTTCATGTAACGCTCAGGTGGAGTAGTTGCTATGCCCTATGAGAAAAAGAAGCCATCAATTTGCTCTGATCCCCGTCAGCAACCAGCTAGACGCCCTTGAAATCCATGTGGATATTATGGGCTTCACGGGACCGATACTGTACTCCGCACTATACGGAACTTTGCAAGGATAAAAGTTTTCGATGACCAACTATCATGATGCCTTACAATGCTATGAGCCAGGCACTATGGCGGTGAAACAGTTATTTGATGATAAACCCAAAATTGGATGATACATCCGGTGCCATGTTGAACTGGCATCTGGGGCTAGTGGGACGGACTATACCGTGGCAAACCTTTCACAAGAGCCTACGACAGGATGTGTGTCCTTGCCTTCGAGCAGGGCCTCGTAACGGAGTAGAGGGACCTTCAACAGACGTGCGGAGGGAGGTGTGAACCGCCTTATTCCCAATAATTGTGCCAGCGCCCACGGTTCGTCCATAAATCAAGAACGTCAATTGGTATGACTTTCCCCAGCCGCGGCAAGGTAGGAAGTGAAGCCTAAGTGAAGGCTTTCTCATTTTCAAACCTGAATGTGGCAGGAGCCAGTGTTATACATGCGGTGAGAAAAAGTAGGAAAAGAGATTGCATACAGAGTACAGTACTATTAGTGCCGATTCGAAGTCCCATTACAGTAAGATACGTATACAAATCTCCAGTGATAAGTGTGTTAAGATCCGACCTTGAAATCAATCATTCTAACTTTTTCTTGAGCAATTCCCCCACCCAATTGGAGATTCGAGTTGTGATCCAGATACCTATTGTAGTCGCAGGTTTGGTCCATCCGTGAGGTAGCCGTTCCTCGCCGAACCATTCTTGGATGTATTTCTTCGGCATATTACCCTCCTCATCGCCCAACGTTTGTACAGTCAACGCAACCTCTCCTCGAGCGATGATGCCGTGGGCCCGGGTGAAGGGCCGGCGAAGCGTTGCGTCCCGGTTTGCCCGTACAGTGACGAGATCATCGAATGTGACGACATCGTGATTCCGTGAGGAATCGAGTAGATGTTGGAGGAGTTCTTTGTCAACGTCCACGGGCGCATATCGGTCTCCCGGGAGAGCATCGGCATGTGTCAACGATGCGTCATGCTCTATGACGTTGTGCCGAGCCAAGTCTTCGAGATCAATTTTGAAATGGCGGCCGCATTTGAGGGTACCCCCAATGCTCAGCAGGATTGCCAAAGGCAGGGAGACGTTATAGTATTCCCGGAGAACACTGATAAGCCGGAAAGCGGAGATGTTGCGTCCATCATGGGGTCTGGAGAACAGGTGTCAAGACGCTGCAAGGTACAGCACATTCCGGAAGAACGCACAGGATGGAGTGATTCGCGAGGGCATTGAGGGCAGGACATGGTGAGCGACTGTCATCAGCAGTGGGCTTGATGAAAGGGTGTGGGTTAGACATGGGGAAAGGTGGCCTCGAGGATGGAGCAGGGGCAGCTGGTCTTTAATCAGTCCGGCTAACAGTGCGTTTAAGTTGCCACCCCTTGTGAGCAGTCGGAAACGGCTTAGATTAGGTCCGGTATACTGGATGCATCGATGGGAGCTTGGCGCAGGTGTGTGGACCCGGCGTACGGAACCACCGAGCAAGGCACAGCCAACAGCCCAGTGACCTTGTCAGGTTTACGCCTTTGTCAATTTAACTTTTTGAAGGAATATGGGCGGAATGCTGTGGCCATACAGAAACAGCTTTGATGTGGATGCATGGCCAACATCTGGCTTGTTGAATGGTGGATGCGACGTAAAGATGTACCTGAGTGGATTTAACCATGTGGAGTTTATAGCCTGAGAGGTGGGAGGGAATGCCAGCCTACAGTAATCCGCGTTCTGTGCCTTGGAGCGATCACTCCGGCCGGGAATATCCGAGTAAGCGAGTAAGGTCCAACAAGAACGCCCTACAGTCATACAGCCATCGTTGTCCGCAATCAACCAGGAGCGCTACCCACGATCGACGCCCAGAGAATCATATCTGCCCTCGATGGCACCATCCCATCCTCTTGCCACTGTACCGCCTCCCCTCCCGCCTGGATGGACAGAACATCTTGGTAAGATTCTCATGCAACTCACGTGCATGGCCTCAACGAACCCGTCCCTGAAACAACAGGTCCTTCCGGCCAGATATACTTTTTCAATACATTTACCAGAGAATCTACCTACGTCCGACCCTTGCCCGCATTTCCCGCCACTGCACCCCAGAAGGAGAAGCCGAAGCTTAAGACACCCGTTCCAGGGACGGACTGGCTCAGGGTGACAACCAATCAGGGGAACGTGTTTTACACCAACAAGGCCAAGAAAGAGAGCGTGTGGACCGTCCCTGATGAAATCAAGGATGCGGTCGAGCTCCTCGAAAAACAGGAAGAGGATGATAAAGTCCGGGCAGGTAGGCCAGCCCAAGAAGAGACCCAGATGGACGTGGAAGCTGAACAGGAACGTGAAATCGAGAGAGTCCGAATGGAGGTACAAGAGGTCGTGAAAAGGAAAGTGGAAGATATCTCTCTGTCCGATGATATTGTGATCTCGAAGAAGCCACGCGTAGAGGATCAAGTAGGGAGCAAGGTAGAGGAAGCGGACGACACAGACGATGGTGAGGAAAGTGAGGATGAAGACTGGCAAAGAGAGGCTGCTGCGCAACTCGCCAAGGAGGCCGAAGAAGAGGAGAAGAGACAACGGGAAGAAGATGAGAAAGCAGAGGAGGCACGAAAAACCAAGGAGAACGTCCCCCAACTTACAATGCCGGATCGCGTTGACCTTTCTCTTGAGGAAGGTAAGGCGCTCTTCAAGGTATGTTTACAATGCGACATCCACCCCGTTCCCCTCACGCTCTCACGTGTTTCATTTACAGACCTTACTCCGGGAGAAAGACGTCAACCCTTTACACCCGTGGGATACGTCTCTTCCGCTCTTCATCTCTGATCCGCGCTATGTACTCCTTCCTTCCGTTTCTGCGCGTCGCGAAGCCTTCGACGAGTACTGTCGAGAACGTGCACGCGAACTTCGAGCGTCGCGTGTTAAGAAAGAGCAGGAGGATCCCAAGGACGAGTTCGAGAAGCTCCTTACGACCGAGGTGAAAAGTACACGAATAAGTTGGACCGATTTTCGGAGACAGTGGAAGAAAGACAGAAGGTTTTACGGTTGGGGAAGAGACGACCGAGAGAGGGAAAAGCGGTTCCGAGGATTTCTCAAAGAGCTTGGAGAGAGTACGTGTTCTGCCGTATTGTGTAATATTCCTGACGAGCTGGATTTTCTTCAGGAAAGCGTGCACTTGCCCAGAAAGCGGAGGCGGACTTTTTCGCACTTCTCAGAGAGAGTGGTATTGCAAAAGACGGCGCCGTATGGAAAGAGGCAGGTGACTTTATCGATTCACTATTCACTCGCTTTCATGACACTTTTCATTCAGGTTAAGAAAGCAATATCTGAGGATCCCCGCTATGATGCTGTTGGATCGTCATCTCTGCGTGAAGAGCTATTTAACACGTTCCTGAATGCGAAGCCCAATCAAATTGTTCCGGATCAAAGTGAGAAGCAAGGCGCCGACACGTTGTCAGCTGAACGAGGCGATGAGACTCAGAAGCGTGAAGATCGAAAAGCCCAAGCGGTTAAAGACCGCGAAGAGAAGATCAAGGTAGAGCGGGAGCGGGTACAGGCGACAATTGAGAAGTCCAGGATTGGCTTGAACAGAGAAGAGGGGGAACTGCAGTTTAGGTGCGCCGCAGCTACCTTCTCCAGTTTCTGCGGGTCATGTGCTGGCGCTCAGGGAGTATCTTCTTACCTTGCAGGACCCTTTTGACAGATGCCATACGTGAACCACAGGTACGGGAGGCTGTTTTCCTCGTGCAACTATCTGACCAGTCGCACCCAAGGCATTGTGGGAACCATCTCTTGCGCAGCTACAGACTGATCCGCGTTTTCGACATTCACCCCTTCCCCTGGGCCACCAACGTCATCTATTCGAAGCTCACGTTGATGGACTGCGTGCAAAGCATTTGGATAGTCTGCACGCGCTCTTCCTTTCCCACACTCCTTCACTCGCCGCGGAGTTTGCAGCTCTTCCCGTCGCATCCCTGCTGTCATCACTTCCGGCTACTAAACTTGGCTTTGATGTGTTTAAGCTCGAAGAGGAATTTGACGAGTGCCAGCGCAGACGCACAGCGGAGGCGCGAAAGGCATTTGACGACATGCTGCAGGAAAACTCCTTTGTCGAATTCTGGGGAAGGCTAGGCAAAATCGGCGGTGAAGGAGTGGAAGGGGGCGTGAAGCGAGATGATGGTGGCGATGAAGATGCAGGTGAGGGAGGGGGAGGCAACGTTGACATGAAGAAACTGGCGAAGAGTGTCGACATTACGGAAATGGTAAAGGTTCTGAAGGTGCGTGCACAGCATTGCTGAAGGTCCAAGTCGTCTTCTCATGTCTGAATGACAGGGTGACCAGCGATATATTATGTTTGATCACGTTCCTGAGCAAAGAGAACGATGGTTGCGGGTACGTGGGTAATAAATGTCATTATTGAACCTGAAATTCGACAAAATCCAGTATTACTTTTCGCGTTTGTCTGCACCGAAGCTGTCTGTACATGTGGGAGAGCACACTGGAGGTACTAATACGCGATAAATAATATCATTATGTTGTTGGCATGGAAGACGAGACTACCACTAGACTACCGTGTTGACACACCCGTGCGAATAAATGCGCGCGAACTTGACACGTCAGCCTACAGTAAAGTTATAAAGCTCAGCGCTCAACTGCCACTCTCGTTCTCCCTAACTGCTGGAACTCTCCGCAGAGATGCGGCTACTTTGCTTTCTTACAACTGGTGTCACTCTCGTGTCTTATGCTTTAGCCCAGGACCTTACTCCGGAAGTCTCGGCTGAGAAACACCACTACCAGGTGCGACATTGTCTACGCGTCGTGGTTTCGATCATGAATTTAAATGCGTAACTAGAGTGATGTCGCCCGCCTTCGTAAAATCGTAATAAACAGGTTTGTCCCCTCTTGCAAGTTTCCTTGCCATCGCTGACGCGTCGTTGTTCAGTCTTTACTCGCACCGGTTCGTCCGTTCGCCCAATCATTTTGGATACATTTTCACTTGGTATCTAGAGACGTATTTCTCCGGGAGCTCATTTCAAACGCCAACGATGCTATTGAGAAATTTCGGTTGACTTCCCTCACTAGCAAGGACATGTGGGATGGTGGCCCCCTCAATATTACTATCAAGCCTGTCAACGGCTCGGATGGGTCAAGTGGCCGCATCATCATCACAGGTACTTGGTCCACCCTATCGAGCTAATATATGGCGGTTAAAGGTGAATGTGACAGACAATGGCATTGGGATGACTCCAGATGAGATGACTCAAAACTTGGTGCGTGCGGATGGTCCACCATAACCTATTTTCTCTAACTAGCATCCTCAAAAGGGGACCCTCGCCAAATCCGGGACCGCAGAATTTCTTGCGCAGGCCGAGGACAATCCCGAGTCGACTGCCAACAGCAACCTGATTGGTTCCTTCGGCCTTGGCTTCTACAGCAGGTACGGTTCTCGCGTTTTCTTTATAAGTCCACCATCCTCAAGTTTCTTTTTCTTCCAGTTTTTTGGTCGCCGACCAGGTCTTTGTCGCTTCTGTTCCCGCTCCGACCCTTGAAAATCCCAATCCCGCGCAATACATCTTTAGCTCTTCCAGTGATGATAATGATTTCGCCACCTACCCCGATCCTAGGGGTAATACCCTGGAACGTGGTACAGAGATTACGCTCGTGCTAAAGCCCGATGCTCTCGAATATACCAATCATCGTACACTCGTCGAACTTATCCTCAAGCACTCCGCGTTTTCTTCGTCATTCCCAATTTACCTATTTGCGCAACGTGAAAAGGAGGTTCCTGAGGAGCCAGTGGCCGAACCCTCCATCAGTGAAGGGGATGCGGATCATGCGGAGGATGAAGCAGTCATCGAGGAAGTACAGGATTCTTCAGCCAAGGAGGTCAAAATGAAGACGATCCTGGTCGATGAGTGGGACCATATCAATGCACGCCCCTCAATTTGGAATAGGTACTTGTGCCTTCGGTATTCCTGATAACTTCAACTTACATCGGAACAGAGATCCCAAGAATGTCTCGACCCTCGAATATGAAATATTCTACCAAACATACTTCCATGAATTCTCTGGCAAGCCATTTGCCTGGAACCATTTCTCTGGCGATTTAGGCTCGGGCGTTTCCTTCCGCGCCCTCCTCTACATTCCCGGGTCCTTGCCGGATGGCTTCTGGCAGGGATCTCAGGCACCCACTAAAGACATACGTCTCTTTGTCAAGCGCACCTTCATCACATCTGATCTCGGCGAAGACTATTTGCCCAAGTGGGCCAGCTGGGTCAAAGCTATCATTGATGGTGCGAAAACGTCCACTTCGAGGCTCCGAGCATTGGAGGATTGTTAACATCTGACCACGTTGTCTTAGCTGATGACCTCCCTCTGAGTGTCTCCCGTGAGACACTCCAGAATGCAGCGTTCCTCCGTCAAATTAAGCAGACAATCTTGAAGCGTATAATCCAGACATTCACCAAACTCGCTGAAGACGAGCCAGACAAGTTTGCTGAAGTCCAAAACGTCTACGGGAACGTGTTCAAGCTCGGTGCGGTCGAAGACTCGAAGAATAAGGACAAATTACTCCCGCTGATCCGCTTTGCAACAAACCACCGAAATGCCACGTCTTTGGATGAAGTGGGTTCCCGTCGTGTATGCAGTTAATCAACTAACAATGGTTTGTAGTATGTCGAAAACAAGAAGGCTGGTCAGAAACAAATTTTCTACGTCTCAGATGCTGGCAAGAGTGTGTCATCTTTGGCGAAGAGTGTTTTCGTAGAAAAGTTGCATGCGCGGGGATACGAGGTGCTCCTATTAACAGACACTCTTGACGAAGTTCTATTGCACAGCCTTAAGAAATGGAAGTGAGTAGTATGTTATAATGTACCTGATTTCCGCTGATAGATCTTCGTCAGGGGCATTCCTTTCCAAGACGCAGCTAAGGCTGGATTGCAGTTTGGTGATGAGGGTAAGCCTGAGATGCGACTGCGGGGAATTTCGCTCACATGGTTTTGACAGATCTCGATCCTGAGGATGAAAAGGCTCTGCAGGCAGAGATCAAAGAGAAATTTAAGCCTCTATTGAGCTGGTGGAAGATTCAAGCCGAGGGCGTCGTTCGGGATGGTTCGCAACTCATCGACCTTTCATTTCCTTATATCTCTGACCTCTTATCCTCTAGTCGTTATCTCTGATCGCCTGGTGTCTAGCCCCTGCGCTATTGTCGCTGATGCAAGTGGTTACACTGCGAACCTCCAGCGCATCATGAAGGCGACAACCAAAGGCAAAAATGACGTCATGTTCGAATATGCGAAGCGACAAAAGGTTCTTGAATTGAACCCCCGCTCGCCGCTAATTGAGGGACTGTTGCGTCGTGTGGAGAAGTTGGAGGGAGAGGATGGAGAGCGCGATTTTGAGGCCGAGAACAACCTCAAGGAAGTCGCAACCATACTGATCGATGGTGCTCTGGTGCGATCCGGCTTCGACGTGCCTGACTCGGATGAGTAAGTGTCTGTCAAAATACATACACACCTTCATAACACTCTTCTTTCAGGTTCTTCATGCGCGTGGACCGCGTCCTCCGTCGCTTCCTTGGTGTCTTGGAGACTGCACCAACTGATACCACCGTGAAGCCCGCGCCTCCAGTGGACCCAGTAATCCTCGACGAGTCAGAGTATGAGCCTAAGCCTGAACCTGAACCTGAACATGCCGTCTTCGATGAACTGCCACAGTACGAACGTGGTAAACCTAGAGTGGTTTTGTCGGATGAAATGAAGAAGAAGGTTCAAATCGACATTGAGGAGGTAGACGACGACTTTTTGCCCACCCACGATGAATTATAGTATCTAAAAGTATACACTTCAATCCATCCGTCATTATTAACTAGGAGTGCAACGGTGACGTGGCGAGGTCCGACCGGAGAGGAATGTGCATACGGGGGACTGACAGACAGGCGCACTAGGTATGAACAGAAACGTAGATTTAACATGCGGGCAAGGTCTGCTCAGGGTTGGAGCTCTCTGCTTTTGCTTTGCAAGCCGATGGCCTTCGTCCTGCCAGTGCCAAGGCACTCTTGTTTTTTGTCCAGCAAGGGTAGGGTGTTCAGCACACAGCTTATTTTCCCCACCATTGAATTGAAACGATGCGGCAAGGAGAGCAAGTTCAAAAGACTGGTTGATACGACAACGACCCGTATGTAAGGTGTGGTACGTTATACAATGTTCGACCGGCCAACATCTGAGTCCATGTGGTTGGGTAACGATACGACAAGATTACCACCTTAATCGACGTCCAAGTCGACGTCGATGGGATTCCATGTAACAGCCCCCCCTCTTTATCACGGTCTAGTTCATCGAGTTTGTCGATGTCTTCCTTGCTGATCTCGAATCCAAACACATCGATATTGGAACGCACACGGTCCGGGTTCTCAGTCTTGGGGAGGGGGACGAACCTGGGCCCACCGCTCAATGTCATAGAGTAGGCAGGTAAGGATATAAGCGCACCCTCGCTGGAGAGACCAACGAATAAGGATCTGTGCAGGTTCCTTGCCACACATACTGTTGAAAGAATTCGGCATTAGTGAAAAAAAAGGATCCAGGCAAATATGCATTCTCAGAGACGTCTTGCAGCACAGGGTCGTCAAACTTTCCCCTGAGGAGGGGAGTGTATGCCTGAACTAGAATGCCATGGGCGTGGCAGTACTCAACGATGGACTTCTGCTGACAGAAAGGGTGGAGCTGGTTTGATATAATGCCGTCACAATGCCTACACCAGCGCCACTGTGCCAAGGAACCCTACCTCTATTTGGTTGACGGAGGGCATTTCGAGACCTGCTTCGGCGATTTCTTCCAGGGGTTTTACATTACTGATCTCAGAATTTCAGCCGACAAGATTGCGTATTCCATCCTGATTTCACTCACTAGTTGGATACCCCACAGACCTGAGCATGCCGGCTTCCTTTGCGGCAGGCCTCAAGGCGGATAGTCTTTCCCCCGAATGCGCTGTGTATGAGATAGAGATCGAGATAATCTATTGTCCAGGTCTCCGATGGACGGAGATCAATTAAACGATCACCTACATACCAAAAGCCAAAGTTCTTTAGCGAATCATCGATGGAATCTACGATCTACGCATCTACGCAACTCTGGTAACCACCCGAAATCTTATTCACTTTCGACGCCGAACTGCTCTGTTATTCATGGGGACCCTCTGGACGCCACGTAACACGAACTGATGAAAATGTCCTCGCGAGGGACCCCACTCTCCCTGACAGCGTCTCCGACTTGGGCTTCATTCCTGTACGCACGCGCGCAATCGATGTGCCTGCGAAGTGGTACAGTAGGTTATAAGGAGCAACGAGTGAGACGATGTGAGACGGACCGTTGGCTGGACTGAAGGGCTGCGAGACAAGCGGGTTTGCAATTGAAATTCTGGTAAACGCCATGGCCGATGACGGGCAGTAGGTCGGTGCACTTGAGGACCATGAGAAATAAATTACCACCAGGGCGACCGTTGTTGGTAGGGACTCGGAAGTCATTAGAGGAGAGACACGTGGCGAGAGAGGCAAGCTATGGCCTCCTTCTCACGTCTTCAACTCGCTGCTCCTCTCATAGGTTCATATGGTCCCACTTCTTTCTCATCTCCTTGCGGACCTTTCGTATAGTGTATGACAATGACCCAGAGGACCCTGAAAAACCATTCCGTTCAGCTCACGAGAGCGACATCTTTGCTCACTGATCGATGGTGCTCTGGTGCGATCTGGCTTCAGACTCGGATGAGTACTAAGTGTCCGTCCAAATACTTATACACCTTCATGACTCTTCTTCCAGACTCCTCATACGTGTGGACCGCGTCCTCCGTCGCTTCCTTGGTGTCTTAGAAACTGCACCGACAGATACCACGGTGAAGTCCGCGCTTCCAGTGGATCCAGTAATCCTCGACGAGTCAGAGTATAAGCCTAAGCCTGAACCTGCCGTCTTCGATGGACCGCCAGAGTACGACGATGATAAACCTAGGGTGGTTTTGTCGGATGAAATGAAGGAGAAGATTCAGATCGACATTGAGGAGGTAGACGATGATTTTCCGCCCACCCACGATGAGCTATAGTATCTAAAAGCAAACATTCGTCATTATTAATCATACACCGTCCAACATCTGAGCCTATGCAGTTGGGTAATGACACGAAAAGAGTACCACTTTAGTCGACGTCAATGGGATTCCAAGTAACAGCCCCCTCTTTACCACGGTCTAGTTCATCGAGTCTGTCGATGTCTTCCTTGCTGATCTCGAAACCAAACACATCGATATTGGAGCGCACACGGTCTGGGTTCTGAGACTTGGGGAGGGGGACGAAACTGTGCCCACCGTTCAATGTCATAGAGTAGGCTGGTAAGGATATAAGCGCACCCGTGCTGGAGAGACCAACGAATGAGAATCTGTGCAGGATCCTTGCCATACTGTCAAAAGAATTCGGCATTAGTGAAAGACAAAAAAGGAACAGAGCCGATATACCTTCTTAGAGAGTTCTTGCAGCACAAGGTTCTCAAACTTTCCCCTGACGAGGGGAGTGTATGCTTGAACTATGATGCCATGCGCGCGGCAGTACTCAACGATGGACCTCTGTTGACAGTAAGGGTGGAGCTGGTTTGATAGAAGGACGGCGTCACAATGCCTATACCAATGCCACTATGCCAAGGAACCATACCTCTACTTGGTTGACGGAGGGCATTTCGAGACCTGCTTCGGTGATTTCTTCCAGGTGTTTAACATTACTGATCTCAGAATGTCAGCCAAGACTGCCCAACAGGATAATATATTCCATCCTGACTTTACTCACTAGTTGGATACTCCCACAGACCTAAGTTTGCCCGCTTTCTTGGCGGCCAAAAGTGCTTTCCAGGCCTCAAGGCGGACAGCCTTTCCCCCATATGCGCTGTGTATGAGATAGAGATCGAGATAATCTATTGTCCAGGTTTAGTTAGTCTTCAAAGGACTGAGATCATTTGATCTCCTACCAAAGCCAAAATTCTTTAGCGAGTCGCCGATAGCATCAAGGCAACTTTGGTAACCACCGGAAATCTTATTGATTTTGGACGCTAAATTGATGTCATTTATTGGATCCACCCGGAGGCCGGGTAACACGAACTGATGAAAATGTCCTCGCGAGGGATCCCACTCTCCCTGACAGCGTCGCCAACTTGGGCTTCATTCCTGTACGCACGCGCGGAATCGATGTGCCTGTGAATTTACACGGTAGGCTTCAGGATGCAACGAAAGAGAGGACGTGAGGCGGACCGATAGCCGGATTGAAGGGCTGCGAGACAAGCGGGTTTGCAATTGGGATTCTGGTAGACGCCAAAACCGACGACGGGCATGGCGGCGACGCCTGTAAAAAGGAGGCAGTAGGACGGTGCACTTGAGGACCGTGTTAGAGAGGAAATAAATTACCACCGGGGAGGGTGACCGTTGTTCGTATGGAAATCATTATGAGGAGACACGTGGCGAGAGAGGCAGGTCAGGCCACAACACGATTCTAAGTTATGGCCTCCTTCTCACGTCTTCAACTCGCTGCTGCTCTCATAGGTTCATATAGTCCCCCTTCTTTCTCATCTCTTTGCTGATCTTTCGTATAGAGTATGACAATGACCCAGAGGACCCTGAAAAACCATTCCGTTCAGCTCACGAGAGCGCCATCTTTGCTCACTTGCGTCGCATCCCACCACTTCCTACCCAACGGCGAAAAAGCATCGACTATCTCAGCGTAGAACTTCCTGGAGACGATGCTGCCGGCTCAAGAGCAGACTCTGCCCAGGAACACACCGTGACACAGGGCTCAGTCGACGGTCTCAGAAATCCATTTCGAGGAGACACAATAGTCTCAGATGGTGGTGTCATTTTTGGAGAGGACGGAGCTGAAATGGAGGTTGATCTCACTTCCTGGGGACTGGATTCCTTCATTCCCAAGGAGAAAGGTGGTGCAGGCAAAAAAAACAAGGGGAAAGAGAAGGTTACTGCCCTCCCCAATCCTCACGCGACCACGCAAGCCTCGGCGTATCGTTCTACCCGTTCCCTGAGCCTGGGAAATCTGGACTCCTTCGGCACGGGAGGCGCATTTCTAGATTCACCGTCGACTGCCCCACCAGATACGAGGCGAAGGTCCCTCGGATCGGCACTGGAACTTGGGAATCACCTGTCTTCTCAACTCCCACCGGGTCAGCGCCCTTCGACGATCCACGACGCTATCACTCGCATACCGGCCGCGCCTCCTCTTCACTCTATTCCATTCCCAGCGCAGTCCGTGCGCTCCGCGTCTCCCGGCCCTAACGATGGGCTCACTGGGCCGTCTCGCGACCGCGCAGGATCTCTCGCCAGCATGGGTTCTAGGGACCTCCTCGCTGAAACAGAAGAGATGCCGAATCCTTTCGTACTAGACCCTCCCACTCCTGATCGTACTTCGCGTTTCGACCCAAAAGCTCGCGCACGGGCAATGTCAGTGGGAACAATGGGGTCGGTTGGTTCCCGAAACATCCTAGCGGAGGATATTCCCTTGCGATCCCTGTCTCCGAATTCCCGCCTAGATCCTACTCACGGAAGAACACTCTCCAATGCGTCCATGCTACGTGACAATGATGGCGCTTCGTTCATGACCGGAGTGCCAGTCCAACGCCATGCCATGCGGGATAGGCTGTATACAACTGTGGAGCTTATGCGCCCTAAGGTTCTCGTCATGCCCAGTCCACTCCAGGCCCAGAATGCCGTCGCAACCCCAGTGGCAGTAGGAAGAGAGGGCTTTGAGATTTCGACGGATGGACCTCCCCTCCCGCACGGAGCACGCTCAAGCTCTAGTAATCATTTATCCTCTGCAGGACTGCTCGGTAATGCTTCAGGGTCGGCAGTCCCAGTAGCGTCCAACTCATTTACGCCCAATCCTCGTGCCAGCCTCACACTGTCTCAGTTGACATTCAGGAATACTCTCATGGTAGGAGGGCAGCGTGATGTCGCCTACGCGGATATAGATTCTGGTCTTCGTCGTGCCATAGAAGACGGTGAACAAATAATCGAGGAGGTTGAAGAGGAACCTGCGCGGCCCGTTACAGTGGTCATCGATGAAGTGGAAAGTGGCCGACCTCCCGGAAAGCTATATGGGCGTAGCCTTGTCGATGAACTCGAACGTCGCAAGGCCACCATGCGCAGTAAGCAAAGGTATGTTTCCCAAGCCTCGTTTTCGGGTGCCCTGCCCCTCATAGAGCTCGCTACCCATCCAGAGTATTCACTGGTGACGATCGCCCTTCCATGATGGCGCGCAGGTCTACCACACTCATAGACCCCACTTCGCTGAGTCAGCGTACCACGTCACAGAATACGTTAACTGGATCAACTAACCTTGTCCGGAGTGGTTCGCTCGGTGGCAAACCTCTTCTTAATTTTGATGAAGACCGTTCGAAAGGATTACAGGTGCCAACCGGTGGACGAAATACTACGAAATCAGTCTTTGGTGTAGACACGCTGTGGGAGCGCGAGATGGCGAAGCTCAAGGAAATTGAAGCTAAAGAGGCAGAGGAACTGAGGAGGCAAGAAGCTGCTGAGGCTTTGCGATTGCAAAAGAAAGCCAAAAAGAATAAGAAGGGAAAAGAGAAAGTAGCCCCCCAGGATGTCCCAGTCGTCCCGGTCGAAGAATCGAGAGTATCCAGCGAGGTCCCCACCCTACCTGTCATCCAGAGGGGTATCACAAGAGGACCTCCCCCACCTCCAAACGATGATGATACGGAGAGCAGTAGTGACTCAAGTGATGTGGATGTGCCCCGGCCGCCTCCCGCAAGAGTTAGTGCTGATGGCTGGCACTCCGGGGAATCCGACCAAGAGATACCTGGACCAGTTCGTACCACTGGTGTTGGACCACGGTACCCCAATCGTGGGCGCAGACAACCCCACGACATTCAGTCCTTCATCCAGCCTGGAGACGATGACGACAGTGAAGAAGATATGCCCTTGGCCGCCACCGTCAGCCGTGCAGTTCAACGCGCGACTCGTTACGGGCTTTCCGCCGCCGAAAATTCGGACTCGGACGAAGAGAAACCGCTGTCGCAATTGCTGGTGAAATCCAGACATCTTTCGGAAGCCTCCCCGCCGTCCGACACGGACAAGACCGACTATCAACCGGCTTCCGCAGCTACCCGTCACGTTGATAAAGGTAACGATGGGGAGGACGACGAAGACGAAGACGACAAACCGCTTGGCTTGCGGGTATCGCGTTTCATGTCTTCGCAGTCGCAATTGGGGAACACGAACGGCGAGGACGAGGACGACCGTCCACTTGCCTTACACCCGGAACAGCAGCGTCGAACTCAGTACAACATGTTCTTGCTACAACAGCAACAGCAACAGCAACAGCAACAACAATTGCTGCTACAGGCACAGATGCAACAAAGCATGATGTTTTCCCCACCGACGATGATGGGTCCTGGCTTCTTCGGCGCTCCCGTGATCCCGCAGATGGTGCCTATGGTGCCTCCACCAGTTGCTGCAAGTCCACCACCTGGTGCGCCGGATATGGCAAAGTTCGGGCGAGTGGATAGGTGGCGACGAGAGATAGTAGGAGGACAGCCATGAACTGCCTCCCAAGGGTCCTCGGCACAACCACTCTATCATCCACTGTATTCTTTTTTCTGCACGTTTTTTTCACTGTCAGTCTCAACATTTCATCATTATTTCACGTGCTGCTAGCACGGACGGACATGGCATTTTAGATCGTCTCTTTTTAATATCATTTCAAGAGAGTACAGCGGCATAACATGTGTGTGATGTCCGCGGATAAGTATCTATGCAAAGAATAAGCGTTGACAGTATAGGGAGTAAGGGGGAGACCTGGAGAGGGGGGAAGCTTAGTTGAAAATCCAATGCGACATAAGAACACGGGACAACAGCATGACGAGAGGAAAATATTAACATGCAAGGCTTACGAAAGCGGAACTACGGGTAATAAGGGACCAGGTGCGCGGGGGAAGTAGATGAGAAGGAGGACATGCTGGATGAAGGCGATGTGTCAGGATGGGTTGGCGACCCACAGCTTGCGCTTTGGAACCGTGACGATCGACACGTCACGGCGCGCCATTTCATCCTCGATCCGGCGCTGTCGCGTTTCCTCATCTTCGTCCGACTCAACCTCCTCCGGTTCAGACCGTAGGCCGGCATACGATGATGAGTGTAAATCGTCCTCCGCAGCAGGGTGGAACAATGGCTGGTGGAGATAAGGACTGCGGGGCTCTGGGGGGAAGGGGAATTGGTCGGTGCCGGCCATGGAGATCGGGCGGGAGGCGTTTGGTGTTCCCGTAGGCGCTAAGGTGGACTGTGCTGTCCCTCGAATATTGGTGAGCAGAACCGTCAGGGTAGAATACCTAGGACGTCCGTTCCAAGACAGGATGAGAAGAATGGCGTAAAAAGCAACTGTCCAAATCAGAAAAGCTAAGAAGAGTCCTAGTGGCGCTCGTTTCCAGAGCTCCACCAACGAAAGGATACAGAGTCCCAAAATCAAGGTGTGCATGAGGATGCGGAGTACGATTTCTTCCTTTGCTGGGATCAGCGGTCGCTGGAGTTTTGCAGATGGCGGGACTGCCAACGCCTGGGCGCTGAGATGTGTTGTTGTCGCGGGCGTTGAGGCACGGGCACGGTTATTTATCTGCATCAAAGCATAGTCCAAATCGCCCTATGGGTTTCACCTCAGCGAGGTGTCCCTAACCATTAACTTTTAAACGCACCATAACGTTTACACTTCGCCGCCGCTCAAGCCAACTAAGTTCACTCAAATTGCGAGGCATAGTGGAGGATCTATGGGCATGGTCATAAAAAGTGGGCGTGCCACCGGCGCTGGGATGACGCGTCCGATTTGGTCGATTGACAACTTCAAATGTGCGCTGGACGGGTGATTCGGATTCCGAGGGAGTTTCACTGGACGACTTGACGTCTTTGCTTCGAAACCAGAGGCCGAACTGCCTCCGAGATGGTGTACTATGAGTTAGTGTAGGTTCTGGAGATGAGGGAGGAGGGGGCGCGCGCACGACGCCTTGTTGGCTTGTATCCGCAGCGGTTCTGAGCGAATTAAGCTTCTCGGCTGTGTCAGAGGAGTCAGCGCGAGACCGTTCAGCGCGGATTTTCCCCACAATCTCCCTCGAAGAAGCAAACATCCGCCATCGTAGAACGGAGGCGACAAAAAGGGCGGGAATCAGGCCGTATAGAGCGACGAACAAAGCAAGCCCCGCTTGACCATGGGCTGTCTTCAAGACCGCATTAGATGACACCGCCCTCCTGGAAAGGGACCTACTTCCTGTTCCGGAAGAAGAGATGGATGTAAAGGAGGACACCAACCCGGCCAGACCCGCACCATAAGCGATGATTAAAATCAGTACAGACGCATATCGCAAGCCAAAGGAGAGCTGCAAAGGAGGACCGGAGGTAGGTGGCAATGATAAGCGATAGAATATGACGGCCGGAAGAAGTAATGCTAGAGAAATTGGGGCTAGTGACTTGTGGACGAAAGAGGTGTCATATGGATAAAACTGGCCAGCAAAGGGAAAGGATGTAGAAGATGACGAAGTTGGGTTCGTCGGAGAGCCGTGTGCCGAGCCCGTTGGGGTTGACTTTTGCGAGCCTATCGCTTTGGCACAGGTAGAGATATACTGTATGCCGACGCCTGCACCGTTCGCATTCACGCCTGTCTGTAGATTCCCTTGGCCAAAGCCGCTCCATTGTTGACCCGATTGGGTAACAGATCCACCGTACGCCCTAAGAACCCACATGTCAGATAAATACTGGCCAGAGCTGTCTTGGCCACCGAAAATGATCGTGTCGGAATATAAGCCTCGCGAAGAGCCCACAAGCCCTGAGGGGAATGATATCGAAGCCGCTCCGCTACGAAGTTGTGGGAAAGTAACAGCACCAGTCGAACCAGGGTCACCAGAAGGGAGGATACGGGCCCATGAACCACCATTGATGTCAAGTACATCCTGGTTAAAAAGTCGCGTGAATAAAGCCTAAAGAAAAGTTGTTTCAACTCACCACCTCGCCATTTTTGAGGTTACCACCATCATCCCACAAAGAACTGTTGAACAACCCAAGGAGAACAAAGACTTGGGAATTGAAGCTGGAAGAAAACGTGTTCTTGTTTGCCACCACCGCAGCGCCGATGCGAGGGACAGCACAGACAGCAGGTGATACCGAAAGTCCAGTACCAGCATCGGTGACATAGGAGTATGGCGCAGCACAAGAAATGTTGGGGTTTGGTGTGCCGATACAACCACTAAAAGCAACTAGTTGCTGCTTGACAATGGTGCCGCCTTCTCCAGATACAGCGGTGTTGTTGCCTGCAGACTTTTTTGACCATACCCCGACAAGGGAAGTAACAAGGTTAGATGAGAGAGTACCAGAGATATCAAGTTGCCAAATATCGGACAGAGGGACGGGACTGAGTTGGGAGCCGGAACTTGTGACACCACCCATGAGATAGAAAGAATTGGTTGGCCCCAGAACCCCGGAAAGGTTGAACTGGATGTTCGTATCAATTCCACCGGCTGCGCCTTGAAGGGAGGGCGGCGTCACGGGGCTTGATGACGTATTGACCTGGGCCCAAAATTGGTTGTTGTAGTCAAATTCCTGAGAATAGTCGTGAATTGGAGAAGTGTGATGGCGAATGTATTGGTTAATCTCACCCAGACGTCAGATAGAGGCAGACCATTAGTACCCATACCTCCAATAATAACATGGCCGCTACGGCTTGGGATACGGATAAGAGGGTGGGGCGATCAGTAAAGAGAAAGGGACATACTAGCTTGCGGCGAAATCACCGCCCCCGATGGCCGCACTTCTTGGGGGTGGTGGCGCTAGAGACGTTCCACCTTGAGGGTTGGGGGAGGACCAGACGAGGGTGTCGAGGTTGAGACTGGGGGATAGGCGACGAAAGCCTGAGGGAGGTGAAAAGAGCAAGGAAGGGAGAAAGGACGCACAGGTAAGTCTGCTGCTGTGGAAGACCACCTTGGGATTCTCCACCGAAGATAATGAGGGTACGGGAGGTGTTATCATAGCCAATCGAGGCATCCTTGAGGGGAGGAGCTGAGGGCCCTTGAAGAAGGGCCGTGAGATTGATCCACTGAAGGGGAGGTACGGGAGTGGAGGTGGATATGGACTGGGCACGACCAGACTGGAGAGGTAGGAAGAGGAAACAGGAGAGGAGAATGTTTAGAAAGGGCATCCTGGCCTGCTCGCCAGTGTTACGCTGAGCGACTTGACGGCCGCAGCGACGGCTGCAAACTTGTGACGGCGCTGGCCCTGCCTAGCCTTGCCAACAACACGCCCCTTTGCGCCCATCACCCCGGCCCGGCATTTGTCTCATCCGACCATGGACGACGTTAAGCGTCGTCTAACACACCATCCCCCTCCTCAATCTCAATCCCAGGCCTCTGACCTGTGAGCGGGCCTCCCTTTCATCCCCTTTGCTTTCCTCAAATACACAGCATCTCCCCAGAACTAAACGCCCGTCTCCAGAACGTTGGTTCTCGCATACGGAGGAGTAAGCCAGCGACCTCGCCCCACCTCCATTCTCACCTTTCACCGTAGGCGTTTCTGAGGGTTACACCACTCACCGATTCTCACCCGCATCGATCCAGGCGGGGGAGCAAGCACCGATAAATGATTCCCCCATCTTTCGTTCCTCCAACGATATTCTGCACGCGGTCTATTCACAATTCTCCTCCTCCACACTCGTGCCATCCGACAGAAAACGGGGTCGCATGGAATCCACCATCGACGAGCGTGATGAACATTCCGAGGATGGCAGCGCTGCAGTGCATACATCCGTGATCACAGCCAATGATCTCGCCTGTCCACGCCCAATCAAGCCGCTCCGCCGAACTCCCAGGACATTCGGGCAGACCAAATCTCTTCCTGCAAGTGTATTTGCATCATCCGCTAGCCGGGATGACCCACCTTCCCACGATGAGGGCGCATGGGAGGAGGAGGACTGGAGTACGAGTGCCTTCAATGGGGAAATGGGGGACAGCCAGGCGTTGGGATGAGATTTGAGTATATTTTACGGTGACCGGATTAATGGAGATGTCGACGAATATGGCAATATGCTGGAGCTACATGACCGGTCCTCGGCTCGTCTTCCCACGTGTATTTCCCACGTAAACCAAACCTCGCCACACAACCTCGGCTTTGCCTCGTCTCATCACCCACCGACCTACGCTAATCTTTTATGGGCGCCCATGTGATCCCAGTCACTGCCTTGTTCACCTAACGGCATTTTTACAAGGTTCGTGCCTGTCTCCCGTTCGCCTTGTTTTTTGTTTGGGGCTTGGTGGACCCCACCCTGGACTTCACATCGCCGTTTGGTGCCATCTAGCGCCCCAATTGATTGTCTCGCCACAAACCGGACACAAGAACCTCCAGGTACCCAGTAACTTGGAAGCAATTCACTAGCGATCGGCTACTACGGGTTCCATCTGTATCTTTTCTTTGGCGAATGTTAGGTGGCGGCACATCGCTTACTTTACTTAAAATGCGGTATCCGTCCCTCGTCTCGTGAGTCTCTTCTCCTTGATCATGCCCTACCGCTTAGAATGCGATTCCTACTCGAAACCGAAACCTCCCCCCTCTCCAGCGTCCAGTGACACGTCCGTGTCCTCCAATCCCCATGCCACACCGTGAGTACTTTGCCAAGGCAGTGCGGACGAGACAGTCATAACCCTCACACTACAGGCCCCGCAGTCCTCAGAGGGACTTCATCTATCCACGCCCCGTCCAGTCGTTACCTCCTCTGCGAGCTTTCCTCAGAAATTCGGGGATAGACACAGACATTGAACCTCGTCACCATGGTCTCATCAGTGCCACGCACGAGATTGCGAGGGAGGAGGCAAGGCGGAGAGCCGTAAGAGCCGCTACAGCGCGGTATGTACTCTTGGAACATACCGAAGCTTTGTCTCATTATCTACCCTCTGTTGTCATACTGTGATTAGCCCGCTTCTTGACTACGAACACCGAAATGGTGCTTCTCTCGCTGAGTACTCAACGGTCCAACCCTTGGACGATGTGTACAGGCCGGGATACAACAGAAGGTTGGGCTTTATATCTTTGGTCCAGTGCTCTAGTAGACGATAACCACAGAAATCGCGACCGCAGAGAATCCTCACCTTACCAGAAAGTTGCTAGACGATCCATGTCATCGTCATCCACCGCCAATGGGGATGACTGTCATGCACGAAAGACTTTCTCAACCCTACGACCATATGGGTCTCGAGTTGGCACGGTTGAGGAGCGTATGTCAAGGGAAGTGGAAACATTCACGTGCGTATTTCCTCCGTTTACAGTGGGGGAAGGAGTTAACCTTCTGTCCAGGCCACCACCACCCCTGCCTGTCCCGCTTGCTGTAAGGGATGAAACCATCTCTCCAGTCCCTTCTAGAAAGAGACCTCGTCCTGCATATTTTGAGTTAGTCCCGTCGGCCGTTGCATTTCTCTGTTACCAACATCTAGTTTATAGGCAGTTAGATGACGAGGACTCGGAGCGTGATGGTAGTGGGCGTTTATGTGCTAGTAATGTGCCCAGTGCAGGGAAGGACCAGCCCTCGGACCAAGTTGACTCGGACGACGATGGGATCTCAGATTCCGAAACACGGGAGGCAAGCGATAAGAAGGAGCGAAGGGGACCACCACGCACAACCGGCAAGCCTTCCCGTAGGTCTAAAGCGGAGAAAAGCTTGGACAAGAATTCTGAGCGCGAATATTTCTCACCGACTGGCGTCAAGCTCGAAGTCATCGAGCTCCCCGTCAAATATGATACAAAGGAGTGGCTCCAGCATGTCGAGCCATCCCCCGATGGGAGTAGGGCACCATGGCGTTGCACATGGCAAACAATGAAGAATGGCAGCCGCGTCCCATGCGATTACTCTTCCAAAAAGCACTTGGTCAAAAGGCACATTGAGGCAACGCACCTCTGCATTAAGTAAGTGCTAACTAAATTTGGTTCGCTCTTTGTCCGAGTACGCCGTTTGCAGGAGGTTTCAATGTACTTGGTGCGAAAAAACTTTCACACAACGATCAAATGTGGCGGGCTGCCATCTCAACACTCAGTATGTATATTGTTTTGTTCTGCACATCCTCTCATTGAACTTCCCCAGTACTGGTGCGTCCCCTCATGGGTGCGAATTTTGCGAAGACCGATTTAAGGACCCCTCGAAGAGGCACAAGCACATGTTACGCAGCCACGGGTATCGTCCGGGAGAGAGCAGGAAGAAATTCAGGTCTGAGGAGGAGTCTGCTCAAGGACAATCCGCTCATGAATCGCTCGAGCCGTGGAAAGTGGCGGATGCGAGTGAATGTTGATTGATGTGTTGGTAATGCAATCATCGCTGCATGTTTCCTTTTTCCCATACCCGCTATCTGTCATGCCTTAGTTTCATTAGCCAGAATCGGATCATAAAACGATTTGATATATCGGGAAAAACGTATAGGTGATTGTGATATTGGAGCCATAAGACGAGCTGTTGTCTCTTTATCATTGCAGAACAACGATTCCCAGGAGTACGGTTACAATAAGCGACGCCACGAGACTATTGGGCGATCGGCCCCAATTAGACCATTCTTTGCCCGCGCGAAACAATGTCGCCACCCATCAGATAACCGACCGCCGTTGGGGGATAGAGCGCCACGCGGCAGGGCATTAATTGTGTCGGAACCTTGCCAACTGGAGTGATCCACCGGCCATGAGGCAACTGCGCCGCAAGACAACCTACAGTTAGCCCATTAAGGAACATCCGACCGCACGCTTGGGCGTTGGGGGCGTCTGCACACATCACGGCGGCCATACGGCCATGAACATTGGGGGAAAAAGTCCCGATCCGGGATAATGGCTCTATGGGCGCCTTACGTTTCTGTCCGGGTGATCGGCAGTGTAGCGCCAGCTTCCCGTAAGCAATTGATCCCGCCAGACGGGTTTGTTCACAACGACGACGACCACATTCCGCCGAAATCGTTCAATACCCGCGTTCCTGGGTGAAAATCGACAGAGAGACGTTCCTCTTGCTTGACTAATTGATGTCGCCACGCGTACCGGCTTTGGGTAGCCTTGCGGTCCAGTCGCCCTCTCAATCATCGCAGTTGGTGCATGTTTCTCCTGCCACTTGTCATAACCTCTCACTCTTCAAAGGTTCGTCTTCTGAACTTCTTTCTTTTCTCCGATGTCCCCGCTCTCAGTAGATGGGGCTTCTTATCAAAAAGGTCGTGTATCCCGTGCATGATTAGAACTCCTCAAGGAGTACCGCAAGGTGGACGATGCGGTCACGACGAGGATAAACCGGACAACGGCCCAGTTCCGTGATCGCGATCGGCTGGGTGCAAGTGGAAAAGGAAGTGTCCAAGAACAAGCATGTGCGTATCTATGGAAGGAGCTAGTTGGTGCGCGCGGACAAAACCCTATTATCACGCGGAGGCTTGATGGATGTCTTTCACGGTCCAAGCCAACTGGAAACGCCGAGCTGAAATCATCGATTATTGTGTGAAGGTCGTGGACGAGGCCCAAGTTGGGCAGTCGGATCACCGTGCCGGGACTGACGTTGGGACACGTCCCTCGTCGTCGTCTTTGTCTCTCGGTGGGACGGATGAAGCCAAGGTAAAACAGCTTATTGTTTTGATCGCCACCGTTCGTCCTCCTCTGAACTATAAAATTTGTCCTCGCAGTACAGGCAAGTGCATAACGAGCTTGCGATCGAAAAGATTATTCGACGGCGTTCCATTGATGGTCAGTCAGCGCTCTCGCCACTTAGGAGAGGTGTCTTATGTGTTCCATGCCAGCGTTTGTTTCTCGATGCCGGTACTTCGAGCCACCGCAATCGGACGCGGATGGCCAAAGATGGTGGAAGGAGGCACATGAGCGGCGATAGGATTTCGTAGCTTTGTCAGGACAGCCTCTTAGGCAGGCTGTGATGTGTGGCACGCGGCTGAGCGCCCTCGGTGTCTCCGGGGCACGTGTCGTGGCGTAAATGACGCAACTCTGAAACACCCTTTGACTCTCCCTCGGACGTCTCAGGTCTCTGATGATGTTCGTCAAGGGCATTGCCTCACTTCTACCCCTATCTCTTGTAGCTGTATACGCTAGCCCCGTAGCGGTGCAGCATTCATGGTCGGCAAGCACTCGTCGGGTTCCTGTAATGTTGGGTGTCATGTCCCGCTGTCCGGATGCTCTCCTTTGTGAGACACTGTTCGATAACGTGATACCGAGAGTGGCCGACAAGATCAATATTTCTCTCGCATACATCGCTACGTAAGTACTAGTGCATACACTCGCCCATCTCGCTAGGCTTATCGCCCAACCCTTCTCAACAGGCTGAATGCATCTGACACAGAATTTGGTGTCAGCTGCATGCATGGAAGCGAGGAGTGTGCCGGTAATGTGCAGCAGCTGTGCGCTGCGAAGTACACGCCAATGAGGACATGGTGGGAATTCGTCATGTGCCAAAACTACCATGGCAGAAACCATATCGGAACCTCGGACGTAGCATTGAAATGTGCCCGCACCGCCAGGATCGACTGGGAGGGTAGTGGAGTCGGACAATGTGCGGGTTCGGATGGCAGCGGAACAGGATCCGAGGGTGTGCAGTTACTCAAGGACAGCATTCGTCTTACGGAGTCTTTGGGGATTACGTGCGCCTCTTTAACTCCTCACCTCTTCTAACCTCACTGATGCTCACTCGTCAAACCCACAGTACGAGCTGCACCGTCGTTATCAACTCGGAGAAGGTTTGTATCCACGATGGGACCTGGAAACGCTGTGAGGTGAGCAATCACCGTCAACCCCGCCATGGAGCTTGAACTAATCCAGGAGCAGAATGGCCATGAGGTTAAAGATTTCGTGGATCAAATTGAGGCTGCGTATCAGAAGTTGAATGGACAATCTATCGGATCGAATTGAGCTGGACTATCAGGCCGAACGATATGCTTCCCCTTTACGTATTGATATTATTTTCCGAGTATGAGTTCGTATATGATGACTACGACGTTTATTCCTATAAGTGGTACTGCTTGGGGGTTGGTTCTCCGTGTCCGAGCGCAAGACAAAATAGTGACACGTACTTCGCATAACAGTTCGCACCGCACTTATCAGGTTGATAAGTCTGCCCTTCATGCCAATATCCTGCGCAGGATTCCCGTATGCGCCACCTTGATCATAATTCGGTTGAAACCCAACGTTGTTCGGTGGCTGAACGGTTGACCATCCGACTGCAAAATGGAGTCAGAAGGTGTGAAGTGAAGTTGTGGCATGGGAAATGGACACGCACTGCGCGCGAGGAAGCGGTCCTCGCTGAGGACTGCTACGGCGTTTATGAGGAGCAAGCCGATGTAAAATATGCCTCCGAGGAAAAGCATGATTGACTGACTGGTCGGCTGCTGGTTGCTCGAATTTATGCAAGTTGCACGGCAGCGTGTCGTGTGTTCCCTACCGCGCTTTCGGATTTCCCCGGCCTCGCCTCTGTCTCGGTCTGTCGTGGTTCAGTCAGGATCATGCATCGCGCAAGTACGCGTTTATTCTCTTTATTTCGTCAGTCTATTATTAACAAGGGTGCTAGCTACTGTACTAGTTCGGGTTGTCTCCTCGCAACATCGTGCTTCGACATCACACTTGCTGTTGTCTGGCCCGCGTAGACAGTAAGTAGGCCACCCGCTCGGCTTTGGAAGCTCACTGACGACCGTCGTGTTGGTAGTGCATCATTTGGCACGAACCCACTCGAGTGGCTTCGTGCTGCTGTGAGCCCTGGTCTGCGACAGCAGCGGTCGAATCGCGAAATTGATGCGGCGAAACGGACCAAAGCCGAGGACGAGAGTCAAAGCGTGTTTGATACTGTCGCCCCAAGAGAAGAAAAGGCTCAAAAAGACTCGTCTTCGTCGGTGGGCATGCCAAGACAGAGTGATCATGTACGTGAATCATTTCATACCTTGGAACACAGGTAGCTCACAAGTATCACGCTTCTCACAGCACAAATACTCTACGGCAAATTTCAAAATCTCACATAGGAAGCTCAACAAACTCGGTCGTCAAATTTCGGGGAAACCGATAGACTCTGCCATCTTGCAAATGACATTCAGTGAGAAACGAGCAGGCAAGCGCATTCGAAACATGCTCGTCGTTGCCAAGTCGCATGCAGCATTAAAAGGCATCGACCGCAAGAAAATGATCATTGGTACGCGTGAATATATTCTATCACCTCTTCGCGTTACCTGATGTGACCGTCCCTACACAATAGCTGAAGCCTGGGTGACCAAAGGATCGAAGTCGTATAAGCGATTAGAAATTAGGGGGCGGGGTAAAATGGGGATACGCGTGCACCCGGATTCGCGACTGAGTGTGGTTCTGAAGGAAGGGAAGACGCGAGGAGAGCTGTTGGAGGAGGAGCGTGCTCGAAAATTGAAGCGAATCGTCTCTGCGGGGCTGGTACGGGAGGACACGCCACTGCGGAACCCGAGATCAATGTGGACGTGGTAGCTTGCCTAAAATAGACACGTCCTCTTTTCCTTCCCCATCATCCAAATGGCACGGCTCAGCTGGCTTCGTCTGCCAGTTCTTGCTTTGGCCACCCTCTCATTGACACTTGTCTCTGCTCTTCCTCTCTCATTTGAAAATACTGCCATTGTGCGCACGGTTGACCTTGGTGGTTCCCTTGTCTACGTCACAACGACATATGCTGTCCGAGCACTTGACGATGGTGCAAAGCAATACGTCGTCAGTCTCGGAGAGAAAGAAGCACAATCTGTGAGCTGGTTCGAGGCAAAGGTCAAGGGCCAGAGTGAGCCCTTGGGGGTGACGACGGGTCTACTCGACCCTCACGAGTTAGGACTCTACGTCTCCGTCATCACAACCTTTACTGACGCGTCTTTTCACACCTCAGCGGCACCTATTCATACACTATTGACCTCTCGAACCCCGTGAGCGTCAATAACACGTTCAACCTGGTTGTGGAGACCATACATACGCACACCACCTACCCTTGGCCTGAGAAAGTTGGCCAGGAGAAGGAGCAGGCGCTCAAGTACGAGGGTGACCTGCTCGTGCTTAGTCCATATAAGACCGCGACGCAAAGGATTAAAGTTCGGTGCGTGTAGCTATGCTGTTGGAAGGGCGCATTATCGAACACGGACCCAGTGCGCCAGAGCCCCGTATCATCTCGTACACCACCCCCGAGGGCTTGGATACGTTCACGACCGATAACATCGCGACAAAAATGGGTGGGACAATCACCTACGGTCCCTTTTACAACATTCCGCCATCTGCTTCTGCGGCGTTTATCGAGCAGCATCAGAAACACATCGTTGTCCATTACTTCTATGGCGTTCCTGTGGTGGAGATTACGTCCTTGAAGCGTTCGGCCGAGATCAGCCACTGGGGAGCCAATCTAAACATCCAGAACGACGTTGCCTTACACAACGCCGGGCCTGCGTATGTCTGACCGATTTGCATTGCCGGGTTCGATTCTAACGTTATTAATAGACTCAAGGGCCATTTTGCGCGCATCACACACCAAAGCCAAACCTATTATAACCGTTTACCACCACATGTCATTCCCGCCTTGACCCTCCACCTTCCCCCCGGAATTCATTCGGCGTATTACTATGACCTTAATGGCAACGTGTCAACGTCGCGTCTGCGTGTTGCGCCGTCCGTGCCCAAAGCCTCCGAAAGCAAGAAATACAGTACGCTCGAGTTGCGCCCACGGTATCCCCTTATGGGTGGCTGGAATTACTCGTTCACCTTTGGATGGGATTCACCCCTCGCTGACTCGGCCGGGTACGACGCCAGCACGGGCTTATATATCGTTGGCTTCCCCATCCAAACGGTCATTCCTGGTGCCGTTGTCAATGAGGTGGAAGTGAAGATGATATTGCCAGAAGGTGCAACGTAAGCAAGCGTGAACCGTAAACACTCTACCCAACTGCTTAACTTGGGTTTTGCAGAGACGTCGATGTATATCCTCCGTTCGCTCCAATTACCCAACAGCGCTCGACGCATATCACATACCTCGATTCTATTGGGCGCCCCGCGGTCACGTTGACATTCGAGAATTTGACCGACATGCACAACGGACTAATCTATGTGAGTGCGCGGACGGTAATTTGAACGCCGCTGACAAGTTTGGGTAGGTCACATATAAGGTTCCGCTATCGGCGCATCTACAGAAGCCTAAGGTGGTCTCAATTGCTTTCGTCGCCTTGTTCCTTGTCGCCTTTTTGGCTCGGCGGGTAGATCTCAGTTTGTCAAAGTGAACCATACAGTAGCAGTAGTAGATGGCTATGCGATCATTCAAGATGAATTACTGTATTGAACTGTCTACAGGTAGTTAATCGCGTCGTTTCGAAGTGAAAGGCTAGCCAACTAGGCAGACAAGGGCCGTTGCCCTGGCTGCTTGGCATCTACATTAGAACTATGCAACGTCACTACGCCGCACCCTTCAGGGGTTGATATGCTTTTGAGAGTTAACTCGTCTGTTGACAACTATGGCGCAATGTGCACTCACAAGTCAAAAGATGTATAAACACCTTCTCCGTCCCCAGACGCACACTTGTAGTACAACCCGTGGTTAGATCTTCCGCCATGGTCGAGGTACAAGAATGCCCCTCTCCAGCGCCACACGGCATCTAGGAGACCATCACGCTGGTCTGCCAGGGTCAACCTGAACAGCAGGGACCCGTGCATATCTTGCGTGGCATTTAGGGCATTGACATATAAGAAGTGAGATTCGTTCGCGTGATGATAGAGTTGGCCATTATGCACAGAGAATAACGGGGCGCCGTCCGGACTGGATAAAAAAGAAACGGTGAGGTTACCGGTCGACCCTGCGGCCTCGTGTGAGATAGGTAGATGGCGTGGCGTGGTCCAATCCAGACAGAACGCTCATACCTGTAGGCGATGGTGTGGTGAGATAATATGGAACACCAAACTTTACGCCGCCTGCCAGGAGGTAGCTGGAGCCTGTGATGAAGGAATCAAGGGAGTTCCTCGAATCGAAGTCGTGCCAGACGGGGTGTGCGTGCACCTGCAAGGCGAGAGTGGCGATGGCGAGGGTCACCGTTCCGACAATTCCGAAGAACGCGGGTAACTTGGAGAACATCATCATTTGGGCATAGCGCGTGTCGGAACCCACCAAAGCCGTCCTTTATACGGAACGAACGACCAGGTGTGGAGCATTAGGCTCCGAGCAGCTCGTCAGCGCCAGCCAGCCCAAATCAATCAATCATCAAATATCAAAGCCACCTTGCTTTGGCCGCGCTTTCCGCACGCGGCAGATACTGTAACGGTGCGTAGTACAGTATGGCCTTGGCCTGTCGCTCCTTTGCGAGCCTCGCATTACTCGCCTCGGCCTCGCGGCTGCGAGCCCCTAAGGCATCGCGTCCGCTCACGGCGACCCTGTCCGGCGCTCGAAGCAAGTCAACCCTGGGATCATCCAAGGGGGGACGACGACTCGGACCATCCGGATCCACATCCGCACCTGCAGCACCACCCTTCTCGGAAAAGCATTCCAAGTCCGCGCGTACGGCAACGGCTGACCACAGGTCTGCTCCTCCTCGTCAGCGGACCAACACCACCACCACCACCACCTCACCACCACGACCATCACCTTCATCTCGAGGAGAGCGCCCGCTTTTGGAGCCTTATGAACTCTCTCGGCGGCTCATCGAGCTTTGCAAGCGGGGAGATGTGGACCTCGCTGTCGCCGCGCTCCAGGAGGCCCCACGGAACGCCCAAAATATCAAAGTTTGGAATACGATCATCCAGCAGTGCATGGAAGCTCAGAAATACAAGCTCGCATATACCGTTTTCACGGATGTACGTCCCTGATCTCCCCTTCCCCTTGCCCCGTTTCTGTTTTGCCACTTTGCTGACGGAGCCGAATGTGTGCAGATGAAACGGCGAGGTTTCATGCCAAATGTCAGGACATGTGCCACGATGATGAGCGGTTACGCCACTATTGATGACTGGAGTCCGCTCTCAAAGCAGCTGGAACTTGTGCACTCTGTTTACGGACAGCTAAAGCAGCAACTCGAGCAAACCCGCAACTCGGTCGATGATCCTGCTGCCGAGTCAAATGCCTCGTTCATCCTATATCCCATTGCCCTTTACATTTCTATTCTCGGGAAGGCCGGGAAGTACCAAACGGCCTTTGACGTTTTCCACGGGCTAGACACGGACGGTCCGCTCGCGCCCCATCCAAAAATCTACAGCTCCCTGTTGTCCATCCTGGCCGACCGAGTGGACTCTACAACCGATGAAGAAGACCCAAAAGCCATCCAGAAATCGGTGTCCGAAGCAAAGTACATCTGGCGGCGGCACTTGCGCAGCCTCGACAAGCAGCCCCAGCACGACATGCAGCCGCGCTCCGTCGACGCCATGATTAAAATCCTCTCACGCAGCAGCCAGCCATCCGACCACGAGCTCATGTACGACATCCTGCGCGACATATGCGGGCTCCCCCGCCCAGGCGAGAAGAAAGAAGACCATCCACCGTCGCCCTCGCAGACAAAAAAGAAAGTCTCACCGACCCCGTGGATACTTCAAGAAACCCTCTACGGCTGCATCGCAGTCGATCGCCCAGAAATGGCGGTGCACTACGCGCAGTACGCGATGGATTCCCGCGAGCTGCGTCCCATCCTCTGGGCAGTGCACCTGCGCGGGCTGGTCCGCGCGCACGTCCTTCTCGCCAAGAAGGAGGTGGGCTCGCCCTCGCCCTCGCCCTCCCGCGGGGAAAACGTGGCAGAGTGGGTAGAGTGGATGGTCAGGCGGGCGCCGCGCGAGAAAATGATGCCGCGCGCAGGCGTGATCGTGTACGCGTTTGAGCTCTGCTACCTCTGCCGAGACTTGCCCTCAGCGATCCGCATAGCCCGTGCGATTATAAACTCGAACGAAGACTCGGAAGGCCCCGCGCGCGGCGGCCGCCGCGGCGAGTCTGTGCCAATCAGGGCGTGGGAGCACCTGTTCCACCTCGCGAGCGTGGCGTCCCCGGATGAGAAGCGGCAGTGTCTCGAGCTCTTGAGTACGCACGGCGGCTCTGTTCTCGACATTTGGGAGCCGACTTGGGCTTCCAGAGAGCCAGAGCCGCTGGAGAAGAAGGCCCATGTATTCCTCGCTAATCATATCGTCAAGATGCTCGAGCCGGTTCCGTCATCTCCAGACCACGAGGGTGCAGAAAGCCCTGATGCCGCAGAACCTAAGGCATGGTCCGATCTTCGAAGACGGGCCGAGTTGTTTTTGAAAAAGAAACCCAAACAAGAATTCCAAACAAACGGTTGACCAAGCGCCAGCGCAGTATACTCAGACCTTTTCAGACCGGGAAGCTCTTTCCTTGTCGTCAATTCCACAAAATCCACTGTTCTACGCTGGCCATTCTGACGGATGACAGAATTCTTATTCTTAGTGCCACTCGTTCAGTAGAATTAGACTCTGCCACAAAATCCAGGAATGCGATTACCCTGAAGAACTATTGTATTTCCGTGGTCCAAAGATCTCTGTGAGTATGAGTATATGTAAAATCAACATGGGGTATTTTTGAGTACATGAACGGGTGACGCATCAAGCAGGAGGGAGACTGCGACCCGGGGATGTACCGTACACTTACTAGTGAAACAACGCTCGTGGCAACAGGCAGTGCGAGAACGCGTGAAAGACCAATTAGATGCGACCAATTTCGCATGTAAGACAACTAGATTAAGAAATTACTGGCCTACTGTCCAGTAGATAAGCAGCCCTCCCTCACCCCACCCCGCAAAATACGGAGCTCATGCAACAGATTTCGGACGGTCGTCGAAGAGTCGCGATTTAAATCCAGTGCTGTGGAAGGCGGGAGAAGGCGGGACAAACGTGTCGTCAGTAAGCGCCATCGACACAGGCTCATAGTTATGGTGCGATAAATGGCGTTGCATCGATTCGGGCGGTGGTGAGGTGAACGTGTCTGTGGACGGGGACATCGCTCCAAGGGGCATTGGCGTGAGCCGCCGAGCCGTCCTCCGGTTCCACGCAGATGACGCTCTGCGGCGACGGAAGATATAGATAAAGGCAGCAATAGCGAGTAGGAGGATAACAAGGGCGTTCAGCCCGAGGATCGCAAGCATAATGGGGAAGTAAGTGTTGATTTTGTTGAGCGTATTTGTGATTTCGTCCGATAGGGAGACCGTAGTTCTGCCCGAGGGTGCTGCTGCTGAATTTACTGCATTGTACGAAATATTTGAACGGGCGACAGTGCCTCGAGCAGCTGCAAAATCCTTGGACGCTGCATTCGGGTCGACGAGGGAAAGAAATTTGAGGTAAGGATCCCCCATCTTTCCAGAAGCATCAAAATCGCCAAAGTCATAAACAGAATACACGGAACGGAGGACGTTATCGCCAAGAATAATATCGCTGGAGGCCCACAACGTTCTGCTTAGCGACAATTCTGAATCTGCTCGAGGGAAGTACATACAAGTTACCGGAGGCTATGGCTGAAATGTCTTGAGGAACGAAGGAGCCCACGCAATTGTTTGGATTGGTGGCGCTTTCCGGGACCATGTCAAGTGGGTGCACAGGAAAAACTTGACCACTGAGGAAATCGTCAGGTTGCACGACATCACAGACAAGTGACCTTACTTGATCTGCATGGCGACATCAATCTCGGTATTGCACGGGACTGACCATAAACCGGACTGTGGATCTAGTTGTGCTCCTGAGATGTTCCCGTAGATCGCGTCGCACACTTCGGGTGACGCGTAGCTGTGGGACGCTCTAAAACACGAATCCAATTACGAAGGAATGCAAACACACCTATAAGATGTCCCGCTATCCAGTAATGCAACCGCTCTGTTTGAGGGTGCATTCGGGACGGTGCTAGTTATAGGAACAACTGTATTCCCACCGGCAACCAAAATGTCTTCTAGCAAAACGGTCCAGCGTGTGGGGTTGGCCACGGGGAAGGTGGGGATTGGGGGAGTCTGGTTAACAGCAGAGTAATCAGGATCGAGTTCGCCGATGAGAAAGGTCCCCTGGACATCAGCAGTAGGGTCTGCCGATCGTTGCAAAGAGATCGCTATGAAGTTGGGCTCCTTGGGGTTGTCGCTAAAAAGATTGTACAGAAGGCTGCGTCCTGATGACGAACCCGTCTTATTGACGAGGGCATCGATACTAGAAAGAGACGTAAAGCCTAGACCCACGATTCCACTCGTGCCATAGGTGATGGCTGGGTTCTGGGCACTAGATACGTCAAGAAATGCCTGATTTGGGACGGATATGCTGAAGGGGAATGATCTCAATGCATGAACAATACAAAAAAGATGATGAAATACCCGGAAAATTGTACGCTAGAGTAGGATATGTGCCCAAAAGCCCACCCGATGCCATACTGTAGAGTCAATTGAACCGAGAACACCATGGGAAAGGGGGGCGACTAAGGCTCACTGTCAGATTGTAGGTCGTTGACTGAACATCGAGTTAGTTGTCATGCAGCACAAAGGTCCAAGTAAGCACCCACCGTTTGGTTCGAGTTGGGCAATGGTGACGATTGGCCCTTTATCCAAAGGTCAGATGAGCCCGTGTCCACTTGTAAACGATAATCTATGCGATGATGAGATGTCTCGCTCCGAAACTAGGTCGGGACACGTACCAACGCCTCCGAGCGTGAGCTAGAGTGGGAGTTAACAAAGGAGTTAGGCTATTAAAGACCGAACGCACATTGGTAACGTAAATCATGTCGTTGATAGAGCTTAAGTGAGCTCTGAGCGCACGGATGCATTTCCGAAGATAAGGCCAGCACACACCTAAGATCTGCGCTATCTGGCAAAGCACTGGAGAGCGAGGCAAAGACATGAGGGTCGGAGGTAGATGATATGCTTGTGGACCCGGATCTCCTCTGGAGGGACTGTCTGCTCAGCGGGAACTTGAGAGCCTGCGCGGTTGCGGCGAAAAGAGCAAAAGAGAACGAAAGAACGGTGAACTTCATCCCCGAAAGATAAAATGTATTTAAAGGAGGGAATGAGACAAGAAACGAGCGTCGGGTGGAAAAGAGAGTGGGCTGAAGCGACTCCAAGCGAGACCTTGAAGGGAAGGAAATCCCGGGTCGCGTCCATTTCAGTTGGGCCTCGATCGAGGATTGCTCTCCATTGTTCGAGATACAGTAGTTCTTTAGCTATCGTTCCCAACTATCCCCGGCCGTGTAACCCAAAACCTTCCTAGAAAAACGTAATTCCTCCGTTCGACTCTTCTACCATGACCCCTTCTCGCACTGCCATACTTCGACTCATCAACGCCTCCCAGCACTCCAGCTGCCCTTGTCACGGATCTCACACATCTCACGCCGCCCATGTGGTCTCCAATCAGCTTCGGAGACTTGCGACGCCAGTCAAAAACGTAGACAAGGAGTATGCCTTCGAAGTATGGAATAGTCTTTGTTTGCATGCTGGTGTCACGCTAAACCTCCGACGCAGGTTGCCGCATCCAATCTTCGTTTTGGAGATGGCGTTACTCGTGAGGTCGGTATGGACTTGAAGAATATGAAGGCAACCAAAGTTGGTTCTGTGTCCTCGGACGTGGCTCGATGCTGATACGACAAATGCCGTAGGTGGCTGTTTTCACGGATCCCAACGTGGCCAATCTTCTCCCTATGAAGATGGCATGTCGGTTCACTACTGTCGTGTCACACATTCACACCTGACCCTACTCCAAGGCGATCGAGTCGCTCTCATCGCAGCAGGATTTACGTTTCGAGATATTTGATCGAGTTGTGACGGAGCCAACGGAGGACAGTTGGCGAGAAGCAATCGCTTGGTCAAGAGAACATGATTTCTCCCACTTCCTTGCGTACGTGGCTCGATCACTGTTACCAGGAGTGGCTATTCTGGCTCACGTCTGCGACGCAGCGTCGGCGGTGGAAGCGTTATGGATACTGCTAAGGCCGCCAATTTGTATGATGCGCATCTCCAAGTCCAGCGCCCGTATTGATCTCTCCGAAGGTTCACAGTATACAAGGAAGCGGACTTGTACGACTTCATTAACGCCCCTATAGGGAAGGGTTTGGCCATCTCCGAGACTCTACGCCCTCTAATTGCGGGTATGTGTAACGTACACTAACCTTCTATTAGCTGACTCGGTCGTCAAGTTCCAACTACGGCTGGGACCGGCTCTGAAACGACCGGTACCGCAATTCTTGACATCACTTCCAAGTCTTTCAAGACCGGCATTGCTAGTCGCGCGTTGAAGCCCACTCTTGGTGTCGTTGACACGTTCAACACAGAATCCTGCCCTACCGCAGTGCACATTAGTGCAGGTCTCGATGTACTCTTCCATAGTCTGGAAAGTTTCACGGCAATACCGTTCGTTTCCATGCCTTTCGTGCTACTCGAATCTCATCCGCTTGCTGCAGATACACGGAACGCTCACCAAGACCCGCGAATCCCATCCTCAGACCTGCGTATCAAGGCAGCAATCCTGTTGCTGATATATTTTCCCTCTGGGCCCTCGAGCAAACCGTGAAGTACCTTCCTAGAGTGGCCAAAGATAAGGACAATATTGAAGCGCGTCGTCAATTACTGTACATTTGTGTCGTGTTGAGGTCAAGGAGGGCACTCATTTGTCTTTCCCCCTAGATTGGCAGCATCTTTCGCTGGTATCGGGTTTGGAAATGCTGGCGTCCATCTCTGTCACGGCATGAGTTATCCTGTAAAATCATTTGTTTGTGCCCTTGACACCCGTTTACGCTGACGGTCCTAGATTTCGGGGCTCAACAAGAAAGGCCCTAAGTATCAACACGCTGGCTATCAAGTCGACCACCCAATCATACCCCATGGGATCAGCGTTGCTCTTACTGGCCCTGCCGTCTTCCAATTTACTGCGCCTTCCTCTCCTGACAGGCACCGCCAGGCACTCGCCGTTTTCAAGCAAACAACACCCCTTGACCAGTCCATAACCTGTATTCCAGATAGTGCTGTTGGCTGTCATCTTTTTGAAGCCATCGCGTCGTTCTTGGATGGCCTTGGTGTGCCAAGGGGTCTCGAGGCGGTTGGATATTCAAAGGGAGATGTCCCGATGCTTGTAGAAGGAACTTTGCCACAACGGCGTGTTCTGGATCTTGCTCCAGGTGTCGGAGATGTTGCCGGTGAAGACGGCAGGGAGCACCTAACGAGAATCCTGGAAGCCTCATTAAGGTACTGAAAATGTCTTTCAATGCAGCCAAGAGGGTGGAGCCATTATCTCGTTCATAGGAAACTGTAGTTTTACAATAACAACTCGTTGAGATCAAATATCAAATGCAATTATCTCCCCTTCTATGAGATACACAATCCTGAGAGAGCAGTCTTATTCCATTCGACTAAATCGTGAAATCTGACCAGATTTCCTCCGAATATATCCAGAGCACTTATGACATTGGTGATCAGAACAGGCATGACGCAGCAATGTCGAGCAGCTAACCTGCCATAGGTCAGATCAACTCTTCCATCGGAAAGCCGCTGAACCGTGCTCAAGTCCGATATATCTTAATGCGAGTGAGAAACAAGCCAGTACGGCCATAGCAATCTCACCCTTAGCACCCCCCGCATAAGTCGTTGGTATCGTTGCCCATTTACCGAGGACTGCTCCCATTAGTGCTGAAGGGTAAGGCTGTGGGGAGACGTACGGGCGACGAGATCCTCGTCAATGCCCTGGCAGAGACCTTCCACATCCGCTGCATGCACAAGAAATTCGCTTCCATCACATGAGTGACGCATTTTCATGACTTCATTGCAGTCTTACCTGCAATAATTCGATAGCAAGTCCAATGTCCCTGTGAGAATGCTTCAGCATGTATGGCTCGGCAACAGGGCCAACCACTTCGCGCCTTGACAGACTTCTGTGTCAGTGATGTCTTGCCACTTGTTCATTGCTACCATCCACCTCTGCTCTCTCCGTCGGCAGCTGTTTTACAACTGAACCAGACTCTTAGTGCGACACCAACCAGCAGACACACCTGATGTCGACGACAAGGCGATCCTTCCCTACGAGAGAAGATATTGTCTGTAGTCTTTGAAGAGAGAACATTTGTTCGGGAAATAAATACGAGGTGACGATAACCTGGACAGAGGAGCTCTCTGTTTAGCATGGAGTTTCAATATAACAAGACTCACCTTGCTGGCACCGCATTCTATCCATGACAGTGCATTCTTGTCAGTTATTCCGCCTCCGATCTGTAGTCCCCCTAAGCGTTTGATACGTTCATGACCACCGAATGAGGACAGAACCAAAGCGGACCTGGCCAAGCTCTCAACGCATCCTTAGCCGCCTCATCGTTCCCCGGCCCAAGCTTAATCAGATGTCCACCTTCCAATCCGTGTAGTTTGTACAGTCGCGCAAAGTCACCAGGTGTTTCTCTTCATACCAAGTTAGCTAGATTGGGTGACGGGGAGCAGCACCCATAGCATACTTTGCGACAAAGTTTGTTTTCAAGGACCCCGGGTCTGTTTCAGAGAGTGTACCGCCTACAATTTGCTTCACATGACCGTCGTGAAGATCAATACAGGGGCGAAACAAGCTCCTTCGAGAAGTCATGAACGCACGAACGAGAGCAGGACATCGTCCAGCCGGATACGTCGGGCCGGTGTAACGTGGGAAGTGTGGCTGAAGAACTGTAAAGTTCGAACTACTGACATTTGAAAGTAGACATCACTCGACACTGTAAACACGTTCAAGGCGTCCTTCTCAATGTAATTATCTCCATTCAAATTATTGTGTGACGTTCCATCGCTCATACACTTTCCCTCAATTCCAGATTCTTCGCGCGAGATGCCAAACAAGGTCAAGGCAAACGAACTTCAGTCAAAGTACGTCTTGATTTCAGTGTCTGACCTTGCAAGTTCGCTAACAGCTGTGTTCACTCGCCAGGACCAGGAATGACTTGACAAAGCAATTGGATGAGCTGAAACGCGAGCTTCTCACATTGCGAGTGCAGAAGATCGCTGGCGGTTCAGCGTCCAAGTTGACCAAGATGTATGTTTGGCACTTCTCGTTTTGTGTTAACTTGGGCTCACCTATGTATAGCAACACTGTGCGCAAGTCGATTGCCCGGGTGCTCACTGTGACCAACCAAAAAGCACGCCAAAATATTCGGGAGTATTACAAAAACAAGAAGTACCTCCCGCTTGACCTGCGACCGAAGAAGACTCGTGCTATTCGGCGGCGATTGACTAAGGTGATATTTCTTATGGCCTTTTCACCCGCTTCGACTGAGAGTTTTGATCGTAGCAAGAAAAATCTCTCAAGACGCTCAAGCAAAGTAAGAAGGACACTCACTTTCCACGGAGGAAGTATGCTGTCAAGGCATGACACAATATTGTTCTATGGGATAGGTCGCCTTGATGTCTACTCGTTATATGTTCACATGCCTCACGCCGTATCTCATATATCGCATCATGCACGACTTGTTAAGCAAATTGGGTGTCTGACTTCCAGTACCACGGAGTCGAGACAGTGTACTTTCTCCTGTCATGTAACCTCTTCGTCTTCGGGGTATCACTGCTCTGCGCAATCACCTGACCCGTTAGTGCGGATCTACTATCGTGTTTTCATATCGGTTGGCGACCAGATTGAAGAGTTGTCCAGCGCTCATAAATTAGTGACTGCTAGTGTAGTGGGACACATGCTTTCAGCTTCCTACGTGTCACCGAGGAGCGTGCATTATTTGAGCAGCATAAGCTCTCAGATCTCAGAGGGATGTGTTAAATCGAAGCTTATCATCCAGCAAATCTATAAAAGCGGAGTACTTTTGAGTTGCTCTAGTCGCTCTTGGTATGGGTAGATAGCTCAGGGACAGCGCCTTCATCCTCTCGACGGCCGGTTATTTTAATGAAGCTTTTCATAGCATAATCTGCATCAGAATACTGCACAAAATGTTAGCGAAGGACAGGAAATCGGGTGAAATAAGGTTACCCATTGTGCGAAATCTCTCAAAAAGCTAGGAAGCAAGCGCAGCAGTGGGGCGAGGTTCGCAATGAACGGCAAGTAGATCGTCTGCGAGTGCTGCTCGTCCAATGTTGCGATAATTGCTTTTACAACTGTGACCGGCTCTAAGGAAGGAAAGCAGAAGCGGAAAAACCGGTTGTTGGGGAGCCGGATGGTTGAGAAAAGAGGTGTTTGGATGTGGCTTGGGACAACTAGACTGGTACGGATCTGGGGTGCGTGATAACTGACTCGCCGGGATTAGATGTCACTCTGTAATCCGGCTTCGATGGACACACCGCTTGTCAAGTTCATACCGCAGCGACTCATGTAATGAAATAACAGCGGCCTTGGATGCGCAATAATCGGCTATGGCCGTTTCAGTCAGAGGACCAAGACAGAAATATCGTGCAAACAACGAACTCAGCTGTGCCATTCCGGCAAGGCCGGTGATAGAAGCTACGGTGACCTGCATGGCTAGTCAGCAGTAATAGTGGTGACAAGAACGGGGTAACTGACAATGTGACCAGACTTCTTTTTGATCATTTCGGGGAGAAATGCCTTCAATGTCCAGAAGTGGGCAAGAGTGTTGACATCGAAGGTTCTGGCGCATAGGTTAGATGGTCGCTTTTGCAATAAGGAGAAAAGGTACGGACTGCCTAATATCTTCAGGTGAAAGGTCCAGGATGAGCTTCCCTTGGACGACGCCAGCATTGTTAACCAATATGGTAGGATGGCCGATCTGTAAGATGTGGTCTTAATGATGCGAAACGGAGGCGAATAGTGACATACCTCTTCAATGACCTTCCTCGCCACTGCCTCGACCTCATCCTGTTTTGTGACATCGCATTTATAATAAGTGATGTTGACTAAAAACTGATTGGCAAGGTGACGGTGAGTTCAGGAAAAGGTCCGCACAGTTCTCGGTGACGATAGGCTTTACGTCAAGGACAACAACTGTGACATTGCGGACCGCCAAAGTGTTTGCGAGTAGCTCCCCGACTCCTGAAGCTCCTGTGTAGATGTGTTCGAAAGACGTAGCATGAACAGCGGTTGACGCGTACCTCCGGTGATGAGTACAATTTGTTCACCCCAGTCAGCTGCACCTGGCCCAAAAAGCAAACTTCCTTGATTGCGATACAACCTTGAATACCATTTCAAGAACCCTTGAAGGAAATGTTCATCCCAGACATCTAATCTTAGGAAACAACGCACAGAATGACGACACTAACACCCAATACACGGATGTTGCCAAGACAGGAATATCAGTTAACTTGTGGCCCTGGAAGAAGAAGAAGGAAGGCAGAAGAAAGAGAAAGAATGGGCCTGATGGCCTGGTCAGAATAGTCTATCAAGGAGGAGGAATCGCAAGACTTGCTGAATGCAGTGTGCGACAACACCTTGACAACCAGGTCGAGGTCGAAGTTGTCGAAGATGAGAACAGCTTCACCGGAAGACTGAGAGTTGTGTTCCATTCTTCGAGCTGTTGGGTACGAGATACAACTATGAATGACAGATCCAGGGGCCAGCCGTGGTACTTAGATGGGACTCAGGTTCTGCCAACGGACCGTGGTGTCCCGTGCCCCCTCATACGCGTTTGCGTTTACGGGCCGTGGTTGCAGTAGTACTCTACTGCCAGCGGCACTGGGCAGCGAAGAATGCCCCAACATACACGCAGAAAGCGAGATAACGCTGCAGCGTCGCAGAGAAAAACAAAGCAGGCTACGACAGTCCCCGCCCCTTCTAGCGAGCCACCCCAACTCCCCCAAGAACAGGAAGAGGAAACCAAGAAGTCCCGTCTTTATTTCTTACTCCTCATCCCCATACTCTTGCTCATCGCGTCGAATTCGCTCGTCACCTTTTTCTATATCCGCGCGTTGGATCCGTTGTATGGGAGCGTTCCCATCGATCTTTACATAGACAAGGTTGTCTGGGCTGCGACATTCATCGGCGCATTTGGGCCTGTGCCCCCTCTATGGCCTTCTTTCGCCGTCTTTGGTGGCTTGGTCACCTCGATTTCCACTGCCTCTTATTGGGCGGCACTCTATACTGGAAAGATTGAGAACCCCGCTATTGGCGCCACTGTTACGCACCTGGTCGTGCTCTTTCCAGTTATTTACCTTGGCGTCTCTCTGGTGAAACGGATAACGGTATGCACACGCGATTCTTTTCTACTCTTTACGCGCTCACAATATTTAGGTTGTATTCGAGGATTATACATCCGAGAATACCACTACACGCTTTACGATCCTTCCAGCGTGTGCTACGAGCGTTACCGGTTTTCAACCGATTTGGAGCAGCCTGATAGTTTCGTATCGTTTCGGATACTCTGACAGTGACATCGTGGGTAGTGATACTGCCTCTCCCTACTTCTAAGCTTTATGAATCTTCTAGCTTCGCATAATTGGTGGCATTTTCATCGCAATCTATGCCTTCTCTTTAGCCCCCACTTCGATAACATCTCTCCTGAGGCGGCAGCGTAATCGGGACGAGCCATTGTCCCCTGTTTCTTCGAGCTGGTTCCTTGTTATCCTAGTCCTTCCGGTTCTGCATTGGCTTTCGAACCCTCCTCTGTTGCCACAGCCTATGACTGAGCCTTACACGCACCCGAATTTCCCACTACGGATACTATCTTCTTTACCATCTGTCACGGGGATAGTAGTCGTTGGCGAGTCTTTACCATCTGATACCTGGGTACCAGACATGCCAGAACAGTACCCAACTTCATTCAGATATCTTCGTGCATCGCATTCCGTCTTGGGTGGCGTCTGGATCGGGGACAAAGTTTCGACCCGAGCTAACAGTACCCCTGTGCTCGACGCTACGGGTACTCCTCTTGGAGATTCTATTTATAGCGCATTTGTGTTACAAGAAGCCGTTCACTTGATTGACACGACTGATCGAGCGGTACAAAGTGGACAGGAGAAAGCACTGTTCATGTAAGCTCCTGTGTCCATCTTGCGCTACCCAAGTAAAGCTTGATATCTCATAGTGGTTTGGGGGCCGGCATTGCGGCCACCTCTTTTGCGAGGCAGAATATCGACGTAACGGTCATTGAAATTGACCCTGAAGTATACAACGCATCTCGTCAGTACTTCGGACTACCCGATCTTGATAGTGACCGTGTTTACTTGGAAGACGCACGCGTCGTTGTCGCCGAGAAGCGACGATTGGCGATACAAAATGGCATTTCTAATGCCGACAAATATGACTATGTCGTCCATGACTGCTTTTCCGGCGGCGGAATGCCTGCACATCTATTCACTCTACAATTTTGGGAAGACCTAAAGACTATTATGAATCCTGAGGGCGTGGTCGCAGTGGTGAGCCTAAGAGTGCGCCGTAAATGATCCGCACTCATTAACCAATGCATTTAAGAACGTCGGGGGGAGGATAAACTCGGATCCCACGAAGGCAATCCTATTTACGTTGCAGAGGAGTTTCGGCCAGTGTCGTGTGCTACACGATCTTCCTGATGACCAACCTGAGGTCAATAAGTTTGTCAACCTGGTTTGTCTTACTGTTTTGATTTGGGGTGTGACACTGAGCTCCATGATACAGGTGTTCTTTTGTTCTCCTTCTACGAAACCGCTGTCTTTCCGCTCGCCAGTTGAGACGGACTACGCAGGCTCACATCTCCGCGCTAGGATCTTTGGCACACTTTTGGAACGTGAAGTAGATATGAAACTTATTCGTGGAGACACCAAGGATGGAGAAAAATGGGTTCTTAACGACACGAGCAACCGGCTAATGGACTGGCAGAAAAGCGAAACGTTGGAGCACTGGCGCGGTAGGTGTCTTCTACGGCTCTCTATACTCACTCCACTAAAGCAGCCGTTCAGTGATGCGGAGTACCTTTCCAGAGGCACTCTGGGCGACGTACTGAGGGTAGCATAGTCAGTCCAAATGTATGAGCCACGTGAAATCCGTGGGAAAGAGACCCTGAAGGTGGTTCTGGCCGTTGTGTGGTGTGGGATTAAGACCATAAACAATACAGTACATGTCTTCGAGTGATCATTTACCACACTCTGGCTCTCCACAGTCCTCACCCGCACCGTCGACTGGGCGTGTCCTGTCCCGGCCACAATGGCCATGGACATCCTCCTACGCACATCGCTCTTCTCAGAGTTCTTTGTCTGCTCTCTCAATTGGTACCACCCGACCAGAGTCTTGGGATCAAAGACCTTCATCTGGCTCCAGTTCTTCTAACACAATGTGGCAATCAACGAGCACAGCGGCAAGACGTGCTGCGACCGGTGTGCCAGTCGCTTCTGCAAGCCAAGACGATCTCACTCGACACTGGTCATTCACGGTGTGTTCGGACCGTAGCATTTGGCCGGGTTTTGATCTGACGCACGCGTATGTCCCAGGCATTTGAGTGGGTTGTTTATGATGTTCGGAAACTTCGAGACTTCGTGGAAGGTAGAAGTCCAGAAGATGCTGCAGACGGAAGAGGTGGGCCAGACCGCGATGACTTTGGGGTTCTCAGAGAGTCCCCCACGCTCGGAGATGGAAAGTACAAACTTGAAATAGGTATGAGGCAAGCAGGACCCTCCATTTCTGTCTATTGATCTTAGAGGGGGTCATTTTCAGCGCGCACACCGATTGACGCAGAGGCCACAACTACCCATACACTTTCCCTCTACGTGACGTGTCTTATGTTGGACGACTACCCTAACGCCGAGAATGAAATCTCAGCATCCATGTTAGCTGCGATCAAGTGCCAGGATGATCGCGTCGGGGAACGCGGTGCAAGGGCAGATTGGGCATGGGATACTTGGCAAACCGAGTGGACATTCAGGCAGGACAACGAAGTTTGGCGTGAGCTAATACCATGACATATTTTTCCTCCTTCGCATTTTAACGCTAGACGTCTACAGAGTGTGCGTTGCCGTCCCTGTCATCACTACTCGAGAACTCGAGGATCTACCAGACGGATTCGTTTGTGATCTGCATACAGATCCACACCCCAACGGGACCCTTCTTTCCTCAGCACCCTTCGGCGTATTACGTCCCCCGCGATCTCCTTGAGGGACTCGAAGCTTCGTTGGATAACTGCAGTCAGCAAGCATTCGGTTGACCTACCCATTACGAAACTAACAATCACTTAGACACAGGCGATGTCCAATTCATCTGTCTCGAGAAGGCCTCCCGCGAATACTCACAATTTCCAGCCTCCCCCACCCCACCGACTACCGCCAACTCTGAGAGTCGGCACTCCTCTTCCTCATCACATTCCCTTATTGCACCACGGATCACGGCTCGAAAGCGCGTTATTTATGCCCACTCTGACATTCTTAAGCGCAGATCAGAGTACTTCGATTCCATGCTTTCTTCTGCATTTGCAGAGACAGTGCCAAAGGGGGAACGCAAAATCCACACTGTCGTGGTGGAGGAAGCTGATTTTGTCACTATTTATTGGTTGCTGAAATGGGTATATGCGAACTGGCTTCTGTTCAAGGAAGAAGATGACCCAAGATCGGCCGTGGAGGGCGTTGGCGCAGGTTGGAGCGTGCGTTGGCTGAGCGCACGAGGCACTGCTGGTGAGTGGGACTGGAAAACTTTCAGCAACAACAGTGCCACAGACGACGATATCGTGAGCGCTGCCAGTGGCGAAAGCAGTCATTCCCATGTGGACGGTCGCGGGAGCGGCCCCAGCCAAGGAAAATCTACCTTCCCGAGTGGCCAATCCACCACCTCTTCGGCGATGCGGAATGTCGTTCAACGGTCTACATCCGCATCTAAGCCGCCGCCTTCGTCCACGCTTCGCTCAACTAGTTCAGTGGTCTCTCGGCGTAGTGTTGTTCCCGATAGCTCGTCGATTACAATTCCCGTATCTTCACCCGCGCACACTTCATCTGGCCACACGACACAGACGATCTCTATCGGGTCGCCCCACTACGCAAACTCTCCACAGCGCCCACGCCTGCGGACATCTGCAGCGCCGTCGTCTGAGGACCCGCATGCGCATCCAACGTCAACCCCACCACCTGCATCGGCACTTTCAGTTTATCAAATCGCACATCGATATGAACTGCCTGGATTGGCTACCCTTGCCCTAGAACACATGATGGTAACCATTACACCTCAATCGTGCTTCGCTTTACTCCTGGCTTCGGTGGTATGGGACGAGCTTCACTCTCTCGTGGAGGTAGGGATAGATGTACATCTGACTTGATGGTTCTGGCACTAAGAAAGGATCTTTCAGGACTTTGTTGTCGAACGATGGAGTGAGGTCCAAGTCTCGGAGGAGTTTGAGCGGGGCTGTGCGGAAGTCGCCGCGGGAGAGTGCGTAAAGTTCCATCCTATCTAACGACTAGTCTCATGATCTGAGACCAGATGGGGGGTGGATGGAGGCAAAACGTTGATGGCGCTCTTCAGGCGCCTGCGATCACCTGCCCCAACCAATTATACCCGTGGTTGAAATGCGCCCATATGCTTTGACGCTCGGGCTCAGTAATGCGTTGATGGCAATATGATTCGGTTGGATAAGGACAAGAAGGGTTACATTCAAGGACGGGGGTGTGGTACAGAATGTGCCAAAGATAACACAGGAGATAACGGACAACAGTAGCAAACAATACTTATTACACCAACGAAACACCACAGGTTTCACGCATTTCACGCCTAGAACAGTGTCCAGATATTTCTCAACTGCGCGATAAAGGGGGTAAAATATGACGTCGTGGAACAGAGAAATTGATTGACTCACTCTATCCCAAATAGTCCTTGGGCACTCGCGCGTGTTCACTTCAATTGACCAGAAGCCGCGCACGCCATTATCAAGGCCCTAATTGAAGTCATTAAGGGTTCATCTGAGAGTGCAACGGGGACGTACGCGGTTGACGCAGGATTGCGGGGAAGTGGGCGTTCGGCCAGCAATGTGAATAGGCTCCTTCATGCACGCCGCAAACCAGTCATCTTCGACAAGAAGGTTGTACATGCGTGCCTCATAGCGCCGGAAGCGATCGCTCGGGCACTGCTGGTTTAACAGTCGAGCTTCGCCCCAGAAAGGCACGTGGCCGCGTCTTCTCTTCTCGTTTTCCTCACGTTCGAGTTCCCATTCCCGGCGTTGCTCATCGCGATCAATCCGAAGTTGCTGTACCTCGTCTAAAATCTCTCCCTTCTCCACACGCAATCTTCCGATGTCCAGGACCATCCCTTCATGTATACGCTCCCATTCAGTCATCTCATTTCGGACGGCGCTTGACAGCATTGGAAGAATCATCCAAAGGCTGGCCATCATGAGAATGAAGAGCAACGGGAACATGAGGTGGAGGGTCCGGCACTTGGCGTTCTTTCCTCCTTTGGGTGTGTTCACGAGCGATGTCGTTTCGTCAGAGCTAAGGGCATGCCACATCAGTTAGACACATATGCTATGGAACGGATAAGAACAATAATCACTCGCGATAATATGGCATCCTCTGTCTTGAGGGTCGTTAAGCGAAACTGATACGGTAGAATATTACCGAACACTCACCCAGAAACCCACTGGGTTACCCTTGGGGAACCCGAAGGGGGTGCTGATGCATAGGGGGGTGGTGGGCTACTGAAGCTGCCGTACAGGGAACTCATGGTGGGGCGAGCAAGTTGTTGTCCTTGGATGTGGCGGTATTATAAGCTTGCTGCCTTTGAAATATCCGGCGGTTGCCAATAAGTCACCCCTTTGTGTACGTACTTTATTGCCATCCTCGTGACCGTGACGAGCGCGCACCAATGCTGGGGTATTTCTTCAAATCGTCCAACTGTCGTGCATTGCGTGCTCACTGTCGAAGTTTGGCATCTGTTCGTGTCCACTTTGCCCGAGGTCGTCCAATTTAATCGTTTGTTATTTGATAGGACGCTCGTTCGGATCAGACGTTCAGAATTCCCTTAATCGACCTTGGCAAATACCGACATGCAGACTCGCTCTCAGAGAAGCGGAAAACAGCTGACGAAATTGTGAATGGATTTAAGGAGGTAGGGTTCATCTACCTCGAGGGCCACGGCATTCCACCTGGTAAGGTAGACAATGTGTTCAGAAAGGTCTGCGTTTTTGTCCCGTGATGTTCCTCTTGTAGAAATTGAAATGACTCCTTGAATCAGAGTGCGGAATTTTTCCGTTTGTCACCTTCGATCAAAGTACGGTTCCCTGCTGGTCACCTAAGTAAACATGGGCCAACCACTGCTGTAGGATAAACTTGCATGGGAAGACCCTCGCGCCAATCGTGGCTACGTGAAGATCGGCCGGGAGCGTGTCACCCAATCCAAGGATGCTGTTGAGATAGCTGAACTGCGCAATAAGACCCCTGACATAAAGGAAACTATGGAGATTGGTCGCGACTGGGACAAAACATGGAGAAATTACTGGCCGCAGGAAAGCGACGCCCCTGGCTTTAAGCAAACGATGCTGGATTTTTTTCAAGTACGCGGCAAGACGCGATATATCCGTTTCGTGCTCACGATCGTAATCAGACTTGCCATGAACTTCATTCCGTTGTGATGCGTGCCATTGCCCTTGGTCTAGACCTAGATGAGATGTTCTTCGAAGACAAGATCAACGAGCAATACCACAACCTTCGACTACTATCATATCCTTCGATCGAGACATCGCTGTTGAAGAAGGATGGCCAAACCCGTGCCGGGGCACATTCCGGTGGGTTCCCAGTCTGAGCATCGCAATGGGAAGGAACAGTCACACATCTTGCGTAGATTATGGCACTCTCACCCTCCTTTTTCAAGATAATGTTGGTGGGCTCGAGGTTGAGAACCCCCATACAGGGCAATTTCAGCCTGCAAGGCCCATAGTATGTGTCATCCTTCATCCGTCGAGCAAATAGGCTGGCTTAACTTTGTGTCTTTGAGCCCGGAACTATTGTCGTGAACACAGGTGATCTACTTGCTCGATGGAGTAATGACATTCTTCGATCGACACTCCATCGTGTTGTCGCACCCTCTACGGAGAGTGCAAACGCCGACAGGATGACCCCTCTCCGCCAGTCGATTGCTTTCTTCTGCAATCCTAACGGGGGTGCGAGAATTTCGTGCCTTCCAAACTGTCACTGGCCAGGATATGAGGCAAAGTATGGCCCTATCACGACGGAAGAGTACATCGTTGGCCGGCTTGCGAGTACGATAGTTGATTAGATTACTGCGGAGGTCATGTGATGCGACGCGACTCTGTTTATTCCCCGATTTGGTACAACGCGTTTCTTGCCTCAACTAGTCCTCAACTATGAGCGTATCCGACACCGACACAGTCGACCCGATTGTGGCCAGTGCTTTGGCCACCCTCGACCTTCTGTCCCCTTGTGACATCCCAAACCTGGATGACTCTTGTCCAATATGTCTGCTCACGTTCCGAGCCGTCCTCGAACCGCGTGAGGACAGTCTACAGGGAAAGGCTGTTTCTGGCGTCGCAAGAGTCGGTGGTTGTGGCCATTTGTTCTGTGTGGAAGAGTGAGTCTCTTCCCCCTTCTCGCTAAATACCCGACCGACCCGCCTCTCGCAGCCTCTCGGAATGGATCAAGGGCCGCGTGCGTTTCTCTCCTCTTGTTTACTTCCCACTTACTTTCTCTAACGTCCGCGCTCAGCACGGCACTTGTCCAACATGCAGACACGACTTCCTTCCTGAACTGCGTCCAGTGGACTCGGACGCCGAATCCGACGACGACGGGGACTACGTTCCTACCGAATACGAGGCGGACTCGGACCTCGACACGGACTACGAGGATGGCTTCATGGACAGCGATGGCATTGATCTAGACACTATGGAAGTGGATCCCCTTCCTCACCTCGCAGGCGGCGACGAGGCAATGGAAGGGGATGAGCGCGACTCGATAGCTTCCTCGCACCATGTCCCCGGGTATCATGAATCACATGACTTGGAGGCCCAGTCGGTCTGTGGTAGCGAGGTCGCTTGGTGGGACGGTGAGCAGGATGAGTGGGGGCTCACGGACGGAGATTCGATGGGCACCAGCGAGGGCGAGCTGTCGGTTGGCGACCGTTTCTTAGGTACGCTCCACCTCGCCTGATACTCGACCCATGTCTTAGCCCTGCATTAATTCCTTATGGGCAGAGACGGACGTTCAAGTTAGGCTTGACTCCGAGGGAGAGTACGCCATATATGAAGGTGGCGCGGAGCCAAAAAGGTAACATGTACAGTCTGTAGGTTCCAGCGGGATTTCACAATGGCCTCCTTTGCTCGGAGTTTCCAACACTGTATATCATCATTTGTATATTCTTCGTCAAGCTAAGTACAACCAGCGTGTTACGTACAATTCTACTATTAGACTTGTCTTTCCTCATGAAAGTCAAAGTTGCGTCTGAGATAGGAGCGTCAAAGCAGCTTTGCCCTCCCTATCAGCCAACCATACCCCGACAAACTTGCCACTCCACCGGGGGCCTTTACCACCACCTTTAAGCGTCTTGAATTGCTTTTTCAACTCATCACTGGCTGCCTTTACGCGATTCTCCTCAGCACCGAAGAGCATGACCACGGTCGTAGATGAAGATGTCTGAGAAGAAGGCGAAGACGCGAGTAAGAGCGTGAATTGACATTTTGTGTCGGCTTGTTCCGGTACATGTGCTGCAAAGGCAAGGGTGACTGCTTGCAACAACGCTCGTGCAGTCTGCGAGTCGTCACTTCGACTGAGGCACCTGACCCATTCGCCCTCCCCACCAGCAGCACGCCATTGCGCCATTTCCTCCGCGAGCTGACGACCCAGCGAGTCCGCGAGCTCACGCTCGAGATCCTCGACGCGCTTCTCCCGCCGCTTGGTTTCATCGACGACGAGTGCGACACGCTCTGGAGTCTCCGGTGCCCCGCACGAGAGGACGCCCGCCGTCCGCGTGAGGAGCACCTGCACGCTACCGAGGTGGTTGAGCAAGCGCGGGCCGGCGAGGAAGAAGTGCCGGAAGGACGTGGAGGAGGTGGCAGTCGGGGCTGGGAACAGGAAGAGCTGCAGCGTGGAGAGGGTGGGTAGGTGTGTGCCACAGCATGGGGTGCGGTCGATGCCGTCTATGATCACCATGCGGTGCACGCCGCCGGAATAGTCGGTTGGGAGCCCCCGGCCGAGTTCGCGAGAGGAGGGAACGGGTGCACCCGAGTCGATACCGGCTTGGCCGTCTCGTAGCTCGTCGACTTCGACGTGAACGCGCCGTCCTTCGAAGACATGACGGTTGACTTGGTCTTGTACCTGGCCTATCTCCGCGGCAGTGAGAGGTCGCGGGAGATCAATGTACGCGGGGGAAGGCCACGGGGTGAGGGACCATGTTAGAGTGGGAGCTTTGAGGCTAGTGTCGATGACGGAAGAAAGCAGGTGCTGGGCAGTGTGCAGGCTCATCTGAGGACGACATGAGAGTGTGGTGGGGCAAGAAAGGGAGGGAGGACTGACATGATCCAGTCGTCTTTGGAATCCCGCGTGGCCGAGCTCAAGATTGACCTGCTTTCCCGGCGCTAAAATATCTGGCACATCACTGACATCCTCCCCAGGTTTGACGTAGTGGACGGCTACACCACCGTGCCGCTTGACGAGTTCCACATCCCAGGTAACGCCGTCTTCGGAGGTCAGTATCCCGATGTCGGTGGGTTGACCTCCACCTTCCGGGAATAGAACTGTGTCGTGCAGGACAAGCTGGAGTACAGGGTGAGGAAACGTGGGGACAGAAGAGGCTTTGGTCTGCTTTGTGTGACCACCTTTCTTGACGGAGGAGGGAGGAGAGGGCTTGAGAAGAGATGCTGATACGATGGTAGTTTCGAGGGAGCGGAGTAAGGGGTCACCTATGCCGAAGAGGCAGGTGAGCCGTAGGTGATATGCTGTAGTGCAATCAGTATCTGAGATACATACGCTGACATGCTAAGAGGCCGACTGGGATGGAGACCGAAGTATCTGAGGGGATGCGGAGAGATGGGGAGACGATTCGATGGTAGTCTGGGGGTGTTTCGGCAATTGGGAGAACCAAAGCCATAGAGTATCCAGCAGTTCACAAACTCCGAATGTTCTCCACGTCACCTCGTCCCCGCCTACCATGCGCCATACCGTCCTCGGTCAATCCAGCGCAAGCGTTGGTGATCTTGTTGGCGAGGAACCTGATACGGAGCAGGACCAGGGTCAAGACATCGGCCCCGATGCAGAGTTTGGTGGCCCGGAGGCTAGACTCAACTTGGAGCGGAAGCTCCTTCGAAAGCTGGACATGCGGATGTCCATTCTTGTACTGATTTATATCCTCAACTATGTCCGTCTCCCAATTCCTATCCAGCTTTGCGTTTCATCTCCGTTTGCAGGTCGACAGGAATAATGCTGCGTGCGTCTTGTGATGTCTTCTCCCTAGCCATGGCCGATACGCTTTTCCAGTGCCGCTCGTCTGGAAGGTTTCGAGGCAGACTTGCATCTGAAAGGGCAACAATTCAACACACTTCTAGGCATCCTCTATGTCGGTTACATCTTAATGCAGATACCTTCGTAAGCATACACAACGACCTCCCAGTCTCATTCTCAATGACATTTCAGGAATATGTTTTTGAACTATATTGGAAAGCCCTCCATATATCTCCCTGCTTCCATGATGCTCTGGGGTGCGATATCGATTTTAACAGGTCAAGAGCTGACGTTCCTTTTACCCCCTCGGCTCATGTCTTTGCAGGCACTACTCACAACTTTACGGGTGCCCTCCTCACCCGATTCTTTCTTGGCTTCGTCGAGGCTGCCTTTTTCCCCGGTGCCCTCTTTCTCCTATCAAAGTGGTACAAGCGATCTGAGCTTGGTCTTCGTACTGCATATCTCTCGTGCGGTATGCTGACTAGCAATGCATTTGGCTCGCTCCTGGCGTCAGGTATTCTGAGCGGGATGCAGGGAAAGTTCGGTTTCGCAGCATGGAGGTCTGTTGCTTTTATCTGGGCGGTCAAGCTCTCTCAGCTCTATTCACCTCAGGTGGCTTTTTTTCATCGAAGGCGCCCTGACAATCCTGGTCGCTGTTGTCGCCGTATTCGTACTTCCCGATTTTCCTCAAAATTCTCATTGGTTCCTCTCGGAGGAGGAGATGCGTCTCGCCGAACTCCGCATGCAAGAAGACGTCGGGATAGGCGATGGCGATGAGACTGAGTGCCAAGACTCACGCTTCCCTGGTTTGCTAGAGGCATTGGGTGACTGGCGCGTCTACTGGTTAGCGGTTGCTCTTGCGAGTTTGGACTTTTCGTTATCATTCAATGCCTTCTTCCCAACGCTCACGGCAACACTCGGATACTCGCCCACTGTGACTTTATTACTTTGTGTGCCTCCGTGGGCTTTCGCTGCCGTAGTGGCCCTTGCCGTCAGCAGGTAGGCGGACCAGACAGTTCGTACTCGCTGGGGCTGACTTTCTTTCTCCGCCACGTCCCAGACATTCTGACATGACAGGAGAACGGTTTTTCCATATCGTTATTCCATTACTCATCGGGATCATCGGTTTCACGATAGCCATCTCGACAATGAGGCTTGTAGCTCGCTATGTTGCTCTGTAGGTTCTTGTCTTAGTATACTGTTTCACGGACACCTGACTGTGGTCAGCTTCTTGATGGCGCAGTCATATTCTGGTTTCATCTGTTTCTTAGCTTGGACATCCAACATTTTCGCTCGCCCACCGTCGAAACGAGCTGTTGCGCTTGCGTTTATCAATGCGTTTTCGCAGTTGGGAAACATCGCTGGCTCGTGGGTCTCACACGTTCCCGGCCATCGCTTCCGCTGGCATTAATTTTACCTGGACAGATACGCATGGCAAAAGTCCTGGGGACCGACCTATGCCCATTCGTACGCGATGTGCATACTGACGAGTGGGCTCTGCATAGCTATGTGCTTCATCCTCAAGCAGGTGCTCTCCAACGAGAACGAGGATCTGGAGCGACCCAAGTTCTTGGGAGGCCAAGGGTACAGATATATACTTTTAGGGAGTTATTCATAGATGTTTGGTTCCACTCAAGTCACTACATATGGTGGGGCGGTCCGGACTCCGGAGAAAACATCTAGGCACCCACTTTTCAATGGATTGATGACTGGGGCCTGAATGTATGCTTGCTGTTGAGGCTTGAGCCACCATGTCTCCTGCAAAACACATTGCAAGTGCCTAGGAATTGTACTGAGGCCTGGAAATGGAATTGACAAAGGTGAGAGTGTTGAATCTGAGTGCATAGATCTGTAGCACGATTTGCTCACAGACAACATTGGGATCCATCTGGGAAAAGTCCATTGTGCCATTGTATACAGTAGCAGTCTTGTGCCTTCACACTCCCCTTTCCTTGCACACCAAGTCTCACAGCTAGAGGGCAGTCATAAGAGCCTGGTCCACTATCTCACAGACAGCAGACATCTATAAGAGTCTGGTTCCCCTTCACTAAGTCAACTTGGCATCATTGCATCAGCACCAGTGACATAAAGGGTACAGGTACAACTCTTATACCTATATCTCCAGAAATAAAATAGATAAAAATCCGAAAATATTTGCACTGATAGATAAGATTAAAAGATCATGAGTTCTCTGCCAGCATTAAGCAATATGATCAGGAGTTTCTGAGTTATTTAACAATCTCCAATCCTTTAAGCCAAGCCAATTTTAAAGCTGGTCAAATAACTTAGAAGCTGCTTACATCCTTTTACTGGCCTACTGTCCTTGTTATGCCTTATGAAACTCCCATTTGCTTGAAATGCTTATCTTATGTCTGCTGTAACATCCATTAACTGGCTTGGTGTACTTGCCAAAAATCCTGTTTGCTTAGAATGCTTATCTTTTGCCTTATCATATTTACTGTGCTTACATTTATTCTATGTAAGTTTGTTAAGTAAAATAAGAGCAACTTAGCATGCTTAGTAGGCTTATCCATAAAATAAGTAATCTAAGACCATTAAAAGTTTTTTTGACATTTTCCTGATGCCTCCATGAGGAATCAGTATTTACCCTCTAATTTGCATTGATAGTTATACCAGTCCATGACTACATGTGACACTCTTGTACTTAGCTTCTATGACACTATGACACCATCCTTACCAACCATGCATGTGCAAGGCCCTCAGCCATCAAACAACCAATTTCAGAATTTCTGCTTTCTTACAACAACTGTAATCTGGGTCAATCCCAAAGTTATCATTGTAAAATATTACCATTTCAAGTATATCTGCATGCTGATATCCATCGATGTTTGGGTCCCGTGGATTGGGGATGTCCCCAACTGCCACATTGGGTTGAAAATCTTGAGTGGCATCTGGGAGAACCGGATGGTCACATATGGCAAGGGCCAATATATGGCCATCACTTTTAACCTAAGGAAAATTAAGATGGGATCAGTGGCAGGTTAATGACATAGAGAGAAAATTAAAAACACATGTATTTCCAAAGGGGCTGCAAGTTACAGTAACTACAGGATTGCCTAGAAAATGTTGATTGTGGGAGAGGATGCAGGTGTTTAGCATTATGTAACATTTCATCTACTAGTACAATATATTCCTACTACAAATACTTTCTGCAGTTCTCATGCAGCAGGATTGCTTAATTGCTAGCAACTATGGCTTGGGTGTCCACAACCCCAGCTTGAGTGTTGACAAGCAGGACTTCCACCTGGGCAAGGCAGTGACCAAATTTGGTGACAACAATGTTATTTATATCCCTGCTTCTACTCATAGTCATTTGATCCACTCTGAATGCCCAGTTGCATTGACCAAGCCAAGGCAAGGTTGCTCCACTCCCAATTTGGTTCCCCAAGTAATGATGGGGATGTTTGGGAGCCATACCAGTGGTAACTTCCCATTGTTCTTCCTGCAGCTTCAAGTGCAGCTTCATGTTGCTGTAGCAATTCAAGAAACTGTTGCTGCATGAAATTGCCATGAATGCATTCACACCTGGCTGCAGATTGAACTCCAGTGTTGCATCTGCAGCACAGGCTGCACAGTGAGTGTTAGTAAATTGAGTGTCAGTTATGCATTTCCCTCAATGCATAAGCACCGTTCCTTGCTGTCTCAATAACCTGGCTTGTAATGATACCAGGGAGTTGTCCTAACCAAAATGTTAGTACATGTAACATGATTCATGAATGGATAGAAGAGGTATTCACCTTTGGCTCCTGAGAGGACATGTGCAGTGTCCTCTACTTCTGCCACTGCATGCAAGTCTACTGGTGTCCCAATAACCTTTGATGCATATGGTGTAAAATTGTCCCATTGGGACATGGCCAGTATGTGTATGACACGGCCAATTTTACTTATTATCTAGTTTACAGAATGTAATATAGTATGTTTTATTCTTCTGCTATGTGACTACAATATGCACACGACTGTGTGCACAGTGTTTTATATTTTAAGCATTCAACTTACTCGTCTTAAGGACGAGCTTATATAACTGTCTGATCATGTGACCCATGTGTGTCTCAAGGACACTGCGCTGCAGTAAATGATTCCATGTTTGTGTCCACGTTTGGTTATTCTTACTTTCACATGTTTGCTTATTGTACTTACTAAGACCTGCTTAGTTTACTTCAATTACTTGTAACAGTAGTACAAAAATAAGGGGCAAAAAGCCCCTAAGAATGTGATCTTTTTCTACTCCTCTCCCCCTTGTACCCTCGTAGTGCATCCATTGCCACTAGGTTATGGGCCCCAAGGCCATTTTTTAAATCCATTAAAACACTCATTTTATTACTATAAAAGGGCTATGACAACATTATCGGTGTGGCTATACATGTTGGAAGCACAGCCACCGCACGGCGCCACACTACCAGATCGGGCTGGCAAGACCCACGCTAGCCCAACACTTAGCACGTGTCCCTGTACACTCTAATATACCCGACTCAATTTATTTTACATTCGATCATGGACATCTAACATTCCTTACTAGTAGCCATACTGTATATAAGAACCCCCCGTTCGTTCCCCCATACCTCAGTCTTTACCTTCGGAGACTGAGGTCAGTTATCTCTCGCTTAGTCAGTTGATTACATCATACTTATCTCCTGTTCAGTACGCGTTCCACACGCTTACAGGTAGATCCATATTAATACAGTCTTTACCTTCGGAGACTGAGTACGCGTTCCACACGCTTACAGATTATGAGACCTGCCTGTCTCTAAATAACTCCATTTATCAACTGCCAGACTTACTAAGCACCACACACCCTAGAAATGAGTACTGCAAGCACTGTGTCCCTGTTACCGTCCCCTCGGCCCTGGGACTTCCCCCCTTCGATCGACGGGGATATCAGCCGCGCGGATGACCCGATGGAGTTGGATGACCCCGAATAGTGGTAAGATCGGACTAGTGTTATTAGTGTACGCCTCACCTGATGTGGATGGACTACATGAGTCGCCTTGTGACTCAGCCCCTATGTACGTGACTCGCAGCCCCGTATCCTCATGCCCCGTGCCCTGTGCCCAGTACCCCGTACCCTGTACCCTGTAGTAGTATAAGTACGACTCTCTAGTGACTCTAGGTCGCTAAGTTGAGTCTCCTGTCCGTCTTACGACGGCAATAGCATTCAATTCTCTACTCCTAGCCAGAAGGCGGCCGCTAAGAGCCTTGTCACTACCACTCCGAGTCTACTCGTTATCGTCGCGTAAGCAGCGGTGACATTAGACTCAACTTTCTTATCATCACGGAGGCCCCACCCAAGGAATACCTCACGGACTTTGGGGACGACGACAAACCACCAAAGAACGCACACCTACGCAGAATCGACAAAGGAGTCATCCCCGGATACGACGGGATAGCAATACTATACCACCCTGATACGACCAAGAAGGCACAGGACTGCATAGACGGAACTCACGTCTGGATACACAACGAGAAAGGAGTCCTCACCCAAGTCTACCTCGAGGAGGACGGAGACAAATTCAAACTAGTGCGAGGACCCAGAAGACCTGACATCGAGGCCCACAACGAGCTAAACGCACAGGAAAGACGCAGACGAAGGAACGAAGGAGGAACATTCCTACCCATTCCCCTTGACTCCGACGACGACGCCGAAGATAACACTCGACCCCCGTCCCCTGTCTCCATGATAAGCTCCGCCTCTGGTACGGCGAGAGGTGAGGTGTTTGACGGACCGACGGACTGGCTGGGATCACGTGATCCCATGACTCCCCTACGATATACGCGTGGCTCACCGACTGGACTGGATGACTGAGACTCCTTACTGTACCGCTGACTGATACGCGCCTCATGCTGACACATGTACGATACGATGACTGAGCATGACTGATGGACTGACAAACCGACTTACTAATCGGTTATAGGATTGTTAGTCATACATAGTTCGAACCTGTATATATACGACTCTGTACGAACGGTTGAGCCTTAAGCTCGACTTTGCTTTGCAATCGCAGCCCCTTGTACACTCCTGTCTACTGCGCGGCCCCTCTCTACTCTTCCATCTACCTTTGAAGGTCCTTAAAGGCGGACCTTTGCCTTCGAAGCTTAGTGATTGGGCTATACCAATCAACGCGCATCTCAGGAGTCTGAACACGTGCTCCGGCACGCTTCGGACCGCACACTTTCCTAAAACCGTCAGGTGTGCACGAAGCCCCGCTGCGGGCTTAACACAAGTCGAGCTTCTCTTAAAAGCCAACCTGGCTGATATACTACTCGACCTCGGAAGAAGACGAAAGCTCTTAAAGAGCCCCGACATCCGGTTCAGAAATAGAACCACCGACGACCTCCCTACAGAAATACAGGGAAGGGCCTTCTGGCAAGAATCACGGACCGAGGGACGATCAGCATACCACCTCAGAGAAGGGTTATACACATACCCTGTTGAATACATCAACGGAACTTGGTACCGAATCAGTTGGACCATTGACGAGTGCTACGAAGTTAGCAGAGAAGACGAAATCAGGGACCCCCACGAATCAGGACTAGGGACTAAAAGTCAACCGTTCCTACTCGCCCCAGATCTCGAACGAGTCCACACAGAAATCACACAAGGAAGTGACGAAGCAACCGAAGTAAAAACTGCGTCGCCAACCTCAGACCCAGACATCCCTACAACCGACCAAGCTCACGCACCGGTCATCGAACAACTCACAGCAGCAATGGCCGCAATCGCCGTAGCCCATGTACAACCAGCACAAGTAGCTGGACCAGCACAGGCCCAACAACCTGCAGGAGGACAACCACCCGCCGGAGGACAACCACCAGTAGGAGGACAACCACCAGCCGGAGGACAACCAGGCGGCGGAGGAGGTGGAGGCGGTGGAGGAGGAGGCGGCGGAGGCCAACCAGCAGCTGGACAACCAGCCGCAGGACAGGCGGCAGCCGCGCCACCCCGCAGTGAAGCTCTCAAAGGAATGATCCCTCAAATCTTCCAAGGAGACAGAAAGGACGCAGAACGCTTCATGCAACAATTCGGAGCATACCGCTTCCTTAACCGACACAATTCCACCTTCACAAACAAAGCCGAACAAGTCGCTTATGCGATTACCTTCATCAAAGGACCACTGGTTGACGACTGGGCATACGATATGGCAGACCAACTATCTATCAAGGTAGAAGGAAACCCAAACACAGGAGACCCCCCGACACACGCGGAAAACGACCCAGCCCTCTGGGAATGGTTCGCCAGAGCGTTCAGAGACGCCTTTACCGACTCTACCAAGAAACAAGACGCATACTCCCGTCTCACAAAAATGGAACTGGATGTGGACAAGGTCGACTCCTCCATCACACTCTTCAAACGTCTCATCCGTGAAGCAGGATGGGGACCGGACGCAGAAGGAACAATTAAATTGTTCCAAGACATCCTACCGGTCGGACTCCATCGCGTCATCCGTCAACGAGAAATTCTACCAGCAACCCTGGAAGAATGGTACGACGCAACCCGAAAGACGGTCCAAAGGTGGCAAGACCTAAACGACAACATCGGGCCTAAAGGAGGACCTGGCCATATCTCCACCCGAGCTAACAGGATGCGCAGCTATCAAAAACCTGCCCCGACAAAACGACCAAAGGATCCTAATGCAATGGACATCGACGCCATCCGTACCACCGGAAAACTAACAGATGAAGAACGCACCAAACTGATGAAGGAAGGAAGATGCTTCCGTTGCCGCAAATTGGGACACATGTCCCGAGCCTGCCCTGACAAAGGCAAAGGAAAGACCCCCGATCGACCTCGCAGCTCCCAAGGGCAATACACCAAAGAAAAGCCCAAGGTGCGAGCCGCGGTAATCAACGAAGACGAAGAGGAGGAACAACACAGTGAAGCGGAAACCTCGACCACCGCGCCTCCCTCTTACACCAAAAAAGACGTACTCCAATACATCAGGGGAATGACCATCGAAGACCGAGAGAACCTCTATGAGGAACTATCGGCAAAAGCGGATTTTTAGGAAGCTCGAAGCCGACGGTCTGGCTTAGAGCAACGGGATTGCAAGATACGATGTACATTAGGAAACTATCGACTCTGAATATGAACATTTCCTTTCGCACTTCGCAATCCAAGGCCGATGAATCCGCTCTCATAGACAGCGGCGCTACCGACAACTTCATTGATGAAGACACGTGGAAACGACTCGGGATCGGACGCAAGGAACTGGCCAGACCAGTAACTGTCCACAACGTTGACGGGACGGAAAACAAACAAGGAAAGATTACCCACTACTGCTGGCTCCGTATCGTCAAAGGAGACAAACATACCCTTCAACGATTCTACATCACGAGCCTAGGAAAAGACCGCATAATCCTGGGATACCCCTTCCTATATGACTTCAACCCAAAGATTAATTGGAAGACGGGAAAGATCTCTGGAGAACCAGTACAACTCCAGAGCAGCCGATACATGTACAGCGCCAAACGAATCTTCTTTATGCAAAGAGAAGCGATTAAACAGCTAGGAACACCCAAGGAAGACGAAGCCATCTACGTGCGACGAACCAACATAGCACAAGAATGGGCCCAGAAGGCGGATAAAGACAAAATCCACCTCACCATCGACACCATCCCAAAAGAATACCGAAGACACCAAAAGGTATTCTCGGAAGAAGAAGCAAGACGCTTCCCTCCAGCAAGATCGGAAGACATGACGATCAAGCTAACTCCCGACGCACCAAAGGAGTTAAACTGCAAGGTGTACCCCCTATCAAAAGACGAACGCGAACTCCTACAGAAGTGGATCCTCGAAGAAGAAGAACTGGGACGAATCTATGAAGGACCGTCGCCCTACACAGCACCAGTCTACTTCATCAACAAAAAGGACAGCTCGGAAAAGAGGATCATCATGGACTACCGCCAACTAAACAAATACACCGTCCGAGACAACAACCCGCTACCCAACATCCAGTCTGCCTTAGAAAGGCTACATGGCAAATTGTTGTTCTCAAAGTTCGACATCCGCTGGGGTTACAACAATATCCGCATTGCCGAAGAAGATCAAGAGAAGGCAGCGTTTAAAACACCCCAAGGCACTTACGTTCCTCGAGTGATGTACTTCGGCCTCACCAACGCACCCCCCTTCTTTCAACGAACGATGCACCGAGATTTCCGCCCCCTCCTCCAGAAGTACCCCGAGAACCTAGGGAACTATATGGACGATTGGTGGATAGCCACGGCCAATGATGACGAAGGACGCCGACTACATAAACAAATCGTCCACGATTTCCTCGACAAAATGGAAGAATGTTCGTACTTCCTGAAACCGAAGAAATGCCAATTCGAAAAGGACGAAATGGAAATCCTCGGATGGCTCGTAGGAGGAGGACGAGTTCGCATCGACCCCGCCAAGGTAAAAGGAATATCGGAATGGCCCAGAACACTCAAAACGGTAGAAGAAGTTAGAAAGACCCTAGGCGTGCTAGGCTACCAAAGACCCTTCATCCAAGGGTTTGCGTCTATAGCTCGACCCCTACATGACCTCACAAAGAAAGGAACCACCTTCATCTGGACCGAAAAATGCACAAAAGCGTTGGACGAACTCATCACGCGAGTGACCACCGAACCAGTGCTCTGGCACCCAAACCCAGCAAAACCATACGAACTCGAAGTCGATGCCTCAGCCTTCGCACTTGGCAGCATCCTATACCAGAGAGATGACAACAACAAACGACGAGCGGTGGCCTACCACTCGAAAGCGCTGAATGCCGCGGAAAGGAATTACTCCATTGGAGATCGAGAATTCCTAGCCATCATCGAAGGCCTTAAACGCGTCCGACACCTCGTAATGGGATCACCCCATAAACTGACAATTTACACCGACCACGACAACCTTCGTTACTACCGACACCCCCAAAAGTTGAACAGACGCGTCGCCCGCTACATCGCGTTTCTAGCAGACTTCGACTTCGAGCTGGTCCACCTACCGGGAAAGAGGAATCAAGCAGATCCCCTATCTCGACGTCCAGATCACGACGACGGATCAGCAGACAATGAAGAAACCACGGCCCTCCCTAACGAATTATTCGCCAGGGCCATCGAAATCTCTATCCTAGAGCAACAAGTTCACCAACTACAAAAAGCAAATGAGGAACTGTGCCGAACTTGGAAAAAGAAGCACGGGATCTATCAAGACGAATGGAAGGTCTGGTGGAAGGCGGGATCATTAGTAATCCCTGAAGATGTGCAACTCCGACGCACGTTCCTCCAGGAGTATCATGACACTCCGACGTCGGGACATCCCGGAGTTTGGAAGACCTACCTAATGCTAAAACGGGATTACTGGTGGCCCACGATCCATAAAGATGTAGAAGACTACGTCAAGGGATGCGCCACCTGTCAGGCGGTGAAAACAATTACCCACCGCAACGTGCCCCCCATTGCGCCGATCGGTCCTGGTGAAGATGCAACGCCCTTCGCCACTATCACAGTCGATTTCATTACGAAATTACCCGACTCACGCGGCTGTGATACAATTCTCACAATCACCGATCACGACTGCACCAAGGCCGTAATCCTGATCCCGTGCCGGGAAGACATGGGAAGCGAGGAGGTCGCAAGACTCTTCAGAGACCACGCGTTCCCCTACACAGGCATCCCCAGAAAGATCGTGTCAGACAGAGACACGCGGTTCACCTCGCAATTCTTTAAGGAACTCTGCGCCCAGCTAGACATCAAGCAGAATATGAGCTCCGCCTACCACCCTCAAACAGACGGACAATCCGAACGAACGAACCAGACGGTGGAAACAATACTGAGAATCTTCTGCAACCACCAACAAGATAACTGGGCAGACTGGCTCAAAGTCGCCCAGTACATGATTAACTCCCGTCCTTCCTCAACTACAAAGAAACCTCCATACGAATTATGGATGGGATTCATTCCCCGCACCCATCAACCCACGCGTGTCGGGAATGTACCGGCGATCGAGGAAAGAAAGTCCCAACTCCTAGAAGCCAGGAACAGCGCCCAAGAAGCCATCAGCAAGGCGCAGTCCCTTTGGACCAAAAACCCACATTTCCAAAGGTATCGCGTGGATCAGAAGGTCTGGCTGGAAGGGACCCACCTGCGAACGACACACCCCACGATGAAATTAAGGGCCAAACGCTTTGGACCTTTCAAGATAACGGAAGTACTCAGCGCCGTGACGTATAGATTGGACCTCCCAGCCGCATGGAGGATCCACAACGCGTTCCACGCGGCTGTCCTTCATCCGTATAAGGAGACGGAACTACACGGACCCAACTTCCTAGAGACACCTCCTGACCTGATCGAAGGGCACGAGGAGTGGGAAGTAGACAACGTGTTAGCCTCAAGGCGAACAGGAAAGGCAAAGACGCTACAATACCTTGTTCAGTGGAAAGGGTTCTCCGAGGCCCACGACTCTTGGGAACCAAAACGGAATCTAAACAACGCCTCCGATAAGGTAAAAGAATTCCACGATAAGAACCCCAAGGCCATCCGGAGAATGGTTATAAACCCCCAGGAATCAACCATGGAATCCTCACCACTCCCCGACATCACTACACTGTGCTCACAATTCGAAAACATGTCTCTGATGTCCTCACAGTACAGCTCTCCCTCCCCTGCCACTCGCAATGCCATGCTAGCGGTCGACACAGAGGAGGTAGCAGTATTGGAAGCTTCCCTCCATCCTACCACGGAGCCGCCGCCAGCCTTCCCCGAAGAACCAGACTACGCGCCACCAACCGACACACCCCCCAGTTTCGAACTGGAAGAATACCTACGACTGTCGCCATCATTATACAGCGTTCACGGACCCAGTCGAGTCCCCAGCCCCGAACCACTCCCTATTCCCCCACGCACCGATACACTCCCCCAAAACAACCCGGAAGACCCGCGAAACCGCATCCGCGGTCTTAGTAGCTTCGCGAGGGACCGGCTCTTCTATTCCCCAAGTGGCCTAGCGGCGGCACAACTCATGTTAGAACGACAGGAAGAGGCCGATCATCCCCTGGTACTAGATCCGGAGACTAACGAAATCCACCGCGCCGCCACTCCATTGTCCTCAGTGTCAAGCACGACACCGAGCTCTTCCCCGGCCACGTCCATGCATAGCTTCCCCTCGCACTATACCATCGAGGTCGACGCAAATGACCTCGTGCAAACACACCCGGGAGATGACTGGATAAGGTTCCAGCCAGAGATCCACCGCACCTCCATCAAGATCCCGGCAACCGAGGCAGAGCCCATGGCAAAGGTGGATGCTAGGTTCATACGCTTCCGCCTCGACACCGTCACGGGGGAGCCCACTATCTATGGGACTATGGGAGCGGGACGACCTGTGTATGCAGATCTCCTGGAGGCCGCCCCTGCATCTTGGGCGGCACCTGCCGACTATCGTGACGACAGACATTTCACCCTATTAACAGAAGAAAGGATGATAGGAGGACCAATGGAGAGGGCGATAGAAGACTTGGGAGATTACGGGGTAAAGGCGGACATCATCCGTCTCCGCAATCTCGAGGCCGACCGGCGCAAGCTGGCCTTTTGCCTCAAGGAAGTCCAGGCCCTCGAAGCCTACACGCAGAAGAGGAGGGCTGAGTTCGGGATCCACCAGCTCGCCCACGTCGGCCGGACTAAGGCGGTACGCCAAAGACTCATCCGGGCCAATGCACGGGGACGGCTTCTGGAGCTGGTGGATGAAGATCACGAGAGGGGGGAATTAGCACGGCGACACCGACGAGACAGGCACGACGTGGCGCCCTACAGCAGGACGACCAGGCCCGACTCCAGACTGAGAGGAGGCGCGGGAGCAGGGTGTCCTGGAACAGCGAAAACGCCACCGACGACGCCTTGGCCCGGGATGAATTCGAGGAGCGCAAGCGCTGCTCTTACTGCCCGTGGTTTGACCACCTCTCCACTCACTGCGAAACGCCCCACCACCTCTGCTCCATCTCCACATCGGGCTGGTGCCGAGTCCCCCGCCACCACCGCTTCTTCACCAACCAAATGCCGACCACATGTCCCTATGGAGGACGCCGCCGTCATGCGAACGGCCATTACCTCACCCGACAGCGCCACGCTCGCTACCTCACCCTGGAGGAACGCGAGATCGAGTACGACCACGTGAATGCAGGATGCGACGACCTCTGCAAAGGGGAACTCAGTAGCGCAGGGATCGCTATGCGCCAGGCAATCACTCAAGTCGTCCTTGACGAGTTTGAGAACGCGGGCCCCTCCTACGCCCCTCGCTCCCCTTCACCTCCCTATGATTACGTCCCCGGTGACAACGAAGGGTCGGACTAAGCGCGTGGAAGCGCTCCTTTGAGGGGAGGGTGGTGATAAGCTCCGCCTCTGGTACGGCGAGAGGTGAGGTGTTTGACGGACCGACGGACTGGCTGGGATCACGTGATCCCATGACTCCCCTACGATATACGCGTGGCTCACCGACTGGACTGGATGACTGAGACTCCTTACTGTACCGCTGACTGATACGCGCCTCATGCTGACACATGTACGATACGATGACTGAGCATGACTGATGGACTGACAAACCGACTTACTAATCGGTTATAGGATTGTTAGTCATACATAGTTCGAACCTGTATATATACGACTCTGTACGAACGGTTGAGCCTTAAGCTCGACTTTGCTTTGCAATCGCAGCCCCTTGTACACTCCTGTCTACTGCGCGGCCCCTCTCTACTCTTCCATCTACCTTTGAAGGTCCTTAAAGGCGGACCTTTGCCTTCGAAGCTTAGTGATTGGGCTATACCAATCAACGCGCATCTCAGGAGTCTGAACACGTGCTCCGGCACGCTTCGGACCGCACACTTTCCTAAAACCGTCAGGTGTGCACGAAGCCCCGCTGCGGGCTTAACACTCCACAGACCAACAACCCAACTCACCTACCACTGACGAAGAACCCACAGAAGACCACACCAACACTATCATCAGAAACTCCCCACTCATCGACACCCGACCATTCGCTTCATTGATACACGAGTACACCATGGCAACCGCCACAGCAACCACCACTACCGCCACCACAACCACCAAACCCAAGATAATAGCCTCCGTGCAAAAGAAGCTAGACACGGCAATGAAGCGACAGCCAAGTAACAACCCCGGAGGGGGAGGAAGCAACCCCGGAGGAGGAGGAAGCAACCCCGGAGGAGGCGGAAGCAACCCCGGAGGAGGAGGAGGCAACCCCGGAGGAAACCCCGGAGCCCCCAACCCCCCGGCCGCGCCACCAATGCCCCCAGCAAATCAAGACGCCCGCCTCATGGGAAGCGCCCCCACGGAGTTCGACGGAGACCGAGCGAAAGCGGACCAGTTCATAAATGAACTACGACACTACTTCCGCATAAACGCCACGGTCCCTGGCCTCCAATCCTGGATCCGCCGCGTAGCGATAGCGCTGACATTCATCAAAGGCCCGACCGTAGACGAATGGGCCCTCAACCAAGGAGACTGGGTGGACCGATTGGATCCGCTCATTGAAGACGTCCCCGACGTTTGGATACACTTCCTGAACGAGTTCCGGAACCAATTCCAAGACACCCAGGCCGAAGAGCGAGCACGCCTTCAGATCGAAAACATGAAGATGAAATGGCCCGAAGTCGACCAATACATCCAAGACTTCGAAAGAGTCGCCCGAAAGGCCGAATACCCGCTTACGGCACCCGCAACCGTCAGGTACTTCCTGAAAGGATTAACCAAGTCTATCGTCAACGACATAGTTAAACCTCCCAAGGTCAATACCTATGCAGAAATCAAACAGCGAGCAATCGACAGCATAGCGTCCCAGCTCCTCATCTACGAGATGTTCAAGCAGGACAAAGGCACCACGAGCCGACCACCATCATCGAGATGGAATCGATTCACGCAGCCTAACCCCGCCAACCAACAGCCCAACCGCCCTAACATCAGAGGGTATAACTCCACCAACGCCCCCCGCCATCTAAACAACGCCCCCGTCCCGATGGACGTCGATGCAGACCGAGCACGCGCCAATCGAAACAATAACTGGAGGAACCGAAACCCCCAAGGAAGGACGGTCCAAATGCAAGACGAACAAGGGAACGTCTACCAGGTGAATGTCGCCCAAACCCAACCAACCGACAGAAATCCCCGCGGCGCTGACCGAGCCCCCCGCGGCGCATGCTACGAATGCAACCAAGTCGGACACTTCGCGCGCAACTGTCCCAACCGGAAGAAGAAACCGTGCGTAGCCACGGCACAACTGGTCGACTGGATGTCAGACACCACGACCACTAACGAGAACCCAGTAGACGAAATAGCCACCAGACTGGCGGCCATGTCTACTGACCAACGAGACCAAGTAGCGGCGCATTTCGGAGGAGGGATAGTAACAGCCGAGGAAGAGGGTTTTCAGGACGCCTAACCAGTTTGGCCTTGGTTAGGGCATTAAGTACAAGGAGCGTGTATCTATCGAACCGTCGATCAATGACAATTCGCGTATATTTAAACTCCTTGTTCAAGAGGGCCGAAACCTCTGCACTACTAGACTCCGGCGCCACGGAGAACTTCATCAACCCAAACTATGCAAGAGAACTCAAACTACCGATTGAGGAACTGACGGAACCCCGCAAAGTATTCAACGTAGACGGGACACAGAATCGCCACGGACAAATCACCCACTACACCGACTTAGACGTACGAACGGGCGACCAAACGCGCACAATGCGCTTCTTTCTCACCAACCTAGGCGAACAGAAAGTAATCCTAGGCTACCCATGGTTCGCCGCAGTCCAAACAGTCATCGACTGGGCAAAAGGATGGATCGCCTACGAACAATTACCCGTCGTCATCAAAGCCAGAATCAAACGAACAACGACGAAAATCCAGACCGCAGCAGCAGCAGACCGGCAAACACTAGCTTCCAAGCTAGCTGAGAAGCACGCAGTCCAACCTTCGCCGATCCCAAAGGAATACCAACAACACTCATTCGTGTTCAGCGAAGCAGAATCGAAACGATTCCCGCCACCACGAGAGTGGGACCACGCCATAGAGCTAAAGCCAGGCCACCCAGAAAACATGCCAGGAAAGGTGTACGCCCTGACCCAACCAGAGCAAGAAGCACTCGCAACGTTCCTTCAGGAACACCTTGATAAGGGATACATCACCGAGTCCAAAAGCCAATTCGCGGCCCCATTCTTCTTCGTCAAAAAGAAAGACGGGAAACTCCGACCAGTACAGGACTACCGAAAGCTCAACGAATGGACCCGCCGAAACGCCACACCACTCCCACTCATCCCCGAGCTCATCGCGAGAGTCAGAGGAGCCAGCCTATTCACCAAATTTGACATTCGCTGGGGATACAACAACATACGAATACGCGATGGAGACCAATGGAAAGCGGCGTTCGTCACGAATCACGGTCTCTTTGAACCACAGGTGATGTTCTTTGGGATGACCAACTCCCCAGCCACCTTTCAGACCATGATGAACGCGCTATTCAGAGAAGAACTCCGGCAAGACTGGCTGTCGATCTACATGGACGACATCCTCATACACACCCGATCAGACCTCCCATACCACCGAACGAGAGTCCACCAAATCCTCGATAAGCTACGCAAACACGATCTCTTCCTCAAACCAGAGAAGTGCGTCTTCGAGAAAAAGGAAGTCGAATTCCTAGGTGTCATCCTGGGCCACAACACCATACGGATGGACCCAGCCAAAGTACAAGGAGTAGCGGACTGGAAACCCCCACGAACAGTCCGAGACGTCAGAGCCTTCCTGGGATTCACAGGATACTACCGATACTTCATCAAAGATTACTCGAAGATCACAAGACCACTGATCCACCTCACCAAGAAGGCAACACCATTCGCATGGGGAGAAGCCCAAGTTAAAGCCTTCGAGACCCTCAAGAAACACATGTGCCAAAACCCGATCCTACGCCAACCCGACTACACCAAACCCTTCTTCCTAGCTACAGACGCGTCCGCGTACGGCGTGGGAGCCGTACTCTTACAGGAGGGAGACAAACACCCCAGAAAAACCTCACCAACCAAACACCCCATAGCTTACTACTCGGCAACATTCACCCCAACCGAGCGCAACTACGACATCTACGAAAGAGAACTCCTGGCACTAATGAAAGCCCTAGCCCACTGGCGACCCCACCTGGCAGGATCAACGATCCCAGTCACAGTCCTCACCGACCACGCAAACCTAACCTTCTGGAAATCCCCACGTAAGGTAAACCGCCGGGTAGCACGATGGTTCGCAGAACTCCAGGAGTACCACTTAAAGATCCAACACGTGCCAGGGAAACTCCACACCTCGGCAGACCTCCTCTCCCGACCGCCAGGAGTAGACAGAGGCGAAACAGACAACCAAGACCTAACTCTCCTCCACCCAGACGCCTTTATCAGACTATCCACCACCGAAGACCCCAAAGACGAATGGTGGGAACTAGAACGACGGATAGGGACGATGCAACGAAAGTACCCCGCCGAAATCGCAGGATGGATCAAGCGCCACAAGGCAACCATGACCCACTCGCACAATGACAATAACCTAAAACACTGGCGCGTACAAGGCAGAATCGCCGTCCCACCAGACGACACCCTGAAAAAGGAAATCCTCCACCGATTCCACGACCTGGAAATCAGAGGACACCCAGGACGAGACCCCACCATCACAACCATCTGCCGACACTTCTGGTGGCCAGACATGAACGAATGGATCGCACAATACGTAAGAGGGTGCGCCAAATGCCAACAAGGCAAAAACCTTACAAAACGAGCAAAAGTACCCCTCTACCGCATCCCCACACCGACCAACGCACTCCCGTTCCAGATCGTAGCAATGGATCTGATCACCCAACTCCTGGCCAGCAAAGGGTACGACGCCATCCTCACGATAGTAGACCATGGGTGCACGAGAGCAGCCGTATTCCTCCCCTGCAAGACAACGATCACCGGACAAGAAGTGGCCAAACTATACTACGACAACGTCTACCGATGGTTCGGCCTGCCCGACAAGGTCATATCCGACAGGGACCCCCGATTCACATCCTTCTTCGCAAAGGCACTCGCCCAACAACTGGGGATCAAACAAAATGTGTCCTCAGCGTTCCACCCCCAAACAGACGGACTATCAGAACGAACAAATCAGTGGATAGAACAATACCTCCGCCTGACCACCAACAGCGCCCAAACCGATTGGAGCGATTGGTTGGGAATAGCCACTACGGTACACAACAATCACAAGAACGCCACCATCAACATCGCCCCATCAGAAGCACTCCTCGGCTACACGCCTCGCCTACACCCTACAGACCCCCCTCCATCACTGAACCAACACGTGGAGGACAGGAAGCAGACCGCCCTCGAGAGGCGTGCACAAGCGATCGAAGCTATCAACCGCACCGCCCATCAAACGCCACCACCCCAGTTCAGCGTGGATCAAGAAGTCTGGCTCGAGGCAAAAAACCTCCGACTGCCCTACCAGACCCCCAAACTAGCCCCCAAGTGACACGGCCCATTCCGCATCAGCAAACAGGTGTCGCCGGTGGCGTACCAGCTCCGACTACCCGATGCCTGGAAGATCCACAACGTGTTCCACGCCAGCCTCCTCACCCCTTATCGTGAAACCCCACAACACGGCCCCAACTACATCAAGCCACCCCCCGAACTGATCGAGGGTGAACACGAGTACGAAGTCGAGGCCATCGTTAATCACCATCTCCACGGGAGGCGGAAGACCCTGCAATATCTCCTCAAATGGAAGGGATACCCAGACGCGGACAACACATGGGAACCGGCCCCCCAAGTACACGCCCCCGCACTGATCGAAGAATACCACCAAAGGCGCCCGCTCGAGCAACCACATAAAAGGACGGGTCTGAGAGCTCGAAGCAATATCCTCTCCCCACACTCCAAACCACTATGTCTCACCAGATCATCAGCCTCTCCTCCATTGAAGATGCCAACTACGCCCCCGCCTCGCCCACCGACTCCTATGCCTCCACCGAGGCCCTCTTCATCCCCGCCCCGGGAACCCCCTACCAGACGACCGGTTCCAATGGAACCCTTCCTCTTGTTGAGGACGCTGCGCCCACTAACGCAGCACGGGTCCTTGCAGTGGACCTCGCCATCGGCGCTACGCAGCCAGCCATACCCCTATCACCCCGAGCCGTTAGCGCTATCGTCGAGGGACAAACCGACGCCCTCACGGCTCCAATTCTCCTCCGCATGGTCCGCGGTCTCATCATCACCGCCAAGCGTACCGAGGACCGGATGGAAGCCGTTAGGCTTACGGCCGAGGAGCAAGCCGCGGAACTCGAGCAGAGCCGGGACCAACGCGACGTCCTCGCCCTCGGCGCCAGGACCCTCCAGCTCGACTGCGAGGCCAAGACCGAAGCCCTCCGCCTCGCCGACCTCACCATCCGCCGCCTGGCCAGCCAACCCCCGAGGGAGGACGTTCGCCAGGGTATCCAGTCTGAACCCCCTGCGGGCTTTATCGAGAATAACGGACAACTCCATTATTTCTCCATCCCCCTCCAAGGCGGCAGCAACGACCGCCGCATCGCCCCCTACATCCAACTTCTCGACGGCCCCGTTCCCCGCGCCGCTGGTACCCTGGGAGGCCCTGACGACCCTGTCTTTACTACAGAGGTCTACGCCCAGCCCAGCTCCAACGTCGGTGTCGCCAATCCGCCGGTACCCAAGTGGCTACTCCGTGCCATCGACGGAGACTCCGAGATCTTCGATGCCTTCGCATTGGAGGTCCAGGATACGACCCAGGACTGGGGTCTCTACACCGACATCTGCCGCTACCACCACACCGACGTCGAACTCACCAACATCGCCTCCCGCATCCGCGCCCTCGAGGCTGAAGAGGCCGAGACCCGCAACACTCTCGCCAACTGCCGCCGCCGCCTCCGCGCCGCCAACGCCGGGGAAACCCTCGCCCACCTCGCCGCCAACGATGCCGACCGCCACGACCAACGTCACGGGGCGGGGATCATCCGCTACGCGACGCGTGGTCGCGCTCGCATCTAACCGGAGGGTGATGTTACCGTCCCCTCGGCCCTGGGACTTCCCCCCTTCAATCGACGGGGATATCAGCCGCGCGGATGACCCGATGGAGTTGGATGACCCCGAATAGTGGTAAGATCGGACTAGTGTTATTAGTGTACGCCTCACCTGATGTGGATGGACTACATGAGTCGCCTTGTGACTCAGCCCCTATGTACGTGACTCGCAGCCCCGTATCCTCATGCCCCGTGCCCTGTGCCCAGTACCCTGTACCCTGTACCCTGTACCCTGTAGTAGTATAAGTACGACTCTCTAGTGACTCTAGGTCGCTAAGTTGAGTCTCCTGTCCGTCTTACGACGGCAATAGCATTCAATTCTCTACTCCTAGCCAGAAGGCGGCCGCTAAGAGCCTTGTCACTACCACTCCGAGTCTACTCGTTATCGTCGCGTAAGCAGCGGTGACAGTCCCCATCACAAGGTGGAAACACTTCCACTGCTGGAGCCGCGACCACCACCTCCAGTACCACTACTTCCAAGGGTTCCCTTCGCTTATATGATCTCCCCCATCTTGAAAATGATGGGAGCAACTATGTGTTCTGGAAGATCAGAACCCAAGCAGTCCTCGAACTCCAGGACCTCTGGGATATAGTCACAGGCACCATTGCACAGCCTGATTCCTCTGCCACAGCCGATGAGAAGTCAAATTGGGTGAAAAAGGATCGGGAGGCACGTGCTCAAATCATCCTGACACTGAAGGATGAGCCCCTGAGTACTGTTGCCACCAGTACATCCGCTAAAACACACTGGGAGAAGCTATCAGTCTGCTATGAAGGGAAGGGTGAACAACAAATCATTCACCTGATAGATGAGGTGTTCTGGGGCATGCTCTCCGATAGCAAACCCCTACAACCTCAAATCAACTCCCTAGTGTGTGCAGCAGGCACCATCTCGGCCCTCAGACTCACACTGGACGACAAACTCATCGCATTTGCCATCATTTTGTCCCTCCCCTCCTCAATGAATACCCTGAAGAAGATCCTATCCAACACCAAACCCTCTGACATGACTACAGAGCATGTCACTTCCCAGATCGTCCTCGACAAACAGCAATGCGTACACAAGTCAGGCACCAGTGCAACAGCGTTCTTCGCAAAAATTGCTAAGAAGGGAAGAGGGAGAAGAGATGATAAGCCAGGGGACAAAAAGAAGAAATGTACTCACTGCAAGATTCATGGCCACAAAGCATCAGAGTGCCGGAAGCTCAAGCACGAGAAAGAAGAAGCAGCCCAGTCGAAAGGGACCACAGCAGCACCTGCTAAGCCAGCAGCATCCGCAAAAGTCGCCGTCGCCGATCCGAGCGACGATGTGGTGCATGTCTTCACTGCGTTCACAGCTGAGCCATTTTCGTGCGATAACAAAGCCTTCGCCCTCGGAGCGCGCTCTGCACAGGCCAGCCAGCGCTGGATCGTCGACTCGGGCGCATCTCGATCCATGAGTTGCAACTGCAAGTGGTTTTATTCATTCACCACCCTTGCACACCCGATCCAAGTCACCCTAGGTGACAACAGTGCTATCCCCGCTACAGGCATCGGCCGCATTCCAGTCTGCATGCGAGCAAACGGCTGCTGGAGCAACACAGTTCTTCAAGACGTCTTGTTCGTCCCTGAGCTAAATAGCAACCTCCTATCGGTCGCTCACCTTACCCAATGTGGCGCCAATGTCCGGTTCACTGGGGAAGGGTGTCAGCTATACACCCAAGCCGGAAAACTCACCTGTAGTGGGCAGCTACAGGGCAAGCTTTACATCATGGATATGCGAACGGTCATCTCCGAAATGGCCTGTATTGCACACATCGAAGCCTTCCCAGCCGAGGGCAACGATCTTCCAGTTGCAGCCGAAAGCACCCTCATCGTGCACAGCACAACTTCCAAGGCCGATGCCGCGACCTGGCACCGCTGTCTTGCCCACCTAAGCACTGACACTGTCGTGCAAATGGTCAGAAAAGGCATGGTAAAAGGGATGGAAATTACCAGCAATGCGACGCATACCACCCCTTGTGAGCCCTGCCTCCAGGGCAAGCAAACACACGACGAGATCCACAAGGCCACAGAAATGCATGCCGATGTAGTCCTAGGCCGTGTCTTCTCTGATGTCTGTGGAAAGATGGGCACGTGCTCGCACCGTGGCTTCGAGTACTTTGTGACCTTCACAGATGACAAATCCCGCAAAGTATTTGTCGCAGGTTTGCACAAAAAATCCGAGGTCGCACGCCACTTGAAGGCATTCATCACATGCACTGAAGTCGAAACAGGGCAACGCCTATGCATCCTGTGCAGTGACGGAGGGGGTGAATACATGGGGGGGGACCTGGGCAAATACCTAGAAGAGAAGGGGATTCAGCAAGAGCTCACGACACCAGACACACCACAACATAACAGTGTAGCTGAGTGCATGAACAGGACCTTACTTGACAAGGTCCGAGCGATGTTAATCGATGCTAAACTCCCCGAGTCATATTGGTATGACACACTCGAATACGCGGCCCTCCTCCATAATGTCGTACCCACCTGCACCCTTGGGGATATCACCCCAGAAGAAGCCTGGAGCAGCAACAAGCCAGACATCTCCAGGCTGCGTGTCTTCGGATCCTGCGTGTTTGTACACATCCCGGATGTGCAACAAGGTAAACTCGCCGCCAAATCATTGGTATGCACGTTCCTGGGCCACGCCTGGAACCGCAAGACGTATCGCCTCGTCCATTGCCCGACCTGTTGCTTCCTTGAGTCTTGCAACATCATATTCGATGAAGGGGGTGCCACCCCTCAAACTTCATTTGAACATGTTGTCATCGAACCCAACGACACCGAGACAATTAACGCAGAAGCAGGGGGTGTCAAAACTGAAGCCACCAAAGCACAGAACATAGACACAGGAGGTGTGGACGCAGGAAACGCTGGAAAGGCAGGGGGCGCATCAGAAATCGAAAGCAAAAGCGAAATCGAAGGCATACTCAGCACCTCAAAACCCTCTAAGTCGCTAGTCCCCACTCTCGCCAGCACTCGCCCAAAACGCACCACGCACACACTGATCCGCGACGACGACCCGCGTTACTCTGTCAGCTCGTACGGCATGCGAAAGCACCACGCTGAGAAGGCCAAAGTGGCGCACGCTGACATCACTGGCGATCCGTGCACCTATGCCCAAGCAATGGCACGCCCTGATGCGGCCAAATGGGAGGTCGTGTGCGAAGCCGAACGCCGTGCTTTTGAGCACATGGGCGTGTACAAAGTCGTCCCGTGTCCGAAAGGTCGAAAGGTTGTGGGGAGCAAGTGGGTGTTCTGCATCAAGCGAGGCCCCGATGGCGAGATACAAAAGTATAAGGCCTGCATAGTTGCGCAGGGCTTCACACAAATCGAGGGTGTCGACTACGACAAAACATTCGCACCCGTCGCCAAATTCGCTTCCCTACACGTGATCCTTGCCATCGCTGCCGAGCGCGACCTAGAAGTCCAACAAATGGACATTAAGTCAGCTTATCTAAACGGGGAACTCAAGGAGGAGATCTTCATGGAACCTCCCCCTGGCTTCGATGTCCCTGACGGCACGGTCTTGCACCTCGTTAAGGCAGTGTACGGCACCAAACAAGGTGGCCGAGTCTGGTATGAAGAAATCAGAGAAAAGCTCGGCACGATGGGCTACCAACGCACTGAAGCCGACCACGCGGTCTTCATCCGCACACACGGCACCCTATCCATCATCGCACTCTACGTCGATGACATCACAATGGTATCAAAAGATCTGGAGGGCATCAACAAGGATAAGGCAGCGCTGAGAGAAAGCTACGAAATGACTGACCTAGGAGACATCTCCTGGATCCTCGGCATGCACGTCATGCACGATCGCGACGCCGGCTGGATCGCCATGTCACCGCTGCTTACACGATGATAACGAGTAGACTCGGAGTGGTAATGACAAGGCTCTTAGCGGCCGCCTTCTGGCTAGGAACAGGGAGAATAGCTGATATTGCCGTTGTAAGACGGACAGGAGACTCAACTTAGCGACTTAGGGTCACGGTTGAGTCATACTTATACTACTACAAGGGAGTAGGGCACAGGGTACGGGAACACGACGATACAGGGCTGCAAACACATACATAGGGTCTGAGTCACAAGGCGACTCATGTAGTCCATCCACATCAGGTGAGGCGTACACTAATAACACTAGTCCGATCTTACCGTTTACTCGGGGTCGTCTAACTCCATTGGGTCGTCCGCGCGACTGATATCTCCGTCGATCGAGGGGGGGAAGTCCCAGGGTCGAGGGGACGGTAACACGCCATCTCCCAACAGAAATACATTGAGGAGATCCTGGGTAGATTCGGAATGTCGGACATGCGCCCTATCAGTACACCGACCCTCGCAAACAAACACTTAATCAAACTCACCTCTGCCGAGATTGACATCAAGGCATACCAAAGCGCCATCGGCGTGCTGATGTACCCCATGCTGGGGACTCGCCCCGATCTCGCATACACAGTGGCTGCCCTAGGGCAACACTCTGCTACCCCCGGAGCAGACCACCAGCACGCTCTTGAACACACGCTCCGATACCTCAAAGCCACGAGCAACCAGAGGCTCGTCTTCCAATGCAGAACACCCGGTGGGACCGTCTTGCACGGTTTTGTCGACACCAATTGGGCAAGCGATGTGAACAATTGCAAGTCCACATCCGGTTTCGTTTTTATGTTGGGGGGCGCTGCTGTGAGCTGGAGCTCAAAGAAGCAGACTTCAGTCGCTCTCTCGAGCACTGAAGCCGAATACATCGCGGCCGCACACGCTACAAAAGAAGTCGTCTGGTTAAGACAATTACTCATTGAACTGGGCTTGGATCTCGACTCACCAACTGTACTCCATGTCGACAACCAGTCCGTGATTGCAATTGCATGCAACCCCAAGTTCCATGACCGCACCAAGCACATTGAAGTGCGACACCACTTTTTGAGGCACAAAGTCAAGGGCGAGATTCATCTTGAGTACACCCCGACCAATGAGCAAACTGCGGATGTTCTGACCAAAGGACTTGTCTGCAATAAGCACGAACGCTTCTCAAAAGTGATGGGCTTACGCCGCTTGGACTGAGGGGGCATGTTGGAAGCACAGCCACCGCCTACATCATACTTATCTCCTGTTCAGTACGCATTCCACACACTTACAGGTAGATCCATATTAATACAGTCTTTACCTTCAGAGACTGAGTATGCATTCCACATGCTTACAATATAAGATGTGGATAGCAATCCCAAGTCTCTTTTAGAGGCGTGTTCTCGCTCTGACTGGCTTCGCTGGAAGGAAGCAATGGATTGCAAGATCACTACACTTGAGAAAGCTGGTACCTGGGTTACAGTCCCTCGCCCGGCTGGCAAGAACATAGTGGGCTCAAAATGGGTTTTCTGTATCAAGCACAAAGCCGATGGGATGATCAACAAATATAAAGCACGTCTCATTGCCCGTGGTTTCATGCAGATTTACAGAGTCAACTATTTTACGACTTATTCACCTGTTGCAAAGCTGATGAGCTTCAGAACTATCCTAGCTATTGCCGTGTGCTACGATTGGGATATCGAAAGTTTTGATTTCAACGGTGTGTATCTCATCAGCAAAACATAAATTGGTCTTGGGCTACTTGATTAGTCTTAATGGCTGCTTAATCACTATCAAGTCAACCAAGAGAGTCAAGGCATCAGTCTTGCCTTGATTTTGCCTTGGAGATTTGAGGTCAATGGGCAATAACAACATGGCATTTCATAAAATCAGGCCAACCAGCTGGGCTGAACTGGCAATCCCACAAACAAATCCATTTAGGGAAATATAATGATTATGTCATCAGCTCAAAGTGAAAATTTGACAATTAAAAAGAAAAACAGTACTCTGAGATAGAATAAATATTGATGACATAATATATTATATAATAGTAAATTTATAATTAAATTACAAATATTAATTAAATTATAATATATTGCTATTCTATTTATAATACAATATATCTAATCTAATCAATTACACACTGGATGCATCAGGGGCACATGCAAACAAAAACCTGTGTGCAGAGGCAGGGGTACGCATGCAAAGGCAGGGCGAGCATGCAGAGGCCGGGCACGTGAAGGCAGGGATGCATGTGTGAAGATGGGGGCGCTTGGGAAGACAGGGTGGGGGGTGTGGAGACCAGGAGGTGGAGGTTTGCTGTAACGATGATGCCGGTCTTCCTAGCAGTGGTTGTCACTGCATACAAAGCTCACAGGTACTGTAGCACCATGGGAAAGTATCAGTGAAAAAAGGGAAAAGAGAAAAAAAAAAAGAAAGCGCACCATTGCTGTTTGCATACATCGTGCGTCGTACACAAAATGTGCTAAGTTGAAAAGTGTCAGTGCATGCTGAAATCACACGTGACCCAAGTTCAACATTCTGTGGTTCAACTTCCTGTGTTCAAATGTTCAACTTCCTGCATTCAAACATCAAACGCTCAACTTCCCGCGTTCAAAAGGCTGCCTATGTCCATGCACCCCATGTAAGTGGCTCCTATCTTTTTTTATGTGTTTCTTATCTGTCTTATTTTTTCGTCAGCGCCCCTCCCCCATATCATCCACCCTTGAGTCTGCATGTGTGACCCCTGCCTCTGCACGCACACCCCAGCCTCTGCATGCACACCCCAGCCTCTGCACGTGTGTCCCGGCCTCTGCACGTGTGTCCCAGCCCTTGCACGCACACCCCGGCCTCTGCACACGCATCCCAGCCTCTGCACACACGTCCCGGCCTCTCCATGCGCATCCTGGCCTCTCCACGCACACCCCGGCCTCTGCACATGCAGACCAGCCTCTGCATGTGTGTCCCGGCCTCTGCACGTGTGTCCCGGCCTTTGCACACATGTCCCGGCCTTTGCACATGCATTCCGGCCTTTGCATGTGTGTCCCGGCCTCTGCACACACGTCCCGGCCTCTGCTCACGTGCCCCTGCCTCTGCAAGCACCCTTCCAGCTGCATAGGCCCCAGACATTGTAAGTAAGTGCCCCTGCCCCCGTATCAGCCTGTTACACTGATGCTTTGGTCTGATTAGATAATATTGTTGATGATTGGATTAGATAGTATTGTTGTTGATAAGATTAGATATTGTTAGTGATTAGATTAGATATATTTGTACTATAAATAGAATATAAATATATTATGATTTATAATATTTTTTGATTGATTATAAATTTATTATAATATAATATATTAATTAAAGGAAATGAGATCAAGCCAAAATAGTGCCTGAAATTGTTAGTCAAGTCATGGCTAAGGCGGCAGCTAAGTCCATTTTAGTAGCAGCTAAGTCCATTTCAAGTCCCCCTTGAGCCAAGACAAAATCAAGTAAAATAAGCCAAGTCCTTGTCTTGATTCTGCCTTGATGGACATCAAGTCACATTAAGTACCAATCAAGCATGATTTACATTTTGCTGATGCTCAATGGCAAGCTAGATGACAATGAGGAGATATATATGCAAGCCCCTCCCGGATATGAAAGCGATGTGCAAACTGTCAAACATTTGCACAAGTCCCTCTATGGCCTAAAGCAAGCCAGGAGATGTTGGTACAACACGCTAGTCCGAACTCTTACTAATTTGGGGTTCACCACCAGTGTTGCCGATCTGGGGGTGTTTCATATCCATGTTGGCCAGCACTTGCTTGTACTTGCTGTGCACATGGACGACTGTATCCTTACAGGCAGCAGCAGCAATTTGATCACGCAATACAAAGCCAAGCTAAACGCTTGCCACACACTAACGGATCTAGGGCCTGTACATTGGCTCTTAGGTATCAAAGTTACCTGCAATCACAGCACGTGCACCATTTCATTATCCCAAGTGTTGTATATTGATGCAATACTTGCCCACTTCAATCTCACCAATGCAAAGTCATGTCCTACACTGATGGTCCACAGGACAACATTTACAAAACAAGATTCGCCATCTAGTCCCGACAAAGCTATGTGCATGAGCAAGATGCCTTATCGCGAAGCAATTGGCAGCCTCATGTATGCTGCTGTAGCTACATGTCCCGACATTGCTTTTGCCGTTTCCTACTTATCTCAGTTTCTTGAGAATCCAGGCGAAGTGCATTGGGAAGCGGCTAAACACGTCTTTCACTATCTTTTGGGCACCAAGACTATGCAACTAACTTATGGCAGCAAGCAACACGATCTTGTGGGCTGTCGTGAGCACACTGGCTAGGTGCAAGTAAGGGGGGAGAAAGGGGGGGGGATTGGGTACTGAAGGGCATGTGCTATACTGAGCAGCATGCAGAGTGAAGTGGGAGACTCCCATATCTCAGGGGTCTGGAAAGGTATAGACCTTGCTTCTCATGACAGGTAAGGCCAGCTCAAAGGCACAAAGCACTCACAAACTAATCTTACTCAGATCAGCATGAGGGGACAGAGAGGTCAAGATAAGGGGACAGGAGGAGTACAGTGCAGTGCCAACTATACTATGGATATGACTAAGCGTGGCTGGCACTTCCTAACTAGTACCTGACTCTTCACATTACCCCCTTGTGATGGCCAGCATCCCGATGGCCAAGGTGTGCAGAAAAAAAAAGGTCAGGGAGGGAGGGAGGTCAGAAGATACTGAGCCTTGTGTGGGGGGGCCCAACCACCCTGCACACCTCCGCGGGTTTCCTTATCGTAGAAAGGCGTGCGTCCAGATGTAATGTACCCATGAGTTGCACTGTTAAGTCCGCGGGGTTGTGCAGCGGTGTCAATACCCAAAACAGCAGGTAGCACTGCACCCTGGGATCCATAGCAAAGAGGATGAACATGTTCTACCGCGCACGCTTGCGCACATCTTGATACTTCGTACGTTGCGCTGGACGAAGCTTGTGAAGGTGCAGGTAGATTTGCTATAGGTGCGAATGCGTGCCACACTGTCAGAAACACAAAGGGAGCGAAAGGGGATAGAGGGGAGAAAAAGATATGCCAACTGCATAGGCTGGCGCTCCATGTCCAGCTGTGCACTGGCACTCTATGCCCAATCATGCACACTGGCACTCCATGCCTGCTGCCCATGCTTCCTTCCTTCCTTTCCTTCCTCTCCTCTTCCTCTCCTCTTCCTCTCCTCCCTCTTTTCCTCATCCTTCCTTCCTCTCCTCACCCCCTTCCTAAGGCTCGGCGTCCTGACGAGCCAGCAAAGAGTGTAGGGGAAGGCATGGGTGGTGGGGAGAGGTGGAAAAAAAAGTTGGCCAGGTGGGCCGCAATATTGCGAAAATAAAGGAATGGTGGGTGTTATGCTCGGACTTTGCATGGCGCTACAAAGTGCCCGGAAAGAAGAGAATCGGGTGCTCTGCTGTTCTATGAACAGTGGGTCTCGATTTAACAAGAGTCTACTTTGTATATTGTATCTCAAAGTCTGCAAGGTATGTTATGCAAAAGCTAGTTGCTGCAACTAGTTCGTTATGAGATGAGAGTTTAAGGTCTCGATTTAACGTGTATGGAAACACACGATGAAAGCAAGGGCTTTTGAGGGAATCTGAGGGGGATTGTGGTTCTATACAAGAGACCAAGTCTGAGGCTACTTGGCCTGTATCTACATCCTTATATACATGATTGGGGGCTGTGCATTGACTGTGCATTGCATAGCAATGACTGTGCAATGCATAGCAATGACTGTGCAATGCGTAGTACATTACTGCAGTAAACTACAGATTACTACAGAGCTACAGAACTGCGTACTACGGACTGTGGAACTGTGCAATGATCTGGGGTTGCTTTGCAGCGCAAGAGAGAAGCATGGGAAAGGGTACCTTCCTATTAGAGACAGGGGGTGGCTGAGGCTGGGACTCAGACACTTGCTGAAACGACTAAGTTGCAAGTCACGTGGAGACTGCACATGATGTGTCATGTGAGGATACATGTGATGAGTGCATGTGATTAGGCGTCTATATGACTTGGCGTCTAAAGAGTTGACTTAGAGGAAAAAGCAAATTGGGGCATCTAAACAGGGCGCTTAGGCGACTCCATAACAGTGGGTGGGATAGTAAAGCAGTGGTGGGGCTGATAAACGCTCTGCACGTGTTGACACTTCGTAGATTGAGCTAGACTGAGCTCAGGAAAGCGTCGACAACTTGGCTAAGGGCGCGGACGCATGCAGCTGTGTAAGGAGTGGTAATGATGGGGAGACTGCACCCTAGGGGATGGCAGCGAAAAGAGCGACGCGTCCTACCGCGCACGCTTGCCCACGTCTCGCTACTTCGATGATTTGACTGAACTAGATCAATGTAGCTGCGGATCGACTTGCTAAGGCCGCGGACGTGTGCAGCGGTGTAGGAGGGGAAAGAATGATGATAGGGGCTATACTGAGCCTAGGAGGCGAGGGTGAGCGTCGCATGCTTGCGCACGTCTTGAAAATCCGACGCTACAGCCGCGCAGGATCCGCCTGGCAGCTGCCAAAATAAACAAGACCGCGCACACGTGCAGTGGTGTGGGAACGAAGGTGGAGGCTGTATGGAGCCCAGGGGAAGAGGGGGAACATGGTGCACCATGCAGGCTTGTGCACGTCTTGAAACTCCGTCGTTACAACTGTGCAGGTACTCTCTGGCAGCTGCCGGAATGAACAAGACCACGCACACGTGCAGCAGTGTGGGATGGAGATAGGGGCTATCTGAGCCCAGGGAGGGAGCCAGCTGGGTGTGCTATTGGAGCACAGAGGTGAAGATGACTGCAGAAGGGGTGCATACTATCAGAGTAGACCCTTCAGGCTAGGCTTGAACCATAAGGGAGGGGTGGTACCCCCCCTGTCTGGCGCTGTACCTTCTTCTGCCAGGTGAGAGCAACCACACGAGGATTGCTGGCACCAGTGAGGGATCTTGACCTAATGTCGTGAGCACACTGGCTAGGTGTGAGTAAGGGGGGAGAAAGGGGGGGGATTGGGTACTGAAGGGCATGTGCTATACTAAGCAGCATGCAGAGTGAAGTGGGAGACTCCCATATCTCAGGGGTCTGGAAAGGTATAGACCTTGCTTCTCATGACAGATGAGGCCAGCTCAAAGGCACAAAGCACTCACAAACTAATCTTACTCAGATCAGCATGAGGGGACAGAGAGGTCAAGATAAGGGGACAGGAGGAGTACAGTGCCAACTATACTATGGATATGACTAAGCGTGGCTGGCACTTCCTAACTAGTACCTAACTCTTCACATGGGCTATACCGATGCAGATGGCGCCATGTAGGAGCATCGTCATGCGATCTCGGGATACACTTTCCTTATCGATGGGGGAGTGATTTCTTGGAGTTCCAAGAAGCAAGAACTCATCACTCTTTCTACAGCTGAAGCCAAGTATGTAGCAGCAACACATGGCACAAAAGAAGCTATCTGGCTTCAAAAATTGCTGGGCAAATTACTGCCTGAATATACGGCTTTGATGCCATTTTATTGCGACAACCAGGCTGCTCTTAAGCTGGCCATCGAAGACAACTATCATGTGTGCACTAAACATATCAATGTGCATTATCATTTCATACATCAGGCCGCAGCTAGCAGCGCAATCAAACTCTTCTACTGCTGAACCGAGGAAATGGTCGCAGACCTCCTCACAAAAGCCCTGTCTAAAGGGAAGACAGCGGCATTCGCTGCATCACTCGGCATGCATTGCATGTGTGGGGGTGTGGTGTAAAATTGTCCCATTGGGACATGGCCAGTATGTGTATGACATGGCCAATTTTACTTATTATCTAGTTTACAGAATGTAATATAGTATGTTTAATTCTTCTGCTATGTGACTACAATACACATGTGACTGTGTGTGCAGCATTTTATATTTTAAGTGTTCGACTTACTTGTCTTAAGGACGAGCTTACATAACTGTCTGATCATGTGACCCATGCATGTCTCAAGTGTCATGAACCATGGTGGTGGAACACGGAATCTGCCTAGCACATGACCGTGGGAAACTTATGTAATCAACCCACCCCCTCATGTCATGTGATTGGTCACATGACAATGCATGTGACCTAGCACGTGACCTCAAGCCTGAAGACACACACGATTGGCTAGAAGACAGTTGAAGCCCATAGAAGTCTACTGGAACAACAATACTCCTGGAAGGAATTATGCCATTGGCTAGAAGACAATGGAACGCCACAGAATACTGCAGAAATGCACGGACCATGCTTGCAGGTTTATGCCATTGGATGGCTATTAATAACCCTTTCTAGAGCATTCTGTGCACAGACTATATTGCACAATCCATGACACCATGTCTGCTTATGGTTAGATTAACCTACCCACTGTTGCTTATGTAACACCCTGTCCCTACAGTATATAAGACCCACGAATGGCAAAGGCAATCCTTAGATTGTCCACTTGTCTTTTCCTGTCTTATCCTGCCTGCCTCATTAAGAATCCCCTCCTCTCTAAAGAAAGTGCCTTCTCCTCATCCTTCAAGCCCTCCACAAGGTCACCCTTAGCATCCCAAGTTCCCACAATCCCCTGATATGTTCGTATTGCTCTTGCAGAAGCAGTACGTTCATAACATCAAGGACACTGTGCTGCAGTAAATGATTCCGTGTTTGTGTCTGCATTTGGTTATTCTTACTTTCACATGTTTGCTTATTGTACTTACTAAGACCTGCTTAGTTTACTTGTAACAGTAGTACAAAAATAAGGGGCAAAAAGCCCCTAAGAATGTGATCTTTTTCTACTCCTCTCCCCCTCATACCCTCGTTGTCACCGCTGCTTACTCGACGATAACGAATAGACTCGAGGTGATGGTGACAAGGCTCTTAGCGGCCGCCTTCTGGCTAGGAGTGGGGAATAGATGCTATTGCCATCGTAAGACGGACAGGAGACTCAACTTAGCGACCTAGAGTCACTAGAGAGTCGTACTTATACTACTACAGGGTACAGGGTACGGGTCACTGGGCACAGGGCACGGAACATGAGGGTACAGGGCTGCGAGTCACGTACATAGGGGCTGAGTCACAAGGCGACTCATGTAGTCCATCCACATCAGGTGAGGCGTACACTAATAACACTAGTCCGGTCTTACCACTACTCAGGGTCATCCAACTCCATTGGGTCGTCCGCGCGGCTGATGTCCCCATCGATCGACGACGGGAAGTCCCAGGGTCGAGGGGACGGTAACATCACCCTCCGGTTAGATGCGAGCGCGACCACGCGTCGCGTAGCGGATGATCCCCACCCCGTGACGTTGGTCGTGGCGGTCGGCATCGTTGCCGGCAAGGTGGGCAAGGGTTTCTCCGGCGTTGGCGGCGCGGAGGCGGCGGCGGCAGTTGGCGAGGATGTTGCGGGTCTCGGCCTCTTCAGCTTCGAGGGCGCGGAGGCGGGAGGCGATGTTGGTGAGCTCGACGTCGGTGTGGTGGTAGCGGCAGACGTCCGTGTAGAGACCCCAGTCCTGGGTCGTATCTTGGACCTCCAATGCGAAGGCATCGAAGATCTCGGAGTCTCCGTCGATGGCACGGAGTAGCCACTTGGGTACCGGCGGATTGGCGACACCGACGTTGGAGCTGGGCTGGGCGTAGACCTCTGTAGTAAAGACAGGGTCGTCAGGGCCTCCCAGGGTACCAGCGGCGCGGGGAACGGGGCCGTCGAGAAGTTGGATGTAGGGGGCGATGCGGCGGTCGTTGCTACCGCCTTGGAGGGGGATGGAGAAGTAGTGGAGTTGGCCGTTATTCTCGATAAAGCCGGCAGGGGGTTCAGACTGAATACCCTGCGGAGTGTCCGCCCTCGCGGGCTGGCTGGCCAGGCGGCGGATGGTGAGGTCGGCGAGGCGGAGGGCTTCGGCCTTGGCCTCGCAGTCGAGCTGGAGGGTCCTGGCGCCGAGGGCGAGGATGTCGCGTTGGTCTCGGCTCTGTTCGAGTTCCGCGGCTTGCTCTTCGGCCGTGAACCTAACGGCTTCCATCCGGTCCTCGGTGCGCTTGGCGGTGATGATGAGACCGCGGACCATGCGGAGGAGAACTGGAGCCGTGAGGGCGTCGGCTTGTCCTTCGACGATAGCGCTAACGGCTCGGGGTGATAGGGGTATGGCTGGCTGCGTAGCGCCGACGGCGAGGTCCACTGCAAGCACCCGTGCTGAGTTAGTGGGCGCGGGGTCCTCAACAAGAGGAAGGGCTCCATTGGAACCGGTCGTCTGATAGGGGGTCCCTGGGGCGGGTATGAAGAGGGCCTCGGTGGAGGCATAGGAGTTGGTGGGCGAGGCGGGGGCGTAGTTGGCATCTTCGACGGGGGAGAGACGGATGGTTTGGTGGGACATAGTAGTTCGGAGTGTGGGGAGAGGATGCTACTTCGAGTCCTCAGACCCGTCCTTTTATGCGGTTGCTCGAGCGGGCGCCTTTGGTGATACTCTTCGATTAGTGCGGGGGCGTGTACTTGGGGGGCCGGTTCCCATGTGTTGTCTGCGTCTGGGTATCCCTTCCATTTGAGGAGATATTGCAGGTTCTTCCGCTTCCCGTAGAGACGGTGATTAACGATGGCCTCGACTTCGTACTCGTGTTCACCCTCGATCAGTTCGGGGGGTGGTTTGATGTAGTTGGGGCCGTGCTGCGGGGTCTCGCGATAAGGGGTAAGGAGGCTGGCGTGGAACACGTTGTGGATCTTCCAGGCGTTGGGTAGCTGGAGCTGATACGCCACCGGTGACACCTGTTTACTGATGCGGAAAGGGCCGTGTCGCTTAGGGGCTAGTTTGGGGGTCTGGTAGGGTAGTCGGAGGTTTTTGGCCTCTAGCCAGACCTCTTGATCCACGTTGAACTGGGGTGGTGGCGTTTGATGGGCGGTGCGATTGATGGCTTCGATCGCTTGTGCACGTCTTTCGAGGGCGATCTGTTTCCTGTCCTCTACGTGTTGGTTTAGTGATGGAGGGGGGTCTGTAGGGTGTAGGCGAGGCGTGTAGCCGAGGAGTGCTTCTGATGGGGCGATGTTGATGGTGGCGTTCTTGTGGTTGTTGTGCACCATGGTGGCTATCCCCAGCCAATCGCTCCAGTCGGTTTGGGCGCTGTTGGTGGTCAGGCGGAGGTATTGTTCTATCCATTGATTCATTCGTTCTGATAGTCCGTCTGTTTGGGGGTGGAACGCTGAGGACACGTTTTGTTTGATCCCCAGTTGTTGGGCGAGCGCCTTTGCAAAGAAGGACGTGAATCGAGGGTCTCTATCGGATATGACTTTATCGGGCAGGCCGAACCATCGGTAGACGTTGTCGTAGTATAGTTTGGCCACTTCTTGCCCGGTGATTGTTGTTTTGCAGGGGAGGAATACGGCCGCTCTCGTGCATCCGTGGTCCACTATCGTGAGGATGGCGTCGTACCCTTTGCTGGTCGGGAGTTGGGTGATCAGGTCCATTGCTACGATCTGGAATGGGAGTGCGTTGGTCGGTGTGGGAATGTGGTAGAGGGGGACCTTTGCTCGTCTTGTAAGGTTCTTGCCTTGTTGGCATTTGGCGCACCCTCTTACGTATTGTGCAATCCATTCGTTCATGTCTGGCCACCAGAAGTGTCGGCGGATGATTGTGATGGTGGGGTCTCGCCCTGGGTGTCCCCTGATTTCTAGGTCATGGAACCGATGGAGGATTTCCTTCTTCAGGGTGTCATCTGGTGGGACGGCGATTCTGCCTTGTATGCGCCAGTGCTTTAGGTTGTTGTCGTTGTGCGAGTGGGTCATGGTTGCCTTGTGTCGTTTGATCCACTTTGCGATTTCAGCGGGGTACTTTCGCTGTGCTGTCCCTATCCGTCGTTCTAGCTCCCACCATTCGTCTTTGGGGTCTTCGGTGGTGGATAGCCTGATAAAGGCGTCTGGGTGAAGGAGGGTTAGGTCTTGGTTATCTGCTTCACCCTTGTCCACTCCTGGGGGTCGGGAGAGGAGGTCTGCCGAGGTATGGAGTTTCCCTGGCACGTGTTGGATCTTGAGGTGGTACTCCTGGAGTTCTGCGAACCATCGTGCTACTCGGTGGTTTACCTTGCGTGGGGACTTCCAGAAGGTTAGGTTTGCGTGGTCGGTGAGGACTGTGACCGGGATCGTTGATCCTGCCAGGTGGGGTCGCCAGTGGGCTAGGGCTTTCATTAGTGCTAGGAGTTCTCTTTCGTAGATGTCGTAATTGCGCTCGGTTGGGGTGAATGTTGCGGAGTAGTAGGCTATGGGGTGTTTGGTTGGTGAGGTTTTTCTGGGGTGTTTATCTCCCTCCTGTAAGAGTACGGCTCCCACGCCGTATGCGGACGCGTCTGTGGCTAGGAAGAATGGTTTGGTGTAGTCGGGTTGGCGTAAGATTGGGTTTTGACACATGTGTTTTTTGAGGGTCTCGAAGGCGTTCACTTGGGCTTCTCCCCATGTGAATGGTGTCGCTTTCTTGGTGAGGTGGATCAGTGGTCTTGCGATCTTTGAGTAGTCTTTGATGAAGTATCGGTAGTATCCTGTGAATCCCAGGAAGGCTCTGACGTCTCGGACTGTTCGTGGGGGTTTCCAGTCTGCTACTCCTTGCACCTTGGCTGGGTCCATCCGTATGGTGTTGTGACCCAGGATGACGCCTAAGAACTCGACTTCCTTTGCTTCGAAGACGCACTTCTCTGGTTTGAGGAAGAGGTCGTGTTTGCGTAGCTTGTCGAGGATTTGGTGGACTCTCGTTCGGTGGTATGGAAGGTCTGATTGGGTGTGTATGAGGATGTCGTCCATGTAGATCGACAGCCAGTCTTGTCGGAGTTCTTCTCTGAATAGTGCGTTCATCATGGTCTGGAAGGTGGCTGGGGAGTTGGTCATCCCAAAGAACATCACCTGTGGTTTGAAGAGGCCGTGGTTCGTGACGAACGCTGCTTTCCATTGGTCTCCATCGCATATTCGTATGTTGTTATATCCCCAGCGAATGTCGAACTTGGTGAATAGGCTGGCTCCTCTGACTCTCGCGATGAGTTCTGGGATGAGCGGGAGTGGTGTGGCGTTTCGGCGGGTCCATTCATTGAGCTTTCGGTAGTCCTGTACTGGTCGAAGCTTTCCGTCTTTCTTTTTGACGAAGAAGAATGGAGCCGCGAATTGACTTTTGGACTCGGTGATGTATCCCTTGTCAAGGTGTTCTTGGAGGAACGTTGCTAGTGCTTCTTGTTCTGGTTGGGTTAGGGCGTACACCTTTCCTGGCATGTGTTCTGGGTGGCCTGGTTTCAGTTCTATGGCGTGATCCCATTCTCGTGGTGGTGGGAACCGCTTCGATTCAGTCTCGCTGAACACGAATGAGTGTCGGCGGTACTCTTTTGGAATTGGTGAGGGTTGGGCTGCATGTTTCTCGGCTAGCTTTGAGGCTAGTGTTTGTCGGTCTGTCGCTGTGGTGGTATGGATTTTTGCCGTTGTCCGCTTGATTCTGGCTTTGATAACGACGGGTAATTGTTCGTAGGCGATCCATCCTTTTGCCCAGTCGATGACCGGTTGGACTGCGGCGAACCATGGGTAACCTAGGATTACCTTTTGTTCGCCTAGGTTGGTGAGGAAGAAGCGCATTGTGCGCGTTTGGTCGCCCGTTCGTACGTCCAGGTCGGTGTAGTGGGTGATTTGTCCGTGGCGGTTTTGTGTCCCATCCACGTTGAACACCTTGCGGGGTTCTGCCAGTTCTTCGATTGGCAGTTTGAGCTCTTTTGCGTAGCTGGGATTAATGAAGTTCTCCGTGGCGCCGGAGTCTAGTAGTGCAGAGGTTTCGGCCCTCTTGAACAGGGAGTTTAGATATACACGAATTGTCATTGATCGACGGTTCAATAGATACACGCTCCTTGTACTTAATGCCCTAACCAAGGCCGAACTGGTTAGGCGTCCTGAAAACCCTCTTCCTCGGCTGCTACTATTCCTCCTCCGAAATGCGCCGCTACTTGGTCTCGTTGGTCAGTAGACATGGCCGCCAGTCTGGTGGCTATTTCGTCTACTGGGTTCTCGTTAGTGGTCGTGGTGTCTGACATCCAGTCGACCAGTTGTGCCGTGGCTACGCGCGGTTTCTTCTTCCGGTTGGGGCAGTTGCGCGCGAAGTGTCCAACTTGGTTACATTCGTAGCAGGCGCCGCGTGGGGCTCGGTCGGCGTTGCGGGGGTTTCTGTCGGTTGGTTGGGTTTGGGCTACGTTCACCTGGTAGACGTTCCCTTGCTCGTCTTGCATCTGGACCGTCCTCCCTTGGGGGTTTCGGTTCCTCCAGTTATTGTTTCGGTTGGCGCGTGCTCGGTCTGCATCGACATCCATTGGGACGGGGGCGTTGTTTAGGTGGCGGGGGGCGTTGGTGGAATTGTATCCTCTGATATTGGGGCGACTGGGTTGTTGGTTGGTGGGATTGGGCTGTGCGAACCGGTTCCATCTCGATGATGGTGGTCGGTTCGTGGTACCCTTATCCTGCTTGAACATCTCGTAGATGAGGAGTTGGGATGCTACGCTGTCTATTGCTCGCTGTTTGATCTCTGCGTAGGTATTGACCTTGGGGGGTTTGACTATGTCGTTGACGATGGACTTGGTTAGTCCTTTCAGGAAGTATCTGACGGTTGCTGGTGCTGTGAGCGGGTATTCGGCCTTTCGGGCGACTCTCTCGAAGTCTTGAATGTATTGATCGACTTCGGGCCATTTCATCTTCATGTTCTCGATCTGAAGACGTGCTCGCTCTTCGGCTTGGGTGTCTTGGAATTGGTTCCGGAACTCGTTCAGGAAGTGTACCCAGACGTCGGGGACGTCTTCGATGAGTGGGTCCAGTCGATCCACCCAGTCTCCTTGGTTGAGGGCCCATTCGTCTACGGTTGGGCCTTTGATGAACGTCAGTGCTATTGCTACGCGGCGGATCCAGGATTGGAGGCCGGGGACCGTGGCGTTTACGCGGAAGTAGTGTCGTAGTTCATTTATGAATTGATCCGCTTTCGCTCGGTCTCCGTCAAACTCCGTGGGGGCGCTCCCCATGAGGCGGGCGTCTTGGTTTGCTGGGGGCATTGGTGGTGCGGCCGGGGGGTTGGGGGCTCCGGGGTTTCGTCCGGGGTTGCCTCCTCCCCCTCCGGGGTTTCCTCCTCCTCCTCCGGGGTTTCCTCCTCCTCCTCCGGGGTTTCCGCTTCCTCCTCCGGGGTTGTTACTCAGCTGTCGCTTCATTGCCGTGTCTAGCTTTTTCTGCACGGAGGCTACTATCTTGGGTTTGGTGGTTGTGGTGGCGGTAGTGGTGGTTGCTGTGGTGGTTGCCATAGCGTGTTCGTGTATCAACGAAGCGAATGGTCGAGTGTCGAAGAGTGGGGAGTTTCTGATGGTGGTGTTAGTGGGGTCCTCTGTGGGTTCTTCGTCAGTGGTAGGCGAGTTGGGTTGTTGGTCTGTGGAGACGGGAGATGGGGGTCGAGTGTTATCCTCGGCGTCGCTGTCGGAGTCAAGGGGGATGGGTAGGAATGTTCCTCCTTCGTGTCTGCGTCGGCGTCTTTCTTGTGCGTTCAGCTCGTTGTGGGCTTCGATGTCAGGTCTTCTGGGTCCTCGCACTAATTTGAACTTGTCTCCGTCCTCCTCGAGGTAGACTTGGGTGAGGACTCCTTTCTCGTTGTGTATCCAGACGTGAGTTCCGTCTATGCAGTCCTGTGCCTTCTTGGTCGTATCAGGATGGTATAGTATTGCTATCCCGTCGTATCCGGGGATGACTCCTTTGTCGATTCTGCGTAGGTGCGCGTTCTTTGGTGGTTTGTCGTCGTCTCCAAAGTCCGTGAGGTAGTCCTTGGGTGGGGCCTCCGTGATGGTAAGAAAGTTGAGTCTAATGTCACCGCTGCTTACGCGACGATAACGAATAGACTCGAGGTGATGGTGACAAGGCTCTTAGCGGCCGCCTTCTGGCTAGGAGTGGGGAATAGATGCTATTGCCGTCGTAAGATGGACAGGAGACTCAACTTAGCGACCTAGAGTCACTAGAGAGTCGTACTTATACTACTACAGGGTACAGGGTACGGGTCACTGGGCACAGGGCACGGAACATGAGGGTACAGGGCTGCGAGTCACGTACATAGGGGCTGAGTCACAAGGCGACTCATGTAGTCCATCCACATCAGGTGAGGCGTACACTAATAACACTAGTCCGGTCTTACCACTACTCAGGGTCATCCAACTCCATTGGGTCGTCCGCGCGGCTGATGTCCCCATCGATCGACGACGGGAAGTCCCAGGGTCGAGGGGACGGTAACACTCGTAGTGCATCCATTGCCACTAGCATAAACCCCCTGAAAGGCTTGCACATTTTATATGTTTGGGTTGTTAGCAAACCCATGGTGGATTTGGGCAATACTGTCAATGTTGTATGGATAGTTCATGGTTCTAAGGGGGGAATGAGTGGAAGAAAAGTCAACATGCTGACATAAACTTTAGCACGAATGATAGTGTCATCAGAAGTGTGCAATCACTCCTGGGCCGCTGGGCGGGGCATCCCACTCTCTTCCCATGTAAGTGATATGACTGTTGTGGTCATTGGGCAAAGCCCAGTAAGTGACAGGGAGGTGACAGGCAGGTCATCAGAAGATTGGAGATACATCACGAAAAAATACCGTTTTATATATGACCAGGTATAGCAAACATAGATCCACATGCCAGGTTATAAGCAGGTTGTAACCATATATGGCATTACACAATGCAGACACAGTGCATATATGATAAACCTTACCTAGATGTTGTGGATGGGTGTGTGAGGCTTGAGTAGTGGAGGGTAGAGTTGGGAGACTTGGCACACTCTGGCAAAGGGCGTGCAGTAAACACAAGGACTCCCCTATCTCAGGGAGGGTCAGGAAGGATGTAAAGCTTGTCTCTGGTACCTGGGATGCTGGCAATGATGCACAAAGCTATCCTGTGCTACACTTTCAGCAATGAAGCACCAAGGTAGATGATGGGACAGAGAGATCAAGTTAGAGGGGCAGGGAGTGCCCACTGACACTTACAAGTACACAATAGGGGTTCTACTAAAGGACTCCTGCCACCCGGCCTTTCCCCAACTGCAGGACATGCAGAACCCAATAATCCTTATAGTAAAAGAAAGAAATAAGAAACTCAGAGGCATGATGTCCTCACAGTCCTCACACTAGATAAGGATCATATATTATAACCCTAGCAGGATAAGAACTATATATCATAAAACATACCCAAATAAGGGTTACATGTTCACCTTATGGCCTTATATGGAGCAGTTACTATGTATGATGTACAAGACAGGTGTGTGATACATGTAGTTAATGTCATATATAGACATATATATGTATACAGGGGCCAAGGAAATTGTTATTTTTCCCAGGGGTGTCATTTCTATAGTAGTAGTAAAATAAAAGTAGATAGTGGTACATAACTAACTACACAAACAAAGCACTTTCCAAAAAAAAAAAAAAGAAAAAAAAAAAAAAAAAAATGTTGGTGTTGCTGCCAGCCAAGCCAAATGTATTTGTATCTCTGGAAATAAAATATATTAAAATCTGAAAATATTTGAGCCAATAGATAAGAGCAGAATACTTAGGGTTCTCTGCCAACATTAAGTGATCTAATCAGTAGTTCTTAAGTTATTTGGCCAGCATTGAAATTGGCTCAGCTGAAAGCAATAAAGATCTCTAAATAACTAAGCAACCACTGATTAGATCACTTAATATTGACAGAGGACCCCCTAACATTTCATCTTGTCTATTAGCACAAATATTTTCAGATTTTTATATATTTTATTTCCCAAGATATGAGAATATGTTTTGGCAACACCCTCACCCGCATGTTTCGACATGTTTCGACACCCATGCACACACCCTTGACACCCGCGCACATGCACACCCTCGACACACACGCACGCACACATGACACTTCGACACCCTCACACATGCACACACACACTGCACATAAACAGTAAATCACTTTTCTATCTACCCTACATCCATTTCCTGACGCAAAACCCCCCAAACAGTCATCCCGGAGCACGTCCTCGCCATTGCCCTTGTGCTCACTGTCCTCACCATCCTCCTCCCCCTCTACATGCACACACCCTCAACACTCATGCAAGACGTGACGAGTCTGTCACCCTCACCCTCGCCCCAAGAGCGAGCTTTCATTCCCTCACCCTCGCCCCCACTCGCCCCAATCTCACCCTTGCCCCAAGAGCAAGCATTTCACCCTCGCCCCTCCTGCATACCTGCAAATGCAGCTTAGGTATGTAACTTCCACCAACGAACATTTCTTCTTCGCTGACGGTTTATGCCCTTGACACTGCTCTTGTGACTCACACGCATGTCCCTCACCCTTGACACCCACACCCACTGAGAATCCTCAACGATGCACAGTTGACACACATGTGCACTCAGGATACCTCGCGCACCCTCTATGCATACATGCATGCAGGACGCTTATGAAGGACGACTTGCCTTCGATGTGTCGATGTGTCGACACGCCCACTCGACACACATGCACACACACGCAAGATGCCTCAATGCACACCGCATGCGGGATGCCTTGCGCATCCTCGACGTGCACCTTCGAGGGTTCAACACACGTGTTCGAGGATTCAAGGACTCAGCAGTCAGCACCCACACAGTCGAGGGTTCAACACCTGCATGTTCGAGGGTTTAACACCCACCATGTGTAACACAGTGTGCTCGAGGGTTCAACGCCTGCACATAACACAGCGTGCTTGAGGGTTCAACACCCGCACGTAACACAGCGTGCTCAAGGGTTCAACACCTGCGCATAACGCAGCACACTTGAGGGTTCAATGCTGTGTAATGCAGCATGCTCAAGGGTTCAATGCCCATGCATAATGCGGCATGTTCAAGGGTTCAATGTTATGCTTAGACTTTGCATGGCACTATGAAGTGCCCGGAAAGAAGAGAATTGGGTGCTCTGCTGTTCTATGAACAGTGGGTCTCGATTTAACAAGAGTCTACTTCTGTTACCGTCCCCTCGACCCTGGGACTTCCCCCCCTCGATCGACGGGGACATCAGCCGCGAGGACGACCCAATGGAGCTAGATGACCCGGAGGAGTGGCACGACCCAGGAGAGTGGTAAGGCCCTGGATAAGTATATACAACTGTATGCCTCGTTGGATGTGGACAGACTACATGAGTCGCCTGGTGACTCAGCCTTATGTATGCATGCCTGTAGCGCTGTCTTGTTGTGTCCCCTACCCTGTGCCCCGTACCCCTGTATTCCCATATAAGTACAACTCAACAGTGACTCTAGGTCACTAAGTTGAGTCTCCTGTCCGTCTTACGCGGACAATATCAGCTATTTCCACAACCCCTAGCCAGAAGGCAGCTGCTAAGAGCCTTGTCACTATCACCTGAGTCTATACATTATCGTCATGTAAGCAGCGGTGACAACTTCATAGATCGTATCTCGAAGTCTGCAAGGTACATTATGCAAAAGCTAGTTGCTGCAACTAGTTTGTTATGAGATGAGAGTTTAAGGTCTCGATTTAACGTGTATGGAAACACACGATGAAAGCAAGGGCTTTCGAGGGAATCTGGGGAGGGATTGTGGTTCTATACAAGAGATTGCATTCTCATACAAGAGACCAAGTCTGAGGCTACTTGGCCTGTATCTACGTCCTTATATACATGATTGGGGGCTGTGCATTGACTGTGCATTGCATAGCAATGACTGTGCAATGTGTAGTACATTACTGCAGTAAACTACAGATTACTACAGAGCTACAGAACTGCATACTACAGACTGTGGAACTGTGCAATGATCTGGGGTTGCTTTGCAGCACGAGAGAGAAGTGTGGGAAAGTGTACCTTCCTATTAGAGACAGGGGGTGGCTGAGACTGGGACTCAGACACTTGCTGAAATGACTAAGTCACAAGTCACATGGGGACTGCACATGATGTGTCACGTAAGGATACATGTGATGAGTGCATGTGATTAGGCGTCTATATGACTTGGCGTCTAAAGAGTTGACTTAGAGGAAAAAGCGAATTGGGGCATCTAAACAGGGCGCTTAGGTGACTCCGTAACATTCAACATATGCACGTTCTAGGGCTCAATGCATGCACGTTCAAGGGCTCAATGCACGTGCATTCGAGGGTTCAACGCATGTGCGATGGAGGGCTCAACACATGCATGATGGAGGGCTCAACATGCGTTCGAGGGTTCAACACATGCACCCCGTGCTCCTGGCTTATAGTTGACAGTTGTAGAATGTACAGGTAGAATTAGTTGTCATAGTTAGTTACAATACTTAATACTATAGATTTAAACCTTGAGTAGTACCTGTGTGGGAACCCCAACCCAGTTGTTGGCAGTGAATACCTGACAACATAATGAGTAACTAGTTCCCAAAAAAACAAACATATGTGGGAATAACATACCATATAAGGAAGGTGGGGGGGAGGGGGGGGGGGGTCACTCAGGGGTCACTAATTCAAAATCTGAGTGGATGTCTGATTTTCCCAGTCCCACACCCCCTTGTCCCACCTAGCATTGTTTCTCCACCATCATCTACCCCCTGTTCTGGCCGGCATAGATTTGACCCTGCAGACGACTCCCTCTCTTACTAGTATCAATCTCTGTCCAGTCGATCAGACCCTTTCCGTTCCAAGCTCTGTGCTCGGTATAGGTAGTACTCGTGTATCCCTAGCTTCCACCCTTGCTTCCACCCTTCACCTGGTCGTGTCAATGCAACCTTACCTGCGCCTGCAATTGCCTTGTGCTTCGGGTCTTCTGGAACAGCGCCTGTGATAGATAAGCCACGGCGGTTATGGGACATGAGGGCGAAGTTGCGACGTAGAAACTCAGGAGGGGTCGGGGCTGGCCTGTGGTGAAAGGGTCCGTGCGACCGGAACGGAAACGCCAAACCCTACCTCAGCTCCCAAGTAGGTTTTCGTAGTATTGAAGAAGTGATTCGCTCATCTTTTTTCTGTAGTTATCGTTCGCCTCAGGCTCTTCTACGATCGCTCTATCTTTCTCATTAATTCTCTTTCCACCCTCTCCGCAATGACTACCATGACCGACTTCGCCGATTCCTACTTGACTCACGTGGGCCAAAGATCGACGTGCGGAAGGAGGTTGAGATAAGTGTGTATGCAGCTGGAGCGGGGTGTCCTTGGGGCAAGGATCGCACGACACTGGTACGAGTTATTGTCATCTGCTACGAGTAGCGGGCTTAGGTATCCCTCTTCGCCGCCAGTGATCCCCATGTCCCTTAACGGGATGCCAGGCCCTTTCAAGAACTCAATATAGTACTCAATTCCCATCCAGCGAGTCGCTGCTGGTCTCAGCGACTGCATGGCCGAGGGCTTCGCATGTGAGATTGGCAGAGTCCGGAGTCCTCGACTTACAGCTCAGTACAACGTGACTGCCAAAGTGCCACTGGAGTTTGGCAAGGAGGATGATGACTTTGTATTATCTTACGGCGGAGATGACGTTACGTCTTCACGCGATGGTGTTTTGGTACCAGTATCAACACCATTGCCAGACTCAGTGGACGCTGGAGAGCGGAAGGACGACGACAGCACCTGGCCGAATTGGGGAATTGGGGTCTCAGACGGGGAAGACTTGGGGGGAGCAGTTTCATGAGATCTCTGTCTTCATGAACGAAAAACAGGCGTTGAGAAAGCGCAAGTTGTGCGCTGACCTTGCTACTAGCTGGCGTGCAGGGTTAAGACAAGTAATTTACCCGGGATGTGCTGTATGATACGTGACCATCAGGAATGTTTGCATTTCTAGAACGAGTGTTTCATCATCTCTTCGCAATCCAAACAGAGGTCCAATCCCTCAAGACCTTGCTCAAGACACTCCTTTGCCCGCTTCTTTCACTCTCTTTTTCACCCTTTCCTCACCTCGTAATGTTATTCCTTTGCATCTCTCTCTTTCTGTCAGGCTCCTTTACCTCTTTCTTCCTCGCTGCATCCATCCTCCCAGCACGCCCTCATGAGCTTCGCTCGGATTTCCCGGCCACTTGGTTCCATCCAGATAACCATCCCATTCTTACGCTATTCCGCCGCCATACCCGAAACGGAACCAATATCTCAACAGACGGAAATGGCTATCCGCCAGTTGGGTCATCAGGTACGTTCCTGTCCTTCATTCGGCATCCGCGTACGTACTTTGCCGACCTCCTTTAGCATGGATCAACGCATACCCAAAAGCATCTGGTTTGGGACCTGTTAACCCGGAGACGATGCCTAAAGTTTGGAAAGACTTCCTCGAAACTGCCGTTAAGGAGGGGAAGGTCCCCAACGTTCCCCAGACTACCCTGGTCAATGGCAGTCCTACGTACCCGAACGGCACTGATCCCAACTCGTCTCAAGTTTGCTCCGCGATCCCCAAAATCTGCAAGATCAAGGGTGACTACTGGGACGCTCCGATAGGTCACGTAGCTCTCGCCTTCGATGATGGACCGGGGCTGGTGAGTGGGTAATTTTATACTCAACACTGCTACACGTTTCTTCGGCCGTTACGCGTCATGATATCTAATTGCGAAGACGCGCCGTGACCGCCGTCAGACTGAGCATGACCATTGACGATTGTAATTCTCGCACTTACAACTTCGCTTCGCTCGCAGGGTTCGGCTAAGTTGTATAAGTTCCTTCAAACGAAAAACCTCAAAGCGACGCACTTTTTTATTGGGAAAAACATTCTAACCTATCCTCAACTATTTTTGACTGCATTCGATATACTCCATGACGATATTGGCGTGCATACTTACACTCATCCATCCCTATCTTCGCTCTCGAACGAGCAGATCTTCGCCGAGTTGGCCTTCACAATGCAGATCATCCATGACTCCACGGGTGGGCGCGTTCCAAGGATTTTCAGACCGCCTTTTGGCGATACGGATATGCGCGTTCATTCGATTGCCAAAATCCTTGGTTTGACTACTATTATTTGGAACCAAGAGTGGGTGCTGGCTTTGTCGTAGTTGCCGCGCCTTTGTTAGATTCATAATCTGGCTTTGCACCTAGTACCGAGGACTGGCACTTGGCCAGCGGCGGAATGACACAGGCCCAAATTAGTAGCAAAATGCGAACCTGGCTCGGTGGTAGTTATACTTCATCGTTCAATCGCGGGCGGCACGTTTACGTTTTGTAACGAGGTCCAAAATCGCCTGGTTTGGTTATGCTGGAGCACGAACTCTCAAATGAGACCGCTCAGGTTTTTATAAACAACTACCCTTTAATTCCTGGCAGTGACTGGGACACCGTGTCTGCCGCACAAATGGACGGACTGGATACGCCATACCAAAATGCGAAGGGGACTACTGGTGCAGTCAAACCTGCTGCCATCGTTCCAAACGAGAACAACGCCACATCGACATCCACCACCTCTCCCGCCCGTTTGAGCCAGTCGACTATGAGTTGGGCACGGAGTTCGTCAAAGAGCACTACAAGGCCGAGTAAATCGAACAAGGTCAATGGAGTTTGCCGAACGTCCGCCCTGGGAATATTGGGAATGGTGGCTGTAATGACGAGTGTTGTTGTTTGGCTGTTTTGAGCCGTACTTCCGCTCAGTGCTAATAGCGCTGATCTAGCGCTGGGCGCTGATCTTTAGGTCACACGCTGTGTCCGTCGAAGCACACGGTCTTTCTCACGAAGTTGCAATTGCCAAGTTGTTAAGCCAACGGCCGATGCTAGTCGGCATGACTAATATAACATTCCCACACACACAAAAGTGCAAACTTGTTCGCTCTAAAAAGTGTAAACTTGCTCGCTCTAAAAGTGCAAACTTGACGGCTCTAAAAGTGTAAACTTGTGGCTGCTTTGAAATTAGGAAGAACCTATGACGGGGTTTTCTTGCAGTTTCTGGACATAAAGGACGGACAATGTGACCTCTTACGGCAACGGGGGGAGGAGCGAAAAAGGGAAATATGGGCCGGAACCGGTAAGTCCGAAAGTTGCAACTAACGCTCGAGAGCTGTCAACTTAAAAGGTGGCCTTGCCCACCATGTCTCCCTTGCGGGCCCCCCCTCTACTGGCACCATGTTCTCCTCGCTTGCTGGTACTCTCGTCGTCCTCCTCTCCATTTCGTCCTCCGTCCATGCCGCCGCCATCCCTTCTAACGACAATGATGTCCATGATCATGCCGCCCGAAGCGCTCTTCCCGGCCTTTGGTATCATGACGAAAGTCACCCTGCCCATGCCCTTTTCAGGCGTCAGGCTACGACGGCCTCCAGTTTCCCACAGGTAGGTAGCCCAACCTGGGCCTCCGCATATCCTGCCGGGACTCCGGTTTCAAGTGCAATGCCTCAAGCTTGGATAGATGCCCTTAACGTCGCGGTTCAAGCCAACAAGATCCCCAACATCGCACCATCGGTACAAAACACTCCGGCCGCCAATCCTGTCTACAATGGTGTTAGTGCGACTGATCCTTCAGTCTGCTCTGGTTCGTATGGTTGTCGCGTCCCCGGCGACATATATGACGCCCCTGCGGGTGTTATGGGTCTCGGGTTCGATGACGGTCCTCTTGCAGTGAGTCGTTCGTTCCTGTATCTTTTGCGCTTTCAAACTGAGTTCATTTTCTGTCTTTACGTACTTACAGCCATCCGATAACCTCTACGCGTTCCTTAAACAGAATGAAATCAAGGCGACTCACTTTTACATCGGAATCAATATTATTGCGAATTGGAATGAGTTCAACACTGCCTTCCAGACAAACCAGGATGATATTGCCGTCCATACTTGGACCCACCCTTATATGACGACATTATCCAATGAGGACGTCGTTGCTCAGCTTGGTTGGACGCTTCAGTTAATTTACAACTCTACTGGGGGTAGGCTTTGCCGTTTCTGGCGCCCCCCGTATGGTGACACGGACATGCGTGTATCTGCCATCGCCAAGGAGGTCTTTGGTCTGACAGCGATCATTTGGAACCAAGAGTATGCACTCTTTACCTTTTATTGTGTCATTTGTGTCTCATTCCTGCTTTAGCACCGGAGATTGGGCTCTTGGTACCCAAGGAGGACCCACCACCCAGTCAATCCAGACCAACTTCCAAAACTGGCTATCTGGTCCTCAGACCACTGGCCTCATCATCCTGGAGCATGAACTCTCCGATGCTGCAGTGCAGTGCTTTATGGCGGCCTACCCACTTATCAAGCAGTACAACTGGGATCTCAAGTCCGTGGCTTCTATAGACGGCAAAGGCGCATATCAGAACGCCCCCGATGACACGAGTTCGCCTGTGCCTATTCCTCTGACTGCTGCTGGCAACGGCGGTGCAGGCCTCATTGCGGCCATGTCAACGTCGACCTCAACCACGCCACCGCCGCCCAGTCCCACGAGTTCCGCTAGTTCCAAGCAGAGCGCACACCCGGGTAGTGGTGTCAAGACGGGCGGCGCTCTGGGATCAAAGTCGTCACCCATCATGTTGTCAGTGTCAACGCTGGCGCTGGTGTTCAGCCTTTGCCTGATTTAGCGGCGCACTGCCCTGACCCGTCTCCCCGTTGAATTCTTCATCTCGTTCTATAATTTTTATGCCATTATCCGATCCTGGCACGCCCTGTCTACGACACGACTTTTACTAATGATCATCCGTTTCGTCTAGGACTTCTACCCGTGGAGTTAGACACGAACTTTTACTTACCTCGTAAACGTTTCCATACCCTTTATACTTTCGGGACCTTGGTCTCTTCTTTTCTTTTTGGTCGTTCATGATACCCGTGGTTACTTTGTGGACGATTCTCACCATTGGGACGTAAACTGGACAATAATTGAACAATTGGGCGTCACGCCATGCTAACGTTACCTTTTGCTTGTATCCATCTTACCAATCAGGTAATTGCATTCACATGGTTGTCGCGTGCTCTTGTGCGCGAGCACATTCACAGCGCTTGTGCTTGGGAACGGGCGTCGGCAAATCCAGAGACGTAGTCTAAACTAGTGACAGTTCGGCCCCGCATCAATTCGTCTCCACATCGTTCATCGTTCATGTCGTTCGTACGTATTTCGTAAAGATCGTAACCGTAAGGCGTGGACCGCACGTGGGAATAGTTATATGTAGAGTTGAACCAGCAGAAGATAGAAAGGACGAATGGTAGGGACAATCAGTTCGGGACGAGTATAGAAGCAGGGTGCGCATACTGTAGCAGGCGAAGGTCAAAGGGTTAGTGAGGTAAGGGTAAATGCCCTGTTCTGGGTTTAATGAAACAAGTGATAGATGAATGAATGATCGGGAAAATGATATGCCTGGGAAACACAAGGCGAAGGTTCTAATCGGGCGCAAACTATGAGAGGGGGGATGGGAGGTTGAAACGAGCAATGAAGTGCCAATGGGAAGGAGCGGGCAATCGTGGCGGTTATGACAATATACTCGGCCATTTGATTTTCAGTCCCTCTAACCACCGCATGTACAACAGTTCGGCGATGGGTGATCGCTTGACTGGTGAGGCGTCCGCACCACCATTGTCTGCACCAGGGGTAGTGGGCGTCGTCACGGCGCCTGACGGACCAGCGATGTCCTCGACCACTTCGGTCACCACAAGCCCACGATTCGTCATCTCGCTCTTTCGCGTAACCCGTCTGTGGGGGAAGAGTCCCTTGGAGGTCTGTACGTGTTGACGTATGGCCGCATTACTGACAGGAAGGCACACACGCATTAGCGGAAAAAAAGGGGCGGGTGAACCCCAAAAAATTTTGCTTCCACTTACTCATTTAACCCGGCAAGGATGTCGAGAATCACGTTGAAGGAGAGTTCAGGGTTGACGTCTCGTAGCTCTTGGAAGCCTCGGGATAGCATGCTGAGGGATTCGATCTCGCGTGCGTCCATATCATCGGTAATAGCCTTTCAATACCATCAGTCACACAGGCACTTTTACCGCCCCTTACCCCTTGCCAAGGGGAACGGATGAACGGGTAACCCACCTTCTGTAACGTCGGCAGAACAACCTCATCCACAAGTGACCGTGCGGCCTTTGCTGTCTCGCTCGCTGAACGCTTGTGCGAAGATTTATCTTTCACTGGTGACGTTGGGGATGTCGGCACAGAGCCAGCACCGCTGCCATCCCGAGCTCGGATGCTCCCTACGAATTCCGAAGAAAGTCGCAACGAACCCGTGGTATCAATCTTCTTCACGGGACGTATTGTATCCACCCCAGTTCCTATATCCGCTTCTCGCACGATAGTGCCGTTTGGTGCCATGCGCGCGGCATAAGATGACCGTCTGGGTGTCCGCACATACGCCGGTGGAGCACCGAGGTCCGGGTTGACGTTCGAATCTGTAAGATCCGTTGAACATGTGTCTGAGGGAGACACTTCCTCCGTTGGCACGACGCGCCCTGGTTGGGAGGCCAATTGCGACCGTACGACAACCGTGGTATTCTGTGCCTGAATTCCAGACCCAGTTCCGCCCGGATTATGTTGAATATCACTTCCCTTCATCGCGGCGTCCGTGTCCAGAGAGTCACCATCCTCTGCGGTCCCAAATAATGAGACGGCCTCCTCGTCTTCATCGGGGATCACGCCCGGTCGCACAAGGTCATTTGCCATGTTACGGAATGATCCCATAGCCACAGTGGATCTTATGGTTTCAAAGTTCCATTCACTCTTCAAGGTACCATTGTCCCATGATGCGATGCTACTTCGTGTGGAGGGTTGGGCAGTCTGGCCACGCGCAGGGGTACGAGCGCGGAATTCTTGATAACGCTCGATCAGCTCGGTAAGATAAGATGTCTTTCGCGCGCCTCGTATGAAACGATGTTGTAGTAGCTCCTTTGCTGTCGGCCGCTGATAGGGGTGTCGACAAAACGCGTGTCAAGAGCATGCGGAGGACATACCTGTACGGGATCCTTCGTCAGGCACTGCGATACAAAGTCCTTGAACGCAGGCGTAAAGGGACCCTCCAGCTCAGGGGCCTTTGCCTTTGGGATCAGAAATAGGACACGCATAGGATGATACTCAGCAAGGGGTGGCTCCCCCTTGGCCATTTCTATGGCGGTGATGCCCAAGCTCCACATATCTGCTTTCGCATCATATCCCGCTTGTCTGATGACTTCTGGGGCCATCCAGAAGGGTGTACCGACGAAGGTGTGGCGGAGCGTGTTTGTTAACTGGGCTGCAACGCCAAAATCCGCAAGCTTGACCTTGCCCGATGCGGAGAGGAGGACGTTCGCAGCCTTTATGTCACGGTGAATGGTGCCCTCTCCGTGAAGATAATCCAGCCCTAGAAGGAGTTCGCGGCATATGACGGCGATGTGCGCTTCCGAAAACGCGGCCGGCTTAAGGAGGTCCAGACAAGAGCCACCGGCCAGGTACTCCATTATGATCCAGAGCTTGTAGTTGACAACAAAGGAGCCGTAGTAGCGAGTAACGAATTCTGATTCGTGCTGGGCCAAATTGGCGATTTCTTGTTGTATTTCAGAAATATCATCGTCTGAATCTTCAAGGTCTAAACATAGAGCGGAGAAATAGAGGTGCCGTCAACTACAGCGAAGAGGCGCCAGAGGAGCGAGCGACGCACCGATTTGTTTGATGGCGACAATCTGCCTCGTCTCATTGTGCATGGCCTTGTACACAACGCCAAAACTCCCCGTGCCAAGCTTCTCCATGAGGGTATATTGACTGGCAGGATTACTGCTGGGCATTGGATAAGGTTCTTGGGGGTTTCGTGGCTTGAGTTCGGGAGAGGTCGGAGAATTCATTGGTTTAGACTGTGGAGAAACGGGGACGTCAACAGATGGACGCTTCTTTAATCGCGAGCCAGGCATGGTGAGGGGTAGAGAAAAGGAAGGATATGGATCGAAACTTGGGCCGTGTACGGCGTGGGGTGTCGATGTCAAGATGCGTAATGGTAGCCCACGTGGGCTTCCGAGAAGAGATTTACAGTAATGTGGGGTCACCGAAGTCTGTCCCCGAGCTTCCCTGCTGTCGATTAGAATGGAGAATCAACTTACCATTGGAGATGTCGTATCTGAGGCGTATCAACGCGGACTCCTCGAACCAAGTGCTCTGGGTGGTCGCCAGACCACCACTGAAACAGTCTGTTTACGTAAGGCAATATTATACAGCATATACGGCAAATTACACTAATTGTACAATATCTCCTTTGGCGACCCCTTCTCTCTCTAGAAACCCCATCCACCTCTTTGTCCTGTCATTCCGTCTATGCGGTTCTGGAAAGAGGCTAAGAACTCGTCGTATTGATTTTCCAAATCGCCGTATCGCATGGTGTGAGGATCTAGCTGCTCAGCTGGTCGTGCATGTGGCCGATAAGCGTACGATGACATTCTTGATTTCCCGTTCGCAAACGGGACCTGCAGCTGCCCTTGGTGTGCGGTCTTTGGTCTTGGATGTTTAGAGCTGGGAGACCGCCGGCGGATGACAGGAGCTCGGGATGCAAATCTGTATTCCGAGGGCTGTGTCACGGGACCTGGTTGAGTGGGGACAACAAGGGGTGCCGTCCAGGAGTTCGAGGATGGTGGAATATAAGGGGATGTTCTGAATGCACCGCAGTACGCTCCTAATTGTGTCTGTACGCCTTCGCTCTGAGTACGAGCACACGTGATTTGAAGACTGGCACGTACCATGGAGTTTTGGTTTGTCTTGGAAAAGCGTTTCATTTTGTAACGGCTGGAGGGTACAGTATATGGTTTGGGAGTCGTATGATAGCTTTCAGTGAACTATGTTGTGAGTTCGTATGAGGTTCTGTTAAAGAGCCATGGGCCATATCCTGGCCTGGCCTTTTGTACTAGCAAACCAGAGTCGGCTCTGTCAGGAGCTCGAGACGTCGTGATGAGGACGATCAGAGGACAACACAGCAAGCGTAGTGCTCATTAACCACAGATACAAAAAGCGGCGGACAAGGACCATCAAACGTCGTTGGCCGTTGATCGCAATGTTGAGGGTTGCGACGCACAGACATCCAGCAGGAGACAATCAGACAAGAACGTTGCCAGTCGGATGTAAGTTCACAGGATGAAAGGAAAAAAACAACGTAAGTGCACAGGCCACTTGTACGAACAAGCGAACAATCGGCGGTGGGCTTGAGACAAAAGACTTCGTGAAGGAAAGGTGACGATGATGCAGAATCGTACGTCGCAAGCACATCGCTTTGGGGGCGAAGAGGGACTCGGAATCGTTAGCATGCTGGTTCGCAGAAGTTGATGAAGTTGATGTATTGATGAGCGGACTCGGAGTGCCACAGTACAATAAACAATACCCGAGAACGCCATTGGCTCCACAGCTTACAGCGCCTGTCCACGGCGAGTTCACGGCGTACGTATGGCCGGAGAGTGCGTGCGAGGTCCTCCCTCAACCAGATATAGTCTCCCAGTCCTTGTTCCAAGTCGCATCGTCGACCTCCTTCCATTCCTTTACCGTAACAACGGTCTTCCAACTACACGGACAAGGCTGCGACAATATGCCCCGCTCGTAGTTTTCCGCAAAAAGTAGCAAATTTACGGGCTATATTCCCCACAACCCAACATACATGATATACAGGGTGGGATAACTGCATTTCAGACTGGATAGATGCAATGAGACTGTCATACTTTACATGATATGCCGAGCAAGTCTAAGATACCCCGATGAAAGGGGTTGATGTGATAGCAGGTCAAAACTAATAATAGAAAATCACGGTCGAAAAGTGTCGGCAACCCTCCTCTTCACAGGTTGACGGGCACTGCCAAGAGAAGCCGCGGATCCCGAAGACGCGGCCGCGCCTTTGGTTAAGCGGGGATTAACATTCCGCAGAGAGGTCTTCGTGGCCACTGGCGGTCTAGTAGTGCGAGTCTTTTTGCTGTCTTGGGCTGGCCTTGATTCCAAAGACTGGTACCCGTTCCGTGGGCCGCGCGCAGCAGGTCGGGAAGCTACCGTTCGTCTCATGACTGGCGTGGAAGCTACTCGCCGTCTCTTCCGAGATAGTAAGGCATCTCGTGGAGCATCCCCGTCCTTGCGGTCTTCATCGTCCAATGTGTCCTCGGAGATCGTGCCCTCACGTCGGGGCTTAAGATATGCGGGTCGAGGAAGAGCGGTGAGGCGTCCTGTACCTCTCGCTGGTCCCGCCTTTCTTGGACTTCTGTGATCTGCCACATGTATTCGGGGGCGAACGCCAATCTTGTAGTTGGGGAGAGGCCTCTTCACTCCTGCGGCGCTGGAGCTGGAGCTACGTGAGACAGTGATGGTAGTCGTGCGCAATGAGGACGCGTGATGATCTGTTGTTAGACCTGTCATCTCGCTGGGCACTGAAGAGGCCGCAGTAGCTTCGGTAACAATAGAGACATTAGAAACCTCACGGCCCATAGGTACGGCTCGGAGAATACGTCGATGCTTCGGGGTCCGGAAAGTAACGTCGAATGAATCCTCCTCGGTTTCATAGTCCTCCATATCTTCATCGTCATCGCTTGAAGTAACATAACGAGTCTCGTAGATTTGAACCCCGGGGTTTTTCGTTTTGTCGCTCAAGTCACCATCGGAGCCGGGATTCAGAGGCTCACGCGGCGGCAGGAGCGACCGCCCAAAACCCTGTTGAGCTCCGTCGTTCTGGTCGTTGTTTGCGACAGCTCCCCCAGTACCATCCCCGTCGACGATGCCGAACTGGGAAGGATGAACAGGCTCTGGCATGTTGATTTGTGATGGATGCACGGGTGTTGGGGGGTACGCGGAAGGAAACGGTGGGTATGTAGGCCAATCATCGACAGCAATCGCAGGAATCCCAGGCTCTGGCATTGCCACTAGGGGGACATTTTCAGGATATTCAGCTCGGTCTTCGTCAGTGTCGTCATGTGACGAGGGAGGAGGATGCCAGATCTCGTGTTTTTGTGACGATGCACCTAGAGGAGCGTAAAATCGGGAATGCAGCGTGTCCGAAGAAGTTCCTATTTCTCGAGGTACGCCACGGGGATAGGGAATGTGGCCGTTTCCTGATACGCTTCTTGGATGGCCGCGGAAATCTGGTCGATTCATCGATGGAGCAGGTTGCTCATCTGCGTAGCTTCTGACGCTTTCCGAGTCCGCCTCTGTTAGACCAGCCTGGTCTTCATCAGTTGATGGCCCATACCACCACGAGATGGCTGCACTGAAAGGAAGAGAAAGGACCAAGAGAATAAAGTCGCCGAGGTTGTGAACGAAGTTGAGGATCGCATCAAAGGTTGATACGTAAGGTTTGAGAAGGGGTCGGATGACGTGGAGGTAAATGGGCTCAGCACTCTGGTTGAAACAATCAATGGAGACTCAAACGGAAAGAGAACTGGTACAAACCCTGGCGCGAGAGAAAATGAGAAATAAGAGGGTGACAGACTTCAACTCATCGTAGAAAGGGATGAAGATCCAAACTATTCGCTCCAAGAGTGATTCATAAAGCGCCAAGCAGCACTTGGGCAAAAAACACCTTCGTGATAGTCCAGAGCTCGAAAGGTCACACGACTCACCCAAACGATCCAGATCGCCATGCAACCTTTCATATCGCGTTTTCTCTGTGTGAGCGCTCGAATGCTTGGTTGACCATTGTTTCGGGACGAGGGTGGCGGTAATTTGAGGGTTTTGAAGGTAATGAACACGTTCTGGAAGACGAGGTAGCAGCGTAGAACCAGGACAACGAGGCCCATACTAAAAGGGCTGGGGAGCAATGAACGCTCTGATAGAGGCGGTGTTCCACGAGTCGGAAAGGATTCTGGGGTGGGGCTGGTTTGGGGAAAGGAGGGGGTTTTATGGGGGGAAGCCTCGCCTCGTTGCAAAAGTCGAACCGGCGTGACTTGGGCAGTGGGTGTGCACGTGCCCACTTTCACCTCTCTCGTCATGCCAAAAATAAGGACAACCCGCACCAAGAAAGCTCCCGATGGATTTGAAGAGATTGAGCCAGTCGGTCTAATTTACTCCTTCTAATTTAACCGTCCCTGATCCGCCCCTTCTAAGATCCTAGACGACTATGCGAGAAAGATGCGCGACGCCGAGAATGAATCCCATGAAGGCAAGCGCAAGTCTGAATCCCTTTGGCCTATAATGCGCATATCCCATGCTCGCTCGAGGTACATCTATGAACTCTACTACAAGCGGGAAGCGATCAGTAAGGAGCTTTATGACTGGCTCCTGAAAGAAAAATACGGGGACACGAAGTAAGTCCGTGGTTTCACAGGGTTGCCCGTCTAATCTCTATCACAAAGTCTGATAGCAAAGTGGAAGAAAACCGGATACGAGAAGCTTTGCTGTCTTCGCTGCATTCAAACAAAGGCGAGTGTCGGCAGGTTACCTTGCTGCATTCTCATTCTGACCGATCCATTAGGACATGAACTACCAGGGATCGACATGCATTTGTCGCGTTCCCAAGGCGCAGGTGCGTGCTGGAACAGTGGTGGAATGCGTTCACTGCGGTGAGTTAAAACGTCATTCTGGCCTGTACATAGACTGGTCTGACAATGTGCACCTGGCAGGCTGTCGCGGTTGCAGTTCAGACTCGTAAAGGCGATTGGCACCTCACCAGCCTCAGTGGAGACAGCAAGTCACCCCGTGATCTGGATGTTGGCTAGGTAATTATGTGATTGCCTTGGGCCACGTACGTAGTTGTAGGTTGCTCGTACCTTTGATTGGACGTTAAACGTTCACCTGTAACTGTATGATACACTCAAGTCACCCCGTGCCTTTCTTGTGCTAAAGGGTCAAGGTCAACGTTTTTTGTTGACCTTTGGAGATCCCGTCCCAAAATGGCTGTGTGCGATGCCAAGGTGGATCAGCTGATTGGCCGATAGCGGAGCCTGAAACCCGAGACGGTTGATCGGTATTTATATTATTGGCGGGGCGGGTCATTTCCGGCATCCAGGCACGGGAAAGCAGAGCATAAAGATGAAGGGGCCCAACTATCGCTGTCGTTTCAACCTCCATGGGTCAATTCTCCAGGGAGGTTATCAACGTGCTCTCTCGCAGAGCTGCACCTGAGCAGGTACCGTTTATTTTGACCCCCTACTTCGTTATCCAATCGCCCCTAGGCTGGCATCTTTTCTGGCCTCAATCCAGCTACGTACAATGTTAATGATCCTTTCGTCTTATGGGTGATTCAGTCGAGTACGTTTCATCCCATCCTCCCCTATCGTGCACTCACTCCTATATTCTCTAGTCTTAATCCTCTGCTTCACTCAAATACTCTCGCTCCTATTGGGTCGGATCCGTCAGCCCAGAGTCATTGCCGAGGTTATCAGCGGCGTCCTCCTTGGTCCGACTGTCATGGGGCGCATTCCCAATTTTACCAACACGATTTTCCCCGCAACTTCCATTCATCTCCTCACACTCACCAGCACCATCGGTATCGTCTTCTACCTCTTCATCGTCGCCATCGAGTTGGATGCCAGCGTCGCCAAGAGAAATGCCAAGGCCTCCATCGTTATTTCCGTTTCGGGTCTTGCCATCCCCCTCGGGTTGGGCGCTGCGATAGCCGTGCCAATTTATCATAACTTTGTCGACCCTAATGTCAATTACGGCTACTTTATCTTATTCGTAGCTGTCGCCGTTGGCATTACCGCATTTCCCGTCCTCTGTCGTATCCTCACAGAAACCAGGCTCTTGGACACGACTGTCGGCGTCCTTGTCCTGTCCGCTGGCATCGGCAACGATGTAACAGGATGGGTCCTTTTGGCTCTGACCGTTGCCTTGGTCAATGCCTCCACTGGCCTGACTGCGTTCTATGTGTTACTGGCCGGTGTCGGCTACACCCTCTTCCTTCTCATCCCTGGCAGATGGGCTTTTAGGTGGCTTGCACGAAGATCGGGCAGCTTGGAAAAGGGAGAACCCACAGCATTTATGATGACAGTTACCCTGATCTTTGTTCTTATTTCTGCATTCTACACGGACATTATCGGTATTCACCCCATCTTTGGTCAGTTGTTGATTGTCTTCCTCCTAGTAATTCTCAACGCCATCTGTTTTTCATCAGGAGGCTTCCTCGCTGGGTTAATCATACCCAAGGATAACGGCTTTGCCATTTCCGTCGTCGAGAAATTGGAAGACTTCATCTGTCTTCTACTCCTACCTCAGGTGAAGTCTATTTATTTATTTTTGGTTTTCACTTTTGAGTCTTACTTCTCCCTAAACTAGTACTTCACTATTTCCGGTCTCAAGACTAACCTTGGTCTCCTTGATAACGGCATAACCTGGGGTTACACGATTCTAATCATTGTTGTTGCTTTTCTGGCCAAATTTGTTCCATGTTCTGTGTCTGCCAAGGTCTTCGGCTTTACTTATCGAGAGTCTGGTGCTGTTGGGGCGCTCATGGCCTGCAAAGGGTAGGTTCTGCCAATACATAGACTATACCAGCGCTTACAACTTTCGTTAGTCTCGTCGAGCTTATCGTTCTTAATGTCGGTCTTCAGGCCGGGATCCTTGATCAGCGGGTCTTCTCGATGTTTGTCTTCCATGCCCTGGTATTGACATTTATCACCACACCCCTCACTCTCTTCTTTTATCCTTTACACCATCGCGGTAACGGTGGCAAGACTTTGGAAAGTGGGCCGACCTCTGGTACCGGAGTGGCCGCCACTTCCGACGAGTTTATGCGATCCAAGTTTACAGTTGTGCTCGACGGCATGGAGCAACTTCCCTCAGCGATGACTCTTACCCAACTTCTCCAACCCCATTCCGCGGGGTTGAACGGTGCCGAGAAGTCTATCACCGAAAAGACTTCACTGTCTGAAACCCTCGCTATTCCCTACCACCCCAAGAAGCGCAACATCTTTGTAGATGCCCTCCGGCTCATAGAGTTGACAGAACGTACATCTGCTGTACTGAGGTCGCAATCTGCTGACATTCTCATTCGCAATGACCCTGTCCTGTCTGTTTTCCGGACGTTTGGACGCCTCAATCGCTTCCCAGTTTCAGCTTTTCTTTCGGTTATCAATCATGATGAGTTCTCCAACCACGTCGCCAACCATGCTCGTGAGACTGGCTCACAGGCGATTATTATCCCTTGGCCGCTTCCTTCGCATGCGGCGGAAGTACCGACTGGCCACCACTTAGGGCTGCCCTACAATCCATTTGAGTCACTTTTCTCCAATACATCAGGGGTAGATGATGCCACTTCGCTCCTCCTTCGGTCGCAATTTGTTCGCAGAGTTTTTGCGAGCAGCCCATCAGACGTGGCTCTGTTCATCGATCGCGGGCTCTCTACCGACTCCGGCTCCACCATATGTCCTCATGTCTTTCTCCCTTTCTTCGGCGGACCAGATGACCGCCTCGCTCTGTCCTTCGTGATACAACTATGTATGCATGAAGCAATTAGCGCAACTGTCGTACGGATGCATCGCCTGGAATCCGATGGCAAGGAGCTCTTGGTCTCAGATGGCGAAAAGCCCGGGTTTAACAGTGAAGTGAGTTTGCCATCTATCACATATTACCGATGGTTGACACAATGGCAGGCTGCTGCTTTCCCTAACACGGTGTACTCCCAACTGGGGACGCAAGTTCGCGTTCAATCTGACACCGCCGATAATGTTCTGTGGGACCGAGTCACGTCTCCAAATCCATCTTTTGATGCCGAGGTTCGCGCAGCCCTGAAGCGTATTTCCTTCCAAAGCGAATCGGCTGCCCAACCTCTGCATCGAATGTTGGAATTAGTTGAAGGCGAAACCTCCCGAACGTCGAAACCGCTCTTGGTAGTCGCGGGACGCTCGAGACGTATGGCTGTTGAGTCTCATACCCGTGAACTTCACCAATTGGGTACAGAGCGCAACGCCTCGCTGGCTTCAGAGATTTCGAAGATGTTCGGCGACGTTGCGTCTGCGTTTGTTGTGGCAGAGGGAAATGTAAGCTTGGTGGTGACGCAGGCAACACTAGCATAGGGTTAGGGTTGTTATTCACCATTATGTTGTTCTATGAATGGAAGTCCTTCGAGTCCTGCTCTTGACTAGCTTGACTCGCGGGTACTGGATACCCCTCCTTTTCCTTCTTGTGATTCAACCCCCTGGTACTGGATACCACCTTCCCTTTTTTTCCCAGTCAACACTTTGTTTCCATGGCTAATGATAACTGCAGCGATTGCGGCCTTGCTAATGACCTTCACGTTCGGGAAGACGGCATTTATGGATGCCCACGGGGTGCCTCCATCTCTGGTTCCCTCTGCCAACGCTGTCATGAACCTAGTAGATTGCACACCGACCACAATGTCTGCCCAGGTCGATATGTTTCCACTCTGCACGACACTTTCTCCGAATACACCAACTCGTCCGTGCGGAGCGAATCTCCAGACCCTCTTCTACTTGCTCCCAACAAGCAACTATCACAGCGATACTACCTCGCCTTACGACGCTCAACCCAGCACGAAGGTGTGATAGTACCCTCGAGACGGTCCTCCCGCGTGGAAAACCGACAGCGCAGCCGGGGCGTGGAACCATATGCTCATGCACAAGCGCGACGATCGTCCCTCAAAATGGCTGAAGACCCCATTCGACACTCCCGCTCCCGCCGTATATCCATGCAAGACAGTATGCCATCTTCCCACCGCTCGTACGAGAATGAAGCCGTATTCCCCGCGCATAACCATCCTCCCTGCCGCAAAAGCCTACAACCATACGTCCTTGATCGCATGGTTCCCGCCGAGGATATGGATCCTATCGAGGGATTCCGGCCTTTCACAGAAATCGATCCCGGACAGCGGCCGGATCCGGTCACAATTCGCGAGCCCATGAGGGACATAGTGAGGCCTCCTTTCCAGTTTGTGTGGAATCCCAGCGTTGTGGTTCCTGCGGTGGGCGGTATGCGCGTCCGGGTGGGGCAATTCGAGAGAGGAGGACATCCTACCGGAGACATTACACCATTCGCATCTTCCAGCACTGCTCATGAGAACGAGACAGACGCGTCGATGTCTGACTCTGAGGACTATTTCACCGTGCAGGACTGGTCGTCATCCTCCACCCCCGAACACCATTCACCGAGCCGTGGAAAGCCCATTGATACATTCTCGCACGTGGCCTCACCTCCGAGTCTCCCCGGACCATCACTGACCGAATTTATACAAGAATCGGTGCAGCAGCAGACTCTCGCGGGCGGCTCCGGGTATACTTATTCCCAGTCTGTGGGAAACGAGTTTCCTCAATTCGAGGCACTAGCTCAACATTATGCCGCGGTACAGGATCAGAAAAGGCGACTTGCCCCTCTGCAACTTCAACCTCTACCTTATCATGCAACAGGACCAACGCCCTCCACCTCTGCCCTTGCATCGCGTCCCTTTGACCATCCCGAGAGCCCTGGGTCGCCGTGTCCACATCAAATACCGCGTGATGTCGCACCTTTCCAATATCCCTTTACGCCCACGCCCACCCCTACGGCGCCACGACCTCCCCAGATCGAACAACCACATGCGGTAGATAAACCTCGCCGCAGGTCAACGATGCCGTGTACCCTACCCGACGCCACCATCACGGACTATCGATCAGAGTCGACGCCAAGCGTGCCCGATCGCGCTCCAACGGAGCCGGCAGTGGATGAGGACGAAGACTGGGCGACGCGCGAGCCCTGGGAGTACGTCCACCGCGTGCTGACAACCTCCACGCGCCCACTAGTCATGTTCTTAAAGACGCCAACGGCCGACCTCCCCGCGGTGGCGCTCGCCGCGCTGGGCGCGGACCTGCACCTGCAGACGATGCTCATCGACAACGAGCATTGGCTGCTTATCGGGCCGCGGGACGTCAACCTGTACGAGTTCGGCGTCAGGTTTCAGAAACGTGCGCGGACGCAGGATAAGTTCGTCTTCCGATTGGGGAACTTGAATTGGGGGGCGGACGTCAACGAGATCGAGGACGAGGTGTGCAAGGCGGCAATGGAGTGCTCGAGGCGCGGTAGAGGTATACCGGCAATGCTGCCTGCGCAGTTCATGGCTGGGGCCATGGGCGGATTCGTAGTTTGGTATGCGTTATCTCTCATGTGAAAACACGATGTTGAGTTCTTCCCACCGGTTGCCCTGTATGATCAGTATCACGTTCCTTATCATTCTTTTTGCTTAACTTACTCTCATGACGCTATCCCTGTCTACGCTCTACGCTCTCTGTTGTTGTCTATCAGTACTTCCAAAGCTATCCTACTGTAAAATATACAAATGTTAAAGATGCGACTTGCTGGACATAACGGAATCAATCCGCCCGAACATTCCCGATCCGGACAACATTGGCGCCCGGAATAATAACTATACACCAACCATTGAGATCATGATATTGAAATACGTGGTCATCTTGTAAACCCCCATCTCTAACAGGAGAGTCAGGGCCAGGACAATGGAGAGGGGAAAGGAAAAAAAAAAAAGAATTCAAATCGGAGGCAATTTCATAAAAAGGGTTGAGGCATGATGTGGGACGTAAATGCTTCTTCCCCATGAGGAGCGGAGCGCTGTACGATTAGTCGAGGCTTGTAAACGGACTCTGATAGAGAGGGGATGGGGAACTCAAGATCCAAACTCACCTACGATGCAAACGATACACGTAATTGATATCCAGGGTTTTGACTAAATGGCCCAGTCCTCCATTCCACCCCCGAAGCCCCCGCGGCTGCCAAGACCCCTGGCTATACGAGCCTCGATGCGGTCCTCAGGTCGACCAAGGGACAGACCGCGCACCTGTCCAGAACCCAACAACAGTCTTGCCCACCACCCCTTCTCGAAGTCATCATCGTCGCTCTCATCGCTGTCGTCCTCCACATCAACCCTTGATTTGCCCTTACCCTTACCCTTGCCTTTCCCACTCCGCTTCTTCCCCCTTCTTGCGCTTCTCTTCTCGAACCCGCGCCCTGAGCCACCTCCACCCCGCTCGCTCCCGTACGGTTCGGGCAGGTCAGCGAAGGAGATGCGCTTGGGGGTCGAACGCGCACTCGATCCTGAGCTGCCCCCAGGACCTGTGCTGTGAGCGGGAGCGAGAAACCCATCCAATGACGCGGGGCTCTGCGGGGTACGCGAACCCCCCTTGAGCGCAGATGGGCGTGGTTCTCGACTGGGGGATCCAGAGTGCATGTGCACAGGTTTGGTGAATAGACGTGAGACGCTCGCAGTCGCGGTGGACGTCCCTAGCGTTGGGGCAGGTAAGGGTGTTCGAGGGAGGAAAGTCGTGCGGCGTGATGCGTGCCCGTCGGATTGTGCGCGCGACATGGGTAATGCGTTCGGCTGGTCGTCTAAGATTTTGCGTAAGGCCTGAAGGCTAAGAACGGGGTTTATATGGGGGTCTGATGAAGGGTTGGAAGAAGATGTGGAAGAGAGTGATGAAAGAGAAGGGTTCTCAGTCGGCGGAGTTAATGGTCGTGTTGGAAGCACGAGTGAGGGAGGTATGAGGGGTGGCGTCATTGGGCGTTTGCCTGCACGCGATCTTGCCGGACTGGAATATGGCGAACGAGTGAGCGACGGGGTCACGCTACTCGGCGCCTGTGAGGAACTTGTGGCTGTGTCTGTGGAAGCCCTTGGACGGTGCCCGAAACGAAAGTTCAAAGAGGGGCGTGAAGTAATCGAGCTTGTCGACGGGCGGCGCATTAGGAAAGAGGAAAGTAGGCTGTACACCGTGCTTGATGCCTCGGGCTCGGGTAGTGTGGAATGGGATAGAGGAGAAGAGGGACCAGGAGAGGATGGAGAGGGTGGAGAGGGTGATATCGGTGGCAAGTGAGCAGAAGGTGTCGAACGTAGACCAAGTGTAGATGGAAGGACAATCGTGTCAGGGTCAGCGTTGGCCTCAACATATTGAGTTATGGCTCGTGGGGCTGGTGAGATGAGACGACTACGTGGCCAATTTGACAGACGCAGGTGCGGTTCATCTTGGTCGGTCGATTCCGCACTAATCCGATGCAGATCGGAAGACGAACGATTGCGATGATGACGAGAAGATGATCGCAGTTGTAGGGGGGATGGGCCAACAGGGAGACTCCTGCTTATGGGGTCGTCGTGAGCAAGGCTGAGGCCAAGGGCATCTGGCCGTGCATCGGTGGCAAAATGCTCGGATATGACTGCGAGGTCGTCCAACCAGTCAGCCTGCACGCTCGAGTTGACGCCAATGCGCGATGACAGGTTGCGCGCCCTTGTCTCCAACGAGCTCTCGACGACGGGGGAGTCTGCCGCCAGGACGGCGGAGAGTGAGGAGTGCGTGCTGATGGAGGATTGGAGGAGCGCATTGGACATTTCAAGGGCATGCACGCTGCGGGCGAGTAGGGAATCTAGGTAAGGGTCCGGTTCCGTGGAAGATGAGACGATGGGCGAAACCGTGCGACGTCTCCTGTGTGCGTGAAGCCGACGGGGACGGGGTGAGGAGAGTGGAGGGAGGGTGTCGTCGGAAGTGGACCTGCTGGTGTCGGCGTCGGCTTCGTCAGCGCTCTCTGGATAGTCCGGGGGGCGGTCGTCAGGGGAGATTTCAGGGCGAGGATACGCTGGGAGGGTAGCTGTAGAGTCGGTAGAGAGTCGAGAGACCGAGAAGCGCTTTCTACGAGAACGATTCCGAAGAGGGGACTTGGCGTCCATGAGGAAGGGAGGAAGAAAAGCGAGTCCGGATTTGAGATAACACAAACTACAGTACAACACATTGCTCTACAGTATCTACCCTATCAGACACGTACACGAACCATCGCTGCTCGGGTATTCACGTTCTCAGCAGCATCAAACGAGCCCGCGGCCTTCTCCATCCTACGCCTGGACAAGAGGGCGAAAGCATACTGAACCGCTGAATAATACAGGGGCCCAGTCCAGAGGAAAGAGCGCTTGTACTGTGAGCCAACTTTGTCGTAGTCGCCTAAAACGGCCATCAGCTCCTTGTAGAATCGCACCCCTGCCACGCGTACCATTAAGCGCTGCTCTCATTCCCAGCCACGTTTTCGGTACGTCGGTTAAAATGGCGTCAACCCCCCACCGCACGGCCTAATAAGAAACACCTCAGCGCTCCGAAGACACACGTTTGCAATCTCCCATGCCTACCTCCATCATCTCCGCTGGATTATTCACAGTCCATACCATGAGCTGCTTCCCAGCCCTCTTGCACTCACGCCGGAATCTATTCGCCTGTTAGAGTGCCTTACCAATGCCGAGGTCAGATAGACCTCACTTTTCACCGTCCGCAGTCGCAAGACCAGGAAACCAGATAGAGAACGCGTCGCAGTCGTTCCAGAAGTACTTTCGTGCAATGTCTGGCGCAGAACCGATGTGCGATCGCTTGAAATATGGGACATGTGCTTTGGCTGCATTCACGAAGCGTGGGTGCCAAAGCCCGAGAATGATGCGGGGCGCTAGCCTTGTCTCCCATTCGGGATACGAAGTGATGATCTTGTCCATCAGCGAGAACACCCGGACTGGGTCGTTGTACACTTTTACGTCAATGTTAAATTTGATATGATGATTCTCCGGCTGCTCATGGGAAGCATTAACCAGTGAGTGAGTGGATGTCCGTCATGCTGCACTCACCTTCATCAGCAGATCGAGTGTCCCTGTAAATGTTGGGATGGCTTGTTTGGGCTCCTTGACGGTTCGGACGTGCACCATTCCATCTGATCCGTACCAGTTCCTCTCCCGAATCAGCCCTGTAAAATGGGTGTTCATAGGCATCAAGAACAGATTACGTCCAAGAACAATTGACCAACCTTTTGAATTTGTTGTTCGCTCTAGGCCTACAAGGACATCTCAGATCAAGTATGCAGGAGTCCTTGTGATCAGCACTTACTTGGGTCATGGAACATCACGAGGATGCCGTCCTGAGAGACGTGGACGTCTGCCGAAGCGGTTACGGGATATGGACGGTATAGCCACGGCATGAAATACCGCTCTCAATGCCCTCGGCACCATCGCGGATAGCGGCTTCGAAACTGGCCAGAGTGTTCTCTGGATACGCTGCAGAAGCCTGTATGGATAAAGTTAAAAGAGCCGGAAGATGTTGGGGGGGCAATGACGGCCTACACCGCGGTGACCCCAACATTCTGGCATGGTGATCAGCTCATGTTGAGACATGGGGTGAAAAAATGGGATTACCTGGCAACACCCGACCACTTGTCTCAGTCGACATGTCACGACAAGGCAAAAGGTGTGTAAAGCTGGTTTTTAATGACGTGACGGAGAGAATGAGGAGAGTGCTGAGGGCTAGTTGGGTGAGTCAAGAGGGAGACAATGGCTTTATAACGCGGGGAACGGTAAGACGATCCGATGAACGACTCTTGGTCAGGTCATGAAATTTCCCAACGGGGCAAGCATTGGAAAGCAGATGGATCTGACGTGTCACCAACGTGGTCGCTATCTTCGAACGTGTTAGAGCAGCGACAAGCCAAACCAATGAGAAGACACATGAAGGTGCATTTACGCACATTCCATTCCCAATTCCGGCGTCAGTGGGCCTTATCTGGGTACGTCCGGCTTCTTCGGCATATTGGTCGAAATCTGAAACTATAATTTATCTACGTGTAGTGCCTAGAGAACGTCGACTTGTGTCCATCACAGCGAGAAAAGCGTTTAAGGTTGACTGTGTATTCGAAGGATGTTCCTTTCTTGGGTATCCACGACAGTCCGATGATCATGAACTACGGGCCCAGTACAATTGCCGAGAATTGCATTTGACTGGTTTCAATTTATAGCCCAGATCCCAGCGCAGATGCGGTCGCTTTCCTTAACGATCTTTGGGCGGCCCCGCCCCAGTAAGCGCTTTAAACCACACGTGCAGGGGCTAAAGCAGCGTAACACCTCCCCCGTGCCGACAACTGAACGTTACTGAACCCCAAATGCAGATCCCCGCGTGTTCATGTGGATATCACCAGTCTGCGTCATATAGGAGGGCACTATTGTTGTTCGGAAAAACTCGGTGACCGCGTGATGTGCCCCAGTAGCTCCTACTATGCGCCGGGGTGTAGGGACATGGTGCCGAGACGGGGGTATGATTTGGGGTGTTTTCCGCTCTTCGCTGGCAAAAGAGATGCGTGAAAAAAAATTTACCGTAAGAGTCGACCCGAGAAAGGAACAAAAAAATTAATTGCAGTGCACTGATTCTCGCCACGATGTATGATGTGTTCGACGCTGAACGCGCTAAACTCATTGTCATGCTGATCAGACAAAGACATCATGTCCACAATCACCCGAACCCGAGATCCAAAACGAAGCGTGGTAATGGCATTATACTTCCGGAAATCAAGAACATAAGAAAGGACGACTGAACTCGATATATGATGATATCCCAATTACTCTAATCGATCCGTATTACCCCGCATCTTATCGAGGTCGTCCAACCAAGACCATCCCTTCCTCTTCCTCAGTGTCATTCTCGCTTCGTCGGACACTCCCCTCCGAGGTCACTTCTGAGTATGGCGTCTCTGGTCTCTCCTCGGAAACATCCCGAGGTCGCGGCACTGCCGTATCGCCAGTGAAAGGAACTGGGGTGGCTTCCTTTAGCGTCGAGGACGCTTCAACTGAAATGTCCTTCTCCGGTTGCGACACTGAAAATGTCGAGGCCGGTGTGGCTGGAGGCGCAGGAGCGTTTGGATCAGATATCTCGCGTAACACTTGAAGCATCTGCTCGTGAATGCGCGTGGCGAGATCGCCGACATCAGCCGCCGTCAAACCTTCCGTTGGGACAGGAGGAAGCACTGATCGTTGGTTGTAATTTATCAGAGGAGCGGGACACACAAGTGAAGGGACGCAGCACACCTCTAACTCTGAAAGTGCCAAAGTCGGAATGACCCTTGTGATAGAGGTTCCAGTAATTCTCAGCGACCACGGGGACAAGTGGGAGGCCAGCCTGGATGGCGAGGTGGAATGCGCCCTTCTTGAATGGCCGTAAATCATGATACGGACGGGAGGTACGTGTCCCTTCCGGGAAAACCCAAATCGACGTGTGACACCTCTTTACTTCTTCTCCGGCAGCCTGGAGAGAGCGCACGGCGGCCGCATTATTGCCTCGATCTATAAATACAGCGCCTGCGGCTTGCATGAACTGACCAAAGAGCGGCACATACTTGAGCGACTGTTTGGCCATCATCCGGGTCCCCCTTGGGAATATGCTATCCGGGCGATCAGAACATCGACGAGGTAAAACGGGACTCGCAGCGCACCTCCCCAAGTAAAGAAGATCGAGCATGCTTTGGTGATTTCCCACGAGAACACAAGGGCGTGTTTGGAGATGCTCCTCGCCTTCCACTACGACCTGTAATCCAGACAGTCTGCCGAATGTGGCGTAGAAGGTGCGGGCGACGATGTAGTTGACATCAAATCGCCGTCCGAGGAGGAAGAGGGGAATCGCTGAGCAAAAACCTAGAGTAGAGCAAAAGCCGACGCTGCATATATACAGAATATTGCGGATATAGTATCTGATTCGAGGCGATGTCTGTGAGAGACGATGGAGGATGTAGGCAGGGGGGCCAAGATAGGCCAGAGACTTCAGGATGAGCGCAGGGGAGGACATGCTTCGGGTGTTGGTCGGCACGCTCAGCAGAGCGACCTTTGGGACCGAAATGAGCATCCACACCCACGCGCTAAGCCCCGGCCACACTGCCCGTGCTCACCCAATCAATCTCTTACCGGATGGCTCTCAATGGTCAGTGAGACGCATAATACGTACCCTTCTTTTCTTAATATAATTCCTCCATCCAGCGAAAACCCCTTCATATCTTCAGCCCACCGCCTCTACCGCCCAGAGAGCAGCAAGCTCTGCACCATCCAAGCGGTCCCGACACCCTACTGCCACCAGACACGTCCCGCCTCGATCTCACGCCCCTTCGCCCACTCCAAAAGACGCACAATCAACCTTGGGTAATGAATCATCGACCAAGGGAGAGCTAAAATCATCCGTGCCCAAGTCTCGTGTTGTAAGTAAAGATAGAGAACCATCGCTCGTACTGATGAGTTGCCCACCTGTGTCCTCTTTCCAGACGGGGGCACCTGCTGCTCAACCATCCCACTCCCTTCACGTCGAGAGCCGCCCGGCACGGCTAGAGCCGCATCACGACACCCTTCAAGTTGCAGCACAGGTGCAATCGTGGCTATTTATGCAGTCAAATCTACAAGATAGTCTGTCCATGGTTCAAAAGGGTGTCCAGGTTCATTGTCCTGTAGCTCTTCCAGAATTTTCTATCGCTGACTTTCCTAGGACACCCATAACGTTCTCGCAGAGGTAATCCCCAACGACACTGGCGGCACCTCTCGATCGGATGCGGAGGAGCTCATTGCCTTTTTGGATGATCTTTCAAATGTACGCTTCTGCACACCGCCCCAGCGTTATTGCTACTGAGTTCATATGTTTGTGACACAGGCGGGTTCCGAAACTGGCTTGGCTCTATTCGTAGATCAATTTTTAGAACACGAAAAGTCGTGGCTCAAACTACAGTCCGAGTTGACGCAATTTATTTCTCGCCTATCAGAAGCACCCACCGCCTCGCCATTAGAAGAAGGACAAGATATCAAAGGTAAGTGGTGGTCTCCCTGTTTGTAAATGACATCCTCGATCATTGTCTAGCTCGTCTAAGCGAAGAAGCGTCTAGAATTGAGTCCCTTCTCACAAAAACCGAGGTGTGGAGGAACGAGCCCGACCGCGTTCATCATACACTGGCGCAACTGTGTCCCCTTCTCCGCGCAAGATCTGACAACGCCTCGATAGCGTCAGATGCAATAGATTGTTCTCTCGATAATATGCGAGCCATGTCTCTGCGCCATCTGAGAGTGTAGCCATGTTCATCGCTATCGGGATCTAAGCCCTAACCCTATTGGCGACCTAAAGGCAAAGTCACCTGTGATGGTGCAGGCATTTCAAGGAACTGAGGTGCTCACGTAGGTAGGAGATTTACAGTAACATGGATCATTCTTAGATGAAGGATTCAATGTCTAGAATTTGGGACGGCGACTTGTATGAACCCCACGACTTTGCCAGTGAGATCTAGTGAGATCTCAGTCCCGTCCAGCCCAACGTAGGATCCCCGGACTGTGTTCTTATTCCATATTTTCCGTGTTTGCGTGCTCTTGGTTGTTTGCGGGTGGGGTGGGAATGTGGTGCGCGATGGATGACAGACGGCAACTGACCACTCATCGATACTCATCCCTCGGTTTCTGCTGCCCGGCCTGCCCGTGCTACTTCTGAAAGCAGCCTTGTGCACTATATGTCGGCCAGGGAATACATGGATGAATTCTCAGACTGCGATTCGCAAGTCACGCGTCGCAGGTAATCCTATCTCCGAGAATTCATGCTGCCTCTGTCCCACTCACTACCACTGTTTACTCAAAACGTCAGTCCATGTATCCTATGTGCATGAATAGCAGATAATTCCTGCTCCCCCCCTCCCCTTTGATGCTGTCAGTAGTCATCGCCACGACCTTGTCCTGGTAAATTTGTACCCTCCTACGCGGTAATGGTTTTACTGGGTGATGGTTTTGGGAGGTACATTTCAACCATTTTCAGCTCGTTTCCCGCAAACACTGTCACTACATGAGGTTATGGCTGGTTCAAAGCATGACCACAGCTTCTACCTCTAGTCCTCATTGTCATCGTTTCGGTTATGGGAAACTTCCCATAGTCAAACCGACTACAGTCGACTGTAAAACATATTGCCCAGCAGAAGAATGGGAATGGAGAGACGTAGGCGACGTAAAGGTTCTACCGTAGCCCTAACCCTAAATTCTGAAGATTTTGCCTCCAACTTTTGACCACATTGACGAGAACCATCTGCCTGTATTGCACAGGGCTTAGGGCTTATCCTGAGATACGGAAGGATAAATGGTCGCAACTATCGGTGAACCTTTCTCACTTTCCCACTACGATAACCGTCGGCGAGATTCTTTCACTGTTCCACACCAAAGTGTATACGTGACCCATGAACGGTCGAGCGGCTCCAAGGCGAAGGAAGGTTGTGCTACAATCACTGTGCATGGGGATGGCGTGCATGTTTTCGACGTAAGCCCCTCTCAATTTCTCTGTATGCACTAGTAGGAACCTCCAAATTTTGCCCAGTTATCCCACCTGCATGTTGCTGGCTCCTATATACTGGGTCCATCAACGACGTTCGCTGGTCCCTCTGTCTCCCGCATCATGACGGAGAACGGTACAAAGTCGCGGAGGATATATGCCGTAATTGAAGAATCCCCTGGAGTGAGGAGTGAAGACCATGGCCGAACTATTTGGATGTGGGATGACAAGCAGACATCGGACAGCAGTGGTGGAGGTCAGGAAAAGAAATCGTCTATCACAGTCCGTCGTTAGTTCCCTTTGAACGACCTCTGATCTAGCTCATTATTTTAGGCCCCTCACAGGGTGTCAAGAATTTATGCATCTGAGGACCTCCCTGATTGCATCGTCTTACTCTCCCCAGGCGGCGACGTAACTGTGCTGGACATAGATCTCGCCACCCAGAAAGGGGAATGGAAGTCGCATGTCGACTCACCTCTGTTGGCGTCCTACATGTTTCCGAAAGCTTCTGCATCGTTTCTTCCTGCGCACCCGGTCGCACCATTAGCTACGCTCGTCCTCCTCTTTTCCTCAGCGAGTTCGGTTCAAGTATGCGTGCTGTCTATTCACGGGAATGAGGTTACGACCGTTCTGGATGAATCGATCGCAGTCGACGGGGTGAGCGGCAAGTTACTCACAAAAGAATTGCCTGACATATTTTTAGACCGTCATCGAAGCATCTTGTAGTGCTTCTGGTCATATCAGTTGTCTTCGTGAGTTTTACGCCTCATTATTTCTTATGTGGTATCGATGTCTTGCGATTTAGAAAGTGATGGTCAGTGGAGATCATTCGAGTTAGCTGTGGCATCTCCTGGGTTGCTGTCGCTGTTGCCGATCTCCTCACCCTTGAGACTTGCTGGGTTATCATTTATTAAAAGGACCTTCGAGGCCGCCGCATCTCAAAGTAGTTCAAGCGCCGTATCAATACTCTCTCTAGGTTCTTCGCTCGTCCTCCTCTGCAGCGGCATAACACAGTCACAGGACCTTGTACTGCTGCTCTGGGACCTCCGCTATTCGGTCGTCCTTGCGTCACATCGTTTTTCAATTCCATCCCAACTATCAACATCAAAAGGCAGTGTGTCCTTAGAACTCATACCTGCTTTAAACTCTCTAGCCTTGTTGTCAGTCTCTTCAGGGCCGCTAACTAAGGTTCCAAAACCGTGTTCTGCCGTCCTCGCTGTCCCGGTGACGGTCCCTACAACTTCCACAATTGCCAACGCCATGGGCCGTGCGTCAAGTAGTGCTAAGTGGATTGTCAAGTCCGACGCTCTGACCAACGGCCACGTACCGTATGCGTCATTCGATTCTGATCATCGCGACCTCTTCGACAAGCTGAAGGCAGCGCTTCGGCAAAACAATCCTGAAGCTGCTGACTCCGCATTCTTTGAGTGGCTCAAGAACCGTTCAGGCTCGGCGGCTACTGTCGATACATTCGGCCATGAATTTGTCCGTGAAATTTTGGACATCGTTCTACAAACTCCTTCAAAGTCGGCCGCCACTCTGTATCCCGCGAAGACAGTCCATCATCTCTTAGAGAACCGCCTTTTATCTGCTAGTATGCTATCTCAAAGTCTTCTTGGGTTCCTCGCAGAAAGGAAGGACTGGGTGAGTGGTGCTTATCCATCCATAGGTACATGGTACTCAACTTCCTATCCTGTGACAGCGCGCAATCGAACTGGCATTCAGGAATGTCCCGGACTTGCCAGAAAATGAGGTGATCAAGCTGCTTTGCTCGGTTCCAAATGATGGCCGACCTCACGATACACAAGACATGCAAGTAGGCGCAACGAGTTCTGACACACCAACGCTACCATCAATATTGGCCGCCTGTGTGTCTTATCCGACGTCGGACGCAGCTTTACGCATGGCAATAAGAGAACACCTGAACCTCGCCGGAGCCATCATCCCAATCCTAGCAATACTCGATGATTGGCTGGTGAATCTATCGTCACATGGGACTAATCTCATTCTCAATGCCAGTGCGGGTGAGAGCGGCCCCTTGGTGGTGGTTCCCCCACCCTGCTCTAGGAAAGTAGAGATTCCTCCCGCCGATAAGGTCAGTCTGGGCATATTACCAAATGCCTATATTGATGGCGAGTATAAAAGATATTAGCATTTCTACGAGCAATTCTTGACGCAACATTTGTGACATTACTCCAACACACAGGGTCTCACCAGCTTCTTCGACGCTTTGCTTCACATCTTCAATCTGAGCTTAGTATCATTGACGACCTTCAGTTACTCCATGGACCATTGGGGCTTTTTGCTAAAGCGCAAGAAAAGACGCAACAACGACCGCCTGTACAGTTGGAGGACTGGAGACGACGTAGGAAGCTTGCGCATGAACGGGCTTCTATGGGTGTAAGCTTATACCAGGTAGAAGAGTTGGTAATATAGATCTGTGTTATCCACACGCGAAAATTAAGAGCAGGCCACCGCTTAAACGGGGAAACCACACTGTGGGGAAGTGCACTCGACCCTGACAATAGTCTGGCACCAAGTATATAGATGCAATTCTCACAATATAACACGGATATACTGTGTCCAACCAGTCCCACATCCTTCCATTGTGTTCATTACCGTACAGCCGTGGGGAGTCAAGATCACTTGCCGAGTCTACCGCCGTCTCTGAGCGGCTTCCTGCATGAGAGTAAATAAGTGAAATAGTGCCGTAGATGGCCCGCAACGCACCATAGTCAAAATTTCAGATTCCAATTCTCGAAGCTGTACCTCCAGTCGTTCGCTCTGCTTCATGAGCATTTGCAAGCGACGATTCGTCCCACCTGGCGCCGAGCGTGGTTGTGGCCTCGAATGAGCTGTTTCAACCTGTGCCATGCTTAAAGACGATACACCACGGCATACAAGAATGTCCGGTACCTTTGTATGTAACGCAAGATGTTTCTTCTGTAGTGCCTTCATTCCTTTCTCGGCGCGGGATGTGAGCTCGGTGATTTGAGGCTCGATCTCATCGCACAGGTCGGCCTTGTACTTCTCCACTGTACCCTCGTCCACCAACAAAAACACCTGGGAGAAAAAATAAATATTTTGAGACTAGTTGTGGTTCATGCGGAATCTCATACTCGCTGATTGCCCAAAACCCGCGTCATACGCGGGAGGTCAAAAGTCCCGTTCCTTAGAATCTGCTGCGCCTCGTGTGCCTGGGGGTTTTATAAATGATTAAAAAAATATTGTCGAGTTGGTCAAGTGGAGCTCGCGCCTTGCCTCTTCGCAGCAATCTTCCATCGCGAGGACGCTCTCGAGGAGATCGGGACTAAATGACGATTCGGGGTCTGTGCCGTGCCATTCCGAGCCACCACCTGCGAAAATGGAATCCCGTGCTCGTGGTCGCACGGATAACCGGGACTGTCTTGGTGCGTAGTATGACATTTGACCAATTTGACGATCCACCAACCATTGGACGCGCACCGCTCGGCGACGCGTCGGTGGCGTCGGCGTTAAAAGTTCAAGTTCCGACCAGCCAGTTATAAGCGACCAAAAGTAAATTTCGTTCTCTCAAGTGTTCGCTCGACCCTCCGAAACGTTAGCTCCTGCGCAGAGGTTAACTCTTCTGGTGACGTTCCTTTCAGGTCGACGAAGCGAGGTGCCCCCTTGGGGCGCTCACGAGAGAAAGCATGGCCACTTTCGGCTCGTCCTCGACATTGTCTTGTGCTGTTGGATCCACTGCAAGGTGTTGATTCGGGGTACAAGGCAGAGGGCTTGATGCTGAGCAGCTGTGCAGTGTTATATTCCTAGACTTGCCGTATCTCGTCACTATGTGACCTTGACGGTTTAGTGAAACCATAACGCGAACATGTCTATTTTCCTAAACATATGTCGATCACAATTTGCTGTTGAATCAATCTAGGTGGATAATTATGAACGAATTGACAACGTAACATTATGGTACTCTAGAAATGTCTGCACGACTAATGGCTGCGTTCACCACCCTCCTCGTCCGAATCCCCAACGTCAAAAATGGGTGACAACCCAGTCTCCTGCGCACGCCCTTTACCCTTTCGTGTGCTTATTCCGCCATCATCTAACGAGTCCCCATCATCCGCGGGTAGAGTTTGAGTCAATGGGATGTTTTCTTCCTCATTTTTTGAGATGGGTAATCCATGTAATCTCCGTCTGCGGATGCGGCACCAGAGGACTGTACCGAGGACGGCGAGTATTAGTACAAGGACGATGGCAGCTGATCCGGCATTATAATAGGCTGCATGGTGGTGAGACAGGCTCCAAAACTCAAGAGACTGATCGTACCCTCCCACATTGCCTTATCCTGCTCTGGTGTCTTTGCAGTAGGATGCGGAAGTATGGCCGAAGAAGGCGTGCTCTCGGTGAAGGCAGGTTTCTCATCATTCCCGACGCTACTCGGGATACGCGCTGTTCCATCAGCGATGGCAGAGAAATTCATGCCCATGAACCGCAGTATCATGTCGTGCGTTGCGTGTGCTTGGTCGTACCCGGCCATATGCGACGCGTTAAAAATCTGTGGAGAATTGGCATTTAGTGCTGACCACCAAAAGTCCATTTTGGATACTACCTTCACATATGTCAAATTCCTTGACGAAACCCACGTCCCAGCGGGGATATCGTCAACAGTCCAAGTTTGAGTTTCCACTTCCTGCCAAAGACAATCATGTTTGCAGTCCAAAGGAAAAATCCTGTGCGTACTCCAAGCCCAGTACCCCCATTCCAAGTCAGAGATTGTATGAGACTTTCTTGACCGACGTAATTGCAGATCAGATCTTGGTCTCCGGCAAAAAGCATGACAGGAATTCTTTCTAGCAAACGCGGTAACACAGTGACCGAAGACGGGGCATTTATTCGTCGCATCTGGGTATTGACCCGCGGATGACATTCAACCCAAGCCTCTGACTTGGCCTGTGCGTGGAGAGCACCCACAACATCAGGTCGCTGTTTGCGTAAGTGAGTAGAGGACATAATGCGGCAACAACGAGCGTACTCGGAGATACGACGTAACATTCCGAAGATCGGGTGGCCAATTCATACCACACGCCGGTATTTCATCTTTCAGACGGACGTCGTAAATATTAAGACATTGGCCTGCCTTTTCACTGCGAAAACTGCTGTCAGAGGGCAGTGGATGGACTAGATAGAAACGCACTCTGCACCACCGGGCTCATTTACAACTAACTGCATAATCTGTTCGCAGGTCTCAACGTGTATAGGTTCTCCTTCCATTTCATTTAACGAAGAAACACATTGGTCCGTTGCTTCTTTCCCTCTCTCATATTGCTGGAAGAAAGACGAGTTAGCTCTAGTCGATTCGTCGAATGCTTGCAATCTTACCGCTGTGCCCGATTCCACTATACCATGCTTCACAGCATAGTCGAGATATGAAGGGTATTGTCGTCTTGCGTCAATCCATCCGTTCCCGATAGCCGAGCCGCGGAGTGGCACGGCAAGGCTAGAATTTAAAATCCCCTCCGCTAAACATACTTAAGATGGCCTTTACATGTCCTAAAAGTGCGAGCTCACCAAAGTAAGGAATGTATTGTCCGGCCCAACTCTCGCCTGCTAAGTAGGTCTAGTCGATACTAGTGAGCAACTACTGCCAGGGTGAACGATCAAGTTGAGTGAACCCACATCCATTGTTCTGTATTCCGGAAACACGGAATAAAAGTTACGCAGAAATTCCATGAACTGCTCGGTGGCCTGGATAGTATGTGAGAAAGAGACAGGAACATACATGCAACGCCCCAAACCTGGGTTAAACCGTGTGCATAGCGGTCTGTGCTCGAATATGAGAAACCAGTACCACCAGGTTGATCGACTACGTGCAAAGGATCTGATTGGCCAGCCAGACGTATTGGAAAGCTAGGTACTCACCATAAACCATCGTGGTGTATTCTTCCCAACCACCTTCTACTACTTTAAAACCACCGGTTCCATCAGTACGCCAGGGCCCAATCTCCATCATGAGACCGTCAAAGGATGAACATCCAGGACCTCCCTTCGTGAGACGTGTCGAGGACTATTAACATTTGACATATATGTGCTGCTCACGTTGAACCAAAAAAGTATCCGCTCCTTGTCTGCAGTCCGACGAGCCTTAATGAGTACGAAGTAGATATGAGGGGTGACTGTGGTATCTGGCAATCTTGCTGCATCAGGATCGGCATTTAGATGACCAGCATAGATGTGAAGCGGATGAAGCGGGTCTTGGTGGAGGTCAGGTAAGGTTGACACGTAGAATGATGCTGCTGGGGGGACTTGATTTGTAGTGCAGATGAGTCGGGGCCCTCAGTTGGTGTGAAAAACGAGACGCGTACCATCTGTAGGGGCAGTTGATGCAAACGGAAAGCGACAAAGGAAAAGGGAAACGCAGAGCACCGTCCACCGGTGCAGCGGGAACATAATATTATTTGCCTAGAAGAGTGGTGAAAGTTGCATAGATAGTCTAGTTGAGAGCAGATGGAGACGGATACAGGCTGACGGCACGCGACCGCAGCACTGCACAAGCAAGCAACGCAACTACTGTATCACATCACTTTTTGATTGTGCCCATCCGCTCCAATCACTCGCTTGGACACCGAGGAGATAAAACAATAAGCCTCGCCAGGCTACGCCCAATCAAGCAGAGGCACCGTGTCATCCGGTGAAAGTTGGACGCGTTCGCGTACGAGTGACCATAAGGAGTTCGTTGACGTCGTCCATCCACCATCATGAGACTGGAAACGTTCGCCCTCGCCGCCCTCGCCCTCGTCGCACCTTCCTGTGCGAAATATTTCTCCGCTGGCTGGACTCCTGGCCAGGCTGTCCCCACGGATGCACCAGCTTCGTCTTTAGGGGCAGAGGCAGCGCCTTTACCTCCACCACTCCAGCACCAATCCCCTTTCAGTTTGTCTCACTTCCTCTCGACCGGCGCTGTTTCCCAGCTGTTCGATCGTTTTGGCATTAATATCACGGAACGCTTGGAAACTGCTCGAGCTAATTCAGAAATATGGGATAGCCGTATCCCCTTGGTCACTGACGATAACTTTAACGACCTCATCGTAAATGAAGTGCTCACAGACGAAGAGGAGAAGCATCGCGTGTGGCTTCTTATCATGTAAGGTATCCTGCATACCGGTGAAGTTGTTGGCTGACCTGCTGCCATTTCTTAGCACGACATCTGCTCAGGGATCTGCGTTATCCTTGTTTGCAGATGCGCAGTTTGACGAGGCCTACAACACTACCCTGATTGAAAACGACCTGCCCCATGTTCGTTGGGGTCGCATAGACTACATGAGCGTCACTTATCTCACCTCTAAATGGGTTGTTTGGAAGTGGGGCGCCTTGTTCATTCCCTCGTTCCATCCACTAATATTGAACCTCGCATAGCGCACCCGTACTTGTCGCTGTGTCCGACAGAGGGAAATCCCTTCGATTTTGGCGCGCCACCCAGATCCGACTGAGAGCTGAGCCGTTGCGCGAATACTTCAAGTCGGGAATGTGGGAACATACCCCGCCATGGCAAACCAGCTTTGCTCCAGGTGGCAGCAGGTAGGTTTCTTCTGTTCGTACAGATGAGATTTGTGACGTATATTTTTTCAGAGAGTTCGTGATGGAATGGCAAGCTATCATCCTAACCAAGTTCTACAACGTTGTCAGCGTTATGCCTCGATGGGCACTGTACATCTTGTCTGGCGTTCTTGGTAGTTTTATCATGAATCTTATTCACCGCGGAGGGAAGCCAGACTCCGCCAAAACTGAACCTGTACCCCCGGCCAATGCTCAATCGACGGTGACTGGTTTAAGTACGGCTGTTGCACCTTCCGCGACAAGCGCGACGCCAGCGAAGGGGAAGGGGAAAAGGGGCAAGAAGTAGCAAAGTCGAGTGAACAATGCTCGGCGCCAACTAAGGGTCATGCTGTCTCATAAATTGTTTAAGTACCTTGAATTAAAAAAATGAGGGGACTTTGGTCTCAACCTCAACGACGTTCCGTCTAGGGTCATAATAATAGTGATGTATAAGACGGGGGACAAAAGACGTAAGTATGTCTATTCTTTAAAGGGATACTCGAACTTTGGTTGGTCTTTGCGACGCCAAAGCTTGCGTCTTAAAAAGAACGTCAGAAGAGGGGAGCATGAGTAATTTACTATAGGCTCACTTTTTCTTGGTGGCCGCATGTTCCGCATACACCTCCAAGCAATGCTCCTTTCTGAATTCGCGGATGAATCGTGGATCCCACAGCTCACTGGCGACGCCAAGATCCTTGCAACAACGCATTAAAGCATTGCTTTTACAGGCCTCGGTTGCTGTAGGAATTCCAGAGGGATCGAAGTACTCTTGCTCACCGCGGGCGATGCCAACAAGCCTGCAAAATTATGGTTCGTGTTTGAAATCTCTAAAATACGGCTTCTCTCACCGACCAAGACAGACCAGGGCATACTCCCGGCTGACTATCTTCGGACCCACGTTAGTTTCGCTACGGGGAGCCAGGCCCCAACCACCAGGACCAAATGCTTTGTTCAAGATCCTGCGATACTTGATTTCTGGGAGGTAGATCATGCCGTCTTGAGAATTGTTTCGTCAGCAGAAGCAGCAGTCACGATAATTTGCGAAAAGACGGACCAGGTTTAATCTCAATATCCAGGGGGTCGATCGAAGCCTGAAGGACGACAGCCACCTCTACGGCGAATGGTTGGGTCGATAGGCCGTGGTAGCTGCGTGACCAGTCCGTGGTACTGCCAGCGGGAGGGGCATCAAGAAGCGGGGGGAGAGTCAACACGCCAGATGAGGGGATGCTCTCCGCGGGGATTATCTCACTCTGGGTGGCAATGTCGGCTTCGATGTCTGTCGTGGTGGTGTCCGCTGTCTCGGGTTTGCCATTCGTAGAGTTGGTTTGAGTGGTATTGACTCGAGAAGCTAGCGGTATCTTGTTGACACGGGAGGGTCTAGAAAGAGCATAGGACCTGCTTCGCAGCGCAACATTTGTGCGGATGGAATAAACAGCACGGTTGAACATCACTCTACGGTGAAGACCTCGGGCCGGGACAGAATCCCTCCGCCCGGTCCGCGTTCCCACCCCGACCGCCTTACCCGACAAGTACGTCAAGTGGCGGCATCTCGAAGCCTTGAACTCTCTGAATTGGTGCAGACTTATCGGCGTCGGCGTCCAGACAGCCTCGGCGGCATCAGGAACGCTTTCGGCCCCTTATCAAGCCCCTTATCTTTTCACACGGCCAGGCACCAGTCTCTCAGACTTTCCCCAGAACAAGTTAATACCTCCACCACCACAGGCATTCTCTCGAGATGTTTCGTAACCACCTCATCAGATCCCACCATTGGTCCCAAGTGACCCACAGGTGCTTCAATGGCAGCCCCTCTCCCTGGGATTTCTGGCACCTGTTTTGGACTAGACCTCAGAGACTTCGTTTTGCGCTGTCATAAACGCTTCCGTCTTCTTCACACGGGGCGGTCCTTTCTCTCCCTAGGACGGGTGGCACCCTAATCATTTGCACCGTTACGAGAAAGGCGTTCTTCATTTGATTTTTCCCCGCATATTTAGTCTGTGGGTTTCCCCGTTTCCATTGACCCCCCTTCTTGTCCCCATTGTCTGTCATGTCCGCGGAAGAAAAGAAGTTTTCCGTTTCGAACGATGTCACTCCGGTGCATCATGATACTAAGGGGATTGAGACTACTAGGCGAGCAGATAACGTTTTGCTCGCAAAGCTAGGCTACAGGAGTGAATTCAAGCGGGAATTCTCTGTGAGTCGGTCCTACAATGCACGGTCACTTGATACTGACACGAAACAAGCTTATAGAGACTGTGGCGTTCTCCTTTTCCATCATGGGCGTCGTTGCCTCTGTGACTTCGACCTTTTCTTTCCCTCTGTCTGCAGGTAAATGCTATTTGGTGAAAAGGCTATGGTGCTTTGACTAAATTCCTTTGTTCACAAGGCGGTCATGTCGGGTTGGTCTGGGGCTGGCTCATCCCTTGCCCGTTTGTTCTTTGCGTCGCAGCATCTCTTGCCGAGATGACATCCGCCATGCCGTATGTAACCTCTCCTTACATCCATCATCTTGATAACTAAACCCCGCGAAGGACAAGCGCTGGACTTTATTATTTCTCCGCCAAGTTGGCTACGCCAAAGTACGCACCCTTGGCGAGCTGGATCACTGGGTGGGCGAATGTGACTGGTCAAGTCGCCCTTGTCTGTTCTATCGACTACACCTGGTTCGGCCAATTCCTTAACCTCGATGGTCTGATTTTAGAATTCACTGTGGACCCAGCGCGCAAATGATCACCACTGCAGTCGCAGTAGGCTCTAATGGGGATGTCGTGCTCGGCTCTGGACCGACATACGGAATCCTTGTCGCAATCTTGGTTTTTCATGGTGTTGTCTGCTCCGCTGCGACTCGTATCTTGGCGAGGTTGAACCTGGTTTACGTGGTCATAAACGGTGAGTTCATACCTGTCATCCTCGCGACAACTCCATACTCATTTTCATCCAGTTGGAACGACCATTTCAGCAATAATTCTTTTATTTGTCTGTTCAAGAGATAGGGGACAAAGGGTCTCGGCGAAGGACGCGTTCACTTTGTTTGAGAACAACACCGGATGGGCCGACAGTGAGCTTTTCCCACTCGTCATGTACTTTATCTGACCATTAGAAGATGGCTGGGCATTCCTTTTATCCTTTACTTCTGTAATGTGGACGCTAACAGGATGTGAGTCAATCCTGACTTTGAAGAAGTGAACCTAATGCGATGAACATCTCATAACAGACGACTCTGCTGCGCATGTCTCCGAAGAGGTTACTGGAGCAGCCCGAGCAGCTCCAATCGCCATCTTGGTCGCCGTAGGGGGAACTCAGCTTCTCGGCTGGCTAGTTTATATCGCCGCTTCGTTTGCGACAGCATCAGTTCCGGATCTCCTGACCACCACCCTCCCACTGTCATTGGGCCAACTGTTCTTGGACGTTATCGGGAAGCATGGAATGCTTGCGTTATGGAGTTGCATTATCGTCGTGCAGGTGAAAGGATCTCGCCGCTGAAGTCAGTCTGGTAAGCTCACGACCCCCAGTTTGCTACGGGCGCTGCGCAAGGCGTAGATGCCTCTCGCGTTGTCTTTGCATTCGCACGCGATAATGCGCTCCCTGGCTCGCGATGGTGGAAGCAAATCAACCCATACACTCAGACTCCTGTGAATGCTGTCTGGCTTGTCATGTTCTGTGCGGCTTTATGCGGCCTTCTCGGGTTCAGTTCTGCTGCGCTGCTTTCTTTGGCTGGGTGATATTCTAATACCCCTCCTGTTGATATCCAATCTGATGCAGACAATCGTCGTTCTAGGGCATCTGTTATCGGGCTTTATACATCGTATGCAACGCCCATCTTCCTCCGTATTACTTCAGGGCGTGACAAGCTTGTTCCTGGGAGCTTTACCCTGGGACGATGGTTTGTTCCAATCGGTGCAATTGCTGTTGCATGGGTAGCCTTTATCAACGTTTTGCTAATGTTCCCGACTGTGCTACCCACGACGGCGAGTAATATGAGTGAGTTCCTTACTGATTTCCCCCTCCTCCCCCTATATGTGACCCCTGCACCCCCAGACTATTCGGTTGTCATCATCATGTCGGTGTTCATTTACGCTTCTTTGTCATGGGTGATTTCTGCCCGAAAGTGGTTCAAAGGCCCTATTCGAAACTTGAGCGATGATTCGTCCTTAGACGAGAAAGATATCTATGTAGGCTAGTGCATGTAACGAGAGTTACGCCCCCACCGCGTAGTAATCAGCTCTGCATAATTCCACAAGACCTTACCTCATAGTTCCCCAGGAAGCAACTTCCTCATTTTCGTAGCGTCTTCCCAGTTCTCATCTGTAGTCCACTCGATCTGCTTGTCGGTTTGCAGTGCCAAAATCTTCTTCCAGTCGCGTTTGTCTGGATGTCGAAATTCTAGCTGCTTTGTTGCCTGGTCAATTGCATCAAGCCATGCACGGGCTACCGCCTCCTCGGGAGCGGTTAGACCACGAAATGCCCACAGGGCCCGGTCAGTGCCGTGCGTTACGTAGCCTATGGATCAACTGAACAAAATTCGCCCAGAGGGATTAGTTTATTTACCGTTCGGCCGCGCCTGCTCGGATGTCCACTGGATTGCATATCTGAACGTTGGATAACCTGCTTGCAGGAGATCTCTATGGAGAAGCCGAACGGGCAGGTGCACCTGGGCTGTACTGAGGATTACACCAAACAACTTCACAAGCTCTTCGACTTTGGCATCGTCAGGTCTCCCATAAAGCTCGATCATGCTCTGGACAACATCTGATGTATAGTATCTTTCGAGATTCCACTGGATGTCCTGTTTATGTTTGATTGGGTGGGCAATAGAATAGAGATACCACTCCTCAGAAAGATCCCCAATGATGACATTGCGGACCCCGTGTTCAAGAAGCCCACGGGCTAGACCTCCGGTACGTTGCCAAGCCATGGGATCTGGCAAGTTTGACAGCCAGGTACCATCCAAGCATCCTCTGAACGTTCCATGCGACCCCAATTTCTCGCTATCGATGAGTTCGATAATGGAGCGCCAGCTCGTTCTCTCGGGGTCCCGTAAGATGGAAAGTGTGTCCGCAGCATCTGGATCTAGTCCTAAGGCACGAGACAGTGCTGCAAACTGAGGTCGTGATTCTTCTGGTGTTTTAGGATTCATCCTAGAAGCCACGCAGCATGAGTCCTGATACAAGTTTGAGGTAACATATATGCCTTACACTATAGCGTTTGACTGCAATACAACAGACGTGAATGGCGCCTTCACTCCAGATGGCAGCCTCGAGGCGTGGTGTAATGACTGATGGATTGAGTGAGCACCTACAATACCCAAGTGATGCTCAGACGGCTTTCTGTATGTTCGCAAAAAGAGCGTAAGACTCGCCTGCTGATAAACCTGTTATTTGAATATTTTGCGGGTCTCCTGTTGTGTTGAAGGATAAAATGAGTTCCGCGCGTCTGATAAGCCGTCCTTCATACCTCCAAATGCTCCGATGTTGTCGTGGATCCATTCAAAAGCTATCCATTGATCTTTAAAACCGAAATTCCCCTCGATTTTAGGCTCGTCACAGGCGAGAAACCCGAACGCAGAAAGACGATAGCCAATGTTGATCCAGACTTCGGAGCGCTCCGCAGCTACGTACTGAGCCTGGCTCTCCAAACTATGTGGGGATCCGAATTGGAGGAAACTATCTCACAACCTTGTCTGTCAGCGAGTTCTCTTGACATAGGAATGAGCCACGCGAACCCGCCGTGGATATAAACCTTGACAGCGAAATTAGATTGCACAGGGAACGACGGAGGTGCAACGATGTTCAAAAAGAGCCTGATTGTTCAGAGTATGAGTGCGCAATGCATTAGTTACGATCACGACCGTCGTACGGGTTTTCGGTTGGCTCTCCCAGACCAACCTTGTCCTCAAACTTTCTGCCTGGTATAATCAATCGTCGCTCATGAATCTCGATATAAAGGTTTGGATCTATCTATACATACCAGCAGCTTGGCCGTCGCCAGTGGGCTGTACCGCGTCTGACCAGAAGTCAACGCCAATGTCAACTAAGATTAGAATGGATGGAACCATCTGGACTGACAAGAACTCTCTGTGATGTAGTCTCTTTGCTGGTAGCGAAAATCTGAAGGGAGGGCAACTGGATTCTCGAATCTTTGAGGTGGGAGAGCATAAGGTATTTCTAAACGTCCCAAACGCATCGGGTCGACTGCGAATCCCAATGGATAACAGATTGTACCCTTACCGAGAAATACTGCAGCACCGTTCCTTGATCTGCCACCAGTTACTGGGCCAAAACGCGTCTCAACTACCACCCTATCATATGTCTGAGCAAGTTCATCGTGAAGGTGGACCGAGGACATGACTGAGGGACATCAGAGCCGGGCCGGGCCGAGGCCGAGCAACTGATCTTCCAAGCTTCAATGTCGAGGCCAGCTAGCGTAGCCAGCTCTTATCGGCCCTCTTCACGCACGAGTCGACCCCTTTCTAGTGCATCACTTAGACCGATATCGCGCACAGGCCATGTCCCTTCCAAGTTTTCTCAACGTCTGCCATCAAGACAGATGACCCGTATCATCTCGCTATGCCACACTTTGGTTTCTCAAATAACCGATTTACAACATGAAGACGAGGACGGCGATTTTCGTGCCTTGGCGGATATCGTCATAAGAAGTCTGGATTATAACACGAAGGCTGCGCCGAGCTCCAGCATGAATGACATTACCAAGCAACTTCATGGGTCTGTTTTGCCACATTACCTTCCGCTCGCTACTGAGTCAGTGCAGTCGTACTGAAAGGGCGCGGATCAACTCGCAGGACTCCTGGGCCGATGCCCTTGAGCTTTCTTTCTGTTTATTAAAGTCAAAAGCAGATAAAATACATGACATCGACTCAGAAATCACTGTGATTATCCTCAATATCCACGCGGTGCATTTGACTGACCGTCTTGCATAGCCCACACACCTACCCAATCATCTGATGTTCTTGGTAACATAAATTCTCCATGGTCCCGCTTCAACTGATACCTTTTTGAAGATCATCCTTTCAGTACCTCCTACCCCATTAGTTGTCGAACATGCCGAACTCTATCTAGAGAGCAGCAGAGCTCCTCGCGTGGACCCCATATCTATCAGCTGGAAAACAATCCTGGATGAAGAACCATTTGAGGGGCAACATTGGGAAGGCATCTATGGTCTCCCGCCTGGCAGCACAGTCGAAGGCTGGGAAACGAGGAGCCTCGATAGTACACCACCATATTCCCCTCTGCCGCTCGACGACCCCAGCGACCTCTCCCCTTCTCTGTCATCCACAGACTCGCTTCCATCCGTCGAAGCAAAATCCTCCCTGAATCAGGACGTAGAATTGGCCCGTATGGCTACCATGTCGAGTTTTGGTCATCGACAACTGATTGAAGATTTACAACGAAGGCAGTATTGGAGAACCGAATGGCAGACTGACGCCGCGTCAGCATCTTCTTTCGCAATCAAGAATGCTTCATCACTCGGCACGTCTTTTAATTGTTTTGTTTCATACAGTTGACTGATTTCTCTCTGTGCAGGACCCTCGGTCGATCTAATCTTTGCTGAACGGAATTCGTTGAAGCACGGTATCCCGTATGGAGTTGTCAGTAAAACCACTTCCCTAAATTGATTGCTAGTATTGACATGATCGTAACTGCACCAATAGAAATACATTCACGAGCACGACGCCGTGCGTGAGGTTTTAATGGCATTTCAAGGGTACAAGAATTCCTTCTTAATATGGACTGAATCTGATGACGGAACTTTCTCATTCGAGGTATGTGTTATTCTTTCTCTTGCCATGTTTCGGCTCATGCAAGATCACAGCCAACCCCAGACACACCGCGGATTATTCACTTGACAGAAGGTAGTCAACTATCCGCCACCCAGTCATTCGCGCAAACTGCATCAACAGTGGAACATCTTCGAAGATTTGTTACTTCCATATCTGGGAGAACAGCAAAACTAAATTCTCGCGCTGCTGGTGACTTCCGTCTCGTCACTCGCACTGTAGAAGCTTTCTCCGAGGCTGTAGAGATCCAAATTGGGATATTCAACTCTTGGTGTGCAAATCGGGAACGTGAAATCATCCTTTCCTTGGTCGGAAAGGGGCCCCCATTGACTGTCAGTCTTCTCAAGCTGGAAAAGGCTGTGCGCGACTCGTTCTCGCAAGTTTTTGATGCTCTATTAGACGTCCTCAGGACAGTGATGCGTAAGGCCTCCGGGAGACAGAATAAAAATATGGAAGTATGGATGCTTCTCGATCTTCCGATACAGCTCTCTCCCTTTACCATGTCAATATTACTCTTGGACACACTGCTCACCGCTGCGGACAGCAGCTCCTCAAATGGAGACATGGAAACCTCCAAAGCCCTGATGCAAGTATTTACTGCATCAGCAGAACCTATATGGACTATGACTGGCTTATGGCTGAATCATGGCATGCCAACACAGGATCAAGCACTTGTGCAAGAAGGCGACAGCCTTACCGCTTTAGATGATGAGTTTTTTATTCAAGACAATGGCTTGTCGATACTCGACTCTGACTTCTGGACTGACGGCTTTACAATACGCGACGCAAACCCAGAGGCTCGCGCATCTGAGTCCGCATCCGTTCTTCTGGATCTTATAGCCAACCACGTCCTTCGTGCAGGGAAGGCAGTCGGTCTTCTTCGTATCCTCGACTTGCCACTTATCAACGAAGGGACGCCTGGACCTACATGGATGACCGACTGGCCCACTTTCACTGCCTTACTGCACGAACATCATGCTGCCGCGCTAGTCGAGACTTCCAAGGAGCATTTAGCCCGTTTTGTCCACGACATTGTCTTGCCCCGTTGTCAGATCCCCCAGAAACAGCTGGCACAAATGGCAATCAGCGAATGTGACCTCTGGTTGCATCTCACTGCCATAGAGGAGCTATACCTTATGAGGAAGGGTGACGCCCTATCGTACTTCTCTGACGCACTCTTCGCTAAAGTGGGTCAAGCTTCGGCTCGGGATATCGACATACTGATGCCGATGCGCACATATCTAGATGGATTCAGGCCAAACTTGGAGTGATTTTCACTTCTTAAATAATACCTTCCGTGACACCCTGAATAAATACTCCATCAATCGGATCGAACCAACATTAGTCCGCTTCTCATATTCTGGATCGAGGGACAAGGCTTCAAAGGGAACAGTTGACGCTTTGGATGACCTACTCGTGGAGTATGCTGCACCGTTTCCCCTCACTTACGTCTTCGACATGTTTGCTTCTGGCATATATTGCTCTGTCTTCGGGTTTCTGCTACAAATACGTCGCGCCAAGAATGTGCTGGAGGGTGCACACATGCGGGACATTGCCAGCCGCCAGGAATCGAAAGAATATCCTAATAAGAACATATTCGCAATGCGCAGCAAGTTGATCTGGTTCATCAAGTGTGTTCCCTCGTCGATTTCCTTTCTCATGTACTGACAATCTGCTGCGGAAGCACTCTGCTTAATTTTATAGCTACTTACGTCAGTAAATACCCAAATTTTCTATTCTCTACCTCAGTCCTATTTTCAGGTCGTGCATCGGCAACTACTCAGTTTCCACGCGTCTTTAAAACTCGCTGAATCCCTGGACGAGATGATAAGCCTACACAACTCACAGTAAGTCCATCGAGGCCGCTGCTGGAAATGGTTTTGAAACATGATCTACAGTCTTCAAAGGTTAGAAAGCGAGTGTCTGTTGCAGACCAACGTCCGTCGTTCAATTTTGTATTATGCATCGTGCGCTTCTAACATGCTAGGTAGACGTTCGCCTTGCGTCAAGCCATCATCTCCATCCTCAATATGACATTGCGCTTCCGTGACGCCCTCGCTGCGGATGTCGGCGAGGCTCCTAGGATCGCACAGTCGTCAACAAGTGTCGCGTCTCGATCCCATGACAGCCGACGGGAACAGGAAGGAAGAAGGAGAAAGAGCTCAATTGGATTCGCAAGGACATCGCGGGAAGCCGCCCTAGCTTCGGACAGTGATTCCGACCTCGAAGAAGAGGAAGCATTGAGGCTCGGCTCTTTTGGTTCACATCACCATAACGAGCCGCCTGTATCAGGGGATGGCCAGCAACTTTTCGGTGACATTTACGAGATGCAAGATGAACTGGATAAGCTCGTACGGTTCGTCCAAAGAGAAGTCGAGGGTCTTGCAGGCGGCACATCAGGGACAGCGTCCACTTTCAGCGTACTTGCATTCGCACTAGAAGACTGGGGCAGATAGGAACGCTCCCTTAGGCGACACCTGGACAAAATCTTCAAGGCAGTTCACGCACTTGTAATACAACGTATCTATTGCAACGTAGCTAGAAGGTGCAGTTTGTACAGTACAATGGTAGTAGGTTTTGGTGTATCGTCATGATCTAGCTGATCGTAAAGCATGACTGGGGGCGGCGGAAGGATGTGACTATTTCAGCTGCCCCGGTCTCAGGTGAGGCAGATAATGTGAATCCTGCACTAGCAAGATCAGTGCAACGTAAAAGGAGTAGGCCGCTCTGAAAGTTGAGGGAAAGCGTTGGTATTCGCCAAGACGACCATTTGTTTCTCGTGCGATATATACCCCCGCATGTAGCCCTTGTAGATCATATTTGCTACAAGACATTCCGCCTCCTCGGATGAAACGTCCATGCCAGATACTCGCAGGGAACTGTGAAACATCGCCACAGGAATCCGGTTGCCCTTTTCTGAGACTACCCAACTAGAATGGCATCGTCAATCACACTGTTGAAGAATGAGCTGTACGCTAACGTACACTCGTCGGAACAACCCTCTGATGCAAATCTCCCGAGCTTTCTCAAGCGTAAGCCAAACATTGAGGTCGACTAGACGGCGTTCAAACGTGTCTAGGGCGGCATCGAAGCTTTGGATATCCCCCTTCCGTATTGCGGAAATAAAAGGCGCATACAGCTCGTCTAGAACCGGGAACCGGCTCAAAAGGTCGGCGGAAGGTAGGTGGCCACGTAGAATACGTAGTGGGATTAGGTATGTCAGTATGCGTCTACAACAAGACGTGAGGCACGGGCACGGTTCTAGCAGTTAGCGCACGCACTCTTGATTGTTGCGAGCCTCTAGGTGGCAATTATAGAATGCGAAAGTCAATTCTTGTTCCGACTGGCTCCGGTTTCAGTAGAGTCATGATCTTAGATGCGGTACCTTACTTTCGTGTAGTCTTCGTTCAAAAAGCTCAGCATGCCCAAGTAATATCTGTATGTCACCTGATTTCAGGTCAGACTATGTCGAGGAGGGAGAAATTGTTCTCTCACCTGATGAGCTCTCGGATATTCATGTAACAAAGGGATATCTCGGTTCGCCTCCAACGCCCTGAGGATATTTTTCGAGAGCGAGATACGTCGAACCTTGGGAGGAATGTCTACAGCTTGAGACAATGTAACGATGCTTTGGCTTACCCGAAAATAACTTTTAAGAACCAGGCCAACAACGTAGTACACCCCCCACTTCCTTGACATCTGATAAGAGGATGTTCTAGAGAGTTGTTGATTTGCAAATCTGCACGCGTACAAAGAGGTCTGCACCTGTCTGTGACACAATTGGAGAAAGCCTTGGACATTATCCTAGCAGCCTCCTCCATACAGTCACTCTTCTGACTTAGGTCCCGTGCTTGTACATCCGCCTGCAAAAATATCAACCCTGGGTTGGACTACAGAGAGAACACTCACGTCGAAGGCTAGATCACGTAGATCGCGAAGGGTAGCAAATAGTGCAGGAAGAGTCCAACCGCTGTTATTGGTAAAGAACCGAAGAAACAAACTAATGAAACAAACGCAAAAGACACGCGTGTTAGGGTAAAAGATGGAGAGATGTTGTACGCTCACTTGACCAGTTGCGTGTGCTCCTTAAATGCGTCTGCATAACGCTGTTTTGCAACATGTGTGATGACCAAGACATATTGAATTGCTATTTCGTCCCAAGGAGCCTCTATCGCGCCTTCGTACCGAGACAGAGATTGGCGCTGTGCATGGACGTCGTATTTTCAGTAAGAAATACATGGAGAGAACCGACGCACTGTTGGGTTGCGAAATTCTTTTATGAGATCCTTGCTGTGGGAGCTAACTGGGCGGATGAGGTAGGCCAGGTCAAGGCCATTCTCGTCGCGCAAGGCGGTTGCTATCAGAGTCAAGAATTGGGAGTAAGTTACGGGCATGAGTTCCGAGTCCGGGTCCGACAATCCAAAAATCCAACATAAATTTCCCCGCATCCACATCTTATCAATTACATAACCAAATGGCTCTTCAACCCTCTCTCCGACCTCTCCTTATCGCGGGCAAGTTAGACGCCCCCCACACTCTCGACGTCTTCCGTATGTGCCTCTTTTATCCACTCTTCAGTCATTAACATGTTGTGGAATCAGTCGATTATGTCTGCCCTTTCAGGTGACCGTTGTCTCTTAATGCGCTCTCCTATTCTGGACTAATCACCCATGCGATTAGCGGCAAGCTTTCGGTTACCATCGATAAGATCGTGAAGCCATGGGTCGAAGCTGGCGGTCGATACGAAGGCAAGATAAAGATCATCTTCCGAAATCAAGTTCAGCCCTGGCATGGTGCCTCGACGTTCACGCATGAAGCTGGCCTTGCAGTAACCATCCCTGTTTCATCTCCCGATAACCCTGATACGTATAGGATGTATAGGTGGCCCGCGTCACACCAAACAAATTCTGGCCCTTTTCTCTACGCGTAAGACTGAGTGTTTGTCCCCGCTCTGACCTTTCCTGAGAAGCCTTGAGTAGTTGCTTCAAAGACAGGGGGAATACTACGATATTCCCACCTCCACTCTGACACCCGTACAGATCCGCGAGAAGCTAGCCTCCTTATATGCAGAGACGGATGTGACGAGTGATCAGGTCGAGGCGTTCAGGGATCTCTTGAGAAATAAGAGCACCCCTAACGGTGGTGTATCTGTCACAGACGAGCTCAAGTACACCAGTAAGTTTCATCCGCGTCTGACTGCTGCTTGATCCTGACGGACTTGCGCAGTAAAGTTCTCTCGACAGAATGGGGTCCATGTCTCCCCTTCGGTGCTGTGGGATGGGTTACTTGCCAATGAGATCTCGAGCTCGTGGGGGGAAACTGAGTGGGCTCAATTCTTGCAACAGAAAGTAGCAGTGTAGGGAAGTGGAAATAAAGTACTAAGAGATGTAGGAATGTTTGTAGTCGAATGTACCTGAATTGAATGTGAGAATGTCCCTTATGACCGAGAAAGCAGTTTCTGAAGCATTCTTCGAATGGATTCGGGATCCGCTGTACCTTTGCTGGACTTCATAACCCGACCCAAGAGCTTATTGATAACATTGGGGACCCCCCGGCGCATTGCATCTGCCTCTTTCGGCATCTCAGCTATGGCCTGTGTACATAGACGTTCGAGAAAATCATCTCCCCGATTCGCCAGGAGGCCAAGACGTTCCGCCAGTTCCGATGGGGCCTCAGATGATGGGTGATCCAGCATATGTCGTAATAATAGCTTTCCTGATGACCCTGAGCTACTGTCAGAAGCCCAAGCCAAACATCAGATTCCAGACCATCGCCTTACCGGTTACTATGCCACCTCGAATCATGTCGATTAACCCTCCCATCTGCTCCACAGAAATAGGGTTTTCGCGAAACGGTTTTCTTCGTAGTGAGAGCTGCCCTAAAAGTTCATGTAATATCCTTTATCATTTGATTAGATCGTGTGAGTAAACAGAGCTCCGGGTCCGAGTTATCTAGTAATTGAACACGCACCAGTTTACTACCATCTTCGAGCCGCGGCCCTTAGTCAATGCCTCAAAATATGCGACAGCTCCATCGTTCAGTCGGCCATCGAGGCCTACGTCATTTCCTGAATCGACCGCCATCAACAGGTCGATATCCTGTGGACTTAGACCATGAAGCGATAAACGTTCTCTAATCTCATTGGCAAGTGCCGGCATCTCATTGCGAACGGACGTGATGTATTCCTACCATATCGCAAGTGAGCTGATAGACACGGTTGTGAGTGCGAGGCTTCTCACCGGAGTTAGAAACAATGGGGGTAGATTGGGATCAGGCATGAAACGATAATCTGGCGCGTCTTCTTTGTTTCTGAGCGTAAAGGTTTCCCCCGTATCTTCATTGAAACCACGCGTCTCTTGTGACACTAATTCGCCGCTGTCCAGGATGTCAATTTGCCTATGCACCTCTGAACCTGAAAGGCGGGGAGTGAGCCTTTGCAGGGATTGATACAAATTCAGCATTACCAATCGCTGCCATCATGAAGCGGACGCTATTGAGATTTTTAATTTCGCATCGTGTCCCGGGCGCTTGTCCTTGACGGTTAACGGACACATTCACATCACAGCGTAAAGATCCCTGACAAAATTAGAAGTCCCGTCGACACTCCATCAAGGGGCTTACATACTTGTTCCATGTTCCCATCACTGGCTGCAACAGATCTAAGCACAGCCTGCAGGGTCCGAACGTACTCGCTAGCCTCCTCTGGTGATCTATTGGAATAGACAGTGGAGTGAGTAATGCCGCGGTCAAACAGTAGTATTGATGCGCACCGCATATCTGGTTTCGATACAATTTCCATGAGACCCATACCTGCTCGATTCAAATCTATTGACGAGAGTCGGCGACGAGGGTCCACCATTGACTTTCCGGTATCCTAGTAATCATGAGTCATAGCCCGGCATGAACGTCGAAGGCTGAAGGTACCTGTTCGAGTTGGATTTGTTGGATACGAACTGAAACATTGCTCTGAGGAAGAAATACATATCCTCCCCGCGCTATTGGACCTAACGCATAAGGGTTGAGAGGCAAATATCGAATAACGCATGATTTGGTCCCTACTGTAGTGCTGGGTAATCTGATACCCTGCGGGAAGGTCTGAGTAGAAATAGTGCTTCCTGTCAAACGTTGAACGCTGTTGAATGTCCGATTGAAGTGCAATGGCAGTTCTGAGGGCGAGGATTATGCATGTAGAATTGACACGCTAGAAATGGTCGTCATGACCGATGACCTTTTGCTGTTACAGTACAAAAAATTGCTGATTACTCACGGGGAGTGTTCCGGGAAATGCGGCATCGTAGGGAGACACTTGTGAATTTGGCTTGCTCCCGAAGTCGGGGGTCCATGTGTCTACAGAAAGGCGATGATGTGAGTGTTGGTCGTCCGAGCGAGCTATTCAGGCGCACCAGAAAACAGCTTCTTCCGCGATTTCATTTGCGCGTGCGTCTCGATGCCAATTACTACCTGCCAACCCGGCCATCGGCTGTCCTGCCCAATCTCGTTGGTACTGGCCTGACCGGTGCCGTACTGTCTGCAAAATATCCGTAACGATGAAGTCCGTAATCGAAGTACCATGAGAACTTTGGCCGAAACAACGCGGCCATCGCCTCTCGTACTGAAGGCCCTTTACTAGCATATACCCCCGATGAATCATTCCCACAACGCCCGACGCCAACCCGTATAAACATTCGGTCTATCTATGCAGCTGACACCACTCATCCCAATACTACGACGAACTGTCGGCTGCCGGCATTGCCCCAATTATTATTCTTTCGGTCCACGGACAGTACGCTTTGAAGCATCAGCGATCTAGATATTCGGCTCTTCATCACCTTCTTCAGGGCTCCTGATTTGGTTGGATCGACCTCATCTGCGAACTATCGCGTGAACACAACTTTCTTTCTCAGATTGAACGCTGGCACAGTTGGACGCCATCCTGAGCTTGAGGTTTGATCCTTATCGTCTTGAATTCGTCGTCTTGTGGGTGCACACGTGGCACCTGGTGATGATAAAGCGTTGGTTTTGACTTGTAGACTGGTCAATGGCGCGTATCCACCAAGGGGAGTGTCTCCCGCTGCGGAGTCCCGCAGGTCGTGTCTATATTCGTTACGCTTTTGGCTCCGCTACGACGGTATTAATCACCGACTGTTCTCCGAAGACGCGTTATGGGCAAGCAAGGACCCTGATTTCTATGCAGCATTCGCGAATGCCGTTCGTACCCCGTTACAAGATCGCCCTTGGCAGCGCCCTTACAGTTACAGTATAGATTTCGTTGTCAGGTGTGCATCTTCCTTCGCTTTCCCCGTAAACTATTAAACTTTCATCCCAAGGGCTTGGCCGCATACTATTCGGCGATCTCGTTGTCCGTTTGTACTGCCCTCCAGAACATATATACATTTTGTTATCTTGTTCTATCTCGAAAATCCCTGTCCATTTTTGATAACAACTAATTCCGGTCCATTTCAGGTACTGCGCTGCGCCCGTCCCACGAGGGGCCACCCACAGCATCCGTGTACCCCATTTATCTGTCAACGCATTTGGAGTAAAAACATTTTTAAAGTCGGGAACTTGCTTTGGGTCCAAAATTGGTCGTGGATGTTCCTACGGGCAATGCTCCCAGCGGGGGATTATTCCACCGCGAAGGTGGGTTGGCTGGTGTCAAACAACCGACATCATATGGTGAATCCGCAGATTTCGGCGAAGGAGCTTGTAAGGGAAGGCGTAACAACCCGGGCTGTGGATCTTTGTATACTTTGATGGTATCCGAGTCACCCGTGGATTATCATGTTCATATTATTTATAAACTCCATACGAATAGGAATACATGTATGATCTGTAACACCGAAAGTACACGGTAGATACTCTACGCCCTGCGGAGCGAATGCTTGCAAAAGAATAAACAGTGAAAGTACAAGCCAGAGCAAGGAGAATCGAGTACCGTTGGGCCATTGGATTGGACCACAATCTTGGCAAGTGTCAGATGTAGCCCCTAGAAATGGAATTGAATAAATCCAAGTTGATACTGAACCAGAAGCAAGAAGACTCGTTAACCGGTACATGGACCCCGGTCGAGGATGCCCTTCTTAGAAAGACCGCAAGGACCCCCCAGAAGCGTTTCACTATGGAACACTCGCGCCAGTCGCAACGGCGACGCTCTCGCCGAAAGGAACTTGGGGTGACTTGATGTTGGCCTGGTCTTTGATATCCACAAAATACACTGATGTCGGGGTCGCTGTTGCGGAAACAGCAGTTTGAGGAGCACGGGTGACGGTTGGCACCCCATTCTCATTGGGTTTGACGACCTGGGTAGGTGTTGAGTCCGAAGCAACATTATATGATGACGGCCTTTCGAAGCTGCATCAAAACAAGACTAGGTCGCGAGAGTGTCCTATTGTGAAGCGTACCGCGGCTTCTTTGTGACAGGGAAGTCAGTCGAAACATCGCTGGCCTTCTCTGCGGGCTGAAGTGGGAGGATGGCGGTAGGGAATGAGAAGAGGCGCATACATCTCCTCGCATGACGCACCTTGGCTTGCTTCGGCCTTTTCTTAGTGACTGGTTTGGGTTGACGCTCTCCGGGATCAAACACGTTATCAGGAAGGCCAGAGCTACTCTAGTGATGAATTCCAAGCCAAGAAAGTAGTACACCACCTACCTTTTTATGTGCCGCACGATGATGCCCATCTTAACTTCGTCAAATTTATCCCAGCTTTTAACCATCTTAGTAAAGTCAGCAGTTGGCCAAGAGATATCAAGTCTCCGAGGACCCGTGGAGCCGGCTTTATTCAGTAACACAGGAACCATGAGCAATAGGCTTGATCCCAGTACTTGCTAATCCACGCACGTTGCTTGGCTTCAATTCCCAGCCCGACGTAAAATGTTGTCGAAAATACTGGCCGTGCACCTTCTATGCCCTCAATATCTTCAGCTTTCCGTTTTGCAATGGCCGGTGTCGTGTCACCCTGAGCAACAAGACGAATCTCATCGTCTGATACACAGTATGCAACTTGCTCAAAACCCTTAATGAAGGGGTGGGCAAGAGTCAAAGACTCGGTAAGCTCAAGCTTCATGACAAGTTGCCGTAGTCGGGATTCAACGGTACCAGCCCTGGAAAGTTACATCGTGAAAAGAACGTGGGAGATTTTGAAGGATGGAAAGATAAATACCACTTGATTTGGAGCTCGTGCTCACCGGTGGATGCAATGATTTGGAGGTAATATCGGTACTTATGAAAGAAATCGTGTTTTGTAAAAAGCTCAGACCAATCCGCCGATCCGACGATGACCTTATCCACAATATCCGCCCCTTGGATGAGGTATTAGTGCCACCACCGAGCAGAGAGGTTCCAAGAAAACCTTTTTTGAATTCCTCAGTCATAACCATCTGCGTTGAGGCAGTAACATTATGGGTTGCACACATAGCAGGATATGCAGGTGTGATGATTGGCATTCGATGTGCTCGATCGCTAGGATACAACTAGAAGGCGGATCAGAATAAACTCACAAAGCCAACGTGGAGTACCGTACCTTTGGGTTCCATACCCGGACTTGTAAGGGCCCATCCTCAATCTGTTTAAGAAGTACAGGTTGTGGCCATGCCCTGGTGGATGTGAGGTGAGACTCCCAACGCCGAGAATTTGATCCGTACCATTGATGCATAATGATAAAAAATCGGCTGACAATCGCGCCGGCAACAGCATTGGGATATAGTTGACATATACGCGCGACAAGCATGGCCCAGGCAACTCCTCCGAGGAATCCGTTCACGTTGGAGTAGATCGCTCGTCCTGCAACAGAAAACGTAAGGTCGGGATACTGAGAACACGTGTTAGGGACACGAACGGGAAGCCCAGAGCTTGATGCATCGTAGAGCATCACGAAAAACATTGACGTTGGGTACGAGGCGCAGTATCTGGTCGGTAACTCGGGATCCTGACGTATGTCAACAATCAGTACCACACTTGGAGATCGGGTGGAACGTATAAGATACCTCCCAAACTTCGGATGCACCGGTCGTCCAAATTGCGCAGTAGGTTATCGTCTTGCAAGGTTAGGTCGTCTGGTATTGATGAGAGCGCAAGACGAGCCATGAGAAAATCGATTGGGATCCCCGAGATTTTCAGCTTGATGATGGGAACATAGGCATCGGGGACTCCCTGCGCAAGTATGCTCAGGGCCAGCGCTCGCAGGAAGACTTGACGACTCACCGAAACCTCCGTCACTCCCTCCGTGTTCCTGAGCATGCCCTCGAAGACCTCAAAGAAATCTTCTCGGGAGACATGCTTCGGAACGACACATAGCGTGTCGATATCACTACCTGGTCCATGCACACCCAAACGGTACGACCCGAATGTAAAGATTTTCCCCCCAGCGGTCTCCGCCGCTGCCTCTGAGAGACCGCGGGCTAATGACACAGTCTTGACAAAAGACTTGACAAGGGCCGCGAGACGACCAAGTACGATTTCTCTGGAAGGAAGCGATGTCAGAAAGATGTGCTCACTGAGGAATAACAGCTTCTACGGCTCAGGTCGTTATAAAAATAAAACAAATCTTGGGTGACAAAGAAATCGAGTGCACGCTGAGGGAGAAGCGTACGCACCGTGTCCTAGCTTCTTCCTCGCTCTCCATAGTGTTTTGTCTGCGAAGTTCATCCATGAGACTAGTAGTCACCTCTTTTTCCCTTTCGGTTGATTCACTGGTTGCAATTGGAGGGGTGACTCCGAGAAACCTGCTCCAAGATAGATGCTTATGGTATGGTTCTGGTCAGTGCATCGTCAAGCTTACCCTTGATTGTTGTCCATCTATGCAGTTAAGTAGGAAGACCTTTGCTTGGGCTATCAATCTTTTGTTCGAGGGGAAACTCGAACCGGGGCGAGAAAGTTGCGGACAAGCGCAGAGCCAATGTGGGAGCTTATGTCATCTGGCGAGGAAACCGTCAACTGTCTTCTTGTTTGGTACAGTACTGTACAAGACAGTCTACTCTAACTCTATCAATGCAACGGAAATATCGACAATAGGTCGTAACTATTCTTGTTAAATAGATTCAGGAAAATGAAATGGACTGCTAGATTGTGAGCTGTAGCCTGGAGGCTAACCCTTCACGGAGCGCCGATAGACACGCGCTCTCAAAGACGAGTTCTTGAGCTGCCGCTTTACCGCCCATCTCCGTGCGAAGATGATTCCTACGATGATAGCGACAACGGCAACGATGATGCTAATTGCCAAAGCAGCTTTAGCACCTGATGACAGATGTTTGGCAGAATTCTTGGCCGACGTGGGTGTAGCGGTTGGGGACGTGGATGAAGGGTTGCCACCGTATGGCCAGTAATCGCCGCCATCCGGAGGCAGGACACAAGTCAACCCTTTGGCGTCTTGCACAGATTGAAAACCAGATTGGAGCGCGGACGTAGTTACATTCGCGAAGCCGACGACAAAGGCAGCACTTGCTGGTGTAGGATTAGAGGCGCTACAATTTGGTCCTCGGGAGCCGATGAAGGAAGTATTTCCAACGAGCAAATTTCCTTGAACGGTGAAATTCTGGGCCGATGTGATAGCAATGCCATATCCGAAAGCGCCTGTAAGGCTATTGTTCAAGGCGGTACCCGAGGAGCTAACATTTGCGCCAAACTGGTCGACGAACCACGTCTGAGGCCCGATGGCGATGCCAATTCTATGCAACCTGTGAGAAGTGATGACGCGTACATTGAAAGACGACAGACTTGATTATAACATCGTCCACATTCTGACCATCATTCTGAGAGGCTGATTTTGAGTCCGTGGCAAATCCCCCAATGATGGTGTTGTTCCGGACGACAGTACCAGTATAATTGCCGCCCCATGGCACCACATCAACCATGTTTATTCCACCAAGCAATGTACTCTGGCCAGGTGGTAAGTCACTGAGGAAACGGTGTGACAAAATATATCGCACATTTTCAACCCAGATGGTATTGTTTATCACAAGTGTTCCAGGGGAGCCGAAAAGGACAATGCCACCATCCGTCGGGTCCTTCACCATGTTGTTACGAACGATGGCGGAACGGCAGCTGACGCTGATACCATCAGCCCACTGCTGAAAAGCATCTGATCCACATGGGCCAATATCATTGTTCTGAACGACGACGTTATTGCAAAGAAGGCTGCCCTCGGCGATATGGAGGCAAGACCAGCTACGCGGATCATAAGAGTGCACATATTCGATCAACTGATTTGAATTTGGGCCGCCCATCTCTATATTTGCTCCGCCCGCGGTTGGAGGAGCGCCGGCACGAGTTCCATTGATCTAGGGATGAAGTAAATATACAGGGGAATCAACAATAAAAAGTTAATGAGATACACACCTGGATGTTGCGCAGTATGGCACCACTACAGTTTGGGCAAGTACCGTCTATAGCTGTAGTATGGCCTTGACCATTCGCGACTGGACCGCTCACAGCGAGAGTCGCTCTAGAGTTATCCGTGGGATAGCCCACGGTGCTGATCTCTTGGTTAGGTGCAGCAAAAAGAATTGGGGCCTGAATCAAGTATGTTTCATCAGGACAAAGTTGCAGAACGAATCCAGGGCCAGAGGAGTTGAGAGCAAGATTCAGCCGATCGGTTACAGTGTTGGCTGGGTCCGAGGGTATACATGATGCTCTTCGTGACAGAACTGGGCTGGTGGAGGGTTAGCACTATGAAAGACGTTGTGGGTAACCATACTTGCTGGAAAGGGGTATCGGCGTGGGGCCTTCGAATGACATTCGAAGCAAAAGCCAAGGGAGCGAAAATAGGTGGCGTTACTAGGAGTAAAAGAATAGGGTGAAGGAACATTGTTTGGCTAGAAAGTAGAGATGAGTACAAATTGAAAGAAGGAAAGGAGAGTCCGAGTAGAGACAGTGGGGAGGGCGTGTTTTGGACGGCCAACGAACTTGAGGCGACTTTCACCCGTGGCAGGCAGAACGGCCAAGCCGGCTCGCCTATTTCGGCAAAGCGGAAGGGTGGAGAGATCTAAGCAGTGCTTCTACGCCCTTTAGACCCGCGTTTTTATTTCCTTCACGCCTCGCCCTTTTCTCTCGCCTCCGCTCCTTCCTTGCCCGTCTCTCTTCAGGTGTCTCGTCTTTGTGCTTCCGATTCGACTTGGTTTTCTTCCCTCTCTTCTTAGCTCGTTCTTCCCGCCACTTTTCTAGCAAGTAGTCCCGCATGGGATCATCGGGATCTATATTGGGAGCTGACGAAGCTGACGACTCCGACGCCACGTCATCTGAATAAAGTGTATAAGCGAGCCAAGAATATACTGCGGGGCAGTATAGGACAATTCACCAATCATCTCGGGCTTCGCATTCAGGCTTTGTTCTTCGCGTTCTTTCCACTCCCCATCATCACCCTTGACTCTTGCCTGTTTGTACTTCTTCACATGGTCAACACGTAGTGTCCTGTCCAGTACATTTGCACCGTTGAGATTGTCGACCGCGAGTATCGTAGACCGTTGATCTTCATACATGACGAAGCCAAAACCTTTGGTCTTCCCTGTTTCCTTGTCACGGGGAAGATTGACGTCGACGACCTCACCATATCTAACGTACCGATCAAGACCGTAAATGAGCGCGAAACCAGTTGGCTTACTGGGAGAATATAGTAATGACGTCCCCTTCAGTCAGGTCATAGTGAAGGCCCCCAACGAATATGTAGGCCGAATCTGATCATTCCTAAGACCCAAGACGATGACGGTATTTGTCCAAGACCCACCTTTGTATTCATCATGCCAAGAGGCTGCACCCACCCCGAGCTCGAGCTCACGTTCGTTGATCTTGTTTATTTCCCGGACAACGCTGCAGACGATAGATGAGAATGGGCAATGCCCCTTATGATCGAGCTAATCAGACATACTTCATGGAGCTAATCAAAGCTACTTCATGATTGTGTCGCAGACGGGAGCAGCTCAAGTTCACACGCCACATACGACCAACGATCTCTTTACAGTACCACAAAAATTTCGCCTTTCATGGCTTCATTTTCGCTACCTCCGATTCACGATAATCCTGACGGTAGCTGGGGACCATCATCCTCAAACCTGCCGGAGACGTTCAAGTTTAAGGATATCCCCTATGCACCTTACTCCAAGTCAGATAAGCTCGGTCGGTTTGCAGACTGGAATGACATCTCTGGAGATAACCGACAAGCGGCATCGGGCACTGCTGCAAATCCCAGAACTGGCACTCGTGGTCGCAGGGATGGGGCCCAGACATTTGGGAGTGGCCTTCCAAGCGCTTTCTCCTTCCGGGTTGAGGACGAATCAAGTTTCTCGCTTGTCGACAACAAGACTGGTGCTCCTCGTCGAGGCGGTGCTTTCACAAGGGGTAGGGGTAACAACCGTGGTGGCAACACTCCCTATAACTCCCGTAATCCTCAAAGAGGTGGCCGTGGATTCATGGCCAATCGTAATACAGGACAACGGGGTGGGAGGAAAGGATGGCGGGATTGGGAAAAGGTAAGTAATATCTAAATGGCTTCCCGAATGCAAATGTTCAATCCTGTTCAAGAACAATCGCACGCGCGAAGCATCAGTGGCTATTGATCCCAGCTGGCAAATGTTGGAAGAGATTGAATTTCATCGCCTCGCGAAGCTGAGACTTGAAGTCGATGAACCCGAGGATCTGTAATTCTTGTTGTTTAACGCACCTCAATTTGAACTCACTCTCCTACCAGCGAGGCATACGGCCGTCTTTATCCTTACAACAAGGCATACGATCGCATCACGACCAAGACAGAGCGTCCACTTCAACCTGTTGACCGAATCAAATACAACACAACCACATCCGATGACCCAATCATTCAACAGGTAATAGATGGCCATAGTCAAATATCCCAGCTTACATTTCTTTGTTCGACAAGCTTGCATCCAAGCGCACCGCATCGATTTACGCGACGGATATCATCCTCAGCGTCCTTATGTGTGCACCACGCTCGGTCTATCCCTGGGACATCGTTATTGTCCGTGAAGGCAACAAGGTGTTTTTTGACAAGCGTGATGGTGGCCCTTTTGATACGGTCACCGTAAATGAAAATGCGGCGGATCCCCCTCAAGACCCCACCGCGCCCAATCCAAGCAATCCCAGTGAAAAAGCTCCAGAAGCACCCTCCATCAACACCGCGACATCCCTTTCCCTAGAGGCGACTTACATCAATCAAAACTTCGGTTTTCAATCTGTCATCGAGACCTCCCCTCCCCCCGCGGTCAACTTTGACAAGCCCAATCCCTTTTATGGGCCTGATGAAACGGAACCTCTGGCCTCATGTGGATATCGGTACCGTGTATTTGACCTTGGCATCACCGAGGACGAAGACATCAAGATTTGCGTGCGGACAGAGGTCGATGCCTATCTGCCTGGTCAAGGCAGCCCGCTCCAGGGACAAGGTCTAACCACCATTCGCGCGCTGAACGAGTTCGATCCCCGTGCACCTGGAGCTGGCGGAGCACCCGATTGGCGCTCAAAGTTGGATTCACAACGCGGCGCCGTCGTTGCTACTGAGATGAAAAATAACAGCTGCAAGCTGGCAAAATGGGCCGTCCAGAGCATTCTGGCGGGGGCCGAACAAATGAAAATCGGGTAAGAAATTTCTAGAAATCGTGCTTGCCACGCCCACGGTTCCTCACACCTGATCATAGGTACGTCTCGCGGGCGAACCCTCGGGACAACACCCGACATGTCATTCTGAGCACGGCGTCCATGCGCCCTATGGATTTCGCCGGTCAGCTTAACGTTTCCTTGGCGAACGGCTGGGGCATAGTGAGAACCGTGGCCGACTTGTGCTTGAAGATGCCCGAGGGGAAGTATGTCCTAGTGAAAGATCCAAACAAAGTGAGTGTCTATTCCTGGTTTGTCGCTTGTGTCGCGGTGCTGGCGCATTTCTAAGGCACATCCGAATCTCGGGGCCTGCCCCGTGGAACACCTTCTACGGACCCATGGTTGTCCACTCGGTCGCTCACGGTCTCTTTTTTTGCAGCCGGTTATCCGACTGTACGCCGTCCCTTTCTCGGCATTCACCGGGGAAGAGGAAGAGGAAGAAGGCGCGGCCTCCGAGGAGGAAGTGGAGCCCTGACCCGCTCGCTTGGTTGCTGTATAGCAGCCTCATAATGCTGTATGGGGACGGACTACGATAAATGTATTACACCCGCAGATAACACAGCGAAAATGGAAGATTGTTCACGAAATTCCCGACGGACGATATCCTCGTCGTCAAGGAGCTCTACTGTGTATTACGGTAAATGCTCTCAGGACGCACTTAAGAGGGTCTCTACTGCCCCTTCAATGTTCGGGCTGCTCTGGTCATCTTTCACTATAATTTTAAGAAAGCAGCAAAGACTCACCTGCGCTGTAGAGCAGCGACAATCACCTCCCTTTGCAAGTCCGGGAAAATGCTCGTAAGTTGTGATATCTCGGCGTCAGTGGGAACCCGAATGCCAGTAGATGCACGGTCTACTCTGCCGGTGAGCTCGTTCACCCATTCTCGCATGACTGACGGCCCAGGCTGGTCAGTGGCTCCGCGTGGGCCGTTGGTGGTCGAGCGGGTGGAAGGCTCTGTGCGCGACGTGTGGGCGGTGGTAATCACTTCATCTTCCAGTCGAGTCGTCTCAGACACCTCTGTCGCGGGTAAAGCACGAGTGGTGCGACGCACGGCCCGTGTTTCACCGACGAGTGAATGCATGTAGCGGGAGGTCAGCCGGACAAACCAAGGAGGAAGCCGGTATCCTTTGAGGCTGGCAATGTCGGATCGATATAGGGCCCCACTGGAAATCCCAAGTGCCGCGGCCAGGGTACTTGACCATGGCTGGCTGAATGCAAGCTGACGCAACGCCAAAACTAAAATTAGCGCATGATTCGCTTGAAGTTTGGCTGCTCGTTTACCTGCAATGCAAGTGCATAAGGAAACGACTTGTTTGAGAAGCCGACCCCGAAAACGCGAAAGCGATACGTGTCGGGCACGAGACTGATATATTGGTATACTACACTGAAGGCTAGACCGATCGGACCAGACGGTATGACGTTGAAACTTGAACCAAAGTGATGGAGAACTAGAAGCGAGAGAAGTTCGAGCACAGTGACTAATAACGTGGACACCACGAGGAAGGACTGAAATATGCATGAGAAATGAGAGTTACGAGGGACGTAAAAAGCTTACGGCGTACTTGACCCCTCCAAATTGCCGTTCGATGTCTATGCCAACGTTGTAGAGGATAATTTCCCAAAGGAAGAGCTCGCTTGAGCTGGAGAAGGCAGCATGATGAAGAAGGAGACGCCAGTACTGCATGAAGAGATATAAATGAATGCCAGGTCGGCGACTAACTTGTTCCTACCTGATGGTCTCTTGAGATGTGTGGGACAAGCTGAGACAAGGGGTCGATGCTGGAGAAAGGAACGAGAGGGCAAGACGCGTACCTGTAGGTGGAAATTGTATTTGACGTCAAATATTGCGACAATGACTGACGAGACGGCGACGGCCATCATGATACCTACGAGCATGTCAACCGATTAGATTGCAAAGATCACGGTTCTCTGTACGGGTAAACCTTTTGTGACGGATGCATGCTGGAACGACATGAGAGACGGGGTGAATTACTCGGGGGACGAGGGAACGGTGATGAGCATCAATAACACGTGACAGTGAAGGTCAACCTTGCCTTGGAGCACCCTCACCTCTCCTGCTTCACCCTTTGACAGTACCTTGACTCGATGGCCTCTACTATCACGTTTCCCTCTACTGAGCCCCGTTCGCAACTCGGTAAATCCGATAGTTCTATCGTCGCGCGACACGCGATGGCCATCGATGTGTGCAACCTCGTATATGGACACTCGGACCCTCTCTCCTGGGACTCATTGAGTTCACTCTACGAGGCGGATGCGGGTATGTTATCATTTATGGATTTATTGCCTGTCGGTTAATTGTATGACCCCGACAGTGTAAGCTTTCATATCTCCATGCCCTTCATATTCTGACTTGCGACGCTTCAAGATACGAGAATCCAGTTATTACTGCAACATCTCGTGATTCGATTGGGGACATCCATTCTCTTTCGCAGTATTTATCCGAACTAGACGCTCCCAAACCTACATCACTGCTACGTAACCTTCTTGGTCTGGCCCGCATCACGGCGGAACGAGAGTCATGGTTTCAGATTTCCCGAATGTGGACAGAGGTTGACGACGTGTGCGAAAACGAAAGCTTTGGTCAGTCAGCATTGTCACCCTCTGGCGTTCCATCTTTGGATTTCTCAATCGGATTCTGTCAGATGGGCACAGGAGATGCATTGTGGAGCATACACTCAATATACTCCTCCTTCCGGGGCTTCATGCCGAACGCTATTTGGGCCACATGAACGCCGCCCATCCATATGCTCTCACGTCAGACGCACAGCGTAACACGCCCAGCCGGTCATTGCATGTGTCCTTTTCCGGTGGCAGCGGACCGCAGCAACCGCCGTTGCCGACATTGACGGTGCCAGGCATTGGGGTCGCCCTCCCAAGCCCATTCCACCTACAACTCCACGTGTTCACCCGTTTGTCCTTCAATGAACAGGGTAGAATCATCCATCACCGCGATGTCTGGGACATGAAGGACCTAGTCGGCCTCGTCCCTGGTGGAATGCTTTCCCAGTGGGTCGCTTCTCGACTGGCGGCACGAGTACTGTCGGCCGTTTCTCGCCTTGGAGCGTGGGTATCGGACGAGAAACGTGGAGAGTTAGTGGGGTCGAGACGAAAGCACGGGGGATCCCAGTGAGCGATGGTCATCACCATGCACCGGTGCTCCTCGGATCGGCCTCATTTGGAAGCACATTTGGTAGGTACTGGGAACGAGTCAGGGACCGCCATCCGGAATGAAGGAGGCAGTGAGACGAGTGGAGATATCCTCGAGACCTCTGCCACATTGGTCGATGACCCAAGCAATGGGGTCTGATGTTGTCCAATTTTGACAGTAGTTTTGCGCACTAGGCCCGAAGTCTGTGTCCCTCGTGATACCTCTTTGACTGTGCTCATCATTGGTACACCACAGCCTTATTCCTGTGTTTTCATATTAAGTGGAGGACTTGGTCGTTAATCAAGCTTACGGGCGTGCATCAGCTCAGCCTCTCCGTGGCTTACCTTATCTGTAAAGCGAGCGAACCAAATAAAGAAAAGGGTATCCCTTGGGAGGGACACGTTTCAGTCACTGGAGTATCGGGCCTGGGATCTGAAGACGCCTAAATGGGTGAGTAAAATGGCCTGTCAAATTCAGCACTTGACCGCGGATTGTGTGCGATTTCTCGGAGGTTGGGAGTGGCTGTTTTGCCTGTTTTGTGTCGGCGACAGCACCGCCCTGGAGACAGACGCACATGCCCACATGCCCACATGCGCTTCGTCCCCGATCAAGGTTCTGGGAAGCAGCCTGGGAAACTCGAATGCGCCCGAGATGACGGCGTCATAATTCGATCTCCGCTGAAAAGGCTGTGCGTAACGGGCTGCCCGCAAATGATCCCTTTGTTTGTTTGTCTCGTGGCGTTGTCGTAAATAATAGTCAGGCTAGGTCAGCGCCTACCGACATCCTGGCCGGCCAAATGCGGTCCCTGACTCTTTGTGAACCTGAAAACAAAACAAGGGGGTACAAGTACAGTCGCGAGAGGAAACAGCCGGTAATGGGCACAATTGGAAGGGGGAGGGAGGAGGAGGGTAAAAAAATTCCCAGCCGGCCAAACCAGGTATGGGTGAAATTCCCTAGGCGGTCTACTCGGCTTTTTTTCCTAGTTCAATCCCGGCTTCTTGGCGGGCATGGGAGTTAGCCAACCAAAAACCCCCCCTCTCCCTCCCCCCCTTGTGTGTTTTGAAAAAAAAAATAACCAAACCAAAAACATTCCCCCTGTGCAATTGAACTGGGCGGCGGGCGCCGTCCGCTTGCATCACTATGCGTCGCGACTTGTGTGACGGCTCGAGAGTGGGTTGCGCCCAGGAACCTTCGAGTTTGTCGTCCGCCTTCCCTCGCTGTATGCTCCCCTTTGGTATAGGTATCGTCCAGAAGTGTCCGCTTTGGCCCGGCAGGCACATCCTCAAAGCACCGGTTGGACGTCATTCCCCCTCCCTTTGTACACAATGGCCGTCTCGGCGATTTCGAATTGAATCCATCCCCCTTCCTACTTATGCCGTATATCATACGCCCGCGCCGGCTGCCTCTCGGAGGCTTTCCACCATTGTGGCTCAACCAATCAAGGCACTCCATGCGTTTGTCAATGACGCCGCAGAGGCTGGGCAGACCCAGATATCACTAAGCCTTGGACTGGTATCTGGTTACGACATCGCTGTGCCCCCCTATGGCGGCTGACCCTTCGTTAGTGTTTCATCACGGCCCCACGATACCCTGCCAACTTCGTACCCATTGCATTCAATCAATCTGTGAAGCAGGTCCCTCCTCCCTCGTGGGATGGCGTCGTTGTTCCTTTTCACGGCATAATTGCACAATTGGCGTTTCTGTTCGCCACCACACAACGTGATTGTGACACCTCGTAACTTTAAGATAAGATTCCTCGTGGAATTTTCATTTCATCGATGTTCGTTATTTTCTACCTAAGATTACATTACAAGACTGTAAGGCGAGACCGGATGTAACGTCCCAAGCAAGCAGAAAGCACCGCAAGAAATAAATTTAATCAAACGCACGCGTCAGTCGAGAAAATAATACGCCATGGAGATAGGAATGGATACAATGCCAATGAGTACAGTGATGAAGCGACCAACCACAGGCAGACAACGCTCCGGATGACATGCGGATATGCTGGCAATCAGTGAGCAAAGAAAAGGCCAAATTGCGAAAAAGGAAAGAATAAATATATAGATAAAACGTATATCTCACAGCAACAAGAAGGGGCCAGGCAGGATAAGGTTAGTTTATGCTGCAACTGTTTTTCGCAGAGCACTCGGCTTGGTTGACTTGTTTGGTGGCGAGCCTGCCATCGGGACGGCCTGCCAACCCGTAATTTCGGGCACTTCAACTGAAGTAGCCTTTGAAATATCCACCGGAAGTGACGTCCGGCGAGTGTGGTAATCTCCTTGAATGACGGAGGCCAAACCATAATCAGGTGATGTTGGCGCCTTGCGTGGAGACGCTGGTAGGGACTGAAGGGACGCAATGTCTGAGAGGGGAGCATTGGGAAGGCGAATCCCACCATCACGAGCGCCAAGCGGCGGTGATTGAGAAGAACGCTCCAGAGGCAGGGAAAAACTAGTTACGGCGGGAGAATTGAAGGACGACGTAGAAGCTGAACCAGATGAATAAACCGACACTGTAAAGCAAGGTTAATACAATGTCAAACATTTAAATGGCATAGTCGAACCTGAGTCATCCCAGTCACTGCTACTGTGTACCGACGACGAGGATGAAGATACGGAAGCGCGGCGAGACATTGCTTGCGACTCAACCTCCTTCTTGATCAACTTGGAGGCTGCGGACCCAGACATGCTCTTGGACTGCTTGCGTGACTTGCTTCCACTTCGCAGCTCATCGAATCGAAGAGGTCGCGGACGCAAGTGAGTGCGCTCGTACAGACCGCATTTGTTGCAGACGATCTTGCCCGGGTTCAGTGTGGACCGTCTCCAGCTTGGTGGCTCAGTTTGTGAACAATTGAAACATCGACGGCGAAGATATTGGGTTTCCTTGGATGCGGCATCGTCTGTGTGCTGAACGGGGAGACCAGTATGAGCAGGGAGATAAGACATGGCATGCATGGCGCCTGACGAAGGCGGACGGTAAAGGCAAGTCTGCGAAGGAACGATGACGGGGGCAGACTCTTCTAATTTTACATTATGGTCGATATTTTCAAACTCGACATATGAAGAAGCGGGAGATGACGAGACCGACATGTCATAGTGGCCGGGATGGAAGGAATGATTGTCTTGACCGAAAGATATAAGTTGAGGGGAATTATCAATGAGAGGGAGATGTTCCCCGTATAGGGTAGTATCAGAACGAGGATAAGGACCATGACTTGGTTCGCAATCTTGAGGAATAAATGATGCCTGGGAATAAGGTACCGAGGCATCCCGATCCTGGCGAACGTAGGGATACGTAGCCCTGCGCATGGCGGCCGATTCCTGCGAGGGATGATGCGATACTTGACGAGAGAGCTGTGAGTGCCACTCTCCAGCATCGTTAGGATGATCATAGATATTAGCGGGTTGATCGACGGGAAGATCATGATCGTAAAGCTCTCCAAGAAGTGAGCCACGCGAGCCATTGAAAGGGAGAGACTGGTGGGATAGACCCTGCCAGAGAGAATGGCCCTCGGGAGGGACAGCGTGATCTTCAAGCATTTGATCCGAGAAGATGCTGCAGACGGGTTCAAGCTCTACTTTGAAATGAGCGGGCGAAGGAGCACCGTCAGAAGATGTGGAAGTCTGAGGGGAGGGTGTGCGAGGTGCAGATGAGCCGGAGTATGGGGATGAGATGTAAGAGTCGAAATGGAAAGAGTCCATCGAACGTGGCTATGAGAAGCAAGGGAAGAAGGGATGGGATGGGAGGGGGGGAAATAGATCAGCTTTTGAAGACATGGGGAGAAGGAAAGGACATACGAGAAAGAAAGACAATAAAATTAAGAAATAGAGGGAATGAGGATGGGTGGGAGTGAGAGGACGTGGGGGTCGAAGGGACGCGCTTCCTGGAAGGTCACCTTGTCATCACGCCGCTGGGTTTTGTACCGATTCGGCTTGCCTCATCCTGTGCTTCCCTTTTTTGGTTTAGTCCATCATCCACTGTCACGGTCACACGTCTTCTTTTTTCCAGCCATCCTCTCGGTTTTCGCTTTTGCCGAGGCTATGGCCCTGTCTTCCATACGCACCTGCGCTCAGTCCGTCCACCTTTCCTCCCCCCCTTTTTTTTCCCATGCGAATTCGAACTTTCCTCTATCTTTCCCAATCGAGCTCTCTTCCCCGGCCTCCCACCCTTGCGCCGCCCTCTATTGGTATATCCAACCCGCCTTCCTCTCTTCCATCCCTCCAGTAATACCTTGCTTTCGCGCTCTCCCTTCCGCCCCACTCCGGCCCCCCAGTGTCCGCACCCGGAGATCCTCCGACTAGTTAATTCGTCCCCTTACAAACCATATGCTTCCTCTGTATCCTCCTTCCCCCAGCCAGGTGGCGTTGCTGACTCAATGGTGCCACCATTGTTGGTCGTGTCTTATTTCCAATTCAATTCCTGGCCAAACAGTAATTAGTCCTCTTTGCCGACCCTTGTATACGCTCTTGGCGGTCGTCCAATCGGCTGTTCCTATTCTCGCCACCCTGGCCGTTCGAAGGTAAATGTAATGAGACCTCTTTCATGTTTCCGGGAAGTCATGTCCAATGTACAGCACCACAGCTGTCATCCTCGTTTTTGTTGCACAGATATGGCGAAATTACAATGACCTTGAGTCTGTTAGGGTTTGGACGGGTGATAAGCTAGTAATGGTCCGTGGTTAATAGATGCCTTGGCCACAAGGTGACAAAAGTGGATACCCGTGGCTTCCCGCCTGGCGGCACAAAGCGGCTGTTCATCCTGCTGGAAGCAAATCAATTCGGAGAAACTGCGACGTTTCGCCTATCGCTATGCTCGTCGATCATGAAAATTCTATTCACATCGACTACTGTGCTGGATCGCGAGTTCGGCCCATTCGGCAGTCACAAAAATCACATTTTGTCACGCGACGCCAAGCTTGGGTGGGCTCTGCTAAACGCAATCCTCACAGCCGATGGTGGACTACATATCATTGAATGAAGATTGAAATTTAAAATCGAGGTTTGTGGACCGAATTGCCGAACCCATGATCAGCAGAGTATTTATACGCCTGCTTAGCTCATAGTTTAACCTCTCTTCAGCTATCCCCGACAACTTTGCGCCATCTTGTGCGCCGGTGTGTACGTTAGGTGGGACGTACAACGGAATTTGGGAACCGTCTAAACGTCATCTATAGGGTCCAGCGCAGGCGTGCTACTGATCGGCTGAGCCACACTTGTGCTGGATCATGACCCATTCGGCAGATTCTGTCCACCGACCTCAATTTCAATTTCCCTGGCATCAAATTTTTTTCACCACAAGAATACTATTTCCGACTCGAATAATTAGTTTTATGACCACTGAGGAGGTTGTGTTTAGTAGCCCTTTCAGCGTGGCATATTCGACCTGTCAAAGCTTGGCGTTGTGCGACAAAATATAGTAAGGATTGCTTGGTACATTGCAATATACCATCAAGCTCTTGAATTATCTTTGATCCTTCGCGTGCTTGCAGATTGGATGGCGGTGCAACCTTTTCCAGACACCATATGACTAGAAAGCCATTCCGCTGGGGGTTCATTCCGCCATTCATGCATATTGGCCACTTTGCGAGGGTGGGATGTGAATGCTGAACGTTGAACCGCCAGCAATGCGCATCCCTCTCAAGTTGTGACCTATGCAACCGAATTCCGAGGGCCATCTCCGACATTGCAGATGATTGACGACGAACGTGTAGCACATATGAACTTACAGTTATGAAGGCAGTTATCACTCGGCCGAATTCATGGTGCTGCTCCAACAGCTGAGACCCGACCTTGCCATGCTGTGGATTTCTACGGGATCGATGATGTCTAGTTTGTATCATACGCCTGCACCCTCCCTGTGAACGTGAAAACGGCTTATAACCGTCGATCGAAGCCCGCGTGAACATGCAATTAATTAACATTGTTTGCGATTACACGACCATGCTGTGATGTTACTATTAAAAGGTAAAACAAAGCGGGCTCAACGGACATAGCGAGACATGTGCGACGATAAACCAGAAAAAAAAAAATCAGGCCAGGGCGAGGCCCGTAAACGTTGCGACTGCCCCGGCCACGGCTCCACCAGCCATCGCACGGATGCCGCTCTGTTGGGAATCCCGTGATAATTTGGCAAGTAGGTCTTTAACGGCCCCTAAATCTCTCCCAAGTATCAGAAGCCCCTCCTCCGCAGACTCGGGTAGCACCGTGCCAGTGTGGAATCCGAGCCTCGCGGCGGACTCGGCAATGGGACGTAGTTCATGCGCGTGAATCGCGTACACGGTGGCTGGCGGCGCGCGCGACAGCTCTGCGAGCCCGTCCAAAAAGGATGTCCTTTCCTCCATGCTCATGGAGCGAGCAAGCGGGCGAGCAACAGGCCCCGGTGACTGTGGTCGCGTAATAACCGATGCCTTGCTATCAAAGTGGCCATTGAATTGGGGAGTATCCTGCGGTGGAGGCACCTCCGTTAAAAAACTCGGGTGTGGCGTGATGAGTGTCCCGGGCATGGTCTTGCCATCTTTGAAACGCGGCTTTGAAGAAGTCCGGCGAAATTCAGGTGAATGACTTCCACCCACATTCTTGTCCAGGAAGGCGAGAGGGTCACGCGTTTGTTCGGGTTCAAGGAGTCTGTTCAGAATATTACTAGACTCCGTGGAAAGCGATGCTATTGTCGCCTCATGGGTGGGTCGACGCCGGCGGCGTTCACCAAGTTTAGTCTTCGTGGGTGATATGGCAAGTGAGTCCATTGATGCGGCGATGTCCAGATGGGTTGGCTGTACGTGAACTTTCGGAGATTGGTTGTAGGGACAGCCTTGACGTGGATGACCGGCTCGAGGGCGCTGGCATTTGGTGCAATGGGGGGTTTTACGAGGTGACTTTGTCGGGGTTGTCTCAATGCCGGTCCGGCCGTGCATGGTAGAAGTAGAACGCAATGTGGGTGACATGGAGAGGTTGATTGACGTTGCAGAGGCGGTGAAAGGCAACTAGGAAGGGAAGTGAGTGGTACTTTATTGTGGTAAGGTGGCCCAAACACAACCGGAGCTATCCGAGGCCATACAGTACCTTTGCTGGGCAGACCCGGCCCGGCCCTTATCCGCTACATATGGGCAAAGGCTCACAGTTATCGCAACTCAAGTCGGCATTGTCGCAAGCCGGTCTTTCGAGGCAATCTCGACCCGGACGGAAACGTGGACGTGCTCAGAACGAGGAAAAAGATAACGCAAAACGTGCCGCTAGACTTCGCGAGATCCAGCAGAAGCTGAACCCGTTCGATGTCAAGGTCACAAAACTCAAACATGACGTTGGCGGAAGGAAGCTACGCGGCGTTTCCGGGAAACCAGCCCAGAGTAAGCAGGCAGGTATCGAGGCGGTGAGTCGAGTTCATGCCCTCTCACTGTCGCACATGCATCTCAGTCTCTTGCGTCTGATCCTAGCGGAAGCAAACACTTCTCAAAGAGTTCGAAGAGAAGGACCGCGCAGGCGGAATCGTTGACAGACGTTTCGGCGAAAATGATCCCACTCTCACGCCGGAGGAACGTATGCTTGAACGTTTCACGCGGGAAAAGCAGCGAGCGTCCAAGGGTGCTGCGTTCCATCTCGACGAGGAAGTCGATTTGACCCATTATGGACAAAGTCTGTCCAAACTGGAAGACTTTGCTGACGTGGGTCTGGAACTTGAAAGTGGCGAAGAGGAGGCAACGGGTCCGCGTTCCGTCCGGGTCACTTTTGCTTTTACTAACTCCTCTCTTAGGTCAGATTGACGGTGAGACTGTCAAGAGGTCACACTTCGGTGGGTTCGAAAGCGACAGTTCAGATGAGGAGGAAGTAAATTGGCGCATATTTGCCACATTTTTCTCAGCTAATCGAGTCTACAGCCCGGACGCAAAAAAACGAAGGCAGAGGTAATGGCCGAGGTAATGGCGAAGAGTAAGGAGTACAAAGTACGAATGAAATCTTTACTCGTCTACCAATGGCATTCAATGTCTCTTTAGGTGCTAAGACAGAAACAACGAGAAGAAGCCGATGATATCCGTCACCAGTTGGACCAGGAACTGGACACCATTCGTGGCTTGCTGTCGGGCCCAGATCCTTTGTCAGAGTCTCTTGAAAAGAAACTTGGCTCGCAATCTTTTGACACAGCCGGAGACGATCGCGACCAGCAGTACGACCAATTTGTGCGCGAGCTAGTTTTTGATCAACGATCCAAACCGAAGGACCGAACTAAAACGGAAGAGGAGCTAGCCTTGGAAGCTAAAAATGCTCTGGAAAAGGCAGAGCGTCAACGAATTAGGCGGATGAACGGAGAGGATGATGCCGAAAGTAGCGGAGAAGAGTCCAGGCCAGCGAAGCGAAGGCGACTGATTGGTGGTGACGATCTTGACGACGACTTTGGTTCTTCTGGTGAATGGGACGGGCTGGGCGCAGGCCTGAAATCAAACACGGACCATGCTAGTGAAAGAGGCGGTGCTGCACATGATAGCAGCGATGCAGATAGCGGTGCATCGGAAGATGAAACGGTACAGGTTCATGACTCCGAACCTCCTTGGCGTGGCCTTACCAACGCTAGTGAGTCAAAGCCATCTGATGTGGAGAGAAGTGGGCGCCAGGGGTCAAAAGGTCCCAATGAACTTCCCTACACGTTCCCTTGTCCTTCATCTCACGAAGAATTTCTCGATGTCATCGAGGGTATTGTGGATCAGGACATTCCAATTGTTGTCGAACGCATCCGCGCTCTGTACCATCCCAGTCTCGGCGCAGATAATCCTTCGAGGCTGCAGGTAGGCTTCGATGTCGTCAATGCGTATGTCTTACTCCTTGTCTTACATGAACTCTACAGGTGTTAGCGGGTGTTCTCATTGACCATATTCTTCATGTAGCGTCACCGCCAAACCCCCGATTATCTGTTGTCTCCGGGTTGCTTCTGCACCTTCACGCCCTCACCAAAACGTACCCTAGACAAACCGCGGAACACTTTACCAGGAAGCTGATGTTGATGCACAAGAACCTTAAGCGAGGCCTGAACCGTGGTGTCTCAGACAACGATGCAAAAACGTGGCCAGGTCTCCCTGAACTGGTCTTCCTACGTATATTGGGTGTGCTATGGCCAACAAGCGACATGCGCCATATAGTCGTTTCTCCGGCACGTCTTCTAATGGGATCCTATCTCGGCTTGTGCAAGATAAGGTCTTTTGTCGATGCCGCAAGCGGGTTGTTTCTCTGCACGCTTTTTCTTCAATACGAGAACCGCTCCAAAAGGCTCGTACCCGAAGCCATCAATTTCTTGATCGACGTTATTCGTTGCCTGTCTCCGCGGAAAGGTGACTCCACTGGGTCGGTGCGATGCACTCCGTCATCCCGAAGACATGAGTTCGGACAGCTGTGTGTCATTAATATGGACAAGGCGAGGACATTGTCAGTGAACCGGCCCCATCTTGTTACCGTCATTGGTGGCAAGGGGAGCAGTGCACAAACGAATGTGGACCTTCTAGGTCTAGCCGTTGATCTCCTGGCTCGATTTTCTGAACCATGCAAGGCTCTAGAAGGGTTTGTCGAACTGTACGAACCCATATTGCAAACACTTCGCGATATCGATACCCATGTCCTCAGTCCCGTGCTCCAAGTGAGAATTCAATTTATCTTTATCTGCATTCCTGCCCCTAATTCTATTCAAGGATCGAATATCTCAAACCATAGACTCCACCCAGAGGCTCGTAGGGTTCTCGCGTCAGGCTCGACGGCCTCTAAGCCTTCAAGCACACAAACCTATCCCAATTCCATCCTATATTCCGAAGTTTGAGAGCACCTCTTCATCCTATCTCCGCGCGCGCGACCCTGACCATGAGCGCCAAGAGGCTTCCAAGCTTCGCAGACAGTATAAGGAAGAGAGGAAGGGTGCCATCCGAGAGTTACGGAAGGATGCTAGGTTCTTGGCAGGAGTGGAGCAGGAAAAACGCCGTGAGAAGGATAGATCCTATCACGAGCGCATGAAAAAGGTCTTTGGGGGCATGGAGGTGGAAAGGGCGGAAGAGAAAGAGCTAGAGCGGGAGAAGGCCAGAGAAAAACGGAGAGCGGGTCGCAAGTGATGCACTAGTGTACTGTGCTTACGACGATGCTATCTACGACGCGTCGCGTCGCGTTACGTCACTCTGCCTTTGAACCAGACACGAGACATGCCATGGACACACCTTCGTCTACTCCTTTTCCATTGTTAACATTTCAAAGTTCCGCGTCTACGGACTCGCCTGCCGCATTACGAGATTTTCTCCTGCAAACCATAGCAGACAACCAACCTGGCCTTCCCTACAGGATTAAGAATCCCCATCTCGAGACCTGGATCCCCATCTTGTCCGGACTCTCCGACTACGTTCTCTCCTCTTTCCCTTCTATCAGCACAGGGACGTGGGACATTCTTCACGAAAAGGCTGTCCTAGTAAATGCGACCGTCGATGTCTTTCACCTCTTCCTTCAAAGATTCTCCAACCTGTTTGATACCACCTCTCTTGTCGCACGTAAGGCACTAGTACGGTTGATAATCCTTTGCCATGTGCTCGATTGCCGCAATGATGGTGACGTATCCATCAATGATGGCATTCCTTCACCAAAGGAATTGCGTGAGAAGTGTCTGACTGTTGCAACGGAGGTTATGCGATACTTGGGCGATAGCCTGGGTTCTGGAAGTGTGGAGAACTCTACATGGGAGGCCTTTCGGAGTGTCTATGTTGGCCTCTTAGGCATTGGCGAAGGTGAGTGTCACCGCTTCGCATTCTTGCTCGTATTCATCATTTTAGCTATGGTCCTCGAGGATGCTACGTTGGCATTCCCACTTGAACTATTCCCGTTTCAAGGACCACATATAAAGGAGGTTTCTTCTATACCTGACAAGGTATGTAGAGTCCGTAATGATTTGGTCCCCTTCTGGTTTAATGTAAGCGCAGCCCAACATACAAGATCTGCCATCCTTCTTCGTCCGGGACCCTGTCGAGGCTGTCAATTTGCTCTGCCTCTTTTTCGATATGCTAACTCAGTCAACGTTTCCACCAGTCTCCTCGCAGTCGCTGCATACAGACCTCGTACTTCGTTTGACAAGGCTGATGCAGTCTGTGTTCGACGCATGTCTTTCTGGGACTTTGCATATCCCGTCAGAGTCACTGGCGGCTTATCTTATTCGAATTTGTTCCTCTGAAAAACGACTCCTAGGGTTCCGAAATGCCCACTTGCAGAGGATCATTTTCACGGACATGGTAGCTCGCTTGTTGCTCCATCGATTAGGCAATCGTTGTACTCTGGCAGAAGATGCAATGTTACGCGACCTGCTGAATGAATGTGCAGATCCCCGAGAGCATTGTGAAAGCGGGAGCAGTCTCGCGATCCTTTCTTCAATAGCGCAACTGGGAAAAGATGATGAGAGTGGTTTTGTAAGTGCGGGTACAACGCATTCAGACTGTCACCTTAGTGCTCATTACTGCACCAAAGAGCTTGGCAATGGCATACATCTCTCGGAGAATCACCACCTTCAACACGGGTACCCTGAACGTTATCAAATCCGTTTTGACTTCCAGTTCCTTTGGTGATATTGCACGCAACGAGCTGGACATGGTAGACCGTCACCTGGCTAAGCTGGCCTCAGGTCCTGCCGATGCTTCCGATGCGGTTATCATGTCAACACCCAAGGCAGAACGTTTACAGGCCCTTTTGTTAAGTGTTTTCCCGGAGTCGAAGGAATCGGAGGGGATTGTGTCGCTTCTTGCTCAAGGCACTGGCATTTCCGGTCAGACCGTCTGCCAACTCATTCGGGAACGATTTTCGCGGTGAGTGGTCAACCACTTAGTTGGGTTTTTATCATCATCCCATTTTAGGAAGTCTTTCGACGGTTATGATGCTCAACGGAGGGTCTCAGTTGCCAAAGCCCTATCCGACCTAGCCTGTCCGCTGGCGCATGGAGAAAACACAGAGTGCTCCAAGCCCACAAGTCATGATCTGCTGCTCCTCTCAACGTACAATATTGCAGTACGACAGGTGCTGCGTGGCAAAACAGACGAGGTTACTCCCGCCGTCCACAAATTGGGGAACAAGGCGCTATGCCTTGCTGTACGACACCACTCAATCGAGCTTGGGCTGAAGGAAGTGGATGATCTTGTCACCGAACTGTATCAGTCCCTGGTTCACAATGATAGAGCAGTCAGACTCAGCGCTGGGTCAGTATTTGCGTTCGATCTCGTTTACGTCTCACTCACGATGCTTTGGGTCAAACTAGCCAAGTCCTCGTGGAAATCATGTCATTTTATAATCGTGTCGGACAAGTTTCATGGGTTCGTGCCGAGGGAATCTTTGATAAGTTTTATGAACTACTGAGAGACGCGCGGGATCCGGTAAAGGAAACTGTCCTCATCATTGTCGGTCGTGTCGGAAGGTTGGGAGTTTGGCCTGACGATTTTGGTAGTAGCTTATCGTTTCCTAGGGTTACGACGACAAACTTCCTTGGCGTTGCAATTAGTTGCCTGATATCTCGACTCGCCGATCCCAACCCCGCGCTGAAAGGCATCGCATATATGCAGGTGGGTGCCAACCAAAGCATTTTCATGGCAGCGCTGTCTGCTGATCACTAGAGTTACAGTTGTTGTCGTTGGCAGGATTCCACGGAAAGACACCTTACAAGTTACTCGACCCTTACATCGGCGAAATTGCTCGATATCTTATCGCTCACTGGCCACATCAGCCAGGATTACTCTTGGAAACTTGTCGTCTTGTTTCCCAAGAGCCGTCTGAGTTCATATCGGGAACTCTAGTACACACACTTCCTTTGCTGTTTGCAAACCGTAACAAGGTCGTGATAGAGAAGATTGCCCATAACCTGGGCTTCACTCCGTCGACTCTCTTTTTAGATTTCTCAAAAGATGTCCTTACTCAAGTCTTCCTCCTTCCTGACCAAGCTCAAACGGACCAAGCGCTTGACTTTATCCTACAACTCATGCCGACGCCTAGCGGGGGCAGCATAAACGCCCAGACCTTGGTCCGAAGTTGTATTATTGAATTATTAGGCACGTTCGTCTTCATGCTTGGGTCTGAGGAGTCCAAGAAGGTGCGAGAAGTAAGTCTGTCGTGTTACTTTCGCGCAATCAAGTTGGTGACATAGGGTCAGGCCATGCGAGGGCTACACAGGCTTGAGAGCATCCTTCCCTCTTCCAAGGGTCGGAAAAAAGTGACCACCTCAGACGGCGTTGGAAAATTCTTGAAATCACAAATCCTAGGCCTAATCTCATACCTTGTTGACAAATTACAAGGGATCCAGGGAAGGGAAACAATGTCATCTAAACAACAGACTTTACGTGGCTTAGGTGCCTTGATCAACCATGTTGGGATGGAAATAAGTATTGTTGCACCCCAGGTAAGTGAGACGTCGAAACTAGTTAATAAGATGCTTTGGTCTTAATGACTCTAGATAATGGCCACTCTCCAAGTGACACTTGCTGCCCCAGAGCTGTCAGATGTGACGCTTGACAGTTGGTTCATCTTCCTCAAAACCCTGGTTCCTAGAGACGCTTTGGCACACGCAGGGCCGACTAGCGCATCATTAGTCTCATATTGGCAATCGCTATCTCCCTACGGACGAGACGTCGCTGGAAACATATTGCGCTACATGGTCTTGGACGTTGGAAATGGCATTGATACTGGATGTCTCGACGACGTCGTTGACGTGTCATCCATAGGAGAGCTCTCAGACATACAAACCAGATTGAACACCATACGTCGAGGCTGGTCCGTCGAGGATAGGCTTCACAGATTGTTAGAGCGCGTCTCCAGTGATAGCTTGACAGTGACACTTCAGGCGTTAAAAGAGGTCAGGTCCTTTCTCCATGAACAAAGGGATTTCCTCCAATGTCTCGCTACCGGGGACTTCTTTGACGCTCTTATCGGCCGTACTCTGCGAATCTTGTCTTTAGTTGCGGCCCGAGACGTCGATGGGATGGAGGAAATCCGCTTAATGGCTTTCGAATGCATCGGCGCGATTGGTGCTCTTGACCCAGATAGGCTTGACCTTGGTATGGGCGACTCAAGACCCATTGTCCTCAAAGACTTCGCTAATGAAGACGAATCTGTTATCTTTGCAATACACCTCATCAAAGATGTTCTTGTAAGCGCATTCCGATCCACCAGCGACATGGGCTATCAAACAAACCTGGCATATGCTATCCAAGAATTGCTCAAGTTCTGCCAGTTCAACGTATCCCTCATGTCTTCTGGTAGGTTCACTACTTCGGCTTCGGTCAAAGCTCGAACACGATGGGATAGTCTTCCAAAACATGTGCTGGAGACAATCACCCCCTTGCTTGAGAGCCGATACACGATGAAAGAGAAACCCCTGCCCGCATTCGAACTCCCTATATATCCTCAACATGGGACCTACCGTGAATGGCTTCAACAATGGACTACCTGGCTGATTTCTGAAGCTAGAGGAGAAGCCCAAAAGATCTTCCAACCCTTCCGATCTGTCGTTCGGAATAAAGATGTCGGCGTGGCACATCACTTGCTGCCGCATTTGGTTCTACACTTACTTGTCTCTGGTGAGGAAGGGAAAGCTTGGAACATCCTGTCCGAGATACTTGCGGTCCTTCAGGATCAAGTGAACGAGAAGTCCTCCTCTTCAGCAGACAAGAAGTTGCTGAGCGCTCAAGTAAAGTCTTATAGTCTCGTAAGGTCTTCGCTGATGAATTCGCATTCAAGGTTGTCTTTATGTTATTGGACCACCTTAGTACATGGGCGCGCCTCACACGAAAGGACATAAGCGAAAAGAACGAGGCAAAGCGTGCACGAGGGAGTCGCCTTGGTGCCAGCGAGCAACTCGCAAGGGTTGATTCAGTGCTGTCAAGCATCAACCAAGACCTCATGGCGAAAGCGGCCTTTCAGTGTAAAGCATATGCTAGGTCACTTATGAGCTTCGAACGCCATCTCGCTTCTCTTCAGGAACGAAATGCGAATGGCGTGGAGATCCAGTCTTGTTACGAGCGTCTCCACGAGATTTATTGTAACCTGGATGAACCGGATGGTATGGAAGGCATTTCAACTCTCATTCTTTCCCCTACTCTGGAACACCAAATACGCCAGCATGAAAGTACTGGAAGATGGACCTCAGCGCAAAGTTGCTGGGAGCTCCGTCTGCAGCAATCCCCGGACAACTTGGAGTATCATATCGGTCTACTGCGTTGCTTGCGCAATTTAGGCCACTACGGTCAGTAGTTTGCACCGCACAACAACTCTAAGCTGACACGCGATCAGATACGTTACGAACACATGTCAAAGGTGTGCTCACTCGCAATCCCGACTGGAAGCCGTCACTCCTCGGTTTCGAAGTCGAGTGTGCCTGGATAATTGGAGACTGGAACGACGTTCATGTCTTGGTGGACGGATCTGACGTATCAACACCACCTGGTGTCATGGCCCATCTTCTTCTTGCTATCCGAGAAGGGAATTCAAATAATATCGCCCAAGCGCTCTCTCGGGCGCGTATGGCCTTGGGTAATCCCATTGTGGCATCTGGCGGTAGAGAATACAGACATACTTACGAGGCGATCCTAAATCTTCATCTGGTTCATGAAGTGGAGTTAATCCATAGATTCTCCTCTGAACAAATGCAAATAGATGGGACACGTCGTAACGAAGCTCAAGATGAACTGACCAAAACTTTGAACATCCGTTTGAACTCAACGTTACCGTCATTCAGGACAAGAGAGCCATTTTTGAGTATGCGCAGAACGGCATACGGCATCAGGTTGGTTTTTGCAGTCAGTCTGGAGTAATCTGGGATTGACCTGATTTGTTAGTGGACAGCGTTGTGGTGTTCTTGCCGGAGAAATTGGTCGCTCTTGGCTAATTACTGCAAAAATAGCTCGAAAGGCCGGGCATTGGCAAACAGCATACAGCGCTATATTGCAAGCTCAGGAGTCGCGCACGGCGTTCTCATTGATGCAAAAAGTCAGGCTGATTAGAGCAACGGGCGAGCCGCTGCGTGCCTTGCAAGAATTAGAGCACTATCTACAAACTACCCGCGGGCAAGATTACTCAGCAGAAGTGATTGACCTTACCGAAGATGGGAACGAGCTAAAGCCGCTGAAAGCAAAAGTGAGATAGATATTTCGATGAGATATCCCTTCCTTACGACTTGGTAATAGGCCGAGCTCCTTAGGGCACGTTGGATGGAGGAGTCAGACCGCTACGAAATGTCAGACGTGCACAAAGTCTTTCATCAAGCAACAGAACTGTGGCAAAAGTAAGTACCATATCTAGGAACTTTCACCTGCTCTAACGCCACAACAGATGGGAAAGTGGTATGTTTTACTATGGGAAGTACCAAGATCATTGTTTCGACACCTTACCTCATAACGATCTCAAGATTCGGTACGTGCATGGTGATTTCCTGTTTACTTAAGTTCACGATGGGTAGGGGATTACGGATGCGGCTGGCAACCATACGTTGCTTTACGAAGGCGATGAAGTACGGGAACAAATTCATATATCAGACAGTTCCGCGTCTTTTAACCATCTGGCTGGATATGGGAGAGGACCCCGATGTTCGCTCGGATGAAAACTTTACAAAGATCACTGCCGAAATTTCTCGCGCCATTAACGGTGTGCCAGCTTTCAAGGTCAGCAGTGGAACTAACGTCTGCCACCTTTATCTGAACCTCACCCAGTGGTACACCGCATTTCCCCAAATTGCATCTCGTGTTGGCCATGACTATCCACCGGTCTTTGAAGTCTTGGCACATCTCATATCAACTGTGATCAAAGAGTTTCCTCAGCAGACCCTCTGGTTGTTTGCATCTGTCGTGAAATCGCGCAATAACAATAGGGCATCACGAGGCAGGACTATCCTCGAGAAGCTCCAGGTCAGATTTTTGAATATTCCTATCATTCAGGCGTGCTTATTTGAGACAGAGTTCTTGTGTCAAGGAATTGACAAATGTTTCAAGCCTCATCAATGCCTCTCTTTCTATGGTAAACGGGCTTCTCGACCTTTGTAACTTTAAGGCCCCCGAACCCTCAAGGAATGACGGGAGAACCACATTGTCGATGAAAAGGGACATCCCGCAACTGGCGAAGCTCATGCCATCCCCGTTGATTGTGCCCCTCCAGGAGTTGTTGACAGCTACTCTTCCCCCAACGTCTTCGACTATAAACTCTCATCATCAGCCGTTCCCCTCGAATCCTCCAACGTTTAATCGTAATATATTTTCCCTCGATCCCATATTACTGGGTGTCTGACAACCAAACTTGCAGATATCGCGGACGAGATAGAGGTCATGAAGTCTCTCGCAAAACCTCGCAAAGTCACAATTCATGGCAGCGATGGTCAAACATACGCATTCTTGGGCAAGCCAAAGGATGACTTGAGAAAAGATGCTAGACTCATGGATTTCAACTCCATCATCAACAAAATCCTCAATATGAATTCCGACTCTCGCCGACGCCAACTCCGTACGCATTATGTACTGCATGCTACGATGGGATGACCTTTATAGCCACACACCAGATATTCGTACTTACGGCGTTGTCACTCTCAATGAAGAGTGTGGCTTCATTCAATGGGTCCCGGACACGATAGCCGTGCGATACGTACTCCTCCCATTATATGAGGCAAGGGGCAAAAAGGGTTGGGTATGTAGGTGTCCAAATAACAGAACGCCGACCCTCACGTGCAGAAACAGGGTCCAGAGTTGCAAGCCATATTTGACAAGATTAGGAAGGTAAAGGATCACGAAGGTGGAAAGATATTTGCGAAGGAAGTCTTACCACTGTGAGAGCGACAGTCTCGCACACGTGCAGGTTTTGATCTTGCGACGTGCTAGGTTTCCTCCGGTATTCCACGAATGGTTTTTAGAAACATTCCCAGAGCCGTCAACCTGGCTTGCTGGTCGCCTGGTATATACCAGGAGCGCGGCCGTCATGTCCATGATTGGCTTTATCTTGGGGTACGAGGCCACCACTCGCCATGTATAAATTCTAAATTACACATTATAGACTCGGGGATAGGCATTGCGAGAACATTTTGCTGGACACTAATACTGGAAGTGTTGTTCACGTTGACTTCAACTGCTTGTTCGAAAAGGTATTCTCCTTCGATTTGCGTGCTTGATTCAGGAAGCTCAGCAGAGGCAGGGGAAAATGCTGGAAGTTCCGGAAAGAGTGCCATTTAGACTCACGCAAAACATTTTGGATGGCTTTGGTATAACTGGAGCGGAAGGCGAGTCCGAGTGTATTTACGCCGCGCTGCTAGCCTGCTACTCACCGCTAATCTCAGGGGTCTTCCGCATTGCATGTGAGATCACTATGGGCTTGTTGCGCGAGAACAAGGACACGTTGATGACAGTGCTGGACCCGTTCATTCACGATCCGCTGGTCGAATGGGAGGACGAGAAGCGTAAAATGGTGAGTTCAAAGGAAGTCGGTTTTAACTAAATTGAGGCGCATTATTCAGGAGCGACAAGTGAACCAGCGTCACACCCATAACAAATCTCAAATTGATTTACGCATGCTCGCGAAGTCCGCTTTGAGTTCAATTGAAAAGAAGTTGAGGGGAATCCATAGAACCAGTAGGGATCGTGTTGAAAAGGAAGTATCGACAAGCAATCTCGTGCAGATGCTCATTCAAGAGGCGACGGACAATGCAAACCTGGCAAGTCATGGCTGTTCCAAATGTATAATTGTTTCTGACTTTCTGGCATTTGTAGGGGAAAATGTATCCCGGTTGGGCACCGTGGCAGTGATGGAATTAAGACGAGGTGCTTGATATGCCTTACCAGTAGACAGAGGCGAGGCAGACTAGCTGTAGTATACACACTATTCAAAACTTTCAGCGACCGTGTCTCATGTTTCGTTCAGCTCCCCCCTGAGCCTTTCTAGCTCCTTTTCTTTTTCAATGAGACCAACGCGAAGCTTTTCTTGCTCTGCGACAATCGTCTTCTTTGCATCTTCTAAGCGCTGGATTTCATCCTTCTCCATCACCGCGGTGAATTCGGGCACGCCTCCCTTGCTTGCCTCGAGGGATCCGGGATTTGCAGTGTGGAATGGGACAGGCCGACGACGAGCTTTGGGAAGGCGCGTGGGTGGATGTGCTCTGAGGGTGTTGAGAAATTGCTGGAAAGGGTCAGTGAAGACAATCTCGTCGTACTGCCAAGAGTGGACGGGTCCGAGTTGGGCGGCAACGTCGGCGGGCGGGGGAACCTCCATATCTGTGCCAGATGCTGTCCATGGATGTAATTTGAGGTGGTGATATAACAGGACGGGTTTCTCCCCCGCTTCCGGTATGAACGTGATTCTTATTTGAATCTCAAACTCGCCCCATCTATCGAGCATGATAGTTGAGAAGACAAAATTAAATAAAACATGGTTGAAAGCGCACCCCGTTTCCGTGACTTCAAATGGAGGCTTGTCTATGTCTGCGCGACTGGATAAACCTGGCTGCAGCGAAGGAAGGGTAATGCTACTCACTCCGTGAAGGGTTAGGATATGTTTCGTGCAGCTTGAAGGTCACACGGCGAATGAAGTAACCAAGGTCATCCGCGCCCCCGACAATGTCCGAGTCCTCCGCTGATGCGGCGCTACGCACGGCGACGGTCCAACGATGAGTGTGCTCACGTGAGGGGTGGGTCTCGCGCTCTTCGGGGGTCAGAACGACGGCAGTGTTTCCATATATGATGGGTCTGTAGATCGAAAGGCCCTGAAAAAAAGAGATAGCGGGGTAAGAGATGTGGTGTCTAGAGGGAAGTGCATACCTTGGCACGGATGCGGTCTGTGGACATGACTGTCGGGAGTTGCCGTTCCTTCCGACTTGTCGCGTTGCGGTATTTTGTCAGCACCCACTTTCTCCACCGCCAAATCGTAAACAATGCTTGACGCGCTCACTTACAGTTCGTCCCACCTCTGTCCATGGGTCCAAGCCGGCACTTATTATTCTGCAGGAAAAAACCTGGTTCCCGAGAGGCAGAAGGTGTATCAGGTTGGTTTGGCTCGTCCAGTTCTTCCTGTGGTCGTATCTCACCGGGTTTATTCACTGTAGCAATCTCACAACCCCATTTACTACCGCCCACCCCGCTCCCGCCTCTATCTCGGTATCCATGAATTTTTAAAGTAATGGAGATGTGTTAACCGGGGTGTCAGGTCTTTACAAATCCGGATTCGCGCTGGGTGTTGTTGGAATTTTCTACAGCGCATACTCGCTTGTCAAGGTACGTGATTCGACCATAGCAATGTCCCCCCATTCGACTGAGAATGTCGCTCGTCGTAGGGGAGGCATTGAGCGGTATTATCGTAGCGTTAGAATTTGCCCAATAAACAACGGATGAGTGCATAATCATATTACAGTAAAGATTCGTTTTGAACCATGTAAAGGGAGGAAATGGGAATGCACGTGTCTCCGCATCGGTCGGCCCGCTTTTGCTCGCCTCAGTTCAGGTGTGATGTATCCAATTCACTGCCATGAGCAACTCGCAATATATTGATCAAAGAACCGCGGCGAGAAGCTACCGCCCAAGTGGCTACGTGCGTGTGATCTCAAGCTATTTTTGCCACTGATTGCTCACTGTGGCTTTATTGCAGATGTCCGCAGGGTTGATGCGAGCACGAGAACCCTACAGGGCGAAAAATGCGCTCACTGGGCTTGCGATTGGCTCGTTTATTGTCGGAGTGTGGTTATACTCGATGAGCGCCGTCAAGCAAGATAATTTCGATGATGTGGATGAAGAAGCACGTGCGATGGTTAGAACGGGAGTGAAGACTTTGGAGGGCAAGGGAGCGGAAGCGATCACAGCTGTGGCGGGAAAGGGGGAGAAGAAGGAGAGCAAGGCCCATGGGTTGCTGGCACTACTGGACGACAAATACCCTGGACTTTTGGACCCGGAGGGAAAGACGATGGTGTGGGGCGCGCCACCTGTGGACTGCGTTGGACGAATCGGGCACGGCGGAAGCTGTCGGGGGGCGTGACATCATCTTGCCCGTTTAGTTACTGTAAAAAGCGATGGCCCCCTAATGAAGAACTGAAATGTCTCTCTCCACCTCGACCTCCTCTTCTTCCTCTAGACTCCCCTCAGGTACTGCACACTTCCTTATTATCCCATCCATCGTCTCAATTCAACTTCCCAGAGCCACTCTACCAAGTGAAACTTCTCTCTGCTCTCAGATCTGGTGAACTATCCTCTCTCATGTAATCCGCAGCAACGAATAAATAAACCCAACACTAGGTGACCCTGCCCTCATACACCCATTTCTGGCTGGGCTTGGCAAAAACCATGATAGCGAGAATGACCTTGGTGCCGCTGCGCTTCACCTTGGCGTTCGTTGTGCATCCGGTGTGCCCCTATGTTTACTCGTGGCTCCAGTCCTCATTCGTCCGCAGCCGAAACAGTCTCGCTTTTACTCTCCCACAGGTCCATCTCGCCCAATGCTATCCACCCCCCCGCAGCGGGAACAACCGCCCTCCATCTAGCTGCGTCGCTCGGTCGCGCTGATGTCGTTAACTTACTTCTCGAGCAAGAGGGTATCGACGACACCCTCCGAGATAGCAACGGGAAGACATGCGTAGATGTGGCCAGGGGCAAGGACGTTCTATCTGTCATAAATGGTACGTCCACCTACATCTTGTCATGACCCCTGTCCTTTTGCTTACCTGCTAGTCCCTTGTGCTCAGACTCTCGATCACTCCTAACTGCGTCTTACAGATCTCTATTACGCACATACATTCTCTCTCCACCTAACAACCCACCATCACAAAACCTCATTACTCTCCTGTCCTCTCCACGCGTGAGGTTAATTGACCTCTCCTACCTTGATGATGCTTCCGGCACAACTCTACTGCACGAGGCAACTAGACGAAAGGATTTTCGACTCGTCGAGTTGTCCATACGTGCTGGGGCGGATGTATTCATCCGGGATCGCAAGGGCCGCTCTGTGCAGGAGGTTGGCAAAGATGACAAGATGCGCGTGTTTTTGCGACAATGTGAGTACAATCCTGTGTTGAGTTTTCTTGTCTTGTCAATCTCTTGCAGTCGCGAACAACGACACCACTCTTCTATATGATGACCCAATATCTGGTCCTCCAACTCTCAAAGGGTACCTCAACAAATATACGAACGTTGCCCGGGGATACAGCACGCGCTGGTTTGTACTCAAGGATGGTGCCCTGTCATGTATGCCATTGTTCTCTCTCGGATAACATTCGCTTATTCCCCGAAAATATAGACTATCGTCACCAAGAAGACGAACAAGTAGCAAGTCGTGGTTCCATCTCGATGAAAACTGCAGTTTTGCGTCCTCCTATGGGCGGCGAGAAGTTGCGTTTTGAAGTCCATTCTACCCCTTCGCGCGGACGTACACATGTGCAAAAATGGTATATGAAGGCTAATCACCCCGTGGAAGCTTCTCGTTGGACGCAAGGTATATCCCGAGCAATAGAACACGCGAAACACAGCTGCAAGGCCAGTGAAAGTGACACTTCATCCATTTCCCGGCATTCTTTTCGAGGCACCATCAATTCGACGCTCCCTGTGCAAAGGAGAGATCGAGATACCGCGTCAGTCAGTAGCTCCCTGGTGCCCACAGATGACGAAGGTGGCGAAAATATTTTTCAAGGGGACTCCTCCCTGCGAGAACGGGAAAATGACGAGCAGCATGATGCGTTATCGGGTAACGATAGTACAGACCGCATTTACGACACCAATACTCCCCCTCACGAATCCTCCTTCGAGCTACATGGCAACTCTACAGCAGCTCAGCTTGAACTCACGATCCAGCTTCTGCCCGACTTGTCGTCGCCCTCCACGATCGTCTCTCACACCGTAGAGTTGAATGATGCCCTCAAGGAATCTCTTAGGACGGTGCAGAGCATGCTGAACGAGTACCTTCACATGGTCAAGGAACGCGATGATTGGTGGAGAGCCCGAATTATGCATGAACAGCAACGTCAAACGGTTTGGGAACAAAGCCTGCAGTCCGTTGTCCAAGAGGGGGAGGCTTTGGAGCGGGAGCTCCGTAGACACTCGCGAAGACACACTCGCATCGAGTCAAGTACTTCCGGTGGAGAGGGCCTGGGAACGGTCAAGGCGCGGCCATCCGCACTGCCGTTGTCGCCTCCAATGGAAGATGCCGAATTCGGTGTTCGAGAACCCACTCCGGATACTGCGGTCCCGATCCTTTCAACGGGTCGACGACGGTCTTCGCCTGATACTAGGGGAGCGGGCACGAGTTTAGAGGTCGCCCTTGCTCGTGCTTTATCCACTGTACCCCCTGTCGTCCGCCGCATGTCTTTGCAGCGGCCATCCTCTGTTGGGGTAGCCGGCATTACTCGGTCGATCGAGGAGGATGAAGCCGTTGATACGGATGAAGAAGATGAATTTTTTGACGCGATTGAATCGAACGCCTTACCGAACCTGGTGGTGCACGAAGCACTTGCCGGACACTCAGAACCCCTCCTTCCCAAGTACATTGACAAAAGTCAATACGATGGGTACCGGGTTTTACGTAAGGAGCTCGACCTAAAGAGCGACAATCGGCCACCGACGAGTCTTTGGAGCGTCCTTAAGCACAGCATTGGCAAGGATTTGACGAAAATTACCTTTCCAGTATTCTTTAACGAGCCTACCAGCATGCTCCAGCGCATGGTATGACCCTCATCTCACCTCGTGGTAGGCGGAAACGCTGAGCATGCTTGTTTCTTTAGGCTGAAGACATGGAATTCTCGGAGTGTCGTAAGTTGACTTCCTTTGCATTGCTCACTTTAATTGACGTAAATCATGTCTTTTTCAGTTGATGCAGCCTTCGGAGAGCGGGACCCCTTACGTCGTATAGCATTTGTGGCGGCATTTGCGATGTCAAATTACTCGTCGACGATTGGCCGCATCGCGAAGCCTTTCAACCCCATGCTTGTAAGCTCTATCCCTCAGTTCTTCTATCATCTTACACTTGGCTATTTAGAGCGAGACGTTTGAATACGTTAGGCCGGATAGAGAGTACCGCTATGTCTCCGAGCAAGTGAGCCATCACCCCCCAATATCGGCATGTTGGGCTGAAGGCCCCAGATGGAGGTACTATGGCGAGGAACGCACGGCCCAATTTTACTTTGAACAATTATAGTGACTTTTCCCTGCAGGTCGACGCCCAGAACAAGTTTACTGGCAAATCTTTCGAGATTCGCCCCACAGGTGTCGCTAATGTTGATATTCTCCTTCCTGCTGAATGGGGACCCACGTATCCAAAGTATACAAGCAAGTATATGGATTCTGAACGGGCGCTCGAGCACTACAGTTGGAAAAAGGTCACCACAAATATTTCTGGTTTCATTCTTGGGTCACCGTCGATCGACCATTATGGCGATATGATTGTATGTTCATCTCGCATATTAAATTGTGCCGTACGTTGAGCTTAATCCTCCAAGGTCACTAATCACCGCACTAAAGACCAATGTGTGCTCACGTTCAAGCCAAGAGGTTGGCGCGGAAAAGACGCGTTCGAAATCTCGGGTTATGTCGCAGATGCTGCGGGCACAGTTGCCTATGAGATTGCGGGGCGGTGGAATAGTCAGCTCATCATGCGACCAGTGGGCACTGGCTCAGGGACGTTGAACCCGGATGAAACTGTCCGCGGACCCAATTCACCTTCGCCAACCTCCGAATTTATACTTCTATGGCGTAATTCTGAAAAGCCACTTGCACCATTCAACTTGACGCCGTTCGCAATCTCGTTGAATAACCTTCCTGAGGACACGCTGCGGCCCTACCTGCCACTAACAGACTGCCGCCTGCGCCCAGATCAGCGCGCGTTTGAAGTAGGGCGGTACGAGCACGCGAATACACTCAAGTCACGCCAGGAGGAATATCAGCGGGCAATTCGCAAGGCACGCGAGGAAGGACGTGAGCCACCGCATCGCCCGCGGTGGTTTTCGGCGGAAACGGACGGCGACACTGGCGAGCGAGTGTGGTCTCCTATGCGAATCGGCGAGGATGTCGCATACTGGGTAGAGCGGGAAAGGGCGTACAAACAGGGTGGCAAGGACGCGTGGACGGATGTGAACCGTATTTTTATTGATGATGAAGACGAAGAGTGACAAAAGGAATTGGACAGCGATTGTGTATTGCACTCCTCCCACCTGATAGGGTTGTATAGATCGGTATCATAATATTTCCACTAGAATCTGGGCATATACAATCAAAAGAAATGGTAATACTAATACGGGCCACAGCAGAACGTAATGCTTGAATCTCCAAACAAGAGCAGGAAGGGTTCGATGGCACCGCCCTGCGCAGGTCTGCAGACGCAAGCTAGTAGTCCTGTTTTCTGCATGTCAGGTGTCGCATTTAGCGCCCATGTGTATTGAACGGACCTCTTCGTAACCCATGCGCCTGAGACCCTGTTTCGCGGCCTCGTTCTTGGCCGCCTTTTTGTTGTTGCCGTGGCCAGTACCCCAACAATCACCGTCCACGAGGGCCTTGGCGACCCAAAAGGGTGTGGCATTGGTACTATCGGGGACGGTGTCGTCAAAGACCCATTCGACTGGTTTGCTGTGCTGCTGCAGGCGCTGGTTGAACAGGCCGAGATGACCGAGCGTGGCCGAGTTGGTGAATGTCCTGCGGGACTCCGGAGGTGGTGTTGGAGGCGCCTGACCCGCGATCGCCGCCTCGAGCTCGTTGTTAGAACCGACGGGGCCGAGACCGTGCTGCTCCCGCACGATGCGGTATGCCTCGCGCACGTAGGGCGTGAAGAGCAGGTCCAACCAGACCTTTACAGCCCTTAGCCCTTGATCCTTGTACAGCCCTCCAACGTAAGACTATTGTAAGGAGGTGGGAAAAAAAAGAAAAGAAAAAGGCGATATTCAGATGGTCACATCGGTAACGAAATAGAGAGCGAGATAACAGATACCTCGAAGACGTCGGCTTTTGATGGGATTTATAAAGAGAATAATTAGTGACGGATTAGGGCAATGGGCGTGAGGGAAATGAGATCTATGAAGGGGCTACGTACCTTGCACGTGGGTGGAGGCCTTCAGGGTGACCGATTGAGCCCGTTGGAGTCGAAGGCGGTCCGGGAGTTTATACTGCACGGCGCTGGTGGTGAAGGGCATGAAATCAAATAGAGGACGTCAGCTGCCGCAGCGCATTATTAAGTGGCCATTTTTCTGCGTACATGGTGGCAAGTGTGCTGTTGCCAACGACGAGCGCCCGCATTTTCTAGAAAAACAACGGTTTCTATTATCAGATGAATATGAGCGCAGCTGAAAACAATGCGTACCGTTGATGGGCCAACGCGCAAGTAAGGGTATTCGCTCTGTAGGAGATCGGTCACGATCAGCCCAAGTACTTGATCGCCGACATGTTCGAGCCTTTTGGAGATGGTTAACGGCGGGGGCGGACAAGCTGTGATTGACAAAGAAACACTGAACTGTTCGTTATCGGGACTCGGATCTTCGGGCGAATCCTCGAAGACGTGGGTCGGGCGGGCGGCGAAACTACGGTGCGTGAAGACGCGGATCTCGACGTCTCGCGAGTTGATTTTAGGGAGGAGCGGGAGGCCTCTGGGTCCAAATTCTGGCCTGGATTGGGGGGAGGGGCAGGGGCAGTGCAGGGATGGTGGGGGGGAACGCTGGCGGTGAGCCTGGGGAGGGGGAGGAGGAGGGAATGGACGCACTTTAGTTGAGACATTAGTCGTAGGCCTTCGAGGGTATCTTGTATGGCCTTGTAGTCGTGGTCTGGGATATTGGGTGCAACGCTGGCGTAGTGGCCCCTGCAGGGAGTTGGGGCGTATTTAAATCTTGCGAGAGAAGACGCCCCGGCTCGGTGCACTGTGCTACGGGGGGAGGACGCCCAAGTGGCGTGTGAGAGGGCCGGGGGGAGCTATGCCATGAGAAAGATAGGAATCTTGCCAGCATAGCCAATACACACCGAGGCCATGAGGCGGTAACCTTGCGGTACATTAAACAGCTGTGCGCACGCAATTCTCCCCCAGTTCCTCTTTGCTTTGAGAACAAATAAGATTTTATGGGGCGATTTTTATGGACAGATGATCTGTGCTGTATGAAACAAAGAGCTCCCTCGTGTAGTGAAGTTACGGCATCGAGGGTCTAGTCAGGGTCTGGGCATGAGGGGAAGAGGGTCAGGAGTCAGGACTGCTGCGTTGCCTTCATCTTGAAGTAGTCCTCGTGTAGTCCGCACTCCGTTTTCTCCTCCCGCCCGGCCCACCTCCCCGCACGCTCCCCCTCATCGCCCTCTCCACTCTTCACCGTACTGTGCCAGTCACCCACGCTCCGATATCCCTGCTCCAGCAGCTTGTTGTGCGGGACGTCGTTCCCCTTGATATACCAATCCACAAACCCAAATGTCCACGCGAAGAGCGGGTTGAGCTTCAACAACCCCGTCTCGTCCACTTCGAGCGGCTGTAGGGAGGCACGGGCACCCCCCTGGGAGGCTCGCCGGCCAGTGATCACAGCCTTTACGCCTAGTTCAGAATATGCCCGCCTGGCGGGTTCTACCTATGATAGGCCCATTAATTCATTATCCACATGAGCCATTCATTTCCTTGCCAACCTTGACGGCATAATCGTACGCTGCCTCATCACGCTCCCAGAAACGCTCGCCATATTTGAGTTCAAAGGCCTCCCTCGTCGCGCACCCCTCGGGTTTGTAAACAATAACCGGTATATTGTAATGAGCCTTGACGACGTCGACGAGTTCGTATGTCTCCGGGAAATGATACAGGGTATCCAAAAAGATTGTAGGAGGGGGAGATGTAGTTATCTTTGATAACATATCAATTGCAACAAGGCCCGTTAGGCCAAACGCTGTCGTCTGGTGCAAACCCGGAATACGTTCGATGGCCCATCGCAGGATCTCTTCGGGTGAGAGGAGCTTTAGATGTGTGTTGATAGCGTCGAGATCCTCTGTCGACAACGGGAGCTTCAACGGTGCAGTGGATGGAGTCATGGCTGAATGAAAAGTGTATTACTCGGCTCAAAGGGGATAGAAAACGATTTAAAATTCCTTCCAATCCTCCTCATCCCAGCCACCTGATCGCTTCCCTCGCTCTCCGGTGGCCTTTGTGCCCGGAGCGCTAGTTGTCTCAGAATGACGATCACCCGTGCCATGGTACTCGCTAAAAAAGTCGTCATCGTCGTGATCGTAGAGCGCAGAAGTCTCCACCTCGCGCGAGCCACCTGCATATACGGAACTATATCCGCTGCGCGCAGGTCCACCGACCGTATCACGCACACTGTCCACGACACCCCCCAGCTGTTCTGCAACGTCGACCCCGAGCTGTGTTTTGCCCCACTGGTTGACGGAGCTCCCTACTTCCCCTGCGCGGCGACCTGCCTCACCAACGTAACCACGCACAGTCGCATGGAGCGTGGGGTCCGTGACACGTTCGACGCCCGGTTGGATTACGTTCTCCGAAACCGCACGAGATGCGCCCACTACGGCGGACGAGAAGAGTGACCACCCTTTCGAAAGAGCGGCCATCGGATTTTCCTGCAACTCTGACAGCGACGGGGCATCGCGTGAGGTGAGACCGTAGGACGGGTGCTGAGAATCAGCGGGCGGATCGGGAGTATTGCCGAATCCTTGGTAGCGCCCGCCCAGAGACGGCGGCAAATCGTCAGGTCGTGAAGAATTGAGCGAACCCAGTGAGGAAAAGTAGGCCTCGTTGGCCGCCTTTTGGTCCGTTGGTATGCCATCGTTCGAATCCGGGCTGGCCGGGTTCGAGTAGGAAAGCGATGGAGAAGCTGAGTCGGTGCGCGAGGCCAAGCCCGTACTAGTGCGGGCAGAGGCACGCGACTTTCTCAAGCCCTGGGCAGAAGAAGGGCGACTACCAGAGGTGCCGAGGCCGCTACGGGGTGCCGTGAAGCCTTCTGGCGGTGCGGAAGGCGACCACTGCCTATCTTGCAGATCCGCATCTAACTGAAGGGATGGAATCACAACATCAGATATCGTCCGGTGTTATGATTTCAAGAGCTGACCTTTTCACGGTATTGAGCCGCAGCCCAGGAATGATATTTATCGTGGGCTGACATGCCCTCCTTGTAACCGCCTTGCTCCACGGGGGTATACGATTGCAGAAATGCGACAAAGGGGCCATTTCCTCCTATCTTTACGGCTTTTAAAATGGGTCTAATGGGAGTGAACACGGGCAGCATACCTTCATTCTCCGAACTTGATCCTCTTGCCAAGTGTCCATCGATACGGAGCGAACAAAACTACGCATGGGACACACTGATTAAAAAATCCGGACATAGTGACATAAATAAGCTCGCCTGATGTGCACGCCGAAGCCTCTGTGAATTCCCGCGCATTGCAAGCAGATAAATACGGCGAAGCTGAGAAGACTGATTCAGGAAGGTGACGGGTGGACAGAATGAACGGTGCGCACCTTAAGGAGGCCCATTGGGGATTTGGATTACCGCAGTCGACGCAGGACCTGTTCTTGAGGTCGTCGCGCTTTATGAGCTCCTGGAGAGTACGCCTAGCAATTGACTGATCCATGGCGGGTTGGAAGCATCCGTGAGAAGTGTATTCCCCAAATAGTAAGCTAGTCGTTTCCTCTTCGTGGGAATCTCTCTTCGACCCGCTCTCCTTCCCTGTCCTCCGTCGCTCTCCCCAGCTCGCGTCGCATCCCTTCTCTCTGTGAATCTGCCAAGGGAATCGGTTCATGATCCAAAAGTTGAACGACAGACGTCGTAGTGCCGCCTTGGCCCCACACAGAGAGAACACATCCCTGGATGCCGATGGTCCAGAGACTTGGGGCTCCTGGTACAACCGGAGGTAAGTCTCTTCACCAAGGTGCCCTACATTTCACATCGCTAACTCTAGGTTTCTAGGTTCTACTCCCTGGCGGTCGTCCAACAACCCATTCGGGCCCGAATGTGCGGTTTCGGCGATAAAGTATGCCAACCTACAGCTTCTACTCTCCCCCACCTGTGACCCTCTTTCTGCCCTCCCACCAGGATCGACGGCCTCTAGCTCCGGCGACTGTGGCAAGATTAGTAATAAAAAACGAAGATCAGACTCTCGTGAATGATGAGTGTGTCAAAGTAAACTAATGCTCGCCTTGCCCTTCTGATTCACCTGTGGTTATAGCGACATAGACTGTTCATTTTTCGTTGTTACGGCGGATCTTTGGTCCCCAGACGGGCTCATGGACAGAAACCTCGTTCTTCATCCGACGTCCTCGGATCGCTACAGTACTGCCCATGCCCCAAAGAAGCGTAGACCCAATCAACCTGCATATCCAGCAGAAGAGGCTTCTTCTCAGACAGGTGGACCTACCTCCAGATATCCGATGCGCCTGCCAGCGGAGGATCAGGTTTGTGTTATGCGCTGGCACGTTCCATGCTTGTGTCCCGACACATCAGTCTAGATGAACGGGCTATCGCATGTTCCTACAAGATACGATGGCAGTGGCTACCCATTTACACATGCCCAGCAAGACGCCGGAGGCAACTCAATTGCCCTCCAGCCCACCGCTAACTATAACTCCGTAGCTGCCGATCAAGATTTGGCGTATCATGCAGGCACAACCGCCCAAGCCAGCCACACATACCCTTCCGGTTTGAGCACCGGCATGGCTGGTCCACCTCCGATATCCCCTGTCCCCGCAGATGGGTGGCACTCTAACGGCGTATCGGCTCCCCAGGACGCTAGTACAAATGGGTATCGCCATTGGGGTTCCAGCCCGCAGTATGAAGCTTTAAGCGCCCAGGGGCAACCCTCCATTTCATCCACCTCTGTTCCCCCTCCCTTTGACACTTCCCTTTCTAGCACACTCCCCTCCCATTACCAAAGTGTCGAACTCCAAGAGGGTCAGGCCACCTGGTCACAGCCCGTGTCGCCACCGTCGCATGCTCGTGTTTTCACCCACTCCGGTCCTGCTCGGCCTCCGCAGGAGATGCACGTTGGTCAGCCTGAAGCTGGGCCACCTCCTAACCATATTTCGTCAGAACAATCGATGTATGCCTCTGCCTCGATCGCCCAGCAGCAAATGCGGGAGGTCCATCAATTATCCCCATCAAGTTCCTCGAGTCCAGTAACAAATGCCCCTCTGCCTGGACACGTCTATACGCGAACGCTCGTTGGCCCTCTCTCAGCAAATGCTTGCCGCTTGCTTGACGAACATCGCGCGCCTGGTGTCTTCTTCCTCTTCCAGGACTTGTCAATTCGAACTGAAGGTTCCGTTCCTTTCCTCACCCGTGCTTTTAAGTTTAGCGACGTACTAACTCGATATGGTATGTGCGTGTGCAGGGCATTTTCGCCTCAGGCTACGTCTCATGAATGTTGGCGCGTGAGTCTACCCCATTCACGCCTAGCGTAGTCGCCTTGTTGAGACGCTGATAACGCACGTTGGTCCGGAAGATTACCCGCCCCCGAAAACGGCGCTCTCCAAGTCCACAACGACGCTTCGCCAATACTCGCCCAGACCTACACGCAAGCCTTCGACGTCTTCTCTGCTAAGCGGTTCCCAGGCGTGCCGGGTAAGTGAATACAATTGACGGCGCCCAGCGCACCCCAACCATCAAGCGTTCTAATCGGAACACGTCAGACACGACTGCACTCTCAATAGCGTTCGGGAATCAGGGACAGAAGCTGCCGCTGGTACGCAACATTTGATGTGACGCGCTTACTTCGGGGCTAACGGAAATCCCATGTGAATGATCCTTAGCGAAACCGGCATGGTTCAAGCAAACATGGACGGCGGCGTCGAAGAGCCGGATCCGATGGTTCTGAAGATGATGATTCGGATGGTGGCTAAATTTAGGGGCGCGTTCTGCGTGCGCGCGCGCTTATGCATCAGTCATGTGTGCCACGCCGCAGACGATGGTTTATCAAGTTTAGTTGCTTTCTAGTGTTTTTGTGTGCGCTATTATCTGGTTCCGTTACAATGCAGCAGTGGAGTAAATAATAATGTACTAGTGCTCTCAGGGTCTAATGCCTAACCCTCGTCCACCATCATCGCCAACTCCCGACGTACTCGTATCCTGTAATCATATTCTCTTACTATCGTAACGGCTTGTGGGCAGGATGCACGTATTCTCCTGAGCAGCTCTTTCGCCGCAGATGCCTCGTTCTCTGCGCCCTGCCAAGTTGCTGATCCTGATCCTTCGTCCTCAAAGCGCCGAGGGGGTATAGGAGGAATCATGTGCCCAGCTTCTAGCCGATCGAGGATGTCCATCAGGAGTGTTACAACGGCCGCATGTGGCTGCCACGTGTCCCAAGAGGGCAGGATTTGTTGTAAGATGTATAAGGGATGGGCGAAGTCTGCGGTGGAACGACCTTGCTCTTGGGCGCTAGAATTTGACGTCGAGCAATCGGGAGTGGCGTGAAAAAGCCCCGCTCGCTCATTTGCCAATTTCGCGATAATAGACTCCCGCGCCTCCGTAGAAAGGTACGTCCGCCGGGAGTGCGGAGCTTCTTCGGTCGCCAACGTGCTGGTTTTCTGTGGCGGCGACGGAACATCGTCATAAGATAGCGGTGTTGGTGGCGCCATCTCACGAGGAGCAGTTGGGTGGTTTCTCGGTTGGTGCTGAAAGGAAGGAATGATGACTCTTTCCAAAATCTGGAACGCGCGCTCGATTTCGCCCGCACGCACGAGAACCACTATCAGGTGATTCCAATTGTGAGAATCCAGAGCAAAGCCATGCTCGCGGACCGTCCTCCACAGATCTGCGACCTCCGCGTGCGCCCCGCCAGCCGAAAGTGCATCCATGTGAATTGAGAGGGGGACACAAATTATATTGGCCTTGCGCTGGAGGTCTGGACGCGGTAAATCAGGATCTGAGTCGCCAAGGAGTTCCCCAGTCCGAAGAAAGTGCAGCGTGATGGGGAGAATTTCGTCCCACACCCGTCGACACTCATCCACGTTGCCAACGTTTCGGTATGCGTTGAGTAGCAACGTCAGGGTCGCCAAAGTGCGCTCGCCTCCAGCCCTGACCATGTCATCCATTAGCTCTTCAACCTGCTCCGGATTGGCCTTGCGAGCGAATAAAGTCATCAAGGGACTGTATATGTTTTCAAAGCCTGAAAACCTGCTGTAGGACGTCAAGAGCCACTTTTGGGATTGATCAGGAGATTCCATAAGAGACTTCATGAAATCAGAAGCAAGCTGAATGTTCTCCTGACGATCCTCCGAGATGTAGGCCCTGAGGATCGAACTATACGTGAGAGATGAGGGAGTGATACCGCGAAACACCATTTCATCGTAAATTCCCTTGGCTTTTAATCGATTCCCCAGTCGCAAGTATCCCGCCATCAGGATGGTGAGGGCGTAAACATTCACCTTGAATCCGGTTTCCCATTTTTGCGATAGACTATCCAACTCCATAAACACGCGCATTGCTACGTCCATCTGACCCGAGTCGCACGCAGACTTGATAAGAATCGAGAATGTATGTGCGGTCGGCCGTACGCCGGATTGTTCCATCTTTTGAAAGACATCAGAGACAACCTCGAAGGGCGACCCAGCAAGTACGTATGCTTGTAGCAAAATGTTGTAAACATCAATGCGTGGCCTGAGGTGACGGTCGTCCGATGAGGTCAGGTAATCGAAGGCCCTGATGACACCTTTCCACGAGCCAACCGCCGAATGAGCGGTCATCAGGGTCGCAACCATTTGCCTGTCCGGTTTGATGCCTTCTCTGAGGGCCTTTTTGTAGAAGGTCTCAGCCATGATGGGGTCTCCACGTTTTGCAAGAGCACTGATGATTGTTGTGTATGCCTCGGCAAGGGGGGGGAGTCGGAGAATGCGCATCTCTTCAATGATGGAAGCAACGTCTTCAAACATGCCGCGTCGGACACAATCTTCTAACAGGATGTTATAGACATGTCGGTCGGGCTTCACGCCGTCCGCGATCATGTTCCCAAGCCATTTGTTCAGGCCAGAGCTGTCACACGCCTTGGCATGTGCCATAAGGACGGCGGTATAGTGGAATATATCCGGTCGAACTCCAATTCCAGTGTCCCGTGGAAAGTGGTCGTGAAAATATCGCACAACCGTTTCAACATCCCCGTTGTGAGCATGCGCAAGAAGTCGCAACCCAATGGCCCGGTAGTCCGCCATGTTTTTATCCTCTAAAGCCTTGAAAGCGGCCTCGGAACGGGTGATGTCGCCTTGACAGGCGAAAAGATGGAGGGCCGTTGCGAGAAAAAGTTCATTCTCGTGACCAAAAGGGGCGGACGCCGAAATCTCGGAGAAAAGTATATTTGCTTGCTCGAATGCATGACCGTGAACAAGGGCTCGGACAAGCCATAGCTTTAATGGGAGGATAATATCAACCGACTGTCGCTTCATCTCCCTGTAAACGGCCAAAGCATCCTCGGGAACACGCCGTCGGATGAGGAACCTAATAAGCAGTGTTCCAGTGAGGGGGATAACCTTCTTTGACTTGCCGCGCATGTTTGCGACAACCGCTAGCGGGGAAGGGATTTGGTCAAATATCTTGAATGCAATATCGCTAAGCTGAGAAGGTGCCCGAGAATGTCGACGCGATGATGACATATTGACAAGCCGACCTAGGGTTTCCCATTGAGAGACGATGAAATCCAAAACGGCGACAGGGCCACGATAGCGGGAAAGGGCTTGCAGGACGGTTTCTACCATCCTGAGTTCGACATGGTCGAGACTGTAGGCTTCTTTGTTTTTCCGACGGTCCCATATGCGGGGAAAGGATGATGCCACGTCGTCGAAGCGTCCAAGTAAGGCTTGTATGCGGGTCAATAGACACAACACGTGAACGGACTCGTCTAAAGGAAGATTTTGGATATCGCCAAGCTGCCTGAGGGCACGCCGTAAACGAACCGACCACCGAACAAGTTCGCGCATTTTGTCTCCGTGTATGAGCGTACCCTCGACGGTAGCGAGAGCGCGATCGACAAAGCCTAGAACCACGGAAGGTTGGGGCGGACCAGACTGTTTGCGGAGCTCCACGAAGGCACCCCAGGCGGCTTTCAGAGCGACGGGCTGAGAAGAGTTGGGTGATGGCTCGCCGTTAACGAAGCGCTCGACCGTGCAGGAAGGTGACACCTGGCCAGTGTCACTGTACTGCATCGCCTGTGCTCGGCGACTGAAATGCCGTACATATTTGCCTTTCCAGACGCCAGATGAACCGCGTCTTTCCGACAGCGAGGTAACGGTGCTGTTGGACAAAGTGGAACGCGTCGGGTAGCGCGAGGACCAAAGGCTGCTAATGCGGTGGAAGGAGCGGGCTGAAACGATGACACGTCGGAGTGGAACTGGCCGTAAATGAGGCATGATGACTTACGATGGGCTATATGCAACCAGTCTGAGTTTTCGTGGTCATTTCCGAGTGCCGCCTTTCCCTTTCCCTTGCCCTTGGCGCGTGACATGTCGGTCTGGGAAGAAGTAAAGTATAAGAAGAGTCGGGGCACGAGAGAGTGGAGAGAGAGAAGAGGTCGGGATGAGGAGGTCGACTGTGGGAGAAGGACGGCGAGGAAGGGTTCGACCATCAGTCTCTGGGTTGAGTGACCCTGACTCTCAAGTTGGCCGCGCTGTCCACGTTGGGGAAGCGGCAAGAGCCGAATGACACTTTCACCCGCACCCGATCACGAAATTATTTTGGTCCCGTTCGTGGGACAATCAGGCCGAGAGCAGCTCCGTCAAGAGTGCTACAACATCCGTATCAACGTGTTCCATCACGAACAGGGTTTCCCGTTGGATGCCGAGATCGACGAGTTGCGTCTAATTGGCCCCGCCCCTTACCGTGGTTAAGGGTATTGCTTATTTCCGCTTCTTCGCAGACTAGACGAGGCGGCTGAGCACTTCTTGCTTCGCCTCTTACCCTCTCTCCAACCGATTGGGACAATTCGCGCCTCCCGAGCTTCTTCTGGCGGCGCCCCTTATTACAAACTGAGCCGTCTCGCCGTTCTCAAACACTTCCGCGAGCACCACTTTGGCAGGGAACTCGTGCTCGCACTCCACAAATGGGTCGTCGCCGACGCACAGTCACGCGGCGAACACTCTGCCACAGTGATCTGTCATTCACAAATACCGGTCAAGGCGTTCTATGCCAAGTAAGCCCGACATTCCTTTCACATTCACCTTCCTTCTCACAGCCTCTTTGTTCTATTGTCCGCTAGGTTTGGCTATACCCCTGAGGCGAGGAGCATCGGTCTACTCCCTCCGTATCCCTCTTGGGCTGACTCCCCGAATCCTTCCACCTTAGGGAAACGAGTTCTGCGAAGACGGCGCTCCGCATCAGAAGATGGTCGCTCATTTGCCCTTATCTCCCTGACAGTTTATGTGTTCATCCATTCTATCCATAGAGGTCGTGACGTAGTAAGTGAGGGGTTTAACAATACAGCACAGTGGTATACAGGTATACATCAGGTCCGTCCGGTTTCATAAAGTTTCATAAACGATCAAGGGCAATGGAGCGGTGAAGAGTATGGTGGGGGGATTTCTGGGCACAACCCCTCCTCCCAAGAAAACTAGGAAATCAAGATATCATACAAGTGGTATCGTGTATCCCAAATGCCTCGCCATCTGGCGAAAGGTAAGCAGAAAATAACAAGTGGGAAAGTCCTCAAGAAGGAGAAGGAAGTCATCCTGGAATAGATCAATCGTAAAAGGCATCTCCCTCAACCCCCGACCCAACTACAACAGTGCCCCTCTTGATCGGTCGGAGAGGCCGAATCGGGACTGCGGCGGTGGAATGGAAAGGGCTCTCTGGTAGGACACTGAAGCTGATGCTAGTGCCATAACCAGTAGTGCCTTCTTCGTACAGCTTACGAGCAGACTCATACTCTAGCTTCTCTTGCTCAGCCTGCGCAAGGAAGGGCTGTCCCAAGATACATTAGCCAAGATGTCATCGGGTTATTGATGCTGATACGCACCTTGCGCTCCTCGTCTGTCATCGAACGCCACTTTTCCGCAGCTAGGACACTCTGTTTCGTCGTCTCTGTCTCATCACCAAACACGTCCTTCACTAGGGCAGGGTCCGATCTTATTCGTTGCAGGAACATGAAATACGCGCTGAGGGGCTTTTTGGGAGCATTTGGATCTTTGATGTTCCCTCTCCGTGATTTACCTGCCTTGCGTTGCGCGGCACGGAAGGTGTTTTCGCGCTTGATGTCCTCTGGCGTCAATGAACTCATATAGGCGTGGTGTTCACGCTCCCTGATCTCCTTCATAGCGAGGGATCGTCGCTTGTATGGCTAATGGGAATGAGTCAGCTGAGATGTTTAATGGCAAGCACAATAGGATACCTCTTTCTCTTCTGGGCTTAGCCTAGCATACTCTACTCCGGCTTCCTTTGCTGCCTGTGCGACATTAAGTTTACGAGTGCTGGACGCCTGATGTCGCTGAATCCAGTCCGTAAAGTAGAGCTGCCAAGCGGAGGGTGCCAGCTTGGGAGGTCGCAAGAGAGATTTCTGCGGAGCTGTCAATCATCCGTCATGTCAGCAGAAAAACTCAACGTTATAAAATAGTCTTACCCTCGGCCAGCCGTGTCCGGTCATCACCTGCTGATGGCTCCACATCAGACACTTTCCTCTTCCGTCGTAGGGTGGCATCATGGTCATCGTCAATGCTGACGGACTCGGCCCGCCGGCTGTACCCGCGTGCTAGTGGGGGCGTGCGAACCTGAAAGCCAGACGGTGCGCTTGAAGACTGGAAGATGGCATGCGCGGGTAAGGATAGGTTGCGGGGGCGCTGCGGACGCTGAGTAGCAAAGTTGTCCGATTCATCGGGGGGATGAAGCAACTGGGGAAACGGAGAAGCATTGGCGCCTGTAGTGTCTGCGTGACTCCAAAGCTGCGCAGCCCACGAAGGTTGCGAAATCTGAGGAGGGGAAATGGACCCCATGGGGGTATCTTCGACAGAGCGCGGCAGGGGACGGAGAGTGGCGTATTCGAGCGAGGGAGAAAACGAGCCCATCTTGGGGAAGGCCAGACTATTATCGCCAACATACTGTGTGAAGGTAGTCTGAGGTGGTGGTTGAGTATCAGATGGTGCGGAAGATACGATAATTGGTACGGAAGCAGATGGTGCCGCGGATAGATCATCTACGAGCCAGTTGGAGTATAGATTGCGATCATCCATTTCCACAAAGGCGGGATTGACCTCAGGAAGACCCGGGTAGGAACCAGGTGTGAAACTAACGTCGCTCGATGGTGGAGAGGTGCCAAAATCAAGTAAACTTGCAGATGACGCGGGGGAAGCGGTGACAGAGTGAGCATGGACGGGAGCGATGGGGAGAGCGCCTGTCGCATCCCATGGGAAGGAGAGGGAGGGATCGTGTCGGCGACCGTCGTCCATGTCGAAGAGGAGCTGCTCAGAATCGAAACCGGGGGACTCGGGGGGGAAGGAGGACTCGTGGGGGTAGTCAATACAGGGAGAATGATCGAGCATCAGAGGAGAGCAATCGGGAGGCTGTTGATTATAAAGACGACGAGGGCCGTCAGAGAGGTGTTGCATGAGGGCGGAGAAGGGATGCCGGACGGGCGGGATGGGAAGGTTATATAGGGGCGGTCGTGAGCGCGAATAACAGTAGATCTGTCTGAAGATTCTGCGCATCTCTGCGAGCCTGCGGGCTGCTGACTCGATCCCTCGAACTATTATTGATGGGCGGCAAAAGGGAGAAAACGCTAGTTGGGCCGTCACACGCGCATACAACCGAGTTGGGTGGCGATGGCAGACTGCGACGTCTATTTTCGTGCTCTCACCCCCGTCTCGGGGCCAATCCCTGTGGCGTCGATTCCTTGCCAATCTCTAAAAGGGTATTTTTCTGGAAAAAATAATAATAAATTGAATCACACCATCCTCCGTAGATATCTAGATCAGGTATAACATCCCGTCCACTCGGGCCCCTCCAATATACACCATGATTGGCAAGCCCGACCCAGTAGTTCGGGCTTCATTCTGCACCGCCACATCAAACTCCCAGCCTCCACTTAACTCATACACAGCTACATGAACTCCACAAATTCAGGTTGTCGATTCAAAATCATATTATATTCGAATATCCTCCCATGCTGTTCACGATTTAAAAATCGGGCAGAGGAAGGAGAACAAAAGAATGAATAGCTTGCTTTCTGACTCGGTCCCACCTACAAGACCACAATCCACTCGGGTGACCGGTAACGTGGATTATTATAGACGCTCTTGCCCACCTTTAGAAGTTCAGGGGCAGAGAGGAAAAACAACACGCGCTATCAGTTAGCCAATCAAGTATGCGTCAAGCGAGGCATCACCGTACCTCCCAGTCTTTCACGTCCTTCATTATCTCCTGTTCCCGCGCCAATGCCGCTCGTTCTCGCCGGTACGCATCCCTATCACCTTCCGCTAATAGCAGCGGCACAAGGTGTATGCGTGACCAGATCTTCTCCCTTTGCAGCTCCCTAGAAAACAGCCGCATCTCAATCAGTCATCCTTCCCAATTCTGGATCTCCCCAAGTAGACACGGCCCGATTTTGAGCACGATAAGGCATCTCGTGCGTCACGCGGCCGGATCCCATTGAACGCCACGTTCCCCGTTGGGGTCGACATATCACTTGACACGTTTTCCGTTCCGCAGACCGAAACGGTTCGCACATGTGCGCTTCCTATGTGAGCACGCACCTCTTCTCGATGTTTCCCATTCCGACACGATAGAACCCATATGCGCAGAGGGCAGTCACGCCGCCGAGAATGGCTAACCCGCTCGGGCCGCGTAATGGAAGATTCCGCTTATACCTAACGGCTTCAAAACCCCCCACGGGGGGCATATCTCTGTCAAAAGTCGTTGTGGATCAGAGAAGACGGTGGCACCCAATACATGTGACTGACTGTCTGAAATGGGTAGACACTGATGCAGGGCATGATCAGCTAAAACGAACGCCCAGGGGACCCATGTGGAAGACTCACTCGGAGGATGATGGTGAATGAGTTTTGACAACGTCGGAGAAGGTTGTTTGTCCTTGTTTGAGTGAGCCTATGACAACCACGTGATATTGTTTATCTTTTGCGCCTCCCCACACCCATAATTGACCCTTCCCTCGGGCTGCACGCGCTGCACGTCTCGTTTGGAAGACCAACTTGTGACTTGCCGACGCCGCAGGTGACCCCTACCCGATACCCGACTGCTTCTTGAGGAATCCGACCGATCGGTGATGGGAACTTATATGCTGGCAAAATTTTGCACAAAGCATTGTACGAAAGATTATCCAAGATCCAAGGCACGCATTCTGGAAACTTTACAGATACGAAAGTTCGCAGAATTTCCACCAACGTTCCCCTTCTTCCATGGCCGGGCTTTAGATCGCGTGGATGTCATCGTTCCTCTTCCATTGTGACAGCAGGAATGATGTACAAGGTTTAATGACTTTGCCACTCGAAGCAATCCCGCCTCGATATTTTGGCCAGGTTGCTGGAAGGCATCCCGGCTCTGCATATCAGGATGGGCATGGGGCAGAATCAAATTTCCACGGGGTGTTCCGTGTTTCATCACAGAAGTAGACTCGACCATCACAATCCGACTAACAGATTGACTCATGTCGCTGCTCTGATCTCCTAGGATTAACTGGCTGCGCCAAGTAGGTCAAGCAACGATCACAGAAGATGGAACAGTTTTCTTTGCTGCGCAATGAGCTAAATCTTTTCTCATCTAGGGATTCTCAGCGGGCAATCACTTGATCGATGCGGATGACAGTGGTGGAGTATCAGCTAGAACACCGTGAATCGTTACCGAATTGGTCGGCGGACTCCCCATGGGTGAACAAGGCGTATGATTCGTCCGGTTCCGGGCTCCTTGAGGCGATGCAAGTCTGGAGGGGGCCCGCTCTGCCTTATGACGTGGGATGCGTGCCGACGCACAGCCCAGACCCAATGGACTGAATAACAAAAACAGCGGACGGAGTTATTCCTCAATTCGTCTAATTGAGTACAGTGAGAGCACGTTTTACGGCGACGGGCAGGTTGATATTAGTAATTAAATAAAAACTGTCAACAAAGGGCCTCCTTGTTTGATATGAACCCAAGTCGAGTTATTGGGTCCATAGTGCCCCCATAGTGATGATGGGGGCAGTGAAAAATCGCCACCTCAGCCGAGTGTGAGCGTCTAGCCTGAGAGAACGCAAAACGCCGAGAGAGAGAGTGACGAGTGCCAACAATGTGAGGCGTTGTATCCTGAACAATCGAGACGGCCTGTCTGTCAACGTCAACCACCATACAACCGCCACAAACTCCGTTTCCTGTGCCGTCCTATTTCCCCTCACCCCTATTGTTCACTGCCATGTCTCGTCAGCCTTCTCCGGGCCCCTCGCATTTTCCCCCATCTGCGAACAATAGACAAAAATCAAAGAATTACACACAGGGCATTGCAGCGGGCGCAGAGGATGCCAAATACAAGACTAAGTACAGGGAGCTTAAGAAAAAGGTTAAGGACATTGAGATGGTGAGTCAACCGTGATGCTATCCTCGTTTAGTGGGCTCACTGCCATCTCATAAAGGACAATGACAAGTTGCAATTAAAGATCCTTCAATCTAAACGGAACATTCAGCGCCTTCGGCTAGAACGAGCGTAAGTTCCGTGTGACTGATACAGTACTGAATGGAGGGCTAAGAGTACCGCAGCATTTTGTATGAACGTCTATCTTCGCGTCAATCATTCCCAAACACGCACCCTACACCTCCCGCTCATTCGTACCAACCGCCTCACGCCCAGTCATACGGCCATCACCAGTCTAGGGAAGCCGTCGAGCCGAATATCGTCACTGTAGACCCAAATGATCCTGCCGCTGTTGAGTGGTATAGGTCTCGTGGTATACCTATCAGGCTCGTGACTGGCACCGATGGACAACCCGTGCAAGTCGCCGATTTGGCTGCTGGCCCGCCTTCAACTCCTGGGGGCCACACCCCGACTTCCGTACCCTCGAGGTATGCACCTGGACATCGGGATTCCCGGCAGCAAGCTCCGCCACCAATGTCATCTGCTCAACATTTAGAGCCCTATGACCGACTCCAAAGTTCGCACAATTCATATCCCCACCCCTCACATTTTCGCTCGCGCTCTCGGGGGGCCCACCCATCAACTCCCTTGCAAACACTGGCTTCGGGATATTCCCATCCACAGCAGGTGGCGCCAGAAGCTACGTCTCCCACGTACCGTGAATATCCACCTGGGTACCCTCCTTCCGAACGCGAACGACGTGTGCATCGCTCCAGCGCTTACGAACCTTCTCTCTCCCGGTTACAACCGCCCACCCAGCCGCTTCCGCCATCGCACTCACCCTCGTCGCACTCTCGTTCGCCCACCAGCTCCAGGGGGTCCAACCAAGTCCATAACCATCAGCGAATGGGACCCGGCTCAAACATCGGCAACTATGTAGGGTCCGAACGTGAGCATGAGCGCGGAGAGTTCCGTGACCGAGAGCGTGACCAAGACTGGGAACGAGAAAGGGGACAGCGACCACCGCGTGAGTGGGAGCGCGAGCGCGAGCGCGAAGGAAGCGATGTCGTCCAGCGTGGCGGCAGTCCACCCTACGCGAACTCACGCTCGCGCTACGCGATCGACGATCGGGACGGCTACATGTCCCATGCCCGCGAGCCGCGAGGGTACCACCACAACGATGCGCCACACCTGGCCGTGTCGCGCTCCTTGTCCCCACGATCGCGCTCTATCTCTCCGCCTCGCCGTAGCCCGTATTACGAGCGAGAGGGGCCAGGGATGAGGCCGCAGGCCCACGGTGTCGGTATCGAGATGGATATGCCTCGGCGTGCACCGCCCGCACACCCTGATGGTGACGCCGAAAGGGATGTCGATATGGGGGACGTCCGGGACCGCGCCCCAGAACCTGCCGACTGATGTACATGGTATATGGGCGTGATCTATATGCCTGTTGTCCTATCAGCCACAACGAGCCATTGATGCCTCTGTATCTGTCCTGCGCTGTGTTTTTCTTTCCTTTTCCTTCTCCTTCTCCTTTGTTGTGTTGGTCTTTTCAAAAGCGTCGCTTAGATGCGTGTATGCGTCTCTGCTTGCCCTCGTTTAGAAATATATATTTATATGAAGTGGCTTGTGCCCTGTGATGCGAATGCGGGAACTGGATTCACCGATTTCATTTTACGAGTTACTGTACACTGTTTGACCCTCTGCGTGAAATGTATATACCCACTGGGTGATCGATGGTGATCTGTCAATATTGTCTATCCCCTTTCAGATGTTCACCGACCCTCGACCGTGTGGCCCCCTGCCCTCCGGATCTAAAGCAGTCAACCGCCACGTTGAGCAGTACTCTGTTCAACGTTTCAGACGTTCGAACACCACGGAAGTAAATTAGGCCCGTAGTCCCGAAAAAGCCCGGAGAAGTTCAACCCTGCGCCAAAACCAACAGCAACCCGCAACGTAGCCCGCGCTCTCCGATAATCACGATTGAAGAGAGGGGTTTGGAGCCTGGGGCCTGGGCTGATCTTTTTTCCATACAGTAGCCCAGACGCAAGGGGAAAAGCGAAAGAAAAAAACAAGCGAGCCGCTCGTCACGTAGCTCAGCGCTCTCCGGCCGGCAAACGATCGCTCCTGTCGCTGGATTGCATTCGTGAAAATTGTGTGTATTGTCTCCTGACCTCGACTACGGAAAGTGCCAGGGTGCTTTTGTAGTGGTGCTAAGGTCCGAGACCCAAATAAGCGTTGATGGAACCAAGGGGGGGATCATATTAAGCCTTATCAGCTCCGAATAACTGGGCTTATGCATATGGAAGATAATTGAAACTTGACGTTTTCTCCGGCGTGTGCCTGAGGTCAGTCCGTCCATTGGGCAGCCTAATCATACAGCCCAGAAGAACCGGCTAGTTCGGGGTCGGGGGCCAGAGGCCCCCACTGACGCAATAGCACAGACATGGGATAGCAGCAAACAAGCTTTCAACTGAGAGGAAACCCAAACAGCTCCTCACCGACCCCACTTGATTCTCGGAGAAGACGGACCGGGTGCAAAGCCCCGGAACCCAGACAGTGGCGTAATCGCACATATCGGGGCGGCGCTGCCTTGAATGCTACATTGGATCCGAAGACAGTGAAGCCCCGAGATAGGGGTTCATGGGAGTGGATCGACCCCGAAGAAGAGATAACGGGACCAAGAAAACTGCTCAAAATGTCCAACAATCGTCCGCTCTTCCATCACAGCTGACCGGGGATGAGACAGGTTCCGGATGAAATGACAAGACAGCGGGAACATTTGTCGTCCTGACAGGATTCAAATGGGGCCAGCCGGGAAGCAGTCGAGTTTTTTGTGAGCACATGGTCTGGTGGCGCCCACGCGTAAACCAATCTTAAAAGCTGAAAAAGAACGACATGTAGATCCTTACCCCATCGGCATTACAGTGCCTTACCGTTCAGGTCGGCAAATTTCAAAGACACAGACCGAGAGCAGGATGACGTTGCTGTTTTGCATCGGTGTTGTTGGAGGGTGAGTTGCAAGTGCAACCCCGTCGGCAAAAGATAAGTGCGACACCTGTTCATATCCTGCCAATTCTGTAGATAGGGGCTTGATTACATTGCCCGCTTCTTGCCTGAACAGGGAGACAAGGCGTGAAGCGCGTGAAGGCGCTATGCATCCGAAAATGGCATCGCCTGCCATCTCACACCGGTCGGGGGGTACCGCGGCTTCACATGCGCAGCTCGTCACGGTCACGATGGCCCCACCTGGAGGAACTGCGGTGAGCTTAATACCGAGTTTCTAAAAATGTGCCATGTACGACTCGGTCGCTATCACAATGGGAAGGTTCGGCCAAAAGTTGTGGTCGTACAGTATTTGCGGGGGTCCGAGTCCACCGATGTGGCGCGGTTCGACGTTCGATAAGAACGGTAGCCAAAACGGAGACCGCGGGCTTAGGGTTCGGGCGAAGAACCCAAAATATCTATAGTCCACTCGTACATACCCAAAAACACGGCCCCACCTGCCGAGATCCACAGGGTTCTCGGTATGACACCAGCAAACAGCGCAGGCATCCCCTCCGAGAGATAAATCTGTCGAAGTCGTCCGAGAGGAGATGGATAACCGGGTTGAGAAGGGTCCTAAGACATGTCAGTATATTTCCGAAGAGAAAATCCGGCTCATCTCACCCGAAGATCAAGCATGACTCGAGTCTTCAGAACGTCCAGAGGTGTCGTAAGAGCGGCGGCAATCCCACCAGCTGCGCTTCCACACAATGAGGCTTCGAAAGGACGTAATGACGAGGGCTTGTGATAAAGCAGATACGAGAGACGCTGCTTGAAAAATTCATACATTGGGAACTGCAAGGATACAAACGGTATCTCCATCGCTCACGGGTAAGTGTCAGCCAGGGATGCATGCAGGCAAACTCATTACCTCCCGCATGACAGTAGTACCAAACCCTCTGTAAAACCCTTTTAATCCGTCGGTCTTCCACACAAGCTTCGCAGTTGCGAGAGAAGAGTTGGATAGTGCGCCATAGGAAGATGTTTGCGACCGTGTTTTGATGACCTCTGTCGGCACCCTAATGAGACAAGCTGCCTTCAACGATCAGATAAGGGTGGATGGTCAGGCGGTCTCGCGTAGTCATGTGTTGGCATCACGCACCACTTCACCTATGGTCGCAGAAAACATGTGGTTAACTGGCGCGAGGTGGGGAGAGGTCGGCAGGGTGCGCTTGAGTGTGTCATACGTGCCAAAAAAAATGGCAGCTAGCATAGATTTAGGAAAAGTTGGGAGCCTGAGTAGGCGTAAGTGTTTTTTTCTTCATGAGCATACCTCCTGGGGCGCTCCCAACAATGACACTACCGACGCCATTGTATATCCCTCTAAATCCCCCTGCCTTGTAAAAACCGTCATACGATTGCAGACGTGTCTTTATCGAGTCTATCGGGTAGAATAAAAGGTCAACGGATGTCCCAGCAATGCCGCCTGCCTGAAAGAGGTAGGGGATGGAAACATGGAACAAACAGTCTGACGCGGGCACGTACGATGAGGGACTGGCCAAATGTCGGTGAGTTTGAGGAGGACATCCGACGAGTCTCTAACGACCTTGCCAGCGGTCGCGCCGTCGTACAGACGCGCCGCGATCACGTGTAATTTTACGACTGCGAACATCCCACGCACGGTTCCATGTCATACACTATATCAAAGGCCGCCCACAGTCTGTCACAATGGGCGGCCAACCAAGACATTCCGGGGTCACTCCGAGAAATGCGATCTCATTCCGATAGGTTATGAAAGAATGTTATTATGACCCTTGTGAATTTGCTCTATTGGCACTACCATTTACCAGGACTTATGTAACGTCAGGGTCCCCGTCAACGTATGTGCGGTACGAAGCCCTGGGTACGTGTCCAACGCCACTCTCCACTAGACTTACCGATAGACGTGATCGGCTGTGGGGCGTCCCCTTTAGCATGGGAACATTCCAGAAATAACGACACCATACCATGTAAATTGGCAGCAATCTCGGCTTCAGCTCGATCCCCAATTGCGAGCAACTTTTCCTTATTATAGAGTAGCTCCTCGCGCGTTTCAGTCGAAAACTCCTGGTTCTGGGCTAAAATGGTATATCAGTCCCTGTAGAAGATATGCCGTGGGAGGGTGCCTACTCTCAACGATGGCATCAACAGGGCAGGCTTCCTGGCAAAATCCGCAATAAATACACTTAGTCATATCAATATCTGTACCATATGCCAACCTGTCAGCATGCCAGATTGGTACCGAGGGTGCACTAACCATATTTTGTTGTACGACGAGAGCCGTCCAGGCGGGCCTCGCTCTCAATAGTGATAGCTTGAGCAGGACAGATTGCCTCGCATAACTTGCATGCTGTAAATGATCAAGATCAACCATGAAGAAGAACGCGAGAGTGTGCATGCGAACCAATGCAACGCTCTTCCCCGCTGGGATAACGCCGAAGCGCGTGTTCCCCACGGAAGCGAGGGGAGAGAGGACCCTTCTCGAAGGGATACATGATTGTGTATGGGGGACGGAAGAATTGCTCCAAGACTAGCCACATGCCTGAGAGAATAGCCTTTTCAGATACGGTGGGAACAGCATGGGCAGCAATGGTGAACGAACCTCGAACAATCTCCGTAAAAAAGAATAGATGGGCGGCTTTCTCGAGAGCACTAGGCCCTCCCTCGTACGGATTGACATACTTGCCCGGTTCGTCCCTCGCGGAGTAAACGCCCGTTTCGAGTCGCGGAGATTTGGCATGAGTGGGAGAATCACGAGTAGAATGTGTCGGTTGAGCTTGCAAGGTGCGCCGTGAAGTCGAGAGGTGCCGTAGGGAAACCAGTGTGACGGAGGGAGTGCCGGTAGCTCGCGAAAGCAAAAGTCGGGTAGACAACCCAAGAGAGGGATGACGGACAAACGCCATGGTTGATTGTAGTGCTCAAAGCTCAATGCCACCACCTCCGCTCGCTGCTCCGATTGTCACGCTCGGTGACGGCTCAGTGGACCAATCAGAACTCGCGAATTCCTTTTCCGTCAATCATTCGCCAAGTCGACTCTCGACATGTCCTCCTCCAAGAAATCGAAAGCCCCCCAATTATCTGATCAGGGTGCGTCCGCGACGAAAGTGTACTATTCCTCATATATCTATATACAACATAGAGGTGCAGCAGACATATTCTCGCCTCCAAGGCGATCTTCAGAACCTCGCTTCCAAAATCGGAGAACTCGAACAAGAGGCCGAAGAGCATGTGTGAGTTTGCAATGCCCTACGCCTCTATATATCTCCCAATGCAAACTCAATCCAGTTTGGTTCTATCGACGCTGAACGAGGCGCTGGCCGAAGAACCAGACAGAAAATGCTTCCGCCTGATCGGTGGTGTCCTTGTTGAGAGGACCGTCCAGGACGTAGTGCCTGCGTTGCAGACAAACCGCGACGGTGTCAGTCGAGAATCCAATCCTCTGCCCTGCCAGTCATAAACTGTTCCCTCGTTAGATCCGCAAGGTCATTGCTAGCCTTACCGAGCAATACAAGGCCAAGGAAGGAGATTTCGAGAAGTTTAAGGGAGAGTACAACATACGCCCAGCCGGGAAGGTGTGACGTGGCCTTGAAACCCGTCATGGGACATCCATGGCTGGCTCTAGGGCATGAGCAATGCCAATCCATCAACCTGTAGCATAGTTTGTGTTTTATCTAATCTTATCATATAGAGTGGCGGAAACCCAAATATGCCTTCCTCTCGCTTCCCCAGGACCCTCAGTCACCTCGGCGCTGTTTTACGGTAGCAGCTATGCCGGTCACCCTCGAATCACTTCCAGTAGAACTAGTAACTGCCGTCTTGGAGGAATTGGATCTCGCCTCCCTCATCGTCGTATCCTATTTGTCACGTCGCTTGCACAGTATCGCATCCGACCGTTCGTTGAATCCATGGAGAGCTCCCATCCTCCGCAACCTCCACAGTGGGGTATACGAAGACAGCTTGAAACATCTGAGTGTGCGGACGACGGTACCAAGACAGAACTGGATCGAGGTTGTGAGCATGGCTCAACCTCGGTTCTTACTCTTCGACGCCACGCTCCCGAATATGAAAGAAGCAGACTGGCACGAGTGCTTCAGAAGGCGCTATTTGCCCGGATGGCAGAAGTGGAAAAGAGACTCGAGTTGGCATGAGACCTTCAAGAAGTGCGTGCACGCCCGGTCGTCGTCTTTGCACAAACTCATTGAGAGAGTAGGCTGCTGTTCAGGGTGTGGCATCGCAGTATGATTACTTGCACATCTGACGAGTCCTGGACAAAGTAGGAGCACATTGCGTACATCCTGCTCTTTATTCTCAGATATGGGCCAGATACGTCGTACTAAACAAGAACGGCTCGGCCAACGAATTGGAGGCATCATCTCGCATCTTTAACCCTCTGTCCATATTCAACGACATGAAGTGCGTTGTTTCCCCCTTCTCACCAGTTTACCCCCTCACATGCGATGAGCCCTACAGAATGCAGAGTAACTTGGCCCATCTGGAGACCCACATCAGGGTACGAACAACTGATTCAGCGCGATTGCGTTCTAAGCGATCCTATAGCTCGTCGTTCAACTCGCCGATGTGAGGATACTTGCACTCGGCGTACTCAACAACCCGCGCGGGGCATTCACTGTAAACAGAAATGCTCGGGCATTCCTACACCCACCTGACATTGAAATTGCCCCCGATAGAGCAAGTGGCGGAGGTACCTCTGGCCCAGTTGTCGATGCCAGGTCCAGAAGCTGTTATCCGTACGAACGCCTCACCCATCCCCGCCCGGCCCTCTCGCACGCCGCATACCCATTCTATACACCGGGCGGGGGAGATAAACGATGGCTGACATCTGGTAACCTCGAGGAAGAAGGGAAACAATGGGTCGGCGGACTCATGTTAGTGCAAAGGCCCCTTTCATGCCAACCACGCTGTTGCTGACTTGGTACTTTCAAGGCTAACTGCACAGATCACAAGTTCTCAGACGAGCATGCCGTGGGGTGACGGACCCTTTCTGCAAGACCTTGACTTGGTCGTCGGATTTGGGAGGAGCCAGTATGCGTCATTCACGTGGGCAGACCTGGATTGTATTGCGCCTTGGATGAAGGACCTTGTGACGAAGAGAATTGATGGACCAGGACTGGGGATTTAAGGGACGGGATATTGATCCAGAAGCCCCGCTGGGGGAGGCGGTGCGCTTGTTGTCTAAGATAGATAACAACGTGTCTCACTCTAATTATGCTGCCGTATACCCAATTGTGTCCCTTCCGGGAAAGTCATTCTCAGAAACAATAGATCCTCGAGAGCCGCCCGTACAATACCCTGCTCGTTCCCACTCTTATAAAAGCACCGGGAAAGAGTCATGCCGCAGGCGTGCCAACCCAAATTCATCTTTCCTGGTCACCGACGGTTCTGCTGTTGCTGGTTCCAAACAACGCTGCCTATACCCCACGATTTTGAACGAACGATAGTGCTGGGCATTGTCGAACTCCTTTACGACCCTTTCATTTAACAACGCATCACGAACAGGAATTCTACGCTGTACCATTACTATCTATCATGAACGCTGTAAGCTTTCGAATTTCTGGTTGCGGGACCGTTCTGATCTTCTTGCCAGTCTAATCCTGAAAATGTATGTCCTATATGTAAAAAGGTCTTTTCTCGCAAGGCCGACTGTAATCGACACCTCCGACTGCATGCTGGGATTAGGTGAGCGTCCTTATTGTGTTGGGGCTCAGTGACTTTTTGCGCTTACACTTTCCTCAGGCCGTATCCCTGTGAGGTAGCGGGATGTGGCAAACGATTTGCTCAATATACGGCACTGAAGACCCACCGGAACGTCCAGTATGCGTCTTTATGAGTCTGGGCTGAGTTACCATTACTCATGAAGGATGATCTAGCACGGGCTTGAAACCGTTCAAGTGCGAGTTCGCTGGGTGCAAAGCCACTTTCGGTGATCCCTCGTCCTGCGCTCGCCATCGCAGGGAAATACATTCTCCCAAAAAGCCCTTCAAGTGCCCCGTTCCGGGTTGTTCATCGAGGTGAATCCTATCTCGCTTTCCACGTACTCGATGCCTATTCCAGAGTTGGCAGTATACGGCGATTGTCCTCATTCAAAACGCACCTGAAAAAGCACGGGTTGGATCCCAGCACATCCACCGGATCCTCCCAGCGCGACCATTCCCTCACAACAGACGAGGAGATCCAGGAAGGACACGTCTCAATGTTGAATGGCAACCCAGAAATTCAACTGTCTGATCTGCCCGAATCTTGGAATTCGAACTTGGATTCGAATCAATTCCTGTTGGATCCCTGTAAGACCATCCATTACCTTGTGCTCTCTCTCATCCAATGACGCCTTTCTCCTTCCATTGTTGCAGTTCCCTTGCTCATGCAGCCCGACCTCTCCTCGGTCGTTTCTTCCGGTTCTCCCTTGCTCCTCGCCCCGTCCCCCCGGATTGCATCGGACAACGGGCAGTTCTTCCTATCCACCCCACGATCATCTCCAGCGTCCTCTTCCCGATACTCCTCGCCTTTGGCGTCGACACCAATCATGCAGCCTGAGCTCACCTCGGTGTTTTCCTCGAGCTCGCCGTTGCACCTTACACCATCCCCCCGGATGGCACCGGACAACGAGCAGTTTTTCTTTCCCACCCCAAGAACATCCCCAGTATCCTCTTCCAAATACTCCTCGCCCACGGCCACTCCAGTTCTGACGCCTGAGATAGGGTCGGGATACCTAAGCGATATCAGCGCAGAGCTAGTAAGCTCTTGTCTTGCGACAGCCGAAGACTGGACACGAAACGCCTGGCAGGCCCATGGCATTCAGTTCGTCTGATAGAGGGGTGGACATTCGTGTTTGTCTGCTGTAGCATTAGATAGGTTCTGTATTGTTACTGACTGATATATAATGTGTGTATGAGTTGACGGAATCAACAAACGAGTGTGGCAAGCGCCGTTTGAGCTTTATTCTCGCCACTTATTGTAATACCCCATTCTGCTCGTCTCATCCCGTTTGTCGCGTCTCCCCCTTCAAAGGGCACTCCTTTCTCTCAGAATGCTCGCCTTGCCGCTTTATCCTACATCTATCGCCTCTCATCAATCCTCCGAAAGCGTGTCACAATACAGGCCTGCCAAAGACATTGAAAGTTTTAACAAACTCCTGCCCCCGGTCGTTGAGTTTGTCGAGGGGTCGTCCTCCGGTACTTTATTGGTTGCTGAGGGGAGATATGAACCTATAAACGGCTCACCAAAATCTGCCGCTGCACCAGAGGTACGGTACCCTTCACATCTCGTTATTCCATGTTGTCCCATGACCTTGCTTAGGTGCCAGTACCTGCCCAAACGCCTCAAGCGGTACACCAGAATCCTATCGCCCCACCACACTCTTCCCCTCCTGGTAAAAAAGGCGCCAATCTCTTTTCAAGCCCCATCGAAACATCCTGGCCCAAAGGATTGAATGTGGGCTCTGGGCTAATCAACACGGGCAATAGTTGCTTCTTGAATAGTGTGCTCCAGTGTTTGTTGCACACACCACCCCTTCTGCACGTCCTGTTCTCGCATAATAAGACACAACCGTGTATGTGTTTCCTCTTCTTGGGCCGACGGTTGATTTATCAGTTTCTAGGTCGGGTAAAAACGGGCTTTTGCATGACCTGTGCTCTGCAGGCCGTTATGGAAGAGGCCCATGGCCGCAGAAAGCATGCTTTTACGCCATACCAGATCGCTAATAGGCTTCAATGTAAGTGGTTTTATTGTCTCTTCTTTAAATTGGGCTTCATTTTATTTTGCAGTGATTGCTGGTCATATGCGCCGTGGTCGTCAAGAGGACTCTCATGAGTTCCTCCGCTATGCCATTGATGCCCTACAAAAGTCTTGTCTTGCAGGACACTCGCCGTTAGTGTTTCTTTCTGTGGGTTCCGAACTACGTTTTGTGACGACTTTCCTCATAGTAAAGCTGATCCTAAGATCGCGGAAACAACCTGGGTGCATAGGATTTTCGGCGGAAAGCTGCGCTCTCGAGTGACCTGTGATGAGTGCCATCACAACAGCGACACGTTCGACAGTATACTCGACCTTAGTGTGGATATCCACGGCGTTGAAACTCTTCGTGATGCCTTGCGCAAATTCACAGCGATTGATTATTTGAAGGGTGCTGATAAGTATAAGTGCGAAAAGTACGTACTCCTTAGCATTCGCTGCCACGCACTGCTTGATAGCTACTTCATTTCAGGTGTAAGAGGCGTGTGGTAGCTTCGAAGAGGTTTACCGTACATGACCCACCGGTGGCACTTACCATCCACCTCAAGCGCTTTACACCCCTCGGGCGCAAAATTGGGCATCCCATTCGGTACGACGAGCGCCTCTCCCTGGCGCATGTAGTGAGCGAAGGACAGTATGGCCCCTCATACTCGCTGTACGGTGTCATTTCCCATGCCGGAAGTGGGCCTAATTCTGGACACTACTATGCTCACATCAAAGCCTCCAACGACCTCTGGTACGAGATGAATGACGACTCGGTGACGCGCCGCCCTACGCCGCCCACCAATTTGAAGAACGCATATATTCTGTTCTACATGCGTGAGCGTGGTCAGGCGTTGCAGGCTGCTGTCACGTCTGGGTCTCAGTGGCAGCCAACCACACCCCATGGCATCAAGAACAAGATAAAGAAGAGGAGGATTTCGGATACGGAAGCCGACGCTGGCGAGAAGCAGAAACAGCCATTCATAGGGCCCTTATTACCCTCGTCTACGACACCGAAACCCGTGCCTTCAGTGTCGCCAGCGCGCGACCCACAGGCTGATCTTCTAAAGAGGAAGATTGAGGCAGCATCGAAGCCCACAGTGCTAAAGCCATCAAACGCGTTGCTGAGCCTCTCGCAGTACGCTGATGAAGACGACGATGCTGAAGACATCGGCGAGCGAGTTGAGGCGCCATCGCCAATAGCAAAAGAGGCACTTCCCACCCCTCGCACGTCAATTACACCATCCATGCCGTCGATACCACCCAGTAACTTCTACGGCAGCTCGCCATCGGTGCAGGGCACCAAGCGAAAACCGCAGGACGATGACGAGTCTTCCCAGCGCGCTTCTGTACGACGATTCAAGACACCAGGTTCGGCCACGATGCATAGAAATTTCGGACCTCGAAACCCGTTTGCTCGCACGAGCAGTGTTAAAAATTCGATGCAGGGACGGTATGGGAAAAAGAAGAGATCTTAGGACTGCACCTCATCACACATACCAAGGACACCTTGCCCGGTACGTCGATCGGACAGCATGTAGGACCGGTGTCAAGCAAAGACTGTATGTTAAACGCAACATGCGAGATTAGACCTTTTCCTTAGTCCTATCGTCCTGGGCTTCCTCCCACCATACCACCGTTACTGTCACATCATCTCTCCAGTCCCTTGAGTGCGGCGCAGGTATGCTCAGGACCTTCCTCAGCTTACCCTCATCTCCGCCCCCGAATGCATTTCGGATCAGATGAGCACTGACATTGTCATCTACAAATGCCCACGAACCCTCCTGCCCATTTCCCTTGGTTTCTTCTTTACCTTGTGCTGTGAGCGAACCAACAGTAGTGGGAACAAGTGCTGGTAGAGATGATTTGGAAATGGTGCCCTTGAGGCCTGCAAAGTAGCCTCCGACGAGCGCAACAACGTCCTCCGATGAAAGCTCATCCCAGAGCCCGTCTGTCGCAAGAACCAAGAATTTCAGTGAGGAGGATGGTTTTGGTTCTGACGACGCAGGGTTGGGAAGGGAAAGTTTGTGGTGTGTGACGATCGGCGTGGCGATGACATACGGGGGTGTTTTCAATCTAGCTGGGGCGCGGTAGACGGCCTTGCCCGTACTCTTAATGAATGCTTTGTACAAGCTGTAGATGATGGATTACACGCTTAGAGCAAGATACAAATGAAACATCAGGAACGCACAGTTCTTCCACCTCGCGTGGCCATTTGTAATAGGCATCACCAAAGGCCCGGGTTACCGCAAGGCCGCCGAGAACGCGCCCGCGAAGGATCAGGTCCTCGGCTTCGCTCGCAGGATGTTCCGATCGCATGCTAAATAAATGCTGATGAGAACATTAAAGAATAGCGTACACGGCACCGCACACACCGTTCGGCTTCGTTCGCGTTGCGTCCCGTCTGATCTTCAGTGAGAACCTCCACACGCCACTTACCCGTGCCATCATCGTCCTCTTCCCAAATCCCAGCTACGGCACGGCTGTCCCCCGTACAAGCGACGAAAAGATCACGTCGTAAAGGATCTAGGAGAGCCATCAACGCACAGCTACCTGGCACGATGTCAGAGGACCATTGCAGGAAGACGGATTGGAGTATACACGGCTCACCTGATAAGGCGAGTGACATAGATGCCCCTCCCATCGGGTGTTTGCCCAGATCTGGGACGTTTAGGTCTAGCTTGCTAACGTTTGCTGCGAGAACGCGAAGGGGACCGTTTACTATCTCGAAATCGACATCCTCGAATGCTTTCCGAATGGCTTGCGATACCCTCTCAACATGTCCTTCTTGGGACGCATCCATGAGAGTGTGTGAGCGTGGGTAAAACAGGTATTTGTCAAATATGGACGATGTCTTGGGGGAGGCACCGCCGTCACTGGCAACAGACGAGGATAGTTCAAGGACGACGGCGGGTATGAGCACGTGTGAGAGTAGCCTAGACGTGTCGAAACCAGCGTGGCCATCCAGGACGGAATAGAAGAGAAGGTTCCGAGCGGGATCGGAAGAGGTGGCTTCTGTGGATATAGTTGCATGGACGTACATGTCCTCGACGGGGTCGTTGGAGGAGATGCGCGCGGTGGTGTGTTTCCAAACCAGACCCTCGGAGGGCGTCTGCGTCTGACTACTGGTGCCGGACGACACCGGAGACTCGCTGATTCGCTGGTCGACGGCGAGCTTGGAGAGTAAGGGGAAGGAACGCTTGACCACGTGGGTCTTGCCGTCCGGTCCCTTTTCTTTCACGTCGATGCTGAAGGTGGTGGTGGGGCTTCTGTTGTGCGAGACGTAGAAGTAGTAGGCTGGCGGGGCCATTAGGGCTGCTGCGCCAAGGACGGGTTTCCAAGCACGCCTGAGCATCTGGATCCGGGGAAGTTGGTGGGTAGAGATAGAGGACTCTGGTATATGTATAGGGCCGAGGGCATATAGGACGTACTAGTGGGCGTCAGATACACATATTACTAGTACTAGGGAAATTTGTGATGGTCTGTTTGCTTCATTGTGTTGGCTATTGCACGTTCCCAAGTCCTGCTACTGTCCTGCTGCGTTTGCAGTCGGTGTGGTTCCGATGGAGCAAGTGCTTTGTCATTAAGTCCTATTTTGTATATACAGCAATTGTGTCCTTGACTGTGTCATGAAGTCAGCTTCAAGGCAGCAAACAAAAGGGAGGGTCTCGCTGTCTCGCCGAAGTGTATCTCATCAAGACCAGTGAATAGATGGCGTGTGCCATTGTCATCATCAGTCATCACAGGTATTCCACCGATATGCATTGGTAGCTGAGCTTGAGGGCAGATGAGAATCTGAACCAGTGGGCTGACTGGTCGAAGAGCTGGGTCCCCGCTTATAATAAGACCAGTACATATCATGAGCTCCTGTTGCAGTATAAACCCGTCTTTCTTCCGATTCATAGTAAATTTAGTGTTGCTCTTCTTTTACTCGTTTTCAGCCGTCAATGTCGCGAGTCACAACATTCCCAATCTTCAAGTTAAAGACGCCACGATGGCGCACATCTTGTGGTTGTTTACTATTTATATGGGGTATATATACGGTTGAATTACTTTTTCAAAACCTTTACGACAAAACAGATCGTGTGGGTGGTGCAAGTATAAGTAGGGAGGCGAAAGGCTGCGAGGGACGTGGCAAGAGGTGGAAGGGAAGGGTTTTCCGAGATTCCGAGCGTCGATCCCCACAACGACCCATGTTTTCACTGGACAGATATTGGCTCATTCACATCCGTCAGCCCTTCGTTCGGACAGCATGTAGGACTGGTGTCAAGCAAAGACTGTATGTTAAAGGCAACATACGAGATTACAGCTTTGCCTTAGTCCTATTCTCTTGGGCTTCCTCCCACCATACTACTGTTACTGTCACATCATCTCTCCACCTTCTTGAGTGCGGCGCAGGAATGCTCAGGATCTTCCTCAGCTTATCCTCGTCGCCACCCCCGAATGCGTTTCGGATCAGATGAGCACTGACATTGTCATCTACAAATGCCCACGAACCCTGCTGCGCATTTCCCCTGGTTTCTTCTTTACCTTGTACTGTGGGCGAGCCAGTGGTAGTGGGAACAAGTGCTGGTAGAGATGATTTGGAGATGGTGCCCTTGAGGCCTGCAAAGTGGCCTCCGACGAGCGCAACAACGTCCTCCGATGAAAGCTCATCCCATAGCCCGTCTGTCGCAAGGACCAAGAATTTCAGTGAGGAGGTCGGTTTTGGTTCTGACGACGCAGGGTTGGGAAGGGAAAATTTCTGGTGTGTGACGACTGGCGTAGCGATGACATATGGGGGTGTTTTCAATCCAGCTGGGGCGGGGCGGATGGCCCTGCCCGTACTCTCAATGAATGCTCTATACAAGCTGTAGATGATGGGTCACAGGTTTAGAGCATGAGATACAAATAAAACCTCAGGAACCCACAGTTCTTGTAGCTCGCGCGGCCATTTGTAGCGTGCGTCGCCAAAGGCCCGAGACGGCTCAAGGCCGCCGAGAATTCGTCCGCGCAGGATCACATTCTCAGCTTCGCTCGCAGGGTGTTCCGATCGTATGCTGAATAAATGTAGATGAGAAATTTACAGAATTGCATCCACAGCACTGCACACACCGTTCGGCTTCGTTCGCGTTGCGCCCCGTCTGATCTTCAGTGAGAACCTCCACGCGCCACGTACCCGTGCCATCATCGTCCTCTTCCCAAATCCCAGCTACGGCACGGCTGTCCCCCGTACAAGCGACGTAAAGATCACGTCGTAAAGGATCTAGGAGTGCCATCAACGCACAGCTACCTGGCACGATGTCAGAGGACCATGGCAAGCAATATTGGAGTAGACACGGCATACCTGATAAGGCGGGTGACATAGATGCCTCTGCCATCGGGTGTTTGCTCAGGTCTGGAACGGTTGTATCCAGCTTGCTAACGTTTGCCGCAAGCACGCGAAGGGGACCGTTTACTATCTCAAAATCGACATCATCGAACGCTTTCCGAATGGCTTGCGATACCCTCTCAACATGTCCCTCTTGGGAGGCATCCGCGTGATGAGAGAGGGGGCGTGTGGAAAACAGGTATTTGAGGTTGTCAAGTATGGACGATGCCTTGGGGGAGGTACCGCCGTCACGGGCAGCAGACGAGGATAGCTCGAGGACGACAGCGGGTATGAGCACGTGTGAGAGTAGCCTAGACGTGTGGAAGCCAGAGTGGCCATCCATGACGGAATAAAAGAGAAGGCTGCGAGCGGGATCGGAAGAGGTGGCTTCCGTGGAGATAGTTGCATGGGCGAACGCATCCTCAGTCGGGTCATTGGAGGAAAGCCGCGCGGTGGTGTGTTTCCAAATCAAACCCTCGGAGGGCGTCTGACTGCTGGTGGGCAACGACACCGGAGACTCGCCGATTCGCTGGTCAACGGCGAGCTTGGAGAGCAAGGGGAAGGAACGCTTGACCACGTAGGTCTTTCCATCCGGCCCTTTTTCTTTCACGTTGATGCTGAAGGTGGTGGGATCTTTGTTGCGCGAGACATAGAGGTAGTACGATAGCGGGACCATTATGGCTGTTGCGCCAAGGACGGGTTTCCAAGCACGCCTGAGCATCCGGATAAGTGGGTGGGCAGAGACGGAGGAGGCATCGCGCGACTGAGTTCGCGCGCGCTTGCCTTTTTCGCGAAGCGGTTGACGCTCTTCAATTTCCGTCTCCAGTGTCGTGTTGTTGTGTAGGACTCAAAAGTCTGCATGTCCAACTAGCAAGCAGCAACGTACACACGTATTTTGTCGTCCATGTCAACAAAGGTGCTTTCAAGTGATTCAAATGAGCATTCAACGCCGCTCTCAGACAACAAGGGGCGGCGCGGGACCAACATCCCGTTGTTGAGTTCTGTCTCGGTGGACGACAACAACGCTGCTGACAATGATGCTGCTGAACTCTCCGCTCCCCGTCAACCCTCTCCTATCGTGAGTCAAGGCCTGATCTCGTGTTCAATTGTTCGTACTTCCCTCAGAAATGTGTTCTTGTAAAGTCCCCAGGCGCGCAATCAAGCACTCCAACCACTTCGTTCTCAAAGTACACGAGACGGCCGTCTCTTGCCTTTCAACAGCAGAGCCAGGACCAGGACGAGGAGGGGCACCACCAAGCGTCGCAACTTCCACCTTCTCCTGGGACATTGGCTCGTCATGGTATCAAAGTCAGAGACTTTGCATACGAAAGCACCTTGCCTTTAATTCCTTCAATACCCCGAGCCCGCAAAGTTGGACTAGGTGCCCGTCCCCTTAAGCGCACCAAGCGTTACTTCGAACAACCAGATGATGTATTCACTCTTGATACCCATTCTCAAAGTCAGGGCACCGCTGGCGCGGGGCTTTCCCAAGCACTGTCGCTAGAGCATCTGAGCGTCATCAACAAATCAACGAAAAGGCCGCTCGAGCGCAAATCGACGGAACCCGCGATCATCCCGGCGGAGCGAGAGCCTCAACGACCATACCGCGATGTAGGGTACGCTGACTTCTCCCAGCGCCCCTCCGGCTCGCAAGCTACACCAAGGAGTCTTCGCTACACACTGACGCCCACCTCACCAACAGCAGCAGCTGCCACCAGGACGACGAGCACGACTTTCTTTCCAGTATCCCTGCCCTTTCCCTTCCCGGCCACAAAGCGATTGTCAGCCGGGGGCTCTCAAGAGTCAGAGCTATCGACGGACACGCCTCTAATCACACCAAAGGGTTCTCTGACGTGGCCATCCATCACGAGCGACGTGCCTGCTTCCCAACTGGACAACAACAATAGCTCTCAACCGTCCGCATTAGTACAAGACACGATGCCAACCTATTCACAACTCGGCTTTTCACCCCCGTTTTCCCAGGCACCCGATTCCCACCACCCCGATACCGCCACCTTCGGCTCCCCGTCGCCACCGCCGCACGAAGTGCTTACCGATCCTCCGCAGCCACCGTTAGATCATCTAGGCCAGTCCTCGCCGCCCTCGCCGACTCGTCGCACCCGTGCAGCACGACCGCTGACCCCGAATGCTGGCGGACCACGATACTTCCTTCGCAAGCATGGCTCGCCAGGGCAGGATCGTGAGTCGTCGCCCTCTCTGCACCGCAGACGCAAGTCGCCCACGAAGGCGCCGGCGCCGTACCCAAGGCGCGTACCACCTGTAACGCGTCAATCTGCACATGCTGTGGCTTCGGACTCATCGGGGCGTTCACCGCGCGCAAGACCTCTGCGCAAAAGTACCATGCCGTGAGCGTTACATTGCATTTCTTTGTTGTGATACCTGTCACCAGGATTCCGGGTCATTATTGGGGTGCGAGATCCCTTACGTGAAGCATGCTTCAGTGACTGACAGGTTTGGGGTTGCAGATAACTTATTCCATCCCGTGTATGTCTTGCTTTTACAAATTGGTCGTTTGTATCAATATCCATGTAATGTCGGGGTCTGCGTGATGTTTTCTTGATTTCCAGCTATCATACCATTTATGTTTCATAAATCGATGGGAACCAACATGCTTTCAAAAATATAATTACAGGGCAAAGCAGACCTTGGAATCGTACAGGGTGACATATACAACGGAGAGATTATCATCCAACTTGCTTGATCATACCCAACCCATCATTTCGCCAAATCTGAGGACATCGCCAGCGCACCTAGGGGACCAAGTGGGTGCCATTGGGGGTTTTACTGCAGCAACCATCTTCCGCCGGCTGGCCTTGATCGCTACGGGTTTGTGCACTTGCACTTCCTGCACGCTCTGCGCCAGTAGGCTCTCCGTCTTGAGAAGACAGTCATAGCATTGTCGCTCCGTGAAGCCCGACCCAGTTAAGGTATTAATCTTCCTTGGTGGGCGTAAGCCTTTGGACTGGAGCAACTTGATGAGTAAGTAATGCAACCACTGCAGTCGTTAAACTAGCCATTGAGTATAAACAGTTGCATATATGAGTGGCTAACGCGTACCATCACATTACTAAGAGGGTGGAAATCAGCCCAGCTACCACCGTTATGCTTACGCATAAATCGATAAATATCGAACTGATAGTCTCCTAGGATGCAAGTGAGCAAATATTCAAGAGTCTCAAGCAATGCGCCAACCTTCTCCTTCAAATATCTCTTCATCGAAGGGCGTCCAGCGAGTCTCTGTGGAACCATCACCCGCAAGCGCATCCATCCTTGCAAGTCCAAGATCGATCACAGTGGCCTTTACACCATGAACTAAGTGATCCATAGGAAGCCATGCATCAGTAGTCGATGTGCCCTTACGGGAGGATACACTCGATGGGGTATTCTTAACGAGGATCTGGCCCCAATGGAGATCCCTATGCTATGTGTAAAGAAAGTTCAACGCCAAGGAAAAAAGGGCGACTGAACGGGTGCACCTCAAAGGATACCAGATCTTCTGCTGTCGAAAGAGTGCGGGCAATCTGCCAGAAGAGGCTACATGCTTGTCTCCAGCCTGTCTTAGTTGGTTGGCTGAACGAGTATGCTTCCAAATCCGGGCCGCCATTGGGTAACACAATTATAGCGTACACCTGCGACAAGGCCAGCATGTCTAGTCAAGTTGAGGCTGATGTACAATGTTGAGACATGGGAAGTCGCACCTGGTCTAACACTTTCCGAGCCCTTGGTTTGGTTGTATTCGTCCCACAGGTCGAGCAGTAGTGAAGGATATTTTCCGCGAACGACATAGGCTTTCAGGAGGTTGACGAACCCGTTGCACATCTCACCCAAAGCCTGTGTTACGACAATCTCCTTGAGTACATCCTTAGCGTCACTTGGGGCGGGAGTTTCTGCGTCAATTTCATTGGGGCCTTCCTCGTTGCGGATAGGAATAATTTTAAGGACTACATCCCCGATACCGAAGACCTCTGAGTACGATGCTTCTCCAATTTTTTGGAATGCGGCATGTCCAGAGCAAGATGACTGGACAATAGGATGCACAGGAAACGCTTCGATAAAGGCAGAGAATTCTACGGGTGCATCTTGCCCGCACTCGTCCAGTAGAGGAATGAGATGAGGTGGTTGATTGACAGGTACATGGCTCTCAATGATCGATGATGAAAGGGTCAAGTCGGCGAGGTCAAGGGAAATATCGAGATCGGTAATGGTTGATGGGGATGGAGGAAGCCGCGGAAAGGCTGGTCCCTTACGGCGAATAGGTGTGAGTTGACGGGGCTTACTGGGAAGAGGTTGGGGAGGAGAATCGTAAAGCGTAAGTCCCTGATGTTGGCCTCGCAATAGTGCCGGTGGCCGGGTTATAATTTCCACCCGGAAGTGGGCCTTGGGGATTGTCGTGGGGGTTAGACGAGAAGAATGGCGAGGGTTTAGCGGCTTCAAAAGATCCGTCGCCACTGGGCTCTCTGGGGGGTTTTCTCTATTGGTATTAGAATCGGGTGAAGTAAGAGAAAAGGCGGAACGGTTTGGGGATTCGACGACATCCTCTTCATCCGAGCTCTTGACTTTTGGCCACCGCTTGGCACGTTGCTTGAACTTCGACAATGAACCATCGCTATCATCGCTATCCGAGATTTCAACCACATCGGTAGCGGTAGTATGTCGATGCATTGTTGGACCAGGTCGTAATATCGTCCTTTGATTCACCTTTACGTTCGTCTTGGAAACCCTCCTCTCCTGGCTGACCCTCCGGCCGGTTTCATCTATTACAAAGATGTCCATGTCGACGTCTGGGGATTGGGGGAAGAGTGTAGGCCTTGATCCTGAGAGTTTCGTCATTTTTTTTCGTCCACTGAGGGAAGAACGTCGGGGCATGTTAACAGAGTGAGAACTAAGAGGTTGGCGAACAGAACTCGGAGAATGACGATGTTTTATAGACGAGTGAGCCTGGTCATTCTCACGCCTCCTCTTTGGGCGATTGCGGGATGGCATGGGTGGCGAACCAATCGATGAGGGTGAAACCATGATTTCAAGCTTTTTACCAGTGCCCTGCTTCCGTCTGGCTGGAGGTGTGGCAAGGATAACGATTGAGTTATCGAGCTCTTTAAAGCCATTAGGCGCAGATGACTTGTTGGTGTCCAGGACATCAAACCGGTCGTCTCTGTCGTTGATGATGCGCCTGTTCCTACGTCCATACGAAAAGACTTGCTTTGTGCGTGTGCTCAGCATAGGAAATATAACGAGAGAGAAGAAAGCAGAGGCGAGGAGAGCAGCGAGATATTGAGTGGGTAAACGGATGATGGCAGAGTTCAATAGCATACAGCTGGTCTTGAGATCGAGGAGACGCGACTGGCGAACTTTGACCAAACAAGCCACAACGCGTCGCATCACATGACCTGGCCAAATGATCTTATCTCCGATGTTAGCTCGCCAGTCCCACAAACCATGGCATTACCTCTTTCCTTGCGAAATTCAGTTACTCCACCGGAGCTCGAGCTCATCGCCTCAGAAGAGCTCGTAGAGATCATTCCTCTTATCTCTATGGAACGCACTGCTTTTATTTCCGTATGACCAGCACTCTCCAGAGCCTTGACCGTCGTCCTCTTAACTAGGGTCACCAGGGAGCATATGGTCCCCTACGCCCGCCAACTAAGGCAAAAATACCTTTGTGGATGGCCATGAATCTCAAGATGAAAAAAAAGTGCCATATTGTCCCACCAGACTGGCTGAGCGTCGGTGCGCCATGATACAAGCCGTTTGGCAGCCTGCTCACTCGCGTGAACAGATTTTCTTCAGGAAAGATTGGTACAAGAAACAAGCCACCCCGAGTTTAGTCAGTTCCCATTCCGCTTTACCGAAATGGCAAAGCTACTTCTTGATGTGTAAGCCCTACTGTCACTAGTATGGGTCTCTTCATGGATATCGTTCACCAGGGCTTCAGATGACATTCAAAACTCTGATAAAATCCGATCTCTACTCAAGGACATTCGTGAAGCTCGGCAAGCAAAGAGTAGAGAAGGTCTTCAGAAAATCGACCACAGTGAATTGAGTGTACGCGATAACCCTCGTCATCCGTTATGTGCTCACCGTGGCCCGTCAGTTACCCAATCTATGCTCTATGGAAATCAATGAAATACGACCGTTCTTTGTGCGTGCCATGGGCGTACTCACGCAACTCACTCGCGACCCTGCGCGACAAATCGGCGTTTGATTTCAAGAGCGTAATTTATATTGTATGACAAGTTCATATGTACCTGAACACAGCGAGTTCACTAATTAATAAGGTTCTTGTTTTACTTATTCAATCGGTCATGACATCGAAACAGCCGAAAAAGTGACTAGGACTTCTGCACGTCCAACGATCTGATCAAAGCGTCCAGTTGTGTCTTCAACTCGTGTATCTCCTTCACAATATTGGCTTCACCTGACTAAAGAATAATGATTATGTCGGGTGGGGGATTGGATGCAAATCTTTGGACTCACTTCATGCGTATTTGGGAATACCGTCACAAGCTCAGAGAATGGGAACCTGCTTATGACGATGCCATCTTCTCCATCAGGATCGCGTGCAGCGAGACTATCATCTTCATCCAACGGCGTCCCATTAATGAAGTCATCTAACCAATTTTTCTTTGATGGGTTTGACTCATAGAAAGCGATGATCATCATAGGAATGAAGAACAGGACAGTCATGAAAGAGCGGTTGAACTGCGGTCCATGTTAGACACAACGATGGAACCCCGACGTAACTGCACCTTAGCATAGGTTGATGAACTCATAAATGACCTGTGCATGCATTCGTCAACTAATTGTGTAAGAGGAAGTTGATAGACTAACTCCAAGGGTGCGACGAAGATAGTTTCAATAAGGTTGAATGGTGCAGGATACACGTATGTATCTGGTGCGCGAATCATCGCCACTGCTTTACTCGCAAAAAATGCGAGATATTCCGCCTCGGCATCACCGACAACCTACGGCGTACGAAAGATATCAGAGTGACGTTCAGCAAGGCACTTTTTAGAATCAGTAGGAATGACTTACGTCGGAGTATGCAGACGAGAACAGAGAGATCAAGACATTGATAAGTACGAGGGCAGTGGCAACATTCCAGAAATAATAAAGCGTTATGCCAGCAGTGCTTAATAGTTATTATTAGCTTTGTAACTCGACACAGGCACATGAAACGTACCTGTTAGCGAACTTTTCATAATTAGGAGCTCTGACGTAGAGTTGAATCGAATGACACTTCAAGACTTTGGAATTTGCATGACGCACTGTAACAGAGATTGCACCATGGCGTGCATAACATCGATCGATGATTCCACCTCTCCATCGGCTGCGTCGAGGGCGTACAAACCCTGAAGGAAGCCTATCCCAAGGATGGAAAGCAACTACGATTGCATGTTAGTACAGATGAGGCACTCTAAACTGCACATACAGCAAAAAATATCCCAGACTCGCGAAACATCCGAGTAACGCATATTTGCATGGTCCCAACATACTTGTGGCCATCGAACACAGTAACAAGTTCTGTACAATATCAACACCGCCCGGAAACACATGCGGAGGGAGAAAACAGACGCACTCGTCCTGGAACAGGGCTCTTAATTACCGTGCGCTTTAAAATAATCAAGTACGCACCATATGAAGGGGGAAACGAAGCTCAAAACTTGGAAACTGTGGAGAAGAAGTTGGTCTCGCTTCCCTTCAGGTGACGCTAGACCATAGGCTCTCAAAATGAAAGCCGTAAGCAGCAACGCGTCAGTGGTGACGGCCGCTACATGCCAAAACCCGAAGGCTCGCCATGTCGCAAAGCGAAGTGTTTTAAATATCTGCATCTCATGTAAATGTCAGTATTCCGAGAGTACGGAGAAACAAACACTGTTCAGGTCTATTTATCATCAGTTGGAGACAGTCACGTTCAAGTGCGTCGATTGACGCACCTTCGAAAGAAAACGCTAGAGCCATGACATATAGAACGATCTCCCATAAATCAAAGTGACGGCGTAAGGGGTCCAATCGGTCAAGGGGTTCACGGACTGTCCGGATAATCTTAGACGAACTGGAGTACCAGGGGGAAAAAATCGTACCAGCTTGTGAATACACAACGAGGAAGAACAGCCAAATGGCTATGCGGAGGGAATTTTGGTAGCTATAGCGGAAGTCAGATAAAGGGGCCGATTGCGAAAGCTTACTGAACGAACCGAGGAATAGCTATACGCGTGGGGTCCCAATGGGACCAAAAGGAGGAATCCCCACGCTCGTACGCAGGGACATCTACTACTCGTTACAGCGCCGCCAAGTTTTAACAAGCGGGACTTACAAACGACATCATGGTCATCATCACGTCTTTGTACTAAATCTCCTCTCCAGAGTGCGTTTATTACTGCAAAGGAATTGAGAACAGTGGACAGGAGGCGAAGCATTGCATACGAACCGTCTTGCGCCTCGGAGGAAGACAAAAATATGGTACTAAGTGCACATTCAGAGTTACTGAGATACATGATGAGTCGTGTGGTCTCTTACCAGTGAGAATCAATGGCCAATTCTATCGCACTGGAGAATTCGATATCTCCATCGGACTGGCGATGCCTGTAGCGCCAGGACATAATGACAGGTATCCTGTCCATTGGGGAGTTATGGATAATCCTTCTCGCGAGGACCTCGCACGCGATAGCTATGAAGTGTGAGACGACAAACAGGAGAGCAATGAGGCCCACTTTACCTCTTCCACGATTCTCCCCATAGTCCGCAGCATCACGGTTGGCCTCGATCATAAAGTCACGTCGGGCACGAAGGAGGCAGTAGGGTAGCTGACAATATAGTTGACAGGGCTTAGAATGCCAACACATTGTCTCGGAGAGGGGGTGCATACCGCCTCAACAAGGTCCCCCGCAGCCTTAGTATACGCGGTAATGACCTTGGGAGTAATTATTCTGCTTGTTGGGTCATTGATACTCCCCGGGTCAACCTCAAGGGGAAGTAGGGTCACGGTGAGGATGCGTAGACGCTTGATGAGCTCTGTGTACGGCACGATGGTCAATCCGCAGCGGACGGCGAGGAGTAGACCGGAGCGCACTGGCAAGAGTGTCTGGGGTTGGCACCAGCGGTTTGACGAACACCGAGGATCCGTTCTCCTCCATGGTTACTCGCAGTCAGGAGAGAAGAACGTCCGTTCCCCGGCGCGTCGCGGCAATAGGCCAAACAGTCGGTCGCGTCGTCGCATCGCGGCCCGTAACAGAGTTGTCGATAACCACGAACAGGGCCGTAACTTCCTGACTCTTACTCATGCCCGTAAGCTTGCATCTCATTGGTGTGTGTCATGTAGCGCGTGCTCACATGCTTTCAGGCGTATCATTCCGCTTTGAACGAAGAGCCAGATATCCGGCAGGTCGGAAACCTCGGGGTCTACCCCATCAAAACCAGGCTGCGCGGTCCTGCCCCCCTCGCAGGTGTTTTCTCATCCTACATCGTTCCTCCCCACCATAATTAACTCATTTCAGCGGGTAATGAGCAGGGAGACATCATCGACGAGAGCCTCGACCTCTTCCGCGCTAACTCGCTCTTCCGTAACTTCGAGATCAAGGGTCCGGGTGATCGCCTCCTGATCATCCTCATCCTCTTCATTTCCGATTGTCTTGCAAAACTTGGCAGTGCGCGCACTCCGCCTACTCAGATAGAAGCTTCTAAATTGCTCAATACGCTTGCGGTCGATAACTTCCCTGTTCCCGGCGATGCCAATTTCCTTCTCAATTCACACTATGCACCACCCGGGAGTCGCGCAGATGCCGGTGAGCATTCAGAATTTTGGATGGATATTCATTCTTCATGCAATATAGATTACCTTCGCCAGTATTTAGTACAAGTCCGCCAGGAACTAGCTGCCCGGCTCATTGAGAAACTGTACGCTGATGGAACGGGTAAACCGAGCAAGTGGTGGATGTCTTTTCAGAAGAGACGTTTCATGAACAGGAGCCTGGGCACGTAAATGTATGCGGATCAGGAAGCACTAATATACTGTAACTCGAATTCACTGCATTTGTCCACCCCGAGATCAGTCCTGCTGAGAGGATGAGGTATCTCATTTTCGCCGTTTACGCTCATTAGGGTTCTTTTTGCCATAGCCAATAGTTGGCATGCCATCAGCGTGTTTCGGACTTCGACCTTTGCCCGTTGTCATGATCTCTGGGATCCAGTCCGGGTCCATCCAGTTACCCACACCGAGCTTGCCCTCTCCGCCACTCGCAATAGCACCACTCAATAATTTCTTCTCGTCCCTCTGCCGTTGAGTCTCTACTCGTTTCATCGCGCGCATATACTCTGTTTGATCCTCGCGAAGAATGAGGCCTTCACCACTTCCTGTTTTGGCAGAACCAGGCTTGGGTGCGGGAATGGAGTAAATCGTACCGCGTGTGCGGTATTGAAAGTTCTTTTTTAAGTGCACTTGCATAGCGGGCGCATCTGAAGAGGCCGAGGGGGATGATATAGTAACAGACGCGCGAAGCAGTGTAGGATTGCCGCACGAAGGGCAGAATTTTTTAGACGCATCCTTACAGATCCTGCATGAGGATGAGTGAGGAAAGTGCCAGGGAGCTGACGGACGTACTTGAAACACGCATGACACCGCAACACCCACGTCTTTACTTTCTGGATCTTCTTTCCTTCCATACCGACAAGACTTAGGTCCATTTGCAACAGAACGTTTTGCATTGCGAAGTCCGCCGTCATACATCCAACGGGGATAATGTCCTTGTTCCTGCCTTTAACTGAACCATCTTCAGAAGGTGTGAGGCCCAGCGCCCGGGCTTTGTGCAGGGAGATATTCTCTGGCGTTATCCATTCGCCCTCGCTATCATCTTCACCCACTGGGTCTTCATATAATGGTGGGGGGTGGGAAGGAGCATCGACATCGGGTGATTCTGAATCATCCGCGGATGGGGCTGCTTCTGCCAGAGTGTTTGGTTGTTCCTGGCTATCGTGCTCCTCGAGAGGGACGACCTCGACGTCTAGGCGCTCAAGGGATCGCTCGATAGATTCCAGGGCATCATCCACCTTTTCTATATCACCTTCGGGATCCCGGTCTCCTTCTATACCTTTATCTTCCGCGTTATCTGCGTTTTGTGGTGTATGAGAGAAGGTAGCATTGTCTGCGACATTCTGTGCTGGTGCGTTAGAGAGTCCAGCACCAGCGGACGAGCTTGGCTAGGGTTCATTAGTAAAGGAATGTCTACGAGGAAAGAGCATATGCATACAAACCTCATCAGCGCTCGGTTGAGGAAGCTTTTCTCTCTCCGCCTTATCAAGCGCATAAGCTAATGCCAGGATACATAGATCTGCGTGTGATAATGCAGAATAGTCTCCCGTCTTTTTTGCAAATTGGATCACTACGTTGGCACGTCAATGCCATTGAGACCGGTAAGTAGGGCAAGTGCGCACTATGGGATAGGGATGCAGGATCTGGGGACTGTACTTTGATATTGACGCCTGCTATCAAGCCAAGTTTCTCAAAGTGCTCTCGCGCTCGCTTGTCCTTCAGCTCCTCGAGAACCTGGGGAACGGTGACGAATGTTTCGGCCAATCCCCGGAGTGGTGAGAGCATGAGTAAAGGTCCAGCATCGAGTACGAGATTTCTGCAAGCTGGGTTGGGTGTTGAGCTCGACATCTTATTCAGAGTAGGGAGTCAAGGAAGAAAAAAAGCAAAGATGATCAAGATGATCTAATCTCTTATGTAAATTCATCTGTCTCGACTGCGTTTGGCTGCTTTTTTCCTCGACTGCAAGCAGAGATCATGGCTAAGAAATCGTACGTGATGTACGCCCTTGTCTGATATATTTTAGCTGAATAATTGATATAGCTTCCGTGTAGTGGTGCTTCCAGGCGATGGCATTGGTACGAGTCTCTAATGACAGTCGCACCACTCCTTAGACAAAATATAATATTACCAGGACCTGAAGTGGTCGCCGAGGCCGTCAAAGTCCTCGAAGCCATCTTCGTTGGATCACCGGAGGTAGAGCTCAAACTCGAGACTCATTTATTCGGAGGATGTGCAATCGACGAGCTTGGTGAAGCACTACCCGCTTCCACCTTACAGGCCTGCAAAGAAGCAGATGCCATACTCATGGGTACGTCAAAAATGCACCTTACACCCCCTCCTCCTCCTCAAACACTTTCCCCTATCTGCAAGGCTCCATCGGCGGTCCAAAATGGGGTGTCAACAGCAAAGTGCGCCCCGAACCCGGCCTGCTGGCCCTCCGCAAGGCCCTAGGCCTCTACGCGAACATCCGCCCAGCGAACTTCGCCTCCGATTCGCTCGTCATCAACTCGCCGCTGAAAGAGTCCATCACCCGCGGCGTGGACATCATCGTCGTCCGCGAGCTGATCGGCGGCGTCTACTTTGGCGAGCGCAAGGAGCAGAACGTCCCGCCGCAGGAGAACGTCGCGTGGGACACGATGATCTACAGCGTCGAGGAGGTCCAGCGCATAACGCGCGTCGCGGCGCAGATCGCTCTCGCGTCCAACCCGCCGCTGCCTATCCACTCGATCGACAAGGCGAACGTCCTGGCGAGCTCACGCCTCTGGAGGAAGGTCGTGACCGAGACTCTGAATAGCGAATACCCGCAGATCAAGCTCGAACATCAGCTCGTCGACTCGGCCGCCATGTTTCTGGTCTCCAATCCGCGGAAGCTCAATGGTGTGGTGCTGACTGAAAATCTATTCGGGGACATGTGAGTCCGTTGCAAATCCCGCTTTTATCCAACAGATAAGCGCTGATCGTTCTCTGATAACCAACCGTACCATTTCAGCCTTTCCGACGAGACGAGTGTCATCCCAGGCTCTCTAGGACTTCTCCCCTCTGCGTCACTTGCAGGTGCACCCTCGCTTCCCTCGTCACCCTCTTTCAAACCCACCCCTGGTCTCTATGAGCCCATCCACGGCTCCGCCCCGGACATTGCAGGAAAGGGGATTGCCAATCCCATTGGTGCCATCCTCAGCGCCGCTCTGCTTTTGCGCTACTCCCTTGGTCTCGATAAGCAGGCGCAACTCATCGAGACCTCCGTGAGAAAAGCCCTGGATGCAAAGAATGCCGGTGGCTTGGAGTTGAGGACGGCAGACCTGGGCGGAGAAGTCGGGACGAAAGAAATTGGCGATAGAATTGTCGAAATCCTTAAGACCTTGTTGTAACACGTCTGCCAGAATGAAGTGAACATCTACCAGCGGATTACCTGGTTCATCGGCCGCTTCATTGAAACTTCTGCAGCAAGCATAATCACGGGCAGCCAGGACAAGAATTGCATGAGCATGGAGTTATGGTGCGAATACATGGACCATGTAGAATAAGGCGTGTCATCTTCGCGTCTCTGGTCGTAGCCATCCCGTAGCCTAAATCTAGTGCGAGGGCATCAGAACATGTTCGCTAGCTTGCTCGCCGCCTCTCGCGCGTCCAACCTTCGCCTCGTCGGCTGCACGCGCACTGATGCAGACATATGTGAAGGGCGAATTCCGCCAAGTGGGTCTACATCACCCCCGCGGGGCGGGATCCCGTCTGTTGTGCCCGGGCGCTGGATAGGATCAGAAGATATTAACGGGCTACCTAGAAGTGGATCGGTGTTGGACGACCGCGGCACAGCCGTGGGAAATCCAGAGCTCTGAGCTTGCGCAGATGAGAATGACGACGACGATGGCTGTATGAACATGGACTTCGTCCCATCGACGAAACGTCCACCAAGCGGTGGTTCAGAGCCACGTGCTTCGGCTGGTGCCGTGTTTGAAGAGATTTTTTGTGAGACGAATGGGGGTCGGGGCGGTTGCGGCGAAGCAACGGGCGGTTTAGAGGATCCCGCACTTGGAGATTGGGGAGGCACAGGCGCCTGGCTGACGCTTGTACGCCGAGAAACTGCACTTGGCGGGATAATTGGTGTTGGAACAAGGCCGCGGTTCAAAGAAGGGTTTGGCACCGCTGGTACCGGTGAGGGTTTTGAATCATCTTCTAGTGGCGGGATGATCATTGGTTTAGGAATCCCGTTAGTCTTGGGGGTGACCTTCGAGTTGGAGGTTGCAACATCCGGTCGAAGAGATTCGAGTTCCCTGAGGAGCTGTCGCTCGTACATGATGGACGAGCGCGTGTACTCGATAAGAGCGGTGGTGATATCGTCTGTGACCAGGCTCCGGTGCGTCTGCAGCGCGCGATGCAGGTTCTGGGAGATACCGTCAGCGCGTCTAACGAGTATTTGCTCATATTTGTTCGCCTGAAAAGGGTTGCAGTGAGTTGGTGGTTGAGATCAAAGTACGAGGAGAGTAACCTCTTCCAAGTCCTCCAAGGCCTCGTCAACCTTCTCCGGGCGGATGTTGGCGCTCGCTTTCAGTCTTTCGATATGTCGGCGCTTTGAAATTGCAGACTTTACAGCGGCTTGATACTCTTCGAGGACCGCTGTACGCTGTTGCAGTGTCTCTTTAGCAGACCTCGCGTTCAGGCCCTGGTATCCAAGAGAGTCACTTAGTATCACACATTCACTGATAGCGTGAGCTTGGTCGAGATCTGCGAGGGTGTGCCAAGTCCTGCCTAGCTTTCGCATTGCGTTCGCGATTGGTGGATGCGTTTCGGTGGTGGCAACATTGACCAGCTTGTTACCCATTTCTGCATGAGCAACAGAGAGTGCTGAGTAAGGAAACAAGCGTATTTTAGGGCATGAAAACATGCTATAATGACATGACAACTTACACTTCCTCGCAAGTGATACTCGGTCAAGAGCCTTGGCCGAGTCGAAGAAATGGCCCTCTAGCTTGGTGAGCTCAAACCGAGCCCGCTGAAGCTCCTCGTCCTCGTCAGGGACGTGCCGCCGTATGAGGCTAAACCCGGAAGACGTCTTCCGTTTCGGCCGCGGTGTGGGCTGGTATCCAAAGTCACTCTCCACGAATGACCGGAGCTCCTCATCGTATACAAGAATCATATCCTCGCATACACGAGTAAACCACCGCTGGAGCATTATTTTCACCAATCTATCATCTTCTTCGTCAGTCGGAGCGGATGTTTGTGCCAACGGGAGAGCAGGGATGATGGTTTGTGGGTTGTTGTGTGTAAGGGCATCGTAGAGTTGCTGAAATTCTACGTATGATCGTGACACGTTTCGGTACGCTGTCCCGGTGAAGTTTGACAGGTTCGTCTGTGGGTTTTAACGTTCAAACACGAGGTGAGCCTCGAGGACGGGGTGTGCATGTCTACATACCTGCGCATCAAAGCGAACAAGGATATCTCGCCTGTTTCTGTCGAGGCCAGTTATTCTAACCTTTAGGTAAGGCTCTGGCTTTTCAAAGCTGTCCCCGTTTGAAGCAGTGTTTATGGCTGGGGAGATAAGGCCTGGTTCTGGCTGACCATATATCTGAGCCTGCCTCTCGAACGGATTACCGTCTGAAGTCCTGTCGGGTGTCGGGGCGCGGCGGAGGTTGGGTATGGGAGAATTAGGTGTATGAGGGGTTGTCGGCCAAGGGGGTAGATTGTCGATGTTGCCAAAGCCATCAGAGGGGGAGGCTGAACCAAGGGGGTCGTACATGACACAAAGAGTCGAGACAAGCAGAGAATCTAGGAATAACTGATATTTCTACATGCCAAGTCCTTATCACACGGAAATAAATAACTGTCACGGATTCAACTGCAGCATATGTCCCATCCGTAACACCTTTGTCCTCAAGTACTTCTCTAAATCTTCCCCATGTACTGCATCACCTCCAACCATCGTAGCACCGACCTTCCTCTCCCCTGTATCAATGGCGATCCCCTCTCCTTCATCTTTCTTTTTCCAGCTTCGAGGTATCATGGGCACTCGCTCTGCAATTTTGAGCCCCTCCTTCTCCATGGCCCGCACCTTGTCCGGGTTGTTCGTTAGAAGGCGAACACCCTCTCCGGTAGAGGAGCCTAAATCCAGATCCTGCAGAATAGCGATGGCAACCTCGTAGCCACGTTCATCAGCCCCATGTCCGAGCATCAGGTTTGCGGTGACAGTGTCATGTCCAAGGTCTTGAAGATTGTAGGCTCGGATCTTTGACAGCAGTCCTATACCACGACCTTCTTGACGCATGTAGATGACAACACCACGTCCTGGGATATGCGTGGGAGACTCCGAGTGTCTCGTAGATGGTATCGATATTGGTTGTGACATGAGCCGAATAGCTTCGTCGAGCTGTTCGCCGCAGTCGCACCGCATGCTGCCAATGGTCTCCCCAGTGAAGCACTCAGAGTGAATGCGGACCAAAGGGGGAGGGATCGCATCGACTGTACGTAAATTCCCCAGGGATCCTGGAGAGGAAGCGATGTGGGAAGTTGGTGAGAGCCGCCCTACATACGCGCCACGCGTCAATCGCTCAGATTCTGTTTCTGAATCGCTCCAGACAGCATCGAGGCTGCTGCTACGAATGGGGGGTGCGGATATTGAAGAGACGTCGTGGGAAAGCTGGGCGGGGTCGACAACGATCGCAAGATGTTCCTTGCTGTCGCGATTGTTATGGTATAGGTGAAGGAAGACTGTGCCGTGAGGTGTGGGTACACGGGTACGGGCCATACACGTGACTTTTGTCGGAGTATTAGAACTCTGTTGTGTGACCAAAGGTGATGGAATGGCGGAGGTGTGTGTGAGAGTTTGGCCCCGTTTGCCTGTAGGAATATTCACAAGGGCAGACTCCAAGGGTCGGGTCAGGTCCGAATCGAGACCTTCGTTTTCTTTTCCCTCTGGTGCACGCACGCTCCGAGGGGCTTGTCTGCTGGTGTAGACAAATTTCTTGGTGTGATTTACGCGCTCGCCATCCCATTTGGACCTGTCCCACGCACCCTCAGCTTTCGGAAGTGCGACCCCAGGGTGAAAGTCGTGGGCGTAGTGGTTACGGGTAACATTGGGACCCGAAGCCACAGCAGCTGCGAGTAAGAGTGGGTCGAGTTCGGAGTACCGTCGCCGAAAGCTGTCTTTCTTTACGGGAAAGGTGGGAAATGTCAGCGCTTCCAAGAGAGCAACGTCTGGGTCTAGGTGAAGACCGTCGGGTGTGCGAGCGAGTAGAGAGGTCATAGGATGAGGGGTGAGGAGAAAACGATATGGATTGGTGAAGGTCAATCGCAATTTAAGCCGACCGGGACCGGAGCGCTGAGACTGGAGTCCGGAGATTACGAAATCGATTACAGAATCGAGGTGGGGGATGAGTCATCTTGGTTTGTCATTTTAAGTCGGGGAGAGATATCACTTTCGGCTAGTATATTACATTTTATTTCTCAACAGTGGGTCTTCCGTGCGGCCTTGTCAGATGGGCCTCATTCGGTTCGACAACGATTCTTCCGTCTCTTCGTTAGTTTGTCACTCCCTTTACTGCGATCCGTCTAACATTTCCTCCGCGCTAGCCCCGCCGCATCGTTGTCCGCAACCTCGACAGATGACGGGTACTTGCCAAGCCTTTCATCCTCCACGGAAATTGGTTTACTTACCCCCTCGGATGCCAAGCCATATCCCACACACTCCTTAACTCATCACCACACCATCTTGTACACCCACTCTTTTGCTTACCCCTTTACTCAATCCTTTCCCGATTCGCCAAGCTCGGTACTACCCACAGGGCTATCCTCGCCCCAGAATCCCCCTCCCCGTGCCCATGACCACAATCACAAGAGCCTAATCGCGCTCATCTTTGCCGTCATCGGCGGCAGTATTGTACTATTCTTCCTTGCTTTATTCACGCGGCAAGCAATCGCCTACTCTCGTTTGCCGCGACGGAACAAGCAACTGACAGCCGCCGCACGCGAGGAACTTATACAAGAATTGGCTGGATGTGCTGACCGACGGCGTCAATCTTGCTTGGCACCACCTCCTTACGAACGTGCACCACCCTACGAGTCGTGTTCCCCACACCAGCCCGTCTAACATTTGTTAACGTGGCAATCACAAGCGTGTCGTAACACTTGAAGTTGTGCTATTTATATCGGATCGTTATGATGCAGTTTCACTCAGTTGACGTTCATACCTTGGTTCGTACAGCTCCTGAGGGTGGCATCGCACTACTAGCATATCGTTATTTCTACTTGGATCTTGGATAGGTTTCAATAGATTTTGGGTCCGCGGACTAATGGTAAACCACAACTCGCTGACTTGTATCATCAGGTGTATACAGTAAAACCAACTAGAACCATCACACGTAGAACGTGTCACATGCAACATCAGCCGATAGAGTTTATCGCCTGCAAATTGCTGTGCGTGGCAATTTGGTGCATGTTACTGTGAGAGAAAAGGCATGAGATCATGACAGCCCTGCCGAATAGAACCAGACCAGGTTTTCTACTTGCCGTATGCTCTGTGTAAATGTGATGTGATGCACTAGCCATAATGCATGCGGAGCACATGATACAAGTGCTATCTTGATCCTGAGTCCATGCTGACGCGCTGACGTCTCGCTGATTGCCACACAGCAACAGTCTTCGCGCTGCCCTCATCTCTGTGGTGTATGCGCCAAAGGAACCGCGTCTAAATGTGGCTGAATGGCCAGTGGAGTCTTACGGGGCTCTGGGACATTACTTGAAACCGACCTTGGGGGGAAGCCTCGTCGTGTTTCGTCTCTGGCCGGCCGTCGTATCTGATGGTCCAACCAGGACTGGATTGGAATGATGCATCAACGAGTCACCGCAGCTGCAGGAGCCAGCCTCCACATCACCGCCATGGTATCTTCGCTAGCCTCCCAGACGGACATTCCTGTTAGTGCGCCCATCCTTATCGAAGGCATATTACAATCTCTTTGCCAAGGCGTCATTTTTGCGCAAGTGGCAAGATATTGGGAGTCTCCTCTGAACGACACAATCCGGATGAAATCATACGTTTTGACATTGGCTGGGCTGTCATTGTGAGTCGCGTTAGTGGGACACCGCAGAATGAAAACCTGACGACCGTGCGCGAAGCTCACAGACCATGTTTACGACGTACAAGCTATGGTACATTTTTATGTACCTCAAGCATTGGGTAATAGTTTGTCCTTGAGACCGCATGGTTCGCCTGGATAATGTTAGCGCACTAGTCAACCAGTCCCATTGTCTGGGCGGACCTGTTCCTGAACGGTCTAATCTGCACCGTTTGCGAAGTATCACTTCTTCGAAGATGCTGGAAGGTACGCAGAACCTCGCTGACTAGGTCAAGCCAGATACTCAACCCAACCCCTTGTCTTGTACAGATTACGAAGCAGAGGTTATGGGTGGTCGTACCTCTGGCATTTCTGCTCGTCTCCATTTTCATTGCCAACATGTATCTGGTGAGCTCTCCGGTCAGCGTTTCTACCCCAGTTGACTTACCGGACGAAGACGATTGCCCTGGGTGTGGGCTCAAAACACGAGAGTGGGAACGATAGCGTGAGCGGGCCTTGATGTTTTCGTGACATATGCTCACCACAATTGCCGCAGCCACTGAATGCACAGCACTCATTTCTGGCAAGCCCGTTTAATTCTCAGGAAGTAGCCATTGACCAAGAGTACTACAATTCCAGGCGAAGTTCTCCTTCAACTACTGGATCTTCGGCTCGTTGGGTATGCCTTCAGTTTCTCCCCAGACTACCCGGGTTGACAGATCCCCAGTCCTGGATGTTACGATCACTTCGATATGTACGTCATGCTGGCTGCCTGTAGAGTATTTAACCTTTGCTCTAGTGATGGTTTATCTGTGGCACTCCAGGACGGGGGTTGATAATCTAGACAATGCATTGACTCACATCAAAACCATGACCTGGGGGTCCGCAGCAATACCAAGCATATTCCAGATCATCGCCGTTTCTCTGTATAACTCCGATTCTGTGAGAGGTTCCCTATGCGATAGTGGCCCTCGCTAATGACAAACTTGTCTCCAGGGAGAGAGCCACAATCTTGTCCTGTTTTTCTGGCTCATGACCGGAAAGTTCTACACACTTGGCATAATGCGGTCTCTGAATTCGCGTCCTGGTCTTCGAGATTGTATGACCTCCGATGACGTGGGTCGAACGTCGCTCAGCGATTGGCAATGGGGCGACGAGCACGAAAATTCCGTTGCTCGGAGACCGAGCGAGGTGAGGTTCCCTACAAAGTCCATGTGATATCGAGGCTGAAAACAATGCACCTAGACGCCCTTTTTAGAGGCTGCTTCTAATTCGCGTGTTCAAGGACTATGCACCTTGCCAAAAAGCAGCAGCACGACTTCGATGCGGGAGTAACATCCCATCACTGGTGGCCAGGATCCCCTGACCCTGACGACGACGAAGCGCTTAGTCAGGTCGGCCTGAGACTGAGCACCCTTATCCGAGTTGTAATTGTAGTTGTAGTCCCGACCAAAAGAGCCCAGAGATTAGTGATTATTCGCGCTTCAAATAGAGGGAAAGATGTGTGTGGGTTCCTGATGACAGAAGTGGTGCGGGGAGCCGGAGATGAACCGAAGATGTGATTCTTACGATGACCGCCACCAACGAAGACAGTTCTCAGCCATCTGCGGCCCCATCTGAATCCGAACCTCTCTCGACAGACACGCCACCACCTAATTCCTCGTCTGAGCACGCGTCATCACCGTCATCATCGCCGACACCGCCAACGCCGACACCCGACCGCTCGGAGCTTCTGGACCGAGCGCGACTCTTTCTGAGCTCTCCCCAGGTCACACACCAAGACTATGAATCCAAACGCCGCTTCCTCACAGAGAAGGGTCTGGCAGATGGAGAGATACGGCTGCTACTGCGCGAGATGGTGCGCCCCATACATGCATTTGTCCCCCTCCGTTTCCTGCGCCCCCAAAACTCATGCTTATGTTCCCGAAAAGCCTTCGCAGTTCCCCGTCGTTCCACCGCGGATATATCCTGCGCCTCCGCCGTCCCGTCTGCCAGGCCTTCTCGTAGGCACCTTCAAGGTGCTCTCATGGCTAGCGGGTGGCTCCACGGCTCTGCTCTTCATATACTACGTGCGTGCACGCACACCATCTCATCTCTTCTACCACCGCTCAGACCGGGCCAACCTTGGCCAACTAGCGATTCCTGCTTCCGCGCCTTACGCGGTCGGCACTCGCCCGTCGCTCGCTCAAGGCACACCAAAGCGACCTTGTCGCTAGGCTGACCGCTTCGTTGCACGAGTTTAGGGAGGCGCAGAAGGTTGCGTATGCGGATCTACCACATCCTGACCCATGGGAAGAAGTCGTTCCGTGGTGCGAGTGTAAGAGTCTGGGCGACGTCGTAGGGGCCGTCGAGAGCGGCGGCAGCACGCATTTACCTCGCGTGACGCTGCTCCGCTGCGCGCTGGCAGATCTCGCGGCACAAAACAAGCCATCGACTGCAGACGAGATCTTCCAACTACTCTTTTCCACCAATCTACCATCCCTCCTGAACATTGACAATGCCTATGAGGTGTGTGCCACATACTACTAGCAATCGGCTGAAACTCTAAACGGTTGATCTACCCGTGTACTGGTGGTAGGAGTCGTTGTGGAGGACACTCAACGACGCTCCTCCCTTCCAACGCACGGAGACCACCAGCTCATCCGAGTCACCCCAGTGGTCCTATCACATCCCAGATCCTGCGACACGACCGACGCCTCCTCTCCTGCCTGCGCTCTCCAAGCTGCATATCTCTGTCGCCCATGCCGTATCCGCGCGCCCAGCAAACCGCTTCCAACACACGCTTCGGGCATTGATCGACTTTACGGGTTATCTGACCACTAAGACATATGCACTGGCGTCGGCGATGCACCGCTTGCCGAGCACTACGACGCCGTCTCCTGCGACGACGGGGATCGAGGAAGAGGAGATCCGAATGGAAATCAAGGCGCTCAAGGGACTTGTGCTCAATCGGTCCGTTTCACACTCGCCGTACAACTGATTTCTCACACGTTGACCGGTGTTCCTACAGGAGAACGTTTATCCCGGTTATTGCACGGCCTTTGAGTGCACCGATAGACAAGGTTCCATAACTAGTCGCCTCGGTGTCTCACATTTGTTGTGCTGACGTAGTACCTCACGCGATCTGCTTGTGATTTCCTATGAGAGGGGCCGAGGACATGGGGCACAGGTGCACAGGTCTCGTGAGCTGCACCCCATAGGGGCAGCGGTACCGTCCCGTTTTGCGGTGTCAGATGGGCGTACGTGTCATCAACCAGGAAGGGCCGCGAGCCAACGATGGGGAGCCCATCACGTCCCAGCTTAATGGGTTCTTCTGAGAATGTGACGTGTCAAAAAGAATGAAAAAACGTGCCTGGCGTTGGCAACGATGGAAGCTTCTCGTGAGACATCGTGGGACGTTGGAAAAGTTGGCGCCCCAGGCGTGATAAGCTCTCTCTCTTCGTAAATGCCGAGATCAAGCTGTCCATCAAATTTTGGTGTTTGACTGTTCGAGGGTAAGGGGAATGAATGTACGGTATGATATGCGTCTAACTTGGTACGCCGTCTACGATGGAATTGGCATAGCAGCGACGCCACCACATGGTCGTCCAGTTCCGAGTTAGCGAATATACGTACCGCACTGCATGGCCAGATATCAGACAACCCAGAAGCGAGACATGGAACAGCTCGCGCAACAAAGGATCATGCGACTTTGGACCGCGCATGCGGCTAATGCTATCTGTCTGTCATGCTGTACATGTACGGAGACCGGCAGCCTATCAGAGACAACTTCAGGGTCAAACAGACCTATCCTTCAAAGTTAGCACAGGGTAACAGGGCAAGGGCCAAGGACCAGAGCCCCCCCATACGGGGCCATACATTCCTCAGAACTCCAGGAAAAAAATTCCTAAAAGCAAATACAACCTGCCATTGCGGCGCGCGCGAGTAACAACAACCCCAATGGCAGTTTTGACAACTGACAACAACGCAACGAACTTGGTTGTTTTTGAAACATCGGGCGTCTATCTGAACGAGAAAAAAAAATTCGACAAAGGTTTGCCAACGACCTCAGTGGAACGACTCGGGTGGCAATCGTGATTCATGACAACACTAATAAGTTACCAAGATAGAACTCATAGCCACCTGTAATTCGTGGGCCGGGCAGTGAAACGTACGGCTAACGTGTGCTGATATTATTGTCACAGTTGCCGTAAGCCTTGATGAATGTCAGAACCAGACATCAATGAAGTAAAAGAGGGTGAAGACCCTGTGCACACTGTTCCTGGCCGTCCCCCCTGCTCGCTCGCCCCTTGAGAATACCTTACCTTTCTTCAATCGCTTAGGCCCCCATTAACCCCATCTGGTTGCCCATAATTTTTCATGTATTATATGATACAGGGGAGGCCGCGTCTTGACCGCAGTCTCAAGCGGTATACAGATTGGGTTCAAAAAAAAGGAAAAAAGTGCAGGAAATAGCTAAGGATGAGTGTATAAATGCATAATTAACATGGTAAAAAAAAAGGAAAAGCAGCAAAGAAGACAGTGTAGTAGGGAGTACAGAAAGCCCAAATAGGATCAGATAAAACGACAATAGATCTGCGCACCAGCTTCTCCCCTCGATCACCGAGCGAGCTTCACTAACGGGATAGCACCTGTCATCTTTTGGATGCCGCTCCTCCCGACTATCCGCTCCATCCGCTCGACAGTCCCGGGGTTGAATGCGATCCGGTGTTGGGCGCTAACGAGCATAATCTCTTCTGACGCCGGTTGAATCTGACCTTCTGTTGGGCCGCCAACGTGTTGCTCCAGGTGTTCTGGTTCTCCTTCCGCTTCCGGGATGTTCTCTGCTTTGAATCAGTACCTCTTCAAACACCAAATCGGGTAGAGATATTTTCTCACCGACATACGACATCCAACTTCGGTCGCCTTGGAACCAGTGGTCGTGTTTCCGCTCCGAATATCTGCAACGTGGCCAGTTAATTTTAAATCGCTGTCCAAAAATTCCTTCAAACTCACTTGCGCATCGGCCGGCCATCAGACCCTAATGGCGAGAATGCTTTCCTGGTCCCCCTGGCCGCAGCCATGTAATTTTCCACTTGTAATCGCTGCACAGCAACCGATATGCGCGAAAATGACATAGGTGAAAGAGGATCCCGTTCGACAATAGATGAATCGCCCGTTAAATCCGCCAATTTTTCCAACGCGTGGAAAATATATATGTCTAGAGGATCTCTTGGGGGTCGCAGCTCCGATCGCGCTTTTGGTAAACGCGAAAGGAACTGGAGAAACACTCGATTGCAAACAGAAGCAGTCGTTGGTACGACGCTGATGTATCCTTGACCACCTAAACAGCAATGGCGTTACCATGCGGGCCATACAAACAAAACGTCCAAAACCGAATATACCTTTGATCGTGTACATTTTGGCACCGTCTTTCGCATTGACTAGGTCGGCAACCATGTTGAAAGCATGTTGTATTGGATGTATCTGGTTCTTGTCCCCATGGATGAGGAGACAGGGTTGACGGATAGCGGCAAGTTCTCTTTTGGTCAGCGCTTCCCGCTGTGAGATCCCGAGTCCTTAAGTCTCGGCAGTGTCACTTAGATCCATAGCTTACGTTCATGAGTACATTCCCGATTTGTGCCAGCCTGTTACGTTTGAATGGCGGGTAAGCGGTTTCATAATGCGCAATAATCTGTCCAACTCAACGTAAGACAAACCCTGTTATCAATGAAGAAACGACAGGTACCTCGTCCGCCAATTCAGTGGACACATCCTGAGCTGTATGAGCAACACGAGCGTGTCGTGAAAACGGCAGGAATGCGTACTGGTCCAGCGATATATGTTATGACCTGCATCAAAGCAAACTCCAGCGTGTCGAGATCCTCTGCATGTGCCCACATATGGAGGAGTTCGTCACATGTATGGAAGTATGCCTCGAGCCTGTTGGAAGGTTCAAAGTCTGACACAACAGCATTGGGGGGGACCCAACCATCAGTACGCACTCAGTTGGGGACGGAACCGACAGCATAGTTAGACTCAGAACCATATGCGGGAACCTAATCGAATCCGTTTTTGAGGTGAGTTCAAGGGGAGGAGGGGGTTGTGCGTACAGTGCAGCAAAGCGTATACCCAAGTTGGCCCCCGTCGTCTCACTCGCCCAAATATGCGCTGGTGGCAACCAGAGCGCCTTGAGCCTACGAATTTAGTAACCGACCGGTGAGCGGCATGTGGTTCATCACACACATGACATGCAAACGCAAGGTCCGCCGCATCCGTCCAAGAGTCCTGCTTCCCATTCGGTCGCGAGAGTGTCCGGCCAGCAGCGCGCTGGTCAAACGCGATGAGGTTATAGTCCTCGTTCAGTCTCGGGTCACCGAACTGGGAGTCGAGCCATGTCGAGTCGAGAAAAAAGGGGTGCAGTAGGATCACGGTTGGCTTATCAGTGTCGAAACTACTGACGTGCCCGGTGGGGGAGTTGGTGATGTACCATAGGGAGGCGAAGTCGTTTCCTTGGGCGATATCGACGTATGGCATCCCTGGGAGGAGGACAGAGAACCGCCCGATGGTGGGATGAAAGAAGAGGCGGAACGAAAGCCAATTACCAAGAGGAGACAGGAGAAGGAATAAGTAAGGCAAGCAGCAGCGGAATGCCGGGATGAGGTTCGTTCATTTGGCCATTGAAAAGATTTGAGTCAGGCTAAACTGAAATAATAGAACGATCGTCCCCGATTCGGCTACTTTGTCATGTCGGTTGCAAAATCTCCCATCACCGAGGACACCTCAACTTTGTTAATTAACATATTAGGTCTTATTCACCCAGCGATCCCAGAGGTCCCAACTTGACATCCCCCGTTCCTTTCCTACCCCAACTCCATCCAATCTCTCTCCCAGGTGCAGCCACGTCACGTAATCCCCATTTCCCGTCCCACTTGTGACCCTTTTGCGCCTCCCCTTCGGGCTCCTTCTCGCTCTCTCCCTTTCCGGTTTGGACGATCCCTATCTGTACGCTATCTTGTTGCAGAGCAGACTGAGAACCTATCTCCGTATGCTCGTGGTCGCGAGGAGAAAAGACGACGTGCTCCTTTGGGTGTGCATATGCTCCGCTGGCATTACGGCATTGGCCCTTACCGCGGCCCTGGATCTGGGCGTGTCGGCCTAGGGCGACGCCACCGCTGAGACCTCCTCCACCGCCTGACATATCCATATGCTCACATCCTTGGATGCCGATGCCAACTCCCGCAGCTGGGAGGCTTCCAGCTAACCAATTGTAATATGCTTGTAACCGCATTAGTGTCCATCTGCTCCGTCTGTAGGTGGGCTTGCGACTGGTTCGGTGCTGCGTAGGTGTAAGCGAGTCCGCGCGTAATACCGTTTGACGTTATGGGAATCAACTGAGGCACGGAATCGCGTTTTGTTTCCATCGAGCTGCTTCTGTTGGATGTGTCAGGTAATATCAGTGGAACGACTTTGCGGTTGCCATGGGAAGGCAAGGGAGTCGGAGAAGAAAATGCGATGGATGAGAGCGACGCCTGCCTCGGACTGGACGTCGCGGTTGGAGTGAAAGGCGACGCCTCGGGATCAAATACGAATTGATCGCGCCGCACATCGGATACAGACCCACTCCTTCCATGAGCTTTCGCGGAAGCATTTACGATTGCTCCACCGTTGACATCCAGTTGCGATTCGGAGACTTGTACGCTTGATCTTATCCCCAGCTCAGCCATGGTGACACACCTGCGCGATGGTCTAGCTTGCCTTCCAACTGCATCAACTGAACGCTCGCGGGTACGTCGCTGAAAATACTCCTTGGCACGACGACGGGTGGAAGAGGGTAGAGGCTGCAGAGTCGACACATCGCACTCTGTGGTTGGCTCGGGTATCATCTCCCTACATGGCGATGATGCGGTGGCTCCGGACCGACGGCGATTTTCCCCCGAAGTGAGTTGGTCGGCGGTGTTAACGTCAGAATCTTTAACCATATTTGGAATCCCCATGTCTTCAAAGCCCAGGCCAGGCCCCGATTGCTTACCATGAGATGGCAGACGCCCTCTGGCTCGGTGCTTTGGTCTCATACCAGCATCAACCCTGCTTTGAGCTCTGTCGACATGAGTATGGCGGCCCGTCGTCTTGACGTCGTCGTTTGTCTCAGCGGCTTGACTTGTCACGTAATTCACGACGTTGGCCGTCTCCACTCCTCCCACATTACTCGCTGTTCTCCCACGTCTGGGAGCGGGTCTAGTACCAATGTCGACATACCCTGACCCACGCGTGCGGCGGCGGCGGGATAGCGTATTCTGTTGGGTTGCCGGAGGCGGGACGTTTTCTGTGCCGTCCTGGGTGGTAACTTTGCCCCTACGTTTGCCCCTACCCCTTCGGGTCCTCTTATCAGGCCGTGTTCCAATCTTCGGGTCTCTGACGTTGATTCGCTCCAAGATCTTTCTTCCTTGGTCAGGGACAAGAGTGAGGGTGGGGGCATCTTTCGTGTGTTGGGGTGCGATGACTTCCAGTGTTCGCGGTGGTTCGGTCACGGAGATCGCATTGGTGGACTCTGGAAACTCGATGCCAGGGACACTGCTAACGGGAGATGAAAGTATGCTAGCAGCTTGGTCAGGAACTTTTGTGGCGGGCTGGACAGCGTGGGATCAGTCGCAGTCTATTCCCGTTCGAGAAGTGCACAGCTGACCTTTGTTTTGTCAGCGTTTGTCTTGGAGAGTATGGCGGTTACAACATCGCCGCCAGTGCTCTGTAAGATCAACGATTCAGAACAAGGAACACTAGCCACGGAAAGATGCATCACCTCTGTCGATGTCGCATCGTCTTTCTTGGGACCCTGTCGAGAATAACACGGCGGACGAGATGAGCGCCGCCTGGCAATAGTTATGAACAGGCCCGAAAGTACCTTTATGTTCAGAGAACTCAAGTTGTCTTTAGCAATGTTAGCAGCCTAGGATGGTTGAGCGTGTGCATGGGGAAGTCGTGTGAGGTTGAATGACCTGTGCTGTGTCCTTAGGGGTGTTCGCATTTGTCGACTCTCGGAGGATAGTCTGGGACTGGGTAGGTTTGCCGCTGCGTTGGGTAGAAGAAGCGCCGCCCATAATATAAGCGTGCAGTAAAGATGTTCCTCGGACCTGCGAGGACGATGTGGTGGAATGAAAGTAAGTTGAGTTGTGAGGAACAAGGCTTATGGATTACTGCAAATCGGGATAGAAGGTCCAGAATAAATACAATCAACATGAATTCCAACTCAAGCACGCAAAACAGAAGCAATCATCTCCACCCTCTCTGTCAGTCGAATAACCTCGTAGTTCGCAAGCGTGACGTTCTTCTCGATCGTGATTGCCTCAGTGAGAGCTGGCAGCGTCGTGGCACCGTACCCTGAAGGAAAAAGTTGAACACTTCCTACATCTTACAGTAACGCTCAGCGAGGTCTTACCGAGCCACTTTCCCGGCGCGACACCCAGGTGCCTATACCATTCACGATCCTTGATGCCGTCCTCATGGATAAATCCACGCTCGAAAGAGGCCAACTTCTGGTTGATCTTGCGCACGGCCTCCAACGCCTTGATAAACTTCTGAGGTAGACGATGCGGATTTTTGGGTCTACGAGGCAGAGGGAACCGAGGCCAGCTTCGATTCTCGACGTCGACCTCGTGGTCATTTCCAAAATCTGGTGCCCTACCTAGCCTCAGCCGGGGGTTCCCGTTCGCGGACTTTAGCGTAGACGCAGCGACGTCGTTGCCCTCCTCCGTGAAGAGGCCCTTGAGGCGGCGAGTGAACCGTTTCAGGCACCCATCTTTTCCCTTATGTTTGCGTTGGTGTTTCCGCAACTTACGGAGCTGGCCTCTGAGGACACGCTCCGCTGCAAACTTCTCAGCATCGAGGTTCAAGCTGGCGAACTGCAGAGATCTAATAGCCGCCCGAAGAGGTGCAAAATTGACAGTTGCCAACGACGCTGCAGCCAGTCCTTCCACCCTGCCAACAACACATGTCAGAGTACTTTAGCGTTAGGAAGATTTTGCCAACCGATCGAGGTAGTTTGCCAATTCAAAGGCGTAATGGGTTGTATTGAAGGGTAGAACCAGCGCACTGGAAAGACGGAGTGTCTGTAAACCCAAGTTCTTTGCGACAGAAACCTGGTAAGACGATTTGAGTGGAATGTCTCAAATTTGACCTCTCATACATACATGTTTAACGAAACCCGGGTCGGCATAAATTTCTTGGAATCTCTCAGAATCGAAGACGGAATGGTAGTGGTAGACGGGGTCACAGCGAGTGCTATGAAAACCTCCAGAGTCAATGCTTGCGACCTGTAAATTGCTTATTCAGCACCAGAAAATGCAGCGACAGGACATTAGGAATGTACCCCGAGGCGTTGTAAGAAGACTGTATAGTCACTTCCCGAGCCGAGAGGCCTAATACCAACACTATCGGCAGCTTGGGTTTCGACTTCTGTGCCCAGGGAATCGATGTCATCGTATTCGCCAAAGAGCTTACCACGGTCCCCGGTAGCGTCCCAAAGAGTGCGCTTGGGATCGGTCGGGTGGGGTAGATCTTCCGCTGTCTTGCGGATGAAATGTGATAACAAAGGCGAACCAGAGGCCCCGAATGTTGACCCAGACACTGCGGTGTCAAGGTTGACATAGGCAACAACGTATTTTTGAATCCATTCCGCAAAGTCTTCACCCCACTCGGTGCTACCAATAAGGCCGTACTGTGACACAAAAAAAGCAATCAAAAGAAAACTTTAGAGATAATGCAGGACCAACCTCTTCTGCATCCCAACTGGCAATGACAATCGTCCTTAATGGCTTCCAGTCCTCTTTAAGCAGAGCACCCAACCCACGGATAAGCTCATGAACTGCGACAGTCCCTGAAGTAGGGTCGGCCGCACCCAACACCCATGCTAAAACACCAGTCTCAGTCGCGAAAGCACTGTGAACGTGTCAACCTCACCATCTCGATGATTCCCGACCAGCACGACCTCATCCTTGATATGCCCAGGGATAACACCGATGGGGTTCCAGATAGGGGTAACCTTGGTATCGACTATGGGAATGACGGGTGAGAATGAATATGGCTAGTGACATAAGAACAAGGTACCATGATTAGTGAGCTTGACTGTCCTGTTCTGTCCCTCGATTTCCTCCAGTAAAATTTGGGCGTTTGCCCAAGAAATAGGTAAGCTCGGGATGCTTGGTATACTCGAGCCGTTCGTGCGAGTGCTGTTCTCATAAGAAGGGTAACCGGGGGTGGTCGGGTCTCCCGGGTAGATTGAGAGAAATTGGACAGAGCCACGTTGGACCGAGGTCGGATTTCGAGCGGGGCCATGGGGATAGCTGTTGGGGAGGTTATCGGGTGAGCACGAGGGGTCGTGAATAAGTCTTACGCGGCATAGCCATTCTTCTCTGTAACCATACCGTCATCCCGTGGGTCAGAATAAATAAGGACGCCAGCTGCTCCAAGCTCCTGCGCGCCTTTGATCTGTGTACCAATGAGAGCGGGAAATGAATTGGATCGTGGTGGGCCCTAAGGCTGCTTACCTTCAGACCACGGAAAATACCACCATATCGGACGATTACAATTGCACCAGTGAAGTCAACACCTAGATCGGCATCAGTTCTGGCGGGGAATGGCAGCCATGGTAAACCGTATTTGACCTTTCTGGACGAGTTGGTCGTAGTCCCTCTTCCTGCCATAATTTGCATAAATGAGCCTGCCTTCGGCCTCCCCATCGCAGCTAAGTCCATGCCAGGCACCGACAGATTTAGCGTATGCATGTGCATCACTGTCGAGTTCATCCGCGACCTCTTCAAGGTTTGCCCTCCACACTGCAGTTCCGTCGTCTCCAAGGATCTCTAGGCTTCTATTAAGAGGAGTGTTGAGGACGGGGTAGTAGACATCAATCCAAGCCGTTGGTTGCGTCAAATTCGTGATAGAGAGTGTCGCGTTACGTGACGCCTCTGAACCAGCTGGAAATATGGGGTACTCGATGCTTTTCGGGATGGAGAACTCGTGTTTAAGGGTATCGAGGAAGTCCTTGGCCGTGCGTAGGTCTTCCTGTGAACCGGCAAGGTGGGGACTTGTGGCATATCTACGAGATGCGACAATTGCGCTGGCCGAATTCGGTATAGTACTTGGGGAGACTTATCAGTGTGGTGGCTATATGAGGACAAGGGGAGGACTAACAGAAAGAAGTTCTCAGCCAACTGAGTGTTGGAGGGCCCACGCTCTTTGGGAGCAAAGGCATCTAACGCCCAAGGGTAAAGATCGTGTGTGGCGGAGTTAAACGCCAATTGGAATAACCATCTGTGGAGTATGTACCACAGAAGGCCGAGGGAGACGACGTATTTGAGAAGCTTCTTGGCTGGGGATTTGGTGGGATTTGGTTCCGGTTCTACGAGGGATCGTTTGGAATCCATTGGTAGCCTGGTGTTGTGGGGGCGGAACCAATGGGTAAGCGTCACGTGGCATTTGGGGTGAGTGAATTGAGCGCAACAGAGGCCGATTATCGCTATCGGACCAGGTCTCGCCAAGTCTCTGGTCCGAAATGGCGATGACGTCACGCCATTCCAGCGTATTTCAATCCGCTGTCCGATTTATTTTCTTAGCATCTGAGCATGGCGTTCGACGAGAAAGCCGTACTCGACCTCGATTCTTGGCTTGAGCCCTTTCTTCCTGCCATCACTCACAGGCATCAAGCCTTCATAAAGTGGAAGAACACCATACAAGAGCATGAAGGAGGTTACGACTCTTTTACCCAAGGCTTTCTCAAATTTGGTCTCAACGTCAGAGAGGACGCATCCATCGTTTACAGAGAATGGGCACCGAATGCTACAGAGGCAGTTTTTATAGGCGATTTCAGTTCGTCTTGAACCTGGCCATCGCCTCCTCTGGTTCATCATTTATTTAAACTGCCAGATGAATGGAACAGGACCTCGCACCCCCTCAAGAAGAACCAGTATGGTGTGTGGGAGATTACTCTTCCTCCCAAGTCCCCTGGTGTATGCGCCATTCCCCATGACTCCAAGCTCAAGGTACGTCATCTTCACACGTTTGCACACAAGGCCGCAACCATGCCGTTAGATTTCCATGATTCTACCGAGTGGAGAGCGGATCGAACGCCTTCCTGCTTGGATCAGGCGAGTCACTCAGGACCTCTCGGTCTCGCCCGTCTATGATGCACGCTTTTGGAACCCACCTCCCGAGTCCCGATATGTGTTCAAAAACAAGGCACCTCCTAAGCCCAGCCGCCTGCGTATATACGAGGCACATGTCGGCATTTCTTCATCAGAGCCGAAGGTCGCAACATACAAGGAATTCACCGCCAACACCCTACCCAGGATAAAGGCTCTTGGATACAACAGCATCCAGCTTATGGCAATAATGGAGCATGCTTACTACGCCTGTTAGTACCTTCTTTCATTTGATCGCTGACGCAATTCAATCTTGCTTCAGCATTCGGATACCAGGTTACCAGCTTTTTCGCTGCCAGTTCTCGCTATGGTATCCCTGAGGATCTTAAAGAGCTTATAGACACAGCCCATGGTCTTGGTCTTGTGGTTCTTCTGGATGTTGTCCACTCCCATGCCTGCAAAAACGTTCTCGATGGCTTGAACCTCTTTGACGGTAGTGACCACCAATACTTCCACGAGGGTAGTAAAGGTCGTCATGAGCTTTGGGACAGTCGCCTATTTAACTACGGCTCTCACGAGGTCCTACGGTTTCTTCTGAGCAACTTGCGCTTCTGGATCGATGAGTATCAAATCGATGGGTTCCGATTTGACGGCGTCACGAGTATGATGTATCTCCACCACGGCATCGGGACCGGATTCTCTGGTGGATATCATGAATACTTTGGTGGCGGTGTCGACGAAGAAGGCGTTGTTTACCTCATGCTGGTGAGCTCCCTAGGGTTATAACGATTGCAAGTATTGAAATCTTCTTGAAGGCAAACGATGCTTTGCATACCCTCTTCCCCAATATCATCACGATTGCCGAAGATGTGTCTGGGATGCCACTTCTTAGTATTCCTGCGAACACGGGGGGCATTGGCTTTGACTACCGCCTTTCCATGGCAATTCCTGACAAGTGGATCAAACTTCTCAAGCACGAGCAAGATGATGCATGGAACATGGGCGACATTGTACACACGCTCACAAACCGACGTTATCGTGAGAAAAGTATCGCGTACGCAGAGAGCCATGATCAGGCTCTTGTAGGCGATAAAACGATCGCGTTTTGGCTCATGGACAAGGAGATGTGTAGATATCCTCCGCTCTTTGACGGAAGATATGTTTTGATGGAAAGATAGACACGAACATGTCGGACTTGACCCCGTTAACACCCATCATCTCTCGTGGCCTGGCTTTACATAAGATGATTCGGTATGTAATTCCTTTCTCATTGCCGTCGACCCATCTGATCGCTGCTCATAGCTTGATTGTCCACGCTCTAGGCGGAGAAGGCTATCTTAACTTTGAAGGTAACGAATTTGGGCACCCCGAGGTGAGTGTAAGCGCGAGTAGGTGGCAACCTCATCCAACTTAATGCGGCACTTTCCAAAGTGGCTTGACTTCCCACGCGAAGGGAATGGCAACTCATTTCACTATGCCCGGCGACAATGGAATGTCGTTGATGATCCTATACTGCGATACAGGTTCCTGAACAACTTTGACAAAGCCATGCAACATCTCGAAGAAGAGTACAACTGGCTTGATTCCTCTCCAGCATGGGTCTCGCTGAAACACGAGGGCGATAAAGTTGTCGTCTTTGAAAGGGCCGGGCTACTCTTTGTCTTCAACTTCCACCCTACCAATTCATTCCCGGATTACCGCGTCGGAGTCGACGTTGCTGGAGAATACAAGATTGTACTCAGCAGCGATGACAAACACTACGGAGGATTCGAGAATATCGACGTAAATGCCAAATTCACCACGACGCCACTCGAGTGGAACGGTCGGAAGAACTGGCTCCATGTGAGTGGTTTATCGCAAGTCATGATATTCGTCGCCTCACTGTCTACCGTCAGGTTTACATTCCTCCCCGAACAAGCATAGTTCTCGCGAAGGTCTGAGAATGAATATGCCGCCGTCATGGGCGGTAAAGTAAGGCCGAGTCGTAGAGTTACCTTAAAATTTTCTTCAGATATGGCGGAGATTGTACGTTTGAGGGGTGTCCGAGGATGATATATAAATCAGAATAGCCGACTATCCATCTACATGCTTTCAACCGAGCTTCTGTCTCTTTGTACCTGCACGGGTTGTCGATGTTGCAGAGGTGTCAACGGAAGACACAGACATCGATCTCCTATCATTTGTCGTCCCCGTCTGTGGAGCATGCCAATAAGCACTCAGGAGATATCCGAGGCTCGTCTCTGGAACTCGCCTGCTTCCTGCTCCGCCCGCTACGCGTACTGACTACGCTGTGAGCCCTCCCTTCACCGGGAGTATCTGGTGCCTGTCCGTCCTCGTCCACATCCATGGGTCCCTCGGCTGGCGGCTCGCTTTCGCGCATGCCCAGCCTCATTTTCGCCGTGCGAATTTCCTGATCTACGCGGTCGGCCACCTTTTTCAGCTCGACGAGCGAGGTGATGGTTTCGAGGAGCGACTCGTGTGCCATGAGGGTGTCGCGTGTCGGCATCACCAGCCTTGACAGAGAAATCCCCAGCTCGCCGGATATCTGGGTGACCCTTGCCGCGACCGCCGCCTTGGGGTACGGGACGCGGAAGGAACGGAGATACGCCGCCTGATGTGCGGTCTTGGTCGTGGTGCCTGCGGGCATGATGCCATCCGTGCGTTGAATGCAATGTAACGCATCTGAGATCGCTTGGGTCAGAGCTAAAAAAAAAAAAAAAAAAAAGGGGGGGAGGGGGAGAGGCGATGATGGGATCGATGCTACGACGTTTTACCTTCTGCGGCTGATTTTGCCGACTGCGCACGCCTGGGAATGGCAGATGCGAATAATGAACTTGAGGGAGTTGCCGGACTGTCTAGCTCGCTTGGGATGCCCCTTCTCCTCTTTTTGGGGTCGCCTAACGGCCCGTCCTCGTCAATCGGGAGGTCTGGCAGGCCAGATTCGGCACCAAGTAATGTGCGTAATAGCCGGTCACGATCCTGCTTGAAATGCTTCTCGTTTTGCTCTATGCGCTTGAGCTCGATATACAGCGCTTCTTCCTCCGCAAGTTCCTTGGGTGTGCGGTTTTCAAGACTTAGAAGGTACTTCTTCCGCATGACCTCGCGTTCTGTAGAGTATGTTAGCAAGGGTATAGGGAAACATATGGCGCTGGGGTGGCGCACCTTTGTCAAAATGGAAGTTTGATAAGAGCTGTGGCTTACTAGCTTCATCTCCTGTCCTGTTCCTAATAAGCTTGCGGCACACACTGTAGTACCTATCCTTCAAATCCTGAGGCGAGCCATTAGTACGTAAAAGGCCGTAATTTACTATAACTTGCCTCCATCGAGCGAGGTGGACCTCCAGGGAAATCATAGCGGTCGTTGACAATGTAGAACCGAGAATCGTATTCGCGGATAAGGTTGAAAAGATAATCTGTCTCTTCCTTTGTCCATTCTGGGTCTGCCAATGATATGAGCAGGCGTAACTGGATTATGACCAAGTCTCGCACCTTCTAGGAATTTAGTATACTCGTCCTCTGAATAACTGTAGTCGGGAGACTTGGCATTGTACCTTGCAAACGGGTATTCTGAAGTTATTTCAACGCTCAAGTGATAACTGGGAGAGAAGAGGAGACAGACCAGCATCTGGGTCGGTGTTAGCTTTGACCCAGTGACCAAGCTCCAGCCCATCCGTTCTTGCAGAGTTCTTGAAAGACCTCCACACCCTACGCCATTCTTCATGAATATCTTTCAGGAGGAAAGACGAATAAAATATACCATTTTGAACTCCCGCCACCGCCAAGGTTAGGCTTCTGCTTGAGGCGAGGTTTAGCGACTTGAGCTACTAATGTCGGAGCAGAGGGGCCAATAAGAGAGTATAGCTCGCGAGAGATGCCTGAGGGCTTTCTTGCCAAAGGAGTAGCTGCCTTCTTTGACTGAGAGGGGGCTGGTGTTGAAGGGCTGGGCAAGGAAAGGATACTGCGAACGTCGGCCGCGGATGCTCCAGACATCGTCGTTGTCCAAGTTAACTTCGTGTATCGACGTTCGGTCCGCTCTTTCCGCCACCGGGCCACAATCGGACCGTACAACCAGCTCCGACTCAGCCTCCGAGTTGCTCATTGACGCTCGCGAATTGCGCATGCTGTCCACCATACGCCTCTCACGAGCTCCCCTCAGAGCGTTTCATACCGCGAGAGTGCTGAGAAACCAGAAATGGTCTCAACTGACAAATATTCTGGCCAGCGAAATCCCTCCGCCAGTTCAGGTCAAGTCCATCACACCCGCTGGTATACTGCTGCAGGACGGAAGATTATTACCTTCCGCGTGCATCTTCCTTGACGGAGAAGTTCTTCTCTGGGATGTCCCACCAACACCTTGGAAGGGATGGGACGAAAGCAAATTCGATGTCTTTGATGTGGTTGTCCCCAAGCCCGGTGCGTCTCATCTGCCAGCCCATAAGATTCAGAGAGGCTTGATTACCCTGTTCCCTTTCTGTTTTCTAGAAATCTTGCTTATTGGTACGGGAAAATCTGTCAACCCCCTACCAGCTATACTACGACAGCACCTAAACAAGCTTGGTATTCAGGTCGATGTCATGGACTCGGTGAGAGACGCCTCTCTGCTTGGTCAGTCTCCTCCTGATTTTGGATTAATTTCGTAGTGGAACGCTTGTACGACGTACAACCTGCTGTCGGAAGAAGGCCGTCGAGTGGCTGCTGCCTTGCTTCCACTGCAACACCGTCCGTGGATAACGACGCACACTGATCCATCTTGAACGCAGCTGGTATTATGACATCCTCATTGACACCCTCTGACAGACTCGGGACTGCTGACAACCTGTCGTTGTAGTACCAGTGGAGGCCACATAACACTGAGTGTATCTGAACTCGTACAGTGTAATAAAACAAGTAGGTAGGGTACACCAGTCGTAAGGATATCGTACAGACCCCGTAGAAGACATCATGATTGATGACCTCGGATGGGTTATTTGCTTTGGTCTTTCCAGTCCTGCATTCTGATATGTCAATCCAACGCCTTTCGTTTACCTTTTCTGACGCTACTCTCTTCAAATGTCTCATCTATGTCCATCGCCAGGTCATTTCCAACTCCGGGAGTGCCAGACAGCTCGTCCTCATCGTCCATTAGTGATGGGATAGTAACTTCAACTGGCTGTATTCTGCCTGGAGATATGAAGCTTGGTCTAGTGAAATGATCGGAGACTGTGACATCGCGCGCACCAGAGTCATCCTTGAATTGTACGAAAAGAACAGCCCAATTACCCACGACATCCTTCAGCACCTGGTCATCGGTCAAAACCTCGTAAAAGGTCGTATCCTGTCCCCTCTCCATAACCTCCCGCGAGAGTACAAAGTCATCCAAGCCGAAGATTTTGGGAACATCATGAATTGCTTTGAAGACATCATCCAAGAAGGCTGACAAGACTTGTTCTTTAACCACTGCGACGCTGGTCTCATTGGGCAGGGAAAGGAAGACCGTTGACTTGTGTGTTTTTACGAGAACTTGAAGGATTTTTGGAGGCGATCTAGGTGGCTGACGGATAATTAGAAATGAAACGGCACCGAACACACTGCCTGCAAAAAACCGTACCATATGCGCGATATTAGGATGTTGAAACGAGGCCGGAGTCGAGATACATTTCAAGCTGAAAGCCCCAACGCGTCGCGACTGTGGCGTCGGGAGAACGCTTCCGAAAATGGGAACAACCCGGCCGGCACGCCGCGGAAAGTCCGAATCGCAAGCGGGCGAAAGTGAGAGCAGCACACACAACACCGACGGCCGCGACGACGATGAACTCCTTCCATCCTGGAGAATCCTCGTCCCACCCCTTCCGTGAGCCGGCGCCTCTCCCTTCCTCGATTCCAAAGGTCAATGAACTCGGCGCTACGAGCGCTCCCTTGAAGAGCGCTGCATTCTTTATCGGCGCATACTGCAAAGAGTTCAATGGTGGGTGTGACACATATTCGTATCTCCAAACCAACTACTCAACGCATGTCTTACAGAGGACTTTATGCTTTGCAAGGCGGAGAACCGAGATCCCGCTCACTGTCTGAAGGAGGGTCGACGGGTAACCAGATGCGCAACTGACCTGTGACGCCGTTTTCATATCTCTTTTCAACAAGCTCTGACCATGGTCTTTTATGTTGTTTCACTCTCTTTCCTGTTCGTTTCTATAGTATCAGCAAGATGCGCGAAAACTGTCTGCAACAGTTCGAGGCGCACTGGAACTGCCTGGAATTGAACAACCAGGTCAGTCTCGGGAGCGTATAACTCGGAAACCTTGTGCGTTCTCAACGTCCACATAGGAATATCCACCCTGTAGAAAGCCCGAGCGCGTACTCAACAAGTGCATGTTCGAGAAACTGGTGTGTTAATCTCCTCTCGCGGTTGCGTTATGCCCTTGATCTCAATGTTCGATCACTCCCTTCAGGGCCTAGTCAAATCTATTCCTGGGACGACGCCCGGCCAGACGCCCATACATGAAGTTGAAAACCCATTGTACGGCCGCATGCAGAAATGAACGGTGGACATCTTTGCTGTTCCATGGCCATGACGCCTAGGAGCCCTGCATATGTCTTCGTAGTGTCGACTGCTTGTGTCTATAGTTAGCGTCTGAAGAAAGAATTAGACCAATACATACTGCGCCCTCCGCATGGGACGGGACTAGTGTGTCATCGTGCAAATATGAGTGTAGGCAATTAGTGACGGAAAGTGCGGTGCCTTGAGCACCCTTGATGCGCCCTACTCTGACGCGCCTCCTCCAACGAGGCCCTCGGCACTTCTCGATCTCTCAATCACCTTCGCCAACCGCAAAGCACAGCATCTACGTCTCTCACTCCAGTGACCCTTACTTCAACCTCTCATTCGAGGACTGGTACGCTCTAACGCTCCCGCATTTTCATCCATGCGACCTCGAATGAAATGCTGGCGCGCAGGCTGTTCAAGGAGAAGCCAGTCCAGGAGCCACTCCTGCTCATCTATCGCGACAAACCATGCGTCGTCATAGGGCGAAATCAAAATCCGTGGAAGGAAGTGAACTTTCTTGCCCTGCGTCGCGCCAGCATTCCCTTCATACGCCGGCGCAGTGGCGGAGGAACGGTGTACCATGTGCGTGTGTATTGGTTCAATGCCGATCCCATGGGCTCATAATTTGGGAGAAAGGACATGGGAAATACAAACTTCTCTATCCATCTTCCTCGAAGCTCGTTCAATCGCCATGCCACCGCGCAGCTTGTCCTGCGCGCCGTGCGCTCACTCGACATCGATGCATCGGTGAATGACCGCAACGACGTCTGCGTGGGGCATTACAAGATGAGTTTGTCTTGGCTATCGCTATCCAAGTGAAACTCATGAACAGATTTCTCCGATATCCACGTGTCTGGCTCCGCCTACAAGATTGCGAAGGATCGAGCGTACCATCATGGTACAATGCTCATCTCGTCACAGATCAGCACCCTGGGGGACGTGTTGCACGTCTCAAAAGTACGTTTTTGCCTGTTGCATTACGCTAGTGTTTATATCGGACTGTCGCGATGGTGTTTAGGAATCTATGATAACCCGAGGCGTCGCGTCGGTTCGTTCACCAGTAAAGAATTTGCAGGAATTCAGTCCAGCTGTGACTCATGACAAATTCCTACAAGCTGTGGTCCGAGCCTTTCGTGAGGAGTACCACATAGAGGAGCCCGTACGCCCGTGCCACAACGTCATTTCCGTTAACTTTCTGCTCACCGCTGCCCCACAGGTGCAATACGTGCAAGCGGAAGATGCCACGGACATACCATACATCCAAGATAGCATGGAAAAATTCCCTGTAGGACTCCTCACATTCGCATTATGGACCTGATCGGTGAATAATTCTTTCCAGGAGTGGGATTGGGCATTCGGACAGACCCCAGAGTTCACGTACTCGATCAGTCGGACTTTCCGGTGGGGCAATATGGTCAGTCAACCAATAAGAAGTATGTGTGCGATAACTTGACGGCATTGCAGACGGCAAATATACGCTCAAAGCACGGTGTCATCCTGTCATGCTCCTTAACTATAGATGACACGTCAGACTCGGAATGGCTGGACAGGTTGGATCGCAGGTTAGAGGGCCAGCGGTATGGTTTCCTCGACGAAGTGACGGGGCTTGATGGTTGTGGGAGAACACAAGAAGTACTGCAATGGTTGATAGAAGAGATGGCCAGCTGAGCCCAGACTCGAAAGACATAGCGAGTTGTGGATATATCTACGGTCTATTGTGTTTTCTCTGTGTACCAAACGCTGCTCGTTTCGAAGCCTTCAGGTGCTACAGGTTCAGACTGTAATAGCGGTTGAATCAACAGCGTAGGAGATGGGAGGAAGGTCAGGTACGTACCGTCTGTTTCCGTGCATGTCCGGTGAGTCGCTGGTCTCTGTCCATCATCATTTCTTCCCAAGAGTCGATATGATATCTCGGAGGCTGAAATGAGGCACAGGGTAAATGAATAAGAACAAGTACGGTGATAATAAGATACTTGACTCACCTTGCCCTGGTTTTGTGCGCGTTTGGATACGTTCAACAACGTTCCAGCAGCACCGAACAATGCGGTGACCAGACCTAGTGAATTCAGCAGAAGACTCGACAGGACAGGCAAGGACACTTGGCTGACCGAAAGGTATAAGGGCCTCCCAAGGAACAGGCATGCTGACGATAAGCAGAATACTCTCGCAGTTACTACAGCCGCTGGCCACTACAACCGTATTTGGCACTGTTTGATACTTTTACATGTCTAAATCTAACTCTGAGAAGAATAACAGCAAAACCACCTATTTCCAACCCAAGCAATGCTCTTCTACCCATACTCGTGCGCGTGTTTTGAACACGGTATAAGACACTGCCATCATGAAGCAAAGAACCGACCAAACCAATGACGCGATAGGAACGGAAAGTATAGACGCCAAAGCGTTGCGTTGGAGAATATCCAGGCAGTGGGCCCATGATGCATGACGTTTCCCTCCAAAATATTTGTGCTAGAGAACGATTGGCGTCATTCAAGGATGGGTAACCCTGGAATATTGCTCACGACGTCATCATAGTTGTCATCCCTAATATGGTGGGGTCCATCCATAGGTGGTGGGTGGAGGCCTGGGACACTGTCGTCTGGAGCTTGTGATCCCCTACGTAGAGTGCTTAATCCGATACGGAGGGTAAAAAGGAGCGCGAGTGCCATTGGATAGCTAAAGCCCTATCAGACTATCCCACCAGGTTTTCCTGTAAGAACACGGGAAATTCCGCGAGAGAAGCATTGGACGCAGGGTGTGCTCGATGAAGCCGTTCCCTGTATACGAGGCGGACGCCGAAGGACATGCAAGATAAGAGGGCCATCCAGGGTCTTCGATGGCTCGGCGAAGGGCTAGACACGAAGTTTGTTGGCGTCTCTCTGTCTGCGGTGTATGTCGATGTCGTGCATGATCTTCTATAGGTGCCAAACGACAGCACCGTTCGCCGCATTCTCACACTCGGGTTCTTCTGAGACGGCCATGACAAGAAACCACGAAGTTGTCCCAAGGGCGGATAATTGAACCTTCCCTTGGCACTTCCTTTGCTGGAGATGTGCACTATCATACGCCATTGGTTAGCAATGACATACCGTCAGCGCTATGCGTCAGGGTTGCGAATAAGGCCACCTCTGAGTTGCGGTGCCAGTGGCAACGCGTGATGCCTGGGATAGCCAAGCCAGAAATATTCTTCGACGACCAGTCAGACGATGCGACATAAGGCCTAGCATAAGGGGCGAAGTACGATGAGGATACATAACCAGATTCCGAGGCCCGAGTCCCTCTTGGACGACAGATCTGATGACATGAAACCCGCAAACATCTCTCTGCGGTGGGGATTTTTCAAAAATGAACTAGGGATTCGAGATCGTATAGCAGATCCTCCAAGTCAGCTTCTTCTGGCTACTCGTGGTACTTGTGACCAGTCTTCGATAACTATTCGGGTTTCAGGGTCGGAAACACTATTATCTGACGAAAGTGTTGATATTCGGTCTCCAGGCTATAGCAGATAGTCCCGTTGATATGTATATGTCATTTCCAGCTAAGCACACCTTGGTGTTTCCTGCGACGCAATCTAGATCTGGTAAAGAAGCAGCCAACCAGATGCGGCGATGCGTCGAACTTTGAACATGCAGAAGAGAGAAGATGGTTAACGACTCCGAAGTGTCCGGACCTCGGAAGGATGCTGGTCTAGTTAGAGGCGCCAAGTCATCCAAAAGCTGCACAGAAGCCTGCCAGAGTACAACACAAAGTTGCAGAGCGCCGATAAATTAGGCGCTACTTGGTTGTGAGATTTACCGATATGATGCGATATCGCACAATCTCAATCTGAGCAGAATACACGGACGCAATAAAAAGCTCTAGATCCTACAGAGATACAGCACAGCATAAAACCACACAAACTACATATTTGCTAGATCGTTTCTTCGTCGGCACAATTGTCTGTCCGTGACGGTTTGGGTGACAAAATGACTCGTCCATCTTTGGGTGGAGTAGTCATTGTGCCTTGCGAAGAGTCAGCAGAGGACAGATGCGCTGATGGTGACGCGATAGTGGGTGGAGGCGCCTTCTTCGGCGACGGCGATGACGGTTCGGTTTCGGATGTTGGTGGTGGGGTTGGGTCATGACCCCGCGTCGTCACAGTAGCAGCCTGAGTCGGAGAGGAAGTAGATGGCTGATGTGGGGCTGCTTGAAGCCTTTGTTGTGGGGCCTGGTCTCGTGGATGAGGCCTTTGTCGTGCCAACTCGCTAACCGTGGGTGTCCGTGTCGCTCACCTTGGCTTTCACCTTCCCTTTCCCCTTATCATTGCCAGAGGCGCTGTCATGCTCTTGTGAACTGAATACGGCCGCTTGATCAGCAAGGACATCAAGCGCGGAGCGCGTCCTTTCGGACCGTTCTGAAGTGCCCTTGACACCAGATATAGCAGCAGCTTGAGTCAGAGAGCGGGCAGGCTTCCTGCTCGCCAACCGCTTGCGCTTTGTTGGTATGGGGCTTCCGGAACCGGGGGTTGGCATTTGCCGTGTTGAAGGTTTCGACGAAAGAACAGGTTTCGAGTCAGGGTCCACACCGTCGTCATCGGGATCGCCATCCTCATCACCATCACCATCCTCGTCCTCCTTTTCCTCAATCATTGAGATGGTGGACGCAGCGGTGAGCAACGAATCCAACGGGGTAAGGGGATTCCCATGCGCAACTCTTCCTTGAGTCGCCTGACTGCGAGCCGATTTTCGGGAAGCGAGGGGAGTCTGGGTGGGGGTAAAATCGGACGAGACTTGCTCCATAGATGCGGTGTCCGCTGTCGCAGGGATAGGGCTGTTCAAGTAGATGACACTAGTGCTAGAACCGTTACCGACACCCACGGTTTGCTGTTTACGAGGCGTTCTTGGGACAACATCGGTTTGATCGTTGTCATTCTTGAGATCCTTGTCCTTGTCACGGCCTACTGCAGCAACAGATCCAGCCAGAATCGAAGCCCGTTCCCTTCCAATCTTGCGCGCGGCAAGTAGCACGTGTTCGGCGCGTGCATCAGCGAGGGTGGCACCGCCTTTCTTCTGAACTCGTCTCCGATGCCTTGAATTGTCTCCGAACAGATCGGTATCCCGACGCCGGTAATAGTCGCTTCTGGGTCTGGCCTGAGGTGTACTTGAGGCCATGGCAGCATTATCGGGCTCCTCTTCAGTAGCATCCTGGTCCGCATCACCCTGTTTCCTCCTCTTCACACGTCTTGTGATATCGGCCTTATGGGCAGAGGAGTGCAGGTAATGATTGTGTGCGGGAGGAAGGCTATGGGTGAGTGCGTATGGTTGCATGAGGAGGACGGGCCGCAGCTGAGCTAGCTCTGCCTCAACTGACTGGACCCTTACATGGTATTCAGAGAGCTACGGCAGGATGTACTGAGCACAAGGAGAAGTAAGCTGAAGGAGAGTCGTCACCTTTTGACGAAGTGCTTTGTTATCGGCATCCAGAGCAACGACCTGACGTTCTAACTCCTGAAATTGATTATCAAACATTTGTTAATACAAATGTTATTTGAAAGAAAAGAACAGACCTCTTCACGGTAAGTGGATTCGCCGCCGTGACTTCGTCTAGCAATGAGTGCCTCGGCCACTCGGTCGAAACCAAGTCTCTCGGCCTCCCAACGGGCACGTTCCTCCTCGACCTCCTTTATTATGAAATCACGCTGACGGCAGAGTTCCTGTATCGTAGTCGCTTGAGTGCACAGTTGCCCGACATCGGGCGTATGTGCAGACGTCAGCCGAATGACCTTCGAGCCAATTTTAGCGGAGGAATTCATCATAAACCAACAGGGAAAGAGGCGCACCATTTCAAGAAGCTCCTTCTCCCTGGAGGATGTATTCATTTTAGAAGCGCCAGACACGATGAGTTCCAAAACTCTTCGGCGCATCAGCTCGATCTGCGCATTATCTAAAGGCTCGGGTGTAGAGCTCTCAGCTCCAATAATCCCCTCCAACTCATCTTCTGGGGAAATGGGGGTGTCAGAGCCTGGTGCGATGCCATGCATGATATCCGACAGAGCGAGAACAGGGCCATCGAGGACCATGACGAGAAGAGGAGACGAGCCAAATATGACCAAAGCCATCCAACGCGTTCTTCACTATCACGTGTCCCAGGGCTGTTGTATCACGGGGACTGAACTTATTGCCTTGTTTGGAATTACCCCTGCGATCGTTCCACGCGGCGGCCACGTTGTTCACTGTTCACCCCAACGCGTCGCACTTGCCAGTCAGCTTTCCCCACTCGAAGGCGCGAAGCCCGACGGGCTACTTACTCTCCACTCCAGCATGCCCGTTGCAAGTCCATATCAATGTCTCACGTCCTCCTTACTCCTCATCTCCTCTTTGATCATCCTCTCCTATTTCTTTGCTCAATTTCCACACGCGCCCCAAGGATACAGCGTTCACCCATCCCTAGCAAGCCTCGGATCAGAAACCAAGGCCAAAGATGTCTACCCAGAAGACTATTATTCAGGTGGCGCGTATGTTTCTCTTCCCTTCGGTAAAGTGCGTCTCTACCCCTCCTAGTGTCTTACCGCCTTTCCAATAACCCCATCCTGGTAATTGTGCGTCCCAGGTCCGCTACTGGCTACTCGGCCCCGAGTCTGGCAAGAAGGTAGCACATCATTTTTTCGAGATATTCGTATTCTGTTGAGCTACCACGATCAGATTGTCTTCATCCACGGCTTATCCATCCCTTCATTAATTTGGAAGGACGTGGCACCAGCTCTTGCATCGCATGGCTATCGTGTTCTTTTATATGGTATGTGTACATGTGTGGTCGTCTCAGTTCTCCAAACACCGCCTAATTGTCGGCAGATCTTTACGGCCGCGGTTACTCTGACGCTCCGGAAATTACCTATGATGCTTCTCTGTATGCAACTCAGCTTGCGCTCCTCATGCAGCATGTCAAATGGCCCAAAGCTTACGTCGCCGGCGTCTCTATGGTCCGCGCTTTCCACATACGCTGTTGTCACTGTCGTTGACTGGTTCAAACTGTTTGATTCAGGGAGGTGGTATTCTTACGGCATTCACTTCATTCTTCCCGGATCTGGTTGATGGCAAAGTAATTCTTATCGCTCCGACCGGGCTAGTTGAGGTATCGTCGTCTGTCATATACACAGCCCGTTATCGTACTCAGACCCGCTTCTAGTCAAAAGACCTATCAAAAACGACTAAGTTCATGTCTTCTCCTTTCGTCCAATCTGTGACTTCAAGTGCACCTTTCCGAGTACGTGGGTCTCTGTCACTTGTGTTAACCCTTACTCAAATCTGGACCAGTTCTACCTCCAACGGCTGGCAAACTCCTCATCAAGTGATCCTGTGTCTGAGGTTTACCATATCCTTTCTTTACTTTCTCAGTTGTCTGATCATTGCTATGGTGTAGATCGTACGAATACAATCTGCTCATCTTCCAGGCTACAATGCGGCCATCGCATCTTCCCTTAGAGATGGTCCTATTCGTGGCTTACACGAATCATTTAAGAAGTTGGGTTCGTCAAATCGTAAAGTTTTACTCATATGGGTGAGCCACCTCAATCGTCCAAGTCGTCATACACCATAACATACCTTTTAGGGTACCGCGGACCACACGGTTCCCTACAAATATGCAGCACGCATACAAAAGCTCCTTCCCCATTCAGAACTCATTACCGTTGAGGGAGGAGGGCATGATCTAACAGTCAGCCATCCCGAAACTATCGTCTCCGCGTTCACGCGCTTCCTCGCCGCAAGGTAGTTGCACCTTGTCCTTTTGCCAATCCTGGAGACCCTTATGATTCGTAAGTGTCAACATCTAAAAGACGTTCACCGGATAACACCTTGTTAGGTAATTTATACACATGGCATCTCATTGGGATTCACATCAGCTATATGAACTTTTCCATGAAGGTTGTAATGATGCGACATACTTGGTCGCAACCACTCATTTATCTTAATTATGAATGATTAATCCCACCGCAGACCCTTCATCGACACCCACATTATCCCTGATCTGTGACTCTTTGTGACTCGATGATCAGGGCATCCGTCAACCCCGAATTCCCTGGTCTACACCACGATTTTTCTGTACTCGTTCATTGATTCTCGTGTATGCTTACTACTTGTGTGTCACCGCTATCGTTGGATCCCTTTTGGTTATCTCTGGAAATGACTCGACCTATTAGTATAGACCAAAACGTATCGGAACCCTCTGTTCCATCTATTCATTCAATCTAGGATTGTTAACCATGTATGAAAGTCTCTGCTTGAAGAACTTGACAGGAATCAGAAAAACGTCGGTCTCCGGAATATCTTCCTAGTCGGCAGCTGGAAGTTCATGACGTTTATCGATCAAGTCTTCTCTACAAGTGGAGTTTCATCTGAGGACATCACCGTTATCGATGGAAAGCAGACAAAAGGACTTTGGCATAGAACTGAGGAAATAGGGAACAAATAGGGACCAAACATATGTACATCTGCTCATGTACAGTACAAATCTAACTCAGCCCCTGCTGATGGACTGACCTCACATTCTACTCAGTGGCCGCCACCGCGACAGCTACCGTCTCCCCCCGAGTCGCAATCACACACCCCTCAGCAAGAACAACTGTCGCAGCCTGTCTACCCATGGTCCGCACGCCGCCTGAACCTATTGCCCCCGACTCGTCTCATTAAGAATGCTCACGCATTCGGACCGTCGCCATCGCCATTTCCCCGGCATGGTCATGCACTCTCCGCAAGTGCCAGTGCCTCCGGAGAGTTGTTCCTTTTTGGAGGTCTTGTACATAACTCTCCACGCAACGATTTATATGCGTTCTCGACGCAGCAACTCTCCGCAACTCTCTTACAGACCAGCGGAGAGGTTCCCAGCCCACGTGTCAGACATGCTGGGGCGCTCAGCAGCTCTGGACTTTTGATTTGGGGCGGGGACACGAATATCGGTGAACAGGAGGCTCAGAATAAGCCCCAGGATGATTCGCTTTATCTGCTTAACCTCGGCACGTTGGATCTTTTGATATCAAGGCCGAGTGTAACTGATTAAGGTTTCTCACGCTCGTTTGGGACTCATATGAGCCTGCACCCGGAGATGAGAAGCCCCCTTCAAGGGCCGGTCATGTTTTAGTGACGGCCGGCGATCGCATCATCCTGTTCGTTCGCCCTCACCCTCGCTCTCTCTCAATATAATATTTTGTAGATTCGGCGGTGCTGACGGTGGGTGTCTCTATAACGACACTTGGTTATTTGACGTTTCGACACGAAAGTGGACAGAGCTAAGATGTACTGGACGCATTCCGCCTCCCCGTCATAGTCATGCCGCTGCTCTCGTCGATGATGTTATGTATGTCTTTGGTGGGCGTGGCGTTGACAGATGCGACCTGGGTGATCTGACTTCCTTCAAGCTGTCAAGTAAGTGATTTCGCATGTTATCTCCATGCGCTCCTCGTTCAAATAGTACAACATCCAGCTCAGCGATGGTTCCGAGTCGGACCAATTTCGAGCAACAACATAGGGCCAAGTCCAAGCAAAAGGTGTGCCATGGCTTCTGAGGGGACACTGGTCTTTGTGCTTGGAGGGGTATCGCCAGCAATTGCACAGGGGGACGAAACCGCGCTCATTCATGTTTTGGATAGAAGTACGTACTTTCTTTTTGTCATTTCATTTTGGACAGCCTTCCAAGCTTGAAAACACAGAGCACGTAAAGTACCCGAATCTCGACTCCCACGCTGTTAAGCCCAGTGAGAACACCACCCAACTTGCGCGGAAGTCACCCGCGGGTTCCCTGACCCAGGAGCAACCGCAACACCCGATGGCCTCTCCATCGGATGCTTACGCGGCACACTGTGATTCTCCTTTTTAAAGAGCTACCCCCGAAGAATTGGGTTGCCCCGCCTCCCCGCAGATCACACTCGAGCGAAACTCTAATTCGAATGGTCTGCCATCGCAACCCACGGGTGTGAACGGTAAGCCAAGACGCGTCCCGGGGGAAGACGATGAAAGCGAAGGTTCGGCTGAGTACCGTACGAAGTCCGCCATGCCTGGTGCTTCTTCTGAGGGTGAAGTTGCACGGTTGGTGCTTGATCGTCTCGTGGGGCTTGAACGGCAGCTGTCGGCAACGCTTGCTGCGCAAACTGAGCGGGACCAGCGCTTGGCACAGCTGACCGATGAGCTCACACTGAAGAGTGCTCTTCTTGAACATACCGAGACGAATGCCGCGGAGGCAACGAAGCGTGCGGGACTGGAGCTACGCGAACACGCGGATCGACTGTCGGAGCTTGAGCAGCAGCTGTCGGCAACGCTTACTGCGCAAACAGTACGGGACCAACGCCTGGCACAGCTGACTGACGGACTCGCACTGAAGAGTGCTCTACTTGAACAAGCCGAGGCGAATGCCGCGGAGGTAAGGAAGCATGCGAGACTGGAGCCACGCGAACACGCTGATCGACTACCCGCGCAGACGCCACTGGTGGAGCCAAAAGACGCAGAGCTTGTGAACATGCAAGCAAAGCTTGACGAGCTGCTGGTATCTCGCGACAAGGCTCAAAGCGCGATGCAGAAAGCAATATCCCGCGCTGCTGACGCTGACGAGCGGAGCCATCGCGCATGCGAGCAGATAGGACAATATGAAACTGAACTTGCAGAGGTCCGTGCTGAGCTGGGGGAAAGGAAGTCCGAATTAGAGGTGGTCCGTTCACGACTCACGGAGGCGGAGAATGGTTGGGCCAAGAGCAAGATAGAGGCGGACACATTGCGTACTCTGACTACGGCAAGTCTTGTCAGTACGGATGAGGACCGAATCACGCGCGGGCTTGTGGAACGCATGCGAGCTATGGAAGCCGAAATGGCCTTCGTCGAGCGAGAAAAGCTTCGAAGCGCTGGAGTGTCGTAACGAGGGATGAACCGGGTGTTTTAATTGGACTGTCGTCCTACTCGTATGCCGACATTTCTGACCAACGTCCTGCCCTCTTTTTCCTATACTCTGGACAGCATACTCACAGTTCCCGGCCGTTGAAACAGAACAACACCTCCTTAAACACGTATGAATCGTTATTTCTTCAAATTGGACCCACCACAGTACCCTTGCCATTTATGCCATCGCCTGGGTCGTCTCAATGGTTCCCATACCTGTTAACATCGACGCGTTCGCTCTGCTCTCTCGTCCTTCCATAGGTGCTCCGCCTCCTCCCACGATGCCTCCACAGCATTCCATCTTTTCTGATTATTTGCCGCCCTCGTGGTTTGACCTGCACAAGCCGACACTTGACCCTTAGTCATGGAATTGACTGCTCAACCTTTTTGACCCAAATTTTCCGTCTCGAAGATGGCGTGGCGCCTTCAAATCTCTGACACACCCTAGATCCTTGAGGTCCACCTTGTGATATTCCGATCATATTCGAAAGAAGCTCCGAATCGTCAGTGACCTAAAATCTTCTACCCCTACTAGCACATGCTGTACTATCCGATGTATTCATTCATCGTTGCCGACAGAATTATGCCAAGGTATGAAATGAATAAACCAAGAACACGTCCTCAAATAGGGACACTATCACTGTATGGAGAAAAGGACCCAAATGTCATGTCATCGCCGCTCATGCAAGAGGGAAGAGTTCGACATTTATCAGGGAGCCGACGTCTACTACCTGTGCGCTAGTGGTTGAAAAAATCAGATTCAGTCGGCTACAGTCGCTTGAGGAGTCCCAAACGTGACGCCTCGGGTCGTCATCCCCGTAGGGTGATCGAGCTTTATGAATAACGCGTCGAGTTCCGCCAGCACTCCACCAAGCGAGTAGCTGATTTACGTTTGAGTCACGGAAAGCGATCTGCGAGTTTTTCCGTGGATGATCCGATGGTCGTGGGCAAGACGAACAGGCATGACTTGAGAAACTGATGAGTTCGAGGAATCCATCTCTTGATTTCTGCGAGGAGTTCTTGTGCTGGATTGCAAACCCCAAACGGACCCGGACCAATCTCGGGATGTTGGGGAGTCGGCTAGAATTGATTCTGTCGGGTGTCTGGCGATGGCGCAGAGAGGGGAGAAGAATAACAGACAATGTCATTTTCTAATGGATCTGTGCTTTTGTGGGTTACCACCACAGCCGACTGGCCAGAAACCTACGTATACCAAGATTGTCGGGTCAGATTGAAAGCGTGAAGTAGACGTGGCGACGGATGGTGATGATGATGACGGTCACAGAATTCGGTGTCGTCGCCGTCGCCGCCTCTCAGCCTTGGTAAGAAACTGGGCCAAGGCACGGCAAGCGCATTTGACCAGAGTCACATCAATAAGTCCATCAACGCAGTACAAAAAGGAGTAAGAGAGACGCTAACCATCGTATTCCTACTCAGCGATCCTATGGGGTTTGCAGTACGCCGCCCGCGCAAATCAGTGTTCGGTATGAAGTCAGCAAACTGGTTCAACTTAGAGGAACGTCCAGTTAGGTGAAGATGGTGGGTGAGAGACGATTTCATGACATTACTGTAATTGGGAAATGGATGAATGGTGATAGCAATAACCTGATTTATGCCGCACGTGCGTACGAGCGCTCCCCATTTTGATCATCAGTGGGACAGAACACGAGGCCGCACACTCTCCCATCCACCAGCATCTTCTCGCCCTCTCAAGACGAACCATGTCCCAGACTCACCCCAACGCTTCGTCCTCCTCGTCCTCGAACTTTCAATCGGTCCTCAACGCCGCCCTGGAGGCGTATGAGAAGAAAACAAAAAGCAAGCTTCTCACCCATCCCCTTGCCGCCCAGCTACAACCCTGCGACTCGCCTACTGCTATCTTACTTGTGCTTCAAGACTTGATACAGCAATTTGACGACCGTCGCAAGGGCGATGAGAGATTAACAAATTGGTTGACACCCACTGTGAATGTTCTCTATGCATTCTCCTCAACTCTCGGTCAAGGTGTTGGTCTCGTTAGTCTCAATGAACTATCTTCCTAGAATCTGTGACCCTATCGTCATTCTCACCTGCAAACGTGGTATTCTCCGGCATCGGCGTTCTTCTGCTAGTGAGTATCATCTTTGATCTCTCAGCGCCAGCTAGAATGGTGCTGACGCTTATAGGCGGCTAAAGATGTCGATGGGAGCCAAGATGTGCTCACCGATATCTTCGTGCGCATCGAGAGTTTCTTCAAGCGTCTCGAGTCGTACACAGAAGTGCAACCAACTGCTGCAATGACCGACGTGATCGTAAAGATCTTGATCGAGGTACTTTCGATTCTCGCGATCGCCACAAAGGAGATCAAACAGGGTCGATCGAGTGAGTCGAACGACATCCATAAATTGCTCTTTGCTTACCTTTTTTAGAAAAATATGTGAAGAAGTTGCTTGGAAAGAACGATATCGAGGACGCGTTAAAGAAGTTGGATACACTCACTGTGGAAGAGGCTCGGATGGCAACTGCGGAAACCTTGAAGGTCACCAACAGGGTGGACGACAAAGTGACAGTGCTCATTGACGGTGGGCAAAATGTGTTTCTCTCATCATTTACGTGTTCCTGAACATGGATATGACCAGATGTGAAAGAAGCGAACGCTGTTATACATCGCTCGGCGAATACCGCGGACGAAGAGAAGCGTTCGTATTCTGGTCTCACTGTCGTTGCTTCACGGGCTTATTTTTCCTCACAGAGAACCAGTTACAAGAGAAACTACAAAACTGGCTCTCACCCCCGGATCCCTCTACAAATCACAATATCGCACGCAAGGCCCACCACAAGGGAACGGCATCCTGGTTTTTCCAAGGCGGTATTTTCAAACAATGGAAGTCGTCCCCTTCTCTCCTGTGGATCCATGGCAAACGTACATTCCTTGTTGCTCTCCACTACTCGACACCCTACTGACGCCCATATTTGTAGCGGGCTCAGGCAAAAGTGTCTTGTGGTTTGTTTTTCCTGTTATTATTTCCTGCGTCCACTCATATTATCGCCCAGCTCTGGGATAATTCAAGACATATGGACCAAACGCGAAGCAGGATCGGCAATCATGGCTTACTTTTACTGCGACTTCCGCAGTGAAGACAAGCAGAACCGCCGTAACATTGTCCTCTCCATCATCTCTCAGCTATGCGCTCAATCCGATCTTTGTTGCGACACGCTCTCTCGCACTTACTTGGCGCACAACAAGGGCACACAAAAGCCCAATGATGAGACATTGATAAAATGCCTGACGGAGATGGTCTCACTTCCTGTTCAAGGCCCTATTTACCTCATCGTGGATGCTCTCGACGAGTGTCCTAACGATTCTGGCTTGCCAACCGCAAGAGAAGAGGTCCTCGATCTTATCGATGATCTTATTGGCTTGCACCTCCCAAACCTACATATTTGTGTCACGAGTCGACCCGAGATCGACATACAAACTGCTCTTGAGCCTTTAACATCTCTCCGTGTATCCCTTCATAATCAAACTGGACAAAAGGAAGATATCATTGATTACGTCAGTTCTGTTGTTAATTTGGACAAGAAGATGCGAAGATGGCGCGAGGAGGACAAGAAGCTTGTCATCGACACGCTCTCCGAGAGGGCAGACGGGATGTAAGGTGTCCTCCTCCATGCCTCGGAAAATTCTTATATTTTCATAGGTTCAGATGGGTGTACTGCCAGCTGGAAGCGCTGCGGCACTGTCTTCCACCAAGTGTGGCGAGAATTCTTGAAGAATTGCCCGAAACGCTAGACGAGACATACGAGCGGGTTTTAAGGGAGATCAACAAGGCCAATCGAGAGCATGCCCGCCGTCTCCTGCAATGTCTCACTGTCGCGCTTCGGCCGTTGCGCGTTGAAGAGCTTGCAGAGGTCCTCGCGATTGACTTTGATGCTCCGGCCCAGGGGGGAATCCCACAGTTGAACCCGAAATGGCGGTGGGCGGATCAACACCAGGCCGTACTGTCGACATGCTCCAGTTTGATTGCAATCGTCGACGACGGGGATTCCCAAGTGGTACAGTTCTCTCACTTTTCGGTGAAAGAATACCTCACCTCGGATCGGCTGGCCCGTTCAAGCGTGGATGTCTCCCGCTATCACATCGTTCTCGAGCCAGCACACACAATCCTTGCCCAGGCCTGTTTGGGCGTTCTTCTCCGTTTGGACGATCGCACTACCGAGGATAATGTCGATGACATTCCCCTTGTCAAATACGCTGCCCGACACTGGGTCGACCATGCGCAGTTCGAGAATGTGGCTTCACACATACGAGATATGATGGAATATTTCTTTGATGCGGACAAACCACATTGGACACCTTGGTGCCGGGTGCAAGAGATCGACGTACATTGGCTCGTGTTCAGTGACTTCAGTCCCAGAGAGAAGTTAAATGACGCCTTCCCCTTATACTATGCGTCACTTGGGGGATTCTATGACCTGGCAGAACACCTCGTTGGCAAGCATCCGGAGCGTATCAATGCAAGGGGCGGCCAGATGGTGACCCCATTGGTAGCAGCATTGCGCAAGAAATATTTCAAGGTTGCAGAGTTGCTGCATCGTCATGGTGCGGACGTCGACGTTCTGGGCAATGAGGAATGCACGGCACTTATTGCATGCGTGCATGGAATCCCGGACAATGGATTCGTGGACATCGCGCACTGGCTACTCAATCATGGCGCAGGTGTGAATGCCCAGGAGATGTGGCTCTATACCGCACTTCACCGTGCGGCCGAGTCTGGACGCCTCCAAGTAGTTCAGTTGCTAATTGAGCACAATGCCGATATCCACGCCCGGACTAAGTCAGGAAAGTCTCCGTTGCACGTGGCAGCAAATCCTTGGAATCAGGATGATCAAATCGATATCATGCAGATATTGTTGGACCATGGTGCAAATCCTAATGCACGGGATGATGACAATGCTACCCCACTCCATCACTCATCCTGGGGGGGAGTTGTCGAGCGCAAGGGGACAGTCGAGGGTACGCGCTTGCTGCTCAAGCACGGTGCGGTTATAGACGCCGAGGACAACGACGGTAGGACCCCATTGCAACTAGCGTTGGAACATGGATGTGAGGACATTGCGATATGCTTGAAGGAGCATGGTGCTATGCGGTGAAATGGAGCATCCACAGGTTTCAGACGAATATTTCATATGTATCTAATCATTGACGCCATACGGGGAAAAGGATAGATATCGTACTAGTTATTGTACAGTGGTGCAAATGTTTCGAGAATGAATGTGTTGTAACTGTACAATGTGATGAATACACGTGAGATACTGTAACCTTTGCGACCAAAGCAGACGTCGACCTCAGTATAGACAACCAGAAGCAAGTAGCACCCAGGCAAGCGTCATCGTTGGGCACCTATACCTGAGGAGACGCCACAGTGACTCGGAGAACCGCCAGCGAACGATGTGACACTGACACGAGGCAGGCCATTCGTAATGCTCTTGAGCTCCAGACACACGTACCCCATGCTTGGTGGGTGGAAAACAGATCCTCCGTATACATCACACCGGCACTCAGCTGGATCCGCTTAACGGGGTCGTAAGGGCCGAATTGGGGGTGTCGATGCACAGTAGAGGGAAAGATTGTGCTTCGAAGCGTGTGCGCCGCTGGTACCCCCAGTTTGACCTTTGATATCACGACAGTATAATGGGCCAGACGTGGGACACGGGACACCTCACCTGGCAGTTTATTGGGCTTGTAGCATCAAAGTCGATCATGTGGAGAATTACGGCCAAAAAAGCGGCTACACGCGTAAGGGTGTAAATCTACAGCAGGTCAAGCCGGTCAAGTTCAATCCTCGGTTGTGGGAGGCTGGGAGCGGGCGACGGCAAAACCCAAAAAATGGCAAAAAATGGCACATTGTCCATCGGTAGGGGCGATGCCCTCGGAAGACACCCTCGACAGCTCTGAAAAACGCGACGCATTTTATGTACAAATTTGTATTTGCGATGTGACGTAGTCCACGATTGGAAATGTGGAAGTAGATCTACATGTGGTATTGAAGAATCGTAGCTCCATGGACGCCAGCATTGTTCCCGAAGTTCCTCTGTAGTCAGTATTTACTGGACGGCCTAATCATAGCCTAAAGGTACTGCACTTCCTCAAGTGCTACTCTCGGCCCCGGATTCTAGCCATCCTTTGTACGATGGTAATGGCGCTGACTCGTGCACGACCTATTCTACGAGCTCGCGGCGCTGGAGAGCTCCCATAAGCTGCAGGAAAGTACCTGGAGACGCCGAAGCACCCTTGCCACGGGAACCTATGAAACGCTCCAATTCCCCAGATGCAAGCGCCTCTCGATACGTGTTCAGATATTTGTCGACCGTTTGTGATTGCATGCCCGTCAAACTGGTTATTTTGCCCACAAGCGACGGCTTTTTGGAAATCTGAAGCGCGTTTACGCAGTGGTCATGAACCCCGAGAAATGTCTGGCCACGGCCATTCGCGGTGAGCAGGTGCGGGAGAATGAAATAGCGGTATGGCTTGGAAACATATCGGACGCGGCGGTCTGAGGGATCAAGACGGGTGGATGGATGAGAAAGATCGAGGCCGATGCGTGGAGACTTGTACATCTGGGGTGGCGCGCGTGGTGCTTCTTCTTTGACGCCAACGAAGAGAGTTACCGGATTCGAATGGGGGTCCCCGGTCGAAGGTGCTCGGAAGGCTGATATGTCACCCATCCACTTTTCGTTGACAAGCTCGGGGATGTCGGCGGCCCCACTTGTTCGCAATAGTTCGTCGACGAGCAGGGAAGGACCTGATATGACTGTTGAATCGGATACCCTTCGGAGGGTTCGCAGGAGTATGCCACCCCGAACTGGAACAGGTTGGGTGTTCGAGGAATCTGGCGAGTTGGGAGTCCCGATGGTCAAATCGAGTCCTTTCCGAGAGCCGCTGCGGTAAGCGGGGGGACCTGAGGTGGTTGTGGCCTTGAACCGCGGAACGCGGTGAAAGTACCTGGAAGTTCGGTTCGATATGCAAAAAGGGGGTTTTTTAAAAACAAACTGTACGAACCAAGCCCCTGATAGACGCTGATCCTCTCCATCGTGGGTGAACGGATCGGAATGACAGTCAGGCTTGATGAGATAAAACTCGAATTCGAGTAACTCGTAGAGCACCCGTTTCGGGCCGCCGTCGCGCTTCGTGGAGCAGCAGACTATGTAGGAACGTTGAAAGAGATGTTCCGCTATGGTGTCAAAATGCCGTATGACGGAGGCATGGGAAGATAGCGAGGGCGACGAAAGGTCGAGAAGGGGGAGAAGATCGTTGTCGATGGCTGGAAGGTTCACCTGGGACTGCTTTGCCTTCTTCTGGGCTGATTGGTCTGCAGAAGAGGGAAGTTGAGAAAAATACCTTTTGAGGCTCATGGAGGCTTTGTGGTGATGTCACCGTCACTTTAGCGCCAACTTTCAACTCGCATTGCATATATTCGCATAATGCGCCCTTTTCGTCAACAAATCGTTCGCGCAACCCGTTGTGCGCATTATACCAACCCTTCTTTCATCACTGCTCGCCACCTTGCTAGCACACGCCCCACCTACGAATCACCCCGGCCCCAGACAAGTTCTAATTCCAAAGTCTCGGGTCATTCCGCTGAATCCTACCTCAAAGAAGTGGACAGCTCCCCTCCTGCCGACTCTTCCACTTATCAGGTAGACGACTCTTCTGAGGCAGTGCAGCGGCCGCACCAGCCGCCGTCGGGGAAGTACAGTCAGGCAGGCGTCGGGTCGGAGGAATACAGGATGGTGGACAAACAGGCGCCTTATGATCCGCCCTCTCGAGGAGAAGCAGGCCAAAAACTGCGCTACGGTGGAAAGAATCAACGGGTGTCGGAGAAAGGGAGAGAAAGGAGTCGGTCGAGCGAGGGCCCAGATGGGGCGAGCGCTGGAGGACGGAAGCCGGAGGGCAAGAAGTGAGTGGAGTGAGGTGGCGATAACATGATTTTCAGAGCTTTGCGGACGTCGGATGAAGTCATCAACTGGTTGTACTTGTAAATTTGGAACCTACTGTCACTCTATGTCCACCCCTTGTTTCACGCGAAGAGGGCAATCGGTTGAACGGGCCGTGTGCGCCGGTATCAACAATAGATGATTGACTGCGATCTGATTTCGCCTTGCACATCATGGCCACCCCGGCCACGACGGCGGATGCCACCCCATCCCAACCAGAGAAACAGGCAATACCCCCTGTACAGATGTTCTACTGCGGCGGTCAGATCAATCTCTATCACAGGTCCGCACTCATTGATCTTGCTGCCCAGTCTGCACGTTTCCCCCAGAATACTGCGAGTTTGGCGATAGCCTTTCGAAATGTAAGGAATGGTTACAGGCACAACACCCAGATCTATACGACAAGTATTACTCTGATGGTACGCAAACAATATCCGAGAATAGCCCGTCTTCACCCTCATGCCTGGGTCCTCTCTTCTCAAGTGGCTCTCAAGGCAAAGCTTGGGACAATAAGTCAAGAGGCACAGAGCAAACTAGAGGAGGACACAGCTAAGAAGGAGGCAAAAGCAGAAGCCAAAGCTGACGCAGCGAGGAAAAAGAAATTAGTGCGTTCTCAAAATCTCATCGAGTCGCATTTAGCTAATTAGTCTGAAGGCCTCTCAAGTGAGTTTCGTTCGCTCCATCCTCCCTATTCGTTTTCCTCATCCATTCTAGGTTATCATCAAACGGATAGAACGTAACAAGCGTAAATACATAACCTCGGTTCGCGGTTTAGAGGCTTTCGGCAAGACCCCTCATCTCTTCGTCCCGCGTCTGTTCTAACCCCGAAGTTAGGTGTTGATTTGAAGAAAGCCGCCAAGCTATTTGCCCAGCGATTCGCGACGGGCGGGTCAGTTACAAAGAACGCTGCTGGCATAGATGAAATCGTTGTCCAAGGGGACGTATCTCAGGAGATCTACGACATGATTGTTGAGGCAAATGACGGAAAGGGCGGAAAGAAAGGGCTCGATGTGCTCAAAGATGTACTGGTAGATAACATCGAGATGGTCGAGGAGAAGAGGAAAAAGGACGAGTGACAGCCGCGCTGTTTTTTCAGGATGCAGCAATTGTACGATGTTTGGATTACGTGATACTCACTCGCGTTTGTCGACTATGACCCCCATTCGAACTGATACCACCCTGCAACAAAGGAGACGAGCATACAACCGTATCTCTCTGAACAATACTCCTCCCAATGTGCACTCCTTTGATGCGACGCGGTCAAAGGCCGGACGTGGAGCACGTTCAACTACTCCGGCGCGTGTAAATAACGAACAGGAGTCTGCTAACAACATGTGCGGAGACCACACCAGAGAACAACTCACCAACTGGGTTATGAGCAAGGATGCCGTCGCCTCTTGCTTTATCAAGGACGTGCTCTCCATGTCAGAAAGCGAACACGCGGGTGGGACGCACTCGCCAGCTTGGCTGTTTCTAGCTTATCCCAACTCGGCGAGCGACAGGTGTTCCCTATTACTTTCTCGGCCGTGTACCCTGCAGATCGGTTTCCCTGGTTGCCATCGTAGTTGGAGCTGTGGCGTATGAAAGTCGCATTGTCTACACACGTGAGCCATATTACCTACCCTATTCCCAGTACTACCATGCCAAAACTCGCTGTACAGTGGACGATGGAACCGGCACCATTGAGTGCGCATTTCGCCCCAGCGAAGGTGAGCCAAAAAGCAAACGCACGAAGACTAGGACGTCCCCCCGTTAACACGACAACTGACAGATCAGCCTACAACCACAAATCTACGACCTTGCCCTCCTCTCGTCCCCGTCGGTTCCGTAGTCAAGGCTCAGGGCAAAGTCCGAGTGAAACGGAACTCGAGAGACATACACGGCGAGTCGATCGGTGTGTGCTCTGCTTTACTGTGACTCCATCCGAGAGAATCCTGCTGAATGAATGGTATTTACAGTACGGTGTAGGGGCGTGCGCGAGGAACTTGAACATTGGCAACGAGTCACCGCTTTGCACAAGGACTATTACTTTAAGCCCGAGCGATTCGTCATTCCTCCTTTATCTGGTACCAACGCTGTCGGTGTGCCGCAAGATGTCCCACATACTCCAAAGTCCACAAAAGTGATCGCTTCACTCGCTTCGACGCCAAGCACCCATTCAACCGCATCGTCATCCTCCACGTCGAGCCCCGCAAAGTCATCGTCCGAGGATTCTTCGGTGCGTTTTAAGCCAAGCCCCCAACTGCTTGATGCTCCTGGCTCACCCGAGAATTTCTGACTTTTCATTTTCTTATGCCAGCTTCTACCGCGACTTCGTCACCCATCTCGTCTCCACAGCCGCGACCTCACGGAAAATACATTCCGGATATATGTGAAGCATTTCATGGATAACCTACGCTACCTTAATTTCGCTCGCCGGCCGCCGTGCGAAAGCGACTTGGAAGAGGACTCTGATACGGATTCGATTGCTGGGGCAATAGATAAAACGCCAATAACGCCCACGAAGAAAAAGCCAACTCCGGGCGACGATCCTACACCGCGTTTGTCGCGCCGTGCTAGTGCTCTCATGACGCCCCGTGCCCGTCCCCCCCATTCTGCATCACGTCTCAATCATAGCGGACACGGTGACGACGACAACGAGGTTATGGTCGGATGCACTCTCTCGTTTTTACTCCGCGTCCCTGAACTCGCAAACCTCGCATGCCGAGTCGTGCAAACCGAGGCCCGTCGTCGCGAGAAGACGAGACAATCTCAATCCAAGTCGGGAGTGACGAGCCTCGGCTCTTCTTCCAGAGAGCGCAGAGCGGTTGTATCGAGCACGGAAGGAACCGTTCCGAAAGTCAAGCGACTGTTTTCATGGGCGATCCGCAAGCTTTATCAAGACGGCAGCATCATCATGTGGGACGGCCTTGCCCTTTCTGTCCTCGAGCCTCATATAATGCCGGACTCCAGCATGTTATATCGTTCGAGTCAGCTCGAAAATGACGGCCGCTCGCGCCTGGTTTCGAGATATGGCGCACAGCCAGCAGATGATAATAGTATGGAGAACCTCTCAGATCCTCCATCGGACGAGGAAGCATACGCTTCTCTTTCTACCGCGTACCTCGCAACACAGGTTGAACAGGCCATTCGCTCGCTCATAGCGCTGCAGACGCGCCGAAGGAGGGAGAATGAGAACGCATATATGGGACCTGCCGTCTCACGGAGACGGCTCTTGCCTCTTCCTGGTCCCACGAAGGAGGATATCACAACGCATCTCAGGCGTGGAGACGACCGATGGAAACGGGTCAACGGATGGGCGGTCCAGGAAGCACTGGAGTGGCTGCGAGATAACGGCCGTGTTTGGTGCGTCAGTGAGGATGATGGAGGGAGGTGGGAGTTATGTTCGTGATTAGGGACTACTGTTTCTATGTAATGTCTTTTTAAGCCCTTTCACGTCGGCTTGGGAGCCCGGGGTTGTCTACTGTATGTATATCATATCCGCACCGCGTAAGGCCGAGTCCGTTACAGACATGATGGCAGAGGGAATTACAAGATCACTCATGATTGTGAATCTACATCCGCTAGTGCATGCGTCTATTAAAGCCTATGGTTTGAAAGCATTCCAGGCGTCGTTCAGGGCACCGAAAACACCATTAGCAACCATCCTCTGCTCCACTGTAGTGTTTTTAACATTAAGCTGCAAAAACCAACAGGAGTCAGTCGGTGCGTCATCCGGGGAAATAAGAAAACTACGCACCTTGTCGGGGTGCAGTTTGGCGATCGCCTTGGTATACCGGATCTTAACTTGATTTGGGGTAACCAGCTCGGCCATCCCGACTTTTTGCCACCCAAGCTCGGGCCAGAGCACGGTGTCGAGACTGGCCACCAACGCGCGCAAATTCGTCTCCTTCCCATTCTTCCACGCAGCGAGGCGCGAATCCACACTATCCTTGAGTTCCATACGGGCCTGCTCCTCCGCTTCCGCCTCTTGGTTGGCTTGCTTTAGCCTGGTCAACGCCTCTGAAGGCGGCGTACGTCCGCGGCGCGGTGGAGGGCGGGTTGTAGGTCTTGTTGGCGCGTTGGCTCGCGGTACAGATGGCGCGGCAGCAGCAGTGCCATCCAAAGTATTATCGACATTCTGCACCTTCCTACAGCGTCCAATGCCGCTCAAGGCCTCGCTGCGGTGCCTACCGGCAAAGTCCGCACCGGCGATGGACTCCCAGTCTTGCCGCGCTAGATCCCACTTCTCCTTACCCTCGTATGCTTCTGCCCTACGACGCCACGCCTTGATAAGCCCATCGCCCAAATCAACTCCCGCGCCGTCCTCTTCCCGTGCCACCTTGGCCTCCCGCGCCGGGTGGTATGACGGCCCAACTATGGCAATGACGGTTGTGCAATCCTCAATGGCACCTGACACATTGCCAGTCTTGAGCCGCGAGAGCCCGCGATTGTTTAGTAAAGGGACGAGCAACAAATGTGAGTCCGGTAATTGGGAGATGGCCAACGTATAGGCCGCTTCAGCTTCGGCAAAGCGCCCGAGCTTGAACATCTCTGTACCGGACGCCTTATGCTGTGCAGATGCAGAGACTGCAGAGGGCGAGGCAGAGATCACTGGTCGTTCTGATAGACGGATGGGAGACGGAGTGCGAAGCGGTCCTGTCTGAGCAGGCACCGACGAAGAGGGAAGAGCCGTTTGAGAGCTCGTGCCACGACGAAAGGGAGATACGTAGGCAGTGAATGAGTCTTCGCCGAATAAATCTGCCGTTTTGCTCTGATTGGGAGGAGCCTGAGGACGCAAGTTCAGACGCGTAGGGGGCTCGGGTTGTGTTGAGTCGGCGTCTGTCTCCTCATCTCTGAAGTTAGTTCGAGAACGTTCTTTTCGTTCAGCGGGTTGGCTCTCGTCGGAATCTTCCTGCATCCATCTAGGCCTTCCGTTTTGCCCCTCGCTATTCCCATTGGTGCTTCCGCGCGAGCTCACCGCGCGTTCCTCGTACGCTTTCTGCACTCTCGACTTTCCGACCTTCCAAAAGGCGTTTGCTCGTTGAAACAGCTGAGACCCAATTTCGCCGGCTTGTGTGATAATCTTATCGGCCTGCTGTTGATATTGAGTCTCAGAAGACGACGGGGGAGACCGCTCTAGAGAAGGATGGGGTTGGTGCCGGGGGCGTGGCTGTGAACTCGTGTCATGTTGGTCATCACTCTGTCCATCATAGTCCCGGAGACGGTCACGCTGTCTCTGTGGCCCTCCGGATGCCGTCTGTTCTGGAGAAGTTGGAGAAGGTTCGGATGCGTCCGAAAGTAACTTTTCTAACGCGGCTTGCACATCAAGACCCGACTCCGTGGAGGCGAGAGCCGTTCGAGCCTGATTGGGGGAGAAGCCCATCTCGACGATTTGGCCAATGAGATGGGGTGGAGGGGAGGGTTTCCTGTATGCGGGCGTGACATCCTGGAAAGAGGACTGTCAGGAGATCCATGCGTGTCTGTCGGGGAGACTGCGCATACCGGTGGAAAGGGGCGGTCCGAAGGCCGCTCGTGAACAGGTCGACCCAGGCCCCCTAGAATATCATCGTCGCTTCCTGAATCGTCATCCAGCAAGGCGTTCTCACGATCACCAAAGTCAAAATCACCAGGTGTACCGGAACGGGGAGCGGGGAAATCATCTTTCACAGACGCAGTGACACCCTGACCCCGCTCAAGCGACGACTTGAAATCGTCCAGGTCCCATAAGGACTTCCCCTGAGATGAAGGTTCAGGTGCGGCTTTGCTAGAAGGCGTTGGCCGGGACGAAAAGTCTTCAAGACCCCAATCGTCAGTCGATGGGTTTAAGGCGGACGTTGATTCCGCATGGGTAGAACTGGTGGAAGAATCAAAGGGCCAGTCGTCATCAATTCCAGCCGATGTGGACCTGGACGCCTGTGAAGATGAAAAGGATGTGCCCCCTGCAAGGGTATCCAGTCCTGCCCAGGCGGTTGCATTCTGCAGTGGTACCGCAGGTTGCTGAATCACCTGTGCTCTAGCCCTTGCGGCCTTTTCCGCAATGGTTAGCTTGGCACTACTGGAGCTATTTCCAAATGAACCTGAAAGTAGATCACCGAACGCGTCTCCTGAGGTGGTCGCCGCCACGCCACCGTTAGACCTCTGAGCTAGGGCAGAGGGGTTAGATGATGGAGTTAGGGAGCGTGGACCTGATGAAATTGAACCGGAGGCGGCCAGCATCGTGAAAGCGTCATATTTCGGGCGAGGGGCAGTTGACGATGGTGTAGGACTCGCGCCAAGCTTGCGGGCAGGTTCCGAGGGTTTCAAGGGTGCAGAGGAGTTCCAAAGGTCTGCAAAAGAATCGGTCATCGTGGTTGATGGAGTAGTGAGTGGTGAGAGTAGATGTTGCTGTTGTGTACAATGAGCTGGCGTTCCTGACGCGGCCGCTGGATGATTCGACTCGGTCAAAGTCGGCAGGGCTACAAAGGCTGGCCTTAACCTAGCCTAGCATCAGCGGGCCGGCCTACCGAGAACCCACCGAGTCCAGCGTGCGTCCAACACAAGATGGTCTTGGTCCCATGCACCCGCCGTGCCTCCTATCGACTATTGTCATCACGTCCGAGAGGTGGCACTCGTTTGTACTCTTCTTCGAGTGATTATAATAAGCCTTATTATTTGACAACGCCGATATTTTACCCAAATTCTGGTATGGTCATGGTGCCTCTGACACTACCTCGCCCTGACCTTCACTCCAGTGCCTCATATTGGTCACCTCTATACATTGGTGACAGCGGATATCTTTTCCAGACATGCAAGGCTTGCCCAGCCAGATAATCCCGTCAGCTTTCTTACTGGTACAGACGAACACGGCCTCAAAATCCAGAGAGCAGCTGAAGCACAGAACTTAGAGCCCAGGGAGTTCTGTGACCGTATAAGTGAACGCTTTCGTGTGTGTTTACATACTCGTCAATGAATTCCCGCATACTGACGGCGTCATTGTCTAGGACCTTGCGGATAAAGCGAACACGTCATCTACTAGATTTATCCGGACCTCAGAGAAAGACCACCACTATGCCGTGCAGCACGCGTGGGTAGGCAACAAGAAAGCCCTTAATTTAAAAATTTCTCACCTTGCTACAGTGCTCATTGGACTCTAAAGGTTTCATCTACAAAGGTTCACACAAAGGGTGGTACTCCGTCTCCGATGAGTGTTACTATACGGATAATCAAATCGAATGCCTCAAGAGTACGCCGGGTGCACCAAACGGGCTACATAGAGACCTTTTTGTCTCTAAGGAGACGGGATCCGTGGTTGAGTGGACAGAGGAAGAGAACTACAAATTTCGTCTGTCGCACTTCCGTGATTTCTTACTGGCGCGGTACCAGTCGGACCCACTAGCGATTCATCCTCCACAGCAGCATGCCAACATCCTAGACATGTTATCTGCGCCTCTTGAGGATCTGTCAGTGTCGCGTCCCCGCGATCGTTTGCATTGGGGGATATCCGTCCCAAATGACCCCACGCATACAGTATACGTGTGGTTTGACGCGTTGATAAATTACCTGACCGGAGTGGGATACCCTTGGGACACGAAAGAACAGAAAATACGGTCGTGCTGGCCACCAGATCTTCAAGTTGTTGGTAAAGACATAATTCGGTCGGTTATGTTTTGTATTATGTATCCGGATCGAGACTCTAACTCCAATAGCTTTCATGCTATATATTTTCCAGCCATGCTACAAGCTTTAGACTTACCGTTTCCTAAAAGAATTTTGGCTCACAGCCACTGGACAGTCAACCGGCGGAAGATGTCCAAGTCGATCGGCAATGTCGTGGACCCGTTCCAGGCTATGGATGATCTCGGCACAGACCCGGTAAGGTACTATCTCGCGCGAGTTGGCGGTCGCTTCAAAGATGACGTTGGTGAGTCAAAAGTGCTTGCATGACGACATATACCCGAATTGATTGCTTCCATAGATTGGTCAAATGAACAACTGGAGAACAGCGCAGCGGAACTGCAGTCATTACTCGGGAACTTCTACCTGCGCATTACTTCTGCCGTCATTCGTAGGCGTTTGCCTGAAGATTTCCATTCGCATTTACGGGAATCACTGGTACAGTCACTGAATGATGAGAGTCTGAAAGAAGTGGCAAGTCGCCTACAAGATTTGGCTTCTGTGGTCGACCGTCATCTCAACGAGCTTCGCATTGCCGAGGCCCTAGAGGCCATAATCCATCAGTTGAAAGCGGTCTGTCCAGCTCTTTTACCAATGGACGTTTGTTGATATTCCCTCCCAGGCCAACATTATGATGAATGCAACAGAACCATGGGCTAAGAACACACCAGAGGCTGTCACTGGGAGGGTGTACGCTCTATCTCTTGAAATCCTGCGTATTTGTGGTATCTTGCTTCAACCCTTTATCCCTTCCAAAGCTGGTATATTATTGGACGCCATGGATATACCCCGATCAGAGCGCACTTTACAACATGCCCAGTACCTCCGCGGCTCGGTGGGTAATGTCACACCAGGGGTCAAGTTGTTTTAGCGCACATCAGGTGGACTAGAAAGTGGATCAGGCCACTGCGTTTCCAGGACGCCTTTTCTGTACATAATTGGGGTGACACATCCACATTTCACATCCCGATGGTCACCTGCACTGTTGCGGCCACTGTCTTTGCAAAAAGAATCAAAGCACATGGTACATCTTCTGTGCTGTTGGAATTAACGCGAAGCATGACGATACCGCATAATTATCGGAATCACAAGTGATTGAGGTCCTTGTAACGTTACACAGGTGGCGGTGGCGTGAGGAGAAAAGATAAGCCAACGATTCATTGCGATGCGTGTGAGTGAGAGGAATACGCATAAAGTCGGTCAGATCGCGATAACGGGGCGCTGAGTGGCCTTCTCCTTTCGTTTTCTTTGGCGCCGGGAACAGCCTTCCAGTTCCCGCCTTTGATCATTACCATCGCCCGCGGTACTACGGTAAAGGCGATACTTGGAACCAACCGAAGAACTTGACGCCACATGTCGTGAACCGTGGAGGGATCTCGCGAGGATGCCGTTGGGTGGGTGGTTCAGGCTAGGGACACCGATGGGGTTCCCAATAAGAGTGATAGGGGGGAAGATAAGGCCGAGGGAGCCGGAACGGGAAATGGATAACCGGACAAGGTTTTCTGTTGGTCCATTTGTTTCTGAGTCTTTATTCCGCGCCCGTATCGCAATAAACTCTCCATCACCTCGGCGCTTCTTTCGGAACACCCATACACTCCTTTTAAAACGCTCACCTTCAGCTCTGTGGCCCCATCCCTACCATCCCTCAACAATGCCTAATACAGCCACTCGCAACATCGACGCCGTCTTAGATGGTCAGCTCTACATTGGAAAGTACGTTTTCTCCAACCTGCGCAATTTTGTGTGCAATTTTTCGCTTCATTTTCATTGATACACACACTCCCTACCTTGCAGCCTCGCCGCCGCCAAGTCCATCGACCTCCGCCGACAATTTGGCATCACGCACCTCGTGTCCGTGTGCCAGGACTTTCCTCCGGAAGGTCCTAACCACCTGATCATACCCGTGCAAGACTCTGAATATGACGACATCCTTATCCACCTTTCTAATGCATGTCGCTTCATCCAAAATACCCTGGATGGCGGGGGCCGCGTGCTGGTCCATTGTCACATGGGTATCTCGAGGAGTGCCACAGTAATTGCAGCGTATTGTGAGATTGTGGCTCCTTGGGAACGACTCTAAAAGTCGACAGAAACTCACCACTAACTCACCACGAACTAGTGATGTCGACTCGGCAAATCCCTGTCCACAAGGCGCTTGCCATTATCAAGAGAGGTCTTTAGTTTCCCTCGCTCGTCTCTCGCCCCCTTACCCCTCTCATTACAGCTCGTCCTCAAGTAGAGCCGAACTATGGTTTCATCAAAGAACTTCATGCCTTTGAAGCTTGTCGCTATTCTGTTTCGTCGACAGACGCAACCTATCGCACCTGGAAACGCAAGCACCGTCAAGATGTCACTAGCTTTTTGAACAGCGTTAGTGATACGACTGTCATTGTACCAGAAAAGCTTTCCCTTAGTAGGTAAGCAAAGTGCGCGATCCTCATGCCAACACTCGTCTGATGAGCCCTGCCCCAGTGACTTCCCAGCCGATCCTGAACGAGCTGCTAACTTAGTTTCGTATTTGGGCTTGACGCACTGCATATCGTTATCTCCCTCTGCTACCTTTCCGTCCAACATCGGTCTCACGCACAATCACATCGAGATACCCCAAACCAACAAAGCAAGCCTTCTCCTTGCATTACCAGCCATCTGCAAAAACATCCAAGATGTCTTGGATAATAGGGGCCGGATTCTCGTCCACTGCCTTACCGAATCCACCGCTGCTATCATCGCTTGTGCTTACCGTATGTCGCCATATTGATGGTCGCTTTGCCACTACTAATAGCTCCTAAGTTATGTGGAGTCGACAATCTTCCTACAAGCAGGCTTACAGGACCCTACATGACGGTATATCTCGATGTCACTGCCGTCTTGACACATTTCTGATGATCTACCCAGCACTTCCTCTGTTTAATCCAACTGACAATTTCACTAAATTATTGGAACTTTACGCCGCGTGTAATTGTTCACCAAGCAGTGATCATCCTGCCCTCCAAGACTGGTTGGGTATAGGTTACCAGTCCAGCTCAGCTACACCTTCTCAGCTATCTGGTTCCGTCGCGATATCATCATCCCCCACAAGGCGAGCACCGGGAATGGTCCTCCCGACTCCTCTTCCGAAGCAGCTTTCAAAGGCTGGAGGGCAAGCGAACCACTCACTGAGTTCACTGAGACCGGTGACGCTGGATGGATGATTTCTGGTTCTGGTTCACAGGAGCACTACTCTTGTTTTGATTCGCGATTACTACTTGTATACCTACTTTACACCATACCATTTAGCGTGCGATGTAGTCACAAATTCGTTCCTCGTATCACATCACGCTCACTATGAGACGTTCACATTTGCGTAGGTGAGAGCTTCGACTTGGCACAACTTGGCGGTTACTCGGCCTTTTGCCGAAGTGATCAAATAAATTCGATCAAAAGTATTCAATATGACATCACCACAACCACCAACACCAACTGGCCGACTATGCCTGGCCAATGGCGGTCTTTTCGTGCCATCTCTCTGAGGCCATGCCCTCGCCGCCTTGCCACCTCTCAATACCTTCACCTCCCCAGACGGTCTGGAGTGACGCGTTCTGTTTCTTCCACCCCAGGGAACCATCGTACCGTCGCGCACGATGAAGAAAATGATACTTCAGAGCTGGATGCTGAGGTTTTTGGCACATATTCTGTCATTTTGCCACCTGAGCCGTTCATCTTCGGGGTCTCTCACATTCCACAACGTCCCGTCCCGTCGCACATTGCGCGACCGCCCTACATCACTCCTTCCGCCCATGGTCAACCCGTTCCTTATGTATCTTCCGGTGACGGTCGTATACAACTTGGTAGCCTCGGAGAGTGGCGGTTGCGACGGGCTGCCCAGTTAGCCCGGGAAGTCTTGGAATATGCGGGCACACTCGTGAAGGTCAGGGCTGGCATCGTCGTTTTCTAACCGCGCTGACATTCACGTAGGTTGGCACCACCACGGATGCCTTGGACGCCGCTGTTCACGAATATATCGTATCTCATTCGGCCTATCCATCGCCTCTTGGATATTCTGGTTTCCCAAAATCATGCTGTACCAGCGTGAACAACGTCGTAGCCCACGGAATCCCCGATGCGTTCGTGGCTGACAACTGAAGTTTGCGATTTGGCTCATGGCGCATTCAGTCGGCCTCTCGAAGATGGCGATATTGTGAACATAGATATTACCGTATACTTGGATGGGTATCATGGAGATACTTCGCGAACATTTCTAGTTGGTAACGTGGTGAGTCGATTGCCTCCGCACGACGACAGACATGCATTACCATCACATAGGATGGGGCAGGGCACAACCTAGTCGCCGCGACCAGCGAAGCCCTCAAGGCTGGAATTGCTATCTGCGGGCCTGGACAGCCCTTTAAGTCTATTGGACAGGCCATCCATGACGTTGCAGACGAGCAAGGATACTCCGTATCAAGCCAATTTACGGGCCACGGTATCGGTGAGGTGTTCCATCGCCCACCATGGATATTGCACCATCGTAAGTGGAGTTGTCTATGAGGTTCAAGTGCTGATCGTGTCATTCAAGGCAACGAGGAGCCCGGCGTGATGTTACCAGGACATTGCTTCACTATTGAGGTAGGCAAGTCGCGAGGCATGATTTTGCAACGCTGACATCCAGTAAGCCATGCCTTATTCAAGGAAACAATCCAAGGAGTTGGATCTTCCCTGATGGTTGGACAGCCTCAACTGAGGTACAGTTCGCTTCGTCGTCGTCTTCCATCGTTGCTCCCTGACACATGATTTACTACTTCGTCAACTAGAACTGTGCTAGGAGTGCGCAGAAGGAGCATATGGTTCTGATTATGAAACACGGTGCGGAGGTCATTACCTAGGGCTGATGTGGATAGGTCGTCATATGCATTGCTACTGTGCTGATCGGATGTCGCATACGTTTCATTCCTGTTTCGCTTATGTCCAATGCTTAGATGATAGAATTGGTTCTTTCAAGAAATGTCATCACATCGCGAAATGCATCCCAGTGATGGGTGTGAGCGCTAAGCTGATCAACGTACATATTAATTTGTTGGAATGGTTACTCTACTTCGAGCAGCGAGCTTGCTCGGCACGCATCTATGCGGAACTTCCATTCTATGCATGTGTCGCCCTAAACCTTCTCTGTAATTATGCGGGCAAGATGCATGCTTGTCCAAGATCCAAGGCCCCATTTTCACCCCTGTTTTTGGCCCGTGAATCTAACAAAACTCGCTGTAAATCTGTCCGAGGATCAAACTTGCCGAGGATCCTCGAAGACCGCTGCCCCATTTGGGAACGAGCTTTCCTCCGTCGGTTCGGATAAATCCGAGGACAATTACTACCAACAAGACACACGTTGTAGATACGTGCAGATGACCGTGATGGGCGACGGTTTTCCCTTCCCTTATCGACTTTTCTTCCTGTATATGGAACCCATATCAGCACTTGCGGGGGCATACTATGCTGCTATTCACCCGAGCGACTACCTTCTCGACCTGGTTAAACCCACCCAAACCGATTTCAACCGAGCTGTGCTCGACACTCCCACCAGCATGACCCTTTTCCAGCTCGCGAACCTCTATCTGCTCTTCGCCCTGAACGAACACCTCGTTCTATCCTCTACCTCGTCCCCGAAGACATGGAGGCGCCTTTTATTCTGTCTCCTTGTCGCCGATTTGGGCCATCTCGCCACTATGATTCCAGCGGGGACCGAGATCTTCTGGAATGTTCCAAAGTGGAACGCGATGGCTTGGGGGAGTGTAGGATTTGTCTACGTGGGCGCCAGTATCCGACTCTGCTTTTTAGCAGGTGTTGGACTTGGACACCACGAGCGCCGTGCTGCTCGTGCAATGATGCATGTGTCGCTGCCACGCGCTGGAACCGTACGAAGAGACCTCGGAGGTCGGAAAAACGGAGTGAACCGGAGCGAGTAGCACATGATCGAGAGTATTATTTTATCGCTCGTCCTGGAGGTTGGATTTGATCACATGGTCGACTTGGCCTCAGTTTTGTCTCCATTCCACTTTTTCACTGACTGCGGCCGGTTTGTGGCACCATTGTTCTTTCAAGATACATTTACAAGACTGCCCTCGCTGTGATAGTCTTGATCGCATGTTTCGTGTCACTGGTGGCTGCATTACAATTCCTTCTGTACACAAGGTCTTGGAACCATGTGTCTCCCCAGATTACCTTAATCGATACGCTCTCCCGTGCGGCCATCATGCTATCTTAGCTTCGCGGTTTGCCTGCCATGACATCACAGGGCCAGATGTACTGACGCGATCGATGCCTTCTGCACCTTTGGATGCCAACCTTGTCCAGAATTTCTGACGGATTTGGGATCTCTATGCTCTGATTGCCCTGTTCAACACTCCCACGCCTTCGCTGCGCCGCCATCTTATGATCTGAAACACTCGCCAACAAACAAAAGGTCACGACATGTGAAAGAGTTCGGATGCTGTTGGGGCAGAGCGGGTGAAAGTCAGATGTAGCGTTGACCACGGAGGATGAAACAAGTAACTTGTTATCTCCTTTGGGCCCAGGCAAAGGAGTAGAAGTCGCTCAACTCTTCGCCGAAGCTATTCGTACCGCATATAAACGAGAACTTTCTCCCGCCGTTCTAACTTTGTCCATCCTTCCTTCTTTCCGCTCGAGCCTGCGCTTCCCCTTCAACTAGGTCCCCCAATCTCTTTCCCCTCCCCGCGATGCCTCTCCTCTTGGATTTCATTTTGGATCACACCGTCGCCATTTCTGGTGCCATCGTCGCTCTCTACTTCATTCTTTGTGCATTATATCAGCTCTGCTTTTCTCCACTCAGCGATATCCCTGGTCCCTGGTATGCGGCAATATCCGACCTTTGGCTCACAACACACGTTCTCCGTCTCCAACAATGTAGGATTATCGACTCGTTATTCGCAAAGTACGGCCCCGTTGTGCGCGTCGGTCCGAACAAGGTAGTCTTCAACGATCTTCCCACTACGAGGAACGTCTACTCCATTCTCAAGTTTGATAAGAGCACGTATTATAAGAGTCTCCTGACGTTCGCATTCTCTTTGTTATCGAGTAGAAATTTTAGCTCATATGTGCTCTAGGAATGACAATGACCATGCGTGCGGGCCATCCCAACGATGTACACACACTTGCAGCTAATCTTATTCTCTACAGCATGACCACCTTACCTCACGCATCTCACGTTTTCCGCAAGAAAGGTTATGCCCCACACTATACCCCAACCAGCCTTGCACACTTTCAGCCGGAAATACATCAAAGCGCGCTTGAGTTGGTAAATGTATGACCCGTTCAGCACCATCTGCCTCTATTCCTGATTGAGCCCCATTTGCCTATTTAGATTCTCGGCGGGATTGTTAATGGAGGTGCCATCGATTGTCTTTCTTTCTTTCGCCACTTCATGGCCGACGTCGTCTCCGCTTCTTCGTTCGGCTATGGCATTGGTGCTCTGAGCAGGTGGGCCGTCGGCATCGAGGACCCTTTGGTCACCGCAATTGGAGACTTCCCGAAGAGAGGAATCCTCGTATGCTTTTGAGCCTTCGCTGTGTGACTTACAACTAATCATGCTCATAGCGGAGTGCCATCCCTGCCTGGGCTTGGAAATTCGTATGTTCCATCCCTAACCGCCGTTGGCGTCGGCTCTGCGACTCGGACAAGATCATGAGCGAGGCAAGCAAATGCGATTGTAGGAACTCCAAGCGGTGCTAATATTCATAATTCCCCATTGCCTAGTTTGTTAACGCAAGAGTATATGAGAGGAGGTTACAGATGGTCTCAGGGGCACCCGAGCAGTCAGATAGGGTCGCGCTTGTCCAACGCCTCCTCCGCTACTACGCTGAAGTATCGAGTGACACTGCCTCTGACCGGGACATTGTATCCGAACACATGGGCCATCTGTGCGTCTCCTATTCCATGGTAATCTGCTACTTATCTCAGGTATTTCTGCAGCGTCGGTGGATGCGATACGACTTCGACAACTCTCTCGTACCTTTGCTGGGAACTCAGCCGCCGTGCTGACGTCGCGGGGAAGCTTCAGGCCGAATTGGACACGGTCATTCATGATTGCAAGACCCTTCCCGACATCGCCATCCTCCAGAACCTTCCTTATTTAGGTGCATTCGTTAAAGAAGGTTTGCCTCGTTTGGATATTAATAATCTCTCCTGTGACTGACCCTTCAAAGGTCTTCGTCTCTACAGTGCCGCTCCGAGCTTACTTGAGCGTGTTGTGCCGAACTCAAGTGCCAAGACGGCTATACCCGAGGCCTTTGATTTGATGGGTTACGCTTTGCCTCCCGGGACACTCGTTGCCACGCAAGCCTGGTCTGCACACCGTAACCCGTCCGTATTCCCATCTCCGGAGAGCTTTCTTCCTGAAAGATGGCTGGAAACCGGGGACAATCAGGGGCAGCTTGAAGCCATGAACCGGCATATGATGCCTTTTGGAACGGGCTCCCGCGTCTGTGGAGGTCAAAACCTGGCACAAATGGCGTTGAGGATAGCCATCACGGCAATTGCCAGGAATTTCGATGTTGTCTCACCTCCCGAAACGACCGAAACGAGCATGGAAATGCGAGATAGTTTTGTATGTTATCCCTTCCGCAACTTGTCTGAAAAGATTGACGTCGCGCACTAGGTTATCTTCCCAGCGTCAATGACCTGTCATCTGATCTTCAACCCACGCAAGATTCGATAAACTCTCAAATCGCCACCACTTGTTTTCCCCACTTTTTAATTTCTGATACTTTAGTTCTCCCCTTTCCCCTAGTATGTGCCATGTTGCTTTTCTGCATTTTCAGCGTGGATTTCGGGTTAGGTACCCTAATTGCCCACTGTTTTGAGTTTGCTAAATGATGTCTTGTCATGGCTGGTCAGTGGAGGCCACCATGAGAACCGTATATGTTCACCGTTCTTCTAAATAACCTGGATACCCTGTACATTACATCCCTCTTAATGTCATTATTTGACCATGGCGATCACGTGGTGTGATGAAGGGCAGGCACTTTCGCGTTTGGCCGTATCGCGACGCTCATTTACTATTCGCGTCAATCTACCCATGAACCCGGTACAAATGTCCTCCCCTCCCCTCCCTCGCTCATCTCTCCCCCCAAGCAGTGCACCGCAAAATTCGCAGTCTCCCAGCGCTCGATCATCTACTCGACAAGCAACGCGTCGTACTAGAGACGCGCTTAGTTTTGGCGATGAGACAAATGACGCTCGAGAAGATGTTACTGAGGCCAGCTCAAAAAAGAAACGAAAGCCGAGGACTGAACAACTCAATGGGGATGTACCTATTGTGAAGGACGCTGTAGGCGAGAGCGTTGCGGAAGCCTTTGAAGCTTTTTTGAAAACGTGAGTTATGCGTTGCTTGGTGATCACGCTGTATATTCAGCTGGGGTCCTTAGCTTTACAGAAGATGTGAACCTCTCAGGCACTCCTTCCCCAGATGACGATGTACCTATTGCCGGCGACGGTGAACTTATCTACATCGAGCAAATTCACACCATGCGCGAGTACGAACTCACTACTCTCTATATTGACTACGGCCATCTCTTGCAAAAGGATGATGTTCTCGCCGATGCCATCCAAAGGCAGTATTACCGATTTCTACCATATCTTCGCAAGGCTCTTCACAATCTGGTCGCAGAATACGAACCAGAATACCTCAAAATCAATCCTTCTTCCGCCGCGATGGATTCTACAAACTTGCAGTCTCGCGAGTTCAGCGTCGCTTTTTACCATCTGCCATTAGTTTCTGCAATCCGGGATCTCAAAACGGACAAGATTGGGACTTTGATGAGCATCAGCGGGACTGTGACGCGTACGAGCGAGGTCAGGCCGGAACTACTCTTTGGCAGCTTTATATGTGAAGTATGCACCGCTCTCGTGCACGAAATTGAGCAGCAATTCAAGTATACAGAGGTACGCCTTCGACGTCTCTTTACTCTCAGTTTTGCCCACTTATTAACCGTTCTTATATGCGTAGCCCCTTCTATGCCCAAATCCCACTTGCGGGAATCGTTCAGCATGGCAGCTCCAAATCGATACCTCCAAGTTCACCGACTGGCAAAAAGTTCGTATTCAAGAGAATCCATCTGAAATCCCGACGGGCTCCATGCCCCGGTCTCTGGACGTCATTCTTCGTTCTGAACTAGTCGAGCGCGCGAAGGCTGGCGATAAATGCGTCTTTACTGGCACATTCATAGTTGTCCCTGATGTTAGCCAGCTTGGTCTACCCGGTGGAAACAACGCGGAACTCCAGCGAGAGGCCAATCGAAACGGCGCAAACAGCGCGAACTCTATCGGTGGGAGTGGCGTCACTGGCCTGAAAAGTCTCGGCGTCCGCGACCTCCAGTACAAGACTGCTTTCTTGGCATGTATGGTACATGATGCAGACGGGAGGGTAAAAAGTTCGCTGGATGCCTTTAACTCCTTCAATGCTAATCATTCCATAGGGATCCACGAACATTAGGGGTGAAGATGAAGACGCAGAACAGGATGGCTTGTCCTTTGCCAAATCCCTTACCGAGCCAGAATTCGAGGAATTGAAGCGCATGATTGAGTCCGACCATATCTACAGTCGATTGGTCGAGAGTATCGCGCCGACTGTCTACGGGCATGAGATTGTGAAAAAGGGTCTGCTGCTTCAACTCATGGGAGGTGTGCACAAGCAAACTTCGGAAGGCATGCATCTTCGTGGGGACATTAACATCTGCATCGTTGGTGATCCATCGACGTCAAAGTCACAGTTCTTGAAGTAGGTCATTTTAATTCCTTATGCGACTGGACCCTAACCGGCTTTGGATAGGTATATTTGCTCTTTCCTTCCCCGTGCTGTTTATACCTCTGGAAAGGCTTCCTCGGCGGCGGGTCTCACCGCTGCGGTCGTCAAAGACGAAGAGACAGGAGACTTCACCATCGAGGCCGGTGCCTTGATGCTGGCGGATAACGGGATCTGTGCCATTGACGAGTTCGACAAAATGGATATCTCGGACCAAGTTGCCATTCATGAAGCGATGGAACAGCAGACTATATCTATCGCCAAGGCGGGCATCCACGCCACGCTCAACGCGCGCACGTCCATCCTCGCTGCTGCGAACCCCATCGGTGGCCGGTACGATCGCAAAAAGACGCTCCGAGGAAACGTTGCGATGACGGCCCCAATCATGAGCCGTTTCGACCTGTTTTTCGTCGTCCTGGATGAGTGCGACGAAAAAGTCGATCTCAACATAGCAAAACACATCGTAAATGTGCATCGTTTTCGAGATGAAGCTCTGCATCCGGAGTTTAGCACAGAAGCTCTCCAAAGATACATACGCTATGCCAGGACCTTCAACCCCAAGGTTTGTTTCGCTTACTCCACGATGGACATACACGATAATGAAATCAAATTTGACTGGCTTTAGCTCACGCCTGAAGCGGCAGATGTTCTAGTCGAGAAATACCGGATTCTTCGCCAAGACGATGGAACTGGAAGTAGCACCGGCCGAAATTCCTATCGTATCACAGTTCGTCAACTTGAGAGCATGATCCGTCTAAGCGAAGCAATCGCTCGAGCAAACTGTACCTCAGAGGCAAGTTTCTCCGTTCCTTGCAGATAGACGGGGAACTTACTCCCTTGTAGATAACTCCTGCCTTCGTTCGAGAGGCATACAGTCTTCTGCGACAATCTATCATCCACGTCGAGCAGGATGATATTGACTTTGATGAAGAGGAACCGGTAACGACCCGTGGCAATATACAACCCAAAGCAAGCCAAGATGATAGCCAAGATGTTGCGATGTCTGGTGGCGATGACACAGAAATGACGGACCCAATGTATGCCGAGCCTTCAGGAACAGATGGGTCAATGAGCACGGAGCCCCAGGGTCCGATAACTCCCAAACCTCCTCAACTCGATGCAGGGGATGGGCATGTTCCCGCAAAACGCAGGATGGTTATCACACATGATAAGTACATGACTCTGCAGAGTCTGATTGTCCTGCATCTTGCGGCCGTAGAGCGAGAGACTGGCAAAGGGATTGACCGAGATGAACTTATCGACTGGTACTTGGAAATGAAGGAAGAAGAGATTCAGGACGTCGATGAGTTGGAGTACGAGAAGGAGCTCGTCACGAAGGTGCTGAGGAAACTTGTCAAGGTCAGGAGCCTCCGATGATACGTCTGTTACTGAGGAAGCTCAACATTGGCATATAGGATAATTTTCTCATCCAGATCACAGGTGATGTGCAAGAATCGCTACCAACATCCATGGATGAGAGTAGCACGCAGGGTGGAGATATGCGCGTGTTTTATATGGTCCATCCAGGAGTGGATACGGACTCGTCGCAGGTGTAGGTTGTCCGCTTAGTCATGTACCATCTTGCCTTGTATATCTCTCTGTACCTTCCCGCTTACGCTCTCGATTCTTCTCGTTCCGTCCGATGTCCGATGATATCCTTATTGTGCCGACTGTTTTACCGTCTGGGACCCTTCATTTTGCTTCAGTACAGCACGATGGCACCATCAGTGATGTGATTAACTCACTGAGCGCTCTCGATGAAGTCACATCGGACATTCTCGGTGACCTGCCGCCTTGCGGCTGGGCCATTCAGTTGATCAGGAAGGAGTCACCGGGTCGCCAATGGGAAGAAGATGAATTGGAATCTTTGGGAGATGGTACGTACATCTGGAATCTTCCCAGGGACACCCAGCTTCATAGATCCGACTTTAGGCGTTCTGGACGAGACAGCCAAGGTTGCGCCCTTGATTCAAACCACTCCATCGGATCCTTCGCTTCAGCGTCATTTCTCAGCTTTCGCCCTGACATCTCATCTCCATTCACCTGTCCTACGCCTCGTCTCTTTGCACCCCTCACTGTCCGTCTCAGTATCGTTTCTTCGTGTCCCAGAGATTCACGACGGCTTCACTTGGAAGTGCTTTTTTTCGAGGACCACTACCGTTAGGGATGTCGTCGACTCCATCCTAGACACGCTCGGACTTTCCAGGTCTCTACCAGTGCCCGGTGCGGGTACTGTGCGATATGTATTAGAAGAAGTTTGGGCCGAAGGCGATACGGAGAGTGAGTTGCACGTAGCTTCCTCCATTCTATCATCTGAGATGTGTCTTTAATTATTATAGGAGCTGTAACACTTCCTCAGGACGCGCTCTTCTATGACTTGTTCCATTCCTCTGACCCTCCATCAACCCTTTCCGCGAAAGCAAGGCGCTTCTTCCGATTTTCGGTCCCAGACGAGTGGTACCGTCGCTCCCGGCCACGCCCTACGTCTTCCCTATCACTCGATTCATCTGAATCTTTGACCGAGGCAAGTCAAGATATGGAAACGTCGGAGGAAGAAGATGGAGACGGAACGGCCAAGCAAGCCCGTGCGAGCGCAGTATCTGACATATCTCCTCCATCGAAGGTGAAGTCCGAGTCCGGTGACTGGCGCCAATCTCTCTCCCAAGGTCGGCTTTCCAGCGTGTTCGAGAGCTGGCTTCGTCCTTCGACACCTACATCCCCTACTAGAACAACGAAGAATTTTACGCCTGAACGGATGAGTGTCAGCGAGCCTAAACTCTTGGAGCGGACTGGCGAAGACGTTGCTTCTCACACAAGTCATGTTGACGCTGCGGAAGACAATCCGGACATGGACGATTTTGAGCAGATGTTGGTATGTGCGCAGTTGCAGGTGCGATTGTGCGTTTGCTGAGGCACAAGATAGGATGAATTAGGTTTGAAAGAGCCACAGCGCCGAGCAATGCATCAACTCCCCGTAGCCAGAAAGCTGTACCTTCTGGAGCAACACAATCAGTACAGAGTCGCCTCTGCAAAGCCTCACTCACATGTAGCTCAGCCCTCATATCCTGCCACGTATGGTCCTTCTAGCGCGGGTAATTTACTACCTCGTCTTGTTCCTCAGCTCAGTGGAGACTCTGGCATCATGAAACGGTTGTCGATCACGGGATGGGGCGCCGCGAGTGCTGCTTCAGGCTCGAACCGTAAGGGTGAGAGGCCGGTCCCTAGTTCGCCTTCTACCCAGACAAACGGCGCGAAAGCAACGGAGGAACTACAACCGCTTCAGCCTCAGACCACGGGGGGACTCTGGTCGAGCTGGTGGGTTTCCTCTGGTGGCGAGAAGAATGCCACTGCTCAGAGTAAGAGCACGGAAGCCAAGACTCCGAAGTGGTATGCAGATGGAATTAAAGGCAAGACTCTCGACACCAAATTAGTGAAAAACTTGATCTCGTTGCGAGTCCATCTGTCCACTGCTCGTGTATTTTGGGTGAAAGAATTTGTCGAGACAGAGGCGGGGCTAGATGCGCTCAGTGTCATACTAGCTGGCCTCGTTGGAAGGGCGGGAAAGAGGAAGCACCTCTCCGACATGGAAGGTGCCATACTCCTGGAAATCATTAAAATCCTCAGGGTTTTGTCTAACACAGAGGTGAGCAAGCAATTTGTATCCTTGGTCATGACGTTAAGTACAATTCGCAACAGCCTGGATTTAATGCCGTCCTCGCCTCATCTACCGTAATCACGCATATCGCCTATTCTCTACACCACTCCTCGTATAAACTACGAACCTTGGTGTCCGATCTTCTAGCCGCTATATGCATATTAGCCATTCCCGATGGCCACAAGATGGTCATGGCGGCGATGTCAGATTACCGAATCGTATTTGAGGAATCATTTCGGTTCGAGGAACTAATATCATCATTGCGACTTCCTGAGGTTGATGCAAATGACCTTACGGGGACCACTCCTCTTTCAGAGGACGACGGTGCTTGGGATGCTCGTACATCATCTATGGTCCTAATCAATGCCCTGACAAACGGTCCCGAGTCCTTGGAAGAGCGAATTTTACTTCGTGAGGAATTCAGCAGACGGGGGTTAAACGAGGCTATAGTTGTGAGTGCTAAGTACTGGCCACAACTCTACTATCTCCTTACTGTATTCCAGACCTTGCGCTACATAAGACCACCTGAAGGCTTGATAACACAGCTAGACGTTTACACAGAAGAGAAGTTCGAAGATGAAGAAGACATGCGGGAACGTGCATCGCATCTTTTTAATGCAGATGATCGGCAAAATGTCTCAGAGATATCGTCGGTCGTTGAAGAACTGGTCAATCTGACGAGAGCTCACACGGAAGATTATCACGAGGTCATCGGGATTATCAGGATGCTGATATCTCTCTTTCAGCGACAAAGTGAAAGGTATGGCTCACGGGAAAAAAAGTGATATCTTTAACGGCCGTACCTTCTATCTAGCCCACTAAGAACGGATTTATCTTCTATTATCGCAACTTTCGTTGAACAAGCTAGTTCCATTGATGATTTGTGCGGTGACACTCTTCAGTCCATGGCTGCAACTGACATCGACCAGACAGGGGGACTGGCCAACATTCCTGAAGAATTTCACAGAATCTGTGCAAGACATCACTGGCAGCTCTGTTGAAGTGGGTGATGCAGCAGATCGTGCGAGTACAACCCTTCGTGATGAAATAGAAACCCTACAAGGACAAATCGAGGACTTGACTGCCGACGTGCGTTGAATTCTCACTCAGATGCCCCATTTAGGTGACGAGATCCAAAGCGCGAACAACTACGAGACCTCCTCGATCAGCGGACAGCGGAGCTCGATACTCTGAGGGCGATATCCACGGGTGCACTAGCCCCCAACTCCAGGTTATCGGGTAACAAGGGCGGATCAGATGTATGTGAACTTCTTACCACCTTTCCCCCCCTTCTTACACGGAGTTCCGATAGAATCTCCATGGTTTAGTGCAGCGTTTGGTTCAGAAGGAGAAACATGTTCTACAACTACAGTCCGAAATTGACCAACTGAAGTCCTCGAATCCCATTGAGATCCGTGAAAGTGTGCGTTTTCCCGCATACCAACGCGTCTTCGTGCTGACTTTCGCCCACGTTCCCAAACTCAATAAACAGGATGAACGAGCCAAGCGTGAACGAGAGAAAACCAAGTGGACTAGCGTTATGGATGAAATCGCCAAGCTCAAGACTCAGGTCGGTTTTTGCATTGATCGAGAGTATATCTTATTCATTGTCTGGCGCGTTCGAAGGTAACGGACATGGAAAATACTATCACACTGAGAGACAAAGAGCTACTGTACTTGAAGCGGGCTCTTGAGACCGTGTATTCTCGATTCCGGTCTCGGGAGGAATTGAAAGAGCCAGTAACTGATGTCGATGCTACCCTGCTCGCGTCCAGAGCAATCGAAAAGACGACCCAGAGGGAGAAGGAACTAGCTGCGTTAAAGGCAGAGATAAGTGACCTGAAAACTCAGCTGGCTGCTAAACCCAAGTTCGTCACCGAGAAGGATTTCAAAGCACAGGTTGCCCCTCCTCCACCTCCCCCGCCACGACTACCCAACGTTAGACATGTAGTAATCTCAGCCAACCTGTCTGGGGAGGCCTCTTCTCCACCTTCGGATGCTTCTTTGTCACAGCCGCCCCAACAACTCTCGCCTCCTCCTCCTCCTCCTCCTCCTCCTCCTCCTCCGCCACCACCACAGAGACTCCAACCTCCGCACGAGCCGCAATCACCTTCCTTTGCGCCGCCGCCGCCGCCACCACCACCGCCACCACCTACCACCACCCCTATTACGACTAATAACAGCAGTCCTCCCCCTCCTCTGCCGCCGCCACCGCCTTCCCAAACTTCTATTGATGGCTCAGGGCCTCCGCCACCGCTGCCACCGCCGCCACCCTTAGCTACACCTGGTAGCGATTTCATGCCGCCACCGCCACCCCCGCTGCCGCCCCTCGTCACACCTAGAAGTGGTGGTTCGATACCTCCACCTCCACCTTTGTCACCACCCCCACCTCCACCTCTGTCGCCACCCCCACCCCCACCTCCACCTCTGTCGCCACCCCCACCCCCACCTCCACCTCTGTCGCCACCCCCACCTCCACCTCTGTCGCCACCCCCACCCCCACCTCCACCTCTGTCGCCACCCCCACCTCCACCTCTGTCGCCACCCCCACCCCCACCTCCACCTCTGTCGCCACCCCCACCTCCACCTCTGTCGCCACCCCCACCTCCACCTCTGTCGCCACCCCCACCTCCACCTCTGTCGCCACCCCCACCCCCACCGCCCCCGCCACCACCCCTAGCCACCCCTGGAAGCGGTTCTATACCCCCACCTCCGCCTCCGCCCCCACCGGCCGTCCGCTTGGGGAATTTTCGCAAGGCAGAGCCAGTTAGAAGATTACGGCCCTTCTTTTGGAACAAATTGCAGTCTGCTGCATTAGCGTCCTCCGTGTGGAATGATGTTCCTTCTGATACACCGTTCTCTCTGGATGACCTAGAGTCAACTTTCTCCCTCGACAGCGCTCTAGACTCCGCATCGCGCCGCGCAAACCCCGCGAGGAAAGCATCAGTAACAACTTTGCTAGACATCACACGAGCTAACAATATTGGCAAGTGGTTTATTCCGTCTTTAGTTCCTCACTCATGTGTCCAAAGCCATCATGCTTTCGAGGATAAAGCTGACCCCAGTGGACATTCGCAAGGCACTTCTCAGGATTGATGACGAGGTGCTTTCGGTAGATGACCTCAAGGCGATGGGGAGGCAAATGCCAACGGTAGAAGAGGTCACTAGGCTCAAGGATTTTGGGGATGTCAGCAAACTTGCGAAAGCGGATCAGTTTTTCTATCAGGTGTGTCTGGCCTTACTATGACAAGTGCACGCTGCAATATGCGGCCTAGATCATGGACATACCCAGGATCACCGACCGCTTACAATGCATGATTTATCGGCGAAGGCTGGAACTTGACGTTGAGGAGATACGCCCGGAATTAGATATCCTCCATAGTGCCTCACGGGAGCTCAAGGCGTCACAGAGGTTCAAGCGCGTTCTTCAGGTACGTAATGCCTCATAGGCATGGCTGCGATTTACACCTTCCAGGCTGTTCTCACGGTGGGCAACGCTCTCAACGGCTCCAGCTTCCGCGGCGGGGCTCTTGGCTTCAAGTTGGAAGCCCTCCTGAAGGTATTTTAGCTCATAATTTTCGTTCGACATACCTAACACCACTGGTGTAGTTACGCGAGACGAAATCTGTGAAAGGAGGCACTCAATGCCCGACGCTACTCCATTACATTGCCCGCGTCCTTCTGCGTACGGACCCAACTTTAGTGACCTTTCTTGAGGATATGCCTCATATGGAAGCAGCCGCGCGAGGTGAGCGTCTCCCAAACAGGATGTGACCCGTCCAACAACAACACAACAGTCTCTGTCTCAGGACTTGGAAGTTCTATCTCAACCCTGGTTAGCGGGTTGAATCATATTAAGGATGAGGTGAAGAGAGCCAGGGCTGCCAGCGTCTTGTCCACTCAAGACCGATTTGTTGACGTTATGGAGGTAATGTCCATCAGTGTGAACAACTCCCTATCTAATAGAGATATTGTAAGCCATTTCTCGTCAAAGAGCACGTCACCGTTGACGCGGTATCTAAACTCGGAGCCGCTCTTGAGGCAGATCTTAAGAATTTACTTGTCTACTACGGCGAAAGCCTTGACTCGCCAGACTCGCCAAAGCCGGAAGACTTCTTCGCCGTGATCCTGTCATTCTCTTCTTCTTTGCAGGTAGGACATCAGTTTCCTTTAAACCTGGCTTGGAGAGTGGATTACAACGACACACACAGAAAGCAGCTTTGGAAGTTCATGATATAGAAGAGAAGGCTCAAGTTAAGAAGCTACCAATCATAACGACTGTCGGAGTCGAGGAGTCGACAACTGAACCGGTCTGTTTTTTGCTTCACCACCTGTCGTAGAAGTTCTAATAGGGTATATTAGACACTGAAAGTGTCCACTGACACTCAGATGTTGGCCCCTCCAAGCTCGCAGGGGCGGGCTGCAGGGATGATGATAGAACATGGTGCCCTCGATCAAACCATTCGCAGCATGCGTGACGGCAAGCGCAGGGCTCGTCCGGGACGGCGGCCGCTCAGCAAGATGTTTCTTGATGGAGGAAGGGCATGATACAAGATAGATTAATCATGATTTATGCAACTTTGATTTATACGTTCACTGACAAACTTGTTTATACATTCCTTGTGTTCACGTACTGCGACGACATAATGTATCCCATCACTCTAGTTTGCGGACCTAAGATTCAGAGGAGATACCTCGTCGCATCTTGCAACACAATCAAGGAACAACTCGAAGAATGCCGCAATCTAGGAAAGGGGCTCGTCAGTGTGCAAGAACCGAAAAAGATGTCATTGCGGACATCAAGATCCGTCGCAACTTCGCAGTTTTTGCCTGTCCTACCCCAGGTATCATCCACTTTCAGGTATCCCCACACGTCCGCCACGGTTTGCCCTGAGGTGTGCGCCCCAGTCAACTCTACATCTACCCTGTACCGTATTCCAGTGAATAATTCTGGCCGCGAGACATAAGCTATTGTCAACGCGTCATGGAGAGGTGGCCCGTCCATGAAACCGAAAGTTGACTCGTATGCCTCCTTGAAGAAAGAAATGAGCGTTGAAAGCGTATGTCGGAGCTGGCTACTGGGGGCCCCGGAAGGCGCCTCGTAGATCGTCGAATTGATCAGTTTAGCATGGACTGAGCTGGTCACTATGGCCTTGTGGGTGACATTGAGGGGTATCATCGTCTTGGGCACCGGCGTATTCAACACGATCTGAGCGGCCTCGGCTGCCTCAAGGCGACTGGGTAAGGCAGGAAAAAAAAGGTATGAAAGAACTGACGATCACAAAGGATGTTGTATTCTGCCAAAAATCGACGTCAGGTAAATCCGACAAATAGGGACAGGAGGACTGCAAAAGCAGCTAGGCCTCGGGGGAGATGGAATTTTTTTGGAAAACCCTCCTCTCACCTGCTACCGCGGTACGATTTCCGACGCCAATTCCGCCGCCCATGAACACGATCCGTTCGATCGCATCCAAGAGGTGCGGATAAACGCTGACAAAGAGCGCGGTGTTCGTCAGAGGCCCGGTCGCCACGACGGTGACTTTTGCGCCCGCGCCGGCATTCCATGTCTGGCCGATCGCGGCCGCGATGGCCTCGATGGCGGGACGACGATTGTCGATGCGCGCTCGCACCGAATCCGAGTCCGCAGGCGGGAGCCCTTCCACGCCGCCGAGTCCGCCGGGGCCGTGGATCTCGGCATCGCTTCGCGCAGGTCGGAGAAGGGGCGCGGCTGCGCCCGCATGCACTTTGATGTGCTCTGGGGCCGCGAACGCGTGCAAGCATCGCGCGGCGTTGTCCGTGGTATTCTCAACGGTGGTGTTCCCGTGCGTCTTGCAGATTGGATTAGCGAGGAAATTGCACATGATGTTGTATGGGCAAACGTACGGTTGAAATACCGAGAAGGCGTATATTGGTGCAATAAAGTGCTAACAGGATGGCAGTGGCATCGTCGTGTCCCTGCCATTGGCGTTAAAATTGCAAAAGGACCTCCCGAGGGCAGAGCCTTACCGGATCACAATCAAGCCAGATGTAGCTCATCTTGAAGAAAATAAACGTTACCTGAGCGATTCGAACACTCGCGGGCAAAGCCCAACCGCTGATTGCAAAGTCATATGACCTTAGCAGGCGATCCCGTTAACCACTCCGGCAAGGTAACACCGCCAACCGAGGAGGCGCTGAGAATTCTACAGGCAACTAACCCTAACCCAAACATTGAACGCGACCAACATTTCTCCTCAGAGTTGCCCGTGGCATGGCGTGTGACTGTAAGTGCTTTGGTTCCTTGCATTTCAATTTGATACAACCGCCTCAGAATGTACATTTGTGTCACCCTCACATCTTGACCTTCATCACCTTTCCTTCACTCAGATCCCACTTGTCCTGCTACCGCCCCGATTGTCCAAGAAAGCGCTGCCCTTCGAATCGTTCTTGCTTCCCCACTTGTTAGAAGTGAGACCTTCGCTTGCTTCCTCCTTGCCCTTCTCCAAGATATGCTGAATGACATCAACATCCACATGTGTGCCGAACTCGTTGTCGAGTTCCTGCTTTGAGGGGCGGCGCAAGAGGCCTTGTGGTCCCTGATTTGACGAGAGAATTTCAAACGCTGCAATCGATCCGTGATCAGGGTAACAATGGCTGAACAGCTGGAGATCACATACAATCAACTACGTCAACTAGAGGGATCGTCCTAGAGCAGAAGTCGTTCCGTCAACCTCTGTGAAGACAGAACAATTACGAAACGGATGTTACCTATCTGAAAGTGCCAGTTCTCGGCCTGTTCAATGGAGATTAAATGAAAAGGATACTTACCTCCATCCTTCCATTTCTTGTACTGAAGCAATACGAGCGAACAATATGAGCGAATCCCTCAGTAGCCTTCGCGATGATTCGTACCTCTACGGGGTTGACGATGACAAGAAAGACATCTGATGCGTTAGGATCGGGTTTGTAGACGACCTTGGTGACTGATTTTCCCATGGAGAATAGAGTAGGATGCGTATGGCAGGAGATAGTTCAATGCCAATGAACGGTCGGAATGGATCACACGATCCCACTGGTAGTGGCTCTTATATGAATGTGGGGTGCGGTGACGTCACGAGTTCACTACCCTACACTTGGCGCTGCTACCTCCGGTCCCAGTCCGAAATCGTCGGTGAACTCCCCATTCCTAAAGATGCTAACATCGATCCACTTCGCTCCCAGTCGACCTTCCGTCGCTGACCCTGTCCAAAGGCACTCTCAGACGTCCCCGTCAGTGGGACCAAGGATGGTCTACAATTATTTATCCGGGATTTACGTCAGCGCGCCCGAGTTCCGGTACCTATACCGAGATGACTGACCTTCCATGTGCACATTGAAAGGGAAACGCAGTCTCGGCAAGTTGACTCATCAACCTTTCGCATTGTTCGTTTGACAACGAATCGTTGAACATAATAGCACCTTCGGTGGCGTCAGTGGAGTCTACTTTGCATAAATGAACACGGAACCTCTGCATGCCCTGGAATTGATGAGTCCAAGTAAACCCTTTGGACACCAGCGGAGCGCCTTGTGCCACGTGAGGTGATCGGGATCGCCTCCACTCTCGGTTCCTAGAGCCGGTAATATACCATCAGTCTCCGCCTCGGCCGCGTATTCTCTGAGGAAATCCCGGAGCTCATCTCCCGCGAGAAGCTACTGAATGGGTGAACAACGCGTAGAGAGGAGGGATGCTTTGTCGCACCTTCTCGCTGACTACACCTGGCACGCTATGTACTAGAAATCGCTCGTACTTGTCTTGATCAAAGCTTTGGTCACAGCCCTCAGATTCTGGCCAACTCAATTCAAAACACCATCTTCCCAATATGCTTTGGGTATTGCGCAGTATGGACGCTTCCCTCCGGCTGAGAAGGATTGCGCGCGGCGGGTCCAAATCGACACGATCCGCGCTTTGACTCCCGTTGCTTTCAAGGTTGAGAAATCTGTGACACAGGGTCCTCAAGAAACCCTCCACACGGACTCGTTCTGAAGCAGCATGTTGATCGACGAGGACTAGCATGCGCCTCGGGATATCGGGTTCTTGCCGGTTATCGTCACTTCCTCTGATTTCATCGACCGTACAAACGATGAACTTCCTATCAAGCTGGTTTAACACCTTCATACGGGTAAGATCATCCTTTTGAAGGCACCACGTAGATGGTTTGTCGAGGGTGAATAAGCTATCAACGTGGCGACTAGGATGTGTGGCACACGCTGGTGCAACAAGCTCGGAAGAAAGAATGAGAAGATTTGGAAGTCGCTGAGAGACTGAGGGGATTGGTTTCTCTCTAACAAAGTAAGCAGAATTATCCTTCCGTGATATTTATAAGTTTCGAGACGTTGTCCTACACACGCGATGCCCACCTTTAAAGCATCAAGAATCCATGAGGGAGGTTCAGCTTCCCGGTCATCAGAGTCAGGGACAGTGATGGTTCTCCGTGTGGTGCTAATAGTTTGTGCGCTGTCCTCGTCGAATTCCTGGCTTGACGAGGTGCAGGGATACAACTGATCCGGCCTCTTGTCGAGTATAAACGCGACGCTAGAGCTGGGATCTGTCCTCACAACCCCATTTTCGTCATCATCATCACCCTGTGCGCGGAGGTAAGGACTAAAGACACAAGGAAACACGTTTTTACTGACGGGATTGACGTACGACAATGGTACGTCGTCTCGTTCGCGGGCGATTGGCTTCGTACTATGCGTCTTGGATGGTGCGCTAGCTTTACCAGACACCTGCCGTAGATCTCGTATGTCAGGTTTGTCTCTAAACGAATCCTCCCCAGTCATCCTCCGCCTCTTTGGTGGGGCGGGTCGAACGTCACTACTAAGAAGGAAACCGTGACGAAGTAGAAACGTCTGGATGACAGAGTCAAAGAAGGCGTTAATAGTATCTTCGTTCTGAAATATCCGCTTAGCGTAGAGCAGTTTTCGGTATTGAAATGTAGGCTCACTGAAACATGAATCAACGACTTTCCAGGCTCCAAACAATTATCGATGTCTTTTGGTGGAACTGTCAGGCTTAGAACGTATATGGGCTTTTGGTCAAGTTTCCGGGGAGAGCGCCGAGTATCTATAATGAAATCTAGTCAATCGCAAATGATGAAACACCTTCGCTCACGTCGGCGAGAGTGGTCGGTGTTATAAGTGCAGGAGGCCTAGACGGCAGCGGTCACAAAAGTATTCTGGTTAAAGGTTATCCTATACGCACACTCTTTGAGAAGCTGCTGTTAGAGAAGGCCTGGTCGATATTGCGGTGCAGGTGATGAGATGGGGAAAGTGGGTGGCGGTTGATATCTGTACGTGGAATTAGATATTAGCCCGAACATCGCGCAGCAAATGCTAACAAATATATTGGTGAGCCTGTTCATAGAATCTCAGTTACGAACGTGAGTCCATGCAAAAGGTGGTGCTTTCCTTTGTACGCGAACCCCTGAGACTAATAAAGCCTTCAAGCATCGCTGTACCGGATGACACGGAAACTTCGTCTACTTCCTGAACAAAGGTAAATAACGGCGTTCTTATCATAGGGGAGAAGCGGGTGCACATCGGCAAGAGCTTTATCATTGAGGTGACGAAAGGCAGACAGGATGGACGATGTCTGGTGTTTCTTTGGTGAGAAGAAGATATACGTAAAGTAAACTTTTACGAACCTTCGGTATATGTAGCACTCGATCAGTACGGAGACCATTTTCTGAGAGTTGTCGTATGGCGTTAACGGTGAATGACACTCCAGGAAACACTAATGCCAAGGTCTCTATATCCCGACAAATAATTTCCATTGTCTTTGATGGTCGAGAATGAGAGTTGCGTCGAATCGGTAACTACAGAAACATTTTCAGACGTATTGCGATGTGGGCATTGCAGCTGGGCTCACGTTGTGAAATATGTCACGAAGATATACAACCGTTCCCGAGTGCTCCATTCGCCAACGTGCGGCGGGTCCGTTGTAAAGACAGTGGCCGTTCTTCCAGTTTTTAAGAACGCGACAATGAAGATGATAAGGGTGTATGCACCTTTGTAATGATAGACCATGTCTGCCGGGAGATGGCTGTCCGGGAGGAGATTTCCAGACATGAGACATCAGCTGCCGATGCCAGAGCTACGCAACTCGTCATGAAACATGCATGAGGACACAAACATGTTTCACTACCTTCACCTCTGAACCCAAACGTGCATATTTCTTCAAGAGAGTCTAGGGTATGCGCTTTGGACGTGTCTGGTTCAAATACGACTCTAGATGGTGTCCGTAACTAATGAAGGAAGAACATACTATACCTCCCAGCTTCATGGCTTTTAGATAGCGCATCTAAGCCGCTTCTTGCGATGCCATTGCCATCGTCTTTGACCCAGCACTCCCATTCCTGACAGTCGACACCAATATCAATGTGAGATGCGGAGGCGTCAAGGGCGTTTTGGACAAGTTGAGACACAACTTGGGGCAATGAGGTAAGGATGTGAGTAGAGCGCAGTCTCGTACGGACTGGTTCAGAAAGCGATTGCAAGGTTTCAGAGGAGGTCATCAGACTCTACATCATATACCCAAGCAAGTGACAGGTATTGGCCGGCCCGGACCTGAACGCGGCCTTGTTCACGCCCCACGAGTTCAGTTCTGCCTATAAACTTGATGGTGGGAGACTTCGTATGCTGGTCGAATGACTCACCTACTCAGACCTAGGTCGTCTGTCAATTTTTTCTTCGCGGTACATGCAAATTCGGAGACCAATGTCGTAATGAACACCCCCAGAACGGCCAGCCAGACCGACGTTCGGCGTTTGGTGGTAAGTCATTCGTAGCGTTTGCACTGTTTGCATTCCTCAATCAATCTATAGGTTCAACATGGACTCCTGCGAACTTACAAAAGATTATTCCGTACAGGCATGCAATGACCTCGTCCCCGTTATCAGGCTGGCTGATGGCTGGTGTCGCAGCCTCGAAACCATGACGAAAGATTTCGACTTCAAAGCAGATAAACCATCATGGCCACTATCATCCTATGGGCCTGCGAAGCACGAGAAAAATCTTTTACCAACACTCGATGAATCACCTGAAGAGCTCCGTCTCAAAGCAGCCACTGCCATGCGGAACGGAAGTATCAACGAATATGTGCGTATCCCCATTGCATTCCATCAAACGATTCCCTGATCATATGGGAGAAAGCTTCAACATGAGCAAAATGTCTTTGCAAATGCTGAGCAGATCTTTGTGAATGTACGCAATGACATTAGAAGCGCTTTTGAAGCCGCGAAGAGACACAGTCTTGGAGCCGAGACGCCAAACAGCACGTCCGCATTCCCAGTTTCGGGGACAGAGTCAGCATCTGGTGCAGCAACTGCGTTTCCTGCTGGACAGCCCTCAGCCTTTGGCGCCCAGAGTCCTAGTTCAACATCAGCATTTGGCCAGCAACCAGCAACTTCTGCCTTCGGAGCACCCGCTTTTGGTGCCCCTGCCTTCGGCCAGTCTCCTTCCTTTGGTCAGCCTTCCATCACCAAACCTCCTTTCGGCGGCGCAGCTGCTGCGAATAACGGAGGGTTTTCTGCTTTTGCCGGACCAGGGCCATCAGCATTTGCGACCGCTGCGACAACGACCAGTCCAACTACCACTCCTGGATCAGTTTTCGGACAGTCTGCATTTAGCGGCCCTGGTGGCGGAGCGCAACCAGGACAATCAGTGTTCGGCACTACCAACTCTACCTCGACAAATTCAGCCTTCGCGAGACCCAGTGCCTTCGGCTCAACGCCAGGGCCCGGATTTGGGGGGCAAACGTCTCCTTTCAATGTCACTAATAACCCACCCTCCGCCTTTGGGCAACCTCCACCCACTTCAGCATTCGCTCAGACACCTACAGCAACCTCTACATCGACGACATCGCCATTCGGCGCGCCCACGCCAAATACTTCGGCATTCGGTCAACCGACGTCGGCATTTGGCCAGCCTGCCGCCGCTTCCGCTTTCGGTCAAAAAGCTACAACCAGTGCTTTTGGTCAATCAAACTCTGCCTTCGGTGCCGCAGCACCAGCACAACAGTCAGCCTTTGGCCAAGTGATGTCGCCGGTATCACAGGGGAGTCCGACGAGTCCCCTCAAGCCTCATGCAAAATCTACAGCCCCCGATTTTGCAAATGCGAAGTCGACGTTCAGGCCAGGCTTAGATCCGTACGACACTTTACTGCCAGCAGACTATTCCTCGTTGCTGCCGGACGATGTGCGCGAAGCGTTCGCGGCCTCACGATTCTCCTGGGATAACGTCCCTGATTGGATCCCACCCATGGATATGCGATAGATCATCATATTTGCACGGTCTGAGAGATTAATCCAGCGAACTCTCTTGCTGATCTTTCACCCGATCACCCCATCGCCCGTATGTAATACCTGAGGCTTGGATATTTATCTACAAGGTATATAACACCCTACGGAAAGGCGTAGACAGATTCATGTCTGTACGAGTGTTGTACGCTAAAATTCATGGCGATTGGGAAGTGCCCTCGCTAAATCTAAATTAAAGAGTCCCTCACACTTACTCATTTCATGTATTCTCCTGCGCCGTGGGCCAGAATATTAACCAGCGATGCGGCCACAATACTCGCTTGGCAGCTCATGCATGCGTGTTAGATGGTAGATTGATTCAGATACAACCAGGGTCGTGTCGGACACGCCACTTTTTCATATGCTGAAAGCCATGAGACTGATCAGAAGCGGCCTGCAACGAGTCGCCAGATTGCTTATCCCCTCGGAGTAGTGGTATGTGGACTACCTGCTACTTTATCATACAGTAGTACAGTATATGGTACGTCCGCAAAGTCGCATTTTTTTTTAACGATACAGCACGTATCGTACAAGGGGTCTAAAGCAAAAAAGTAGAAACCTAATCGAGTATCTCTACTTCACCATACGGCCGTGCCTTGAAGTAGCTCTCGTCAAAGTGGTGCACACGAACGAATCCGTCCTCTCCTCCGGAAGCATACGCGGTCCCCGCCGGATGCATAGCGATCCTAGTTCAAACAAACCCGGGAGGGGAAGTGAAACGTCAACGGCGTAGACGGCAGCGTGTGGGTACATGGACGTACGTGTTCAACGGACCAAAGTGGCCCTTGACACGGCCGACTTCCTCTTCGAAGATTCGATGCCAGAAACGGGCTTCGAATTTGCCCTGTCGTAGTGATGTTGTCGTGACGCTCATGGCTTCCTGACCGCCACCCAATACGACCTGATGAGTGGTGGAGGGGGGGGGGGCACGTCTCATCAAGACGTATAGTACGCAGAAGGGAAAAAAAAAACCACGCACGTATGGCATATTTGGTGCGAGCACGGCGCTGTTCAACGGCGTCTCCGTCTGGAACGTCTTGAGCACGGTCAGCGTCTTCGTATCGTGTATCCGAGCCGTCTTATCCTTGCTACTCGTGATAAAGTAGGACCGGTCCGCAGATAATTGTAGATCAGATACGACGTCCATGTGCGCGCGCTCATTCGAGAGCACCTCTTCGCCCGTGTTGGCGTCGAAAAGCGCGACTTTGCCCGATTCATGGCCTGTGAGGATCATGTCTGGCATGTAAGGAAATGCGCAGACCGTCGCTTTGCTGCCTACTGGGTGGAACATGGATTCGGGCTCCAGACTCTCTGTTTTTTTTTTGCCATGGTGGTCAGTCAGGTGGGAGGGGAAGGAAGGGGCTGGTTGGTACGCACGCTGTGTACCGTCATTATCACGGCTGATATTGAAGATCCGAATGGCACCCTGGTGGCCCATGCGTTGCTCCGTAATACACACCACCTGCTCGTCGTCGTCCGAAAAGGAAACCCGCTTGACGGCAGTCGGGAACTCCCACACGAAGAGGCACTTGCCCGTTTGAACGGACCACAGCCGCATCTCATTGTCTGCCGAGCCAGAGACGAGGAACCGTGATTGCGCTACTGGGCGATTAGCAACGCCCAGGAGCGGAAGCAAGAGGTAACTCCGGCGAGTGAGGGGGAAGAACGGAAACACGCACTGTCGACGTCTATTGTCCAAACTGTGCCGTTGTGTCCGTTGTAGGTACCGAGACGCTCGCCATTGTGAGAGAACCAAACGTTTATGATGTGGTCTTTTGAGCAGGAAAAAAGGAGATCACCCTCTTGATTGAACTTTATTTGCGTTAGGGAGCGTTCGTGTCCTGCATAAGGGTGGGTAGGTGGGTGTCCCGGGAACGAAACGAGGTATCGCGAATACTAACCTTGAAGAAGAATAGGCCTCTGATTTGTTGTAAACGAGATGTCAGCGGAGAACTGAAAGAAGAAAGGGTGGATACGTGCCATGATGAAAACTCTGATCTGGATGCAACTGCACAACAGGCAAACTGGAATTTGCGTAGTTCTTCAGCTCGGTCCGGCTCCGCTACAGCCGTGACTCAACTACCAACTAAAATGATATTGCACAACCGCCAGAAAATGCTGCAGAGGCCGTGATCATGGGACCCGAGCAGTGGTTGTGTAAGGAAACAATCTGATCAACTGCTCTCCCCCCTGGGTGTCAGTGAGATTTTTGGCACATCCTCAACTTCTTATCACACATCATCACCTAGATGCATTGAAATCTCCACAATCTGAAGACTGTCATCATTGGGTCCGTTTTATTCCCTTGCTTTATAATGTACAGACGCTTCTGCACCGCACCAAGGCAAGGCATGGCTGCTGGACTGTACTCGTCACGTGTTGGGCTGTACGTACATAACTTTCAACTGCGACGTTGCATTCTATCTGCGAGCGACATTACATCTACAAAGTGTTACGCACCACCAGTTCACCTACTCGGTCACGGTTGTTCCGCCCTACTGATCCGTCTTAACATGTCCAACCCTTCCGATGGTTCTGGAGCTCTGTTCTCCATGTATCTCGATAGGGCTATTGCAGAGGACAAGGAGATGGTGGAAAGTTGGAAAGCAGATGCCGACAAAATACTTGTCTTCGTGAGTCTTCCGATTACCTCCCATATTTCTGCGTATAACCTAGAAATGTAGACTGGTGTCTTCTCTGCTACGGTCGCGGCATTGCTCGTAACGACTGTCCCGAATATTCAGCAGAATCCGCAGGACACCGCAGCCTTTTATCTTGCACATATCTATCAGCAACTTTCTACCCAACCGAATGGGACCCAAGCTTCCATCCCGTTGACCTTGACCAACCCCACCGAGCCATTCCATCCACCTAGGTCAGGCGTTTGGGTCAACGGGCTTTGGTTCTTGAGTCTGGTCATCAGTCTGACCTGCGCCCTATTGGCGACATTGGTACAGCAGTGGGCGCGTCGCTATCTAAGGGTAGCCTACCCTCGTTGCAGCCCTCACAAGAAAGCACGTATTCGTGCATTCTATAGGCAAGGTGTCGAGAAGCTGCATATTCCCTGGACGATGGAAGCGGTACCAATGCTGCTCCATATCTCCCTTTTCCTCTTCTTTGGCGGCCTTTCCGTGTTCTTGTTTGGTGTCCATCTCACTATCTTCAAGGTCGTGACCGCCTGGATCGCGATATGCGTCATTTTATACGCGTGCCTCACGTCCTTGCCGATCATCCACAAGGACAGCCCTTATTCCACACCGCTTTCTGGGCCGGTCTCTTTCTGTTTCACCGGCATACGACATCTCTTCTTCCGACTTCTTCAGAAGTTCCCAGACATCGAATCCTCCATCTGCATGCTCCTTCTCAGTCGTGATCCAGGGGCAGTCCACCTCAACGACTTCTTTTCTCACAGCATGAGCAAGACAGCAGAAGAATTCGCCATGAGACTGAACCCCAATATTGACCATCATTCGTTGCTGTGGACGTTCGAGTCATTGGATCAAGATACGGATCTCGAGAAATTCTTTGAAGGCTTTCGTCGCCTTTGCGACTCAGAAACGGGGGGAATTTTGAATCTGCAACAAGACTTCATCAGACCGCACAGGCAGATACTTTCAGATGCATTGATTGGGTTGATGAACCGTACCCTGTCATCTACCTTGGTCTCTGAGTTTGTGAAACTACACAGGATGATTATCTGCACAAAGGTCGTTGATTCGACTTCCCTTCTTGGACCTTGGTGGATCTTGCGTCGCGTCCTTCTTGGAGATTGGTATAGATTCCTAGAGAGTATTGATTTTGCGCTTTTCGTGCAGGATTGGAAGAACATCACCCACCCGATCACGTCTTTCTACTCGCAATGCGTTGGTGCTCTCACCGTCTCGATCGTACGGGACCGCGATGAACATTGGTTCAAGCTGGCGAGTGGCCTCCTCAATGTATCAAAATATCTCCTTCATATATATGATGCGAATGGTGACAGCATGCTACTTGCTAACACCATGTTCATCGTTCGGCGGACTGTTCAAACTTACTCTGGGTCGGCGGAGCGTCACAAGAAAGACATTCTCGACGCGTCGTCGAGGACCCTAGATACTGTTTGCAAGCTCGATATCGGAAGTACTTTGCCAGAGCTCCAACACGAGTTCTGCGGTTTATGGAACCGACTTGTTGATGCGGCGCAGACTGACCAACGTTCTCACCACGTATTGGTCTCCACGATGACACTCAAAAATATTCGCAAGCTGTACATCGCTTTGCATGCCACTGGAAGCTCTCATACGCCTCCGACAACTTTTTTTTCCGCGACCGATGATCGGGACGCTGTTCTCGATAATCCAATGACATACCCCATGTGCACGATTGATGGCCATCATCCTTCGCCGGTCCCGGACTTGCAATTCGACGAGCCGCCCCCTGATCCAACAGATCTGTCTCGGGCTCCCACGCCCATCTTTATGCCTCTGCCCACCCCCACCTTTCCCTATACACCAGCCCGGCAATCGACCTTCAACTCGCCTTTCCACGGTTCTCTTCCACAAGCCCCAATACATTTTCCTGTCCCACAATTGACTTACATCCATTCGTCAAACGTTCCGCCTACAGGAAATGTGGAACGATCAGCATCACCACCCCCTAAATCTACCTCTTCAGTTTCTTCGATCCACCTGGACAATGTATCTACGGGAGGGCATCTCTAGTCCTTGTGGACGACCCAAGAGTTATTCGAAGCAAGTACGCAGTGGGAATCCTATAAATTATAATGTAAAGCTCATGCTTACTATTTCTTGTAGTTTTTTTGCCCTCTGGTGCCTTTGGCCGAATGCTTATTTTAGATCCTTTCTACGGCGACCTATGATTCTCAAAAGCTTTGACGTTTCGAGAGGCTCCGATGTCACTGTACTATTGTCTACGGCTCCGTAGTCCGAGTGCGCACGACTCCACATGCTGACCCAGTTATCCACACTTTTTCCTCTTCTCCCCATCCGATTGACCTCTGACGTGTATCCTTCACCTTCAGGATGGACAGATCTGCAACCCTTTTTCTATACTCGTAATCTTGCGACTACCGATGGTCCGATTACACAATACATTGTAACTGCAAACATCCCATAGATGATCTTGTGTGCGGATTTTCATGCTACATGGACGTGGCAGGGTGGCGGTGGTAACCACTGGTAGGGGCGGGCGTAAGCATGAGATGGCGGCCGATCAGTGATACAGTACATTCAACCTTGGATGATATCCGTTCATACTAGGGTCAACTTCAGTTGAGCTTTGATCCATACAGCCCCCTGAAAGCGTCTCTCCGGAGCTGACACAGGCCCGAGTATTGCCTGTCAACGTGTCACCGCGCCCCGTGTTGTTTTGTCGAACTTACGAAGCTTGCACGTGGTGCGAGCTGCTAATTCTACTGCAAGTGAAATGACGGAGGACTTGATGAGGATATGGCAAGGTAAAACGAAGCATTGACCGCACTAATCTTATTTTGATCTTTGATATACAGTACATTAGATACAAGCACCCTGATTCCCTCACTGCTTTCCCCTCCATTCTTGCGTGACTCTACCAAGTTCATACTATACCATTGAGTCGCATTGGGATCCATCACGAACTTACCTTTTTTTGGAAAAGGGTTATGATAACAGCTGTCATTTGTTGGCAGTTGACATGCAATATAACTGCAAGCGGACTGGCTCTATGTAGTTGAAGTTGGGACATGGACGACCGAGTCAACACCGTGAACACTCTCTATAGTTGATGCCCCAAATACTACACCGGACCAGCAGGATCAAGGAGAGTCCAACCTTTCTGATGGTTCCGGACCTCTGTTCTCCATGTACCTCGATAGGGCTATTGAAGAAGACACGAATACGGTGGAAACTTGAAAGTCGGAAAGGAGACGCCGATCGGATGCTGGCTGTCCAGACTACCTCCCATACTTCTGCATGCGTGTTCTGGACCCGACACAGCGTTGGGATCGTTCATGCAGGGAACCAGGATTTTTCCGTGCCTAGCGGGGTAGTGCTTGTTCCAGAGAACCCTGAGATATTCATGACGTAGAATGATCTGGTGGATCTTTACCCAACATCAATAGGCCCATCAAATTCCATGCAAATAACCCATACCTTATATACAATTATATATAGGAAGCGAGATAACAGAGAGCATAGCGAAACAACACATCACACAGTAGTATGACAAGACGACAAAATGAAGGGCTGGGCGACCTAATCGGACGCGTCTCCCATTGGGGACACTGTGGCGTCCTCGTCATCGGCGGCACCATCACCATCTTCTGTATCTTCTTCTGTATGCCTTGTCAAAGGAGGCTGCCCTGGCAGTCGCTAAAAAATTTTAAGTGCGAGGCTTTCAAAAGCCCTCTAAACTCACTCGGAAGATGAACTTGCAGACTAGGAAACCACCTTCGTTTACGCCTTGTTCCATCCATGCCTGCGCAATCCAGATGAAGAAAGCATTGCGAGCGCGGTGCACAAGACCTTACTTTTTCAACGATATACAGTCCGTCATATCTGTATCTATATCCGTATTGGTCATCAACGCTAATGCACAAAAGAGTAAAGGTCGCACCCTTCCGAGGGAGCGAACGGTGAATTCAGTTTGAAGCCACGAAGGACTCGGACAGGTTTTCCTGTCTCCGACGATATCTACATGGTGATCAATGGATCGAATAAAGAGTACCTGAAGATGCTACCTTCAACGCCTTGTTAAACGCATTTTCGAAGCTCTGATCCGAGCTCTGGGGTGCAGTCCGCAGCTGAAGGTAAGGAACTCGCGATCAACTTTATAATCGCATCTCATTGAAGCAGTGGAGACACACATTCTTGGGGTTCGCCTTGGTGCCTCTAAGAGCTCGTCCACCTAGGTCCTCCTCAATGGAAATGTTTCAGCGACAAAGTTAGGACTATACCAGATCCAGTGAAGGTGCTAGACTAGCGTCAGACAAGATGACTTTACCTATATGGCAGTAAGCACTTACAAACAATCTCCATAGTCCACGTCGTCTTCGTATCCCCCTGAGAGTGCGACGGAATAAGCTCCTTCGAGGGAGCCAGATATCCCCGCAACCCACGGGCTGAAACATTACGTCAGGTCATAATCCAATAGCTATCAAGTCCCTGCGTACGCATGAACAGCATCATTGCTACAATCTTCTCTGTCTGGCTGTTAGTCAAGCACGAGAACGGCAACATGTAATTAGCATACCGGCTCTCCCACCAAGTCCCAACTGGAATGTCAGGAATGTGGCCAAATGTCTTCCTGCGTCACATATCTGTCAGCACGAATCAGTCCAAGTTACTGGTTGCACCCATCGTACGGGTCATGTATTCGCTTTCCAGACCGCCGATTTGGATCCCTATCATGATCCAAACCTATCTTCGTCGTGGCCAGACGAGGTAACCGTCCCTCCGACTCAGCTTGATAGTCGGGAGGCGTCTTCCCCGCATTTCTCGAGCTGCGGCGGACACCGAGTTGTGGAGTTTCTGGGCGCGCTCGTTTCGTCGGACGAGACTCCCCCTGTTCGCCATCAGAAGAGAGTGGTACACGCTTTTTTGGAGCTGCCATCCGCTTCTTTGGGGTACTTTTACGCCCTGGCATGGTCTGCTTGGCTCTGGCATGATTGTGATTTTCTTTATCAATTCTGCCCATCAGTTCGTCGAGCCTCTTCTGGTTCTGAGCAATCCTCTCTTGACGCATGATTTCCAAGTTAGTCGGCATGTTGACTAATATGTCAGACAGAAAGGAGGAGATTTCAAGGAGAGTTATAGTGTGCAAAAAGAACATGATACATACGCTACTGTACAAGTCACACGTCACGTGAACGTGACGATTCGTGGAATGGTCGCGCCTGACATCGATGACATCTAGCCCTCTTCTTCCTCCATGCCCTCTTCCTCTAATTCCACTACTTCCTTGGATCCACCCTTTTTCATGAGGTTCTTCACACTTAGGTGGATGTCACTGTTAGCGACAATCCTCCGTGCATCGACGTCCCATTGAAGTTTGCTATCGAAGAATCTTAATCTACCCGACTTGTTGTTACCGACAGTTTCGCCGTTGCCTCGGTCGTAGTAACCGAAATGATTCATTTGTGGCACATCGTACCATTCGTTTGACATTATGCTCATGCGCTTTTTCTGTCTTGAACGTGGCAGCCGGCCCTGGCGACTCCGGCTGGCAGTGGAATCAGCAGAATCATACCGATGAGACTCGATGTCTTCGGATTCGTCAGAATCAGGTCCACGTGATTCCTGCAACAGATACACATGACGTGCGTGTTCTGAGGAACGTTAGCGCTGTCAGCTCATGACAAGTGTTAGTAGTTGCGTCGGTAGCTTACGAGCGAGCTTATCATCCAAACCGTCCCTTGATAATGTTCCGTCGTCTGTCGTCAGACCAAGATGCTGCCCGACACTCTCGCGAGGAACGTCGTGAAGGCCAACTGAGGGGGAAGCCTGCAACTCCGAAAGTTGTTGTAGAGCTGCTTCTCTGCTGTGATTGAGAAACCATGCAAAGACCGAGATTTCCAGCTTACCTTACTCTATCCAAGGAGCCATCCTTCAGGTTTGTGTCTTCCATATTGTTCTCTGCAACTTCGAGTCTGTATCGAGGTCCAAACCAATCGAAGAACTCGTTCCATGGGAGATTGAGGTCAATGTCGTTCTCAATTCCGAGAGCGCACGCAGTCTCATATACCCACGTTCGCGAGGTATTCTTCACGGTGTATCCGCCGCCACCCAGCAGTATGAACGGGATGTTCATGTCGCGAACAAAGTGAACGCAATGAGCGTGTCCCTGCATGGTAACATTGAAACACCCTAACTTGTCACCTGCGAGAGAGTCGGCCCCACATTGAAGGACAATCACAGAAGGTTGGAACACTTCAACCGCACGGGCAACGACCTAAGAATAGCAATGACTTCCACTAACATTGCCGTATTGCATGTAGCTTTGCTTACCGGCTCGTATATGCTTCTGAAGGAATCATCATTGAGACCATCTTTCAGCGGGACGTTAATAGCGTATCCCATCCCCTTTCCCCGCCCTCGGTCCTCCTGTGTCCCAGTTCCCGGGAAATACTCGCCAAACTTGTGGAAGCTACAGGTCATGACACGGTCAGTTGTGTAGAATGCTTCCTCAACGCCATCTCCGTGGTGACAGTCAATATCAATGTACAACACCCTTGGGTATGTTCGCAAGAGTTCGAGGATTCCAAGCACGATGTCATTGATGTAGCAAAAGCCAGACGCCTCCCTCTTCTTAGCATGATGGAGGCCGCCTGCCCAATTGATTGAAATATCTGCTGCGCCTGATGTGATTCTTTTTGCGGCAGCTAGCAGAGGTGTGAGTCGAATCGGTTACTGACGGAGTAAACAGTTGATGGCTTGCACACCTATGGTACCACCTGCAGAGATAGAGCAGAACTCAAACACCCCTTCAAAAGCGGGATTGTCATCGCCAACAAGAACTTCAAGACTGAACTCAACAGCCTAGTTTAGTCACTCCCGAAGTATAGCTCACATCTCGTTCCATTATACGTTAGTTCCTCCGCTGTATCAGGGGTGACCCTGGCGAGGAAATGAATGTATTCATCGGTATGAAATGATGTCATGGTTTCAGGAGTTGAGCGCTCTGCTCTCTGTCCATGCCTTAAGAAATGGCGCGCGGAGAAAGGAACCACTCACTAGAACATCCATTTTATCTAACATGTCATACGCAGTGAGCAGTTCATGGGTGATTCGCATACGGAGAGGCTTCATTGGGTGACCCAGGCCATACGAGTACGACCCAACGTCAGCTACAAAAATGGTCGGTCAGCATTTATGAGGGGCACTAGTTGGAAACCTGACGATCATAATAATAGGATACTCGGCGTCGAGGCATGTGTATGAGGTTCTGCGCGGTGAGTGAGTGGAATGTGAGTGGGGATGAGCAGCCAGGGCCGGAGTAAGGCGGACCGGTGCTAACTGCCTATCACTGCCATCATTGACCTCTTACTCTTCCTCTCATGGTTGACGACTGGTCCCAGGCAATACAACATGATGTGATGCGAATTTACCGTGCCAAGCGCGACGAAGCTCATCGTAGTGTCACACTCAAATACACCATTCTTGGTTTCATCTCCTCTGGGACTTACGGCCGGGTCTATAAAGCACAGAGCAAGGACGAGGATGCCCGACTCCATGCCATCAAGAAATTTAAACCCGACAAGGATGGAGACATAGCAACATACACTGGAATTAGCCAGAGCGCAATTCGTGAAATTGCTGTGGGTATATTGCGTTTGTCTCGCTGTCCGCTTTGACAGCGTAATGTAGCTCAATAGGGAGATATGCCATGAGAACATTGTCGCTCTCAAGGAAGTTATATTGGAAGATAAGTCCATCTATATGGTGTTTGAGTACGCGGAACATGACTTTCTAGTGAGCCTTATATTGTCGACTTCAAGGATGGGTCGCTGATATAGGCGCTAGCAAGTGATTCACCATTATTCGCAGACTCTCCGCTCACACATACCTCATGACCTGCTCAAATCCCTCATTTTCCAGCTCCTAAATGGCCTTCTATACCTTCATGACTCTCATATACTGCATCGGGATCTCAAACCTGCTAATATACTTATCACATCTACTGGAATAGTCAAAATCGGAGATCTTGGTCTCGCTCGTCTCACGTACCAACCTCTGCAACCCCTTTTTGCGGGGGACAAAGTAGTGGTCACTATCTGGTACCGTTCACCGGAGCTTCTCATGGGATCGAAGCATTACCATAAAGCAGTCGATTGCTGGGCTGTAGGCTGTGTTATGGCCGAGTTGGCTAGCCTTCGTCCCATTTTCAAGGGCGAAGAGGCAAAGCTTGATTCGAAGAAAAATGTACCCTTTCAGAAGGACCAGCTCCTTAAGGTCATTGAAGTGCTCGGGAAACCCGATGGTGAGCAACGCATTTCCCATTGTCCTACATGAGTCAGAACATCATCTTGGTGCTGCAGAACGGGAATGGTCAGGAATGAAGAATACGCCGGAGTATCATAACGTCAAGCGATTGGATGAGTGCGTCTCATTCCTGTTCCTCGGGAGTTTCGATCTTGAACGCTTGGATTTGGTAGCTCCCCAAATCGTCTTGACGCCTGGTGTAAACAACGCAATTTGCCTCCTCTTGCTATTAATTTCCTTAGCAAGTTGTTCATTTATGACCCTGACAAGAGAATGAAAGCCAGAGAAGCCCTATCCCATAGCTGGTTCCAGGAAGATCCACAGCCCACATTTAAGTCCGTCTGGCTTGTTTCGCAGTTTGCGTAGAAATTGAAAAATCATTCCACCAGCGTGTTTCAACATCAGCTCAACACTCCCTCGCAGCTTCCTCCTCATCGTCGGATCACACTGGACGAGGCTCCGTCCATGATGCCCGCTCAACCCACACATGCACAGCATTTTCCTGCGCAATTTACGCAGCCGCAACACTTGCCAGGGCAGACCCATGGGAGTGGGACAAGCCTTGCGAGTTTAAGTGTGGGCCATGGTGGACATACTAGGAAAAAGGCTCGACTTGGTTAAGCTGGTGGGCAACATAAATAAAGGATTCCCAAGGTGTTGATTCGAGGTTCTGTACATTACAAGTCTGTACGTTCATGCTGTGTGCTTGTTTAGATGCCCATGAACTGCAATGACCGTGAGATCATGACGAAGCGGAACCGAGTCGTGCACTATTGGTTTGAAGTGGCCCAAGATTTCCCCGAATGAAGAGGAGATGCAGACTAGCGGCCCGCGGAACGTGAGAATAAGGGACCAAGCGCGTCCACCACACGCATCATCGTCACTTGAGACCCTCAGACTTTCGCACCCAGGATGTTGGTCAAGTCGGATAGCTTTATGTTTACTGTCGGGAAACTGGGTGCGCCTCTCGTTATTACGCTGCGAAACTGATGGAGTGACCTGCATTGCAGATGCCGGCATGGCCGTGCGTCAATCACATTCTGTTCCCCATCTCGACTCTCACTTTGACTGTCCCATTTAGATTCTTTTGGGAGAACGTGCCCACCTAATTGAGTTTCCTTCCCTTCTCCTCCCGCCTGGCGCGACTACTGGCTCAATTGTGAACATCTCCGTTACGCAAAATGGAACAGAAGAATACAAAAGAGAACGCGAGTTCTGGGAATTGCAGAGCGATATCTTGGAAGAATTTGGTCAAAGAACGCCAAACGCCCCACAGATTAACGTCGGTGCCCCGTTTTCCTAACGAAACACTGCTAATGCGGTAACCGCAGCTTCGCAATGTTACACAAACGTCCGTGACACTAGAATGGCCGCCACTCGAACTAGCAACGGCTTCCCTGCGATCCCTTGACATATACAAGAATGGTCAACGCCTTGCAGCCATACCGTCTCCTCTCCAGAACACTTCGACAAAGCTATCAGGTCTCGATATTAACACCGACTACTCATTTCGTCTTGTCATGCGTACGACGGCTGGGGTTTTCCAGTCGAATCTTGTTCGCGTCCGGACTCACACCATGACCGACACATCTGGCATATCAGTGTGCTTTGGAAACGTCCAGGATTCTGTCTTACTGGAGAATGCGAAGCTTGCATTGCAGGAGATGAACGCAAAATGGAGTGATAAGATCCAGATTGACACGACCCACTTTGTTTGTACCACCCCTGCTGCCACGCCAACTGGCGCGCCGACCTCTGGTAGTATCTCTAGCGCTCCTGGAGTAGAATATCAACGGGCACTTCAGCTAAGTATACCGATCGTTCAGCCTCAGTGGATCCTGTCTTGCTATGCTGAGAAGAAGTGAGCTGCATTTGCTTCACCGTGGCGAATGATTTCACTAATTGAATCCGCAGAATGGTACCTATATCGGCATTCTATCTTGGTACTACCCAGTCCAGTCCAATGAACTCGCCACCGTTCACGCGCCCACAGTCGATGTCACAAGCTTCACTCCCTCAGAGTGCCCAAGCGGCGAAAGCGGCGAATCGTGCCTCGATGCCCGCGCCATCCCGGACACCTACGTCTCCCGGCCCTACGCCTCCAATCCGTTCCGATTCTCCGTCGAAAGTGGTACGCAAAACCTTTGAGCCAACACCAGAGGAGGGCGGGGATGCGGATGAATCACAAGACACGACGTCGCAAATGAAGCCGTCGAGGAGCAGAGGCCCGCCGCGGGTCAGACATGGAACCATGGATCGGGAGTTTAAGTTCCCCGTAGCCACTACGTCACTTGAGTCAGACGCGGCCTTGCATGACCAACAAGCCGCAAGTACTGGCACAAGAGACACGCGTGTCTCCGACGACGCCGAGGAAGCTGGGTTGACCGCGGTTGATGTTGTCGCCCCATCGAATTCAACCGTAGAAGTGCCGCCACCCCCGCCGATTGAGAAAGAACGATCACCTACAAGTCATGACGACGGTGACGAGGATGTTGGGGAAACTGTGGAGATTTCGCTAAATTGAGATGTTCAAACCTGCTCGCGCCAAGGGAATAGCTAAACCGCGACCACCTCTCGCTACGGCTCATAGGCATCCGCTCAACACATCCTGGCAATTATGTTGTAATGGTGTTCGTCGGAGTTGGGAGTGACGCCGTTCTGTCTATTACCTAAGTAGCATACTTGTTTTGGCACGTACCAGCACCAGTAGTCCATGCCTCCTTCAGACTTTGCCAACGTTGATATCGATGAGATTCTTGACAAATTAACCACGGGAGAGGCTGTAAAGCTGATCGCTGGGGTCGGAGCATGGCACACAGCCTCGATCGAACGGCTTGGAATACCAGCCATCAAAGTAAGACTCTTATTGCGCTGCAAGTGACATCTTCGTGCAATCTAACGGGAAACAGGTCAGCGATGGTCCGAATGGTGCGATGCACCGTCTAGTCAGCCATTCAGAGCGTGATACACATGCATACTAAGGTATCCGTGGCTCCCATCTCTTCATGTGTACTCCCGCAAAGTGCCTTCCAGTGAGCTTCATTACAGTTTCCTCAATCTGAACTCATAGGAAATAGTGTGCTACGGCTTTGGCGGCCACTTGGGATAGAAATCTTGTTGAGGAAGTTGGCCTCAAACTGTTGGCCTCCGAGGCAAAGCTCAGAGCAGCATCCCTTATCCTAGCCCCTACTTGCAATATCCAGCGTGTGAGTGGGATTATGTATCATGATCTCGTTCCGGTATTTTGATCATCTTTCAGAGTCCACTCGGGGGTCGTGTGAGTACATGGTACTGAGGCACCACAACACTATCGCTCATGCATGCCCTTCACACTACAGAGCTTCGAAAGCTTCTCTGAGGATCCGCATCTCTCAGGAACCATCTGTTCTGCATATATCAGAGGAGTACAGAGTGGGGGCATAGGTGCAACCATCAAGCACTTCGTGTAAGGCAGTACGGGCGTGGCTGCGAGCTCTTGTGCTAATCTGAGTATCAGAGCCAACGACAAGGAGGATGGACGTATGGGATACGACAGCGTGTTGAGCCCACGCGTTCTCCGAGAGATCTACTTGATGCCGTTTATGCTGGCGCAGAAACACGCAGAGCCCTGGGCAATCATGACAGCGTACGTCGAACATCTTTTCACGAGACATTAGTCCCGACAACAACAATCAGTTATAACCGTGTCAATGGTCGTCATGTTTCCGAAAATGCCTATCTCCTGCGTGATATCCTCAGAAAGGAGTGGCAGTTCAACGGATTGATCATGAGTGACTGGTGAGATTTTATTCAACGCGAATGTCATTTGTCTTCTTGATAATGATGATTTCCAATTTTACAGGTTTGGTACGTACAGCATAGATCAAGCAATCAATGCTGGGCTGGACCTTGAGATGCCCGGGATAAATAAGCTGCGCACGTCCGAAAATGTTGGGAGGTCTATTGTGGCGAACAAACTAACTGTCCGCACCATCAAAGAGCGCGCGAAGAACGTCCTCGAACTCCTCCAGAAATGTGCCAAAGGGGCGCCGGAGGTACGCGACGGCAATCCACTATGACTAGTCCTCGTGATAAATCTGTGGCTATAGGTGCTTGACAGTGACGGTAAAGAACATACGAGAGATACAGAGGAAGACAAAACGTTGATGCGAAAAGTTGCTGGAGAGTCTATCATCCTGTTGAAGAACCAGGATGCCGCCCTTCCGCTCCAAGCTCACGAGCTAAAGAAGATAGCGATTGTTGGAGGAAACGCAAAAGGACTGGTTTTATCGGGAGGAGGCTCTGCAGCGCTGAAGCCGTCGTATTTTGTGTCACCATATGACGGAATTGTGAACGCGTTACCCAAGGGCATACAAGTTACATACAGTGAGGGGGCTCGAGGTCAGTTTGTTATCTTGAAATCTGTCAGGACTTGGCTCAAATCGTATCATAGCATTTAAGGTGATGCCCTCCCTTGACTTTGATATCGTCACCGCCACGGGACAGCGTGGCTGGCTGGGAACATGGCATAGGCACGAGAGCGACGATAGCATGATAGTCGTGGAAGAGCCTGTCCGGACAAGAGTGATCAACGAGACGAATATTTTTCTCGACCTCTCAGGCCCCGGAGATGATATCACGCGCAGGTGGACGCTAAGGCTGCGCGGCCTGCTGGTACCTCGTGAGAAGGACATGGTCTTTGAGTTTGGGCTTATCGTCGCGGGAAGGGCCAAGGTATTAGCACTCACTGACATCTAGTGGAATTCTTCTGACAACCCATCCGTTATTCAGCTCTGGGTAGATGACAAACTTGTTATCGACAACTGGACGCGCCAACGCCGAGGAGGAGAGTTCTTTGGTTGCGGAACGCTGGAAGAGAAAGGTGCTGCTCAGCTTGTCGCCCACAAGGCACACAGCATATATGTAGAGTTCTGCAACGTCCGAGGACCCGCAGACGGGGACGAGGACGAGACAGTAATGGATATGACCGCTGGTGTCCGCCTAGGAGGTGCCGAAGTTCATGCTCCCGAAGAACTGCTTGAAAACGCTGTTGAACTTGCCAAGGACGCAGATGCAGTCATCGCGGTCGTCGGTCTAAATGCGGACTGGTACGAGTATTCCTAGTTGGTGTATAGAATTGTTCTGACGCTTCGAGGATATTAAGGGAGTCAGAAGGTTACGATCGCACAACACTGGATCTGCCTGGGAGGACAAACGAGCTTATCCAAAGAATAGCTGAGGTCAATCGCAAAACCATTGTCGTCACACAATCGGTATGAGCCATTGGATCCACAGTATTCTTTCTCCTGCGCTCAGTTAACTTTTTGTTTAGGGGTCAGCAATCACCATGCCCTGGGTGGATTCAGTTCCCGCTATTGTCCACGCATGGTATCTTGGTAATGCAACGGGCGACGCCATTGCAGACGTATTGTTCGGCAAAGTAAATCCTTCAGGCAAGCTCCCGCTCACATTTCCAGCTCGATTGGAGGACGTCCCATCTTTCGGACATTTCAGCGTGGACGACGGAAAGGTACTGCTTCTAGAGCACTTGCACATCCAATGCTCACTTTGGTACAGGTTCGATATGCAGAGGGTATTTTCGTGGTCAGTAGCCTTCTTGACGATACCGCATCAGTCTTTGTTACTTACAGTCTCCCAGGGATACAAGCATTATCAACATAGAAGTATCACCCCTGGGTTTGCCTTCGGGTGCGTGAATTCCAGCCGTTTTTACATTTGGTTTCATCGCCAATGGCTTCACAGACATGGCTTGTCCTACACGACCTTCCAATATTCGGGTCTAAAAGTGTCAGAACCAAGCATAAGAAATAACGACATCGATGTTGCAGTCACTTTCACCATAAGGAACACTGGAAATGTCGCTGGCTCTGAGACTTCCCAGTTGTATATCTCGTGGCCGTCGCACTCAGCTTTATCCCATCCTCCGCTCACATTGAAGGCATTCTCAAAAACATCTTTGGAGGCCGGTGCGAGCCGTTCCGTGGGGCTTCGCCTAGACAAATACGCGGTATCATCTTGGAGCGAGAGCTCGGAAAAGTGGGTCGTGGAGAATGGCAGCTATACCATCTCTATCGGTACTAGCTCGCAAGAGCTGCCATTAACTGCGACGATGACGGTTAGGTCAAGTTTTGAATGGTCTGGCCTGTAAGAAACATAGGAGGATCGAATAGGCTCATGTGACTGTATAACGAAGTGTCGTGGTAGCAATGTAACTGTAACACAGAGGTTAGCATCTCACTCTCCGTCGTGATTTATTCCTGCTCAGAATCGTCATCATCGAAAAAGAAATGCTCCGTTCCATACAACATGGCCGTCGCAGCTGTAGCACCGGAAAGAGCAAGAGAAAGCCTGCTGCGCGGGAGACGAAGAGACCGCTGAAGTCCTAGTGAGAACTGCTCAACAACAAAGTAGCTTAGTGACCAAGCTGCAGTTCAAAGTCAACGTACGGAACGATGAAGTCAGATGGGTCGATATGCAGTTACCTGTAACAATACCACTCCCATTCCTCGAGTCACCTGTAGACAACACATAGCCAGCACCGGCAAATATTGCGCCAAAACCGAATCGCAGCACAAACGGGGGTGTAAATGTCTGGGCATTCAAGCGAGGTGGAAATATTGCAGACGCGAAGACTTAAAGCAATAAGCTGAGTAAACAGGTGCAATAGGGCAGAACATACAAAGAGTACTCAGCCCCAGACACGGTATTCTGCGCGAAAAGATATCAAGAAACCATTGTATGCAGCGTATTGACACACTGACGAAGATTGAGATATTCTTTGCTCCTGTGCGGGTGCGGCCATAGTAGGTTGCGTAAGCGACTGGTACGCTACGCGTTCATAACATTCATTCATTCGAACCCCGTTGGGTTCACGCACAGTTCATGTCGACGGTCGATCATGGCCCAGCTCACCCAAATGGCCTCAAAGAAGATGCAGACATAGTTACTGGGAACCATGCTCGTCCTCACGAAGCATCCACCATGACTGCACCGAACACGGACCCGCCAAGTACTGTCACACGACTCGCACCTCATCCTGAATACCACATCTCCGATAATGGAGTGGCCGATCACGCTAGCATTGCTCCTGACGTGCAGCCCATATCCCAAACCGTACCACTACGCCCTGAAACTCAACCAGAGCTCGACCACGAGGACGCACCAAACTCAGCGGGAAGCGGGCACCACCGTGAAAGCGAGGAAACAGACGAGGAGGAGGAGGAGGAGGAGGAGGAGGAGGATGAGGGCGAAGGCGATGAAGATGACGATGACGATGAAGATGAAGACGAAGACGAGGATGAGGATGTGGAACCAACGTTAAAGTATGAGCGGTTTAGCGGTGCGTTTCAAGACCTACTTAAGAAAGATTCTGCTTCTGCTCTTGTCGTATCCAACAAATACCTGGTAAGAGACGTTATTCTCATTCAATGGTCTCCGCTGACCATCGCCATGCAGGCGCTCGGTTCACACAATGGGTTTGCACATATCCTGGACTTGACGGGCCAGCGTATCAAGACATTTAAACCTCATACTGCATCCGTCGTCGACATGTGTTTCGATGCCACTGCGGACTTTATTGGCACAGCGTCAATGGACGGTGAACATTTGAGCCCCAGTCCTTTCTTCCCATCTAATGGTTTGAACTAGGACAGGTATTCATTCATTCCATTTCTGGTTCGGAGTCCTACGTTTTCGATATGAAACGCCCATTGAGGAGCTTAGCCCTCGAACCAAACTTCGCGAAGAGGGGATCTCGTGCAGTCATATGCGGAGGCATGGCTGGTACACTTGTGATGTACGAGAAAGGCTGGCTGGGGCATAAGGAAACCGTATTGCACCGAGGAGAAGGCCCGATCTGGCACATCCGATGGAGAGGTAGTCTGATTGCATGGGCCAATGACCTTGTCAGTGTCCAGACAACTGGCCCGACATGTTTATAAACCAGCTGACCGTACAGGGTGTTAAAATTTACGACACAACGTCGCAAACTAGGATAACCTACATTGAAAGGCGGCCAGACAGCCCACGTCCGGACCTATTCAAGTGTACCCTCCATTGGCAAGACGACTCCACGCTCCTCATCGCCTGGGCAGACACCATCAAGGTGGCTCGGATGAGGGCACGGCCTCGGACCTCGACTTCTTCTTCATCTGCGAACCTTCCTCCCTTTATGGTCGAGATCACTGCCGTGTTCGAGCTAGATTGTATGATAGCCGGTGTTCTCCCTCTGTCGTCGGTGATGACCAACCTCAACCTTCCCGTGTCCACACATACTCGCAACGCCAGCACCTCCAGCACTTCGTCGTCTGTGCCTGCACCTACGTCCCTTCTTGTTTTGGCATATACACCCGCAGACACTTCGTTCTTCCATGAGGCTACTGAAGATCGCGCCATTCAAGCGCGTAAGACCGCTGAACGTCCGGAGCTCAGGATCATTTCTCGAGCAGGCGAAGAACTCTCAACAGATGCGCTTAGCGTCACAGGATTCCAGTCCTGGGGTTGTAATGACTACACGCTGGCTGAGTTTGACCAAGACGGCACAGGAAAGACCAAAGGCTACCTTGTACTTAGCCCCAAAGATGTGGTAATTGTTCGCCCTAGAGACCGGAAGGACCACATTGCGTGGTTGGTTGAAAGGAAGCGTTATGAAGAGGCGCTAGGACAAATCGAAATTATGGAGAGCGAAGGTACAGAGACTATCGACGCAACAGAAATTGGACAGCGCTATATCGAACATTTGGTCGGCGAAGGCAAGGGGATGGTTGCGTCACGATCCGGGCTCCCCCTGACCTTTTTATAGGTGACTTCACTAAGGCCGCTAAGCTCTTCTCGAAGGTCTGTGGACAGGACACTAAACGATGGGAAGATTGGATATTTGTATTTGCCCAAAAGCAGGAGTTGCAAGTCAGTGCCCGTACTATTCAGAGCGACGAGGTGGCCCACCTTTTTTGTTACAGGCTATCATTCCCTATATCCCAACTGATAGGCCAAGACTAGGCCACCTCGTGTATGAAATGATCCTTGCGCACTTTTTGGCGAACGATCGACAGGTACAGGAAATGTCGAGCCTGGGATTTGTCATTGTTTAATGCTTTTTAGGCCCTCCAACGAACAATTCATGATTGGCCAAAGGACATCTATGACATCTCGGCAGTAATTGTGGCGATTCAGTCTGAGCTAGATCGCTACGTTCCGTCCTCGTCGAGGACAACTCTTTCCATGCCAGCAGCACCCGACACCATTATTCTGATGGAGTGTTTAGCGGAACTGTACGTTCGTAACCCGAGTGTTTCTTAGCCCCACTGACACGTCGAAGGTACACCGCCAACCGCCAGCCAGCAAAGGCTCTTCCTTTCTTCATCCGGTTGCGACGGCCAAATGTTTTTGAACTCATTCGCGAGCACAATCTATTCACGGCAGTGCAGGACCAAGCTTTGCTTCTCGTCGAGTTTGACCATGAGCTAATGAGCAAAGAAAAGAGCGCTGACCTGAATGAACGGGGTGTTGCGATTACTCTCCTTGTCGATCATATTCATTCTATCCCAGTAAGACACTTCACTGTATTCCCCATAATATACATTACTCACCCCGTACGAAGATTGCGAGAGTCGTGCAGCAGTTACGCAGTCGCTCGCGTTTCCTTTTCCTGTACCTCGATGCACTGTTTGAAAAAGACGCGCATTTAATCTCCGACTTTGCCGATACGCTGGTGGAACTGTATGCAGAACATGCGCCAGCGAAGCTCATCGACTTTCTGCGTGCAAGTAGTTACTACAGCCTCGAGGCGGTAAGTCGAAATTCTATTATCACGTTTTTGACAACTCAAAGCCATCCCCGTCTAGGCATACAGGATCTGCACCGAACGTGATCTGGTACCAGTGATGGTATTCTTACTCGGTCGAATGGGTGACAATAAGAAAGCACTGTACCTTATAATTGAACGCCTTGGAGATGTTAATAGGGTATGTCCGCTGAAGTCATCGCATCCCATGCCTTTACATCTATCACCATAGGCAATTGATTTCGCCAAGGACCAAAACGACCATGATCTGTGGGAGGATCTACTAAAATACTCGGAGACCCGGCCACGTAAGTTACTCCCACCATTCCTTTGTCCCGCTTCACAACCTTGCGCAGCTTTCATCCGTGGCTTGCTTGAGAATGTTGGGGCTGAAATTAATCCCATACGTCTCATACGTCGCATCAAGAACGGTTTGGAGATACCTGGACTAAAGCCCGCGTTGATTAAGATATTGCAAGACTTTCATTTGCAAATCTCGTTGCTGGAAGGTTGCCAGGCTATCCTGCACGGTGACAGCTCCGATCTAGCTCAACGACTGCATCGAGATCAGACCAGCGGTTTTCTCGTCACCTGTAAGCTTTAACGGATCTTCAGTGCTGCCGTGGTTGCTCACGAACGTTATCAGCAAAAACGCTCTGTCCGATATGCGATCTCCCTCTACAGGAGTCGCCGTCGTCCGTCGTCTTACTTTTCCTATGTCGTCATGCCGTTCACGCTCGCCATGTGGACTGCGGTGATGAGCTTCCTCCTCCCCCTGACCCAGTAGTGGCCAGCGTAACTTTTGGAGGCAGGTCCAACAGGGGCATCAGCAACAGGATTGCATAGTGCGTGTTTTCGAACATTGGCGTGCCTTGTTTCTACACTAACAGTTGCGCCGCCTTCAGCACGGCAATGGTTCGTGCGAAGCTTAGGCAGGGTTGTCCTGTGTGTAACGAAGAAGGACAACGGACATGACTTACGATCACCAGTCTATTATACCATTGCATCATGCCTATACATTCACGAGCCTCCACGCCCATTCTATATCCGTATCTTTCAGCATGCCGACTTAGAATACCACTTTACCACTATTTGTTGTCAATTCACCTAAGCACCCCCAGGCGTCAATACTCAGTGGTTGTAATAAGAGTCCATCTTTGAGGCCAAAAAAAACACTTTTGCAAACTAGTCTACAGAGCACACTTGCAACTCCAGCGCCTTCATTCAGAATGAATTTTCTAGGCCTGTCTCCACACAGATGTTTCCTTCGTTTCCCTCGCTCACGCGTCTTTCAGGCAGCAGTGGCTCCCCAATAACGCAGTGAAGAGAATCGGCCTTAACCAGTTCCAGCCGCTTTTGACCATCTGACAACACCATCCTCACCTCCCGTAGCAAACGCACCCGAAGATGCTGCAGCGGAGGAGGGTTGCCATGATACAGCCCAAACTTCTTGAGTGTCCGCAATAGTTGAGACAGCTGCGCGAGCTGCTATATCCCAAACCTTGACTGTTTTATCGGCAGAGCTATTCAAATTGTTAACGAGAATGTAAGATTTGGTCGCCATACGCATACCCAGATAGAGCTAGTCGTCCGTCCGGAGATATATCTGAACTCAGGACCCACGAGGAATGCCCAGACAACGAGGCTACCGCCCCAGAGCCAGGCCGACCGGTCGAGGATACGCGCACGTCGTGCAGGATAAGGCGCTTGTCCTCAGAAGCCGAGAGGAGAAGCTTGGGTGTGTGTCAGTTAGATGGGTGATGTATGCGTGTATACAAACCTGCGAGTCGGGGGACCATGACAGTGAACGGACAGCCATCGCATGTGATGTGTACGTGGCGGTGAGGGTGCTTGAGGCAAGATCAAATATGAAAATTTGGCCACTGTCAACGGATAATGCCACTCGAGAACCATCGGGGCTCTACACGGCATCAATCATTTATCGAAAATCGACGCATGTAATACCTACATGATTACACCGCATTCCAAACTTGCCACGCCCACTCGACAGAGTGGTGCGTCGCTCGCCAAATGTCTCTGGTTCCGCTGAGTGGATAGTAACGTTTCCTGACCCACCAGTGGCTGCATATGTACCGCCTTTAGGGTTCAAGGATACAGACCATGCTGTTTCAAGAAATGTAGACAGGTCCTCAGTGATACACCGACGTAGGATGCACCGGACATAGAGACTCACATGGTTCTCCCGCCGAACGTGTATAACTTTCGTGTTTGCCAACGATCGCGCCACCTTCTAAATCCCACAAAAAAGTTGTCCCATCAATACTGTTGTATAACGCGTGTCCTCCGTCGGCGGAGACGGACAAGGAAACGAGGCCAAGGGTGTGGGCAGGGATCGAGCGCATGACTTGACCAGAAGTCGAATTCCAGCGCTTGATCACCCCGTCGGCTGAAATTGATACTACCGCATTATCTTTTGCGGTCCAACAAATGTCCCATACTGCATCGGCATGAGCTTCCATCGAGGGGAGTTTGGGTCAGGAAGAAGGGAAGCCGAGAGCGTTCAAGAGCACCATACGTTCAGTACAGACGGTCGAATACACATAGGCCAGGCTCTATAGCGAGGTTAGGCTTCCCTCTGCTTTTCGCTAACACTTGTGTACAGACCATTGTTTGAATTATGCGAACAAAGCGCAAATATCTTCAATTAGAGTCCGAGGTGAGAACGCGTCATGACATGATCAATCGCATGAACAGAGGAAGCTATTGTCGGCTTATGCCGTGCGGCATTTGAAAACACGCATATAGTCTAACTAATTGGTGAACCTAAATTTTCATTCCTATCAACGAAGGCGGACGAAGACATCACCTGTAGAATTTTAGTATCAAAAAGTACGCACTCTTTTGCCAGGCCATATATTACTGCTCTGTGCTTATGACTGGTCCTCACATTTAGGATGTCTGACGCTGGAGATAATGATGTCGCGGTCGAAGCTACTGAAGAAGTTGAAGTTGCTGAAGTCACAGAAGCACCCAGGGGAAAGTTGTCTGTCGAGGAGGCCCTTGAGGTGAACATCACCATTCTTCACCCGATACATGCTTCTCAATTCATGTTGACGATCAGCAAGTTCTGAAGAAGTCTCTCAAACATGACGGGCTTGCCCGAGGCCTGCGTGAATGCGCAAAGGCCCTGGACAGGCGTGCGGCCCACCTTTGTGTGCTTGTTGAGACCTGCACGGAGGCAGAGTATATCAAGCTCATTGAAGCACTTTGCGCTACGCATACCATTCCACTCATCAAGGTCGGGGATGCGAAGGTGTTGGGTAAATGGGCGGGCCTTTGCAAGATTGACCGTGATGGCAATGCTCGCAAGATTGTGGGTTGTTCGTGCGTTGTGGTTAAGGAATACGGCGAAGATTCCGAGGCTCGCCATGTTCTCGATGAGTACTTCAAAGCTCGTTAAGGTGTGTATCATAGCACTTTGTTTCCTTCTCTGGCGCCTTCGGGATGACCAAAAGACTCCCTCTACGGAGATTCTCTTTGAGGAAAACCGTCTATCCGGAATCATTATACGTTCTGATTTTTCTCTTTCACCATGAAAGATTTTCGTATGGATGCTAATTACCCTGTTGCGTTCTGTAGCATTTAGGTTTGCCATTGTATCAGTAGATACAAAATCCGTATTATCATTGACGTCTCCTCATCCGCCTTACTTCGAAAGGGCTCACATACACTCAGATACACACTAATGAAGAGCATGGGCCGTCTTCCTCTCTTCCATGAGTATTTATGCATTTATGGCCTAATTGCCTTTCACGTGGGTGACACATGATGCATGATGTTTCATCTAACATACGCGACATTCCCCTCATTCATAAAGTGGTCGCGTCACCGTGAGTACTCTATGAGGAAGAGTCGAACCATCACCTCTCAGCTCATTTCTTGCGAGCCGTTACTCGAAATAGAAAGCTCGTGACTGAAAATGACCTTCCTCAGAGTCGGACAATAAGGTTCGATGATGACATGATGACAAATCTCAGTTTGTCTGCCTCCAATTCCACGGGTCGTGCGACGGTTACGGAAGTTGCCGTAGTTAAGATCACCTTCATTTAAGGAATGCAATTTGAAAGTCGTACGGAAATCCTGATTGGTCGCTCATGTCGCACGTGTAAGGGCCTCACCATTTTTGGAGTGTTGCGTGACTCGAGCCGGTTCTTTTCGACTCCTCCAAGTTGTGTCTTGCCAATTTCCCGGTAGCGGCCCGTACCTTTTCGACGCTCCACAGCGCTCTCTATTACCCTACTCGCCTGCTCGCCCATGTAAGGGATACATAAGCATTTGTAAATTTCATCTACCAGCAATTGTAGAGTGATCCGTGTGGCCCTCGTTACAACTAGAAAGCTTTCAGCTACCTGGTTGTAAGCAACCGTATCATCTTGCCGACAGTACCGACAACGCGTGCAAGAGCTGCCTGCCCACTAACCTTGAAGCCAACCGATGCGTTGCAGTGGGGCCTGCGAAGATAACAACATCCGAACCGCTCATCACCAGGTGGGATGTATTCCGTGTTTTCGACGATTCTGGGACCTCTTCACACAGGCCCCTCTCCACTGTGGCGCGAGCATTCGCACGCGAAGCAGGATACCAGTTCGTGGATCAGAAGGGATAAATGGAAGGACGGAGAGGTAATTAGTTGACAGCTGAATCGGATGATCGAGGGATCCGAAACATGCCGGATATGCTCGCAAAAAGCACAAGCATCCACCTCCTTTCAGGCGGCTTTAATCATCGGTCTCAACCAACCACCGTAAGCGACTATTATGAATGAGAGTGAACTATGAATTGCCACTTCCGAGTCGATCGTTATCTTTTGCTGTGAGGCAGCTTTGTTTTTGGCACGAATTTGGAACAGAGTGCAACGCACATGACGCCAGAGGCTATTCTGGTTGACCAGCCTGTGAAAGGCCGTGACGAAGTTGTCATCCGCATGTCGGCTGTAGAGATTTGGGCCATGGACGCCCTTAGAGAGATTTGATGCGCTGCAAGCCGTATGGACTGGACATCTAGGTCGGGGACCGTGTGTCGAGAGTCCAGACAGACAAGTGGCAGGGACACAAGATGATGTGGGAGTTGGCCACGTCACCATCGCTGAGTAACTTGATGCATGCCCGGAAAAGTAGACTTTGTTTGCTCCGACCTAATTCAAATGCAAACCCGTACCGATGTGAACCCGGGAGATCTGAAGAGAAATTCCAGAAAGATGTGTCACCATGGTGTAACGAAAACATCCTGCTCCACTTTTCACTACAAACACCGGCGGCACTCACTTCTTTTTTCAAGATGCCCTCATTTCGTATCAACACGGCTGTATAAGTGGGCCGAAGTCGCATGATACCTCCGACATGATGTGAGCTTAGGGCGAAAGCGTAAATTTGGAAGTACCATTCTGTTGCTTCCAAAAGTGACCAACGGGCTTTACCAAACTTGGCACAAGCTTTTTGTTGCCCCCATTTTAACACAGATGTCAATACCTGCATTCATTTGTTAATCTTCTAATGGATCTTGACGCCTCCGTTCCTATCGATCAAACCTCGTCAACAGAACCCTTGCTCATTGTAGAGCGCACCATTGGCTCATGGGAAGTTTCCAGCCAGTAGCATGCGACTTATACGTCCCCCTCTCGTTCCTCGTAATAACGGTCAGCATTTCAACCTACTAAGTGATACGGTCACGGGTTCGAACCCGGACAGATTGTGAAGGGCAACATCATTCTGGCGCGTGACAGCTGATTGCCCGTTGGACGTCCATCTGCACAGGAGGGGATAGGGCTGCCGTGGTGAGGAGTAGATGGCGTGACTGGTCAACATACTGCCAAGAGCCCGTGCCGCCCCCTTGACCCTGAAAGCATAGTCGCACACCGAGAGCATCGGCGTAGAAGACTCCTCATCATCTGGCAGGGCTGTCTCCTGGGCGGATCTTCAAACCATTATGCGATGCGACGACGCCGTTTGGAGCTCCTGAAAGATCCTCGTCCACTTGGGGTATATGCCGCCGGGCGATCGGACAGAGAGGAGGTAGGGGTGGAGTAGAAGCGGTCCAATACTGAGTGTAGGGGCACCGAAACACGGACCAGTGGAAATGAATTGGAAAAGAAACGACCAGCGATTTGCCGTTCGACTGTGAATGAGTGGCGGGCACGCCGCTATTAAGGGCGCAGATGCCGACCTAGGTCGGCATTTCCCAAGGGACTTAGAGGAATGTGTGTCTTGGAGGAGCACAGGGATCCCCGTATCGCCCTGATTGGTATCGTGAGACAATGTTCTCGCGACGTAGCGACCCAATAGGCCCTATGCGAAAGATACCCTAAAAGAAGGACGCTCTGCGGACTTGGAGTATGGCATGAGGATCCTCAGAACGCCGTATTTGGTGTCGAAAATAATTGAGGAGGCGTGTCAGGAGCACCGTTTTCATGCAAAAATTGGGCATGAAATGCATGGTGCCAAGGGCATTTTGCTAGTGAGATGCCCCGAGCTTGTGGCCACGCAATCGCCGGATCGGGCCGAGAATATCCCGAACCGAGAGGAGGGCGCCACTGAATTACACTTTTTGAGAGGAGTCTGAGGACACGCATTCGGCGTCCAACCAGGAACGAAAGCCTCGGTTGCCTGCTTCGTCTCTTCAGCGCTCCGGCCACTCATTGCGTGTGTCTCATTGCTTACGGCCCTTCATACAGAAGCAGGAGGTTTTAGCGTCCGCTCATCAACGCGATCCGATGAAGGGCTCGAATCGAAACGCGGCACAGACATCACGGTACTCACACAAGTATAAGTGGGAAGTAAAACAAAGTCAGCTGTAGAAATCCTCACCATATCCTCACTTGTGTTCAACCCGTACAATAACAAAGACCCTGGCGGTGGTAGCGAACCCACTTCAACGTATCATCATGGAGGTGAGTGGAATGCGGAAATGATACGGCGGATGATTAACATGTGACAGCCATCACAGCCGGCACAACAAACACATCCGACCAACTTCGAAACATATATTGTTGAGGCGTTAAGCTCGATGACAAGAAGATCATCCACTATCGACCAAGACGCGCTTCGGCAGTGCCTAGGGCTTTCATCCTCGTACCTAGTTTCGGACACAACCATGAATCCCACCGGTGGGATTATCTCGTGGAGTGCAGGGCTAAATCGGCTCGTAGATGTCCTGACAGCGCTGCACTCGCGTGGCGAATTGGAGCTAGAAACGGTGAATGCGGCATCTAAAGCGTGTTCTGAATGCTGGACGGTGGCGGGGAACTGGACAGGGTTGGGAGAGGGCAAAGAGAGTGTGAAAAGGGTTGCGGTTCGATTGAAGGAGCTCTTGGATGAGAATGGTAGGACATTTGGGGGCGAAAGAGTTTATGTTCCTTGATAACGATAAGCGGATCAGCCGGACCGGCTGTGCCGTCATTGACGTCTTGTATGCGCAGTCGTTGTCTCCGCTTTGAATAGACAATGGCTACCTCTTCTTCTCAACCTCATGATCCATTCGAACTAACTCCCATAAGAGCTCACTATCTCAAGAAATCTCTTATTCAGCTTCAGTTTTCTCGTGAAATACAAGCCATCACTTCCACAGCAAACAATTCCAATGCATCTACTCTATCATATCTCGGTCCCCCTTTCTCTCCACCTCCAAAGGATGCCCCTATCCTCGACTTGCCATTCCTACGCTATCTTTTTCGTCAATTTGTCCTTACATTCCCCTTCCTAGCCTCTGCCCCAAAAGACTTCTTCCCTGACAAAGTCCAACCATTCATTTCTTCTCTCATCTCGCGCAACCTTAATTCTACTTCCACTCTCGATGATGAATCGGCAGACCCAGCGGGCACCGCAAAACTCATTGCTAAGGCTGAGCGTAGCTTCTCTTTGTTCCTTAATTATGCCGTAAAGACCGTTGAAAAGGAGGAGACTGTGCGATTAAGTCAGTCAGACTTAGACAAGCTAGAGGCGATAGCCCGCAAGCGTCATGCCAAGTTGATGAAGACAAAGGACGTTTTTGAGGTTAATGTAGTCTGTGTGAGAACGGTTGTTGACCGAGGACGTGTCAGGAGTAAGGCTCACGAGGTGCGCTGGCATGGTTTATACGCACTCCGCCGCCCTGACTGTGCTCGTCCGCAGGAGTTCATTGTTCGTACCAGGCGATCACATTTCAAAGACGTGTACGTTTCCCGTAGATACGGTGACTTCAGGACGTTATATAATGAGGTGAGTTTCTTGTCTCAACATTGTCCCTTTCACACTGAGAGTCCAACTCAGTTGCGCAAAGCGCACCCCGATGAGGAAATCCGGCCCCCTCCAGCAAAAGACCGAACCTATGTCAGCTCACGAGCACCTCTCAGCCCCACAGTCAGCAATACATCGGCCTCCTTTGAACTCCCGACGTCTGGTAGCTACAACTCTCCGCCTTCCCCCGTTCCTACTATAGCTCCTTCACTCCGCCTGGCTCGGGAGAAGAACCGGTTGACCTTAAGAGCCTATCTCCATGCGCTGATGTCCTCAGCAACGATTACTTCATCCTCCGTTATCAAGTCGTTTTTGTTGGCGGACCCCACCACTCTGACCGACGAGGAGGTTGAAGATGCTCAGCGTCGCGAGGAGGCAGACAGGACGCGGGACGAAGGTCGCAAACAATTTGCCAAGGAAGTTTCCGCTCGAGTCGATTCACTACGAAGCATGGTTAAAGGCATGAAGGGCGATCTCCTTGGCAGAGGTCATTATGATTTCCCGCATTTCCTCAAGAGAGAACTCTGATCATACTGTAGATGGTTTGACACGTATGTTTGCGGTCATAAAGACAACGGACGACGTGCGCGGCCTTCCACCCGATTTCCAGGCAGTCCTTGAGTGGGGGAGAATATCGTTAGTGACCCACCGCTGACGAGACGGCTTCCCACTTATTCTTTCTCCAAGAATGGCTTCTACCATTTTCCATCACTACATAGCGGCCGATGACGCGTCCGAATCACTTGCTGGGCTGAAGCGTATACATGGGTTCATGCCGTACTTCATGCTTAAAGCTGCGTTGAAAATAAGCAATCCAGTCGCTATGATTCGAAGTGCGCCCTTACTTGTTCTCACTTTCTCGGTTACGAATGCGGTTTGTGTAGGTGTTCTTGACCTTTTCATGGCACAACCGTTCGGTGGTCGAAGTCTGCTTCAACGGTGCGTAGATTAGCGATTCTCGTATTCTGATCCCTGATAATAGTTTGTAGAATGTTCACGAGTTCGCTTAACGAAGAAGTGAAATCCCTTGAAGAGGACATCGAGGCTGTAAAGGATAAGGTCGACGATCCTGTCATCTGCGAGAAAGTCCGTCAATTTGTGTATGCGCCGAAAGAAATTCAGGCGCTCTACAAAAGGGATTCAGGTATAGTATTCCTAAATTAACACGTTTATAAACGTTGATCCGTACACCTATTGCAGCTAGAGAAAATAAACACATCATCGCTATAGTCCTTCGTTCCGGAGAGGAGCCAATCCTCTCCCGTGCACAGATGCAACGGGTCGTTCGATCACATCGGGCACATCAGGAATACTTAAAACACCGCGGCACTCTGGCGGATTCAGATGATGACGACGGCCCACAGAATGAGGATGCATGGCTATTTGAGGACTTGGCTGTCTTAACCAAGCTATACTCCAGACTAAGGGACAAAGAACAGCTCATATCTCTGATTTTCGAGGTGGGCAGGAACCTGGCAGCATACTCACTGGCTGACGATGAGCTCTCCCGAACGCAGGGCACAACTGCAGACCTGATGAAGGATATCATAACGATATTCTACACCCCCCTGGCGCAGGTTTACAGGGCTGCAAGTATCGCCGATTCCATTGGCGATCTCCAGAGTTTTATAAACGACCTCATCAAGACCGTAGAGGCAACTGAAGAGCGTGCGTGATATCGAAGTTATAATGGGCCGGTTCTGTTAATTTTTTATGTTAGTTAGCCAAGATAACCCTCAGCAGACCGTACAAATATTCATCGATCTAGTCGAACGACATGAACAATCCTTCTATTATTTCGTGCACAAGGTCCACTCCAAGGGCGAAGGTCTTTTTTCGGGGCTTATGCGTTGGATCGAGCTTTTTCTCGATGTCGTTCGCGAGGGCCTTGGCGAACCTATTAGCCTGGAGTTTATCCTTCCACATACCGGTGATGAGCGCCGGGATACCATAAAAGAAATCGACGAGGTAGCACTCCACCACTACAAACTGAAAGTTGCCTACGAGAGCCGGCTGCGCCGTCGGTTTGGAAGAGCTGGCGGTGCAGATATCGATGGGGATGACAAGAACACGGGAGAGATCGTGGGCGGATTAGTCCGTGATGTCAGCCTTGGTGACTTCATGAGGGGGGGAATGCTGGACGTGGCGGCTGAAGAAGAGGAAAACTTGGACGACAGCGACGAGTCGAGCAGTGAATATGAATCTGACACGGACGACGGCGAGACCGAGTCTGAAGAGAGCAGCGAAAGCTCTCCCCTCCCTCGCCCCCAATTACGTGCATCCCCTTCAACACCATCCCTACCGAAAACAACTCCACGGCGCGCTCAAGAGCCTTTTCCTCCCTCACAGCAATCGAAACTGACAGTTCCGTCCCCCTCTAAATTACCCTTACCATCGACAACATCCTCTCCCGCCCGCGCGCCGTCCGTGGCTTCTCCTTCCTCCACGGGGACCCGTCTTCGCAAGCTATCTCTAACATTACGCAAGTCGCGATCTATGACCTTTGACGCAATACGCCCATCGTCATCAAACAATGCAGAAGCACCACCACCACCACCCCCTGTCCCGTCTCTACCGCAGTCCGTTGCACAGTCCCGATCGGCTGCCCCTCTTGCTGCCAGTCGATCGAAGCAACTCCCAGCGCTACCACCTCCGCAGTCGTCGTCATCTCCGTCTGCGACGCATGCCTCTGGTGCTTCTACTTCCCTTTCGCGACACCCTACACGGGCGTCAGTAGCGGCCCCACCTCACCCGCCAAACGCACGCACCCCGCAAAAGCGGTACCCCGCGAGCCAGAAATCGCCCCAGGCGCCGAAACGGCAGAGCAAACCAGCGTCCGGGGCGTTAAGACCACCGGAACTCAAGAAGATAGCCGAGTTGCTTCCCTTATTTGTGGAGATGGTGCGCTAAAGCTTTTTTTCACCCTTGCCGAGGAAACTATCTCCTAATGGCTTTTTTTGTACTTGTTTCGTAGATGCGCCCCTCGCTACGTCCACGGGAACGGCTTGTTGAAGGACAGTCAGCCCCCAAATCGGGCTCTCGGCTGATGGGGAGTTGAGTTCATTTGTACAGTATACTCCTTGGGGAATTATGGCAAACAGACACTCTACGACCAAGTTCCCTCCTGATCTTTGTTTCTCTCAATTACGAACCCTTCATGCCAAAGAAAGATGGGGTATACTGGTGCAGTCTAGGAATATGTATGACTAGCGATAATAGGTACTCTTAGATCAGAGCAATCAGGCCGCCAAGGCGGCAGACCAGCTGCCGCATAGACAGGTCGGACGAATAAGTTACGCTCCGTTGGAGATGGCGAAGCGTTTGAAGGTATATCTGTGAGGAGGTCAACACTGTAAAAGGTCAGAGAAGGTAACAAGACAAACCCAAGGAATGCGAGGTCCTTGCTCGTGTCGTTAGCATCAGCACCAGCAGCATTGTCGGCGTCACTCTGCTCGAGATCTTCGACAGGGAAATACGACGTGTCCGTTATGGACCGTAAACGTGGCACGAACGGGGCATCGATCTGTCGGATGATGCTCCAGTCTACACCGTAGAAAAACGGGTGATTCTTGATTTGCTCGACGTTCATTCGCTGGTCGGCACTGACGATGAGCCTGTAATGGCGGGCGAACGAAATTAAAAAGATTTAGCACCGGTGTTTTAGTGGGCCGGAGGCGCTCACCCGTGGATCATTTCTACTGCTTCTGCGCTCAGATGAACGTCTTCGGGGATTATGAGGTGATGCGACCAGTGAATAATCTTTTGGTATGTTTCATGGGTTGTCTCGGAGCAAAACGGCGGGTAGCCGACAAGGCACTCGAACATGATGGCGCCTAACGACCACCAGTCGCACTCACGACCATACCCTTGTTGCAGGAAGATTTCGGGTGCGATGTAATCTGGCGTTCCGACTGTCGAGTAGGCCTAATGTAAATCCATGAACCCTTGTGAAGGAGTGAACGGCCACTATGGCGCACCAGCTTCCGGCGATTCGCTTTCCATGTTGCAATCTGATCTTTGCTTGTCATTGTCAAATTGATGGAGTTCACCATCACACTGTTCCGTGCTGCCTGCGCAGCTGTCGTTGGGGACGTTGCACCGCTGGCTTGGTCGAGGAGGCGTTGGTAATAACTGGAATCGTGGTTCTTGTGGAATCCAGTTGACAGGCCAAAATCTGACAGTTTGATATGTCCATCTTTATCGATCAAGATGTTGTCCGGTTTTATGTCCCTGGATTGAGAGGTGCGTCAGGATGCGAGGAAGGAACGTGCTTGTTGTTCACCTGTGAATGAATCCAAGGTTATGGACTGCTTCGATCGCCAGGACACATTCCGCCATGTAGAAGCGAGTGACGTCCTCGGAAAACGTGTCATACTTAATGAGCATAGTCATCAGGTCACCTCCGGGAAGAAATTCCATGATCAAGTACAGGTATGCTGGGTCTTGGAACGAGTAGAAGAGTTGCACCACCCAGGCCGAATTGGATTCTGCCAGAACGTCACGCTCGGCGCGTACGTGCGCCAGCTAACGCGGTTGATTAGCAAAGAGCGGCATTGTGTCAAAATAAGAAATGCGATTGCCTGGTCCTTTTTTAACATCTCCTCCTTCTTTAATGTCTTCATTGCGTAAATTTTACCAGTGTCAGTCTTCTGAACCAGTCGTACCTGCGTCCCAGTGATTGAGTACCGCGAGAAACCCGAATGACACACAGCTCACCTCTCCAAACGCTCCCTTGCCGATCACTTTGACTGTCCGGAAGTCATCGAGACCCAGTTTTGTGCGGCGAAGCCTGAGAAAGGTCGACTCCTTCTTTCCGTGTTGCACGAGCTGCCGTTGCTTTCGCTCATCAGACATCATTGAGTCGGTTTGCAACCGCCTCTCGAGCTCGACGCGCCTTGAAGGGAGTTGTCAGTGGCAACGGATGCAAGTCGAGTGAGAGGAGAGAACCGTGTATTTCGCTCGATTGCTGCATCCACTGCCACTTTGTAATAGTGCTCGAGCTTGAGCTGAGCTGCTTTGGCTCGGGGCACAGCGTCATCGGAGAAGCCAGTGGTGGTTCTATCAAAGTAGACGTAATCTGCGGGTTTTGAGGATTGGCCTGAAGAATGTTTTGTTGCTAATTTGATGTCCTGCCTGGACGAGGAACGAGAGATGGAGCGAGTAGACACAGCCATGGGATTGGATTGCGAGAGGAAGAGAAACGTTGCTGTTGTTACGTCGTGTAACGCCCATAAGCGGAGATCGCACATTTCGGCAACACGCGAGGTTACTAGACAGCACTCCACTTGGCAAACTCTACAACAGCCCGTTTTTCAAGACTCTATTGTTCACTTCTGCGCTCGAGCAACTAAAACCACATTTCCTACCGCTACCTAACACTTACCTAACTGAAAGCCCAGATACCCACAGGACCAAAATACCACATATGTCACATATGAAACAAGGAGGCGACACACCAACTCCGAAAGCACAAAATAAACCCAGAGATACATTAAGCTTAAGCATGTCCCCCATAAAGATCCTGCACAATTTGTGCCTCGCTTCCTGCCCACCGATGTTGAGATAGAGATGTTGGCACCGCTGGCAGCGGGCCACGAACAGTTCCGGTCGGCGACGTTCGAGGGTACCCTACATCAGTATATGTCGAGTGAGACTGCTGTAGATGTGGAGGAGGGGACTGCGCCGCGCCCAAATGGAAGTTTTGCATGTGCGGTGCATAATGCTCATGAAGCGAAGGCGACGACATTGTTTGTTGCGCCCAATATTGCGTTGGTGCATATCCCGAGGAGTACGGCGAGGATCCCCTGTTAAAAGCGCATGTTCAAAGATAGTTCCATCTCCTATCACATGTCCAGGTCGTACCTCTCCATATAACCTGATTGTGTTTGGGCAGGGCTTGTCATGAGCTGTGACGCGACCGCGTGACTATAGACAGAGTTTAGAACATGTGTCAAAGTAGTAAATTGGGACGACTTGCTTGTAGAACGCCGTGGCATCTGCTCGGATAGCCGTATGATTTCCCACGCCGCCATACGGCGAATAGGCCATTTGAGGGTCAAATTCAACACGTGCGATGGTTGAAGAATGGTTTGGTCTGGGCGATATCTGTCGATGGGAAGGGTAAGGGCCTGATGAGGCCTGTATTTGGGAAGGATAAGGGCTTGATGAGGTCTGTATTTGGGCATTCAAATGACGATTGGACCGGAGTCGTAGAGGTTCAACAGGCTGAAGTATTGGCGGTGGCAGCGGTGGCAGCGGGGGTGACCCGGCCGACCGAGGTGAAGGGGGATAAGGTTCGAATGCTGGAGCTGCTGGTGAGTCTCGCCCATTGTAGGACAAATTCTCAACTTCCTCAAACGGCGGGCCATCCAGCGAGGGACCAACGGGGGTGAATGCCGGAGGAGGTGACGCGGCGCGGTCCTCCTCCAATTCGTCCTCAGGATGGGAGTTTTGTTCAGGCGATCTGGTCTAAAATTGGGGAAAATTAGAGACGGGACCGGAAGAAAAAGTACGGAGATCGCACCTTCGTAGGACGAGTTAAAGGACGGACTTTCTTGGACGAGCGACGACCCTTCCTCACCTGTCTGTTTGTGTCTGTACTGGGGATCCCCACGGAGGAAGAAGAAGGTGGTTGACGTTCATAGCTCTCCGCCACGGCCTCAAATGCTGCTGGGTCATAAATCGGCCAATCGTCTTCATCGACCGGATTTGCACTAGAGGAGGCAAGTTGGATGGCATGGGATGTCTTTTGGTCAAACTCTTCCTGGGACATTTGATAGGGCGGAGGGGGAGCAGCGTCTGTAGGGCTCGCCATGAGGGGGATGATGAAGGGCGAAGAGGAAAGATACTGGTGCCGCCCGCTGCCATCTACATATTTGAATTTCTTTGCTCATCAGGCAATGACGGGCACGCCTCACAGCCATGCAATCCAGCCACTTAGATTAATCCATCCGACCTCAAGGCGCCGATTATGAGGTAGGCAGATCTTCTGTCCCTATCTACTCCCCCCCAATCCCCCTTTGAATGTCCCGGTTCATCGTCTTCCGGTGAAACGAATATATCCTTCATTTCGGTACCCACAGGCTCCTGATTCACAGTCCTTTGCTCATCGCCTTCTCGGTCCCACAATACGTCCTCCCACTGGTCGTCGCTGATCGTCACGGCCTCGGTTTTGGCACCCGGCACGTTGGGAAGTACAGAGACCAACAGGCTCGAAAGAAGCAGCGACGAGCCACTGGACTCTTGAGAGCTCATCCTCGGCACTGGAATATACTCCGCCTGTGGGGCCATGTGAGCATATACAAACGTGCACGTCACGCTTAACTACCTCGAGCAACATGCCCTTCACTGCGCCAGTGGCTAATATGACGTTGCCAGCTCGGACTATCCAGTCAGTCCCTATCGAATATACATTCCCTTCGATAGTCAAGTGTGCAGCCGTCTGCTTGTATTGTGTGGCATTTCCGGCTGATTGCTTTGTGGATATCCAGCGGGCACGAAGAAGAGAAAGTAGTTGTTCCAGGGCGCCAGGAGGGCTCAAGGTCAGGAACGTGTTGCGGTAATGGGTTGGCTCTACAATCGCTGTTTCAAGTTGGCTCGCGTGGTATGCTAGATCGGCTCGGGATGGTGCAGATGGGTCTTCTAGCAAGACGAATACATTGTCACTCATCGTGAGCAAGCACATTGAACGCTCGTGTGTTGATCCGTTGATGGCCCCTAAAGTCGAGCGATAGGATCTGGCCGACAATTGCCATTTACCGCGGAATTGACCCTGACAACAGAACCTGGAGTTTAGTGAATATTCGAATATTCTGAGAAATGAACAAACATTGTGATTTTGTCGAATGTTTTTATCTATAAGGTCTAGACCCTCCGTGGGCGCATTCGTCCATCGCGCGAGTCTGAGGGTGTCAGCGTCAGCATGCTAGTTCCTTGTAGATCTAGGAGACGACCCTGTGATTCCCATCAGAACTTGAAAATGCGGGACTGTACTGGTCGTAGTAAGGAGGGCTGTAGGAGGCAGTGACGACACCGCATGTCACACGTGACAGTACGCGCCTCGATTGGTTCCGCACAGCTGAACGCGACATCCGACATCGATTCCGACAAGGATTCCGACATCGATATGCCGACAAAGCGTAAATTATCCTCTACTCGGAATGTAGATGAGCCTACCGCTACCAGGAGACGCACACGCTCAACAGTAGCAAGTTCCCCACTCCCATCCCCATCCCGAAACCCTGATGTGATACACGCCTCACCATCTACCATCCGGAGCCCCGCTCCAAGCCGTCCTCCCGAATCTGCTGCTTTCTCGACTCCGACGAGAAAGAGTAGCGACAAGCGTCTGACTCGCTCTCAATCCAAAGTATCTGCCGTAGTGCATTCAAAGCCACCAAGTAGAGTTCTCCCTGATGAACTGGAGGATGATGATCGGTCTGAGGATGAGCCGGTCCTCAGGAAGGTTACCGCCAAGAAAAGACCGGGAATAGTCTCATCAAAGGTCTCTCAACTACCTCGCGTTTATGTGGAGATTGTGTCTCCGGCACCTCGGACTCCAAAACATCTTACAGCAAAAGCTATTGCCAGCCCTGCCTCGCCAACCCCCAACCGACCAAGGGTAGCTCGGAAGCTCTCTCCGTCTCCACCGTTATCCAGAGCGTCTCCTACAAAGGCCATCACCACTAAGCGGACGCGCCCTTCAAGGCCGCTAGTGCAACAACCCGCTCTCCATGCCGGACAGTCAAACCCACCCCACAGCCCCTCGAGATACCCTCCTTCTTGCTTGCATGCCCAGAAACGTGCTATCCTACATGCACTGCATTATCCAAAGACCGCTGTATTTGACAAGGTGGACGAGAACGGTGAACCTTCTGCGAACGCCGTTGCGCTAGAACAGCTGAAGGCACTTCTCACTGGTACGCTAGAGCGTGGTGAAGGGAATAGTTGTCTCCTCATTGGTCCCCGTGGGAGCGGTAAATCTCATGTAAGTGCCTCTCCTCCTGACACCAGCCTTATTTGATAACATCGTCCCCTCAGCTTCTGGACGAGGCACTTGCTTCGCTTTCTTCCCAGCCCATTGTCATCCGGTTATCTGGGCATGTTCAACATAACGACCGATTGGCCCTGCGTGAGATAGCACGGCAGCTGTCCAAACAGACTGGACGCTCGTTTGATATGGAAATGGGACCAAACGTAGATGACGAGTTTGAGCATGCCGTCGATGCTTCTGACCCTGCCATCCCTCTTCCTCCCTCATCCTATCTGCCAACATTGATATCAGCTCTACCAACTCTTGCTCGGTCTACGGTATTGGTACTAGAATCTTTCGATCTCTTCGCCATTCACGGCCGCCAGGGGTTGCTCTATTGCCTCCTCGATACCGTCCAGAGTTGTCGCGTTGGCAAGGACAACAGGGGTATCGCAGTGGTTGGAGTTACGACGCGGGTGGACACCATCAACTTGTTGGAGAAGCGTGTAAAAAGTCGTTTCTCCGGGCGCATGTTGCGCACGGCCGGACCTGGCACGCTGGATGACTGGATTTCGATTGCAAGGAATACTCTCACGGTCAAACCTAGTCCACGCAACGAAGAATGGGAGGTGTGGTGGGCGGGGGCTGTGGAGAAGTTCCTTAGTGACTCCTCCGTCCAAGCGGCGCTCTCTGACATATACAGTTTGACTAAGGACGTCCGTTTGCTGGGTAGAGTTCTGGCGCGTCATCCTCGGTTTGAGTGGACGAACTCTTCCTGATACCTCTGCTCAGATGGGCGTTGTGTTGAATCTATCTCCGGCCGCTCCTTTACCGAATGCGTTGCAACTAAAGGCCGCAGTCAATTCTCAAAGGTACCCAGCCCCCTTCCCGTTTCTCGCAGGTGCGTTTGACTCCCCGGCCGATTCTGACGATGGTCAACAATCTCTCAGATTTACCATATCCTGCTGCATGCCTTCTTATCGCATCTGTCCATGCTGGCACCGCTGGTCATGAGTCGGTGACATTTGAGATGCTGCACGACTCCTTTCAGAAGCAAGTACAGACATCTCAATCGGCCCCGGTTCAAGTTGATGGCGGCAGTATTGGCATGGTGCGATGCCACAAGGAGGTCTTGATGACGGTAGGCGACTCTTCTTTACTTTTTTTCCGTCGGACACCTTGAACTGAAGTGACTGCCAAGGCCTTTGAGCAGCTGATCGCTGCTAAAGTCTTCGTCTGTGTGACCCCGGTTCCTGCAGGCACGACAAAAGAATTCGTGCGCTATAAATGTGTGGTGGAGAAAGAGGACGTAAGGCGGATGGTGTCTGCTATTGGACAAACAACGCTGAACCAATGGTATAAACGCGCCCAATAATGTATTCAGATGATAATTGTATGCAGTCACGTGAGTGACTTGAGAGGAAAGCACAAACGGGCCGAGGGCCTGAGACGTACATTCTTGCAAGTCTTGTTCTTATTCTCGACATCGTCACTCGTTACCCTTGCCGTGTGATGTCCCATTCCGACGTGCAACGCCGCCATCCCTTTCCTTCCAGATCCAATGATATCCACAGACCGAATGACCAAATTTCGTACGTGGACGAAGAGTACGTTCCTCCCTAGCGTATGCGTCGAGCGGACTTCTTGACTGAAGCTCATCGCAGGCATATGAAAACTTTCGAGGAGGCTCTTATGGCTGATGATAGATCGATTGTTGATTATGCGGCGTCGAGCCCTTCGATGCCAGGTAGTCCTATAGTGCCTCAGGCGACTGGGACGGCGCGGATACGCAAGGTGTCTGCGATGTCGGACTTTGCTCCTGTCAATATCAAGGTCAAGAGGTCTGTTGCCGTCATTTGAGAACCGCTCTGTGGTCCTGACACCACAATCCAGACGAAGAAGAGGAACAGGTTCACATGAGAAGAAACAAGAGTGGATGTTTGTCCTCTTACGATGGCCGCTGCTTGTCCGTACACGTTCGATGACCTCGTTCATGCCCCCGGATATGCTGACCGGATGTTGCAGCTTCTAATCGCCTTATTTATTGCGTTTGAATTTGGCTGTTATGTGGCAATCCGTCAAGTAGTTAATGCGAAGGAATGGCTCTCTGCCTGTCAGTCAGGCCAACTCTAGATGATGTCCCTGTACGATTATTGAAAACGTTTTCTTGTAGGGCGCGGTCGTAAGGGCTTACTGAGGAAGCGATTGCGGGCTTCCAGGACCTACGAAGTAAGTTTCGATAACATTTTGGGTTGCTATTCGTACTGACCCGCGCATAGGAATGGAAGGACGCAGCTGAAGTGTTCGACGAATTTTTATATTTTGACGAATGGAAGCGGACTGATGAGGACCCATTCTATGACTGGCGGCTAATCCGAAAGGTCAGGATATTTTGTTGTCCAATTATAGTGGTAACCCAGATTTTCTGCCTATAGGTCAAGCAATCGCTGCGCGCGTTGCGAGCGAAGAACGATGCTCGTGGCGTACTCGGAATTCTGGAGACTTGTATTCGCAATAATTTCGCTGGTGTTGAATCGCCTAGGTTCGTGGTTCATGATCATGGGTGCTTACTCTCACTAACGAGACTGCAGATTATATAGTGAGGTACGCACCTCGTTAACTAACTCGAATGCATATAGTCAACTTGTTCCAGACCTATTATGGCACCAAGGACTTGATAGAATGTGAGATGTCTGGTTGCGTCATTCTCTTCGTTTGACTTATCTTGGCGTAGCGTATATCGGGGAACTGGAAAATGCGCTGAAATATATTCGCGAGACTCCACTTCTATCCAACGAGGAGAAAAGAAGATTCTTTAAGAACGCGAATACCAATCTGGGTCTCACTGCCCTTTGTCTCTCTGGCGGGGCCACTTTTGCATATTGTACGGTTCGAGAGATGCAGATAAGCAGATTGGCTCATGATATGATCCGTAGACCACTTCGGTGTTGTCAAAGCCTTTCTGGATGTAAACCTTCTTCCCCGAATCATCACAGGAACCTCAGCGGGTGCCCTGATCGCTGCAATGGCCTGCACGCATACCGATGAAGAGCTTAGGGAAATACTTGTCCCAGAACTTGCCAACAGGATTAGGGCTTGTGAAGAGCCACTGAGGGTCTGGGCCACGCGATTCTGGAAAACTGGTGCTAGATTTGATGCTGTCGACTGGGCCCGGAAGGTAGAACAACCTTCATCCTCACACTCTCGCAGGTCTAATGAATTGTCCAGTCGTGCTGGTTCACTTTTGGATCGATGACATTCCGAGAGGCTTATAACAAGACAGGTCGCGTGCTCAACATCTCAGTAGTTCCCTCCGAACGCCATTCGTAAGGTTAAATTCGGCGTTCTCATCGCGTCCTTATGACAAGTGGCAGGCCTACCAAAGTGCTGAATTATATCACTTCCCCCGATACCGTTATTTGGTCTGCATTGCTTGCCACGGCCGCCGTTCCGGGCATCTTAAATCCGGTAGTACTGATGCAAAAGCTCAAGACTGGCCGGTTGGTACCTTGGAATTGGGGAAGCAAATTCAAAGACGGGTCTTTACGGTCAGTCGATCTCCGAATGTTGCCCAGCTTCATTGCCTACGAGTCTTGCAGGGTAGACATTCCCCTTCAGTCCCTCCATCTTCTCTTCAATGGTAGGCGGTGAGTTGACACTACCCATTTTGCTTTGACTCATTCTCCTCCCCAAGTCACACACCCTGTCGTTGCCCAAGCAAATCCCCACGTGCATTTATTCTTTTTTGCTCCGCGAGGGTCTGCGGGTAAACCTGTAGCTCATAGGAAGAATAAAGGTACAATTCAATTCGCTCTAGAGTTGCTTCCTGATTAGAATTTTCTGATCAGGCTGGCGGGGAAACTTTTTGCTTTCCGCTGCTGAGCAGTGGCTCAAACTAGAACTCACGAAGAATTTTAAGGCTCGTCTTTTTTATCTACCCCTCTTGGCTTTCATAAGTTGTATTTCAGGTTATTCGTGATTTAGACCTTCTGCCCGAGTTGCTTGGTTCCGATTGGTCCAGCGTTTTCCTTCAGCGGTTTGATGGGGCAGTAACGTGAGCTGTTTGTTACCACAATCGTTTGATTCTAATGTTCGTCCGCATACAGAATCTGGCCAAGGACACGCTTTATGGTCTCTTCTTCCCCTTAGCAGCTATATGCAGCTCACGCGTACCTTAACACAGGATTGGATTCGCATTTTAACAGATCCCGACCCACCAGAGATGGCTCGTTTGCTACGTGTAGGTCAATTCGTGACATGGCCCAAGGTTCGCAACATACCCAAGCATCGTCGATCTTACTGCTCACTAGTTCTTAGTTACACATGATCGAGAATCGTATGCGCTTGGAGCGTCAAATCTACTTTGGTCGCCAGGCAGTGAAGGATGCACAACAAGGTCTCTCCGGCCGAGGGTCCAAAACTCCACTACCCCCAACTTCTGCAGGCCACCAAAATAGTGTGACCGGTGCCATGAGGTCCTTGGCTGAGGAGAGCGACGACGACGACTTTGACACGCGGACGCTGGACGCTCCGGAAGGGTGGGCGGCCCCTGCACAGCCAGCAGAGGCTCGACCTTCGTCGCCCAATAACGGGTCTTTCTTGTCGCGTCTGCGGACACAATCTTTCCCCGGATTCACGTCTCCCATACGCCGTAAGGGCAGGCTTTTTATGCGAGAAGGAAAAGTCGACGGGCAACCTGAGACTTCTGGGAGCAGCGATAGCTCATCCGCTGAGGATCAACCGCTGAGGCCAGCTTACCATCCAAATGCACTGCGCAATCGAGCAGATGTGAGGCAAATCTTTACAGATCGACGGGCAGGCGTCAGTGATGGGAGTGATGGGGATCAGGAAGATGGGGAATTGTAACTTTGTCGAGTAATTGCACTGCTGCTTTCGTCGTTTGTTTGTACTGTATTTTGTCATCAATACGAGGAGATAATTTATCTCAGAGGCTCTCGAGTTCACAATCCCATTTGACCACCTCAATTTTCACTAGGTGATAGACTACAGAACAGTGAGGCAAAGATTGACCTGCCTGAACGCCATCCAGTACAATCTGCTCTATGATATCATAGACGTGCAAACTCGGTATTCCCCATGGGATTCATCAGGTCCAACTACGTGCCAAGGAAAAGTTTGACCGGGCGTTGGCGTGCAGAGAGGAAAGTCGCCAGCTCGGATCCGAGTTGGATCCGAGTCTCGTGGATCACTAATTCTTCCAAAGCAGGCAAGAAAGGAAGGTCATCATTGGGCCCTTCACGGTCTTGAACGAGGATACGCGCATGTTTTTTTACGCCTTTTGTCCGGAGCGCCTTGACGCTGGGGAACTGCTGAAGAAACCTGCGCCACGGGATGTTATCCACCCAGAGTATGGTGGGCTTTTTTTTTAAAGTGATACGGAGTTTCTCCACCGTGGAGAGCCTCGCAGAGAGCGCGTTGCTCATTCGCATTAACGAGTCGGGGAAATGCCTCCGATGTAGACCCGATTTGAAATGCAGACGCAGCTTGCAGTGTCCCGACTCGGGCAGCAACATGAGGCGGAAATCTTGACATTGTAAGACCATATGAAAGGCGTGATAACGTTCCTCTATCTCATTAATAAATCGGGGGAGGTGCACGATGGGCCAAATGGTCCGAGTCGTGTCAACGAACTCAATGTCAACATTCCGGAGAGATGGGGCTGAAAGCCCAGCGACAAGAGCATCCAAGAATACGTTATGGCCGACATAGCGGAAATATGTTAATTTTGAAAGCGTGACAATGTCATTCGGAGTTGGAGGCTGTGACGGGGATTTGGATGATATAGACAGATCGAGACGGCGCAGGCAGGGCATGCCTTGAAGACAGGCAAGGAGGGACGTTTCTGCTGATGGACTGAGGGCGGTATCGATTAGCAAAAAGAGGTTGGTGAGAGCCGTTGCGGACGATAAATATCCGGATACGGATGATAAGGAAACGTGGCTCAAACTAAGACGTCGTAGATGCAGATCTGATAAATCTGGTCCCCTAAGGAATGTATCTGGGAGCTTCTGTTTGTCACTGAATCTAAAACGAAGGGAAAGGCTCTCTAGCAAAGGAGTCATTGGTCGCTCTGATGAATTCGTCGATCCAGGTTCCCGTTCCTGCAAAGGTGATCTTGCGAACGCGATCGTGATGTCTGAATGTCTGCCAGTGAGGTCTTCATGCATGCACTTGTAGTCGATGAGAATCGGCAAATGACCTGACAAGATCGTCTTGATATGTCCCGGTTTTTTAGGTCCCACAGTAATCAAATCCAAACGGGAGGACGATGCGAACATGACAGCACACCACTTTCTGCACACATGTGTGAGATTGATCCACGTATGGTTTTTCTTCCACTGATGATTGTGGGGATCGATGCCTTGTCGATAGGAGTCGAATATCTCTAAGAGCAGCTCATCAGGGAGATGATTGATCATCAAGTTCTCTGTGTCCTGAGGGGTGCCTTGATTCGTGGAAAGTCAATGGGTTGGTAATGACCCGCATGACGAGTGGCTACTAGACGTACTGTTGTTCATCAGTGGTGTTGGACGTGATCAGATCAGGGGTCAGGCCTGTCGGCCTGAGGCCCGTCAGGGGGTTGGTTACATTTTCTCACAGCTGTGTTAACTCAGCCTGGTTCCGCTGCAGTCATGTTTAAAATACATGTGCCGAATAAAATTTGGACTCCAAAAGGAAGGTGTGATCAGAACTGAGAACTTGGGAATTACGACATACTGGTTTCCAAGCGCAGGACAATGATACGGTTCCCGGAGCATTTTGTCTGATGCAGCATCACATCAACATATTACATATATGGTCATCATTGCGGATTGAATCCAGCCACCAGAGATGAGTACGATGAGTACTCATTGAAATTGAAATGGGGCTGTGCAGATGCGAATCCTGCACCCATGCTGCCTGGGCTTGACGCAAGGTGCGTGACTGGTGCATGACATATTACGACGTCGCACTCGATGTGTATAGCACTTTTGGACTGAATGATGGAGGGGATGATCAGGTGTATAACAAATTGCATGTCCTGTCTCAACCCATCATTAATCATTGATAGGCAGGCCCTTCAAGCCAGGGTCCCACTCCAAGCCATGCAGAACATCCAAACCAGAGAGGTCCAGGTTGAATGCGACAATGCGACATACTCGATTGCATCGTCGTCGTAGAATGATAGAGTTTGGTTTACTAAGCAAGAGATATTGTGATCTGTAGTGGCGCGCGCCTGAGTGACTCGGCTTGCATTGTACTGTAATGTCTCAGCCTCTATCCCCTAGCACCGAGCACCTTTCAATCCTCGATGTACAGGAAGACATTCCTCAGCCACGCAGTGCGATATCTGATTCCGCACGCCAAGAGCGACTGGCGGCCCTTGAACGGCGGCTGAATAGCAGGAGAAGTACCACCGATTCGCTCGATACCTCACAATCAGGGAGTATGGACATAGTACAAGATCCGCAACCATTTGATGCCAATCATCCCAAGCGCATTGAGTTCCGTCGCCTGGTAGATCCAGGTATCATACGGCCAAATTCTAAGGAAGTGGCATTGAGATCGTTGCACGTAAATCTAAAGTCGCCATTCGTGAGCGGACGAAAAGTAACAATGGTTTCATTTTTTTATGTTCACGTCGCGGCCCCACCCTCCTGTAGACACTATCTAAAATCGCAGAGAATTTGCTTCACGAGCCCGACAACCCCAAGTTCCGTCAGTTCAAGTCGACGAATACGATCATCAAGCGAGATCTCGTGGACCCCAAGGGCGCGCTCGAGTATGCGGTTGCGGTCCGTTGTATCCCTCTTTTTTTTCCCCACGTCTGGTGTAACGTTGATATATTGTTTGATGCAGATGGGTTTCCGCCCCGAGGTCTGACACCCCTACCTGCGTTGCATTGCGGACGGCGAGACCTTACGTATTACTTCACAGGTCGACCACTTTCAACCCTACTACACCTTTAATAAAAAGCACATGACAGAGCTGCGCATTGGTGCAGCTATCCTGCGCGAAGCAATTCAGGCCACCGAGAAGGAAGAAGACGAGGGGCTGAAAGTGAGAACAGCCAAAGCGGAAGAGGAGATGCGGATAAAGAGGGTGTGCTCTCTTTCGCCATGAACCTTTTCATACTCTGGGATTCAGTTCTGTTTCTAGGCAAAGGAAGCTTTCCTGGATGACCGCAAGGCACAGATGCTCCGCGCAGAACGAGAAAGAATGATTCGGCACCAAGAGGAGACAAAGCCAACTGAATTACCCTCGCCGTGAGCGGGATGTCAAAAACTCGGTGTTCAGTTTCTGGTAGGCATCAGAAGGTCACCAGGGTGTATATGTATCTTCACCTCGCACGCACGTACGGCTACCAACGCTAGCCATTGCGAAAACAATGGACAAATGTATGCATCGTCGACCATTACATCACGCTTGTAAAATTCCCAGCTATGTCTGTAATATGTGGTATCGCATGAACTTGCCAGAACGTGACAAGGGGGTGGAAAGAGATGTTCTATGTTTTAAGTGCGCGACCGTTGGACAACTCTTTCGGCCTGAGTGCCAGTTGTATGGAAATCGATTGCGCGGACCCGATCCAGCGGCCAAAGGACGCACGACAATTTAGAGTCGATCAGAGCCAAAGGAACCTGATCAACAGTGGGTGTTGAGGAATTCAAGTGTCCACACGTGAGGGCAAACTTACTGGTCCAAAGTGATTGCTGTCCTCAGAGTTGAAGGGTGCGTCACCCTCCAGCCATCCGTGGCCATCGGGGATGATGACTTCTGTGTCTGGGTATGGCGGCAGCGTCTTTACCTGGTGGAGTGGGTGAGATGAGGATAAAGAGAGATCAGAGGGTCGTCCACACTACCTTGTCCCCCGGGAGAGCGATCAGTCTTTTCACGAGAAGCTTGCCGTATTCCTGCGGCGACCTATATTCACCCCGTGAACCGTGTACCGAGGGGCGAGAGAGGAGAGAGAGAGAGAGGTGTAATCAAGCAGTGACACCCAGTGCAGTATGGGCGGAAACGTACCTGAACGCAACGACATCCCCGCGCTCGTACCTCCGCTTGATCACGATAGACCAGCGATTAAAGATAGCAACGTCCCGCGGGCGCGACAGATCAGGATTGAGCGTTGGCTAAGCTAGCAAATGCTTCTTCAGCGACGGTGTGGAGGAGAGGAGTAATAAATAGGTGTGGGGGGAAAGATGGAAAGGGTTTCGCCCCCCTCAGGCGTGTGTGTCGTGGCATGGCAGAGATGGGATGGATGCGGACCTGCATGCTGTTTCCTGTCACCGCACGGATCGTACACCCGACTTGCGTGAAAACCGTCATGGTGGGCAGCCAGAAGAGCGCTGATTGCACCCGTCGCACGAGAGGTTGTCTTGAAGAGACATTTTTCCAGTAATTGTAGGCGTTGCGAGACCACCGGCCGACGAGGCCAAATGGATGGCTTGGGTGGTGCATAAAACAGTTCCAGTGCGCGCCTAGATAGACTCGGCGCGTGCTATATTTGACTCTAATGTACAGTACACTCTACTCTACTAACATCAATCAAGGCACGAACAGCATCTCTTTTGACAATTCTACCCCCAGATATGTCACGGCGTACAAGACACCCTCACGCGACATCCGGTTCATCCAATACTCCGACTCCTACCGCAGAAGATGGTGTGAGTGGGAGCGCGAGGATAGTTCCAAATGCATACCGTGACCGGTTCAGAGATTGGCAGGCCCTCTTGAAAGGCGAGAATGTAGCGTAATTCACTCAGAGTCGGTTTCGGAATTTCAGGTGGTGGCTCTTCAGTACAGGTCCTCGACTTATGAAACCCACAAAAGAGTCGGGTGTTACAATGCACGTACCAATTCCAACCGACGGCGGTGGTCCTTCTAATGAATGTTCAGGATGCGTGAAACAAGCATACCTAAACCGCTCCAGGACGTTCTCGCAAGCAGATAGAGGGTGCCAACTAAAGTCCTCCTACAAGGGCGGCGAGTGAACTAGTGAACCCTGGCCGAGGCACTCAAGGTAAGAGTAACATACCGGGTCGGCCAAGTAAGAAGGCGAGAATTCTCCTTTATACTTCATCTTCTGACAACTGTAAATGTAATAACCTGCGCAACTGGACTGTCAGCATCCAACATTTTAAAGGGTTTCCGGCAGTGCCCTGACCCATGTACACGTGTTTCAACTGTGGGACGCCAGCATCGTAGAACTCCTTGGCCAACGAGATTTCGCGCAAAGCACTAAGCTAAGATAGCCACAAGCTCAGACATTGAGTTTTTTCCGCGCCATGCGGCTGACCTTTCCGAGGGAAAACTTCTCGTACTCTTTCTCCCACATGAAGTACACACTTGAGATGCAGCTAGGCAAGATGTCTATCACGCCCATGGCGACAAGTCGTCCGTCAAGACGGTAAAGCTGATGATATGACCCATAGTAGGAAGGAAGGTGAGCGGGTGGCGCGGAAGGATAAGGTATTGGTTCCATCTAAGGGGTTACCTGCCTTAGAGACATATTGTTCACACCTGAAGCAGCAAACGCCCACCTGGAGAGGCGACTCTACCAAAAACCGTTTGAAGCTTCCGCTTTTCTTGTTTGGTTTCTTATGGATGTTCGCCTCATAGCTCCGAAATAAGGCAAATTTCTCATCCGAATAGCTAGAAGGCTCCAACGTGACCTATAAACCCGCAAGCAGTCACTTTGGGAGGGACTGCATATGGGATCATTCCTCCATTTGCACATACGGACCTCGAAAACGTGCGCGGAGTCAACATTTACGTCTCCCGAGGTACTCTCCGACGCGTGGTTCGCGTCCTCGAGGACAAACTGAGGCTCTTTAGATGAGGACGAGCCCTTTCTCTTCGACGACCTAGAAAAAAAAATAAAAGTGAAAAGGTGCGTATGAGCACGCACGCGGGAATAGCTTCCGGTGGACCTACGTCGTAGGGGCGTTTCCTGCCGCTCCGGAACCACTAGAACCAGCAGCACTATCGCCGCACAAGACGAACCGAGTCCAGCTTTTCCGGATGAATGAAACGAAACGGGTGGATCGACGAGGTCCCGATCAGCCCACACGCACATCCCAGCGTGCACATTCAATTATGCAGCGCCGCCGCCGCACATTACATTACAATACAGTTTGAATAAATACCGTGCAACGGCGGCGGCGGCGGCGGAAGAAAGGAAAGAAGGGTGGGGATGTAGGAATAAATACAACAACTCAACTCACCGATTGACGAGCTTGCGCTGGCTCTTTGATGCTTTGAACTCAGTCGCGTCGAGCCTTGCAACATTTTTAGAATTAAATAAAGGGGGGGTGGGGGGACCGGGTGATAACCAAGACCAAAAAAAACAACAGGAGGAAAGAGAGAGAGAGAACAGAACTCAATTCATCCAGCGACGACGACCCAAAGCCCCAATGCTTCGCTCTGATGGATGGAGATGGGAGAAAGAAAACGCGGACGCACTTGATAGTGTACTGCGGGCAGCACGATCGTTTGAGATCAGGCTTATAGCAGAATAGCCCCGATCTACGCCAACCGCGATCGATCATTCTTTGATACACCTTTCGGGTTGCGCGGTTTGCCAGTCGCGTGTTTTTGTGGTCGCGTCGCGCACCTACCGGGTGAGCCAACATCCTCCTCTATACGTTATATATGGACGCGGAGCCCCACCGACCGAGCATGACATACGATACGCATTGAGACTTGCAGCCAGGAAGTTCAGTTCGTTCTGACCGTGGCAATAACCACATTCCGAGTTGAAAGGTCCGTGTGGTTCGACGATGGTCAAGATCGTAGTCATTTTGTCGGGCAGGCAGGACAAGGCGAGGGGCCGCTGTTCGGTGTCAGTACGGCCCTGATCTAGTCGGGCCGCGGCGGGCCGAGAGTAGACACCTTCGGGCGTGTTTCTGGGACATGAGCCTGAGATTAGTGCCGCTTGCGTATTTAACTTTGTCTAAGTATACATGTCTGCTTAAAAACGAGGAAAACAAAAACAAAACCGCCTCCTATCCAGGCCAGACCGGAGCTCACCTCGCCAGTCTATCCCCATCCATCCCAGCTGCCGAATCGTCTAAACTCCATGAGTGTGCAATCGCGACCACCCTCTTTCCTATCGGAATCACGCGAGGAAACACCTTTCCCTTTATCTGTGCGCCCCCCTCCGGCGACAGACGATCCGCTAGGCGATCGCGCCCTTCCCGAGCGCACCGATCCAGAGGATGGAACGTTTGTCTGTGCACTGCCGGCGGTAGCGGATGACGACTTCTTGCTGGGTAACGCCAGGCGGTACCATCCGCCAGTATACGTGAGAGCGATCAGCTGGTATACTGGTGCCGGTGGTGGCGCAGCAGCGGCAGCATGTGGGGCTGTGGGCGCTTCGATCCAGCCAACGGTGCACTTCTCCTCCTCAGCGAGGTCAGGGTTCGCGTCGCGTGCGGCAGCCTGCTGCGTCAGGGAGATGTGTGCAGACTGTGTTGGAATGCGGAACTGCGCATAGGACCATTCCGATTCGAAATATTTAGGGATCGGAATGAAAGACGTCAACGAGGACAGTTTCGATTGTCGATTTCTGCAGCTCTTAGCTGTGAGCCCACAACGCTGTCCACGAACGCCTGCGCGTGGAAGCAGATATCACTCACGAGGGTCCCGCACCCCCTGCGACCAATGAGAAGACATGAATGGTGCCCTTGTCGCTCCAGACACAAATTTCCGCCTCGTCTGGGCGAAATGCAACGCCGTAAATCTCCGCTTGATCCGTGCCGCGTCGTAACTCGCGGGTCTGCTTCCCAGTGGAGGTATCCCATACGCGGACCAGCGTCCCGCGAACGGACGTCGTTGCAAGCAGCTTACCCGACGGTGTGACGGCAAGGGTTGTAATGGCGGTGTTGTGCGCCACGATGACGGAATGCGGATGTTTCGCCGCTTGTGGCGGTGGGCGGGGAGGGACAGGAGGCGGCGGTCCGACGGGGACGGGTGGAGGACAGGGCGGGAGGTGGATAAGTTGTACATGTCCAGGTTGTCGCCCTGGCGCTGCAAGCAGCGTTGAGTATGCGCCCGTAGCAATAGCGATGACCCCTGACGCGTGCAACCAATCAGCGTGTAAACACGTTAACAAAGAGGGATGCCACGCCCACCTCTCGAGTTATCATAGGTGTCCCATTCACCATATCTCTTCACACTCTCCCCTATCTCAAAGGCGACGACCCGTCTGCGGAGTGCCACCGCAAGCCAGCCACGGCGACACGCGAGTCCTCTGACCTTCTCTCTGAACTCGAGCTCTGCCACCTCTTTCCCAAGAGCCTCGTTCCAGAATATGACCTTATTAGGTGGGTATCGAGGGTCTCTACCGCCGCCGACCAAGAATAAGAGAGACGAACAATGCATTGGGACGACAGAGGATAATACACCTCCGCTAACCTCTGTCAAGGGGTGATCAACGATAAAGTGGGCGAGATGAGCAGACGATAGATACCGCGCTTCCTGAGGAGCTCCAAGGGAACTGTGCGATAGACGGCGAAACCATCGGGGGTAGATGTGGTAAATATTTGTGAATCGGGATCGAGACGGACATCATATAATACAAGTGGGTCGGTGGAAGAGATTGAATGACGAGCAAGGTTCATCTGAGGGCGGATACAAGGACACCCGTGCCCAAGTCATTGAAGTGCAGCACAACGTCACCACAGGCAAATCACGGCCCGGCTTAAATCCCCCTCCAGTTAATGTAGCGGTCAAAAATTACAACAATACGAATAGCAATGCATCCAAAAGGCGATGCATATTTATAGCAGAACGCGTATTAAAAGAATTTGCAAAGGTTTAGTATGCCCCAAAAAATCTCCCACACAACCCCATAATGTCACCGAGCCTCACCGAGCCCGGCCCACCCCGACGGCGTCCACCTGACCTCTGGTCTGTGCTGCATATGACGAGGTTGTCAACACACCGAAAACTTGATCGGAGCGTGGAGTCATCTGACCCGTGCCATTCCCAGTGCCCCAGGACTTAGGAGGGCGCAAGTCTACACTCGCAAGCTGCTGGCGAGCAGCCCTAAATTCCCGCTCTTCGGCGTGAGTTTGAGCGAGTAATGCTGCCTTTGCTTCGGCTTGCTTTTGGAGCTCTGCCTCCGACTCGTCTGATAGGTAGTCCGTGAATCCACCATCTGAAGTGATTGTGCCATCACTACTCCCACTTTGGGAGCTCGAGTCGCTGCTATCACTGTGTGCGCTGACCGGTGATTTGGAGGCACCACCACCACCCGAGAGGCTTAGGACGCTGAAATCGATCTCGAGGCTCGACTTCTTGATATTGGGTCTACTAGCCGAAATGGTCTCTCGGCGTTCAGGGGGACGTCCGATTGGTGCAGCTGGTACGCTGGAGGGTGAGGAGCCCTCGGTGATGGAAGCACGACGACGAAGGATGGGGGAGGAGTCCGCGGGCGACTTGACAGTGGCCTTCGTGACTGAGGAGCGGCGTGTAGCACTGCGCGAAGACTCTACTCTTTCAAGTTCGATGCTTCGTCGAAGTGGTGATGGGTTATTCGGGGAGTCGCCGCGCTTCTCTACATTATCGACGCTCATCTTGCGGTGATGTGTCGGCCCAAAGTCCAGTAGAGTCGAATTAGAAGTGGGGGGACTATCCCGAAGGGGAGCACGGGTAGTGCCACCAGCGAGCGAGACGACTGACTCCTTTGGGCTACCGGATGAACGTGACTTGGCGGGGATAGCAAGTGGTTGTGTGCGAGATGTGGAAGAAGTCCGAGAAAGGACGGAGTTCGCGCTACTTCTCTGGTCCAAGGGAGATGGTGATGGTGAAATGGGGGACGAGGTGGTCTTTCCGAGCAGGGGGGAATTCCCGAAGGAAGGGCTACTTTTAGATACAGCGAGGCTCTCGAGTAATGCCTTGACCTCGGGTGGCACAGGAATATGGTGAACCGTGGACACGGCAGGCCAGTCGGCAGGAGGGATTAGGCGACTCTCACCCGATTCCGGCTTGCGACAGCAGCCAGGCCAACCAGGGTTGGAAAGACCAGCTTGCTTGGCTGGGGGATTGGTACGCGCCCACTGACAAGTTCTCAATGTGTGTGCTTGGAGATAAACAAGCCAAGGAAAGCGCACCTTGCAGTACCCGCATCCATTGAAGGTTTGAACTAGGACACACGATAGGGGGTCAATAACGGTGGGACGTCAAAGGATGCTGGGTACCTTCGGCATTGCGCATATGCACGATGTCATGGCGCGGGTGAAGCGCATTACTCTTGCACACATCGTGCTTGTGGGGACACCTGAAGGCAAGGTGAGGCCACGACGGAGGACTGATGAGGAGGGGGTGGCGGTCTACCTTGCACCGCTGGGCTTGAAGACTCTGCACATAGGACAGACACTGGTCGTTACCTGAACGGAACCATGGACGTAGCACATGATGGAGCAGGGATGAGAGAAAGGACAGGGGGGGCGGGGATAAGAGGAGGAGGGACAAGAGAGAGAAGAGAGGATTAAATGTAAGGACGGGGTCCGACATGCGGTTCCTTAAGCCCAGAATCCCAGTTGAACTGATCGGTTCGATTTAATAAATAAAAGTGGATACGGCATATGACGATCTGCTGATGCTGGACATAACTGAGGGGGCGAGAGGCGTTCATAGACGTGCTCAAACACGGATCCACCACACGTAATTCATCCATTCGACCACAACAACATGAGGCGGCGCACTTTAGCCCCAACACGCCAATCCATCCGCAAATGAACCTCCCAGTACAGCCCCGGTCCGGCCCTCCTCTTCTCACCCTCTCTCCATCATCATGGGCAAATCTCAGTCAAAGCTCACGCCAGAACAGCTCTCAGATCTTCAAAAGCATACTTATTGTCAGTCTGGCTTTCTTCCTCATCCGTCGTCTCCCGCCTTATATTCTCGTCCCCGCAGTCGACAAGCGAGAGCTGCAACAATGGTTAGTCTCCATTCCCATGGTCATCTACACCATGTCCACGGCCCTGTCAGGTATCAAGGATTCATCATGGATTGCCCTGAGGGCCGCTTAGACAAGAAGAACTTCGGCAAAATATACACTCAATTCTTCCCGTTCGGCGACCCCGGCGAATTCGCCAGCTACGTCTTCGATGTCTTTGACGAGAACAAGAATGGCTACATCGATTTCAAGGAATTCATCTGTGCCCTCAGTGCCACTAGCCGAGGCACCCTAGAAGAGAAGCTAAGATGTCTGTCGCTATCTGATATTTCCTTACTTGGCCTCATCGGTGCATCCAGGGGCATTCCAGCTGTACGACATTAATAAGGACGGCCTCATAACCTACCAGGAAATGCTCCAAATAGTTCAGGCCATTTACAAGATGACTGGCCAGATGCTGAAGCTCCCCGAGAACGAGGAAACCCCGGAGAAGGTCCGTCTCTCCATTTCATGCCTTAGTCATGCGTTGATTTCGCTGTCTAGCGGGTGGAAAAGATATTCCGGAGCATGAATAAAGACAAGGATTCCAAGATCACGTACAGTGAGTTTGTGGAGTGCAGTAAACAAGATCCCACAGTGATGGACGTACGTCCCGTCCCGCATCGTCCCTTGTACCCTACGTTATTCTCACGCCGTCACAGGCACTCTCACTCTACGATGGTCTTGTATAGCCCGGCCGCACTTAAGATCTCCCCTGATGCGTCTTTGCAACCCCTTGTTATCCCCATCTGACATGTATCTTACATTACACCCGATGCTTGGCGCTCGCGTTGTATTCAGCTAGAGCCCCCTTGTCGCTTTACCTTCCCATATTTGCATTGTAATAGAAGCACACGCGCGGCCGTGCAGTAGATAGAAATCGAGAAATCATATTTACAGTCTACCGTATCTTTTCAATATGCGCGTCTCGACGTCGTCTCCTATCCACTTGTGCATGCCTTCCGCAAGTTCTAGGTGGTCACGCTCCGCTTTCAGCAGTTTGTTGAAGTCCTGAGGTTGTCCGACCTGAGGTGTCACGGCGAAAGGGCTGGCAGCAAGATTCGTAGCATCTGCCCCTGGAAGTAAGGGGTAGAATATATTAGGCCCGGGCCTAGAAACGTCCAACACGGCAAGACCAACCTTCGTCTCCACCCAGGATGATACGATAGAGACCATTCAGTCCGAAAAAGTTCAGGAAGTACCACGACAACGACGACACCCAGCGGACATCCATGTCGGAGGTTTGAATCCCACGCTGGAGCATTGATTTGAAACCCAAGGTCAATGGAAACGGTAGCTTGACTGTCAATTGCCGAGACTCATCAGCCACGACAGGCACATATCGGGTAGGGATAGCACGTACTCAAGACGAACCCTTCGAAGAAGAAGTTGATCCATCCCATTACGATCATCTGCGGCACCATCATCACCATCTGCGTCCGCATTCCCGCCATCATCCCGTCCATGGCCGCGGGATCGGAGAGCGGATTAGGTGGTGCTTGCTGTTCGCCTTGCTTCGGGGGACCGTCTTTTAGGTACGTACCCTCGGCAAATGCCTTCGAAAGGTCCTGCGAGATGGCCTGGTAAAAATGAAGTGGTATAGGGGAATTCGCAGATGTCGCGCGTAGGACGTTGGAGCGCACGAGGGCCCGTCTGGAGGTTTCGTCAGAGAACTCGCACCGTGCCAGCTAATTTGTCACGCACTGCTCCCGGATAGCTGCTCGTGGGAGCTTTGACGGAGATGACTGTAGAAGGACGACGACGTAGTGTCTCAACACCCCTACGAGTATCTAAATAGGCCAGCATATAAGTACGAGTATAGCGACAATGAAGGACTTCGCACCATGACAAGTGTGATTGGGAATAGGACCCAGTCCCGAATTTGGGGGTCAAGATAAAGAGATGGCACACTTGCAGAACGATATTGAGCTCGAGGTGTCATGGAACTGGAGGTGAACTCACGAGGAACCCATGGCGTCTCTGGTGCTCTCGGTGGACTTCGCAGACAGAGGCGGTGCGGTGACCCAAGCTTTGCCCGCGTTCCGGACCGGTCGCGCGTCTTTTCAAGTCAGTTGCCCTAGACCGTCTTCACTTGCAGCCAACAGGCTCAGCTTCATACACTCATCATGTCCGATTTCCTTGGGCATATTGAATTTCTGATTGGCCCTTCTCAAGATCACTCGGGCGATCGCTCACTGGAGCGCTGGACATCGTGCGTCTGGGTGTATGCACACCATGCAACGTACAAATCAAAACTGACGCCAGCGCGATTACTCACCCCAGTCTCAAGGTATCCGAAAAAGGTACCGATCGTGTGCTCCCTTGATGTCGCTGTAGACTTGATGCCAGTCGCTTAAGGTGGCAATGAATTCGTGTCTGAGCTATCCGACGATCCAGAAGCCTCGTGTCAGGAAACGGTGCTCGACTTGTATCGTTCGCAGAATGTAGCGGCACCGCGTGACAGGTTGATGAGCAAGCTGCTTTCGTACGTGTACCATTGATCACCGGGGTGTGATCAATCTCTCCAATGTTGGATTAATTAGAGAACCAAAATTGCAACCTATCCTGTCGCATTTACACGCGGCCCTCGCGTCTCGTGCTTCGAATGAGGCGATTTCGGAAGATTTGTTCGACATGATAGGTTATGATGACATGGACATGATTGTCGAGATTCTCGACAATAGGTCCTTCATTGCGGCGGAGGTGAATCCAACCTGATGTTCTGCAGAGAGCGTCCGTTGATGTATTGACAAGCTGGAAATAGCTCTGAAGAGGTCTCAACATCCAGCGCCCATCGACGGACATGGTGTTCCCGGTAAACATTCTCCTTTTTACACAAATTGGAGGATTGAGTTTTATTTCAGATCGTGGAGCAAATCTTACACACATGGCCGCGAAAAGACGGATGGAGGAGACTCTTCGGCACAACGCGGAACGACCGTTGTTTCAGGGACCAACAGTTTCGTAATTCCTCCCACTTACGGTCATGCAGCTTCACATCATCTATCCCCACAGGCGCCTGCCCCGGAAGTTCTACCACACGTGTACAGCTCAGCTTCCTCTCAAGGAAATATACTGTCGCATTCCGGTAAAAGGTTTACTCTTCCTGTGGGGACCACTAAACACGTTCGAGAGGTATGTCAATAATTGACCTACATGATCGTCTATCTGTCATGCTGACAGGGCACCAGTACTATGAAGAATTCGTCATTCCTCCTCCAACGACAATCCCCCTACGGACGTCAGAAAGGCTCATCTCCGTGAGCGAACTGGATGAGCTAGCTAAGAAGTCGTTCCCAGTACATCTGATTTGATTATGACAAGAGTTCAAATTCATTGAGAACAATGCATAGGGCTATTCCTCGTTGAATAGGATGCAATCCATCATCTATCCAACTGCTTATGGCTCAAATGAGAACATGTTGGTGTGTGGTAATAATAGCACTTTCTATTTGGCCCATCGCAGATTATTGACTCCCTTCTAGCTCCCACCGGTGCTGTGCGTCAGCCATCGTCCTGACAAGTAGACACTAGCGTCTCATTCTCACTTATGTTGCTTAGGGTAAAACAGATGTTGCTATGCTAACAGTTCTCCGGGTGCTAGACCAACATCGCGTTCGTTCCAGGTCAGAATCACTTCCTGCTTCTATCCGAAGAGATGAATTCAAGATCATATACGTGTAAGTGTCCAACTTCGCACAGGGCCAGGAATCTGATTGCTTTTTTAATTCAGGGCTCCTATGAAGGCCTTGGCTGCTGAGATCGTGAGGAAATTCACCAAACGGCTCCAGTGGCTTTCAATCCGTGTCCGGGAGCTTACTGGGGACATGCAACTAACGAAAGCAGAGATAGCGGAGACACAAATCATTGTGACAACTCCAGAGAAGTGGGACGTCGTCACCAGGAAACCGACTGGTGAAGGGGACATTGCGTCGGTACGCTTACCTTCCTTTAAGAAGTGCACGATCCTGAACGATTTCCCGACGCAGCTACTGAAACTGTTAATTATAGATGAGGTCCACCTTTTGAGTGAAGAACGCGGTGCAGTCATAGAAGCTATTGTTGCGCGAACGTTGCGCCAGGTACGTCTCATTGAGACTTGAACGCGTTTCGCTGACGTCGTTACCTTTGTCAGGTGGAATCCAGTCAATCTGTTATCCGTATCGTGGGCCTGAGTGCCACCCTCCCGAATTACATTGATGTCGCTGATTTTCTAAGGTTTGAGAAGTTCCTAGTTAATATCATGAGGCTCATCTGGTATTAGTGTCTCACGACAGAAAGGATTGTTCTACTTCGATTCTTCATTTAGACCGGTCCCACTTCAGCAACACTTTATCGGCGTCAAGGGAAAGCCCGGAACTGCACAGTCAAGAATGAACCTAGATCTCGTGACTTTCGAGAAGGTTTCTGAGCTCGTTCGAGATGGACACCAAGTCATGGTGTTCGTCCATGCCAGGAAGGAAACAGTCAAGGCTGCTTTAGCTCTCCAGGAGGCAGCCTCGAAGGAAAACATCCTGACAGAGTTTAGTTGTCAAGACCATCCGAATTTCAGTCACTTCCGCCATGAAATAGGTACCTCCCGAAACAAAGAGATGAAAAGATTGTTCGATGATGGTTTTGGGATCCACCATGCTGGTATGCTACGGGCGGATAGAAACATGACAGAAAAGATGTTCAGTGCGAGAGCCATCAAGGTAAATACCACCTGTTCTGGCTGCTCAGTTCTCTGAATCCAAGTAGGTTTTATGTTGCACCGCCACGCTTGCGTGGGGAGTTAACCTACCAGCTCACGCAGGTCAGCACTCCTGACTGATCACGAAAGTGCGGTCTCACTGATTTGCATGCATTAAGTCATCATCAAAGGCACCCAAGTATACGACGACTCCAAGGGCTCATTCGTAGATTTGTCTGTCCTAGATGTTCTCCAAGTGTTCGGTCGAGCCGGGCGACCGGGCTTGGAGACTAGCGGGCAGGGCTTCATCTGTACTACTGGAGACAAATTACAGCATTACTTGGATGCGGTCACCTCCCAGGTAAGGGCGTCCTGCCTGGATTCTTACACGTTCTTGTCTGACAATATGTGCAGAATCCCATCGAGTCGAAGTGTGTATTATATTATTCGGTAAGGCGATGGCTGATACCCTCTTTCCTAGTTTCATAAAGGGCATGATCAATGCAATGAATGCCGAAATATCTCTTGGCACTGTAGCAACAGTAGGCGATGCCGTCAGATGGCTAGGGTACACCTATCTCTTCGCGCGGATGCAAAAGAACCCCTTTTTATATGGTGAGTTATCCTTCTGAGATGACCATCACGACTCATATTTTAGCATGAAGGGATGACCCATGATGCTCTCCGGGATGATCGTTCGCTAAACGGCAAGCGACACCAGCTGGTTCTCTCTGCAGCAGACAGCCTTGTGGAAGCGCGCATGATTGATCATGCTAAACAAAGTGGTTCTTTCACTATCACCGATCTAGGAAGAATTGCGGCAAAATATTACATCCATCACAAGTCCATCACGATCTTCAACCAGGTACTTGAAGCCCACATGACGGAGGAACGTGTTCTTTTCATGGTCAGTCTCAGCACCGAGGTAAGTGACTTCGACCAAACCCCACACCGCCATGTCAATGGTCGTTATAACGATCTGCAGTTTGATCAGATCCAAGTTCGAGACAACGAGACAAAGGAGCTTGTTTCATTGCTTAATCAAGCACCACACGACGTGGAAGTAAGTAGAACGATTGTACGACTGACAGTACGAGTGCCCAGTCTGACTTCGTCCCGTACAGAACGCTTTTGAAAACATTTCTGGCAAGGTCCATATAGGTGGAGAGGGTAGAGAGGGTTCTCAAAACAAGTCAGGAAAATCCGCCGAGCCAGAACAATTGTTCACCCGACAGGGCAAAGTCAACGTATTGCTTCAGGGCTATATTTCTTGGATTCCTGTGGAAGACTTTGCCCTGGTATCGGATATGCATTATGTCGCCCAGAACGCTGGACGCATTGTTCGTGCCCTTCTTGAAATAGCTATCAGCAAGAAATTGGCCAGCACAAGCGCTGTGCTGATGGGAATGAGCAAGGCTATCGAGAAACGTCTCTGGCCCTCTGACCACCCACTGAAGCAGTTCAACCTGAGGCAAGATGTATTCTACGGACTACAGGAATACGCCACGGATTACTCTGTCTCAGACCTAGTACAAATGTCACCAGCCGAGCTCGGAAACCTGGTCCATCTGAACCTAATCCATGGCGAAGCTATACGTACCGCTGCAAAACAATTTCCTGCTCTCCATGTCTCATATTCTTTGCGCCCTCTTGGTTCTGATGTTCTTAGAATTGATATTCACGCGCGCAGTACCTTCTCGTGGAGTTCCAAGCATGGTTCTGTTGAACCATTCTGGCTCTGGATTGAGGATCACGAAGAGGGTGTGATCCTACAACTTTCCCATCTGCTTCTCCGACAATCGACGGACGTTATGAGTGTGGAATTTCTAATTTCGATACCGGAAGAACAGATCCCGCCTTTCGTGACAATACGCTACGTCTCTGAGAGGTGGATGGGTGCCGAAGACGAAATTAAAGTTCCCTTCGACGATTTGGTCATGCCAGCTCGGTCCGACAGTCATACACCACGTCTTAATCTTCCGTTCTTGTCACTCTCTGTTTTGCAGAATGACGTCCTTCGGGAGCTATTCTCCTCAAAACTGCGCAATTTAAATGCAATTCAAACTCAGTCTTTCTGGAGCATTGTGAACACAGCGAACAACGCCCTTGTTTGTGCGCCGACTGGTTCCGGTAAATCTACTTTGGGTCACATCTTGGTTTGGTGAGATGATCCCCATCTCTTTCCGTCTGGGGCTTATTGAATATTTGGACAGCGAGACGTTAACTCGCCTTGCAAAGCCGGGCTATGTCCTGATCATCGCGCCACGACAAAGTATCGTCACGGAATGGACGTCGGATTTACGTGGGCTACTGACGGCGATGGGAATCCCCTTAAAATTTGTTACGGGCCCCGGTGTGCTTGCACCAGCAAAAAGCAAGGAGATACGCCTGACTACCTCCGTTCATCTTCTGGCCGCGCTCTCCGAGGAGAGGAATTTAGCTCAAACGTACCCTGGACTGCAGCTGGTGGTTCTCGAGAACCTCGAGCAATTGGACCCGTATTATGAGCTTGCCGTATCCTCTCTCCGCCGTGTCGTCCAAACTCAGCCGACCCGCATCGTGGGTTTCTCAGCGTCGCTGAACGACTCGGCGGACCTAGCGACGTGGCTGGACGTAGCCCCGTCCGCCTTCCACAGCTTTAGACCCAGCGACCGGGATCAATCGCTAAAAGTGGTCACTCATACATTCGCGATCCCCCCCTCTCCCGCTTTATACAAGGCCATGGCCAGGCCGGCATCAGCCGCTATCTTCTCTGCCAGTCTCGGTCCTGCGATCGTGTTCGTACCATCTCGGGCACAATGCTCTTCCGTCGCGCTGGACCTCATCGTCAACCGCGCCCTCGAAACGGGGTCAGAGACTGGATTCCTCCCATCTGACACATCCGCGGAGTCCCTCCAGCCCTACATCAGCAGGCTGCAGGACCGCGGTCTTTCTGATTTCATTTCGAAGGGCGTCGGCTTTTTTTCGACCCCGGGCCTGCATAAGCAGGATCGTGCGACCATTTTGGAGTTGTACGCCGAGGGCATCGTCCGGGTGCTCGTTGTGGCTAGGGAAGCGTGTTGGACGCTCCCCGTCCGCGCAGCGGTCGTGGTTGTCATGGGCACACAGTATTTTGCGGTCCGTAACGATGGGGCGGAGCGCCAGCTTCGCAATTACACCCTCGAGGAACTTGTTCATATGCAAGGACGCGCGGTACGCCACGGGGACATGGGCCATTTTCACCTGTTCTGTCAAGCGGAGGATAAAGACACGTATATGCGATTCCTGGAGGGCGGTCTTCCATTGGAGTCCCGACTTCGAGGTTCGGATCAGTTGCGGCAGTGGTACAAGCATCACCGGGACCGGGGACACATCCGAAACAAGCAGGAGGGGGTTCAGGCGCTCTCCTGGACCTTCTTGGCGCGACGCGCTGCTTCCAATCCTACATATTACGACAACAGGGGAACTCGGGACGAGTGCCTGTCAAGAATCGTAGATGAGTTGGAGGAATCGATAATAGATCATAGCCGCGATGGTCCATCCGCCGTTGGTGCGGCTGCAACTGCGGCTGGCTGAGCAGCGTTAGAATTATATTCTGTATCTTGTACACAACATTCTCGACCACTACACTAGTTTGTCTACACAAGAAACGACGTCCTACATCATGTACTGTATCTCTATGCCAGGTACTTTTTGAGGTTCTGCAGGCGCTCTCCGGCTGCCTTCAAGGTGTCTAAATCCTTGCAGAAAGAAAAGCGAATATAGTTTTCCCCTAGAGACACGTGTTCCTTGCAGTAGAACTAGGGTCAAATGGCGTGAACCAGCCATATCCAGGTCAGAAAACCGAGGGTGCATACCTCGCTCACTGGGATCGAAGAGACACCGATCTCCATTGCAATGAACCAGCATGCCCTGATCCAAACCGTTAACGGCACACCCGATATAGCGTACAGATGCCCACCTGAAATCGCGACCCCTTCCCAATACACTTTCCGGAAAGGGATAATCATCCGGGATCTTGACACTGGATGAGTCCTTCGAGATAAAATAAACAGGGTGGTCACGACTGGAGGCATTTAGGACGGACCATCAGGACGAAATAGGTGCCTTCCGGAAGTGTATAGGTTATTCCGAGTCGGTCGAAGGTGCTGACAAAGATGTCACGTCTCTCCTGGTACTCCTTTAGCTGAGTTTCGAAGAATTTGCGCTCGGCTGCCTGTTCAAGTCCAGCAGCGGCAGCTTCTTGAAGAGGGGAATTAGCGCAGAACACAATCCGGGTGCTCGCTGCCAAGGTCGGAGTTAAAATGGAGGCGGGTCCAATTAGCCAGCCCACTCTCCACCCAGTAGCGGCAAAGGACTCTAGGCGGGGGTGAGAAAGGGCTCCCTAGGATGCAGAAAAGAAACTCGCTTCCGGCAGATCCAACAGTGACAGTGCGCTCCCACATCCCAGGAAGTGTGGCGATGCGAACATGTTCCTTGTTGTCAAAAACCAGGCAGTCGTACTGACAAAATGGTGTTGAGGGGATGCCCAGGATAACAGGACAGTTCCAGACGCACCACCTCGTCTGCCATGACGAGAAGATTGAACTCTTCCGCGAGGACGGCAATCTTCTCTAGCTCAGTACGGGTATAAACTTTCCCAACGGGATTGTGAGGGGTGTTAACGATAATCATTTTGGTACGAGGGGTAATGGCGGCTCTGCAAGGACGCGTTCAACATGACACCTCAAGTAAAGGGGCACAGGCGGACCGTAGCTCTTCGAAATCGATTGACCAATCATTACTGGTTGGCTTTGAGATATCGTGAGAGGGGGGGTGCAAGGGGACATATACAGGCTTTCCGCCGTTAAATGTGACGGACGGCAGATACTGGTCAAAGAAAGGTTCGAACATGATAACTTCATCTCCATACTCCAAGAAAGCCGTGAAAACAGAGTATTGCCCTACGTATCATGGCTGGTAAGTAATGGTTGGTGCCAAAAAGATGCCGAGAAATTCTTGCCTTCGTTAGCCCCGCTTGTGACAAGGATCTCAGAATCAACATTTAGGTCTCTGTTGAACTGTGAACCATAAAATTGCTTGATTGCGTTGCGCAGACGTGGACGCCCTTTGGGATGAGAATAGTGATTTGGTCCGACAGTATTAAGAGCTTCTTCAGCAGCAACTGTGATCCATTTAGGAGGGGCAAAGTTCATATACCCTTGACCGAGGTTCAAGCAATCCGACGGCAGATTGGCAGCACTACAGCATGTCAAAAAGGGTGAAATGAACGACAGAAGAGACACACTTGAAGACTGTCCACACATCTTGTGCAAGAGCCCGCCCCTCATGAAGGCGGGAAGAGACGGGTATCATGACGGGTTTGCGGTCAATACCCTGTTGCAGACCACTCGAGATAGCATTCTGAGCCCGAGACATGTGTGAATAGAAAACGGCAAGAGGTCGACTGAGTAAATTTTTGGCTGGCGCTGATAGGGCAGGAAGCATGTAATTGAATCAGCGCAAAATTATCGGCGGTGCCAGGGCCGACGGAGGCTTCCCTCGAGGATGCCCGCTCCTTCCCCTCGGGGTTATCACATCACGTGTGGTCTTATTTGTCATCAATCTCCCGACCGCGCTCCCTCTCCTCAACACGCTCGTCCCCTTTTCTGCGTTCTCCATCAGTAATATGAGCGTTTCAGATGATAGACATCTCCTAGGAACAATTGACGAGTACGTGTCTAATTTGTACCTGTCTACTGTCGCGTCTTAATGTCACCCATTCTACCCACACGATGGTGCTTGGTGCTTAGGACGGCGAGTGGTCACTCTGATTCTTTCACGTACCCTGCGGACTCGCAGGGAGAGTTGCGGTCTCATGGCTCAAATAACGAGGAGGAAGAGGAATTTGTCTACCCTGGCATCGGGGACGTGGACGCAGCTTCAGGCGCGCTTCCTCTGCAAATATCGGAAACTATTACGTCTACCCCGTCTCCTTCTGAGAGCCAAGTAGCTGTTCCACTCGACTCATCAGATTTGACCGAATATCCATCGTCAATTGAAGCCCAACATGAAACGTCGCCTACCCGGCCCGCTCCAAATCCAAATCCCTCGCTCCCCGCACAACCTCACGCGTCCCCTGCTCAGCTTGAAGCGCTTTATGCTGCCGCTTCCTCTGGTGATCTGTCCCTCTTGCAGAGAATCATAAACAACGCCTTGCAGACCGGCAACGTCGAATCGTTTTCCCTGGTCAATGGCGCATCTTCGCGGACTGGATTGACAGCCTTACATGCTGCCGCTAGCCGAGGTTATATTGATATCGTGAAATGGTGTAAGCCTAGCTTATCCCCCTAGCCCACATACTTTCTGATGAAAGACACATAGTGGTCGAACGGTGCGGGGCCATTATAGATCTAGAGGATAGGGAAGGAGAGGTATAAGGCGTTGACGTCTCCTTACACGTTATGAATTACTAACTTCGTTAGACCTCCTTACATAAAGCCGCTCTGCAAGGCCGGTTGGACGTCGTCCAGTTTTTGGTCTCAAATGGCGCAGACATCCATGCACAAGATGCTGATGGTTGGACGGCTTTGCATAACGCATGCTCTAAGGTATGCAAATAGCCTTTCCGTTTTACCCCACCCCACGACCTTAAGAAAGGGTTATCTGGACATTGTCCTATGGTTATGTGAACGAGGTGGTGCGGCGGAGGCGTCTGTCAATGGTGTACATGGCGTCGATACACGCAGCAAAGGCGGATGGACTCCTCTCAGTGAGTCTTGGCTGGCCTCGTGCCATTATAACACTGAAAGTTTTTTTTAGTGAACGCCGCCTCCAAGGGTCATCTTCCCATTGTCCTTTACCTCCTGGCGAAGCAGTCTGCCAACCCTCTCGTCCGAAATAATTGGGGTGAAACTGCATATGATGCATCAGCTGCCGTATTTGAAGTATGGATTTGTGAAGTAGGCCAGCCTCTGTTGTCTGCATCTGCGGTCGGTGACGGTTCTTTGCAGGTCCTTTCGAGGTTCGAGGCAGAACAATGGCGGCACTCCTCCATTACTTATGATACGTTGGCCGTGCATACCACAGTTCCTCTTATCCTATATGAGAATCAACGACATGATACTCGGCTGAAGACCTTGGCCGTCTCCGGTGGGCGGCCAAGGTTTTCGCCATCTGGTTTGGGGAAAGGTGGACGTCGCCCTCCATTTGAATTAAAGTTGCTCAAGCCCGATGAGGTGACTGGCAAAAAACTCGTTCCTGCATGGAGAAGTGCCGTGTTTCTACCGTTAAGAGAGGAGCCTTTCAAACTCCCGAAGCCTGGTGTTAAGGATGTCCGGAGTGGTGTCGAGAGAAGCCACTTCTGGCTGTGAGTAGTTCTTCGAGACAGACTTTCTCCGGTCATTAACATTTTGCCATCAGTTCTGACTGGACGTTGGACGTGACGCTTCCTGAAGTCGATGTGGAAACGGGATGGCAGTACGCTCAATCGTTCGATGACCCCGATGACCAGTGGACACCTGAGCCACCCGCTCGACTAGAGCGTTTGTTGGCGGGGGGCCCCGCTGTCGCAGCACTCAGCGCGTCAGGCTCTGGTGGTGGCTCGCGCTCTCGCCCTGGTTCGATCTCAGCTCACTCTTGGGTTCGAAGAAGACGCTGGGTTCGGGTGATGAGACGGCGTTTGGACATTCCTCCCTTACCCTTTCTCGGTCCCGATGGCGGGTATCACCATTGGCTCCATGATGGCAGGATGGTGCCCTTCAAGGATACCACCAATAGCTTTGGGGAATCTGAAGGTCAAGAGCTGTCGGCCGTTCCAAGTAACACTCTTGCTTCGGCCCAGGACTATGTTGCGCGTGCTCGGTATCTTGCTGGTCCACGGATCGGAGATCTTGAAACCGTTGATCAATTGAACTCGGCAGTTGAAGCTCGCAGAGCTATTGGAAAACTCAAGCTTGCTACGGAGGAATTGAAGCAGGGCATCTCAGGTACGGTCTAAGGTAGTCGCCTTTCCAGTTCGGACTAAAGCGACCTATTCAGGCGACGACGACCTGGAGCGTAAGACTCAGGCAGGGGTTTTACTACACGCATATAGTCGAGAACTTGAGCGGCGACGGTCGGTAGCTGGTGCTCAGGGTTTGCTTTTCAACACCGGAGGTAAGTCTCTACAACCTATGGGTACCACGCTAAGCGCTGGCGTGAACAGTCGAAGATCATTTCGAGGAAGAGGACGATGATGACGAAGAATTTCATTATACTAGAACGCCCACAGACCTTACACCCCATCTATCGCGAGCTTCCGAATTCAGAGTCCCCACTCATGAGGCCCCACAAAAGGTGGTTGCACCAAAATACACCCCACCTACCCCACATGAGATGCATGCACGTTGGGAGAGGGATCACCATGTTCAGAATTGTCGTGATTGCCAACGTCGTTTCAGTTTCTTGCTCCGCCGGGTACGTCTAAGACCTCTTTTTTATTGCCTCCACATGACTGATCGCGACTGATTGCTCTAGCACGTGAGTTGTAAGACTGATTGTTTTCCACCTGGTGCTGATGAACGTCACAGCACTGTCGTCGTTGCGGACGCATTTTCTGCGACCGTTGCTCATCGTACAGGGTCCCCCTCGACCCATCCGAGATCGTCCATGATCCCACCTACCCTGATTCCTCTGCATCGACGTCTTCTCAACGAGTTTGTCAATCATGCCACGATGCAGTGAGTGTTCCTGCCTCTGGCCGATTCCGTGACATTGGTGTGGCATCGATGGAGAGGATCTTCGTCGACCAAGCAAGGCTCTCCGTGCCAAATATGTCGAGAGATACTAGCTCACAGCTGAGCGATCTTGCAGAGTAGGCGTTTCCGCGTTTAGTCAACCAGCTAGGACCCTCTTTCATACAACATTTTCAGATGCCCCGTCTGTAGTCAGAACCTGGCTGATCTTGGCTCAGCCGCAAACCAAGAAGCGCACGTCAGGATATGCTTGGATGGTGGCAGTGACCATTCTCCGCAAACCGCCAAGTATTTGGTATATCGACTTCCTGGGGAAAGTTCCCTTATTGGCATTGAATGTAAGACCAGGCGCAATCGCTAGTGGGTCAGATTTGCTCATTCTCATTTCTCTTGGTTTCAGGTATCATTTGTTTCGAAGAGTTTGTGGAAGACTCTATGGTTGCGCGTTTGAGTTGCCTCTGTAGTTTTCACAAAGGCAAGCACCTAGTTCAAATAGGGTACCGCTGGTTTTCTTATTTATGTCGCAGCATGCTTGTCCTCTTGGCTTCAGCGTGGCAACAGCTGCCCGCTTCACATGCGGGATCCTTGATAGGTGCGTTCACGGTTGGCGCATGTGGCCGCATGTGAACTCTTTTCCATGCGAAAAACTGCAAAAAAGCTGTTAAAAGCGTTCACATGCGGCCACAGCGCCAGTCGTAAACACACTCTATTGACGTCCCCCTGCTTATGTCCACACCACCCCTCATATAATAATGATCGCGATGATCAATTTACCCACACATGCTTAGCACACCATTTGACTAGTCTGCCTCTTGCAATATAATCGCGCTTATGATACAAAGCTACATCAAGAAATAATACAGAGATCTACAATACGCCGTGGGCAGCTCAATCACCGTCTCACGATTCATAAAACGTGTTGTAGTAAACTCTGCTGGTATCGACGCGAATTAGTTCCGAAAGGTCCTCAGCATCGGGCTCAATAATGTCCTGCCCCTTTCGCCCGTCATCTTGATCATCGTAGAACCACGTTGACGGGTCCTCATCCTCCGAGTTGTCGTCGTCGTCGTCTTCGAGGTCAGACTCTGAAGGTTTATAATTCCTGAAAGCGTCTGACATCAGTTTAGTCGTGATGAGATCGGCAAGGTCATCGCACATGAACGCCCAGACGCGTGCTTCTTGTTCTTCCCGGGTCAACGCGCGGTCCTTCACCGTCACGAGGCCCTGTTTCTGCCGCCTCTCCAGCAGACGCCGTTTCCTCTCGAGATCCGCGGCGTGTGCCTGTTGCTCAAGTTCCACAGCTTCTTCAACTGATAATCCCGGCACCTTGTCACCATATTGTTGACGGATAGCGCTTCCCTGAAAACGAATCATAAGTATAAATAAAAGAAACAACGAACCTGGGGCAAAGAATAAACAGTGGGGGAGGGGGGGGGGGGGGAGCGACACGTACGAACTTTTCGAGCGCTCGTAGTTTGGCCTCGATCGGTCGAGGCTCTGGCGCCTTGTCGACACACATCTGTTCGTCCTCGTTGATATGTGTGACTTCGAGACCGACCTGGATGTCTCGCATCCCTTCGAGTTCGAGTAGCTGCGCTTCGATCTTGGCCTGTTCAGCCATTATGCGCGGGACATATGACGATGTAGAGGGTGCCCTGAGAAACCAGAGGGGGAAAAAAAATCAAGATATATGCGTCAGACGTGGAAGTCTTGACGCAGACAAAAAAGAAACAGTTTGACGGACGGAGTGGCAAGAATCTTGGCGTTTCTGTCATAGAGGTCCCTGAGTTCCCGGATGGTCAGCTTTTCGATGGGAGGAGGCTTGGGCTTCGGCGGTACCCTGAAGCCAGGTATGGGAGCCATCTTTCTGGGTCGTATGGGGGAGGACGGGCTACTGAGCGGATATGCGGCCTGCATGTATGTAGAAATGTGGGAGTGATGCAGTAGACAATGTAGAACTTGACGAGAACTCTGTCATTGATTCTATTTCCCGTTTTATACACGCCCAGTCGGCGGACCGGGCACCAGACACCGCTTCGAGAGCAACGGACTCCCCACTAGGCCTGACTACAATGCTACTACTACACCAGTCATCCACTATTGTATACATCTTTCATTCACATAAACATATCACGCTGCAAGCAATCACGTCATCAGTGAACAGCATCAAAGAACACACAGATGGACGCTTACGGCGCCTGGAGGCATAAATTCGTCGTTGTCTGGGCCATGAAGATTTCCCCCGCCGGGTGTGCCCCCCCTGGGGTTACCCCCCCTTGGGCCTAGACCACTGCCGCCTGGAAATGGTCCTAGCCCCGGGGCAACGGGATCAAATCGAGCACCCGGTGGCGCCCCCATAGGCGGCAAGAAACCGTCACCGCCCCATGGCCCGCGGTTTGAAGAATTTCCTCGCCCACGCTGGCCAAAGATAGGGTGATTCGGACCAACAAACATCCCATCGCCACCAGAACCAGGGAACAATGGCGGTGGCCCGAAACCGCTGAATGGGTCGACGCCGAGCGGATCGAGGTCGCGACGACCGATCTCGAGCGGGTTTCTAGATGGAATGTGAGAGGGCTCGCCGAAAGGATGCTCAGGAGCATAAGGAGGTGAGATGGGCTGTGGACGGGCAGGATTGTTAGCTGTTGGGTCTCTTCTAGGACCACTTGAGGACTGGTGAGGATCAGAACCCTCGGAGTATCCTTCCTTGTGCAAACCAGGCATGATATTCTGAATTATCTTCAACTTAAGCTGGCTGATGAAGTCCGCGACACGATTGGACGAAATATAGCCATGTATGAGAGGCGGAGGATTTTCCGCTCTTGCGTCGAACGGGAAAAAAGAGGGAGACGTGAAATCATTTGTAGAAATATCCAACGATGCCGTCTTATTGCTCTAACTTATGTATTAGCCTTCAGAACGTGGGGGAAAGAAAGGATGGTCACTCACTCCCACCGCGATGGCGTTGATCAGCGTGCGGCTATCAAGCTCAATCACTTTCATAATGAACTCGAGGCTGCTCTGCTCGTGACGGTATCTAAATGTGTAATTTCCAGGTCCATTTGTGTTCCAGGCTTCGGGAAGTATGCCATTTAGAGGGGTACTCGCCGGATTGGAATCATCGACAGCAATGAGTCTGAAGGAGAGTGCATTGAAGGCAGAGTGAATTAGAGCAACAATAGCATCCTGTTGGGACTCAAGTCGCTTTTTGTTTGACGGCAATAAATTAAGAAGCGGAGTGATCAATGCTGAAGGGTCCAACAAATCTGGAGCCATGATGCGAGTGCCAGTTCAAGTTGGCGATGGAGAGATGATGATGCAATCTATCACGTGGCCGACCCTGGGAAAGTTTTAGAGGCCCGGAGAAGCCGGCAGAGCCACCCTTGGACTCGACTTCAATCATGGCGCGAAGGGACAGGTCATATTCTCCAGACTCTCCAAACAAGAGGGTGAGACATTCACATCGCTCTCGGTCACCATCGCCGACCAGGCGTAGCTCCCAAAGGCCTACCAGCTCAAGGTACAATGACGACAGGGATCGTGACCGTTACAGAGACCGCGACCGGGACAGGGATCGTTATCGAGACAGCAGGGGGCGCGACTCGAGAGACGACAGGAGAGACGACAGACGTGATGACCGAAGAGACGATAGGCGTAGAGACGACCGTCGACGTTCACGTTCCCGCGACCGACGAGACCGCAAACCCTCGCCCGCCAGAGATACCCCCGACAAGCCGGAATCCACTCCCCCAGTCGAAGATGAAAAGCTCAAGGCAAAGAGGGCAAGGCTGGAAGCATGGAAAAAAGAGAGAGAAGCGAAGAAGGCCTTGGGCGAAGCCAAGGCCAAAGCTATGGCACTTGCTGGAAAGACCGCTCCTCAAGGTGAGTAGGTTTCTTTCCACCGCCGAGTATTGTGATTTCATCACTTGATCCGTACTTTCATAGCACCAGCAACCACGGGCACTTCGAAGCCTGTGGGCACTTTGAATCGCTCCGCCTTCGGTGGTTTGGGTCTCAAGGGTCTACCCCTCAAGCCCGATTTACTCAAAGGCAACAAGATTGTGTCTTCCTTGGACGATTCAGTCGAAACGAAGCGTCATCTTGAGGTGCTTGGAGACATGCCTGCTGTTGATATGACCATGGCAGATGAAGAGGCTGGTATTGGCGACCTTGAAGTCGACGATGACGACGAAGATGCGAATCGCATTGATGCGGAAGCCAAGGCCAAAGCTCAAGCCAAGGCACAAAATGCCATGGATGTGGACGAGGATGATGATGTAGACCCCCTGGATGCTTTCATGGATGGTGTCAAAGATGAGGTAAAGAAAGTAAATGCGGAAGATCTCAAGAAGATGGTAGGCTCTGGTCGTTTGCCTGAACGAGGGGATGACAGGATGAACGAAGCCGGCGCAGATGATGACGACGGAGAGGTTGAAGCAGAAGACGAGTTGGACGCGACTGATCTCAATCCTGAAGACATCCTCGCTCTTGCAGCGAAGAAGGCGAGAAAAAAGGACTTGGCTGCTGTGGATCACAATAAAATCAAATATGAGCCGTTCCGGAAGGAATTTTATGTTCCACCTCCTGAAGTCGCAGCCATGTCCGATGAGGAGGCCGATCTACTTCGACTGGAGCTCGATAGTATCAAAATTCGTGGCGTTGAATGCCCGCGACCCGTGACTAAATGGAGTCATTTTGGCCTCCATGCCAACGTGTACGCTTTTTGTTTTCTCTTTCTGTTCCGTCCATGTTCATTACTTTTTCAGTTTGGATGTTATCAAGCGACTGAACTACACGGCCCCAACGTCAATCCAAGCCCAAGCGATCCCTGCCATCATGTCTGGCCGCGACGTCATAGGTGTAGCCAAGACAGGCTCTGGAAAGACCATTGCATTCCTTCTTCCCGTCTTCCGTCATATCAAGGATCAGCGCCCTCTCGAGCAGATGGAAGGGCCGATGGCAATTATCATGACCCCAACTCGTGAGTTAGCTGTGCAAATCTACAGAGATTGCAAACCTTTCCTAAAAGTGTTGAATCTTCGGGTAAGTGTCTTGTAATATCGCCATCTCGTAAAGCATTGATGTCTGCTGCCATTAGGCCGTTTGCGCATATGGAGGTTCACCAATCAAAGACCAAATTGCGGACATGAAGAAAGGCGCCGAAATTATTGTCTGCACACCTGGCCGCATGATCGACTTGCTCACTGCAAACTCTGGTCGCGTCACAAACCTTAAACGTGTAACCTATCTTGTCTTGGACGAAGCCGATCGTATGTTCGACATGGGCTTTGAGCCCCAAGTCATGAAAATTGTCAATAACATCCGTCCCGACCGTCAGACGCTCCTTTTCTCAGCGACTTTCCCAAAACAGATGGACTCGCTGGCGAGGAAGATTCTTAAAAAACCTCTCGAGATTACAGTGGGTGGCAGATCTGTCGTTGCCGCCGAAATCGACCAGATTGTGGAAGTTCGGGCAGAGGACACGAAATTTAATCGCCTACTCGAAATTTTGGGCCAGATGTACAACGACGATCCGGAAGCACGGACGCTTATTTTCGTAGACCGCCAGGAAGCGGCAGACAATTTGCTACGTGAACTTCTCCGCAAGAGTTATCTCGCCATGTCTTTGCATGGCGGGAAGGACCAGGTTGATCGTGATACCACTATTTCTGATTTTAAAAGCGGCGTGGTCCCTATCGTCATCGCCACCTCAGTTGCTGCAAGAGGGCTGGATGTAAAGCAGTTAAAGCTAGTCATCAATTACGATGCGCCCAATCACATGGAGGATTATGTCCATCGCGCTGGCCGAACTGGACGGGCTGGAAACAAGGGCACATGTATCACGTTCATTACCCCAGAGCAGGACAGATACTCAGTTGACATTTACCGTGCTCTCAAAGCGAGCAATGCGACAGTACCCCCAGAACTAGAAGAGCTCGCTAATGGTAAGTTTGCCCCATTTATGCAGATACTTTATCCAATTCACATGCTCTGCATAGGTTTCCTTGAGAAGGTCAAAGCGGGCAAGGCTCAGGCCGCAGGATCTGGCTTCGGAGGAAAGGGTCTGGACAAACTTGACAAAGAACGCGACGCTCGTGAAAGGGCGGAACGTAAGGCTTATGGCGAGCCAGAAGAAGAGAAGGCTGAAGTCTCTACGGAGAAGAAAGATGGGGATGATATGACGTTCGGCAACTTCAAGGTTGAGATCAAACGGGGTCCAGCACCTGATACAACCAAGGGGCTCCTAGGAGTTGCAGGCGCTGCTGCTGCCGCTCGGCGTCTGGCACATGCGAAGGAAGAGGAGAAGATGCAGTCTTCTCTTCGCGCTGCAGAAGAGGCCGCTGCTCGTGCTGGCAAAGACAGCGCTGCTCATAAGCAGGCTCTTAGCGTCATGGCGAAGCTAAACGCGCAGCTGCGCGCTTCGAAGCTTGCACTTCAGGCTCAGCTCCAAGCCGAGGATGTCAGCCGGAAAGTCAACCCGGATGCGACCGATTTCCATGCCATTGTACCTATCAACGATTATCCCCAGAAGGCGAGGTGGAGGGTTACGAACAAAGAGACTATGGTCCAAGTAAGTCCGGGAGCTAGATTCTCCGGGCAAGAATGTGACGCTGAACAAATACACTTTCTAGCTTATCGATATGACTGGCGCATCTGTCACAAACAAAGGTGAGCGTTTGTTATTACGTGGAGTATCCCGACTGGGGAACTGACGACTCTCCCTAGGAATCTACTACGAGCCCGGAAAAGAGCCTCCAGCAGAGGGCCCTCCCAAGCTCCACCTTCTCATCGAGTCCAACGAGGAGTTCCGGGTACGTTTTTCAACACGTCACAGTTGAAGATATTTTTCTAAATTGACAATCACTAATAGGTGGAGAATGCCGTACGCGAGATCAAGCGACTGCTTATTGAAGCTTCCACGGCTGCACTCCAAGCAGAGATGCGCAATCCTACCGCACCGTCAGGGCGTTACAGTGTTGTCTGAATTGCGACGTGTCTTCATTTGTATTTACACACTTGCTTTTCCGTTAATTTTTATTCCCTCTTTAGAACAGACCAAAAAACACCATGATCACATAATTGGACGAGATGGTTGCAGAGAGGCAATGGCTGTGATTCGGCGAAAAAGTTTGTGTCAACGCGCAACACCATGTGACTTGCTACTTCTGCTTACAGCGACACAATTTCATGGGTCCTCTCCCACGGCCATGGTAGCCACGAGGTCAGGCTTAACTGAGAGTTTGTGCCCGTAGAGACAGGTAAAGACGATTCTGCTTGATCCTCAGACCAAGGTGAACCTGTGGCCGCTGCAATCCTGGTCTCTAAACAGATAGCGTCGTATATGCGACAAAGCTTTTGATCCGACGTCCCATCGCCCTGGGCCTTACGGTCGCATTTACTGGCAATTTCCTCCCCTCGCATATCCTATGACTCTATTTTCCTTGGAAGGTCTGAGATTGCTGTCTAGAAAGTAAAACGCTCGACGTATTCTGAGTCCAGGGCTGAGCTGCCTGGTGCGAGACGTGACTCGATGATAATATGCATTTACCAAAAGACCGCCTTTGGATATTGGCGATGCAATGCGAACGTTTGGATGGGATTGCCAATGGCTGGATTTGAAAATACATTGGATTCAATGGGTGAGAGTTTGGGACGGTCCGACGCAATTCCTGTCTTACTCCATCCAGATGAACGATATAACACAACAGTTGCTGCTATTCCTCATTGCTAGTGGTGGTATTTCTTCTGGCTCTGCTCATTATGCCATGCTACTCTTGGCGCTTGAGGAGCAAAACGCTGGAAAGGCTGTCTGGTCCGAGGAAGAGACTTCGGCTTTCGTTCACTTTCTCTACAAACACCGGTCACATGCTGGCAATCGAGGCAACTTCAAGGCTGCAATATTCGATGCTGCTGCCGAAGCCATCTCACACCTCTTGGAAGATGGTCCAGAAAAGACGGGGGAAATGTGTAAGTCAAAATGGTCACGTGTGGGTGACTTTTATGGGCGGGCTTTCTGTTCTCGTAACTGACCCATGCATTCAGATCAAGGCTATTTACACCAGCATCCAGAAATATCGGGCATCGGGGATGCACTGGGGCATTGTGAATGGAGCTGGTATCAATGGCGAAGCAGCCGAGCGTGCCTGGAACAGCTATATTGCTCAAAAGGTGTGTTTAGCTCACGCAGCCATTGCAATATTCATGCAGGTTCTAACATACTGTACAAAACAGTCTAATCGTGCCATGAAACCTTTTCGAAACACTGGCTGGTTGTACTATGGCAAAGTACATGCTATCCATAATTCCATCTCCTAGTCTTCGCCATTAGGATAATACAGTAGACATATGGAACAGTACGGTAGGTTCACTTAGATAGGTAGAATTCTGTCAAGGTAATGCTCTCGTGAGCTAAAACGAAACAAAGCTGTTCGGGGACTCGGGTATGTCGCTCTACAGTAGGGCCTTCAGGGTGTCAGCAACTCGCTTCGGTTCTCGCCTTCGCTCGCGATTGCCACATAGAGGAGTATGACGAGGCAAATAAACGGGAGCGTCAATGGCAGGTCCGAGTGTATTTTTTGGCACATCGCACTCCTGGTGAGAATTCGCGGGTGCAGACGGCGTCGCTAGACACATGGCAACGGACATCCCGAGTTTTGAGATCTTATGCAGGCCTTATGGCCTTATGGTTCCTTCGTGTAGTGTTTTGCAAAGTATGTAGTGTGATATATGTAGTACAGAAGGACGAAACAACGACTGGGAATAAAACCGAGGATGGAGCGATGCTTATGATCCTTGTAGAGTTGGCGGTCGGCTGAGTGACAGATCCAGTTTAGAGGCCAGCTCGAGTACATCGGTCTGAAGCTTCTCCAACTTGGTGCGTCTAGGGTCCCCAATTCAGTTCTTGGACGTGCCCGGGTAGAAGGAGGGATAAGACGTACTCTTTGTTAAATTGTTGACCAAACTCGAACGCCTGTGATACGCCAAGGCCCAAATTCTTTTCCTGCATGCTCTTTGCACTTGCGAGCTCCTTCTCGCTCAGCACCTTCAGGTGAGGTAGCAACCGATCATACTCCCGTTTCAGCTTTATGGGCCATGAGCATAGAACGCACACCCTAAAAAAGAGCAATCGCGTCTCACCGCTTGCACACGCGCCCTGAGCGACGCCTCGTCGTACCTCCCCGCACCAAGCACTTGCTCTCGAACTCTTCCCAGCTCGTCGAACCACTTCGTTTCGTGATCGCTAAGCGTCGGATTTGCGCGCTTCATAAGCTCCGCGAGCACGCGGTCCAGTCTCGCGATCAGGGCCTGCTGCCCAGCCTGTATCGCATGCGTGCGTGCATCAATGCGGTCCTGCCGTGCGCCGCGGAGCTCTCCCAGTAATACCCGGATCTCGTTTACCTTAGTTACTTGTCGGTCGAGTTCCTCGTGTTGCAGATCGATCCGCGCGTCCACCTGGCGATAGGCAGACTCGACACCGTGGATACTCGTGACGATTTCGTCCACTTTGCTGGAGAAAAAGCGGAGCGTGTCGGGCGTCACGCGGAAGTCCTTCGATCCTGGCGTTGCCAAGCGCGGTGTGGCAGGTAGACCAGAGGACAGGCTAGTTGGCGGCTTCCAGGCCTCAGTGCCGAGTAGCGAAATATATGCGGCTGGGCTCTCGGCGGGCTCGAGCAACCGATCAACAGGCACACTGCTTTTGGGATCGTCCTTGGATGGAAGGCCAGAGCGCATGTTCAAGGAGAACGAAACCACGCGCTTGGACGAGGTGAGAACGTATATGCTGTAGTTAAGATAAACGTCATTCGGGACAATGACAGAGATAACTGGATGGGACGCCCTAATTTCATTCAGTGAATGTTGTGGAGAATAATTATTGATACCTTACCTCCTTTCCACCGAGAACGTCGTCACAATCGACTGCACCTCGGCGGATGCAGGGCTGCGGAACGCAGCCAAAAGCGCGTTTTCGGCTCCACTTGAGATAGAATGTAAAGCATCGCCGAGGGCACGCAACACTTTGTATAAATGGATGGCATGCACTCCGAAGCCATGATACACATAGACGGTGTCCCCGTGTATCGGGTCCGGTAGAAAGGCGGGATAATTACCCGGTATGAGATTGAGGGAAGGTGGGTGAGTCGTCGAAAGAGCCTCAATCAAGCCAAGGTCGATGGTTTCATACACTGCCAGCATGGGCAGTTCAGCATTCGGGGACTGCAATGAAAATCAATACCCTGCGAGTTGGTAAAGCGTCTCATGCTGACCTGTCGAGTCTCCCAACGGGCCTCCACCTTATCTACGTCAAGACAGACATCGACCTTGCCGTCTTGAGTAACCACCAGTACCACTCTCAGCCGCTCCGTCTCTCCATTATCGTCGGTCTCATCGTCGTTATCAAATGAAAGGTATAATATGTCAGTAGCATCCCCGTCCTCGCTTCCATCAAGCGTTAACGGTGCTGGCTGGAGGAGGAAAGGGCCTTGGCGCAAGGGAGGAGTTTTCATAGTCGTTGGTGGGTGGAGGGGGATGGAACGAGATGCTGCAGGGAAAACAGTGCCTGGAGGGAGCTGCTTGATAAGTGCGCTGATGTACTTGTGTTGATAGGAGTATGTCGTCGACAATGATTGAGACTCGGACGACGGGTTTTGAGAGAGGTATTCTTGCTTGGCTGCTACGAAGCATTCAAGGGCATGGATGTATGATGAAGGTATTGACCTATATACGGCGATTAGAGGGAACAAGGTTGGAACAACGGATATCCTACGCGTTCTTGGGCATATAGGGACAGACTGCATACACGTCCCCATTCTTCATCACGGCATAAATGGTCAGGGGGCCCCAGTCAGCCATTCCCTTGCCGAGCGTGAACGAGGCAACCTCACGTTCGGCCGAATCGATAGCATTGAATGTCTTGGATGATCTACGCCGGTCGGGGACAAAGGAGATGACTTGCAAAGGCTCTTCCGCATCCACTGAGATGTCATACTCGCTGGCCATTGAAAGCAACCATGTGAGGGAGTATTAGAGGAAGGGGTTAGAAAGTCTCACCGAAGCTTCCCATCTTCGGTCATTACCATGAGTGTTGAACCCGCCTCACCCCATGGATGCCACTCAACCTTAGCTATGGGGGCCGAACCAGAAGATGCATGGAAGTACTGCCCAACTTGAATAGATCTATAGAAGGCTTAGGGACAGAAGGACGCGAGGTGCAGGAGATGGCGCGCACTTGCAGTCTATGATTATTGGAACAAGACGCATAAAACCTGGTCTGGGAAGGACGACAACCGCAACTTGGGAGGTACCCGCCACGGCCAGAAGTTTCCTTGTTGGATTTAGGGACACTTGGGAGATGTCGAACTGAATGTTGGGCGTATGTAAAACCTGAAGCAGCAAGTTAGCATTGGATGACATGGCCACACAGTAACCTATGGGTACCTTGTATGACTTTGATTTGCCTCTACCAAGCTTCGCATCTCCGAGAGATGTCATCCGTAGTTCTTTCCCAACGGCAACTATTAAATCCGCGTCTTTTAAGACCATGACCTGGCGTCTACCGGCCGGCAAGGGAGAGTCATTGGAAAGCTCGAACTGCTGTGATAGACTGGTATCTGTCGAGGACGAGAAGATAGGATGAGCATTGAGGAGCGACGACCAGTCATCGCCATCGGAATCCATGGGCAGTTGAGTGCTCGAGATCAAGGTGGCCAGACCGGGCCGTGTATCCGGGACGCGTCTTGTGCGAGAGGCTTGCGCGTCCAGTCGACGTTAAGCATGACTTCTATCGGCACTGGCTACGATCTCTCTGCGAGCACTTACTCCCCAGATGGCCGCATATTTCAGGTCATATCTCACCCCTACTAGCATATTTCTCGTATTTCTCATCTCCTACAGGTTGAATACGCGAACAAGGCCGTAGATAATTCTGGGTATGCGTCCTTGCTTGCTCCCCCGTTGTCTCTCGATACTACATCCCTCCTGCTAGAACCGTGATCGGCCTCCGCGTTAAAGACGGTGTCGTTTTAGCTGTGGAGAAGCTCGTCCACTCAAAGCTCCTGGTGCCTGGTGCAAATCGCAGGATCCAGGCGATCGACCGCCATATTGGTCTGGTGCGTTCTCGTGCATCCAACTTCGACCTCCGCTCACAGCCACCCAGGCTAGCTCTGGACTCTTGGCAGATGGACGCCATATCTCCAACAGAGCGCGAGACGAGGCTGCCAACTATCGTGACAACTATCGCGAGCTAGCACCTCTTAAGGTCTCTTGCTCGTGCCGTCAGCCTTTGTCCACGTCTCACTACCTCATGTACAGGAGTTGTCGGACCGTCTCAGCCTCTACGTACAGGCGTATACCCTTTACTCTTCCGTACGGCCATTCGGTTGTAGCACCATCCTTGGAGGTGTCGACAAGAACGGCCCGTCGATATATGTGATCGAGCCCAGTGGTGTCTTCTACGTGCGTATTGTATGCCACGTTGATCGATCTCCCTACTAACTTATCACCTCACAAGGGCTACCACGGTGCTGCCGTTGGTAAAGGCCGCCAGCTTGCAAAGACTGAACTGGAAAAGCTAAAGCTGTCCGAGCTAACGCTACGCGAGGCTGTCTTTGAGGCTGCACGCATGTAAGCACCACATTCTGTACGGGACCATCCTGTCACCAATGCAATCACAGCATTCATCTCGTTCACGACGATGCCAAAGAGAAGGAATTCGAGCTGGAGTTATCATGGATCGGTGATGAAACCAACGGCCGCCATGTACCCGTACCAAAGGACCTTTTCGAAGAAGCGGACCGAAAAGCAAAGGAGGCATTAGAGAACTTCGAATGATCAACTTTTCACTTTCTGTATTATACGTCAACCCTGTTGCACATTATCCCCTTTTGGTTCCTCACTGATGGTATGCCCTTGGTAGTCGGTCGGTCGCTAGGTCACACTCTACATTTTACATCTAGAGAACGCCTGGTGTTTGGTAATGAGGGGAAAGAAACCAGTTTATATAATATAGACCAAAAGTCCAAGTGTTCATTTATACAATCTGTTCCAATTCGCGTGCATACGCGAGATTGTTGGCGATCAACTTCTCTTTTGGTATTTCTAGCTTCTCCTCTCCCTTTTGAGTGAATGTAATCACCCCTCGTGTCAAGTCGATCAGCCAACCCCGCTGATGACATGAAAACGTGAGCGCACAAATATTTATATTGAAATCTTGGGCGCGCACCTGCTTAGCAAAATCCAATACTTCTGATTGTGACCTAAAGAAAAGCAGCGTCGCCGCATCCTTAAGCGGCAGGCTCTCGTACGCCGCCTCTTCACAGCTTGCGATCTCATTCCTGTTATATCTAGTGTTCAGCGAAATGATCACCAATAAATAATAAACACCAACCGGATTGTGCCCATCAGGCTATCCACAAAGAATTTGTACTCCTCCGCCGGAGCTTCCTCCCGTGCATTCCAGACTTTGCTATAGCTGCCCTCCATGAGCCACCGCTCGAGATTGACGGGATGCCGGATGAACGGGTTCGCGATGAGTTCGTCTGCAGGGAGAGGAAGCGACTCGAGCGTCGTGTGGAAATCGGCAATGCGGTTCTGGATGAGTAGGCGGATGAGGTTGAGGCCGCGGATGGGGAATTCACGCTCGGAGTGTGGGAGGATGGAACTGTACATCTCGATGTATGAGCAACGAACGGAACAATAGTGGGGAGGTGGGGGACTAGAAGGATGACTCGCCTGTAATCATTGTAGAACGTCTGTAGTTGAGAAAAGTAACGGTCGAAAGAGGGCATCGCTTTCGTCCGTATGCTCCAGAATGCTCCAATCTCAAGTATCTCCCCTGTTATGGTGCATTAGGGCCTTGTGTGGATCGGTCGGTAGAGCAGGCAGTAGTACTCACGGGCAATCACCAGATCCTGGGTGCTATAATCCGTCTGGGGAAAGATGAGTCCTGTTTCTATTAAAACAACCTAAGAGAATGGCGCGTTAGTGAGTCCGACGGCCAATGGCAAACGAGACGCACCTTGAGCTCAGCCAGTAGTCTACCAGATGTTTTCAGGTCTGACGGTCGTGATGTAAAAGCTCTGAGCAGTTGCTTGTATAGGGGATGCAGTTTTGATGAGGACATGATTGTGCCGCTTGTATTTCGCGAGGGCAGGTTGTGAGTGCTGTGAGTCTTGGGACGCGACGCGCGTTCATCCACGCAATCGACAACTCGCGCCTCAATCGAGCTTGATCCTACTCACACTATTTTAGCATCTTTGTGTGCCCCTACCTCCACGTCACTCTATCGTTCACACAGCAAACCAGCAGCCAAACATGGAAGCCATCGACATGGACAGGCTCAAAACTGGCGAAGTCAATCTCGGTGTACGTGAGCGCCTCCCACCCGACCACAATTTCCTTCAGTAAACCCTGTGCATCTAATCTATCATCCATACCCACGAATGCAGACCTCTATCATGGCCGTTCAATTCGACGGCGGAGTCATAGTCGGTGCAGATAGCCGAACGACGACGGGAAGCTACATCGTGCGTCTCCAGACACCTTGCTCGCTCGCTCAACTTACCTTTCGTCCACGAACAAGGCCAACCGCGTGACAGATAAACTGACATACGTCCACGACCGCATATACTGCTGTCGATCCGGCTCAGCGGCAGATACACAAGCAGTCGCAGACGTGGTGCACATGGCACTGCAGCAATTTACGTGCGTGTGGGCTCTCCCCCTCTCCTCTACTTTTCCCTCAAGGGCCTGAGGATCGAATTATCATCTGATTCAAACCGATTTACCATTATACAGACAGGCAAGCGGCGGACCACCGTCCGTGCATATCGCTGCGACGTTGTTTGAAAGTATATGCTATGCCAACAAGGATGCGCTGAGCGCCGGCATCATTGTTGCAGGGTGGGACAAGGAGGTCGGTCCGAGTGTGTATAACATCCCACTTGGTGGCGGTCTTTTCCGCCAGCCATGGGCGATTGGAGGTTCAGGATCGACTTATGTCTACGGCTACTGTGACGCGACATATAAGGAGGGGTGGGGGCGCGATGAGACGGTTGAATTCGTCAAGAATAGTAAGCAGTCACACTCCCCCCAGGCAACTGGGCAGCAGACTGATGTTACACAGCGCTTGCGCTGGCCATGGCCCGTGATGGCTCGTCGGGAGGCGTGATCCGTATGGCCGTGATCACAGAAGATGGTGTAGAGAGGCTGTTTGTACCGGGTAACGAACTACCCACGTTTTGGGAGGGTCTAGAGGTGCTTGGCAGCAAATCGGCCAAGCAACCAGGTGTCGTCCCCATGGCCATTGAGGCATTGTAATTTGAATGTGTATCAAACATGACATCTTGAGTACACCGCGTCCGCGTATTACACAAGGATGTCTAAGGTGTTTACAGACTCATGCTAGCGGACGGCCCTAGACGACCTTCTGCGTACTTGTACTAGCGAAGGCAAAGGTATACGGGGGCCACAACTAGTATGAGCATATAAATTAAACCTATCAAGTGCGGGGAGGTGTCCGTAATTAAGCCGATTGCAATCATGACGCTGCCCCATACAAGTAGGCGGTTCAAGCCCGATCCTGCACGAGGTGTCTCGAACGCATGCTTAGATAGTGTCGCTACTTTAGTGACTGCTACATCGGCCCCTGGTCCGCTCTTGTTGCCAGGCAATAGGTCTTTTAGATGCTCTCAATACAAAGACCTATGGAACCACGATACAATCGGAAACTTACCACAGTGAAATTGTTGAAGCGTTGGCGCGGCTTCCGGGAGGAGTTCAATTAATTTATGGGTCCGGAGGGCTTTCAGAAACTGCACGAGTGAGGGGGGTGACGCAATCGATAGATAACTAAACACACAACACCGTCGATTACAAGAGCCATATCGCAATCGAGCGCTTGCTACGTGACCCCGATTAGATTCATGTATGCACACAATAACACAGCGGATTCGCTCACTTCAGCGATATATTGTAACAGATCGTGAAGGGGGTCCTGAGACTTCGAAAAATCAAAGAAAGGTTGGGAAGTGATAATTGGGAGTGCTTTACGTCGTTATCGGCGAGAGCCCCTATGAGCCCTAGTTGTGTATCTGATCCAGATTCAGGTTCGTGATCGCCAGCAGGTCCCGCCTGTCCCCGAAGCCTTGGCCACACCTTCAGGATGCGGACGACACGGAACCCCCGAACAAATATGCATTGATTTTCCGGTAGATCCTAGTAGCACGTGCAAGGTTGTGCCCGAGAAATCTCAGAACATGTCGAACCCTATGTAGAAGCCTTACCCCACCAGTCGGACCAAGCTTCAGATCCCCTCCATGCACGTACTGCTGTTCGAGAGAAACCTTGCCATGACTAGACACCTGTACATCAAACGACACCCCAGCGTCCCGGCGGCGCTGGTTGAACGCGACGTTGACCCATGATTTCGTGAGATGACGACCAGTGACCAAAATGATATCCTCCATTCGATTGATCCCCAGACCGAGACCCCGTGCGAAGGCAAACCAGGCATCGATATGCTGGATCATCCACTTGCCGAAATCGCCGAAGGCAGCCGTGTCTTCGCTATGGGCCGGGACAGGAAGTGACAATAGAGCGCCTTGTTTGCTATTACATGAAAATGTGACCTGTGAATCGTCATCGGGTCTGTATTTGGACGTAAGCGAGCGGAATTCGAGTGAATGTCACGGTGAAGGCCGATTACCCAGAGGATGATGTGCCACATCCACGCGACTCCAGGGTAACATATTGTGAGCAGAAATGAATGGAATGTTGTCTACTTCCTGTGCGGATTTCATTCTTGATAATATGGTTGGGGATAGTTTTCAGTTGTTGATGATCTTCCGGGACAAAAGGGGGGGTTTGGTGGGAAGGATGATCTTTAGGATGTAGAACATTGAACAAGCGATGGAAATAGCCTCTGCGAATGAAACCAACGTCGCCTACTTCTACTGCATTATACACCCCCCCTGGGTCCGGTTCCCATAAGGCATTGCCATAAGTAGGATAAGTAATTGCAAGTTCCTCGCGGAAAATACTGCAGTGAGCCATATGGATGATGGAGTGCGTAGATGAGGAGAACCAAGGAAGGGTTGTCCTAGGTACATTATATGGCAACATAGTGGCACAGCCTGTCAGGCTATCCCAAACACTGCTTGATGCTTATAGATAAGTCTAACCAAGTCCGAGGTCACACTTCTTACTGGGCTTGTATTACACAAGGAAGTCTAAGGTGTAAACACACTCATGCTATGGACGATCGGCCTGGACCACCTTCTGAAACTGGGCGCGCTTAGTTTTCCACATACCTGCGAAAGTATACAGGCCCAACGCGACCACAAGAAGTATGAGCAAAGATATGCTTAAAGCTATCAGAGCGGCGTCCCATTCTCCTGTGCCTGAATCTCCCACCAAACCCTGAGCTGTGTATGCAATGAAGCCGACTGCGAATGCAATGATGCCCCATACAAGTAGGACGGGTGGTAAGCTGAGGAACAAGGCATGACCGTGTAGCCCAAATGCGCCATGATGGGCGTTATGTAGATATGTGAACTGGGGGTAATATCATCGTAACGTGCTGGTCTCGGAAATCACAGGGACCTACCGATTGCGACTGTTTGACATTAGTTTGGTGCCTCCAGAGGCAAAAGACTCCAGTGATCATGCTCCCCATCGAAGCAAAAACGGAAACAATGCCCGCTGCTCTTGAGGTCGATTGGATATTAGGTACGGAAAGTAGGCCCACAGTCGCTCTACGACAGCAACCGGGCTTCAACGACGGTTGATCGTGGACCACGCATCATTTACTCACGACAAGAGCACCGTAGCCTTTTCGACTCACGTCAGCCATCAGAAGGGACGAGGGAAGGTGCGCCAATCTTACGATAAGGAGGAAGTCTTGATATTCTTTGACAATCCGGTGGGTATATTGGTCCCAGATATCTTGCACAGTGGAGAGTCGCCCATGATACTGGCTGGCAGCCTTTATGTGTTCTAAATATGACCTGGGAACAGAGAAAAATACGGCGCTAATAATGAAATTTAGCGGAATCCGAATGTACACCGGAAACGGTGGGTTCGGTAAGGGGCCAGTCGGTATCCTTTGAGCGTAGTGCTCCTCCCATTGACGATATGTGTCTTGTCCATAACGCTCTGTGACGCGGAAACTCCCTGAGGCATCGTGGGGTCTCTGTATGAATACATAGAGAAGAAAAGCGCTTAGGTGCTAAACATACAAATGATCCTCAAAATCCAGCTGATAAAAACTGTTCTCCCAGGCGAGCTTTCTGACAAATTAGCTGAAAGGAAAGTGAGGGGGAATGTAGACAAATACAGTCGGGACTCTCACAATTGATCCGAGATATTGCATCTAGTAGATCTTCACACTCCTGCTTCGAGAAAGGTACCGTGCTGCGGGTTCCGGACTTGAGGTTGTCTAAAATGGAATGAGAGGCCGGAAATATCCCCGGAAAGGAAGGCAGTACCAAGATGAAACCAAGCTAGGGCATCTCTGGCTTCCTGCTCAGCGTTCGGAGGAAGTGGGACATGATTTGGGTGTCTTTCAAGGTAGTTCCAGTACATTCTTCGTCGCTTGTTTACTGCGGACGCAAAGGTCAGTGGGGTGTAGACCCCCATTGTGTTGAACGCACCACGATCAGCTTCCATCCGCTCAGTGGACATCACATCCTTCAGATCATAGCCAGCCATGCAAGATTTGTGGTTTACGATGAGCGAGAACATGTGCTCATCGGGTTGTGGTCCATGGGGGATGAGAAGCTCCATCCCATCTGCCAAGTCACCAAGCGGATATGTCGCGATGTACTTCTCGACAGTATCTAGAACGCTTGGTGTTCGAATATCATCGTTGGTGACAACCCGAATCTTTGAGTGATAAAAGTAAAACCATCCTCGAGGGTGAATGTGTGATGTCCACCCTTCAGGCGTTGGAGGTGGGGACGGGACACAAGATTCTTCGAGGTCATGTCTACGCGCAGCGGGTGTAAAGTTGTCAGTGGGGGAGCATGGTGATTACTGTAAACTCACTGGGACATTGCTACTGTCATCGTAATCCAGAGGAGGTATTACAGCACCGTTGCATTGCGGGTCATATATCATCATCCAGGGCGGATTCGTAGCAATTGAGTGTCGATTTGGGTGAGTTGGCGCCCGGGGCGGCCAAGTCTCCACGCGACGCGTTCCTTACCCAAACCATGAGCAACTTTGGAGCAGGTCAAGGCCTTTTCGGCACCAATCAGAATAAAAGTCAAGGCACATCAACTCCTGGTGCAAGTGCCTTTGCCGGGCTCGGCTCAAACACAACCAGCAGTTCCGCGTTTGGGGGGCCAGGAAACACACCTGGTGGTGGTGGAACCGCCTCTGGACCGACTGGAGGTCTCTTTGGAGGTGGTAGTGCGTTTGGTAGCAGTGGGAACACCAATACAACTACACCGGCACCTCCTGGAGCTGGAACGGGTAATCCATTCGGCGGATCGTTGTTCTCAGGTGTGTACGCGTCCTACTCCAACTTTATGGAACTACCTCATCCAAAAACAACTCAGCAAATCCAAATCCTGCGACAACTACAGGGTCTGCAGGGCCAGCACCCGGGGGCGGCCTGTTCTCAAATGCAAGTTCGAACCCAGGTACTTCTGGGACGACGACGGGACAAGGCCTATTTGGCAATACCACCGGCGCAAATGCAGGGGGCGGCGCTGCTGGAGGTACGCACCAACCAAATATAACCAAATGCAACTTGATGGACTTTCTTTTTGTCGATTTCAGGACCCATGTTTGGTTTTCCGAAACCTGCAGCCTCTGGCGCGAGCCCCTTCGCTTCGGCCACGGGAGGTTCCACTAACACTAGTGGAAGCGGTGGCAGCTTATTTTCCGGTGCAGGGAATCCCAGTGCGACTGGCAGTACGACGCCAGCGGTCACTGGCATGTCTGCCAGCTCAAATACTCTCGGTGGGGGTCTCTTTGGGAATATCAAACCAGCGGACGGCGCTGCGAAGCCCGCAACTTCTTCCTGTGAGTACGAGGTAATGCGGAAAAGATGATTTGATACTTATGAATCCCAGTCTTCAGCGCTCCTACCACAGGAGGGGCCCCATCCATAGGCACGACCGCGACAGGTGACTTGCATGCTTCCTTAGTTAATGCCGTTCTAATAACAGATTGTAGGCAACACCTCTAGTCTTTTCCCCGGTGTCGCGGCCAAGCCCAGCGAGACCTCCACATCATCGAGTGCCACACCCAGCATCCTGCCTGCTGGCGGTTTGTTCAGACCTCCAGGCACGAACACGAGCACGACTGCCACAACCCCGGCAGCAGCCAACCAGTCTGCCTTCAGTCTAGGTGGCCCCGCTGCAACAGGGGACAAGGCGGCCCCAACTACAGCCACGGGTAAGGGCTGGCCTTTTGTCTTCGTTGCCTTAGTTAAGCATAAAGTGTTGCAGCTGGTGGTGGGCTCTTTGGTAATATAGGTGCCGCCGCAAACAAAGATGGAAGGCCCGAGGAGAAAAAAGACGGTACATCGAGTAAGTCATTAAAGCACTTTTGCCTCTCAACTTGACATCGTTTCCCAGTAGCCGCTCTTCCAACATTCTCCCTCGGTGGCCAGCCGACAGGGACGGCGACAGCCCCTGCAGCGCCCGCTACAGAGAAAAGGGACGGAGCGGCTGCCTCGTGTGAGTATCCTAAGTCTGTGGGGCTTGTCACTGTCTGACTTCGCGATTGTAAAGCATTGTTCTCGGGTTTGGGAGGTGCCACTTCGGGTGCCAATAAACCTGCAACGTCACTGGGGTCCATTTCAAGTGGGTCGTCGATATCAACTAGAGATCTATGATATTCACAATTTTACAGCAGGCTCCGCTCCCGGAACACTGGCGTTAACTACAACAACCACTTCGGCCATTTCTGTTGCTCCACCATCCATGCTTAAAGGGAAAAGCATCGAAGAGATCATCAACAGGTGGTCAAATGAACTGGAAGGCCATGTACGCGACTTCAATAAATTCGTAACAGAAGTGGCCGTTTGGGACCGCTCCTTGATCGAGAATGGCAACAATGTGGGTCTGCCTTATTAGTGTGCCTCGATGTCGGTTTGACAAGATCCTATCTTGCAGCTCGCGGCGCTGTATAGTCACGTTTTGGCTGCCGAACGAGAACAAAATGATATTGACCAATCGCTGGATCACATCGAACAACAGGAAAAGGAGCTCAGTGCTACAGTTGAAATGTACGAGAAGCAAATGTCAGATATTCTTGGTGGCCAGGGTACCCTGCGGACGCTTGATACTGGCCCTGCCGACACTGAGCGAGATAAAAAGCAAGTATTGCTTTCGTCAATGCGTTGTACATACTGATCCTTTCTTCCCAGTTACATGCTCGCAACCGAGCTTCATAATCACCTCGATGACCTTTCGTCTTCTTTGACACAACTCATTGACTCTGTGAACTCGATGTCCGTAGGACAAAACGACAGCAAGGCACCATCGGCGGATGACCCGATGGCTCAGATTGCCCACGTCCTTAGCAACCACCTCGAGAGTTTACAGTGGATCGATGGCGCCTCGCGAGAACTGGAAGAGAAAGTCGGGGAGGTGGAAAAGAGAATCAAAGACGTTTCGCAGGTCTCTCCCCCTCTGGGGGGTGGAAGCAGATCGAGGGGCTTCGGTCTGAATCGGTAACTTCGGCCTCTACTGCGTATACTCTCCATTTCTCCACACATTACCATTCGACCCGGGTATCGGTATTGCACACTACAGTAGCATTATGAGGTGTATACGTCATTATATGATCGCCGTCCATGTACCCTCGCCACGCTCCCAACTGTCCCCTTCCCATATCCTAAGTCGCCATAAGGCAATGGCTAACGGAACGGTATCTGCCCTCAGAACTGTCTCGGCGCCTGACCGAAGCAAGAACGCGGGGCTCGCTACTTTGTTTGGACGGCGTGTTGCAGGTCGACCACTGCCCGACTCTGAGACGCCGTGTTGACGCCAGCGCGCACGACGCTCAACCAGAAGTACCTTGCACAACCGCTCGTGTAATGCCGCACGTTGTGCCTTCGAAGGAAACAGGGCAACGCCATTATAGAGAGGGACCTTCATAGGAGTGATAACGTCTGGCAAACCTTCGTAGTCCTTCGGTGAAGTGACATGGCACATAGTGGACAGCGGTAACGTGTGTGCCATCGGTTGTACTTCCAAGTGCGGCAGTTCGGGAGGAAGAGGCGATGCATTGGGCACTGGCCGCGTCTTGGTGGCAGGATCTCGATTAAGCGGGGGCACAACGAGAACAGCTACTGCGTCCTGGTCCTCTAGAGGCTTTCCAGCACGTATGACTGAGAATTCTTTCCAGGTGAGTCTCCGCAGCAGTGGGGATTCCTCCGCTCCTTGAGGGCGAGCCTGCAGGCGCTCAGCCAAAAGTTCTAGTTCTTGCAGAATACGCAAGCGCAGCAGATGACCGATATAGTCCGGCAATGACGAAGGCAACTTGATCGCTGAGGATACGCGACGGTAGCTCCCTTGAAAAAGATTTCAACGCCGCTTTGTCTGGGAGTGAGTTAAAGACGCGGTACCTCTCTCGTCCAATTCTTGCAGGGCGGCACGACGACAGACGATGTAGTTGCCCCTGTGGTCGAGACCTCTGAATTTGGGGTGCTGCAGACCGTCGGGAACTAATGTGTACTTTGACCGCTTGGGGCCTGTCTGGGGGGGCAGCCGCTTAAGAGAAAGGCGGATCATAAAGTCTGGCGTTGTGTTCACGTCGGTCAGCATCGTACGGACATGGGGTAGGATGGGAGGACATACCACTTGGGAGGTATCGCCTGGACAGAGTACACATCCGTAACGGCGTCGATAGCATTCGAACTACAGAATTGTCTTTCAGCGAGACATCCCTAACGAACGGAGAGGGGGACATACGATATGGATTTGCCCACCACTCCCTCTCCTCCGCTGTCATTTCGCGGCGAACATCGTCCTCAACTGTCCCGTCCCTTGAAACAGTCCTCGTCTTTTGAGAGTCGGGGAGGCTGACCTGTGGAGGCAGGCTCTTGTGCTGCCTGTATGCCTTGGGGTGCATGATGGGATTGACGTCATCGAGGAGGATCGATCGAGAACGGCCAAAGAAGACGGGGGGAGGCGGTAACTGCTTGCGCAGAGATTTTGTACCCTTATCTGGAGGGCGTAGAGACCTGGTTCTCTCGGGCGCGATGGACCTTTCCCTCAACCGCTTCAGCAGTCGCGGAATCAGTCGTCGCATGAGTCAAGTGACTCAAGTCACGCGTCTGCTCTTGCGGTGTTGCCGTCATCTTCGTTCCATTGCGAATACTAGTACTACTAGCACTAGGAGAAGCTTGATAAAGGTGCCGCAATCGACCCTTACCTTTTGGAGCATTCTTGCTGTTGATGGGGCAACTTCTCCATCAAAGCAGAAGTACCTCAAGTTGACGAGGGTTCGCCAATGTGCTGCCAACATCTTCTATCACAACGTTCATTGAACAATGAGTATCAAAGTCGAGACTCCTGCTAACCCTATCACACTTGCCATCATTGGCTGCGGACAAAGGGGCAATGTGCGTTGCACATACATCCACCAACTACTCATCCGGACATTAACCAAATTGCCGTATATAGGCCTACGCGCAGTATTCTATCGTAGAGCCCTCTAAATGCAAGGTGGTAGCCATTGCAGAGCCAAGGATACAGTCACGGGCGCTCTTTGCAAATCGATACGGCGTTGACGGTAGTCTCGTGTTCGAAACTTGGGAACAGCTCCACAAAGCTTCTGCGAAGAGCATTCAAACAACCGGAAAGCGTCCTGCAGACGCCGTTATCGTTGCTGTTCAAGACAGTATGCATGTGGAAGTAGTCGAAGCCTTCGCTGCCCAAGGATACGATATTTTGTGCGAGAAGCCGATGGCTACATCGATCGAACATTGTCTTCAGATCGAGGCTGCGGTGAAGAGGGCCGGCATTATCTTTGGACTGGGACATGGTATGCCTCCTGTTCCGCGCATGCCCTCCCTTCTCATAATTGATCAAAACGTGTCAGTGCTGCGGTATTCGCCTTATTCTCGTGCCGTAACCGAAGTCGTACGATCAGGGAAGCTCGGTCAACTCGTAAATGTCCAGCATATCGAGCCCGTCGGTCACTGGCACTTTGCACACTCCTATGTACGCGGAAACTGGTCGAAGGAGAGAGAAAGCAGCTTCTCGTTGATGACGAAGAGTTGCCAGTACGTCTGCCCTGGCTTGTGAATCAAAATGCTGAAGACTGACCAACCCTATACTTGCGCAGCGATATAGACATCGTGTGTCACTGGTTCTCTCCAGATACCCCTGTGCGTGTATCATCATTTGGTGGGTTACAGCATTTCCGCAAGTCGGGGAAGCCCCTAGAAGCTGGCGATGCCACACGTTGCTTGGACTGCGCATATGAGAGGCAGTGCCCCTACAGCGCGAAGAAGAGTGAGTTCTCGCTTTCTCGCTTCCCGCTTCGATCCACCACACCTGTGGAAAAGGGTGAATTTGACCACTTTCGTTTAGTTTATCTGGACCGCGTTGCGCTCGGTCACACTGGCTGGCCGGTTCGCCCCCTCGTGGACGGAATCCCAGATATCGAGAACGTCACAGACGCGCTCGTGCATGGGCCTTACGGGAGATGCGTGTACGAGAGTGATAACGATGTCTGTGATAACCAGGTATGGGCGAGTCTCCGACACTGTGACCGCCCGCACGACGACTGCTAATCACACACCCAACACCCCTCACCGAAGGTTGTCAACCTCCAATATGCATCAGGCGCAACCTTCTCTTTCACAATGGTCGCCTACACCACGTTGATCTGTGAGCGACAGACCCGTCTGCATTTCACTCATGGAGAGATCGTCGGCGATATGAACCAGTTCACCGTAACTGATTTCCGCTCCGGTCTAACGACCGTACATCAGCCGTCCCCTGAAGCTAGCACCAGCGGCCATGGGGGCGGAGACCTTGGCCTCGTAGGAACCTTCGTCGAGGCCGTGCGAACAAGGCGGCAGGATTTGCTGGGTACAGATATCACGGAGGTTCTCAAGAGTCACCTAACCGTTTTTGCCGCGGAACACAGCCGGAAGGCCGGAACCGTGGTTGACTGCGTGGAGTTTGAGAATGCTGCTCGTCGTGCGTGGGACGGGAGTGTCCAGAACTCGACGGCCAGTGAGTAGCCGGGCGACGCAGTTGTATGGTGGTCGCACAATTTACTACATAGCAGTCGGGCAAATGACCCTTGAATGACTTTGAGTGATAAAACTATTACATTGGCAATAACGTGGGACAATGCTAGGTATCGCAAGTTCGAGGAATGTTTCGCAAAGCATAACGGAGAGACAACAGGTATCGCAAGGTATCGCAAAACGAGGTGTTTGGGGTGCATTAAATAGGGTTAGTGATGAACATCAAACATAAATGCAGCAATAAAGAGCGTAGTAGATCGTGAGTAGATCGTATCATGTTAGTCTTGCATCTCAATCTCCCGTCGGATGCGTTCGCGGACTTCACGGAGTCCACCACCTTCTTTCTTGACTCGTCGCGGGCTGCGGGATATTACATCGTCATTCTTCCCACGGCTGGAACCTGGACTAGAGGGCACAGGCCTCTCGTTGGACGATGCGGGCATTTCCAGCCACTCTTGTCCGTCGATATCTAGAGGCTTGAGAAAGAATGGACACAAGCGGGTCAATATGGCAAGAGATTCTTGGGCCTCGGCACTAGACATAGGGACAGGTGATGATTTCAAGACTGCAGCAGCTACCTCGGAGGCAGGAAGAGCGCGTCGCTTGCGAGCGGAGAGCCCGACGTTCGTGGTTGACGGTCCTGAGAAGAGCCTAAACAGCGCAATTAGAAATGAAAATGATAGACAAGGACAAAGGCTTACATCCAGACGCCCTCAGCAATGCCCTCTAACCGACCAAGCAACACACGGTGCCGCATTTCTTCCTGACTTAACTTGAGGAGCTGATCGCGACTCAATTTCCCTCCCCGAATGTCCTTGCTTTTGCTAGGCGTTTGTGCGGGGGTACTTGTCAAAGATTTCTGCCTGATACGCTCATAGAGGGCTTGTCTCCGCGATGAAGTCGGGGTCTGAGGGAGTGTATCGGCATTTGAGCCTCTTTGATGGACAGGAGTGGATGGTAGGGAATCGCCCGGATTTGTCCTGGAAGGTGAAACGGAAGGCGTCCTTGGGGTCAAAAGACCGGTCAAGTCATCAATCAAAGCACGGCGGGAGGGGGTCTTTGGGAACTGCACGGAACTCGTGGCAATCGGCCTTGCCTTGGACGGCGTTATTTTGTTCGGTGAGTACGAGCGTCCGCGAGGGGCATCAATGCTCGGTAGAGTAAAACACCCTTTCGTAAGAGACTTGGATGGCGTTGCCCTCAGAGCTTTTGCCGGGGATGTAGGGGAGGGTGGCGTCGACAAGATCTTTATGGAAGATGGGGACTTGGGAGAGGCAGATGCAAGGAGTTGAGTGAGTTTAGATGGTTTATTGGGAACGATCAATTGTGGCAGATCAGCCATGGGAAGGTTCGGTATCTGGGTCGCATCTGCATGCAGCTACAACCAGGAATCAGACTGAATTTATTCCTCCACAAGGCTGAGAATTGGAACGTACCTCGGCCCATCGCTGCAGCTTTGACAGGACAAATTTCCGTCTCTTTTCACTGTAAGCTGTCCAGCGTGCGACAGAAGCCATGCCACTACCCATATCTTTGTCTAGGTCCATTTCCACTTCAATGCCGATGCCATATGCTGGGTGTCGCGACTTTGACGTCTTGGAGAAGTGGGTTGTAGGGCTGATCACAAAGCCCATAGACCCACGTGTCCAGTCCTTGGGTTGTTGGGACACGGAGGGGCCTTCCAAGAAGGGATTAGAGTCGTCATCTTTTGGTGGAGGCGACGCTCTTGTCCGTGGAACCACATCCCCTTTCCATTCCCAGAGCCAGCATAGGCGAGAGAGATCGTCCATGTCCAGCTTGACTGTGAGACCGGAGTATGCATTCAGGGAATGGTGATTCACCACATTTCGCAAAATTCCGGTCTCGGAAGAAGGTGAGACAGCGGATGAGGCGAGGGCATGGGAAACGGCATGCTGCAAGGCAGTCTGAATCTTGAAGAGTCGTGACAGATGAGGAGGGAGAGTGGGGTCAGAGATGGTTTCAGAGGCACAGCCAATCTTGGACCTGGTTGCTTTGGTCGTCTTTGGAGGTGAAAGCGGACTATTTCCTGGTCAGAAGGAAAACGGCGGAAGAGTGGGTTAACGTACGCAGGCCTGAGTCTCTTTGGTGTCAGACTCGTGTCGTCTTCATCATCAGACAAGAAACGCTTCTTTTGGGGGGATAGATGCAAGGAAGTGTAGAGATCGGACATGGGTGGGATGAGAGACTCTCGTTCAAGTGTTCGACGCGTCCACCTCGCGATCACATGATTTTTTCGACCTCATGCAACTTGAACAACCCGTCCAAAAGTTGTCCTAGGCGTCCATTCCGGATTCAAGATGGAACTTGGAACCTGGATCGCACCGCCGGAATGCCATGTGATCCTTGCCTATCTGGCGAAATGACTCACTCTCTACAAGTCAAATAGCGCACCGCATGAGGGGCATCGATAAGCCTGGGATATGGCTTACACGGATCTTGACATCCATCCGATAGGACGGCGGCACCCTCAGCCTCATGCTGAAATCGGATTGGCGCCAATATCCTAGCATAGGGGTGTCCTCGGGCTGATATATGAAGATGTCAATCGTACCAGGTTACCTGCATTGGGGCACGGGGCGCCCGTGTATTTGGGTTCGTGAGCGCCAGTTGTGGGTCTTCACAGAACAATTGTCACTGCCTGGTTTCTTACACGCCTCGCCACGCCCCCATCCGCAGCATATTGCTGCAAACATATATAAGACGTATTCTTAAAACATTTCACTTATTGACTTTCACTTCCTAAGCCCCACGTAAGGTTACTGCGTCCGCAGCGCCATCTTTTTATCACTTTATGCTGGTCTCTCAAATGGAATCTTCGTCTAAGGCAAGTAACCAAGAACAATGGTGAGACTTCTACAGAAGGTGACTTTGCTGATTGGCTCACTGAGGTAAAATCTTTTAGGCAAGAACTTCTGTCTAAGGTTCAGGGTGCGCCCCTCGAAGACCTCGAGCTTATAGTCTACTCAACTGCAGACAGACCTCGCCAGAGCGACGTCCGATGAGAATGCTCAGCTTGTCAACAAAGTGAAGGAATTGGAATTCGAAGTAACTCTTTGGAAGCAGGCCCTCTCCACTACGAAAAATGTCCCAGACCGCGAGAATAAGCCGATGGGACAGAAGCAGGTCGCACTCTGCGTGATTGACGGAACTCGCAGCGTCTTTTCGACGAATTACATTGCTGAAGGCGAAGGAGGTGGGAGAAAGGCCGGACAAGAAATTGTTCGGGGCATTGCGGATTACCTTGCCGATGCCTCTTCCCTTCAAGATTCAACTGTCAAGGTTTCTATCGCCATATACATTATGAAGGCCCGGCTCCGAAGTGATCTGGTCGCCAGTAACATCTGTGCTCCCGAGCAATTTGACAAGTTTTTTGTCGGCTTGGATGAAACACCTTATTTGAATATAGTCGAGGTAAGCAGCAAGAGGGGCGCAGATAAGAAGATAGAAGGTGAGCAACCCTACGAGTCATGCTGAACTCCTCTAACGTCCTCACCCAGAACACTTGCAACTTTATGCCGGTCTTCCTCAGACCGTTCGCGTCTTCTTTTGCGGTTCGTACCACTTTCTTGTGGTTGATGCCGATTTGATGGCCATCGGCCTGGTCAGGTGGAAATGGCTCCGAGTACTTGTCCATCACGCCCACCCTCGATGCGTGCAATGCCAAGGACAAGCTGGTCATCTTGCGAAGCTACAACAGCCCATCTAACGGCACGTTCTCCCGCATCCCCTCTCTTATGTTAGTGGGCCTATTTATGAGGAACATTCCTGTTGCACCGGCAACTCCATTCTTTGACCCTTCTCCATTCCCTGTGGCGGAGGCTGATGAACTAGACGGTCGCACGCCATCTCCAAGGGCTTACACCCTGCCGCAGAGGCAGACTGTCATCGACCCGACTCTCGTAAGTGTTGATACCCTACGAGTACGTGCTGCATAACGCTGAAAGGCTGACACAGCCCCTGTACAAGCGTGAGTATTCGAGCTCAAACGTCGTAGTTTCTCTTTTCACCGTCTACTGTCAGAAAACCCGCCCCCATGCAATGAGTACTACCTCATGCAGTCTTGCTCTAAGGAGGTAAGGAAACGAATTTGGAATACTAGGAGACCACGCTCAAAGGCCATAAATTAGGGTCGCTGCCGGTACTCCCATGAATATGACTTGACAGCCGATCAACTCTCCACGCTCGCCACGAGTGCACAGCAGTCTCCCTGCTGGTTCTTGAACAATAGTAAGCGGCTGTCTTGTTGAATGAAACCGCTTGATCATGACGACGACGCCTAGATCGCGAGTGTCCGCATGGAATAAATTGCTGCTGGGGTCATGTTTGTCCATTCGGTGTGAAGTGTCATTATTCCCTCAAGGACAAATGTCGCTTCAAGGGAGGTGAGTGGTGCAATTACGACGCGAAGGTCACAGGCGTTGATATTGTCCCAGAGGGGATGCATCGTCCAAGGGGTGATCTCGCGACTCTCGCGTACGCGTAGACCGCCAAAGGCACATAACAATTTGGCTGCTAAGGCCCAAGATTAAGGATCGAATACTGAATATGGAGCAGGATGGTTGCGTGATTGACTAGTACTTCGTTATAAGAACACGATAGGATGATTCTCGAAATTGATTTTGATTGACTTTTGGAAACCGGAACCGGACCATGCCGGAAGTAACCGTGGGAACATCGATTGTGATTTTCGGACGGACTCAGCATCGCGCCCCAACTTTCTTTCTTGACCATACGATCAATCATACAATGGCGGACAAACAAGAAGATGCTGAAGACTTCGCTGCCATCAACACCCCAGGTGGGCACACCCTCTTGTGGGTTTCACGCTATTCTGATAACCTGCACAGGATACAAGCCTGCTGCGGGCAAGACGGTGGACGAATATCGCAGCTTAGATGCAGGCGATGAGAGTTTGGCGCGTTGGAAAGCTAGCCTTGGACTTGATGCGGCCACCAGTGGGGATAAGAGTGTGCCTAAGGTAGCTCTTTTTTTCATGTTTGCTTATTGCTTTCATTTATCCTTCACTTAGCTTACCCTCCTCACCCTGGAGCTGACCTCTCCCACACTTCCTGAGGGGAAATCACTTGAGATTGATTTATCCAGCAAGGAAAAGCGGGAGTATTTTGAGAAAAATGCCATTCAAGTGAAGGAAGGAGCATCGTATAAGTAAGTATGTCCGCCGATCCTTCGTGCGCGGTGGGGTCATCGTGCTCGAACAGGGCCATCATTACATATAAAGTCAATCACTCTATCGTCACCGTATGCTCTGATTAAGATACACTGCCACAAAGAGCTGACAACAGGACCAGGGTGCCCGTTACATCCAAGTGATCAAGCGCGGCCCTTTTAAAGGTATGTTGACCAGGATAGTGGTCACCTCAGCCGAGTCCTAACTCGGATGCAGAAAAGGTGGAAGCAATGCTCGGCTCATACAGTGCAGATCCGAATCCACGCAGCACGGAGGTGATTAGTGATGAGTTTCCTTCGGGGTTGGTCGCCAGGTCAACCTACACGGTCACCAGCAAGGTTATTGACATTGATAATCAAGTGTGGCTCGGTGCGTCGATCTTGTCATTGCTAGAATACCTTATCAGAATAACAGTCAATGGTCTAGATTGGAAATGGCAGCTCAAGATTGCGAAGGACTGGTGAGAATTACGTCCGATACTTGACTATCTGGGGATCTGTGGATGTCATCCGTGTAGTGTAGCTCCCACCTGTTTTCATCTGTGTGCAATGCATAGGTTGTTTTTCTAATCTTTTGGGCGGCAAGATAAGATAAGATGGTTTGTAAGAGCCAGCATTTGTCAGTGTTGCTCACCGCCATCACGTCGATGGCGCTTTGGGCGTACCACGGCGGCTCTATTTCTCCTCTGCGAGCGGTCTCCTTGAGGTCCAAATGTAATTTAGTGCCGACGCATCGCATCTGTGTCCCAACGGCTCCGGCAGTAAACTACAACACACGGTCGTCAACGCATTTAACTACGACTTCGATAACCCCGACAACATGGGTAGACCGGTTCCCCCCAAAAATTCAACCATATCTTTATCTCACTCGCATAGACAAGCCCATCGGAACCCTTTTATTATTTTATCCATGCAGTGCGTCTCCGCAAACTCTTCTGGTCCAAACGTATTAACCGTCCCGAATGATGTTATTAGCCTGGTCAATCACCATGGCCTCATTCGCGCTCAATGCACCCCCATCCGTCCCTCTGAAGTACATCGTTCTCTTTGGAACCGGCGCGTTGATCATGCGCGGGGCGGGGTGCACCATCAACGACCTGTGGGACAGGAACCTGGACAACGCCGTTGGTACGTACGCTCTAGCCTTTCCTTCCTTTCCTTCCTTACGCGCTTTTCACCCACTGATCCTTTTCTGTTTTTTTTTTTTCATTGGATAATAATAAATCATCGTTGGCTGCGCATCGTGCAATAGAGCGCACCAAGACGCGTCCGCTTGCGCGGGGAGACATCGCGCCGCGTCAGGCCATCGCGTTCCTCGCGCCGCAGTTGACAGCGGGGCTCGCCGTGCTCACGCAGCTAAACTGGTACAGGTGTGTGTCCAATATACCGTCGTCCCTCCCCCTGTGCGTGCCTCGAGATCCCTCTCACACACATACTTTACCGCCACACCTCGCAAAATCGTAGCATCTTGTTGGGCGCCTCCTCGCTGTCCCTGGTGATAACTTACCCGCTTATGAAACGTATCACCTACTGGCCCCAAGCGGTCCTCGGTGCGTGCGTCACTATCTCAACTATGCCCTAAATCTTAATATCGTTCCCGTCCCCCTACCAAATCCAAACCCAACAACGCTCACTATTTCACGCTCCTATTCTCCATTTCCCTCATAATAGGTCTCGCGTTTAACTGGGGTGCGCTCCTGGGCTGGTCCGCCGTGTCTGGCGCCGTCCACTGGCCCGTCGCGGGGGCACTATATGCAGGCGGCGTGTTCTGGACGCTCGTGTACGACAGCATTTACGCGCATCAAGACAAAGTGGACGACGTGCGCGTTGGGATCCGCTCGACGGCGCTGTTGTTCGGCGAGCACACACGCTCTATTCTCACCGCCTTTTCTGCATCTTCGATCAGTTGCATCGCGCTCGCGGGTTATCTCAATGCTCACGGCGCACCGTTCTTCATCGGAACTGGCCTTGCTGCTGCACAGCTCGCACGCGTCATACACAGGACAGATTTCGATGACCGTGCGAGCTGTGGAAGGGGATTTATTTCATGTGGCTTCGTAGGCTTCTGGATATGGATGGGTGCTCTAGGAGACTACATTTGGTTACAACTTCGGACAGATGAAGAACCTAGTACTGGTTCTATTTCGAAAATAAACTCATAGAAGTGCATTACAGTACATCACAACGAATTCTAAGACAGAGAGAACGTAAGAGAAGTCGTAGAGAATTGGTTAAAATGGCAAGGGAGGGACTGGTGATGATGGTGTAACAGATGAACAACAAATTTGACTTCAGCAGGGGGGAAATAAACCAACTTACAAAAAATACAAATGAGAATTACACTAGCTTACGGATGGAAGGATACAGCAGGGTGAGTTCTGGACTTGAGCCAGCCTTTGAAGCCGACGACAAGCATGGTCCAGCAAAATGCAAAGCACGTGATAGCAACAGCAACATTAAGGAACATCATAACATCTGTCGAGCGCACCGTTAGCCACCAATCAGACATCTAGAAAAGAAAAGAAGCTGGACTACCATCGTAACCCCTACGCATAGCAGCAAAGGTGATTTCTTCGTCGCTTAGGATGAAGATTAGACCCCCACATGAAAGGAAGAAACTGGCCAGGGCTTCCGACGGAGGACGGGAAGGGTGAATAGAACGCGGGGGTCTGACCCAGACAAATAAATAAGTCAGGCAACGCAAAAAAGCAAAGCCAGTGAGGCAGTAACCCCACAGGGCATGTATCTGAACCTTTCCTTGGCATTAGGCACATGCATTGACCGTGGGTGTGGGTAAGCACTCACCTGGAAAAGATAGGTCTGGAAATGCGCGCTCATCACCGCTCCCGTGACACCGATCACCAGAGCGGGGAACGGGTTAAAGCCGCCGCCATAGCCACCAAGCTCCGCGACAGCACCGCTGTTTCTCCTTGAGGCTTTCACAGACGTGGCGGATATCGCGGAAAGCCAACGTCGCAGCCGACGAGATTCAAGACCCATCCCAACCAAACCTGCGAACCAAAACATGACAGCGATGCTTATGTGCTGAATCTGTTTGTTTGTATAAGGGTCGCCAGGGTGCGCGCCAAAGCGCTCCATCCACGTATTGGTTATCCCGTACACGAAAATCACAAACGACTCGACGAATTCCGCGGAGACATGCCGGCCAGAGGGCGCGCAGTTCCATGCCCAACCTGATTCTGAGAATGATCCGAGGAAACGAGCAAAGGTGACAAGGCCATAGCACCAGAAAATGCCACCCTCTGGCCGACGATGAGTGTTGAGAATCAGAGAAATTAATGATGAGCTCACTGATGATGTGGGCCAGGCACCCATTCAAATAATTTCCACGGCAACCGCCGGTATAGATGACGATGCCATGCATCAATTGAGCGAACCCCGCAAAGACCAGAAAACGCTGTAAAGTTCCAAACACCACTTGACCAACGCGGCGCGAAAGGGGAATATCCTTGACAACGTGATCTTGATCTTGATCTTGCAAGGTGTCGTCGGAGTCCTGGGAGTCCCTCGAGAAGCGGTGGCCGGCGAACGTGTCGTACACTGGTGACTCTGGCAACGCTTCTGTGCTAAGCCGAACTTTGTTCACCCACTGGTGGGTCTCATGTATGTTCGCGTCGCCTGTGGTTGCAGCAACAAAACGATGACCGCGGTAGGCGCGGGTCTTAGGAATCTCCAACTCTTCCGACTCTTCCATGACCAAACTGGTGTATTCGGGGTTAGTGATGCCAGACACGTGGTCTCCACCCTGACTAAGGATTACGCGATTCCAGAATGATCGAAACGAGAGCTCCCTGTCTCGCACGTACGAGAACACGCGGCCAACGCCCGCGAAAAGATCAATCGCTGAAAGAGTGAAGGCCAACGCAAGAACGAGGTATCCGTTAGAGCAATGCATCTGCCCCTCGTACCTGCCAAAAAGGGATTATTCAAGAGGTTTAAAGGTGTATAGGACTGCAGTAACTCACATGTTAGGGGTGAGCTTCCGATATAATCCACTCGCCCCACAACCCAAAACGATGAATGTCCAGAACAATATCATGGAAAAGCCGTGCCAAGCGTGATGAACGGAACGAAGAGCAATCCCTGTCGTGAGGAATCAGAACCGAAGCGATGATATGGTGCCAAGACGAACCAGCTGGAAGGGCCCCAAGAAAAGCGAACATCATGAACAAGGAGTGTAGGACCATTAGACTAGGATGCCTGGTGTCACCGGAATCGGGGTCGTCAATGTCGATAGACCAATAGGAAGGCGGGGTCGGGTCATGGTGTAGAAGAACCTCCGTCTCATTAAGCTGAACTACAGGTACCGCATTCCCATGACTGTGACCATGGCCGAGCTCATGGCCATCGCGGTCGTATAGGGGAGGAAAGGAGTCAACCCTATCAGATAAGTCCTGATTGGCGATAACAGAAGGGACCGCAATGACGGCATATAGGGCGAGAAAGGGCAAGAGAAAAGCAAGGGTGAGGCCGTAGAGGTGCATGAGGGAGGGAGATGGAGTGGATGAGGCTCAGGGATGTCAGACCATCGAGCGCGATTTATTTATAATAAAGAGCGATCCGCTCGACTCGAATCTCGACGGCAGATCTCGGGGCGAGTTTTCTTCGACCATGTGCCAAGCCAAAGGAATATCCCTCACCCGAATCACCCCATTCTGATTACTAGTCACACTCCTGGGGTGGTCGACATACGAGCAGTCAATGCGGGATGAACGTGTATCAATGCATCAGGCATCAGGCCTGCATCAGGTCCCGATCGCACGCACTATCCGCCGGATGACGATGGAGGCGCTCTTAATAATACTTGTTCTATTTCTTCTTCGGATCCTCTTCGCAGTTGGGAATCGAACCAACACCCGTGGGAACTAGAAGCCACGTCCACCCGAGCCTCGTAATACGGCCGGCAAGCATCTGTTAGCCTAGGGTAAATCTTTAGTAGAAACATAAAAAGTGGCAAGATGAGTCAATTTGGAGACACAAGGGTGCTCCCCAAACCGGAACTTTACTTAGTAAACTTAGAGGTACTTCGATCTCAAACAAAAGAACCAAGTTGGCAGTCAGGCAACCCAGCCCATACGTTTTTCTAGTCCTCTTCGGTCACCACTTCCTCATGTGAGTTACTGGGTGCTTCATCGTCGACGTCCATACGTTGCTGCCAATAAGCACAATCGCGTGCAGCCAAGACCCACTTGCCTTCTTTTGATTGCCTCCATGTCCGTGTGGGTCATATCCAATCAGCCAACGGTGAATCCCTCAGAGGAGACGAGAATGTGCTTCGGGAGGACCCAAAGTCTAACCGGATCTGACCTCGCAAAGATTTGGAGTTGCCATAATAAACACGTAACACCATTTGCGGTTGTGCGATTGAACGGGTTTCTTGAATTTAACGAAGTCGATCTCTTTGCACTATGCTCATAAGGTGAGGTCGATAATACCATATGAGCAGTGCTGATCACCTGAATCATTATAATGAACTCATCGAGTATTTGAGGGACGATTCCCCTCGTCATCAGCATGGGTGCACCATCATAGACATTCGAAAAAGACAGAGGCGTAGGGGTACTGGGAGTACTTCGAACACCGGCTCGCTTTTGTATCCACTGGCACGCACCCAGGTATTCATGCAGATGTGGAGGGGTCAAGCTATCCAGCTTATCAAGGACCAAACTTCAGGCGGGGGAGGTCAGAGTCAGAAATAGTCCAATGCTCAACTTTCCTCCCTTGCTCCGCCTTCTCAGGCTGCCTGGACCAGACCACGGCGCTACGTCCTCACTGACATGACCCACCTAAGAACAACGTGCTCCACGCGCGTTTCAGCACGACCCTTATCACGCGGTGTTCCACGAGAATGCTGTCCAGCCTGAATCCACTCCCACCTTCGAGCACAGATTGTGTCGGTAAGGCACCAAGGCCTTCTTCCAGCGCCGTCATCCTCAGATGTTTGGGGTATGGTGATGAGGCCTCGATGAGGATCCATGTTGGTGCGAGGCTATCGCTGCATCGGCTGACGCCAAAAACTTGCATTTCCCAGGATCACGCGATCATGAGCTCAACCGGGTGTGAATCCCGTCACATTGACAACTCAAGTACTCAACAGTTGTTCAACGAGGCTGTTTGTCGGTTAAGACACCCATCGCCTTCCAGCATCTCCCCATTATTTTTTCGCAGCCAGCCCAGAATATCGTTTAGAGAGCTCTCTGATGGCAAAGAATCGCCGGACTCGGAAGAAACGCACCAAGCAAAGTCAATGTATGTCTTTTGTTGCACAACATCCTACAGCGACTGCTGCTTGACTCAATGCCATGTAGGCCAGGTCACATCAATCGACATGCTCTCTGATGATGTCCTACTAGGAATATTTGATTTTTATGTGGTTGAAGATGGAGATACCTTTGGAGATAGAAGAGAAGAGGTAGAGGCGTGGCAACTGCTGGTGGCGTGTGTCGCCGATGGCGAAGCGTTGTTTTTGGATCACCACATCGCCTGAATCTGCGACTCCTTTGTACCCGCAAAACATCTGTGAGGGATATGCTGGATATCTGGCCCGCCTTGCCTCTCTTCATCCTGGATGCTCGCTACTACCCACCGACGAAAGGTGTGGATAACACCATTGCTGCACTCAAGCAACGCCATCGCGTATGTAAAATCAAGTTCTGCGCAAGTTCAAGTTCAGACTATGAAAACGTTTGGGCAGCGATGCAGGAGCCATTCCCAGAGCTGGCAGATATAATGCTCATGGCGCTTGAAATCGATGCAGGCATTCCTGATTCTTTCTTGGGCGGATCGGCCCCAGGTCTGCGATGTCTCAAGTTGTATGGCATTCCATTTCCAGGATTACCAAAACTACTTTTGTCTGCCACTCACCTCGTCACTCTTTGTCTCGAGGGAACTTCTCATTCCGAATACACTTCACCGGACGTGATGGCCAATTGTCTCTCCGCGTTGACCAACCTCGAAACGCTTGCCCTTGAATTTGAACACCTTAACCCGGAAAACCGACGTCCACCTCCGCCAACACGCTCTGTCCTCCCCGCTCTTACTAATCTTGAGTTCACAGGGGACATTGAATATTGGGAGGATCTCGTAGCCCGCGTTGATGCCCCGCGACTCTTCCACCTGTCCATAACCTTCTTGCATCACTATCAAATCGCTTTCGACACCCCACACCACGTGCAATTCATTAGTCGTACGCCAAGGCTAGAGGCGCTCGAAAAAGCCCGTATCACCTTTGGTGATAAAACAGTTCGGGCCAGACTTTCATCACAGACATCTGGCAACGGAGTGCTCGATGTGGGAATCCCATGCTCAACGATCTCGACCGATGAACAGTTTTCATGTCTGGCACAGATCTGTGCCTCATCCTTGCCTCCCCTTTCCGCGGTGGAGAACCTCTCCATCATCGAGGATCATTATTTCGAACAATATTTGCAAGAGAACATTGCGGACAGACTATGGCTGGAACTTTTACGTCCATTCGCCTCTGTAAAGAATCTCTACATACACCGGGAATCTCTGCCACGTATTGCGCCCACCCTGCAAAAGCTCGTTGGGGACAGAACGACAGAAGTGTTGCCCATCCTGCAGAATCTTTTCACGGGAGGGAGCCAGCCATCGAGACTTGTCCAAGAAGGCATTGAGCAGTTCGCTGCTGCGCGACGGCTCTCCGGTCGCCCTATAACTGTTTCCCCCTGGGACAGAGCCTCGGAACAGGAGGGGGTCACCCACCCTCCAAGAATAGTGTCTAGTAAGTCTCCTCCGCTTCGAATAGTTCCGTCCCATTAACTTTTCGTGTCGTCTACAGTAGTTAGAACGCACTGATTCCTTTCCACACGTTGTTTGGTCCCTGAGACGTCGGCTATACAGTATAGTTTCATTGCAGTGACGTCGCCGGATTTGATCTCCTTGTGTGATTATATGTCGTGTCGAACGGAGGCAACTTGGTCATAGAATTCAAATTCGACCATCTTGACTATGTGCGATACCCAAATGCTGGGTGTTTACCCAATCGTCGTGCGCGTGCGCAGGTGGCCTTGTTGTATCATTCTTTCTGGCTGTCTCTCCCGGACAGCACGTGGCCCGCTTACAGTGGACGCTCTTGCGACCAACACGAATCATGCCTTGCCGCTGTCTGATACTCGAGCAGGGGCCATATGTTTCTTCGACAACAAATTTCGGGGAAAAGTCACAAAATACACTACTGCAGCTTGGCCAACGAAGGTGTCTTCCCTTCATCCACCTAATCTTCTGGCAGCAAAGAGAACGTCTTTCAAAATTTGGTGCATTCGCCCTAAATGTGCAGATTCGCGCACCTGCAGAACGGCGATTTCATGAGAAAAATAAGAGGGTGCGCGCCGGCGTTGTTTGTAAGGTGGTGGGACAGGCCCTGGCGCACGGGCTAGGTGATAACGATGCCTCAGTCAACTACGAACTACGTGTGTGATCCGGGCGTACGACCGACAACTGTGTCGTCGTCGCGCTGTCACTGCAGCAGTAGCGTCCATGTCGACGAGTTTGCCCAGAAAGGCCTAAAATCGAGCGCAGGAAGAGCGTCGCCGCGTCCCCCTTCTGCGTGAGCATTTGCTCGGTGGGGATGGGCCAGGAGAGGTGTCCCTGGTAAGAAGGGTGTTGTTCATTTTAGTAGTCTGCACTAAGGAGGAGGCCTTGGAGGTGAGTACCGGTGAGTCCGCAAGGACGGCGCCTACATTACTTGCACTTAGGTAATGTTGGACGCGTCACAACGGACGCGTCGCGTCTATGTCTACGACCACCACGTTCAAGTAGCCTCAGCAACAATCACCGATTCCTCTCTCACTCGTACGCCCGGCTTGGAAGTGTGTCCATCATCGAGTCTCCCCACCCTTTCCCCGCCGCCCTCCATATCTCAGAAGGACTGTTGATGGCAGAGAATCATACATGTTACGGCACCTGAAGAAATTAACAAAGCGAGGTCGACATATGTCCTTAGTCTAACATTTCGCAATGACCACTGACTGGTGTGATTTAGGCCAGGTGACCGTCGACACGCTCCCTGACGAGGTCTTCCTAGAAATATTCGATTTCTATAGGCTTCAAACTTCAAGTTGTCCCCTTGAATGGATACGGGCATGGCGTACGCTAGTACATGTGTCTCGACATTGGCGAAACGTTATTTTGGAATCACCACTCCGCCTCAATCTGCAACTTCTCTGCACGACCAAAACACCTGTGAGGGAGAGACTGGATGTCTGGCCAGCCTTACCAATCCGCATACGGGACCCAGGCCCAATATCAGACGCGGATAACGTCATCACTGTACTCGAGCACAACGATCGCATATACGAAATTACTCTCAGTGACGTTCCAAACTCGTTATTGGAAAAGGTCTTGGCAGCATTGATGCAAAAGCAATTCCCACTGCTGACGCACATCGAGCTTTCGTTGCATTATGACATGGCGTTGACCGTTCCTCCCGATCTATTCTCGGGTGGATCTGCCCCATGTCTGCGAACCATCTGGTTCTGGTTTGACGGCCTTTCGTTTCCAGAATTTCCGAAACTCCTTTTGTGTGCCACCCACCTCGTCCATCTTAACCTTTTGAGTATTCCTCATCCTGGAGACATTTCACCCGAGATGATGGCCACTTGCCTTTCCGCGTTGACCAGCCTCGAATGTCTTCATCTCGAATGCCTTCAGCTTGATTCCCAATCGGCCATCTGGGAAAATCCGCATCGTCCGCCGACACGCGCTCTCTTCCCCTCTCTCACCACATTTGGCTTTAGAGGGGACTGCGAATACTTGGAGGATTTGGTGGCCCGGATCGATGCTCCCCGACTCGACCACTTGAATATAACCTTCTTCGACCAAATTGTCTTCGACACATCACAGCTCGCCCATTTCATCACTCGTACACCAAACTTCGGGGTGCCCATTGAGGCACATGTGGTTCTTCACGGTAGCGCCGGTTCGGTCTTATTTTCATCACAGACACCTGGTTTCGGAATGCTCAGTGTAGAAGTCTTATGCCAACGACCTGATCCCCAGCTATGGTGCCTGGCACAGTTCTGTAACTCATTCTCGCCTCCCCTTTCCACGGTGGAGACCCTCTTCATCTACCAGCATGAAGATTCGCAATCAGAATGGCCAGACACCGATGACATCGAGAACGACCAATGGTGGGAACTGTTTCGTCCATTTACCACGGTGAACAATCTCTTCGTATCCGAGTTATTTGCGCCACGTATCGTCGCAGCCGTGCGAGAGCTCGGTGAGGAAGGGATCACAGAAGTCTTGCCCGTCCTGCGGAATGTTATAGCCATCGAGACCCGTCCAGTAAAGCATTGGCGCATTCGTTCTGCTCGACAGCTCACCAATCAGCCCTAGAGCCGTGCCGTGTCAGGCTGCGAGGAGATGGTGAGCGCGAGCCAGATTCCCAGTTCAGTCACGTCCGGGACCGCGTTGCCTACGTATGTGATAGCACCACTCGTGTCCACGTCAAAATTATAAAATCGACGTAGCAAGATAGATTTCCAACGTAATTTCACTGTGGGTCTGTACGGGTGATGAGCCTAACCCCTGCCAAATCCTGTCCGCCGCCCGAGCGTGCCCAAAACATACCATGTGAGATCGTAGCGAATGGTCGGGGGAAAGAGATGATAACTACTATGCGAGCGACCCCCAGTGGGAGCACCACGCCAAAGCAACAAGGAATGAATATTCGATGTGCACATGCGAAGACTACATTGTTATTGATTTCATAAACCCAATATTACTTACTAAGTATTGCATACACCCTATTGCTATAGTACAGAAACATCTAGTCATTAGGTCATTTATAACGGCGAACGCATGCACAGCACGCGGTAGAGTAAAAGCAAAAGCATACAGTCCGCGCGGCGGTCACGAACAAGAACGTCACCCGTTGACAACCTGTATGCACGCCCCTCAGTCAGCCACGCGCAAAACCAACCGCAGCCGAAGAACAAACGACGTCTCACCTTCAAAACACGCGGTCGATGACGACGATCCTCGACAGACCCCGTGTCGACCTCCTCCAGACCCTCGTCAACACGCGAAAGCCTATCTGGAATTTTGGCTTGAATCCTGGGCGCCGGCGGCGGTAAGGGCACCTGGCTGCTGCGCCGCGGCTCCCTCGTGCGCGATCCCCACGTCCCACTGCCGGCTCCTCCGCCTTCGCCACTGAGCCGTGATGGTCTTCCCGCCGCCGCAGCCGCCGCAAAGGGGACGTTGAATGAGGTATTTTCACGGTGGTACGCGGGCATGAGCGCCGATGGATGGCGGACGGTGTCGGACGGCGGGTCCGACCGTGGCGGTCGAGGTCGTGGCGGCTCCTCTTGCTGTTGCCAACGTTGTTGTCGTTGTGGTGGTGGTAGTGATAGTGGTGGCGGTGGTGGCTGCCGCTGCCGCTGCTGACGCACAGTATCGTAATACATGGGCGTAGAGCTCGCGCTCCCATATGCATACCTCGTGGCCGCAAAACCTGTCCCGGCTCCTTGCTGCTGCATCTCCCTAGGTGGTGCAGGAGCCGAAACCGAAACGGGAGCGGGAGCGGGAGCAGGGCCTGGCGCGAATGTACCACGACCCGCACTGGGGCCACGTGCCAGCGTGCGGCTGCCTCCAGCCTCGGAGGATGAGGAGCTGTTGCTGCTGCGCGAAACTAAAGCGCCGGGACCTCCGCTATCATCGACGAGGTGCTGGGTGGTGGGAGAGAAATCTATCACGGCTTCGGCGTAGGCTTTGCGCCTGCTCCGGCGCAGCACGACCGTCCCCAGCACGAAGATAGCCACGAGGACGAGAACGCCTGCGGTGCTGAAGACGGCGATCATTGCCGTTCTGTTGTGGAAGAAAGATACTGCCCTGGAAGAGGATGAGGATTGTTGGGATGGTATTGAGGATTGGGGCGCTTGCGCGCTGGGGATTAACGTGGGCGTGTCGGTAGAGGTGGTCACGACGATGGGCGTAGAACTTGGAAGGAGCGTCCCCGAAGGGGTTGAAGACGTGGTGAGGATCGTGGAAGGAACGGAAGAACTCGCCGCAGGCGAGTTAGTGGAAATCGGAACAGTGGTAGTGGTAGTACCCCTGTTGAGATGGCCTGTTAAGCGAAATGGATTCGTAGCAACGCATGAACTCACGGTGTGACGGACGAGGAAGCAGAAGGTGAGGTCTGCGAAGACGCCGCCGAGTCCGTTGAGGTTTGAGATTTTAATGGGGGTAGGACACCACTAGTGACGGGGCTTGGGGTGGTTTTACCACCCTGAGTGCTACTAGCCGCCTCTGTGCCTGCACTTTAACAATCGTCAAGATGTAAAGCCTACCATGGGGCATCGCATAGAGTACGTACGGAGGAACTACAATTCCTGTCATGAATAGGGTTAGGTGCATTTACTCACGAAGAAACCCGTACTTACGACCATCAGTAGTGTTGGCTACTGGAGACATGACCAAAGAGAAGGGATAGAAAAGAGAAAAGGAAAAGAAAAGAAAGAGAGAACTAGGCAGGAGTGGCAAAGAGAGACCTCAAGTTATGCATGGATGTTCAGAACAAAATGATGCGCGGGATAATAAGTTACTGTACTGTGCCAAGGCGGAGGCTGTTGACATCGCGACGAGGATCATTTGTGGGACGCGCGTGTCGGGCAACGTGCGCCACAGCGGAATGGGATCAATTTCACATGACTTTACTCTACTCGGAACAATACAACAACAAAAAACGTCTTAATGCCCAAATCCATGGTGCGGGTTGCTGTAACTGCGGTACGTCCCTGCATTGCGCTCCATAATCTCGCGGAGCGGTCCCAGCAATCTCGTGAACGCTTGGGCATCCAATCCTGCTACCTTCAGCCCAGGCAGGTTTGAACCAGGCGCGCGGCGGATCGCGCTCACCGTCGCTGCTCGCGGCGCTAATCTCAAGAGTGAGAGTTCTGTCAGAGCGTGTCAGTGGGTGACACAAAGGACGGGTAGATCGGTCGAACGCACCGCCAAAGTAGTCTCCACGGGCCAGATGCCCCACGACGATCTCCCGCGTCTCACCGTCATCGCCTTGATGAGTTTTCGTGACATCGGCCTCACCCTCCTCGACAAAGAAAAATGTGTCGCCCATCTCTCCTTGCCTAACTACTGCCGCGCCGTCCTCGTAAGCCTGACTTACGAGCGCATCCGCAATTTTACTGCGTTCTGTTGACGACAACGAGGATAGGAGGGTCACCGTCGAAAGGAACTGTTCATACATGGTCCGTCTGCGATGTGCCGCGTTCAGTATGATTGTCCGGAACGTGATTCGGTCTAGACACCACAGAGTAGAAGGGTCGACTGCGACAACAGATGCGGCGCGGGGATGGCCATACATCAACGCAAGGTCTCCAAACGATGCGCCCGGCGTGCACTTCTGAACTAGTTTGCCAAACTGGGGGTGATCCTCCTCCGCGTCCGGCGGTGGGTTATCGGAACCCCACGGACGGCGTCCTGAAGGGGGCTGGGGCGTAAGAATGTAGCAGTGCAACAAGCCCGACTCGACGACATAAAAGTAGTCGCCAACGTCACCCTGGCGGATGACCACTTGCCCCGCTGTGACTTCTGTTTCGCGCATGGCATTGAGTACGCCGGTCTCCTGTTCCTCGTCAAGATCACGGAAGAGGAAATTGTTTTTCGTGGATGCTTTGATTCGCCGAAGCTGATCTTCTGTTTTGGGGTATACGGGTAACGGCTGGTGATTCTCACTGTCGACGGAGATCGGCTCGGCGCTGACAGACGTTCGCCGCTGCATAACGTTGAAACCCGGCGGATGGAGATAGTCACCCGGGGCCGGGGACTGGCTTGGGGTGATGTGGTCGAGGACAGAATATGGGTCCACTGGGTTCGAGTCGGACTCGAAGCGGAAGCTGGGAGGAGGGAAAGTGGTAGAGGTGGTGGTGGTGGGATCAGGCATACCATCACTGGAGAATAAGCCATTTCCAGATACATTCAAAGAGCCAAAATTGCTTTGAGATGCGGGCGTCTGCAAGGATATGCGTCGGGGCTCGAATGGATCAGTAAAGGGAGAGGCTGTGGAGCGTCTGGGCTGGGGAGCGATGGGGGCATCGATGTAGTGGTCTGGTGGGAGGTTGGCAGCGAGAGAGGGTCGGTGTGCGAGCGCGTCGCGAGTCCTTGTCCTCTGCTCCTCGAGGCGGGACTGGAACCAGTTCGCGGAGAATTGGAGGACATCCTTCGGTTGAACGCGCTGGACGTCCCTGGTTAAATCGGCGATGAGGGTGTCAAACGTAGACATGAAGCTCGTTAAAAGGTTGTCGGGACGGTTACCAACTTATAAGTACAAGTACAAACCGTCCCACGCACCGCACAACGAACACTCTGGACCTCGGTGCGCTCAAGGGTGGCCACGCATCCTACATTGTTACATTTCACATAGATATTCAGTCTAGTTGCCTCGTCCTATCACCTTGCTATTTCCAATGTCTACTTTTTGCCGCTCGTCCGCCGACCATGAGACCATCACGACCATCATAAAAAACCAACTAGCGAGTATATGGTAATGTTCTAGATCTGTTCTTTGAACTCAGAGCGCAGTGTGATTAGATTACTGCACTGCCTCTGTCTCAGGCTGATGATGTGGTGATGGAATCCTGTTCACGTGGCTATGCTTGTCGGTCTTCAGGGGGATGCTCTATCATTTCCTTCCGTTCGCCCATCCCTACTGTATTAACCATGTCCCGTGTCACGAATGTTCTCGAACAGGACGCGGGAGGGGGCGAGGGTGATAGTCTCCCAACTTACGAGAACCTCGCACAAGCACATGGCCCAAATTCCAGGTACGATTTTGGTTACTGCTTATTCTGAGGCACAGCATTCAGTCCTCCTCGTCGTGCAGGTTCGGCAGGTGGAAAAGCTGGGTAGAGAAGAGGTGACTTTTTTTTCGCTCGTCTTTATTTCGAAAAGATTCTTAGTCTATTCCAAAGAGCTGCAGAGCGATACGTCGACGTCACTCCGGAGGAATTGGAGCGCCGCAGAAGAAGGGGCTGGGGTGAGGGCATCGCAGATGTGCGCGTCCCTTTGCATATCTCCTTTCTGACCATCTCATAGGCAATTAAACACAGGCTGTCCCTCAAGACGGCCCCTCAACAGCAGGGCCTTCGTCTTCCTCCCCGGCTCTGCAATTGCGCACTGATCTTGACACCTTACCGGACCCACCGACCCCACCAGCCAAGCCAGATGAGCTCCTTGAATATGATCCCTCGCAACCCGTAGTTGGTGAATCGTTACGACCCGCCCACCTCGGGCTTCATCAACTTGGCTCCCGCTTTCTCCCTCATGCGACTTCCCCCATACGTGCCTTACTACCGGTACTCGGGGATCGTCTTCTGCTGATTGGTCATGATGATGGCCTCTCGGTGCTCAACATGTTTCCGCAAGAGTGGACAGACGCCGGGCTGCAAACGAGGGGTCCAGGAGAAGCCGAGGCGCACCTTATCTGGACCGGAGAAGGGTCATTAGTTTTTCCAATCTTGTCGATGTTACTCTGACGACTTTCTTCAGTGTTTTTCAGATGTCAATCCTTGAGGTGGAGGAAATTGGCGAGGGCACGCCTCAGGGTGTTGCTTTGTTTCTTGTTGGTTCCGATCCAGAAAACGGGAAAGAACAGGAGTCTTCGCGTAACCTGCGTATGTATAACCTGGCAAGTCTCATCAGCCTAGCGAGATGGGCGATATCCCGGAAAGTGCGTCGGCCGCTCTTCATCGGGGCACTGACACTAAGAGACCACGGACTATGTAGGGCGCCGCGCCTTTGGATCTCCACAGACCCCCTGGCTGGCATCCACATCGGGCGACATTGAAGAAGCAGAGGCCTTCTGGCAACCTGGCAAAGGGCCTAAAATCACTCATGTTCGATCCACCGCAACACCCCGAACCTCAATCATCCTATCAGACAATGCTTCAGAGTTCGTCGGGTATTCCCCGGAGGACCGATGTCAGACGTCCCAATCCAGAAACATCTTCACTCGACTCGGGTTGGGATATGGTAGACGATCTTCCGCTCCGATGGGCGACTGACTATGTACCCCTTGCCGTTCCTGGATCCCGACTCATGAATGCGTCGGTTTTGACGTATGCGCTCTGGCGGAACGACGACCATCCCCGTGGCAGCGCCCTGTTGGCCGTCGCGATCAAGTCTGCAGTGCTATTGTACGAATCGCCCAAAGGCGAGCGAGCCTTTCGATTCATAAAGGTGAGCCATACCCCATAGCCAGGGGTAACAAATTCACGATGACAATCTACTCTTCCGTTATCCAGGAATTCTACACGCCCCTTCACCCTCGCGGCATCACGTTTGTCTATCAAAGCGTCCAAGACAACCTTTCTCGAAGCATTTCGGACACCACCAGCATCCTGCGTCCTGTGTCACAACATCCACACGGACGCGGGTCTCGCCATAGCATGCGCCAACGCCCGTCATCGTTGGCGACGACGGTACTCAACCCACTACTAAGCCTTTTTGTCGTCTTCGAGAAAAAAGTCGGTCTCATTCGGATCGTAAACTCGGCCGTGGGCGAAGTTGCCTTCTTCGAAGAGCCCGCCGCCAACCCCTCACGGGACTCCCTCGCCCCCTCACCCTCCTTCTCTACCTCTTCTTCCCTATCACCTGGGGGCCTCGCCTCGCTCTCAGGCCGCCGTTCGCGCACGTCAGTCGACGGCTTCGGTCTGGCAAAGGACAGCAACCGCGGTGCATGGACGGTCCCAGCCAAACTCGATTTCCCTGCGTCCGTTTCCTCCCCTTCCACCTCCTCGGTTGCCAGCCCCGCCACGACGACAACTCTAGTAGACGCGTGGGACGGCGAAACGCAGCCGCAGAGTATATACCTCGTCACACGCGGCAAACAGTCGTTCGCGCTGCGTTGCCCGCTCCCGGCCAATATGCATGCGACCGTGCCGTTACTGACTTTTCATTGGCGCGCGCCACCGGCGTATGTCGTGCCGCGAGTGATCGAGGTCGAGTACGGAGGAGTGGGAGCTGCTGGGGGAGCTGGAGCTAGCGATTCCTCGTCGACGGCAATGGCGACGGCAATGGCCCCGCGGAGGTGCCACGTGTTGCAGCTAACGGCCTTCAACGAGGACGGCCTCGAGATACAGGAGACGTTCCTCTCGTCGGTTTTCGGCAAGGAGAGAGCACGCTTGACAGAGGACGCCGTCGTATCGTCAGAAGTGGTCCTCGGGGAGACCGGCTTCCTCAGTCGGGGCGGACATTGGCACCGGCCGTATGACGCTCCAATCGATCTGAGTCGTTCATATTCCATGCGCAGCGGCGTGTCCGTTGACACCATGGCGACCGAGGAGGTCGTATCGCAGCTTGAATTGAACCAGGGGACATACGGATGGCAGCGCAGAGGGCTGGAGGATTGGAGGGTATTTTGGATCGGCGGCACTGGTGAGACGGCCGGTGACTGATTTATATTGTGATTTCCTATGGGTACAGTAGTTGTACGAGGTGTAGAGGATGCCGATTTGAGTGACGGCCCGACCTTTTCTCAGCGTGACATTCTCCGAGAAAACGGGGGGAAATCCATTATACCTGGATCTTTTTTGTTCTATCTCATATAAAACATGGACATGTTTCTATTTGCCTACAGATTATCAAACGTAGTAAAACAAGATCTCAATGTCGTGTGTCTACAAAAAAAGTGACCAATTGTGAGGTAACCTACTAAGCTGACCGTTCGCAAGGTATGCAACTGTACCCTCTACTTGACGTAGCGGGAAATAATAGACAGAGCTATGCGTGCTGGCGGTCGACGTGTATTGTAAATGAAGAGAGAGAGCAGAAGGACGGCGGAAAAATCCCAATTGTTCAAAAAAAGACCGAATAACCAATGCGAGCGAGTGACGAGTGATAATAAACGTGAGTGTTCCTTTACAGTTAGTGAGAGAGAAAAAGAAAAGATGTCCATCATCGTCATCATCATCGTCATTATTATGTGAGAGTATTGTCTTTGCCACGAAGAACTACAAACGATTTGGCAGGCGGTGCGTCAGGTGCTTCACCAGAGCCGGAGCCAGATCCACTGGCCAACGGCTGGGAGGGTTTCCGATCGCGCAGGACGACGAACGACCGACCGGTGTCGGCAGGCTTGTCCGCCAACACCTCGTCTCCCGGTCGTGCGCCGTCGCCGTCGCTGTGCCGTCGTGGTCTGCGCAGCTGGAACCAATGTCGTTTTTTAGGCTGGCTCACCTCGGGAGAATCGTCATCCGTAACGGGGCTGACGACTCCCGAGAGTTGCGAGTGTCTACGGAATGATCCGGCTGCGAGTTGCGACGACGGTAAGGATGGCACCGTCACGGCTTTTGGTATTACTGGGGCGTGCTCAATCACGGCACTCTGCGACTTTCTACGAACGTGCGGGGCCAATGCTCCAGCGGGAAGGCTAGAATAAGGTTGTCGCTCAGCATTTGGGAAGGATGGGGTGACAGATGGGTTCGATTCGTGCGAATGTCTCTGCGGCGTGGGAGGTAGGTCCAAGGATGCAGATGGGAACGTATACGCCGAGCCCGTTGCGATGGAATATGGGGCATCGAAATGCGACCGGCCACCACCTACACGCGAAAAACCTGACGCTGTCTTTGCTGGTGATTCTGGGGGTGTCCCGTGGTCCCCGACGGGGTTGTAGCCTGGCCTTGGGAAAGGTCGCCACGCACCCATGATAAACCCGGAGTCATCATCATTCTCTTCCCTGTAGGGGCGAAGCGCATGCTCTGGTCGGAAGACAGAAGGTGGTGCAGACTGCGTGGGTGTGGAGTCCCTCGGACCTGTAAGGGGTAATGTCGTCTGAGAAGCAATTTTGGGCAGGTCCGAATGTTTAGCACGGTGCCGAGGACTCGGCTGCTTGCGAGATCCACAGCATCCCAACAGACCAAAGACGCCGAAGAGTCCGCTGTCAACAGTGTGGCGACTGCGATCGAAACCTACTCCACCGATAATGCGAGTCACACCTTCAATTATCTTGCTGGTCAACAATAGAACGAGCGCCAGATAAATAAGGGCAATGATGAGCAAAATCACGTAGGCTACCCATTGGGCTGCTTGGGTCCCGATGGACACCTGGCAAACAGGGGTAAGCCAAGGTCCGGAAGCGAGGTGGAGACCGCACGACACTTACCGTTGGTGTCAGGATGACGAGTAGGACTGCCACCACGATCCGAGCCACGCAGAAAAGGAAACTAATCAGGCCCATGCTCGCGCCATGTCCCCAAGGCAGCCAGATGCTAGTGACGAGGGCTGTGGTCACTTCGATCAACAGGATGATAACAGCCTGAGCAATTCCGCTTTTCTGGCCACAACCAATGGTTACACCCAATGCCAGACTCGTGGCAAAGAAAATGCAAGCAAATAGCTGCGATCCATGGCGGTAATGGTTGTAAAGGGGACCAAGGGCAAGTAGCGTCCAGGTTTCATCGTATAATTTACTTGTCGAATTCATGAAGAGCCGGAAAATCAACAAGATAGGGATGATAATAGAAATCGTGGCGAGGGAAAAGGCAGCGAAGGTGATGCTCAAGGCGGTCGTTTGGTCCCGTCCAATGGTCAACTGGTAGGACGAGAAGATGGTCACTGGGAGATGAAATAGCATAAGGATACGGACGAGGTTGCCCTGGAGCACGCTGAAGTGGAAAGAGCTGAAGTCCGGACGAAGCCTGAACCAATGCTTGCGCGAGCCCTGGGGGTACTTGGAAGATTTAAACAAGAAGTGCGAAGAGTGAGAGCGCTCTTCGTCCACGGCAACACTCGTTGCACCATCCAAGAGATCCTTGCTCGCGTAATGGGGGCTCCGCGTTGCCCCGTATTGGTTCTTTCGGCGATCGTTGAAAAGGACATAAATAGTATAAGTCGCTGCCGAGTCTAGTGCCCATACGAATAGGCTGAGGCCAACCGTTACGGCGATGATGGTGAGGAAGAGAACCAGGCAAACTGGAAATAGATCTCCGGGTCGCAAACCAACGGTATACGCAAATGACGATAATCCGGATGTGGCATTTTGTGGGAGTGTGAATAACGTATTCGATATGTTGGGATCAAGGAATAGTGGGGAGTTCCGATCAGTCAGCTGGTCTGCAAATTTGGAAGGGGGCTGAAAGGTTGGCGTCGAGAGCGGATTCCAGTGCCTCCCATGACCATTGTCGCCTTGAGTAAACGTAACGTCTTTCGATGCAGAATTAATTACCGGTGAGTGTGGTGCGTCAAATTACGACACGTACTGTAAGATAGTGTAGACCACGCCGTTTGCGTGAGAAGGGGGTCTAAGCATGACTGTCAGGAAAGGCAACTAAGCTGATAAAGCAAAGAAAGGGTAGTTACAGATGGATTCGGGCCATTGAACTGCGACCATTGCAAGCGCAGCACACCACTGCGTGTGAAAAAAGACGTCCCGCATGGACGGCGTGACTGCGGTGAGGGGGGTGGGCGTGGGCGAACGGGCAAACGAGGGGTAGTCAAATCAGGACGCGCTCTAACCATCACGGAGCACCAGACGATGAAAGACGTACCGAATCGAATGAGGGCAGGTGATTTGGAAAGCCCTTCCCCACTTATGGCGCTTGCCACGACGAAGCCGATATTCTCTACGCGGGGCCAGAACCCACTACGAGACCACCCGGAGCGCCTGGCCCACGCCGACGAAAAGCGTGCAATAGCGACGAGAAGCCAATATACCACGCAGAGAATAACGGTGCCGTAGAAGAAAAGTTTGGCATGGCCGTACACGGAGCCCAGGGCACCGGGGTGGAGGGGTGTGGTTGCGATGTTCACGCAGAGCAGCTCGTTGCTGAACGGGTCCACGGCGCGCAGGGTCGTCTGCAGGGTGGCCAGCTCACGGCTCGAAGTGAGAGGAGCATAGGCGGAAAAGGCGAAGGGACCAGCTGGGATGGGACAATAGAGCCCCGTGATGTTGTCCGGTGCTGGTAGAGGGGATGGAGGGCGCAACGTTTGGCAGAAAAATGAGTTGTTATTGAGGATATTGAATGTGAGGATCTCTGTGTTAGAGAACAAGGTGGCTGAAGATTGCGTCTATGCTTAAAGGAGACACGATGAAAGGGTAAGAGGTGAGACGCACCCAGGTCTGAGCTGCCATTGGAAGTTCCCTGGATTATCTGAGGAGATTGACCCAGTACGGTGATGTTCAAATGCCTGCCAAGCGATTGTGAAGTGGTGATCTGGGCATATACGGTGGATACATTGAGCTTGAGAGAGGCATTGCCGGAGAAGCAATCAGTGAAACGTGGGGTGGCCACCTGGGCAAGTGTATTGGGGAATAAAAAAGCAAAGGTGAAGAGGAAGAGAAGTGGAGGAGACATGGGTGGGAGGAAGAGAGTAAGGAGTGGCTCGCAAACTTTGAGGCGGGAGGCAAGCAGTGCAACACACGACCATTCCTATTTTCGGCAAACAATCACTGTCTATCAAGACGACCCCGGCCAAGTCAATATCACTGATCGTCCATCCAGTCTCCACCGCCCCGTACCCGCTCCATATATTCAGCAACCCACGCTGCCCGTCTCAAATGCTGCGCTTGCGCACGGGCCCGAACCTCGCCCGACCGCCCATCACCGTTGCCCTCAGTCTGCGCTGGCATTTCCAATGCATTCATCTCCGTGCGTACCCGTCCCTCGCGTTGTCGAAGCGCTGCACGTCGACGATCCCAAATCGCCGGATGCGCCGTCAACACCAGCAACTGTATAAACGTCTTGATCCGGTACCCCACAGTCGGCACTGCCATCGCGTCGGGACGCGAATCCAACGCACTTGTCTCCACTTGCAGATTAACACTTGCTAGGCTGTCCATCAGTGTCTCACTTGCTGGGCGGTGACGTTGCATGGGCGTCCGATGTGGCGGAACCGGCGCTGCCCGAAGCGGGACATTAGGAGCCACGGCTGCTTCCGGAGGACGCATGGCTGCGTCGTCTGCAAGAGCGCCCCGCACATGTAGACGAGGAATTGCATTGCGGATCGTATTCCACGTCTCATACAGAAGCCACGCTGTCACGATCATGCCGAACACCGGCTTCTGGAACGGTGAGAAAAAATAGAGCAGAAATAATGTCCGCAGGGTTAGCATCAATAAAGGCCCCGCAAGCGCACGCATTGGCACAGCTCGCAGTTCAGCGATCATTGCATTCTCCTGGCGAACGCGAAGAGGAGGAAGGCCAATCTGCTGTAGATGCGCGTTGACATGAACAGGAAGGTGTGTATTAGCCTGTGAAGGGGGAGGGATCGGAAACGACCGCGAAGACGGCAGCGGCATCGCGAACAGTGCAAATGTACGCTCTAAAACACGGAGAGCATGCGCTTGTAGTGGCGTGGGCGTCCTGGATGGATCGACGAGCCGGAGATAATCCTCGCCACTGTAACACAGATTAGAATCCAAGTCATCGGAGAAGTGGCGACACCCACTCAATGGTCACCGGCTCATATTTGATTCCGGCAGATTCGTCTTGCGCAGGGGGGTATTCTTCATCAAAAACGGATGGCCACTGATATCCCCACTGGGTCATCAGCTGCTTTGCTAGATTTTTCGACTCAGCAAGGCCAGCAGGCGGAGAGTCCTCGGCCAGGCGACCAGATCTCAGGACTGATGCAGCGCTCAGATGTTGATAAGCGACATAGTTGATATATCCAACTGATATTGGGGCGAGACCTGGGACAGATGTGGTCGCAGGGAGAGTCACGGGGGTGGGGCTTGCTCCAGGCTGAACAGTGCGAGGGGAGGGGTCGGAATGTTGCATAGACGGCGGTGGTGTGGGTGCAGAAATGTCACCCCCAACGTTGTGGCCGGTATGAGGTGGTGGGGGAAACGTGGTAGTGGTAGTTGTAGCTGGTGGAATGGGATTGACTGCAGTCGTGGCAATGCTAGGGGGTGCGCTGGCCCAAGCCGATGGGTGGACTGAAAGATGCACAACAGGCACATCACTTGGTGACTATCCGCCAACATTGATCCCAATTAATGACTGAACTGGCAGGGGCGACACACCTTCCAGATGTCGAGCACCTTCTCGTCGTCACCGAGAAATCTCCCTCGCCAGATCAGGCGCTGACCGGGTACACGTGGATTTCCTACGCAGACACTTTCTATCTCGCGCTTGACATCACTGATGGTTCCAATAGAGGGGACAGAAACTTGAAAGGAGTGAGAATAGGTGGGTAGCTCGACGCGGATGAGTAAAGACATGAAGGTGAAGAGACTGATGTGAACGCCGCTAAAGTCGCAGACGTGGAAGTCAGTCACGTGAACGGGGCCACACATGGATTAAAAGGCAACTATTCTATCTCTCCATCCCCTTGGCTACTACTTCGACAACTCAGCCTCAATCTGGTCCCACTCGATATCAACATCAGGAACAGCCGCCCTCATCCAGTCAACCAAATCCCGCCTGATTCGACAATTTTCAATAAAAACCTTGCTCAGCTTTGGTGGTCTACTGGCTTTGAGTTTATCAACCAAAGGAACGGTGGCGCCCCGTTTGGGAATTAGATCCATGTCACGAAGCGTCAGAGAGACGAGTTTTGGATAGACTCCCTCTCGACCAAGGAACGGAATGAGGGACTGAAGTGTTGAGAGGGAACAGACGCGAACATGGCGCAGTTCCTGGCGATCTCCAAATACTTCGGACCAGGCCTCTTTCCCCAGGTCCAACTTTCCATCGAGGATGCGTAGCTCCTCTGTAGGAAGCGCGCCAAAAACGGTCTTTAATATCCGAAGCTTCTGCTCTGCGCTCCAGAGAAGGAATTTGAATTGAAATCCAACGCTGAAGCATCGACTGCCCTCGAGAAAAAAGGATGGCTTCCCAGAACTTTCTTCTTCGTGCGAGGTCGAGTACCCCCTGATGTGGAAAGCACGGTCAAATTGAGACCCCCACGAGACATTGAGTGTCTCTAGGGAGGGCCGAGGGAGGTAAGATAGCAGGAGTGGCAAGATATCGCAGCACTCTTTGCCCGTCATGTCATCGGTGACGCATGTGCCCCTCACGATGGTGTCGGGTGGAAATTCCAGATGCTCTAGGACATGGCGAAAACCTTGTACATGACAACTGAGAAGGAGGTGTCGAAGTTTCGGAAGCCGGACTTTTTGCTCCATACTGCAGGGAAATGGACCGAGAGGAATGCAGCCAATCAGGAATAGAGACTCAAGGTTATGCATGGTTTGAACCGCGCTGAAAAGGTCGGCATAGGGTGGGATGTTGGACGTATCGGTGTGAAGATCCATTGTGATGCTTAGGCTTTTTAGGCAGGTGAGGGCTTCAGAGGTCCACGTCGGCAGGGCATTGGCCAGGAACAAATAATGAAAGTTGGGGACAATATCCGCGAAGAGTGACCGAGGGAGCACGGCAAAACGGGCAGAGCTGATGGACAATGAACCCATGAGGGGGGCTGGGAACGTTAGAGTGTCGAGAACGGCTTGAGTGCAGGCCCCTTCTTCGATAGTTAGAGTGCTCACACGATGGAGCAGCTGGGAGATGACATTCGCCGCATTGTCCTCGGACGGCGGGAAGGGTACCACATCTTCGGAAAGGGTCAATCTCAAAGGGGCGCCTCCCGCCCGGCGCAGCATCTCGGTCGTCCACTCCAGGCCAAGGTTGAATCGATGGTGCGCCCAAAGGGTGCAATGATCCAGCGCAACTTGTCTCCAATGGCTGCATACGTGGGTGATCGTGATCCAGCCAAGTCTGAACTGCGCAAGGGTCATTCCCTTGGGGATAGACCCATTCCTGTCTGGATTTGTTGGGTTGGCTTCTGCGTGGAAGGCGAAGATCACGGCAAGTATCTCAGGTAGCAATCGTAGTGCGGGGGTGGCTCGCGCGCTCGCCCGAGGATGTTCGCCGGTCACCACGACAAGAGTTCTGCTTACGGGTAAGGATTCTCTTTCTGAAGTCAATACAGTGACAACTTACGGTGTATTATCACATTCTAGCGCATTCATCGCCAAGGCAAGAATCCCAGCGAGAAAAATCCGGCGAAAGCAAAATAACGTTTGCCGTTGCTGAGACACGTGTGACGGATGTTTGTCATCTCAGACTAGACAAAAATGGGCGCTTCGGACGGATAAAGCACCTCCTCGATCGCTGTTTCATCGCGGTACGAGTTCAGAGAGCTGGTGGTTGTGGTCGACGGACAGAACGTCGGTGGTTGGGTGAGTTTGCCGAGCGGCAACTGGCAGCTTCTATATTCTCGAGAGAAGCTACAAACTACGTAATTCCACGCTAAGGTAGCGTTAGAATTTACCGGCCCAGTTAGTAACTCCGTTAGATATTTTACCACTGTGAACGGGTTTTTAACAGGTGTTATTAACAAATATAAACTAACTGATTATTAATTGGTTAGAAATGGTTTTTAACCACGTTGAAAATAAGAAATGAGTGAAATTTCGGGAAAGGTGGTGAATAAATCAAAAATCCCAGTCGATCGCTTCATTATCGTGTCCTGGTTGTTTTGGGGTTGGGTCGCACTGTGGGGCCTTCCCAGAAGTGGAGGCCCTGGAGGGTTCTGTCACGAGCATGTTCCTCAGAAACTCTGATGCAAGATTCACATCATCATCAACTCAGAATGCGTCATTTTCATCCACAGTGATGGTGATGGAGCGAGAACTGTCAACACCTTGGTCATCCGAGTCACCTGAGTCATCTGAGTCGTGAAGATCGTGATGCTGCAGGGGTGCAGAACGGCCAGAACCAGATAATTCCGACTGAGGCATGAGATCCTTCTCCATGTCCCGAAACTTGACAACAGGTCGACGCTTTTCTTTGGGGCCGCCTTTCTGGGAAATACAGAGAGGAGTAAGCATAACAGCACTGTTATGACTCGGACTTCAAGCTGCCATGTACCTTGTGAACGCCATACCATTGTCCGATCTGAATCATGTTCACGAGTGTTGAGACATCTTGGTTTGCACGTAAGGGTGAGTTGAACCATGTAATTTTTGACCCAGTACACTCATCGGGCATCGAGTTGACTAAAACTGAGAATATCTTGATCGCCAGCATCTGCCACAGGTGTTGAACGTCTTGGCATTCGGTGAAAAATTGAAGATGTCCACTCACTGCCAAAACGCGTGCATGTGGATGCTGCTCGAGCAATTCCCACCATGTAAGCGCATCGCCATGGGTAATTGGGTCTGTAAAAGGCCACTCTTGACAAGAGAAGGCAAGTAACTGTTGACGAAAGTCGGAAACGACCCGGTTTGAACCCAACTGTGCGACCAGGCGATGGCATGGATTTGATGTGTCAAGGTCATGGCCTGCAAGCTTGACAGTCTCAACTATATCACGTAGCATCTGTTTGAGGAACGCCTTTACTCGGGTGTATGCCCTTGCATGTGGGACAGACTCGGCAGCGTCCACATCATGGTCGCATGGCCTTTGCTTTATAGACGGTATCTTCAGAGTCACAGACATTGTTGTCGGTTTCTTGAGCACATCAGAGCGTGTGTAACCTATTAATGATCATAAATAAGGCTTCGTACAATCAAATGAATGGATTTGGTACTGACGTGGATCGAGGAAGAACGCAGTAAAATAGATGTCGCTGGGGGACTCGTCGATCATCGCCTTGTATCGCCGATTAATAATTGCTGTAACCTGTCTTGCAAGGGTTTGGGAAATACTGGTCGTGTCCGAAGACTTCGAGAAGATATCTTTCAGATTTGATGCAATGGCTAGCCAGAAGATGAAGACGTCGGCAGCATTTGCTCGTGAAGCTTCAAGTGACCAGAGGGAGTGTGCCAGAGGGCCTACAATTGCAATATATTGAACCAACTGCAATTGAAACCGAAGGTAACGTGTCTGCGTAGTAAAGAGTTGATGAAGGTTCTTCTTTCTCTGTGACTCGGAGAGTAAGCATCGTATCATGGCCAAACCTCTGGATGCGTACAAGTTTAATTTTTCCCTCCTCAACTAAATCTCGGATCAGAGGGAGGCATCGATTAAGTGCTGATGCGGCAGCCCAATGCGTTGCAAATCTTGTCTTCCCAACTTTAACCAGACCGGTGGTTATATCGACATCATTTCGCGCCTTTCGAAGCTCTGCCACCACTATGTTTGATTTACTAAAGAATTTCACTGTCGCTTGAAGATGGGAAACCATCTGCAACGGCAAACAGTGCGGTGTCACCGTGTCACCGTGTCAGCGTCAAACGACTCAACCTTTCAACGGTATCTAGATCGAATTGGACTTACTTCTCTAAGATCTGAGAGTTTATTAATATCCTTAATTGTGTTCTGGATGTGATGACAGCAGTCACCAAGGTCGATTATTGTTCGCACTTCCTCATGTATGGTTTTGCGACCTTTTTTGGTATTTCCGGTGCTGTCTGAACACACAGCCGCAAATTTCTCCTTGCCAATCTCTCGGACGGTCTAGTAAGGGTTGAATAAGGATTAAAATAAATGTGAGCAGCGGCAGCAGCACAGGGAAGAAGACGGAAATACCTTTAGAACCTTATCTTTGATCCAAGCGGCCATGTGACGCTCATCTGAGCCCTCATAACCATCCACAAAGTAACTATCACGATTCTTTGTAGTGATGTGCACAGTATAGACAGACTGTGGCTTTCTAGTACTATTGCCATCGAAAGTCAATGTAAGGTTTTGCTCCTTTTGCAAGACGTCCATGACCTGCTTTCAAACAAAAGCAGCCTTGTTCGGTATAATCTCCTCCTCAAACTTGTCTGAAGGAGTTGGGTGGTACTTCGGATTTGCTGTTGCTGATAAGCTCCGCCTCTGGTACGGCGAGAGGTGAGGTGTTTTACGGACCGACGGACTGGCTGGGATCACGTGATCCCATGACTCCTGTACGATACACGCGTGGCTCCCTGACTAGACTAGTTGACTGAGACTCTTACTGTACTGCTGACTGATGATCTTGGACTGGCTGACTCATAAGCGCATCATGCTTACTGTACGATAGGATGGATGACTGATCACTTACAAACCGGCTTAGCAACCGGTTCTAGGACTATTAGTCATACTAGGTTCGATTCTGTATATATACGACCCTGTACGAACAGTTGAGCCTTAAGCTCGACTTTGCTTTGCAATCGCAGCCTCTTGTATACTCCTGTTCACTGCGCGGCCCTTCTCTGCTCTTCCATCTACACTTCAAAGGTCCTTAAAGGCGGACCTTTGCCTTCGAAGCTTAGTGATTGGGCTATACCAATCAACGCACATCTCAGGAGTCTGAACACGTGCTCCGGCACTCTTCGGACCGCACACTTTCCTAAACCGTCAGGTGTGCACGAAGCCCCGCTGCGGGCTTAACACAAGTCGAGCTTCTCTTAAGCCAACCTGGCTGACATACTACTCGACCTCGGAAGAAAACGAAAGCTCTCAAAGAGCCCTGACATCCGGTTCAGAAATAGAACCACCGACGACCTCCCTACAGAAATACAGGGAAAGGCCTACTGGCAAGAATCACGAACTGAAGGGCGATCAGCATATCACCTCAGAGAAGGGTTATACACATACCCTGTGGAATATATCAACAGGACCTGGTACAGAATCAGCTGGACCATTGACGAGTGCTACGAAGTTAGCAGAGAAGACAAAATCATCGATCTTCAAGAAAAAGGATTAGGAACCAAAAGCCGACCGTTCCTACTCGCCCCTGACCTCGAACGAATCCACACAGAGGTCACACAAGGAAGTGATGAAGCACCTGAAGAGAAAACTACTTCACCAGCCTCGGACCCAGACATCCCCACGACAGACCAAGCTCATGCACCGGTCATCGAACAACTCACAAAAGCAATGGCAGCAATCGCCGTAGCCCACGTACAACCGGCACAAGTAGCCGGACCAGCACAGGCCCAACAACCCGCTGGAGGACAACCCGCGGGAGGAGGACAACCCCAACAACCACCCGCCGGAGGACAACCACCAGCCGGAGGACAACCAGGCAGTGGAGGCGGCGGTGGGGGTGGCGGAGGAGGAGGCGGCGGCAGAGGCCAGCCAGCAGCTGGACAAGCAGCAGCCGCGCCACCCCGCAGCGAAGCCCTTAAAGGAATGATTCCCCAAATCTTCCAAGGAGATAGGAAAGACACCAAACGTTTCATGCAACAGTTCGGAGCATATCGCTTCCTTAACCGACATAACTCCACCTTCACAAACAAGGCAGAACAGGTGGCTTATGCCATCACCTTTATCAAAGGACCATTGGTCGATGATTGGGCGTACGACATGGCAGACCAACTATCTATCAAGGTAGAAGGAAACCCAACTACAGGAGACCCCCCGACACATGCAGAAAACGATCCCGCTCTCTGGGAATGGTTCGCAAGAGCCTTCAGAGATGCCTTCACTGATTCTACAAAGAAACAAGACGCTTACTCCCGTCTCACAAAAATGGAACTAGACGTAGACAAAGTCGATTCCTCCATCACACTCTTCAAACGCCTCATCAGAGAAGCAGGATGGGGACCAGATGCGGAAGGAACGATCAAATTGTTCCAAGACATCCTACCGGTCGGACTCCACCGTGTTATCCGCCAACGAGACACCCTACCAACAACTCTGGAAGAGTGGTACGATGCGACTCGAAAAACAGTCCAACGATGGCAGGACCTCAACGATAACATTGGACCCAAGGGAGGACCTGGCCACATTTCCACCCGAGCCAACCGAATGAGAGGATATCAAAAACCCTCACCCCCAAAGAGACAAAAGGACCCGAACGCAATGGACATCGACGCCATCTGCACCGCCGGAAAACTAACCGACGAAGAATGTACCAAACTCATGAAAGAAGGAAGGTGCTTCCGCTGCCGCAAACTAGGACACATGTCCAGGGCCTGCCCCGACAAAGGCAAAGGAAAAACTCCGGACCGACCCCGCAGCTCTCAAGGACAATACGTCAAGGAAAAGCCCAAGGTCCGAGCCGCGGTGATCAATGAAGACGAAGAAGAGGAACAGCACAGCGAAGCTGAAACCTCGACCACCGCACCTCCCTCCTACACCAAAAAGGACGTCCTCCAATATATCAGGGGGATGACTATCGAGGACCGAGAAAACCTCTACGAGGAACTATCGGCCAAGGCGGATTTTTAGGAAGCTCGAAGCCGACGGTCTGGCTTAGAGCAACGGGATTGCAAGATACGATGTACATTAGGAAACTATCGACTCTGAATATGAATGTTTCTTTTCGCACCTCGCAATCCAAGGCCGACGAATCTGCCCTCATAGACAGTGGTGCAACCGACAACTTCATAGACGAAGACACCTGGAAAAGACTTGGAATAGGACGCAAAGAACTGGCTAGACCAGTCACCGTGCACAATGTCGACGGCACTGAAAACAAGCAAGGAAAGATCACCCACTATTGTTGGCTCCGCATCGTCAAAGGAGAAAAACACACGCTCCAACGATTCTATATCACGAGCCTAGGAAAAGATCGCATCATTCTGGGATATCCCTTCCTATACGACTTCAATCCAAAGATAAACTGGAAAACAGGAAAGGTCTCGGGAGAACCAGTACAACTCCAAAGCAGCAGATACATGTATAGCACCAAACGCATCTTCTTTATGCAAAGAGAGGCGATCAAACAACTAGGGAAACCCAAAGAAGACGAAGCCATCTATGTACGACGAACCAACATAGCACAGGAATGGGCCCAAAAGGCGGATAAAGACAAAATCCACCTTACCATTGACACCATTCCCAAGGAATATCGAAGACACCAGAAAGTCTTCTCGGAAGAAGAAGCACGACGCTTCCCCCCTGCAAGATCAGAAGATATGACTATCAAACTAACTCCAGACGCACCCAAAGAGTTAAACTGCAAAGTGTACCCCCTGTCCAAGGACGAAAGAGAACTCCTGCAAAAGTGGATTCTCGAAGAAGAAGAACTAGGACGGATCTATGAGGGCCCCTCGCCATACACCGCACCTGTCTATTTTATCAACAAAAAAGATAGCTCGGAGAAGAGGATCATTATGGACTACCGCCAACTAAACAAGTACACCGTCCGAGACAACAACCCACTACCCAACATCCAATCTGCGCTGGAAAGGTTGCACGGCAAATTATTATTCTCGAAGTTCGACATCCGCTGGGGATACAATAACATCCGCATTGCCGAAGAAGATCAAGAAAAGGCAGCATTTAAAACACCCTAAGGCACCTATGTTCCTCGAGTAATGTACTTCGGTCTCACCAATGCACCCCCTTTCTTTCAACGAACCATGCACCGAGATTTTCGCCCCCTTCTCCAGAAGTACCCCGAGAACCTGGGTAACTACATGGACGATTGGTGGGTAGCTACGGCCAATGACGACAAAGGCCGCCAGCTACATAAACAAATCGTCCACGATTTCCTTGACAAAATGGAAGAATGTTCGTACTTCCTCAAACCAAAGAAATGTCAGTTCGAAAAGGACGAAATGGAAATCCTCGGATGGTTAGTGGGAGGCGGTCGAGTCCGCATCGACCCAGCTAAAGTCAAAGGCATATCCGAATGGCCTAGAACCCTCAAATCGGTGGAAGAAGTTAGGAAAACCCTGGGAGTGCTGGGATACCAACGCCCATTCATCCAAGGATTTGCCTCCATTGCTCAACCATTGCACGACCTCACCAAAAAGGACGTCCCCTTCGTCTGGACGGAAAAGTGTACAGAGGCACTGGACGAGCTAATAACACGGGTAACCACTGAACCCGTCCTCTGGCACCCCGATCCCTCTAAACCATATGAACTCGAAGTCGATGCGTCAGCATTTGCACTCGGTAGTATCCTCTTTCAAAGAGATGACAACAACAAACGGCGAGCAGTCGCCTACCACTCAAAGGCATTAAACGCAGCCGAAAGGAACTACTCCATCGGCGACAGAGAGTTCTTGGCCATCATTGAAGGCCTCAAACGCGTCCGACACCTCGTGATGGGATCACCCCACAAATTGACAATCTACACAGATCACGACAATCTCCGCTACTACCGACACCCCCAGAAACTGAACCGACGCGTAGCTTGCTACATCGCATTCCTGGCAGATTTCGACTTCGAACTGGTCCATCTCCCCGGCAAACGAAACCAAGCGGACCCACTGTCCCGACGCCCAGACCATGATGACGGATCAGCAGACAACAAAGAGACCACAGCCCTACCAAACGAACTCTTCGCCAGAGCAATCGAAATCTCAATCCTGGAACAACAGGTACATCGACTACAAAAGACAAACAGCGAAACATGCCAAAAATGGAAGAAGAAGCACGGCACCTATCAAGACGAATGGAAGGTCTGATGGAAGGCAGGATCCTTAGTGGTCCCTGAAGACGTACAACTCCGACGCACGTTTCTCCAGGAATACCACGACACTCCGATGTCGGGACATCCCGGAGTCTGGAAAACCTACCTAATGTTAAAACGAGACTACTGGTGGCCCACGATCCACAAGGATGTGGAAGATTATGTCAAAGGATGCGCCACCTGTCAGGCAGTAAAAACAATCACACACCGCAACGTGCCCCCCATTGCGCCGATCGGTCCTGGTGAAGACACAACACCCTTTGCCACTATCACAGTTGATTTCATTACGAAACTACCCGACTCACGCGGCTGTGATACGATTCTCACCATCACCGATCACGACTGTACGAAGGCCGTAATCCTGATTCCATGCCGAGAAGATATGGGAAGCGAAGAAGTCGCGAGGCTCTTCAGAGATCACGCATTCCCCTACACGGGCATCCCCAAAAGAATCATCTCGGACAGAGACACGCGGTTCACGTCGCAATTCTTCAAGGAACTCTGCGCCCAGTTGGACATCAAACAAAACATGAGCTCCGCGTACCACCCTCAAACAGACGGACAGTCGGAACGAACAAACCAGACAGTGGAGACAATACTGAGAATCTTCTGCAATCACCAGCAGGACAACTGGGCAGATTGGCTCAAAGTCGCCTAGTACATGATAAACTCCCGCCCTTCGTCAACCACAAAGAAACCCCGTACGAATTATGGATGGGATTCATTCCCCGCACTCACCAACCCACGCGTGTCGGGAACGTACCGGCAATCGAAGAAAGAAAATTCCAACTTCTAGAAGCCAGGAAAAGCGCCCAAGAAGCCATCAGCAAGGCGCAATCCCTTTGGACCAAGAATCCACATTTCCAAAGATATCGAGTGGATCAGAAGGTCTGGTTGGAAGGGACCCATCTACAAACAACACACCCCACAATGAAATTAAGGGCCAAACGTTTTGGACCCTTCAAAGTGACAGAAGTACTTAGCGCCGTTACATACAGACTGGACCTCCCAGCCGCATGGAAGATCCACAACGCGTTCCACGCGGCTGTCCTCCACCCATATAAAGAGACGGAACTACACGGACCGAACTTCCCCGAGGCACCTCCCGACCTGATCGAAGGACACGAAGAATGGGAAGTAGACAATGTGTTAGCCTCAAGGCGAACCAGAAAAGCGAAAGCCTTACAATATCTTGTCCGGTGGAAAGGATTCTCCGAAGCACATGATTCCTGGGAACCAAAAAGGAATCTAGACAACGCCGCCAAAAGGGTAGAAGAATTCCACGATACGACTCTGTACAAACAGTTGAGCCTTAAGCTCGACTTTGCTTTGCAATCGCAGCCTCTCGTATACTCCTGTCTACTGCGCGGCCCCTCTCTACTCTTTCATCTACATTTCAAAGGTCCTTAAAGGCGGACCTTTGCCCTCGAAGCTTAGTGATTGGGCTATACCAATCAACGCACATCTCAGGAGTCTGAACACGTGCTTCAGCACTCTTCGGACCGCACACTTTCCTAAAACTGTCAGGTGTGCACGAAGCCCCGCTGCGGGCTTAACACCTTGAGACAGAAAGCCAATTTGCACTTGTCGGCTTCAAGGTTTCGAAGGCGAATGATGTCCGCCTTGACCCCATAGTCTCCTAGATCTTCGATTGCCCTTTCCATCGGGCCCCCGATCATTCGTTCTTCTGCTAGTAACGCAAAATGTCTGTCGTCACGGTAGTCGGCAGGCGCTGCCCAAGATGCTGGGGCTGCTTCTAAGGTCTCTGCATATACAGGTCGCCCAGCTCCCATGGTTCCGTAGATGGTGGGCTCTCCCGTGATGTTGTTGACGTGGAAACATATGAACCTCGCATCCACCTTGACCTCTGGCTCTGCTTTGGTCGCCGGGATTTTGATGGAGGTGCGATGGATCTCCGACTGGAATCTAATCCAGTCATCGCCGGGATGTGTTTGCACGAGATCATCTACATCAATCTCGAGGGTGTAATGCGAGGGGAAACTGTGCATGGACGTGGCCGGGGAGGAGCTTGGTGTCGTGCTTGACACTGAGGACAATGGAGTGGCTGTGCAGTGGACCTCGTTAGTCTCGGGGTCCAGTACTAGAGGGTGGTCAGCCTCCTCCTGCCGCTCTAGCATGAGTTGGGCTGCTGCCCGGCCGTTCGGGGAGTAGAAGAGTCGGTCCCTCGCAAAGCTGCTAAGACCGCGGACTAGGTTTCGCAGGTCTTCCGGGTCGTCTTGGGGGAGAGTGTTGGTGCGCGGAGGAATGGGTAGTGGTTCTGGGCTGAGGACCCGGCTTGGTCCGTGTACACTGTATAGTGAGGGCGAAAGGCGCAGATATTCCTCCATCCCAAAGCTAGGGGGTGTGTCTGTTGGTGGGGTGTATTCCGGTTCTTCTGGGAAGGTCGGTGGTGGTTCTGTGGTTGGATGGAGTTCGGCCTCCAATATGGCTACTTCCTCCGTGTCCACCGCTAACATAGCGTTGCGGGTGGCGGGTGATGGTGAACTGTAGTTCGAGGACATGAGGGATAGGTTTTCAAACTGGGTGCAAAGAAGAGAGATGTCGGGGAGTGGTGAGGATCCCATTGTCGACTCCGGGTGGTTTATAACCATTCTTTGGATGGCTTTTGGGTTCTTATCGTGGAACTCTTTCACTCTTGCGGCGGCATTGCTTAGATTCTGTTTCGGTTCCCAAGAATTGTGGGCCTCGGAGAATCCTTTCCACCGGACAAGGTATTGTAACGTTTTTGCCTTTCCTGTTCGCCTTGAGGCTGACACGTTGTCCACTTCCCACTCCTCGTGTCCTTCGATCAGGTCAGGAGGTGCCTCAGGGAAGTTAGGTCCATGTAGTTCTGTCTCCTTATATGGGTGGAGGACAGCTGCGTGGAATGCGTTGTGGATCCTCCACGCGGCTGGGAGGTCCAGTCTGTATGTTACGGCACTGAGTACTTCCGTCACTTTGAAGGGTCCAAAACGTTTGGCCCTTAGTTTCATTGTGGGATGTGTTGTTCGTAAATGGGTCCCTTCCAACCAGACCTTCTGATCCACTCGGTATCTTTGAAAATGTGGGTTTTTGGTCCAAAGGGATTGCACCTTACTGATGGCTTCTTGGGCGCTTCTCCTGGCTTCTAGAAGTTGGGATTTTCATTCTTCTATTGCCGGTACATTTCCGACACGCGTGGGTTGATGGGTGCGGGGAATGAATCCCATCCATAGTTCGTACAGAGGTTTCTTTGTGGTTGAAGAGGGACGGGAGTTTATCATATACTGGGCAACCTTGAGCCAGTCTGCCCAGTTATCTTGCTGGTGATTGCAGAAGATTCTCAGTATGGTTTCTACCGTTTGATTCGTCCGTTCCAACTGTCCATCGGTTTGGGGGTGGTATGCAGAGCTCATGTTTTGTTTGATGTCCAGTTGGGCGCAGAGTTCCTTGAAGAACTGTGATGTGAACCGCGTGTCTCTATCTGATATGATTCTTTTGGGGAGGCCTGTGTAGGGGAATGCGTGGTCTCTGAAGAGTCTCGCGACTTCCTCACTCCCCATGTCCTCTTGGCATGGGATCAGAATTACGGCCTTTGTACAATCATGATCGGTGATGGTGAGAATTGTATCACAGCCGCGTGATTCGGGTAATTTCGTGATGAAATCGACTGTGATGGTGGCGAAGGGCGTCATGTCTTCACCAGGACCGATCAGCGTAATAGGGGGTATGTTTTGGTGTGTAATTGTTTTTATCGCTTGGCAGGTGGCGCATCCTTTGACATAATCTTCCACGTCTTTGTGGATAGTGGGCCACCAATAGTCTCATTTCAGCACTAGGTAGGTCTTCCAGACTCCGGGATGTCCCGATGTCGGAGCATCATGGTATTCCTGGAGGAACATACGTTGGAGTTGTACATCTTCAGGAACCACCAATGATCCCGCTTTCCACCAGACCTTCCATTCGTCTTGATAGATGTCATGCTTCTTTTTCCAGCTTTGGCATAGTTGGTGATGCGTCTTTTGTAGCTGGTGGACTTGTTGTTCCAGGATGGAGATTTCTATTGCTCTGGCGAAGAGCTCATTGGGAAGGGCTGTGGTTTCTTTGTTATCCACCGACCCGTCGTCATGGTCGGGACGTCGGGATAAGGGGTCTGCTTGGTTTTGCTTGCCAGGGAGATGGACTAATTCGAAGTCAAAGTCTGCTAGGAATGCAATATAGCGAGCCATGTGTCGGTTCAATTTTTGAGGGTGTCGGTAGTAACGAAGATTGTCATGGTCCGTATAGATTGTCAGTTTGTGGGGTGATCCCATCACGAGGTGTCGGATGTGTTTGAGGCCTTCAATGATGGCTAGGAATTCTCAGTCTCCAATAGAGTAATTCCTTTCTGCTGCATTCAGTGCCTTTGAATGGTAGGCTACTGCCTGTCGTTTGTTGTTGTTGTCCCTTTGGTAAAGGATGCTGCCGAGTGCAAAGGCAGAGGCATCGACTTCAAGTTCATATGGTTTGGCTGGGTTTGGGTGCCAAAGGACCGGTTCAGTGGTTACTCGTGTGATGAGTTCGTCTAACGCTTCTGTACACCTTTCGGTCCAAATGAAGGGGGTCCCCTTTTTCGTAAGGTCGTGTAGAGGTCGGGCTATGGATGCAAATCCTTGGATGAAGGGTCGCTGGTAGCCTAACATGCCTAGGGTCTTTCTTACTTCTTCTACGGACTTGAGCGTCCGCAGCCATTCCGAAATCCCTTTTACTTTAGCTGGGTCGATGTGCACTCGCCCTCCTCCTACTAGCCATCCAAGAATTTCCATTTCTTCCTTTTCGAATTGACATTTCTTTGGTTTTAGGAAGTAGGAGCATTCTTCCATTTTGTCAAGAAAGTCGTGGACAATTTGTTTGTGTAGTTGGCGGCCTTCTTCGTCGTTGGCAGTGGCCACCCACCAGTTGTCCATATAGTTTCCTAGGTTTTCAGGATATTTTTGAAGCAGGGGGCGAAAGTCTCGGTGCATCGTTCGTTGGAAGAAGGGTGGTGCGTTTGTGAGGCCGAAATACATGACTTGGGGAACGTAGGTGCCTTGGGGGGTTTTAAACGCTGCCTTGGTTTGGTCCTCTTCGGCAATGCATATGTTATTGTATCCCCAACGAATGTCGAACTTGGAGAAGAGTAGTTTGCCGTGCAGTCTCTCCAGCGCAGATTGTATATTGGGCAGAGGATTGTTATCTCTGACCGTGTACTTGTTCAATTGCCTGTAGTCCATGATGATTCTTTTCTCCGAGCTGTCTTTCTTGTTGATGAAGTAGACTGGTGCCGTGTAGGGTGATGGTCCTTCGTAGATTCGTCCGAGTTCTTCTTCTTCAAGAATCCATTTTTGCAAGAGTTCTTGTTCGTCTTTGGATAGGGGGTATACCTTGCAATTTAACTCCTTTGGTGCGTCTGGAGTTAGTTTGATAGTCATGTCCTCCGATCTTGCAGGGGGGAAGCGTCGTGCTTCTTCTTCAGAGAAGACCTTTTGGTGTCTTCGGTATTCCTTGGGAATGGTGTCCACAGTAAGATGGATTTTGTCTTTATCTGCCTTTTGGGCCCACTCTTGTGCGATGTTGGTTCGTCGCACATAGATTGCCTCGCCTTCGGCAGGTTTTCCCAGTTGTTTGATTGCTTCTCTTTGCATGAAGAAGATGCATTTGGCACTATGCATGTATCTGCTGCTTTGGAGTTGTACTGATTCCCCGGAGACCTTTCCCGTTTTCCAGTTGATTTTTGGGTTGAAGTCGTATAGGAAGGGGTATCCCAGGATGATATGATCTTTTCCTAGGCTCGTGATATAGAACCGTTGGAGTGTATGCTTTTCTCCTTTGACAATACGGAGCCAGCAGTAGTGGGTGATCTTCCCTTGCTTGTTTTCCGTGCCATCGACATTATGGACGGTAACTGGTCGGGCAAGTTCTTTGCATCCTATCCCAAGTCGTTTCCAGGTGTCTTCATCAATGAAGTTATCGGTAGCACCACTATCTATGAGAGCAGATTCGTCGGCCTTGGATTGCGAGGTGCGAAAAGAAACATTCATATTCAGGGTCGATAGTTTCCTAATGTACATCGTATCTTGCAATCCAGTTGCTCTAAGCCAGACCGTCGGCTTCGAGCTCCTTAAAAATCCGCTTTTGCCGATAATTCCTCGTAGAGGTTTTCTCGGTCTTCGATAGTCATTCCTCGAATATATTGGAGGACATCCTTTTTGGTGTAGGAAGGGGGTGCGGTGGTTGAGGTTTCAGCTTCGCTATGCTGTTCCTCTTCCTTGTCTTCATTGATTACTGCAGCTCGGACCTTGGGCTTTTCTTTGGTGTATTGCCCTTGGGAGCTGCGGGGTCGATCTGGGGTTTTTCCTTTGCCTTTGTCGGGGCAGGCTCTGGACATATGTCCCAATTTGCGGCAGCGGAAGCACCTTCCTTCCTTCATTAGTTTGGTGCGTTCTTCATCTGTTAACTTTCCAGTGGTACGGATGGCATCGATGTCCATTGCGTTGGAATCCTTCTGTTGTTTTGGCGGAGAGGGCTTTTGATAGCTGTGCATCCTGTTGGCTCTGGTTGAGATATGGCCAGGTCCTCCTTTGGGTCCGATGTTGTTGTTAAGATCCTGCCACCTTTGGACTGTCTTCCGGGTCGCATCATACCATTCTTCCAGGGTTGCTGGTAGGGTTTCTCGTTGGCAGATAACACGATGGAGTCCGACCGGTAGGATGTCTTGGAACAATTTAATTGTCCCTTCTGTGTCTGGTCCCCACCCTGCTTCCCTGATGAGACATTTGAAGAGTGTGATGGAGGAGTCGACTTTGTCCACATCCAGTTCCATTTTTGTGAGACGGGAGTACGCGTCTTGTTTCTTGGTGGAATTGGTAAAGGCATCTCTGAACGCTCTCGCAAACCACTCCCAGAGGGCTGGATCATTTTCTGCGTGTGTCGGGGGATCTCCTGTGGTTGGGTTTCCTTCTACTTTGATGGATAGTTGGTCCGCCATGTCGTACACCCAATCATCGACCAATGGTCCTTTGATAAAGGTGATGGCATAAGCCACTTGTTCTGCTTTATTTGTAAAGGTGGAGTTGTGTCGGTTAAGGAAGCGATATGCTCCGAATTGTTGCATGAAATGTTCGGCGTCTTTCCTGTCTCCTTGGAAGATTTGGGGAATCATTCCTTTCAGGGCTTCATTGCGGGGTGGTGCGGCTGCTGCTTGTCTGGCTGCCGCTTGTCCAGCTGCCGGTTGGCCTCCGCCACCACCTCCTCCACCGCCACCGCCCCCTCCTCCTCCGCCTGGATGTCCTCCTACAGGTGGTTGTCCTCCGGCTGGTGGTTGTTGGGGTTGTCCTCCTCCTGCTGGTTGTCCTCCGAGTAGGAGTTGTGGAGCTTGTGCTGGTCCGGCTACTTGTGCCGGTTGTACGTGGGCTACGGCGATTGCTGCCATTGCTTTTGTGAGTTGTTCAATGACCGGTGCGTGAGCTTGGTCTGTAGTGGGGATGTCTGGATCTGATACTGGTGAAGTATTTTCTGCTTCAGGGGCTTCATCACTTCCTTGTGTGACTTCTGTGTGGATTCGTTCGAGATCTGGGGCGAATAGGAATGGTTGGTTTTTGGTTCCTAATCCTGATGCATAAGGGTTTTCAATCTCGTCTTCTCTGCTAACTTCGTAGCACTTGTCGATGGTCCAACTGATTTTGTACCAGGTTCCGTTGATATATTCCACAGGGTATGTGTATAACCTGTCTTTGAGGTGGTATGCTGATTGTCCCTCTGTTTGTGAGTTTAGCCAGAAGGCTCTCCCTTGTATCTCTGAAGGGAGGTCGTTGGTGGTTCTATTTCTGAACCTGATGTCAGGGCTCTTTGAGAGCTTTTGTTTTCTTCCAAGGTCGAGTAGTATGTCAGCCAGTTTGGCTTAGGAGAAGCTTGACTTGTGTTAAGCCCACAGCAGGGCTTTGTGCACACTTGACAGTTTAGGAAAGTGTGCGGTCCGAAGCATGCAGGGGCATGTGTTCAGATTCCTGAGACGTGCGTTGATTGGTATAGCCCAATCACTAAGCTTCGAAGGCAAAGGTCCGCCTTTAAGGACCTTTGAAGTGTAAATGAAAGAGTAGAGAGGGACTGTGCAGTGAACAGGAGTGTACAGGAGGCTGTGATTGCAATGCAAAGTCGAGCTTAAGGCTCAACTGTTCATACAGAGTCGTATATATACAGAGTCGAACCTAGTATGACTAATAGTCTTAGAACCGGTTGCTAAGCCGGTTTGTAAGTGATCAGTCATCTAACCTATCATACAGTAAGCATGATGTGTTTATCAGTCAACCAAACCAGAGTCATCAGTCAGCAGTATAGTAAGAGTCTCAGTCATCCAGCCCAAACGATGAGCCGTGTGTGTATCGTATAGGAGTCAGGGGATCATGTGATCCCAGCCAGTTCGTCGGTCTGTAAAACACCTCACCTCTCTCCGTACTAGAGATGGAGCTTATCAACAACACAGATTAGCTTCATGACACAGTGATCTAACTTTGCCTGCAATTGTTTGCGCCCTGCATTGGTAAAGTCCAGCACCATCGACTTCTCAGAGCTTGAGGGCACTGCAACAGCAGTAAGTTTTGAGGTTGTCGGTTTGACAGATCCAGTACTGATCATGTCTGAGTCAACCCGTGCTGCAGAAGCACCTGAATCGGCAAGCACTGCACCCAGAGAAGATTGAGCTGCATAGTCTTTTGCAAGTTCCTTGAGGTCACTACTGAGATATCGACACGACACAGCATGCTTCGAGATACGAGATACTTGAGCATTGCCAGCTCTGTACCAATAACATCCTTTGAGTTTGGCAACACAACCATAGTAGTCTTTCCCTGTGTTGGTATGTCTATATTTGATAGCGAGGGAAGAGACCAGAGATTTTTGGGGACGACCAGGGCCAGATTTTCGTGCTTTGCTTGATTGGAGGACCAGTTTGGAAAAGATCTTCGGACATGTACCCTGTGCAGAACATAGCATGCATTCAGGACTTCAGAACAAGGCTTGATCCAACAAATTAAGCATGACTTACAGTTGTTTCGTCTTCTCCCTCAATGTCAGTGTCACCAATTTCAATACTTGCTACTCGTTTGATGTGTGTGTTCTCATGGATGTCAATCAAGTCATCAGCTTTACACTTTTGGCCTGAGATAACAGTAAGGCCGTCGTGATTATCCCCAAGGCATTGAGGCTCCTTATTTTCCAAGTTTCAACATTTAAGCCCGCAATACATCAAGTGAAGGATGCTCACCGTGACACCAAATGAGTTAGACATCATTTGAGCGGCATTCCCAATGTCTCTCACCCATTTGTGCAATGCAGGACTGTTCGGATAGTCTGAGAGGTACTTTCCGAGTACATCAACGACAGCACAGATGGAAGGACCACGCTCAGATATCAGTAATTCCCCGTCTGCAACAAATGTTGACCAGAGTGTTTCGCTAACTGCACGAACCACATCTCCATTTGTGCGTTGCAGAATGGCATCATTGATTTCGAAGGATAGAAAGGGGTAATCACTGTCCTCCTCAGAAGGGCATGGAAGAGCATGGGGCAAATTTGCAAGAAGCTTGCGAAGCTCATCAAGTTCAGGGATGTGTGTGTCGGCCATGTCCATAGAGCGTCGGTCGCTATTGGAGTGGATTCAAGTTTTTGGTGGACCGGTGGTGGTACCATTTTTTTTCCGACTATGATGTTGCCTAGCACTTCTTAATCCCATTTATACTAATGAATGCTTGTTTTATACTAGTGCATGATTGTTTGAACCCTCAGATTGTCTCGGAGAACAACGGAGACCTTGATGGAGACTTGGAGGGCAATGGAGGCTCGGAAGCGGCAAGGCCTCCGGTGGCTGCGAAGCCACCCTTGACGCAATTTCTAACATATTTAACCACCTGTTTTCAGACGAATCAGGCCCCGTGTTATTAACCTGCTATTAACCTGTTATTAACCTGGTTATAAATAACCTGTTAAATAACACTAGTTTATTCACGCTACCCTATTCCACGCGGTGTTCTTTCTTCTGCCATCCCCCATCACTACGTATCCACCTCGCTCACTCGAGCCCCCTACGAACAGCAGTGAGCCAGGAAAGCAGAACTCAGCACATACCTAACGAGAATTCACGGTGGTTTTGTTTTCCATTCCACCGGCTCAGCCCTGTGGGCCCACGCCGATCTTGACGAACCCAACTGAGGAGAACGGGCAGGATGTGTGCTATGAATGGGTGTGTGATACCGGAGAATTGTGAATTAAGAGACATCTTATGAGCCGCTCCTCCGTGAACCCGAGAAGCGCACACCATCGTCGACGTCTGGGATCCAAAATTCCTTCTTTCTCATGAACGTAGCAATAGACTTGGGCTACGCAAAGAGTGGGATCCAAGGCCGCAAGTCTGGCTGTAGGGCTTGCCTCATCCGATCACGTCTAGGTCTACATTCAAGACAGGATTTCTGCATTCCACCTGGATGCTTGCTGAGACTCGAACTCAAGTACATCGCCCAACGACTGAGGTGTGTGTGGCGGCTCGTGAAGGAAGCGAGGAAGAGCGAGAAATTCGGAACCCCACCTATGTTGAAAGGGGGGGTGAACAAGATTGGACTTGCCAAGCTCGCCGACTACCTCAACAGAGGCGGTCACGGGCTTGTCAATGAAGACTAAAAAATAGTGACAAATTAGAGTCCCATTAGCCATGGCTGAGCAGAGCCAGCAGCGCATGCTTTCCAGTTTCCAGCGTAGAAGTGCCCGATTTTGCAAATTCAGAATCGGGTAGGACTCAGCTCAATGCTCGGGTCATCGAGGACGGTGCGCAAAGTGCGCTGGATGCGGAAAGTCGTCCTTCCACCAGGAGAGGGGGTTACGTTCGAGGGCGACGGTGATCCCGGAAGTGCGACGATGAGCGCGACAGGGAAAATGGGGCCAGCAAGGCCAACGCTAAGTACGTCGAATGGGCGTCGGCGCCATCAGATGTCATGCATGTCATGCCTCAGCCTCATGCCTCAGCCACTTACGTCCCGAGGGCGCCCACCAACACTACTTTGGACACCCCCATGGCCATATTCTTTCTTTTGCTCTGTTGGCTGCACGTAGTCCATGCCCAGCTGTCCTTGCCTTCCACTCCTTTCCTTCCGCCCCCTGCCACCTCGGGTGCCCAACCAACCACGCAGGGTAGCATCCCAAATTCACAATGGTCTACGTTACTAGGCAACCTTCTCTATTTTTACGAGGCTCAGCGAAGTGGTCACCTTCCGGGAACGAATCGTGTATCCTGGAGAAATGATAGTGCACTCAATGATGGTTCGGACGTCGGGCTTGACTTGTCTGGTGGCTACTATGATGCTGGTGGTATGTAGGCCCGTCCATCTCTTGTGACATCCTCAAGTCATCGTCATACTGTGCTAGATTACATCAAGTGTACTTTTCCTCTGGTCAGTTTTTTTCACCGTCCGTTTCTATCGCCACTGACGCTGCATCTAGAGCTTTACCATTATGTCAATATGCTGGGGAGCTACTGACTTTGGAGGAGGTGCTTGCGCCATGATCCAGCTATTCCGACGTGACCTTGACATCCCGCCTAGGATACGACCTAGCTAATCAAACTGTCTATCTCGATGATATGCTGCGATGGGGTTTGGGGTGGCTCATCAAGGTAAGCCGTATGGTATGTCCTCTTATAATGCATGCACACACGTACCCCTGCATAGGCGCACCCCAGTCCGCATACACTCTACGTGCAAGTGGCAGACGGTACTGATTCATATCTCTCACGTACCCCTTTATTGGCTGAATTCGTCTGTGTACAGCTAACCTGGATAATGCTTACTGGGGGGGTGATCTTAACATACCACAAAATCGCCCATCATACCAGATTAATGACACTAGGTGGGACGTGCTGCGGCTTTGTCATAGGTTGTCACTCATCCTTCTAGCCCGGGTACGGATGCAGCAGCAGGCGCCTCGGCTGCATTCGCCGCATGCTCCAATCTCTACGCCAGCCGCAGTCTCGGCCCTTCGTTCTCTACCCCAGCGTCTCTCCAGAATTCAACGTATGCTAATATTCTTCTGACCCACGCACAAGATCTCTACTCCTTCGCCATAAATGCGTCTGGTGGGAAGCAGACATATCAGACCGCGGTTCCACAAGCCGGAACTGCGTATGCATCCTCGTCATACGGGGATGATCTCACCATGGCTGCTCTCTTTCTCGCGTGGGCGACAAATTCGAGCGACTATTATTCGCACGCAGAGACATATTACGCACAGTATTCTCTTGCCGGGCAAAACGATGTCTTTAACTGGGACTCTAAAACACCAGGATTGAGCGTCTTATTCGCCCAGCTGGCAAATTTGGGTGCGGGCTTTGCGGGCAACTTATCTGGCTGGCAGGCAGAGTCAGAGCGGTACTTTGACCATATCTTGAATGGTGGAGGTCCTTCCTACAAAACCAAGGGTGCGAGGTTTTTTCATTTCGAAGGATGCATGACCCACGGGGCTGATAAGTATAGGCGGACTGTTGTGGTATCCTGGCGATTCTGATGAAGATTCTCTCAACCCCGCTCTCAACGCCGCAATGCTTCTTACCAGATATGCCCAAATTGCTACCACGCAGGACAAGGCAAAGAACTATCTCGTTCGTCCGCTTCGCCTCTTCCATCATGTGGCCCCCTTCCCATGACCCCCTTCTTCCAGAACTTCGCCCAGTCCCAACTCAATTACGCCCTGGGGAACAATCCCATGTCAGGTGAGTTCTCAGACCCGATGTTTCCGGAAATGACTTAAAAATGCCTTACTGTACCCTTCCATCCAGCACCATACGTCGTGGGCTCCAACCCGAATTCACCCGCGAACCCCCACTCGGCTATGGCTAGCGGCGGGGACGACATCAGCCACATCGACACCTCTCCTCCGCAAGAGGCCTACATCCTGTACGGTGCAGTCGTTGGTGGGCCAGATCCCAAAGACAGGTTCTACGACATCCGCAGCGACTGGCCGGAGACTGAGGTACAGTACCGTCATCATGCCCCCCTCTCGTGCGCTGAGGTTGAGCACCCTATTATGTCAGGTTGCGTTGGACTACAACGCCCCGATGCTCACACTTGCCGCGATGCACGTCCTGAATGACACGTCCGATCCGTTCTTCACGCGCCTGCAGGCTGGCGCGTTCGCAGCCAACAAACCCAGTGGCAACCCGTGCGACGCCGCGTTCAACTGCCACTCTGGCTCTGGCCTCTCTACCGGTGCAAAAGTAGCCCTGGGAGTTGTGCTGTCCCTCATTGGCTCCGCGATCATTGCTGCGGGAACGTGGTACTACTACAATAGGCGCAAAGGCGCAAAGGGCACCGTAATATACTGAGATTAAGCAACTAAACCGACTTGGACTTCGCACGATACGAAGACGATATCCTCACGTTTTACATTCAAACTCTCTTGCACTCTCATCTACGATTTATAATTCTAGATGCATAGCATACGGAGGACTGTATTCAGATAATATTTTTGTCGTACGGCAATTGGACGGATCCACCGGATTCAATATACCTCTAGAACATAACGCTCCTCTTCTTTAAGACCCTCCAAAAATGAATCTGCTGCCTTGGCGTCCATACCACATTGCTTCTCGAGTGCTTTGACCAGCGTCTCGTAGACGTCTGGGACTGGCCAAGTGGGGCCACACAGGTAAAAAACGCCTTTGTCTTCATGCAGCATCTGCCCGAGCGCCTCCACGTCATCAAGCATCTTATGTTGTATGTATACTTTCTTGGGGCCGTCACGCGAAAAGGCCAGTCCTGCCTTGGTGATAACACCGTCCTCAATGAAGGCCTCGATCTGCGGGACCAAAGTTAGCAACAGACAGTAAAATCTCGGCAGAAAGCAGTAGGGAAATAGATCAGCTGGCTGTTCTTAGTATTTTTAGTGATCTCGGCATCGCAAGAGCTCCGATTCAACGAGGTGATTCACATCATGGGAAAATAGTTTATGAGTAGCGACGTACCTCTTCGCCATACAAATACTCTTGCGATTGATGACGGGACCCGAAGTAGTAGTACACAGGTCCAAGCGGGACTCCCTGGGACGCGAGCAAGGTGCGATGCTGTAAAAATGCGCGGAACGGTGCAGCACCTGTTCCCAAACCAGCCATTATGAGCGGCTGCGTAGATTCTGCAGGGAGCTAGAGAATGCATTCAGTATCAACAGTTCAAAGCGGATCTGAGGTAAAGGAACGAACCTTCATCACACTAGGTTTGATTGATACTGTCACTTTTTGGCCAATCTTAAGCCCCGCCAAGTAGCGCGTGCATTGCCCGTAGCGTATGGTCCCTACGAAGTCCATCAGCGGGCCAAGGCCAAACAGATAAAGACACGCACTCACCACTTGGGGTTTTCCAATCCAGGGTTACAACAAGCAAATCGACACGGTCACCAACGACGCTCTGTGCGCTCGCAATGCTATAGTGTCGCGGCTTGATGTCACCGACTAATTTGCACAGCACTTCAATCCCAGGTCGCGCACTCGTGTATCGACGGAGTATGTCGGCAAATGTCACTGTGTCCTTCTCCGAAAGCTTCTTGAACGTGGACACACCCTCGGGGGAGCCGATAAATAGCAGCGTGTGTCTGTCCACGGAGCTTTTCGCATACTCCGCAAGATCTGAGTAGAATGATTTCGGCGGTTTCCCAAAAATATCGATTTGTTGTTGAAGCGCTTGAAGGACGGTTCGCGTGTGGACTTTGGTGTCGTCGCCCGGTACGGGTATCGTGACAAGGCGCGCAGGATCCACGCCGTACCAGCGGCAGAAATCCAGTACCTCCGCCTCGTCATTCCATCCGTGCACGCCAAGCGCCTCACCGATCGCGTACTTCAACCCTGTCCCCGTCGTGTCAAACTCGACATGGAACACGTTGCGATCGTATTCCTTGGGTGTGAGGCGGCGGTTGACAGTACACGTCACTAGGTAGGTACGATCTGGAACCTCGGGACGCAGAGCAGCGATCTGCGGGTATTGTTCCGCGGAGTCTGTATTGTCTTGCTCGACGAAAGCAGATGGGAAAAGCAGATGGCGTGCCGCGTCATGCCAGGATCCGAGTTTGGAGTTCAAACCGACTTCCTCATCCCCTGTAGTGTAAATAATTGCATTGAACTCGAAATCTTTCCGGTCTTGCGCGGCATTTGGTTCGGGTATAATAGTCGATAGTTCAACTTGAGGAAGACCATCCCACACCCGTGCAATTATTGTCGTCATCTGGACCCCATCCACGGAAGTACCATAAAGACTCTCACTTAGCTTCAGAATAGCAGCCTCGCTGGCCAGAGAGCCTAAGTACAAGCGTAGAACGGCCAGATGAACGATCATTCCTTGCAACGTACTATTCTCCGCAGCTCCACCTGATCTGACCTGCGACGCTATAGCGTCAGCATTGATGGTATAGAGCTTCAGTTCGCGGTTCTTAATAAGCATTATATCTTCCGCAGGAAGACTGGACACCAGTTCGGGAACCGACCAGGATGTCACCACCAGGACGGAGGCACCCTGCTTGGCATGCTTCAGGAGGGTATGAGAATTCAGCAGGCTCTGATCAAGAATCGCGAGGAAGTTGCAAACACCTCCGCTGTCCCCGGAGATGGGCATGCTGACCGACAGTGGGGTGTGGGTGCTAAGATGTTTTCGTGGCTCAAGCCAGATACGATCCGCTTTGATCGCCCCCGGCCGGGAGAGTACGTCGTGTTCCGAGAGTAAGCGCGCGGACACGCTAGCACTATCGGCGAAGGTCTTCTCGATTCTTTGCGGAACGGAAGAAAATGATGTGCCAGGGGTGCCAAAAAATAAAAGCTTCGTGGCAACAGCCACGTCATGCGGCCTGATATCCGAGGGAAACAACGGCAGGTTGGCAAGGAATTGTAGCAATGATGAAGGTTTGCTTAGCAGTTCCGAGAGACGAGTTGGCGTGACAGCTTCATGATGAATGCTTGGAATTGGACCAGGAAGACCCAACACGCTACCCTGCACATCGACGTGCACGATACCATGGGTAGCCTTGAAAAAAGCGTCCTCTATGATGTAGATATGTCGCACGGTTGATGGTAGGATCTTTTGGAATGCATCTTCATCCCAGGGTCGGAGCACCCGGACGATGAGTAACCCGATATTCGGCGCATCGGCAAAACTAGATTTGAGAGCCAATGCTAGTGGGCCATTGGGGACAACGATGACAAAGCCCGCGTTTTTGTCACCTATATAATCAAAAGCATGACAACTAGACTGAAGCAGGACGCTTTGAACGCTGCTTCCTACTTGTTCCTTCGAGGGCAATGAAGGAATGTGAAGTTGTCCAACCTCGCGGGAAGAGCTGTGGTGGTCAAACAGGTGGATAACGTGAGCTGGGAGCTTATAAGCGAGGGTGGCCAAGTCGACCGTTTCCTGGGGAGTGGCGGAAAGTAAGACGACGAATGACTCGGGCAGGATAGATAAGACGGGGTTAAGCGAAGCCAACGTCGGGGACAGTGTAAGCCGATCGCCGATCGCGGAGACGGTAGGAATTTGGAGGATAAGACGGCTATTTGGGGCCGGAGGAGGAATACAGGCGAGAGACGGAATCATCTCGGCGAGACCAGGCGGAGTCGAGTATGCGGTCAGGACGGACCCGCTAAGGGCATCTTTGCTTGTCCCCTGGGAGAGTCTGCCCACAATGCTCAGACCTGCTCCAGCCCTTGTCTGCAAGGGCACGACGGTAGTTGCGCCTTGGTCGGTCTTGGACCAGGTCTTGGTTAGCAGACCAAAACCAGCCTGTTCAGCGAGGTCATAAACGAAAAGGGTAGAACTGGTGGTAGAACGGGAAGAGATGAATTCCACGAGGTTTGATGGGGTGAGAGAATGGGGCAGCGCAGGGTGGCCGGAGTGGTCTGCGAGCATGTTGGGTGGTGGTGGTGAAGAAAAAAGAGGCGCCGCCACGAATCGAACCGATCAGAACAGAACAGACTCGACTCGACTGACACCCTCGGACCCCGTGGATTCAACTCTTGCTTCTCCGGTTCTGCTTTATTACCCGCCGGCTCTGCCCCATTTACTATGGTATCAATGTGCAGCCTTCTAACCGTAGCCGCACTTCTCCCCTCTACCTTCTGGACCACTCGCATCCTCTCCAATGTCAGCTACACCACCACCACCGCCACCTTACTCTGAGTCGGTATCACTAGGACCCTGCCCTTTATACTTCCCCGAGCAGCCATTGACTTCATCCTCGCGTCCCCGGGACACTGCATCGACTTTTCATGTTGGGCTTCGTGACCTTCATGATCCACTTGTACAGATAAAGCATGTCAGGCTTCATCTACTTTTCCTAGGCGCGTTGCATGACCTCAGGAGAAGAGTTGAATCCTCAAACCAGGGGTCATGGCTTCCTCTAATAGGCGAGCTTGATGGGGAGCAGCGATGGTCTTGGTTTGTCAACTTGGCTGTCGAAAGGCGAGTTCCACATTATTCCCGGTGCGAGACCCACTCACATGGACTTGGACGGTGATTAGATTTCAGCGTTGGGTCGAACATCTTTCGCAACCTTCGAGATCGAACACGTTAGCGAGATTTGTTCGGAACGATTTGCCACCGCTTGACGTTTGGATGGTCTTGCATGCGTATTTGCTGAATCCACAGTCAGCGCGTTTACTGTCTACAGAATCCAACGTCTGATTCATAAACTTGATCTAGGTCTTTTGCCGAGGATAGTATCCGCCTTGGAATGCTGAGACCTCTTGCAACGCTCGCCGTTTCACTATCAGACTTCTTTTTCGATACCTTGGTGAGCAGACAGCATGGCCGCCACCTCTTCGTCTTTGTATGCATGAACTGAATCCTCATCACACAAGGATACCATCGATGACATGATCTTATGGAAGCCCCACACGGCCAGCAGGTCCAACTGGGTCTCGAAGACGGGCTTACCATTCGACCCTATTGAGGGTGCAGCAGTTCTTCTACATCAAGAACTCTTATGCCCCAAATGTAAGGCGGCTATCAGCGTTCGTGAGTGTACCAAGTTCCGCAACAACTCTGGGGCTTACGCGCACCCAGCATATATAACGGCTGACGGGACCGGGTATGCCCAACAAAACTTCACTCACCTCTGTCCATCCTGCGCATTCGAAATAACCAGGGAGAGACTTGCCGTGGCAAAGCTGACTACAGATCTTACTGCACACCATCTATTGCATGAACCGCAGGTGGGAGCCACAAACACGCAGCTGTTCCTCCCGTAAGCTGGTTTACGCCTCTCGCAACTAACCGACGATCCTTATGCGAGTATCAGCTACACCCTACGCACTGTATTCGGGGAAGACAGATTGCGAGCTATCACTATCAAACAACAGCTTCTTAGTCTGAAGCCAATTAGCCAGTTCAATTCGCGAAAGTGGCGACAGAATCCAGATGTCGGCGTAGCAATGGCTGAAAGTTTGAATTGGAAGCTCAGCGAGGTACAGAAATCGTTACTTAGCCTTCAAAAGCCCAAGATGTGAGCATCTCTCCTCTCTTTATGGTCACGCTGAGCAGGGAAAAAAAGAGGAGCCAAGATTTTGGGTTCTTACTGCGACCAGAGACCATTCTCCGTTGAACTAGTCGGGGCGGTGTGTGTTACGCTTCCCTGCCCTTTGTCGATTGACGAATCGGGTTATGTCCAGGTCCTGCGCCAAGGTTCTTTCATTAGGAAAATACATAATCTGGGGTGGACATCGCCGAGTTACTTCGAGAAGCGGGAAGACGCCGTCGCACTGCACTATGCAATTGTCCGATATCACGCGTGAGGAAAGACCACTTCCTCATCCTTACAAGTTGTCAATCGCGCCATTCTAGATTTCTTGATATGATATCTTCATCACAACACATGCTTGTTGTGCCTACATTGGACATTGACCTGGTCTGGCATTCCCACCAACTTTCTGGTCCGCGTTATCAAAAAGACTGCAGGACCAACGTTGGGCGATACATTGACCAGTAGGTGCACCTTTAGTCGCTAAAAGCTGAAAATTTTGATGCCCCAATCAGTGATGACAAGATAGAGCAGTTTCATCTATCGGATGCGTTTGATGCGACGTGTCGGGCCTGGGAGGTCCGTACAGACGATCTGCTCTTTCCCGCACCGTTGCATATTCACATGCTAGAAACGATACGGCGTGCCATATACCCAATGCGGGTGTCCGCTCCCAGGGAATACCATCGGCCAGAAACTTGCGCGGCTCGTCGCCCATGGTTCAAGACACTATCCACTGTCGAGGCTTGCACCACCCGCTGATCAACCTGAGATCCTCGCAGCATCTCATCCTTCGGACCACAACACGGTTGCTGTCCTCGGTCTACCGAGCAACTCCAATGCCAAAACACAACGCGAAAGCAAGGCATTCCGGCGCCGAGAGCGCGAGGCGTCTCGCGTACGGAAAGGGGAGATGACTCAAGAAGAGTTCAAGCGCATCGCTGAGCACACAGCGCCCTTCCTGGTACCTGTATCTCTCACGCCCGCGGTCATGACCCCCGTCACCCCTTTGGGACAGGTGATGAGCACTGACGACTGGGCCTTAGGGAGCTTCGCTGGATGCGCAACCGTAAGCAGCTCTCTTTTCTTACGATTTTCGAGGTGGTGACCAGTACCCTTTAACATCCAGGACTCGGGCGCTGCTTGTATCACAGGGTCCATCGATCTCAATGAAGGTTATGTAGGATCGTTCGACGTGTCGTGGCCTAATACTACGACATGAGTGGGCTGGGATTGAGTGTGTTAATAGTGTGCTTGGATCATTCTTGGACTGTCAGACTTTTTTGTCCTATATCTTGAACTGATACGAGAAACCTAACAGCGCTACACGGAAAGTCCTAACCGTAACCGTGTCTTGGACTTTGCGAGGTCATATAGAATTGAGGCCTTGACTCGGATAGCGACACGAATGTATTCGATGAGACTTCTCAGTCGGAAAACAGCTTGTCGACAACATACAAGGCGTTCTTCATGACCTGGTATCAACCAAACAGGATGCCCGCGACGAACTCGGTGTTCCCGAGGTATGTCAGATCGGTTATCTAATCCCATCATCGTTCCAAACTCGGAGAAGTAGCGCGCAAAGCACAAGGCGAGGAAGATGCTAATGGAGATGGCATCCATGCCGCCACATGTTTCAAAGATCATATATCATACCGTACCGAATCACGGCGTGCGTACGTCCACACTCGCAAAACTGATACAGGTACAGAAGCGCGGTTACACAATGGGTGACTTCTTTCCTTCTTAGGACCCTGAAATCTATAATCACCCAAAAATTTTCATCTTCTGTCTTCTGTCCGGACCAGTTGAAAGTGGTGCGAACCGTAAGGCGAGAACGTGGGTGGTTTGGAGGTGCGATCACAGATTCAGAATGTTTTACTCGGTGCTAAGTTACTTATCACGGTACTAAAATGTTTGATATGTGTTGACCCTTGGGTCTCCTTGCATTTATGCCCGCACTTAGTTGTGGTATATCATTACGGCATCCCCATAACACGATAGGCTTTCAACTCTGGGAAGATGAGCTGATCACCGATCTGTTAGCAACTCATCTCCAGATCCTTTCAGAAACCCTTGTAGTTACTAACGACAAGCCATGTAGTTAATGCCACGTTCGATGGAAACCGCGATCGCTATTCTTATCTATCCTTGTTTTGGACGAACCTGAATATGAGTGGAAAATCTCGAACGCCACAAGCGAGCTCAATGGGGTCATCTGTCAACTGGTCAGAGGTTTGATGCGTTGGTTCAGCGAAGCGGCTGTTGGCTACCATAGACCGTCGTCGTGTGCCATGGGTAGCCGTCAACTCAAGTATGGATTCCGCCGCATTCAAGGAAGTCGAGACCCTAATCTACAGTTACTGTATCGCGTCTCGGCTAAGCTGACAATCCCACTCTCGTGTAAGTTATTCGAGAACCGCTGACGTACCAGGCAGATTCCAGACATGCCAGCTGTACGTACCAATAAACCTCCCTGGAGACCGAGGCCCCGATGGGCTAGAGTGGATCAACCACGTTAATTCAGTTGATACCGTTGCTTGATTGGGCATAGTCGATACTGTCGGTTGCCCGATACTGTTTCCGCGGTTGGACGACGTTGACGTCGCGTATCGCATTGTGTATCGCTAATTATTATCTCGATCGCTCACTGCATAAAGTTTTGTGGCAACCATCTTCGCTCTTTACGAGTGGTGACTACATGTAGCCAAACTACTAGGATTCGAAGGAGTGTCTGGGAATGTGACCATCTAGTTGAAACACACGGATGCCACTTCGCCTTCATGTAAGTTGGGATTCGATGTTACAGTCATGCTACGCGGACAGGACGTATTGTATGTGTACTCGGTATCCTAGAGGCCACCATGACAACCCCGAAGCCAATTCTATTGTCGGCAAGTTCGAACGAGAACCGGACATGCCTACTGTAACAATTTCATCAGAGATGCTTCTCTTCCACCACGAAAACAAATTGATGTCGGAATAAAGTTCTGTGGTCTGATGTTTCTCTCCATCTGGACTGGACTGGACTGTACTGGGCTTCCATCTCGGACCTTCTAGCGTGAAAATGAGCGCGTTATGATGTACACTACCAGTCATGCCACCCAGACAGACATTTCAAAAGAACTTCGATTTCGAAAACTGATCCTGCGCACGACCTCGGTCGACGATCGGGAGGATGGGCTTTTGCATCTCGCCTGGGCGGTGATGGAGAAGAGCTCGTGTGCTAAAAGTACTGCAGTAGACGCCCTATAACCTTCCACAAGTTTGGCGCTACTGGCGCCGACCATAGGGTCATGGCCGTATTGTCTCATCCCGATCAACTGAACCGGGAGCGACGAGTAGACTTGGATAAATGCAGCTAGCATCCATGACTCGAAACCGCCGGTGAATAGGAATGTCAAAGGCGGCGTAATGTTACTCAGGCTCCCCTCGTTCGCTTTGATAACTCCCTGCGGGTAACGGTAAAGTCCTCTGAAGCTGGAGCAAATCAGGTATGTGGACCGGGCTTTGTATTCCACTATGTCTCCGAATGGACGGAGCATTCATAAGCCTGATCGCTTGTAAGCCGATCATAGAAGCCTGAGATGCACATGCACCAACCCTCGCAACAGATGCGAACTGGAGAAGACATGCTGAAAGGTCAGAATTAGCGGTTGTGAAGGGGGGTGGGTCGTAGTGCCATTCGGGGATTTCAGCGAAGATCAGTCACACAGACTTCGTTGTTCCGCCTAATCGCAAGGGGAACTGTGGGCGTTGACAACCGCGTTGCAAGACTATGATAGTACAGGTATTACAATGAGAGACTAGGCAATACCTAGCATAGTGTTTGACTCAGAACTCCTTGGCCGTATTGTTGAGCCGGTCTCCCTTGAAGAATGTTCAGACAAACCGATGTACGACCGACGGTCCGAATCAGAGGTACTTACGGTATCACCCAGTCCAGGCGAGATCAGTCCGTCCTTCGTTAGGTGAGGATCAACCGCAGCGGCCCATATCTGCTATAAAGGTGAGAAGAGGCACTACGCACATGATATGACACCCACCTCGATGCCCGGGAATTGTTCCGACAAATGCTTGAGCCCCTCCAACGAAGCCAAGATACAGAGCAACTTGATCTTATTCACTGGAGAACGTCTCGAATCAAAACAACCCTCGAGAAAAGTGTATACGTACGAGGAATCCCCCAGTCCGTGATCATGTGCAACGCAGCTGTCGCGGTTCCACCAGTGGCGATCAGGGGATCCAGCAGAAAGATCAAATCAACAGGGGGCGACGCCGGTAACTTTGAATAATCTGTATCGAAATTTTACTGTTTCAGTGAGATGAACGACAGGGTTTGAAGAGAGACTGACATTCTACGGGTTGCAGGCTCACTTTTTCCCTGTAAATGCCCAGGTGGTACACAGGCGCATCGCTATAATCCCCAAGTCAGGGAGCAAATTCCGAGGATGATGAGGTGAGCGGTGGACATACGGAAACAGAGTCAGAAGGCCATCAGTCATGCCCAATCCTGCGCGCAATATGGGCGTGAGTCCAATCCTGGGCTTGACTACCAAACCCGTGAAAGTGCTGATTGGCGATTGCTGTAAATAGTTCCGTCAGGGTGGAGGGAGCTCGCATGCAAAAGAGATGGGGTGATTTCGATTCTTACGCCTTGTACGCTGATCTGTTCGAGATCGTGGCTGGCCTCGTATCCGAGCATGATGCTGAGTTCATGGATACCCTGTGGCACTGTACTTCAGGCACAGAGCTGGGCCGAATGGACGTGATAGAACTTTACTTCGCGGAACTCTTTCGACGTAGTAGATACCTGGCGCAACTTTGCCAAGCGGGTGTTCACGAGGGGGTGAGAGAGAACGTGTGTAGTGGCTGGCATAGGGATTGTTTCTGACTAACCAGCGGGGACGGACTCGGAGATCTGTCGACAACGGCGCCTCGCTGACATGAAATCTCCGAGCCGTGTGTGTACACATTCATTGTGGCGCTCTCTGGCACGGGTTTTCGCCACTATCTCAACACTGCTCTGCAAGCACCTGCTTGACAGGGATATGACGCTACCATTAAGTGCTCAAGTGCTTATATTCCAGTTTCCTCTCTGCAAAAATGTGGCGCAAAATATTGGGGTGCCATGCGGAAGTGCGACGCGTTGACGTGATAGTCTCCGAAGTTGCCTCAGTAATCCGGCCGCGTCCACGCCGACAAGAGACAGCAGAGAGCGGCTTACTCGCAGAGCTTTCATCGCCCTTGGCTGATCTCCGCCGCGTGTTGACTGGGGGCGCTACTGTTGGGCAGGGGCTATGTTGATGTGACTGCAGACGGCTGCGTTCAAGATTATATTCTCATTACAATCCCTCTCATGAGGTTGGACTCCGTGTGGTATTACGCCCTGCACGACACAAGGTCGATTTGGGAGTGTGCATACCACACATATGCTATCTCAGCGACACCCCAACGCCTGAGTACATCCGATCAGTGATTCCCGTTACTGTATGTAATGACGGAAGGTTCGAGTTCTGCGGGCCCAGAACCTTTGTCTCACTACCACCTTGCGCGCGATTGACTAAGAACCCCAGATGTCATCGTAGACAGGCTGTCATGATGGGTTGCCTCGTGGATCTACAGCATCAGAAGTGACTGTTATGCACGCAACTTCGCGGTAAGCGAGCATACACGAGTCTTCACACAGCTCATCGCCTCTTGTATTCGCAAGGTTTCAACATGTCACCTCTCGTCAACAATTTGTTCCAATCTTTCTCGCCTCGTGGCTTGCGACTGGTCTTCTCGAATTCAAAGATTTTGAAATGGGTGTTGCTGTCATCCTGTGCTCGGGGCGATAAAGACTGATATGGGACGAGGTGTAAGGAGCACATACGGTGGACTTGTGTTTAAATCCAAAGGATTCCACAAAAGACTGAAATTGTTGGACATTCGTGAAGCGACTGGCCACCTCGGCAATCTTGAGTTCACCACTGGTACAGATAGATAAGTAAAGGGGTATATGGCGGTCTGGGTGAGATCCAACACGTACTTTGGACGCAGGATTCTCCACGCTTCACGTATGCAGTTCGGCCAGTTCGTACCCATGAGACTTAAAGCGCAAACCACTACGTTGACGACCTGGGCATGTCCCTGGCCTGGATTCTTGACCTCATCACCGTCAGGCTCAGATCCAGGCAGGGGTAGGCGGTCGAAGATATCCGCATCAACGACAAAGGAATGATCCGCTACAAGATCGAATGACATTACAGTATAGCCCTTTGGGATGAGGGCACGCGCCAGTGCGGCATCTCCGCAGCCAAGATCAGCAATGACGGTGCGCGGAGGATAAGAGGATAGCGCGGAGATGTAATGGGAAACAGGGTTAGACGGCCAAGACTCGACTTGACGACGGAATCCTTTGTGATACTGTGGATTCGCGTGAGTGAGTACGGGCAGGAAGAGGCATTAAGAACGAACGTCGTCGAATACCGCGGGATCCTCGCGCATCATGGCATGGGCATGGGCACTGTCCGACTTGTAGAGCTTCTCGTTGATCCACCTACGGGGTTTTGAAACGCATGCAAGACGGTCAGACACCCAGCGTAAAAGCTGCGGTGGATTACATACCTGAACCGTGCGCCATCCAAACTCTGCTTCATGCCATGTTGAAGACTGGTCAACGTACTGCGGGGTTCTGGGGGTGGACGAGATTTCAACGGGGATGGCGTCCCTGTGACCTTTTCTCCTGACGATTCCTTTCGCTTGTCTTTTTTTCTCTTCTTTCTAGATGCCTCGTGTGTTCCATCTTCTTGTATGGCAGTAGGTGTTGGAGATTGTTGGGATTTGTTTTTCTTGACACGCCTGCGCTTCTTGGCAGGTCGATCACCGTCCGCAGACACGCCTCCACTTTTCTCTTCTTTCGGGTCACTGCGAGTGGTTTCCGCAGCGGGGCTCGCAGCCAGCTGTTCCATCAACCGTTCTAAGGTCACGGTCGCCGATTGGACTTTATCGAAGTTTTGCTTGGATGTGCGTTTGCGCTTTTTGGGTTTGACCCTGACGGGTTCATCGGGAACGGACCACCCCGGAACGTCGAAGAGGGTCATGATGGGGTGTTGTGAAAACGTGACGATTCCTTTGAAACGAGTGCCACAACCGCGTGCCGCTGCGGACTCGCGTAAGTCATCCTGCGCATATTCTCCTGTCGAGTCCACAGTGATGATCTGCGTTGCGCACAACACGTAGTAGAACAATTCCTCCTTCCTCTGTATTACATTGGCCGCAGTTCGGTTACTACAATGTCCATCGCCACCCATTCCGGCGCCTTCAGAGTCAAGGCTCTACGTAACGCGGCGGCGTATGTCGCGTCGCGCGTCCATGCGCGATTTTCACCTCATGGCAGCAGCCGCCTTTGCATAAGAAGGCCAGCCTCATTTCAGACGTATCCACCCCCCACCACCTCTCATCTCTTGCATATCGTACATGCCGGTGAACTTCAGTTCTTTCCGTGCCTTTCGCACTTGTATCTGATGTGTATGAAAGATTGTTGTAAAGTCCAACGGCGAAGCCGCCCAACCGGCGCAATCGCAGCAACTTTCTGGATACATAACAGTGAGCACCATTTCTTACCATCTATTTCTGAAGACCTTGACACGACCTGAGACACCAGCATGAAAGCCAACTCACGAGCTTGGCTAACGGCATCGCAGGTGATGTTCACAATGCACATGAGCAAAAAAATGCCCCGCTGTTAACACGTGCGGCATACCGTATCGAGAAAATACGACAAGCCGTAGTTCAGTACGGTGTCTTTGGCACTATCGTGGAGTCAGGGTGTGGCCCCAGCCATTGTATCGAGTGTTCCCCGTCACTGACACGGATGGCCTATGATATCAAGGCTACCATTGGCACAGTCGCATGTGACCGGGTCCGACAACGACTCCATGCGATTATATCTCAACACCGTGAGTGGCTCTTTCATTTACTGTTGTTATCCAATCTAATTTTGGCAGAACACGCCCTTTTCAGCCCTTGTTTGCGGTGTCCAAGGATCCGGCAAATCTCACACAGTATCAGTGATTCTAGAAAATATGTTTGTCACTGGTTGCGGGGCTCTGGGGCGGCTGGTAAAGCCGTTGTCAGGTCTAGTTCTCCATGTCGGCGAGACTGGGGCAAGTTCCGCTCCCTGTGAAGCGGCATACGTTTCAGTGTCTGTGATTGACAATGCTCAACCTCCCCCAGTACGCGTCTATGTGGCACCTTCATCCCTCAAGCGCATGAAAAGGGTGTATGGCCACCTGGGGAATAATCTCGAAGTTAAACCATTATTATTCTCGGAGAGCGAGCTTGATGCAGCGGCGTTCTTGTCTCTGATGGCTGTCAATTCATCGGATAGTGCGCCACTCTATATGCAGACGGTCCTTGTAAGGAAATCTATCTTTTTCGGACCCCAATTAATTGATTAAATGTTTGAACAACAGAGCATTTTACGTGAACTGGGCGATGAGTATACATATTCTGCATTTATGAAACAGCTGGAGGAGAAAAAAAGAGAAATGAATCCGGCGCAAAAAGCAGGTCTCAAACAACGCCTTGACCTTCTCCAGACATTCACACGTCAAACCAGAAGCGTTCCGTTGGCGAATTCGTCGCGCAATACTGTGACCATGAGAGAAGAAGAACGCTTCGCTTCTGGGATGATCACCATTATTGACCTCTCTGATCCATTCGTTGACCCCGCACTGGCGGGTGCGATCTTTGAAATTTGTGTTCGCATATTTCAAAGAGCGAGTGTGGACACGGGAAAGGTTCTTGTCGTCGATGAAGCTCACAAGGTTCTTTGCCGCAGTATTCTGTTACTTGCTAGCTAACAGGTCGTGTAGTATCTCTCCGACACAAACAGTCCTACTGGCCTCACTCAGGCACTGTTATCGCTGGTTCGCCAGCAACGACACATGTCGATGCGCGTGATCGTGAGCACGCAAGGTTCGTGCTCAAATGGAATTCGACACTCTCATGATCCTAAATCTTCTCCTAGAACCCACAGTTTTACCATCCGCATTCCTCGCACTTTGCAGTGCTATAATATTACATCGCTTTGCGTCCCCGGCATGGTGGGAACACCTGAAAAAACATATCTCTGCCAAGATGTCGAGCGAGGATGCATTTGATCGTGTCGTAACGCTTAAGGTAGGAGTTAAATTGTCATGAGTCATTGCGGACGACTGATTTACTGGTGCATTAGACGGGAGAGGCACTAATCTGTTGCCCAACTGGTCTATACCTGAGCCATCACGCAGAAGGTCAAGCTGGTCGTCTTTTGCAATTCAGTCGCAATTTCCTTGTTGTCCGGACTCGGAAACGAGTTACAGCTGATGGCGGAGTGTCTCTCATGGTTGTCTGAGTTCGCCGGTGCTTAATTTTCGAACGATGTAGGAGATGTTAGATATATCTTGAATATAGTAGACGTCGTGAATTGCTGTCATGTGACCTGGGACAACCACAAGTGTAAATGCGCTCAACTCGCACTCGCACTCTCACTTCCATCAACACGCTCTGTCATAGCCATGAGCGCTCTCGCTGATGAACTGATGGCTGACCTCGACGGTCTCTCCGATGCAGGGGATGACTACAACGACGAAGAGGTGGAGAAACCGGAATCCTCCAGTCGCCTCAAACGCAAAGCCACGACAGACCCTGACGATGTCATGTCTGATGACGGCGAGGGAGTGGCAAAGGGAGAAACAGAAGGGACAGCCGGAATGGTCCTTGAAGGCGGTGTCAACCCCGCAGAAGAACTGGATGCAGAGGAGGTGCAGAGAATGGAGCTTAGTGCTGTGGATGACGTGCGAAAGGTTGCTCGGCTTGAGGGGAGCAAGCGCATGTCCGAGATCTTGAGTGTATGCTTCTTTTCTTTTTATCTCACTTCACGTCTGACCCTTTCGGCATAGGAAATCGAAAAGTACCAAGCCAATCCATCATCTGGCGAGGCAATGTTTATGCCAGTACACTCCAACCCTGAGTACAACGTCATCGTCCAGGCAAACAACCTTTCTGTCGACGTCGACAACGAGATTCTTGTTGTGCACAAGGTAACTATTTCTTCTTTTGTGCGGCGTTTTTTCACAAGTATTGACCGGGTCCTTGCTTGCTTGCTGTAGTTTATCAGAGACCACTACGCCCCAAAGTTCCCCGAACTCGAACGGCTCATCACTGACCCAAACATGTACATCAAAGCCGTTCGCAAATTGGCCAATGATGAGGTGCGTATGGTCGCGTAGTGGATTGGTTTGTATTTACCGACTGCTTTGAATCAAGGATCCCACCAAAGCAGATCTCAAGGAAATTCCCCCAGCAGTCGTCATGAGTGTCCTGATGGCCGCAACGACATCAGTCGGGCAGAAGCTATCAGATCCAGAATGGCAATCCGTTGAGGGTGCCTGCGATCTCGCCGACCGCCTGGAGAAAGTTCGAACAAAGGTACAGAGCACTTTGATTTCCTACTTGGTTAATGGGCTAACGTAGTTTGATTCAGATCTTCATGTACGTCAGTTCGAGAATGAATGTCCTTGCGCCAAATTTGTCTGCTATCGTTGGTACAACCACAGCGGCCAAATTACTCGGTGTGGCAGGTGGCTTAAGCGGACTTGCTAAGATGCCTTCCTGCAATGTCCATGTGAGTTCCAAACCCCGTTCTCTGCTGCAGCCAGTTGAATACCCGTTGTCTAGCTTCTTGGTGCGCAGAGGAAAATTGCGGCTGGGTTCTCCAGCGCGACGCAGAGACGACATACTGGTTTCGTGTACCAGTCCGATCTCATTCAGAGCACACCTCCAGAGCATCAACTTAAGCTTCAGCGAACTGTGGGTGCCAAATGCGTTTTAGCTGCCCGGATGGATTTGGAACGACATCACAGAGAGGGTCTGTTCATCTTCTGCCACCATGATCTCCCGTGGCGTGACACAGTCCCTTGTTTAGGTGGTTATGGAGCCGAGCTCAGAGACGGCATCGAGAAACAGCTTGACCGGTTGACTGCGCCCCCACCATCCAAGGTCGTGAAGGCGCTGGCCATACCGAACGACGGCCCCAAGAAGCGCCGCGGTGGCAGGCGGTGCGTATCCTTTCTTCTACCAGCCAGGTTCAGAACCATTTCTGACGCATCAACCGGGAAATCTAGCGCCCGCAAAGCCAAGGAGGCATACGCGCAAACGGAGCTCCGAAAGCTGACGAATCGTATGGCGTTCGGTGAGGCAGAGGAAGAAGTCGGCGCCTTTGACGAGTCGAAGGGCCTCGGCATGATCGGTGTGGGCACAGGGAAAGTCCGTGCCAACTTAGGCGAGGCTAAAACCCGGGGTAAGTGAACTTGTCTTTCTTTTTTTCTTCTTGTGCTGACGCGCTCTTCTCGATTTGCAGCCAAAATGTCGAAGTCCAATCGGTTGCGAACCGCGGCGCTTGCACGAGCTGCGAATTCGTCACAAACATCTGGCACAGCGTCATCCCTCATCGTTACCCCGGTACAAGGGTTCGAACTGACAAATCGTGCTGCGGCTCAGCGTGTGAAGGAAGCAAACGATCGCTGGTTCGCGAACGGGACATTCTCATTTGTAGGCCAGAAGGGCTCAACTTGATGAGTGGCATCAATCAGACAATTGTGCTATCTTGTTGTATTGTAACTCTTTCGATAATATCAATTGAAAAAGGGAACATACATTATGGAGTGGAGAAGTCAAGAAGCAATGAGGTCTCAACTAAACTGAACTATTGTACACTAGGAAGAAAATCATAGAATGCCACTACAACTGGCTTCAACGCACGGCAGCCGTTGGGCTTGGAGAATTGCTCTGGGTGACGTCAATAAAACTCTTCTGCTTCGTTTCCAAGAGTTTCGATCGCTTCGATCGATAATCTTTGATAGCAGAGCGAATGGCGTCCTCGGCCAGCACTAGGGATGGTCAGCTAGGTGAGGTGAGGAAATGGGAACATATACACACTTGAGCAATGAAGTTTGACGGGAGGGAGCGCAAGTTCCTTTGCAATCTCCGTGTTTTTTATTTTTCCAGCCTCATCAAGCGAAAGACCCTTCACACGCTCGGTCATAAACGAACTGGATGCTATTGCACTTCCACAACCAAATGTTTTGAACTTGACGTCTGAAATGATGCCGTTGTCGTCGACACGTATCTGCAATTTCATGACGTCGCCGCAGCTGCTCCAATGGGGAAGCAAAAGCGACTTTTAGTCAGCTCAATCTGCAGGAACAACAAAGGGAGGGGGGTCACATACGCAGGTGCACCTACAAGCCCCGTCCCAACGTCAATGTCATTTTTGGGGAGCGAGCCCACCTGCGACCAGACCAGATTATCAGATAAACGGAGGGGAGCTTAAAAAGGACATAGAAGCCGAAACTATGACGACTACGTACATTTCTGGGCCGCTCATAATGCGAAATAACCTTTTCATGATATGCCCTGGCGAGTACCGGGCGGGCAGTGAGACGAGAAACGCGGGGGAGGATAGAGAGAGCAGAGCGAGCTGGGAGCATGGTGGCCGTTGGTGCGAAACCGTGAGAGTAAAGCCACCGAGCCGTTTCGAGGAAGCCGAGTAGAAGCCGCCGCTGTATTACCTCATTCGCGATCAAATGGCGCGACCACGAACCTTGATCGCTTATGTAACTTCCTCCCGTCGGCCGCCATGTCCCGAACCTCGACGGAGTCTCTCCCGCCCGCTGCGAGAGCCATCGCGCTCCTTCTCGCTTCAACGCCCACCGTCCAAGATGCACAGCCGGGTGTCTTGCACCAGTTGCTCGAATTCTCACATAGGTATACCGCTCAGGTCCTCTCGGACGCACTCGTGTATGCAGAGCATGCGGGTCGCCCGAACAAGCTCGAGATGGACGACGTCACTCTGGCAGTGCAAGCCCGTGTAGGCTGGGAGTTCGGTGGGCGCGTACCAAAAGAGGTGGGGTTCCTCTCGATGTGCTACCTTTCACGGCATTTCGGTATTTCTAACGGCTTTCAATTCCTCGCGTCTCGCAGTACGTTCTCTCCTTGGCCACGCAGACCAACGCACAGCCCCTCCCGCCCGTGCTCGAAGTCTTCGGCCTCCGTTTACCACCTCAAAGCGAACGCCTGACTGCCATCGACTTTGACCTCATACCGAATAGACCGCCTCCAGAAGAGAAGCAGTTCGATGAAGAGATCGAGGAGATCGTCGAGTCCGCGTCCGAGGACGAAGACGAGGACATGGAACCTGCTACCATCCCCCCCGTTGTCCCGCCAATACAGGCCCATGCTGTTACTGCTACCGCTCACACGGCTGTTGTGAACCCTGTCAATGCTGTGCATTCGCCTTCAGAAGATGTGGAAATGGCTGATACATCCGCTGCTGTACCGAACGAGGTGGAGGAAGGCAGCGACGAGGACGATGGGCTATTCGCTGGCGGAGAGGAGAGTGGCGTGGACGAACCTATGGAGGAGGTTACTACCGCCGCAGAAGACCAAACAGACGGATTGAAGCGAAAACTCGTCGAGGAGGACGACTATGACTGAGGCATGTTGCTATTTACATGGTCGGCTGGGGAACTAGCATTCGGGACTGGAGGTTGACCCCACGTACATGACCCATGTCAATCCACCGTTTGTAGTACCCCACAGATACCCGTGCCTGCATCGAATCAGGCCTCCCACATAATAATGAATACTTGTACTTCTATAGCCAAGCATGCATTCGAATACGAGGGGCAACAAAACCTCTGTGCACTGTGTATGTAGCATACGGGGGACAATACGACCTATTCGAAGAGTGACGCCAGGATAACATGCAAGTTAAATGAGGGCTGGTGAGTGACGAAACACAAAGTAAGGAGGGACTTTATCTATACTGCTGCTAGTCATGTGAGTAATTCTGGTTTGACGAATTGTTCTATACCATCGAAGGGGATGCAGAAAGAGAATAAAGATTAAATAGTGCCGCGCATCAGGAGTTGGGATGCAATAGCAAATAGCACGAAAAATAGAGCGAGAATTATCATGAGACCGTAACTCCACGACGCTGTCGAAAGCGGGCAGACCGTGAGCCTGATTCGGTACAGGATGACGTGGGGACAGAACGTACAGCTGTCGCCGAGACCATCTGGTATCGCGATGAGCCGCACTGTATTGTCGGCGCTTCCGGAGATGAGCAGTCTTGACGTCGGATTAAATTTCAACACCGTCGGAGGAAATTCATGCGATTTGAGAATGCTCAAAAGTGGCTAAACGGCGCTATGAGTCGATCTCGGGCAGCAAGCGACTAAAAAGCATTCTTACGGCAAGCGTGAAAGCATCCAGTAACCCAACCGAGCAATCTGACGAGCCGTAGGCAATCCATTTTCCGTTATCGCTGGGTAATTCAATTAGATGCTGATAAAACAGAGTCGAGGAAGAATCCCGAACCTCACGTCAAAGGCAGTGAGCCCCTTCACACCCACTTGTACTCGCTCTGTCTTCCACTGATCAGCATTCCAGCGTATAAGATACGCCTTTCTCTGTGTCGGTTTGGCGCCGCGAGGGGGGGTTGTGTTTATAACGGTGTAAAAGATACGCGATGAGTGTGGATGATATCTGCTTTCTGGTTGAGATCAAGGCAAGCGCCGAGGAGGACCTTATACCTCACCTTGCTACACGGAAAGTCCCTGTCTCACCTCCGGGCAACTTGGGTCGTTCGATGACGGTGGGATTCTCTAGTTTTAGGACCGAGCTTTCTTTCTCTTTGCCCTTCTCACTACCGAGGAGGTTATAGACGAGAAGATTCACGGTTGTCGCAACAACCAACTACCTCAGTCAGTATTGCTATAATGATGAATGCCTGAATAGTACCCTTACCGTAGTCCCCATGAATGCAGCATCGTATATTTCACCCTGGTCGATATGTGTCTTGGTGGATACAAGCTCGGGGAACGTCAAGACGGACAGCTAAGGCGAATATAGCATAAGAGAATGTCGGGAAAGTTTAGTTACTGGAGAACAAACCTCGTTGCCACCCGCAACGGCCAGATACGCACCGTCGGGCGAGAATACAGTGACTTTCTGGGTGCCAATCAAAATGGTGATGCACAGAAAGACAGAGAACGCTTACCTGAAAGTCATCTGGGTCCTTACCCAGTGTTCCAACGGAAGAAACAAACTTTATCCTACGACACGTCAGCCTGTCGTCCCGAGATGGCAAGTCAAGTGGCACGGCACTCACTTGTCGTCATCACTGACAGTAAACATACGACAATTCAAGTTCTCGCCTTTCTCGACCTTTTCTGCAGTGCTGTTTATTCCACATACAAATGAGGATCCCTAGACGAAAGACATGAGCACACTTACAACCGATGAAACGGGGGGACGTACACTGGGGTGCGGGGCCATACTCATAGGCGCATCCTCGCCGACCTCGAGTTGCAACTCATCAGTGAACTTCAGAGTGAGATATTCATCAACATGATAAAGTCTCTGCAGAACAAGACAAATATTACGGACAGCGACGTGTTCCTACGTGTAATGACGCACCAGTTTATTTTTGATCCCAGTCTTGGACGCACCACCCCCACCTCCGAGAATAACCTCCTCTGGAGAAAGAAAAGCAGCAGAGTAGACAGGAAAGGTTGGAGTTGAATGTGCTGTATGACGAGCACGCATTCTAGTTGACTATACGGGATTCCAAAACGCGGCTGTTGCCAGTCCCAGCAATCAAAAGAGCCACGTGTGGACCGCGACGCACGTGCCATCGCCGATGGGCAGCAGAGTTCGGCGGCCCGAGCTTATCGTTCAATTGCCGCGCGCTCCGACTATTTCTGTTCCACCCACCCAGACCTTTGACCCGTTGTCTGCCACCCACCACATGTCAGGCCGCACGTTGTGATCTCTCGCCCTGACAAAACCAGCAGGTTCTGACACACACATCACACACACATTCGTTTCCTGCTCGAATACCGCCATGCCATTCATACCCCTCCCCTCAACAATGGGCGGTGCACGACGAGGCCTTGGGGATTTCGAGTTCCCTTCCATGCCTCGCGCGATGGTTCTTGGGATCACATGTGCCATCGCGGGAAATGTTCTTATTAGTTTCGCCCTCAACCTCCAGAAACTGGCCCACGCACGGCTCGAGGTGGCGCGCGCTGAGCGTGGCCATGGCCTGGAAGCCATAGACCAAGACGGCGGTGCGAGCCCAGATGGTGAGGCGTCTGATATAGTGGTGGCGTGCGATCCAGGTCTTCCACCAGAGCTGGAGAGGGAGGCACGCATGTGGAACGGAAATGCGTCCGAGGCCAGTCTGCCTTTGGGCCCGCGTTCGGAGACGGATCCTCTCATGGCCTTCCCGATGACGCCGAACGCGGAACAACTACTTGCAGTACCAACTTACGGTGCTCTGTTCCCTAACACCAATGAAAGCCATGCTCGTAGGGTTGGGAGCTCACCGCTTCGACAACAACTGAAGATTGCGAAGCGGCCAGCAGGTACAGGGGTTGCTACGAATCGGTCTACCCACGATGGATCAAATAACGAGTCCGAGTATCTCAAGTCAAAGCTGTGGTAGGCTTTCCCTATTTTCCGCCGAACTACCGGGGTCTGAAGCGCAAATTTTGCAGGTGGCTCGGATTTTTACTGATGAATGTTGGCGAGACTGGAAATTTCATTTCCTACGCCTTTGCCCCCGCTTCGGTTGTTGCACCTTTGGGCACGGTAATACGTTTCCGTCTCATCTGCAAACGTGATCTCACGCTGCTCCAGTTTGCTCTTATAGCGAATTGCCTCTTCGCCCCTTTGCTGCTCCACGAGCGGCTCCGCAAGGTGAGACACCATGTTCCACCCTGACGTTGATCTGACGACAACCTAATCTCAGCGTGATCTCTTTGGAGTCGCTCTTGCAATGATAGGCGCTATCACTGTCGTGCTGGCGTCAAATACATCTGATACACGACTATCGCCGGAAGCGTTGTTCAAAGCTATTTCGCAGCATGCCTTCCTCATTTTCTCTGCCATCTATGTCGCCAGTGCGTCGATCCTAATGGGCTTATCCGAAGGGAGTGTTGGCCGTAAATGGGTGTTAGTGGATGTTGGGCTCTGTGCATTGTTTGGTACGTGAGACTGCTCATGGCAACGCAGAGGTTGATTGATGTTTCTTAGGTGGATTCACTGTACTCTCAACGAAAGCTGTCTCAACGCTTCTCACGACCAACGGCCTCAATATGTTTAAACAGTGGATGACCTATCCTATTCTAGCAGTAAGTAGCTGCAGTTATGAGCGTGCTAGTACGAAGTCACCACTTCTGATCAGGTTCTGCTTGGCACTGGCGTCGGCCAAATAAGATACCTTAATCGTGCTCTAATGCGTTTTGACAGTAAGGCGAGTCGACCGTGAACCTATCGAGCGTATCCCAACATGATGCATTGCAGGTCGTTATCCCAACACAATTTGTCCTTTTTAATCTGTCTGCAATAACTGGGTCGGCCATTCTATATGGGGACTTCAGAACGGCCAAATTCCATCAATTTGTGACATTCATGTATGGATGTGCAGCCACATTCGCTGGCGTGTGGGTTATTGCCTGGGTGCCCGCGTCTGAGGAAACTCCCACGGGACCCGATGGGGCGATCAGCGATATAGAGACGATGGCCCACGACGTATTTGTTGCCGATGGCGTATCTGGAAGTGTGGGCCGAAAGCCAGGTAATGTATCTGTAAGGTCAAGGCAGAGGACGGTGAGTTTGGTGGGAATATCCCCGGCGCAGGTGCAGTCCAGTATATTTTGTTCTTCAAAGAACCAATAACGTTGATTTGTTTTTACAGCGCCTTATATTGGTACACACGCCGCCTCGGCCTGAGGTTCAGCTCGGACCAGAACATGGAGTTGCCTTGGCCTTGGAACCTGATGGAGGCAGGCGAGAAAGCTTTGATGGGAGCATGAGAAGGCGGCACGGGGTCACGTGGCTGGCCGATGGAAGCCCAACACCACGTCCTAGGACCAGGATGAGGAGTGTGGAGCGCCGATGACGGATAATGGTCAACGGGAGATTGGATTGGACTGAATAAACATCCATTTTGTACTTACGTGGTGGCCCCGTCGCGGCGATAAGATCCTCAGTAAAGCCAGCTCCACGGAATATGACGTGTGGTAAGATGACGTCAGAGTGTTTCCGCGCATAGATTTCCTTTTAGTTTTCTTCCATTGTTTGTTACCCCCTTTTCTCTCGTCTCGCCATGCCTCCCGGCGTCGCTGTCGTAGATGCCTTCAAGAGTTTGCTTTTAATTTTATTCTTTCTTTCCTCTCAGCCTTATTATCCCCTATTACAGACCTCATCCGACATGGCAAAAATCACGTCCATGTCCATGCCCGTCAAGAAGAGTTCCCCGTTTCGCAGCCATCCGCTCCCATAACAGATGCACGCTCACAGCCGGAGCGCCGCCAGCAGGCAGAAGCCCAACCCCAGTCCCAGCCGAAACAGCAGCAACCTATTAAGGTGCTGCCCGCCGCTACCAAGCAATCGCAGCAGTACACACGCGAAGTCGAAAAGATTGTTCGGGAGGAACGCGAAGCAATGGACAAAATGCCCATGTATAAAGGTCTGGAACGTTTCAGCCTTATTGAGAAGAAGGGAGAGTGCGCCCATCATCACACCACTCGTCCGAGTCGGCTGGCTGACAGTCTTTATTTGCAGTGGTGCATTTTCCAACGTGTATAAGGCTTTGGACCTCACAACAGGGACGAATATTGCTGGCACGCATTTTTTTCTCTGCTTGCCATCGTCATGAGTCCTGACCCATGAAACTTTTTGTAGTCAAAGCGGTTCGCAAATTTGAACTTACTTCATCACAGGTTAGCGTCGTTTCCTTATCTTACATTTCACGTTCCCCCTATCGCAAAAGCTGATCCCGACGCGCGGCTCCGTGCAACTCTCGCCACTTAGGTGGGGGAGCACCACCTGAATGCCTATTTCAAGAAAAAGCCGCGCGTAACAGAGGTATTATTGCTTTTGCTTGCCCTTCTCTTTCGTTACCGCATCCAGTACCGATGCTGACGGGTGAACTTGTAGCGCGCGAATATTTTGAAAGGCAAGTAGATTGTAGCAACAATTTCCGTCCGACGTCAATTGATCAACCGATGCGCCGTCTCACCCGACAGAGGTGCAGATTATGCGCGGAATAAGTCACTCCAGCGTCATTAAGCTTCTCTCCTTCATTGAATCACCAGACCACTACTTTTTGGTCCTTGAACGTTAGTATGATTTCTCAGACATCAGCATTATTGGCTGCATCTCACCTCTGACCAGTCATGGACGGCGGTGAACTATTTCACCAAATCGTTAAACTCACGTATTTTAGCGAGAACCTTTCCCGCCACGTGATCCTCCAGGTTGCTCATGGGATACGCTATCTTCATGAGGAGAGAGGGGTGGTACACCGGTAATTTTGTCACCACACGTGATGGTCATGCTTACGACACCGACCACAGTGATATCAAGCCAGAGAATTTATTGTTTGAACGGATACCCATCATTCCCTCTAAGAACCCGGTTATACGACAGTACGATGAAGAGAAAGAAGACGAAGGAGAGTTCATTCCCGGTGTAGGTGGCGGCGGCATTGGTCGTGTCAAGATCGCAGACTTCGGTCTTTCGAAAGTCATCTGGAATGAGGAGACAATGACACCGTGTGGCACCGTAGGCTACACTGCACCAGAAATCGTCAAAGACGAGCGATATTCCAAGAGTGTAGACATGTGGGCCCTTGGATGCGTGCTTTACACTCTCCTATGCGGCTTTCCTCCATTTTACGATGAGAGTATCAATGTGCTTACGGAGAAGGTGGCACGCGGCTATTACACCTTCCTGAGCCCGTGGTGGGATGATATCAGTGCTTCAGGTCGGTGTAGCAAGTCATCTCTTCAATGCAATTACTGACGCTAGTACACTAACCTAGCCAAGGATCTAATTACCCATCTCCTCTGCGTTGATCCGGCTCAACGTTACACTATTGACGAGTTTTTAACACATCCGTGGTGCAACGCTGTACCCGCTCCTCTGCCTGAACCTACACCACGTGCAGATATTCTCCCAATGGATTCCCCGCTTCTACACGCTGTCCGTGGGGGACGCGATGGCCGCTCACCGGGGATCGCTTCACTTAAAGAAGCATTCGACATCACTTACGCTGTGCACCGGATGGAAGAAGAAGGTGCGCGCAGGAGGGCGTACAAGGGCCGTGGCGGTGCAGGTCAGGCAGGGTTTTTGGTCGGGTTGAACGAAGAAGACGATGAAGACCTGTTGGATGAAGAGACCACAGTCCCTTCCCGTTCTCAGGGTCAACTGATACAACAACAGCCTCGCGAATTGTACGACGGCCGTGCCGGGCAACGGGATATGCCAAGGCGTCATGCCAAACCGTTTGAGCTAAGTATCGACGGAGCAACGCTGCTTGGTCGAAGGCAAGCACAAGGCAGGATACCGATAGATCTCAGCCCATTAGCAAAGGATGTTATCAATGCGGACACGATCGACGCATCACGAAGCCCTATGCAGTATTGAGTACCCGACTTTGGCTGTGTCCATTGAACATTCCAATGATTTTTCAGTCGTCATTTTCAGCTTCACCTTTTATTATTGTAGTGCACACCTGATTCCTACCAGTATACACGTTTGTTGTAACATAAATTCCGCTAGCTCTCTTAGCCTTCTCGTTGTATTGTCGTGATCGAATAGCCGTAGAGTTTTGCTATACTGCGGTACCCCCAAACACCAGTCAGATGAGTAGCCATATAATACACGTCGTTCGGCATTTGTGGCATCTGGAATAGCCTCGACTTCTTCTGCTCTTTCGCTCATATGCTAGTGTGAAGCTGTGAAGAGCCAGCCTGATACATGTCTGTTCTCAACAGACTGTGGATGGCGGATGCAGCTCGATTGTGATACCTGGTGAGGTGTCCTCATCCGCCAAGTCCCACAAAGGGCCGCGACACTTGCCGATGCGGTCTCGGGAAGGGAGTAATACCGACTCAGTGATAAACGTTATTTCGTAGGCACGAGATCGCATTCGGAGTCAGATAGGAACGCGATCTAGAAGTCGCTGAGCAGTTCGTCGTGGTAACACGTTTTGCGGAAGGAAGGAAGTATCGAATGATGGACACCGACAACGGCCGTTTTGAGGTGAGTACGATCGTGAACCTTTACTGTAAAAACCATTCCATCACGATATTTCAAACGTGGAACCAAAGAGCGCAATCCCATCTTTAGAACTTTTGGACGGTCAGCTGCCAAGAGAGAGACCACCAACTGCTCCGTCTCCGCAGTCCCTCTGTTCCGCGCTGGCGATGCAAAGCGTTGCTTCTCCCCTTGCTGGCGGCTGGCTTGCATGCATGCCATCCGGCCGCAAACCCGGGACCTCACTGGATGTCACGATTATGATACCGTGCCACCTGTCTTGCTCGTGGGGGATGTGAAGCAACCCCTCCCCCCCCACCCCCCACTGCTCATGGCGTCGTGGAACTTGGGCCTGCGGAGTAATAACACCGAAGAGACTGCATGCTGGAATGTTTGTGACTAAATTGGACTTTGGGCCTGAACCGGGTGTGTCGGAAGCCGAGAGCGGGAAACCCGTGCAGCCTGAGTTGTTGTTGGCGATCGCGTGTTTAGTGAACTTGGGGTGATTCCGCCTCCTTGTTTGTCCAGGTGCGGTGACATAGGCGTTCGGGTACTGTTTGGCGTTCAGTTGGAGAAGACAAAGGCTAAGAAGTAGGAACATCATTGCCGTTCTTGGGGAGGATTTTCCCTTCGTTTCGCGCGCCCAGTTTACCACATAGTCGGTGTGCGGCTGTGGCATTCCGGCTTTTCGGTCGTAAATTTGAATGGAGTGCCGTCGATCTACTGTCAAGCGCCGGCGCGCCTAGTAGTCGCAGGGAATGGACCGGCCCTAAACTTATAATGGTCCGTGCGCGTTGCATTGGTCGTTTAAAAGGTGATGGCCGGGAACGTAAATCCTCATACTTACCTTGATGGCATGGGCCCCTTCAAATACCAGGGTCTATGGGCCATGAGGGCCTCCCATAGCACGGCGACCCTGTCCTCAGGGGGAACTCGTGGTTTGTATGGGCTTCGGTTCATGCACCGTCCTAATATTTTCCTGTCCCGCTTCGGCCCTCGGGCTGGGCGGGCCCCCTTTTTTGTCACAACGTGGTCTTAACCCTAACCCTATACTTACTGCACTTCATGTCCCGCTTCGGCCCTCGGGCTAGTAAAAAGAACTATGAAGCGTGTTGACAATGACAGCCCAATGGGCCCATTTATCATAGAACTGAAAGTCCCGAGGGGCTGCTTGGTGGCAATCTCGCGAGTTATACTGTACTGTAATGAGATATGATGAGCAATGATGAGCAGAATGTGATTTGGGGACTATCCACCGTGTAAAATCATTTTTGTCAATCCTTTTGAGGCGTAACGTCCGCCAAACTTACGTCATTGCGGATGTTGCCGATGCCTGTGCCCACTTCGCTGAACTCGTATTCCTTCGCCGTATGTATCCTTTACTTTCAGTGGAACCTCTGCTGAGAACCCGTGTAAAGTCAGCATGCTCCGGTCGGACGCGTCGCCGCATCTGCATGGCGCCCCTAGTAGTAGTGCAGCTTATGCACTTATGCCTTCACGATGATGAGATGACGATGCCAACTCGGAGTCTTGGAGGTGAGGGCAATTTGTTCGCAAACCCAGGCATACTGTCGCCGACGAGCTCATTGATTCTCTTCCATAGCTTACTTGAAGAACTCTTCTGTGTGCTTCCGGCTCTTGCTGCATGTACAGTATGTAACTCTAATGAACGAGTTTGGGATGGCGCAGTTGTTGGCCCGTTTAAACAGTGCCATTTCCCATTACAGTTCGGTATCGCCCGAGTTGCTGATGGGCTGTTTGCCAGTGCCCCGTATAATGTACCCGGTTTAACCCCACCTTGTTTCTCCTCATCTACGCACTGCGTGTCCATATGGCTCACTACAGTATTTTCCGCGAGGAACTTGCAATCGCTTATCCTACTTACGGAAATGCCTTATGGGAACCGGACCCAGGGGGGCAGTACAATGCCGTCGAAGTGGGCGACGTTGGTTTCATTCGCAGAGGCTATTTCCAGCGACTATTCAATGTTTTACATCCTAAAGATCATCCTTCCCACAGAAATCCCTCTTTTGTTCCAGAAGATCATCAACAGCTGGAAACCATCCCCGACCACATTGTCAAGAATGAAATCCGCACAGGAAGTAGACAAAATTCCCTTCATTTCTGCTCACAATATGTTACCCTGGAGTCTCGTGGACGTGGCACATCAGCCGCTGGGTAATCGAGTTTCATATCCGCTCGAATTCCGCGCTTACGCCCAAATACAGACCAGAAGACGATTCAGAGGTCACATTTTCATGTCATGGCAAACAAGGCGCTCTACTGTCGCTTCCCGTTCCAGCCCAAGGTGAAGACACGGTCGCTTTTGGCGATTTCGGCAAGTGGATGATCAAGCATATCGACGCCTGGTTTGCCTTCGCCCGAGGTCTTGGCCTGGGGGTCAATCGAATGGAGGATATCATTTTGGTCACTGGTCGCCATCTCACGAAATCATGGGTCAACGTCGCGTTCACCCAGCGCCGCCGGGACTCGGGGGTGTCGTTTGATGTTCAGGTGTCCAGCCATGGCCATGTTGCTCTCGAACAGCAGTACGTGCACGGAGGGGATCTGAAGCTTGGCCCAACTGGTAGGGTATGGCATGTACATTTTTCGAAGTTCAACGTATTCTGAGACTTCTTGGGTACGACCTTGCACTAGGATCTACCGGAAAATCAATGCATATTTGTTCGAGGGTTCCGTGTCGCCCGAATCCTGGGGATGTGGCCAAGGCTTCGGGGACAGGCAGAACCTGCTCCTAATGCTGGCGATCACGAACCTGAACCTGAATTCGACACACAACTCGAACTCACTGGCGTCCCCGCCGATAGCAACGTAAAGCACTCCCGATTATCACTTCCCAACCTTTCTTTATTAATAAAATTTCGAAGTCTCAGGATCACCTTCACGATCTTCTACAATATATCGCTAAAGTGGGCGAATCCGTTGCTTTACTGTGTGTGTACATGATTCTAATCGAAGTCACGTAGCAAGCGTCCGACTGCGACATGGCTCTTGTTCACGATGACGACTTGGCATGTATCGACGGTGTGGTATGCTTAGTTACCTATCGATTGCGTCACCCCTCTCACTCGTGTAGCTTCTGAAAGTTCTTCGAACGCATAAATTAATTGAGGTCCTCCCGGAATCCGCGCCAACAATTCAACAATTTCACTGTGGTAAGTTTCTGACTGTATCATGGTTCCGTAGGCCTTTATATTGAGGGGCATCTACACAAAGACCTGTTGCCTGGCAACAAGGGCGGGTCAGAAGCCGATGTAGCATTTGTCAAAGTAGCGACACTATCTAGGCATGCGTTCGAGACAACTCGTACGGGATCGGACTTGAACCTCATCCTAACACCTGGAGGTGCCACGGGCGAATCTGCTCCAGTAGCAAGCTTGCCAGTAACTACTTCGACCTCAACCTCGAACAGACCAGACAGGGCTGAGTATGAAACTGAGCAGAAAAGAGAAATAGAGATTCTGTTCGACTTACCGCAAGAGGAGATGGTACGTCACGTCTCGTGTCCATCCCTGCTAACTTCCGTCATTCCAAACAATGCCTAGGCTGCTGTGAAATCAAATCTGGCCCTCCAACGAGACTCTGATAACAACAAGAGGCAAACTGTCCTTCGTGCTCGGTTGGAGGACCTGCAACGCCAACATTCTAGCAAAAAGATATCTCCCAATGAAATTCTCTATCAGATAGTGAACCTCCAGCATGGGATTCAAAAGAAGGTGGGGACAGCTGTCCAAACACCTTTCTTCTCACATTTACACCACCGACGTTTCTTAGGAAAAGGACCTTCAGGTTTCCAGAGAAAATGCGATGTTCAGAACAGTAGAGGATGTTGACATACATATCAGGCGCGTTTGCTTCATTCCTCTCTGACATACCCCTAAGGACATATATTTTAGAAATCTTGAAGAGCAAGTGGAGTCTACGCGTCAGGAAATCGACCACGTCAGGCACATCCGCAAGACAGTTGAGAGCTTCCAGGCCGATTCCGATACACTCGACGCGGAGCGCGCTGCCGTAGAAGAACTCAAGAAGCAGCTTGATGATCTTGAGGCAAAAGCCACCTCTGAACGCCACGATGTTATCAAGGTCAAAGAGGATGAGATTGAGACAGATTTAAATGCGAACTCGAAAGTGTTCCAGGGGCGACTGCGACGACAGCTGTTCTCCGAGCCACGCCAGTCAACTTCGTGGTTCCAGGAGGATAATAATGAACGGTACTACGCGAAGTTTAACGAGGAGCGGCATGCGGAGTGGCAGCGCGCGCAGGGGGAAGCTGAAGACTGCGCCCCCGACACACATCCTCACGGTCGCTCCGGTTCTGATAGAGCCGCCAAACGCGAGAGACCTGAGGTACATGGAGATGTTCGAGGAGATGAAAGGACCACTAGAAGATGGAAGGGTGCGGCAGTGCTTGATGAAGAGTCGACACCCCCGCATGCACCGCGACTGCCACGACCCGTTGACTCATCAGTGTTTTCTGAGCGGTTGCAGCCTGAGGAATCAGATATATTGCGGTCACCATTACCCCTTCCGCGCCCTAATCGATTCCCTCCGCGACAGTTACCACCTCCGACTCCGATCTCAAGGGAGGACTCTGCCCCCTTAACTACCATGAGGGCACTACCTATACCTGGTGGGACAGCTGTGACGGATGATCGATCTGCAAATGCTAGGTCGGGTTCTCTAATTGACGTCAGTTCCACTCCGGCAAATCGTACTCAGGCTCCCCCGCGAAGCCCCGTTGGCCCGAGAAGACCTTGGATGGGCTCTGTTCCTCGCTTTGACACTGCCATGGCGGCAAATGCGATGTCCTCCGCGGATATTTCTTGGGGCCTTGGCCAGGGTCGTGATCTTATTGACTTCAATAAGCCCCCGGAGCAGAGCATCGTACAAGACGACAATACCTTAAGAACCATTCAACATCTCTTGGATGGCCAGAGCTCTGAGGAGGCCACTATAGTAATTAAATCGAAAGCGTATGTTCTCCCCCCTATTCCGCCGCCGCCGCTTCAAACGCCGGTTCAAGCGATGCGCAAGATTGGTTTTGTGCCTCCGCCTCCGCCTCTTCCCAAGCCACCGCCTGTTCCGATCCCTCTTGGCCCCTCCCAATCAAATGACTCCATCTACCCGTCCACTCTTTCAACAACTGATCAAGATGGTTCAGACTACGAGGCTGGAACTCTCTGGCAGGAACCGATGATTGACAACTCCCTGGACGAAAGACCGAAATCAACTGGTCGCGGACTACCCCTCACCGTGAAGATTGGGCAGTTTGGTGGGTCACAAGTGCAGGCGTCACAAATGAAGAGCTCCAGCAGCAGTGGAGGAATGACACTCATTCCAAACAAATTTCCCCTGCCACCCAATTATCCGCCACCGTCTCCGCCTCTCCCACATTGGGGAGGGCGCACGCCGACGAGACAGCTCCTTAAGGAGCAGTCCGCCACGTTCCAGGATTTGTCATGGGCATCTCGACCTAACCCAGAGGAAGTACTCAACTGGCTGGAGGACTTCTTCCCAGACCACGACCTTGACAAGCCCGTGATTGAGGCGAGCTCTGGTGGGACATCCCCGACTGCTCCGGAGAGTCCCCCAGCCCCAATACCCTACAATGGCAAAGCCGCAGACACGCGGTCAAGGCATAAGAAGTCGATTCGAGTAGTCGCAGAGGAACATAATCTGAGGCAAGACAGGACCTCGCGGATGCAATCAAGTTCTGCTGCAAATGTATTCAGGAAGCGGAGTACGAAGCTTTGGGATAGCCGGGTCGAGGAGATCACCCCAGGACAGATCACGTCGGGGATGCCATCAATACCGGACTCGCCATCAGCGTCAGGAACCCCTGCTCCTAAACGTCCGTTACTTTTCATCCTGGCTCTTGCTTGCGCTGTTGCTCATATTACGCCTTCGTAGCCATCTTCAAATGGGTTCGGGGTGAGCTCATTGGGCGGGGCAATTTTGGTTGCGTCTACCTGGCGCTGAATGCCAGTACTGGGGAGATGATTGCTGTAAAACAGGTTGAGATCCCTAGGACAGCCAGTGGCAAAAACGACACGTGGCAGGTCACAGTCATGGAGGCATTGAAGATCGAGAGTGAGACCCTCAAGGACCTTGATCATCCGAACATCGTCCAGTATCTCGGGTTTGAAGAAACACCAAATTTCCTGAGCATGTAAGAAGCTCATCCCTCAGGTGTTCACTTCTGATATTCGCCAAAGTTTCCTGGAGTATGTTCCCGGTGGTTCTGTAGGAAGTTGCCTACGTAAATATGGTCGTTTCGAAGAAAACGTTACTAAGTATTTTACTGAACAAGTCCTCTCGGGGCTAGAATACCTCCACTCGAAGGATATCGTGCATAGAGTAAGTGGCACGTGGTTCTAAACCTTTTTGCGTCACTGACTTTCGTGATAACAGGATCTCAGAGCTGATAATATCTTGGTTGAGAAGACAGGTGTCTGCAAGATCTCTGACTTTGGCATCTCCAAGCGGGCCGACGACATCGCTAAGCAAAACGTCCTCACCTGCATGCAGGGTACTGTGTTTTGGATGGCACCTGAGGTCGTAAACACTGGAAAGCGTGGCTATAATTCAAAGGTTGACATCTGGAGCGTTGGTTGTGTAGTCCTAGAGATGTGGGCCGGGGAACGTCCTTGGCATAAAGAGGAGGCCATGGCTGTGATTGTGAAGGTGCGGGCTATTTTTCATTTCCTGTGAATCCGAACGCTCGAATGATGCACCTGGTTAGCTGTATTCTTCCAAGCAAGCTCCTCCTCTTCCTTCAGGTATAACGCTCTCTTCTCAGGCTGATGACTTCAGGAGGAAATGCTTCACAATGTAGGTTTTCGCTCGCCTGCCTTCATGCTCCTAACTGTCCGGACAACAGGGATCCTGACGAACGACCATCCGCTGCGGAGCTGCGAAAGCATCGATACTTAATTCGGCCCCCTGGTTGGGTGTTCAGCGACTTCGGCGGCAGTCAAGAGGTTACTAGGGATGATTCCGATGACGACTAATGACTTCACGAACACCGCTTTGATAGCTTGCATTCCACCCCTGTTCAAGGGGACTGCGTGTTAACTTTCCTCATTCACCTTGCCATTCACACCCTGGTACATGGATATTGATTATTTCTGCTACATTTGACATGCATCTTCTGCTTCCCGCGTGCATTTTTGTTACATTAGCTTACCTCGTTCACGAGCGGTGTATTCCTCATAGTCTAATTTCGAGTTGGATCCCGGACGTGTCATGAGGCATATGTCTAATCACCACTCTCGCACCTAGTTCTCCAGCTTGAACCCGGAAGTGTCAGTCGTCGTGACGAGCCACGGACAGATCTGAGAAAAGTAAAAGGAGACGCTGTCCACATAAAAGTTGGTCGAAGGACGGAGGAGAATGACCAAAGTACTGTACTGTACTGTGGTCTGGTTGTCCGCAAACGTAAACATACTGTCACGGACGGTCACAGTCACGGAGATGTTGATTGGTGCGAACTACATGTACTATAGCGGCGGCTATAGCCACAGTGACTAACTCCAACGTTCTCTTTACACCCCCTAAACATCGCAAGTCTGTCAGGGAACTTTTTACCTGGTCTGCGTGTATCCGCAGTAGGAACTGCTGCACAAATTATGTGATTTTTTGGACGCTCAAAATTGTGCTTTAATTCTCTTCCATGGGCCATGGCCTGAAGAAATCTTCCATGTGTGCATGTATTTGACTCCAATGCGTGTGTTTCGGCCCGGGACGGCGCAGTTACGGGACCATGGGCTGGAAACATCAAGGGAAACATATTCTTATCTGTCTTATTGCCTGGCGCTGTTTCATATCCCATTACAGTCCCGTCTATCACCCAATTGCTGACAGGCTGTGTCACTATGTTGTCCCGTATAATGTGCCTAGTCTATCCCCACGTTTTTTCTCTTCATCCGCGCACATATGGCTCACTACAGTATCTTCCGCGAAGAGCTTGCAATCGCTTATCCTACTTACGGTAATGCCTTATGGGAACCGGACCCAGGGGGGCAGTACAATGCCGTCGAAGTGGGCGACGTTGGTTTCATTCGCAGAGGCTATTTCCAGCGCCTGTTCAATGTTTTACATCCTAAAGATCATCCTTCCCACCGAAACCCCTCTTTTGTTCCAGAAGATCATCAACAGCTGGAAACCATCCCCGACCACATAGTCAAGAATGAAATCCGCACAGGAAGCAGACAAAATTCCCTTCATTTCTGCTCACAATATGTGACCCTGGAGTCTCGTGGACGTGGCACATCAGCCGCTGGGTAATCGAGTTTCATATCCGCTCTAACTTCAGCTCGCTTATGCCCAAATACAGACCAGAAGACGATTCAGAGGTTACATTTTCATGTTATGGCAAACAAGGCGCTCTATTGTCACTTCCCGTTCCGGCCCAAGGCGAAGACACGGTCGCTTTTGGCGATTTCGGCAAGTGGATGATCAAGCATATCGACGCCTGGTTTGCATTCGCTCGGGGTCTCGGCCTGGGGATCAATCGAATGGAGGATATCATTTTGGTCACTGGTCGTCATCTCACGAAATCATGGGTCAACGTCGCGTTCACCCAGCGCCGCCGGGACTCGGGGGTGTCGTTTGATGTCCAGGTGTCTAATCACGGCCATGTTGCTCTCGAACAGCAGTACGTGCATGGAGGGGATCTGAAGCTTGGCCCGACTGGTAGGGTAAGTCGAGTACATTTTTCGGAGTTAAACATATTTTGAGACCCCTTGTGTACGTCCTTGCACATACTAGGATCTACCAGAAAATCAATGCATATTTATTCGAGGGTTCCGTGTCGTCCGCATCCTGGGAATGTGGCCACGACTTCGGGGACAGGCAGGACCTGCTCCGGATGCTGGCGATCATGAACCTGAATTCGACACACACCTCGAACTCATAGGTGTCCCCACCGATAGCAACGTAAAGCGATCCCGATTATCACTTCCCAACCTTTCTTTAATTTTTCGCAAAGTCTCAGGATCCCCTTCACGATCTGTTACAATATATCGCTAAAGTAAGTGAATTCGTTGTGTGGGTACATGATTCTAATCTAGGGTCACGTAGGAAGCGCCCGACTGCGACATGGCTCTTGTTCACGATAACGACTTGGCATGTATCGACGGTTTTGTATGCTTAGTTATCTATCGATTGTACCACCCACCTCACTCGTGTAGTTTCTGAAAGCCATTCGGACCCATAAATTAATTGAAGTCCTTCCGGAATCCGCGCGAACGATTCAACAATTTCACTGTAGTAGGTTTCTAATTGTATCATCGTTCCATAGGCCTTTATATTGAGGGTATCTGCACAAAGACCTGTTGCCTGGCAACAAGAGCGGGTCAGGGGCCGATGCAGCAGTCGCTAAAGTAGCGACACTATCCAAGCATGCATTCGAGACGACTCCTACGGGATCGGACTTGAACCCTATCCTAACACCTGGAGGTGCCACGGACGGATCTGCTCCAGTATTTCCAGTAACAACTTCCATCTCATCCTTGAGCAGACCAGACAGGGCTTCGTGTGAAGCTGAGCAGAAAAGAATAGAGACTCTGATCGACTTACTCCAAGAGGAGTTGGTACGTCACGTCTCGCGTCTATCCCTGCTAACTTCCGTCATTCCAAACAATGCGTAGGCTACTGTGAAATCAAATGTGGCCCTCCAACGAGACTCTGATAACAACAAGAGGCAAACAGCCCTTCGTGCTTGGTTGGAGGACCTGGAAGTCCAACATTCTAGCAACAAGATATCTCGCAATGAAGTTCTCCATCAGATAGCAATCCTCCAGGATGGGATTCAGAAGAAGGTGAGAACAACTGTCCAAACACATTTTTTTCTCGCATTTACACTACCGACACTTCTTAGGAAAAGGACCTTCAGATTTCCCGAGAAAATGCGATGTTCAGAACGGTCGAGGATGTTGACACACATATCAGGCACGTTTGCTCTATTCCTCTCTGTGACACGCCCCTCAGGACATATTTTTTAGAGATCTTGAAGAACAAGTGGCCCACGCCAGGCACATCCGCAAGACAGTTGAGAACTTCCAAGCTGATTCCGAGGTACTCGACGCAGAGCGCGCAGCCGTAGAAGAACTCAAGAAGAGGCTTGATGACCCTGAGGCAAAGGCCACCTCTGAACATTATGATGCTGTCAAGATCCGAGTAGAAGAGGACGAGATGGAGACAGATGTCGATGCAGACTTGAAACTGTTCCAGGAGCGACAGCGACGACAGCTCGGCGAGTCACCCGAGTCCACTCCGTGGTTCCACGAGAATAAGGAACGGTACTATGTGAAGTTCAACGAGGACCAGGTTCGGGATGCGGAGCGGCGGCACGCGCAGAGGGAAGCTGAAGATCGCAGGGCAGGGGCATCTCAGCCCGCATTCCAGGCTCAGATCGAGTACTGTCAAACGCTGATAGACTACCTTTCCGGCAAGTCTATCGTACCGGGTACGACGACACCTGTGCACGCGTCACCGATGTTGGCAACCCGGCAGGTAGCAGCGGTGGCTGATAGTATTGTGCCGCTCAAGAGGAGGGGTGAGGAAGAGAAGGACTATTTCATTGGTACAAAAGAAGGGAGGAGATTGAAGAAGGGCCCGATGGCTCACAGTACCTTTGTTACTGGGGCGATGTCGAGTGCCTCCAGTGTCAATCTTCCATCAAGCTCACTCTCCGCCCTCCGCTTACTGTCCGTCCTCCCGCCGTCCTCCCAAGCGGACGTACCTCGTGTGGTCAAGGACCTGGAGGCGAAGAAAACCTGGTTTGAGGCGAAACAGGCTCGCGAGGCGATGGCAAAGGTGCCAGGGCTTGCCTCCACTTTCAGTGCTACTGCCGAGCCGATGTCGGGTGTTGAGGCGGGGAAAACGAACTTCATGACGCAGAAAATGTATTACTGCTAGTCATTGGATACCCTCGATATCGGTATTCAAGTTTTACTTCTCAATAGATGTCATTTTGAGCTTTCGCACCAATGACGAGCACCAGAGTGATGTAGGACACAGGACAAGATGCTAACCATCTCTTGGCCTGTGGCCCAGGCTGTGGGGTAAGCTGGGTGAGATTCTGCGTACGTCAGTGGCGATACGGTTGAACTACACAAATGAACATCGATCAAACTGAATACTAGTGGTCGCCTGAGCAATTTCCTCAGCGATGTCGAGGGAGCCGGGCAAAGGCACTTGCTGTTGTCTGTTAAGGAATGCGTCACGTGGTGACTTTGGCAAAGCGACCTTGCCCTCAAGGATGGGTTTACTTTTATCACCCAAAGATTCGAGTTGTCACCAACGATGAAACGTTCTAGTGATGATGCCGAGGCCAAAAAAATGGAAGACTGGGATCGATAATTCCTCGGCACCCCATCTTAATATGCATTGCTGTCTCCCGAACCGCTTTTCGGGTCGTCAGTTAGTTATCAGAACTCATATCTTCATCGGAAGATACTGGACCATTCCTTTTCTCCCCAGGTGTCGCCATCACTGGGGGCGATGCAATTACCTCATTTCAGTTTTTCTAGAGTCACTTTTGAGCGACTATACCTCTCTAACAGGCTTCGAGAACCGGCCCACAATACACTGGGGAGCGCCGCAGAATGCAGAACACTGGGCAACAAACACATAATATTTCATTCTCCGTGGAAGTGCGAGACAAGAGTAGAAGGAAAAAAGGACGGAGGAACTCATGGCTATGGCGAGGAGCGCAGCAAGGCACAACTGTCCACGCGCCGAACGGGTGCCTTCTGACGCCTTAGAGCGAATCATTCAATGGAGACAGCACCGACGCTGTCCCTATAAAAGCTGGTCGAAGGGGAGTTGCTTATTCAGAGGAGAATGAGTGTGCTGTATCGCATCTACTCAGGGATAGTAGTGCGTAGGGCAAAGTCACATCCGTGAATTCAAAAGGTTGGCGGTGGCGAAGGGAAGGTACTGTGTATTCATGCACCAGCAGTTCATGGCCTGGTCGTTCACCATGATTAAACGCGAAAGACATGTGCAAGCACTATGCTATGCTAACGCTTCCATTGTCTCCATCGAGGTAACACTGTTCCCGCGAATGACCTGATCGTGTGCATCAACGGATATATGATGGCGGAAAACCAGAGACTCATGGAACGTACGACGGTGCCAATCGGGTGTCTTTGAGCGGGGGTTGTCTCCTCTTGGGCATCATCGATGACTAAGTTGAGGAAAAGGTCGTAACCGCGCAACGTCCCGCTAACCTTGCGGCCGCCTTGCAGATGGACGAACAATCTTTTGTCCATAAACTAAGAATGCAGAGGAGTTAGCATGGAGGGAGCACTCGGCAGAGGCTAGGGGGAATGAAACCTTCTTGAGTTCCGGCTGAGAGGCTTTGGACATTGTCGTGGTCGAAAGGGAAAGTTGTGCGACGTTTGCCCGCTTGGCCGCTTTTGGCTCACCCTCAGCTCTCAGCTCAACCCAAACATCCTCTATTTGTGATCATTTCTACCCCGATAGCACCTATCCGCAGCCCTATTCCATCTCAGAATCTCTAGTGCGTGCGTCCATCTCCCCATCTCTAAAAATTTCGTAAGCGCTCAAGACGACACGTTTGCAAGAACCCATCTACCGATCCCTCATGGCCTCCATCTCCATTCCGCCTCCTGCCGGCCCCACTTCCACTCGGCTGGACTGGGGACACACAGGAGAGCGCAGTTCTGCTGGCCCCCGTGGCTCGAATAGGGGCCGCAGCAATGCAAGCCGAAGCGACCGTGGTCGAGGGGGCAGAGGACGACGTGGAGGCACTTCCACGCGAGGGGCCAGGGGTCGTAACTCCCCTCCAACAGAGAAGAGCGTAAATACGCCAACTGCCAACCCTGTTCCAACCAAATCGGCCCCTCCGATCGTGTCTGTCCCATCACTGGCATCACAGACTTCTACCACAAGCAAGAACTCCTCTTCATCCCCACTTCCCCAACCATTGCCTAGTGTAGATACCCGAGAAAGACCCAAGGACGGCCCTGGAAGTGCTCCACAACACGCGGTAGATAAGCTCCCTGTATTGACGATAGAGCCTGCGTCCCCGACCGCTGCCTCAGCGCCACAATCTGCATCTACCACTTCCTCTAAGATGTCCACACGCCGCCGACGACCACAGAATAAGCAGTCCGGGGCCCCGAGATCATCCAGGAACTCGACAACAGAAACACTGGCATCTACTGTGAATGCACGCAAGTCCCGCTCGGGGCCATCATCTCCACATCCTAAGGCATCCCCGTCGAAGAATGCGCCACCACACCTCTCCGCTAGCCCCGCCCCAACCGTGGCAAGCTCCGCAGCAAAGTCAAACATCGATTCGCTAGTAGAGCACGTACGGGCTTTGGCCATGGACCATAGGCCTACCACACCCAACAGCCACATCGATTGGGCTGACGAGGACGACAGCCTCCCGGATCTTGACGACTGGGGTGTTCCGTCCAACCCTGTCGTGTCTGCCAAACCCGATCCGAGTACAGCGGCGAGCATTGAGAAGGCACAGTTAGAGCTCATGTCGCCCATTCTGGACGACTCGTTGAAGCAGCTCCCCCAAAGCTTTGACAAGACTAGCCCTTCACCCTCTGTCGGCTCAGGTACACTATCTCCTAATATCGCGAATCGAGCACTAGTCCTTCTAGTGAACGGATCGGGCGACGGCGACGGCGCGGCTGAGGCGTCATTGCCCGTCGGGGCTGATAAGCTAGAAGATCGTTCCCCAGGGTTGCCTGAGCCATCATCTCAGTCGGGTCCTGTCTCCCCTCCCACCAATTCGCTCCCCCTTGATTCTACCCGTCCTCTAGAGCAGGCACCGGTTTTGAACACAGGACACTCCAAGGACACCCCGCCACACCTCCCCGCCCCCACCTCTTCTATCACACCGCCCATCGACACCAGCCAACCAGGCCGAAGCTTGGCGGATTCTATCCATGCTCCCCCTTGCGACGCGCCGGCGCCAGCGCCAGCGGCCCCTGAGGCACGCGGCACAGAACCAGCAGTCGACACAAATACAAAAGGTTCTACTGCGTCTGTGACTGCGCCCGCACCCAAATCCAGTGAGTCTGAGATCGGTGCCTCGGAAGGCCCGCGCTCGGCCCCCCTGCCACCACGCAACCCTACGCATGGCCGTTCACACACGGTCGGGCGCCCCTCAGGTGGCAAGCGCAGCTTCTTTTCGGGCTCGTCTACGCCGATGGGCGTTGCTGCGGCCAAAGGGCCGCACCACGGCCGTACGCAGTCTTCCCCCGTGACCCACCGCAGGCAGCACAGTCGTCCGGTCATTACGATGGACGGCATGGCGAGGCTCGCCAGGACGCTCGGAACTGCACTTCCCAAGAGGGAGGTGGCTGCGACGAACTCGGCAACGTCGTCTGAATGATCGTTACTATAAACGCCTTCGCACATCTTTCTCCCATCTAATCCCCAACTGATCTCGTACTCAAATCTCCATCAACAAAGTTTCTTGAATTTTCGTTCGATTCGTGTCTGATACCCTGCTGCTTGTGCCATTTGATTCGTTATTGCTTGAACAACTCATGTACTAAATCCCCTGCTGGCTCTACGACTCATTACGACTTGTTTTTGGGTGAAATGGTCGTTTTTTTTAACAATAAGAAATGTAATCTCACTGGCTACAGGAATAAACCAGGAATCCCGCAACGTCTCTCTACTACCCTGAACTGAAGTAAGACAGCTCAAGGCCGAACGATTTGATTGGTTTGGCCCCACTGGACAGGTTGGACGCGATGCCCAATCCGACCAGAACGTTTTTCAACCGGCCCTCCCAGAGCAGTGCAACGTCCTACGTCGAACAGAGGGGTTAAGTTTCCTCATGATGCGTGAAGAAAGGAACCTACATTGGATGTTGACGCCCGGGCTTTTACAACACCCGTGACGTCGTGCAGCGACATGGGCGCCTCGGAGAACAACGATGACGATGGGAGATCGGATCTCCCATCGTCATCGGACGTGTCGTCGATGGGCTTTGACCGCGAGCGTCGGAGCCACCACTCGGCTCCCATCGTCCATTCACTTTCGTAGCTATAAACGTTGAAGTCGAAGCGCGTGCTGAGAGAAAGGTCTCTGGACACCCGCGCGGTATATGCGCCGGACATGTGGCCCATCATGGGGTTGAAGAGTGCGGTGATGGTGGTCGGCGGTTCGGAGAGGGCGAAGGAGGAAGGGAGAGAGGTAGAGGAAGACGATGACGATGATAACGATGGATGCGCTGCAGACTCTTGCTCTGGTGGAGGGCGCGTGGGCGTCGTCATCATGTCAGGGAAAGTGGTGAACCGGATACCCGTCGACACTGCCGAACGTACGTAGGATAGGTCAGCGTTTTTGTTTCGTGCACGGATGGGGGTGTATGACCTCCTGCGCTCTTTTCCTTCGCACTGAAGTAGATCTCGGCACCAGCAGAGATCCTGCCCTTGAGGCCACCTTCCATCGCCTCCTCCTCGTCTATCCTCTTCATCTTCATCGTCCCGCGGGACGTCGTGGAGCGCTCGGACTCATCGACGCTCATTGCGCTTCCGGAAGGGGCGAGCTTGCCAAAGTTGTGGAGCATCCGGACGCCTAACATGCTGTCTTCGGCACTGTATGTGTATTCCGTACACCAGCGACCTGTGTCGTGCTGGAGACTGAACATGATGTTGCTCGGGGATGACGCAGTGCGCGTTGATTGCGACTGCTTGAGGTCGGCGCGCGGATCGGAGATGGCTGCGACGAGAGTCTGAAGAGTAGGTGACAACCTCGTCGAGTACAAAGCGTCAAGGCGGCCGGTAGGAACATAGAGTCGACCGTAAAGGAGGTAGTCTGGGAATTTGATATGAGTCCCTCATTCTAAGGGGGTGGCTCGGACAGATGCGTACTCACGTACCACGGGCATCGACACGTTCGCCAGCGAGGAACACCCCATCTCTGGGACTAGGCCTCCTTGGTTGATCATAGACCTTGAAGCGATCGACCACGTCCTTGAAATGGACATTTTTTGAATTTTTGATGTCGAGGTCGCAGGAAGTGAAGATGTAGCCGACGGATCCGTTCAGCGAGGGAAGAGCATTCATGGAATACGTCGTCTGGAAGAGCGAGTTTGGGGATTTGGATATGGAGAGATGCAGGCCGCGGGGGACGGTAAAGTCGAGGACGGCTATTGAGGAGAGTAATCACTGTCTTGGACGGCGAGGAAGGTAGTGAAGTTAGACATACCATTGGAGGACCTCGTAAGGTTGGCATACAAGTTGTCTTCATTCCAGCCAGTAGCCTTGTAATAGCTACGCAGGACATACGTTGCAAAGGGGTGCATACAGGCAGGTGAAAGCGGCGGACCGCGACAAAAAGTCGCGTGCCGGGCACGCACCATTGATTGACGACCAAACGCTCGACTGCAATGACATCCGTGTTTCCGCTCCCAAGTCCCACATTGCCCGAGTTCACAACTCTGCTCCTCAAAGGGCCGTACCACGCCTCAGCGCCCATTCATCTTTGCTTGACGCACCTCGCGAACCACCCTGGATCGAGGGCGGTGCTCCTGACGCCATCCCGCGAGAACTTTGTCGCGGCCTTGCGTGATTTCAATGAAGATTGGTTGAACGAATGCGGGGGCTACGGCGCCGTCTCTCAGGTTTTGTCCCGAGTGGATGTCTTGTCCGTATCATCCATGGTTCATAGTAATGCCACACACAAACTTAAACGTCTACCAACACAGTTACCCGCCCACTCCGGTCCAGGCCTCGTTATTTCTCTCGATGCTGAGGGAGGCACGACCTGAAACGGCACCGTCTCAGCTGGAAATCGAATCGCCTTGTCTCGTGTTACTTCACGAGTTTTCGTCGTACTTCCTTGACGGGGAGACCTCTGGCTCGTAAGTCCTTCCCTCTTAGCCTGCATCAATTGCATCGGAGTGTGTGCGTTGATACATTGAACAGTCACTGCCTCGCATCGTACTTGTCTCTAGTTGCTCATGCGCTCACCACGCTGAAATCCTTGTCAGAGCAAGCGTCTCGGTATGTCATGCTTCTAGCCCTTCCAAAAACTGTCACTTGACGCAGATCCCGCGTAGTCTCGTCCTCATGGACTCGAGGCTAGATTGTTTAAATTTGCCGGTGCTGGAACCAGACATTCATGGACTGGTAGCCGCGGATCTGGAAGGACCGAATTCCCCTTATCGTGTGGCGTTCTTGATTCATCATTACTTTGAATGGGTTGGCACATTCGAGTCTGGTACGGCGCACTCACGTAATCATGTGCCTATGTGACAAGAGCGTTCATTGACAGGACCGCCCATGTACATGTTGCGACTACGAGAAACTGTCGGAGGGGAGGAAGCTGTTATGAAGTGGAGGCGAATGGCTGGACAGATTCGGGCATTCGGAGATCGGCCGGGATCGGTTTTTGTATACGAATCCGAGTGACCAGGCGCGCTCGCTCCCGCGGACCCGCCCAGGCCGAACCTCTCCCTTAAGAATGCCATCCCGTCCCCTCCTGCCTGTGAACAACCAAACATGTCAACCCAGGCCCATCACTCCCCTTCCAAAAGTTCTCTCTCAATTACCCTCACAGAACCCTTCGTCATTCTCCGTACTGACGATGTGGGTCCACAGCCTCTTTTGGGAGAATTCACCTCGTCATCCGTCCTCAGGGGTCTACTTGCTTTGGATCTTTCCAAGGCTACCAAGATTTCAAGCATTCAAATAGAATTAGAGGGGACCTCGTATACTTCCTGGACCGAGGGTATGTCCCATGCTCCTTCCTCTTCGACTCTTTTATATAAACGTCTCAGGGCTCGGCACCCAGGCGGAGCACAAGTTTTTTAGTGCTACCCAGGTCTTCTTCTGCGCTGCATCATCACTGTCTTCTAGGCGGTCCCACTCCGTGGAGCATGGCGTTTCTCACCATGATGAACATTACCAGCCACCACCCCTCCCTCCACCTGAAGCAGAACATGCTGTACCTGCCCCTGCCCCTGTCCACGTCGCCGGTGATACCTCTCAGAGAGGCAGGATGCGTGTCCGAAGACGCTCAAGCGCGGACCACTTAGTGTTCCAGCGTGATCCCGTAGCGCATCATAACCCTCCACTGGCACCATCATCGCATTCTTTCCGTCCAACAATGGAAGAGGAAGTCGTTGCGCACACACCCACGTCGGCCCATTTCGTCGAATCGCCTTCCTCCTCAACTTCATTTGTATCAGTTGAGACACCAGCGTCTGCATGTGAGTTTCAACCACTTACTAGACCGACTATCCTGCTGAACCCTTTTTGACAATCAAGCGCTCACAACACTCGGACACTCCCGTGCAGCTAGCTTAAGAGAGACTCCGATATCTCGTGCATCAAGTCGCAATGGACAGAGTGCTGCCGCGTCCTCAGGAGCCGACAGTCTCCATAACCAAGGTCATCGATCAAATGCGTCCTTAAGTCTTAGCTCTATATTTGGACTCTGCTCGTGTCCAAGCTCACCGGTGCATGATGAGGGTCACGCAGAGAGTCTGCACTCCGTTGGAAGCGAGCGAGGCGGAGAGGAAAGTTGTACAAAACGTATTTCTTTACTTCTGCACCATTCTCATGGAAGAAAGGGAGAAGCTCCTCGACGAGAAGAGGAGCACAAGGAGTTCGGAGACGGATGGCAGGAGTTTAGGAAAGGTCTGTCTCTTAAAGGGTCACCTTTTTTGCTTTCTAACCCCCAAAGGATAGGAACATATACTTTCCCGATTTCTTTCGAGATTCTGTCACACTTGCCAGCGTCATTAGAATGCGATGGCGGTTCCGTGGTATGGAGGCTGGCGGCAAAGGTTCGGCGGCCGGGCGTGTTTACTCCAAACTTCACCGCTATCCGCGACGTGCACGTTGTTTCTGTACCCGCCGATGAAGATGTTTATACGACTGGAGAGATCCAAATAGAGAGGCCTTGGGACGATCAGCTACAATACCTTTTCAATGTTTCCAGAAAAACTTTTGCCATTGGTGCGTCTTTCGACGTCAAGATAGTATTTATGCCACTGGCCAAGATTCGGATATATAAACTCGCGGTTGACATAGAAGGTAAAGAGCTCTTCTATATCCAGCAAGTTGCTCTCTGAGACATTTTAATATCTAGAATGCGTTAACAGCTATTCGAGTGCGCTGAACCTGACACGTACCGCTAATAGCGCCATTCCTCTTATGAAACTGCAGAACGACGGCGGGAGAAAGCCGCTGCTGCCGCTCAGCTCAGACGACCCACTTGCTTATGAGAATTCGCCGCTCGCCACTCTTCGGCCCTGGGGCGCTAACTCGTCAGAGGTGGCATCCCAGCTCTTAGGTCCTGGTCCTTGGGCCCTTCGCGCAAAGTTGTTTCTCCCAGCCGATTGCAAGTTGCTTCACCCGACAAGTCGAGGCAGAGATTGCTCCATCCAGGTCACCCATGTGCTGCGCTTCACGATGCATCTTGGGCACGGGGATGACAGCAAAGGGGACTCCAAGACGGGTAAGCACAGGCTTTTCGAGATCACCGTTCGCACGCCCGTGTATATCCTCTCTGTGCGTTGCCCCTCTTCCCTCGTTCTTCACTCCCACCGCTGACATAGTACGGATCACTTATAGTGCTATTCACGCGCGGAGTATACCGCTCTACCTCGCTACTCTGAGACGCTTGATGTGAGCGCAATGCTGACACGCAACACACCAGTCTGTCCTTGTGCAGCAGAGCGCAAACGACGTGAGCGCGAGGTTGGCCACCTGTCGCAATTCGAGGCAAGCAGCGTACTTCCCACGCCGCCCGAAGAGGACCCAAATGAGATGTTAGGCAGGACGCTTGCGTACGAGCGACTCGTGTCTGGACGCGAAAGCGTGGTGGGGGACGTACCTCCCGCGTACGAAGCTCGACCTGCTTCTGCAGCACATGCAACGTCCATATCTGTGTGATTTGTAGACGCGGTTGTTGTATTGCATTTTGTAGCGAATATGTTGTAACACTTACCCTGATCATGATGTATAATTTGTACAGTCTCATGCACCCATATTTTTTATTGAGGAATATAACGCCTGACAGCATCTCTACCCGTGCAATACAGGTCTGTCAACGAAGCGATCGCCTCGATCGCCTCGCGCGTGTCTGGATGGCATGATCATTGTACATTGTACATTGTTACCTGTGGTCATGACAGAAAAACACGAGTTACTTTCACTCGTCGACTCGGTCGGTGTCCCAGTGATGGTACGTGTGACAGAGGCTGTACTGTCCTGGTCTTATCGTAATTGGAAAATGTCATGGCGACGAATCCTTATCGACCCCCAGAGTGAACTTGATCCCTTTCTATAAGATTGTTGTCCCCTCCCCTGCCAGCTTTCCTACCTGCGAACAACCCAACATGTCAACCCAACCCCATCACTACCCTTCCAAAAGTTCTCTCTCGATTACCCTCACGGAACCCTTTGTCATTCTCCGTAATGATGTGGGAGAATTCGCCCGGTCATCCATCCTCAGGGGTCAACTTGCTTTGGATCTTTCCAAGGTTAGCAAGATTTCAAGCATCCAGATAGAATTACAGGGGATCTCCCATACTCCCTGGGCCAAGGGTATGTCCCCTGGTCCATCCGTCCAAGGGCTCAGCTTCGGGCCCAGGACCACGGCCGAGCACATTCAGCACAAGTTTTTTAGCGCCACCCAGGTCTCCTTCGGTGCTGCATCATTACCGTCTTCTAGGCAGTTCCTCTCCGTGGAGCCCGGCGTTTCTCACCATGATGGACATTACCAGCTACCGCCCCTCCCTCCACCTGAAGCAAAACTTGCTCTACCAGTTCCTGCCCCTGTCCACGTCGCTGGTGACACCTCTCAGAGAAGCAGGATGCGTGTCCGAAGACGCTCAAGCGCGGACAACGAGGAGCACAATGAGTTCGGAGACGGATGGGTGGAGTTTAGGAAAGGTCTGTCTCTTAAAAGGTCACCTTTGTTGCCTTCTAACCCCCAAAGGATAGGAACATATACTTACCCGATTTCTTTCGAGATTCCATCACACATGCCAGCATCACTAGAATGCGACAGCGGTTCCGTGGTATGGAGGCTGGAGGCAAAGGTTCGGCGGCTGGGCGTGTTTACTCCAAATATCACCGTTACCCGCGACGTGCACTTCGTTTGTTTACCCGCAGATGAAGATGTCGATATGACTAGAGAGATCCAAATAGAGAGGCCTTGGGACGATCAGCTACAATACCTATTCAATGTTTCCAGAAAGTCTTTTGCCATTGGTGCGTCTTTCGACGTCAAGATGGTATTTACGCCGTTGGCCAAGGTTCAGATGTATAAACTCGCGGTTGACATAGAAGGTAAGGAGCTTTTCTGTATACAGTGAGGACTCTTGAGACATTTTTAATATCTAGAACGCGTTGACAGCTATTCGCGTGGGCTAAACCTCACACATACCGCTAATGACACCATTCCTCTTATGAAACTGCAGAACGATGGTGGGAGAAAGCCGCTGCTGCCGCTCAGCTCAGACGACCCACTTGATTATGAGAATTCGCCGCTCGCCGCTCTTCGACCCCGGGGCGCTAACTCGTCAGAGGTGGCATCACAGCTCTCAGGTCCTGGTCCTTGGGCCCTTCGCGCAAAGTTGCTTCTCCCAGCTGATTGCAGGTTGCTTCACCCGACAAGTCGAGGCAGAGATTGCACCATCCAGGTCACCCATATGCTGTGCTTCACGATGTATCTTAGGCGGGGAGATGACAGCAAAGTGGATCCCAAGACGGGCAAGCCCAAGCTTGTCTGGACCACCGTGCGCATGCCCGTGCATATCCTCTCTGTGCGTTGCCTCTCTTCCCTCGTTCTTCACTCCCACCGCTAACATAGGACCGATTACCTATAGTGCTATTCACGTGCGGAGTATACCACTCTACCTCGCTACTCTGAGACGCTTGATGTGAGCGCAATGCTTACACGCGACGTGCCAGTCTGTCCTTGTGCAGCAGAGCGCAAACATCGTGAGCGCGAGGGTGGCCACCCGCAATTCGAAGCAAGCCGCGTACTTCCCGTGCCGCCCGAAGAGGACCCAAACGGGCTAATAGATAGGACGCTTGCATACGAGCGACTCGTGTCTGGACACGAAAGCGTGGTGGGGGACGCACCTCCCGCGTACGAAGCAGGACCTTCTGCAGCACATGTAACGTCGATATCTGTGTGATTTGTAGACGCGGTTGTTGTATTACTGTACATTGTACTGTATAGCGAATATTTTGTAACACTTACCATTACGGTACTGATCTACTGTATACTTAGTTTGTACAGTCTCATGCACCCATCTTTTTATAGGAGCCACATTACAGGTCCCCGACGAAGCGATAGCTGCGCGTATGTTTGGCATTGTTGTGGGTTGGTACGTGGTCACGTGGTACAGATTGCAGGCCCGGTCCGGTAACAGAAGTTCCGTCACGGTGTTGTAATAATTGGGAATACAAATGCCGTTACATGAACGATGTGACAAATCTTCACCGACGTCCGGAGCGAACTTGATCCCTTTCTATAAGAATGCTGTCTCCCCTGCCAGCTTTCCTACCTGTGAACAACCCAACATGTCAGCCCAGTCCCGACAATCCCCTTCCAAAAATTCCCTCTCAATCGCCCTCACAGAACCCTTTGTCATTCTCCGCACCGTCGATGTGGCAGGATCACAGCCTCTTTTGGGAGAATTCGCCCCACCATCCGTCCTCAGGGGTCTACTGGCTTTGGATCTTTCCAAGCCTAGCAAGATTTCAAGCATTCAAATCGAATTACAGGCGATGTCATACACTTCCTGGACCGAGGGTATGTTCTATGCTCGCTCCTCGTTCGACTCTTTATAAACAGTCTCAGGGATGGGCAACTCGGGGGAGGGCAAGCTTTTCAGTGCCACCCAAATCTTCTTCCAGGGTGCATCCTCACCATCTTCTAGACGGTCTCACTCCGTGGAGCATGCTAACGACAATGAACGTCGCCAATCGCCACCACCCCTCCCTCCTCCCCCACCTGGAACAGAACCTGCTCTACCAGTTCCTGCCCTCGTCCATGTCGCCGGTGATGCCTCTCAGAGGGGCAGAATGCGTGTTCGAAGGCGCTCAAGCGCGGACCACCTAGTGTTCCAGCGTGATCCCGTAGCGCGTCTTAACCGTCCGCTAGCACCATCGCCGCTTTCGTTCCCTCCAACAACGGAAGCAGAAGAGGAAGTTATTGCGCGCACACCCACGTCGGCCCACTTTGTCGAATCGCCTTCCGCCTCAACTTCATTCCCACCAGTTGAAACACCGGCGTCGGCACGTGCGTTTCATTTACCCAGTACACCAACTGCCCCGCTGAACCCTTTTTGATAGACAATCAAGCGCTTAGAATCGTTGGACACTCTCGTGCGGCTAGCTTAGGAGAGAGCCAGAAATCTCGTGCATCAAGCCGCCATGGGCGGAGTGCCTCAGGAGCTGTCAGTCTCCATAACCATGGTCATCGGTCACATTCCTCCTTAAGTCTTGGCTCCATATTCGGAAGAGGCTCGCGTCCAAACTCACCAGTGCAAGACGAGGGTCACCCTGAGGGTCTGCACTCCAACGGAAGCGAGCGAGGCCGAGAGAAAAGTTGTACAAAACGTATTTCTTTATTTCAACACCATTCTCGTGGAAAGAAGGGAGAAGCTGTCCGACAAGAAGAGGAGCACAAGGAGGTCGGAGACGGATGGCAGGAGTTTAGGAAAGGTCTGTCTTTTGGAAGGTCACCCTTGTCGTTTCTAACCCCAAAATGATAGGGACCTACACATTCCCGATTTCTTTCGAGATTCCGTCACACATGCCAGCATCATTAGAATGCGACGGCGGTTCCGTGGTATGGAAGCTTGTGGCAAAGGTTCGGCGACCAGGCGTGTTCACTCCAAACCTCATCGCCATCCGCGACGTGCACGTTGTTTCAATACCCGCTGATGGAGACGTTGATATGACTGGGGAGATCCAGATCCAGAGACCCTGGGACGATCAGCTACAGTACCTTTTCAAAATTTCCAGAAAGTCTTTCGCTATTGGTGCGTTCTTCAACGTCAAGATGGTATTTATGCCGCTGGCCAAGGTTCGGTTGTATAAACTTGCGGTCGACATAGAAGGTAAGCGGCCTTTCTGTATCCTGCAAATTACACCCTGAGACATTATTAATCTCTAGAGCGTGTCGATAGCTACTCCAGTGCGCTGAACCTGACACGTACCGCTACTAGCGCCATTCCTCTTCTGAAACTGCAGAACGATGACGCGACAAAGCCACTGCTGCCGCTCAGCTCAGATGACCCACTTGCTTACGAGAGTTCACCGCTCGCCGCCATCCAGCCCTTGGGCGCCAACCCATCAGAAGTGGCATTGCAGCTCTTAGGGCCTGGTCCTTGGCCCCTTCGTGCAAAGCTGCATCTCCCGGCTGATTGTGGGCTACTTCACCCGACAAGTCGAAGCAGAGATTGCGTCATCCAGGTCACCCACGCGCTGCGCTTCACGATGCAGCTTATGCGGGGAGATGACAGCAAGGTGGATCCCAAGACGGGCAAGCACAAGCTTTTTGAGATATCTGTGCGCACACCCGTGAATGTCCTCTCGGTGCGTTGCCCATCTTTATTCCCCATTTTCCCTCGTTCTTCGCACCCACGGCTGACACGAGAACCCATCACTTGCAGTGCTATGCGCGCGCGGAGTATACCGCTCTGCCACGCTACTCTGAGACGCTTGATGAGAGCACAATGCTGGCACGCAACACGCCAGTCTGTTCTTGTGCTGCAGAGCGCGAACGACGTGAGCACCAGGCTGGCAACTGGTCGCAAGTCGAAGCAAGCCGCGTGTCTCCCACACCACTTGAAGAGGATCTCAGCGAGCTATTCGATAGGACGCTTGCGTACGAGCGACTCGTGTCTGGACGCGAAGGCGTGCTGGGGGATGCACCTCCTGCGTACGAACCTCGGCCTCCGTCGCCGCATCCAACCGCCATATCTGTGTGATTTCATAGACCCGGTTATTGTATTGTATAGAGACCATGTTGTAACACTTACCTACAGTACTGATCATGACGTATAATTTGTAGAGTCTCATAGATCCATCTTTTTAGTCAGGGAGTTCGGGATAAATCGGGAATGAATTTCGTGACACCTACACGCCTCGTCGCCTGCTATTACGCGTCCGTCAACGAAGCGATCACCTCGTGCGCGTTTGTATGGCATGTATGCTCCGATATCGGCGGCACATCGTCCACATTGGACATCGTCACCTGTGGTCATGACAGAAATACCGAAGTGGTTTTGTGGGCCAGTATTGGCATGTGGTCACGTGGTACAGATAGACTCGTACTGTTGACAGCACTGTCCTGTTTCAACAGACATTCGGAGTTATTGTAATTGGGAATACAAAATGTCGTTACATGTATGATGCTGACTGAGTGACTCGGATGAAACAGAGGACAGTTTGATCAAATCGATCAAACTTCGACGTTGGCTCAAGCGTTGGCTTACCGATCGGGTTCGAAGCTTCCACTGCCACGGTGACCTTCAATACCGGGCCTTGGTCATTGCGCTATCAGCGATGGATGAGCCAACTGAGCGTGGCGAGGACACGCCTCAGCGGGCATCACCGTCACCGTCGGACAGTGACTTTTTTTCCAACATCCTTGCGCCTGGCTCATCCCTAAACCCGACTTTTCTGCTCGTCGTCGATGGCGTCCTCGCGTTGCTCTTCGTGACCTTGGGCACGTTGGTCTCCGTCACCGGCGGTAATCTCCATCTGATTGCACTGCTCTTCATCGTACTTGCTCTATGGGTGAGCATAAAATGGTGAGCAAACATTTGGTTTGGTTTTCTATTGATAATGACATATACGCGACGGTGGCTAGGTTCGTCAATGAGTTACAAGCTCCTGGTCATCCATCACAGAGCACGGAGTCAGACATCAAAAAGTCGGAGTGATACTCTCTGTTCATATAGCGAGAGCGGGTCAAGGTAGAAAAGAGACGCGCCGTGGCTACCTCCTTAACCTATCCGTAGCCTCGTACCACTGCTTAGTCTTCTTCGCACTCTCCTGCGCAAGCGTAAAAACTTTTTCCACAAAGTGCGGTATTTAGTGTCCCTGCCTCGGAGGGAAAGGACAAATCGAAGACTCACGCTCTCTCTCGCTCATCTCGAGGCCCTCTCTGAACGTCAGCGCGGCGTCACCGGATTGACCACCCCCTCCTGCGGGACCGAGGGCGGCAAAATGCTGCGCCTGGTCAATGACTTCGACGAGACGGTTTCGAAACGTCTGCAAGAAACGTGTGAAATAGATTGATGGCCAGGTCAGGACCAATCTGACCCCTCGAACGTCAGAAACACGCGCCTTTGTTAGCAATTCTGACATTTCATTGGCTGGCACATCGTCGAGACTGCAGGAAAAGCGAAAAAAAAAAAAAAAAAAACAGACTGTGTTCAGCGAATTCAATCGCGCGACTAGACCATGGAACTGAACTGACAGTCGCATGATGATCTTTCCGAAGCCGTACCAAAGGCCACCTGCGCCTACTAACGCCGACAGCCGCACGCTCTTAGCTTCGGCATTGAGTGCGTTCCGCACACGCGAGCTGAATGGAGATGGGATGGTGAAATCCGCGTAGTCCCTGCTCGGGGAGGGCAGGTGTCAAAAGGTGAAATTCTCGCTCGGGTTGTATGTGTAATCCCCTTCACGCACGAATATATGAGAATGAAGGCCAGCCAGAGTGGCAACTGGACTTTGCTCTGAGCTTTGATCTAACGCAAGAGTTGAGAAGAGAAGAGAGGTACGAGGCTGTTCTCTACGCGTACGTCGCGCTCGTGACCCCCGTCTAGGTGACCCATGTCTGGGATATCGACCTTGAAGGTACATCGTATTTTCTGTGTGGATGGAGGATATATACATGCAGGCACGTCTGGGTGGAAAACAAGAAGACAAGTACCTGGTTCTCAGAGAGAATAGAATCGATAGAGTAGTAGTCGTCTTCCATGAGTCAGAGGCGCCCGACACCAACGGTCCGGCCTCCCACCAAGAGGGTTACCAACAACCCAACCCACACAGCAGCAGTAAGACATGCTCGGGGCACTCAGCCTGCGGTATGCCGCCAAAAGCCTCGTCCTATCGCGGACGCTACGGCACCAATATCGACCGACGCACAACGGCGATGCCAGCGGCTTCCGTAGATTCTCGACCACACCAAGGCGCCTGGCATCGGAGGTCCCCGACGATTTCATCAACGCTATCAAGCACACGGCATTGTTCAAGAAGCTCGCAGACAAGCCGAATGCGCTCAAAGCCCTCTCGGACTTGTATGCGTTGACCAAGGAGATGGGTGCGTGTTCTTTCTCCTCCTTTCCGATTGCTGCCTCCGCCGCTGCGGGTGTTGACGCGCTCGACCTCTCTCCTCCCCCGTCTCTGTTGAATGAATGAAAGGCCTCGATATCAATTCCAAGACACCGCCCTCCCAGTATGAGATGTTCAAACTCGTGACGAATCGGAGGTTCATGAAGGCAGTTAAGCGGGTGATGGATGAGCTCAGAGCGGCCGGTTTGAAGATGAATTCTGACGTATGCAACCTCGTTTGGTTGCTCATAGCGTAAACGCTGATGTTTTCTTCACTTCCGTTCTCCCTCAGGACGCGCTGCAGGAAATTATGGGCTTGACCCGAGGGGATCCAGAAAAGGACTCATAGCGCGTGCGCTGCTACCACCTCCTTTGGTGTATGAGAAACTTTCCGCCTCGCTAGTTCGCAACGCGAGCGACCGCGTCGTTGAATAGACCAAAATCTACCCATTATGCTTTACGATGAATGGGCTGGAGATGCTCAGTGCAAGCGTATGTGAGGATCGCACGGTGTAACAACGGTATCATCGAGTCAAAAATATACAGCCAGGAGCGACATCCTACCCGTCCACCACGCGCCAATAGTTGATGACACTGAACCTGTACCACTGGGTTCCGCAGACCAAGCTTATGGTTCAGAACATCTCAGATAAACTACAGGCCAAATCTTTTGGCACAAGATGAAGAGCAAGAGTGGTGCAGAATGCTGCCGAGGTCTGAAGATAACTCCACGAGGTTGAAGGTGAAGACAAAGAGCGTCATTACATCCTCCCGTTCAACATGCACCCTGTTTCGACATCATGACTTCTGTTGAGTTCTCATTGCTCTGAATATGCGAAAGTGTACATATGCATGCGCGGGTGACTGTGACACTTCAATGAGATGACACATCGCATCCTCCGGTCGTCATTACCTGAAAGCCTGGAACGGGTGAGTAAGTTGTATTTCATATCCGTCGATGATCGTTGAGAGTAACCGGAAATACTTTAGACTGCCATACCTACGTCGACGCCCTGCTAAAGAGAAGCTGGTCATCGGGCACCCGTGAAAGGCAAGTCTTCCCGTGTCGTACAAGGTGTCTACCAGAAATTTTCGATGCGTGTGCCTTCGTCGTCCCTCGTGCTCGCTGCGTGTTGTACCAGATACTTCATGATGAATACTGCCATCCCGAAAGATAGAAACCTGTGGAGGACTCACACTAGAACGGCGTGAGCCTCCTCAGTTCTTGATGTCACTCTTGTCTTCACTGTGTTCTGCCTTGTTACCATTCATGGATTTGAAGACGCCAACCGCACACGTGCACCACTACTCAACATAGGATCTCCAGTGTATGGCGATTCAACAAAGCCAGGGGCATGAGAATGAACTTGAGTACAACGGCTCTAAAGTCCTTGCGAGCTAGGGAAGGACTCGATAGAAAGCAACCGCCAATGTTCGAAACTACCCTTCCGCCGCAGATATAATAGACCTGTCGGAGGTTCCACGTGCCCTCAAGTCGCAGGTGGACCTATGTTGAAGCGACTCAAATGTTGAGAGAAATGGCTGACTTGGTTGCGACACAACTACCTTATGTAGGAAAGATGTAGGAAAGACAAGAGGAAAGATACGGGAGGGAACACTGAGGGAACATTGCACCGAACGCACGTGTTCCTGCCCAAGGTAGATGCACGTGCCAACCACGCCTTTCTCGTCCGTACGTATCACGCAATCTCACGCAATCTCTCTTCAATGTCTCAACCTGCTGACCTCGAGGGTGGGAACAACGCAGGTGTGTGTTACCTGCTGCTTTGACCTATCCCCTCCAGGTTCACAAACGTATATAAAATAGATGGTGGCCAGACTCAGCCGACACGGAATCAGCCAGCGCAAGAGCCATCGCATGGAGAATCCAACTTCGGTGACAGCTCTGGACCGCTCTTCTCGATATACTCCAAAACCGCAGAGGAAGAGGACAACAAGATGGTCGAGCGCTGGCAAAAGGATGCTGATGGCATCCTCATTTTCGTGAGTCCTTGTATCGGCATTCATATTGTCTTGTGCGTGAACTGGAACACTATAGACCGGTCTATTCTCTGCTGCCGTCGCCGCACTCCTCGCTGTGACCGTCCAGGACCTCAGGCCAAACAGTCAGGATACCTCCGCATTCTATCTTGGCAACATCTACGACGTTCTCGCCGACCCGAATGCAACACGTGCTTCCAACCCCTCCCCCGCCAAGCCACCCCCGTTTTCTCGTCCGAGATATGCTGTCTGGGTGAATTCATTGTGGTTCTTGAGCCTTGTTATGAGCCTTAGCTGTGCACTGTGGGCAACATCGTTACATCAATGGGCGCGTCGATACATCCGTCTCACTCAGCCTGGGCGGTGCAGTCCAGAGAAGCGAGCGCGAATGCATGCATTCTTTGCCGATGGCGTTGAGAAGATGCATATTCCGTGGGCAGTTGAAGGATTGCCGACGCTGCTACATCTCTCGCTGTTCCTGTTTTTTGGCGGACTTGCCATTTTCCTGTACAATGTGGACCAGGAAGTCTTCATGTGTGTGATTTCGTGGATCGGGCTTTTCACCTTGGTGTATGGGTTGATGACACTGCTGCCATTAATTCGACACAATAGCCCATACTATGGACCGCTTTCTCTACCAGCCTGGTTTCTCTATTCCAGCATACAATATGTAACCGTTACAGTTCTCTCCTTCATCACCTATAGGTACCACTTCTATGACTTGAGGATTTGTTATCGAGGTTGGATGTTAGGGGGATTGGAGAAGGCTGCCGAGGAAATGGCGTCGGAACGGTCATCGGAGATCGACGTCCGGATCTTGGGCTGGACCATCAGTGCTCTGGGCGACGACGACTCACTGGAAAGGTTCTTTGAGGCCATCCCTGGCTTCTTCAAGTCGAAGCTGGTGGAGGATCTTGAAAAAGATTTCCCTGAGACACATCTCAAAACATTCTGGAGTGCGTTGGATGGGTTCATGGGCCGCACTTCGAACTCGAATTCGGTCACGGAATCAGTCAAATCTCGTCGGGACGTCATTTGCAGGGATATCATCAGTATGATACCCTGTCCTGACTATTACTACTACAATCTCCAGTCCCATATTAAAGCACCAGTATCCATTGAGAGCTTGCAGACTATGGCACGATGGGTCGCTAATTTGTCGCATGACGTTTCTAACACTGCGCGAATCAGAGTTGCCAGGAGTCTTCTGAAAATACAGGAACGCGATAACCGTTGGATCGCACTCGCTAGTAATGCATATGGCTTAGCGGTGCACAACATTGGGCCCAATGTCGCCCTTGGCGGGGATAACGTGTTACTTGCCTTCTTGATCCACGTCTCTCGCCAGGCCGACAAGGAGGAGCTTGTGTATGCACTTACCCAAATTGACGTACGACATACTATTCCTGGCCTACAGCATGAGTTCTGTACAGTCTGGAACGAATTGGTCCAAGAAGCAAGGAACCAAGGGTCTTACGGCCCTCCTGTCGACATTCTCCTAATGATTCGCCATCTTTACATCACTTTGCATCAAGGCACCGATGCTGCCCCAACTGCCTTCTCCGCTTCCACCCCCGATAGCGACTCCATTCTGTATTACCCATTGTCGTATCCATTGTGCGACATCGCCAGTCATCGCTCAGACTGGACCACTCCTGTTCCTCTCACCCAACCTGCAATACCTTCGCCACCTGATCCGACGACACCCACCGAAATCGGAGATAGCCCTCAGGCCCCTGCAACCACTTCACCCGCCTTACCAGTTCACACCAGCCCACGTTCCACAGATGCGCCACCACCACGTGCTGTAGCTACTGCGCTGCGAGATATCCCCCCGGCCTCCGAGTCGTCTCGCCCTCTGGAAGGTACTGCGCAGCAGGATATAGTCGCACCATGCATTGAAGTGATCGAACCCGACATCAGTGAAATTATGTCTGCCGCGTCCACGCCCGCACCTACACCTACACTGACGCCAGTGCCACCATCCACACCACCTGTTCTGAACACGTCATTGACATCTTGCGACGCCGGTGTCGCCTCCGCCTCCGAACCCTTGCTCCCTGCTTCGTCCATCGTCAGCTTCTCCATCCCCGCTTCTCCTCCTCCGCCGTCTCGTGCCCCACCGTTTCCCAAGACACCCTCCCATCCAACTGGCAATACCACACCACCGCGCCTACGTGCTCGTGGACTGGTGAATTCCGGGAATATGTGCTTTGCAAATTCCGTGTTGCATCTGCTCGTGCATTCGCCTCCGTTCTGGAACCTGTTCAGGGAACTGGGCGATCTGAAAGGGCAGCGCGGAGCGGGGGGTCCGGAGACTGGTGGTGGTTCGACGCCATTGGTAGATGCCACGATGGGATTCTTTGAGGAATTCATGTTTAGGGAGAAGGTCCCGCCCCCAACGCAACAGTCGTTGCAACTGGTCGCGCGCGGAGAGTCGAGGCAAGACGAAGGGGAAAAAGAAGAGAACAAGGTTGTGGATTAATTCGAACCGACGTACATGTACGATGCGATGAAGGAGAAGACCCAGCTCAGAAATATGCTGGTACGTTCTCATTCCTAGGATGCGCCCTTCTGCTACACTATATTGTCAGTACTAATTCGTGCTGACCTATTGTGTAAAGGATGGCAAGACCGAGGATGCAGAAGAGTTTTTAGGCCTCTACCTGGACGCGCTCGATACAGAGTTGGTCGAGTTACACACTTATATCAGCACGCACAAGCCGGCCTCTGCTCCAAGTGTAGAGGAACTCGAGGAAGAGGCTCGATCAGCCGAGGGCCAGACTACAGCGGCGAGAAAGCGAGACTTCACGGTGCGCCGATTATCCTTTCTATTTCTGAACCGAGCACTGACGCATGCATGGACAAGAATAGGCAAGTTCAGTCGAGTCGCCCATCTCGCGCATATTTGGTGGAAGGTCCCGTTCGACCGTACGCGTGCGAAGCCAGCCTGACGCTGTCACAATCGAAGCCTGGCGATCACTCAAACTCCACATCCAGGTCTGTTTCTCCCCCTCCCACACACATATATCCTAACCTCGAAGCACTTCCCAGCCCGATTCTGTACACGCCATCCAAGACGCACTCGCACACGTCTCGCAGCCCCAACCCGTGCAGGTCGGCCAATCCAGCTCGAGAGAGGCGAGCCAACAAGTGCTCCTCGAGGCGCTTCCACCCGTCCTCGTCGTCCATCTTGAGCGATTCCCATACAATGTGGCGGCGGATGACATAAAGAAGATCAGCAAGCCTGTTCAGTTCACTCCTGAGCTCGAAATCCCACTAGGTACGGGTTTCTCATTCATTTCCCCCCATGCTCGGCAAGGCTAAGAATAGTTTGCGGCTCGATCCAGAAATCATGGCACCTGTTGCCGGGAAATCTGCGGAGCGGGTGCATTACAAGCTCTATGGAGTACTTTACCATCATGGCGAGTCGGCAGGTAGCGGGCACTATACGGTCGACGTGCTTCACCCGAACGGAGACAGTGGTAGTGATGAGGCCTGGCTGCACATTGACGATGAAGCAGTGAGCGCGGTGGGGCACGAGGACGTGTTTGGGGGCCATGACAGTGAGCGGGTGGACGACCGGTGTGCTTATATACTGTTTTATTGTCGGACTGGTCCTACTCAGACGTAATCTGACGTAATGACACATTTAACTACTCTCCTGTTCTCACGAACATGTCCTCTTCTTCGTACTAATTTCTCTTTGTTCTTCGTCGTTTGTCTGTTTGGCATGTTTTAAGGCAGCGTCCACACTTCACACGCTCTGCTGAGTAAGGCACGTGATCTCAAGCCTGTTGTTGTTGTCGTACCGCACGTTGCCATCCAATACGATTTTTGAATCTGTCGGAAGTGTGTCCGCCCGTAATCTGTCTAAAATGCCACCCCACGTAGCACTCGGTCCAAGGAATTTGACGGATCCTTTCCCGCATTTTCAACGCGAACGCCTAGGCTGTTTGGAGAATAGCGGCGACGAATGGCCTCAGTTTACGATGGATGTCCGGAGGATCATTCCGAATTGTTGTTTACGCACGGGAATGCGATAATAACCGCAGAATTTCGCGGGTTTATGCCAAATTCTGCGTGCAAGATCGTGGGATTCAGAGCCCCGTTGTGCATGGGGACAGAGTTATTCAACCCAAAGTCCTCTTACAGTGTCTCGTCTCGCACGCTACCCGTCCTCAGTCCCACTGCCTCCGCCTGCACACCACCTCGACCTGCGTCACCACCCCCGCCCGATGTCCTCGGCCCCGTCGAAGCAGACCTCCCTGAGGCCGCACCAGGGCTCACAGCCGAGGAGAACCCGGACTCGCGGCGCGGTCCTTTGTTAAACAAGATCTTGAAGAAATTCTGCAACACCTCGTGATGCATCTGTCCCGTCACGCTCGGGGCGCCGCCTGCGCGCGCGCCCACTACCACCCTCCATCTCGGTGCGCGAGCCCAACATGCTGGCAGAGTGAAGATTGACGAACCTAATGGTCCGATGAGGCCTGCGGTCGGCTGAACGGAGGCGGAAAATGCCACGCGTCGGCGCGTCGCGCGTTCTCGTCATAGTTTTTTTTCGCGCGGAAGGCTTGTTCCGGTGTTGGATTGTGGAACGGTGGGAGTGGGGTCGGCTATAGTAGTCAGCGTCTGCATCAGTCCCTTTGTGCAGAGTTAGTAGGGGAATAGAAAAGGGCGTGCCTTGGGACCTTGATCCTGCAGGAGCGCCGCGTACTGCCAGCGTTTCCGCGCGCCTGCTTCGGTCTCTCCATCGTCAAGACGAGACTCAGACGGGAGGTCGCATCGCGTCGACGAGTTCATTGCTATCGTTGATCATGTCTGCTTTGGTGCACATGACGCCTGCTGCATTCTGCGTGAACGAGCCCGGGTCTGGTGGGAGGGCGGTACCCTACAACACACTGGACGTCGCAGGAAGAGGTTCGGTGGACGGCTCAGTATAGTGCTGGAGGTGTGCCTGCCCTGGTCAGTACTGCCGGAGGGGGGGAAGAAAGAGACGGACGCACAGCATTCGCGGTGTTTCTCGCGGATAACCCTCGATCTCGCGCGTTCCTCACCTTAAACACATTGCTCAATCCAGGCGAGCCAAGTCTTTATATCCTCGAGGAAAGTCCACGGCCTTATCAAGTCCAGAGTAATTATGACTGCGATGTGAGGGGGCACGGATTGAGGGTGCCAGAAGTGTGACAAGAGGGCTGTATATGAAGGGACAGATGACGGGACGGAGTACACTGTATACCGTGACGGATAACTAGGCACGAAAGGTTCAGTTTTGCTTATTCACTCTTTTCCTCACCCGCTCAGGGACACCAAGGATGAGATGTTTGAATGTTTTGAGAGCCTGGCTTCAGCCGGAAACCGCACACGACCACCCCCTGCGCTGTCTACACGCTGGGCCGCCCCTACTTTAGGGTCCATAATACGTCTTTACACACGTGACCGCCTCTGTGCTGAGTTGTACGCGCCGCGGAATACAAATTCTCCTCATTTCGAGGTCTCCGTTGAGTTACCCCTGAACCCTCCGTATCACATATCTATTCAATGTCTCAACCTACTCAACAAGACCTCGAACGAGGGAACGATCCAGGTATGTGTTAAGCTACCTGCAGATTCGACCTGTCCTCGCTGATCTCATAGATCAGTATCTATGACAGATAGCCACCGCCGCAACCACCCTCAGTCAACGCCGAATCAGCAGTTGCAAGGGGAAAATATCTTCGGTGACAGCTCTGGACAGCTCTTCTCTATATACACCAAAGCCGCAGAGGAGGAGGACAACAAAATGGTCGAGCGCTGGCAAAAAGATGCTGATGGCATCCTCATTTTCGTGAGTCTCCGTGTTGGCATCCATACTGATTTGTGCATGAACTGGAACATTATAGACCGGTCTATTCTCTGCCGCTGTAGCCGTTCTCCTCGCTGTGACCGTCCAGGACCTGAGGCCAAACAGCCAGGATACTTCCGCATTCTATCTTGGCAACATCTACCAGGTTCTCGCCGACCCGAACATAACACGTGCTTCCAACCCCTCCCCCGCTAAGCCACCCCCATTTTCTCGTCCGAGATATGCCATCTGGGTGAATTCACTCTGGTTCTTGAGCCTTGTCATGAGCCTTAGCTGTGCACTGTGGGCAACATCGTTACATCAATGGGCGCGTCGATATATCCGTCTTACTCAGCCTGCACGATGCAGTCCAGAGAAGCGAGCGCGAATGCATGCATTCTTTGCTGATGGCGTTGACAAGATGCATATTCCGTGGGCAGTTGAAGGATTGCCGACACTGCTACATCTCTCGCTATTCCTGTTCTTTAGCGGACTTGCCATTTTCCTGTACAATGTCGACCGGGAAGTCTTCATGAGTGTGGTTTGGTGGATCGGTCTTTTCACATTGGTGTATGGGTCGATCACACTGCTGCCATTGGTTCGACACAATAGCCCGTACTACTCACCGCTTTCTAAACCAGTCTGGTTCCCGTACACAAGCACACGATATGTAACCTTTAAGGTTCTCACCTTCATCGCCTATCATCACTGTAGCTATGAGACCTGGAAGCACTATCGTGACCTGAGGGACCGTTATCGAGGCCGGTTATTATGGGGTGTGGAGAAGGCTGCCGAGGAAATGGCGTCGGAACTTTCATCGGAGATCGACGTCCGGATCTTGGGCTGGACCATCAGTGCTCTAGGTGACGACGACTCTCTGGAAAAGTTCTTTGAGGCCATCCCTGGCTTCTTCCATTCAGAACTAGTGAAGGATCTCGGAACACACTTCCCTGAGACACTTCTCAACACGTTCTGGGGTGCGTTGGATGGGTTCATGGGCCGCACCGAGTCCTCGAATTCGGTCACGGAATCAGTCAAATCTCGTCGGGTCCTCATCTGCAGGGATATCACGGGCGTGATACCCTGTCCTCATTATTACATGCACGGCAATCTCCGCTCCCATTTTGACCAAGCATCGGTATCCATTGAGCGGTTACAGGCCATGGCACGATGGTTTACTCATTCGTCGGATGAAGTTCCTGACACTGCGCGAATCAGTGTTGCCAGGAATCTTCTGAAAATACAAGAACGCGATAACCGTTGGATTACACTCGCTAGTGATGCATATGGCTTAGAGGCGCGCGACATTGAGCACAATGTCGCCCTTGGCGGGGATAACGTGTTACTTGCCTTCTTGATCCGCGTATCTCGCCAAGCCATTCATTCCTACAAGAAGGGCATGTTGGGGCTTGTGGAGCCACTTAACCAAATTGACATACGACATACTACTCCTGGACTACAGAATGACTTCTGTGCAGCCTGGAACGAATTGGTCAAAGAAGCAAGGAACCGAAGGTTTTACAGCATTTCAGCCGAGATTCTCCATTTGATCCGCCATCTTTACATCAGTTTGCATCAAGGCACCGATGTTTCCCTAACTGCCTTCTCCGCTTCCACCCCCAATTTCGACGACATGTTTAAGCCACCACCGTATCCATTGTGCGACATCGCCAGCCATCGATATCGCCCAGACTCGATCACTCCTATTCTTATCACCCAACCTGCTCATTCCCCCGATGCATCATCTCACCGCTTTACCTCTGGCGGTAGCACTGTTTCACGACCAGTCGAGGAGGCGAGCAACATCGCAAGACTTTCGCCACCTGATCCGACGACACGCAGCGAAATCGGAGACAGCTCTCAGGTCCCCGCAACCACTTTACCCGCCTTACCAGTTCACACCAGCCCACGTCCCACAGATGCATCACGACCAGGTTCTGTAGCTACTGCGCTGCAAGATATTCCCCCCGCCGCCACGTTGTCTCTCCCTCTGGAAGGTACTGCACAGCATGATATAGTCGCACCATGCACCGAACCTGAGTTACCTGACATTGGTGAAATTATGTCTACCGCCTCCACGCCTGCACCTACACCTACACTGACGCCAGTCCCACCATTATCCACACCACCTGTTCTAAATACGACATTGACATCTTGCGACGCAGGTGTCGCCTCCACCTCCACTCCCTTTCTCCCTGCTTCGCCCATCGTCAGCTTCTCCACCCCCGCCTCTCCTCCACCGTCCCGTGTCCCACCCTTGCTCAAGACACCCTCCCATCCGACCGGCAATACCACACTGCCGAGCCTACGTGCTCGTGGACTCGTGAATTCTGGGAATATTTGCTTTGCAAATGCTGTGTTGCATCTGCTCGTGCATTCGCCTCCGTTCTGGAACCTGTTCAGGGAACTGGGCGATCTGAAAGGGCAGCGCGGAGCGGGGGTTCCGGAGACTGGCGCTGGCACGACATTGGTAGATGCCACAGTGAGATTCTTTGAGGAATTCATGTTTAAGGGGGAGCCGCCTACAACGCAGCAGCCGCTGCAGCTGACCACAACGGGAAAGCAGAGGGAGGACGAAGAGGAGAAAAAAGAGAACAAGGTTGTGGACTCATTCGAACCGACTTACATCTACGACGCAATGAAGGAGAAGAGGCAGCTCAAAATTTTGTTGGTACGTTCTCATGCTCAGGATGCGCTCCTCTATTACTGATTTGTGCTGACCTGTCGTGTGAAGGATGGCAAGCACGAGGATGCAGAAGAGTTTTTAGGCCTCTACCTGGACGCACTCGATGAAGAGTTGGTTGAGCTACGCACTTATATCAGCACGCACAAGCCGGCCTCTGCTTCAGGTGTAGAGGAACTCGAGGAAGAGGTTCAATCAACAGAGGGCCAGACTGAGGTGGGAAAGCAAGACTACAGGGTGCGCCAATTATTCTTTCTCTTGGCACTGAGCTTGACGCTCTGACGCATGCATGGACACGAATAGGCAAGTTCAGTCGAGTCGTCCATCTCTCGCATATTCGGTGGAAGATCCCGTTCGATCGTATGCGCGACAAACGAGCCCGACACCATCACTATCGAAGCCTGGCGATCACTCAAACTCTACATCCAGGTCCGTTTCTCCCCTTCCCACCCACACATATGTCCTGGTGACTAACCTTTAAACCCTTCGCGCAGCCCGATTCAATACACACTATTCAGGACGCACTCGCATACGTCTTGCAGCCTCAACCCGTGCAGGTCGGCCAATCCAGCCCGAGCGAGGCGAGTCAACAGGTTCTTCTCGAGGCTCTGCCACCCATTCTCGTCCTCCATTTTGAGCGGTTCCAGTACGATGCAGCCACGGATGGCATAAATAAGATCACCAAGCCTGTTCGGTTCACGCCTGAGCTCGAAATTCCATTAGGTACGATCTTCTCATTTCTTTCCTCCCATGCTACCCAAGGCTAAGAATCGTTCTCGGCTCTGTCTGTTCAGAAATCATGGCACCCGTTTCCGGGAAATCTGCGGAGGCGGTGCACTACAAGCTCTATGGGGTGCTTTACCACCATAGCGAATCCACGAGCATCGGGCACTATACAGTCGACGTGCTCCACCCGAACGGAGATAGCGGTGGTGAGGGGGCTTGGCTGCATATTGACGATGAAACTGTGAACGCGGTGCGGCACGAGGATGTGTTTGGGGTGCATGACAATGAGCTGGTGGACGGCCGGTGTGCTTATATGCTGTTTTATTGTCGTACTCAAGGTCGTACTGCTCATACTCAGACATGACGATTTACTTACCTCTACTCTTTCTCTCGAGGACATTATCTCTTTGTTATACAGTAGACTTTTTCATGACGCATAGCGTCGGGATACCTATAACGCATAGTTTCACCCTACGGATTTTACGTGAATAATACAATTTATGCATTATGAGCCCATGCATTATGAAAAAGTCTACTGTAGTAGCTAACCTTGTTGCTAATCGTTACAAGGGTGTTGTTTTGTTCTTGTTTTAACACTACCGATGCCTTCCAGCAAGGAGCAAAAGACCTCTTTTCAAGTGAGGGAATTGAGGAAACCTGTTCCAACCAGAGGCCGAAGGCCGTAGCCGTAGGGTCGTCCGTTTTGCCCCGGAGTTTCCGGCCCGGTCACAGGATGCCTCCTTGCCTCCCTTGCTCGGACCCTTGCGGCTGTGGATCACGATCACGTGGCTCGCTTGTTGTCTCTGCGCCAGCAGCCTCCCGGGTCTGTTGAGACCTGGTTTCTGTATCACTCCACGTCAAACAGCATTCCTTTAATGCCTCAAACTGGGCACCAAGATATTGAGGAGGGTGGCAACCCCGGGCCAGGCATGTGTCACACGTCGCCTTGACCTGTCCCCACTAATTTTACAAGCGTAAAATAGTAGATCGCCACTGCGACCGGGGTCACCAACATCAGTCGACCTCGAATCATCCGACACAGAATCGGCCATTGCAGCCCTCGCAAGGGGAGTCGGAATATGGTGATAGCTCATGGCCGCTCTACTTCTTGTATTCCAAGGTTGCAGAGGATGAAGACAATAAGATGGTTGAGCGTTGCCAAAAAGATGCAGATGGGACCCTGATTTTCGTGAGTCCTCGTATCTGTCCTTAGATAACTCCGCATATCAACTAGGAGACATAGTCTGGCTTATTCTCTGCCACCATTGGTGCATTGCTTACGGTCTCAATCACCGACCTCAAGCCAAACTCGCAAGACACCTCTGCATTCTACCTAAGGAACATCTATCAGCTTTTCGGCAACACAAATGTTTCTTATCCATTGGTCCCATCTACTTTGGCCGAACCACCTGCATTCTCTCCACCAAGATATGCCATCTGGGTGAACTCACTTTGGTTCTTGAGCTTGATTGTCTGTCTCTGGGGTGCTCTGGTGGCAACGATAATACGGGATTGGGCGCTTCAATACATCGCGGTCACTCAGCCGTCAGGATACATGCCAGACAAGCGAGCACGGATCCGTGCAATCTTTGCCAAGAGTCTTGAGGATTACATTACCTGGAGAAGAGGCGTTGCACACGGCTTTCTACATTTGTCCGTCTTCTTCTTTGTCACCGGAGTCCTCATCTATCTCTTCAATATCAATCGTGCTGTCTTCTACGCGGTGGTTTGGTGTGTCGGATATGTCACCATGCAATATACAGTCGGATCGATGATGGTCTTTTTCTATCCTTATGATCTGATCCACACACCGCTTTCTCCGTTGGCTTTGCGCATTTATCTCGGCATTTCCTATGTGGTGTCGCAAGTTTGCTCCTGCCTACCACCCAGCCTTCGCGATAATACAAGGAGGCATTACCGTGACCTGAGCAATCGTTACAGCGAAGGGATCTTGACAGGAAAGCGGAGACAAGCCGAAGAAAGTGCCTCAAAACCGTCATCGGAAATTGATTCCCTGATATTAGAGCGAATCTTGCTTAGGCTGGATGAAGACCGCGCATTGGAAACGTTCTTTGATGCCATCCCTGGCTTCTGTAACTCAAAATCGAGCGATTTAACCCTCTCTTCTCCTGTTCAGACGAAGTTGCGACAAGCATTGGATGGATTCTTGAACCGAACTCTCTTGTCCAATTTGGTCTCCGAATCCATTCGAGCCAGTCGGCTCATCACCTGCTTGAATGCAGCCCATGCGGCACTCGGGCCCTCTGCAGTTTTGGGAATCCTCGACGACGCATTCAACGGGCGCTGCAATGAGGCGCTGCAATCCGTTGAAATAGGGCATGCTTTGAGACTCTGGGGACATAGACGGGATTATGATCTGCATGTACAGCAGATAGTAGCCGGCATCATAGCTCGCGCACGGCAACGTGATGAGCGCTGGACCATGCTCGTCAAGGAAGAATTTGGCGTACCGGATGACGTCCTTCGGGACAGTCTTACACATGGGGATAGCACGTTACTTTTCATTTTGATTCACATTTCCCGCCAAACCTTTCGTACCGGCTCCTGGACTTCGGGGATTCTGTCGTCACTTTCCAACTTCGACATACGCAAGACTCTTCCTGGACTGCAGCATGACTTCTGTACTTTGTGGAACGAATTTGCCCAAGAAGCAAGGAAGCAAGGATCATCCAGCACTCCCACCAAGATTCTCCATGATATTCGTCACATTTTCGTCGCCTTACATCAAGGCACGGATGCTACCCTTACCCCACCCTTTTCTTTCACCGATAGTTTCGACTCTATTCTGTTCGAGCCATCGTCGTATCCATTGTGCGACATCGCCAATCATCGCCCAGACTCCACCACTCACGTCCCTGTTGTCATATCCGGTGCTGTTCCTCCCACCCAACCTGGTGATTCGCCCGACGCCTCACCTCATCAGTCCACACTTGGCGGTGCCACTGCTCTACGACTGGCCGAACAAACAAACTTCATCACAGGACTCCCTTCGACGCCTGATCCGTCAACAATTAGCGAAATCGGAGAGATCTCTCAGGCCCCCACAATCACTTTCCTAGGTCATTCTAGTTCACCTTCCTCGGATATGTCCCCACGAGAGGGTGTAGCCACGGCGCAGCCAGACACTACTTCAGCCGGTAATTTGTCTCATCTTGCGGAAAGCAATGAGCAGCAGGGTCCAGCCACACCATTCGTAGCACCGATGGCGGACATCAGTGGAATCCCGTCTACTGTCCTCGCACCTGCGCCAGTGCCAACATCCAACCTACCTGTTCTCAACAAGTCATCCGCAATATATGAAGCAAGCCCCGCTTTTCCCCCAAAATCCTCATTTGCTGCACCGTCCGGCGGCTTTTCCGCCCCTGACTCTCCTCCATCCCCACATGTCCCACCCTTGCCCAGTCCACAGCCTCTTTCCCTACTTAGTGGCATGTCACCGAAAGGCCCATCCGACAATGCTGCGCTACTGCCCTTGCACCCTCGTGTGCTTGTCGATAATGGGAATATGTACCTTATAAATGCGGTGTTACAATCTCTCGTCTATTGCCCACCTTTCCGGGACCTGTTCAGGGGGCTGGGCCGGCTTGTGGGTCAATGCGAAGGGGGTGGGGCTGGTGGGGACGCGACACCGCTGATAGATACGACAGTTAGATTCCTGAACGAATTCGCATACAAGGAGAAGTCGTCCCTGACGCACCAGGTCGCAAGGGGTAAGGTGAAGAAAGAGGACGACGGTGTCCACTCGCTCCTATCAACGGATGTATACGATGCGATGAAGGAGAAGAGACAGTTCATCATTATGAGGGTACGTCCCTGTGTTCACGTGATGACATTCTGCTTCTGATCCATGCTTGCCTACTATGTGTAGGATGACCGGCAGCAGGATGTGGCAGCGCATTTAGGCATTTACCTCGAGGCACTCAATGAAGAGCTAGTCACGCTACGCTCTTCTATTAGCACGCACAAACCGGAGTTAGTAGAGGAAGTCGAGGAAGAGACTCAGTCAGACCAGGGCCAGGCTGAGGTGGGAGAGCGAGACTACACGGTGCGCTGATCTTTCTACATTGAGCTTGGCGTTGCTGACTTATACATGGACACGAATAGGCAAGTTCGGTTGGGTCACCCATCTCTCACATATTCGGTGGAAGGTCGCGCTCGACCATACGGGCGCCAAACCAGCCTGACACCATCACCATCGAAGACTGGCGATTGCTCGAACTCAACATCCAGGTCCGTTTTCCCTTTTCATCCGTGCCTGTGTCCTTATGACTACCGAAATGTTCGTGCAGCCCGATTCGGTACACACCATTGAAGACGCGCTCGCGTACATCTCGCAACACCAACCCGTACTGGTTGGTCAGTTGTGCCCAAGCGAGGTGAGCAAGCAAGTACAAATCGAGGCGCTTCCATCGGTTCTCGTCCTCCATCTTAAGCGATTCCTGTACGATGCAACCGCGGATGACGTAGTTAAGATCAATAAGTCCGTTCAGTTCGCGCCAGAGCTCGAAATACCACACGGTACGATTTTTTACTCCGTTTTCCCTGTGCTATCGAAGGCTAAGTATCCCTCGTGTCTCGATTGGTCCAGAAATCATGGCGCCCGTTGCTGGGAGATCTGCAGAGCCTGCGCACTACAAACTGTACGGTGTGCTCTACCACCACGGTGAGTCCGCAGGTTGCGGGCGCTATACGGTCTATGTTCTTCAGCCGAAGGGAGACAGCGGTGGTGGAGAAGGTTGGGCGCATATTGGTGATGAAGCTGTTACCGTGGTACGGCACGAGAACGTGTTTGGGGGCCATGACAATGAGAGAGTGGATGACGGGTGTGCTAATATGCTGGTTTATTGTCGCACTCAGGCTGCTCTTACTCAAGCTGTAACTCAACCACAATGATTTATTTAACTTTTCTCTTGATCATTCCTTCTTATTCCAACCGTAGGCTGAAGGGAGGCAAACCCTTTTGCTTCTCCATTCCTAAAACGGTGTGTGCGCAAACAGTCGAGGGGGAATACACCGCCGTTGCTGTCGGCGTTATACCGAAGACGGCCAGATTTCGCAGTGAGCCATCATCCCATTCGTAGCCTCGCGTCGACCCGCACGAGCGACGCCGCGCGCTAAAATCACGTTCTATATTCGAGGTATGGCCGACTTTCAGTACCAACCCGCCCAAGACGATCCTCTTTCAAAACTACGCAGGGCAATGGCTACCCTGGACGGTCAGTGTCTCCTTCCTCTTCTCGTGCTTCATCGTGGCCGAGCTTTCGGACGATAACAGTGGATGGCATCCGCGGGTATCGTTTCCCTCAGGAAACGGAGGACTACACCACCGACGACCCATCTGCCATGGACGTCGATATCGACCCGCAGCTCGTCGGGCGGTCGCACCCCGAGGCCCAGCACTCGACGCAACGAAGTAATCTTCGCCTCTTTCCGCCTCCCATTTTCAGCCGACAAGGCATACCCCAAAACTACAAGTACGTGCCTCCTCCCTTCCGCCGCCGATACAATGATTTTTTGTTTTCACTTACGTTCTACGGTCGTGGTTCTGCATTTTAGTTTCAAGGCGAACCCGATGTCCACCGTTACTACTTTCGTCGACGAGAAAACGGGCGAGGAGAAGGAGAGACTTATCAACAAGGGGCGCTGGAAGGGCTTTGGCCCAACGTCTGTCTCGTTTGCTGAGAAAGGGGTGGGTGAATCTTTTTGTTTTGTCCCTTGGGGCAGGACGCCTTCTCCGAATCTCTAATGTTGGGCATGATTTTGCGAAGGTTCCAACCAAGCCCCCTTCAAACGTCGAAGAAGTGCGTAACCAGTACGATCAATCCCTTGTTCAGAAGCTGGAAGAGGTAAATACCTCGCTGTGATGCACGCCATGGAGCTAACGGTCTGATTACAACCGCAAGCTCTTCCGTACTCGGCCGATCTGGACTCGCGCCGCGCTGCTCAACCAGTTCACCCCGGCCCAAGCCCGAGAAATCCAAAAGTGCGAAACAGTCCTCTCCACTGTCCAGTTTGACGTGCTATCTCACGCCTGTGAATGTCAGCTCGAAAGTTCTTTTGCCATTAACCTGCTATGTTTTTGGAGATGGTCCATGGAGGGATACCATGGTTCGATTTGGATTCGACCCGCGGCAAGATCCTCAGGCAAGATTGTCAGCACGTATCGCCCTGAGTTTTCATTGTGTTGACCGAGATTTCCAAGCTATCAAAAATTATATTTCCGAAACCTCAATCATCCCATTGGTCGTGCCTCCGTGGTATCGAGGCGGCGAGAGGGCCGCACTTCTGTTGCCCCCATAAACCGCTCATCGGCTGAGCAAGCTCGGGATGATAGAAGGTCGCCATGACGGTCTGTAGCTGACTCTTTGCTGAAATCTGGCACGACAGATCGCATATCTTCGACGGCGTCACCCTCTCTTCAGATACAGCTGCATTCCAGTTATGCGACATCACTGACCCTATGCTCAAAGAAATGATAGATGAAGAGGAGGATATCCGCGAAAGCTGCAACGTAAGCACGGGCTGATCGATCCTTACAGCGGGTTAAGTCACTTTCTAGGAACGTGATGGATGGTTTTATTAGCCGTGCTCTCGAACGCATCAAGGCTGTGCTGCGACATAAGTTCTTCGCGCAATTGGAAGACTACGTTGCAACTGATGAGGAATGCCTCAAACTCCTGGAGCAGCAAGACGGTACAAAGGCAATTCGGCCATTTGCAAGAAGACCACGGCCAGGTAAACACAATATGGCAAAAGGGGCTACGCCAGTGGAGGATGCCGCGGTACATTTATCAACACTAACACTGCTCTCCCGCTAACTGGTATTCCAGGCATTGCGGCTGCGCGCCACGCTAGAACGGAACGCTGCATTAAATCGAGGCCTTCGCGAGTCGACAACAGATGGCGGATGAGGGGAGGCTTGACTGAGCACATCGCCCGCCCATTCTAGGACAGTCGGGAGATGGACGTGCAGTAGGTGTGCACTTTTATGGTTGTTTATGGGTGTTTTTCCTATTTGCATAGTTGACTAGGCAAAGACCGTATGCATATTACAGACAATCGTACCGATCTTGAACTAGACATCTCCAATGAATACCGCATTGCCCAATTCCAATCATGATGCAGCCTTCCGCGCTTGGCGCTACAGTAGGATGAGAGAGGAAATGCTGTAATACCACTGATGGAACTCACTGATCCCACGAGGGCATACAAAGCGTTCTTTCGGAACTGAGCGTTGGAATTAACAACATGGCTCAAGACTGAAATCAACACGAGGATAATACCTTCGGATCGACCTAACGTAGAAGAGGACATTAAGCATCATTCAGTTGGTTAGACGGAGACTGAACGTACACCCTTTAGAGAGCGTGCTGACCCAATGTATACAGGATGGTCAACAGCAGGATGCGGAGGAGGTTTTTCCGCCTCTACCTCGACGCTCTTGATGAAGAATTGCTCGCGTTGCTTGCTTCTAGTAGCGGTCAAAAGTCGGTTACTGCACCACCCGGAGGAGAAGAATGCGAGTCAGGCCATGCTGACGCTGGAAACCGAGACTCCAAGGTTATTCAATTATTTCACACCTCTCTGCTCTGATCTGGGCATTGCTGACGGGCGCATGGTCATGATTAGGTCGAGTTAGTCGAATCGCCCCTGATGTGCATATTCGGTGGGAAGTTCCGCTCGACCTTGCGTGCACCAAACCAGCCGGACACAGCCACCATTGAAGACTGGCGATCACTTCAAATCGACATACAGGCCCGTTTTCCGTCCTCCAATTCCACCAATACATGTATAACTGACGTCGAAACCACTCGAAAAGCACGATTCTGTGCTTGCTATAGAAGACACACTCGCACGTATCTCTCACGTGCAACCTGTTCAGCTCGGTCCGTCTGGATTTAGCGAGGCAAGCCAGCAAGTGCTCATCGAGGTTCTTCCATCCATTCTTGTACTTCATCTTAAGCGGTTCCTGCATGATGCGGCCGCGGATGGCATAGTTAAGATCAGCAAACCTGTTCAATTCGCGCCTGGGCTCGAAATCCCACTAGGTGCGATTTTCTCACTCGCATACCCCCATACCAACCAAGACTAAGAATGGTTCATGGCTCTGTCTGTCCAGAAATCATGACACCTGCTACCGGGAAATCTGCGGAGCCGGGTCACTACAAGCTCTATGGGGTACTTTACCATCATGGCGAGTCGGCAGGCAGCGGGCACTATACGGTCGACGTGCTGCACCAAAACGGGGACAGTGGTAGTGGGGAAGTTTGGCTGCACATTGACGATGAAGCCGTGAACACGGTGCGACACGAGGACGTGTTTTGGGGGCATGACAACGAGCTGGTGGACGATCGGTGTGCTTATATGCTGTTTTATTGTCGGATTGGTCCTACTCAGACATAATGACTCATTTAACTATTCGCCTGTTCAGTTGGCGTGTTTTTGGAGCCTGAGAAGCTGAAGTTTGACGCGAAGGGTGGTTGCGGCAGGTGGGGCACCTTAGTTGAAGCGGAACGCGCGGAAAAGGCACGAGGCCCCGTATGAAAGGAAATCTGTCGGCGTTTAAAGTGACGCCCACGCAGCGCTCAGTCCATGGATTTTCACGGATCCTTTCCCGCACTTTCAACGTGGATTGTTCCAACGTATCTCTTGACGTCACGGGTATCTGGAGAATAGCAGCAACGAACGGCCTCAGTTTACGATGGTTGTCCAAAGGGTCATTCTGAATTGTTGGTTGCGCAGGAGAACGCGATAATAGAATCTCGCTGGTTCATGCCAAGTTCGGCGTGCAAGATCGTGGGATTCAGACCCCCGTTGTGCGTGGGGACAACGGGTTATTCAATCCAACGTCCTCTTATTAGTCTTTCGCCTCGCACGCTACCCGTCCTCAGTCCTACTACCTGCATCTACTTGCGCACCGCCCCGTCCTGCGCCCCCACCGCCGCCCGATGTCCTCGGTTCCATCGAAGTACCAGCCTTCCTTGCGGCGGCGCCAGGGCTCACAGCCGCGGAAGAACCCGCCGCAGTCCTTGGTGTTCAACAAGATCTTGAAGAGATTCTGCAACACCTCGTGATGCGTCTCCCCGTCGCGCTCGGGGTGCCGCCCGCGCGCCTACCACCACCCTCCATCTCGGTGCGCGCGCCCAACCGCCAGCAGCGAGAAGATCGACGAACCTAACGGTCCGACGAGGCCTGCGGTCGGTCGAAGCAAAGCGGAAAGTGCGGCGCGGGTCGCGGTTGGCGCATCGCGTAGTTTTTTTTCGCGCGGAAGACTTGTTCCGGTGTTGGATTATTAAACGGCGGGAGTGGGGTCGCCTATGGTAGTCAGCATCGACATCAGTTCCTTGGTGCAAGGTTACTTAGTAGGGGAATAGAAAAGGGCGTGCCTTGGTCCTGCAGGAGCGCCGCGTACTGCCAGTGTTTCCGCGCGCCTGCTTCGTTGTCTCCATCGTCAAGACGAGACTCAGACGGGAGGTCGCCTCGCACCGACGAGTTCATTGTTATTGTTGATCACGTCTGCTTTGGTGCACACGACGCATTCTACGTGAACGCGCCAGGACCTGGGGAGGATGGTACCCAGCACACTGGACGTCGCAGGAAGGGGCTCGTCGGACGGCTCGGTATAGTGCTGGAGGTGTGCCTGCCCTACCGTGACGGTGGGGATATGGTCAGTACTGCCGGGGGGGGGCAGAAAGAGACGGACGCACAGCGTTTGCGGTGTTTCTCGCGGACTCTGTCCCTCTGTCAGATTACAGTAAACACATTGCTCAATCTAGGCGAGCCAAGTCTTTACATCCTCGAGGAAGGGCCACGGCCTTGTCACGTCCAGAGTGATTATGACTGCGGTGTGAGGGGGCGCGGATTGGGGGCGCAAGAAGTGTGACAAGAGGGTGTAAATGAAGGGCGGGGACGGGGACGGTGTATACGGATAACCAGGCAAGGCGTTGTGAGATGTGGTGCGAGGCCAAGCGAAGGACAGACCTTCCTCTCCTTGGTCATGTAGCCGATGTCTGCCCAGTCGTATCCCGACGCAAAATCTGTGCGTGGCTCATCTTATCTGGTTTGGAGGAGGGCAGATACGGCGGTGGATGCCACGGATTTCAGCCGGCGCGCCCATATCTCCGCCGTTCCGTCTATCGACTCGACACAGGTTCTTATTGCCTATATTTCCTCCTCAATTTCTCCAGGCCGTCGGGTTACCTCCGAAGGCCGCTGCGTATCTTATTTGATGTCTCAACCTATTCACCAAGACCTCGAAGGAGGGAACGACCCAGGTAGGTGTTACGCTACCTGCAGATTTGACCTGTCCTCGCTAATTTCATAATATCTGCAACAGATGGCCACCACGACCACCCTCAGTCGACACCGAACCAGCAGTTGCAAGGGGAATCTAACTTCGGTGACAGCTCTGGGCCTCTCTTTTCCATTTACTCCAAAGCCGCAGAGGAAGAGGACAACAAGATGGTCGAGCGCTGGCAAAAAGATGCTGATGGCATCCTCATTTTCGTGAGTCCTTGTTTCGGCAATCATATTGTCTTGTGCATGAACTGGAACACTATAGACCGGTCTATTCTCTGCCGCCGTCGCCGCACTCCTCGCTGTGACCGTCCAGGACCTGAGGCCAAACAGCCAGGATACCTCTGCATTCTATCTTGGGAACATCTACGAGGTTCTCGCCGACCCGAACGCAACACGTACTTCCACACCATCTTCCGCCAAGCCACCCCCGTTTTCTCGTCCGAGATATGCCATCTGGGTGAATTCACTGTGGTTCTTGAGCCTTGTTATGAGCCTTAGCTGTGCACTGTGGGCAACATCGTTACATCAATGGGCGCGTCGATATATCCGTCTTACTCAGCGTGCGCGATGCAGTCCAGAGAAGCGAGCGCGAATGCATGCATTCTTTGCCGATGGCGTTGAGAAGATGCATATTCCGTGGGCAGTTGAAGGATTGCCGACGCTGCTACATCTCTCGCTGTTCCTGTTTTTTGGCGGACTTGCCATTTTCCTGTACAATGTGGACCAGGAAGTCTTCATGTGTGTGATTTCGTGGATCGGGCTTTTCACCTTGGTGTATGGGTTGATGACACTGCTGCCATTAATTCGACACAATAGCCCATACTATGGACCGCTTTCTCTACCAGCCTGGTTTCTCTATTCCAGCATACAATATGTAACCGTTACAGTTCTCTCCTTCATCACCTATAGGTACCACTTCTATGAGACCTGGGATCGCTTTGATGACTTGAGGATTTGTTATCGAGGTTGGATGTTAGGGGGATTGGAGAAGGCTGCCGAGGAAATGGCGTCGGAACGGTCATCGGAGATCGACGGACGGATCTTGGGCTGGACCATCAGTGCTCTGGGCGACGACGACTCTCTGGAAACGTTTTTTGAGGCCATCCCTGGCTTTTTCAAGTCAAAGCTAGTGGAGAATCTCGAAACACACTTCCCTGAGACACATTTCAAAACGTTCTGGCGTGCGTTGGATGGGTTCATGGGCCGCACCGAGTCCTCGAATTCGGTCACGGACTCAGTCAAATCTCGTCGGGTCCTCATCTGCAGGGATATCATCAGCATGATACCCAGTCCTTATTATCACTACAATGTCAACTCCCATATTGATCAAGCACCAGTATCCATTGAGGGGTTACAGGCCATGGCACGATGGTTTACTCATTCGTCGGAGCGAGTTCCTGACACTGCGCGAATCAGAGTTGCCAGGAGTCTTCTGAGAATGGAGGAACGCGATAACCGTTGGATCGCACTCGCTAGTGATGCATATGGCTTAGCGGTGCACAACATTGAGGACAATGTCGCCCTTGGCAGGGATGACCTGTTCCTTGCCTTCTTGATCCACGTCTCTCGTCAAGCCATTCATTCCTACAAGGACGGCATGTTGGGCCTTATGGAGGCCCTTACCCAAATTGACATACAACATACTATTCCTGGCCTACAGCATGACTTCTGTACACTCTGGAACGAATTGGTCCAAGAAGCAAGGAAACGAGGGTCTGGCCCTCCTCTCTGGATTCTCGTTCAGATTCGCCATCTTTACATCACTTTGCATCAAGGCACCGATGCTGCCCCAACTGCCTTCTCCGCTTCCACCCCCAATTCCGACCACATTCTGTATATGTTATCGTCGTATCGATTGTGCGACATTGCCAGTCATCGCCCAGACTCGACCACTCCTGTTCTTCTCACCCAACCTGCTCATTCCCCCGATTCCTCGCCTCACCACTCTACCTCTGGCGTTTCACAACAAGTCAAGGAGGCAAGCAACATCGCAAGTCCTTCTTCGCCATCTGATCCGACGACACCTAGCGAAAACGGAGACAGCTCTCAGGCCCCCGCAACCACTTTACCCGCCCTACCAGCTCTCACTAGCCTAAGTCCCACAGATGCATCACCACCAGGCGCTGTAGCCACTGCGCTGCAAGATATTCCCCCGGCAGCCACGTTGTCCCGCCCAGGTACTGCACAGCAGGATATAGTCGCACCCGGCCCCGGACCAGACATTAGTGAAATCATGTCTATCGTGTCCACGCCCGGACCTACACGTAAACTGACGCCAGTGCCATCATGCACACCACCTGTTCTGAATACGTCTTTGACATCTTGCGACGCAGGTGCCGCCTCCACCTCCACTCCCTTGCTCCCTGCTTCGCCCATCGTCAGCTTCTCCACCCCTACCTCTCCTCCACCGTCCCATGTCCCACCCTTGCCCAAGACACCCTCCCATCCAACCGGCAATACCACACTGCCGCGCCTACGTGCTCGTGGACTGGTGAATTCCGGGAATATGTGCTTTGTAAATGCTGTGTTGCATCTGCTCGTGCATTCCCCTCCATTCTGGAACCTGTTCAGGGAACTGGGTGATCTGAAAGGGCAGCGCGGAGCGGGGGGCCCGGAGACTGGCGCTGGCGCGACACCATTGGTAGATGCTACGATGAGATTCTTTGAGGAATTCATGTTTAAGGAGGAGGAGCCGCCTACAACGCAGCAGCCGCTGCAACTGACCGCAAGGGGGAAGCAGAGAGAAGGCGAAGAAGAGAAAGAGAACGACGTAGTGGATTCTTTCGAGCCGACTTACATGTACGACGCGATGAAGGAGAAGAGCCAGCTCAAAATTTTGCTAGTACGTTCTCGTTCTCAGGATGTGCTCCTCTATTACTGTTTCGTGCTGACCTGTTGTGTGAAGGACGGCAAGCACGAGGATGCAGAAGAGTTTTTAAGCCTCTACCTGGACGCGCTCGATGAAGAGTTGGCTGAACTACGTACTTATATTAGCACGTACAAGCTTACCTCTGCTTCGGGTGTAGAACTCGAGAAAGAGGTTCAATCAACAGAGGGCCAGACTGAGGTGGGAAAGGAAGACTACACGGTGCGCCAATTATTCTTTCTCTTGGCACAGAGCTTGACGTTCTGACGCATGCATGGACACGAATAGGCAAGTTCAGTCGAGTCGCCTATCTCGCGCATATTCGGTGGAAGATCCCATTCGATCGTACGCACGCCAGGCCAGCCCGACACTATCACTATCGAGGCCTGGCGATCACTCAAACTCTGCATCCAGGTCCGTTTCTCCGCTTTCCAGCCACACTTATGTCCTGGTGACTAACCTTTAAACCCTTCGCGTAGCCCGATTCAATACACACCATTCAAGACGCACTCGCATACGTCTCGCAGCCTCAACCCGTGCAGGTTGGCCAATCCAGCCCGAGCGAGGCGAGCCAACAGGTGCTTCTCGAGGTACTGCCACCTGTTCTCGTTCTCCATCTTGAGCGCTTCCTGTACGATGCGGCCACGGATGGCATAAATAAGATCAGCAAGCCTGTTCACTTCGCGCCTGAGCTTGAAATCCCACTAGGTACGATCCTCCCATTCCCATTCCTGTGCTAGCCCAGGCTAAGAACCCTTCGTGGGTCGGCCGGTCCAGAAGCCATGGCACCCGCTGCCGAGAAATTTGCGGAGCCGGTGCACTACAAGCTCTTTGGGGTGCTTTACCATCACGGCGAATCCCCAAGCATCGGACATTATACAGTCGACGTGCTCCACCCGAACGGAGATCGCGGTAGTGAGGAGGCTTGGCTGCACATTGATGATGAAGCTGTGAACGCGGAGGATGTGTTTGGGGGGCATGACAATGAGCTGGTCGACGGCCGTTGTGCTTATATGTTGTTTTATTATCGTACTCAAGGTCATACTGCTCATACTCAGACATGACGATTTACTTACCTCTACTCTTTCTCTCGAGGACGTTATCTCTTTGTCATAGTAGCTAACCTTGTAGCTGATTACAAGGTGTTGTTTTGTTCTTGTTTTCACACTACCGATGCCTGCCAGCAAAGGACAAAAGACCTCTTTTTCAAGTGAGGGAATTGAGGTATAGATGATGACATTCTCGGACCTTGGCAGGCCAATACCTTGGTAGAACAGTTCTACCACTGCAGACGAACCCACAGACAGGCGAGTATTACGTCATGTCACTTGTGTGGTCAACTCGTCGGACTCGTCCTCCATCTCTGATCAAAACTAGGCTACTTTTGAAATGGAAGATTCAAACGATGCGGAGGCGTCCACACTTACCAAGTCGCAGAAATGTGCCCCGACTCATGAACTCCCAACTGCCCACATCTACTCCATTGAGTATCCGGGATACGTTCGCCCCGAGTCTGTAAGCAGAGCGATCCACTCCCTCGGCGGCCAGTCGTCCATAGACAGAGCGTTCAGGAGAAGCGCCCCAAGAGAAGATTCTCTGTTCGAGCTGAACCTCAGACCTGACAACCCATTTTCGCATCCCTTGCTGGGCGATCTCGTCCCGACGAACAATATACTGTTAAGAGTGGTGAAGAGGAAGCTCAAGAAGCGTCCTCCTCCCAATGATGGTGATGATGGTGCGGAAACAGTCGAGGGGGAATACACTGCCGTTGCTGTCGGCGTCATACCGAAGACGGCCAGATTTCGCAGTGAGCCATCATCCCATTCGTAGCCTCGCGTCGACCCGCACGAGCGACGCCGCGCGCTAAAATCACGTTCTATATTCGAGGTATGGCCGACTTTCAGTACCAACCCGCCCAAGACGATCCTCTTTCAAAACTACGCAGGGCAATGGCTACCCTGGACGGTCAGTGTCTCCTTCCTCTTCTCGTGCTTCATCGTGGCCGAGCTTTCGGACGATAACAGTGGATGGCATCCGCGGGTATCGTTTCCCTCAGGAAACGGAGGACTACACCACCGACGACCCATCTGCCATGGACGTCGATATCGACCCGCAGCTCGTCGGGCGGTCGCACCCCGAGGCCCAGCACTCGACGCAACGAAGTAATCTTCGCCTCTTTCCGCCTCCCATTTTCAGCCGACAAGGCATACCCCAAAACTACAAGTACGTGCCTCCTCCCTTCCGCCGCCGATACAATGATTTTTTGTTTTCACTTACGTTCTACGGTCGTGGTTCTGCATTTTAGTTTCAAGGCGAACCCGATGTCCACCGTTACTACTTTCGTCGACGAGGAAAAACGGGCGAGGAGAAGGAGAGACTTATCAACAAGGGGCGCTGGAAGGGCTTTGGCCCAACGTCTGTCTCGTTTGCTGAGAAAGGGGTGGGTGAATCTTTTTGTTTTTGTCCCTGGGGCAGGACGCTTCTCCGAATCTCTAATGTTGGGCATGATTTTGCGAAGGTTCCAACCAAGCCCCTTCAAACGTCGAAGAAAGTGCGTAACCAGTACGATCAATCCCTTGTTCAGAAGCTGGAAGAGGTAAATACCTCGCTGTGATGCACGCCATGGAGCTAACGGTCTGATTACAACCGCAAAGCTCTTCCGTACTCGGCCGATCTGGACTCGCGCCGCGCTGCTCAACCAGTTCACCCCGGCCCAAGCCCGAGAAAATCCAAAAGTGCGAAACAGTCCTCTCCACTGTCCAGTTTGACGTGCTATCTCACGCCTGTGAATGTCAGCTCGAAAGTTCTTTTGCCATTAACCTGCTATGTTTTTGGAGATGGTCCATGGAGGGATACCATGGTTCGATTTGGATTCGACCCGCGGCAAGATCCTCAGGCAAGATTGTCAGCACGTATCGCCCTGAGTTTTCATTGTGTTGACCGAGATTTCCAAGCTATCAAAAATTATATTTCCGAAACCTCAATCATCCCATTGGTCGTGCCTCCGTGGTATCGAGGCGGCGAGAGGGCCGCACTTCTGTTGCCCCCATAAACCGCTCATCGGCTGAGCAAGCTCGGGATGATAGAAGGGTCGCCATGACGGTCTGTAGCTGACTCTTTGCTGAAATCTGGCACGGACAGATCGCATATCTTCGACGGCGTCACCCTCTCTTCAGATACAGCTGCATTCCAGTTATGCGACATCACTGACCCTATGCTCAAAGAAATGATAGATGAAGAGGAGGATATCCGCGAAAGCTGCAACGTAAGCACGGGCTGATCGATCCTTACAGCGGGTTAAGTCACTTTCTAGGAACGTGATGGATGGTTTTATTAGCCGTGCTCTCGAACGCATCAAGGCTGTGCTGCGACATAAGTTCTTCGCGCAATTGGAAGACTACGTTGCAACTGATGAGGAATGCCTCAAACTCCTGGAGCAGCAAGACGGTACAAAGGCAATTCGGCCATTTGCAAGAAGACCACGGCCAGGTAAACACAATATGGCAAAAGGGGCTACGCCAGTGGAGGATGCCGCGGTACATTTATCAACACTAACACTGCTCTCCCGCTAACTGGTATTCCAGGCATTGCGGCTGCGCGCCACGCTAGAACGGAACGCTGCATTAAATCGAGGCCTTCGCGAGTCGACAACAGATGGCGGATGAGGGGAGGCTTGACTGAGCACATCGCCGCCCATTCTAGGACAGTCGGGAGATGGACGTGCAGTAGGTGTGCACTTTTATGGTTGTTTATGGGTGTTTTTCCTATTTGCATAGTTGACTAGGCAAAGACCGTATGCATATTACAGACAATCGTACCGATCTTGAACTAGACATCTCCAATGAATACCGCATTGCCCAATTCCAATCATGATGCAGCCTTCCGCGCTTGGCGCTACAGTAGGATGAGAGAGGAAATGCTGTAATACCACTGATGGAACTCACTGATCCCACGAGGGCATACAAAGCGTTTCTTTCGAACTGAGCGTTGAATTAACAACATGGCTCAAGACTGAAATCAACACGAGGATAATACCTTCGGATCGACCTAACGTAGAAGAGGACATTAAGCATCATTCAGTTGGTTAGACGGAGACTGAACGTACACCCTTTAGAGAGCGTGCTGACCCAATGTATACAGGATGGTCAACAGCAGGATGCGGAGGAGGTTTTTCCGCCTCTACCTCGACGCTCTTGATGAAGAATTGCTCGCGTTGCTTGCTTCTAGTAGCGGTCAAAAGTCGGTTACTGCACCACCCGGAGGAGAAGAATGCGAGTCAGGCCATGCTGACGCTGGAAACCGAGACTCCAAGGTTATTCAATTATTTCACACCTCTCTGCTCTGATCTGGGCATTGCTGACGGGCGCATGGTCATGATTAGGTCGAGTTAGTCGAATCGCCCCTGATGTGCATATTCGGTGGGAAGTTCCGCTCGACCTTGCGTGCACCAAACCAGCCGGACACAGCCACCATTGAAGACTGGCGATCACTTCAAATCGACATACAGGCCCGTTTTCCGTCCTCCAATTCCACCAATACATGTATAACTGACGTCGAAACCACTCGAAAAGCACGATTCTGTGCTTGCTATAGAAGACACACTCGCACGTATCTCTCACGTGCAACCTGTTCAGCTCGGTCCGTCTGGATTTAGCGAGGCAAGCCAGCAAGTGCTCATCGAGGTTCTTCCATCCATTCTTGTACTTCATCTTAAGCGGTTCCTGCATGATGCGGCCGCGGATGGCATAGTTAAGATCAGCAAACCTGTTCAATTCGCGCCTGGGCTCGAAATCCCACTAGGTGCGATTTTCTCACTCGCATACCCCCATACCAACCAAGACTAAGAATGGTTCATGGCTCTGTCTGTCCAGAAATCATGACACCTGCTACCGGGAAATCTGCGGAGCCGGGTCACTACAAGCTCTATGGGGTACTTTACCATCATGGCGAGTCGGCGGCAGGCAGCGGGCACTATACGGTCGACGTGCTGCACCAAAACGGGGACAGTGGTAGTGGGGAAGTTTGGCTGCACATTGACGATGAAGCCGTGAACACGGTGCGACACGAGGACGTGTTTTGGGGGCATGACAACGAGCTGGTGGACGATCGGTGTGCTTATATGCTGTTTTATTGTCGGATTGGTCCTACTCAGACATAATGACTCATTTAACTATTCGCCTGTTCAGTTGGCGTGTTTTTGGAGCCTGAGAAGCTGAAGTTTGACGCGAAGGGTGGTTGCGGCAGGTGGGGCACCTTAGTTGAAGCGGAACGCGCGGAAAAGGCACGAGGCCCCGTATGAAAGGAAATCTGTCGGCGTTTAAAGTGACGCCCACGCAGCGCTCAGTCCATGGATTTTCACGGATCCTTTCCCGCACTTTCAACGTGGATTGTTCCAACGTATCTCTTGACGTCACGGGTATCTGGAGAATAGCAGCAACGAACGGCCTCAGTTTACGATGGTTGTCCAAAGGGTCATTCTGAATTGTTGGTTGCGCAGGAGAACGCGATAATAGAATCTCGCTGGTTCATGCCAAGTTCGGCGTGCAAGATCGTGGGATTCAGACCCCCGTTGTGCGTGGGGACAACGGGTTATTCAATCCAACGTCCTCTTATTAGTCTTTCGCCTCGCACGCTACCCGTCCTCAGTCCTACTACCTGCATCTACTTGCGCACCGCCCCGTCCTGCGCCCCCACCGCCGCCCGATGTCCTCGGTTCCATCGAAGTACCAGCCTTCCTTGCGGCGGCGCCAGGGCTCACAGCCGCGGAAGAACCCGCCGCAGTCCTTGGTGTTCAACAAGATCTTGAAGAGATTCTGCAACACCTCGTGATGCGTCTCCCCGTCGCGCTCGGGGTGCCGCCCGCGCGCCTACCACCACCCTCCATCTCGGTGCGCGCGCCCAACGCCAGCAGCGAGAAGATCGACGAACCTAACGGTCCGACGAGGCCTGCGGCGGTCGAAGCAAAGCGGAAAGTGCGGCGCGGGTCGCGGTTGGCGCATCGCGTAGTTTTTTTTTCGCGCGGAAGACTTGTTCCGGTGTTGGATTATTAAACGCGGGGAGTGGGGTCGCCTATGGTAGTCAGCATCGACATCAGTTCCTTGGTGCAAGGTTACTTAGTAGGGGAATAGAAAAGGGCGTGCCTGGTCCTGCAGGAGCGCCGCGTACTGCCAGTGTTTCCGCGCGCCTGCTTCGTTGTCTCCATCGTCAAGACGAGACTCAGACGGGAGGTCGCCTCGCACCGACGAGTTCATTGTTATTGTTGATCACGTCTGCTTTGGTGCACACGACGCATTCTACGTGAACGCGCCCGGACCTGGGGAGGATGGTACCCAGCACACTGGACGTCGCAGGAAGGGGCTCGTCGGACGGCTCGGTATAGTGCTGGAGGTGTGCCTGCCCTACCGTGACGGTGGGGATATGGTCAGTACTGCCGGGGGGGGGCAGAAAGAGACGGAACGCACAGCGTTTGCGGTGTTTCTCGCGGACTCTGTCCCTCTGTCAGATTACAGTAAAACACATTGCTCAATCTAGGCGAGCCAAGTCTTTACATCCTCGAGGAAGGGCCACGGCCTTGTCACGTCAGAGTGATTATGACTGCGGTGTGAGGGGGCGCGGATTGGGGGCGCAAGAAGTGTGACAAGAGGGTGTAAATGAAGGGCGGGGACGGGGACGGTGTATACGGATAACCAGGCAAGGCGTTGTGAGATGTGGTCGCGAGGCCAAGCGAAGGACAGACCTTCCTCTCCTTGGTCCATGTAGCCGATGTCTGCCCAGTCGTATCCCGACGCAAAATCTGTGCGTGGCTCATCTTATCTGGTTGGAGGAGGGCAGATACGGCGGTGGATGCCACGGATTTCAGCCGGCGCGCCCATATCTCCGCCGTTCGTCTATCGACTCGACACAGGTTTCTTATTGCCTATATTTCCTCCTCAATTTCTCCAGGCCGTCGGGTTACCTCCGAAGGCCGCTGCGTATCTTATTTGATGTCTCAACCTATTCACCAAGACCTCGAAGGAGGAACGACCCAGGTAGGTGTTACGCTACCTGCAGATTTGACCTGTCCTCGCTAATTTCATAATATCTGCAACAGATGGCCACCACGACCACCCTCAGTCGACACCGAACCAGCAGTTGCAAGGGGAATCTAACTTCGGTGACAGCTCTGGGCCTCTCTTTTCCATTTACTCCAAAGCCGCAGAGGAAGAGGACAACAAGATGGTCGAGCGCTGGCAAAAAGATGCTGATGGCATCCTCATTTTCGTGAGTCCTTGTTTCGGCAATCATATTGTCTTGTGCATGAACTGGAACACTATAGACCGGTCTATTCTCTGCCGCCGTCGCCGCACTCCTCGCTGTGACCGTCCAGGACCTGAGGCCAAACAGCCAGGATACCTCTGCATTCTATCTTGGGAACATCTACGAGGTTCCTCGCCGACCCGAACGCAACACGTACTTCCACACCATCTTCCGCCAAGCCACCCCCCGTTTTCTCGTCCGAGATATGCCATCTGGGTGAATTCACTGTGGTTCTTGAGCCTTGTTATGAGCCTTAGCTGTGCACTGTGGGCAACATCGTTACATCAATGGGCGCGTCGATATATCCGTCTTACTCAGCGTGCGCGATGCAGTCCAGAGAAGCGAGCGCGAATGCATGCATTCTTTGCCGATGGCGTTGAGAAGATGCATATTCCGTGGGCAGTTGAAGGATTGCCGACGCTGCTACATCTCTCGCTGTTCCTGTTTTTTGGCGGACTTGCCATTTTCCTGTACAAATGTGGACCAGGAAGTCTTCATGTGTGTGATTTCGTGGATCGGGCTTTTCACCTTGGTGTATGGGTTGATGACACTGCTGCCATTAATTCGACACAATAGCCCATACTATGGACCGCTTTCTCTACCAGCCTGGTTTCTCTATTCCAGCATACAATATGTAACCGTTACAGTTCTCTCCTTCATCACCTATAGGTACCACTTCTATGAGACCTGGGATCGCTTTGATGACTTGAGGATTTGTTATCGAGGTTGGATGTTAGGGGGATTGGAGAAGGCTGCCGAGGAAATGGCGTCGGAACGGTCATCGGAGATCGACGGACGGATCTTGGGCTGGACCATCAGTGCTCTGGGCGACGACGACTCTCTGGAAACGTTTTTTGAGGCCATCCCTGGCTTTTTCAAGTCAAAGCTAGTGGAGAATCTCGAAAACACACTTCCCTGAGACACATTTCAAAACGTTCTGGCGTGCGTTGGATGGGTTCATGGGCCGCACCGAGTCCTCGAATTCGGTCACGGACTCAGTCAAATCTCGTCGGGTCCTCATCTGCAGGGATATCATCAGCATGATACCCAGTCCTTATTATCACTACAATGTCAACTCCCATATTGATCAAGCACCAGTATCCATTGAGGGGTTACAGGCCATGGCACGATGGTTTACTCATTCGTCGGAGCGAGTTCCTGACACTGCGCGAATCAGAGTTGCCAGGAGTCTTCTGAGAATGGAGGAACGCGATAACCGTTGGATCGCACTCGCTAGTGATGCATATGGCTTAGCGGTGCACAACATTGAGGACAATGTCGCCCTTGGCAGGGATGACCTGTTCCTTGCCTTCTTGATCCACGTCTCTCGTCAAGCCATTCATTCCTACAAGGACGGCATGTTGGGCCTTATGGAGGCCCTTACCCAAATTGACATACAACATACTATTCCTGGCCTACAGCATGACTTCTGTACACTCTGGAACGAATTGGTCCAAGAAGCAAGGAAACGAGGGTCTGGCCCTCCTCTCTGGATTCTCGTTCAGATTCGCCATCTTTACATCACTTTGCATCAAGGCACCGATGCTGCCCCAACTGCCTTCTCCGCTTCCACCCCCAATTCCGACCACATTCTGTATATGTTATCGTCGTATCGATTGTGCGACATTGCCAGTCATCGCCCAGACTCGACCACTCCTGTTCTTCTCACCCAACCTGCTCATTCCCCCGATTCCTCGCCTCACCACTCTACCTCTGGCGTTTCACAACAAGTCAAGGAGGCAAGCAACATCGCAAGTCCTTCTTCGCCATCTGATCCGACGACACCTAGCGAAAACGGAGACAGCTCTCAGGCCCCCGCAACCACTTTACCCGCCCTACCAGCTCTCACTAGCCTAAGTCCCACAGATGCATCACCACCAGGCGCTGTAGCCACTGCGCTGCAAGATATTCCCCCGGCAGCCACGTTGTCCCGCCCAGGTACTGCACAGCAGGATATAGTCGCACCCGGCCCCGGACCAGACATTAGTGAAATCATGTCTATCGTGTCCACGCCCGGACCTACACGTAAACTGACGCCAGTGCCATCATGCACACCACCTGTTCTGAATACGTCTTTGACATCTTGCGACGCAGGTGCCGCCTCCACCTCCACTCCCTTGCTCCCTGCTTCGCCCATCGTCAGCTTCTCCACCCCTACCTCTCCTCCACCGTCCCATGTCCCACCCTTGCCCAAGACACCCTCCCATCCAACCGGCAATACCACACTGCCGCGCCTACGTGCTCGTGGACTGGTGAATTCCGGGAATATGTGCTTTGTAAATGCTGTGTTGCATCTGCTCGTGCATTCCCCTCCATTCTGGAACCTGTTCAGGGAACTGGGTGATCTGAAAGGGCAGCGCGGAGCGGGGGGCCCGGAGACTGGCGCTGGCGCGACACCATTGGTAGATGCTACGATGAGATTCTTTGAGGAATTCATGTTTAAGGAGGAGGAGCCGCCTACAACGCAGCAGCCGCTGCAACTGACCGCAAGGGGGAAGCAGAGAGAAGGCGAAGAAGAGAAAGAGAACGACGTAGTGGATTCTTTCGAGCCGACTTACATGTACGACGCGATGAAGGAGAAGAGCCAGCTCAAAATTTTGCTAGTACGTTCTCGTTCTCAGGATGTGCTCCTCTATTACTGTTTCGTGCTGACCTGTTGTGTGAAGGACGGCAAGCACGAGGATGCAGAAGAGTTTTTAAGCCTCTACCTGGACGCGCTCGATGAAGAGTTGGCTGAACTACGTACTTATATTAGCACGTACAAGCTTACCTCTGCTTCGGGTGTAGAACTCGAGAAAGAGGTTCAATCAACAGAGGGCCAGACTGAGGTGGGAAAGGAAGACTACACGGTGCGCCAATTATTCTTTCTCTTGGCACAGAGCTTGACGTTCTGACGCATGCATGGACACGAATAGGCAAGTTCAGTCGAGTCGCCTATCTCGCGCATATTCGGTGGAAGATCCCATTCGATCGTACGCCAGGCCAGCCCGACACTATCACTATCGAGGCCTGGCGATCACTCAAACTCTGCATCCAGGTCCGTTTCTCCGCTTTCCAGCCACACTTATGTCCTGGTGACTAACCTTTAAACCCTTCGCGTAGCCCGATTCAATACACACCATTCAAGACGCACTCGCATACGTCTCGCAGCCTCAACCCGTGCAGGTTGGCCAATCCAGCCCGAGCGAGGCGAGCCAACAGGTGCTTCTCGAGGTACTGCCACCTGTTCTCGTTCTCCATCTTGAGCGCTTCCTGTACGATGCGGCCACGGATGGCATAAATAAGATCAGCAAGCCTGTTCACTTCGCGCCTGAGCTTGAAATCCCACTAGGTACGATCCTCCCATTCCCATTCCTGTGCTAGCCCAGGCTAAGAACCCTTCGTGGGTCGGCCGGTCCAGAAGCCATGGCACCCGCTGCCGAGAAATTTGCGGAGCCGGTGCACTACAAGCTCTTTGGGGTGCTTTACCATCACGGCGAATCCCCAAGCATCGGACATTATACAGTCGACGTGCTCCACCCGAACGGAGATCGCGGTAGTGAGGAGGCTTGGCTGCACATTGATGATGAAGCTGTGCGGGAGGATGTGTTTGGGGGGCATGACAATGAGCTGGTCGACGGCCGTTGTGCTTATATGTTGTTTTATTATCGTACTCAAGGTCATACTGCTCATACTCAGACATGACGATTTACTTACCTCTACTCTTTCTCTCGAGGACGTTATCTCTTTGTCATAGTAGCTAACCTTGTAGCTGATTTACAATGTGTTGTTTTGTTCTTGTTTTCACACTACCGATGCCTGCCAGCAAAGGACAAAAAGACCTCTTTTAAGTGGGGGAACATTGAGGTCTAGATGATGACTTCTCGGACTTGCAGGCAATACCCTTGGTAGAACAGTTCTACCATGGCAGGGCCGAACCCACAGACAGGCGGTATTACGTCATGTCCACTTGTGTGGTCACTCGTCGGACTCGTCTCCATCTCTGATCAAAACTAGGCTACTTTGAAATGGACGTTCAAACGATGCGGGAGGCGTCATCCCACATACCAAGTCGCAGAAATGTGCGGCCCATTAACTCCCAAACTCCACGTACTCTTGAGTATCGGGATACAGTTCGCCCCGAGTCTGTAAGCAGACGATCCACTCCCTCGGGGCCAGTCGTCCATAGACAGAGCGTTTCAGGAGAAGCGCCCCAAGACGATTCTCTGTTCGCGTGAACCTCAGACCTGACAACCCATTTTCGCATCCCTTGCTGGGCGATCTCGTCCCGACGAACAATATACTGTTAAGAGTGGTGAAGAGGAAGCTCAAGAAGCGTCCTCCTCCCAATGATGGTGATGATGGTGCGGAAACAGTCGAGGGGGAATACACTGCCGTTGCTGTCGGCGTCATACCGAAGACGGCCAGATTTCGCAGTGAGCCATCATCCCATTCGTAGCCTCGCGTCGACCCGCACGAGCGACGCCGCGCGCTAAAATCACGTTCTATATTCGAGGTATGGCCGACTTTCAGTACCAACCCGCCCAAGACGATCCTCTTTCAAAACTACGCAGGGCAATGGCTACCCTGGACGGTCAGTGTCTCCTTCCTCTTCTCGTGCTTCATCGTGGCCGAGCTTTCGGACGATAACAGTGGATGGCATCCGCGGGTATCGTTTCCCTCAGGAAACGGAGGACTACACCACCGACGACCCATCTGCCATGGACGTCGATATCGACCCGCAGCTCGTCGGGCGGTCGCACCCCGAGGCCCAGCACTCGACGCAACGAAGTAATCTTCGCCTCTTTCCGCCTCCCATTTTCAGCCGACAAGGCATACCCCAAAACTACAAGTACGTGCCTCCTCCCTTCCGCCGCCGATACAATGATTTTTTGTTTTCACTTACGTTCTACGGTCGTGGTTCTGCATTTTAGTTTCAAGGCGAACCCGATGTCCACCGTTACTACTTTCGTCGACGAGAAAACGGGCGAGGAGAAGGAGAGACTTATCAACAAGGGGCGCTGGAAGGGCTTTGGCCCAACGTCTGTCTCGTTTGCTGAGAAAGGGGTGGGTGAATCTTTTGTTTTGTCCCTTGGGGCAGGACGCCTTCTCCGAATCTCTAATGTTGGGCATGATTTTGCGAAGGTTCCAACCAAGCCCCCTTCAAACGTCGAAGAAGTGCGTAACCAGTACGATCAATCCCTTGTTCAGAAGCTGGAAGAGGTAAATACCTCGCTGTGATGCACGCCATGGAGCTAACGGTCTGATTACAACCGCAAGCTCTTCCGTACTCGGCCGATCTGGACTCGCGCCGCGCTGCTCAACCAGTTCACCCCGGCCCAAGCCCGAGAAATCCAAAAGTGCGAAACAGTCCTCTCCACTGTCCAGTTTGACGTGCTATCTCACGCCTGTGAATGTCAGCTCGAAAGTTCTTTTGCCATTAACCTGCTATGTTTTTGGAGATGGTCCATGGAGGGATACCATGGTTCGATTTGGATTCGACCCGCGGCAAGATCCTCAGGCAAGATTGTCAGCACGTATCGCCCTGAGTTTTCATTGTGTTGACCGAGATTTCCAAGCTATCAAAAATTATATTTCCGAAACCTCAATCATCCCATTGGTCGTGCCTCCGTGGTATCGAGGCGGCGAGAGGGCCGCACTTCTGTTGCCCCCATAAACCGCTCATCGGCTGAGCAAGCTCGGGATGATAGAAGGTCGCCATGACGGTCTGTAGCTGACTCTTTGCTGAAATCTGGCACGACAGATCGCATATCTTCGACGGCGTCACCCTCTCTTCAGATACAGCTGCATTCCAGTTATGCGACATCACTGACCCTATGCTCAAAGAAATGATAGATGAAGAGGAGGATATCCGCGAAAGCTGCAACGTAAGCACGGGCTGATCGATCCTTACAGCGGGTTAAGTCACTTTCTAGGAACGTGATGGATGGTTTTATTAGCCGTGCTCTCGAACGCATCAAGGCTGTGCTGCGACATAAGTTCTTCGCGCAATTGGAAGACTACGTTGCAACTGATGAGGAATGCCTCAAACTCCTGGAGCAGCAAGACGGTACAAAGGCAATTCGGCCATTTGCAAGAAGACCACGGCCAGGTAAACACAATATGGCAAAAGGGGCTACGCCAGTGGAGGATGCCGCGGTACATTTATCAACACTAACACTGCTCTCCCGCTAACTGGTATTCCAGGCATTGCGGCTGCGCGCCACGCTAGAACGGAACGCTGCATTAAATCGAGGCCTTCGCGAGTCGACAACAGATGGCGGATGAGGGGAGGCTTGACTGAGCACATCGCCCGCCCATTCTAGGACAGTCGGGAGATGGACGTGCAGTAGGTGTGCACTTTTATGGTTGTTTATGGGTGTTTTTCCTATTTGCATAGTTGACTAGGCAAAGACCGTATGCATATTACAGACAATCGTACCGATCTTGAACTAGACATCTCCAATGAATACCGCATTGCCCAATTCCAATCATGATGCAGCCTTCCGCGCTTGGCGCTACAGTAGGATGAGAGAGGAAATGCTGTAATACCACTGATGGAACTCACTGATCCCACGAGGGCATACAAAGCGTTCTTTCGGAACTGAGCGTTGGAATTAACAACATGGCTCAAGACTGAAATCAACACGAGGATAATACCTTCGGATCGACCTAACGTAGAAGAGGACATTAAGCATCATTCAGTTGGTTAGACGGAGACTGAACGTACACCCTTTAGAGAGCGTGCTGACCCAATGTATACAGGATGGTCAACAGCAGGATGCGGAGGAGGTTTTTCCGCCTCTACCTCGACGCTCTTGATGAAGAATTGCTCGCGTTGCTTGCTTCTAGTAGCGGTCAAAAGTCGGTTACTGCACCACCCGGAGGAGAAGAATGCGAGTCAGGCCATGCTGACGCTGGAAACCGAGACTCCAAGGTTATTCAATTATTTCACACCTCTCTGCTCTGATCTGGGCATTGCTGACGGGCGCATGGTCATGATTAGGTCGAGTTAGTCGAATCGCCCCTGATGTGCATATTCGGTGGGAAGTTCCGCTCGACCTTGCGTGCACCAAACCAGCCGGACACAGCCACCATTGAAGACTGGCGATCACTTCAAATCGACATACAGGCCCGTTTTCCGTCCTCCAATTCCACCAATACATGTATAACTGACGTCGAAACCACTCGAAAAGCACGATTCTGTGCTTGCTATAGAAGACACACTCGCACGTATCTCTCACGTGCAACCTGTTCAGCTCGGTCCGTCTGGATTTAGCGAGGCAAGCCAGCAAGTGCTCATCGAGGTTCTTCCATCCATTCTTGTACTTCATCTTAAGCGGTTCCTGCATGATGCGGCCGCGGATGGCATAGTTAAGATCAGCAAACCTGTTCAATTCGCGCCTGGGCTCGAAATCCCACTAGGTGCGATTTTCTCACTCGCATACCCCCATACCAACCAAGACTAAGAATGGTTCATGGCTCTGTCTGTCCAGAAATCATGACACCTGCTACCGGGAAATCTGCGGAGCCGGGTCACTACAAGCTCTATGGGGTACTTTACCATCATGGCGAGTCGGCAGGCAGCGGGCACTATACGGTCGACGTGCTGCACCAAAACGGGGACAGTGGTAGTGGGGAAGTTTGGCTGCACATTGACGATGAAGCCGTGAACACGGTGCGACACGAGGACGTGTTTTGGGGGCATGACAACGAGCTGGTGGACGATCGGTGTGCTTATATGCTGTTTTATTGTCGGATTGGTCCTACTCAGACATAATGACTCATTTAACTATTCGCCTGTTCAGTTGGCGTGTTTTTGGAGCCTGAGAAGCTGAAGTTTGACGCGAAGGGTGGTTGCGGCAGGTGGGGCACCTTAGTTGAAGCGGAACGCGCGGAAAAGGCACGAGGCCCCGTATGAAAGGAAATCTGTCGGCGTTTAAAGTGACGCCCACGCAGCGCTCAGTCCATGGATTTTCACGGATCCTTTCCCGCACTTTCAACGTGGATTGTTCCAACGTATCTCTTGACGTCACGGGTATCTGGAGAATAGCAGCAACGAACGGCCTCAGTTTACGATGGTTGTCCAAAGGGTCATTCTGAATTGTTGGTTGCGCAGGAGAACGCGATAATAGAATCTCGCTGGTTCATGCCAAGTTCGGCGTGCAAGATCGTGGGATTCAGACCCCCGTTGTGCGTGGGGACAACGGGTTATTCAATCCAACGTCCTCTTATTAGTCTTTCGCCTCGCACGCTACCCGTCCTCAGTCCTACTACCTGCATCTACTTGCGCACCGCCCCGTCCTGCGCCCCCACCGCCGCCCGATGTCCTCGGTTCCATCGAAGTACCAGCCTTCCTTGCGGCGGCGCCAGGGCTCACAGCCGCGGAAGAACCCGCCGCAGTCCTTGGTGTTCAACAAGATCTTGAAGAGATTCTGCAACACCTCGTGATGCGTCTCCCCGTCGCGCTCGGGGTGCCGCCCGCGCGCCTACCACCACCCTCCATCTCGGTGCGCGCGCCCAACCGCCAGCAGCGAGAAGATCGACGAACCTAACGGTCCGACGAGGCCTGCGGTCGGTCGAAGCAAAGCGGAAAGTGCGGCGCGGGTCGCGGTTGGCGCATCGCGTAGTTTTTTTTCGCGCGGAAGACTTGTTCCGGTGTTGGATTATTAAACGGCGGGAGTGGGGTCGCCTATGGTAGTCAGCATCGACATCAGTTCCTTGGTGCAAGGTTACTTAGTAGGGGAATAGAAAAGGGCGTGCCTTGGTCCTGCAGGAGCGCCGCGTACTGCCAGTGTTTCCGCGCGCCTGCTTCGTTGTCTCCATCGTCAAGACGAGACTCAGACGGGAGGTCGCCTCGCACCGACGAGTTCATTGTTATTGTTGATCACGTCTGCTTTGGTGCACACGACGCATTCTACGTGAACGCGCCCGGACCTGGGGAGGATGGTACCCAGCACACTGGACGTCGCAGGAAGGGGCTCGTCGGACGGCTCGGTATAGTGCTGGAGGTGTGCCTGCCCTACCGTGACGGTGGGGATATGGTCAGTACTGCCGGGGGGGGGCAGAAAGAGACGGACGCACAGCGTTTGCGGTGTTTCTCGCGGACTCTGTCCCTCTGTCAGATTACAGTAAACACATTGCTCAATCTAGGCGAGCCAAGTCTTTACATCCTCGAGGAAGGGCCACGGCCTTGTCACGTCCAGAGTGATTATGACTGCGGTGTGAGGGGGCGCGGATTGGGGGCGCAAGAAGTGTGACAAGAGGGTGTAAATGAAGGGCGGGGACGGGGACGGTGTATACGGATAACCAGGCAAGGCGTTGTGAGATGTGGTGCGAGGCCAAGCGAAGGACAGACCTTCCTCTCCTTGGTCATGTAGCCGATGTCTGCCCAGTCGTATCCCGACGCAAAATCTGTGCGTGGCTCATCTTATCTGGTTTGGAGGAGGGCAGATACGGCGGTGGATGCCACGGATTTCAGCCGGCGCGCCCATATCTCCGCCGTTCCGTCTATCGACTCGACACAGGTTCTTATTGCCTATATTTCCTCCTCAATTTCTCCAGGCCGTCGGGTTACCTCCGAAGGCCGCTGCGTATCTTATTTGATGTCTCAACCTATTCACCAAGACCTCGAAGGAGGGAACGACCCAGGTAGGTGTTACGCTACCTGCAGATTTGACCTGTCCTCGCTAATTTCATAATATCTGCAACAGATGGCCACCACGACCACCCTCAGTCGACACCGAACCAGCAGTTGCAAGGGGAATCTAACTTCGGTGACAGCTCTGGGCCTCTCTTTTCCATTTACTCCAAAGCCGCAGAGGAAGAGGACAACAAGATGGTCGAGCGCTGGCAAAAAGATGCTGATGGCATCCTCATTTTCGTGAGTCCTTGTTTCGGCAATCATATTGTCTTGTGCATGAACTGGAACACTATAGACCGGTCTATTCTCTGCCGCCGTCGCCGCACTCCTCGCTGTGACCGTCCAGGACCTGAGGCCAAACAGCCAGGATACCTCTGCATTCTATCTTGGGAACATCTACGAGGTTCTCGCCGACCCGAACGCAACACGTACTTCCACACCATCTTCCGCCAAGCCACCCCCGTTTTCTCGTCCGAGATATGCCATCTGGGTGAATTCACTGTGGTTCTTGAGCCTTGTTATGAGCCTTAGCTGTGCACTGTGGGCAACATCGTTACATCAATGGGCGCGTCGATATATCCGTCTTACTCAGCGTGCGCGATGCAGTCCAGAGAAGCGAGCGCGAATGCATGCATTCTTTGCCGATGGCGTTGAGAAGATGCATATTCCGTGGGCAGTTGAAGGATTGCCGACGCTGCTACATCTCTCGCTGTTCCTGTTTTTTGGCGGACTTGCCATTTTCCTGTACAATGTGGACCAGGAAGTCTTCATGTGTGTGATTTCGTGGATCGGGCTTTTCACCTTGGTGTATGGGTTGATGACACTGCTGCCATTAATTCGACACAATAGCCCATACTATGGACCGCTTTCTCTACCAGCCTGGTTTCTCTATTCCAGCATACAATATGTAACCGTTACAGTTCTCTCCTTCATCACCTATAGGTACCACTTCTATGAGACCTGGGATCGCTTTGATGACTTGAGGATTTGTTATCGAGGTTGGATGTTAGGGGGATTGGAGAAGGCTGCCGAGGAAATGGCGTCGGAACGGTCATCGGAGATCGACGGACGGATCTTGGGCTGGACCATCAGTGCTCTGGGCGACGACGACTCTCTGGAAACGTTTTTTGAGGCCATCCCTGGCTTTTTCAAGTCAAAGCTAGTGGAGAATCTCGAAACACACTTCCCTGAGACACATTTCAAAACGTTCTGGCGTGCGTTGGATGGGTTCATGGGCCGCACCGAGTCCTCGAATTCGGTCACGGACTCAGTCAAATCTCGTCGGGTCCTCATCTGCAGGGATATCATCAGCATGATACCCAGTCCTTATTATCACTACAATGTCAACTCCCATATTGATCAAGCACCAGTATCCATTGAGGGGTTACAGGCCATGGCACGATGGTTTACTCATTCGTCGGAGCGAGTTCCTGACACTGCGCGAATCAGAGTTGCCAGGAGTCTTCTGAGAATGGAGGAACGCGATAACCGTTGGATCGCACTCGCTAGTGATGCATATGGCTTAGCGGTGCACAACATTGAGGACAATGTCGCCCTTGGCAGGGATGACCTGTTCCTTGCCTTCTTGATCCACGTCTCTCGTCAAGCCATTCATTCCTACAAGGACGGCATGTTGGGCCTTATGGAGGCCCTTACCCAAATTGACATACAACATACTATTCCTGGCCTACAGCATGACTTCTGTACACTCTGGAACGAATTGGTCCAAGAAGCAAGGAAACGAGGGTCTGGCCCTCCTCTCTGGATTCTCGTTCAGATTCGCCATCTTTACATCACTTTGCATCAAGGCACCGATGCTGCCCCAACTGCCTTCTCCGCTTCCACCCCCAATTCCGACCACATTCTGTATATGTTATCGTCGTATCGATTGTGCGACATTGCCAGTCATCGCCCAGACTCGACCACTCCTGTTCTTCTCACCCAACCTGCTCATTCCTCCCATTCCTCGCCCCACCACTCTACCTCTGGCGTTTCACAACAAGTCAAGGAGGCAAGCAACATCGCAAGTCCTTCTTCGCCATCTGATCCGACGACACCTAGCGAAAACGGAGACAGCTCTCAGGCCCCCGCAACCACTTTACCCGCCCTACCAGCTCTCACTAGCCTAAGTCCCACAGATGCATCACCACCAGGCGCTGTAGCCACTGCGCTGCAAGATATTCCCCCGGCAGCCACGTTGTCCCGCCCAGGTACTGCACAGCAGGATATAGTCGCACCCGGCCCCGGACCAGACATTAGTGAAATCATGTCTATCGTGTCCACGCCCGGACCTACACGTAAACTGACGCCAGTGCCATCATGCACACCACCTGTTCTGAATACGTCTTTGACATCTTGCGACGCAGGTGCCGCCTCCACCTCCACTCCCTTGCTCCCTGCTTCGCCCATCGTCAGCTTCTCCACCCCTACCTCTCCTCCACCGTCCCATGTCCCACCCTTGCCCAAGACACCCTCCCATCCAACCGGCAATACCACACTGCCGCGCCTACGTGCTCGTGGACTGGTGAATTCCGGGAATATGTGCTTTGTAAATGCTGTGTTGCATCTGCTCGTGCATTCCCCTCCATTCTGGAACCTGTTCAGGGAACTGGGTGATCTGAAAGGGCAGCGCGGAGCGGGGGGCCCGGAGACTGGCGCTGGCGCGACACCATTGGTAGATGCTACGATGAGATTCTTTGAGGAATTCATGTTTAAGGAGGAGGAGCCGCCTACAACGCAGCAGCCGCTGCAACTGACCGCAAGGGGGAAGCAGAGAGAAGGCGAAGAAGAGAAAGAGAACGACGTAGTGGATTCTTTCGAGCCGACTTACATGTACGACGCGATGAAGGAGAAGAGCCAGCTCAAAATTTTGCTAGTACGTTCTCGTTCTCAGGATGTGCTCCTCTATTACTGTTTCGTGCTGACCTGTTGTGTGAAGGACGGCAAGCACGAGGATGCAGAAGAGTTTTTAAGCCTCTACCTGGACGCGCTCGATGAAGAGTTGGCTGAACTACGTACTTATATTAGCACGTACAAGCTTACCTCTGCTTCGGGTGTAGAACTCGAGAAAGAGGTTCAATCAACAGAGGGCCAGACTGAGGTGGGAAAGGAAGACTACACGGTGCGCCAATTATTCTTTCTCTTGGCACAGAGCTTGACGTTCTGACGCATGCATGGACACGAATAGGCAAGTTCAGTCGAGTCGCCTATCTCGCGCATATTCGGTGGAAGATCCCATTCGATCGTACGCACGCCAGGCCAGCCCGACACTATCACTATCGAGGCCTGGCGATCACTCAAACTCTGCATCCAGGTCCGTTTCTCCGCTTTCCAGCCACACTTATGTCCTGGTGACTAACCTTTAAACCCTTCGCGTAGCCCGATTCAATACACACCATTCAAGACGCACTCGCATACGTCTCGCAGCCTCAACCCGTGCAGGTTGGCCAATCCAGCCCGAGCGAGGCGAGCCAACAGGTGCTTCTCGAGGTACTGCCACCTGTTCTCGTTCTCCATCTTGAGCGCTTCCTGTACGATGCGGCCACGGATGGCATAAATAAGATCAGCAAGCCTGTTCACTTCGCGCCTGAGCTTGAAATCCCACTAGGTACGATCCTCCCATTCCCATTCCTGTGCTAGCCCAGGCTAAGAACCCTTCGTGGGTCGGCCGGTCCAGAAGCCATGGCACCCGCTGCCGAGAAATTTGCGGAGCCGGTGCACTACAAGCTCTTTGGGGTGCTTTACCATCACGGCGAATCCCCAAGCATCGGACATTATACAGTCGACGTGCTCCACCCGAACGGAGATCGCGGTAGTGAGGAGGCTTGGCTGCACATTGATGATGAAGCTGTGAACGCGGAGGATGTGTTTGGGGGGCATGACAATGAGCTGGTCGACGGCCGTTGTGCTTATATGTTGTTTTATTATCGTACTCAAGGTCATACTGCTCATACTCAGACATGACGATTTACTTACCTCCACTCTTTCTCTCGAGGACGTTATCTCTTTGTCATAGTAGCTAACCTTGTAGCTGATTACAAGGTGTTGTTTTGTTCTTGTTTTCACACTACCGATGCCTGCCAGCAAAGGACAAAAGACCTCTTTTTCAAGTGAGGGAATTGAGGTATAGATGATGACATTCTCGGACCTTGGCAGGCCAATACCTTGGTAGAACAGTTCTACCACTGCAGACGAACCCACAGACAGGCGAGTATTACGTCATGTCACTTGTGTGGTCAACTCGTCGGACTCGTCCTCCATCTCTGATCAAAACTAGGCTACTTTTGAAATGGAAGATTCAAACGATGCGGAGGCGTCCACACTTACCAAGTCGCAGAAATGTGCCCCGACTCATGAACTCCCAACTGCCCACATCTACTCCATTGAGTATCCGGGATACGTTCGCCCCGAGTCTGTAAGCAGAGCGATCCACTCCCTCGGCGGCCAGTCGTCCATAGACAGAGCGTTCAGGAGAAGCGCCCCAAGAGAAGATTCTCTGTTCGAGCTGAACCTCAGACCTGACAACCCATTTTCGCATCCCTTGCTGGGCGATCTCGTCCCGACGAACAATATACTGTTAAGAGTGGTGAAGAGGAAGCTCAAGAAGCGTCCTCCTCCCAATGATGGTGATGATGGTGCGGAAACAGTCGAGGGGGAATACACTGCCGTTGCTGTCGGCGTCATACCGAAGACGGCCAGATTTCGCAGTGAGCCATCATCCCATTCGTAGCCTCGCGTCGACCCGCACGAGCGACGCCGCGCGCTAAAATCATGTTCTGTATTCGAGGTATGGCCGACTTTCAGTACCAACCCGCCCAAGACGATCCCCTTTCAAAACTACGCGGGGCAATGGCTACCCTGGACGGTCAGTGTCTCCTTCCTCTTCTCGTGCTTCATCGTGGCCGAGCTTTCGGACGATAACAGTGGATGGCATCCGCGGGTACCATTTCCCTCAGGAAACGGAGGACTACACCACCGACGACCCATCTGCCATGGACGTCGATATCGACCCGCAGCTCGTCGGGCGGTCGCACCCCGAGGCCCAGCACTCGACGCAACGAAGTAATCTTCGCCTCTTCCCGCCTCCCATTTTCAGCCGACAAGGCATACCCCAAAACTACAAGTACGTGCCTCCTCCCTTCCGCCGCCGATACAATGATTTTTTTGTTTTCGCTTACGTTCTACGGGTCGTGGTTCTGCATTTTAGTTTCAAGGCGAACCCGATGTCTACCGTTACTACTTTCGTCGACGAGAAAACGGGCGAGGAGGAGGAGAGACTTATCAACAAGGGGCGCTGGAAGGGCTTTGGCCCAACGTCTGTCTCGTTTGCTGAGAAAGGGGTGGGTGAATCTTTTTGTTTTGTCCCTTGGGGCAGGACGCCTTCTCCGAATCTCTAATGTTGGGCATGATTTTGCGAAGGTTCCAACCAAGCCCCCTTCAAACGTCGAAGAAGTGCGTAACCAGTACGATCAATCCCTTGTTCAGAAGCTGGAAGAGGTAAATACCTCGCTGTGATGCACGCCATGGAGCTAACGGTCTGATTACAACCGCAAGCTCTTCCGTACTCGGCCGATCTGGACTCGCGCCGCGCTGCTCAACCAGTTCACCCCGGCCCAAGCCCGAGAAATCCAAAAGTGCGAAACAGTCCTCTCCACTGTCCAGTTTGACGTGCTATCTCACGCCTGTGAATGTCAGCTCGAAAGTCCTTTTGCCATTAACCTGCTATGTTTTTGGAGATGGTCCATGGAGGGATACCATGGTTCGATTTGGATTCGACCCGCGGCAAGATCCTCAGGCAAGATTGTCAGCACGTATCGCCCTGAGTTTTCATTGTGTTGACCGAGATTTCCAAGCTATCAAAAATTATATTTCCGAAACCTCAATCATCCCATTGGTCGTGCCTCCGTGGTATCGAGACGGCGAGAGGGTCGCACTTCTGTTGTCCCCATAAACCGCTCATCGGCTGAGCAAGCTCGGGATGATAGAAGGTCGCCATGACGGTCTGTAGCTGACTCTTTGCTGAAATCTGGCACGACAGATCGCATATCTTCGACGGCGTCACCCTCTCTTCGGATACAGCTGCATTCCAGTTATGCGACATCACTGACCCTATGCTCAAAGAAATGATAGATGAAGAGGAGGATATCCGCGAAAGCTGCAACGTAAGCACGGGTTGATTGATCCTTACAGCGGGTTAAGACGCTTTCTAGGAACGTGATGGATGGTTTACCAGCCGTGCTCTCGAACGCATCAAGGCTGTGCTGCGACATAAGTTCTTCGCGCTATTGGAAGACTACGTTGCAACTGATGAGGAATGCCTCAAACTCCTGGAGCAGCAAGAAGGTACAAAGGCAATTCGGCCATTTGCAAGAAGACCACGGCCAGGTAAACACAATATGGCAAAAGGGGCTATGCCAGTGGAGGATGCTGCGGTACATTTATCAACACCAACACTGCTCTCCCGCTAACTGGTATTCCAGGCATTGCGGCTGCGCGCCACGCTAGAACGGAACGCTGCATTAAATCGAGGCCTTCGCGAGTCGACAACAGATGGCGGATGAGGGGGGGAGGCTTGACTGAGCACATCGCCCGCCCATTCTAGGACAGTCGGGAGATGGACGTGCAGTAGGTGTGCACTTTTATGGTTGTTTATGGGTGTTTTTCCTATTTGCATAGTTGCCTAGGCAAAGACCGTATGCATGTTACAGACAATCGTAACGATCTTGAACTAGACATCTCCAATGAATACCGCATTGCCCAATTCCAATCATGATGCAGCCTTCCGCGCTTTGCGCTGCAGTAGGATGAGAGAGGAAATACCGTAATAGCACTGATGGAACTCACTGATCCCACAAGGGCATACAAGGCGTTCTTTCGGAACTGAGAGTTGGAATTAACAACATGGCTCAAGACTGAAATCACGAGGATAATACCTTCGGATCGACCTAACATAGAAGAGGACATTAAGCATCACTCAGTTGGTTAGACGGAGACTGAACGTACACCCTTTAGAGAGCGTGTGCGGCCAGCAGATTTTGGTTTCTTGATACCATTGCGGTGGGCTTTTTTGCTCTGATTGTGATTGGTGTGACTAAAAGTTGATATAAGCCTTCAGAGTTTGAAGGGTGATTGCAACGCGCACGCACTTCTTAGATTTGGCCATTGCTGCTCTGTGGTCACGGCTGTCCCTGGCTTCATCGTACTGGTGCCAAGTGGTGGCTGATCAACTGTATAGTTTATTCTCACGGCCGTCATCGGGTTCGGGACCGATCGGCCTTTGCGCTGGGTTTAGAGTTTACAGTAGCCATCGGCCGAACCAAGACGGAGGTAGATCGAATGAATACCCGCGGTGCGTGTCTGGAGCTATATAACCCGGTTCATTTTGCCTTTCCACCTTGTTAACCGCGCCCTTTTGAACATGCCTAGTCCTGTCTCCAAACCGCGTACTCTCTATGACAAGATATGGGATGACCATGTCATGTACGTGATGCTCTGCAGCAGTGAGCGACCAATGCTCATCCCTATCCATCTGCAAGCGACATACAGGATGATGGGCTCGCCCTAATTTACATCGACCGGTGGGTATATCCTTGCCCCGACGGTCGTGTCATCATGTTTGTTCTAGGCATCTCGTGCATGAAGTTACGAGCCCACAAGCATTTGAGGGATTGTGAGTTCCCCTCTCTGTATAGCGAGTGTCTTCTATCCGGTATCATGATTGATCGTGGGGAGTTAGGCGGAATGCGGATCGGGCTGTGCGTCGCCCTGATTGCACTCTGGCAACTGTAGATCATAACGTGCCGTACGTTTCCCGCTCCAACTGAACAAGCTCTCGATGATGACCGGAATACTCCAGCACCGACTCCAGGAAGAACTTTGCCTCTGTTCAATCGTTTATCAGCGAGCCCGACTCCCGTGCTCAGTGTGTAGCTCTGGAAGAAAACGTCAAGGAATTCGGCCTTACCTATTTCGGCATGACCGATAGACGTCAGGGTAGGAATGATTCATTTGCGCCCATTTGACACGGCTTGCTCAGACGCTCATTTCACCAGGTATCGTACACATCATTGGACCCGAACAGGGCTTCACTGTAGGCGATGTCAAGTTCCTCGCTTTCAATTTGTGCTTATCCTTTATCAGCTCCCTGGCATCACATGCGTATGCGGTGATTCTCATACGTCAAGTAAGCGACACACGTTGTAGCGAATACAATTCATATCCTTATTGTCATTCCCCACAGCCCACGGTGCATTTGGCTCCCTCGCGTTCGGAATAGGGACATCTGAGGTCGAGCATGTCCTCGCCACCCAGACTTTGTTGCAGAAAAAGGCGAAGAACATGCGCATCACTGTCGATGGCGAGCTCCACGAGGGCGTTACTTCCAAGGACGTGGTCCTCCATATCATTGGTCTCATCGGTACTGCAGGGGGCACAGGTTGTGTTATCGAATATGCTGGCTCCGTCTTCCGCGGTTTCAGCATGGAAGCACGCATGAGCGTCTGTAACATGAGTATTGAGGCTGGTGCTCGCGCAGGCATGGTCGCCCCCGATGACGTAACGTTCAATTACCTCCGGAACCGACCGTTAGCCCCAAAGGGCGAAGCTTGGGACCGCGCCCTTGCCTATTGGAAGTCCTTGAAGTCCGATGAAGGGGCAAACTTTGACGTGGAGATCAATATCCGCGCAGAAGATATTGTCCCAACGGTCACTTGGGGGACTTCTCCACAGGACGTAGCCCCCATCACAGGCACTGTTCCTGACCCCACATTGATTTCCGACCCTGGCAGACGCTCCTCTGTTGAGCGCTCGCTAAAGTACATGGGACTCACCCCAAAGACGCGCATTGAAGATATCGTCCTAGACAAAGTTTTTATCGGCTCCTGCACAAATAGTCGCATCGAGGATTTGCGGTCTGCGGCTACCATTGTTCTGGCTGCAGGGTCCGGCGCAAAGGTCGCACCGAACATTCACGCGATGATTGTCCCGGGATCTGGTCTTGTCAAGCAGCACGCAGAAGCCGAGGGCCTCGATGTCATCTTCAAGCGTGCCGGCTTTGACTGGCGTGAGGCGGGTTGTTCCATGTGTCTAGGCATGAATCCCGACCAACTTTCCCCCGGAGAGCGTTGTGCTAGCACGAGCAACCGTAACTTTGAAGGTCGTCAAGGTGCTGGTGGTCGCACGCACCTGGTCAGCCCCGCTATGGCTGCTGCAGCGGCCATAAAGGGTAGGCTGACGGACGTGCGCAAGTTCCTTGGCGTAGACCTCAGTTCCAGTGCCAACATGAAGGTGGCGAGTGCGTTCGACTTTTTTACGGATCCTGTTTTGCCGCCGCCGGAGCCAGAAAAGCTAGCCCAGTCTGAGACGTCTTCAAAGGGCCTTCCCCCCGCAGAGACGCCATCCAGTGTTGCCAAGTTTACCGTTGTATCTGGTATCGCCGCGCCCCTACACATCGAAAACGTCGACACAGACATGATTATCCCTAAACAATTCCTGAAGACGCTCAAGCGAACCGGTCTTGCCAACGCGCTCTTCTACACACTGCGAAAGGACCCACATACAGGCGAGGACACCGACTTTATTTTGAATCGTGCGCCGTACGGTCAGGCAAAGATCTTGGTCTGTACGGGGAAGAACTTTGGGTGCGGGAGTTCGCGAGAGCATGCGCCGTGGAGCCTGTGAGTGCCTTTTTTGTCGTCCATTCCTGGTAGGTTAATGTGGGAATGCAGAAACGATTTCGGGATACGTTGCATTATCGCGCCGAGCTTCGCAGACATATTCCGTAACAATACGATGCAGAACGGCATGCTACCAGTTACGTTGTCTGATGAGGAATGTAGGGCACTCGCTGAGGATGCTGAAGCGGGTTTGGAGCTGGAGGTTGATCTAGAGAAGCAGGAAGTGCGGCGAGCGAACGGGAAGCCTGCGATTGCATTCACGACGGATCCCTTCCGGAGACATTGTTTGCTAAACGGGCTGGATGATATAGCGCTCACGCTGCAGAAGGTAGGCGCCGTTGAGAAGTTTGAGCAACGGCGTAGCGAGCTGTGGCCGTGGCTGGATGGATTCGGATACAAGGGAAAGAAGATTCCTGTGCGGGGTTTGGGGAAAATGGACTGGTGAGGATGTGAAGGGAGAGAAGTCTGTCGTGCCGTGTACTGTACGAATACGGTATGAGTTGTTTTGTTTTAGTGACAGGGGTGCGTTCCCTCTCCACAGTTAGGCACAGTCAATTGTCGTTTATGGCGTCTCTTTGACCCCCGTTGTTCCTTCCCACCTTCATTCTCGCTTCTCAGAGGCAATGCCTGCTGACTCCGTTCTCGCAGGTGCGTGAGATGATTGTTTTACTAGCCGTCAACGCTCGTCCGGACATGTCGGTCAATTAGAACAAATACCCGCGTCGCAACCTGCTGTGCCGAGACGAGGTGCTGGGGCGATGCGGACTGGTCAACCGCATACGTACGATGCCGCTGGGCTGGAGGCAAGCACGCGGCAGACTGGTGCTTCAAATGACTCATCACCCTCATCACCGTTTCCCAGTGGGACGAAAGTGAAGAATGACTCCTTTGGGAGTGCTACCGTATACAGACACAGACAAACTAACAATGTGGAGAGAAGCTCTGACAATCGAAAGATTGCTATTGTTCCACTCAAGGTCGACACTCCGGGGCCGGCAAGGGGAGATGAAACAGCGCAATATATACCCTCGGTTCCCAATGCTACAACAACCACGTTGCCGCCGCCGCTGGCCGGCCGCCGAGAATTACTCGTCGGCGCACAATTGGCGGCTTCAGGCCCAGCGCTTGTCGCGCCTGCGGACACAACAAACTTGGTCCGTTTGCAAGACGTTCCTTCCTCTCCTTCATCCTCCGCCTCTCTCTCCCCCACAACTCCGAAGTTTCCCCACTCGCCCTCCTCTTCCTCCGAGCAGGAAAAGTCGCGAACCCGGCGCTCAATAGCTCACCCTAGATCCCCGCGCGACGTTGGTATCGTTGGCACCCTAACGCGTCGCGAGCTGCCGCCACAGGACCTAACAACAGTCCAGGACCCAGCATCCGATTATCAGCCGCCTATCTTCCAAACGCCCTCGTCACGCTCATCCTCCCCCGATACGTCTTCCGTCGACACGACTTCCCCCGAGTCAAACCCTCGATTGCGGACGGCATCCTCTGGCGAAGCTCATGTACGTCCGACCGCCATGTCTGCATCTGTAGAACCCATCCCCAGTGCCCCACACGTTATGAATGGTCATGGGATCCACACACAGCCACACTCCGCCCACTCGCTCAACACCTCATTACCTCGGCCCCAGCTCGTAGACCCCCCCGAGCAAGGTCAGGCTTCGCCTGTCGCAGCATCGTCTGTTTCCACGGCACCGTCATCGTATGTACATTACCAGCCAGGCGTCCATTCCAAGGCCGGTCCGCTCCCACCTCCGCCAAGGGCTATGTTTGACATCGACTTCAATGCACCGCCTCCTCCGCGGCCGCCTCGTCTGCGCTCGCCGTCGCCGCTAAATTCCCAAAAAGCGCCGGGGGGTGGGACGCCCCCCTCCGTCACAGTTAGGCTAGCTGCGAAGCCATCGACTGCATCGATCCATCAAATACACATCAGCGCTACGCCCCCCCTGAGCACTCAATCATCGTCGTCGGAAGAGTCTGATTATTCTCCCGAGTGACTATTTCCTTTTCTGCGCCCATCATATTTTTCCTGATCGTCGTTGCCTTTTGTAGTTCGGAACCTGGGCCGACGTGCCCGGTCCGTCATGCTAGGGAAGGCGCATTTCCACCGTCAACAATCCTTGCCACTCCAGCAGAGAGGAACCATTCCCTCCCCGACAAGTCGATTAGGCTTGTCCCCGAAGTGCCATCTAAGGATCAATTGCCCGATCCTCCGACAGATATTCTGGATTCAACGCCGGCGATTACTGTGCAACCTGCCAAAGATGCGCCCAGTCCGAGCACAGCCCGTTCCCCAGAGCTCCGCCGAGAGAGTAGCTGGATCAGCAATTCGAACGATTCCAGTCACATTTCATCAGAAAGTAGCCGGCATGCCTTCGAAGATGCGAGGCCTCAAGAGGGCGGGTCATACTCGAGTACAAGGGACTCTGCCACAGAAGATAGCCCTTCAGAACCCAAGCGGAAAGGGGGGATATTAACCAACCTGAAAAGATATTCATCCTTGCCCCGACCGCCTTCTATGCGGTCCCAAAGATTGAGTATCTTCACACGAACACCACCACCACCCAAGCCCCGCATCCGAGCCAGGTCACCGGATGCGATGCGATGTAAAGACATTCTCAACAAGAGGTCCGCTTTGGAGAGAGCGACCGCATATGCTCACAAGATCAATGAGTTGTCTATGTATGATTGTGGGCTTGGTGATTGGGTCACTTCCACGAAGGAAAAAGGTGGGCTATGAAATTCCTTTTTCTTTCTCTCCCTCTTCGTTGGCTTTATACCGATTATGTCCTGTACTACAATCTTTCAGGTAGTTCGAAAACCCGCTTAGTCCCCATATCTCCATCACAGAGTCCCGATAGTGACCTCGATCCACGGCCACGTCATACGTCAAGGGCATCTATATCATCCGAGATGACATTTCCCTTGCGGGCTGATGCCTACATTGCCACCGATCTATCCCAGCGTGACATTGACACCGTTCCGTCCCCGAATGTCCCACCACCTGCATTACCTTATCCTGCGCTGGCCGGGGTCTCATCTACCGTCAATTCTCGCCACTCCGCCACCACGATGGGAGCACAGCTGTCACATGCCACGTCGCTCTCGATGGGATCTAAAGTGACGGGCGCCTTCTTTTCCCATCTCGGCAGAAGCTCAAGTACGAGAAAGGACGTGAGCAAGCCAGCGCAACCTACACGATCCACCAAGCAAAGCCTGACAGCGCCGAACCCCCGACCCGTCCAGATCATCAGCGCGCCGTCGGTGCCAGGTGGACCACGCGCTCTGCCGGGACGCGTGCAGCGCTCGCAGACGCTCATGCTGTCGTCATCGCCCCCGAATTCGGGGAACGCTTCGGCATCGTTGCCCATGCGCCGCCGGAGCAACACCCTCAAGCGACCGTCATTCTTCGGGCGGTCACCTAACCCATCGCCCGAGGTCGATGTGCCGACGAGCACCGATTTCACGCGGCAGGTAGACCGGCTGGCGGATCTACTCCCGCACGCGGATAAGGACGTCCTCGCGGGTTACCTGAATCGCGCGGGGCAAGATATTCTCGCCATCGGACAATACCTCGAAGATGAGAGGAACGGAACCGTGCGCCGTCATTGATTTTTTGACGTGTCCGCCTCCACCTTCTCCACCCTTCGCTCGCTACACCCACTTGCTTCGTCTTTCGCATTTCGTTTCATGCCTCGCTTTCTTTTTTGAGCAACTCGAGGACTGATATGGTTATGCGCATTCTCTATGTTTGTATCGTTACTCTCCGACAATGCCACGAGTATCATAAAACACCAATAATAATGGTATATGTATACTCATGACTTCTCACCCGCCCCTCAGTTGATGCGGTTTATCTCGAATAAAAACTGCGCTCAAAGGTGTGCGACTCATTTGCCGCTGCCCCCAGGCCTAAACATCCCAGATGGCCGTCGTCCCGACGACGAGGCAAATACTGTGCGTGTAGTTCGAGAACACTCTGGAGCGGGATACGAAGGCAGGATATACGGCTTACCCCGTTGCTGCTGTGCCTGGCCCGTGCTGGCCCACCCACCTTGGAAGTGGGCCTTTCGCTGCATCCGGCCTTGGCTCCCCAAAAGTTCCTCAACTTCCTGCGCGGAGTTCGAGCGATCCGAAGTGCCGAGAGACCGCTCGCTCGCGACGAATGGCCGTCGCACCGGGGCAGCATTTTGGGGCGAGATATGCTGCTGCTGTTGCTGGCTCCACAAGGGCAATCCTCCTGGGGTGCTGAACTGTCCCGCGGTGCGGTTTGCCATTCCCGCCGGTCTCTGGATCTGGTCCGAACCGAACCGATCGGCCTGATCGATCTGGGTCGTGGGGGGAAGGGCGCTTACCGTGTTCATGCTCATGTTCACGCCGCCGACACCCTGGTGTAGCTCAGGTGCGCCTGGAAGGTTATTGATACCTGGCTGGTTCGCGCCAATAGTCGGCGCCAGGAGCGCTCTGCGCTTGAGCTTGTCGTACTGCGCCTGTTGACAGGGTAGCAGAAGAGATGTCATCACGGTTACATTCGCTAATTGGACCTTCAAACCTTCAGTTTCTGATACTCTTTGTCTCTTTCCCTGGACGTCTCCTGAAGGTCCCGATTTTTCCGCCTTTCTAGATCCAAATCGCGTTCGAAGTCTATACATGAAAAGATGAAACGTCACGGTGCTATCGCCATAGCAGGCCTTAGAAGTTACCCGATAATTTGCTGCTCAACAAACTAATCTCGCTATCCGCTAGGAGACCGCAGGAAGTTTTACTCATTTTTTGGCTGTTTCGATCGGAAGCGCGAAAAAAAATAATTACCCTCTCGCACGAGATTTTCGAGCTGCTTCTGCAACTGCGCGTTCTTGTCGTTGATGCTCCGTACGACAGCATGCTGGAAGGAACTGCCAACAACGCGCCATCCACGAGCGTGTATTCCCAAAGGATAGGTAGGGTACTCACTTCTCCTGATGGATCTGGTACTGCCAGAAAGATATGGCACGGCTACATATCTCCAGTATCGTCGCCGGATTCAAGCCAGACAGCACGGACTAAGCCCAAGAAATGGGGGGAAACTGAGCACGGCCCAAAGGCCCCACCCACGCTCGGCGTGCATGCGCATATATGCTATGCTTACCGTCTTGTAGTCGTTCGAGGGGTGTAACGACGAAACCTGACAAAGCGCGCACGCGCTCGATGCTTCATCGACGAGTTCAAAAGAAAGGGTCACCGCTGCTCACTCACCACAACATCATCGCTGTTTGCCCCAAAGACCCACCCACATGGCACATTATTTCTGGTTCTCAGAGAAGAAGAAAGAGGCGACGTACGGTTCCACAAGGGACGTTTCACAGGCTGTCGACCGATTCGTGAGCAGGGTTGGGTATCAGTGGGTGTGACTCTCAAATTGGTACCGCACCAGGGCAAAGCCGAGATGCACCAAACAGTTCATTTGCGCATTCCACTGGAACGTCAGGTCGATGCTCCTGTCAGAAAACATACCTTCCCAGCCGGGACACTGTCATTATGACCCGTACCGCAGAATATATGCGAGCCTGTATGTAAATGTTAGCACGTATCAGAGCGCGTTCCCATTGATCTGTCCTCACAGGTCGTCTAAGATAAAGGTTATAAATGAATGGGCGCGAGGTTCAAGTCAACGATGCAGCTTACGACGACCGCCTTGTCAGTCAGAGATTTTCGGCATGAGAGTCGATTACATCGAAAATCAAAGTCCATGACTACGAGGGTGTAACGTGTAAGACTAAACCCGCGTTGGACAGGGGGCCGGGACGTGTCAGGATTCGTCACGTGGGCGTAACGCGAGGACGAGCAAAATAGTATTATAGCCCATACAACGTAGTCCATGGTATCGTACATGTATGCAAAAATGAGTATGAAATAAAGCACGAGTTATTCTACGAGGTATATGCGATCCAGAACCGTGATTTGCAGTGTCATCCGACGTGCGAAGGAGATGAATGAGAATGAGCATGATGGTTTATAAATATTACGTCGAAGGCGAAAGCCAAGCCAAAAAAGTTACAAAGAAAAGTCGACCGCGGTGACCGTCCATGCTACGGCTTCCATACCGGTGCCCTGTTAGGAGACCTTATTGGCGCAAGCGGAAGAGAAGCTCGGCCGTTGTTGCGCAGTGTGGAACCCTTGAGAGGAGTAGCAGGTCGACGGAAGCTGTCTTCTCCGTCGACACGTCTGAGGAACTGGAGAGCCGTCAAAGGTGAACCAGGGGAGGAATGAGTTTTGATAGATTGGGGGCTTTTCCCGCTAGGAGTCGACAGAGCGAACGAGGGGAGTAACGTTCCGCCGCTGCTTGGCTCCGGTGTTTGTATGTCACGAACGGGCGTACTGATCAGTTCCGGAGCTTCTAAAAGGGCTGACGAGCTAATCCACTTCTCTTCTCTCGAGCCCAGATAGGGCATTGGCTCGGGAAGAAGTCGGACCATGTCAGCAAAATGGGTTTGTATAAATCTGCCATTCTTGTGCTCAGCAATAAGCGGACGGGTGAGACAGATAAAAACCCACTTGGATAGTTCCATCCAACCACCACCGACACGCACCATGACCGTCTGAGAACGGAGGATGCGACAGAAGCAAAGTCTCGGGTCCTCGCTTCCTATCCAGTACTTTCCGCTTCGGTCTTGCCATGTCTCCTGGGCGACTTCGATCTTGACATCCACGTCGTCGGGGAGATTGTTGACAACATCGCCAACCGCCACGTCTAGTTTGCTCTTCGGATTAGCAACATATGGTTTCCTCGGTGGCTGTGATGACTTAGTCTTTGGAGTCAACTTTTGTGGGTTCGATGACGGAATGGGCAGAGGAGGCGGTCGGCCCCATGATGGGAATATGGGTCGTCGTGAGCCTAAAACAGAACGCGACCTTCCTGTCGCATCTGAAGGGGTAGGAGAAACCGCACGCCTCACATGGCTGGCGCGCAGAGGATGCGGGTGGGATGGCTCCGACGGTTTCCCAACACCCGGGTTACTGGCAATGGGACCTTCGGCCGTGGAAGACAGGCTGATAGTACGCTGCCGCGAAGCGAACGTGGAGCTGAAGAGTCTAGAAGACGAAGCCATTGGCCCGGAGACGGACCTGTTGGTAGACACGACAGAAAGCCGACTCGAAGAGCGATTTGGCATGGGATTCGCCTTATGGGAAACTCTTCTGCTTGACGTCGAAGGATGAGCCGGAGCCGATGTATGTCCCAGTTCACGCGTTGAGGGGATAACTGACAAGGAGGAATAATGTCCGGATTTCTTCCGAGGCAATGGACGATGGCCGGCAATGGACGCCCGACTATCGCGACCGGAACTCAGAGTACTGGGTGGTCGCGATCTTCGTCCATTAATGCGATCCAAAGCCATGGATTCAAGCTCAGCCCACGTTTGAACAACACGCTGTTGCTCAGAGGAGGCTTTCGGTACATTGGCGATGTCGGCAGAATCCCCCTCCAATTTGTCAATAAGGTCCTTCGTGAAGGCGAGGCGGCCATTTAACTGCTCCTCAGGTGGTAGCATACTCGAGCTGATATAGCTTGCCGCTAGCGGACCCGATGGTGGTGCCGGGTAGCTATCGATATGTTCAAGCAAGTCACTGAGCGCGTTGTCGCAATCCTGCACGAAACTTCCGAACCGCGCAAGGCTGAGCGTACGAGGCAATAACCGGTGAGAGGTGTCCAACTCGTCCTGCAGAGCTTTCAACTCAGCGTCGATGACAATATCTGACGTATGGGTCGGCAACTCCATCGCCTCCTTCGAAACCTCGGTCAGCTGGGAGGACATTGACGTGTGTTGTCCAACAGTCAAAAGTGGTGAAGCAGATGAGGGAGATGGCCTGGCTGCGGTGTTGATCCCCAAGGATTGGAGCCGCCTGCGGAGCTCCGCAACGTGTAACTGAACTTCGGCTAGGTCTTCAGAGGGATGCTCAGGTGAGCCAATGGCATCTAGTAAAGCTTTCAGTTGCAGTCAAAAAATAAACTCAAATTCAACAGACCACGATTGTTTTCGATATGGAAGGTATCATCGGTAGTGCTCGGAAAGGCGTAGCTTGATGGCAACACAGACCCTTTCCGCACTTGTTCTCGGGCCGCCTCCTCAGCACGTTCACATTCCACACGCATTCGCTCTTGGGCTTTGACTTGCTCCCTGTGCAGGAGCTCTGCTTCCTCCCTTTCTCGTTCTTCCTTCTGTCGTTCCTGTTCCGCTTTTAGCCTGGCTTCGGATTCAGCTTGGACCTTGCGCAGTTTCTCAGCTGCCTCAACTTCCAGTCGTTCTCGCCTGATCTGTTCCCGCTGCACCGCCCTGAGCCGCTCCTCTTTGTATCGGGTGTCTGCTAAGAGCGCCTTTGTGTTGTCGCTCCAAGCATGGAATCTTGTCTCTATGTCGTCCAGAGCCTCACTTCTTGACGAACAAAGATGTCTACTGGAAGTAGATTCGCTGCACATAACGTCCATTTTGTGGAGTAGTTGTCGAATGGGAGAAAAGGACCGTGATATCTTGGAACGTTGTGCGTCGAATACAGGGCCAGCTTCACTCACTGCGTGAGCCAGACGGTTAATGGAGTCAAGGGAGTCTGGGGTGGTAAAGACTGTTTCTCGAAGTGCTTCGTAACGTTCTTCGACGAGAACAATGGATTCCCTCAAAGCTGCCAACTTGAGGTCAACTGCGCGGGCGTCCAGTACCACGTCAAGGTGGGCTATTTTTTGTTGAAGAGAAGAGACGCCAGTCGCAAGATGTAGCGCAAACGCGTTGCAGTCAGTGCGGACAACATGGTCGAGGTAAGCAAGGTCTAAGGGCATATCGAGGACCGGAGGAGACTCTAAAGCTTCCAGAGTCAAGTCCAGAGAAAAAGAGAACCGACGTCGTGGAGTCGAGTTTGACGTGTTGGTTGGCCTCGTTCTGGTGGTATTCGAGGATACAAAAGTAATGCGATGAGGCAGACTGTCCATGAATGTCTGACAGGCGGTTTGTATCGACATTGCATCAGTCACCAGATCTTGGCGCGAAACATCGAGGGCGTCCTCAGATAATGACCCTTCTAGTGTTTGTTCTGCTAACGTGTCCAATTGAATCTTGGTCTCTTCCAAACGCACTTGAAAGTCGTGAGTTTCGTCGCGGATAGCCGTCATCACTAGGGCCTGTTTGTGGACAATATCGACAAGCCGGGTTATATGCTGTGTGTGCTCAAAGATCGCTTGTAACCCGTCACGACGTCGGATAAGGTACGTGCGCAAACTTGGGACCATAGACTGAGGGAGGGCGAAGATGCCTTCTTGTATGTCCCGAACAAACCTCTCCCGAAGCAGCGCAACCTGTTCTGTCGCATTATCCAGTGTCCTATTAGACTGAGGCAACGGCGCGTTAAAGCTCTCGGGGGTAGGCGGTAGATGACTTGCGACGTTTGATTTCCACTTCTGTTGCTCCATGAGGTCACCCATCTCTCCTCGTATTGTACTGAGGTCTGAAAGAATGGAACCTGCAGAGACCCAGATTCTCCGTGCATCTCGGAGAAGACTGACGCGTTCATTCATCATCGCACGGGTGCGTTCCGACTCCGCCTTGACGTCATTTAGGCGCTGGATTGCTGATATCAGTCGATCCTTGAAGGGAGATTCGACATAGATGTTAGCTAGGCCAAGGAGGGAAGCCCGAGCTGTGGGAAGGATGTTACGGGCCTCTTCATCAGACTTGTCCAACCGTTGGAAGAGGGAAGGGAGGAGAGGGAGAAAAGCAGCGTGTTTGGTCTCGCGCAAACAAGATTCCGATGTAAGGTCGGGAGGGCTACCATCCCCATCGGAAGATTCGACGCCGTTGAGCATGTCGTGTAGAACGGAGTCGTAGGCATTGGAAAGCTCAGTCGCTGAAATGACACTATCCTCGGCCTTTCTTACGGCTTCGCATGCATCATGGTATTCAAGAGCGCTCCTCTCCAGCCTTCGAGCCAGAGAAAGACCGTCTTGCAGTTCTTCGCCAAGGATTTTTGTGATGGTGTCATTCGTACTCGGTTGGTCTAGAAAGAGGGCATGAGTCGGGCGGAGGAAGCCCGAGACTGGTGAAAGAGGGTTCTCGCGACAGGAGAGCCTCTTGATGATGGAAGAAGTGCGTGCAGAGAAAACGGAGTCTTGTCGAGAGGAGGGATGTGCGAGAATTGCGGATTCTATGTCATCGAGTAGGCTTCGTACCAACGTCTGGTCTTTCATCGTTTCCACGTAAAATTCATCAGCCCTATGCAAATATCAGAATTCTTCGTGTAACGCTGGGAAAGAAGCGACTGTACTTTCGCCATTGAGTAACGACGCCCATGATAAATCGTCCCACATTCTCCATTTCGCTGATGCCCTGCTCTTCCAATTTATCCTGTTCATCCAAGAGCTCATCCGGAACAGGCCCTCTGGAATTTTCGATGAGCTTATCAAGGGCTTTTCCAGCAGTCGTGATCTTCCCATGGCGTAAGCTCAAGATGCGGCCAGCGAACTGGGCCGCCTCCCTAGAAAGAGCCTCGGCTTGTTTGAAGCGCGCACTACGTGAGAACCCGGAAGGGAATGAACTGGACGTTTCTGATGCTAGTGAGGTAGCAGAGCTGCGACGAGAGAGGGTGGGGACTGAGGCAGGGCCCTCTGCCTGAGGAAGGGCCTCATAGACAGATGGCGACCATCTCGCGCGCTGGGCCAGGAAGGCTTGCATATCGAGCAACAGCTGACGACGGTCTGCCCATGCCGCACAGCGTTGTTCCTCCCAGGTCAAACGGATGCCGAGTAGATCTAGGTTCTCGGACCTGTCCCGCAGGAGACGCAGGAGTTTGTCAAATTCGTATATGGTCGTCAAAGTAAGCTCTATGACATCCGTATCTTGTGGGGATAAATTGCGCTTTGAGGCCGCTGCATACCGATCGTTCAAACTCAATCAAATGGGAGAGAGGGAGATAAACACTGATCGGTACTGACCCATGGTGAAATTCTTGAACTTTTTGAGTTCGCCAGAGTCGAATATCTCCGTTTCTTTCTCGATCTTGTCATGCTCGATGAGCCACTGGTCAAGTTGCTTCCGAGTAGGAAGCCCCGAGTCTACCGCGGTTGAGGCACGGACGGCCTCGAGGCCGGCGAAGAGTTCGATGGGAGGCATAGCCTCCAGGAGCTTTTCAGAGAATGGTCAAGAGGCGAAGGGGGATGTTGGAAGGGAGGATACCCACCTTGATCTTTTCCATAATCCATTCCTTGCGTTCACTAAATGCCTGTAGTTCCATGACCTCGTGGGACTCCAACGGTTGTTCTTCACCGCCCTGTTCGGAGATTTCTTCCGCGCCAGGGTTGTGCAGAGGATGATAATGGGGTGCCACGGGTGCTTCGAGAGAGTCGTAATTCATAGGGCCGAGGGGACCTGCCTCCTCAACCTGGGGTGGAGTGGGATGGTCCTCAGCAGTAGCTTCCATAGGTCGGGAGTGTTCCGAAGAGTGGGACATGTTCACGGAATGTTACTTTTGTTTAGAAAATATGCTTCAGAAAGAGCAGAGGCATGTCTGGAAGAAAAGGAAAGTGGGATGCTGACAGAGGCGCCAACCTAGAGCCGCATACGTCGCAAATATTTCACAATGACAGCCACGAGTTGGCCGTGTGCACCCTCATCGCAGTCGCTGACTAAGCATATCTTCCGAAATTACTGTACAAACAGCCCTTCAAACTCCCTCATTTAGCCCCTTCTTTACCCATATCTGGGCCTGAGCTGCGCCGCGAGTTGGCGGTAGTACTGCTCTTCTGCTGTTATCCACATTCAGCCGACCTGGCATTCGTGTTGATCGTAACGAGGGAACTCACATCGGCGGCATCATTAGTCTTGACCTTAGCTTTACCCATACCTTCAAATTGCATAGCAAGAAACCGAAGACGTTCAATGCCTCTTGCATCAAATCTGGGCGTGAATAATCCCTGGTGGAGTTCCATCTCTTGCATGAATGCGGCGACATCAGCGAGAGAGGTCCCCAACTCCCGTAGACGCGAGACCTGGGCCCTGCATTATAAAGTGCGACAGTGTACGTCAAATCTCTCAGGGCTCCCGAGTAACTCATTGACGTACTGATTGGATGCTATCAGCTCTTGAACCTGACCCCGCATCCGCTCGTCCTCCCTCACATGCACTCTCCGCAAGCGGTACGTCTCCCCACGCAGATGCGTAAGGCCATCCCTCGTCTTGGCAATCATAACTTGCAGTTGCTCATGCTGCGTTCGCCTATCGGAGAGCTCCAACATGACAGATTTAAATTCGTGATGGAGACCGCGTGTTGCCCCACTCAGCTCATCAATCTTCCGATGTAGATTATTGACGCTTCGCCGTAGAACAAGAAGTGGGATAAGGGCAGAGGGCAGGACCAGCGCAGAAAAGATGATCAAGCGCGTCCCGAGTGTCGGCCCACTGGCAGAGGGTTTGTCTGCGGGAATTGTTGGGGATGTAGGCACCGATGAGCCACCCGAGAAGCCAGAGAGAGAATTGCTTTCATGATCATGCTGTTGTGAAGTCATCGAGGTTGGTAAAGTAATTGACTATTCGGAGAGCGCTGAGCCTGATGCAAGAGTTGATTGCATGAGGAAGATCTGATTACGTCACCGTTCATCTGATCTACGCGGAAGAGTGAATAGTCATGAAATGGTACATCATGGTCGTCAGTATCTACGAAGAATGATTGGAGAGCATGTGGAAAATGGCAATACAGAGCAGACACAAAACAATACACCCAACGCAAAACTAGAGGATATAATGATAGTGGGGACATCACAAGAGGTATCGCAAGAAACAAGGCAAGAAAGTGAGAAGTGGGGGGTCCTGAGGATGAGTTTTTGTTTGGGTCACCATACAATTTTGAATATGCGGAACAGTCGACGGAAAAATCCTTTTTTCTTCTTTTTCTTCGTCGAAGGAGGTGCACTGTGGGTTTGTATGGACGACGATCGATAAGGAGGTGACCTTGAGCATAACTACAGTCAGACTGCCAGTCACATAGAGGGAAGGATCAAAGTGATGCTTACCGCATCTCGTCAACCACCACGGGGTAGTCTCTCCTTAATGCTGCCTTTGCGAGCTCGATCTCGCGTAGATGTGCTAGACGCACGCTATTGGGTACAGCCACTTTTCGTCTCCACATCGCAAGGCTGTTGCCGCTTTTTGAAGGAAGAAATACGAAGACAATGACCTGCATCGCCGGGTCATAGTATCCAATAGACTCTTGGAGGAGACGATCCCGTGTCCCCACCACGTCTTCATACGTGAGCCAGTCGAGAGCCGGACCGTAACCTGATGGACCGTCGTACGATGCATTGATGAACAAAGCACCGCGCTCTCGTGTTTGTAAAAACTTGTTCAACTAAAGTCGCTGAGAAACAAGAAAATACTTGTAAGAAAGGAATACTCACTCCAAACGCCCCGACACCGTGAGCATAATCATGCAACCATTCCAAGGTCTGACGGACTCGCTCGTCTTTGTCATGGGGGAACTGCCAATGTATGCGCTCCCGGGCCTTACGATATCGTCCAAAGAAAGCATTCTCAACGGGCTTGAGGGCTTCTCCGTCGGACTCCAGGAATTCGATGTCTGCATAGTCATGGATCGTGTTGTGTTTGCGGGACAAACCGGGAGAAAAGGCCTCGAGTGGGTCTTGCAGGGTGCCATTTGCGTAAGCCATAGTTCTTGAAGCCATCGGGTAAGGGGAACCTCCAGCAGGGGAAGGGACGAATGCGTTCGACACCGTTCGCCGAAAATTTCTACGTCCAGTCACATCGTTCCACCCGTCGCTATCCGTATACCCTTCGCTGTCCAAATCATCTCGTCCTACCTGGCCAGCGCCCCACTGATCCACAGCGGGCTCTTGCTTTTCCCAGTCGGCACCTTGTTGGTATCCATAGCCTTCCTTGTCCCATTGAGTGTTCTCCTGCCCCCATTGCGGGTTCTCCTGACCCCATTGTGGGTTCTCCTGCCCCCATTCCGGGTTCTCTTGCTCCGCCCATGCGGAGTTCTCCTGCTGCCCACCCCAGCCATTAGGCACGCTCTGCCCTTGTGCTCTCTTTTCCTTCTTGCTCTTCTTCGAATGTTTAGTGGTATGCATCGAATTCTGGGCAGATCCCCGAGCAGAGCGCTGGTTTGGCTGTTTGGGTGCACCACCTCGAGAGCTCGCGATCGAGTCATAGATCATGCGCTGTGCCTGTGGTGTAATCTCAGCCTGATCTTCGAAAGGGGCGTAAGGATCGTGGTCAGCGAAGGCGACGCGACTTGGCTGGCCGTATCCCGTGCCATGGGGCTGGGGCGGAGGTGGAACGTAATGTTTGTTATTTGCCATTGCCATGGCTTCTGCTCCCCAATTCTGCCAGCTAGGTGTACCAGCAGGCGCACCAGCAGGCGCACCATAGTCCTGTCGAGGGCGAGGTGGCCGTGTCGTTGGGGGCGGTCCCGCAGGCGATTGATGTGGTGCCGTATGAGGTGGTCGGGTTGCGTAGGGGTCTTGACCCCAAGCAGCATATGCGGCAGGTCCAGAGGGGTGAGGTGGGGGTGCGGCTGGGGGTGGGGGTGGGGGTGGGGGCGGGGGTGCATTTACGGGAGCAGTCATCGGTGGAGCCCATCCTTGCTGTGGATCCTGTCCCGTATCCCACACTTGCATCTGAGGACCTTGTCGATCTTCCCACTGGTCTCCTTGAGCGTACCCCGGGCCATCATTATAGCCCCCACCATCCCACTCATTCTCGTCACCTTGGTATGCTTCACCGCCTTGCCCGTATCTGTCATATCCTTCATAACTATTTGGATCCTCGGGAATGGGCGCTGTGTCAATGGACGAGAGAGACGGGAGGTCAAGCGGGGAAAGAGGAGTATTAATCGCACGACCCGCTACACACCTAAATCTTCCCCTCCTTCTGGAGCTACTACTCTCGCTTTCCCCTTCTTTGGTCGCGGCATACGGGATGGGGAGGTCCGTAGGCTGGCAGGGAGACCAACCAAGTAGGGGGCAAGGGGTGTAAAGGCGAAGTTCGAGATAGAAACACTGATAAAGGGATGTCAGCAAGAGCGGGAAAGGCCGCGACGCCCGTTGGTCAGGCGAGGAGAGCCCGAACCAAGTAGAGTCTAGCGCGCGCTCGCTCGGTTTTGAGTTGGTAGCATAAACGTGAGAGTTTATATCCGCATATGGTCATCCCTGATTATCGATCTCCCAGTCTAATTCCTTTCCCGCCCAAAATGACACAACCTCCTCCTCCTTCAGCGAGTACGTTCCCGTCACACCGGCCTTGCGCTTTCTCAGCCGAACGATATTATTTCCATCGATGGACGCGATCTCTTTCTTGTAAAATGCCCTTCCATTCTTGCTCACAAATCCCTCCAGCTTATCCAGAGCGCCGAATGACTCCAGAAGGTGAGCTGTCAAAGGAAGTAAGATAGGGGATGTATAGATGCCTGCTGCGCATCCGTGGTCCGGTGAGCTCGTCGACTTCTTCATAGAAGGATGAGGTGCGGAATCGGACCCGAGGAAAAACCGTGGGTGACCTAATCCAGCTAAAGCTTCCGCGTTCTCACATAAGAGCTCAGCCTCACCTTCTCGAATCACTTGACGCAAAGCCTCTCGATCGTCAGGAAATTTTGCGATGGGTTTGCAATAGTTCCAAGATTGCCCAGCCCAGTCGTCAACGGTGAGCGCGAGATGGTGGGCGGTTATTGTGCAGGCCACGGTGGCACCCAGAGACTTGACAGTTTCAACTGCTGCTCGCGTCGTAGCGTGCTCGAGGACTATACGAAGCCGTGGGAAGTGGGCATGGAGTTTTCTTAGGTGGGGTAGAAACGTCGGCTCCGCGTTTATTACATGGATGTTCTGTACCAAGTTTAGCGTGGGAGAAACTAGGAAATCTCTGAACCCACCGCTGATGCGTCTGATGGCACTTCCCCATGAAGATTTAGCACCATGTCTACTTCTTGCATGGCCCCAAATGCAGGGTAATATGCTTCGTAAGACTCTATTCCACCATCTGAGTTAGTTGTGACGCCCCTTGGATATGACTTGACTCCTAGGTGGACATGAGGACGGACTAATATTCGTTGCGGAGGACGAACCGACAATCCCAGCAGCCTTTGCCCTGCGAACTTCGTCTGGCGTAAGATCGGGTGAGAGATACAAAGTCATCAGAAACTCTGTCTCTGGATCAATTCTCTCGAGAGTAGCCTTGTATTCTAGTGCTTGATCCGTGGTGGTGATAGGCGGCGTGAGATTTGGCTGGTCAAGCACCTCAGATCTAGGAGTAGGTGGTGCTCATAGGCGACATTTACCATTACATATGCAAGACGGAACCCGCCTTCCCTGACATGAGGTGTAACGAGCTGTGATAGGTTGCCTTGGCGAAGGTGTACGTGGAAATCTGCAGGAGAGGGAACGGAGATGGTAGTCGTGCTCATCGCGGCTGCTGAGAATTAAAAGATAAGATCGCCAATTATATCAATGCGCGACCACGTGATTGATGGTTCGAACGCGGAGAGTTGACCTTCCAAATTCCTCCCCTCTACAAACTCGCGTCTCTCCTCTCAGATCATGGTTACCTCTGGGTCGATAACAGTCGCGGGTACGTAGTTTTGTTTGCCTCGGCCAAGAGTGTCTTCTCATTTTCATGTTCAGTTCGCGTGCGGCCACCGTCAGCTCGGGAAGCCGCAAGACTGCCAGACCTCGTCTATGACACCACCATTCGAGGAGACGGCGCACTTTCTATACCAGAACGTCCCTCAACGTCTTACTCCTCTGTTCGAGAAGTGGTACAAGTTGTCGATGACCGCATCCTTACCTTCGATCCCGCTGAACCAGATCAAGCAAAGGCCTTTGTTGAGCGTGGCTTTCTGCCTCCAGGCACAAAACGTTACAAGGACAGGCGGTTCATGTTTGATAAGGTCTTTCGACCAGATGCGTCTCAACAAGAAGTGTATGATACAACTGCACGTCCTTTGCTGCAGAGGCTATTGGACGGATTCAACACGACTGCGTTCGCATATGGGGTACGCTTATTATTTGGTGCTATAGTGCCAGCGCAGGCACACTGACCTTTTGTTGCTCTGCCCCAAAGGCAACAGGTTGCGGCAAGACACATACTATCAGTGGAACAGACTCCGACCCGGGCATCATCTATCTAACAATGGCCGATCTCTTTCAACAGATCGAGGATCGCAAAGATGATTACAATGCTGAAGTGGTCGTCACGTTCCTTGAGATATACAACGAGGAGATTCGGGACCTTCTCGCTGACACAGGCGCTCCTACCCCGCGAGGCGGTTTACAAATTCGCGAGGACAAGACTGTCAAGGTCATGGGACTAACAGAACTCCGACCAGCAACTGCGGAGGAAGTCAAAGACATAGTCCTTATGGGAAACTTACGAAGAACCCAGTCTCCGACACACGCGAATGAGACTTCATCTCGCTCACACGCTGTCTTGCAAGTTCATGTCACCCAGTCACCTCGGACTGCCTCCTTGACAGAAGAACGCCTTATGGGCACACTTTCTATCATTGATTTGGCTGGTAGCGAGCGCGCGGCCGCCACCAGTAATATGGGACAACGGATGGTGGAGGGCGCCAACATTAACAAGTCCCTGCTGGCTCTGGGCAATTGTATCAACGCACTCTGCGAAAGCGGTGGCGCCGTCCGCCACGTCCCCTATCGCAATAGCAAGCTCACACGTCTATTGAAGTTCTCTCTCGGCGGGAACTGCAAAACTGTCATGATCGTCTGCGTCGCACCGACATCCCTGCACTTTGACGACACTCACAACACGCTCATATATGCTGAGCGCGCCACCAAGATAAAGACACGCGTTGTGACACGAAACGTCGTCAATGTTGATCGGCATGTTGGCCAATATGTTGAAGCTATCAATAGGCTCAATGCCGAAGTCGCTGAGCTCAAAGCCAAGCTGGCCGGCAAGATTAACTCCGAGGGTGAAATCTTACGGCGGAAGAAGGTGGAGGCGCAAACAGAAGTTGACCGTGTAAAGAACGACATGCAGGCCCGTTCAGAACAAATGCAGGCGCCAATCAATGACGGTGCGATATGCACTGGGAAACTCTCAGCGGCGCAGTGCAGGCTCCGTGCCATCCGTTCTCGACTTGACGAACTTGACAAACAAGCCGGGTCACCAGGCGGTCTCACGGCTGACCTCGAAGCGGAAAGTGGACTCCTCCGGGCCTTGGCATCTCCCGAAGAGGATGTCTTAAAGGCGGACAGTGCGCTGAATGCCCGTCTCCAGCGCTCTCTTAATGCTAGCAATATGTTCGAGGCCATGGTCCGTGCAGTCACCGAAAGGCGCTCGGACCGACTCGACGAGATCAGCACTGAAAATGTCAAGCTCGATGCCCGGTGGAGAAAGGCCATCACGGAGAAGACCAGAGCTGAAGCGGAACGAGAGGCCATGGTGGATGCAGTGACGGAGCAAGCCAAGATAGTCGTCGACCTTCTTGGCATGGTAGGACGGTACACGGTTGTTCTTGGGGATGCCAGCCGCTCACTTCGCACGGCGCTGGAAGATGGGCGGGATGGCTTGGACGGCACCGCGCGGGCTGTAGCTGCGTCCCTACGGACCCTTGTGGAACAAAATGACGAAGACTTCCAGTCACTAGTTGGCCATACTGTTGCGTCATATGCGGCCATTCCATTCCCTTCAACCTTCGAAGGCTTCAAGGGCTTTACAAGGCCGAAGAGGCTCTCCTCTGCACCAAGCGAGTTGCAGTCCAGGACCAAAGCACCCAGATCCTCGTATGGAATGCTCGGAATGGGCACACCCCGAAGAAACCATTTGAAGTCGCCTCGAAAGTCGCTGCGGAGCAGCCACAGTGGTTCAGGTCTTCCATACCGCCGTCCGTCAGATAAGGGCAAGGAAAAAAAGGTCGTCCAGTGGCGCGATGAAGCAGGTCAAGGCGACCTGGACGAAGCCCGTGAGGCGTCGATACTCATGTACGCTGAGAGCAGCCAGCCCTCCATTTCCATTATCCCCGCTCCGGACGACAGCTCCGTTTTCTCCGCGCCGTCACGCAACTCGGCCACCGAGAGCGAATGGGAAGACGAAAAGACGGACGAAAGCGTCCAGCTCAGCTTCTCGCTCCCGCCCCATAACCCACAACAAACTCACCCAGGTACGTCGCGCATTCGCCGCGGCAGTCGACTCGACGCCAACTTCCTCAAATCGCGCGGAGCATCGTCCACTCTCGGCCGTCTCAACGAGGACGACGAAAACGGTGAGAACACGACGATGATGACGACGGAAAGGCGGGCGCTCTCCGACCGCAGCCTAAACTCGTTTACGCTCGACGGGCCGTCAACGATTATCAATAATAGTGGCAGCGGCAGCAGTAACGGTGTTGGTGTTGGCGGTGGCGTGCAGCGGCCCCCCTTGCCCTCCAAGGCAGCTTCCGCCGAGCGACGCAAGGTACCAAATAGCCCAGCACTGCGTCCACCCCCCGGCACGCCTCGCTCAGCCGCAGCAGGCCTGAAGGTCTCCCGCCGCCGCTCGAACATCGGGCCGCTGCGCATGGAAAAGGCGCGCCGACGCTCGAGCCTCCGCCCGCCTATGCAGCACGCAGACGAGTCGGCGTATCTGGGCGAGAGCGCGTCGGCGCCCGCTGCTGCGAATACTGCCCTGGGGGGACGCCACTTGAAGTCCCCGGCGAAGAAGAAGCGGATGTCGCTGCTTAGTTTGGCGTCGAAGGGGATGGGATACTCGACTAGGCGCCCGGGAGTGCGAGCATCGCTGGCGAATGTCTCGACTGCGGATATCAATTCGTCTGCAGACATGAGCTCCCGGATGGCCAAGCCGACGTGGAAGTGATCTGGGTTTTCCCACTTGATTTGTTGTGTACTGTAAAGTATTAAACCTCGCGTTTTCGTGATGTTCGCACAGTTACATTTCTATCATTCACGATTACGCCATGCCTTTCCTATCATCTAGCTGTCTATCACTTGTGCATGATTTCTCCTTGTCACGCTGTTTGTATAATTGTTATGTTAGATGGCTCTCATAGTAGTAAATGGAATGAAGCACGCTCAAGTCTCTCAAGATTTACGATGAAATATGTGGCATGCTGAGGAGTCTACTATTATGATTACTTTAAATAACCCTCTTGACCTCGAAGAAAGACTGTACAAGCGTGTCAATATGGGAGAAGTGCTCAAAGAGGCATAATGGATTACCTTGAGGTAGTAGACCTGCCATGCGACCACAGAGAACAGCACCACGGTCTGCGATATCGACCACCACTTCACTCGGGCATTGGTGGATTCTGCCGTATTACGATGCGTCCGTTCACGAATCACGATATATTCCTGCTCATCCTTCACGGAGGTTAGGCCATGTGCCAGAGTCCGGATCTCGCGCTCAATGGGTGCAACAACCTCTGCATTATGGATAAGTCATATGTCACATACAAAAGGATAGATTAAACGCACCGGTTGCCTCATCTCCAACGTAAATGACACCATGCACATTGAAACTGATTGACAAGTGGGGCATTGAGTACCGGAAGTGGTTTGGTGTCGCGGGTGGGAAATACGCACCTCACAATTTTATCCGCGATTGTGCTCATTTGGTTGGAGAAACAGTACTCGTGCCGGCCATCCTTAGTCGCGGTGATGGACACGGTCCCGGTTGAGTACCTGATGTTCTTCCGAATTGCGCCGCCTTCGGGATCGCTGATCTGTGACCTGGGTAAGAGCGGTAACGTAAGGGAGAAGAGATGCCACTTTACCCAGAAATCGATGTCCAAGTGGCCGCCCCCGCCAACCTGGTACGTGACGGTCATCTGGAACAATGAGTAAGTCTCGTGAAACGGACGTGAAAAGATGGGCGTGGAGTACTTGATCATGTTCATGCAAGTCCTCGAAGAAGCATTCTTTTTTTGACGCGGGTATTTCTATGAGGTGAGAAGAAACGAGTTGAAAGAAGAGGAAAAGCGAAGAAAGCCAGAGCAAGAGGCGAGCCATTGAGTACTGTGGAAAGACCCGAGACTCCGGAGAGGACTGTGGCTCATGGGGGGTAGGGGTGTCCGGTGTCCTGTCACAGATCCCATCATGTTCCAAATTGGTACACGCGACAGGGCAATCTGACTCCCTCTGCCCAACTCTTTCTCCTCAACAACTCTCATCCATAAGCATCGTCCATCATGGCCGACTCCAGCTTGAATCCTTTAGCACCGAAGGTCGGCTTTTTCTTTCATTCCACTGCCCTCTGCCCTACCCTGCGTCAGTTATGAACCTGACCGTTGATAATTGTCTCAGACGGAGGATGAGCATGACCCTCACTTTGAACCTGTCGTCAGGCTCACAGAGGAGGTTGTGACAAGGACTAACGAAGAGGATGAGACCGTGATCTTCAAGTTGTACGTGTCCTTCTCCGCCGATTCGAGCCACATTCATTTTTTTGGGCACCCCTCTGATCCCCCTTTTTCCTCTTTCCCAGGCGTGCAAAGCTCTTCCGATTCAGTTCTGAGTCGAATGAATGGAAGGAGCGTGGGACAGGTGACGCGCGATTACTCCAGCACAATGAGACGCAGAAGATTCGTCTTGTTATGCGGCGCGAAAAGACGCTCAAGGTGTGCGCCAACCATCTGAGTTCGTCACCTCACCATGTCCGATTTGAGTGAACTGAACTTAAAACAAAATTCGATTATAAAACAGTCTCTGCCGACATGAAGCTTCAGCCAAATATCGGCTCGGACAGGAGTTGGATCTGGAAGGTCGCGGCTGACTACTCAGAGAATCCTCCCACTGCAGAGACGCTGGCCATCCGCTTTGCCAATCCCGATTGTTGGTATACCCCCTCTCTGTTTTCACAGTCTGACACCCCTTTTTTTCTCCAGTAGCGGGGCAGTTCAAGAAAGCATTTGAAGATGCCCGGGATAATAATGCTACGCTGACTGGCGCTCCTTCTTCTACCGCTCCTTCTACCGCTCCTCCCCCTTATACTCGTGAGGAGAATCGTGAGGAGACTGCCGAGTCTGAGTCTGAGGGCGAGGACGAGGACGAGGACGAGGCAAAGGGGAACCCGCCTGCACCCAGCGAAACGAACCCGCCTGCTGGGACAACAGAGGACTCGGAGAAGACTGGCGGAGAATAAACTATGGAAGGAGCAGCTTTTCGCATATTCTTTACATACCATTATGCAAACCGTCCCGATGTCGTAGGGGCGGACTGCACAAGAGAAATTGTATCCCACTTACAAGGTAGCCCTGGTCAAATTTGCAGAGGACAAGAATACAATACTGTATGTTTTCGCGCTCTACGTTGATTGCTCCTCGCGTGCCTCTGCCTCTGTCCATGCGGTCCAAAACGTGCCCCCTTCTCCTTTCGACCAGTACAAAGCCGGTTTCTCCCCTCTAACCACAGTCTTATCAATGAGTACATGCCGAATATTCTGGGCTGCGTCAGGCACAGGAATCAACGGAAAACAGGCTTCTTACCGATCCGCTACCGAGAGTAAAGGCATAGGTCAGTGCATCAAGAGAGACTAACAATGGAAGAGAACATACGGAACTTCATACATCGGCTCCAATAGCAACGTTTCCTGCAACGAGTGTTACGTTAGTTTTCAGTTCGGAGGCCATCAACTCAGACACGTGCCATGATGCCTCTTAACCCTCGTGCACCGCCTCCCCGCTGTGCCGCCTTGTTGCAAATCTCGTCAAGTGCTCCACTCGTGAACCGAATCTCAACGCCGGAGTAACCAAACAGCGTTGTGTATTGCGATATCAAGCATCCGCGAACCTCGGTAAGAATGCGTCGTAGGTCTGTTGGTGTGAGTGGGGCGAGCGTTGCTATCGATGGAAGACGCGAGACGAATTCCGGGATGAATCCGTACTTGACCAGATCTGGTTACCAAGGTCAAGAACAGGCGACATGATGTATGAGCGACGCAGCCTCACCTGCCGGTTCGACGTGTTCCAGCATGTTGGGGAGAGGCCGAAGGTTTGGCGTAAAAAAGGGCATAAAATCAGAAGTCTGTGAATCATCATTATTGGAACCTAGCTCCGCTGTAAACCCAATGGACTAATGGGGGCATCAATAAACGAGAACTCATGTTGTATCAACCTGGCGGACTTACACCCTTGGCTACCCTCCGCTTGATGACATTGTCCAAACCGACAAAGGCACCGCTCAGTATGAACAGCACGTTTGATGTATCGATCTGGTACATGTCAGGCTTTGCTGGGCAGAGGTCAGGTGTGGATTGAAAGGAAAAAGGAAGCTAGGAGAAACCTACGCAGTCCGTGGTTTGCATTCCGTTGACTGGGACGTGATCGTCCCTCAGCTGGAGGAGACCCTGGCCCCTCGACAGCGGACCCCTTCGCAGGTACGGTGACAACAGACCCCTCCATCATACGGAGAAGCGCCTGCTGTACACCTTCACCTCCGACGTCACGCGACCCTTCGATCCCCCCTCCGCTCGATTTCCGCGCTATCTTATCGACCTCATCGATGTAGACTATGCCTGTACTGAACAACCACGAGATAAGCTTTTGAAAACATGAGGCCCAAGGGCGAAAATTTGCCGACCTGGCACGGAATGGATCCCAATTTGCTGCTTGTAACTGTACGGGGTGAGCGCAAAGGTCAGTTAAGGAGGCACCAAAGTTCTCACCAGTCTATGAATACACATATCAACGTCCTCTCCTACATCTAATTGTAATATTAGAATGCTGCGCAGTTCTAATTCAAAACTAAGATTCTCACACCCCGCCTTGCAGAACATTTCAGTTTATGCTGACATGGCAACGAGAATCTCCAACTCACCTGCGTGAAAGATGTCGCGTCACTCACGGAAAATGGCACATCTAGGACTTTGGCTAGAGTTCTCGCAAGTAGCGTCTTCCCTGCGTTCTGGCTGCTCAAGGGTGCAACCAAAGTTGATAAGAGTCTTTACCTGAACCAGTCGGCCCTCTGCAAGAAGAATTGTCATGTAGGACATTGCAGCGCGGAGAATGGTACCACGCACAACACAAGGACATTACTCTTCTCGAATGTCGGAGCTGAGTACCGCAGCTGAAAGGGCAACGAGCCTCCCTGGGTCCTCCGCGGATGGGGATTAAGGTGCACAGGGACAACCCCAGTCCGACCTGTGTTGGTCCGTAGTCTAGACTGGCAGGAATAAGGCGAGATGAGTGCTGACCATCAGACTGCGAATCATCCGACCACCCAGACTCGTCCTCTTCAACCTCCGAGGCTTGTATATTGGCTCGGACTCGATTATAGTGGTTAAACACACTAACCCACATGAGCCGAAGTCCAGCAAGCGTTATGGAGACTCACGCGACGGAAAGAACCTTCTTCGCTTCTTGCTGCCCCACGACGTACTCGTCGAGATACTGTGCCAACTGCAGGACGATAAACAAAATATAACCTGAGAAATGAGTGGTTGGATTACTTGGCGGGGTGTTGCCAATCCTGTAGACCGTGGAAACTCGGAGACGTCGTAATCCTCTCGCGGTGTGTATTCATACTGGGCTTGTGTGCGAACGTAACGCAGCAGTCGTGGAGAGCGATGTCCACACGCCAGTGCCGACGGTAGGGAAGATGACTTTATAAACACACGCATGGTCCGTAAGATGAGGATGGAAAGAAAGAGAAAGCGAATTGTTCAAAGTCACTGGGCTGTCCGACCCGACGCCCGCCGTATTCCAGTCAACGGGCCGACGCATTCGGTTGGAGCGTGACCACAATACGCCACGCGGTGGCCTGGGAAGCCCCCGTTTGCCTTGCGTTTGCCACTATGACAGAGATTCCCAGACGTAACGTACATGTGTTCAGTTCAGCGAATGGGACAGAAGTGGCCGGTGAGTTCGGCGAAGCTCTCTGCCACCTGCATGTCTACTGAAATGATGTAAGGCTTTTTCCAGCACGGAGGTGTTTCAATCTCCACGTTCGTCGGTTGGATCAATGAAGTCTGCTACATTCCCGTCGAATGGGCTCTTTACCCATGCAAATCTGACAACAATCGCGCCGTTGGTGGCGGAGAACTTGATTCTCGCAGTGGGAATGATATTCAACCTGGGCGTTATGTCATACGCACTCGGCCTCCTGGTGAGGCTCGTTTTTATCAGTGTTGCCGGCTAATACGATTGTTATAGAATCGCTACAGGTTAGTGTGTACCTTACCACAGATGTCCCCCGCACGCGAGCGTACTCCGTCAACCATACAAGTACTCCACACGTTCGTTTTCCGGGAACAGTTTGCTCACATCTGGGTTCGCTAATAAATCGGTTAGGAAACAAATTTCGTGACGCGAGTTAGATCCCGGGACTCCCGCTGCTGCATTGGGGGTCATTTGGTCGCGGGTGAAGATTACACAGGATTTGAAGCTGCCCATATTTTCCCGCTTAGCGAGACGGACCTTGTGAGTTTTTTTTTAGTAGGATTCTATTTCATCTAAACTATCTCGAGTGGAATGATTTGAACTACAAACGCTTCATCGAGGACGATCAGATTGCACCTGGATTCGAGCTGAACTCTGTTCAACAAGGCTTCTTATGCTCCTCGGCAGAACATCGCATGTTTGACAACTACTCCATCGGTGTGAACCCTGACGTGAGAGCCTATCTTGTAACTTAGGGCAGCCATGGCAATTTTTCTACAGGACAACTACCGTATTTATGACTACGTGGGTCGCGACCACAACCGTTCACCACACGGGAAAACATTCTATCGAAACCCCAACGAGCACCAACGTTACCTTCCTTCTGCAGATCTCTTGCGAGACCACTTTCGTCAGTGTGTCCTCCGACATGTCAAGGGTGCCGGAGAAAGCAATGAACCCCAGAGGCGTTTTGACCCCGATATCGACCTTCATGCCGGAGGTTTCAATCTCACGACCGGTAGCTGGTGGTCAGGTTCGGAAGGAAAAAGACAACTAGAAGCTGAGCTCGCAGGGCGACTTTGGGGAATGGCCGCCACTCGAAACCAAATATGCGAAGTTGGCGAGGTACGTTAGGGATTTTTGTGGCATTCTGTACAGTAAGGATCAGTTTTATTTTTCTGGGGGATATAAAGGTTAGAAAAATAAAAATTAGAATACAGTAATGTGGGAATCTTGTAAGTTAACTCATTGCTAGCGGTTCACCCAAACAAGAGCGAGTTATCCTGTCCCAAACCTTCTTCTTCTCCTATGGGGCGCGACAGACAGCGCACTCCTTCACCACGAGGAAGGTCTCATGACGGCAGAAGTCGAGAGCATGAATACGAGCGGCGTCGGGATCGCTCCCGAGATCACCAATCGTCCACACGTCGTGGTGAGAGGCGTGGAGAAGATGACTCAAAACGTCGCCAACGAAGTCGAGACGGAAGTAGGGAGCGGAGTAGCGATGAGGAGGATAGACGTGAAAAGGGCAAAAAGTGCGTCACAATACATCTTAACCCTTGGCTTTCCACTGACCAACTTCTTAAGACGGAAGAGGGACAAATCTGAGGAACGCAAGGCTCGGAAGGCGGAGAAGAAGAGATTAAGGGACGAAGAGGAAATGCGGCAAGTCGCTGAACTGAGTATCTACAGCGCGACCGACAATCCATTTCACGATGTCAATCTCGGCCAACAGTTCAGATGGCACAAGAAAAATGAGAGAGAAAAGAAGATGGGGTTGTCTCCAGCCGAAGCCCAGCGCAGGGATGTCGCGAGGAGGCAGGAGGCTAAGGAGGAACTCGAGAAGCTCAACCGTCGCCGTGCCGAACGCGAGGCAGAGCAACGTCTGCGGGAAGAGGAGGAGGTGAGGATGCAGAGGCTGGCAGAGTCCGCTCAGATGGCTGAGTGGATCGCCAAAGACGGGGACTTTCAACTCGAGCAGGAACGCAATCGTGCTGCTATCCGTGTTAAAGAAAAGCGTGCAAAAGCTATTGATTTCTTGGCTCTCAATCTTCGCTATGTCAATCCTACCGATGGCGAGGAGGAAGACTCTGAGGAAGCTGGCTTAGAGATTGACCTTGATGAGCCATACAACATCCTTGATGTAAGTTTACATGCTCGTCCCCGATACGCTCTCCCTCAAAAGTCGCGAAGAATCTCTCTCCGAACCAGGTGCACGAACTACACGATGATATCGAGCACTATCTATCTCTTGAAACAGACGAGGCGAACATCGAATTCTGGACTGTGAGTGATGACAACTTGCCACCTTATCACTGCTCATGTTTCCCTCAGCACATGATGGTGATTTGTAAGGACCGCGTGGATAGTATCTCGTCTGATCAACGTCTTGGACGAGAAGCTGCGGCTGCAGTAGAGGCGGACATCAACGCTCATTTACAGGGCAAGTCGTACGACCACTTGCTTGCCTTACAAAGACAAATTCAGGCGAAATTGTCTGGTGGGGGGCCTGTTGATATCGACTATTGGGAGGGGTTGCTGAAGAAGCTTCTGGTCTGGAAGTCGAAGGTACGTCATGCTATGATATTGGGATGAACAACCTCCTCACTCCCCTCAGGCAAGGCTGAAGTCCCTGCATGAAGTTGTTGTTCGAAATCGTCTTGAGCAGTTGCGCAAGCGACAACGCGACGAGGCTCTGCAGGCGCAGGAAGAGCTCCTTGAGGGTGTCGCGAATGTGGCCTCGAAGGGAAAGTTCCGTCCCCCCGTAATTGAGGCGGGTGTTGGCCAGCAATCGGTTGAGAAATTTGTCGAGCCATACGAACGAGGAATGAGCCCTGGCCTTGTTGACATTACAAAGTTACCTCATGAAGAACGCCATGTGGACATCGTGCTGGAGTCGGACGACAAAGTTAGCTTGGTGAGTAACATTGACATGTGTCATCGGACTAAACCAATATTATGAGCTCAGATGAAATCACGCCGTTCCGTCGCCGACTCCCGCTTTATTACCAAAGCGCCACAGCCAACAGCCGAGATCGCAGAAGTTGAGACAACAAGTGGCGCTGACGTTGCTTCTGAAGCCTTGTACCAAGCCGAAGTCGACCGTGATATGGAAGAGGAAGAGGAGCTTTTCAACCTCGAAGAGAACATCGTGCGACCGACTGCCTATAACTGGGAGGATAAGTATCGACCCCGTAAACCTCGGTATTTCAACCGCGTGCATACCGGGTATGAATGGAACAAGTACAATCAAACACATTATGAGTGCGTCATACACGTTGCCCCCTGTTCAGGAGTTCTCATAGTTGTCTAGCACGGATAACCCACCCCCGAAAGTCGTGCAGGGCTACAAGGTTTGCAAAGTATCTTGGATCCATGGTCGAGTCAAAATTGACCAGCTATTGCAGTTCAACATTTTTTATCCCGATCTCATCGATAAATCCAAAGCGCCCACGTACAAGATTGTGAAAGAACCCGGTAATGAAGACACGGTGCTGCTCCATTTCAGCGCTGGCCCACCATACGAAGACATCGCCTTCCGAATTGTGAACCGCGAATGGGAATATTCTCACAAACGGTTGGCTGTTCACATCTAACCCAAACAGAATTTCGACATCTCACAGAGGATTTACAGGGGCTTCCGGAGCAGTTTCGACCGAGGGTGTCTATCGCTTTGGTTTAATTTCCGCCGAAACGTAAGTCTTTACAGCCTTACAGCACGCCTTGACAATGTTTTGATGGGCGTTACAGTTCTACCGCAAATAGCCATTCACATCATTATTTGCAAATGCGGCCCGTGATTCCACATTGGCATTACTTTTGAAGATGTTTGTATCGACCATCCTTCTGGAAATGTGATTTTTGAAACATGTCTGGCTAGTTCCTTTCAGAGACTTCTATCGGATCGCAGTGTAACTGCGTGTTCTGCGGCCGTAGTTTGGGCTGCACGTGTGATCTTCCAGGCGCATCCATGACATCCTCGTGGCCTGTTGCCCGCGCAGTTACGGTGTCTATTCATATAAACCCGCGGTCACCCTCTTTCTTCCTCTCCTTTCTTTTACTTGCCCAGGACCTTGCAACCCTGGGGCCGTGTGGTCCCCTTGCTACAGGTATCATAAGTTCGCTTCGCGTTAAATTACCGACCACAAGACCTAGGCAAGGCTGTCTAACCCAACACAGGTGGCGAAATTGCAATAACCAGCCACATTCTACCTTTCAATAGTGATCCAGGCCCCTCACAGCTCTCGCCAGATGGTCTCCACACTAGTCGTCCACACCACCACGCATGGACCAGACCACAGCAGGGATGTGGGCAAACCCATTTATACCTTTCACGATTCCTCCCTCAGCCTTCCCCCTTCTGAACAACCCCCGGCCTCCATTTTCAAGGAGTTAATGGACGCTCCAACGAATCTCTCTGACCATCACCTAAAGCGTCTGCTTACGAGCAATGTCCAGCGGCTACATACTGATGTGAAAGGTTTATGGAACTCTGCGCCGCGAAGTGCGCATCCGGCTGGGACGTACGAGCGCGGTGTCAACTACCCACGCCTGTTCCGGTTGGACTCCACGTACGGCCTCGGTGTCAAGGAATTACCTGGCCGCCAAGGCCTCAAACCTGGGCCCGACTTCCGACTCACCACAATGGCCACCAACACGGCACCGGCAAAGGTGTTCTCCGACCGCCAAAGCAGCATCTCCATGTCCAATCCCGTTGAATCAGTTCGTCAGGTGCGTTCGTGCGCGGTTTCTCTCTCGAACCAGCTCTGGTGGAGCGCTCACATGACCCCACGCGGCTAATGTTTCAGAGAGCTTCGCGGGATACCTCGGACACCAAGCTCAGAGATGTGCCGATGGCACCTGCCTCGTACCAATCCTACGACGATAGAATATCACCTGCTGATCGAGAGGTAGTCACAAGAGAGGTCAAGCCCGTTCGCGGATGGCGTGTGAATGCAGGCCTACCCCATGCCACCTCTGCCCCTTACCTCCGCAAGTGGCCGGCCGAGGCTGATCGTCCAATCAGGGTCCGAAGTCTATCTGAAGCAGCTGACAATGGAAGGAGGGCTTTCCGTGCTATGGCAGACTGGATTACTATCTATCTGTTTGCGCTCGTGGAAGGCGGCCGTTTGCCACAAGACGGAGCGATCGAGTACGTTCTATCCGAATGTCGTGAACTTACGTGTCACTACTGAAAATTTCTTGATATAGGCGACTACCACTCTGGAAACCGATGACTGCTTTCCAGTCCACTCGGCAGCTCATCCACCGTATCCTGGTCGCGACTGCTGTCCCTCACTCGGCCGTGTTTCTCGCCTTGTGGTACATCTTTCGACTCCCTATATCACCTCAAACTGTCGTGTACTCCCAAGATACCGCGAGGACACGTTTCCGGGATTCTTTGAAGAATGGAAGCGCCTATCTGATCGAAGACTATATGATGCGCGTATTTACAGCAGGGATCATGCTGGCGGACAAATGGGTCAATGATCAGACCTTCCAGCTCAGAACTTGGTACGCCATTCTTCACGCTCCCCTTAGGCACTCCACAAACATTTTTCAAGGCATGAGATTACCGGCATCCCTAGGGCTGTCTTGCGCAATCTTGAAGTTGCTGCCATGGGCGTTCTGGAATATAATTTACGAGTTTCTGAGAACGACTGGCACATGTGGTTGGGACACCTCACATCTTGGCACTCTTCTTTAGGAAAAGATCCATTCATGCCCATCGATGCCTCACCTTTATCCCACGCCCTCATCACAACCTCCTTGAAAGACGTGGTCAGAGCATCCACTCGCTCGGTGGTACGTGGAACACCGGAGCCAAACTTTCTACAGCTACAACTTTCTCGGATGACCGATGATGGTAGATGTTCTGCTACATCTTCGACCGCTTCCGTCAATTCCACGTTCTCAAAGTCCATACCTTCGCATCCGCCCACGCAAGGCTTATCTTCATCCCACGGCAGAACCACGTTCACGGCCCCAGCTCACATGAAGCCCTGGCTTGTAAGACCGGCAGTTAGCTCGTTTTGAGCCACTTCGCATTCGTTCTGGCTCGGCATTGACCTGGTGTCTTCGACGTATCCCGCAAGTTTTCTATTTGCCTTTCATTGGCCCGCTCGATTATGCCTCCCACGTCCGCGTTTACGTCGCGTCCTCGAACGCATCGTTGATCTTCGATTCTTATTCCTCCACCTGTCCATCTCTTCCCCGTCCGTATCTCTTTCACGACCGGTTGTTATGTTTTTTCGAAGGATGCGAATGGGATTTCATGGCATGATGAACGTGGCCCTCCGCCCTGCTGGCGCGCTGCGGTACATAGTCCTGATTCCGGTGACTACCAAATGGAGCTTTTTCCAACCCAACCGTGCGCAGGTCTACGCGCGTAGTTGCTCAGTGAGTTTGTCTCATTTTTTATCTGTTCGCTTACTTATCTGATTTTCCCTTGTGATCAGCATATGTAGGCGAGCGATGCCTTTCCGTCCTAAATGCACACCAATCGGATGATTTAGGTGAGGCTTGAAGCGCCGAGTGTGAGCGATAAGGGATCGACTTTAGCGAGTCAACCACGTTCAATCAGGGGGTGGGCTGTTATTCGTACTGCACCCTTACTCTCATGTTTTTCACCGCTGTCGTTGTGAATGAATGTGATCGTGTGCAAGTTCAGCTGAGTGAATGCGCGTCTCAGCCGGCCCGGTACCCGGCCATTGACTCCTTGAGTCGCAATCACTAATACCCGCCACTTTCCTTCCTATCTCTTCACCATCCATCGCTGTATCAATAGATCAAAGAGTATGTCTGCACAGAATCAGGGTACCCTCATGGATGTCGATGAGGCTCAAATCGACGAGGGATTGTACTCTCGCCAATTGCAAGTCTCCTCGTTCCTGTCTCACCACTTCGCTCATCGTGTCCTTTCTTCTTTATTAGATACGTATTGGGCCATGAAGGTGTGTATATCGGTACTTGCAGAGAAGATTTACTAATGAGAAACCGACAGCCATGAAACGTATGGCCGCCTCCAACGTTCTGATCGTAGGGCTGGACGGTCTGGGCGTTGAGATAGGTACGCGTACGGATACGCGCTGTCTAGGGCGGCGATACTCATCCAGCTAATCTTTAGCCAAGAATATCATCCTGGCGGGGGTCAAATCAGTGACTGTTTATGACCCTGAACTGGTCCAGATTCAGGATTTGAGCTCACAGGCGAGTAACACGGTGTTTTTTGGAAAGTTCATATCCGTCTTACGTGTCAGGGTCCGTTCAGTTCTTCCTTCGCGATGATGATCTCGGAAAGTCGAGGGCCGATGCGGCAATCGCGCGTCTTGCGGAGTTAAACACCTATGTTTTCGTCCGGAACCTTGGGGGCAATCCTGGGCAACCCATTACCATCGATCTCGTAAAGGGGTTTCAGGTAATTTATCATGTAGCTTATCAATTTTTTTGATCCATCCATCGTTCTGTCAGGTTGTCGTCTTGGTCAACGCGTCTTTGCAGAAGCAACTGGAGATCAACGACTGGACACATCAAAATGGCGTTCACTTTATTGCTGCAGGGACTCATGGGCTCTTTGGGTATGTGAATGCCATGTTCCAATCTCATCGTTACTTATGCGCAGTACAAGTTATGCTTTCAACGATTTCGGCCCCAAATTTACTTGCGTTGATCCAACTGGCGAACAGCCTTTATCTGGGATGATCGTTTCTGTGGAGAACGTATGTGATCTTCTCGAGTTTGTCACCCTCGGCGCCTGATAAGCGGGGCATAGGGCAAAGATGCCGTCGTCACATGCCTCGACGAGACGCGACACGGTCTGGAAGATGGTGACTTCGTCACGTTTTCGGAAGTTCAGGGGGCAGTGGAGCTTAATGGTTGTGAACCGCGCAAGGTGTCCGTGAAGGGGCCATATACGTTTGCAATTGGTGACACGACCGCCATTGGGGAGTACAAGACGGGTGGCATATTCACGCAAGTAAAGATACCTAAGGTTCTGGAGTTTGTGCGTGTCCTCATATCTATATCTCGAAAGCGGCTTATATCCGATTACAGAAATCACTTCGAGAATCCTTAAATGCTCCTGACTTCTGGATTACCGACTTTGCGAAATTCGACCGCCCGGCCACGCTACACGCTGGGTTCCAGGCTCTCTGGAGGTTCCATTCTGAAGAACAGCGCTTCCCCCGTCCTCGTAATGCTGAGGACGCAGCGATATTGGTTTCTCTTGCGAAAAAATTAGATGCCGATGTCGACGAGAAAGTCCTGACCGAGTTGTCGTATCAAGCAAGTGGTAATCTTGCTCCGATTAATGCCGTTATTGGTGGCTTGGTTGCCCAAGAAGTTCTGAAAGCTTCCTCCGCAAAATTCCACCCTATTATTCAATTTACATACTTCGACTCCCTTGAATCCCTCCCATCAACTCTTCCCAGCGAGGCAGAATGCCAGCCCACGGGTTCCCGGTATGACGGCCAGATAGCTGTCTTTGGCAAGACTTTCCAGGAGAAAATATTCAACTACCGACAGTTTCTGGTCGGGGCTGGGGCTATCGGCTGTGAAATGCTGAAGAACTGGAGTTTGATTGGACTTGGCTCCGGACCAAATGGCGCCATCTATGTCACTGATCTTGACACTATTGAGAAAAGCAATCTCAATCGCCAATTCTTGTTCCGTGCAAAGGACTTGGGCAACTTTAAGTCTGTTGTTGCTGCGGCTGCAGTGACAGAGATGAACCCCGATCTCAACGGACGCATCCAAGCCCGGCAGGACCCTGTTGGCCCGGATACAGAGAGTACGCCCTCTTCTGCGTACATCCCACCGATGAAACTAACATCAGGTCCAGACGTTTATGGAGAGAGTTTCTTTGCCAGTATTGATGGGGTCACTAATGCTCTTGACAATGTTAAAGCTCGTGTGTTCCTTCTTTTACTTGGTTACGTATATCATTCAGTTTGTTCTGTAGGTCTGTATATGGATCAGCGTTGTGTGTTCTTTGAGAAGCCCCTATTGGAGTCTGGGACCCTCGGCACGAAGGGAAATACCCAAGTTATTCTTCCTCACTTGGCAGAATCATACGCGTCATCACAAGATCCCCCGGAGAAAGAGACCCCTTCATGCACTGTCAAAAACTTCCCAAATGCAATCCAACATTGCATCGAGGTGGGAACCTCAGCTTTGACTAATCCGCAGGCTGATGTTAGTTCCAGTGGAGTCGGACGGAGTTTGACAATTTGTTTGTAAAGCCGGCGCAATCCGTCAACTCTTACCTCTCTGAACCAGGCTATCTCGAAAACGCTCTCAAATACTCCGGTCAACAAAAGGAGCAGATCGAACAAATCGCCTCATATTTGGTCAAGGATCGGCCCATCACCTTCGAGGAGTGCATCGTTTGGGCTCGGTTGCAGTTCGAGGAAAAGTACAATAACACTATCCGTCAATTGCTATTCAGTCTCCCGAAGGATGCCCTAACTAATAGCGGTCAACCGTTTTGGAGTAGTCCCAAGCGTGCTCCGGACCCGTTAACGTTCAACTCGAGCGACGTGAGTATGATGTATTACGCTTGATTTTTGTTCTAGGCTGACTTTTCGCAAGCCCGCCCATCTCCAGTTCATCATCTCTGCGGCCAACCTTCATGCGTTCAACTATGGATTGCGTGGAGAGACTGACCCTACGATCTTCAGAAAGGTCGCCGACTCGGTGGTCGTCCCCGAGTTCACCCCGAGGAGTGGCATCAAGGTCCAAGTGAACGAGAATGAGCCAGTAGATACCTCTGGAAATGGTATGACCCACATCCATATTATATCGCGGAATGTTTGACCTATTTCTATAGATGCTTCCGATCCTAATGAGCTTGCCAAGTCCTTGCCATCGCCATCATCATTTGCTGGATTCCGCCTTAATCCCGTAGAGTTTGAGAAGGATGATGATACCAATTACCACATCGACTTCATCACTGCCGCTTCTAACCTTCGCGCAATGAATTACAGCATCACCCCCGCCGATCGCCATACGACCAAGCAAATTGCCGGGAAGATCATTCCTGCGATCGCAACCACAACGTCCCTTGTTGTTGGCTTGGTATGTCTCGAGCTATACAAGGTAAAGCCACTTCCTATTGTTTATTTTGCAAATCCCTCATTTCGTGTTCTACGATTCTCCCATTAGGTCATCGATGGCAAGAACAAGCTCGAGCACTACAAAAATGGGTTCGTGAACCTCGCTCTGCCGTTCTTTGGTTTCTCGGAACCGATAGAGGCCAAGAAGAACAAGTATGGGACGACAGAGTGGACGTTGTGGGATCGCTTCGAGTTCAAGAACGACCCTACGCTCAAGGAGATCGTCACGTGGTTCCAGAAGGAGCATCGGCTGGACATCTCCATGGTTAGCCAGGGTGTCAGCATGCTCTGGAGCTCATTCGTTGGAAAGAAGAAGGTACGCAGCTAGCTATTGTCGTGTAATTGTGTGTTACTGACTTGTCCTAAAATTTGCAGAGTGAAGAACGGCTGCCCATGAAGTTTAGCGCACTCGTCGAGCTCGTTACAAAGAAGCCCGTTCCTGCACACGTTACCCATTTTATCGTAGAGGTCATGGCGTCTGACGAAGCCGGAGAAGATGTCGAGGTACGCATTCGCTATTGTTTCTCCAGACACTTTTCTGATTCCGAGCGTTTGCGTAGGTCCCCTTCATTGTGGTGCGCAAGTAGTTAACTGAAAGGCGAAGGGGCAATGTAAAACACAATAGCTTTATGATGTAGCGCTGTTTTTCGAACGATTGAGCAGATGTATATTGTAAACTTTGTTTCACACAGCGAAGATCCGGGAAAATCACACGCATGTCAACCATAATTGTCATCCATTTTGTGACAGCGGAGCACGAAGCCCAAGATCTACAAAAGGATAACTAAAGAATGCATATGTATCGGCGATGGAGGGGGATAGGGGGATCACCGCCGAGCGAACAAATGGACGTATCGTAAAACCATGACTCGGGTAAGGACGGCAAAGGGGTGAAAAGACCGGATGCGGGAAAGGACGCCAAGGGTAGGGGAGTGATTTGCTTTTTTTGGGCCTGATAAGGAACATGTCTTTTGAAAGGAGGGAAAGAAATGGACGGACGAAATTAAAAAAACGGGATAGCGAACAGTCACGTAGGTTACGTGTGGTAAACGAATCGCCATTACGCAGCAAGAGTCCGAGCGAAAGTAGCGCACACACGTCGTAGATGTAAGAATGGGAAAGGCGAGACGCACACGGAAGTACATCAAGGAGACACGACACAAACACTGACAATGAGCGGGCAATGCAAACCATATACAATTGCTGCTGCCCCGAATGCAGCGATGTAAGAGGCGGCCACAAATCCGTCCGACTGATGCGGCAGTAGTGCCAGCGAGGTGAGCGGGTGAGCAGCCGCGGACCACAGAGGCCAGAGAACGGGGTCGCACGCTGAGGAGAGGGATAAATATGACATGAGAAATGCTTGCAGGATAAGAAAAGGCTGGGCCGCAGGGGGACAGGATGGATATGTCCTCGAAACTGGAAGCGCACGGAACCAGATAAGCTATTAAGGATGAGGCGAGCAGAGTAAAAAAGTATGCCGAGATGCGACTGGAAGATGCGAACAAAGCTGAATCATCTATTGCAGCTAGTGCAGGGTAGTTTCAGTTGATCGTCTTCAAGTCTTGAGATGAATAGAAACCTAGAGGAGTGGCGATGCGAATATGTGACAGGCGAGGAAACAGAGATATGCTGATGCCGAAAATCGAGGTTTGATGTATAATGACAGGAGAATGGCAAGGCAGGCTATCAGTGCCCGACCCAATGAGGCCCGTACTGCGGGAAGACAAGCCTATGCCCAAAGCCTTGACCGTACGGAGCGTCGCAGCGGTACTGTTCTGGACGAGTCCAACACAGTCCAGGAACCTGGTAGGGCAGCTTGGGCGCAGTTGGACCGCGCGAATATTCAATGCGGGTATGAGATTGTGACCGGTAATATCTTCCATCCTGTAGGTGGTGACGCCTATTATCGATAACCGAGATCGACTGTACGTGACTATGGTCATAGGGCTGGCCAAAAACGAGTTGCGGGGGCAAATGAAAAGCTGGAGCGCTGGTACCCCACCCTTGGGGATAGGCCATTCCATGGCCGCCCGGGGGATACTGGGGCATCATCACGAGTGGAGGTACCGCCGGTGGCTGCACCGCCATGTAGTGGCTTGGCCCTCTAATTATATCACGCCGCAACGGCTCGTCCGCAGCAGGGCTCCACTTGGCTGGTGGGGGTAGGGATCTTTGTAACTCCGGTGCGCGCTCCCACTCGATGCCCCTCTCCAGTCCAAAAGAAGCGCCAATACTGTTTCCGCTGGTATCCCGAAAAGAGCCATTCCTACTGACGCGTCGTCTCGGCATGTACTCTTCCCGAAGTGGCCCATCTTCATCCAAATCGATTTCCAATGCTTCGGAATTCGACTCCGAGGTAGTTGGGTCCAATCTCTCGCGGCGCCTCTCTTCAAGACCCAGGAAGACAGGCTGAGGTTGAGAAAAAGGGTACGACGTGTCATCACACGAGCGAGATGAAGTCTCGAGGAGATCCTCAATAATCTTCCGCGTGACGAAGTGGGGGTTAGAAGAAGGGCGCGAAATCAGTTGGGGGCTGGGTGCCGAGGACAAGGACTTGTGATATGCCATGACATGAACGAGCCACTTGTTCCATTCATGTGGTGTTATGGAGAGGTCATATGAGAATATGTCGAGAGCCAGGGACTCGAGTCTGTTCAAGGACTGGATCGGGACGCCTGAAATAGTATGCCTATCGAACGAATCAGTATCGGGGCCCGAGACACGGGAGACAAAAGCGAATTACCAAGTCTTGTTGGAAAACGTATGATCGTCCAACCACTTGTTTGCAAGCATGCACCCGAGAAGGACAAGACGGAACGGTGCATGGGCTTCAGCGGCTTGCGAGGAACCCGAGTCCTGCCATTCACTGAGACCAAAAAGTTCCAGTCTGAATCGTACCTCCTTCACCGCGTCGGGCCTGAGCGACGCATGCCCAAAACGAACCGGAAGATGAACGATGTACCAGATAGCCAAAAGAACAGCGGATGGCTGGAGCAAGGTGGACAACAAGAGGGAACGGATGGAATTGGCCAAGTAAGGAGGTGACGGTGGGGGGGAGTGCTGCTGAATGGAATCACCCCTGTGAATGATGTGAGGAATGTTGGGGGCTATTAGAAGACTCATGAACGTACGTGTATTGTGCGTGAAGACACATGCCAGTAGTGCAAACCTTCCAGACGAAAGTGGCAACCCACTCCGCTAGTGGGTCGGCAACCTTCTTGAATGAGAGGGTAGCAGATGGCATCGGCAGAACGTCCGGGGTAGCGAATATCTCCGGCTGCTGGTCGGCGGCATCGTACTGAAAGGGGGCGGCAGGCGGCGGAGCATACTGGATGTCAAAAGGAGGGGTGACAGGTAGAGCAACCTTGGATGAGAAGTGCGACGTGGCCACTGCGCGATCAACGAAAACACCAAAAGGAGTAATCGGGCCGAGCGGACTGGAGGCCGGATCTTCGTCGGGTGCGGGTTCTGATGATACGCCCTCTTCGGAAGGAGGGGAGTATGAGTCACCGAACTGAGGAAGGAATACGTCACTGGCGACAACTCGGTGGTCACAGCTCGGATCGATTTCCATCTCGGCTAGGTCCTCAGAACGTGGGGTGCCTCCACTCCACTGGCTTTCTATTTCATAGTCGAGAGTGCCGGAACCTATCTCCTCGATGTCTTCCTCAAAGTCTTGTAGGTGCTGGGGGGGACAGGCCTGTTCGGTTTGGTAGAGTGTCAAAAGGGGCGGAATACACGCTTGCGCGCGATCTCCTTTAATGATTGGTGCGTTTCCCGCACGAATCAACCCTGTGGAAAAATCCTGCATTCCAGGATTGGTGGTAAGCCGCGAGTCTCCCTCCTCCCAAATGCGGCGGGGCTTATTGCGGCGCCACAGCGGTAGGGAGCTGATCCACTCCTCTCTTGTGCCGAAAGACGGGGGCGGACCAGAGGGTGGGAGGGGGATGGAAGTAGCCAAGTTCGGAAAAACCGACGGTTGAGGATAATTCAGGTCGCCAGGGTAATGATCTTGCTTGAATACTGGATGTGAAGGAGGTCGGGAGTATCGAGGAACGGGAACGGGCATCTGCACGCTAGAAGAAAGAAAGAAAGGAGCCCACGATAGCCGAAAGTTGCTGGTGGGGCTGATGGCAACGCGGGGGACCCAAGTATGTTCAGCTAAAGCTGGACAAGAAGAAAATGAGGTCGTGATACAAGTCGTAAAATAAAGTTGAAGGGGGAAAAGAAAATGAAGGGGAAGCAGAGTCGACGACGGCGAACGCGCAGCGAAGGCGTGCCTTTTTGTGGATCCCTGTGAGTTTGGGGCGGGATTAAGAAAAAGCCAGGTTCTCGAGTGGGGTGTGGAGACTGGCGGTTGTGGTGGTTGGAGGTAAAGGGGGAGGGAGAGGGAGAGGGAGGGATATGGAAACCGGGACAAAGGTGAGAGAGGCGAGACCCGGGCACGGGACAGTCACAAATCCAGTTCGAAACTCCCGCGTGGCAAAAAATGGACAACCCGCTCGATTAGGCAAGGCCCACTTTGAGCGCAGCTTCATCATGGTCAGTTCCCAGGCCCGTATCCGTCTCATCTCTAATCACCTCTTCCGCAGAGCAATGATCTCGATTCAATCACCCTTGGCCAGCTCAAGGCTATGGTCAATTCTGCCCCAAAGCCAAAGGCGCGTATATCCGCGTCATTATACATCGTTTACCCGGTCATGACCTGTCTCTTGCAGCAATGTTACTATGACTTTAAATATGACGACGAAGACACCGTCCTCAATGAGATAGAGGAATTTTACTCCTATGTGGAAATGCCACAAGCCGCTGAGAACTTGAAGGCGTGGGAGGGCTCCTTCCAAGGAGGTATGTGTACTGCCTTCCCCCTTTTCGGCATCAATTTAAGCGGCCCCTGTGCATAGAATGGACCACGAGTCAACCGCAAAGGCGCAGAGCACACGTGGAGCTACTGCTTGAGAGTCTAGAACACAAGGACGTGGAGATAAGATTCACAAATGCGCGCAGGTTGCTGTACATATTGCAAGGTTGGTAGACTGCGCAGAATCGCAGCAGGCGCATCGTTTACAATCACGCGTGACAGGTACATTCGCCGAAACCACGTCACCTGAGCACCAATTACATTGGATTTTCGAAAATTGCAAGGTCGTGCGCGACGCGAACGGTCTAAGTAATATCGTGGAGGCAATGAAGATTGCCAGTTCGAAACACGATTTCCTCTGGTTAGTCTATCTTCTGATGTGATTGCTTAATTGGTCTGACCTTGTTCTAGGTCTCTTTCTGATGCAGACGCAGCACGTATACAACTTGGTCTTGAAGAAAAATACGACCTAATGGAAGAAATCACCACGGAAATTTCTGTCTACCTTGCCATGCTTTACCACTTGATTGAAGTCTTCAAGGGTCATGATGACTTCGCAGACGAACTCAGTAAGCCTTCAGTCTCCGAAAAGTGGAGAGCACGCTTAAGCGATCGATCCCCAGTGAGCATGGATCCTCCGCTTCCAGTTTATTTCTTCAACGTTGTCTCTGGTCTACGAGACAAAAGTGCGAAAGGCTACCCAGTGAAGAAGGTATTTGTCTTTTCTGGTCTCGTGTTCTGTTCTTATCCCCTGTAAGCTACTGCTTGTCCTCTGGAAGACGATATTGTCTTGTTGCGGTGGCTTTCGTGATCTCGAACGAGTCAAGAAAGTTTCCCGTGAATTGGCGGGCTTAGCGGCCATCCCTGAGGAAGGTTTGTGTCGAGTTCGAGTCCTGTTCTCAATTGCTGACTATCATGGACGTCATAGCCATCCCTATCAAGTCATCGCCGTTGGATATGGAGGCTTTCCACGAAGAAGCTACTGTTAAATATCCGACTTTTTCTCCTCCAAACCCCGGCCCCTCCCTGCCGGTCGCTAGCATTCTTGAGCAACCAATACCCGTTGCTGCACACCCTCCAATCTCTAAGCTTGCCAATGCATATAGCCCTATTCCCGTCCGACACCATTATCATCATGAAGAACACGACACTCAACCCGCACCCCTCAACCTCTCACACGGACTGCACGGCTCATCACAGATCCCATCCGGCTATCGTCCAATCCCTCAACCCGCTACCCCTGCACCATCTCCTCCTACGGCGCCAAAGCCTAAAAAACAGCAGTATCAAACAGATCCCTCTCGTCCTTTCCTATTTCCTTTTTCGAGGGCAAGAGGAAGGGACGGTGATATGATGGTTGTCCCATTTGCTATCAAGGAGGCCGAGAACCTTTACAGCAAACATATGTATGTCAGCTTGGCGTTGTGGCAAATGTGGCGTACGCGTGAAGATTACATTCACTCGGAAAGTGGGCTGGAGCATCTCTCAGGAACGGATGATGTCACAGAAGCTCTGAACAAGATGAAATTGAGCGTAAGTGAACACCTGCATTGCGTTGCGTCTATCTTACGGTCATCACTGTCACCAGAATGAGAGCACTGTTGAGGCTGAGACTGATGCCTTGCCTGATATGGCTCTTTTAGACGCGAAGATTGCTGAGACGGAGGCTGCGATGAAAGCAGCAGATGTCACCGTTGAAAAGCGCCGGCTCAAAATTAAGAGGGAAGATCTGATGCGCTTGCGGCGCGTGGAGCAGATTTACGTGCGATTCTGCCCCGTCTTGCGCGTATGCATTTGTCTGATGAGGTCAACAGAGTGCTGTTCTTCCGGTGCTCTCTAATTGGGTGCTTGTCCTATTGAAGCTTCTCCTAGCCATTGTGTCCGCTTCATCTCCGGGTCAGCCGCCGGCATCTGCCAATTCAGCAAGCTTTCCGCCTGGAGTATCTTCACGTTAGAACACTCTAGCTTTTTTTGAGAAATCAGAACTGATGACATCTTTAGCTCAGGATCCACAACAGCCGCCGCTACATCCCCCCACCCTTGACGAGATTGACGTCACCCGCCATCGGGAGATCACAACCAAGGCGGTCTCTGCGATTTTGTTGCTTACACTAAAATGGTTCAAAGTCTCGCGTAGGTTCGTGTACTCGATTGAAGGTGTTCATCGGCTCAAGTACCAATCTCAGATGTCATGAAATTTCATCATCTCGGCCAACTGTTGTTGGACACGAATTGTCTCCTACTCGTCATGAAGATGTTTGGGATGCAAGATGTATCAGTGACAGTTGTCTCCAAAGCGGATTCGTTTGATAACAAGTACGCTTGTTAACATCTTCTTTACACAACATTTCAATATTAATGTTGATCGACAAGCTTCTTCCGATACTGCCTTCTCCACTTCTCGAAGAACCCCCAACTTAGCCGGGTGGAGGACAACATGCTCAGCCCTCCGCGGCGCGCTGTGACGCGGACCACAGTCCTGCCCAATGGAACGTTGGCCCACGAGGAAATCGACATGCTTACCGAATTCTCTTGGAGAAACTTCTTCTTCACAATCAACTTTGCCAAGGTAATGCAGAAGCTCTCAAAACATCGCTCGCATCGTATTCGAATGCTCGTTCAGTACAAGAGCACGGTAGCGTCCTCTTCCCGTGGGTTTTACGTCCTAATAATGAATTGTCTGCCACATTTGGATAGGCGGTTCTCAAACGTGTCTTGAAAGTGCAACACCCATTGCTTCAACTTCACATTTTGAAATTAATCAAGAGTCAAGTACCATACAGCGGGCGCAGATGGCGGCAAAGTACGTGAAGCGACTGCAGCTGACTTGTTCAACATAACCCAATCTCTTAGCGAACATGCAAGTAATTACGTCGATATACCTCAACTGTCGTCCCGATTTACGTGACGAATGGCTCACGGGCAACGAGGTGGATGACCTTGGTGAGGGGCAGGTGCACAATTTATTTCAGTGGGACGCCATGATCCTGTTATGAATGACGAACTCCATTTCAGGCACAGGAACAGGCGCTTCGTCAACTCGTCAAGTTTTGTTGCGTCCATGCACGTTCCAGTCCTTTTATACTCGCTGACGTTGTTCGATACAGATAATACCAAGCGCTATGGCCAGCAAGCCGCACATGCACACGGTCAAGCGCACAGGCGATCGGTAAGCTTGTCGCATCACCTGGAAGGCCTACACCCTGGCCCAGAGTTGTCTGGTCTTTTGCGCCCCGTGGGCACCCCAAACGTAGTCGAGGCCGACGTATTCCCACCCCTCCGTGCTCATGCGCCGGACACAAATATGTTCCTGCCTTACATCACCGAAGATATCGCCTTTGAGGAAGAGTATGAGGAATATTTGTCCGATCTTGGGTGGTCGGACGGCCCATCACATGCTCACGGCGTGGAAGGCCAGAGCGGTGGCACCTCTCGGTGGCACAGGCTCCCTGACCTGGCATCAGAGATCGCCGATGGGATAAGCGATAGCGAGAGTATCGTATCGATTGGGGAGCTGGGTGACGAAAGCCGGGACATTGGCCGTGAAGGCGGCGAAATCGCTGACGAGAACTTGAATAATTGGGAGGTAAGGAATGAATGTTGTTCTCATGCTACTCATCAGCGTACTGAGCGGATCTTAAGCATATGAGCCCGAAAACCATGGCGGCACTGACAAAGTCACCGGCGGGGCCAGGGGCACGTCGTTCATCAGGATCAGATAAGCTGCGGCCGGTCTTGCCGTTTGGGCTTGATGACGTAGACTATAGCAGCGAGGTTGACGAAGAAGAAAGGGACGAGTTAGGTCCCGTTCCTAGAGAAGGGCCAGGGAATTACCCATCTGGGGGTGGAGTTGATGAAGTGGAGTTCGTTTACGGGTTAGTTCGTCTTCTCTGCTCTGTTCTGTTGCTCACACTGACCCCTGTGAACAGCATGTGATTATTCGCAGTTGTCACATGTATGTAGCTAAGAGAATGGCAAACAAAGCCACATAGTCTGGGGACTGGGTTGAGTGAGACATCGGCGTTATGTAATGGTACCAAACCACGTCTAAACCTCCGGGGCTTTTGCATCGGCGTTGGGTATGCGTGAGCCGTCTGTTTCGACCGCTTCTCCAGAGCAGGTGGTCGAGTCGACTAGTATCAGACCCAAGTTAAAGCGAAATAGAGTAATTCTGTAAGCCTCTTCTTACGCGTAAATTCCTACAATTTCCCACGACTTCAATCTATCTCTTGTAGAAGCTGCCAACGTGAGTGTGACCACCCTTTCATCCAGTCATTCATTGAATATAATATAATGTAGAATGTCACAAAAGAAAGCAGCAGGCTAGTCATGTTGTTTGAAATCAGTATTGTCTTCACACCTCATGATGATTTCTGTAGTGTGATCGTGGCCACCCTTGTTCTAGATGGTACGCCTGCCCGATGTTTTGTCGCCTATGCCGTTTCACACTCAAGACTTCTGTTTTGCATCCATCAGTGTGAATCGCGGTTGTCCAGATGCCTGCACCTACGACGAGCCGAGGGAGGTCAAAAAGCGCAGGTGAGCATAATCAAGCATCTGTCCCACGTCCAAGTTCGCTTCTACCTCTTACGTACCGTATGTGCTTCTATTAGAATACCAGGGACGCAACCCGAGTCTACCAACGCCCCAGATTTGAGAGAGATAAATGACTCGAATCTCGCGAATAACCCCGATCCGAATGTCCTCATTGGCCTCGACGCCCTCCTGCAGGTACTGCAGAGCGCAAACGCGAGCAGCGTCGTATCTACCCCGCCACCTGACAGTTTCGACTTCTCGAGGTCCTCCGCTCATGTCAGTGAGAATGCAGTTCAGGTCGCTGCCACGGCCCTCAACCAGCTGTCGCAACAGGAAGCACCGGACACTCACCACCCATTTGCTGGTATGATTCTTTCTGTATGTGTTCCCTCTCCCGACGTTATATATTTTTCGCTTGACAATCTGCTTCGTTTCGACAGTTCCGCGGCTTTGGGAACCCAACGACACCATTCGAACACCAACGCCACTTTCCCAATCAGAAGATCACAACATTCCTGCTCGCCTACTACTTCGACCGATCTTCGGTTCACTGGATATTTCCCATTATCCATCGGCCATGTTTTGAGAATTACTATCGCTCGTGTTCATCGGGTGAATTGCCGCCAACTGTCGAGTTCATCGCCTTGTTGGCCATTACTTGCGCGACAGCATTGCAGTTCCTACCAGAAACGGACGATGACGTACGTTCCCACCCTTATCTTCACATAAAAGCGCATGTACTCATGGAACAGTAGGCTACCCTGTTTGCTGATTACGCACCAGGGAGGAAAGTCCTGCAGCAGCACTTGGTAGATTTCTCGCGTTCTGTACTATTCTCCTGCACAGATTATCCAATTTCCTCACTTGAACGCATCAAAGCTCTTGCCTTATTTTCTGTATACCAATGGGTGGGTTTGATATCTTGCGTGAACCCCAGTTCCCGGGGCTAATGTACCACGAAGAACGAAGCGAATTCGGGCGAAAGTTGGTATATCATTACCCTCGCAATTCGAATGGCGCAAACACGTATGGTACCCTAACTAGTAGTGGCCAGGCTTTTCACGCTCAAATTTTCTCCTCAGTTTCCTTGAACCGTGATGGTACCACCACGTGGCGGATGCCACCAGAAGAAGCGGAAGTCCGCAGGCGGTTATGGTGTAAGAACCTTTCTCTGATCTTTGGAATGTCCATCTGACTCATCCTAGGGACGCTATTTACGATTGATAGGTAGTGGCCTTTTGTCTGCGCTCACCCGCTACAGCTAACGTCCCACTAAGATTTCATTGTATGGAATATCGACGCCCGTATATAATCTCCGAGCAGGTTAGCCCCTCCGTGCTAATCCCCGGCGAGGGCTCATTATTCCTGTCGTCTAGCACACCGACGTTGCTCTTCCTATGAACTTGGATCAAGCAGACGTTGTTGATATTCCGAGTTTGACCGGCAAACCGATGGAGGAACCTACGGAATACTGTGAGCATAAACACGCTCTTATGGTTCTGTAACCTGATTTGCTCGTCAGCATATCATATATATCATTGTCAGTTGCGAAAGCTTAGCGGACGCATGTGGGATCAATGTTTCAGCACGGCGCTGCCTACATATCGGGTAGTCATAGATTTGGAGGAACAAGTTAGGCAGTTTGAGCTCGAGCTCCCATCTTCATTCCGTTATCAAACAACGCAGATGGCGGTTGCTCGGCCTTATCTATCCTTCCAAGTATGCGCGCTTTTCAGCCTTCGGGATGATATTCATGGAGCAACTCCTAGTATCATTCGACGACCTTGGACATAATCCACCATCGGATGCAGCTGCTGGTGGGTGAAGTTTGCTGATTTGAGGAAGCCAATGTTGACATCATTCCAGCGACCATTCCTGTTTGTACATCCGACAAACGAGAGGGAGTTCGAAACCTTATCCGTCCAGGACAAGAAACTCTCCAAGTTCCATAAACATGCACGGTCGATCTGCGTTACGCTCTGGTCCGCTCGAATTTTGTCTTCACGGATCTCTGGGCTAAGGCACCCCTCATAGTAAACGGCTGTTAGCATCAATGCAACTACTGCAGAGCTCGGCAGAACCCGGACACCTGACGTGGTCAGGGATGTCGTTTTTAGTTTTCAAATCCGCGCGTAAGTCGGTGGATACATCTCACAACTTTAAGCACTGCTTATGATAGGAGCTCAGTGAGCATCGCAATTGCCATCATCATGGACGCTCAAAATCCCGAAAACGAGGAGCTTGAGGAGTGGATAGGAATGGCACAAGGCATCCTTGTGGTACTCAAGCCCCACAATGTGCTCGCACAGAAAGCCTTGGATCATCTCCAAGTGATTCGAAAGCGAACGGTGTTCGTCTTAGGCGTTATCACTGGCCGCTGCGTCAGAAGCGATCCGGTCGTTCACGGAACGGCTGATGTAGCTCCTTCAATGTTAGCTCCTTCAATGTCTCTCCCACAGCGACTCGATCGGATGACCCGGACCTTGTCACAATCGCTGCCTTCTTTGGTTGATCTCCTTGGACCTGAGGAAGCCATGGATCCATTCTGGTCCACTCTACACCCCGGCGTTTTTGCTGGACACTTCCCGGGCATCGAGTCGCTCGTCGGACCGGTGAATCCACAGAACTTGGAACAATTTTTGGATAGCTGCCTCTCTATGCATTCGCGGTTGCCCCATACGTTTACGTTCTGATCTGCCATTGATAACTATGCTATACTGCCACATCCCCCTAGCATTACTATCCGTACGGTACAAGCTTGTATATCGCTACGATTCGAAGGACGCTGTGGTTCTAGACGTAGCCCAGGGTGTACCGGCGGCGTAGAAATCCATTGGATAAACATCGTCTTCTCGATCGATCCACCCTTCAGTCTTTCCTATCGCCACGGCCGTCTCATAGGGACTGAGAAGCGGTCGATCGAATGCGTAGCCCCAATCAATGGAGAGACGAGGACAAGATGTTTGCACGAATATCGAGATATGTGGGTTGAATAAAGACAGCTTGGCTGGCGATAGTTCTGAGAGGAGGATAGGAACGTAAGGTATTGGCGTGTGAGACTGGGTCAGCTGTCTCGTGATGGCCTGCGGAAGGTTGGGGGATAGGGATGAGAATCTTAACCTCGGAGCATGAGAGATTAAAGCCCCCGCACCTGAAGCTGCCTGAAGTTACCCTGTCGTCCAAGGGTACCCAACACGACTCCCCAAGCGGGAGCTTCATCTGCTGAGGTGTCCACAGCCGAAGTCTTGTGAGCGATATCACCGATACTCTTCCGGGCCGCCATCACGGCATCGCTCCGCGCCACTCGCATTTCCCGGTGGTTGTATCGCTCTCGGGTGAACTTCTTGGAGTATGGATCATACCCGAATGCCGGTACAGATGGATTAGCAATCATGATGGCTTCCAGGTGGAAGCGGCCGTCGCCAAGATATCTGGGTTTGAGAGATAAGCGGCGATATCGTCGACAGGGGTAGGAGGCAATAAAGGTGAAGGTCTCACATGAGTGCGTCAACATCGCCGAGTCGGGGCGCGGTGCATCCGAGGATCTCCCCGGGAGACAGAGGTTTTGACCGAGGGATGGTAGCCTCATACCTTCCCGTCCAAAGCTTGGGCACCTGAACATCCATAACTGACTTCTCTGATTCCTCATCCGGTGTCCCATCTCCGAGAAGACCTAACGGCGGTGCGCCGGAGTATTCTGTATTCAGTTCGTCCTTTAGCTGCTGGAGCGCAGCCACGAATTGGATGGTGGAGACAAGCGCCAGGCGCGTGGGCTCGGTTGACTGTTCTTGGCTGGGTCTGTCGTCAGATTCTCCTTGCTTGTCAGCAACAGATGCAGCAGGTGGACCCTCGATTCGTAGGTGTCGCGGACGACCTATGACCGCGCCAGCGGGAATCTCTCGATCTGCCTCTTCGGAGTCCAACAGCGTTTCTCGGAACGTGTGGCGATCTTCGGGGAAGTTCAGTCTCACGGTCTGCGCGAGGTGGATAGTGTCGATAGCGATCTCTACAAAGACATATAGAGTTTTGATGTTCGTCTGGTCCAGAGGAACTGGGGAAAGATCAACGGCGAGCTGGGGACTGGTTCAAGAGAGCCTGCGGACCAAGGCAACTATGTCCGTAGTGTACCAGCATGTCGCACCCTAGAGCCAATGCGGTATAGTCATCGACGCAGCATGCGCCGTATGTGACATCCCCCATGATTACCGTAAGTGCCTCAGTAAATCTGGGAAGGTTTGGGCTATTGACCTCGCACTGGTGAAATCAGACGCTCACCTTTCGATGATGTCCGCAATGGTACAGGCAAACATCTGCAGGCCTTCGGGCATCTGCAGAGCGACCATCTTTGAGTTATTCTTTCTGATATGGTGGATAGTTTTATGTATCTCAAAAGAATAGTTCGAGGGCAACTGTTTAATGGCATTATTGAGCTCTACATCCGAAAGAATATCTTGCGGGATCTGGTTGATGACGGCGGCGGGTACGCCTGGCCTTGATGGTTGTGAACTTTTGGTGCCGACAAACCGTCTTTTGATGTTTTTTTTCGTAGAACTGGAACTCTGAGCGGGAACGATAGTGGACATTGGAGAAGACTCCGAGGCTTAGACACGTGGCTTTACGTCACCGTCGAAGTCCGATTCCGGACAACCCCCGGACGTTGACCCGCCACCGCCGACGCGCCATTGTGCTAGCTCCTTCCACGTTTCCACTATGACCTCCCAACATCGGTATCGTCCTGACCGCACCGATGGCCAATGCTCCATGCGAGGCTCATGCGGCCATAAGGGCCTCTTTGGGAAGCCTTTACCATGTCCCTACGAAGGGCCAGCCTACGAGGTACGACGCCACTCTGTTTCTAGCTGCACCACTCGTTGTTGACGGCGCCCCTAGCCAGATGATACGACTAGATCCCTCCTAATTTCCGTTTGCGGTGAAGAACTTGCCGGAGGCCCCATTTGCTGCAATTCGGATCAACTAGAAGTCCTACGGGACAACCTAAACGACGCAGAACCTATAATCACTTCATGTCCAGCGTGTCGCAACAACTTTCGCTCCTTCTTCTGCCATTTTACATGTTCTCCGGTCCAATCCTCCTTTGTGAACGTCACGTCTACTCAAATATCATCTACTGGAGAAACCTCCGTACAATCTTTGGACTTCTTCGTTTCTGAGCGCCTTGGCCGGGGATTCTACAACAGTTGCAAAGACGTCAAAGTTGGCGCAACAAATGGCTATGCCATGGATTTAATTGGTGAAGGGGCGAAGGACTACTCGGCATTTCTCAAATCAATAGGTCAAGAGAAGCCCCTTGGAAGCCCGTTCCAAATCAACTTCCCTCCATCCATTCCGTCAGGCATGGTTGCCCTCGACAAGCCTTCGCGAAATTGCGCAGACAGCGACCTGTCTAGCCGATGCGCGTGCGTTGACTGCCCGCAGATTTGCCCTACTTTACCCGAGCTTCCTACTTCCGGCAACTCTTGTCGGGTTGGAGCCCTCTCCTGCCTGTCTTTTATCCTCATACTAGCATATTCTCTATGTCTTATCGCATTCATGACCGGGTTCAGCCTGCAGACTGCCCTGCGCCGTAGGCAGGAGAGGAAGTACGGTCGTTTGACCCTCGCCCCAGAACCGAATTCCGATACCCCTCTATCCCCGCGGTCCCGTTCTCGTGATTTAGTGGGTGCGTCCTCCCTGGCTAGATATCTTGATGGCGAACAGTCCTCGCCTACTTCAACTGGACCGCGAAATGCCGGCCGCGGCGTTACGCTCCTGGATCCTCTTGATAGCGTCCAGCCTCGACAATACCGTTTAAATGTGAAGCTCCGCCGGATGTTCTATAAACTTGGCCTCTTCACCGCATCATCCCCATGGGCGACATTCACTATCATGTTCACTCTCGTGGGCCTCCTCAACATCGGTTGGAGTAGCTTCAGCGTAGAAACGGATCCAGTCCGACTCTGGGTTGCGCCTGACTCGGAGAGCAAAGTTCAGAAGGATTTCTTTGACCAGAACTTTGGTCCTTTCTACCGACCACAGCAGATTTTCGTAACGTCAACTACAGCCGGAGAACACGGATCACTCGAGAAGCCTGTCCTTTCGTGGGATCACCTCAAATTCTGGTTCTCTGTCGAGGCAGATATTCGCTCCCTTCGTTCTTCGCCAAACTCATACAGTCTTTCCGATGTATGCTTCAAGCCTGCTGGCCCTAATGGTGCCTGTGTTTTTCAATCCATCACAGCCTGGTTTGATAACGACATTGACAACACCTCCCCCGACTCATGGGCTGAGCGCGTCGAGTATTGCGCTCATGCTCCTGTCGACTGCCTTCCCGACTTCCAACAACCACTCCCACCGAAGTACATCTTGGGTGGTATACCTGGAGAGAATTTCTTAAGAGCAGAAGCGTTGGTCGTGAATATCGTCGTATCCGACTCTCTTGATTTAGAAGTCCAAGAGAGGGCAATGGAGTGGGAGCGTGCACTCGCGGAATATTTGGCACGACTCAAGGAGCGAGCCCCATCAGAGGCGGGTTTGGAGATATCATATTCGACAGGGATCTCCTTGGAAGAAGAAATTAACAAGAGCACGAATATGGACGTCAAGATCGTAGTTTTGTCATATCTTGCGATGTTCTTCTATGTAGCCCTGACCTTGGGCGGCGGCTATTCAGGCACTAATGATGAAGGCGTTCTCACTTCTCTTCGTCATTGGGCAGCCCAATTTCCTCGTCTTCTCTCTCAATCATCTTCGTCTTCGCTATCTGCGGGTCCTCGCAACGCTCCGCGCATATTCCCTCGATTGCCACGCAGGGTCTTCATTGGCTCCAAGTTTATGTTAGGACTATTTGGCATTGGTCTGGTTATTCTATCGGTCACGTCCTCCGTGGGGTTGTTCTCGGCACTTGGCATAAAAGTGACCTTGGTCATCGCCGAAGTGATACCGTTCCTTGTATTGGCAGTCGGCGTCGACAACGTATTCATCCTTGTCCACGAACTTGATCGTCAGAATCTTCAACATGGTCCCAGTGCTGCCTCACCCGAGCAGGGCTTCCTATATCCCACACCTATATCGCCCACATCCCGTCGTTCGCAGTTTGATTCTTCTCATACGGAGTCGATTGATGCCGCCTCTCTGCCCCTTTATTTGCCTCCGGAAGAGCGCGTCGCCCGAAGTTTGGCAAAGATGGGACCATCAATCATGCTCAGCTCTATAACGGAGGTTTTAGCTTTCGCTCTTGGTGCGCTTGTGCCAATGCCGGCTGTGAGAAACTTTGCTCTCTATGCTGCTGGCAGCGTATTGCTGAACGCCTTGCTTCAAGTGACTGTGTTTGTCAGTGCTATGGTCCTTGATCTGCGTCGTGTTGAGGTAAGCTAGTTTTGTGTGCGACTGATAATCCACGCTGATCCGACCTGAACACACCAGGCTGGCCGAATGGATTGCATTCCATGTATCCAGATCCCTGCTCGCATCCAGTTACCCGAATCAACTCCAAATGGCAATAGCATTAGCACCCTCACTCGCTTTATTCGAAAATACTACGCGCCTTTCATTCTTCGACCCGTGATTAAGGGTGTTGTCATGTTGATATTTGGTGGTTTCTTTGTCGCCTCGGTAATATCGATTCAACACATTGAACTTGGGCTTGGTAGGTCTCGATTTATCGGAAGATTTGCTCGTTGGCTAAATTGCGGCCAGATCAGAGGCTTGCCTTGCCGTCAGATTCCTACCTTATTCAATACTTTGACGATGTGGATACCTACCTGAACATTGGGCCTCCGGTCTATTTCGTCTCGCATGACATTGACGTCACACATCGCTCGGGACAGCAAGCATTATGCGCCCGCTTTACGACTTGTGACGATTTCTCTGTGGCAAACACGCTTGAAGCTGAGCGCAAGCGTCCAGCGGCGTCATATTTCTCCGACCCTACAGCCTCTTGGATCGACGATTTCCTTACGTGGCTCAACCCTAATACAGACTGCTGTCGTGTTCGTAAACGAAACCCAGACGTATTCTGCTCCCCAAGGGACAACCCTCGCCTTTGCCAACCTTGCTGGGCCGGCAAAAGCCCTGCCTATAATATCACCATGGAGGGGCTCCCCGAAGGCGAAGAGTTTATCCGTTATCTGAAGCAGTGGCTCGTTTCTCCCACCAATGAAGACTGCCCTCTCGGTGGCCAGGCGTCTTATGGAACTGCAATTTCTATTGATGACGCGCAAGGCAATGTTGTAGCATCCCACTTCCGGACTTTCCTCGAGCCATTAAAGAGCCAAGCTGACTTCATCAATGCGTTCAGCGCCGCCCACAGGATAGCGGATGATATGTCGAGGAGGACCGGCGCATCCGTTTTCCCCTACTCCATGTTCTTCGTATTTTTCGACCAGTATGCCCATATCGTATCCATCACTCAGCAAGTTTTGGGGCTGGGATTGGCAGCTGTCCTCGTTGTGACTGCGCTATTTCTTGGGTCCTGGCGGACGGGCATAATCGTCACAGGCGTGGTGGCACTGACCGTAGTCAACGTCATGGGCGTGATGGGGCTGTGGGACGTCAGCCTGAACGCAATCAGCCTCGTCAATCTCGTCATATCCTTGGGTATCGCGGTCGAGTTCTGCGCACATGTTGCGCGCTCTTTTATGAATTCGGGGTCTGGCGTTTCTATGGATCACTCTGCTGGGCAAGAGCGAGACGAAAGGATGTCTGCGGCCCTAGTCGATGTTGGGCCATCGGTACGCCCCGCTGCTGATAGCGTCTCGTCCCAGCCTTCTGACCCCACGTTTGCGATCAGGTCCTCTCCGGAATCACTATCACGAAACTCATCGGGATGTCTGTATTAGCTTTGACGCGCTCGAAGCTCCTGGAGGTAAGATGAAAAATTCCACATCACAGTATACAGGCTGCTAAACCCGCTCCTCTGCAGACATACTATTTTCGGATGTGGTTCTCCCTCATTATATCAGGGGCCTTGCATGGTCTCGTCCTTCTACCAGTCATTCTCAGCCTGGCGGGCGGGCCAGGGTTCCCTTTGCAGGAGGCCGACGAAGAGTGGATGACGACCGCCATCCGGAGTGGGTACGAGTATACGTCAGTTGGACTTCCCGATCATGACTGCGCTTACTAACTGCACTCTCTCGCCGTCGCGCAGTCCTTTCCTGGCAGATGATATCTCGGTCCTCAGCGACTGAAAGTTTGAAGTTTTCACACACGATCATTTTAGATTTTTAACGCACCTACCGCATTTGTACTTTCCTCTTACCCCCTGACCGGATGGGGCACTGCCGCGCCACCAAGCTTGATACCATTACACCAAAAGAAGGGTTGTAATTTTCCCTGAATAGGAAGGGTGAAACGTCTCTAAGCCAAAGGCATCGAATTTAAGATTTAGGGCTCGAATTGCGCGATCACTGTTAGTGGGATCGGCAATGTCGGACCTCGGTGGGTCCTATCGATAATATCGGACGGCAGATATCCACGGATTAATCTTGGCAAGCATCTGACTCGAAGAAAAAGAATATTCTGAAGACATCAACAATTTTCTGCAATTATCATGTTTCAGTACTAATTTATAAAGATTGCGCCGAGCGTGAAATGCTATGCAGCTAAACTGAGCTAGTTAATTGTAACAACAGTATTAAGAACCAAACGGAGGTGGATGACATTGACGACATTGGAAGCGAATGATGGTTAGAGTGAGATAGCACAATCATGACGAAAGAAGAGGGTGGATAGGCCGTGGCGGAACGGCGGGGGAGTAAACAAGAAGAATTTGCGAAAGGACAATCGAAGAAGGGGCATACGTCCTACACCTAGACAAATCAAGAGGGGAAGGGGGAGGAGAGAAAAAGACAGACATCGAAGGGAAAATGGGGAGGAAGTGATGTGATCGAAGAGTTGTGCGATAATATATATTCATTCCAAAGCAAGGCGAATTTCACAGCGAGACGAAACAAATCAAGAAACCGGGGCGGGTGATGGGTAAACAATGAGAGGTCGGGCGTACTTTACGCCGATGGGCTGCTGCTGCCAGTTATCTTCCACGCAGGTGCAGATGCGGACGCAGGCGAGGGAGACTGATGGTGGTTCACACTGTCAAGGTCAAGGCTCGCCAGCATACCGTTGAGGTCGGTTATAATATCGTGCTCGTGTTCTGGCAAATCGAAATATTCCTGCAGATCGTGTGACATGTTGAGAGAACCGGAAGGTGGGCGTGAGATCGTCGTCGCAGAGGACTTTTCATAATACGGAGCGTAGCGCGGCGTCGCTACCTTTCCATCCGCCCCCATGTTGTTGCCTACGTCATGCGGCACCACAGGACCAGACGGGAACCCTTGCGCAAAACCTGTATCCGAAGGTGGGTGAAACACGAGCGGTTCAGGCATCTTGGGTGCAGCTCCAGAAGGAAGGTCGCCTCCATGGAAGAGGTTGGGATCTGGCGAGAATGGCGAGAAAGACGTGGAGAGGCCGGCGCGGGGTGTGCGGATATCACTACTGAATCCTCCGGCAGGCACACCAAATGGCGATGTGCTGTTGATGTCGCGCGTCGAGAAGACCACGTTCTGCAGGGATTCGTCGCTCTGTGAGGCCACTGACTGGGGCTGAGCTTGGTTTTGCTGGGATTGCACGTCGCCGCCAGCCCCGGGGGTAAAAATGCCCGCGAGTTGCATCTGCTGCAGGAGTTGAACGGTCTGTTCCATCGTGATAGGCGTCCCACGCGGAGAGACCATTTGACTCTGTAAGTGTGCTTGCAACGCGGCTGCCTGAGCTGCCTGAGCGGCGGCTTGAGCTGCTTTATCTACGTTTAAATGATAGATGAGAGTTGGCAGATAAATGAAAAAGATGGACCTACACTGGCTTCTGCCCCAACTAAGACGGATACGGCTACCTCCAATTGGAAAGCCTTGCATCTTTTCAATGGCACGTTCGGCATCGGCTTTGCGCACAAACTGCACAAAACCACAGTGCTTCCCAACAGGCACCTTCACCTACAATCCAGTTCACAAGAGAAACATCAACAAAGAGATCGTATGTGTAAAGCAGGAGAAAACCCACATAGTGAATGTCACCGAAGGGTGCAAAGAACGTCTTCAAGGTTTCCTCGGAAATCAAGGGGGACAGTCCACCGACAAAGACCGTCGTATTATACGGGTCTGTGGACGTAAGCTGCTCGCCGTTTGGTCCGATAAGATTGCTTAGAATCGCGCGAGCCTGTGCCTGGTGCTTCCATGATTCCTCTACAAGCGAATACCGTGTCTGCTCCGTCCCTGCATCCTGCCGGGCAAAGGGCGCAGTGATGGAAGTTGGTGCATCCGAAACCGGTTTCGATGCGGAGGAAGAGTGGGTGTATTGCGTCAGCTGAGCAAGTAGACTCTGTTGGCGCTCATTAGAGTCCGTACTCGCAAGCGTCGAAGTGGAACCGCTGGTGCTTGGGCCGGAGCTCAGGGAGGGTGCAGAGACCGAGGATGAAGAGCCCGACGAGGATACACCGGAGCTGCTGAGTGAGTTTGACGAGTTCGTGGTTCCTGTGTTAGAGCCTGCAATAGGAGACGAAACACTCTTGGTTGGTGCAGGCGCCGGCAGCGGAAAGGCAATGGTAGCGGCAGCATGTGGGGCAACTCCTGGCGGCGGGATCTGAACCTGCGGGAGATCTTCGGCTGGTGGAGCCTTGTACTTGGCGGTTGCGGGAGATATGCGCACTATTTGGGCGAACAATAAGGTGTTTCGATCGGGCGAACAATGAGGGCGCTTATACTCACTTGGACGCGAAAGACAGTAGAGGCCATGCATCTCGATCAAGGCACGTTGTTGGTCAGGTTCCTCAGTGAACCTGTACGGGTCCTGTGAGGGGGGAAATGGGCACTATTACTGGGGTGGGACACACCGAACAAAGCCGTAACCTCTTGAGACACCAGTGGCAGGATCTAGCATGATTTTTGCGCTCTTGCAGCTCAAGAATGGGCGGATGAACTTGGGTTCACGGTCATTGCGCAAGCCGAGCACAGGGTTACGAAAAACTGCGACGAGATCTGAGTTGGAGGCCTCGGGAGCCAGGTCACCAACGAAAATGCTGTACTCCTTCGCATGTTGCTGTGACTGAGTTGAGAAGCCAGAAGGGGAGAGTGACGGTGGAATGGGAGTGGATGACGCCCAATTGAGAAGGAATGGTTTGTTCGAGTTCGGCATAGTGAGGGGAGTCCCGCTCCCGTTGTTATTGATCTGAGCGAGCACGGAAGCGGCATGCGCAGGTGTTGGGAAGGTGAGGAAGCAGTAGCCCGGGTTATTAGCCTGTTGGCCCGTGAGGGAATCGGGAGGAGGATGTGGGACCTTGATGTCGACCGTATCCCAGCGCATGAGGCCACAGACTCGCTTTGCGTATTCTTCGTCCATCCAAGGTTCGAGCTCGCCCCACCAAAGCGTAGAACGTGTCAGAGGGGATGTGGAGGGGGGTGGGGTTTCGGCGGATGTGGCGGGCGACGTATAGACAAACTGCGACTGAGACGACGGGTTGGGGGTCGTCTGTGACACTCGGGGTGCGTGCGAGTCTCGCTCTTTGTATGTGGGTTGTGGATGGAGACCACTGCGGGCACTGTCGAAATTCTGAAAGGTGGCGGGCCCGCTGCTGGGAGGGGAGGAAGGGAGGTGGGATGGGGGGAGAAGGTTGGGTTGGTGAAGTTGGAATGGGAGATTGGGTATGCGGCTATTTGTACCGAGTGAAGATGGCCATGTATTGGCATCGACATGAGTGATGCCATACTCGTGGTCTTGAATTCCAAAGGATCGGGGAGATGCCGGCTGCGTAGGCGAGAGCGTCAGTGTTCTTTGAGGGCCATATGTCGATACAGTACCGTGACGATCGTGAACAGGAAATCCGTTGACAGAAAATCGGTTGTACGTTCTCGTCTGCCCCTGTTCTGCGCTGGGGGTCGACAATGCCGCCAAACCGGGGGGAAACTCGAGGTCAGAAACGTCGCGATGGGACATTGATAGGTCAATTCAACCAGTGAAGCTGGAGGGTTAGGATGTGAATAAATGCTAATTGACCAGGGGTTGGCTGATTCGGCAGACAGGGAGGACGGTGAAAGGCAGACGAGGATATGGAGAGGGGGGCTAGGAAAACGACAACAAAGGCAAAGTCGACAAAGCAGATCGAACAGTGAAAAGTTTCGATAGCAAGACGAAAAAAAAACGGATGTCTTATAGATAGTTAAAGAAATTGAGCTACTTGTAGGACGTTCTCGAGAAGGGGCTGCCGTGAATGTCGACGAAGTAAAACGAGAGGAGAGCAGCCCGAGGCGAAGAAAACCGGCTGTCCACTCGATCAGCCCATCTCTGCGGAGTCCGGAAGCGGCGGAGTTGATGTGTTTCGTATCAGACTCGGCTTGGCTTTGGACTCACAGCGGAAACGACCAAATCAATCTGGTAACCGATCCATGAGGTTCTCTTAAAAAATAAAGTAGCCCTTAAGAGTGCGACTGAGACAGGAAGGAACCGAGTCAATCTGTGCTGAGATCACCACATGACGGGCAGATATGATGTTTCTCTGAGGAAATGAATGGCAGCAGAGCATTGAACCCGAGAAAGCGCGACTTGAACCCGAGAAACACATCGCTTTGCCTGAGACTTAAACAAGTTGGTTTGGGGCCTGTCAAAGTGAGTATACAACTTTTTACCACGGTATGGATCCTTGTGGGTCCAGCCGGTGGAACGGCGATAAAATTACTCTAGATGGTAAGATGTCCGGCGGCCAGCATCGCGCTGCCGTAACGGTTTCGTGACGCGTGGATTGAAGCGCTCACTAGCTGGCGTCGTCGCTCGCTCGCTCGCTCACCCGTCACTCGCGGTCGCTCTCCGCCAGTTCTTCGCCGCGTCGCCGTGGCGTCACTCTCTCTGGCCTACTCCCCCCTCACAATGCCCACTGCTCCCGCTCGCCGTCCATCCGCCTCTACAAGTCATGCTTCTCCCAGCACCCCGTCGAGCTCAGTTAGGCAACATCGCAGTGCCGAATCCCATCATGCTTTTACAGCAATGTCAGGCCAACCCCCTTCATTTTATTCCTCTAACACGTCCTCCGCCGCTGCACACCAACAAAAGATCATCCATATACTAGTCAATCGTCTAAGGAACAAGGTTCTTTTCCCGGTTTTCTCTTCCTCTTGCCTCGCTCATCTCTTGTAGCTACCCTCTAATTCTGGCGTGGATTTAACTCAAGTAGAAACCGACCCTGCAGTTGACGAGACTGTCCGGTGTCTCGTCGAGCTGTCTAAAGATTCACTTGACATCATAGGCCTCGCATTGACTGAGGTTTTGGATAAGTTATCCAAAGTATGTTTCCTGCCTTGTCTGTAATTCATTCGTTCAAATCTTCCTCAATCCTATAGCAAATGGATGCACATAACATTCGGACGATTGACGTCCTTCAGTCCCAACTTTTTGTCCTCAAGGTCCTTTCGGTAGCAATGGCTTCTCGGTGGAATCGACATCCAGACGATTCACGCACCGCTCCACAAACGTCCTCATCCAATACGAACCTTCCTACCTCTCCTGTTGTCACCAGTCGCAGTAGCAGGAAGAGCCGGCAACCGTCCTCAGAGCACCTCTCCTCTTCCTCTGTCCTCTTGACAGAACCACCTCCTTTGGATGAGGCTTGTGCCAAATATATTCTCAGTTTGATGGTCGTCTTCCTCAGGCAGACCGCCCCTCCAGAAGGGCGGCTCATGTCCTCAGCTAATCTATCCTTCGAAGCTACCTTCCACGATTTTGAGACCATAGATAACGTTGATGCGCCATTGACGCCGTCACAATACATCTCAGAGGATATTGATCTCTCAGATGAATCACGGGACTCATCGTCACGGCCATTGAATACTTCTTCGTCATCTGTGAATGGTTCGCAAATGACACAAGTGACCGTTACACCTATGGCACAACACAATATCAGGCTCGAAAGGACGCCTAAAGTCCTTGCAAGATCACATTTCTCCTTAAATGCCATGATCCTCAAGTTCGCCGGCCGGATTGTCTATCATCTGTCCGCGTCAAATTGGACTGTAGTCTTGCAGCGCATCCGCCAGAAGATTCGCTTCCTCGCTAACTCCGTCGATGATAGCCCTGATATCGTTGACCTCAGTCTGATGAAGCACAGCTCACTGGACCGCACACGTCTCGTCCAAATCTTGCAGGGTACGTTTCTCAGCAGTTGATGCGGTGCATACTTATTCGTCGACTGCACTAGAACTATCATCGCTACTAGTTAGCATGAAGCCCGAGATCAAGGTCGCCGTTGCTGTACCACTGCGGACCGCTATCTGGAATTGGGTCAGCATGTTCCCAGACGAGTATAACGAAGCCATTCGTACGCAACGTCGACTCGAAGGCACACCAGAGCGTGTATTTGACCTACTATGGGATCCGTCCGAGGTCGCGAGTGCGCGTGCGCTCTGGCCAACGCTTGCTGCGCTCGCAGTCATCTCGTCGGAGCGCATGCGTTCCGACTTGAAGGGCTCGAGCAAGAGCAACCTCAAGAAGGCACGATCGTGGCCCTGCTAACCTGCACCGACTTACTAACTGGTCAGTTGCAGTTTACTGACCAACTCGGCAAAGTCGCCCAAACGCCCAATAAACTACGCGATGTGTCTGTAGTTTGCATTCTTGACCTATGTAGAGGCGCTGCCCGCGCGCGCCCAGATCCTGGGAAGGACTTGCCAATCCATGCAAACGTATCTGATTATATCCACGAAGTCTTGGTAGGCTCTTAAAATTGTTCTTCTTATAAGTCCCAGCTAATTGTTCTGCAGAGTATCCTCACTCATTGGGACAATCAACGACCGTTCTGGGAGTCCCCCGATGAAATAGATGTGACAATTTTTGCGGACGCACTTGTTGCGTTATATCGGTTCTCGCCTTTGGATGATGTGTTACCTCTCTTCCAGACGTGCTTAGAGGCTGAGCGTTCAGATGCGGTGAAGCTGGTCGCGATCAAGGCTTCGGTCACTTTAAGTGTTGAAGTGCGTGATATCTGCTCCCTTGACGCATCATGGTCCATTAACGAGCCTTCAGGCGCGTGTGATATCGTGGCAACCTACAATAGTGCCCCTTTTTGAGCACCTGGCAGGAAGATTTCGCATCATCTTCAAGGTAAGTTTACCCCGTTCGTGTATCCTCGATTAGAGATCTACACACTTTCGCAGTATGGTGGCGTCCGGCGTAATGAAGTCGATGAGAACGGCAAGCTCAGGCGAGCTTCGCTGCGTCCCAAAGCCAAACGCTACGTCGCTGAGACCGTTTCGGACCGCGAACTAGTCCTTATAGCCATCCTCGGGCTTTGGCGTTCAAATCTCGGTTGGAGCTTCACGGGACTAACCCAGGCTGAGATGGATTCATGGATGCCAATGGCTCTTGCCGTATGGGAGCAACAAGCAGACACAAGCGTGCAGTACTCCATCGCAGTTGCACTTGGCCAGGTCGGCTCACAACTCGACCACCTTCGACCAAATGACCCACTGTATGCGACTGCTGGACCATGGAAGCTTACCGTAACTCCTGCAGCGATGCGCACTGTGGCCAATGCATTGTTGAATGCTCGTCTTGAGCTGGAACGCCAGCGTATGTGGGCGGAGATTGGCCGCCAGTTTGCGGACGCCTACGTCCAGGATGGACCCGTACGTGCCTACAAGCACGTTATCAGGAAGCGATATCGAATGTTGACGACATATGTTAGCCCGACAGCGTTGCACGCCTAATGCAGCTTTCTAAGCACCGTGTCCCCGCGTTCGCCCTGCTGGAGCTCGCCAGTGCCGTCTCGTTAACATCTGCGGATACTGGCGTCTCTAATCTCGCCGCCCAGACGTTGAGACTCATCGCGATTGCGGAGCGCCAGCCTGACGTTCCTATCAACGAGGCATTGACTGAAGAAGAACGTGTGAGCCGCCACGCCGTCTACGAGAAGATTGGTGCGCCGAGGACAGTTATCACTGGTCAGTGTTATCTTTCTCTACTCTACTAGACGTCGGGATCCCTACCATTTGGGCATAGGCCGAGTGGCATGGCAGAAGCGAGTCCGGCGCTTATTCCGGTCGTTGGCGATCCCGCATGCTACTTACGTTGCCATTTGGGAAGAGTGTTACTTCCGGTGGTGCGCTCTAACGGAGCTGGTCATCAACGCGCCGTCTGATCCGATGACCGCCGAGAGCATGCAAGACTCTACTGTACCTGTTGGTGACAAATCGATGACATTCGAGGTTCGTCTGCTTTCCTCCCTGCCGGTTTTCACATCAACTGATGCATGCATATTAGGAACAACAACACCAATGGCATAACCTGACACTGTTCCTTGCTGCGTGCGGCTCTGCTTGCCTCATCGATCACCATGACCCTGCTGCCCTACATTCGGTCATACCCGCGGAGCTGCTACCAGATTCGATGCGTGTCCTCAAAGATCCAAGGGTGTTAATCAATAATTTCATCACTTTCCTTATGGAGAGGCTGATATCAGACTCGGTAATGGCGCGTGAGACGGCTAAGGAGGCACTCGGGAGCGAGCTGAGCATTCGTTTGTACCCAAAGCTGATGAAGCACTTCGAGGAGTAAGCACTGAAGTAGTGGTTCCCATGCATTGATTTGCTTATTGTCCCGCCTAGTGTCATTGATGACATTCATAGTAAGGGTGAACTTCAATGGACAGACGAGTTTGCCCGCTTCCTTGATCAGGTTTGTGTTCTCACATTTTTTCGCTACTGTTACTGATATGTTTTTTCTGCAGTGTGTCGGTGTCTTGAAGCTTATGGTAGAGAACGCTCAAGGGCAGGACGAGGTCCTGACGGTGGACATGACACCGACGCTGTACTCGCTTGCTACCTTCATCAACAGCTTTAATAACCTCCCAGCGTACCGCATCCGCCTCAAGTTTTGCGCCTTGTGTGACAGTGTTTTTTCCCGCCCAGATATGTTGCGTAAGGACAGTACGAGCTCGCATCGCCAGAAGATATTGGACATCTTACTTGGATGGATCCAAGACCCCGCCTTGGTGCGCATGAGAGAGGGTCACTGTATAAGATACACTCACATTGATTTATATTTAGGTCGATGATACGGACACTGCCCGGCTTCTTCCTGAATTAAATTTGGCTAGCCTACGCGCCGCAGGACACTTTTTAGAAAAGCTAGAGCTAAAGTCCCTCGATAATCCCGCGGGCGACGAAGCGAGTCATGTTGTTAACCGTGTATTCATCCGCTACAGCAATCTTATCACACGAACGCTATCATTTGGACGAGCTCTCCCGGTTGTGAGCTGCATCGAACTTGCTCCCAGCCCTTATTCTGACGCGATGCTACCGCAGTTATCTGACGATGAACTCCCTGAGATGTCTTTGGCTTCGCCGGTGTGTATACTTTACCCTTTGTCCTTGGGCATACCCATACTCACCTTGCACTTTTCCTAGCGCCCGCTTTCACAACGCGAAGCGGAGATCCGCGAACTCGTCGTAGAAGCGCTTTCCCGGCTAATTAGTGCGAACCCGGAGAGTGGCGTCAAGCACAGCCTCTCCACGGCATATGACCCTGACCCGCGACAGAGGCTCATCTTTTCATACGTGTTTGCCAGGGTGATGGGTCAAGGTGCCAAATTTGAGGCTCAAGAGACTCCTGTTAGCTTCTCAGGGCGTAGTCGGTTGTGTGAGGTATGTGTCTCGAAATAGACTGAAGGGATGCCATCCGTTCTTATATCTCATGTACAGCTCGTCAAGGGTCCAGATGTATGCTCTAAGCTTATGTTGGACTGTCCCTGTCCTGATATGAAATGACCTAGATCACTCTTGCTCTAGCCATTTGTGAAGTTTGCCCTCCATCAGAAGTGGATGTCATCATTCCCGTACTGCTCAACATCTTTGATACTCGGGAGGCTCTGATGAATTTGATGAAGACGCTCATCGACCGTGAAGTGGCGCGAACGGGTGAGGATATTCCTGCATCAAATCCAATCTTCCGTAGCAGTGCTCACCAGTTGGCAGAGAACGATACGCAGTTATTTAGGGGTAATTCAACATGCACGCGTCTGTTGTCCCACTTCGCGAGGATTCACGGCTACAACTACCTCCGTGACCTCATTGACCCGCTTATGAAGATAATGGGCTCGCTTCCGCCAGGCTGCGGATACATCTTGGACCCAAACATTGTAACCGAAGAAGAGCTGCACCAAAACTTGGAGAATGTAGAAACTGTTACGACAAGATTCCTGGAAATCGTTTCTTCATCATTACCACGTCTTCCTTCGTGAGTTAGGCTTACCCTTCCTTTGACTTAACCTTTGACGGTTGATGATGCAAGAATGTTTCACGAGCTCTGCGCCCACATCTACAGGGCTGTGTGCGTATTTTCCTCTTTTTGATTTGATTTTTTTTTCATATCTTTTGTTTCTAGACAAAAGATCTGGCCTGACGCGCGCTTCGCTGCCCTCGGCGCATTTGTGTTCCTTCGGTATGTCTACATAAAGATCCCACAAATGTTTATGATGACCACTTTAAAGATTCATCTCGCCCGTCGTGGTTTCTCCCTCAGAGATCGACGTCGAAATACCACAAAGTAACCCCGTAGTACTCCGACAGGGCTTGAAGATTATCGCAAAAGTCATCCAAACGCTTGCCAACAATGTCTTGTTTGGTAGAGAGGCACACATGTCCATTCTAAATCCGTTCCTACAATCGAAAATCATGGAGGTGTTCAAGTTCTTGAGCGAGCTGAGCGTGCGTATAGAATTGTGCTCATCACTTTATGATTATACTAATAGTGTCGTCCAGAGATACAACCCGTCTTCAAATGACGAGGATAAGGATTCACACGAATGGAAAACCGTCACATACGACGACACAGACACCATTGTCCTGCATCGTTTCTTCTCCAAACATGCCGACAAAGTTGGGAAGGAGCTCCTCAGCTTCATGAAGCCATCAACGGAAGGAGACCCCTCTACGATCAATGGTAAACGCTCATGGGATGTGCTCTGCAGCGCCTTGGTAGATCTTGGTCAGCCTATCGAGGTTCCGCGACTTTCAGCGATGTCAAGCTTGGATCATCGAGAGTATCTTGACCTCGTGGCAAGGTACGATCGCGCTGATGTTACTGCGGTCCGAGACATCTTTGTGGAGACTGGTGCAGGGAAAGTACGTGCCTTTTTTGTGCGTTGAGCTTCCATCTCTTACGTGGCATCCAGGACGAACCAGCGAGGTTCGTTTTCTTTGTCTCGAAGCTGGACGTGGAGACGCTTGACATCGAGCTATTGCTTTACTACATCTTCAAGGTTCAGTCATCCGTTAGCTTTCCTTCTGTAGCGGGTGCTGATTTTTGTTCTTATACCCAGACCTTGACACCATCTTCTGTCGCCGATGCAAGGCCATTCGAAATTATCTTCGACTGGACGTCGTTCTCTTCCTCGTCACAAGTTCCCATGCAGTGGCTGAAGTATTGCATCGAAATCATCCCCCACGATTTCAGGGCGAGGTTTGAGACGGCTTACATCCTAAATCCCAATTCGACCGCCGTCAAATATCTTCGTAGATTGTGGAACATTACTGCAGGTGTGTGGTCATTTGACTTCACCAGCGTTGCCCTGACATTCTCTTCAGGTTCGCATCTGTCGAGTCAGGTCAAGGCATGCTGCTCGGTCCAGGAGCTCCAGACTTTTGTGCCTGCCAGTGCCACCTTGCCCCTTGTTTATGCGAGTAAGCACGTCTACCAGCTTGTGATCCACTCCCTGATTCATATCTCAACTAGCGAGCCTCGAAAACGAACAATGCGAGGTATTTGAGAAAGTGACGATACGCCACTCACCCCATGTCCGGGTACCAATCAGTCTTCAAGTTGGATTGAGTCACCTTCGGATCATCTCCGTACGCTCCGTGTAGTCATAACCCAGGCTGATTATTGATAAGCAATACTAGGACAAGGCACAGCAAATATCACCGTCGCTGGGGTGTAAATCCGTCGAAATTATTCCCTTTTCCGAAATCAGCGACGTTTACAATGTTTCAACGGGCCACGATCCCTCAGAGTTTATCATTAGAAAGTCGCGACAGTCGAATACGCTATACTTTTCGTCCTCTGCGCGCGACCAGATTGTCAAGGCGAGTAGAGTGCTTTCCTCCGGGGGTGATTTCCACCTATATCTAGTAATTTCCTTTAGGCTGTACGAGCGGCTAAGGGTCGGCTGAGGGCAACCCACCCACCGGGCATGGAGCGATTCTCCAGACTTTCGAACGTCAGCGCCGCTCTGCTCCACATTGCCATGCGCAACATGGGCACAGAGAATCCTGAGCTTAGTGGAGCATCGTACGAACTCCTCGCGGCCGTCGTCGGCTCGTTCGACCTGGATGCCAGTCCAATTATGACAACCAAAGGTGGGTTCATGGTGCCGTTTGTGTGTTGTAAGTTACCTACACCTCGCAGGTCTGTGGATTGGCGGCCCATCTTCGCCATTCCTTGTTTCACTCAGTGAACGAATCGCGAGCCTTGTTCCTCACCTTACTCTTGACTTTGTATCAGAAGTGTGCAGTACTCTGTCCAAGTCGGACACAACTCTGAAACTGCATTGCTTATCATACATGAGCCCATGGCTTAAAAACCTATCAGTCTTCGCGGAGCCAACGAATGCAAGCTTTGATCACTCGGGAGCTAAACTCCGTGACTGCATACGCCTTCTTATCGAACTTACTATCGCAGATCCACAGGTACTGTTTCCCTAGATTGTAGTATGACATCTCTTGACGTGTGTCCCTGTAGCTGCTCATGACCTCACAGAAAGCAATCTGGACAGAGATTTCTAGGCTTGATAGCGCAGTCGTAAACATCGCTCTCGACGAGCTGATGCGTGCCGCCATTGACGGCGGGGCTAGCTCTCACGCCTGTGAAGTCATCGCTTTGATCATGACTCCCCTTTCGTCCATCAACGTTCGCGGTCAGATACTATCCAAAATGCGCAAGGCAGGTTGGAGTTTTCTCAGCCATTGGCACCGCTTGACGATGATATGCAGGCACTTGGCAAAGCTTCTGTGAAGCCAACTGGCACACTTGCAGAAAACCCGCACTGGAACGAGATTGCGTCTCTGTCGCGCCTAGCCTTGGTAGCCTCCCAACAATCAAAGCAGCCTAGCGTCGCACAATTCTACACGCCTGAGCTCATACACATCATCACTCTCGTCGCGGCCACCGGAGAAGTCGTGGTCCGCGCGACTGTTTGGGGGCTTGTCATGGACCTTCTTCAATCGCTGTGGTTGTCCCGCTCCTCTGATGCTATTGCGAGTCCCGAAATTCGTCTCCTACACGAAGAAGGAAGTCATTTGAAACAACTCAAGTTCTTTGGTCTTAATCGCTCCCCTTGGACGAACGAACTCATAGCCTATGATCCGGTATCGGATGGTGACGTTTTGGATTGTCAAGAGGGACTCACTCGCTTCCTTATCCGTGTGATGGAGGCCGCAGCCCAAACAAAAGGTCGACTTTCACTCGCTGTCATCGCTATATAGCAAACTCATCTTGTCCTCAGGATTGCTCAACGTGTGGCGAGCTCGCTGGATGAGTTTGGTTACCGCAACGGCATTTCAGGTCTCCCCAACTATTCAGTTTCGCGCGTTCGTTGTCCTTGGAGAACTGGCGACAGCAGAAGTAGATGACGATTTCTTCTACCAAATGCTTGTTGCTTTCAGGAGCACTCTTATCCGAACCACGGATTCAACGATCTCAGTTGTCAGCATGCTTCGATGCATTCGCAACGTTGTGCCCGCTTTACAGCAAGGGTCACGGTACTTAGGCCCCATCTTCTGGCTCGCAGTTGCGCTCCTTCAGTTCGGACACATGGCTTTCTATGCAGAGGCATCACAACTACTACGTGTGACAATTCAACAGCTGTCAGATCAAGGATTAGTCCAACAGCACGGGGTGCCAGAATCTCTGCTTGAGCACCGATATGGCTTCCGAGATATTTCCGATCAGCTCGACCAAAGCCTCAAGATATCATTCGAATCAAACTTCTCTCTCTCCCTTGCTTCGATACTGGTCAAGGGTTTCAAGCTTAAATCCTTCAAACTCGTTGCTCTAGATGCCCTGCGAACCATGTTACGAGTCAGTTCGCGTGCCCTACCAGATGACGAGGGTGATTCGGAAGCAGCTCCGATCCACAGGGTTGCGCCAGACTCACTTGGCTACTTCCTGGCGTTGTTGTCAGCTGCTACGACGCAGAGGAAGTTTAGGGAATTATTGCGCGATGCCAATTTAGAGGAGTACCTAGCTGGGGACGACCCGAAGGAGAGAGTGGATGAAGAAGACGTACCAAGCGTCCCATTGGAATTGTTGAATATCACAGACACCAATTCGGCGCTGCTTGTGATTTCTTTCATCGGCATTATGTTGGAAATCTCCCAGGGCGAGAATATCGAAATGGAAATCTACTTCAGACTGCTCTCTGATGTATCGATGGCCTACCCCGAGGTTCTCGCGATTTGGTTAGTACCTTCGTCTCTATTTGTCTGGCCATTCTCTCACGTCCAGAGTATACAGCTACGACAGTTTGCAAGACCGTGTAAAAGATGCCTTCGCCGGCTCCTCGAACTCCCATGTCCTAAGCGCGGCATCGAATGTTTTCCATATCGTCCTCCAGGACCCGAGCCGAGGAGGATGGAGCAACTCCGTGTCTACATTAGCCACTGTGGAAGAAACGGGCAGTGGCATTCTCATGGGTCGGACGCAACGGGAAGCTTTGGAAGAGCTGAATATGAGCGGATTATGCAGTGCCTTCCAGTTCATAGCGGCAAGCAAGACGAACGCGACAGCACAAGTTGCGACATGGATTGCCGAACTTGTTCGACAAATAACGGAATGAAAGAGTCATCGGCTGGCTGGAACGGAACGTAATACATTATGTTGTTGTCCGCTTTCATCTTTTTATTTATGATACCCTACACGATTTGTATCTACCCGCATAATAAACCACCATCTCTCATAAACACGTGAGCCGACGCTGGGCTTGGATATAAATGTCCCTCTCCGACAACCATCGACTTGACATGTCCCAGCGATCCACTCCTGCTACAGTTTCACCGCTATCACGCAGTTTCATAGATGCATCCACCGCCGTCGATGACCTAACCGGCTCCTTGGCCGACTATTCCCGAGTTTCTACTCCAGAACCACCACCCCACCTTCCAGGATGCGAGTGTAATACGGAGCACAGTGAATACACTAGGGCGTGGCTGGCAGTTAAGGCCAAGTTAGAGAGCCGCCTCGTTCTCAGTGCTGGTGCGTCGTATTACCCTTGGTCACACCCGATTCAAACTGATCATGCATAGAGGTTGGGCAAGCCTTGTTACAGAGACACGAAGCATATGTTCGGAGGATGCAGGTTCGTCTCCCTTCCATTTGCTCTCAGTTCTGCAGTCCATTGAACTTGTCTAGGCCACGGAGCGTGCCGACAAACGAGCAAAGCTGGACAGTGATCCATCGGATCCAGAAATAGACCCGGCCACCCGCAGGCAATTGGAGGATAGAATAGCTGAACTTTCACGGGAGAACGCCGTACTCGAGAAGGTTGCACCTGCCAATCATCTCATTTTGGGACCTCCAGCGCGCTAATGGTTCTTCTCTTTCGATTCAGCGTTTCACTCAAGCCATTCTTAACAACGAACTCGCCGAAGTATCGACCAAGACTCTTTCTACCGACTTGCAGGAACTGCGCGTCGCGTTCAATCGCTTGTCGACGGAACATGCTCGCACTGTCGGTTGGGAGGCCCGTCTCCGCGAGGCATTACAAGAGAGGGACGACTTTCTCCAGGAGAGGGACAACGAGGCGCAAAAGCTCCGAGGCGCGGAAGTCAAGTTGGCTTCTCTTAGTGATAAATGCGGTGAGCCCCGTCCCTAATCAATCACCTTCCCTTGTTTCATATTTCATGTAAGCCAAGCTGGACTTGGAGGTTCGTGTTCTCGAAGAACAATTGGAGGAAGAGCGGGCGAAACGTGGCCAAGCGACGGAAGAGATGATGCACGAGGCTAAACAGTGGCTAGCAGGATTACAGCATTCAGTGAGCCTTTGAGTGACTACGGAGTTGATGACTGCAGCTGATGGTTATATGGGAAGCGGGCTGACCTGACATCCGTTGAACAACACGATGAATATATGAAGCTTCTGGAATCACTCGTGGCTGATAAAGAGGCCCTCAGAAAGAGCAACATAGAGCTTCAAGAGCTTTTATCCGAGTCTCGGGAGGCTTTGCAAGTGCTACAGGAAGAGGCAGGAGAACGTCTGGCGTCTTCTCCGGAAGGTAGTATGAGATAGCTTTATCGAACTGTTCCTCAGGCTTTCTGATCATCCACGACAGGTCGAATGCCATCTCCTATGCGTTCTGCGAGACACAGGGACATTCCCGCCTCGTCGATGGTTTATGGAACGGCACCCGGGCCTCTTTCTCCTATCTCAACTATTTTCTCGTCGCATGACAAAACCCCAATAGTCAAGCGCCCTCTCAGTTTAGAGTCAACATCTCATCGGAGATTCGTGAGTACAGTCCGGAGTTTTCCCTGAAGTGTACTGTAACGATCTACCAGGAACCCTTGACACCAGAAACTAGCCGACGTCCTCTTTCCCCTAGCTCTTATCGGCCAAGCCGTGTTAGACGCAGAAGGGAACGCGACTCTGATATCGACATTGAGCTTGAAGCGGGGTGTACTACAGATGAATCAGATGCTGATGATCCCACCCCGGGGAAGCAAAGAAGGAAGAAGCCTTTATACTCCCTGCAACGTCATCGTCATCGCGCTGTTCAGACTGATTTTCGAGTTTGGGCCGGATCTCTATCTCCAACAAGCTACGGCGATCAGCTATGTCTTCCTGTATCTTCTAACGAAGGGGAGTCCGAGTCGTCTTCACTGGTGGACAATCCATCTACCCTGGGTATTCTGTTCGATCAAGTCCAACAGCTGTTCAATAGGATCGCACAAGCTGATGCACGGACCTTAACAACCCGTCTGAAGAGACAGAATATTCTAGGGGCCGACGTCGGCTATCTATCACATTCGACCGTTGACGGGATTATTGCCGAAGTGGCTAACTTACGCGTCATTTTCCGTGCTGCGTTGGAAGACGACAAATTTACAACAATTTGCACACGGCACGACCTACGCGCCCTACTCAGGTTTTTGAAGGACATTTTCAGAGAGCTTGGCGCCCTCCGCACCACGCTCAATGATATAGTTCTGGATCCATCTATTGCACCGAAGGTGCGCGAAATGACGCTGAACCCGAAGGATGAATCATCGCCTCGCGAGAGGGCTCCTTTCTTGGGCCCTGGCGGCGGATGGATGGCCCCATTATCGAAGTTTTTCGGCAGTGCCACCTCAGGCGATTCAAAGCGTGAGGCAACGCCACATGGCGCTAACCGTGGGCGTGGGCCTACGCGGGCCTCTTCCCGATCCATCCCTAAGCTTAGTCCCGCTACATCGGCCTCCGCCACAACCGTGAACGTCGAATTCACCGGGACTGGCGCAGGGCGCGCCGTCACCAATGTGTCTGCTGTCGCACAGGAAACCGCGCAGGACGCCATTTCGGCACCAGTCGTAGCCAGAAGTACCTCAGCCAGCCTTATGGGTATCTTCGCCGGCGCACCGCGTAATGATTCATGGGTCATCCTCCCTCCAGGTTCTTCACGGCAGAAGGGAGAAAGGGCTGACCAGTTGCGGCGTACAACGCTTGGACGTGCTGCAGGTCGAACCATGGCCAGAGCCGACGCCAACACCCCGAGCGCGCTCCCACGTAACATAGACGCAATCATTGACTTTGACCCCCATGCATCTTCAGAGGAACGTGGTGGGACTGACCCTTCACGTACCTTGCGCACGCGAGGGCTCTCAGACTCGTCGATCCACACGACCTTTATGCACCATGGCGAGGCGGTGCCCGTGACCCAGCCACTGAGGCCACCGGAGGCGACTAGTGGGCAGACAGTAATGGGCGCGCTGAGCCAGACGTTCCTCGGCGTCCGTTCGGCTGTACCAGGCAAAGCTTCGACTCAACTTGCGGCCTCGCCTCCAAGTTCGGCAAAGGATATACCATCACCTAACCGTGCGGCATCGCCCCGCCTCACAGGGCTTATGCCGGACATGTCGTCTTGGGCCGCGGCGTCACGAACATTGAACGCACCCGACCCAGATACATACGTTGGGAGTTTCATTTCTGGTGCCCCTCCTGCGATGGATAGGCGAGGAGGTGAGCTATGATATGCAGGGTGTTTTTTGAGGGTCTCTTAGCTGCTATATAATGTCATTGTATACCATACCAGTAGACTGATCTGCTGATTCTGCTCACCAGCTCGAATCCTTAGACGCCTCCCATGCTATCAAAGGGATGGGCCGCACCGTACACGCAGTAATTGTAGTATATTAATGCTACACATATCAAACGGTGAGAGGAGGTGAACCACCACTGGGTCGATGTTTATCATTATCGCATATACCCTCCTTTGTATTGTGGGCCTCGTGGGCCCTGGTCTCGGCTTGTCCGAGACTCGCGCTCGCGATCCCTGCTTCGGTTTCTCGACTCTTCCCGCCTCCGGCCCTTGCGCTCGCCCACCTCTGAGTCAGTGTGGTCGAATCTGCTAGCCGATCCGCGGATACGTAACCCGAACCCCTCTCCATCATCGTCCCGACCTCGATCCCGGCCTCGATCCCGATCCCGATCCCGCTCGCGGTCTCGATTTCGTTCCCAGCCACCACGGTCGCGGTGGTCATGATCACGTTCGCGTCCACGGTCCCTGTCTCTGTCCCTATCTCGGTCGCGGCCGTAATGATGATGGCCGCGAGAACGTTGGTCGTAGTCATCGTTGCTTACGCGCTCGAGCAAGCTCGGCTTGCCAGATGGCGGCGGATCGTCACTCTTCCACGCCCTCCCAATCCGAATCTTCGCGTCCTTCTTCCCGACACCGCGTCCGTGTCCGCCGGCATCGGGGCCACCTTCGCCGCCGCCACGCACCCCGCGATTGCGCATATTTCGCGCATTTGCAAACCAATCGCCTGGGTCGTCCTGCTCTTGCTCCAGCAGCTCGAGCGCGCGTCGTTCCATTCGTTCCCGATCCCTGTTGCGCGCGCGCTTGCCGATGTTTATCGGCGCGCTCGCGCCCCAGCCGTCGCCGAAGGTTTCTTCGTTTTCCCAGTCGCGCGGGGCGCGGGCGCGCACGGGCGCCACGGCGGCGTCTGAGAAAGGCCCGGAGAGTGTGTTCCACAGGCTAAAAGCGGACGGCGTGGATGGCGTGTCGTGTGGGTGAGGAAGCTCTTCGCAATCCTGTGGGGTGGTGAAAACCTGATGAGGTAGAGACATTTTACTTCGGGCTTACGTCACCGAGGTGTCCGCTGTTTCCGCAGTTGTGGCACCACTCGTCGTTTGCGATGTAGCCCTCACCACCCTTGCCAAGAGCAAGTGGCAGTTTCGATTCACGAAGTTGGAGAATATCCACGCGCTCGCGGTCAGTAACATATTCGTACAACCTCCAGATGGTAGGGCATTCCTAGATCGGAGATCAGGGCGAATGGCTCCATTGTAGCCAGGAGAGTTAGACCACACGTTTGTGTTATGCTTTTCTGATCCACAGCGGTCACAATCATAAAAGTTATTCATCCTGTCCCGAGAATGACGGTTTGGGCAGTTCTGGGAGCGCAGTTAGCTTCACTCAATACTCGAAGGGACGTCACACACCTTGTTGATATGTCCCTTCATACCACACGTGAAGCACGTTTTACTGATGGGGCAGCTGCGTGTGGAGTGTTCATCGCGCGCCCCACAAGTCAAACACTACGTCAGGGTGCTCATAGATCAGGTTTAGATACGGGTGATGTAGGCTACACGCACGATCTGTATGGGGCATTCGTTGGTTCTGTGTTCGCTTTCCGCACCGCATCGTTTGCAAACGAAGCGTGCCTGCTTTTGGTCCTCCGCAGGAGCCTCAAAATAGCGCACCATGTCGGGTGCCTATGCGAAATGAGCGACGGATTCATGGTAACAGGGGGTGCTGTAAGGTAAGCGCACCAGGCGATCATCGTAGTCCAGGTACTCAATGTAAGACTCTGAATCCGAATCTGACTCTGCGGGCTGGATGATTTTCACAGGCAAATCATCCCCGGGATCGAGGACAGATACGTGCGCGGGTAAGAGGAGTGGGACCTTGTCTAGCGGTCCCGATATTTGGGAGGATGATGACGGCGCAGACTTATCGTCGCGAGTCGGATCGAACGCCATACCCTCAGGTACCGCCGCTGGTTCGGTATCGACCAAGAAAAGTTGTCCATCATCGAAGGTGAGCAACGCGTCCTGCTGAGTATCCTCGCGCGAAGGAGGCCCCGAATCCTTGTCTTTATTCTTGTTTTTCTTCGAGCGGCGTTTCTTCTTTCCCGTGGGTTCTCTGATACCGTCCTGGGCATCCTCCGCCAGCTGTGGTTTGCTGCCCTCAGCAGATTGCGCATGACCTCGCTCGAGGGAGCCATCCCGCGATTTCACGGGATAGCCGCGTGCCCTTCCGGCCTCCCCGTTCTTGCGCTTGCGCGGCGTCCGCGTTGCACTCTTCTCTGGGTCTGGATCTGTGAGGTTTTCTGCGGTTCTTGGTATGTTTTGAGTTTCATTGTCGGACGAAGGACGTGTGTTCGTAAGATCGATAATTTCTGGGACGGCAGTGGAGGTCATGGCGCAATGAGCGCATATATCCTCGGCCCGTTCAATTACTACAATACATAATCTCACAAAACGGCTTCTATGGTTTAACTATCTTTTGTCTTTCCACCCCGACGGTCTCGACTCTCGACCCCTGCCCAAAATAATACCGCGTGTGCCCAATACCCCGAAACCACGCAGCCCTGGAACACGCATTAGCCAGCGCACCCTATTTTCAAAAATCGCCGCGGACGAACCTGAAAAGTAGGAGAACAATGACCAACGAGATGTTGCCGTGTGTCATGGGATTCCAGAGCCCAGAATGATATTTGACGGAATCTGGAAGGCCGATAAAAGTCGCAACAAAACTGAGAGCAATATTCAGACGTATGTGCGTTCCGCGGCCTGTGTTTTATCTCCCATCCTGAGATTCCTGAGATTTTGGGTGCCACAGGCTTTCTGCTACTAGGGTTGCTCTCATCCCTGGTATTCCGGGCGATAAGGGATGGGCTCCCCGGTAACGCTGCCGCACAGGAACGCATACAGGGTGCGAATCCTTTGGTGTTGGCGATAGGAGATGCAAGTCCCCTGCGCGATCATCTAGCTTCGCAAACTGATCCATGACCTCCCGTGTTTCCCAGGTAACGCGGTAAGCACTTCGCTCGCGAATCACGCCAGAACGCACAGTTTCCCGGCTGCCACATGACTATGCGGGTGCGAACATCTATGCCAGCAAATGATCCGTGAGGTGCTGGTATCAATTAATGATGATACCAGGCAGCGCCAGGTGTAAACTAGATGAGAATGGCTCCTAAGATCATGGAGGCTGGCAGGTCAATCAAGAGAGAATAGGAGTAAGTCATAGGTAGATGGTACCCGGTCTATGTATAGGAAGAGTAGGCAAAGCAGGGAAATCGGACATGGTCGCCTCCTAGAACCAGCCTCTCGAAGGGGGGCTTTTATCTCGGAATAAGCAACCCTTCAGGCCTTCAGGGAGCTCGTTATGGCCTGACATGGTCGTAAGTTTCATCGGACCGTTACCACCAGCCGTGACAGCGTTCGATTCTTCACCCCTCCACCCAAGCGCCGCCTCAAGAAAGAACGATACCCTGCCCTCCATACTCGCCTCCCCCCCCCTCCCCCGACAGTCGTTCATACCATACCACCTGAAGCGTGAACGTCAATGGCTGGCAGCACCGAAATTTTGGTCCAGAACCTGACGTACAGTCACGATCCATCAGCACCAGCGTCATTGAGCGACATCAATATTAGTCTGCCAAAGGGCTCTCGCACGCTCCTCATTGGCGCTAATGGAGGTGTGCATTCCCCTCGTAACGTTTGATTTTGGCATTTATTCTCACTAGCTGGCAAATCTACACTGCTTCAAATTCTAGCAGGCAAACGGCTAGTCACATCAGAGGGTGCGCGAATCCTAATAAAGGGGTGCGATGTCTTTCGCCATTCCCCACCAGGCATTACATATCTCGGCACCGAATGGAAAGTTCACTTAACGATGCGATCACCGCGTACGGACTTCTCTTAACCTAACGGGTTTATAGGGCGATGAACCCGGTCGTACGTGGTGACATTAGGGTTGAGGACTTTCTCAACTCAGTAGGTGGGTATCGCCACAAGGAGCGCCGTGATCGTCTGCTTGATATCCTCGACGTGGACCTCGATTGGCACATGCACGCTATCTCGGATGGTGAGAGGCGGCGCGTGCAGTTGTGCATGGGCCTCATGCAACCCTGGGATGTCCTTTTGCTCGATGAGGTACGTTACGGCATGGGCAGCATGGATTCCGTGCCTAGATATATATAGACTCGGATGTTGATAGTATTTCGGGTAGCAAAGGTCACCGTTGATCTCGATGTGCAAGTCCGTGATGACCTTTTGTCCTTTTTGAAAGAGGACAGCCAGCATCGCAATGCGACCATCCTCTGTGGGTCCGCCGAGTCCCTCATGTTATGCGAACTAATTCCGATCACGATAGACGCCACTCACATCTTTGATGGGTTGAATGAATTCCCCACGCACGTAACACATATGCGCCTTGGAAGTTTTGTGATAAATGCAACACCATGGCCACTCCCACCCATTGATCCATTGTTGGACAACAATGAAAGTGCACCAGACCCCACGCTGTTTCAAATCGCTTTGCAGTGGCTACGCGAGGATCGGGTCCACCGCCAGGAGCTTGAGAAGGGTGGCAGAAAAACTCGCGGGGCTAGACGCGACCAGGTACGGAAGCAAGCGGTATGATTATTTGGGGTGCTCTCACGGAGATGCTGCGCTTCTAGGCTGTGCCATCAAGTTCCGAGGCGTTTTACAAAAAGTACGTGGACGACAGTGGATCTGAATGTGTTCTGACTTGCAGAGCTACAGATACGACTATAGTCACTAATGCATTACTCTATGGGCCAAAGTACAATGGTTTATGAGGAAGTGATTACGGTGATATTGCGATAGTGGGGTAGAGTAAATTGTAGCGAACTCAGTTATAGAGCGGCGACCATAAATTACATAATCTACTGGACTCACCCACCGCGCTCTTTTTTCCCTTTTCTTCTTGGTATCCCACCTCACTCTATACCCTCTTTTCTTCCTGCTTCCTCTGAAACCATCATTTCCTCACAAGTCAACTGCTGGATACCGCAGGAGCCATTGTCATCTGAACTCTCACTTTCTGACCACATTCTTTCATTTCCCCGTGCTTCCTATGCGTCTGGACCATCTCTTATCTCGAAATTGTGTTCAATGTCCAAGTATCCCCCCCGTTTGTAACTGTGGACCCTCTCAGGTCTGTGTTCAAATTGCACAGTATGTGTCTTGGCTTTATATCCTGCGAGCGCGGTTTTTTACTTGTACTTTCAGGAGCTGTTACCAATGTAGCACCTCTACATGTGAAAACCAGCAAGCTCAAACCAACTCTGGTCATGGGGTCGGTGCAGGGGTGGTTGCAGGTGCTGTCGTGGGCTCCCTCGTATTTTTAACCCTTTCCGCTGGTGTCTTTCTCTGGTGGCGCCGCCGAAATGCAGCGACCGTCCAACCTACATCGCCAGAGGCCAAGGACATCCCAGCACCGGCTGACACTGTCCTCAATCGTCCGGACCCTACCGAGAAGATCGTTGTCCCCCCACCTGCCGTTGCTCCTGCTCCCAGTGAGTCTATCGTAAGAGTGTACGGAAACTCGAATGCCACTATCAATCTTGACCCGACCTCACGGTCTTTGCCGGCTCGACCCGACTCTTCCTCTTCTCAATCGAATCCATTCGGTGATGGTCATTCCATTCAGACGACCTCCACGGGCTCTCAGTCAACTAATGTTATCCCCATTGCCTTCGTTCCACCCCCTGCTTCGGTTCTTCCATCAGGATCTTCTCTGGAGCACCAGGCAAGTTCATCATCTCTGGCGCACACTCTGCGTGTGCCCGGTATAGAGCTCAATATGGATCACATGAACCTCTCTGCTGAGTCTGTACCTCTCAACTCTGCAATACCAGACGATCGTTCCTACATTACAAATGGCAGTTATGCCAGTGATGTTCTTTCAGAAGTGCCCACGATCGTCACTAGCCGACAGGTTGCGAGCGCCGCCAAGGCGGCGGTTGTGTCCGCCTCCTCCGGAAAGAGCCTTTCACGCCCATCTATCCGCTCTCCCCTTACTGCTTCTTCCTTCGGCCCACAAGATGTATTGCATGAGGCCGATGAGGGCCACCTGCCGCCTATCCCTGTTGATCCGTTTGCCGACCAACTATCCCCTGCGGCGCGCAGTTCCATGGCAACACGAGGCTCTTCGCAGTCACCCCAGGATTTCGGGATGACAGCTGATCAGCACCCATGGAATGCAGGCTCCAGCGGCAATGATTCGGATCGACCAACTAGCACGTATACCCAGGCTGCCAGCGTCATTGGGGCGGACATTATGGACGCGACGCGCGTGCACCTCGGATTTGCGCAGCCGGCAAGCGCGTCCCTTTTCCATGCCACACCATTGGCCAGCTCTGTCATGACGGGTTCGCATACGTTAGTTCGTATGGCCAGTGGTCGCCTGGTTACTCCATTCACAGCCAGTGTTACAAACCCTCTCGAACGTCAGCAGGAGAGTTCACTGGCGAATATGCAGGCGCAGGCGCAGCTGTCGGAGAAGGCCCAGGCGATTCCTCAACGCATGTCCATGAGTACGATGGCATCGGGCGTGTCTGGTCGTGCAGATTCGATCCTCGAGAGCTTCACTTTTGTGCCACCGTCACCGATCTCTAACCGCCCACTCCGCACCCCGCCCCGTTCACCGCTTGTGCAAGAGACACATCACGTTCAGGATCGTTCCACGCCCCTACAGGATGATGATGACCTGGAACCTCCCGACCGTCGAGTTCTTGGCATGTCTACGGGGTCCCAACTCTCATCCATGTCTACAGGTCTCGGGTCGTTCCCATTTCAAATTGACCATGGCAACGAGGGCAATCAAACCGAGGGGCTCGCTGGAGTACTTCCTAGTGGCCAGAGTGTCGACCAGAGCTTGCAGCGGGCGAGTCTTGATACCCTAGCACTGACAAGGGACTTGACATCGTATCCGTTGGGTTTCGATCGACAATCGAAAGAGAGTTTCGCAACTTTCGTCGTGGAAAACAAGAGCTAAACGTGCCCCGTTCGCAGTCACATCATCACTTTCTCTTCACCCGATACCTTTCTGACTCATTTGTATCGCTCTAAGAATGTAAACCAAATTGCTTCTTCATTGCCCTTCCTTTTCTCTTTCTCTCGAACCCTGCATCTTTACCCCAGCACCCTTAGCGTGGCTAGCTTAGCTTTTCATCTGTTACCACGTTTATTCCTACACCCTTCTCATTCCTGCCATCGAGACGTGTCTCATTTGGGCAAATTGATTGGTTATTCTTTATTTATTGGCTAGTATTAACAGCTCTGACGAGCAATTGTGGAGTCTCAAGGTTTTATGTTTAAAGCGTTGGGCATCAGTATGTTAGAGTCAAATTGAAATAGACATGGATGCTGTCCATCACCCTGACTCGCATCCTCTTCTCGAAATTGCCGCCACATGTTCAATCTGGCTTTAAGTATCTCGCCTTCACGGCCATGGCAACTCCAACGCAAGTTCTCAAATGTGACTCAGAGTCGATCGCTTTCTCCGGCGACGAACCGATATACTCTGATCCAGAGACTGAGAATGCCATCAAATCCGCTGTTCAGCATTTGACGGAACGTCGCGTCGTCGCTTTTCCAACAGAGACCGTCTATGGTCTCGGTGCTCTTGCTCTCGATGCATCTGCAGCCACCAAAATATTTTCCACCAAAGGTCGACCATCCGACAACCCGCTGATCGTGCATATATCCTCCCTCTCAATGCTCGATTCCCTTCTCCCGCCATCTTACACCCCTTCTCCCGCCTACAAAACGCTAATGCGCGCATTCTGGCCCGGCCCTCTCACCCTTCTCTTCCCCGTGGACCCGTCCTGCGTCCCACCCATCATCACGGCCGGTCATCCAACCGTCGCCGTGCGCATGCCCGCGCATCCGGTAGCCCGCGCCCTCATCGCCACACTAGGCACCCCGCTCGCCGCGCCCAGCGCGAACGCCTCGGGAAAACCGAGCCCGACGCGCGCCGCGCATGTACTACGAGATCTCGGCAGTACTGGCCGTCTCCCGCTTCTCCTCGATGGTGGCACGTGCGCCGTCGGCCTCGAGAGTACCGTTGTTGATGGGCTTGGAGAGGACGGCGCGCTGCGCGTGCTGAGGCCTGGTGGTGTGACAGTCGAGGCTCTCGTTGCGGCGCTCGGGGATTTGGATGGGCGGGATGGGTCGCAGCGGCCGCGTGTGCTCGTACACCAGCGCGACTTTGTCCTGGGGAACCATGAGGTGAACGCGCCGACTACGCCTGGGATGAAGTATCGCCATTATGCGCCCGGCGTGCCCGTCACGCTGCTTTACACGACTACGACGACGCCGCTGGAGATCAATGGCGATGGCGATGGTGGCGGTGGTGACGGTGGGAGCACAATACGGCGCGTGGAAATGGATGCGTTCTTTCGAGAGGTTCAGCGTGGTACGTCTGGTCGGTTTGGTCTCATGGCACAGGACGAGTCGCCGCTGCTGTCCCGGGCGCGGCGTGAGGAGTCGCGGTGGGTCGCGTTCTCACTTGGGGGGAACGCGGAGCCCGCACGCGCTGCGCAGCGGCTGTTCGAAGGCCTGCTTAGTCTTGAGGAACAATGCGTCGAGCGTATATTCGTGCAGGAGGTCGCGGAGGAGCGGGAAGGCTTGGCATTCATGAACCGGATCAAGAAGGCGGCGGGGACGTCATTGCGGATCGTAGATATATAGGTACGTCTCGAATGCCCTGAAGGCCTACATGTAACTCACGAACTATTCGTTTAGACAATATTCCTGTAGAAACTAATCGAATCCTAGACTTGGATGGTGGGATGTAACAGTGCCCGCGAGGCGACGGCGCCCGATCGTCTTATCCGTATCTCGTGATAACCTCATGGCCTAGCCGCCTGGGCACTGGTTGGCGACGGCCTTTGTTGACAGATCTTTCCCCGTACCCTTGGGTCTTATGATTAAGATAGTGAATTCGCTGTGGGCTCCTTACTACGAAGTTTACAGTAACGCGACACAAGGAGCTGGGCCTGTGGCCCCTAACAAAAGCTTTCCTCATCTCTTTGAACCACGCTTTTCGCATGAGAGGTCGCATCTACCTCGTGTCTATTCTAGGGCGTGCGGATGCGTTTTGATTGGTGCGTTTACAATGCACGTGTACGCCGTGCTGCTTGCGCATTTCAGCATGGAGGACCCTTATTTATCAGAGCCAACGGGATCCCCAAGGCTCTTGCAAGTTCATCTGCCAGATTCCGGTCCCTTTAGAGATTCTTGCTTGTTCATGCCACCTCCTTGGTCGTCGGTGTACTTTTGGGTACGCGTCGCGCGAGGTCAGGTTGATTCTTCCTTTCATCCTCGCTACACCCGTTCAGGGTCATGGGGATTGTCGTAACAGGAGCAACTGATACAGGTATGTCTTTTACACGCACGTTTTCCCCTTGGGCTGCGCTATTCGAGGAACAGCCCTCTTAGAGGAATGTCTGCCAAGTTAGTACAATAATCCTCTCTACAAGGCTGAGACAGCATGGAAGTCTTGCAACTACCTCTCACAGCGTAATCGACGTGACATCCAATTTCGATCGGTGCATGAACCTTTTCAGGTATTTCAGTCTTCATTGCTCTTGCTCGTCCCGTCGCTGTGTCCACGCTGAAAATATCTTGCCGTAGGATCTGCTCATTTCCTGTGCGTCATGCACGACAGTACCACAAGCGCTTGTATCTCACAAAGCGGAGTGACCACGCCTTCTTCCTCTGGGGCCTGGGCATAATCTCCCTTTCTTTGAAGCAGGTCTCCGATCTGTCTTGAAAGACATCGTGATGCCATGGGCGAGCCATGAAGTTTCATATCCGACTTTCTTTCATACTCTCCCCGATCTTTTGCATAAAAGAAAAGATGGCTCTGTATTCCCCCATCGTCCATCCCATCCTTCCCTTTCATCTTTAGTCCTCAACTCGGGAACATGAACCCACCAATGTCGTCGCATTTTGGTTCTTGTTCTTCATTCCTCCCCCCTGCTCCGAACCCTGCCTTATCTGCAAGTCTCCAATTTCCATCCCCTTTCATTCTTAGTACCGAATTCCCTTACAATATATCCCTTTCGTGCGACACCCGCTGGCCGGGTTCTCAAGTTCCATCTTTTGTCCAGAGCTACCCCAATCTAACGGATACGATGCCAAGTATTCCGGCCCAGCGAGAGGCGCAAGCGCAACTCCCTTTCCAAACCGCCGACCTTAGTCTTTCACTCCTCGCCAATGCCAGTGGACTGGTGTTCGACCACCAACCTCATGATTCCCTCTTTCCGCACTCCCAGCAACCCCCATTTCCTAACAACGATTTCGAGGCAGATCCGAAAGAAAAACAGCGCCCCCGCCCCTCCAACGCCTTCATTCTTTTCCGTTCCGACTTTCTAAAACGGAAGCTTGTCTCCAAAGGTCAGGAGACCCGCCAGCACAAGCTCAGCATCATCGCTGCGAAATGCTGGAACAAGCTTACGCGGGAAGAAAAAAAGAAATGGTTCCTGGAGGCAGAACGGGAGAAGAAAGCGCACGCGCTCAAGTATGCCGACCACCAGCCTCAGCCACGCGCACGCGCGAGGACGAGGCGCGAGTCAAGAATCATGGCGTCGCCCAGGGAGCTCGAGCATCTTGGTCGCTTGGCCGATATGGCATACCAGGAGATTATCAACGATACTCCTTCAAGTTCCCAACTTTCGCGTGAGAGCGCAACTTCTCTGTCCGCCTCAACGACTACCGCCCTCGCATCCGGATCCCCCACGCCTCCTACTCAGGTCAAGGGGACGGACTTATCTGCCCTAGACTGTTATCAAGAGCAGGAACAACCTTCTCAGCAACCGCTGTTCTCCTCTCCCGCTGGGAAAGTGGGAGAGCTTTCTTTGCCGCAGAGTTACCAGCCTCTTCGGACAGCGAGCGCCAGCGACTTCAGTACTTTCCAAGACGGTGGCATGTTCCCTACGGTAAGTCACTTTTACGGCTGCCTCCCATCGTCTGGTACGTTTCCTTACTCTATGGTTTTCAAGACTAGTTTTGTTGGCACGTATCCTGCAACAATTTCTCGACCCGCGTCTGCCCCGATGTGCCCAACTGCGAGTAGCGTTTCCGGAACATTAACCACCTTTCCATCGGAGTTGGCCTTTCGAGGTTCCACCTCGATCAATGAACAGACCTCTAACTACTTTACAATGTTCAGCGATTCACTTCCCCACGACATCACCCTTTCCGGTTTCTCTGGTTTGGCGAACGCCTAACATTGACACCTTGTAGTTGTCCGAGTCCGCCGTCCCACGATATATATTTTTATTCAAGAGCTTGTTAACCATTCCATTCCATCGTATAATTCGTATCACGACATCCACATGATACTTCTCTCGCCTTCTTGTATTAGCTTCCGCACCCATTCGCAGGATACCGTAGATGCGCTCGCATACGTGTTTAGTACATGTATTTAACCTTCATCATTGTGGCGGGTGCCGATTTGCGCGGGGACGACGTGCAACATGAGCGTGGACGGACAATTACTCAGTTCAATGATGTGATTACAAGTGTGATTACGTGACTCGGTTCGAATATTGGACTTGGTGAGTAAAATCTGAATCGAGGGATTGAGATGCCATAGACCGTGGTGAGTTACCACTGTACTGCATAAGTTTAACCAACCAACATGCGAACTCGGAGGCACCGGTCCTCGTGGGATTCTCCTCATTGAAGAGGCCCTAGCCTCGGAGCATGTTATGCCTGCAACCCACAGAAACTCCGGGCACATCTGTGTTTGTTTGCGAAGTCCAACACAGAAACATTACCCCGCCCGGGCCGCCTGTTGACAGTCAAAACACTCAAAACACCTAAAAGGTATTCGGATACGGGGAATCGAACCCCGAGCTGCCGCGATCCGTACTGGCGGGAAACTGTAGCTGGAAACCCGGATTCCCCAGTTACAGTTCCCCCGGTGAGAGGCGGCAATGTTAGCCGTTACACCATATCCGACTGTTCTTTGTTTGTACTCAAGAACATACTAGAGTATATAGTACTTTTCGCCCCTATAATGCTCCGGAATGGTATTCTCGGTAAAGGCGCCACGGGTTCAGCGGCCCGAGGCGCAGTTCGAAGTGAACCCGAGGCCCCGAGAGTAACCAAGAGTCGAAGAGATTACATAATCGACAATCTTCACTGTCCTCTTGATTTCGGTCCTTCTTCTAAAAGATGACTTCAAAACGCAGAGCGCCCACGACAGATGATCTCTTACGAATGCAGGAAGAGCCCCACAAAAGACATAAGCAGTTGTCTCTCGCGCAAAGAGATGAAGACGAAGACAACGATACAGGCGAGGATGATGATCACTTCGGGTTGGAACCGGAAGACCGGGGAGTTGAGTCGGATGACAGCGAGTGGGAAAGCGGGGTCGACGAAAGTACAGACTCTGAAAACGGCAAGGGGAGCCCTCTCCTGGAACATGGTCGCATTGGTCGTTTGAATGAGAGCTCCAGTCTTCTCGGCTCTCGTGTGACTGTAAAGCCCCGGGTTGTCCGTCGACGTACCTTATCCCCTGGGGCTGGCAAGCCTGTGACATTCTCATCGCTGGGTATATCACCTCCGTTACTTTCTGCACTGTCGAGGATGGCCATTCATGCACCAACCGAGATCCAGCAGGCGTGTATGCCACCTCTTCTTGCAGGTCTATTGATTGGTTCTGGTATACTTGACGATCGCTGATGATGGCTATTTTTGAAGGTAGAGACTGTATAGGGAACGCAAAGACAGGTTCCGGAAAGACCATTGCGTTCGCGTTGCCTATCCTGCAGAAACTTTCTGTCGACCCTTACGGTATATTTGCACTTGTGCTAACTCCAACAAGGTACCGTCTTTTTCTTGTTATTTCCCCCAATTTTCTCGACGATCATAGAGAGCTTGCTTTTCAGATTGCAGAACAGTTGGTGGTACTCGGTTCACCACTCAATGCTCGAACTGCCGTCATTGTGGGCGGAATGGATATGATAGCACAGGCCATCGAACTCGACAATCGGCCGCACGTGGTGATCGCCACCCCGGGGCGGCTTGTAGATCATCTTCGAAATAGTAGAGCAGAGTGGGATTTATCAAGAGTTAAATATTTGGTATGCGCAACATTTTGCCCGAGCACGTTATGCCCTATTCACAGAATCTCAGGTTCTTGATGAAGCAGACAGACTCCTCGCTCCAAGTTTCGCAGACGATTTAGCTCATATATTTGGCGTTTTACCCAAGGACCGCCAAACAGCACTATTCACGGCGACTTGGACGCCATCGATAGACTCGATAGCCGATGCGGCGCCGAAACCCGGAAAGCAGAAGCCATTTATTCACAAGATAACATCGACGTAGGTGGCCTCTATGTTTTACGTTTTCCCTGAAGCTCAAGAAATTTCTCAAGAGTCGAGACTGTCGAAACCCTGAAACAGTATTACATGCTTGTCCCCTCTCATATCAGAGAAAGCTATCTCTTTTATCTCCTGTGCAATCCTCCAGAGTCAATAGCTCATCTTCGACGACAGGCACCTGAGCCTATTAAACGCTCTCGGGCAACTGTCCATAAGAAGGTCTCCGCAAAGAAAAAAGGAAGTGGTGCCGAATTCCTTCAACCACCACCAACAATTATATTCTGCGCAAAAGCCCGCACAGTCGCGTACATCACTGCCCTGTTGCAAACACTTGCTATACGTAGCACCGCCCTGCACTCGCGACTCACACAACGCGATCGGCTGACGTCTCTCTCACTCTTCCGTTCCTCGGTAATTCCGGTGCTTGTGTCTACGGACGTCGGCGCGCGGGGATTGGACATCGCAGAGGTCGCTATGATCGTGAACTGGGACTTACCAGATGAACCGGAAGTGTACACACACCGAGTAGGGCGAACTGCGCGCGCAGGACGTAGTGGCATAGCGTTCAGCTTCGTTTCAGAAAACGATGAGAATAGGATTTTGAAAATTGAGGAGCGTATTGGTGAGTAATATAAGCGTCTAAGAATGCCGTGTCACAGTACTGATGGCAGTAGCAACGCGACTGGCGGAAATGAACCTTCCCGAAGACAAAGTCCTCGAGAAGCTCAATAAGGTCTCCACTGCGAAGCGACAGGCCTATATGGTTAGTAAGCTGCATACTGTTAATTGTATAGATCCTAAAGTAGTTTTACAGGAGCTGTTTGACACGAAGTTTGGGCAAAGGGAAAAGATTAACAAGGCGAAGGCAGCCCGAAAGCATAGGTAGTATTTCTGGATAGCGCCCGAGAAATGAGATAAGACATGATTGCATGCATGATTCCCGGTGTGGAGCGGTTGACCTGTGAAGATATGGGATCCCATTTACGCCCAATGCTTTGGCTAGTTGGAGTGCCTCGGCCCCAAGGTACATGTACATGTCGAAGTGGCGTGAGAGGGGATGGTGCTACGGGACCCGTACGGAGAGACCGGGCCGAGTAACGGTTTACCCCACGGCTCTCCTTTTCTCGATCTCCACCTGCCTATTTATTAGCATTAGCTTGTCCACTCCCTCTGAAACTCTGTTTTGATCTTCCCTTTCCCCACCCCCTGCCACCCTCGATCCCACACCTGCAATTCTTCAGTTATACTGCAACATTTTGTACCCCACAAACGATGGATGCAAACGAATGGGACTCTATATTGCAGTTTGTGGCCGACGGACTCGCCCACGATTCTGCTCCTTCCGCTGATGAACCTCCATCTAGCGTCGTGCGACCTCCCCTGTCGAGGTCAGTGTCAGCAGCTCAAATACCTACTCCTCCTGTACGTGATCCTTTATCGTAGCGTCGCAAGACCCCCACTTCGCCATCCTAGACTTCCGTCCATGGAACGCCAGCGGAAGACGGGGAGCCAACGATGATCTCTGTCTCTACCACCTTCTTTCCTGGCGCAGAATTCGACGTCCTACCGACAGACCTCATCATCTTGACCTCTGACTCGGTATTCTTCTACGTTCACACGCAAAAACTACTCACTGCATCTACCAACGGGTTCAACTCGCTTCTTCCCCTGGAGGAACATGGCCAGCAAGAAGGAGCAGGAAACATTCTCCCCTTGCATCTTGACTCTGTCGTCCTCAACATCCTGCTGCATGCCATTTACAATGTGTCAGCAACGCACTATTCTCCGACTCCTGAAGCAGTCATTGCAGCGGTCGAATCCTTGGAGAAGTATGGTCTGTCTGTGCAGACATACTTGGCGCTAGCTTCTCCCCTCTACACGCTTTGCCTTGGCACAGCTCCTCAGGCACCCATTGAATTTTATGCCCTTTCTGGAGCATATGACCTACCTCACCTCGCAATTCCAGTTTCTAGCCTCTTGTTATCATACTCGCTCGCTTCACTTTCGAATGAGTTGGCCGTCAAAATGGGTCCGCTCTATCTCAAGCGGCTCTTCTTCCTGCACCTTGGCCGCGTAGAGGCTCTTAAGCGTCTGCTGCTGCCACCCCCGCAGCCGCATGTACCTACTGCTAATTGCGATTTCACTGAGCAGAAGAAGCTTACGAGGGCATGGGCGCTCGCCTCTGCTTATCTTGCGTGGGACGCGAGACCAGGTGAGCTACTGAATGGTCCTCACCACCTGGACACTTATTGACTCGACGCCCAATAGATCTGTCAACGCAGGCAATAGAGGTAGCACTGCGCCCATTATGCGATTACCTCGCTTGTGACCAGTGCAATCAGCTCTTACGCGAACGGATTAACAACTTGGTCGCGCAGTGGTCTATTGTTAAGGTATGTTGTTTTTGTGCTGCTATATACCTACTTATCACATTTTCCCACACCATTGATAGAGAACGGTCTAGTTGGTTTGGGCTCGTCGCTGGACTTTGCCAAAAAGCAGCACCTCTGATTCATTTTTATATTCTCTTCCAAGACCTTGTCAGCATCATACATTCACGGGCACGTGTATCATATTCTTTCGTATGTATTCATAGGCCTCAGACGTTCGTCTCCGATAAAGTTCTACACTGTTTTTGTCATATACGGTTCCCTCCGAACCAGCATCCGCAACTTTTCATTTCCTTTCTCAATGGCACCATACACGCATCGCATTTCCCGTCCTTTCCTTGCATCATCGTTTCTGTTTTTGTCGCATTCATTCACGTAGTGCATCCCCCTTTTCTCTCTCTGTTTTTCATGCATTTCTCCCCTGTTCACGCCACTTCCTCTCCCATGGAGAGTACATATAAAACAAACAGATAGCGGGTACATTATCTACAATCATGAGCCGAGCGATGAGAACACTGTTACAGGAGGCTCGGGCACAGTAGGCCAACTCAGAAGATGCTGCAGTGGATACAATCATAGGCCATAAATAGGTGGTTCCGAATAGTACATCAACCTAGAAGCTATGTGCGAGAGCTCGTGGAATCATCGGCACAATGGCTGTCCATGTAGAGTGCGACCGAGTTACCTCTCAGGCATACCCTCTGCAAATAAGACCTCGAGGATACTGTGGAACGGTTGCATGAAACCATTCTGTGAATCCAAAGATGTCAATCACGTGGGTCTTGCTGAGTACAGTACCTAGCATCCACTAGCTTCCCAAGTTGGTCGCTTGTATTCACGTGAGATATCGGGTAGGCTGTGCCAGTGGGAACTTCAGCAGTTTCGAAACTTTGATGAAACTACTGTAAGATCCGTTCCCTGCACTTGGAATGAGTCACCAAGTAACTTCTAGTGCCGCGTGATAAAGGGTAACTTTGTTTTCAAGCTTAATCAAGAAGCTGGTTGCCGCTGGTATTGAATGGTTGGCGTAGCACTGCATCGAATCTTATTGTTTACGGGATTGAGCACCACTCCCTAGATGGGGCCTAGATCCAACTACCTCCCGAACGCACTGCGCCAGTGCTACATCGGGATTTATGAGAAGGAGTCCGCGTCGAGAGCCGAGAGAGATGGTGGTATATGAGATAGGAAACAGGTGATTCAGGTCTGGTCTGAGAGAAATTAGGTGGGAAATCCACCACTGAAGCCTGAGAAGGACCGAGCTAGGTGCGGCTTGACTTGACCATCTGTCAAGCAACATGCCAGGATCAGGTTTGAAGACGATAACGAAAGTTACCGGAAGAAAGCATTTCATACCTACTCTGGAGAGCAACAGAATGACGCAACGGCTTCCCTGCTAGCCTATAGTAGTCACCATTTCATGCTCACGGGGTTCGGACCTTCTCTGTTGCGCTTGTGTACCTCCGTTTGCGTGGGGACTCCCTCGCTCACGTGGGCGTAGTTTCCTTGTAATTCCCAGACGTTTCTAGGCATCGTGACCCCCGGGATGCGCACGAACACCATTCGTTGGCCCAATGAGAGCGGTATCCCACAGCAGGCATCAGGGGGCGATGCTAGAAGCACAAAACCGACGACATCGTTGCGCCCAAGAACAACCTCGTGTCACGGATCATAATGTCTTCCCACGATGGCGGGTGAGAGTAGCCCCATCCGTTCGATACAGTAAATGCGAGGATCGGATGACGATGGTGAAATGGCAGAGGATCTTCAACAGGATAACTCAAGTGTGCCAGTTCTGGACTCAGCGGTGTGTCTGGACTCCGGGATGGCGCAGCGCGAGGCGGAATTGCCGCGCAGGTAGATCCCAGCAAGCGCTGTGTACATGGTCTGGTTGGCCTAGAGGGCCATCCTGGGAGCAGAGGTGCCAGGGGACATGGCCGCAAAGCTGTGCACGTGTGACGTGTTTTATGAGGCACGTGGACGCGCGCGCTTCGCAAGGCACGCAAGTGACGCAACACGTTTGGTGGCCAAACCTCTGTGTGTGCAACCAATAGGCCGTCACTGGCATGCTAGCTCATCAGTACCCTTATTGGAACACTCACTATTCGCTCATGAACCCGTAACTTGTTATGGCTTCCTCGCGCTTCTGTTGCTTATCGAGCCAGAATTACGCGTGACGCCGCGCGTCTGTCTGTGTTTTAAAACTGGCATATCGCAGGGGCGCTGGGAGATTATTCGGGCAAATATCTACTCACGAGGCGATTGCGTGTCATTCCGGCGCATTTCATCGGTCCCACCTTCACTCACTCTCCACGATCAAGCTCAAGATCGAGTTCTCCCGTATCCCCATGCCTACAAGTGGCCATCTGACCAAGAACGGCTCTGCCTCTAACCTACGCTCAATAATTGACGAAGCTTCAGCACAATATAAGGAGCTTACAGGACATGATCTAGCCTCGCATCCCTTTGCCGCGAAGTTTGACAACTGGGACTCAGTTGATGCCGTCTTGGAAGTATTTCAGGATCAGGCTCGGAAATTCAATGAAGTTCGCAAAGGGAACGAGAAGTTGATGGAATGGCTTAGACCAACGGTTCAGGTCATGGTTTCGGTCTCTGCATCGCTTGGGAATGCCCTCAGCACGGTAAGGCTTTATGGATTTATTCCTTATACATCGCTGTGCTCAAACGCCCGTGTCACAGCCATTCCCGCCCGCACAAGCGGTATTTACTGGCATTAGTGTCCTCCTCAACGTACGCCTCTTCCTAAATTCTTTGTCGCTTGGACATACAACACTTGACTCAGGCCGCGGCGGGTGTTGCCGCAAGCTACGAAGTACTCGTCAACCTCTTCGAGAGCGTTCGGTATTTCCTACTACGCCTCAAGATCTATACTGGTATCCCACTCACGACCGAATTGACCGAAATATTGGGGAAGATAATGGCTGAGATAATTTTCATCCTTGCCCTCGGGACAAAGGAATTGATGCGAGGGTCGATCAGTGAGTAAATACGTGCGGTATATCGGTCTTGGCTCACTAGAGTACAGAAAAATTCCTGAAGAGGCTGGTGGGAAAGACTGAAATTGATGATGCTTTGAAACGGTTGGACAACTTCACGCTGGAAGAGGCACGAATGGTCGGAACGAGAACCTTGGGGGTCGCCTATGGCCTTGAGAATAAAATGGAAGTGATTCGGAATGGTGAGAAATACGTTCGGTTGTTTTGGCATGGAGCGCTGACTCTTATTGCGAAACAGAGACAAAAAAAATGGCCGGTTGGTTCTCTTCAAATGCTACTATCGTAACCCGTAATAGCTCAATCTCACAGATCTTCAATCACGTGAGATTCTTCGAAACTGGATTGCAGCCCCCAATTTCTCGACAAACCACGATGTTGCACGCGCAGGTCAGTCTACTGGCACAGGAACGTGGTTTACCCAAGGCGGTGCTTTCAAAGAATGGAAGACAAGAGGTTCCCTGCTTTGGATTCGTGGAATCCGTACGCTACTCTCACACTCTACTTTTTGTGTTTGTTGATCCTTTCTGTAGCTGGATCAGGGAAGAGTACTCTTTGGTATGAAGCTCTTCCGATACTATCGCCCTCATAAACTAATATTACCAACAAGTTCCACAATTATCGAGGACATCAAGCGCACCGGAAATTCCTTGTTGGCATTTTTTTATTTTGATCCCAAACACGACGCCAAGCGCCATCTCCGCGGCCTTCTGTCCTCTATCCTTGTCCAACTTTGCAACAGGTCTAACGATTGTTGGAGCCTTCTTTCTCAATTACACACCGAACACAGCGAAGGCTCGGAAGTGCCTAGTGAAGATAGACTCACTGAATTTCTGGGATACACTCTTAACCTCCTGCGAGAAGTCACAGTTTACCTCATTGTGGACGCACTAGACGAGTGCCCGAATACCATTGGAACTCCCTCCCCGCGTGAAAAGGTCCTGGGCTTGGTGAGAAACCTTATCGAGTCACGAAACCCAAATTTGCATATATGCGTTACCTCCGGCCTCGAGCAGGACATTCGAAGCGTTCTCGAACCCTTGACGTCTGCGCCTCTCCTAGTGTCCCTCCACGAGGAAAGTGGACACAAGAAGGACATCATAAACTATATTAATTCGTTTGTACGCTCGGACCGAGAAATGGGGGATTGGGGAACAGAGGACAGGGATCTCGTTATTAAATCGCTCTCTGAAAGAACTGGTGGGATGTAGGGCGCCCCATCTAGTCCGCCTTATCACCGTGGCTTACCATACGATCCAGGTTTGGGTGGGCGGCTTGTCAGCTTGACACCCTGCGTCGCTCTGACCCAGAAGGCATTTTGAATGCTCTGGACGAATTGCCCGCAGCGTTGGATGATACATATGCGCGGGCTTTGGAGAAGATTCCTGAAGAAAAACAGAAACGCGCTCGTTTTATCTTCCAGTGTCTGATTGCATCCGGCCGCCCGCTGCGTGTTGACGAACTCGTCGGAATCTTAGCTCTTCAGTTTGGCCAGGCAGCTGCCCCAAAGTACGAGAAGGACTGGCGCCGGAGAAATTCAGAAGATGCTGCATTCTCCGCGTGTTCCGGTTTGGTCATCGTTGTCGAGGATGGAGACGCCCAAATTGTGCAATTCTCGCACTTTTCTGTGGGACAATTCTTGAAATCCACTCGCCTCACCACCTTAAAAGACAGAAACCTTTCCCACTATCACATTCCTCCAGAGCTTGCCCACACGAATCTGGCTCAAGCCTGCCTTACCGTTCTACTCCAGCTGAACGATAAAGTGGACGATCATCGTATCGGCGACCCTCCCTTGGCCCTCTATGCAGCTCAGCACTGGGATTTTCATGCGCGGTTCGGAGAAGTGTCCACACAACCACAAATCCAACATGATATGGAACGCCTGTTTGACCCAAACAAGCCACACTTCCGGGCATGGGTTCGCTTACATGATTTAGACCACGAAGGGACACAAACGACTAGCAGTATCAGGGAACACCCATGGCAGCCTACCGGAACCCCCTTATATTACGCGGTGTTATGCGGTCTCCCCAGCTTGGTAAAGGGCCTCATCGCTAATCCCTCACAAGATATCAACGCAAGGGGCGGCTATCACGGGACGCCATTGCATGCGGCCTTGCGAAAGAATGACCTTACGATCGCAGAATTGTTCCTTACCCATGGAGGTAGTGTGGATGCAAGAGACAAATTCAACTGGCGTGCACTAGAGAAGGTATTGGATGACGACCACATTGAAGCTTTGCAACTATTACTCAAGCACAAGGCCAATGTCAATGCCTTGGATCAATGCCAGTGGACCCCGATGCGCAGAGCATCGGCCAATGGACAACTGCAAGTTGTCCGTTTGCTCCTTCAGCATGGAGCTCAGGTCAATGGGGCGGATGCTCTTGGGTGGACACCGTTGCACCTCGCGTCGATCAATGGACACGTCAAGGTCACACAGCTCCTACTCGAAAACGGAGCCAATGTGAACGCACAAACAAAGGGCGGCTTTACGCCCTTGTACGTCGCGTCGTCTCGAGGCCTCATCGACATCGTTAGGGTGCTGCTTCGATTCGCGGCGAGCATCCACGTACGGGGAATAGGAAACCAGACTCCACTACGGGCAGCATTCACCCAGAAACATTACAAGGTTGCGCAGCTATTGTCAGGAAATAGCGAGGGATGGCAGTAGGGCCTTTGTGATTATTACTGTAATAAGGATATCTTTGGTGCTGCTGTGTATGACTTTATTGATGATTGTCGGAGGTCGGGGACCATCATGTATCATATCCAAATTCCCAGCAGCTAAATTATCCGTCGCTATTATCATTTGTCAGCTACGCCCAAGCCCCAGCGGGAGAACTATCGGGAAGCGAAACAAAGTCGACCCGGCGACCCGACCCGGCAATGAATTGAGTTGTAGTCTTGTAGACCTGAGCTGCGGGTTCAAGAAGGTTCATATATACTTTCAATCCTATACCTACGAATCAAAAGGTGTGCTAATGAAGTGAGGTTCGCGGATCCGTGAAACAGGCCACGAATCTTGTAAGGTAAAGGTGATAGCCTGCAGCTCGGATTGCCAGCTCAAAGGGGTTGTGGACGCCTGCTGAGCAATGCAGCGTAAGAATCCCTTGAGACGTCCGGGGACGACCGTGGTGCGATCGAGCTGTGCACTTGCCTTTAGAGCAGGTAAAATACATTTCAATCTAAAATTAAGCGCAAACCAAAGTCAGTCCGAATGAGGAATGAGGAAAATCCCTCGTCTGACAGCCAAGGTGACAGCGCTTCGTTCGCGAGATGCCGTTGTACATCGGTTCGATGTTGTCCGCATTTGTCTACTGCATCATCGTCATTATAGCCGCCTCTATGAGATCTACTGTCGCGTTTGCTTGTGGAGCTTCTTCAGAAGCAGCAGCGCTCAACCTTCTCAGCGACGCAGCGACGCCGACGCTTAGACTGAAACTATCCGAGTCCGCATTATTATACCAGTACTGTATGCACGTGAATGCACGCGCTGGGTAATGATATATATGATACAGTATGACCCACAACACGGGAACACACTCGACAGGAACTGCGAGATACACAGGATACACCGATTGTACTGTACTAACTTACTGTATGAAGCAACTCAGCCACACAAATTCCCATCACGTGCCCGATAAAGCCGAGCTTCCAACCCACGACAAGCCATCTATTATCTATTAGATGGATGTACTCTACGGTGCTCAACTCTCACTCTGCGAAACACATTCTGGATGGAAATGGAATCACTGTTGTCAAATTGAAGCGAAATACCTGCCATTACAGTAATTTCGACTCAGTACAATATCCGAGTTTTCCCCCAAGTTTTTCCCCCCCTCATACAACATCCTGATCAATGTGGGGCAGCTTCTTGGGGCGTCTGGGAAACAGGTACTGCGACCGAGTCTTGGTGAGAAGATTTTCACCAAATCTTCACGCCACAGAAAGTAAGCTCATTGTCATAGGTGAATGACCATATAGATGGATTGTGTGGTGAATGGTGGCAGTGACGCACCCAGGCAACGGCATCAGTTCGAATGTCCATTTGTCAGCACGTACAAGACATTCTTCTTTCGGTGACGGTGGCGGTACTTGAGGCCATGAGGGGGATATAACCCTGGGACCAGGTGCCACATTAGCGCCGTATCTCTCGTCCCCAACAATCATGTCTATCCTCGCTGCCAATGATCCCAATTCCGATGTTTTGCGTTTGGTCGTGGAGCACGTCTTCATGCCCCCAAAGCTTCCACAGGAGGATCCTGGCGAAGCGATCGTGCAGAAAACGAATGCGGCGCTATGTGACAACCTCGTAGGAGCTTCCCAAGCCTTCCTCCAAGACGTTCCTTCTTCACAGCGTCCTTTGTGGGAGCATATGATCAAGATGATGAAATTGGCTCGTAGAGCCGCAGAAGCCCCGTTTGAAGAGATTGAACTCCAGGGTATCTTTTCAAATATGGCGATTGGAGGTATGTCCATATAGCTCGCACTTGGTTCCGCCTTCAATCTGACTCTTTTCCACCAGACGTTTTCTCTATGCATATTCGTGCACAGAATGCTGGTCTCGTTGTGCGCAAGCTTCCCTCCGACAACTTCGTTCAGTTCGAGGTGTTCGAGGTCTCGCCACAGAATACTGAGATAATGACGACCATGGGAAAACTCTTGTGTTCATACCCAGGTCCTGCAATCCGGGTCCCCACGGACATATTTACGGACGAATGCTTTCTCAGGGAGCTCTCCTCTTTCCTAGTCCAAATGGACGTCGATTGCTTGGACTCCACCCCCACAACTTCAAAGGGAGGATCTGTCGTCTACGAGGTTCGCGAAAGCGTACACCCCAGGTACATATCGGAATTATTGGTGGGAATTCTGGGGGGATGTGGACAACCGGCAGATGTAGATCGCATCACAAAACGTATAGGGGATGAAGTCCTATGGTACAACGCGTTAAAGCCATGGCGAAGATCCCCATTATGGCTTACCCTCAGAGTTTCCCTTCAGTCTTCCCTGCGTGGCAGCAGCCTCTACAAACATTTCATGCTTTTCTTTCACGCCTATCTTCTGCGCAGCTGTATTAGCCAAGATTTCCCGAGCGAGTTGCTCTACGCAATGAGGGTCAAGACAGCTCGACGTCTTTCGAAGTTAGGCCTTGCGGAATCTCATCACGTCTATGAAGTTGTTCGCGATATCTCCAAAGAGACAGAGGCACTTCTTTCGAAGAGATGGATGGCATTCCAGGCTAAAGGATCGATCAGTCCTACATTACAACCCAAGGGACTCGATGTCATCGGCGATGCAGGCATCTCTCTTCAAAACTCTCACGATTATCTTTCGAAGACGCTACTCTCGGCTTTGCAGGGGCTCCCACAGATGCGGTTTACACCCTCCCACGAAATACGCCTCAATACCCTACGTGACTTTGCTCAATTGACGAGTGGCCAACTCAAATCGGCCATTGCCAAAGATCGGCACATTGCGATCGCTGACTTCGAATTAACTGTTGAACGGGACTTGGAATCTTGGGTCGCTGCATCAAAAAACAACGGCGATGCTCCAGATGTGATCGCTTCGTGCATTCATCAATATTGTAATGGTGCGAAAGACCTTTATGGAACCAATCCCGAAGACATCTCGATCATGATTCTGACCATCATGGATCTTTGGGTGGCTCTGGATACAATCGCAACTCGGCAGTGCCCCTTACTGAAACAATATTCTCCGGAGATACCTTCCGACTTCCTCCATCCCTTACTCCTTCATCAGTCGTCCACCTTGAATCGTGCCTTGCACATAGAAGAGTATCTATGCCAGCGACACAAAGAAGCTTGCAATGCTTCATCAATTTTCTCAAACGATATTAGCGAATCGTCTTTCGCTGTGAAGTACTTTCGTGCTTCCGAGGATCTTCAGCGCCTCAATCACGAAATACTCGTGGATGCTTATCAAAAGCGGAACAAGAAGCGTGCAGAACTAGATAATTTGAATCAGGAATCGAGTTCACTACTACAGCAAGCTTCTAGGATGAATCACGAGACGTACAACCACCATTACTGGGGCGACACCCACAGCCGTGGTTGCCAGAAATGTGGGCTGGAATGTCAAGCCGCAGCGCTGCAAATCAGCGTCCACGAATGGCCACTACCAAATTCGACAGTGCACGCAGCACAAGCAGTGTTTGAGCTATCTCCGCCCAGCGCATTTTCTGCCTGGCGTGGTATAACTTACTTGATTCTCCGCAATATTGGTCTATCCTCAGTCCCCGATTTGCAAGGCCAGCCTGAAGTTCAAATTCTCTTGGATTCCTTTTCTGGCCTTCGTCATTGGGCCGTTCCGCGTCAGGAATACTATCGAGTGACGATTGGTTCAACTACAAAGTCGTTTTCTGATCAGGCTCATTACAAGACAGTTAGGATTCCCGCGAATGAGTCTTCGGTGCTGGTTAATAACGGGCTATCGTTCAGGCTCTTTGACCTTATTCGCGGATCCTGGACGATAGATTCATTCTCTGAATCAAATATTTCGGAGCTGTGCACGCCTATCCCCACGTCAGGTCCATATCGTCTCCTCCATCGTTTCGTGTCTGGCACTGAACACACGCCAAATGATATCGTCGCTTCTCAGGCTGATTGCCCTAAAGAAATCACCCTACATGAATTCCTTGCATTCTCTGGATTACGCAGCGGCCCACGTTTGCAGTGGTTAAACATTGCTAGGGAACTGGCATCGCCTTACCTCTCGTTTTGTTACGAGGAAGTGCATACCTTGGTTACACAGGCAGCTTGGCAGCTCGGACCACGGCTAGGTGGAGTTCGCGAGTGGCATGTAGATCTCAATATCTCCAACTTCGGAAATGTGCTCCTATGCGAGCTGGAGTCCCTTCTCAAAAAGATAAGTACCAATTGGTTAGAGGAGGTCACGGTACGAACGATTGGTACGTCAGATATCTCTGACCCCAATTCTTGTCTCATTTCTCTTTAGCTCTTATCAGCAGCCGTCTGTTGGCCTCGACAACGGACCCTGATATTTCTAATCGGGCATATGCTCTTTTGCGAGAGGCTCGAAATTTGGCGTATCGATGGACATGTGAAGTAGGCAAGATGCTAGAGTCTACACACGATGAAACGTCCGGCGCGGGCTTGCGACTCCGATTATGTATGCTTGCCGCGACTTGCTTTTCGACTTTCGACGTATGCTCAGAGCACGTCCCTGCGATCCTCACCACTGAGAAAGATTTTTCCATCGCCATGCATTGCGCTGTCATCGTTCATGACAACTCTCCGCCGTCTCTCTCAGATGGCAACACCCCTTATCTCGTTCGGATGCTAAGACGACATCATCGGTCACTGCATCACTTGGAGCCCACTTTTAGCAAATCGATGCCTGGTGATCTCAGCCAAGTCAAACTATTGCATGCGGACGCCTATGATAAAGCCCTTGAACTCTTGTGGCTTGGCTATCGTCGGGACATTTCCTCGCGCTGGCATGCACTTCCTACGCAGAACTCCCGGTGGATCTCCTGTGGTGCGGAGGGAGGACACGAAGTACACTACGACTTACTGACGGGCAAATTGCTTATCAACGGAAAATCATTGGGGAGGCTTCCGCAAGAGATAGTGGAACACCCCACATATGCGAGTGTACTCGGCACAGTGAGTAGTTGAACCATAACCCTTTCTGACTTTTCCTGAGATTCTTTCAGAAAATTCTCGATGTGGGTCCCGCTGACATCCCTGGAATGGACTATATGAGTCGGTCCACTGTGTCCGAATATCAGGTAAAGCACTTATTCTTTTCTTTGCCTTTCTGTAGTGATTAAGACGGACCAAAGATCCTTTTCTTGTGGAATAACGGGGATTTGATCCTAAGAGCGCGGAAGCCAGGACACTCACAAAGCTTACAGCTCATTCCGCGGACCGCACTACTTGGCGATTTTCCTAGACAGTTTGTTGATCAATACGTCCACTGGCTTGACTTGGGCACTCGGGAACTCGAATTCCGTCTAGCTGGATCCCCATGGACTCCGGAACCTTCTAACTGGCGGCTCTACATCCACGAACCTGGTATTTACCCACGTGCCACATTTAGGAAGCCTGGTCAAGACGGATCCATAATACAACTCATCGACGTTCGTTCGAATACCTTCACTATGCTTTCCAGCCTGTTGTCGCCCCTAGAGTCCCCGGAGCTTATCACCGTTACTCACACCTCCCAGTTTTTGGAAGTTTTCGCCCCCCGTTTGCATCTATCATTTTTTGTCAATTCGAATTGGGAACTCGAGTGTCGAAGCATTCCAGGTTACGTTGTTGACAAGACTCAGTCGTGTGGAACAATGTTTGGCCTTGGAAATAAGCTTATTTTGTGCCCCAGGCCTAACAGTTCTAAAGTATCTCTGCTGCCACGACGGGTCATCATCCCCCAAGGGAAGGTTTCTTTCTCCACAATGGGAGACTTCACCGGCGTTTCCATAAATACTGGTGCTGAACAGCATGTTCGTTGGCACGAATATACGATTGACACCGATCTTGGACGTCTCACAAGTAAACCAAGTTTGAAGAGCAAGTTGTACCAATGTTATTTGCACGCCCTCACCAGTCACTGTCTTCCTGATCCATTGCTCGGCCACACCGGAACAGAAGAGGCCCTGTACATGTTACAAAGTGCTGCTTGCCGATCTTTCCAAAGACTCGACAGGCACGACGCAAAGCTACTGAAATTGATTAGTGACTTGACACCAGACAGAGTTTACTATCCACGGCATCTGCAGTCGATGGCTATAGTGACATGGAACGACATCCCCACTCTGTCGCAACACCACGACTTCTACCGGGTCGTGTACTCCATTCTTGGCCATGCACGCGCGTTGGAGACCCTCTATGATCCACCTACTGTCTTCGACACCCCCGATCGCAACCAATCGTTGTTGGATCGGGCAGCCTCTCGTAATAAGTCATACTATCCATCGGATTTGCAGATCTCGGAGCAGCCACCATCGCTGGGTGACATTGAATACAGGTCAAGGGATGTTTCCAACCGTGAAGACATCGAACATGTGGCGTACAGAACATCATGGTCCATATGGAAAGCCCAACCTTCTCTCGACCACGGGTTGCCGAGACTTTGGGATCTCATGTGTTCATGGGGTTCACTCGGCCCAGCCAACAGCGAAGTCTCACTGTGCTACAGTCGTTACTGGCTTGAATTTGACGCTACACGGGACTGGATCGTTATCTACGACCTTTGCCGCCACGCAGTATATGAGGGCCTTCTCCGCATGAGAATCAAGTTGTCCTTCTGCCTTTCAGCTGCCGCATATAGCAAGTCCAAGTACTCAAATATCATCCCCTTCTTCGTAGCCTTTGCTCTGGATGAACGCTGTCGCCACCTCAACCCTCCCACCAATATTTCTTACACGCTTTCAGATGGAATAACCCCAGTACTGACACGTCTGGAAAACCTGGTATCCGGATCCGCTCTACCCATAGCATCAATCCCTGCCCATTTCTTAATGGCTGAGGCGACGAGTGCAATGGACGTCGAAACCCAGCGAATGACGAAATACGAGTCGACCATCAGGAGAGAATCATCGCTGGTCGCGAACTCGATAATACTTCAGTGGCAAAACTATAGCTATAGAACACTAAGATCAGTGGGATTCCGCGAACAATGGTTCGACCAATCTAAATGTCATCAACGCATCGAAGAATACTTCCAGTCCATCTCCAGGAATATCGAGCTTAGAGATCATGTAAATCAGTTGCAGAGCATCCTACAACACTATAGGAATGGCCCAGTACCCATTACCCTGCCATACGTATTTTCACCCCGATTCATCACCAGCCATTCAAAGGCACTGGCACCCCCATACTCGATCTGCGAAGTATTGCTGTCTCGCACCAACGTCCCGACTCTATTTTCAGAGGAGCCTTTTCTAGGTGACGGCATCTCCCCTACCACAGAGACAGCAGGCACCCTAGAGCCAGTTGGTCCGGACAGCCTAAAAGTCCTCATTGACGAGTTCCGAAATTCTCGGAAGTCCTTGTTAGAGCTCTACGGAAATGATTTGAAAAAGAGTCATTGCAAGTGGGTGGAACACAGTGCCTCTCAATCTACTAGAAGCTCTGTTCCTGCGCATAACTTGGAGCTCCTATGCCTCTATCACGAAGAGTGTTCTCACAGGAAAGACAAAATGTTTTCTGAAGTTTCGGCAACCCTTGCCCCGTCTCAAGATGTAGAGAAGACTAGTGGTATTGCCGGCCTCTGGCCTCGAATAACTCCTCGATCCCTACTCCGTCTGTTGGCTCAAGATCGCATCGGTACGCTCCCCGACCAGTGGAAGGCCACGATTACACGCTATGCTATCTGTCTCCTCAAATATCAGCAGTCTCGACGCCTGCTGGAGCTCTCTTCGAGCCAAAAACGTGAGGAACTTTTTCAGGAAACCAAGACCATGTGCAGCGACATATTGTCAGAATCGACTCCAGATTGGTTGTTGGTCCAGGTTCGTCCACACGTTGTAGGAGAAACAAGTATAGTAGACTAAAGATAATCACTGGGAGCAGATCGAGGCAAATTTCATGGCTCGTCCGGTCCAGGTAGCTGTGGCGCGCAAAATGATCTCTCCAAGCTCTAACCGGAATATATCCCTTCAACTCAATATGGGAGAGGGCAAGTCATCAGTTATTGTGCCTCTCGTTGCTTCGACTCTCGCGGATGGCTCAAACCTTATGAGAGTCGTGACTCTCAAACCTCTCTCAAACCAGATGTTCCAACTACTTGTTTCCAGGCTCTCTGGAATGCTCAATCGGCCCATATTCTATATTCCGTTTTCTCGCAGTCTCCGCATGAATGCTCCCTTAGTAAATACCATCAGCTGCCTCTATCGAAGATGTGCCGACGAGGGTGGTGTTCTGGTTGTCCAGCCAGAACATATTCTTTCTCAGAAACTAATGCACGTCGACTATCTACTAACGTCACACGAGAACGGCGAGAAATGTTCCGTGGCTCAAAAATTGGGGGTGTTGCAGGACTGGGTGACGAACGCATCACGTGATGTGCTTGACGAGAGTGACGAGCTTCTCCATGTGCGGTATCAACTTGTTTATACTGCAGGACAACAGATGCCAGTCGATGATCACCCCAATCGATGGACCACAATACAACAGGTATTCGGCCGACTACAAGTGCATGCTGTGAACTTGCGTGCCACTCACCCGAAGATGATCGCAATCGACACAGCCCCGAATGGGTTTTCAACTATTCGCATACTCGATTCGGCCATCTTCCATGACATATCTTTACTCATCATCGACGATGCTTTCGAAGGAAGACTATCTAATCTCCAACTGGGAGTTCTCCCATCATCTATCCGGGAAGCTACTCGCAATTTCATGGCTCAGAGAGAGGTATCGAGCGAAGATTGTTGTTTGATTCTCTCACACTGCGAGGGAACGACCCTGTTGAAGGGAATTCTCCTACTCCGTGGGCTCTTAAAGGAGGGCGAAGGGATTCTCGGATATGTGCTCAAAGAGCGACGATGGAGAGTAGACTATGGTCTGGATCCCAGCAGGACTCTGTTAGCTGTACCGTATCGAGCCAAGGTCCGTTGTATCCACTGCATCTTACAGCGGAAGATCGCTGACCATGAACCCAGGATGTGCCAAGCCTGAGAGCCGAGTTCGGTCACCCAGACGTTGCCATCGCATTAACTTGTCTCAGTTATTACTACGGCGGCTTAACGAAGGACCAGCTGCTTTTGTGTTTTGATCTACTAGCCAAGCTTGACGATGGGGAGGCAGAATATCATCATTGGGTCGAGTTAGGACAAGACCTCCCTGTGGCGTTTCACCAGCTTAACGGCGTGAATACGGAGGATGAAACCCAAGTCGATGAGGTCCTTTTTCCATTATTCTCGAGGAATAAAAGAGTTGTGGACTTCTACCTATCACAAGTAGTCTTCCCTCGGGCCGCACGAGAATTTCCATCCAAACTCCCGACGTCCGCCTGGGATCTGGCGGAAGACAAGAAGAACTTCACAACAGGCTTCAGCGGCACAAATGACAATCGTTACCTCTTACCCACATCGATCACCCAGGAAGATCCCGCTTTTGTACTTGGTACAAACGCACTTGTTTTGCAGTACCTCCTTCGTCCTGAGAACGATCATTACGAATGTACCGAAGGAGACAACGGCGAGCGCGAATCTGCGACTGCTTTCTTGCAGCGCCTGGTCAACCAAAACCCTGAAATCCGGGTCTTAATGGACGTAGGTGCTCAGATGTTGGAGCTTAGGAACGAAGAAGTTGCACGGTACTGGCTCTCCCTTCGACCGGATGTCTCCGCTGCCATCTTCTTCAATGACTCGGATCATCTCACCGTGGTCACACAGGATGGAACGATGGAGCCATTCATTTCATCTCCATTCGATAGGCAGCTGGAAAAATGCGTGGTATATCTCGACGACGTCCATACTAGAGGGACTGATCTCAAGTTCCCCCGAGGGATGCGAGCAGCTGTTACGCTTGGCCCGAAAGTCACTAAGGATAGGCTAGTACAGGGTAAGCTCATCAACTACTTAAAGGGTAAATAACTGACCTGGACGTAGGTTGTATGCGAATGCGTCAGCTAGGGAAAGGGCATTCGGTGATGTTCTTCGCACCGGGAGAGGTCGACCGTCATATCCGTAGCCTTTTTCCAGGCGAAATGGCCGGAGGTCGCATCCGGGCGATGGACGTCCTTCGCTGGGCCATGCATGAAACCTGTGAAGACATCCGTCACCATCTCCCACACTGGGCGCAACAGGGGCTTGATCACCATAAGCGTTTGGCTGCATACAAAGAACACAGATCAACCGAAGATCTGGAAGATCTGAAAAATGCCTGGCTGCAACGCGAGTCACGAACCTTAGTAGAAATGTACAGTGTCACACCAGGCGCCACTATGAGTCCCGAGATGTACAATATTCCGTCCCTAAGAGAACGGATCGAACGACTGGGCGTGACGAAGTTGGTCGATGTTAGGATGGCAGAAGAACAAGAACGAGAGGTGGACCACGAAGTTGAACAGGAGCGTCAAATAGAGCGCCCTCCAAAGGCCAAACCAGCACGGCATGTAATCCACGAGGACATTCGCATGTTTGCTTCTACCGGGCACCTTCCTAGGTTGTCACAGCACATATCCCCACTCTTAGCTCCCCTCAGTATGTCTGAGGCCTTAGATTCGACGACAGACTGGTCTCCTTCTCCACTTGCAACGGAGGACTTTATTACCACCGTCCTCGGCTCCAATCCCAAGGGCCTGACAGACTATCTCCGCCCCATCAACTGGATCCTTTCGAGCAGGTCAGGGAAGGACAGCATCGTTGTTGTGATCAGCCCATACGAAGCAAATGAGCTGCTTCCTATCATCCGCAAGAGAAACGAAGTCAGGCTGCACGTATATGCACCACGAGTCACAGCGTCTATGCGTTCCTTTTCCGACCTAACATTCCATACCATCCCGAATTCACCGGCAGAACCGTGGTCAGCACCTGCACACGTGAGAATGGAATTGAACCTATTCGCAGGACAGCTCTACTTTGACTCCAGAGAAGAATACGAGAGGGTATGCGTGATGCTCGCTCTGTCCATGGCACATTCGGGCGCAGAATGCGAAATAGATGGGTTCGTATCACCCCCGCGTCGTACAGGAGGAAACTCTCCGTTTGCAAAAAGCAAGATAACTATATCGAAGACGCTGGTGTCGCTGCGACGGAAAGGCATGCTCTACAGCAGAACCCACCTGGGACAAATTTTGAATGCCAACCCACTGAGTGAGAAAACTCTACAAAATCTGTACGTCAAAGTCTGGCTCTGTATGCTAATCAGGGCGATATGACTGATATAGACTGGTGATCAGAAACACGACTGGAACGCCACCCGTAGATGATACGGCTAGGAACGGGCCCGGCACCACGCAACGCAGCGCGAATGCAATGTAAGTCAGCGCCTGATGGACTTTTACCTTGTCCTAGAGACAGCCACGATGAGGGACAGGCAAAGATCTCGTTATGTACATATACATTCCTGTTTCCCGGAGTCTAAGTCACTGGATGCGTGTGGTGATGAGGCCTATGTCGGTGCGGTTGTGCAAATAAAACTACATCCATCCATAGACTAAACCATTGTTGGGAATGATATTCTACGCCACGTCGGAGTGAGATGGCAGTTGGCAGCGCCAGAAACCATGATGCTGTCATGCTAACACTTGGACGACATAGGCCCTCTAGTGAGTGACAAGGGCGGAATCGATCGAATTTCCATGCCGAGAAAAAGTTCTATATGCCTTCCACTGCACCATACTACAGGCCACTGCGTTTCCAGACATGGATGTCTGGACTCTTTTCGCGTCCGAGGGGACAGGTTATACATCAGTCTCGGAGGAGGAAGAACTGGCACGTGCTCTTCCCAGGGTCATGTTTTACCACACAAGCAGCACAACCTACGCAGGTTGTCCCAAGACGTGGGGACAACACTGATTACGCGAAAGACCCTATTAGCCGGCCAGAAACGTCTCTTGCCTTCAAGAGGCAGCGCTTCACCTTGTTAGGGTGAACACAGGTCGAAGGCTTCAAGTTGAACGTTGAGCATTTAGGCCTGTGTTATGTTATGTGCACTTTGATACGCAGAAATTTCGATTGCGACGTGGTACTCTTCGGCTGTCAGTGGAACATGAGGCCTGAAGCTTGAAAGCCGCACTTTGAAACAACCCCTTCCCGCTACTGCAGGGCTGCTGGACCTTTTCATGGGCACGCCCTTTTCAAGGCGCTTTGTCTTATGCGTTAGAAACGGCCCATATTGAAATATCTCTGACTGCAGTGAAGAGGTCATGGAACACGTCAACTGGTCATAACTCGCTCTGCCAGTAGACGGGTCAGTGACTCAGTGGGGTCACTGCACTATCATGCTTGCTATCATGACTACCTCGGTGTTATCTGAATTTATGCGAGGCCTAGGGAGCTTTGAAACCGTGGCAAACATTTGCTGGTCGCATTCGTGATGACGGTATTTTCTAAACAAGGGAAACTCCTGGAGTTCACGGCCCGGACACGGTGACGCACACCCGATCATGGCACCCTATTCTCACGCACCCGGGCGTGTGCACTGTATAATAACAAGAGCTTACAGTAATTACGGCGATAATGATAAAAGCCTGTCAATCATCACTTCCGTCCTTCTACTCTCCCCGCGAACACGTGAACAGGCGCCACATCACTGCGCCCTGCCCCACAAGTCCGTCTCCCAGTCGTTCTGCACATATACTTTTGAACAGATATTGTGGTTATGCGATGCTGCCTTGGGAATCGATCCCAATTCTCTTTGGGCACTTGGTGACTCGTATCTGTATCTTCAAAGCTTTCCGCCACGCAAGGATGCTTGCGCTCCGACTGTAAATCCTTACTGGCACCTCTTTTGTTATCTTCCCGTTCTATTGGAATTTCTGGAATTTACGGGAGCCCGCGGTGACGCCCTTCGACCGCAGTCACTCAGGCACTTATGATAGATGCATGTCCACGGACGAAGAAGCATGTACCGGCTTCACGCAACGCACTGAGGCTCACTGCCAGAACCTTGGCCAGAACATTTGGGGAAGCGATTGGTCGATATGATTAATAAGAAGATGGCCATGAAAACACCTTAAGTATCGCCCTCCCGTGAAGTCTAATACCTATCCGGTCCTATCGTGATACACCACCGATATCACAATGGCGTACGGCGTCCCTCCAAATGCAAGCGCTTTAAGGAAATGCATAGGCTCCTCGGAGTTCACAATGCCTCTGCTTATGCACCTGTGGTTTCTTTGGATAGAGGCACTATAGTATGGGAGGATGTAGCTCCTAACTTTCTTCCTCTCATCGTCTTGCCATTCCCACTCCGGAGCCGGGGCCACTGAAGGATATTTTATTCTGTCTTCTCGTGGTCTTCATGGTCTCCTATGCAAGGAGCTCACGGCAGAGGTTACCTCCTCAACCCAGGCGCCTCCCAATCATCGGGAATTGGTTCCAGACGATTGACAGAAGGTGGTTATTTTCGCGAGAGTGTAAGGAATGCTGCATTGATTTGAGGATGCTGACGTAAGGAGCATGGAGCGAATTCGGTGTTTGGTGATTGCCGGCTTCGTGCTGGATTTGGGCAACTGGCTGACAAACTACTTGGCCACGCGACCTCAGGCCTCAGGCCACAGTGCCCTCAGTGTCTTCAGGGCGTTGTACACTTGGTTGTACATATAAGTTAGTCGGGTCGAACCATTGGTTTCGCAACCACCGCAGGATAATAAAGCATTTTCGATCGTAGATAGTTCCTGGCCGCGTGGAACTCGATCACCGGAATTTGATGATTGGTTCTATTTCTCTTGCTATTTCTTGATTTGTTTACACGGCACACGTCGTCGGCACTGTATTTATGGTTTTATATTCTGCGTATCTGGTAACAAGACAGGATATTGCCATGGGCAACGAACAAAAATAAAAACAGTCTGTGCATCCAGTAATCACAGGAATGAGGCAAGGAGGACACAAGTAAATCTTTGGCAACTGAAAGAAAAGTATACGCAACTAATAATCCAAAAAATGAAAGGTTCCAAAAAGTTATGCACGCGGATGGAAGAAATGTGAGGAAGAACGCATTATAGTCCACAAAAAGATTGAGGTACATGGAGGTACTCGACGTGGTACAACTCCGGCACCAATGGGCCACCGCTCAGGAGCTTGAAAGCCTGCTGGGAGAGAACGAAACCATGGTTGGCATGGTCTATGGCGGTAATAATAATCGAAATGTTGTTATTTAAGTTAGTTAATTTCCAGCATAAGCCGCAGTTGGAAGAGGGGGGGATGTCGAAAGCGCCGCCGATACGAGGGAAGGTCGGGAAATTGTAGAACCAAGGGTGTTGCGCGGCGAGACGCGAACACGCAGTCGCCTTAACTTCACCAGATCGATTGTCGTATTTTATGTTGTGCGTGACCACCGCGGTGACCGTGGCTGCTGCAATCGGGAAGTTGAACTGGTCAACTGGAGTCGGCGACTCGGGAGGGATAATATCACCACATGCCGGCACGGCATGGGCTATCTGCGAGAAGAAGAGTGCGAGGATAAATGTAGTGAAGTAGATCATTTTGAAAGAGCAGGACGGTAGAAGTCACTGGGGTTTAAATCACTGGGTTTAGACTGATGGAGCCCCCAGAGAAAAGCATGCACACACTTATATGCGAGATTACAGGCGGTGTTTTCTTGGCCCGGAGTTGCGCCCCAAACTTGAAAAACCAAACCTTAGTATTCCAAGACCTGAATTTACTCGAGGAAACAATGGTGGGAATATCCTTGGGCGCAAATGATTTGTGATTTGGAAATGTTGGGGCGCTGAGAGACCTATATAGAAGACGGGGAAGACGAAGGATTCCGTGTTGGCACCGGACAGGTACCTCAGTGGGAAAGACAGGCGGGCGACCGTCATGGCGGTGCGGAGATTTACGTCTACATTTTGGCAATGGGGTATGCGGAGTCCTCAATGGCTAATACCCTAGATATCCTAGGAGATGTTCGAGGCTGAGATTGGGCCGCGCTGTCCAATAAGGGTGTGGGAGGTGTGATTAGGCACAGGCAAACATTGGAGGGGGCCCTCTTTTTCCGTCGCTTGAGTACGGCTACCATACCAAAGAGAGGTGATCTATGTACAGTATCATCTCTCATGGAAAGCAGGGACTTGGCTTGCCAGGTCCTCGAAACTGGGATGATAGTTTACTAGCAGAGTGATGGTAAGACGTATGTGGGCGCAAACTGGGCGTAACGGCTGTCAGAGTATTCAATGTCACGGTGAGGAACTATCAGATTGATTTGAACTAAGCGGCACTCATCATTGTCACATGATGACAGATGATGTTTGTTTGCACCATTGTTTGTACGCCTACAGGCGAGGTCGTGACACCGTCGTGTACCCCCTCGATCTGTTCGGAAAGCCACAATCATCTTCAACAGCCTTAAATAGGCCTTTGATGTACTTGAGGACCGTGCTAGTAGTTCTTCTGGACGTCCTCGCCTCATATTGGCGAACGAGATCCTCTATGGAGGCTTTGCGACCTCATTGCCAGTGATGGATCACGGCGAAGTGTGAGTACGATCAATGCAGGCCATAGGCCGTCCGCATTAACAACGATCGCCTATTTTCGCAGCTGGCGTCGCATGCGTCGTGCTGCACAGGAAGCTTTTACCAAAGTGGCAGTGCAGCGCTACCACCCCATTCTGACAAAGGAGGCAACTATCTTGGTTTCCGCTCTCCTAACAAATCCTGAAGGTCGAGAACAACATATTCAGCGAACAGCGGCTTCGGCGATCATGTCCATATCGTATGACTACCCAACACTCACCTCGGGGCATGATAAGGCCGTCCAAGACATGGATAGACATGTTCACTGGGTTGCACGAGCATCGGCTAGGACCTCTCCTGTCGAGTTCTTTCCCTGGATGATACACATTCCCAAGAGGTCAACGCTTTCTCCACAATTTCAATATTGCAATCACATCTAACGAGTCGACAGGTTTGCAAAGTGGAAGAGGGAATCCTTGAAGCGAGCTGCCGAGCGTTCCGAGATCTTTCTACGATTATTTAATCGTGTCAAAACGGACCTTGTACGTCCTGTCTTCAGAATGTGCAGGTGGCTGCCTTATTGATAAATTTCACAGGTAAGCGTAGGCGTCCGTCCAAGTTTCAGCGCAACGTTGATAGAACACCATGATCGCTACCGCCTATCCGAGCGGGAAATGGTGTTCCTCGCTGGGCAGATGTAGTATGTAATCGCTTCCTTCTGTCTACGTGAGAAATTATGATACGTAACAGTGGTGCTGGCTTTGATACGACTTCGACTACACTGATGTGGTGGACACTTGCGATGGTGGCCTTCCCCGAGGTGCAGTGCCGAGCGCAAGCAGAACTTGGTGCCGTGGTCGGCCGTGCGCGTCTCCCTACATTTGCTGACGCACCACGCCTCCCTTACGTGCGCGCAATCATCAGAGAAGTTAGTCGCTGGCGACCCGCTCTCCGACTCGGACTGCCTCACGCAGCGGCAGAGGATGAGTGGTACGACGGCATGTTCATCCCAAAAGGCGCGACATGCATAGCCAATATATGGCACTGCAATCACGACCGGGCCGTATTCAGTGACGATGCCGATGACTTCAAGCCAAAAGGCATCTTGGCGACGACGGCGAACTCACACCAGGTCCCAAAGAAACGAATAAGGAAGGCCATGTATCGTTCGGATTCGGGCGGCGCATCTGTGTAGGCAAAAACTTAGCAAATGACTCACTCTTCATATATACAGCGAGGGTCTTGTGGGCAGCGAACCTTGGGTGCGCACGGGACGAGAACGGGAAGGAACGTCCTCCAGATACAAGTGCGTTTGTGGATGGAGGCATCACTAGGTGAGTACTCTTGCCGGTAGAACAGTTTGGGACCTCAATGGATCCTTGTATGGTAGCCGTCCTCTGCCCTACGATTGCATAATTACGCCCCGATTCCAAGAAGCTTTGTCAATCCTTGTTGAGGAGCGTGAGAGTTTTCAGGATTGAAATGGGCCCATCTACTGTACGCTAGATAGCAAAGACAATGCATGTTATGGTAGAGATATTTCTTACCAGTAATGAAGTATTTCTGGATAAGACAGCGAGGGTCAAATCTTAGGGGGGCGGTAAAAACTTGAATGGCGCTCTGTATGAGACTGGGCAGTTTTAGAAATACCATCGCAACGGTGTTGTCCGGATTAGGCTGTAAATATGTAAACACTGCATGGTACTTACGCTTCATGAAGGAGGTCTGCACGCGATGGCCGGTCAAACAAAATAGTTCGACGAAAACCAGCAATGACATTCAGAAAGAAGCTACGAATCACGAATTATTTAGAGATCCTGTAATAGTAATTTTCCGCATGTCTATGATAGCGGTGGGAACAAGACAACACAGCAGGCTACTCGTGAACATATCTAACGAACTCTATCTAGTGAACTCGAAGTCATCTATATATGATCAGGGATCTGGAATGGCGGGCCTCTGTAAAATGATATACTGGAGTGTGCGGATCGCTTGGCAAGTATAACGGTAAGTAGTGATTAAAGTAGGGTCTCTTCGGGACGTAATGAGAGAACGTAGCTTGAATTCACTCAATGAATTGCGAATGTAAGAGAATTTCTTGACCACCTCTTTAATAGCGGGACGCTTCGCTGGGTCTACGGCCGTCATTGCGTTCACCAGCTCCTCCATAAATTCGAAACCGTAATATTTCTGAAAGGTCGTATAAGTTACGCAACCAACCAACGTTCAAAAATAATACCTTCAAAAAGCGTTCACGAATGAGGTTTCCAAGGTAATAGATATCAGTATGAAACGGGTTGCACAGTCTCCCATTCTGATTTTGATGCTCGGGTGCGGACTTATCACCACCACGCAGCGGTTTGTCTAATGCGTTTCGGGAGCTATATTGACGGGACAAGCCGAAGTCAATGAGGTAATAGCGTGGGGGTCGCTGAGTCCGGTCGTATCGTGCAGCTTTTCCTTTGAAGTCCCTAGTTCGATTGATCTTAACAGGGTGGAATCCGTCGGGGTACATCCCAGACGGATCGAGCATGATGTTGTTTGCTGTACAGTCCCTGAGAAAAAATATATATTGACAAAGGTCCTGAACAAGGCACTCAAGCGTACCGATGTGCGATATTTCGCTCATGCAAGAATTGGAGACCCTGGGTCAAGGGTTTGTCAGATCTGCTTACACCTTTGATTAGGAAATGGGCAGCGCTCACATCACATATTTGTGTGAAAAATGCAACGAACTCACCAAACGTGCGGAAATGGGGTTTGTCAAAAGGGCGTAGGTAAGGCATCACCATCAATTTTTGATCAAGGGTGTCTGGTAATTCGAGAGTTTCTAGCAATGGTACGCAATGGTTACGGGAATCGCGCCTAAGGTCCGGTGAAGAAAACCGCCGGGCGATCTCCAGTTCCTGCTGTCCTCTTCTAGCAGGAACGCTTTTGAGCATGACTTGCTTTCCGTCGTAATTGCACGTTGCGTCCATTGCAGACGGCAACTAAGGAAATAATGATTAAATATGACAGGCATCAGACTAACGACACTTACTAGGGTGGGTTGACCATCCTCAACTCTGAAAAAGTCCATGCCAGAGTGTTTCCAAGAGGGCTCCCAATCGGGGTGGTATCTAGGACGAAGTCTGTATCCATGACTCTCAAAATCGCGGTAGTGGTCACGCCACCATAATTCACTGTCGAAGAGTGAACCGAATTCCCTTCTTCTTGCCTGTTCTCTAAGGGTCCCAACTGCATTAGTCCTCGCATTGGACATTAATTTCGAGAAATCGTAGGACGCGGGAGATAGATGATTGTGGTAGAAGTTCAAGAAAGAAACTAGATAAATACTTGTCGGACACTGAGCAATGAGTCCAACGTGTGTTCAATTCTCGTGGATAAGCGCTGCATTTTACGTAGCAGGGTATGGTAGATACGTGCCTAACAGTTCTAAGTGGTTATGATGCTCAAGGATCAGTTCTTCGGCTGTGTCTATAGTACACGCTGACGATTCTCCCAGCTCACCGCGTAAACAGCAACGCGAGGCGGAAGCGCACGGGGCTGGGCCCTTTGCTTGCTTCTGGATGAGGTGTACTACAAGTTGTTCCTGGATATATGAGGGCTACGGAAATTAGAACAGACGGTATTGTTACGTGGACAGAAGCGATAGGAGATGAGGGGAAAGAGAGAAAGGGAACTGGCCTGTCCGATCCTGACCACCGCAAATTTTAGTCAAATTTAATTTCAAATGATGGAGTAATTATTTTTTATTTTTAAATTATTTACTTGGGTTCACATGATGTAGACGAACGGTTCATGTTTGAGCCTAGCAAATGGGTGACATGATACACATGATGGCCGTAAATACATCACATAACGCTACAAATGTCATGACGCGGACTGGACTCGGAGTATATCACATTTACCATGACATATCTTCTGAGATATGTCGCAATACCTCACGTCTAGTGGCCAGTTCATACATCAATGTTCGTCCACCACACTAATTTCAATGCCGGGGTATGCAGGAAGGTCCTCATCCTGTTCAGCATCGGAGGCATCGGGGGTATCTGACCTGTCCCGGCTTTCCGCGTAGTCACTTGGAGGTGTGTTACTACGATGCGACACAAATACGGTAGCGAATCCTACCTGGCATTCCTGAGGAGATCACGCCGTATTTCTTCCAACGGGTCGCCGCCCTCGTGAATTTGACTGAGCGGCTCGAGGTGCGAACGGTACACGGCCTTGAAGCGTTCTTCGTCCCAACTGGACCCCTTGCGCGTGCCATCAGTCCACTCGTCGATGCAGCATTGTGTCTGATAACGGCGGGTTACCCTATCAGCGTCTAGCGTAGTCAGGCATGATATTGGTCCCTACCACTGTGAGTACAAGGGCCAAAGCTGGTATTGGTATTGGCGAGAAATGTTCTTGGGAAGTCATGCCATCATCGTTCTTGTGCTTGAACCACATGATATTTATAGCCTTTTGGATGATGGGATGTTGATATTTGTGGAGAGGATTCCTACTAGAATTGTGTTCCTGTGAGCGTACAGGGATCAGCGCACTCCAAATGGCAATGCAAAGGGGGCGAACACGATAAATAAAAGCCATCTTGGTCAACAGCTCGTTTGCGTGGGCTATATTGTAGCTTATGCTCCCAGGAGTTTGATTTGGATTAAACTCATATAGGGTCTCCACGGCGTGCCTAAGTTTCGTCTTCATTTCAGAGAGGAGGCTCATGCTATTAACTGTGAACTAGAAATCGTATGAAGTGAAGCCCACACAACTTCTTGACACGAACGAGGCTCACCCATTCAGCCCGGAATAATGGTCCAGGATATTTCCCCGTCCTCACAGACGCTTCGCACCACACAATCGCTGCCCATTCATCCTTCTTGCTAGGTGTCGGGAATGCATCATTGCAGCAAAGATAGGATCGATATAGAGGTTTAGCGACGCTTATCACGCGGTCGAACGCAGGATCGGATCCAGGAAGACAGCGAGGGTCAGAAATTCCAAAGCCAAACTGGCATGAAGCTCCCGATGTTCCGGCTCCAGGTGCAAAGTAGCTTTCGGCAGAGGCCCTTCCTGGGTTCTGTACTCTATCTGATACGGCCTGTAGTAACGGTGATGAGGCATGCGATACGGAAAGTCACACGCGAGAACTCACGTTGGCAAATCTTAACGCGTTTGTGGCAGCTCGACGATAGTCTCGAGCTTGTAGGAATCTCGAAATGCCCCACTTTGACTCGAGCCCTGACTTCATTTGTCTCGCGCTACCGGACGTCAGCACCAATTATCTTCGGAGATGTGCTGTCTCACTAGGTAATACTATCCTCGATGGCCTCGCGGTCTTTGGAGTCGATCACGGACTCATATTCGTTGGCTAACTTGAGGGCTTCATCTAGCCGATAGTCGCCCCGGCTCTCATTGGCGGATGGCAGCTGCCTGGCCGTGAGGCCTATTATTGAGCTCGAAAGAAATGCCCCTGCATTGGCCACGAATCCCTGGTCCATACTAGTACTCATGACGAGACGGTAACGGAGAAGGGCTACCAAAAGATCTCAGGCAGACTCGGAGGGTCGTGTTCATGGTGGTAAATTGGGTTACGTAATCATGCGGTGTTCTGGCTCAACAGTGGCTCAACTTTGCTCCAGCTTGCGCTTAAGCTTTTCCGTCGGGCACGATAAGTGATCCAATGGCTCCTCGGATCAATGAAGGGGCCCTACTTTGTGACGCGGATTTGAAAGAGTATCGCGCCAACTCCGCCGAGGAAGAGCAAAGACAAACTCTCCTCTGAGATGCAGGTCAAATTCTCGCCTGTCCATATCATCGACAAGTAAATGATCAGCTTCTTCGACCACGAAACCACTGTCGGAAGAGATCACGAAGTCTAAAGACGTTCCCTTGAGACTGCGCGCCCATGACAGTCAGCCCGTCCTCCTCATCTCGGACCGCCGAATTCCCAGCTCCAGAACCGCCTAACCGTCCCCCAAGTTCCTGGAGGATGTCCTCTGCACTTTCTTCATATGATCTATCAAGCTCTACGTCCCGAACGTAGTACGCCCTGCGAACGGCATATGGTGCGAGCGCATTGTACTTGCGCACGAGCGCGTTGACCTCCTCGAGCGCCGACTCATGATACGCCCTTTCGCGAGCCTCCCACTCTCCGTCTCTCAATGTTCGCAAGTCCGCTAGCGATAGCTCGCGCAGCGGCCGACGGGAGAGTGTGAGCATACGCACAGCGCGTCGCACCCACGACTGCTTCAGCACTGAGCGGAAGGTGGCCACGGCCACTTCAAGCTCGCCCTGGACCTCGACCCACGGAGGCGTGGCGCCCTGCCGCTGTACGATCCGGTTCATGAGAAACTCTTCACGAGCAATAAATGGGTTATGCTCCTCATTTCCCCTCTCAAGGGGCTTCCCGCGGCCCCTTATGGCGCGGAACTGTCCTTCCTGTCTTGCTCGCTGGGTAGAGAAGGGAAGAATCTAGTTTTCATAACTATCGATAGAGCTCAACACACCAGTATGCGTTCCTCGACGAGCCCAGCCCACCCTTTTATGCTCACAGGGTTGGGGCGTGCCTGAAACCCACCCTTTACGTTCTTGGCGATGCCGAGGCGGTAATCGAGCGTAGATTCCTTCACCCGCGTGAGCCGTCCTACAATTTCCGACCGCTTCTTGACTTCGCGTTCATTGCGACGCGTGCGGTCGTCATCCGCTGGCCTAGCCTGAGTGGCTCTCCGTGTGGAGCTTGTAGAGGAGGATGCGGAACCAACAGCAGGAAAATGACCGTGATGAATTGACGCAGTTGCATGCGAGGGCACCTTGAACGTCGTAAGCCACGGTTTGTGACCCTCTACTGCTGGTAAGAGCACTTCGTCCGCTCGATAAATATGAGGGTGAGAAGATGATTGAACGGTAGAAGGGTTTCCTGGCATGGAAATAAGCAATATTTCTGGCTGTTGCGCGGTCACTTATGATGGCGCACGATGCATCTTCTCCTCAGTGGACTGGATTGTCCCAGAGCGAAGTGGTTTGTATTTGTCCACAAGCATGCGCAGCACAGCGTCCTCAACGCTCTCATCGCCCGTCCAATTTGGATGTTCCGATGTCGTTCCCGGGAGGGCAGTCCGTGTTGGGGCGACGCCTTGCCGTTCCTCGTGCTCGGCATCGGCAAAGAGCTTAGAACTTGCGCGATGATCGACATTATAGTTCTTCCTCGTCCACGATAGAGGTGTATAAGATGTACAAATCACCTGGATTGACTTTGAGATACGAAGGGGATAAGGAAACAGGGAACACAGGCTCATGCCAGTAGATGATAACACGGACGGAGACGAAACCGCCGAACGGCAAGCTCGGGAATCCCGGGCCGTAGTCCGTATCCCTTTATCACGCGAACGCGAACGGTCTTCTCGACCGCAACGACATTCCAGATATGAGCGTCATCCTCGGTAGGCAACAACGCGTGAGCCCTCTGGATGGAATGAGCCGACTATATTTTTTCCGTTCCAGAGAGCTCAGGAAGCATTCACATCTGAATTTCAAGTTGTAGCCCTGTAGCCTAGGCGCGGGATTGTGAGCCAGAGCTGGAGCGTGTAACTTTGTTGCATCCTGAGCTGGGCCTGACCAGTCCTGACTCTCGTCAGTCCAACGTCTAAATACTGTACCGGGAGCTTCTGAAAGCACTCTTTAGAATTTCACTGCGCGGGTGAGCTCGGAGGTCTCGTGACCGTCGCGTAACATCGACGCTCACGACCTGAGGCTTGAAGGCCTCGAGCTTCAAGCTTGAGGCCTGAAAGGCCTGAACCCTGAGCCCTGACGCTGTGTGGTCGTTGTTATCTCCGTATTCCCGCCAGAATTTCTTTCATACAAAACCCATCGATGTCCCGAATCGACAACGAACCCCATTCCCCTGTCTGGTCCCATTGACGGCGTTGGCTCACAACAACCCGAGGGAACACCTGTCACCCTCCTTCTCTCGTAATGAACTCCCCATCTACACCCATTCCCCTGCAGCCCCTTCGAGTGGACCCGCATTCGACCCCAGACTCCGCTGAAATCGAATCTGACTATGTCCCCCGGATCCCTCATGACCAGGTGGTTCCATCTTCTTCCTGGAACGGTGACGGACTACATCAAGCTGCTTTCCAAGCCCAGGGCTTTCTAGAGTGGGAGTTCCCCCCGGACCCTAATTCTACACACCACTTGATATTTAATAGCGTAAGTGGGTTTCTGCAACGATGGCCAAATACCTTTCGTAGAAACGGTGCGTTGGAATCCCTTCAGACCCACAGACTCTGGCAGCCTGGGGCATGCTAATTTTAAGTCTCACATCCTCCCAACTTCCAGGCCACAGCATTGTGCCTGCCACTATCCCCACTGCTACAATTTTGTACCATGGACGTTCCGACAATCGTGTCCCGGATGTGCCCGAATGGTTTGCGTTCGATTTTGAGCATTCCTACCTCCTCGGCATCAGATCCTACTATGTGATCTCGGTACAAACGAAGCAAGCCCTCCGTCTTTTGTACTTTGATGGAACAAGCGCTGCGTTGAAGCGCAGCGAAGATGAAGGACGGACCCATGGACTCTCAGGACATCGTCGCCTGGGGGAAACTCCAGCCAGACAAGTACATCTCAGAGCGGGAACGTATAAAGGCTTTATGCGACTGGGGAAAGCCATTTGGCCTGGATGGGTTTATCAGAATGGAGTTCGACTTGTACGCTTCCGCCATCGCTGAATATATTGTCGCCTTGAGGCTGATCCTACTATCACAGCGAGGTCATGATATGTGATGTCGCGGATGGCCTAGATGTCGTCACGTTTCTTGACCTCATACCGAGAAACGTGACGGGACCAATCAATCACCCCCTGGTGGATCCGCCCCCCGGTTGGCGTGGTTCTCTCCCGGGCTATACTCGCACCCGCTTCGAGGCTCACGTTGTTGGAAGTTGGCACGACCTCGCGCCAGGAGAGACCCGGGTGCAGCTTGACTACACTGGACTCATCACCTTCTATGACCCAACGCTGTCGAGCCTCGTCGAGGCTCGACAAGGAAGGGCCGATTACATCATAGCCTGGAAGGAATTTCAGCAGTGGACACTGCGAGTGTCCATGCAGAGCTGCAATCTGTGCTGACGCGTGAGCAAGGCAGCGGGAGCAGCGTCGACTGGAGAAGCATAGCATGTGTAGTAGTGGAGCGCTACGCAGACCGCCTCGAGTATCTGCGCTTCTTGTTCTCGCCAAACGCGACGTTCGCTGCCCGCGCTCAGCTGCCCGTCATGCTCGCACCATATGTGACAACTGTGGACGTCCCGCAACGGCTGCCCGCATCGGCCAACGTGAGCTGGCTAGCGCCGGTAGTGCGTCGCTGCGCGACGACGCAGACATCGCACATTCCGCTGGGCATACTCACACCGCAGGAGGTGCGGATACACGCTGCTGTGGAAAACACGCTTCCTGAGATATGCCGGAGATTGGCGCTTTTGTGGGTGCAGTTCTTTGACGTCGAGCGGGCAGACAAGACGATGGCTGCAGAAGTGATCGAGGTGGGCCGTAGACACATCGATGAGCTCACGAGCTGGCTCGACTGGTCGCTGTGGGTTCGATGCGAGCCTGCGTGCGACCTTGGGGTACGTCACCAGGATCCCCTAAATTTCAAGCTGATGCTTGCGGATAGGAGATTTGCTACCTCCCATCGTGGCCATTCTTGAAGGGGGACAATCCATATGACATGACTCCACGTTGTATATCACCCGAGGACGCGGTTCCCTATTACATGTCGTAATACCCTCATGTTACCTCCCAGTCGTTCTAGTACTGGTTCCGCAATGTGTCATTGATAGACATCGGGTCCGAAAGACGCTTGGTTCACGCGGGGGTAGACAACAGGCAGGCACGACGCCGACTGTAAGATTACATATAGACAATACAATAATAGTTTATACAGGGTATGTCAGTAGCCGATACGACAGAATTTCATAAAAACGACCTGTTAATATCCAACGAAATCCAACAGGCCCAACCTCGGCGTTTGGTTTGCAGTGGAGTGAAGTGAGTGAAGTCCGATTACGGCACGTTCTCGACAATATGGTGGGTTCTCCGTGCGGGAATTACCATCAGGAACACCTTAATGTGCAGCACCCGGAACCCCTAGGGGAAAAACTTCCCCGATCCTCATAGAGGCGGTGGTGGGGGCACCCGTCTGTCTGCTGGTAACGAAGAGGATGTTAGAACAGCAGAATACGGTATAGATACAGAGGGAAAACTTTACAAGGCATTTTCCCAAAGACCGCGCCGTATTTCTTCCAACTTATCTCCGACGAGTGGCATTTCAGAGGGTTCAGTGAGTGACTTCCTGTGTATACGGTATACAGTTTTGAAGCGTTCTTCATCCCAAAGAGACTCCTTTCGTGTGCCACTAGTCCACTCGTTGATACAGCATTCTATCTGATAAAAGGGATATCCCGTCAGCATCCAGACTGGTCGGGTGCGAGATCAATTCATACCACCGTGAGTATGAGGGCCAAAGCTGGGATTGGTATCGGGGAGAAATGTTCATAGAAAGTTATGCCATCGTCATCTTTGTCCTTGAACCAAATGGCATTGATGGCTGTTTGAATGCTGGAATGTCGATATGGATGCTGTGGACTTCCACCGACATTGAGTTCCTGTGGGCATAAGGGGGTCAGTGTGCAATAAATGGCGATGCCATGCAACGAACTCGATAAATAAAAGCCATATTGGTTAGCAGCTTCTGGGCGCGGGTGACATTGCCACTGATGCTGTCGGGTGCCATACTCGGGTTAAAGTCATACGACGACTGTACGACGGATTTAATCTTCATCTTCAGGTCGGTGAGATACCACATGCTGCTACATGAGAACTAGAGATTCATGTGAAGTTGTACAACACTTTGACAAAGACCAGACTTGCCAGTTCGCCTTGAGGTAACGGACCAGGGCTTGTCTCGGCTCTCACAGATGCTTCATTCCATACTGCTGATACCCATTCACGCTGCAGCTCGGTCGTCGGAAAAGCGTCGATGTAGCTAAGATAACACCGATAGAGACGTCGAGCAAGACCTATCACACGGTCAAACTTATCGGCTCGATTCGCCGAACAAGTGTTAGCGCTGCCTCTCCTTGAGGGGGGCTGTCGTCTGTCTGATGCGGCCTGTGATAGAAGTGATGAGATATACGACACAGACAACCATATCCGACAGCAAACCTTAGTAAATCGGTATGCATCTCTAACTGCAGCGCGATATTGCCGAGCCTCTAAGAATTTGGAGAGGCCTGACTTTGACTCCAGTCTCAGCTTGATCTCCTTTGCGCTATAGGATTATTAGCATTGAGGCACCACAAGGTATGGAAAGAGGGTCTCACTCGGATATTCTCCGTTCAATGATACGGCGGTCATTAGGGTCGATCAAAAAATCGTTGTCAACAGCTAATGTAAGGGCTTGTTCGAGTCGTCGGTCCCCGCGAGCCTCCTGGGTTGATGGAGAGGGCGATAAGGTAGTCTGAGCGGAATTGCTTCCTCTCGAGTAAGTTCTAGCCATGGAAAGATGGTCGACGGTCGATGGTCGAAAGGTGGCGAAGTGGCGAAGGAACAATGATTATATAAGTCATACCAGCGTCCGCTTACCAATCCAGGTTCTACTGTATAAGGGCACTCGGGTCATCTTGGTCCCCCCGCCCAGGTCGCTCCAGTTCCGCCTCGTTTTTGAAATGGCCGACGAAATCCGAGAGAAGACAGGTTTAGGTTTGTTGCCTGCTGCTCCTCTGTCCCGCCAGTTTCACCCATATGGATGAATAGATGAGCAACCCAATCAGACTCAGTTGGCACCAGATCAGCAAGCGGAGGGCGAGACCAAATTCGGTGACAGCTCGTGGCCTCTCTTCTCCATATATTCGAAGAATGCAGAGGAAGAAGATATTAAGATGGCTGAACGCTGGCAGAAAGATGCTGACGGGATCATTCTTTTCGTGAGTCTTGCTCTCGTACTCCTACTGATCACACTGACTGGATCTGGAAAACGATAGACCGGTTTATTCTCTGCTTCTGTCGCAGCATTGACTACAGTGTCAGTCCAGGACCTCAAACCAGACTATCTCGGGAACATCTATCAAGTGCTCGCCGACCCCAATGCAACTCGTTCATCCACTCCATCCGTTGACTTTTCTCCGTCGAGATCCGCCATCTGGGTGAACTCACTCTGGTTCTTGAGCTTGGCAATAAGCCTTACGTGTGCCATGATGGCGACGTTGTTACAGCAATCGGCACGTCGATACATCAGGGTTACCCAACGGCGGTACAGTCCACATAGGCGGGCGCGGATCCGTGCATTCTTTGCGGACGGCCGAGACGAGTTGCTCGCCCCCATGGTCGTTGAAGCGTTGCCAGCTCTGCTCCACTTTTCCCTATTCCTCTTTTTTTCCGGCCTCCTCATTTTTCTCTTTGACATCAATCATGCCGCCTTCTATGCCGTGCTTTGGTGGGTCGCGCTTGCTGCTGCGCTATACACGTTGACCACGATCCTACCAATTTTCCGGCAAGACAGCCCTTACTATCCGCCGCTTTCTTCAACATTTTGGTACCTATTTTATTCCACGTCATATGGATTCTCTAATGCTATGTCCTTCATCACTTCGTTGGACTTCTTTCACGACGATACCTGGGAGCGCTTTACTGACTTGAAGGAGCGCTATCACAAATTCCTAAGAGGTGTGGAGACGACGGCTGAGGAAGAAGCTTGGAAACGGTCATCGAAGATGGACGCGCGTGTGTTGGAGTGGACAATCGGCGCTCTGGGTGAAGATGACGCGCTCGAAAAGTTCTTTGAAGCCATCCCCGGCTTCTTTAATTCAACTGAGGTCGAGGATCCTCAATTATCTTCGAACGCCACGACCAAATTCTCCCAATCATTGGATGAATTCTTGGACCGCGCTCTGTCTAATTCACACTCCGAATCAGACAAAATCCGTCGGCTCGCCCTATGCCTGGATGCTGCCCATGGGGCACAAAATTATTTAGTATCCGGAATCCTTCAAGACATTCTTGACGGGCGCTGGGCTGATGCACCGCAATCTGTTGAAATGGGGCATTCCTTGACACGCTGGGCCAATGACGGCGACGAAAACAAAGCCTTGTTTGCACGAAGCATAATTGCCCGCATCGTTGCGAACGCTCAAAAACGCGATGCTCGTTGGTCCGCCCTCGCCAAGGATCACTTGGCCGCACTGGGCATACCAGAAGATGAATTCAAAGGATATCTCGGACAAGAGGATAACGTATTACTCGCCAACTTAATGCGCATTACTCGCCAAACCCTTCCCTCCGTTTTCGTTAACCAACACAAATTGCAATCGTCAATTTCCACATTTGATATTAAAAACACTCTTCCTGAATTGCAGCATGACTTCTGTGACTTCTGGAATGAAATTGTTCGGGAAGCGCAAAAGAGCGCCCCTTTCACTGCATATGTCTTTGTCCTTGCCAACATTCGCCACCTTTACATGGCCTTACATCCTCAAGGCACCCCTGCTGCCCCAACTAAGTTCTCCCCTTCCACTGCTATTTTCGACCGAATTCTCTATCTTGGATCCTCTTATCCTATTTGCGACATCCCGAGCCACCGCCCGCAGGCAAAGATAGTCTACCACACATCCCAGGCCGCTGAAGGAGAGACTGCTCCCGTTGCTTCTTCCCCAACTATCACACCATCTACTAGACATGATGCACCTTCATTTTCTGCGCTGAATTCAGATCATATCGTCGTCCACCCCACAGATGAAGATAGTCTGCCCGATACCCTTCAACCTATTATATCTGTTTTCCCACCCCCTCTCACTCCTCCAGAAACCCTTGACAGTGACTGACCTTCTGGTGTTCCTGCTATCATCAACCAGACCCAACCTATCCTTCATGAACCTAGTATGAGTACGTACGGCTTCACGCTATGCGAGAGTTATGTCCTCTCCCTGACTGTATATCACGTGATTTGGCCTCGTCTGCTTACTAACAATCTTGCTCCACCTGCTAGCGCACACCTGCATGTATTATTGTAAAAACATACTTTTGGATCTCCTTTGAAATGTTACAATTCCGATTTTGCGGTCAACGTTTGCGTTTTTTGATCCTAGATTATGCAGCTTCATGTTTTCGGCAACTTTTCTCTCGCTTTTACCCCCAAGCACTATGTATCCTAGTGACGTTCATACCTTAAAGCGTTTTCTCCCCCTTCCTCCTTGTCTACCGTTCCCGGACACACCCGCGACCCCGGGACCTGGGCACTGAGCGATTCCTCTGCCTTTTCCTGACCGTACTGACAGACCTTACTGACAGTTACTGTAGCTGGGGAGCACTGCATCCACAACTGTGCATGTACACAAGACCTCCGGTGCGGGATCCACGGGCAAGTGTCTCCACTCGACAGAATCAGACCCCTCATCGTCACTTTTCTACACAGATCCGTTAACACCTTTGTTATAGACCACGCAAAGACCTTACGATCTCATCATGAGGGTCGGCGGATCGCTTGTGATCAGTCCATCCGGAAGATTTCGCCCGACTCTCCTCATGGCCAGCTGATTGCCGACGAGCCGTGTGACGGTCATCAATAGAGTGTATCAGCAGTTCACATTCCCACTGCCAAAGTCTCAAATTTTTGGCACGTAGAATTTTATTTTTTTGACGTTTTGGCAGGTGGAGTGCGCAAAAAAAATAGAAGTGCTGATACACTATAATTGTTTCAACTTTATCTAGCTCGCAGTTCGCTGCAATTGGTGTGGAAAGACATAAATCTTGCCTGTGAGGAGCAAGCTACCTTCCGGCAAGATGCGGAACGTTGCTCGCTCTATCAGAATAATGAAACAATGACATCACATTGGCGGACAACGCCTGAATAGGCCTGAATATTAGGTTCAGCATAGGCCGCGAGTACGATAACTATGGTACCAACCCATTTGCCGGATAACACCCAGTCACATGTTTGCACAGCAGGAAACGGCGTAGTTTTGCCAAGCTCCCGAGCTGGTGCTTCTCGTGTCAGAGTTGGCCTGTATAGATCTAGACTCGAGTTGCCAAAGCTGTGTCATTCGAACTCGAGGGGTTATGTGAGCATTCACGCTAACCTCATCCAACTAGCATCCTCTGCTAGTTTTTTGACTTTTAATACAGATTTTTACAGTAAATGCTACAATAGTTTCACCCTTCGCTTAAACCAAGTTTGACGGATAACCAAGGTCTTCCAATCCAATAAAGTTCTCTTTGATGCTGCGCATGCTCACGAATCGGTAAAAGATCGCAATGCTACCAGCCTTATCGTTTGTTCCGCTTGCCCGGCCACCGCCAAATGGTTGCTGGGCCACAACTGCTCCCGTACATTTTTCGTTGTAGTACACATTGCCAGCTGCGTAACGAAGTTTGTTAGTTGCTTGGATCAGGGCTTGACGCTCGGAGGCAAAGCTAGAAGATGCAAGGAGATAAGCTATACACAAAAGGACGAAGAGCCCAACACATACATGGCACCGGTGAGGGCATACTCCGATGTCGTATTGATAAGGTCAAGTGTTGTATCAAACTCAGCATCGTCATACACATAGACCTGAGAAATACCCATCAGCATGTAATTGAAGGGGGGTCAATAAACAAATTTCACCGTTAAAACTGGACCGAAGACCTCTTCCCTCATAGTAACAGAATTAGAGTCCTTCGTAAGGATGACAGTTGGTTGCACGAAGTAACCCTTCGAGTCATCGGCTGAAAACGGTGATTAGACCAACAATAGATGCAGGACCGCAAGGGTATTGCCCACCACTTCCACCAATCAGGATCTCGCCACCCGCTTCTTTCGCTCTCTGGATGTATCCGATGATCTTGTCAAATGCGGGCTTGCCGCTGGAAAGAAGTCAATAAACAAGTAACCGCCAGTAGGCTGGCGTACATCACGGGGCCCATGAAGTTACTAAAGTCTTGCGGAGGCCCAACCCTGATCTTCGCAATTTCCTCAAGGAACTGATCCTTAAATCCGCCATTCCACGCCGAGGCAGACACATAAAGTCGTGAGAGAGCGGAGCACTTCTGGCCCTGATATTCGAATGCGGCGCGGACAGACTGCAAGACCGCGTTCCTGATTTCCGCGGACTTGTCGATAACATGGAAATTCTTCCCGCCTATAGACACATAGTTTTTGAGCAATCAGCGTTTCTCCCTTGGTAACCCCACAAAAAATTGCGCACCAGTCTCGCCAACGATGCGTGGATAACTTTTATACTTATCAATGTTCGTAGCTATGTCCTTCCATAGCTTCTTAAATACGAATGTGCTTCCCGTGAAGTGCAGCGCAGCAAACTCTCGATGCGCAATTGCCTGTGCGACAACTTCCGGTGGCGGTCCCGGTACAAATTGGATGACGCCCGGAGGCACGCCAGCTTCGGAAAGAATTTGGTGAATGATGTAATTCGAGTATGTCGCCGCAGGCGAGGGCTTCCAGACGACAACGTTACCGACGAGAGCAGGTGCTATCGGTGGCAGTAAGCAGAAAGAAGGCGAACTAATGGGCGATACGTACTGCCGGGTAGATTTCCACCAATAGCAGTGAAGTTGAATGGCGACACCGCGAGGACGAAGCCCTCAAGAGGGCGATATTCAACGCGGCTAGAGTGGAATTTGGATCAGAACCGGACGTCTACACAGACATGAGAAATGAATACACACTTCCACGCGCCCCCGGAGTTCTTTGACGGTTGCTGAGAGTAAAGTTCTTCGACGTACTTCACCCCAAAGCGGAAAAAGTCCGCAAGCTGAAAGGGGAAAGTTCAATGTTTCTGCTCGACAAATGCCAATGATGCTAACCTCTGCCGCGGCATCTATCTCTGCCTGCCAGACGTTCTTTCCCTGTCCCAACATGGTGGCAGCCATCAGTTTATACCTGTACTTATTGCTGATGAGGTCCGCAGCCTTGAGAAAGATGGCTGCGCGGTCGCCCCATGGCATAGCTTCCCACCCGGCCTTGGCGGCCAGGGCACCACCGATGGCACGCGCGACAGTTGCCTCATCCGCCTCATGATATATGCAGATGTGCCGTGCGTGATCCGAAGGAATCGACTGCTTGGAAAGCTTGCCCGTCTTGACCTGTACGGACGTGTTATGCCGTCTACAATCATATACAACATTGACAGCCCCGGACTCACCGGAACCCCATTTATGATAACAGGAACCTCGAATGGTAGCTGCTGCTCCATCTGCGCGATCGCGGCCTGCAGAGCTGCACGCTCAGGTGAGCCTGGTGCGTAGGCTCTCTGCATGCACAATCAGAGGCGACTAGATTGAGGCCTAAGAACATACCAAGGGTTCATTTTCGACGATGGGGACCTTGAAGGCTGCGAGCTGTGCAGACATGGTGGTTGAGAGGATAACAAGTTCCGCCCGTTGAGAGACATGTGCGGCAAGAAATCTAATCTGATTTATTCTCTGGTGATGTCATACTTCCTAATACCATTGCCGTAAATCATTACTACCAATTGCAGGCTACAAGACAATTATCGTGGGCAGCGCCAGTGCTAGCGCAATACAAAAACAAATAGATAGGTACTGCCTATATCCCTTCCCTCGTCCGTCTATTCAGAGAGTCGGGTGGCAAGAACTAATGTAACCAAAGATAAATAACGGATATGATATGCAAGTAAAGTTATTGTACTCTCAGATAGTCGACGGCAACGCATCGATCTTCGCCTTTAAAGCATCCAAGAACAAGTATGACTCGAGGATGCTACCAGCGCATCGCGCGCAGCCAGACGCATGCGCAGAATGCATCAAAAACTTGAGCGAAAAAATGACGTCCGTAGTCGGCCGACTCCGCAGCTCCTCTCCCGCCCGCGTGGAAAATTCGGCCCACCACCTTGGCGGCGCGATGGCATTGAAGCGCTGCGCTCCGTTGCATTGCATACAACGAAGGTCCTCGGGTGGCGCACATAGCGCCTGACGTGCCGCTTCTTCGCGCCGCCGGTGGAGCTCGAGCAGGCGGTGGTACGAGTATGCAGAGATGTGTCGTAGATCGTCACAAAGTGGTACGTCGAGCACGCGTACGCGCAGCGTGTGTTTCGACGCTATCTTCGCCTCTTCCTCTAAATCAAAGCGTGACGCGATCGCGAACACGCGCACGGGCGCCGTCTCGAGGAACGCCGGGGAGACGAGCAACGCTCGGAGCCGGTCCATCACGGATGTCATATCGTACTTTGCTGCGGTACTCATTATGGGAACCAGTGCGTCGAGGGTTGGAACCTCTGGATCTGGCACGGGGTAGAGAAAGCGGAGGAAAGGGTCGAGGATAGCAGAGGATTCCGCAACGTCCAGAACAGGTACGGGGTCGTCAGTTGCAGATTTGGGTTGTGGTAGAGAAAACACGGTTTGGAAGAAAGGGGATCCGGTGAGAAGAATGCACCGGTGGACCTTAAAGTCGATTGGGCGCGCGTCATCAGAGCGCAAGATAACGTCCGCGTCGGGCGCGTTGAAAATGGGGTCTGGAGAGGGAGAGGAGAAGGACATGGAGGCTTGGAATGGTTCAAGGGTGTTGATCAACACCTCGACCAAGGTGCTTTAGTAGGTTTCGATCGCGCCTGATGGCCCTAATCAGATGAATTAAGGCATAGAACACAGGACCTTCTGACTCGAAAACGAGTAGTACGGGTACAGTAGTACAACACTGCATTCCCATACCAACCGTCACGATGGAGTACATCGCGGTGGTTAACCTAAGGCGATCTGTCAGGGCAAACCTCCGTTTGCACCGCAACTCAGCGCCGCCTGTCACGAAACCTGTCACGGTCACGGTCACGATCGCTGCCTGGGGTCCTGCTCCGCCATCCCACGTCCCTGCTTTTGCTACGCCTTCGCTCCTGCCTTTCGCGAGGGGACCTTGACCTTGAACGTCTGCGAGGCCCCCGTTCGTCGCGATCACGATGCTTTCGCGATGAATCCTTAACATCCCGGAGATCGAATACCATCCCGTATGATGGACTTCGATCGCGGGCGCTATCTCGGTACCTACGTGTCGCTTCAAGACCATCAACACCGCCGAAGCCACCGCCACCTGCAGCCCGGGCTTCACGGCGACCCTCTCTGACAGGATCGTTGGACCAGTTATTGTTAAGACGTGCGACCGATTGTGAGCTATCAGAAAGGGATCGAATCAGCGCACTCTTAGTAACAATTGCTGCACATACAAGTCAACCCATATACGACGATCGTCCACGAGAACGTTTTGCATTTTGAAGTAAGCCTGTTTCAGACACGTATACATCAATTCAAGATCGGAACAATAAAAGGTATACGTACCTGTTCAGCGTCCCCCCGCTTGTCAAATTCAATGAACGCATACTGAAGCGAATCACCGGTCTTTTTGTCTCTGATAACTTGACAACTCATGATCGGACCAAAGCGGGAGAAAATAAGTTCGAGATCTTCATCTCGTGTTACTGGGTTGAGTTTGCAGACAAAGAGAACGTTCTCGGGCGGTCGGACGTTGGCGAAGGGCAGATCACCGACCATCTCAAGTGTCAGGGCTGAGGCAGCTGCGGCCTGTTTGCGACGCTGCTTCTCAGCTTCCTCCTCGGGTAGCTCTTCAAGAGGATCTTCATCTTCAGCGATTCGTGTTGAATTGTCCTGAGGGCGCGTGGGTGGTGAATCTGGGATAATAAGACCCGGAGGGTCAGGAAAGGGATCCTCTATGACACATGTTAGTGAGCCACCTCACCAGGTAAGGTTAACACGCACCAAGCACAACAACATGTCGTATTCGAATATCCTTGAACGGTCTCCCGCCCTGATCCACAAAAACCTCATTTATCTTGTCCAGGGTATCAAGGCCCTCCACGACATGCCCGAACACCGCGTGCTTCCCATCGAGGTATTCAATGCCATCTGCAAGCGTAATGAAAAACTGACTTCCACAGCCACCGGAAGGTTGGTCTTCTACGTTGGGTGCAACTGCCATAGAAACGGTGCCTTTCTCCGTGTGCTTCAGGCGGGGTACAATCTCCGGAACAAAATATCGTGGCACGTTCCTTTCCCCAGTTTGCGAAGCAATGAAGGACCAAATGGATTCTCCACCTGTACCTGTCGCAGTTGGGTCGCCAGCTTGGGCAAGAAAGTCTTTTGAGACTATGTAACCAAAGGTTAGGCAACATGAATGACGAGAGGGTGAAACGAACCGTTGAAGAAAGCATTAAGGTTGTAGTAGTATAGTTTGCATAGTTTGAGAAAATTCTGGCAAAGTTTTGGACATGCTTCGACCTCAAGATCGACGACTATGTCCCCAAGGGATGTTTCTAAGAGAAGAGACATCTCATGGAGCAATGGTGCAGTTTCAACGACGAGTGGAGAACCACGTGACTCAGATGCGTCCATGTGACTTTCTATTCACGGCAAGTGACACGTGACACCTCAGTTGAGACGACGGCGTTTACCTTCTCCCTGAAAAGGATATCTTACTTCCTAATAAACATCCTCTCGGGAAGTGTGAGGCTCACACGCGAGACATTTGGCTTGCCGCATATATCTCACGCACAAGGCAGAATCAACCATGATGAGCAAAAAAGTATTCCTGGACCCATGTATATCCCTACGCAATGATCGGAAATGATAAATCCCGTTCTGTCGGTCATCAGACACTTGTGGTTGTCTCAAAAGTAGCAAGATGCCTGATATGACAGCATAGTTTCCCGAATACATGACCCAATCGGCTTTGACAGACTGTGCGGCCTTAAACCTCCAGTGAGATAGAAGACGAATTACCTTGTCGCACTGGCTGAGCGCTGAGTAACAGTTGACTTGCACCACACCGAACAAACAAACAAACCGTGATATACACACACAGCACAAGCTGAGGGAGAGAAGTAAGAGGTCCCCGATATACAGCACTGAGTCCCGTAAATCCGAGAGGAGCGTTAGATAATGTCCTGGTATCAAACCAGCCAAATTCACCCCATTAGCGGTCCTTCTTGACTTCCTCATCCTCACTTTAACCAACTCTGTCAGTGAAACCACATCAGCATGGCAAGGAACTTACCCCTCATCATCGCTCCGTGAGTCATCGGCGCCCTCACCCTTTAGTACACGATATGCCACGCCAAATATCAGGTATGACCAGACACTTTGTATGACCTACACGAGAGGCGAAATTAGCTGCGTCATACACCAGAGACAGTACTCACTTCTAAAAAGACGAGGAGAGAAACGAAGACTTGGTGCACCTCCTTCGTGAACCAGTGTCCGCGCTCAGGCCACCAGCCAAACTCGATCTGTTTTGGACCATCCCAGGTGGTGGACGCAATAGCCTTACAGAACAATACATGACGCGTTATAACCCACGAAAACATCCACCACACAAAAGTTACGTCGCAGGCGGTCTGGTACGAAAGGTATCGTAACATCTTGGCGAGCTTTGAATAAATGTAAGCACATCTTCAGGACACCAAAAGGAAGGCAGGCAAGTACCGGCAGAAAAATGTCACACCAGTCCATAATCACCATTATTAAACATCCAACGCGCGTAAAATTGTACGCATAACTAGCAACGATCAGAATGACGGTTACTACATGGTGAGTCATCATTTGCCAGTGGTCTTTCCGTGGGGCTTCAGCATTGAGAAGAAGAACAGCATGAACGAAGAGGGATATCTGCATAAGATAGTACGCCTTGACAATGCCGGGGAGGGGAATATGAGGGTACCCTGCCCAGAGGTTCGAAGGAAGGTAGTAATGAATGTACTGTTGCAAAGATAAGCAGGCGCGTTTCCGAAAGGAGATGATAAAAAACACTAACCATCCCTAGCGACCACTGATATAGGTAGTATATTGCCTGCCAACCCTGCTCTGCAAATCGAATCACAGCATGGCGAATACGACGGGCCTCTGGTGAATGCTCAACGGGGCGGTCCGCCATTAGCTTCTCTGCACTACCGATTGTTGTAACGCGACCATTGGTCCTTCCGTTGGTTTTGGTACTGACTGCATTACCGGCTTTCGAATCTGGAGTTGAACTACCCGACTTGAGAGCCTGACGACGACGCCAGTCTCGTGTAAGTTTCCAGTTAGCAAATGGCTCGAGGAGGAGTATTCGAGCAGCATCACGAAGGACAGCCATGATAGCTATGATGGTCACGATAAGGCAGATATCGAGATAGCCAATATCATAGTAGGAAGAGTTGGGAAATGAGTCGACATTTAGGGGACGGTCGACAGAGTAGGAGAGGGAGACGAAGGGAACAAGGAAGGATGGGAGTCGGTTGGGATCGAAGAAATAGTCCATGTATTTGTCTTTGAATGGTTCGCGGACGTGTCAATGGTCATAAACAGCCAATAAAAACTGAAGGTTAGGTTCGTAAGGGTAAAGACTATGAGGAGTGGTCAGGACGAGGGAAGGGCGAGAAACGAACGCGAACTGACGCTCTGATAGACCGAACCTGAGACCCGTCTTAGGCGTCGGGCTGGGAGAGGCACTCGAAATAATGAGAGAACTTAGGTTATGACGGTCAAGGAGCGGCTCCAGGTGTAACTGACTTGGCCAAGTTATATTGACTTTTTTTTTCAGATGTACAATCGGTTAGCCAACGTGGGAAGGTGCCGTCACACGAACGTGGCTGCTCACTTGCTCTTCACTAGCTTCACTGGCCATGGCCGATAGCATTCAACCCAACACAACCCTTTATATCAACAATCTCAATGACAGGATAAACAAAGACGAGATTCGTTCTCAACTATATGCTCTTTTTACCACCTATGGGAAGCTTATCGATGTCGTTGCAACAAAAACTCCAAAAATGAGAGGCCAGGCATTTCTAGTCTTTACGGACCTCCCATCCGCCACCGCTGCTCTCCGTGCATGTGATGGTGTGATATTCTACAATAAACCTCTGGTCCGTCCGTACCGTTCCTCTCTCTCGTATCTCAGTTCTCATGCCAAGTCCCCCTTGCAGCGTATTTCATATGCAAAAAGCAAATCGTATGCCACTCTGCGCCGTGAGGACCCTAAATTCATCCCACCGAACCTTTCCCATGCTTCCTCTGCAAAACGTTTGCGTGAGGCCGAGGAATCCAATATGCGTGCCAAGCGCGAGAGGCTGGATGAGGACGATGAGGAGATGGACATCGATGATGATGACGATGATGAGGCGGGTGCTCCCGCACCGACGACTTCTAATAGTACGTCCTGTATCATCTTCTACTGTACTATTACTCAACCGTGTTTACATTATCGTGTTCGATCCTCCATTTAGCACAAGTTCAGCCTTCCAACAAGTTGCATTGTTCAAATCTCCCACAGGAGGTCACAAATGGTGTCCTGGCAGTATTATTTCAACAGTACGTATCGATGGCTTACACCGCTTCACTATTCATATCACAAATTCTTCAGGTACCGGGGTTTCCAGACAGCGCAAGTCAAGCCATCTACAAAACCCAACGCAACCGGAGAAAAGGTCAAAACAGCAGAAGTTGTCTTTGAGAACGCGCAGCTTGCCGCAGCTGCAAGACAGATGCTAGATGGCTTCCAGCTCAAGAAGGGGTGGAACATGGCTGTCACGTTTTTACCATAGGCAGGTCTTGTTGTCTTACTTGTGAACTTACAGAGATCAATCATACACCCTTAATCACCTCGAAAGTTCTCCTCTGGGTTAACATACCCTCTTTCACAACTGACGCGCAAGCTGTCGAGTTAGGTTCATCCAGGCGTACTTGTAGGCTGGCAATTGATATCGGAGTAGTGTCCTGCTTTCAACGGGAGCGCACGACCCAGACAAGGCATGAACTCACGGTGCTGGGCATCGTCTGCAAAACCTTTCCGGCTCTGAGTACATTCAACTACAGAACATCGTCCCTTTTCCGAACTTGTCTGGAAGGAGGAGCTCCGATTATTGTGTTGAATGACTAGCGCGTTTTACCGATCTTCATTTCCAAAGTCGTACGAAGTCGAATCTTGGTTGACCGGCCCACCTGCGCAACTCTGACGCATATACATCGCCAAAGTCAGCCTTTGAGATATCACGGCCGATGGCTCCGCGCAGCGGTTCGTTCACAGTGAAACCTTCGCGTGCCCTGCGATCACCCTCGCACAAGATATGCGATACGACCTGTGGTCTTGGTTCTGTCAACGACATACCTCAGTTTGCCACCCATCCCTGTCCAGCCCCCCTCCGATTTCTTTTCTGCTCCCGACCGCCCTGGCCGGGTATTGCTACTCTTCGTTTGATATGATACATACCAAACTCCGCGAAGGTACGGCGACCTTGTTATGATCAACAATTGACCAGCGAGCATCAGAAGCTCCAGTCCTTGAAGGGGTAAGTGGCGTCGACACGGTTGCATGTTATAGGCACATAATCGCGCGCTCCAAAATTTTGCTGACGAATTACCAACGCCCCATCACAGCTCACAGACCGTGCAGATGGGGCAAGTACAGCACCCCTACAGACAAGAACACGCAATCACTGATGTATTTCGCCTCATGGAGTGTGCCGGGATCGTCACCCTGATCACCTCAAACCATCCCCCTTTTTTCTCGCTCCATTCCATTTTCTAGCGCCACGTAAAAATACAGCACAGAAGCAAATTTTGATTTCTATTCGTTATGAGCCCTCGTGACTCACCGACGTTATCGTTGATAGCCCTCCCACTATCCTGTTTGTTGCGCGCAACCGCGAAGACATCGACGAACACCTAGTCCGATAATACCCGTACCGTTTTCTCTGCGAGATTGCGCCGCAAGCGAGCATTGCTTCGGACGCCCACTTGGCACAATTATGAGCATCACGCAATCCGATCTACATCCCTGGACCCGCTGACCGGTGTTTTCTACTCCGCATGCACCCAGGGTGTCGACCATGAGATCTGTAGGAATTAATCGTTACGAAACTTAAATGTTGAGGAGAGCTATAGATCACAGCATTCCGCCGGCCCAGCGCCTAGCTTCGTTTGTCAGTCCCACGATCCCGTCGCCTTTGGCGCTGACCCCCATCAAAACCTCAACGCGTTGTATATCGAGTCCCTGTACCGGAGACGCTGAACAGGCCCTTCATGCATATGCCAGCTTTAGATTCATATCATTCGCCGCCGCTGTCAGGACGGGTGATTGATTTGGAGGGGCGCCTTCTCCAAAGAACCTCCGCCAGAATGCTTTTGATCCTCTTAGCGCAGAACATGTTTGCCATTTGCAACTACTAGACGTAAGCGCTTATAGAAACAAGCTTTGAAGAGACGTGTAACGTGTTTAATAACCATTACATTGGCGTATAGATGTGTACTTTCTGGGATATTCGCGCTGACTCGGAACCCGGACCGACGGCGGGCGATCCGCTATTTTCTTTCCGTGAGACTTCCGTGAAAATTTGCGACCTGACATATTCTGCAGTTGGCGTTGTAGTGCTGCACTGCGACCGGCACGTGGAGCACAAAACATGGAATTCTCAACAGTTCGAAGCGGAGTTCATATTACACGTGGCAAAAGTGCCATCGCGCTTGCCATCGCGTCTACCAACGGCCTCAACTAGTTTCCACTCTCCCTAAAGCGCGTCACTGCTTTTCTGATCCGAATTACCCTTCCACCCCACGTGTATTTCATGACGCTCAAAGCTACTCCTAAGTGTCTAGTCTACGTCCTGTCTCGTTGCCGAATTTTTGGCTCCCAAGCCTCCCGAGCCTCCCATTTTTTTTCCTTCTCTGGCCTTTGCGAGTGCTAAGGTGTAAGGTTCTACTGGGCTGCATTTTTTAGCGGTGCTCCCTGTCAAGACGAAATACCACGTAAAGACATTCGGTTGCGTTCTAACAGCTGTAGGCCTGACCTCTGTGGCGGTCACCCTATTCCACCTTCACCTAGCCAAGATACTTCTGTTGTAGGGCTGACAAAAGAGGATAAATTTCTATGGATAGGACTCGGGAGCAAGGCAGACTTCGTTTGGGAAAATGCCGTTGCAGCTGGGTATTTATACGGCTCGTCAACCTCTTGGTCGTTCCAACTCCACTAGACCATTACAAACTATTCAATCACAACAACAACAGCGACGACGACGACGACATGCCCGGACCTGGTGAGTGTACCTGCAGAGTATCTGAGAGTTTCGTTTTGTGACGCACGCAAACTGAACAGACTACCCCGTCTTGTTGAACAACTTGCTCCAAAGGCATGCTACCGGAAATCTTGCCGGCCAATTTAGATATGTGATGTCCACAGACGGCCCCGAAGACAACATTACTCATATTGCCACGGCTAACTGTGAGCACCATGCCATTGAGTGAAATGCGCGGCCGTTCAACTGATCTCCATCTGTAGTCCGCGGTGTAACTTACGCCGTAGGGTCGGGCAAGTCTAAAGGTGCTGCGAAGGCTGCCGCCGCGCAGGTGGTGTATGAGGATTTTTCGAGGAACGGCGTCCCGGAAGCGTAGAATGAAGCTTGAAAGAGGCCTGTAAACTAGTGGATGCTAAAGAACATCCAGATAACTGTTTTTGCTATGAATGATATGTGCTATGTTGCCATGCTTCAGACGGCCTTTGAAAACATAAGCTGAGGTCGACATTAATGGTTTATTCCACAACCACAGATCTATAGTCCTGTATATTTCGTACCTGACTCTGCCTCGGCGTGTCCGCTAAAGTTCCCAACTCATCATTGGTGATGCTAGCCTGCACCACCTCAGCGGCCGTGCTTGAGAGCTCTGACGAAGTGGAGGGGGTCGAGACTACCCGGAAACGAGCATTGGCAGGAACTCCAAGGAGAGATACGCCAAGTGGGGCGAAGGCGGGCGCGGGTACGAGAGAAACGCTCGTCCAACCTAGGGTAACCATAATACACGATGGCGGCGCCAATAGCCTCTCAGTAGGGTTACTTCTCCTGTGAAGGCAGGGACGTTCAACGCGACCGAGTTTGGCATCGACCATGTTTAAAGCCAAAGTGCCGTTGAATCGGAGCGGCGCCCCGATTTCTCAGCGTTGCTGATGTAATCCGAACAGGCAAGCGTACAGCGCGGACTGTTGTTCCCCGTTCTTGCCTTATCACACAGGCACAACTCACCACTCACCTCCAATTTACCGACTTGTTCCTCTTCGACATTCAAAAATCCGTAACAACCTAAATAGACTTTCCATCCATACAAAAATCAAATTGTATGCCCTCTGCGTGGCGGCTGCGCCTCGAGGACTACAGTAATAATTATAACTTCGTCCCACCGAACTCTAAAGCTTCTTTTTGTGAAGCGTTTGCGTGATGCCGAGGAATCGATTGTGCATGTCAAATGCGACAGGGCCACGGATGATGCTGGCGAGGTAATGGACATTGATGACGATGATAATATTCAGGCGGTTCCCCCTCCTGCCATTCTAATAGTACGTCCTGTATCCTCTAAAGCACTCAATTACCCAATGTGTTCACATCATCATCTTTGACCATCCATTTAGCATATGTCTGGCCTTTTAAGTTGCATTGTTCAAACCCCCCGTAAGAGCTCACAAATAGCATCCTGGCAGCATTGTTCCAGCAGTATGTGCCCAATCACTTCACAATTCTTGTCTAACAATCCTTCAGGTACCGGGTTTTTCATACGGTGTCTACAAAAACCTAATGCAGCCGGAGGAAAGGTCAAAACAGCAGAAGTTGTCTTTGAGAATGCGCAGGTTGCCTCAGTTGCAAGACAGATGATTGATGGCTTCCAGCTCAAGACAGGATGGATCATGGACTGTCACGTATTTTCCATAAGCAGGCAAGTTATTTGGGTCTGGAGAAGACGCGCAAGCGTTCAAGTTCATCCAGGCGTACCTGCAGTCTGGTGATTGATATCAGATAGTGCCTTGGAGCTCACGACCTAAACAGAGCCTAAACAGATGCGGCTGGGTTCCGTTTACTAAATCTTTCTGATTCCGAGCGTGTTCGATTACAGAACATCACCCCTTTTCTAAACCTTGTCTAGCACGAAGAGCCCGGTAATAGGCTTGCATATCTATCGCATTCTACGGATCTTCTTTTCTGACTTTCCAAAGTCGAATCCTGGTTAATCGACCCACCTGCGTAACTGCATCGCTAAAGTTACCCTCTGGGATATCACGCACGATGGCTCCGCGCCGCGACCATTCACAGTGAAATCTTCGCGGTGCGCGATCACACTTTTCACAGATGACGACCTGTCACAATTTTCCCTTTAGTTATGTGTTACATGCCTCAGCTTGCCACCCATCCCCTTGTGATTCCTTTCCGTTCCCGACCGCTTTGACCAGGTAGTTGCTCTTCGTTTGATTTGATGCGGACAAACTCCGTCGTCACAGCGACCTTGTGGTGATCAACTACTGGCCAGCGAGCATCCGATATTGGGTCGTTGAGGGGGCAAGAGGCGCCAACAGTTACATCTACTACATGTATATGACTGTGGTACGCGCGCTCGAAGATTATGCCCGGGCGGACTTCTGAATCACCAACGCCCCTGCAGAGTTCACAAGCGTCGTCGATAGGGCGGGCGCAGTACCCCCATGGACAACAAAGACACGGGATCACCGCCGTTTTCACCTTATGGAGTGTGCCAGAATCTTCACCTTGATCACGTCAGCTCATCGTTTTTTTTTCACTACATTCCATTTTTTTTAGCGCCGCGAACCACTCCAGTACACCACAGAAGCAAATTCTGATTTCTGTTCATTTTGAGGCCTGGTGGCTTCCTCGCTTTATCGTCGATAGATTGCTCCGACTGTCGGCTTCGTTGCGCACAACCGCAAGGATGTCGATGAAGATCTGGTCGGATAGTACCCGTACCCTTTTCTTGGCGAGATTGCGCCGCAAGCGAGCATTGTTTCGTCTCAGTGGATGCCCACTTAGCACAATTAGGAGTATGATGCAATCTGATCTACATTCTGGACCCGCTGACCAGTGTTTTGTACTCCGCATGCACGCAGGGTGTTAGACCACGATATGTAGGAATGAATCGTAACGGAACCTTGAATGTCGAGGAGAGAGCTACAAATCACAACATTTCGCCGGACGAGCGCTAGCCGCCGTTGTCGGGCCTCTTGGCGCTCACGCCTACCAAAACCTCGGCGCTTTGTATCTCGGTGAATGGTGAGCCCCCGTACAGCCTGTACAACCCTTGACTCTGGCCTTGGACTCATATTTAGAAGCCAAAGCCCACTAAATGAGCCTGGTGTTGACGAAGCACTAATCTTATTAAATGGATATATGAATATTGTGAGATTTTTTCGCCGCGGCCTTCTGGAAGACTGGACGTGTGATTGACCTGGAGGGCGCCTTCTCCGTTGGGGCGCAGAACATGTTGCCATCTGCAACTACAAAGATGTGAGCGCTTACAGAAGCAAACTATGAAGAGACGTGTTTTAATAACAATAACCATTACATTAGCGTATAGATGTATTCTTTCTAGGACACGATGTGCTGCCATGCTGACTCGGCACCCGGACCGACCGAGGGCGAGCTGCTGTCCTCTTTCCGCGAGACCAACCTGCGACCTGACAAGTTTTATAGTTATCTTGTCGTACTGCACTGCGACCAGCACATCATGCACATGGTCCCCAAAACATGGAATCTTCGACAGTTCGAGGCAAAGTTTATACCACTCGCGGCCGAGCCTTGTTAGCGCCCGTTATAAATGATATCGCGTCTAATACTGGCTTCGTTTGGATTCTCTAGTCCTTAAAACACAACACAGCTTCTATGATCAGACGGACTCGTCTATCCCACGCATATTTCATGACGCTCAAGGCTACTGCTGGGAGCCCATGCCCCGTCTCATGGACGAATTTCTGGCTTCCGGCTCCCGAGGTTCCCTTTGTTCTTTCCTCCTCTGGCTCTCGCAAGTGGTACCACCAACAGCATGTGATTCCTGGTGCACCTTTGTGAAGATTAAATACTACAAAGAGACATTTCTCCGGTTCCTAACAGCTGTAGGCCTGACCTCTGTAGCAATCACCCTGCTCCACCTTCACCAAGCCCAGATACTGCTGTTGTCGGACTGTAGGACTATCAAAAATGGATCGTTTTATGTACAATTGTCTTCCTAGGAGGCCGGGGAAAGCTAGGCTATCTTTGTGGAAGTAGTGCTACAGGAGAGTATTTATAGGGTCAGTCGTTAGCCTCTGGGATCATCCCAGCCCACTACTAGACCATTGCAAACTATCCATCTCAACAACAACGACGACAATATGGCCGATCGTGGTGAGTGTACCTGCAGAGTATTTCAGCGTTTCGTTTGACGTGCCCGAACCGAACAGACTACCCTGTCGTACTGAACAATCTGCTCCAAAACCACCCGAGCGGAAATCTTTCCCACAACCTCCATTATACATTCACTCAAGAGGGCCCTGACAACAAGGCTACACACATCGCCACGGCTATATGTGAGCTCCATGCCATTGAGTGAAATGAGCGGCCGTCTGATTCCATCTGTAGACCGCGGTAATCCTTACGGCGTAGGCAGGGGCACGTCGAAGAGTGCCGCGAGGAAGAATGCCGCGAAGGCGACCTACGAGGAGTTTTCCAGGGATGGTGTCCCGGGAACGCAAGCTTGAAGAGGCATCTCTTAGTGTAAAGAGGCGGTGCCGCAGAACGTCTTGACGCAAGGCGAATGTTTCTACTATGCGTGTTTTTACTGTGAATAACATTGTACTGTGTTGCTACGCTTCGGACGACCTTTGTAAACATAAGTTGAGGCGACACTGATGGGGTATCCCACAACGATAAATTCACATCTCAGTTTTGTAATTATCTCTAGATGGGTAATATTTCCGTTACTGTAAGTGTCTCCCCGGCAATCCCGGACACTCGCCAATCCCTTCAGATGGTAGAAATCGGGGGCGAGAAGATTGCTTTGAATTCACTCACCGCAGTTTTATACGAAGCACAAGCCCTATTACACTACCACACCTTGAGCTCGTAATGCCAGTGCGCTTTCAAGAGTCTTTGGTAAGCCCGCCCGGCTACGCTGCAGAAAAGTTGTATCTGAATATTTATCCCGCTCGTCGACTTTTGCGGTCCGAGTCCCGACCCACCAGAGTCTAGACCACACCTTGACAAAAATAACGACAGCAAGGACATGACTGACCGTGGTGAGTATACCTGCACGGTATCTGAGAGTGTCGTTTTGTCAAGCGTTTTGTACGCACGCGAACCGAACAGACTACTCCGTCATTCTAAACAATTTGCTCCAAGCACATCCTACCGGGAATATTTCTCACAATCTCCATTATGTGTTCGCCCAAGAGGGTTCCAACGGCGACCCTACCCATATTGCCACGGCTATATGTGAGCGCTATGCCCTTTGTGTGAGATGCGCGGCCGTTCAACTGATCTCCATCTGTAGTCCGCGGTGCAACTTACGGCGTAGGGAGGGGCAAGTCTAAGGGTGCTGCAAGGCGTGCCGCCGCGAAAGTAGCTTACGAGGAGTTCTCGACTAACGGTGTCCCAGAAACGTGATGAACTCGAAGAGGCATCTTTTGCTGTGTGTTACAGAACATCTGGATAACTGTTTCTACTATGAATGATATTGATATCGTGCTGTGTTGCCACGCTTCAGATGGCATTGAAAACATAAGCCGAGGGCAACACTAATGATTTATCCCACAATTATAGATCTACATTGCCTGACGCCGTCAATGGTCTTCGCTGATTGTTTCCATCTGGCGGTCTCGAATAAACACCTTTACTGTACAATAGAGAGCCTGCCCTTCCCAGAGAGATCTGCGGACAACAACCGAGATCGTACGGGCTTCTCGAGGTGACGATCAACCCCTTCAGTGAGTGTGATCTGGTGCGTGGAAGGATGGTTCGATAGTGAGCACACGTCAGAGCACCTAAGTCAAGAGTGCATAGCGGCCGCCTCACAGCTCTGACAATCTAGCTCATCATTGTATGAGGCAAGCACACACTACCTGCCCTGCTCGAGGGTCTTTCGAAGTGGAGGGGTCGAGCCACGCGCCGATACCCGCGACGCCTTCCCCTGTAACCGTGAGGGCATGATGAACTTGGGCCTGAAGACAGCGACGAAAAGTCCTTCAAATCTGATTAGTGCTTCATCAACTTGAACCCAAGGCTCATTTGGAGGGTAGTGACTTCTGGATATGAATATAGGGCTGGAGTCAAATGCATGAGAGTCTATTGTAGGACACGCGGACGGGACCACGTGCCTGACAAACGAGCGGCGAGCGACTGGCGAGCGCTTGCAGACCTGCTTGCGTCCGTTCATACGAGACTGGAGGATGCCCGCATTCGACAAGTTCTGAGCGCTGAGCTTCCTAGCTGTGCTTCCTTTCGAACGATCTCTCCCGTAGGGCTTGCCGTAGGGTGGACTTAAGAGGCAGAAAGAAGACATTCTTTTTCGACATCACTTGCACCCACATCCACGCGGCATCACGCCCACGCCCGTGCTTCCTGGCGTTCCCGCTGGCTCGATTCACCCTTCCCCCACTGAGCTACCCGAAGGGACGGTGGAATTTCTCATCCACTCACCCTAGCGCGTACTATATATGCCCGGTGAGAGCGTTCATCTCGAGACGACCCATAATGCAAACGGGGCCTCAAGCTTCAAGCTTCAGGATTTCGTGTGGCCCTTGCCTTTCTGATTTCAGGCCGCGGGACCGGAGTTAATCAACGAAAGTCTATTGTCGGTGTTGAGCACGACGGGGTTCTGAACAGATATTTCGGCAGAAAGCAAGACCGAGCATCCCCATCTCACTACCGTACTGTACAGAAGGGATTGACGAGTGTCTGGGATTACCGATATTACTCGAGGTACTGGGTAGAAACAAACTAGAAAAGAATGAAACATGAATCTGTAGTTGTGGGATACCATTAACTTAGTGTCACCTCAACTAATGTTTGCAAAGGCCGTCCGAAACGTGGCAACACAGTACAATATCATTTCCAGTACAGTAGAAACTCTCAAGGTAGAAACATTAAACGAGACGTTCTGCATATTTACAGTAAGAGAAACCTCTTCAAGCTTCTACCTTTCCGGGATACCCTCCTTCGTAAACTTCTCATAAAGCCATTTGACGGCGGCAGCCTTCGCAGCATCTTCAGACTCGCCCCATGCTAGGACGCAAGTTCTATAGCGGACTACAGATGGAGATCAGTTGAACGGCCGCGTATTTCACTCAATGCCACTGCGCTCACACGTAGCAGTGGCAGAATAAGGAAGGTCGTCCCCGGGACGTTTCAGAGAAATATTATATACGAGATGGACGTTAAGATTTCCGGTATGATGCCATACGAGCAAATCGCGTAGCAAGACGGGGTAGTCTGTTCGGGTTGGGTGGGTCACAAACGAAACACTCAGATACTCTGCAGCTACACTCACTGGGTTCGGTCATGTTGTTGCGATTGATAACTTGGAATAGTTTATTAGTGGGTTGGGATGAGCCCAGAGGTCGACAAACCCTATAAGCACTCTCCTACAACAGTATGTTTACAAACGTAGCCTGGCTGGCCCCGGCCCCCTGGGAAGCCAATACATAAACAATCCATTTTTGATAGTCCTACAGTCCGATAACAGCAGTATCTGGGCTTGGTGAAGGTGGAGCAGGGTGATCGCCACATAGGTCAGGACTACGGCTGTTAGGACCAGGATAAACGCCTTTATGTAGTATTTCGTCTCTACAAAAGAACACTGCAAATCACAGGCTAGAACCTTACGCGTTACGTCTTAGCACTCGTGAGAGCCAGAGGAAAAGAACAAAGGGAATCTCGGGACCCCGGGCCGGGCGTGTACTCTTAGGAGTAGCTTTGAGTGTCATTGAATATGAGCGGGATGGAAGGGTCGTTCGGATCAGAAAAGCAGTGACGCGCTATAGGGAGGGTACGAGGCCAGTGAGACGCGATGGCAATTATGATGAGCGCTCACAAGGCTCGGCCGCGTGTGGCATCACGGAGAGAAGATAGTGGCACCCCCAGTCAGTCCGGGTTCCGCGTCAGATACAGCGACCCTTTTTGCCGCCTCCGGGGCAGGGCTGGGAGAGCTGTGGCTAGGAGGGTCAAAGCCCAGGAGTGGCGTATGAGGGCTGAAACCCAAGTTGGTGGTGGGGGCCGAAGCTGTTGAAGGTATGTGTTGACAACGCTTGTGGCGACAACGACAAGTGGCGAGGTTCAGTTGGGGACTGATACGCCCATAGTAGCGATGTCCCTGGTAACGACTAACGAGTCGGGGCCCCGCAGTCCGTAATGAGCCACAACCTTCAAGGGTAGCGTTGTCAACCAGAACACCAGAGCTCTATAACTTGAAAGGGAGATGGGGGTACGAGTTCAAGGAGTGGATGCCGATGTAATGGTTGTTGACACGTCTTCAAGCTTGTTTCGGTGAGCGCTTGCGCGCTTACGTCTTTGTACTCGCAAATGACAACAAGTTCTGCACGGGCGCCCTCCAATTGAAATCGACCATACGTCCTGAGGGCAGCGGCAAACAGTCCCTCACATCTTCATTAAAGAATATTAGTGCTTCATTAATCCCAGGCTCATTTGGTGGATATGAATCTAATGCTGGAGTCAAATAAAGGGTTGTACAGAGTTCATCGTACGGGGACACGCCATTCCGAGGCACAACGCGTGAGGTTTTGTTAGGTTCAACTCGAGAGGCCACGGACGGGATCACGAGCCCGGTCGGTCGCTGGATTGCGCTCGTACTGTAAGTTTCGTGAACAATTAATTTCTACTTACAGCATCAAGCATCTGTCTTGCAACTGCGGCCATCTCGGCATTTTCAAAGACAACTTCCGCCGTCTTCAGGTCCAGGTGTTATTGTACGGTGCAAGTCAAAACGTCTACAAAACCCAATGCAGTCGGAGAAAAGGTATTTGTGACCTGTTGCGGCTGTTTTGAACAATGTAACTTCTAAATGGAATGGTCAAGCATGATGATGTAGACACATTGGGTAATTAAATGCAGTAGAAGACAACACAGGACGTACTAACAGGATGGTGCGAGGGCCCCGCCTGGTCATTATCATCGTTCCATCCCGACCATTAAAAATTTGGGGCCGGTCCGACCGGTCCGAATCAACCATCGATTGCAAACTCGCGTCCCGTTCAGGACGTGTGAATGTTTTGGAGGGCTCCCTCTACTAGAACAACTCCGCTAGAATGCCTTTGATTCTCGGGACGCAGAACTTGCCATTGCAACCTCGATACAAGACGTAAGCGCGTACCGAAACAAGCTTTGAAAAAAACGTTTATAACAACCATTACATCGGCGTCACTGTCCTGATGTCACCCTCCTTGAACACATACCCCCATCTCCCTCCACGGAGCTCTAATACTCTGGTTGACAGCGCTACCCTTGAAGATTGTGGCCCCCTTACGGACTACGGGGCCCCGACTCATTACCAGGGGCTTTGCTACTATGGCGTATTAGCCCCTAACTGAGCCTCGCCACTTGTCGTTGTTGGCACAAGCGTTGTCAACACATACCTTCAACTGGGCTTTGGCCCCCACCACCAACTTTGGCTTCAGCCCTCATACGCACTCCTGGACTTTGACCCTCCTAGCCACAGCTCTCCCAACCCTGCCCGGGAGGTGGCAAAAAGGGTCGCTGTATCTAAATCGAAACCCGGACTGACTGGGGGCGTCTCTCCACGATACACACGCGGCCGAGCCTTGTGAGTGCTCGTCATCATTGCCATCGCGTGTCGCCGGCCTCGTACCCTCCCTAAAGCGCGTCACTGCTTTTCCGATCCGAATGACCCTTCCATCCCACCCATATTCCATGACGTTCGAAGCTACTCCTTAGAGCACACGCCTCGCCAGTGCTCATGGCCGAGTTTTTGACTTCCGGGCTTCCGGGCTCCCGAGATCACCTTTGTCCTTTCCTCGTCTCAGAGTCATCTGGCTCTGACGAGTGCTAAGACGCAAGGTTTCATGAACAGCTGTGATTCCCGGTGTTCCTTTGTGAAGACGAAATATTACATAAAGACATTTATATTGGTCCTAACAGCTGTAGTCCTGACCTCTGTGGCGATCACCCTGCTCCACCTCCACCAAGCCCAGATATTGCTGTTGTCGGGGCAGGACTATCCCACATGGACTGTTTTAGATGCAATTGTCTTCCTAGGTGGCCGGGATAAGTTAGGCTAACTTTGTGAGAGTAGTGTTGCGGGAGGGTATTTATAGAGTTGGTCTTCAACCCTCTGGGATCATCCCAACCCACTACTAGACCATCGCAAACTATCAATCCCAACAACATCAACGACAACAAGATGGCCGATCGTGGTGAGTGTACCTGCAGAGTATTTGAGAGTTTCGTTTGTGACGCTCCAAAACTGAACAGACTACCCTGTCGTACTGAACAACTTGCTCCAAAACCACCCGAGCGGAAATCTGTCCCACAAACTCCATTATTCATTCAACCAAGAGGGTCCTAACAACAAGGCAACCCATATTGCCACGGCAGTGTGTGAGCACCATGCCCATTGGGTGAAATGCGTAGCCGTTCAACTGATCTCCATCTGTAGACAACGGCAGAAGTTACGGCGTAGGGAGGGGCACGTCGAAAAGTGCTGCTAGGAAGGCTGCCGCTAAGGCGACTTACGAGGAGTTCTCGAGGGACGGTGTCCCAGGAACGCAAGCTTCAACTTGAAGAGGCCTCTCCTACTGTAAACAACCGGCGGTGCCGCAGAACGTCTTGATGAAGGTTTCCACTACTAGTATAAATGTTTCTACTGTACTACTGTGAATAATATTGTAATGTGTTGCCACGCTTCGGACGGCCTTTGCAAGTGTAAGTTGAGGACGGCGCTATAGTAATGGGGTACAGTATCCCACCGTGACAACTATAGATTCATGTTTCAATTTTCTTCACCTCGGCGCGTCGGGTAATATTTCCGGCCTACAATCCTCGCCACTCGCCTGGGGCGCTTAGTGGAGCTACTTAAGCGTAACAAACCCTTGCACGTTGTGTCTCGGAATGGTGAGTACTGTGAGTCCCCGTGCCCGTACGATAGACTCTTATACACTCGACTCCAGCCTTATATTCATATCCAGAAGCCACAACCATCCAAATGAACCTGAGGTTCAAATTGACGAAGCACGAAGTAAGCACTAATAGGATTAATGTCCTCAGTGAAGATTTGAAGGTCTCTTCGCTTCAGGACATGTGGTTGTTTTGGAGGGCGCCCTCTCCGAGAACAACTCTGCAAGAATGTTTTTTTTGGGGGCGCAGACTTGTTGTCATGTGCAACTACAAGACGTCGGCGCCTACGGAACAAGCTTTGAAGAGAGGCGTCTAACAGCCATTACATCGGCATGTAGACGATACCCTCCTTGAGCCCGTACATTGCATCAGTCCCCATATCTCGCCACTCGTTGTCGCCGCAAGCGTTGTTAACACATACCCTCAACTGTGCTTCGGCCCCCACCACCAACTTGGGCCTCAGCCCTCGTGCACCACTTCTGGGCTTTGGCCCTCCACCCGCCTCTCCTCTCAACCCTGCCCCAGTGGCGGCAAAAAGGGATGCTGTATGCCGCCATGCTGACCGAGAATTTGACAGTTCGGGGCCGTGCTGCTATCCTCTTTCCGTGATAACACACGCGGCCGAGCCTTGTGAGCGTTCGTCATAATTACCATCACGTCTACCACCCTCCCTAAAGCGCGTCACTACATTTCTGATCCGGATGACCCATCCATCCCATCCATCTTTCATGACACTCAGAGCTACTCCTAAGATTCCGTGCTCTGACAGCGTCTCCTGGCGGAAATTCTGGCTTTCAGGCTCTGAAGATTCCCTTTATACTTTTATCTTCAGGCACTCACGAGTGCTAAGACGTAAGGTGCCACAGACAGCCTGTGATACGTGGCGCTCTTTTGTGAAGACGAAATCCGACATAGAGACATTTCTTCTGGTCCTGACAGCTGTAATCCTGAAATCTGTGGCGATCACCTTCCTGGGGGGCCAGGACAAGCTAGGCTACGTTTGTGAAATGCTGTTGCTGAAGAGTATATATAGGGTTCGTCAACCTCCGGGGTCGTCCCAACCCACTACTAGACCACTATAAACAATCAATCGCAACAACAACATGTCCGTATATCAAGTTGGTGAGTGTACCTGCAGAGTATCTGAGTATCTGAGAGTTTCGTTTGTGACGCACGCAGACCGAACAGGCATCGTCGCCTCGCTATACAATTGGCTCCAAAACCACCCTTCCGGGGACCTCACCCAGTTCCTCGAATATGAATATGAGACGGAAGGTTTCGGCGACGAAGTCATGTATGTTTGCACTGTTAAGTGTGAGCGCCGTGACATTGGGTGAAATACGCGGCCGTTCAACTGATCTCTATCTGCAGTCTATAATATAACTTATGCGGTAGGGAAGAGCAAGAATCAACGTGCAGCGGTGGATATTGCCGCGCGCACAATATATCATACGTTGACTACCAACGGACCGCGTTGATGAATGTATCTACTATAAGTGTTTCTACTGTACTAATGTGAATAATATTGTGTACTGTGTTACCACGCATCGGGCGGCCCTCATATCATGTTGAAGGTCAACGTGTTGAATTGCAGCTTACTGTAGAACCAACGGGGGGAGGCGCAGCAAGTCAACCAGCAGATAAGACTCCCTTGGAGCTAGAGGTGTTTCCTTGAGGACAAACATAACTTGAGGGCGACACAAATGGGATATCTCACAACTACAGATTCATGTTTCAATTTCCAATCGTCTCTACCTCGGCGCGTCGTGTAATATTCGCAATTAGCGTTTACACTCCGGCAATCCCAGACACTCACCAATCCCTTCGGATAGTGGATGAGGATACTAGGGATAAGCTTGTTATTTGCCATCTGCTGTCCAGAACCCGTCGCACTTGACACACTTCGTTGATTAACTCCGATTCCATCCTGTGCGCTACTTACGAAGTCCTGAAGCTTGCGAGTCCGGTGGGCATTATTGTATGGTTGGCTCGAGCTGAAATGTTCTCACCGAGAATACTAGGCACTGGGGTGGATAAATTGCCATCGTCGGCATCGGGAGACTTGATGGGGGAGGGGAAATCCAGCCAAACTGGACGCGCGGCGGGCGCGGGCGTGGCGTGCAAGTGTTGTCGAAAGGCATATGTATTCTTTCTACCCTAAAGGCGCCGTAGTCCAGTGCCATCCTATGGGAGCCTGTGAGCGGAGATCATTCGAAAGGCAGCGCAGTTTGGAAGATCAGGATTTTGTCCGAGTCGGTGAGGGCGGCCTCTATGGCTTGCCGTGCAGGCTGCCGCATAGCAGTGGTCAACGCCTTCGCCCCGTGATGAGCCTTTTCTCGTCATATCTCATGTCCGTCGACAGTCCGACTCGTGGTCATGTCTCACAGGGAAGATGAACAACGCACACAGCCCCGCAAGCGCTTGCCGACTGAGAGCGATCGCCAGGGGCACCACAAGATTGGCCAGGTCTAAACCGGTCGCGCGCTTACGCCATCTCTCTCCAACTCACTCAGATCCCACGCATCGATTTCTCAGCGCCGTTGTTCCTCAATTGGACAATAATGTATGGCGTACAGCACCATCAGACTACGGTCTTTCGCTGACTTGGAAGGGGTGGCCAACCATCCTCAGGACATCGATGGCGGCGTGGGCGGCGTGGCATCCAACGTCCACCTGTATGAGCAGCAAGCAACGACCGTCTTTCGAATTATCGAGTGCCCTTTGAAGGGCAAAGAGCGCATACCTAATTGGTCGTGGGTGAGGCCTTTGTTGCATCGCGTATACTGACTTGTTGTACTTCAAGTTGTACCCTCAGTAATCCCCGACCGCTGTCGTTCGGAAATCCGCATGAAATCCCCCGAGTCGAATCATCATGCCGTTCGACACAACGACCAAGCGACCAAGACTGGCCAATGATCACCACTCGGCGCTTGCTACAGGGTAATGGACCGAGCGCGAACATGATGCTACATCAGCCTGTCAGTGAAGGTAACGTGCAATATTTGAAGCCGCGCGTGCCTGATGGTTCTCCTTCAAACGCGAATTAATAAGTACGGGGAAGAACAGTCGTGTAAGTGCTGTTTCTGCCATTTATCAATACGATAAAATTGCCAGTCCAAGAGGCGTTTCGAGCCTGGATTGTGGTATTCATTCTCTGCCCTGCACAAATAAACGAGTTGTCTGGAAAAGAATTCTTTCATTTTTGTATTCCAGACAGCGCGCGTTCGACCGTTACATTCTGTTATTTACTCCCTTCTCTTCCTTTTCGCATAGATCAACTTAATGGTTGGCCGGGGCCTTGGCCCTTTTGTTGGCCTGCAGCCACTTCTTAATCTCTTCTGCAAGAGGCCTAGCGGAGGCCGGGTTCTGCCCAGTAATCAGGTTTCCAGCACAGACAACCTTCGGCTATGGATACCTCTTTCAGTGGAAAATAAAATAAAAGCCGGAACGGTACGGACGTCAAAATTCTCATTCGCTTTCTCATAAGTTCCACCAAGTAATTTGATGCGGTCTTCGAGCAAGAAGGGTATGGCCTATTCTCCGTTGGAAAAGGCACACATTTCGACTGATATGCACAACTCACCTGCACATTACCAATTTCTTCTTCTTCGGCATTCGAGAACCCCGTAACGTTCTTGCCGTTAAAAATAGACTTTCCATCTTCATCTGTAACCCATACAAGGGCGCTTGATATCCCATTTCAGTCAGTGCTCGGAATGATACACCTCTCCACTCACGCAGGACCATGGCAGACGGCGCTAACAAGCTTATGCGTGCGGTAGAACTAGAGGAGGTGTAAGATGCAAGAGTTCCCCTGACAGGACTGGTGCGTACTTCGTACGCCAATTGAATGTTTGTCTTATATTCCGGGAGGTCAATGACAGGACCGCGTCCACCGACGTAATAAATTGCATCATAATCATTCGCATTGACAGTGGTCATGAACTTTGCGTTCTCGAGAAGATTTCTGGCATCAGGATCGTTCAGGAAGCGCTTACATTCTTCATCGTCTCCAAATCGCTAAAACAGGTGATGTTATCATGATAGTAAGTGGCATTCCGAACTGTGTTCACCTCTTGGCTGGAAGGGTCCATCGGAGGATTCGGACCACCAGGGGCAGCAAAGTCGATAGCGAAGTGCGGAGACAGGACATAGTAAGGGTGTGCCGCCTCAGGAAGGTACCACCCCTGTAATAATGTTATTGAGGATGTATCGCAAGGAATCAGTAGTAGGGTGGTTAATTACGGTTGGGTCTCCCTGCAGAGACTTTTCAGCAGAAGATAAGACAAAGAGTATGCGCTGAGACATAATGGGGATTGACAAGAAGAAAGGGATCCTGAGGGGCCCTGGGCATCCCTCTCATTTTTAAGGGCTAAGGATGCTCCTTGACGAGGGGCTTTGACGAGGGGCTAAAGATTAGTATGGGTCCGCTCATGGCACGTGATCGCCTTATCTAGAGTGATTGGATCATCTCCCCATTTCACTGACATCAACTATGTCGACATTCTTCGGCTTGTAAGACCTTTATTTGGCATTCCGACCGATACATTGGTAATCTTTGGCAGAGGAAAGACACGCACCTTCAAGCCACGCAGGGATGTACCTGAGGGTACCAAGCAATACCAGCTCAGGAAGTACGCCGAAGCGACACTGGTGCGTTCCCACACGAGCGACGCTATTTCCGGAGGATTGATTTGATTTTCATTCAGGGCTCCGGCAACCTGCGCCTTGCTGTAAAGCTTCCAGAAGGCGAGGATCTCAGCGAATGGCTCGCCGTGCACGGTGAGTTGTTCTGCCCCAGCTTCTCTTCTCCCTCAATGGGATCACCGTCCTCCCAGCCGTCGATTTCTTCAACCACCTCAACATGCTCTACGGCACGGTGACGGAGTTTTGCACCCCTCAGGAGGTCCGTCTTCCCCTGTATTTCGGCACTCTCGGAATCTCGGAATCTGATATGGATGGCGCGCATCGCATCACAGTGCCCGATTATGTCCGCGGGCCCTCGGTGAGATTCCGTGCATGCTCGGCTGAGCGTCATCGACTAAGTTGTCCGACACTTCATTTATGAACCAGATACGAATACCTCTGGGAAGATGGCGTGCGTTACAAACGCCCCACGAAGCTTCCAGCACCTGAATATGTCGACGCACTTATGAACTGGACCCAGAGTATCCTTGATGATGAGGCCGTCTTCCCGAATACTATCGGTACTTCTTCCTGTTCTCCCTGTTTTGTGCGTCGCTGATGAAGGCGTAGGCGTGTCGTTCCCTCGGACATTCAAGGACACTGTGCGCACCATTGTGCGACGATTGTTTCGTGTGTATGCGCACATATACAGCAGCCACTTTGACCAGATCTGCGCGCTCGGTATCGAAGGTGCGTTTTACTCATTTATTATTGCCCTTTCCATTGACGTATATATACAAGCCCACCTTAACACGAGCTATCGCCACTTTTTCCTCTTCATCAATGAGGTGTGTTACCCGTCAGGGGTGCAAATTACGCATTACTTACCGGACGTGCAGTTTGATCTCGTGGACAAGAAAGAGCTGGCACCGCTGGATGAGTTGAACGAGGCAATCCTTGCGGAGGATAAGACGCGATGACTCCTGTGGTCTTTGTGTCCAGGTCCACTGAGTATCTACCCCTGTAGCTTGACAACCTTGCTTCTTTTTTTTTCGAATGGGAATTGAGAGATTGACAACATTAGATCCGTGGCACATATTGCATGTTTCGCTATTATTTGGTGTGTTTCCAAGTGCACGACTGGCCGCCCATTGACCATGCCTCTGTCTCATGGATCACCACGTGGCCGGACCGTACACCGCACTTCGGATCACGGGATGTCCGGCTCGATCGGGCCACCCGCTTCGTTGTGTCATTTTCGGGTGCGAATTGTGAGATGTCAGAGTTCAGGTTTCCATAACTCGAGTCCAAAGTCCAGAAAGGTAACTAGTGACCTAGTGACCAGTGACCTCATTAAAAGACCTCCACCCGTTAGGCGGATTCAAGCAAGGATTCAAGGGAGATTCCAGTAGAAGCAAGAGTAGAAGGTCGCAAGGGCCACCACCACAGTGCTGCTCTGCTTCCATGAGGCCGCACTGGATGCACTGCAGTACCGTACTGTACGCCTAACCGCTACTATACTTGCAATGAGGCATGGGCAGAAGCAGATAGACGGCTGCCGTTAGTGCCCGCCCACGACACGTGGTTGATGGAAGACACGAGGCGTTGGACGTTAACGGGGGGCATTTCTAAAAGGAACAATAACGGACGAAATTCACACTGCGCCCTCCGAAAGTGTTCACTCTTTTGTCCTTTCCGCGGAATGCCCTGTAAAATTGGGGAGGGGATGGTACTTGGCTGTCAAACGGGACCTCCGGACGGGGTAGCATCGCATATCTCATTTTTTATTTATTGAGGGGGGGAAAACGTGCGGAAAAAATTAGGGCCAAGACCTCGCGAAAGCCGCGTGCATGCCGCGAGAACAATGCCATCATTTATTATCTTTTTTTGCCTATAAAACCCGTCCACGGCGCCTTCTCTCCCTTTTTCACAACAACCCCACTCCATCCGTCAACGTACGTCCCTCCCACGTCCCCTTCCATCAACCAAAGTCCCCACCGACTCTCCAACGACAAACTAACATCATGTCCAGCGATGATATCATTGTGCGTACTCTACGAATTCCATCCGTATTTCGATCACACCGATCGCTAACAACGCACAAAAATACTTCCCTGTGGGCATATATCCATTCTTCCATCCATCCGTCTATATTCCGTTCTCCTCCCACACACACGAAATAGCCCGGTGACATCGTCGCCGTCAACCACGGTGCTTATGGCCGTCGTGAAGGCCTCGTTATCGGCTCACACTATGACTACGCCGTACGCCGCCTCCCCCCCATCGTCAGATTAGCTTTTCCCCCCTAATGCATATGCGTTTCGCACTTCTTTTACAGGGCAGGCAAGTAGTTGAGGTACAGTTCGAGCCCGGCGAGATTTTCCATGCATGGTACCCCTCCGTGACCCGCGTCAAGCGCACAATCTACACCAGGCCGAAGCCGCGCACTGTCGAGCGCCATGTCTACTGGTGATTGGATGTATGGGCCTAACTTAGGAGCTCCGAGCCCTTGCCTGAAATATGTCATGACCGAGTTGATATGCAAATGGATCCCTTCCGTCTGTCCGTCCGTCCATACGTCTATTCCGGAACTTTCATCTCGCACGGAAGATCTGCTTTTATCTAGTACCCTTGTTTCTTGCTTGTCTCTTACCGCAGAGGACGAGGAACTGTGTATCATTATTGTTTGCCTGCTACTCCCACACTTGCGCGTGCGTGCGAAATGATTGACCTCCTCACGGTCGGTTGGATACCGCAATCCTCCTCCATCACCTGCCCGAAACGAGGCATAATGAACTTGCATTACTATAAAATGCATAACATGGCCCAAGAAAAATCATGCTAAACAAGATGATATCAACGAAGCAAGCAAGCAATGCGAAATGCGATGGGGCAACCGGATGAGATGGCGTGGTGAAGAAGGCGGTCGTTATGCTGGACGGTCCACCGGTTGGGGAACGGCTCCTATCGGCGGTTCGTCCACTGCAGGTGCGTCGGGTATAGGCGACGGTGCTTCGGCGGACACCGCGGACGTGGGCTGCAACTCAACCTCTACATGCTCTGGCTTGGCAGGTGTAGGCGATGATGACCGCGACAACCGCGCCTCCGAATCGGGATCCGCATCCCCGTCCTCCGCCTCCGCCTCCGCCTCCTGCTTGACCGACACCGATGCACCGTCGAAGTCATCACCTCGCCCGAGCGACACACTCCGCACGACGCGAGCCTTGATCACCGGAGTCTCGTCCACCTCCACCTCCATCCCATCTACCTCCTCGCCCGATTCACATTTCACCTCCTCCTGCGAAAGGTACGTCCGTGTCTTCTCCTGATCGCCAGCACTGTCAGTACCGTCGATCTCCCCCGCGCCGCCGTCGTTACCAGCGTCATCGCTTGCCGCCCGGGAATGTGGGGACCACGAATGCACGGATAGCTTATCCCTATCCTCGTTCCGTACTCGTTCGTAATAGAGCATAAACGCGCCAGATCCCTCCTGCAACACAGTTTCGATGCCGACCTCGCGTACGGCGTCGTCACTCGCGCGCAACCAACCCCTCCCCGGCACCGCAGGGAATCCGTCATCCAGCCGTGGGGGTCCGGCGCGCCCCGCTCCGCGCGGTCTACGCCGAAAACAGACATAGTGCCCGAATGAGTGCTGGCCGTAGTGGCACACCACCGCTGCAAGGCGGTACAGCACGCGTGGTGGTTGTGGTGCAGGGTTGTGGCCGTACGCCTTGGTCGTTTGCGTGGCTAGAGAGCTGGCGGCCGCAGCGGCGGCTGCGACGGCTGCGGTGGGGGAGGGCAGGTGCAGGTGCGAGGAGATGGGGAACGAGGGTGAGGTGGAGAGCATGCCTGAAGTCGTGAATGGCGTGAGGTCGAGCGCTTCTGGAAAGTGCACGCGCGCAGTATTTTTGGATGCGTATGTACCGAAATGCACGGAGCGATTGAGGTGCAGCGCGAGTACAGGCGGAGGCTGAGCGTGGATTGGATTAGACAGGGCCTCGATGACGACTAAGACAACGTTTACTTACCCGCGCGACCATGGCTTGCTTCGTTGAAGCTCGGGAGAACACCTTTTCTATCTTGATACCCTTGATATCTTCCTCAATCCGGCCCTCTTCAAGGGCAGTTTTAAGGCGAAGTGCGAATCGCTTGACCTCGCGTAGGCGCTTCTTTTTCGACTGTGATACAGACGACTTGGCTGCCTCGGCAGTGAGCCGTTCTGCGTCTTGTTCCAGTCTACGAAGAGTCATGCGCATTGAGCACTTGCGGCAGATGCAGTCCGTCAAGGTTTCCAAACGTGTGTACTCCATGAGGCAATCCTCGAGTCTACAGCTCGCCTGCGATATGTTGCAGCTCAGCCTAGGAGAAATGCGGCGGGAGGCAAAGGAAACAGACGCACGACACGGGGAACGGTGAGTTGCCAGTTGTCAAATGGAAAGTGCATGACTGCCTCAGTGTAGCCGCACTCACAGCAACTCCGACGGTTCGCAGTGAGGCCGTCGAACACGCCCTTGGATACGTCGACGCTCGCCGTGGCCGAGGCCGCGGATGAAGAAGACGAAAGAGATGCTAGCGCACCAAATCCGAGGTCGCGCGCGCCCTCACGATCAACGGCGGTCGCCTCTTTCTTGACATATTCCGAGACGAGTTGGAAGAGCTCTTGCGCGTCCTGGTGCTCACGTGACGAGAAGAGCGGTATGCGTCGGCCTGGCTCGGGGTGCGAAAGCGCTGCGATCATCTCGACGGGGCGGATGGAACGGGAGTAAGAGGAAGGGGTGTTCAAGCCTGGGGGTCATGTGTGTTGGGAAAGTAACCAGGAAGGGGAGGGCATATCTCACCGTGGAGGAGGTCGCACAAAGCGTCGACGACTGGTGTGGGTATGTCGACCGCCTCGGCTTTGGCATGGATGGCGTCTATGTGTGGTTGTAGGTAAGAGAGAGAGGCGAGTGCCTGTGACGCATGCGGAATAGTATGATTAAGTGCCGACTGGAACGGACGAGTGGAGGGCAGCGTACCTGCATAGTGGAGTTCATGAAGCAATACGTACCCGAAATATTAACGAGGCCGGGGTAGAATAGACCCTTCTCGCCTTCCGATGCGTCATTGGTGACTTGGAAAGGGATGTTCAAAGTCTGCCTGGGCGCAACATACAATGTTTGACGGTGACGCACCAGGGCGGCCATCGGTCCTCGCGGCCAACTGTTCCGCGCGAGTACGGACGGGGTGTTTCTTCTTGGGCTTGGAGATGACGGATCCATGTTCATATAATGATGTCCAGTTCCAGGGGAGCGCCGCACTGGCGACGGTAATCATGTGGAAGGCGAAGTCGCTAAAGTAGTCTCGACCGTAGAGGACAAGAAGGGGAACGACGAGGACGATGACGAGAGGAGCTAGCTGGTCAAGAACGGAATCGGTCGGGGTGGACGTCGTCGTCGTCGACATTTACCTTGCTCGCATTGAACGACCCATTCGGACTGATCGATTTCGTCGCAGCCACTTCCAGGGCCGCTTAACACTTCTCGCCAAACTTGGCACAACGGTAAACACTCTCACCACTACACCGCACGTTCGATCCCTCCAAGACCATTATAACAAATAATTTAAGGATGCTCCTAATTACTCGTCCAGTGACCCGAACATGTCCTCTCCCTGATGAAACTCACACGGCTCATCCCCCATGGCCATCCCCTCGCCTGCCATCACTGGTATCACGCTTGTGCTCCCCTCTTCTGTCCGGATACGCACTCGAAACTCTTCCGTTACAGGGTCGATAAAATGCCATTCTCCACAGACACCCTCTCCGAATGGGTGTGGAAAGAATGCGTCGTCACCTTTCTCTTCCCCGCTGTCGTGTAGAAACGGATGGTATAGGGCCTGCCGCGGCGTGATACGCTTAATCGACTCTGGGTGCAACAATCGTTCGAGTAGATCGAGCGCTTGTTCTATGTCCGTTTCGTGATCTTGAACGTCTCCGAGTACGGACGGCCAGTGTGTCTCGCCTGAATCTGCATCTGGATCTGGTGATGAAGATGAAGGAGGCGGGGGATAAGATCCCCCCCCAGATGATGCCTCACTGGTGTTGTAGGGGTTCGGGCACGTGTCATCTTTCGTCCGTTCCCGCAGCTTCGGATTCAGCGTCTCTACGAGTTCGCGCCAGGGTTTTCCTTCTGGTGTAATCGATGGGATATTTGTGGTGAATGTTCGGGCTGTAGGATCCAATTAATATTACTGCGCCGCATGGGCTTCTGGCAAGCGCTCACAATGTAGCGTTGCCACTTTCTCCATCCTTCGGCGCCCGATAATACACGCTATCTCCAGGAGCGCTTCGACGTCGTCGTTGGACTGGAAAAGCGGGAACTTTCCAACCAAGAAGAAGAGGAGTATCATGCCCGCGGACCACATATCGATAGCTGACAGGACAAACATAGTCAGAAAAGATGCACCCCTGATTATAAGACGCGCTACAACAGACCCCCCGTTTGCTCGTTACACTTCAGAAGTACCTCTGGCGCGCGAAATCCTCGCGTGCCTGCTCGATTAGCTCTTGAATGAGGTCTGTGAAATTCAGTAAGACCGGGATTCAGGCGCAGCATGGTATGCATACCTTGTATCCTTTTCTAGATAACCCACTCTATCAGAAGCCCATCCGCTGCGCATTCGCGCGTCCTTCTGCTTCTTCCTGACGAACTCCGAGTTGTATTCAGCTGCACGCCGTAGTCGGCCATGTGGGTTCTCCCTTGTTGGCGCAGTGTGCAGACATTTACCGTAATGTACGGGGGGCTCTACGCCCATGCGCTAAATAAAACAAGCATTCATTTCAGCCCTCAATTTTCAGGGAAAGACACATACTCACGCAGGCCAGGCCGAGGTCGACCAGCATTCCTACTCCTTTGTGAGGGTCAAAGAGAAAATTGGCAGGCTTGATGTCGCGGTGGATGATGCCCCGCGCATGAATGTCCCGCAACGCACGAAACATGCATCTGAAGTACGCTCGGATCCCGGACATCGGAAGTGTGCGGTAAAATGACTGAAAGTTTGATCAGCGTTGAAAAAGATGAGGCAAGCTCTGATACGCGCGGACGCACACGAAAGTCCTCGTGCGGATGGTAGGGCATTACCGCGACGACCTGGTCCTCATGTCGAAAGGCGGTGATAAGTTGTGACACGTGTCGCGCACCCCGACATGTTTCCAAAATGGAGATTTCGTTTCGTATCCGCTCCGGGTTGCTCGTCACGTATATGCGCTTGATCGCGACGAAAACCTTTGTGCAGGGCGGCGGCGGCACTGATTGGTAGTGCGCGGACGAACCGGCGGGGTGTAGGCCGTGCCACACCGTGTTGTCCCACTTTTCGTGATACCCGAGGTCGATAGCCTTGTACACCGACGAAAACGTGCCCATGCCGAGGCGGTCAATGAGCTTGTAGTCGTGCGTGATGGCGGGGACTGCCTCCTCCAGGTCTGCAATTTCGAGCCTGATCTCCTCCTGCTCCTCCCGCGACTTGAGGTACAGAGTCATTTCCTCGTCGATATCGGCAGCGGCGTCGGCGTCTACGCCACTGTCTCCATCATATTCATCGCTATTTTCGCCATCGCAGTCTTGCTCCTTGTCATCGTCCATGTCTTCATCTAGGTCAATGAGTAATTCTGAACCCGTGTTCCTTCGCGTGGTGTACTGAGCTTGCGCGGGCGGCCGATCCTGGAGAAGCCCTGCGATGTGTCTTTGATAATTTTTGAGGTCAGAAACCTCGAGCTCATCTTCTGGCTCGTCCGAGTCGCGTTGGTTTCCGGACATTGCTCGAGCCTTGCGATATGTTTGCAGTGCTACTTTGTTTCGCACATCTGAGGAAGGAAGTTCGAGGGGGTTGGACGAGTGTTGAGACATTTCTCTGAGCAGGTCCATGACGTTTAACACCAAATTAAACCGCTCGCGATAGGAGATATATATGGTGAACTGAGCGGTGCTTGTGGCATTGCAATTGTGAGTGACTGAGACGCGACTCGCGACACGCTATCACGTGCGGAACAGCACCACAAGTAGACTTACAATTTACTGTATACTGTAATTACCCGTACTAGAAAAGATTGCAAAAGGTTCTATACGCGTCCGAATAAAAAAAACAAGCATTTCATTAAAGCTGATGGAAAAAAATGACCACCGCAGGACTCGAACCTGCAACCTTTTGGTGCCGTTGGCAATCGAAGCCAAACGCGCTACCATTGCGCCAGGTAGCCTTAATGAAGCACCTTACGGTTGTATAAATGACCGTTCAGATTACGATCAGATAGCCGTGGTCCGAACCTCGCAGCCAGCCATATCTATCCTTCCACGATCACGATCAACCCCGTTCCACTCCAGCGATGGCTCTCAACTGGACGATGCTCAAACCTGACCGTACCCCAGTGCCTCTACCCGGGGAGCTTACTATCATGACAGTGGAATCCGGTGCAGAAGTTTCCCTTACCATTCCAGATGTACCACCAGCCGGTTCTTCGCCTTCCGGTGGGTCTGGCGGTGGGCGTAAACTGAACGGAACAGGAAAACTGTTTTTGACGGATCATCGTGTGCGTTTTCCCGAAGCTGATGCTGATTTTGAAGAACTCATGCGGACACGGATTCTTAGTTAATTTTCGTCTCGGGGGGTGACAGTACCAACACAGGATTCAACACACTCAATCTACCATTCGAATCCATACTGTCAACAAAGTTTGAACAGCCATACTTGGGTTCCAACTATCTGTCTATCGATATTCGGCCATCTCCTGATGGCGGACTCACTTCTGGCACTAAATCGGAGATCCGCTTGAAGAACGAGGGCATCTTTCAATTCGTCAGCTTGTTGGAGAAGACGCGAGAACGTGCTATATACATGAGAAGGCAGATAAAAGATGAGGAGGATACTCTCCGTACGATGACATCTTTCCCGTGCTATAATAATGCATTCTAATCTTGTGGTCAGCCGCATATGCATCGCCTTCACAGGGCCCATCACGTGGAGGGGGCACGCCCGTAGATGCACCGCCGGGGTATGAGGAATGATAGAAATTTTATGATGGGAGTGAGGCTGCGCACTTGTCGTTTCGGTGAGCCTTGTATTACTATTCGGGTAGTGGTCATTGTAATGTTACAGTGCCGAGGTTGTTGTCGCGTATTGTTTTATTCGAGTACCCTCGATATTCTATGTACTACGAACAACCGGACATCTTACGGGTCCTTGGGTTCTCACAGTTTTCCAATGGCCATTAGCGAAGCCTGGTGACCAACCTTGGTACACACGCGTTGATTCTACCCGTGGGAAATCCATGACAGTTACGTAACCAATATTTGGGACGTCTTGTTCTTCCGGACATAGCATCTTCCATCATTTCCTGATCTTGCTGCTATTGTCTGCTAGACAGCGTCATACAGGGTGGACATCACGTGCAAACATGTTCTACAGTGGATATGGCTTTGGCGTAGCATTCTCGTCCGCGAACCTTTTGCCTTCGAGCCACACACAAGCTGTGCTGTGTCTTCCCGCTCTCGGAATGATGCTATGCAGGCTTGAGATACCATCCATGCAACGTTATATCTGGAAGTCCCCGAATAGGGCCTACTCCGGCAACCTCTTGGATTCGGGCCATGACAGTCAGAGCGCTCCGGTCCCCGCGGGAGATTTATGCAAGAAGTCGAATCCTTGAGTCGTTATCCTATGGTCTTAGATCATGCGTTTAGGGCACATTCTACCCGGAACCTTCCTTGTCTGACAGAGACCCCGGTGCCGTATTACTGCATCGCATCGCCCGGGCAACAAGAACCAGCCAGAGGATTCTAGCCTCTGGGAATGCCCATCAACAAATCTTAGAGTGTTAGACTCTCAGGGCACTGGCACCACTATAAGTTGGTGTACTTGGGTCCACTTGGGCACGGTTGGCTATGGGACCTTTAGTATTTAACGGAGTGTGGTGGGCGCACAAGTAACCATCTACATATTCGGTTTTCACCCAACGGTACAAATCCGCACTCATTTATTCACATCGTCGCTACATCTTCGCATCTGCCATGGGTAAGCTACGCTTTCATCGTGCAGTGTCCCAGGAATCGAGAATACAATTCGGACCGGACAGACCCTGTACGTGACCTCAACAACTTCCTTCAAGGCAACAAAGACCGTGGCAACTTGACGCCCCAACTGTCATGGCACGAGGCAGACGAGGGTCCTGATCATCAAAAGATCCACCACGTTACCGCTAAGTGTGAGCCTTTCTGTAATTTGACAACTGGGTGCTGAGTTGTGCAGTTCGTAAGCAGAATATTGGCTATGGACGAGCCGCTGACAAAAGTACCGCCAAACAAACTGCTGCCAAAGAGGCCCTGAAGTATCTGAAAACCATCCCTGAAAGACAACTTTTTTCGTCTGCTTCGTAATCATAGCTTTACTTTTAATTCAGGGACGCCCCAGTATTCAATAAGGCGATGGTGTTTATAGAATAGATAGATGGACACTGGCACTGACATCCCTGCTACACCACCTGGTTCATTTTGTTTCTTGTTCAGGGCTTGGCTTCAGTTGGTATGCGGAGGGTAGAAATACGTAGATTGAACGTGCATTATATGAGACTCAGGCTCGCGATCGATTTAACTGTTCAGAACGTTCAGAAGGGAAGGCGTTGATAGTAACTTGAGTTAAACTTGGTAGAATATCCTCAGAATCCACACGTGACCGGGGCGTCAGTTCACAACCTTCACAACCGGCATGAATAAAAATCTACGATGGGAATGAGGCAGCACGCTTCGGTGAGCTTCGTATTATTATTGAGGTAGTAGTCATTGCAATGTCACAGTGCCTAGGTTGTTGTCTTATTCGGGCATCCTCAATATTCTACTAGTATGCACTACGAACAAACTGGACATCTTAGTCCTTAGCTTTTCATAGTGTTTGGCACATGTTTACGAGTATTGGCCGTGTGCCAATAGCGAAGCTTGGTGACCTTAAGCTCACAGGTGTACGCGTCAGCGTCACTATCACTCAGACATGACCACAGTACTCACGGCGTTGGTAATATCAGTACAGATTTCAGCGTTGTCATGTTGACGAAACCGATATTTGGGGCCCTTGCCACGCATTTTCCTTGCAGCAAGAAAACCGGACGTCGGCTGCGTGCTTCACTAGTGCTTCACTACAGCTGGCCCCGCATGCGGTTGCATTTCTTGCCGGACACATAACATTTTCCAGATCCAGCGCTACAGTATGCCATTGTCATGGCATCACGTGCAACACGAGACAAGATTCCTACACATGGCATAGCATTCTCATCCGCGAACCTTTTGCCTTTGAGCCCAACACGAGCTGTGTCTTCCCCATCGCCATCCTCTCGGAATGACGCTATACAATCCACGAAACACCATCCACGCACCGTTCTATCTGAAAGCTCCCGTATAGCACCGACTTTTGCAGCCTCTCAGATTCGGGCTATAACGCTCTAGTCTTAGATTATGGGTTTAAGGCGGCATGTTCTACCAGGGGTAACGAGGTGCCCTCCTGGATGGCATAATGCTACATCGCATGGCCTGAGCAAGGGACCCAAGCGCTACTACGAGCTATTGTTCTCAGGTCCCAGCTGAGTACGGTTGGGGTGCTATATAATGGCGTGGTGGCTGCACAAGTAACCATTTTCATCTGCATACTCAGCTTTCACCCATCGGTACAAACCAACACTCACTTATTCACATCACCGCTACATCCTCGCATCTGTCATGGGTAAGCTACGCTTTCATCTATCCGACATCCCAGGCGTTGAGAACGCAATTCAGACCATGTAGGCGCGCTCAACGACCATCTTCGACGCTACAAATATCCCCATGGCAACTTCGTGCACTTTCATGGTCCACGAAAGAAGAGGGCCCCGATCATGAAAAGATCTATCATGTTGGCGCTAGATGTGACCCTTTCGATCGTTTTGACAACTGAGTGCTGAGTTGCGCAGTTCGTATCCGGAGTACTGGCTACGGAAGTGCAATTAACGACGTCAATGCTGCCAATGCTAATAAGGCTCTGCAGTATTTGAAAACCCTCCAGAAATGCGACCCTTTGTGGGGTACTCAGAAGCGATAGCATTACTCTTAAGTCAGGGATGCCCCTGTATTCAGCAAGGCGGTGTGCATAGATAGACCCTTTGTTTGGAGACACGTACATTACTATGCCAGGAGTGACTCCGATTGCCATCTAGTTCATTATGTTTCTTGCTCAGGCTCGGCTTCCGTTGGTGTGCGAGTGGTAGGATATGACTCGGGCTCGAGATGGATTGGCTGTTCCGAGATCGATGCGAAGGCGTCTAAGCAGGAATGCGGTCTTGTTCAGAACTTCGTTGATACCGCTTCGAGAGTCGGCACATTCCGGATTTCCGGCGCACCACTCACCCGGTCACAAACAAGCACTACTACCACTCCTACACCACTCCTACACTACTTCACACGGCCCGATGCCGCATTCCTCTGTGACTGATGCGACCGCGACCTTCTTCAGCCCTAGGATGATCTCACCCAGCATCCTGTGTATTTCGTTCCGATCCTTTCTTTTTTTCTGGCTCGGCGGCCCAGGTCGTGTACTGGAGTGGTACTGTCCGGATCTACATGGACCCACATGGATCAAGTAACTGAAGAGGAGCACTTCCAGTGACACTGCAAGCACTTCATCAATGATTTTCGTGACTCTTTACCCTGGTGCGCGGCTCCGGATCTTTAGAGCTGCGCACGGAGGTCTCGCAAGCCATCGTGATCCACGGAACGCCCATCTCCCTCTCTGAGACGCACAGGTCGTTGGAATGAAACGGTGCTGTACTCTGGAACCCTTTTTATTTTCTGTATTCGGATTGGCTAGTGCTAAGTTAGTGTGTGGTTGAACGCTAAGCCGTCGTAAATCCCCACATCGGCCCGAGACGTCTCTTACCCTGGATCTCGTCGCGCTCGCTGTGCTTCAGTCGCAGTTTTCGAGAATCAAGCCTGTGAGACGCCTTGGATGTAGGATTACTGGGGCGTATGGCGCCAGGTCCCATTCCGGTGTTTAACATGCGCTGGGGACCAGCTCGCGGTACTAACTCGTATTTAAGTCTCGATGAGACATCCACTTGCCAGCATCGAAACTCATAGCATTTTTTCACTTACAATGGCCGGTGCGCTATGGTCGTTTCAATCCTCCTCTTTTCTGTCTCTGACAACATCCAGATGATGACCCTGTTCGTGATCTCAACAACTTCTTGCAAGGGCAGCCGGGGAATTTGTCCCGACTTTTGAATTTTGCAAGTCATCAAACGGGGCCAAATAACCAGGCCAAGCACACTGGGACGTATACCTGTTAGCGATTTCCACCACGATCCTGTCCACTTTACCATACTCACGCGACTGCTTCAGTCCGAGGTGTCGTCGTCGGCACGGGGGAAGGCACCAGTAAAGCTACTGCCAAGCGTGGCGCCGCCATTCAAGCCCTGCAGTATTTCCGTGCGCACGGGATTCCCGAGTAAATTCGAGCTACTGACTGTTGATGTCCCGAGAAATCGCTGTATAGTAAAATTGTCTAGCGATAGCGTGGAAAGGAATTTCCGGCTCTCTCCGAATTGATAAATATGGTCGTTATGTACTGTACTGTAACATTGATGCAACGGGGCCCCATATCATTTGGCGCCCATGAACCTTTAGATTGCAGCCGCGACCTCCTACATTCATTCACTCGGTAGTATTACGGGTATCCGTGCATGAGTTCCAAATTTGCACCGGTAGAGCTCCCGAGCCATTATTGAGTGAAGTGATTGATGGCATCCACTTCCGTTCAGGGATGCGCCACTGCTCCATTTCACACAACTGTCGTTCTGGACCATGCCACCCAAGATACCATGAAGGCAATTGCGGCGTCTTGACAACTTGAAAATTGAATGCCACTGCTCTGCGAGGCAGAGCCGTTGGGTGTGTGGCATCTGGCCACGAGGCTGGAGGGCGGATGCTTATAACCCTTCGCTGGAAAGCCAGCGTTTCCCCCGTTCTTAGCGTCTTTCGTATCCCGACTTTAACGGGTGAGTCTTCCTTGTCCCGATGCGGGAAATTTGCAGTTCCAGTAACGGGGTCTCCAGATTCTTTCATGGCAGACCCCGTTCGTGATCTCAACAACTTCCTTCAATGCCAGCCTGGGGGAAGTGCGACCAAGGACTTCAAGTGGAATTTGTTGAAAGAAGGGCCCGAGCATGACACCGTTTACCATGTCACTGCTGTCTGTGAGCACACCCTATGTGATACCCCTTCTTTTTTTTTCATTCTTGTACGACAGTCCGGGGAGTCAACATTGGGGTTGGACGCGGCTCTTCAATGGGCTTTGCGAAGCGGAATGCATCTGTGCAAGCGTTGGAATACCTGAGGCAGCACGGTAAAGGGTGCATCGAATATAACAGCTGATTGGATCTCTGATTTTGAAATTTAGTACCACCAGAGTTGTGACGGTAGATTCGGATCGAATCGCTGATTGGTCGTAGAAGATACGGCTTCCCTTCCACGATTGAAGCTTACGGTTACAGTAATTGGCTAGTGTAGTCTGTATTTTCGTGATACCTTGAGTTTTTCTACAGCTGGCCTGTCTTTCTCCCAGTCTCGTTTCAGTTCCAACAAGGCTGTTATAGCCGTAAGTGCGAGATGAACAAAAGGAGACAGAGAGACACACTGCATACTAGAGCGGTGCTGCAACTTGAAGGATAGGATGTTGTCGTGGTACAAGAGTCTAGAGAGAGGGGCAGTAAAGGGTTACCCAATTCACGAAGATCCATGCGTTACTCTACAACTGCAGACTTATGGCTCTGCTTCGTTCACGCTGTGCTGCAGCTGTGGGACTCGTGTGCCCTTGCAAGTTGGGCAACGAGATCAGGGGAGTTTAAACTCCGCCCTGGTGGTACCAGTACAGGTCAACCTTGAAATAAAACCGAAAACGTAACACACTGTACTGTAGTACAGTTGCACCCAAGAATGTCGGGGTTTTGAAGATCAGACAGTACCTGTTGCGGCTCGTTTCCTTGTTCCGTACCACGACCGCAAGTTAATATTAGCGCGCATTAACACTTGGACCCCGCGGGACCCCGCCAACGCTGATGTCTGTTCCCCCAGACTTATGGGCTCTATTAGAAGAGGAGACACTTCTCATGGTCAACAATTATCGTCATGGTCATCTCTCAAGTTGTCATCACCGTGCGTCCATACTATATCACCCTCTGCCAAGCCCTCTGCAAGAGGGGAAGAGCAATTTGTGCCGCCATGACGACAGTGAAAAGTCTGTATGGTTTCTCTAGAATGTCGGTTTTGGAAGCTGTACATGGCGACGATGAGATATTCACCAATGGTTGTCAGGCCGAGTCCGCAGCACGAGGGTGCCAAACTCGTCGCTCACACCCGTGAGCAGTGCAGAGGTGAGTACAATGGTAAGAGGGAAATATCAAACGCGGTAACACGGTTTCAGCAATGTCTCAACCAGAGGCTAGGATCTGCAGGACACGTCGTATGGGGGAAATGGTGCACAAGAGAGTGGTAAAGTCTAGAAGAAACGGGGAAGAATTCATTAGAGTTGGGGTGCAGATGGGCATTGACAACACGAGCATCACCCAAGAGGCCGGTGGTTGAAGCTTGAAGCTTGAAGGACTGTATCGATGATGTCGGCAAGGGAAGGTTATGGGCAACATCAAGGGCAACATTAAAAATGTGGGAAAATGAAGGGTGAAAAATATTTTCATTGGTGTCTACAGAGGGCGTTCTGCTAGTGGGAGTCGTTGTGGGTAACGAGTGTGTTGCCAGCTCGGCACAACACAAGTGAGGAGGAAACATTTGATGTCGAACTTTGGAGGCAAGGGGCAAATCGTGCTTGAGTCTCGTGATCTGTGGGCGTTCCGTCCCGTTTTGCGCACCGCACTACTACCTGCCCTTATCACCACTCAATCACCTCACAGAGTCATTCCGCTCAGTTTCCACTCATTCTCGTAGATATGGAACGCATAGGATGCAACCGAACGTTCTTTTTTCCTTCCTTATTCCCTTTCCGCTTGTACCTACTTTCCTTGCCGCCTACACACGACGTATTCGTCTATGTATTTTGGGCTGGCGACCAAAAAACCGCCCCCAATAGCCTAGCCATACCTGTACAACTAGAGTAAAACCATCTTCATCTTGATCAACGAGTGTCTCATCCTTGTATTTGGACTCCCGCAGATTCGCAGAAGTGCCGCCTTCTTCACCGCAAGGTTGAAATCGAACCGTGCTATGGTCAGGTTCACGTGGGCGCTCACCGCGTCGTGTGGAGGGTGAGCGCTACTGTGAGCAGCTCGTATTGGTATATGCATCAGCGTCACCATCACTCAGACATGACCAAAGCACTCACAGTGTTCGTAATATCAATGCAGTTTACCCCGCGTTGGGAAAACCATCACGTTCATTTACAGCGCGTTTTCCTTGCAGCAAGAACACCGGACGTCGATTGCGCGCTTGACTAGGGCTGGCCCCGCATATCTTGTCCAGCCAGGCACATACCACATTCCATCATTTTGTGATCTAGTGCTATTGTCCGCCCACGCGTCAACACTAGGCACCGTGTGCAACATGAGACAAGGTTCCTATAGATATGGCTTTGGCATAGCATTCTCGTCCGCGAACCTTTTGCCTTCGAGTCAAACACGAGCTGTGTATGTCTTCCCTTTCGCCACTCTCTCGGAATGATTCCACACATCCACGAAACACCGTCCATGCACCGTTCTGTCTTGAACTCTAAATCTTAAGTTCGTGACCGGAATATTGGTTTCAGAATAGGGATTTCCGAAGGGAACGCCAAGCAAATGGCTGCCGGAAAGGCTCTGCAGTATTTGAAAGCCCTGAAAAAGGTCCTTTATTTATCATGTTTCCTGTTCAGGCTCAGATTCAACTGGTGGGCGAGGCAGTCCGTCGACCTTGAACGTGACTCGGGCTCGCGATCGATTTGGCTGTTCCAAGTTCGATGCGAAGGCGTTTATACAGGAATGCAGGCGTTGGTACCGCTTCGAGAACCGGCACATGCCGGCGCGCCACTTACCAGGGCGTTCACAAACGAGCACTACTACCACTCCTACACTACTCCTACATTACTTCACATGGCCTGACGCCGCATCCTTTTGTGATCGATGCGACCGCGACCTTCTTCGGCCCTATGGTCTCTCCCACCTTCCTGTGTCTTTCGTTCCGCTCCTTTTCTTTCTTTCTGGCTTGGCCCTGTTCGTGTACTGGACTGGTTCTGTCCGGATTCACCTGGATCCACATGGATCAAGTAAGAGGAACATTCCCAGTGACACTGAAAGCGTTTCATCGGTGATTTGGGTGACTCTTTACCCTGGTGCGTGGCTCCGGATCTTGAGAGGTGCGCACGGAGGTCTCGCAAGCCATCGTGATCCACGGAACGCCCATCTCCCTCTCTGAGACGCCCAGGTTGTTGGAATAAAACGGTACTGTACTCTGGAACCTTCTTTGTTTCTGTATTCGGGTTGGCTGGTGCTAGGTTAGTGTGAGGTTGGGCGCGAAACCATCTAAATCCCCGCATCGGTCTGGGGCGTCTCTTACCTGGTTCTCGTCGCGCTCGCTGTGCTTCAGTTGCAGTTTTCAAGAATCGAGCCTGTGAGACGCCTCGGATGTAGGAGTATTGGGGTGTAGGGGCGCCATGTCCTATCCCAATGTTTTTCATGAGATAGAGACCAGCCCACGGTATTTAAGATGCGATGGGGTCATTCACTTGCCAGCATCGAAACTCACAACATCTTCACTCAATAATGGCCGGTGCGCTATGGCCGTTTCAATACTCCTCTTTTCTGTCTCTGACAGCATTCAGATGGTGATCCTGTTCGCGATCTCAACAACTACTTGCAAGGGCAGCCGGGGAATTTGACCCGACTTCTGAATTTTGCAAGTCAGCAAACGGGGCCAAATAACCAGGCCAAACACACAGGGACGTATACTTGTTAGCGAGTTCCACACTATCTTTTCCACTTACCATACTCACGCGACTACTTCAGTCCGAGGTGTCGTCGTCGGCACGGGGGAGGGCACCAGTAAAGCTACTTCCTCCAGGCTACGCACACGAACGATGGGCACTACTCAAGCACTTCCGTGACGGAACTCCCAGGCTGGCAGACGTGTTATCAAACCCCAAAGCAGTAATCCCACTTATAAATTACATTGAAGCCACGAAGAGATTCGAACAACGAGAGTAGAAGAAAGCCCAAAAGGAAACGGCAAAGCAACACAATTACAACTTTATACACCCCTCGTAGTGCCGGGACCATGTGTCCCAGTTTAGACAAGTGTTGGAGGGAGGTGCGCGAGAAGGAGGAGAAGGGGATTAGAGAGGAGGTGAGGTGAGCGAGGGACGACCCGGGGCGCAAATGCCCGGATGAATACTCAACACCACCGCACCACCACACTACACCACACCACATCTCAACACACACAATGCTCCAGCACGAGCTCCGACTAGACTCGCCGCACGCAGTTTCGGGCACAACGCAATGCTGATGGGTTCAGCCTGGGGGAATGTTAATTTCTAAAGAGAAAACTTGGAGGGGAAGCTAAGGAGATGGGAAGCGTAACTGCAGATAAGGTGCTATGTATGGTTCTGCACCTCAGGCGCACCGAAATGGATTCGAAAAAAAAAAAAGCTACTTCCAAGCGTGGCGCCGCCATTCAAGCCAGTATTTCCATACGCACGGGATCACAGAGTAAATTCGAGTTACTGTCTGCCGATGTCCCGAGAAATCGCTGTATCTTAAGATTGTTGCGCATAGCGAGCAGAAATCAACGAACAAACAATGCCAAATTTGATGCCATAAAGAGCCGAGGATTTTGGACCAGGGCGAGGTCTAAACTCCCCTGACCTCGTTGCCTGACTTGAAGTGCACCCGATTCCTACAGCCGCAGCACAGCGTGAACAAAGCAGAGCCATGAAGTTTGCAGTTCAAGTTGTAGAGTAGTGCCTGCATCTCCGTAAATTGCGTGACCCTTTGGCGCCTCTCTTGTATCCGGAAAACATCCTATCCTTGCGGCACCACTCTATTTTCGGTGCGTCTCTCTTTCTCCTTTTGTTCATCTCACACTTACGGGCTACAACAGCCTTGTTGGAACTGAAACGAAACTGGGAGAAAGACAAGGCAGCTGTAGAAAAACTCAAGGCATCACGAAAATACAGGCTACACAGGCCAATTAAACGTAAGCTTCAATCGTAGAAACCGTGTCTTCGACCAAACCGCGATTCGATCCGAATATACTGTACTCATCAATCTCAGCGTCCACAGAATGTTCCGTCACAACCCCGGTGGTACTATATTTCAAAAATCAGAGATCCTATTGGCTGTTATATTCGGTGCACCCTTTACCATGCTGCCTCAGGTATTCCAACGCTTGCACAGATGCGTTTCGCTTTGCAGAGCCCATTGAAGAGCCGTGTCCGACCCCAACGTTGACTCCCCGGACTGTTGTACGAGAATGAAAGACCAACAAAGGTTGTCACGAAGGGTGTGCTTACAGACGGCAGTTACATGGTAAGCTGTGTCATGCTCAGGCCCTTCTTTCCTTGAATTCCACATGAGATTCTTGGTTGCACTACCCCCAGGCTGGCTGTGCAGGAAGTTGTTGAGATCACGAACGGGGTCCGCCATGAAAGAATCTGGAGATCCAGTAACTGGAACTGCAAATTTCTCGCAGTGGGACAAGGAAGGCTCACCAGTTACTATAAAGTTAGGATACGAAAGACACCAAGTACGGGAAAAAACCGCCCGCTCTATAGAGAAGGGGTTATAAGCATTCCGCCCAACCTTGTGACCAGATGCCAGACACCCAGCGGCTCTGCTGCGGGGCAGTGGCGTTCATTTCGAGGTGTCACGATGTGCATTTGCCTTCATCAGTCCTTCATCGTATCTTGGGTGGCGCTCGGAGCATAATCCAGAACGTCAGGTCGTGAGCGCTTGAGCGGTGGCGTCAGAGGGTTGACGTCATTGACCACTGCCTAGACGCAGGTCGCCCCCGTGATAACCAATAATCCGAGCTCTACAGAGAAATTTTGGATCTCATGCATGGATACCCAGCATGGATACCCAGCATGGATACCCAGAATGCTGCAGAGTGAATAAATGTAGCCGATCGCGGCTGCAATGCTGCAATGTACCATAGGGGCATCATGGGCGCCAAATGATACGATGTCGGAGAGAGCCGGACAGATTCCATTCGAGAGATTACGTACAGTATCCCCAAACTCGCAAGCCTTGCCACGCCGTGAGACATTTGTACATCACAGATCCATCAATTTCCTACTGGTGGTCATTTAACAATGAGATGGAAAATATGATGGAAACCCGATTGACACGGGGCCAAATAAGCGCAACAGCAATCCACTTTTCATGAGACCAAGATTTGCATTCCACACAACCCCCCCCCCTCAAATTTTTTCGGGTAGAAATATATAGAATGCCTTGATTCATCCATAACCAAACCTTAGAACCATTGATGGAGGGATGACGAAGGCAGAAGACATAGCATCAGCCGTCTAAAGCTTGGTGTACCAGTACGGGTACACTCCTCATGGTCATCAGTATCGTCACGGTTATCCTTCAAGTTTCCATCATCGTGTGTCCATACTATATCACCCCCTACAAGAGCAGAGGGGCGATTTGTCACCATGATGACAGTGAAAAGTCTGTATGGTTTCTGTAGAACGGCGGCAATGAAAACTGTGCATGACAACAATGAGATATGATTGACAGGCCGAGTCTGTAGTGCAAGGGAGCCAATCAACATAGCTGCCTACACGTAGCACTTTACTGTGACTTTGGGTCAAGCGTAGGACTCAGTGGAAAAAGGGATAATGGTTCTTTGAAGGGGGCGGAAGGGGACACAAACGGATAAAGCTCTATTTAACAATGGCCCGGGTGACCTGGCCAATCATTAAAATCCACAACCTGGAGACATTTGTCGCTCACACCCACGAACAGTATAGATAAGGTGAGTATAATGGTAAGGGGGAAATGACAAACTCATAAGTAACATGGCTCCAGCAATGCCTCACAACCAGAGGCTCGCATATGGACATGTCACATGGGGAAAATGGTGCACAAGCGAGTGGCAAGGTCTAGAAGAAACAGGGAAAATTTCAGTAGGAGTTGCAGTGCCCCCCAAGTTGTAGGCTGTGGATGAGTGTTGACACATCTTGACAACACAAGCATCACCCAAGAGGTCTGGTCGTTGAAGTACTGTATCGGTGATGTCAGCAAGAGGAGCAACATCAAAATTGTTGGAAAATGAAGGGCTTCATTGTGTCTGATAACAAGTGTGTTTTTTTTTTTTTTTTTTTTAAATCCGAATTTGTATTCCGCGGCGTGTACAACTCAGCACAGAGGCGGTCACGTGTGTAAAGACATATTATGAATATGAGATGGTGGGACCCTTAGGTAGGGGCAGCGGCCAGCGTGAGCCAGCCTTAGACAGCGAGTGTCACCGCTGCTTACACGACGATAACGAGTAGACTCGGGGTAATAGTGACAAGGCTCTTAGCGGCCGCCTTCTGGCTAGGAGTGGGGGAATAGATGATATTGCCGTCGTAAGACAGACAGGAGACTCAACTTAGCGACCTAGAGTCACTAGCGAGTCGTACTTATACTACTACAGGGTACAGGGTACGGGGTACTGGGCACAGGGCGCGGGGCATGAGGATACGGGGCTGCGAGTCACGTACATAGGGGCTGAGTCACAAGGCGACTCATGTAGTCCGTCCACATCAAACGAGGCGTACACTAATAACACTAGTCCGATCTTACCAGTCCTCAGGGTCATCCAACTCCATTGGGTCGTCCGCGCGACTGATATCCCCGTCGATCGAAGAGGGGAAGTCCCAGGGTCGAGGGGACGGTAACAGCGAGTCATTGCAGGGTGGGGTGGTCGTGTGCGGTTTCCGGCTGATGCCAGGCTCTCTGTCACCGGCGTAGGGTGCGACACTTAGACTCCTGAGGGTACTGTTTTGATGGGCAAGGAAGAAGACAGTGACACGTTCACTCCGTTCGAAGAATAGGGGATAACAGGCTAGACTGTGAGACGAGGAGACTCGACTTAGAGTCCTAGAGACCTAAGGCGAGTCCTACTTATACAAGTACAGCTACGAAGCCTAGAACGAGCCACCAACTGCTAGAGGTACGGGGATGATGTCGGGGCACGTCATCCTACTACAACAATACTAGGATCGACATCATAAAGATGTCATCCTTACTACAGTGCCCGCGATTAGTCCGTACACGAGGGGAAGGTCGGGACAATGAGATCATCAACGCGTCAGAGATACTATGAGTCATGGGGGGATAGGTAGCGTCCAGAACATGCTACAGGAAGGGGTTGGGTCGAGACATACAATCACAGGGTCCTCCGTCATGCCGCAACTCCGGGTTCAACTCCTGGCAGAAGCGGTAACTCACCTGGGGCCGGTTCACCCTCTGCTTACGCTGCCCCTTGACCTCCCACTGGCCAAGTGCAGCTGCTGGCAGTAACACTCTCCATAACAAACAGAAAATCATCCCGGCGTAACAAGTGTGTTGCCTGCTTGGCACGCTCCGATGCGGGCTGTTCCGTTCTGTTCTGCGCAGCACGCAGGCTTTTTCAGAACTCCTTTACTCCCTTATGCCTTTCCCGCACCTACAGTATTCGTCTATGAATTTTTGGCTGGCGACCCCAAAAACTGCCCCTAACAGCCTGGTCGTCCCCTCCGTGAACTAAAGCAAACCATCTTCATCATGACCAACAAATGCCTCATCCTTCTTGTATTTGGACTCCTGCAGAAGTGCTGCCTTCCGCACTGCAGAGTTGAAATCGAACTGTGCTATGGCTGAGTCTGCGACGCTGCATTGGCACACACCACATTGTGTGGAGGGCAAGCTGCTCGTATTGGTGTATGCATCAGTGTTGCCATTATTCAGACATGACGACAGTACTCACAGTGTTTGTAGTATCAATGCAGATTACCCTGAGTTAGGAAAAATATCACATTTACTGCAGCAAGAACACATCTAGTGCTATATTATCCACATCACACTAGGCATCACGTGCAACACGAGACAAGGTTCCTATAGATATGGCTTTGGTATAGCATTCTCGTCTGCGAACCTTTTATCTTTGAGCCAAACACAAGCTGTGTATATCTTCCCTTTTGCCACCCTCTCGGGATGATACCACACCTCCACAAAACATCATCCATACACCGTTCTATCGGAAGCTCCCGTATCACACCTAATTTCGGCAACCTCTCTGATTCGGGCCATAACACTCCGGTACACCCGGAAGATCGAGTGAGAGATCAGATTCTTGGTCGTGTCTAGGATTATGAGTTTAGGACAAATTCTACCAGGCACCCTCCTTGTGCAGCGGAAGTCCAGGATGTGTATCGCCACATCACATCGCCTGGGAAACAAGAACCAGTGGGAGGATCCCGGCCTCTGGGAATGCCCACTTCTGCAAATGTTAGCAGATTAGACTCCAGGGACCCAAGCACCACTACGAGTTGTTGTACTTGGGTCCCACCTGAGTACAGTTGGCTATTGGGGGCCATTCATCCTATATAATGGTGTGCTGGCATGTTAAGCCCGCAGCGGGGCTTCGTGCACAACTTGACGGTTTAGGAAGGTGTGCGGTCCGATGCGTGCCGGAGCACGTGTTCAGACTCCTGAGATGTGCGTTGATTGGTATAGCCCAATCACTAAGCTTCGAAGGCAAAGGTCCGCCTTTAAGGACCTTGGAAGTACGAATGGAAGAGTAGAGAGGGGCCGCGCAGTGAACAGGAGTGTACAAGAGGCTGCGATTGCAAAGCAAAGTCGAGCTTAAGGCTCAACTGTCTGTATGGAATCGTATATATACAGGGTCGAACCTAGTATGACTAATGGTCTCAGAACTGGTTACTAAGCCGGTTTGTAAGGGATCAGTCATCCATCCTATTGTACAGTAAGCATGATGTGCTTGTGAGTCATCCTATCAGTCAACAGTATAGTAAGAGTCTCAGTCAGCCAGTCCGGTCAACGAGCCATGTGTGTATCGTACAGGAGTCATGGGATCACGTGATCCCAGCCAGTCTGTCGGTCCGTAAAACACCTCACCTCTCTCCGTACTAGAGATGGAGCTTATCACCACCCTCCCCTCAAAGAAGCGCTTCCACGCGCTAATCGGATCCTTCATTGTCGCCGGGGACATAGTCGTAGTTGGGGGAGGGGGAACGAGGGGCATAAGAGGGGCCCGCGTTCTCGAACTCGTCTAGGACGACCTGGGTGATTGCCTGACGCATGGCAATCCCCGCGCTGCTGAGTTCCCCTTTGCAGAGGTCGTCGCATCCTGCATTGTTGTGGTCGTACTCTATCTCTCGTTCTTCCAATGTGAGATATCGGGCGTGGCATTGGCGAGTGAGGTAGTGGCCATTAGCATGGCGGCGGCGACCTCTGTAAGGGCAGGTGGCGGGCATTTGGTTGCGGAAGAAGCGGTGGTGGCGGGGAACTCGACACCAGCCAGATGTCGAGATGGAGCAGAGGTGGTGAGGCGTTTCGCAGTGAGTGGAGAGGTGGTCATACCACGGGCAGTAGGAGCATTGCTTTCGCTCCTCGAACTCCTCCCTGGCTAATGCATCGTCAGTAGCGTTCTCACTATTCCAGGAAACCCTGCTGCCTGCTCCTCCTCTCAATCTGGAGTCGGGCCTGGTCACTATGTTGGTGCTGTAGGGCACCGTGCTGCGCCTGTCTCGTCGGTGTTGCCATGCCAATTCCCCTCTCTTGTGATCTTCATCCACTAGTTCCAGAAGTCGCTCCTGTGCATTGGCTCGGATGAGTCTTTGGCGGACCGCCTTGGTTCGGCCGACATGGGCAAGTTGGTAGATGCCGAACTCGGCCCTCCTCTTCTGTGTGTAGGCTTCTAGGGCCTGGACTTCTCTAAGGCAGAGGGCCAGCTTGCGCTTGTTGGCCTCGAGATTTCGAAGGCGGATGATGTCCGCTTTTACCCCGTAATCTCCCAGATCCTCGATTGCCCTTTCCATCGGGCCTCTGATCATCCTTTCTTCCATCAGCAATGTAAAGTATCTGTCGTCACGGTAGTCGGCTGGTGCCGCCCAAGATGCAGGGGCGGCTTCTAGGGTCTCCGCGTACACAGGTCGTCCAGCTCCCATGGTCCCGTAGATGGTGGGCTCCCCCGTGATGTTGTCGACTCGGAAACGCACGAACCTTGCATCCACCTTGACTGCTGGTTCTGCCTCGGTCGCCGGGACCTTGATGGAGGTGCGATGGATTTCTGGCTGGAATCTCACCCAATCGTCTCCTGGGTGTGTCTGCACGAGGTCGTCTATGTCAACTTCAATGGTATAGTGTGAGGGAAAGCTGTGCATGGACGTGGCCGGGGAGGAGCTCGGTGTCGTACTCGATACCGACGATAGGGGAGTGGCAGCGCAGTGGACCTTGTTAGTCTCGGGGTCCAGTACCAGAGGGTGGTCAGCCTCATCCTGCCGTTCCAGCATGAGTTGAGCGGCCGCCAGGCCACTCGGGGAGTAAAAGAGTCTTCCCTCGCGAAACTGCTAAGACTGCGGACGAGGTTTCGCGGGTCTTCTGGGTTATGTTGGGGGAGTGTGTCAGTGCGTGGGGGAATGGGCAGTGGTTCGGGACTGGGGACTCGGCTTGGTCCGTGTACGCTGTATAACAAGGGCGAGAGGCGTAGGTATTCTTCGAGCCCAAAGCTGAGGGGTGTGTCTGTTGGTGGAGCGTATTCTGGTTCTTCCGGGAAGGCCGGTGGTGGTTCGTTGGTGGGGTGTAGCGAGGCTTCTAGCACGGCGACTTCTTCTGTGTCGACGGCTAGCATGGCATTGCGAGTGGCAGGGGACAGCGAACTGTAGTTTGACAACATCAGGGACAGGTTTTCGAAGTGGGTGCAGAGGAGTGAGATGTCGGGGAGTGATGAAGAACTCATAGTTGATTCTTGGGGGTTTATAACCATTCTTCGAATGGCCTTGGGGTTCTTATCGTGAAACTCCTTCACTCTTGCAGAGGCGTTACCTAGATTCTGTTTTGGTTCCCAGGAATCATGTGCTTCGGAGAATCCTTTCCACCGGACGAGATATTGTAACGTCCTTGCCTTTCCTGTTCGCCTCGAGGCTAACACGTTGTCCACTTCCCACTCCTTGTGTCCCTCGATCAAGTCAGGAGGTGCTTCAGGGAAATTAGGTCCATGGAGCTCCGTCTCCTTGTATGGGTGGAGGACAGCCACATGAAATGCGTTGTGGATCTTCCACGCAGCTGGGAGGCCCAGTCTGTATGTTACAGCGCTGAGTACTTCCGTTACTTTGAAGGGTCCAAAGCGTTTGGCTCTTAATTTCATTGTGGGGTGTGTTGTTCGTAGATGGGTCCCTTCTAGCCAGACCTTCTGATCCACGCGGTACCGTTGGAAATGGGGGTCTTTTGTCCAGAGGGATTGCACCTTGCTGATGGCTTCTTGGGCGCTCTTCCTGGCTTCCAGAAGTTGGGACTTTCGTTCTTCTATTGCCGGTACATTTCCGACACACGTGGGTTGATGGGTACGGGGAATGAATCCCATCCATAGTTCGTACGGGGGTTTCTTTGTGGTTGAGGAGGGACGGGAATTGATCATGTACTGGGCAACTTTGAGCCAATCTGCCCAGTTATCCTGCTGATGGTTACAGAAGATTCTCAGGATGGTTTCTACTGTTTGATTTGTCCGTTCCGACTGTCCATCGGTTTGGGGGTGGTACGCAGAGCTCATATTTTGTTTGATGCCCAGTTGGGCGCAGAGTTCCTTGAAGAACTGTGACGTGAACCGCGTGTCTCTGTCCGATATGATTCTTTTGGGGAGGCCGGTATAGGGGAAGGTGTGGTCTCTGAAGAGCCTTGCGACTTCCTCACTCCCCATATCTTCTCGACACGGAATCAGAATTACGGCCTTTGTGCAGTCGTGATCGGTGATGGTGAGAATTGTGTCACAGCCGCGTGAGTCGGGTAATTTCGTGATGAAATCGACTGTGATGGTGGCGAAGGGTGTTGTGTCTTCACCAGGACCGATCGGCGCAATGGGGGGCACGTTGCGGTGGGTGATTGTCTTTACCGCTTCGCAGATGGCGCATCCTTTGACGTAATCTTCCACATCTTTACAGATTGTGGGCCACCAGTAATCTCGTTTTAGCATCAGGTAGGTTTTCCAAATTCCAGGATGTCCCGACGTCGGAGTGTCATGATACTCCTGGAGGAACGTGCGTCGGAGTTGTGTGTCTTCAGGGATTACTAGCGATCCTGCCTTCCACCAGACCTTCCATTCGTCTTGGTAGATGCCATGTTTCCTTTTCCAAGTTTGGCATAATTCGTTATTTGCCTTCTGTAGGCGGTGGACTTGTTGTTCCAGGATGGAGATCTCTATTGCTCTGGCGAAGAGTTCATTCGGAAGGGCTGTAGTCTCTTTGTTATCCTCAGATCCGTCATTATGGTCTGGCCGTCGGGATAGGGGGTCCGCTTGGTTTCGCTTGCCCGGGAGGTGGACTAATTCGAAGTCGAAATCTGCCAGGAATGCGATATAGCGGGCCACTCGTCTGTTCAATTTCTGCGGATGTCGATAATAACGGAGGTTGTCGTGGTCTGTATAGATTGTAAGTTTATGGGGTGATCCCATTACCAGATGTCGGACGCGTTTAAGACCTTCAATGATGGCTAGAAATTCTCGGTCTCCGATAGAGTAATTTCTTTTGGCTGCATTTAGTGCTTTCGAATGATAGGCCACTGCTCGTCTTTTGTTGTTGTCATCTCTTTGATAGAGGATGCTGCCGAGTGCGAATGCTGAGGCATCGACTTCTAGTTCGTATGGTTTTGCCGGGTTCGGGTGCCAGAGGACTGGCTCTGTTACCGTCCCCTCGACCCTGGGACTTCCCCCCTTCGATCGACGGGGATATCAGCCACGCAGACGACCCAATGGAGTTGGATGACCCTGAGTAACGGTAAGATCGGACTAGTGTTATTAGTATACGCCTCACCTGATGTGGATGGACTACATGAGTCGCCTTGTGACTCAGCCCCTATGTACGTGACTCGCAGCCCCGTATCCTCATGCCCCGCGCCCTGTGCCCAGTACCCTGTACCCTGTACCCTGTAACAGTATAAGTACGACTCCCTAGTGACTCTAGGTCGCTAAGTTGAGTCTCCTGTCCGTCTTACGACGGCAATAGCATCTATTCTCTACTCCTAGCCAGAAGGCGGCCGCTAAGAGCCTTGTCACTACCACTCCGAGTCTACTCGTTATCGTCGCGTAAGCAGCGGTGACATTAGACTCAACTTTCTTATCATCACGGAGGCCCCACCCAAGGAATACCTCACGGACTTTGGGGACGACGACAAACCACCAAAGAACGCACACCTACGCCGAATCGACAAAGGAGTCATCCCCGGATACGACGGGATAGCAATACTATATCACCCCGACACAACCAAGAAGGCACAGGACTGTATAGACGGAACCCACGTCTGGATACACAACGAGAAAGGAGTCCTCACCCAAGTCTATCTCGAGGAAGACGGAGATAAATTCAAACTAGTGCGAGGACCCAGAAGACCCGACATCGAGGCCCACAACGAGTTAAACGCACAAGAAAGACGCAGACGCAGACGCGAAGGAGGAACATTCCTACCCATCCCCCTTGACTCCGACTCAGACGCCGAAGACAACACCCGACCACCGTCCCCTGTTTCCACAGACCAACAACCCAACTCGCCTACCACTGACGAAGAACCCACAGAGGACCACACCAACACCGTCATCAGAAACTCCCCACTCATTGACACTCGACCATTCGCTTCACTGATACACGAGTACACCATGGCGACCACCACAGCAACCACCACTACCGCCACCACAACCACCAAACCTAAGATAGTAGCCTCCGTGCAAAAGAAGCTAGACACGGCAATGAAGCGACAACCAAGTAACAACCCCGGCGGAGGAGGAGGAAGCAACCCCGGAGGAGGAGGAAGCAACCCCGGAGGAGGAGGAGGCAACCCCGGGGAGGAGGGGGCAACCCCGGAGGAAACCCCGGAGCCCCCAACCCACCGGCCGCGCCACCAATGCCCCCGGCGAATCAAGACGCCCGCCTCATGGGAAGCGCCCCCACGGAGTTTGACGGAGACCGAGCGAAAGCGGACCAATTCATAAACGAACTTCGACACTACTTCCGCGTAAACGCCACGGTCCCCGGCCTCCAATCCTGGATCCGCCGCGTAGCAATAGCACTGACATTCATCAAAGGCCCAACCGTGGACGAATGGGCCCTCAACCAAGGAGACTGGGTAGACCGATTGGACCCACTCATTGAAGACGTCCCTGACGTTTGGATACACTTCCTGAACGAGTTCCGGAACCAATTCCAAGACACCCAAGCCGAAGAGCGAGCACGCCTTCAAATCGAAAACATGAAGATGAAATGGCCCGAAGTCGACCAGTACATCCAGGACTTCGAAAGAGTCGCCCGAAAGGCCGAATACCCGCTCACGGCACCCGCAACCGTCAGGTACTTCCTGAAAGGACTAACCAAGTCCATAGTCAACGACATAGTCAAACCCCCCAAGGTCAATACCTATGCGGAAATCAAACAGCGAGCGATCGACAGCGTGGCGTCCCAGCTCCTCATCTACGAGATGTTCAAGCAGGACAAAGGCACCACGAACCGACCACCATCTTCGAGGTGGAATCGATTCGCACAGCCCAACCCCACCAACCAACAAACCAGCCGCCCCAACATCAGAGGGTATAACTCCACCAACGCCCCCCGCCACCTGAATAACGCCCCCGTTCCAATGGACGTCGATGCAGACCGAGCACGCGCCAACCGGAACAACAACTGGAGGAACCGAAACCCCCAAGGAAGGACGGTCCAAATGCAAGACGAACAAGGAAACGTCTATCAGGTAAACGTCGCCCAAACCCAACCAACTGACAGAAACCCCCGCGGCGCTGACCGAGCCCCCCGCGGCGCCTGCTACGAATGCAACCAAGTCGGACACTTCGCGCGCAACTGCCCCAACCGGAAGAAGAAACCGCGCGTAGCCACGGCACAACTGGTCGATTGGATGTCAGACACCACGACCACTAACGAGAACCCAGTAGACGAAATAGCCACCAGACTGGCAGCTATGTCCACTGACCAACGAGACCAAGTAGCGGCGCATTTCGGAGGAGGGATAGTAGCAGCCGAGGAAGAGGGTTTTCAGGACGCCTAACCAGTTCGGCCTTGGTTAGGGCATTAAGTACAAGGAGCGTGTATCTATCGAACCGTCGATCAATGACAATTCGCGTATATCTAAACTCCTTGTTCAAGAGGGCCGAAACCTCTGCATTACTAGACTCCGGCGCCACGGAGAACTTCATCAACCCAAACTACGCAAGAGAACTCAAGCTACCGATTGAAGAACTCACAGAACCCCGCAAGGTGTTCAACGTAGATGGGACACAGAACCGCCACGGACAAATTACCCACTACACCGACCTAGACGTACGAACGGGCGACCAAACGCGCACCATGCGCTTCTTCCTCACCAACCTAGGCGAGCAAAAAGTGATCCTAGGCTACCCATGGTTCGCCGCGGTCCAACCAGTCATCGACTGGGCCAAAGGATGGATCGCCTATGAACAACTACCCGTCGTCATCAAAGCCAGAATCAAACGAACCACGGCAAAGATCCACACCGCCACAGCAACAGACCGGCAAACACTAGCTTCAAAGCTAGCTGAAAAACACGCGGTCCAACCCTCACCAATCCCAAAGGAATACCACCGACACTCATTCGTGTTCAGCGAAGCAGAATCAAAGCGATTCCCGCCACCACGAGAGTGGGACCACGCCATAGAGTTAAAGCCAGGCCACCCAGAAAACATGCCAGGAAAAGTGTACGCCCTGACCCAACCAGAACAAGAAGCACTCGCAACGTTCCTCCAGGAACATCTCGACAAGGGATACATCACCGAGTCCAAAAGCCAGTTCGCGGCCCCATTCTTCTTCGTCAAAAAGAAAGACGGGAAACTCCGACCAGTACAGGACTACCGAAAACTCAACGAGTGGACCCGCCGAAACGCCACACCACTCCCACTCATTCCCGAGCTCATCGCGAGAGTCAGAGGAGCCAGCCTATTCACCAAATTCGACATTCGCTGGGGATATAACAACATACGAATACGCGATGGAGATCAATGGAAAGCAGCGTTCGTTACGAACCACGGCCTCTTTGAACCACAAGTAATGTTCTTTGGGATGACCAACTCCCCAGCCACCTTCCAGACCATGATGAACGCGCTATTCAGAGAAGAACTCCGACAAGACTGGCTGTCGATTTACATGGACGACATCCTCATACACACCCGGTCAGACCTCCCGTACCACCGAACAAGAGTCCACCAAATCCTCGACAAGCTGCGCAAACACGATCTCTTCCTCAAACCAGAGAAGTGCGTCTTCGAGCAAAAGGAAGTCGAGTTCCTAGGCGTCATCCTAGGCCACAACACCATACGGATGGACCCAGCCAAAGTACAAGGAGTGGCAGACTGGAAATCCCCACGAACAGTCCGAGACGTCAGAGCCTTCCTGGGATTTACAGGATACTACCGATACTTCATCAAAGATTACTCGAAGATCGCAAGACCACTAATCCACCTCACCAAGAAAGCGACACCATTTGTATGGGGAGAAGCCCAAGTTAAAGCCTTCGAGACCCTCAAGACACACATGTGCCAAAACCCGATCCTACGCCAACCCGACTACACCAAACCATTCTTCCTCGCCACAGACGCGTCCACGTACGGCGTGGGAGCCGTACTCTTACAGGAGGGAGACAAACACCCCAGAAAAACCGCACCAACTAAACACCCCATAGCCTACTACTCCGCAACATTCACCCCAACCGAGCGCAACTACGACATCTACGAAAGAGAACTCCTAGCACTGATGAAAGCCCTAGCCCACTGGCGACCCCACCTGGCAGGATCAACGATCCCAGTCACAGTCCTCACCGACCATGCAAACCTAACCTTCTGGAAGTCCCCACGCAAGGTAAACCGCCGGGTAGCACGGTGGTTCGCGGAACTCCAGGAGTACCACCTCAAGATCCAACACGTGCCAGGGAAACTCCATACCTCGGCAGACCTCCTCTCCCGACCCCCAGGAGTGGACAAGGGCGAAGCAGATAACCAAGACTTAACCCTCCTTCACCCAGACGCCTTTATCAGACTATCTACCACCGAAGACCCCAAAGACGAGTGGTGGGAACTAGAGCGACGGATAGGGACAACACAACGAAAGTACCCCGCCGAAATCGCAAGATGGATCAAACGACACAAGGCAACTATAACCCACTCGCACAACGACAACAACCTAAAGCACTGGCGCGTACAAGGCAGAATCGCCGTCCCACCAGATGACACCCTGAAAAAGGAAATCCTTCATCGATTCCACGACCTGGAAATCAGAGGACACCCAGGACGAGACCCCACCATCACAATCATCCGCCGACACTTCTGGTGGCCAGACATGAATGAATGGATTGCACAATACGTAAAAGGGTGCGCCAAATGCCAACAAGGCAAGAACCTTACAAGACGAGCCAAGGTCCCCCTCTACCGCATTCCCACACCGACCAACGCACTCCCATTCCAGATCGTAGCAATGGACCTGATTACCCAACTCCCGACCAGCAAAGGATACGACGCCATCCTCACGATAGTGGACCACGGATGCACGAGAGCGGCCGTATTCCTCCCCTGCAAAACAACAATCACCGGACAAGAAGTGGCCAAACTATACTACGACAACGTCTACCAATGGTTCGGCCTGCCCGATAAAGTCATATCCGACAGAGACCCCCAATTCACGTCCTTCTTTGCAAAGGCGCTCGCCCAACAACTGGGGATCAAACAAAACGTGTCCTCAGCGTTCCACCCCCAAACAGACGGGCTATCAGAACGAACGAATCAATGGGTAGAGCAATACCTCCGCCTGACCACCAACAGCGCCCAAACCGACTGGAGTGATTGGCTAGGGATAGCCACCATGGTGCACAACAACCACAAGAACGCCACCATCAACATCGCCCCATCAGAAGCACTCCTCGGCTACACGCCTCGCCTACACCCTACAGACCCCCCTCCATCACTAAACCAACACGTGGAGGACAGGAAACAGATCGCCCTCGAAAGGCGTGCACAAGCGATCGAAGCCATCAATCGCACCGCCCATCAAACGCCACCACCCCAGTTCAACGTGGATCAAGAGGTCTGGCTAGAGGCCAAGAACCTCCGACTACCCTACCAGACCCCCAAACTAGCCCCTAAGCGGCACGGCCCTTTCCGCATCAGTAAACAGGTGTCACCAGTGGCGTATCAGCTCCAGCTACCCAACGCCTGGAAGATCCACAACGTGTTCCACGCCAGCCTCCTCACCCCTTATCGCGAGACCCCGCAGCACGGCCCCAACTACATCAAACCACCCCCCGAACTGATCGAGGGTGAACACGAGTATGAAGTCGAGGCCATCGTTAATCACCGTCTCCACGGGAAGCGGAAGAGCCTGCAATACCTCCTCAAATGGAAGGGATACCCAGACGCAGACAACACATGGGAACCGGCCCCCCAAGTACACGCCCCCGCATTAATCGAAGAGTATCACCAAAGACGCCCGCTCGAGCAACCGCATAAAAGGACGGGTCTGAGGACTCGAAGTAGCATCCTCTCCCCACACTCCGAACTACTATGTCCCACCAAACCATCCATCTCTCCCCCGTCGAAGATGCCAACTACGCCCCCGCCTCGCCCACCGACTCCTATGCCTCCACCGAGGCCCTCTTCATACCCGCCCCAGGGACCCCCTACCAGACGACCAGTCCCCATGGAGCCCTTCCTCTTGTTGAGGACCCCGCGCCCACTAACTCAGCACGGGTGCTTGCAGTGGACCTCGCCGTCGGCGCTACGCAGCCAGCCATACCCCTATCACCCCGAGCCGTTAGCGCTATCGTCGAAGGACAAGCCGACGCCCTCACGGCTCCAGTTCTCCTCCGCATGGTCCGCGGTCTCATCATCACCGCCAAGCGCACCGAGGACCGGATGGAAGCCGTTAGGTTTACGGCCGAAGAACAAGCCGCGGAACTGGAGCAGAGCCGGGATCAACGCGACATCCTCGCCCTCGGCGCCAGGGCCCTCCAGCTCGACTGCGAAGCCAAGACCGAATCCCTCCGCCTCGCCGACCTCACCATCCGCCGCCTGGCCAGCCAGCCCGCAAGGGCGGACACTCCGCAGGGTATTCAGTCTGAACCCCCTGCCGGCTTTATCGAGAATAACGGCCAACTCCACTACTTCTCCATCCCCCTCCAAGGCGGTAGCAACGACCGCCGCATCGCCCCCTACATCCAGCTTCTCGACGGCCCCGTTCCCCGCGCCGCTGGTACCCTGGGAGGCCCTGACGACCCTGTCTTTACTACAGAGGTCTACGCCCAGCCCAGCTCCAATGTCGGTGTCGCCAATCCGCCGGTACCCAAGTGGCTACTCCGTGCCATCGACGGAGACTCCGAGATCTTCGATGCCTTCGCATTGGAGGTCCAAGATACGACCCAGGACTGGGGTCTCTACACGGACATCTGCCGTTACCACCACGTCGATGTCGAGCTCACTAACATCGCCTCCCGCCTCCGCGCCCTCGAAGCTGAAGAGGCCGAAACCCGCAACGTCCTCGCCAACTGCCGCCGCCGCCTCCGCGCCGCCAACGCCGGAGAAACCCTTGCCCACCTTGCCGGGAACGATGCCGACCGCCACGACCAACGCCACGGGTCGGGGATCATCCGCTACGCGACGCGTGGTCGCGCTCGCATCTAACCGGAGGGTGATGTTTACCGTCCCCTCGACCCTGGGACTTCCCCCCTTCGATCGACGGGGATATCAGCCACGCGGA